>CM075651.1:57502500-60002500 GCA_037953625.1 Crotalaria pallida
CAGGATACATCAAAATAATCCTATGAGCTAATTCTCTGCTAGCAATCCTAAACACTTGTCAAGGCTCACAATTCTGATGCAAAAACAAACGAGCATTCCTCTCATGCCAAACATAATAAATGGTTAAAGCTACAGCTGCACAATGAAGCCCTTTCACCCTCTTATTATTACTGCCAAACCTCAACCATTTAGCCAGATTCTTAAACTTATAATGCACAGAATTAATGCATAACCAGTTAGCCAATAACTGCAGTAGCTGCCTGCTCCAGTCGAATTCAAATAGCAAATGATCTCTAGTCTCCTCATATTGAGAACATAACAAGCAAATAGGGGAGTCTATGTTCATAAACCTACTCATCCTGACCCTTGTCTTCAATCTGTCCTTTGCTGCTAACCAAAAAATGAAGCAGTGTTTTGGAATTGAAGCCACATTCCACACTTGTCTGCATAAATCAAAGGTTTCTTGTGGCCCAAGCAAAAATCTGTAACCAGATTTTACAGTATAAACCCCATATGAGCTATGCCTCCACCTATGCCCCTGGAAACCACTCTGCAATTTATTCCTAATCTTCAGCAGTTGCTTGAAATGCCAGCCCAAATAAGAGAGTTTCTTGCAGAGTCCATAATCCCTCCTCTTTAATGTACACAAAATTTTCGGGTAAAAACTAAAATCAGGATGTGTATCTTTTTGTATAAAAATGAAAAGGATGAATTTTCGGGTAAAAACTAAAGTAATGCAATAATGTTTTGATTGCTGTCCAGAATTATTTGTAATGTGATTAGATGTTATTTAAATGTTATTTAGATAGTAGGACTTGTGTATGGTATATAGGAAAAAGTGGCATAATATTTGAATGAATAGTTTATGAGAAAAGTGATTTTTAAGTTTATATAATGTTGTCCAGATTTTCTAATTAAGTTAAAGTAAGTTTGAAAATGAGTTTTTATTGATGAATGCATGTGGTTGTGTGCATGATATTGTGTATATGTTTAGATGTGAGTTGTAAATGATGTATGTCTTTTTAAATGCCTTGTTTTGAGTTATTAAGTTTAAAAGATGGTAGTAGTATTTGAAAATGATTTTTTTTAAAATGGTTTATGTGTTTGGCTACTTGGTAGGTGTTATATAAGCATTGGTTAATGGTAGCCAAGCTTTATAATTATTTACCAAGTTACGTTTTAATTTTTTTAAGCTATGTCCTCATTTGTTTGTATGTGAATTTACACTATGTTTTGAAAACGTTTTAATTGGATTATTTACGTAATTTGATATAGTTGATTTTCAAAATGAAATGAAACTTGGTTTTATAAAGGTTTTATAGAAATTTGGTTTTGGTTTAATTTGAATTGAGTTTAGTTATTTAGTTTGATTGTATTATAAATTGTTTGAGGATAAAGAGCGTCACGGAGAAGTGAGGAACAGCGTTAGCGGAGATCAAGAGGAAGCTGCAGTAACTCCTAATCAAGGTGAGAGAGAAGCCTTCTTAAGACATAGTGGCATGTAGGGTAATATTAGGACATTCCGTATCAACTCAAAGGTCGGAACTAGGGATCTATCAGGTGAGTAGTAGAACGGAATTTTGTGTGTGTTCCGCCGTTCATGCGAAAACACAATCCCTCGATAATAATTGTATGTGTTATATATCCTGATTTATTATGATGATGACTATATTATGATGTTTATATATTGTTAACTGCCTGATGATATATGTCTGCCTTATATGTGTTATAATCTTGTTATTGGAAGACAATTTGTTCATATGATGTTATTTTTGGGAATTATTTAAAAGGCTTTATGGTTTAAGGCATTGGTATGGAATCTTTGCGAAAATTTATGAAAGTTTATAATGTTATTCCCTGATTGCATTGTCATGGTGACATGCTTGATCGTTAAGTTTTGCCGGCCGCGTGAATGGAATGTCGTGGTTGCGAGCATGGTTTGGAATTCACTGTGACATGGAAGCGTCTATGATAGGTTAATCCCGTAGAGGTCGAGACCCGTTAGAAGCGTGGCTTAGAATGGGTCGACCACATTTGTGGATATGTCTTTTGCCCTAACTTTTGCCTAGGATACCTAGCAGGCTTTTATCTCTTGATCCTAATTTTTGCCTAAGTCGCCTCGTTTGAGTTTTACGACTTAGCGGATCGCTCTAACTTTTGCCTAGGCTGTCCTTTTAAGGATTTTCAACCTAGCGAACTCTTTTTTTCAACTTTTTTCTTTTCTTTTTCAAACACAACATTTCTTAATTGGTTTTGAATTGATTGAAAATTGCAAATCTTCTTCATTCATCTTGCTCAAGGTTAGGACTTTCTCAAAGAACAAAAGATCTCTCATAATTCAGAGACAATCAGTTTCTGTTGAAGAACAATCATTTGAAGACAACCTTATCCTCTGGAAATCTCAAGGCCCTAATCACTTTAGCATGATCCCTCATCATTTTTCTAGTATAGTCAATTGTGGCAAATTGCAGTCGGGCGCTTTCCAATAACTATATTCAACCAATCGAGTTCCTTTCAACTTCTTTTCTCACGTACCTTCTTAACAAGAAATACTAATTTAACCAATGGAGGCTGGCACAAGTGGAAGGGGCTTGTGTCCCTTAAGCATGTGGTCGCGGGTTCGTGTCGTTCCCGAGGCGCATGTGAATGGAGCAAGCCTTACTGGGAGCAACGCCCCCGAAAGGGCCCGACCGTGGTGCAAGGGATTAGTCACCCAGTTGTGCGGGTGGATACCCTGGTTCATCCAAAAAAAAAGAAATACTAATTTAATAATCATATGAACATGGAAAATATTTGGATGATGGGAGTAATTAATTCATGCATTAAAAATGAGATATATTTCATCAAAGTTTCAATTAGGTTTAATGAAGTCAGCATTTCTCCGTCCTAGTGTGTAACTCAAGCAAACCAATCCTCAACGAGTTCTTTTCAAGCTTGTAATATGGTCTGGCTAAGGCTTGACAATAAAAGGTATAAGGCTCAAATTTTTGTTTCGCTTCCCTTCCTTTCTCCTTTCTCTTCAATTCCCTATTTTCTCAACAGATTTTGCACAACACTCAAATCATCAAGAGGATTTTCCAAAAGGTTGTAACATGGTCTGGGGGTAATAATGTGGCTAATGAAAGAATGAATATAAAGGCCCAAAATTTATGTTGAGTTTTTAATGAGAATCTTTCATTTAGAAGGATTGAAATTGTTCTTTTTCATCACATAATAGATTCATGGGCTTTGCCTTATTTAGACAAACACACTCACTTTTTGCTAATTTTTGTTGTTAATTTATTGTGCTTGCCTACATCCATTTTTTGATTTTTTTTTTGTGATTACACTTTTGACCATGGAAAATGCCTCCTTTGATTTGATTCTCATTAATACTCGGGTAAAATATTTTTGGTTTAAAAGAAGAAAAATTTTCTTATTTGGGCCCAATGGGGAGAAAAATGGATCAAATGTGTTTGAGTTTATGAAAGAAAAAGTAATCCTCCTTGATATTTGCATGCTGGCAAAAACTGTTGACAAACTACCCACCCCGGTTTAAACACACATTGCTGGTTTGAGAGAAATGATCTCCGCTTCAAAATATCTAGGCTCAATGGGGTGACTAGGGATATTTCCTCAGTGTTTGGGAATTCAACAAAGCCTTGTATCATTGGAAGGATTTGCTTGAGAGTCCATTCTATTTTAGGTCTTATATTTGCATCATCATTCTCTAATTTCAAATTTGAATCAAATATCTCAAGTTAATACAAGAATCAATTTCATTAATGATTTTATGAAAACATGGTGAGATGGTTTATTCACATGATCAAAACATTAGTAGATAACTGTTAAAGAGATGTGCAACGAAAAATGAAAATTTCATTAAGGAACAACATTGAGATGGCCAAACATGGCTCACATTTATTAAAGAGAGAATGGAAAACATGGATGCACACTATTTAGCTAATCAATATGGTTTGTCTTCTACATTTGGTGCCCACTTCAAAATTGCTTAGCTTGTGCAATCAAGTAGAGGTTCATTATTCACATCAGGAGCGCTGACTTGAATGTTTAATGAGCCACGATCTATAGATTCTGAACTTGATACTTCAAACTCAAACAGCCTTCCAAAGAGTGTCCCGCAATACCCATGTGGTAATCACAACGTTGATCAGCTTTATACCATGGAGGTGGTGGGTCAAGTGAAGGGATTTTTCCAGGCTGTGGTTCAATTGCTCCTTGCTTAAGCAAATACTGATAAAGTTCAGTGTAGGTCATGGGTATAGGGTCGAATTGTCTTCTTGGCTTTTCTTGGCCAGTATAAGATGGTTTGAAGTTAATGACTGGTGAAGAATGATCTTGTGAGGTATACAAGTTTCTTTGATTTGTGGGCTTGGTTTGGTTTTGGTGGGTCTGCTTGCCTCCTCTTTCAATCATCACAGCATTGGTTTCCCCTTCATTCTTTCTTAAAAAATCGGGCTTCTTTGTACCCGAAGGATCCCCTCGATCTCCATTAGACATTTTTCCAAATCTGAATCCTCCATCAATTTTTTCTCCCACTGTTATCATATCAACAAAGTCAGCAGTTATGAGCCCAACCATCTTCTCATAGTAATAGCTTGGCAAAGTTTCTAGAAGCATTGAGTTCATCTCCCTCTTAGTTAGTGAAGGGTCTACTTGAGCAGCCACAGCCCTCCACCTCAAAGCATATTCTCTAAAACTTTCAGAGTTCTTTTTGGTCATGTTCTGCAGTTGTGTGCGATCAGGTGCTATATCCATGTTGAATTTGTATTGATTGATGAAAGTTTCAGATAAATCTTCAAAAGTACGAATTTGACCTTTTTCCAACCTCATGTACCAACTTGATGCAGCTCCAATAAGACTGTCTTGGAAAAAATGAATCATCATCTTGTCATTTTCAGCATGATTGGTCATTATCCTTGCATACATGATCAAATGCTCTCTATGACAATTGGTACCTCGATACTTTTCGAAATCGGGTACCTTAAAGTCAGGAGGCACCACTAGCCCCGGCAATAAACACATATCCATGGTGCTTTTGATCCAAGATTGGTTATTCACCTCCACAGCTTCCAACCGGGCTGCTAGAGCAGTTCTTTGGTCTCGGGGTCAGAGTAAGTTTTTTCCATTTTGCTGGTTGCAATAGAATTAGGCTTGTAAGATGGTGATTCTGTAGAGGGATCAAGATGGGGAATAACTTTGGGCTGAGGATCTTTTAACAGTGGTTGAGAGGAATCTCCAAGATTTGTGACAGGTTGTTCATCTTCGCCAGGCATCTCGAAATTCACCTTCATCAATCTTTCTAGCATTTGACCGACCTTAGTCATTTGATCCACTAATTGGCTCATCGCATTCGTTTGCTCTTTCATTCGGAGCATTTCCGCTCGAAGTTATGCTATGCTCTCACTTTCATTAGCCATGATCTTGGTTCTTAGTCTAGTTTGGTATCGGTGTTTGGGAGCAATAGTAACGAAACCTTATCTTGTTCAAAGGATATATATATATATATATCTTTAGAGTTTTGCCTGATAATGAATGTGATGATGCGAAAATGCATGATGCAATGCCCTTAGAATTCAAAAGTGTTGGAATAATTGGTGGTATTTGGCGTGAATCACCCAAGAGGGGGGGGGTGAATTGGGTGTTTATAAAACTTTGAAAATCAATCGCGAAAAATCGTTCTTTGAAATAATAATAGAGATTAAACGAGCGGAAGACTTAAAGAACGAGTTAAAACGTTTTTAAGCGCAGAAATGAATTAATATTACTAGATATATTGAAATCATACTATACACGAGACTGAACAAAACAACACTAAGAAAAACGCAATTTTCGTGTTACATAAATTAAAACTTGAAAATAACTTTTATCCACAAAAATATAATTAACACAAAATAAACGTGCGGAAAATAAAGAGATAAAGGATAGGAAACTTTGCACCAGAGATTTTTATCCTGGTTCGGCAAACAACGCCTACATTCAGTCCTCAAGCGACCCACTTGAGCTTTTCACTAAGCCAAGACGCAACCGCGTCCCCAAGTACATCCAGAACGCCCCGCAAGCTACTAGGAATCCCACCGTTCGCCAGGGACCTCAAAAACAAATAGCCTAACTACTAGGAATCCCACCGTTCGTATAGCGCTACCCAATACACGAGGGTTATCTCACCCTATGAACGCGACACACGTTCAATCCTAAGGGAAAAACACTCCTTAATACCTAAGGTTGTCACACCCCTTACAAAGATAATCATTTGCACGAAGAAAAGTGTGCAACTAACAATAAGCTCTCTAGATAGAGCAGATACTACAATAAAGTCCTATGGAAAGATAATATTCTTTGAGCAAAAGCTAAGCTATAACACTATGATGATGATGAATTTTTCTTCTCAAAAGAATTTTCAAAATCAAAGAGAAGGAGAAGAAGAAGAAATAGATGTAGTGAAGTGATGGTGTCCTTTTTCAAAAAGTAGAAGAAAACAGCCAGAAAATCAAAACGAAGTCATCTAGAAAAGGAAACAAATCATTCTGGGAATCAAGTTTGATTTTAGCACGTTTTTCAAAATTTGAATAAAATAATCGATTACTTTGGTCAGGTTAATCGATTACTTGCTCTCAGGTTTTTCTCAAAAGTTGCAGCATTGAATATAATCGATTATTAGTTTCCAGTAATCGATTACTTGCGCCTAAATGACCAGTTCAAGGAAGTAATCCATTACAAGAGTCTAATTAATCAATTACTTACTCTCTGGTTACAAGTTGCATCAAGTAATCGATTATTCCAGAAGGGGTAATCGATTACTCCACAATAAAAATAGATTTTCATGAAAAAGTTGTAACCAAAGGTATTCGCAAAACATTTTTCACAAGGAATTTCCTGGAGCAGATGTTTAAAAAGGCTTCTTCTAGGTTTTAAGAATAAAAACAAGTTTCATCATCATAACGTTATAACTAAGTGCTTTAGAGAATATTAGCTGCCTTACAAAGTTTTCTACCCCTAAAGACTAGATCTTCAACTTGCATAAACTTTGCAATCTTCAATGTACCTGAACATGTTAAGAATATATATAAAAATGTGTTGTGTCATCATCAAAACACCAAGAGGGAAACCATGAGTTTCAACACTCATTTTCAACACTCCCCCTTTTTGATGATGACAAACACTGCCTGCAAAACAGAGGTTAGTACATAATATATATAACAATTAAAATAAACGGCTCTTTAAAATACAAAAGAGCACCACAACATAAATCAAGCTCGCTCAAAAACACTATCAAGCTTATCATAAGCTCTCAAACTGAGCTCCCCCTGAATTCATGACTGATCATGAACCTGTTAACATGTTCCTTAATAACCTGTTTGTTTTGCTCAAGAAATATATATCCATATCTCTGCATCTTTCTCCATATATATTTCTCCATATTTCTCCCCCTTTTGACATCATCAAAAAGGTGTGAAAACACCAGAGAATCAGCATATGACAACAAATATGAATAACAACCCAAATAGAACATATCGTCATAATGCATCAAGCCAAAATATCCAGAATATGACAGAGAATATCAAATGAAATCCACAAACAGTTCAACATGATGAATAAAAGGAACTAGGGGGTTACGAGAAAAAACACAAAATTATCCAGATAGCATAAATCAAATAAATAAGGAGTGGAGATCCACAAGCTAAATGATCACTGGAACGGAGGACGATTCTGATGCCTCAAATGATATATCTCCTGCTGCATTGCCTCCATATCAACGTGCATTTGTTCCATGCCGGAGGTGAGCTGAGCAAGCGAGGTATCCACTGAATGCATGTGTTCATCAGAACGCCTCATGTATCCTCTGACATCGTCCATGAAAAGTTGCATGTACGGTGGAATGTGATCAGGTGGATAAAGAGCTTGTAGCGGAATGAAGTCTGAATCCTGAGCCGGTGCACTCTCTGGCTGTTGTTGCTGCTGCTATTCATCTTCTTCATCAGGGTTGAAATTATGATTGGACTTTCGTTCCCGTCGCTGAGTCTTGGGCATCCAACCTCTATCTTCCATATTAATCCATCCCATATGTCCCAAGAAATTAGAATCCATACGCATATCAGCGTTGGGAGCAGTTCTAGCTTTGCCATTCAAGGGAACTTGAAAACGCCTGAGGATGTTGGTTATAACTGTTGCATATGAAAGCTTAGAAATCTTATGCTTCATATCCTTGTCAATAGATCGGCGAACCTTCCCAGCAGTCTCAATCATGTGGTTTAGGACAAACCAACCCCAGTTAATGGGTTTGTCGTGAAACCACGCCCAGAAGATGATATAGTCAGAATCCAACAATCTGAAATAGTTTCCTTGCCTCGGAATAAGACAACAATTCAGAATGAAATGAAGAACTCGATATTCAACTTCAAATTACTAGATGTCAACACTTTTCCAGAAGGGATGCGATCATCAATGAAATCTTCTTTAGCAGTTTTCTTGTAATACTCATCTCCCCATAGATTATCAGAACTAGAACCAGTGTATCCATGGGTAGGTGAGTGATGTTAATCCAAGTTGCTAAATCAATTTTGATACTCCTCCCCTTAACTTCAGAAGACAAAACCTTATCATCAGAATTCCAAGTAAGATTTGTATAGAAAACCCTTACCAAATCTTCATAGAAGTCGCCTCTGATAGTGCTAAATTCAAATAAACCTTTTTCCTTAAGAAGCACTACGGCAGGGAGGTTACAATCTTCGCCATCGAATGTATCAGCATCAAGAAATCTCGGAGAGATTACAGAGCAAGCCTCAAAATATTTATCATAATCCATAATTTGAGATGGATTAGAGAACCAACGATTCAAATTTTCCACAGCTATAGGTTGGTGAACTGGAGGAGGTGGAGTAGAAGGACCTGCATCACTTTGTCTAGTTCTCGAAGGTCTAGCAGCCCGACTGGACGAAGGTTGAGCCCTACTCTGAACAATAGGAGGAGATGGCTCATCCTCATCAGATTCATCAATGATAGCTCTTCTTTTAGTGCGTCGGGTTGACATGATCACAACTAAATTCAGATAATCTCAACAGAATAAACTTAACCAACTAAGCCAAAATAACTGAATAGACAACCCAACAATAAACAATTCTTCAACACAGCACAGAAAAGCCTAGATTAAAATTCAGAATACCAAAAACTCAAACCAGCAAGCCAGCTATATCAACATCATCATCGAGCAGCCTAACAACATACAGATCATAGAGAGACTGAAGAAGATAAAGCAATAAACCAAGAACCTGAACCGGAGAAGAGTATTGAACCGAAGCTGAATCGAAGCTAAACCACTGAACCGAATACGGAACCGGAGAGAACTGAATCACAACCTTTGCTGAACACAAGGAATCCACTGAACCAGACGAACCAGCACACTTGCAACTGAACCGGAGAACTCAAAAACTCTGAACCGAACCAGGTGAACCAGAGACCTTGCCAAACCAGCGAACCAAGTGCCTGAACCACTGAACTAGATGAACCAGAATCTTCACAAATCAACACTTTTGAACTGGAGAAGATGAACAGGATTTGAACATGAAGATCAAGCACAGTTAATCATGAAAACCTAGAGAGAACCAAGTTTGACCAAGGGTTTTGAGTAAGGTTTTGTCAATGGTGGATAAGGAAGGGTGGTTTCAAAGGTGGTTTCTATGATGGTTAAGGTTAGAACCGAATGGAAGAAGAAAAGAGAGTGGAATGGATTTTGGAGAAGAAATAAGGAAGAAGAAGAAGGTTTATGAGTGAGGTAGGAAGTGTGAGTAAGAATGGTGAAGGTTTGATGAAGGTTTGGAGGTGGTTATGGAGTTTGTGATGGTAGGAGGAAGAAGAAGAAGTAACGTGGGAGAGGTGAGAGAGAGAGAGAGGCCGTGTATTTTTGAGAGAGAAAAAGAAGTGTAAGATAGAGAGAATGAGAGCACGTGAGAGAGGGGTATATTGGTGGCTAGGGTTAGGTCAAATGTGTGGTCCTCACTTGGTCAACCTGGGTCAAGGCCCACTTGGTCCACATGATTCTGCACTTTTTCCCCTTTTTTTCAGATACTGTAGCCGATAATCGATTACTGACACAAAATTAATCGATTACTTCATCATTTAATCGATTATTTTTAAGCCTTTAATCGATTATTCCTCCTCTGGTCAAAACCTGATGCAACATCTTAATCGATTATTTCAGACATCTTAACCGATTACTTTGCCTCTGATGGGTTGCATGATGCTGCAGATTTAATCGATTATCTTGATCCTTTAATCGATTATTTTCTCATAACTGTTCAGAACTGATGCACAAACCAACTGGGTAATCGATTACTATTGCAGAGTAATCGATTACTTCTGCACAAAATTCCAGAATTCCTCTTTCTCTGCATAACTAGACTTCAATAACTTCTGAGAGTTGATTTCTGATGCAAGGGTCCGTTAGTGACATTAGCTTGTGGTTAACTTACCTTTAGGAGACCCTGTTTCCCGCAAAACAGATAGTTCTGGATATCTCCAACGCTCAAGTTAGATAGATTCTTATGATAAACAATGTGAGCTAATGAAGTAACTGAAATAGACCAAAAACAATATAACAAATCATATACTTCATTATAACTATGAATTATACCAAGTTCAATCATAATATGTATTTAGATGCTAACTCGATTAACTCAAGTTTGCACTAAGTAACATGTTATGGTCGAGGTACTTTAGCTTTTCCAAGATAAGATGATCATGTGAAAAGAAAATTTGCAACACATGATTTATTTTTCAAATTCAGTATAGCTTGGAATAGTCAAAGTATGTTCTTGAATAATCATGATTATAATAAGAATATGACCTGTTTACCTCAAACTTAGTATGCCATGGAGATTTTGTCTTTGACCAATGACTTCTTCCATCAATCATTTTGTGCCAAGGGTAATTTGTCTGAGACCATTGCTTTCTTTTCTGATCTTTCATTAATATGAATTTTTCATTTCTTCCAGTGAAAGCTTTTGTTCTTGTTGAAGCTATTCTCCTTTGGTCATTCCATCTATTTTTAGATATCCACCGAGACCTTTTGATATATTTTTCTCCTTGATTTCTTCTTGATTTTTCCTTGGTTAAGATATGATCTTCCTTCCTGTTACAAGGAGAAATTTTTGGTACCCATCTCATTTTGGGTCCAGGGGGATTAGATTTAGATTCCTCGGAAAGCTTTGGAACCCATTTCATTTTATTTCTCATATATTGATTTTTCTTATAAACGCATAAATGAGAGATATGACCCGAACGTCCACAATAGTTACAAATAATGGGTTTGGGAGATGCTTTGAATTTTCTAAAATCATTATTGCAAAGAATAGACTTATGACCCGTGTATTCAGAATCACATTTGCCAACCACTTTACTTGACTTTTGAATTTCCGCATTCTTATTAGAATTGTCAAATAAGGAGTTTGAACAAATGGACTTTGAGATACACTGAGAATCACAAGAAGCAACCTCAACAGATTTTTCAATAAAATTACATTTTTCATTTCTTGTAGAGGAGCTATTTTCAAAAATATTTTTCAAATCATCTCTCAAAGCATTATGAGTACTATGAGGATTTTGGGAATAAGAATCAATTAACGTTACCTCGTGAGGAGTATATGAATGTGGTGCACTTTCGTTGTCTACCGACTCCTCATCTGAAGAACTTGATTCCAAGTGAGATACCAAGAATGTTTCAAACAGCTTTTCTAAATCATCATCTTCATCTGACGAATTGCTCCTCATGCTATTGGTGTCATCATTCAAAACTTTGTCATGAGAGATAATCAATTCATCCTTCGAGCTTTCCTCTAGTTGATTTTCCTGATTGTATCTGTGAACACTTACACTTTCCGAAAGATCATCAGTAGCATAACATGTGTGTAAAGTATCCCAAATACATTTAGCATTAACACAGTCCTTGATTCAAGCATATGCATCATCGCTTAAGACATTTCTTAATATCTGCATAGCTTGAATATTCAAGGAAAAACATTTTTTGTCAAAATCGTTTAAAACATTTTTTGGGTTTAACTCAAAACCATTTTTCACAATAAACCATAAACGATAATTAATAGATTGCAGATAAAATTTCATTCTAGCACTCCAATACAAATAATTTTGTCCATCGAAAATTGGTGCATCATTGAATGAAATACCCTCCATTTTAAATACAAAACAAATATCCCAATATGCCAAACCACACAAGGATCTTTAACTCAAGCGATTAAGCTTGTTACCAGAGCACGAAGCTCTGATACCAATTGTTGGAATAATTGGTGGTATTTGGCGTGAATCACCCAAGAGGGGGGGGGTGAATTGGGTGTTTATAAAACTTTGAAAATCAATCGCAAAAAATCGTTCTTTGAAATAATAACAGAGATTAAACGAGCGGAAGACTTAAAGAACGAGTTAAAACATTTTTAAGCGCAGAGATGAATTAATATTACTAGATATATTGAAATCATACTATACACGAGATTGAACAAAACAACACTAAGAAAAACGCAATTCTCGTGTTACATAAATTAAAACATGAAAATAACTTTTATCCGCAAAAATATAATTAACACAAAATAAACGTGCGGAAAATAAAGAGATAAAGGATAGGAAACTTTGCACCAGAGATTTTTATCCTGGTTCGGCAAACAACGCCTACATCCAGTCCTTAAGCGACCCACTTGAGCTTTTCACTAAGCCAAAACGCAACCGCGTCCCCAAGTACATCCAGAGCGCCCCGCAAGCTACTAGGAATCCCACCGTTCGCCAGGGACCTCAAAAACAAATAGCCTAACTACTAGGAATCCCACCGTTCATATAGCGCTACCCAATACACAAGGGTTATCTCACCCTATGAACGCGACACACGTTCAATCCTAAGGGAAAAACACTCCTTAATACCTAAGGTTGTCACACCCCTTACAAAGATAATGATTTGCACGAAGAAAAGTGTGCAACTAACAATAAGCTCTCTAGATACAGCAGATACTACAATAAAGTCCTATGGCAAGATAATATTCTTTAAGCAAAAGCTAAGCTATAACACTATGATGATGATGAATTTTTCTTCTCAAAATAATTTTCAAAATCAAAGAGAAGGAGAAGAAGAAGAGATAGATGTAGTGAAGTGATGGTGTCCTTTTTCAAAAAGTAGAAGAAAACAGCCAGAAAATCTAAACGAAATCATCCAAAAAAGGAAACAAATCATTCTGGGAATCAAGTTCGATTTCAGCACGTTTTTCAAAATTTGAATAAAATAATCGATATTTTGGTCAGGTTAATCGATTACTTGCTCTCAGGTTTTTCTCAAAAGTTGCAGCATTGAATATAACCGATTATTAGTTTCCAGTACTCGATTACTTGCGCCTAAATGACCAGTTCAAGGAAGTAATCCATTACAAGAGTCTAATTAATCAATTACTTACTCTCTGGTTACAAGTTGCATCAAGTAATCGATTATTCCAGAAGGGGTAATCGATTACTCCACAATAAAAATAGATTTTCATGAAAAAGTTGTAACCAAAGGTTTTCGCAAAACATTTTTCATAAGGAATTTCCTGGAGCAGATGTTTAAAAAGGCTTCTTCTAGGTTTTAAGAATAAAAACAAGTTTCATCATCATAACGTTATAACTAAGTGCTTTAGAGAATATTAGATGCCTTACAAAGTTTTCTACGCCTAAAGACTAGATCTTCAACTTGCATAAACTTTGCAATCTTCAATGTACTTGAACCTGTTAAGAATATATATAAAAATGTGTTGTGTCATCATCAAAACACCAAGAGGGAAACCATGAGTTTCAACACTCATTTTCAACAAAAAGATCCTATTTGGAGGCGACTAAGCCTTCATTACCAATATGAAGTATCAGGATGGATTGATAACGTTCATATTGTTCTGGCCAACTTCAAAATGACGGTAAGTCACTCCAAAATTTTTATTTATTTTATTAGAATGAAATGTTATGATGCAAATGCAAGCCCCTAGGGCAAGTGACCCTATTTGGGGGCGATTAAGCCTTCATTACAAAATACGGAGTGCCATATTGAATTGACAATAGCCATATAGTTCGGGCCCACAGGGAACAACGAAGGATTATCCTAAGTGAAATGAAGGATATGAAAATGAAAATTACCCATAGGGCGACAGGCCCTATTGCGGGTTTAATGCAAAGAGAAGGCCTTCCTCATGACATAAGAATACCAACGTGCAATGGCATTTCTTATATCATTCAGGCTTGGATAACAATGGGTTACAAAATTTTTTATGTTTATTTTTTTTATTATTATTATTTTTTTTTGCCGGATGGTAGTCCCCGACTTACGGCAAATAATAGTAGAAGGGTAAGGAAGAATATGCCCCCTCATGGTAAATCCTATATGGTTTTTTAGAATGTCTATAGGCCACAATCTTATGCCATTGTTCTATTGTAGAGCTAAAGTGTAACACTCTAATTTGGTAACTTGAAAAAGAGTATATATTTTTTAAATTTTTGATTAACACAATCCCCACAGCTTTTTCGAAGGTTAAGTAGGTTTTGGTACCTCTTATCCTTTGATAGTGAATGAAGGGGAATCATGACAGACTTATTCAACTTCCAAGGTAGGACGTTACACAAAGTGTACTCAATGGTGGCTCTAGACTTCTAAAGGTCCCTGGATTGCCCTCACTCTTTAAGGTGAGGACCCACCTCGCAAACTATCGACAAAAGCTTGGCTACGCCTCCCAAAATAGGTAGGACGTACCTCCCAAAGGTCGTGCTTACAAGAAATGGTTCCTCATCCGAGTGGTACTTTGGCACACTACAAGAGACCATACACTTGGTAAGTCAAAGGTAGGGCAAAAGCACACCTAAACATAGGGTTTAAATAATAATACCCGGGTATAGGGTTTCCGTGTGTGCCAAAATCTGTGTAAAAAACCTATTTTGGGGACATACAAACCCTTTTTTTAAAATAAAAAAACAAAAGAGATTACAATAAAGAATAAATATACAATTCAGCAACAGCAAAAAAAATTAAACAAATATATACAATAAACAATTAATTAAAGGCAAACCAATTAGAAAAGAAAATAGGTCTATTAAAAATAATAAATCATTTAGGCCTGACTCTCTTATTTAGTTTTGTCCTTAGTGGAGTCGCCAACTGTCGCGGCCGGGATCCCGGATTGCCCTCAGGGTCTCGCCTACGAATGGGGGGTCGACTGACCCAATATGGAGTCACCACCGCATTTTGTTGCCAAAATACAAAAAAAAAATTATTAATTAAAATGGATAAAGATTGGTCTCAAACTAGATAGATTCTGAGTTCGGGAGTTGGTTACGAGCCGGGGAAGGTATTAGCACCTCGTTCGCCCATTTGAAAATGGTACGTTTGATTGATTTTAATTAAAACACCTGATTAATTGATTTGCCAAAAAAAAAATTTTTTTATTGTTGTGCCTGACAAGGTTGCCCTTGGTCCTATATACCCTCATAAAATGAGGAATCAAGGCTACACAGTTCTAAATTAATTTTAATATATTTATATTTTTTTAAAAAAAAATGTTTGATGCGGATAGAAAATATGCACAAGATCTCAACATTTAGTCAAAAAAGGTGGATTTCCAAAACGCATGTTGTTAATAATTAATTAATAAAATCTATTTAATTTTTATTTTTAAAAAGTGTTTTTGTCTTTTAATATTTTTTTACAACTTATTTAAAAAAAGAAAATTTATTTTATATGCATATTTTTTGTGTGGAGAGGCAGCTCGAGACATTTCTCCACTGAATTTGGGAAAGAAAAATCGACTTACCAAAATGCAGTCAATTTTTTAAAGCAACAATTTAAAAAGTCTATATTTTTGATGTGGAGAGGAAGCCCAAGAGATCCCACCACTGATGGGTGAGAAAAATTGGCTTACCAATATGCAACCAATTTTTGATAACAATAAAAATGACTACATTTTAAATTATTATTATTATTTATTGAATTTTCCCAGGATGATTGAAATAATAAAAGGAATAAAACAATTAAAAAAAGAAAGAAAAAAAACCTTATATAGAAGAAGTACAGTAGCAGACAAGGCACGCTCCACGAGAATTGCAACACTAATATAGAAGAGGCACGAGAATTGCTGATTAGGGTACTGGAGAGATATACTTTTAATAAATCGGTTCTTAAAATATTTTTTGTGATTTCAACTGTATGTTTAAAATTGTGTTTTCAAAATTGTGTGTGTAAAAATTTTGTTTTTCTAATTGTAAGAAAGAGAGCTCTATTTAGAGGAAAAATTAGGTTAAGAAAAATAGGGTTTTTTTAATAGGCTTTGAGAGCCAGTGAAATATTTCCTGATTTATTCCTCAATCAAATCTTTCAAACTTTGTTAAAGATAAACTCTTAATTTTTTAAAACAAATTTGATAATAATTTTTTCATAAAAAACAAATTCAAAAGACCTTTTTTTTTTATCTTTATCCTTACAAAAATTAACCAAATCTTTCTCTTAAAAAAAACATTTTATCTTTTCTTTTTTTTGGAAATTTTTTATTTTCGTTTTTTATTATTTTTCACAAAAAAATACTTTTTCACTTTTTTATTTTTCATTTTTCATCTTTCATCATTTTTATTTTTATTTTTTAAAATAAACCTCAAAAATAACTTAATACACATTAAGTAGAAGATAACGGGTCCAAACAAACTTTTTTTTATTTTATTTATAAAATTCAATTATATATAAAAAAAACTTGAGAATAAAATCTTAACCAAACAAATTATTTATGTAATTTTTTACCCCGGATAAAAAGGGGTATCTACAAAACACATGGAATGAGGTTAGTGTATAAGTTTAGCACGAGGAATAAGATGAAAGGGTTAGAGTTGCTTTGGAGGGAATAGATTGGATGTGGCGATAATTTCCTGGTTTAAAATCTAACATTTTCTTAATAAAAAAGTATTGTTATCATTTCATACATTAAAATGGGACATGGGATGCTTTGACTGTGGAAATTCTAAAACTCCTTTATAAAACAAGCTTAATGTCAAGTTTTAGTCGTCAGTGTACCGGCTAAATAGACACCAAGCTTGGCTCGACTTTATTGAGCTTGTATCAGGCCAAAACGGGCAAGCCCAGATAAAATGTTTTGTAACCTCTAGATGTCATGAAAAAATATTGCCATATATAATTTCAGAATAAAGTTCCTCCTGATACAAGGAGTTAACTTATCTCCTTGCACCCTTAAAATTTACACATGTGGACTTCTCCTCTTGCACCAATCTTTGTTTCCCTTCCATTCAATCGCTGCTGCCACCAATACATCATCCTCGCTTCATCCAATGATTAAACTACCTAGACCGGCACAAAACCATTGTCACTTTCCCTCATTGCCATCGAAACCCAATGGCCGCAAACCTTTTTCCCCGTTTTGAAATCGTGACTTTCTCTCTCTCTATCCCATTTGATTTCACACTTCAATACACCACCATTACCCTCAATCTCACCATAACTGTGTAAAAGTAGATATATATGACCGTGATAAGTTCCTCTTACAAATCCAAAGAACACCACCATCCTCACCTCTGCTCGGACAATTATGATATCTTCTCACAGATCTAGAGAAGGAAAAATTAATTTTCAAAGCCACTTAGGGCTGATGAATTCGAGCAAGAAAGTTGCACCGCTTTTCAAATCCAGAGAGAACTATTGCAGGCTTCTTTTCTAATGGGATCCATGGCACCGCTTTTTATTAATAAGCTTTGTTTTGTTGTTTTAAAGGAAAACATTGTTCATATGCAATGTTTTATCCTTATTTTACTCTTGAGCAAGAAGGTGCAGAAAGCTTAGATAGAGAGCTTTGGCATAAAAAAAAGAGAAACATGTATTATTAAAAAGAAAAAAGAAAATAAAGAGAGAAACATGTGTCTATAGCACCGATGGTATGGAAGGGAAACAGAGATGGTGACGTGGTGGTACAAGGAGATAAGTCCACGTGTCTAAATTTTAGTGGTGCAAGGAGATAAGTTACCTCGGTGTATAAGGAGGAACTTTATTCTTATTTTCTTCTCTAATATTATTATATCACATAAAAAAAGTAAATATATCTAATGATTTTAAAATAAAAAAAAATATTTTTTTAAAATAGTAAATAGGAAGCATGCTAGGACCATAAGGTCAGAGGCTCGAATCCTTGTGGAGAACATCCCTTGGGGAGACACCTCACCGATGTTGCTCCAGGTGCCGGGACTGTGAAGTTCCCCTCCACAGTTTTTGTCAAAAAAAAAAAATAATAAAAGACATTGTAAGAGAATTATGCTCATTCTTCTCATTAACAATTAAATATTAAAAAATACAATAAAATCTATAATATTATAACAAAATTATACTCATTCTTTACAACATTGTTATATAAATCTTTTTACTGTCCTATCAAAAAACTATGTGGAACTTGGTATTTTCCTCAACCTCTCCTCGACCAAAAACGTCCACCATAACTATAACAATGTTGAAAATAAGGACCTGCAAGATAAAGAGAGCCAATCATACTCAATTCTACAAGTTGTGCCAACCCTCCTTTTAGTATTTATTATTTCTTTTTAGTAGTAGAAAGAAAACCAAAATGAGAAGAATAATGTATATGATCAAAGATCACATATCCTGATTAAAACAACAGGGTATATATCTTAAAGATTTGTGAGTCCATTATAAAATAATTTGTAGGCCAAACCCAAAAAGATCTTGTGAATACTTAAAGGGATTTTATAATAAGATGCATTTTTGAAATATGGATTTACTAAGTTCGCAGCACCATTAAAAAAAAAAATAAATAAAAAATCAAATGATGTGCTCATGTGCTAGGGTAAGTTTTGTTATGAAAATTGACAATATCATCTTTGTTTTTCTGAAAACCTCCCTTGTTGAGGTACATGTTTATTTATTTGTGTCTTTTTTGTCATTGAAGTTGGCAAGGATTTATTTTGAAGTTGGATAAACCACAACAAACAACCATCTAATGTCGTGATTGCCATATTGTTTTTGTTATCTATCTCTACGTAAATCATCAATTATAGTTTACCTTTTAGGCAATGTAACAAGTAACAATAATCTTGCTTATATTCTTCGTTATGGATGAACAACTCGCTTTCAACCTTTGCAAAATGTAGAAATATGTTTGTTAACTAGAAGTTGAAATCGATAAAAGGACGAAAATTTCGGATGCATAAGTGACGTCGATGGAAGTGTACTTAAACATTTTTGTTTAAAAGTGACTTCGAAGGAGGTGAACGTGCGATCCGACAAGGGGTCAATTTCTACAAAGGAAGCGTATCGACAACATAAGTGATGTCGAGGGAGGTGTACTTAAGTCTTGCGACTTAAAAGTGACTTCGAAGGACGTGTACGTGTGTCGACAGAAGAAAGAAACAGAAGGAGAGGTCCGTGTCGAAGGTATATTGGCGTGAGAAAAGAGGAAGTCAGAGCAGTCATGTCAACATTGGAAATGAAAGAGTAATTATGACAAGCATTTAATGCATTCCATGGCTATAAATTCTCCACTTTAGAAACTTGAAAAGCCATGAGAGAATATGGAAAAAGCAAGGGCTCACCTTCACGAGTTTTGGAAGGAAGAGAAAAGATTCAAAACCCATATGATCTGAGTTCACGAAGGATCAAACATGTGGGATTAAGGGATTCAGGAGCTGAAGAGAAAGTGGAGAAATCTTCGCTCCGAATACCCTCCTTTTCCTCATGAATGGTGAAAGACCAAACATGTGGGATTACATAGGGATCACCTCTTGTGTATCAAACCGATGTAAGAACTCCGAATTGGAGGAAGCATTGAATTTGATACATAAGCCTCGGTGGAACCTTTGTAATTCTTCATGACCCAAGGTTTGTGCCCTGCTAGGGTCAAATTTTGGGTGCCTTTCCCTTTAAAGAGGGAAAGGAAAAGTCCTCTGATGTCATTCTACTAGAGACATTGGTGACAGGTCCTTTGGTCGACAGGCGGTAAAACACCGTTGAATCAGAGAACATGTCACCGATTTCGATTGAATGTCTTAGAGGTCGACAATAGGTCGGAAGTCAATTCCGACAGACGACCTTTTTGTCGAAATGATCTTGATGTCGGTGGGCATCCCAGAAGCAAAAGGCAGGAGCACAACAACGTCAATGTTTCGAGCAACAAAGAGCCTTAGACAAGAGTTGATTGATTGCAGTCGACCAAGGGTGTTTGCGGAAGGGATCTCAGCAAAGATGTCACCACAAGGCTCGACAGAATATCCATGAAGCCCAAACCACGACGTGGGCAATTACATCGTGGGGGATAGCGTAGTGGGTAGTTACTTTAGATCGTGGCTTCTGCAGTTATGCAGAACGTGCGAACACAAATTGTAATAGCTTAGTGGATTCCTAATTGCTATAAATAGGAAGTCCTTAGGATGTAATCGGGGTCGGTTGCTAGGTTGACACACATTGGCCAAAATCCTACACATCTCACCAGAGCAGATTGACGGAGAAACGCCTTTGTAAAGAACCTCAGCCTTCCACCCTTTTCAATTCAATGCAATTTTTCATGCTTTCCAATTTACAATTCAACGCAATTTACTTTCCTGCACTTTACATTCCCGCGACTTTAAATTCAATGCATTTACTTTACTGCAACTTTTAAATCGCTTTCCATTTACTTTCCTCCCGCGTCGTGTTCTTGGCGTCGGTTTTATTTCCTGCCACTTTTAAATGCTTTCATGCACTTTACTTTCCAACCCAAATACCGAAAAATACCAAAAATACGGTCAAGTTCCTTTACAATATTACCACATAACCTATCATTACCCACACCCCACGCACATCGTCAGTTCGGCAGGCGTCAGACGAAAACCCCACAAACAAATTGGCACGCCCTGTGGGACAGGTTCAGAGTAACTTGTAGTCATTTGTATGCGTTTGAGAAGTGGCATAACTTTGCCATCTTCGTCCTCAATGGTTAATTCCAGTCAAAGTGGTCAGCAGGCCACTGTTATTTCGGAAATCGATACGGTTACTGTTTCGAAGGTGCTCCTCAAATGATCGGAGGAAGCGGTTCTGTCGTAGAATCAACCGTCGTAACAGCAATTCAACGGCCAAATAATGGCCTAAATGGGGGTAATGCGACCAATGGTTTTACTTTTGGTAGTAATTCAACTAATGGAGGAAAAGTTCCTCTCTATGGTTTGCCACCTGGCTTCGTCCCAGGGTCGACCTTGACATGGCCTTTGAGCAGTTCTGTTGGAAGCATCAATGCGACTACAGGAGCCACAAACATGGCTTTTGCGCGTTCTGCCACGGATATGGCTGGCACGAGTAACAATTCAAGATATATGCCAATTAATCTCATCACACACATCCATCAACAGATTGAAGAGGCTAATGTCCAATTGGTTGACCAATTAACGGCTTAGTTAAGTTCGGTGATTAATCCAGCAATGTTAGTGACAAACGAGACTTGTGGAAAAATTGCTCAATACATGAAAAGATTAAATCAAGTTTTGGGTGTCGACGAGACCGAACACAACGAATCTGTTATGACTCCACATGGAGACAGAGTCTTACAGAGACCGATCTTGGTACAAGGGTACCCTGACGGTCAAGACACGCGACATGTTGTTCAAGTTTCCTCACCACAGCAAGATAGTAGAGTAACGACTTCATGGGATAATGTTCGTACTAATCCAACTTTTAGTGCAGGTAATATGGTGCCTGAGAATCCTCAAACGGTGTTCCATCCTGGTGTCGAAGCGCCACAATACGTGCAAAATCCGGCGCAAGTTGCATTCATGCAGAAAGGAGAAGACCTCCAAGCAGCACTGGTAAGGCAAAACTTGGCGAGGCATTTACTCCGACAAGGAAGAGAAACACGAGTCGAACCGGATGATGTGAACCGTGTGGTCGAACAAGCACTCAGCAGGATTTGATTCAATGTTGGCTTGGCTAACCAGCCAGGTTTCCATTCACCTTTTCCTGAATGGGTACAACATGCTGAAATTCCAAGGGGAATAAAGGTGCCCAAGTTGTCGAAATTCGCTGAAGAATCGGGTGAATCTACTGTCGAACATGTCGCACGGTACACCATCGAGTTGGGTGACTTGGCCATTGATGAAACAATTAAGTTGCGGCTATTCCCCAGTTCTTTGACGAAGAACGCTTTTTCATGGTTCTCGACATTGAGATAAAATTCGATACATGAATGGGCCCAGTTGGAAAGATCCTTCCATGAGCAATTCTATAGAGGCGAACTGAGAGTTGCCTTGATGGATTTGTTAAGTGTGAAGAGGTTTGCTGGGGAGCATATCGATGATTACATGTCGCGTTTTAGGCAAATGAGGAGTAGATGTTTTACTCCGATTCCTGAACCGGAAGTAGTCAAGATGGCAGTGGCTGGTTTAGAATATCACATTAGGAAGATGTAACACCCTATGATTTATTACCCTTAGTTCCCTTATTTAAAAAATGCAAGCTTAAAAATTCCTTTTTATTTTAATAAAAATCAACTGTCAAATGGACGGAGTTTCGTTTGTATTTCGGACTTTTCTAGAATCTCAACTTGATTAACACATTCATATAATATCAACAGTAGCCAGCAGGGCTCTAATCATATATATATATATATGCATCATATAGTTGCCCCATCATATATATATATATATATATATATATATATATATATATAAGCATAAGTTTTTAGAGTGCCAGCAAAAGACCAAGCATGTGAATCAAATAAACATAATATAAACCATGCCCAAAATAAAACATCCTAAGCCTCACTCAAAAAGTATATACATCACATATACATCAAAATAATATGGAGGATTAGGTCAATAAATTGCATTTAAATTCCCACAACCCTACTCTCCTTGTGAAGGAGAGTAATCCTGCTCGGCCGGTCCTGGTGTAAACTCCAACTCAGTACCTGAAAAATGGTAAGGAGGTGAGTATTACACAATAAAATAGGGAAGCAATTTCTATTATGCTATAATGAACCACTAAGCCAAACACATCTAGTCATATAATGCATGTAAACCATTAAG
Organism: Crotalaria pallida; assembly: GCA_037953625.1. Classification (NCBI taxonomy): domain Eukaryota; kingdom Viridiplantae; phylum Streptophyta; class Magnoliopsida; order Fabales; family Fabaceae; genus Crotalaria; species Crotalaria pallida. The sequence goes on from CM075651.1 coordinate 57,525,562, forward strand.
CATTCTCAAATAATTCAATTATTTTCATTTCCATAATAAAATAGTCCTTTCATAGTTTTAATTTCATTATCTCATACATTTCCAAAGTATACAAATTGACATATTTCTCAATCTCATATATAACATCACAATTCTTTCTTTGTACCATTCACTGATCTTTTACCACATGTATTTTTCATTTGATTCTCACATATGCCTTTTTTCATCATATCTCTTGATTTCCATAATTTCTTTTCTCTTTACATATACCTTGATTTTCTCATAACATTTGGAAATTTATTCACGTGGATCCATCATTGCGTACAGTCCCACAACCCGGACAACGTCTTACAGCTACGCACTATGTGCGTCTTACGCGATCTATGCGTACAGTCCCACAACCCGGACAACATCTTACAAGATCTGGATCGCACAAGTCTATGCGTACAGTCCCATAACCCGGACAACGTCTTACAAGACATCAAGTCAAATCAGTCGATGCGTACAGTCCCACAACCCGGACAACGTCTTACATGACCTTAAATCGAACCAGTCGATGCATACAGTCCCACAACCCGGACAACGTCTTACACGACTTGATTCACACCAGTCTAAGCATACAGTCCCACAACCCGGACAACGTCTTACAAGACTGGCTCCTTTAATTAATTCACCATTAGTCTTTTGATAGTACACCACAATATTTTTAAAGTTTTGCAATCAGTGTCATATAACCAATATTTGTGTTATCCAATTATACTACTAAATTTTCCTACATGTAGAGCAACACAATATCATACACATCAAGTAGCAATATCACATTCTAGTACAAAGTAACATATTTAAATACTTTATACCATATTATCTATCTTAGGGTTTTTAATCTAAATCTAGCACATAACTCTTAGCAACCCACTATATACATAATACAACCTACCCCCTAGAATATGGTAACACAAACCTCCTTACCTCAAGTTCTTAGAGATAGAGATATTTGTACTTGTCCTACGCTTGAGAATCGGCCACAAATCAAGAGAAGAGAGAGGAACCTAATACAATAGGAAGAACAAAACAAATTATTATGCTTTGCCTTTAATCTTGAGGGAAATCCATGAAACCAATTAGAGTTCCATAGGTGGAAGGTTGAAAACTCCAAGGGAGCAAAAGAGAGAGTGATTTTCGAACCATAGGGAAGAGAAAGAGAGAATCAAGAGCTTGGATACTTACTTGGAGTTGAGAAGGAAAGAGATTTGATGATGGATTTGGATACAATAATGCTTGAATCTTGATTAATGGAAGCAAAGTGTTTTGTGCCCTAGAGTAAGAAAGAGAGAGAAAGTCGAGCTAGAGAAAAAGATACGTATGTTTCACTTTTATTTTTTTTCATCAGCTACCCAGGTTAATCGATTAACAGCTCAGTTAATCGATTAACCCCTTATAATTTGGCCAAAGATCAACAGCTAGCCTTACTCGATTAATTTTTTGCACACTTTCTGGCCCTAATCGATTAGCCAGTAGGTTAATCGATTAACTTTTGCACCACATTCAGGCACTAATCGATTAATCCATAGGTTAATCGATTAATCTGCTGAATCATGCATTACTCAGTACTTTGAAACGTCATAACTTCTTCGTTACCCGTTGGATCTTCCTCAAATTGTAAAGCAAGCTTCCTCACCTATCCTACTTCACATCCAACGGTGGAATTTATGTTTTGAGCTACCAATCTTGTTATTCTAAATTCCCTAAGGTTCTATGTTTTAAACCTAGTTCTACATGTATTCTTTGCTAAATTCTAACTTATCTCTTCATTTCTTCTACCCTAAGACCATCACAACATAGATTACACTATAAATTAAGTTTGGGATGTTACAATCCTCTCCCACTTACCCGAATTTCGCCCTCGAAATTCAGTTGTCGTCGAACAAGTGTGGATGTGATTGTCTAATCTTGCTTTCCAACTCCAAGTAGCTTCCTCCACATTGTTTCTGCTCCATATAACTTTTACCAAGATAATCTCCTTGCCTCTTAACTGTCTCACTTGCCTATCTTCAATCCTCACTGGCAACACCTCAAAAGTCAAATTCTCCTTCAAAGGCAAATCATCCAATGTGACCACATGAGTAGGATCATGAATGTATTTCCTTAGCTGTGAGACATGGAATACATCATAAAGCCTGGCTAAGTGAGGGGTCAAAGCAATCCTGTAAGCTACCGGGCCAACCTTCTCCAAAATCTCATAAGGTCCAACAAACCGAGGAGTTAGTTTCTTGGACTTAATTGCCCTACCAATCCCTGTAACCGGAGACACTCTTAGAAACACATGATCCCTAACATCAAATTCCAAAGGTCTCCTTCGCCTATCAGCATAATTCTTCTGGCGATCCTGGGAAGTTTTCATCTTGTTCTTGATCATTGTGATCTTCTCAGTGGTTTCTTTCACAATATCAGGACCTGTCAACAGGTTCTCACCGATTTGGAACCAACATAGAGGCGTCCTACATTTTCTGCCATAGAGAGCCTCAAATGGTGCCATACCAATACTGGAGTGGAAGCTGTTATTATAAGTAAACTCCATCAACGGCAGTAACTGCTCCCAACTACCAGCCTGCTCTAGAACACATGCTCTCAAAAAATCCTCCAGTGTCTGGATAGTACGCTCAGATTGTCTGTCTGTCTGCGGATGATAAGCCGTACTAAATTTCAGCTTAGTGCCCAATGCCTGCTGAAGACTTTGCCAAAATCTAGACAGAAATCTCGGATCACGATCGGATACAATACTGGTAGGAACACCATGCAACTTCACTATGTCCCTGATATACAACTGAGTCAACTTCTCCAGAGTGTACTTCTTGTGAATAGGGATAAAATGAGCACACTTTGTTAGACGGTCCACAACCACCCAAACTGCATCACATCCTGCAGCAGTCCTAGGTAGACCCGTCACAAAGTCCATGGCTATGCTATCCCACTTCCATTCCGGGATATCAAGTGATCGCAATGGACCACCAGGCTTTTGATGCTCAATCTTAACTTTCTGACAAGTAAGGCAATGAGATACATGATCTTCTACATCGGTTTTCAACTTTGGCCACCAATAAATCTTCTTCAAATCTTGGTACATCTTTGTTGCACCGGGATGAAAATTCATCTTGGTTCGATGTGTTTCCCATAAGATATCCCTTCTGACTTCGAAATCCATAGGAACACATATTCGGCCCCTAAACTGGATAATGCCATCAGAACCTTTTACAAAATAGGGCTCTTTATTGCCCGATGCCCCACCCAACAACTTTTGTAACTCTTCATCATCAGCTTGTCTTTCTCTAATAAGATCAATCAAGTCATTGGTAACCTGCAACATTTCTAGAACAATGCTCTTTTCTTTAACCTGCATGTTCAAGTTAAGGTCACTGAATTCTTGAATTAACTACATCTCTTTCACCATCAAATTGCTGACATGCAAAGTCTTGCGACTTAGTGCATCGGCCACTACATTAGCCTTGCCCGGATGATACTGGAGACTGAAATCGTAGTCCTTCAGAAATTTCATCCACCTCCTTTGTCTCATATTCAATTCTTTCTGATCGAAGAGGTAGCAGAGACTTTTATGGTCGCTAAAGACTTCAAATCTTGAACCATAAAGATAATGCCTCCAAATTTTCAAAGCAAAAACTACTGCCGCCAACACAAGATCATGAGTGGGATAGTTCTGCTCATGCTGGCTCAACTGCCTGGATGCATAGGCTATGACTTGTCCTTGCTGCATCAACACACAACCCAACCCTTGTTTTGAAGCATCACAGTACACTACAAAGGATTGGGTCGGATCAGGCAAAATCAACACCGGGGAACTAGTCAATCGCCTTTTCAACTCCTGGAAACTATCTTCACATTCTGGGGACCATTCAAACGGAACACCTTTCCGCGTAAGAGTTGTCAAAGGAAGAGCTAACTTAGAAAACCCTTCAATAAACCTCCGATAATACCCAGCCATACCAAGGAAACTTCTGATCTCAGTAATGGACTTGGGTCTCTCCCACTTAAGTACTGCCTCCACCTTAGAAGGGTCAACCGCAACACCCTTCTCAGAAATCACATGCCCCAAAAAATGCACCTCATTCAACCAAAAACTACATTTAGAGAATTTTGCATAAAGATGCTTGTCTTTGAGAACTTGGAGCATCATTCTCAAATGCTCTTCATGCTCCTTGGGGCTCTTGGAGTAGATAAGAATGTCATTAATGAATACAATGACGAACGAGTCTAAGTACGGCCTGAAGATCCTGTTCATATAATCCATGAAGATGGAAGGAGCATTCGTGAGACCAAAAGGCATCACCACATATTCGAAATGCCCATACCGAGTTCTAAAAGCAGTCTTGGGAATGTCCTCCTCTCGGATACGGATTTGATGATATCCAGATCGGAGGTCAATCTTTGAGAAAACTGCAGCTCCCCTAAGCTGATCCAACAAATCATCAATGCGTGGGAGCGGATACTTATTCTTCACTGTCACCGCATTTTGCTGTCGGTAATCAGTGCACATACGGACACTTCCATCCTTCTTTTTGACAAAGAGGATAGGAGCTCCCCACGGGGAAACACTTGGCCTAATGAACCCCTTAGCCAAAAGCTCCTCCAACTGCTTCTTCAATTCTTCCAACTCTGGAGGGGCCATTCTATAAGGTGCTTTAGATATCGGGTCGGCACCAGGCATAAGATCAATGTCGAATTCTACTTCTTTGGCTGGAGGTAATCCGGGAATTTTAGCAGGAAAAACATCCGGAAACTCACTAACCACTGAAATTCTACTAATATCTGATGCTTCCTCATCATCCATGGCCGACACTGAGACTTGATAGAAGATTACTGACTTCTGACTACAATCAAGAAGGACACGGTTCTGAGACATCCAATCCATGCCTAGGATAATATCCAGCTTGGTTAAGGGCAAACATATTAAATTTACTTTGAATTCCCGCTCTAATACTCGAAGTGGGCAATCCAAGCACATTAAAGATGTAACCACAGCTGAATTAGTAGGGGTAGACACAGACAACTTGAAAGGCAACTCAACTGCAGACAGTTTTAACCTTTCCATGCAATTGACAAAAATAAAAGAGTGTGTAGCTCCACAGTCAAAAAGAATACCACATGGAATGTCATTAATGTGGCCAATACCTCGAATCAGCTCATCAGCATCAGTCACCTCTTCTCCATCAAGAGTGTATACCTTCCCCTGTTGTAGTGGACGACCATCACCAACCCTCTGCACCCTTGTTACATTGGCTTCTTTCTTGACCGCATTCTTTGGTCAATTAGAAACAATATGGCCTGGCTGCCCACACTTGAAGCATGTGACATTAGGCTGGTTCTGGCTCATATTCCAGCATACACCCCTATGCTGCTTGCCACAATGAGGACAAGGCGGAATAGGACCAGAAGAACCGCCTATAGGGCCTGCTCTAGGCTGAGGATAGGGGCCTGGTCGCTGCACCGCACCCTTGCCCCTTATGGGACCACCACTTCTTTGCATCGATCTGCTTTTGTCTTCAGCCATCTTTCTCTTAAGACCCTTCTCATAAGTGCTTGCCATGTTGACCAAGCAGGCCAAGTTGTCAATATTGTGATACTCACACGAGAGGCGAATATCAATCCTAAGACCAGCTTCAAACTTAACACATTTTCTGCGCTCACTTGCATCTCGATAGTCAGAAAAACGGATGAGGTCTTCAAACCGAGCTGCATAATCCCCAACTGATATAGAGCCTTGAGTCAATTGGAGAAAAGCAATCTCCTTCTCCCTCCTAATATCCTCAGGGAAATACTTCCCCAAGAAAAGATCCTTGAATACTTCCCAAGAAATAACCGGATTGGCTGCCACCAATCCCCTCCTTTGCTGATCCCACCAATGTTCCGCCTCATTGGTCAGCATGAATTCAGCTAGTCGAACATGCTGCTCCATTGGTGGTTGAAGAGAACGGAGAATCTTCTCGATCTCCTGTATCCATCTCTGTGCTCCATTAGGGTCATTTCCACCTTCAAAGCGATGCGGATCATTCTTTCGGAACCGAGCCATCCAGTCAACCTCAACTGTAGCTGGTTGCAGAGCTGCTGCTGCGGCTGTAGCAGCTGCCATCTGTTCCCCCTGCTGCTGCTGCATCTGAGATAGATGCTCCAGAATGGCTACAAGTCCATCGTTACCAGCCCTTCTTCCAGCCATACTGCTTAGCCAAAGAGAACAGACCAGTAAGACTCAACTACTAAGTATATACATAGTACTATAATTATCCTATTAGATCCTAAACTATTACTATGAGCATCAATTACTCGCTAGGTGAGTAATCATTTGGAGTTTGCCTAACTCCGAGGCCGAGGAGAAACTGCTCTGATACCATAAATGTAACACCCTATGATTTACTACCCTTAATTCCCTTATTTAAAAAATGCAAGCTTAAAAATTCCTTTTTATTTTAATAAAAATCAACAGTCAAACGGAAGGAATTTCGTTTGTATTTCGGACTTTTCTAGAATCTCAACCTGATTAACACATTCATAAAATATCAACAGTAGCCAGCAGGGCTCTAATCATATATATATATATATATATATATATATATATATATGCATCATATAGTTTCCCCAAGGGCTCACAAGTAAGACAACAACATCAGTTTTCAGAGTGCCATCAAAAGACCAAGTATGTGAATCAAGTAAACACAATATAAACCATGCCCAAAATAAAGCATCCTAAGCCTCACTCAAAAAGTATATACATCACATATAAATCAAAATAATATGGAGGCTTAGGTCAATAAATTGCATCTAAAATTCCCACAACCCTACTCTCCCTGTGAGGGAGAGTAATCCTGCTCGCCGGTCCTGGTGTAAACTCCAACTCAGTACCTGAAAAATGGTAAGGAGGTGAGTATTACACAATAAAACAGGAAAGCAGTTTCTATTATGCTATAATGAACCACTAAGCCAAACACATCTAGTCATATAATGCATGTAAACCATTAAGCATACTCAAACAATTCAATTATTTTCATTTCCATAATAAAATAGTCCTTTCATAGTTTTAATTTCATTATTTCATACATTTCCAAAGTATACAAATTGACATATTTCTCAATCTCATATATAACATCACAATTCTTTCTTTGTACCATTCACTGATCTTTTACCACATGTATTTTTCATTTGATTCTCACATATGCCTTTTTTCATCATATCTCGATTTCCATAATTTCTTCTCTTTACATATACCTTGATTTTCTCATAACATTTGGAAATTTATTCACATGGATACATTATTGCGTACAGTCCCACAACCCGGACAACGTCTTACAGCTGCGCACTATGTGCGTCTTACGCGATCTATGCGTACAGTCCCACAACCCGGACAACGTCTTACAAGATCTGGATCGCACAAGTCTATGCGTACAGTCCCACAACCCGGACAACGTCTTAAAAGACATCAAGTCAAATCAGTCGATGTGTACAATCCCACAACCCGGACAACGTCTTACACGACCTCAAATCGAACCAGTCGATGCGTACAGTCCCACAACCCGGACAACGCCTAACACGACTTGATTCACACCAGTCTAAGCGTACGGTCCCACAACCCGGACAACGTCTTACAAGACTGGCTCCTTTAATTAATTCACCATTAGTCTTTTGATAGTACACCACAATATTTTTAAAGTTATGCAATCAGTGTCATATAACCAATATTTGTGTTATCCAATTATACTACTAAATTTTCCTACATGTAGAGCAACACATTATCATACACATCAAGTAGCAATATCACATTCTAGTACAAAGTAACATATTTAAATACTTTATACCATATTATCTATCTTAGGGTTTTTAATCTAAATCTAGCACATAACTCTTAGCAACCCACTATATACATAATACAACCTACCCCCTAGAATATGGTAACACAAACCTCCTTACCTCAAGTTCTTAGAGATAGAGAGATTTGTACTTGTCCTACACTTGAGAATCGGCCACAAATCAAGAGAAGAGAGAGGGACCTAATACAATAGGAAGAACAAAACAAATTATTATGCTTTGCCTTTAATCTTGAGGGAAATCCATGAAACCAATTAGAGTTCCATAGGTGGAAGGTTGAAAACTCCAAGGGAGCAAAAGAGAGAGTGATTTTCGAACCATAGGGAAGAGAAAGAGAGAACCAAGAGCTTGGATACTTACTTGGAGTTGAGAAGGAAAGAGATTTGATGATGGATTTGGATACAATAATGCTTGAATCTTGATTAATGGATGCAAAGTGTTTTGTGCCCTAGAGTAAGAAAGAGAGAGAAAGTCGAGCTAAAGAAAAAGATACGTATGTTTCACTTTTATTTTTTTTCATCAGCTACCCAGGTTTATCGATTAACAGCTCAGTTAATTGATTAACCCCTTGTAATTTGGCCAAAGATCAGCAGCTAGCCTTACTCGATTAATTTTTTGCACACTTTCTGGCCCTAATCGATTAGCCAGTAGGTTAATCGATTAATTTTTGCACCACATTTAGGCATTAATCGATTAATCCATAATTTAATCGATTAATCTGCTGAATCATGCATTACTCAGTACTTTGAAACGTCATAACTTCTTCGTTACCCGTTGGATCTTCCTAAAATTTTAAAGAAAACTTCCTCACCTATCCTACTTCACATCCAACGGTGGAATTTATGTTTTGAGCTACCAATCTTGTTATTCTAAATTCCCTAAGGTTCTATGTTTTAAACCTAGTTCTACTTGTATTCTTTTCTAAATTCTAACTTATGTCTTCATTTCTTCTACCCTAAGACCATCACAACATAGATTACACTATAAATTAAGTTTGGGATGTTACAGAAGAAGCTAGTCACACAACACCTATTAGATTTAGCCCAATTAGCCGCTTGTGTACGACAAATTGAAAATCTAAGGGATGAAAATGCGAAAGGAAGGGATTCCAAAGTTCTCAAAAGAGAACGAATCCACTATGTCGATTCTCAGCCTTCTGATGAGGAGGAATTCGATAATGGCTCGGAGGTGGAGATAATAGAATTGGGAAACGAGAAACCTTATACATGTCCTGCCTTGAATCCATCGAAACCCATTAATGAGAATCTATACAAGAAAATGTACACTTTCGACATTTCTAGGACTGAACAAGTTTTTGATATGTTGTTAAAGGATAAACAGATCAAGTTGCCTGAAGGTCATAAACTGTTGAGAAAAGATGAACTGAAAGGAAGAAAATATTGCAAATATCATAACAATTGCACTCATAATACGAATGATTGCTTTGCTTTCAGGGATTTGATTCATCAAGGAATTGAGAAAGGGAAACTAAAGTTCTTAGAGAAGGACATGAAGATTGATACCGGCTCATTTCAAAAGGAAGTGAACGAGGTCGAAGCTCAAGGAGTGTTTTCTATCAACACAATGTCTCTGGCTCATGACTCGGAGATTTTCCCAGAGTCTGGAGAATCGTTCCGACATTTCTGCAACAGAAAGCAACTTGTGGATCTCCAAATTTGCCCAAGGTGCCAAGTGGTTTACGACGAAAAGTATAACATCCTACCTTTTTTAGCTTTAAAGAATTTGGTTTTTTATTAACATTTATTTATGAAAAAGTTCGGGGTTTATAAAAATTTTGGCGGAGTTTCTTATTTGGGTCCAATATATAGTGATTTGAATATGATTTAGACTCCTTTTTACTATATGTTTAACTTGTTTCTCAAGTATTTTGTAGGACTTTTTGTTAGTTTTTAGAAATAGTTCTTAGTTTTGAATCCTTTGAACGTTTTGATCCTTTTTGGGTATGTTTCAGGTACTTTTGGAGCTTAAATGGAAAATATGTTGATGGACATGCATAGAGGATGAAAATAGCTTCGAAACGGTCCAAGAACGGAGCAAAACGGAGTCCGGATGAGTCAGTAGCGCCCAAAACAGTCTGGGGCGCGCGTGCTGAAATTGTGCAGTATCCGTGCGCTCCTGGGGCGCCCGAGCCCATGCGCCTGGGGCGCAAATACGTATTTCAGGCCCGTTTGGGCTGGGTTTGATGCATTTTGATGGGGATTCAATTGGGACTCAATTAGGGTTTGTTTTAGGCATTAAATACTAGGTTTTTCAGCAGTTTTTGTAAGCTTTTAGAGAGAGGGAGATTACATAGTTTAGAGAGAGGGAGATTACATAGTTTAGAGAGAGGTTTAGAAGAGGAGAAGATCCAAGGTTGCGAGATCAAGGCTTCTCCATGGTAATCATGTATTATCTTTCTATTTCTTCTCTTGTTCTTCAATGTTTATCATGTAACTAAAACCCTTTGTTAGGAATTGGTGGATTTGTATGGATTAGTTTATGTAGTTATTGAATTAGTGTTTTTCCGTTTCTAAATCATGTGTTTGATTGTGATTTAATTGTTATGCATGAATCTGGCCAATTTATGTTTTGGATTTCTAATCCCCAAATTGAGAGGTTTAGGGTTTAGATAGGCCTTTCCAATCAAACAATATAATTAATCCAGGGGTAGAGATACAATTGTGTAATTATATAACTTTTATGAAATCCATTGTTCTTAACTATTATTCAATGAATTAATCACTTGAAAGATTGGGGGTTATGAATTGAATAAGAAACGGTAACTAAACATGAGAGATCTGATAGTTACTAATTTAGGGATTTGTTCATGATTTAGGGGAAGACAATAATTTATAATTAGATAAACGAAACATACAATGAAACCACGTTCCTAACAATCCTTCTCTACCTGCTCACAACTTCTCTTTAATTTTAGCTTTTCATTTAGTTTTTAATTAAAATCACTTTTTCATAATTTTAGTTCAAATCTAAATTTTAGTTATAGGATTTGCTTCTAGTTGCATTAAGGTAAAAGTAGATTGAACATTCTCACAAACTCCTTGTGGGACGATATCTGGTCTTCCTGAGACTATATTACACGTTGACCCAGTACACTTGCTGGCATCTCAACAAGTTTTTGGTGCCGTTGCCGGGGAGTTTAGAATTGTTCAATTCATTTTTGGTACTTAGTGTAGTTAGTAGTAAATTCTATTTTTCTCTTTTTATTTTTATTTCTCTATTGATCTTAATTGTAATGTATAATAATGACTTGTGAAGAGTTGAATTGTGAAGAGTTGAATTTTTTTGACTTTGTTTTGGCTTCACATCCTCTTACTTATGATGCAAATACCTCGATTTATGAGATTGAGAAATTATATTTCAAAGAGTATAAGAAATTTGTTGTAGAGGAATTGGTACAAGAGTTCTCCATTAAGGAAGACTTAAGTACTTATCTCTCTGAAAATTTTGAAGAAGAAAAAGAAAGTAAGGTGCATCATGAGGTAGAAGAGGTGAAACAAAACAAAACAGAAGAGGGAAGGATAATAGTAGAGAATTTTGACTCATCCTTGCGTGCTGAATTTTCTGAACTTAAAATTTGTGTTAAATCCCTAGCATGTTTGGATGATTCAAAATTTTTCAATTATGTTCGACCCTTGAGTTTGCATGACATTTTTCCAAATCATCAACATAAGTCATTGTTGTACCATGGGATGAATAATGATCCTAAAAATTTTGTTTTCCTTGTTCATGAAATTTACACCTTCATGAATGGGGAAAAAGGCAAATTTTCTAAGATGATGCATGATGTAAGGAATGTACCTTTTGACCCTGGTGGGTTTAAATTTATTTTTAAAATTTCCTTATTTCATCATCATCCCTGCTCATTCCCATGGGACATGGGGGTAACATGTTATTCCTATATCACATGGGAGTTGAGCCATAGAATTTGAGATCCTGGTAGATTTTTTTTTTGTAATTATGTAGTATTGTAGGTTTTGTTTATTTTTTTTATTTAGTGAATAAGGAGTTGGAATTTTCTATAAGTAACTACTAATGAGGTGCTGTCTAGCACTACTCTTAGTTGTTCATGTGACACAGGTAAATAAGTTTGGGGGAATTCCTCCATGTGCACCAATAGAAAAAGCTGTGTAACAAAGGTAAGTTCCTAACTCCATTTATTAGTTGATTTTAGTTTAGGGGGATAGTTTTTAGTGTTCGTTTCTAAAAAAAATAAAATAGAGGTATATACCTCGTGCGCCCCAGGCGCATGCGGTCGCGCGCCTCAGGCGCCCCGGGCTATGAAAGACCCTGTTTGGGGGAATTTCACTCCTACTTGATTCTCCTTAGTTTCCAACTTCCCATTCTAGCCCTTGTACCTCACCAAAAATATTGTCCTGCTTTCTTAGGTAGTTTTGCATTTTTATTTTGTAGTTTTAGGCTAGATTAGTTTGCTTGAGGACAAGCCAACATCTAAGTTTGGGGGAGGATATACAAATAAAAATTTTTCAGATCTGAATTTTCTCTCCCATATTGGTATTGCTTTGTGTCCCTAGCAAGAGTAGGTAATTTTTCTAACCTTAGGACTTTTTCTCTGATGATGCATGTATATACTTAGTTTAGGACTTAGACTCATTGGCTTTTGACTCTGTTTGATTGAGTTGTAAATACTGTTGTGAACTGGTTATTTTGATAAATGCTTTCAGAACTTGTGATTAGTGAACTGACTTTAGCCTGTGAGCTTTTGAGCCTATTGATGGGGTATGTGATTATTGATTTATTCTAATTTTGAGACCCATATTCTTTCATGAGTGTGTTCTCTTTGATGAGTGTGCTCTAGAACTTGACCTGTGACCATTTCAAAATTGATGATTGATTGCATGCATGAAGATGATTAAGGCACTTAGGATGTGTTTTTGAGGCCTTCAGATGTTTTGCATTGATACCTTTTCCCTTAGTTGCCCACCTTGAGCCTAATGATATTATATGATTTTTCTTTGGTACCCTGCATTGATTGCATTGTTCTTTGTGAGTACCTTAGGAATTTCGGATGAGCAATTAAGTGGAATGTGATGCAAAAGAAAAGAAAAAAAAAGTAAAGTGTTATGTGCCTACTTCTCTTCCAATGAAAAAAAAAAGAAAATTGAAAAATAATGAAAACTATGAAAAGGAAGAGAGTAGAGGAATTGAAAAGTGAAAAGTGAAAAGTGAAGAAAAATAAAAGTTGTGATTGAGTTGAGTTTCATTGTGATATACTTAGTGCTCATTCATGATTCTGGGGGAATTTTGCTTTGCATTTAGCCCTTAGTTTTATCCCTTTTTTCTTATATCCCACCTAACACTTTAGCCTGGCCCCATTACAACCAAAAATAAGACCTTTTGATTTGTGCATACTTTCAATAATTTCAGTGGCGATTTTGGTCTATGGTCAAGCATATGGTAACACTTTGTCATTGTTGAACTTGTGTGCATTATTGAAATATGACCCTGATACACTTGAGAGAGATACATTGAGAGGTTGAGAGTGTTCACTAGTCTTGAGTTCTGATTGGGTTTGTTAATCTATCTAGTTTGTAATTGTGTAAATAGCTTGTGATAATATGTGTTGGAGTCTTGAGTCGAAGTCTTAGATGAGGTGTGTATATGTTGACTTAGGGAGTTAGTCTTTTGTTTAGAAGGTTATTTTACTTTTGCCTGGGACATGCAAAATGCTAAGTTTGGGGGAGTGATTTGGGTCCAATATATAGTGATTTGAATATGATTTAGACTCCCTTTTACTATATGTTTAGTTGTTTCTCAAGTATTTTGTAGGACTTTTTGTTAGTTTTTAGAAATAGTTCTTAGTTTTGAATCCTTTGAACGTTTTGATCCTTTTTGGGTATGTTTCAGGTACTTTTGGAGCTTAAATGGAAAATATGTTAATGGACTTGGATAGAGGATGAAAAGAGCTTCGAAACGGTCCAAGAACGGAGCAAAACAGAGTCCGGATGAGTCCGTAGCACCCAAAACAGTCCGGGGCGGGCGTGCTGAAATTGTGCAGTACCTGTGCGCGCCTGGGGCGCCCGAGCCCATGCGCCTGGGGCGCAAATACGTATTTCAGGCCCGTTTGGGCCGGGTTTGATGCATTTTGATGGGGAGTAAATATGCATTTTTACTCTACCCGTTTGGGCTGTTTTCTTTACTCTACCCCTGGATTCTAGATTAAAAAAAACGTTTAAAAACAGTAAGGGTGAGTAATTTGGATTCTAGATTAAAGAAAACGTTTAAAAACAGTAATAAAGCATAAAGAGAAATATTCATGCACAGACAATAACAATTATACAATTCACAATTCAATTAACAAGTAAAGCATCATACCACTATTCAATTTAGTAACTATATGTATATAGGGTATAACATTTTAATATAATGCTTCAATGCACAATCACATGATTATGCTATGCCAACGTCGCACTTTGATGGATTAATTCTTGAATCCAATATTTAACATTTCATTTCATTCTATTAACTTTAACACTTTGATCGGATTCAAGGAATTAAAGCATCTGTAACAATGCATTCACACTTTCCTTTTCAATTTCACACTTTAACAATAACAATGAACAGTTTAACACTTTAACAATTGTGTACATTGTGTTTCACATTCTCCCCGAAGGAGGGTTCCTCACACAATGTACCTTTATCACTTTTCCCTTTTTCCAATAACAATATACATCCTCACATACACCCTCCACTCTGGGGAAAAACCGACCAGGAGTAAGTATTTCTCAACCTCTGATTGGGTGCTTCACCTCCACTTAGGAAGGTCCCTCGCTCACCCGCTTGCACAGTACTTCACACACTCCCCGTAGGAGGGTTCCTCGTACAATTTGGTTTGATTCGTCCAAATTGGCTTTAGCAGAAATCACCATCGATTGGCCAAAACGAGCCAAAGTAATGGAATCACTGTGGTTCGCATAGAACCAACCCCCAACACGGGAATCAAACCCATGTCCTTTGAAGGATCAAAGTTCTCCACAGTAATTCCAGTAATTTACTTTTGCCCTCATTAATCGTAAAACGACGTGTGTTTTTCCCCTACTCCTAACGTCCACCTTTACACCATGCATGATACAATGATTCAAGTGTTTCTCAATTGAATTTAAAACCCTCTTTGTTCTTTAGAAAATGTCATTAAATTGGTTTAAACTCAATTGAGAAAGACTTGACCCTATTTGATGTATAACTATATGGATGTCAATTTACACTTTATAAACATACACTTTACACTTATAACAATAATAATCATAAAAACAATATCAACTTCCAGACAATCAATTCAAACATACATAAATAACATAACATTAAAGCTTAGGGTTTCTAGCTAAACTCAACCCTCCTAACCATCACCTAACCAATCACTAAATACACCTAGTTATAAGTCTATTACTATAATTAAACCCTTTCTCTAATACTAGACCAAAGTACACCCCTTACCTTGAAGAGAGAGAAAGAGGAATTGGGGTTTTGATGGAGCTCCCACACCAAGCTCCAATCCAAACTCCTATGACTCCTATTCCTTGTCCTTAACCACCTTCCAAACTCCTTTGCATGATTAGAAGACTTTATGATATGGATTGAACCACTTGGGGTTCCATGGGTGATTTGGGGTTTTATGAAAGAGAGAGAATATGAGATTTGAGAGAGGGAAAATAATGAGGGAATGGTGGGTGAATGATTTGGGGTATCAATTGATAAGACTTTAGTGTTTAAATAATGAAATTGAAAAGCCTAGGGTGTTTGGGGTGGAAAGCTCGAGCAAGAAGAAGAAGAAAACAATGAAGAACACAACATAAAAATCGTGTTTTAAAACTGGTTCTGCAGCCCTTAATCGATTAACTCAACCCTTAATCGATTAAGGCCTGTTGCTGATACATTACTTAATCGATTAAGGCTACACCTTACTCGATTAGTGGCTGAATGGTGCTATAAATTTAATCGATTAAGTTACACATTACTCGATTAGTGGCTGAACATTGCTTAAATCTTAATCGATTAATGTCTCACTTAATCGATTAATTCACTGAAAATTGATTTTCTTTCATACTTCTAAGACTTTTAAGCTATAAACACTCATTCTAACTTGGCTAAACACTAAGACCTACACCCTAAACACATTCTAACCTACTCTTAACTCATACCTTTCTACACTTAGCTAAATGCTAATTCTAAACATTTATTAACACCAATACTAATTAACGCTTCTAAACGAAATCGACACTCGAGGATGCTATAACACTTATCACAATTCTACTAACTAATGCACATAATCACTTAGCGAATTTGGGGATGTTACAAAAAGGCTGTATCACGAAGGGAGAAGGAGTCCAGAAAGGAGGATCTAAGGAAAAAGTTAAGAGCCAGAAGAGTTCAAGGAAGGGAACACACCCGACATGAGACGTTCCGAGAGGCCCGTCGGCCTTTCTCAAAACAAAGAATTTATGGAAGACGTCCCTCGAAATCACCAGTGCGTGGTCGAGCTGCTCAGAGAGGACGTAAACATCAGTTGGAGTCGGCGTCCAGTTCAATTTACGAAGGATTGACCAGAACTCAAAAGAGGAGACTCCAACGTATGCGTAAACAAGAGGCTGAAGAAGTCAGAATTAAGGAGCTGCCCATGGATAATGAAGGATGCCTTGTTGCAACAATGAAGCCGATAACAGCTAAAAATCGGCGAGGAATCAAACAGAAAAAGGAATGGGTAAAGAAGACCGAAGGGTCTAACCAAATGGATGAATCATATGATGAAGAGTCTGACGACAGCTTAGACATTATCGTGACCGATCAGGACATGATAAATGCACAAAGTAAAAAGATCAACAGTCTGTCGATCAACAATGTCGGACTACCCTTTGACATGCAAGGAATTCATCATGTGGAACAAGAAGAAGGAAATGAAAGTGATGGGTCAGATGACACTTACTTAAGTGATGAGATACCTGACCTTTCTGAGTGTCTTTTCTTGCTCGACAGGGTCCATTTGGAAATGGATATCAGTCACATCGCACAGTTCGAACCTTTGGAGGCAAGTAAAACAGAACATTTGAGGCATTTACACATTAAGGCCATCGTTGACGGAAAACCTCTGAACAGGGTGTTGGTGGACGGAGGTGCAGCCGTTAACATCTTGCCTTGGAAAGTGTTTAGAAGGATGGGAAAGTTAGATGCTGACTTGATACTGACAAATGTTGTTGTTGTCGGGTTTACAGGGAAAATTGCTCAATCCCACGTTGTCACGATGCTGAAAATTGAAGTTGGATCCGTGGTTAGAGACACCCTGTTTGTGGTACTTCCTTCTAAAGCCAGTTACAATCTTTTACTATGAAGAGATTGGATTCACACTGTGGGGGCCGTTCCTTCCACGACCAATCAAAAATTGATTCTATGGAATCAAGATAACAAAGTTGAAGTCATTGCTGGAGACGATAGCCCTTGTTACATGCAGCAGATGCACATAGATTTCAAAGTCTACAATCCGAGCATTAAGCCCATACGACTTGATGTTGATCAGTTCCGGAAACCCATAGTAGACAAATGTTTGATGGAAAACCATGGGATCTCAATTGTCGAAGTCGACGAGGCCGTTGAGCAGCAGCCTTCGACCAGTAACAATGGTTGACAGACAATTCGAAAGACTGTCGGCTTACGTTGCCGACAGAATGCAATGCACCATTCAGACGGGTGCATTCCAGGATTGTATTGTTGATGAAAGTCCTTTGGGATTCGAAAAAGGATGGACAGAAGAGGAATCAAGGTTCATCAGTGAGGATCCCAGAGATGAAGTAAACTTGGGAACAGCTGAAAAGCCGAAACCCATTTATGTGAGTTCGTTATTGAAAGAGGAGTTCAGAGAAAAGCTCATCAACCTCATTAAGGAGAACAAAGATTGCTTTGCATGGGAATATGAGGACATGCCAAGGCTCGACAGAGAGTTAGTTGAACATAGGCTAACTTTACGGCCTGATCAGAAACCAATTAAACAAGTTGTTCGACGTTTTGCACCTGATATAGTCCTCAAGATCAAAGAAGAAATAGAAAGATTGTTGAAAGCAAAGTTTATCAGAACAACGAGGTATGTTGAATGGATGGCAAATATAGTTCCAGTCATAAAGAAAAACGGAAAGATGCGGCTTTGTGTCGACTTCGGGGATCTAAATTCTGTCACACCAAAAGACGAATATCCTATGCCGATAGCAGATATGTTGGTAGACTCTGCGTCTTGCCATGAGGTAATGAGTTTGTTAGATGCTTTTTCAGGTTACAATCAGATTTCCATTGCTAAAGGCGACGTGTCGAAGACTGCGTTCAGATGCCCCGGCGCCATCGGAACCTTTGAATGGGTGATGATGCCGTTCGGACTCAAGAATGCAGGAGCTACATACCA
This sequence comes from Crotalaria pallida, assembly GCA_037953625.1. NCBI lineage: Eukaryota > Viridiplantae > Streptophyta > Magnoliopsida > Fabales > Fabaceae > Crotalaria > Crotalaria pallida. Next base: position 57,543,830 of record CM075651.1, read on the forward strand.
AAGAGCAATGAACCTGATTTTTCATGATATGATTGGCAAGTTTTTGGAGGTATACATTGACGATGTAGTGATCAAGTCCAAGACTCAAGAGGAGCATCTAGAAAGCCTGGAAAAGGCATAACTTGAAGATGAACCCCATCAAGTGCACCTCCGGAGTCACTGCTGGTCAGTTCTTGGGATTTCTTGTCCACAGAAATGGCATTGAAGTCGATAAGAACAAAGCCAAAGCAATCATGGAAGCATCTCCTCCGACAAATAAGAAAGAGGTACAGTCGTTCCTTGGCAAAGTGATTATTTAAGAAGATTCATATCAAATTTGTCAGGAAGGACTAGAGCCTTTTCGCCTCTTGTAAGGCTAAAGCAAAATGAAGAATTCAATTGGGGGCCAGACCAACAAGCAGCATTCGACGATTTGAAGCGGTACTTAACGACACCACCAGTTATGATGCCGCCTCAACCAGGTTTCCCATTGAAATTGTATATATCAGCTTCTGTTTACACTATAGGTAGCATGTTAGCTCAGGAAAATGAGAATGGTGTAGAAAGAGTTGTATTTTACCTAAGTAAAGTGTTAAATGATGCCGAAACACGGTATAGTGCTATAGAGAAGTTGTGCTTAGCACTCTACTTTTATTGTACAAAACTTAAGCATTATATGAAAAGTTTTCATGTTTTGGTTTTGTCGAAGTCTGACATTATTAAATACATGCTATCCAAGCCAATTATTCATGGTAGGATCGGCAAATGGACGTTAGCATTAACAAAATTTTCACTCCAATATGTTCCATTAAAAGCCGTCAAAGGCCAAGCAGTGGCGGACTTTTTAGAGGATCATCCATGTGTAGACGTGACATTATCTGTTGATTATGTCGGACTAAGGCCTTGGACGATGTATTTCGATGGATAATTACACAAGAAAGGGGCAGGAGTTGGAATCTTGTGTCCCCCGACGGAATCCCTACTGAATTCATGTTTAATCTCAAATACCAATGTTCGAATAATGAGGCAGAGTACGAGGCCATCCTAATCGGCCTTGAGATTTTAATTTTCCTTAAGGCCAAAAACGTGGCTATTAGAGGAGATTCTCAGCTAGTTATTAAACAGTTGGTTAATGAGTATAAATGTTTGAGTCCAAAATTGGCCAGATATCGCAATATGGAACAAAGGATGATGTGTCAATTTGATGATGTATCCGTCGAACATATATATCGATGTCATAATCAAAAGGCCAATCACTTGGCTCAAGTTGCATCCAGATACTGTGTATCAAAGAAAATCCTAAACAACTTAACCCAGATCAAAGAGTTGCTATATCCTCCTCGTGAATTAGAAGTTATGGTGAATGCATTAGCATCAACCGATGAATGGAGGAAGCCCATAGCCAATTATTTGACGAATCCGTCTCCCAATGATGAACGAAGCTTGAAGTTGAAAGCCATCAAGTTTACCATGTTAGGAGGGGATTTGTATCACAAGTCAGTCGATGGAAACCTAGAAGTGTGCTTGGACAAAGAAGATGCTTTTGTAGCTTTGGCAGCGGTACACGAAGGAATATGTGGGGCACACCAAGCTGGAAAAAAGATGAAGTGGATACTCCGAAGGCAAAGGGTTTTCTGGCCTACTCTAGTGTCGGATTGCATGAACTTTGCAAAATCGTGTGAAGAATGCCAAAAACATGGCTACATCCAGAGTGTCCCAGCAGATGAGTTACATTCGATTGTCAAACCATGGCCTTTTAGAGGATGGGCACTCGACGTCATTGGTGAAATTGTCCCACACTCTTCGAAAGGCCACACAAGGATTTTAGTGGGTGATGATTATTTTACCAAGTGGGTGGAAGCTATACATTTGGCGAAAGTCGAACAAGATCAAGTGATTGATTTCATCGAAGACCATATCGTTTGTCGATTTGGAATTCCTGAGACGATAACTACTGATCAAGCTTCCATTTTCTTTGGAAGTAAATTGAAGGGATATTTAGCATCCAGAAGAATTAAGCTATTAACTTCAACACCCTATTATGCTCAAACGAATGCTCAAGCGGAAGCAGCTAATAAGTGGATTATTAATGTCATCAAGAAACAAATAAAAGGGAAACCACGAAATTGGCATGAAGCGTTGACACCAGCACTATGGGATATTCGATACTCTCCAAATGAGGCCACGGGTATGACTCCCTATATGTTGACATATGGCCACGAGGCCATGTTGCCAGTAGAAATAAACTTGGAATCAGTACGATTTCAGAGGCAACATGAAATGCCTGTGAATGACTATTGGAACTCCATGTTTGACGAGTTGAACGAGATGCATGATGAAAGAATTCTGGCGTAGGAAAATATTGTGCGACAAAAAGAAAAGATTGCTAGATGTTACGATGCCAAAATTAAATTCAAGTCATTTCAGTTGGAAGTCAAGCTAGTGTTGGAAGACATGCTTCTAACTCTTTCATGGACTTCAAGAAAATATCAAGCTAATGTTTTCATGATAACAAACAAACTCAAGATTCAAGCTCACAAGTTCCTTCAAGTTCAAGTTGAAGACTCAAGCAAGATATAAGTTTAGAAGCCTTTTCCCTTAGGACACATTTGTAAGGTAATGAAGTTTCTGTTCTTAATGAGTTTAAAAGGCCAATGAGTTTTTCAATTAAAAAGGAGAAGAAAATGTGTTTTCATGAAAAGCTATTTTTATATCTTAGTTTTGGTGGAAATACTTGATGATACAAAACTCTGGATATTTTTATGTTATGCAAGAAGGAGTAATCGATTACCTGCCTAAGTTAATCGATTAACTTTGTTGCATCATAGAAAAATCAGAGAGCTTGTAATCGATTAAGTGAACTTTGCTAATCCATTACTTTCTAATGAGAGTAATCGATTACCTGGCTCAAGTAATCGATTAAAATTGTTGCATCATATATTTTCCTGAGACAAAGTAATCGATTACATGTCTTGTAGTAATCGATTACATGATGTTGCATCATACAAATATCAGAGGCTCAGTAATCGATTATTTGATGAGTGATAATCGATTAAATGAGTTGCATCATATAATGAACAGGGGTGATGTAATCGATTAACTATTATTGGTCTAATCGATTACTTGTTTTTCAAAAGAATTTAAAAGTTTCTATTTTTGAAGGAATAATCGATTACCTTCATAATGTAATCGATTACTTCAACTTTTATTGAAAAACGTGTGAGAATCATTTTGATTATTTCCAGATTTGTTTTTATATATAAGATTCTGATTTATTTTACAAAATTCGAAAATGATTTTAAATTTGAATTATTTCCTTATTCGTTTTAAGAATCAAATCTTTATTTTATTTCTTAAATCATTTTGATTTAGTTTTGATTTTAAATTTTATTACAAAATCATATTTTATTTTAAAATTGATTTTGATTTGTTGATTTAAATCTTTTTGAATTATAAAAGTTATTTTCAGAATTCACTCCAACAATTGGCATCAGAGCTAGTCTCTTGTGTTAAGACTTAATCGTCTCAAGATAGAGTATGGCTTCAAACTCTCTGTTTGGTGGTGAAGGGAGTTCTATTAACCGCCCTCCCATATTTGATGGGGTAGGTTACGCGTATTGGAAAGCCCGTATGAAAATTTTTATTCAAGGAGTTGGATTAAAGGTTTGGGATGCGGTCGTAAATGGTCCCTATGTTCCTACCTAAGTAGTTAATGGTAAAACCGTCGAAAAGCCTATGGCTGAGTGGACGGAGGAGGAGGAACGTAGAGTCCAGAACGATTTGAAAGCGAAAAATATTATAACATCTGCTTTGATCTATGATGAGTTTTTCAGGATATCTACGTGTGAGACTGCGCAACAAATGTGGGATACATTAGAAGTCACACATGAAGGTACAACTGAAGTGAAAAGGTCGAGAATCAACACTCTGACTGGTGAATACGAATTATTCAGAATGAAAGACGGAGAAACAATCCAAGAGATCCAAAAACACTTCACGATGATTGTCAACCAATTAACAACTTTGGGGAAGAAATTCACCAATGAGGATCTCGTCAACAAAGTCCTAAGGTGTTTGGGAAGAGAATAGCAACCCAAAGTGACGGCAATTGCTGAGTCAAGAAACCTTTCAACTATGACGCTGCGACCCTCTTCGGAAAGTTACAAGAGCATGAAAGTGAACTGAAAAGATTGGCTCAACACGAAGAGGAGAACAAAAAGGTCAAAAGTCTGGCATTCAAGGCTGAAGCTCCAGCAACTGAAAGTGACTCGGACAAAGAACTGATCAATGATGAGCACATGGGACTTCTGGTCAAAAAGTTTGGGAAGTTTCTGAGGAAGAAAAGCAACTTCAACTCCCAGAACAGAAAAGACAACAACAAAATTGGAGGATCATCCATTACATGTCATGAATGTGGCAAGCCTGGTCACATCAGAGCGGAGTGCTACCAGTTGAAAAAGAAAGAAAATTCAGAAAGAAGCACCTCCAATCCAAGGAAAGGGAAGCAAGCATATCTGGCGTGCCTAGACAACGAGGGAAGTTCGGATGAGTATTCAGACGAACAAGAAGAAACAGCCAACATATGCTTGATGGAACATGGAAATGAGGTAAACTCTAATCTAGAACATTCTTATTATGATGAATTACAAGAGGCTTTTGAGGAATTACATGAGGAGTCAATGAGGTTATCTTTATTGATTTCTTTGGAAAAGAAAAATTCAGCTTCTCTTTTGCGAAAGAACCAAGAACTTATTAAAGAAAATGAATTTTTGAAAAATCAAAATAAGGAGCTGAATTCTACTTTGAAAAATTCTTCAAACACCTCGAGTAATGAAGTTAAATTTAAAGCTAGTTCTTCTTCTTGTAAGTTCTGCAAGGACTTAGTTAAAGAAGTAGAGGATTTAAAAGAAACACTTGAAAAATTTACGAAAGGTAGAAATACTTTAAATTTAATGCTAGGGAGACAAAAGTGTTTCTTTAATAGAGCTGGTTTAGGATATCAACCCGGTAGGCATCAAAAGAAATTAAGTACCATTTTTGTCCCTGCTAGCAATCATAAGAAACCTTTAATTATATGTTATATTTGTGGTAGAAAAGGTCGTGGTGCACATGAGTGCGTACACCGGAAAGTGAAGTTCGTTAAATCGAACAATGAAACTAAAAGGTGGCATGTTTTGAACTATGGCTACACTAATGCTCAAGGACCCAAAAAGATATGGGTACCTAAAAAGAAACCTTGAATCTTATGCTTATAGGTTACTCCGGAAGAAAGGAAATCGTGGTGGTACTTGGACAGTGGATGCTCGAAACATATGACGGGAGACAAAATAAATTTTTGCATCTCGTTCCAAAGGACCAAGGACATGTGACTTTCGGAGATAAAAACCAAGGAAAGATTCTTGAAGTCCGTAAAACAGGTACACACCCCCTAACCCTTGCACAGAGAATGTCTTACATGTTGAGGGCCTAAAACATAACTTGCTAAGTATTAGTCAGTTATGTGATAAGGGCAATAGGGTTATATTTGATTCTGATAGATGTATTATCGAGGGTAAAGTTGATAATATTATAAAGCTAATTGCTCGCAGGATAAACAATGTATATGTAATCACTACAAGAAATAAGCCTATTACCGACGAAAAAATCCGTCGAAAACAGCCCAAATCCGTCGGAAATTATTACTTTCCGACGGATTTTCCGACAGCCACCAATCAGTCGTAAAAAAGGGCGTTGGAAAACTTTCCAACGGAAACAGACATCCGTCGCAAGTACTGAAAGACTCTTCCGTCGGAAAATCCGTCAGAACAGAATAATTTCTAACGGTATAATCTGTTGAAACTGAGTGGTGAAACTCATGTGTTTCTCTCTCAATGTTTTGATGATGACACAACAACAACAAATAATGAATTTATGCTTAACAGGTTCAAGTACAAAGGAAGATTGCAAAGGCTTGCTTAGTTGTAGATCTAGCCTTAGGCTTAGAAGTCTTTGTAAGGCAAATTAATTTTCTTAAAGCACTTAGAATTATAGTCTATATGATGATGATTATGTTTTATTTTGAAAATCGTAGTAGAAGCATTTTTATAAAAACTTTTGCTCTTGCTCCAGGGTATCTCTTGTGAAAAATGTTTTGTGAAAACCTGGTTACAATTTTCTCATGAAAATCCAATTTTTATTTGGAGTAATCGATTAATCCTTCTGGGATAATCATTACTTAATGCAACTTGTAACCAGAGAGCATGTAATGGATTATTTAGGTTCCTATAATGGATTACTTCCTTGAACTGGTCATTTGGGAGTAAGTAATCGATTATCAGAAACTAGTAATCGATTATATGTTAATGCTGCAACTTTTGTGAAAAACCTGAGAGCTTGTAATCGATTAGCCTGACCAAAGTAATCGATTATTTTAATTCAAATTTTGAAAAACGTGCTGAAATCAATCTGATTCCCAAAATGATTTGTTTCCATTTTTGGAGGATCACGAATTGATTGTATGGCAGCTTCTTCTTCCCTCTTTAAAACTCTCTTTCATTGTTGAAATTGAGGAGTTTTTTTTTTGCTTGTTCTCATTCTCTACTCTTTTTGAATATCTTTTAGAAGAAAAAGTTCATCATCATCATCATCATAGTTCTATAGTTTTGTGTTTGCTTTAGATTATTAATATTGTCATAGGTCTTTTATTGTTGTATGCGCTCTAATTAGAGAGCTTTATGTTAGTTGCACAAATTTCTTCGTGCAAATTCTTATCTTTGTAAGGGGTGTGACAGCCTTAGTGTTTAAGGAGTGTTTTCCCTTAGGTTTGAATGTGTGTCGCGTTCATAGGGTGAGATAACCCTTGTTGTTTTGGGTAGCGCTATACGAACGGTGGGATTCCTAGTAGTTAGGCTATTTGTTTTTGAGGTCCCTTGCGAACGGTGGGATTCCTAGTAGCTTGCGGGGCGCTCTGGATGTAATTGCGGACGCAGTTGCGTCTTGGCTTAGTGAAAAAGCTCAAGCGAGTCGCTTGGGGACTGGAGTAGGCTGGGTTTGCCGAACCAGGATAAATTCGCATGTGTACAATTTCTCTATCCCTTATCTTTTACTTTCCGCATATTTAAATTGTTTTAAATCGTATTTTCGTGGATAAAAACTAATTTCAAGTTTTAATATATATCACACGAGGATTGTGGTTTTTCATGTAATGATCTTTCAAATCAATCTCGTGTATAATATGTTTTCAATATTCATATAATATCATTTCTATTTCATGCTTAAAAACGTTTTAAATCGTTCTTTAAGTCTTCCGCTCAATTTATTCTCTGATAATTTTCTAGAAGAACGTTTTAATTCGATTAATTTTTAAAGTTTTCTTATCACCCAATTCACCCCCCCTCTTGGGTGATTCTCGCCAATTACACCATTTATTCCAACAATTGGTATCAGAGCTTCGTGCTCTGGTAACAAGCTTAACCGCTTGAGTTAAAGATCCTTGGTTATTTGGCTTATTGGGATATTTGTTTTTGTTTTTAAATGGAGGGTATTTCATTCGATGAAGCACCAATTTTCAATGGAGAAAATTATTCTTATTGGAGTGCTAGAATGAAATTTTATTTACAGTCAATGAATTATCGTTTATGGATTATTGTGCAAAATGGTTTTGATTTAAATCCAAAAATTGTTTTAAATGATTTTGACAAAAAATGTTTTGCCTTGAACATTCAAGCTATGCAGATTTTAAGGAATGTCTTAAACGATGACGCATATGCTAAAATCAAGGATTGTGTTAATGCTAAAAACATTTGGGATACCTTACACACTTATTATGCTACTAATGATCTTTGTGAAAGTGTAAGTATTCACAGATGTTATCCGGAGACTCGGGAAGAGAAAAACGTGAAGGATGATTGGACTCTTGCTCATGACAAAGTTTTGAATGATGACACTCATAGCATGAGGAGCAGTTCGTCAGATGAAAAAGATGATGATGATTTAGAAAATCTATTTGAAGCTTTCTTGGAAACTCTCGAGGAATCAAGTTCTTCAGATGGGGAGTCAGTAGGAAACGAAAATGCATTTCATTCATTTACTCCTCACGAGGTAACCTTGATCAAGTTTAATGTCCAAAACCCTCATAGTACTAATAATATTTTGAGAGATGATTTGAAAAATAATTTTGAAAATAGCACCTCCAAGATTAATGAAAAATGTATTTCTATTGGAAAAATAGTTGAGGTTGCTTCTTGTGACTCTCATTGTAATTCAAAATTTGTTTGTTCAAACTCTTTTCTTGACAATTCTAATAAGAATGTGGAAATTCAAAAGTCAAGCAAAGAGACTAGCAAATATGATTCTGAATACAAAGATCACAAGTCTGTGTTTTGTAAAAATGATTTTAGAAAATCCAAAACTTCTCCCAAAATCATTATTTGTAACTATTGTGGTCATTCGGGTCATATTTCTCATTTATGCATATTCAAGAAAAATCAATACTTGAGAAATAAATTGAAATGGGTTCCAAAAGGTTCTGAGGTATCTAAAATTAATCCCCCTGGACCCAAAATGAGATGGGTACCAAAAACTTCTTTTTGTAACAGGATAGAAGATTATGTTTTACCCAAGGAAAAACCAAGAAGAATTCAAAAAGATAAACTCATTACTTGGTCACCGTGGAAATCTGAGAATAGATGGAATAACCAAAGTTCCATCAAGGTCAACAATGTCAAATGGAAGAAATAGAAGTCACCTATGGACGAAGAATCATAGAAGAAATCATTGGTCTAGAACAAAGTCACATTGGCAAAAAGGGAGTGACAAAAAGAATCATTGGCAAATTTTTCAATCTTCATGGCATACAAAATCTGAGGTAAACAGATCATATAATTCTTATAATTATGATTATTCAAGAACATACTTTGATTACTCCAAGCTAAATTATTTTTGAAAAATAAATCATGTGTTGCTAGTTGTATCTTCACATGATCATCATTTCTTGGAAAAATCAAAGAACTTCATAACATGTCATTAAGTGCAATCTTGAGGTAATCAAGATAGTATCAAATGCATATTATGATTAATCTTGATATATTTCATAATTATGATAGGCATATGATTTGTTACATTTTTGTCGATTTATTCCAATTAATTAAAAAGCTCATTCTGATTATCATGAAAATTATTTAACTTGAGCGTTGGAGATAGCCAGATTTATCTGTCTTGTAGGAAACAGGATTCTTAAAGGTAAGTTGACCACAAGCTGAACGTCACTAAATGGATTCAGACATCAGGGATCATGTATCAGAAGGTATTGGGCTGTATCAGTCAGAACAGGAAGAATTCTGGAAATTAGTGCAGAAGTAATCGATTACTCTGAAACAGTAATCGATTACCAGGTGGATTTTTTAATCAGTGTTGAAGAAGTAATGGATTAGAGGATCAGGATAATGGATTATATTTGCTGCATCATACAACTCACCAGTGGAGAGATAATCGTTTAGGGGTCTCAGCATAATCGATTGCACAAGTTGCATCAGTTATGGACAGAGGAGAGATAATCGATTAATTGAATGGAAGTAATCGATTCTTTTTCGGAAGTAATCGATTATATCAGTGAAATAATCGATTATTTGCACCAGTTTAAAAAAAAAAGGAAAAGTGCAGATCGTGTGGGCCTCTTTGACCCAAGTTGACCAAGTGTGGACCACCAAATAAAATAACCCTAGCCACACATTCTTACACACACACATTCTCTCTCTCTTCCCACAAAATCACGGCCTCTCTCTCTCTCTTCTTCCCATTCGGTTCTTCTTCTTCACCACCATAACCACTACCAAAACCTTAAGTTCTTGCTTCACATTCTCAAAACCTTTTCTTCAAACTTGGTTAAACTTGTTGGTCACGAGGTTTTCATGCTTCATGGCACTTGTTCTTGAAGTTTCAGATCCGGTTCTTCCATGGTTCAATCATGTTGATGAAGATATTGGTTCACTGGTGTGAGCATCCGGTTTGCTGATCAGAATCTCATTCGGTTCACTGGTCCGGTTCGTTCTCTGCTTGGTTCAGACTTTTGAGTTTTCCGGTTCAGTCTTGGTTTTGGCTTGCTGGTCTGGTTTGGCTTCTGGTTTGTTCTGGTTGGTGTGTGTTGTTCATTGTTCGGTTCATTGCTTCGGTTCAGTTGATAGCTTTTCCGGTTCAGGTTCACTGTATTCTTGTTTATCATCTTCAGAATCATCATGTTCGTTATTTTGATATGATGTTAGTTTGATGATATTGTGAAGTTGGCACTGCTATATTAAGAATCTGCTGGTCTGGTTTATTATTCTGTGTTGTGCTGCATTCTAGTCTGTTGATTTGGTTGATTCAGTATCTGGTTGTTGTTACCTTCTGTGCTGTGATCATGTCTTCTCGTCTCTCTAAAAGAAGAATGGTAGTTGAGGAATCAGAGGATGATGAGCCTTCACCCCCTGTTGTTCAAAGAAGGGCTCAACCTTCATCTAGTCAGGTTCCTAGGCCTCCAAGGACATGTCAAAGTGATGCAGGTCCTTCAGCTCCACCTCCACCGGTTCATCAGCCGATCGCTTTGGAAAAGCTAAATCGATGGTTTTCTAATCCTGCTCAAATAATGGATTATGAAAAATACTTTGCTGCTTGTTCAGTCATTTCACCTAGATTTCTAGATGTTGAAACATTTGATGGCGATGACTGTAATCTTCCGGCTGTTGTTCTGTTGAAAGAAAAAGGTCTTTATGAGTTCAGTACCATTGGAGGAGATTATTATGAGGACTTAGTCAGAGTGTTTTATTCAAACCTTGTCTGGAATGCTGAAGAACAGACACTTTATTCCGAGGTCAAAGGAAAAGGGATCAAAATAAGCTTGTCTACTTGGACTAACATGACTCACTTGCCCACGGATGGAGTTACCTTCACTGGTTCTGGTTCTGAAAGCTTATGGGGTGATGAGTACGACAAGAAAGCGGCGAAAGAAGAATTTATTGATGATCGCATCCCTGCTGGAAAAGTGATGACTTCTGGAAATTTGAAGTTCGTGTATCGTGTTCTTCACTTCATCCTGACTCGTTGCTTGATTCCTAGGCAAGGAAACTATTTCAGAGTTCTGGAGTCTGACTACATTATCTTTTGGGCGTGGTTTCATAATAAACCAATTAATTGGGGTTGGTTCATATTGAATCACATGATTGAGACTGCTGCAAAGGTTCGATGGTCTATTAATGAGGATATGAAGAATAAGACGTCAAAACTTCCATATGTTACTGTGATCACCAGAATTCTCAGGCGATTCCGAGTTCCTGTGAATGGCGAGGCTAGAACAGCTCCTAATGCCAACATGTGCATGGACTCAAATTTCTTGGGAAATATGGGTTGGATCAACATGGAAGGCACTGGTTGGAGACCAAAGGCACAGAGGCGTGAGCGCAAGTCCAACCACAACTATGATCCTGATGAAGATGATCAGCAGCAGCCACCACAACCTGATAGTGCACCAGTTCATGACTCTGATTATGTTCCGCTACAAGCTCTTTATCCACCCGATCACATTCCTCCATACATGCAGTTATTCATGGATGATGTTCGAGGGTATATGAGGCGATCAGATGAGCATATTCATGCAGTAGATACATCTCTCGCTCAGATCACATCCGGCATAGAGCAGATGCACTTGGATATGGAGTCAGTGCGTGATGAGATCTACCATCTGAGGCATCAGAATCGTCCTCCGTTCCAGTGATCGTCGAGCTTGTGGCACCTCACCTTATCTATTTCGGTTTATTTGGATTATGATATTTGAATATTTTTTTGTTTCTGCTTGCTCGTAACCCCTAGTATTTCTATTTGCATAACTTGTTCCTGGATTTAATTTGGTTTTCTCTTGACATGTTCGGATTGATTATGATGCTTATGACAATTATTTCTTTGGTGTGCTTATTATATGCGTTGTCATTTGCTATATCCTTTATGCTTCTTCACCTTTTTGATGATGTCAAAAGGGGGAGAAAAAGGAGAAAACAGGTTACAGGTTACAGGTTGATTAAGTTCATGATATGTCATGAATTCAGGGGGAGCTCAGCTTAATGAGTTCAATTTTATGAGCTTGAGTATTCTGTGTGATACTCTTATGATTTGTTTTAATCGTTTATATTCGTACTAACCCTTGTTTTGCAGGAGTGTTTGTCATCATCAAAAAGGGGGAGTGTTGAAACTGAGTGGTGAAACTCATGTGTTTCTCTCTCAATGTTTTGATGATGACACAACAACAACAAATAATGAATTTATGCTTAACAGGTTCAGGTACAAAGGAAGATTGCAAAGGCTTGCTTAGTTGTAGATCTAGCCTTAGGCTTAGAAGTCTTTGTAAGGCAAATTAATTTTCTTAAAGCACTTAGAATTATAGTCTATATGATGATGATTATGTTTTATTTTGAAAATCGTAGTAGAAGCATTTTTATAAAAACTTTTGCTCTTGCTCCAGGGTATCTCTTGTGAAAAATGTTTTGTGAAAACCTGGTTACAATTTTCTCATGAAAATCCAATTTTTATTTGGAGTAATCGATTAATCCTTCTGGGATAATTGATTACTTAATGCAACTTGTAACTAGAGAGCATGTAATGGATTATTTAGGTTCCTATAATGGATTACTTCCTTGAACTGGTCATTTGGGAGTAAGTAATCGATTATCAGAAACTAGTAATCGATTATATGTTAATGCTGCAACTTTTGTGAAAAACCTGAGAGCTTGTAATCGATTAGCCTGACCAAAGTAATCGATTATTTTAATTCAAATTTTGAAAAACGTGCTGAAATCAATCTGATTCCCAGAATGATTTGTTTCCATTTTTGGAGGATCACGAATTGATTGTATGGCAGCTTCTTCTTCCCTCTTTAAAACTCTCTTTCATTGTTGAAATTGAGGAGTTTTTTTTTTCTTCTTCTCATTCTCTACTCTTTTTGAATATCTTTTAGAAGAAAAATTTCATCATCATCATCATCATAGTTCTATAGTTTTGTGTTTGCCTTAGATTATTAATATTGTCATAGGTCTTTTATTGTTGTATCCGCTCTAATTAGAGAGCTTTATGTTAGTTGCACAAATTTCTTCGTGCAAATTCTTATCTTTGTAAGGGGTGTGACAGCCTTAGTGTTTAAGGAGTGTTTTCCCTTAGGTTTGAACGTGTGTCGCGTTCATAGGGTGAGATAACCCTTGTTGTTTTCGGTAGCGCTATACGAACGGTGGGATTCCTAGTAGTTAGGCTATTTGTTTTTGAGGTCCCTTGCGAACGGTGGGATTCCTAGTAGCTTGCGGGGCGCTCTGGATGTAATTGGGGACGCAGTTGCGTCTTGGCTTAGTGAAAAAGCTCAAGCGAGTCGCTTGGGGACTGGAGTAGGCTAGGTTTGCCGAACCAGGATAAATTCGCCTGTGTACAATTTCTCTATCCCTTATCTTTTACTTTCCGCATATTTAAATTGTTTTAAATCGTATTTTCGTGGATAAAAACTAATTTCATGTTTTAATATATATCACACGAGGATTGTGGTTTTTCATGTAATGATCTTTCAAATCAATCTCGTGTATAATATGTTTTCAATATTCATATAATATCATTTCTATTTCATGCTTAAAAACGTTTTAAATCGTTCTTTAAGTCTTCCGCTCAATTTATTCTCTGATAATTTTCTAGAAGAACGTTTTAATTCGATTAATTTTTAAAGTTTTCTTATCACCCAATTCACCCCCCCCCCCTCTTGGGTGATTCTCGCCAATTACACCATTTATTCCAACATAATCCGTCGGAAAATAGACAAATATATAATTGAATTTTCCGACGGAATTATCCGTCGGTAATATTTTTATTAAAAAACAAAATAATATTTTTATTTTATTTACCGACGGAACAATACGTCGGAAGTGGTTTTTTTATTAATAATTTTTGTAAAAAAAATCATTCTATATTTTTAAATAATTACTTATCATTCTATATTATTTAATTTTAAATGCTAAAATTTTCATATCAAATTAAAAAATAGAAATTCAATAATTACATATTTATATCAACTAAACTTTCAAATTTAAATAACTAATAAATCCATAAATTATTTACAACCCATGCATCCAAGTAAAATAAAATCAACTCATCACAAAACATTCAAGTAAAACAAAATCAACTCATCACAACCCATCCAAATTGCAATAAAATATAAGTCCTAATTATTAATAATTGAGATAAGAGTCATCATCTCCGTCGCCATCATCATCATGTTGCTGATCAACTTGGTCATTCCAGGAGATATCTTCCTTCATCTAGTCTCAGAGTAACACATCGGGTGGAACAACTCGCATAAGAGCATCAATCAACTTGTCCTATCCCTATGTAAGATGTACCAATTCTTCCTTGGTTTCCCCCAACTGTTTCTTCGCCTATCTTCCCTGCTTTACTCCAATTCTTTCTTCAGATTGGCAATCACCTCATTGTCTTGGTTCTGTACACTGGAAGGAGTGTCTCTAGCAGGTTGTGAAAGGCTAAGCCCTCATGTCTATACTAAGAAGAGATAAAAATCCATCTACGGTTTGAGGGATATACATCCATCTACGGTTTGACTGATAAAAATCCATCGTCTGCATATTTAACCAAGTAAAACACTTTTACTTATAAGTGAAAAATTATAAGTTATTAGCCATATAGATTCCAAGTTATAAGCACTGAAATAGTTATAAGAGTTATAAGTGAAATAATTATACGTTATGCACATAAATAAATAAAAGTGAAGTTGACAGAATAACTCACATTTTGCCAAGTATGGATTCCTCACTTTGTAATTTGTAGTGCCCAAAGATGGAAGCAAGTCTTCCCTCTTCTATAACCCGGTTTTATACATAAAAAAATAAAATAAGAAGACGTAACTTCACAAAAGTAAGGAGAAAGCATCATAATGTATTCATATTGTAGAATTTTAAAATTCAGAATTTTTGTAGTTTGCTTATAATACATTGAGAAAGCATCTGAGGCAAATCATAGGTTGGTAATGTGTTTCACTCACCAGGGAACACAAGTTCAGACTGAGACATATGTACTGACAGAAACACACACACCCCTAAAAACCAGCAAAGTGTAATAAACAATTCTACTCCATTGATACTAACAATATTAGGCCTGAATTGTTCTGATAACAATGGCTAGAATGATAATTTTCATCAATTCATCCTCGTAAAAAAAAAGGTAGTCATGTGGGCTTGTACAAAGTCATTAGGATATCATAAGTATGAGCTCTCTTTCCCACAGAGAACTTCAGCATCAGATGCCAATGGAAGAAGTAGTATGAGGTGGAATATTCATGACACTATACTAAGAGATGATCCTATCTATATTTACTTATATAGTGCACTATAATGTTGTCAACTAACCAACCTTTAACTGCAAATAGGCAAAGAACAATTTCGCATACATAAAATGAAAATGTTGGAATTAAAGTAATACAAAAAGCCTAATATTGCAACTAAAGAGTAGAGAGTATAAATGTTTCAGAAAAACAGTTCAAGCACTAAACAATGAATCCATAAGATTTTTAACTCATATTAAACTACCAAGTTTATTATTTTAGATTTCTTTATTCAAATTCATAAAAAGGAAAACAACAGAACACTTGGTTGGCAGAGAAAAATCAACTCACTGGTGTGGACAAACTATGTTATGTGCATACCTAAGAAACCTTTTCTTTATCCTTTTTTCCTTCCCTCTTGGAAATTGTGGTAAGGAACTTATTAGAGTCTGATATTTACAATTTAAAAAAGAAAAGGAAGCAAAAAATTCAGAATTATTGTATCAATTACATAGAGTTATTGATGTATAATTTGAAAGAAAAAGAAAATTACACAATTGTCAATTTACACATTTTAAAATTTAGAATCTGGGTTAGAAGAAACCAAAGCAAAGTAAGATAAAGGAAACAGTACATCAAATTAACACGCATATTCAAATTTCTGAGATCATGAAGTTTGTTAGACAATGGAGATTTAGAACGTGAAAACTACTAACAGAAGATAAATCTAATGTTGGATTGAACTTATATATTTATGAGATAAATGGGCGGGCTTAGAGAAGTATTGACAAATATGATGCAACAAGGATAATAACGCTAACTGTCAATTGTCAATTTGTACCCAACCAAAATACCATTATCATAGCCAATATAATGCATGAAAAAGAATGGACAACTAAACATAACAACTAATTGTAGTGGACCTTCAATAGGCCGAGCATTTCCCGACCAAAGCTACCTTGGACCGACCGGTTAGACACTGGAACAAGGCATACGGTCGGAATGTTACACCGAGCAAACTGGGTTTTTACAGAGATGTAATACGCTTATGAGATTAACCCCGAGCACAGGATTTTCATCCTTATCTCTATCATCCACAGTCTCATCAAGCTTAACTACCTCTCCTAGATTCCCACGACTCTTGGTTAGATAAACACAACATTTGATAAAGTTTATCGCATACAGGATTACGGATGTTATCTTATCATAACCCTTACGAATCCTACTTGAATTCCTCCTCTTCAGAAGCCTCATCAGAACGGCCCACAGCACACAGGTAATCCCCTATAAGAACCACCATGCTATAGGGGCTAAGGTACGTCTTCTCATCCCCAAGTTGACACTAGCACACACTTTGTTGACTAGGGAGAACCTGATTATCCCAACTGGATATTCAGAAATCCTAAGAGTCCTACATAAATCTCTTTGCTGGGATCACTCTTTGAAGTTTCTCCATAGCTTCAAGGTTGATCTTGGTTAAGGACACGACATTGGCGTCGTCTATGGGAACCTGAATAATATATCATTCCCACCACCACTATGGTCACCACCAGAAGTCAGGTGGGCGATCTCCGTGACCGCATCGCCCGCACCCGTGGCAGGCCCAGAAACGCTAATAACAACGATCCACAACCTCAATCTCCGGGTGATCTGCGCGACGTTCTCAACCATAATCGTGGAAATAACGGGCAACCGCCACGAACATCTCATTCTGGGGCAGGGAATAACCCCCAGCCACCAAACCATTTACAAAGCCAGCCACCCCCTAATCGTAGCCAAAATCGTAGTGGAAATCACGTTACCCACTCCCAAACACCACAATCTTCGCATCCTAGGGCTGGGAGCAATCCCCAACCCCTCCAAGTTTTACGAACCATACTGCCTCCACCACCACCACCACCCCCTCCTACACCGCCTCCCTCCACCCATGGTGATTCAAGTAGCACAGCCCCAACCACTCGAAACACATCTAGGACCACTGGAACCCGAGCACACCATGGGCGAAACACCCAACGCACCCCTCCTATCCCACCCAACACCGACCATATAAGTTCAACACCTAGAACCGGATTGAATCCAGGAAGAACTGTCCATGGTTATTCCCGCCATAGCCATTCCACCAGTAGATCTTATGCCACATCTGCATCAGCTCGTGCTCGTGAACAAGAGATGATTAACATACTTAATAGACAAACAACTCTAATTGAGCAGCAGGGCCGAGCAATCGCCGACCTTCAACAACAAGCTATGGCAAGGATTGCTCAAAACCAACCAGCTGCCGTGCACCCTCATAACCAAATAACCCAAACCATGGATCCCCAGCCACTTCCAGTAATGCAGCTTCCCCAACCACAAAATTTCCACTCGAATCCAGCCACTGACCAAGGCCAAGATGATTTTCACCCCGGCCATCCGTTCACCCCGTACATCATGGAATTTGAAACCCCACAAGGGTACTTAGGTCCATCCAACATCCCACATTATAATGGCTTGACTGACCCAGTAGACCATATCGTTTCTTATGAGGGCGCCATGAATTATTATGGAGGTGGCGATCGGATGAAATGCCGAGCTTTTTCCATGACTCTCGAACCCTCGGTGTTACGCTGGTATTCGTCTCTCCCGCGCCACTCCATCAATTCTTGGGAAGAGATGAAACGTGTTTTTCTAAACAGATACACAGCATCCAGCCCAAGTCTGACCATACCCTAGCTACAGTCACACAAAATCAAGACGAACCATTAAAGGATTACTTATCACGCTTCCATACGGAAGCTAGTTCAGTTCCCCGACTAAAACCCGGTGTGGCAGTGTTGCTATTCACACAAGGTTTACAGCCGGGGGATTTTAGAAAATCACTAATTGGGAAGCCTCCGAAGGATATGGCCGAGTTGAGGCAAAGGTCAAATAAATTCATCAACTTGGAGGAATTCCACAAAGGCCAAAAATTCAGAGACGATAGGCAGCGAGCTGACCCTCAAGGACAGAACAAGCAAAAGTGTGACGAACGTTTTGGTGGAAGACAGGATAGGAATGATCGTGACCGAAGGGTTCCTCCAAGGAATAAATTTCAGGAATACACTCCTTTAACTGTTCCAAGGAGTCAAATCCTTCGTGAAACAATGCAGACTGACTTACGCTCGGCCCAAAGACCTCCGTCTTTTAGAAAGGGCGCAAAGCTTGATAGGTCGAAGTATTGTGACTTTCACAAAGGATATGGGCATACGACTAATGAGTGCATCTGGTTGAGGGATCTAATTGAAGAAATGATCAGAGATGGTAAACTACAACAATATATCAGAGATGCAGCCAGTCGAAGAGGTAGGAACAGATCCCAGTCGCCAGTAAAATCCAAACGCCAAAGAAGTAGGTCACTAGATGATAAAAATACAGGGAGACAGAGAACCGAACCCACTCCAGCTATTGATACAAACCCTATGAAAAATGAATTCTTAGTTAACACTATTGCGGGAGGTTTTGCTGGAGGTGGAGAGAAGAAGGCCAACAGAAAGAAGTACATTAACCAAATTTTGGCAGTCAGTCAGAAACCCATAGCCAAGAGGTCAACAAAAAATGTTCCCATTATTTTTTATGATGACGATTTGGATGGAATCCTTCCAGGCCATAATGACCCCATGGTAATCACTGCCCTTATTGGTAATTACGAGGTGAAACGCGTCTTTATTGACCAAGGGAGCTCGGCGGACATTATGTTTTTCCCTCTATTCAAAGCTCTTAAACTCAGGGAATGAAATCTCACCCCTTTTGAAGGGGAATTGATTGGTTTTATGGGAGACACCGTTGAGCCTAAGGGATACATCCAACTTCCTGTAACCCTCGGACAACAGCCTTCGGCCAGAACCGAGATAGTCAAATTTTTTGTGGTTGATTGTCCAGCGGCCTACAACGCCATTCTTGGGAGAACTTTTGATTGGGGTCTAATATGTGATGTTTTTGTACCTTTTTTGCCTCCCTTTTACATAGTAAATGGCTTGTTTCTTGAGTAAATTGGAATAAAACAATGGAATTTTGTCATTATAAGATTTCTGGAACCTTTTGATGTGTTTGGTTTGTTTTCAGGTATTTAAGCTCTTAAAATAATGATTTTTGCAAAGGAATGAAGAAGGAGAGATTGGTACTTGAATTAGGAAGAAAAAGAGGAAAAAATGAAGAAAAGTTGACCGTGGCGCCCAGGCGCGGGTCCCTTGCGCCCAGGCGCGGGATGGGGTCAACTGGCCAATAATGTGGTGCATTTGGTTGATTTTTTCAGACAGATTCATGCATGGGCGCGCAAAATGCGAAAAAGTGACATTGTTCGCTGTTTTGATTATAACTTGAGCTACGCTTATCCAAATGAGGCGATCTAGGTATCATTTTAAAGCTAAGGAAAAGATCTACAACTTTTCTAGAAATAGTCTTGCTCAAATTCGTCCATATTGGGGGTCAAAATCAGTGCCGAAGTTGCTGTCAGACACAAATACGGGATTCTAGAAGGATTTTAATGATAAATTCTATTTGTAGATAAGATTCTTAAAGATTAGTTTATTTTAATAGGATCTTATCATATTATATTCAGATTTAGGATTAGTTTTATTCAAATAAAAATCTTATCACATTAGATTGGAAATTAGGTTAGTTTTTATTTATATAATAAGAGGATTAGGATTTATTCAAAAAGGGGAGACACTCATACAACTCCAGAGAATAATAGTAGATTAGGATTTGAGACTTGGAGAAGGAACAAGGATTGAAGGTTTTTGTGAAGAACACGGAGTTAGCTCAAGGATTCATGGTAATTATTTTTATCAAGTTTATTGTGTTTTCTCTTGTAAGTATGAACTAATTTCATCCTTGGGATGTAGGAGTAGATGAATGGAACCTTTTCAATATTTCTAGTAATAAATTAATCTTATTTTCCGTTAATGAATTTTGTGTTTGATTGTTCTTATTTGTTTCTCATGAAAGAAGTTGTTTCATGACTTTTGAAAATCCTTTATAAATAGACATATGAATTTAGGATTTAGTCATTAATCAAACAACTCAATTGCATAGGCACAGACATGTTTTCTATGAATTGGGTAATTTTATAAAGAGGTTTTGACTGAACTTAATGAAAGGGTTAGGTTTTAAGGCTCCCTTGAGTCATCATTGGGAGATTAATCTCTAAAATATAGAAACATGCTAAGACATTAGGTGTTATCTAATTTTGCAAAACCAATTCGGAATTCAAGAAAAATAAATTAATTTGTTATAGAATATTTAGGAACCTGCATCGAAACTACATCCCGCCTTTCCCCTTGTCAAAGAGTCATTTATTTTAATTTCTGTTTTATTTACAAATTCATAAATCCTTTGTCTCGTTCACTAAGTAATATTAATTAGGTGGAATTAATTAAACAGTCACTCCCTTGGGTACGATACTCGGACTTCATTGTCTATATTACTTGTACGATCTGGTACACTTGCCAGAATCCCAACAACTTCTTTGCAAGCATTCGGGGCGGTAGTGTTAACAGTTCATTTAGCTATGAAGTTCGTTGGAACATATGACAGAGTGGTAACAGTCAAGGCCGAGCAAGAGGCAGCAAGTAAATGTTACAACGCTAGTTTGGGGAAAGTTAAAAACAAGGATCAAAACAATTTGGAAAGAGTCTCTTTGGGTAAGGGCAATATTAACTTGGCGGATCTTGATATGCGGGACCAATCCGAAAGAAATAGACCGACCCCAAAGGGACAGTGGGAATTCTTGACATTGACCGACGATCCCGTGAGGCAAGTAAAAATCGGTTCTGAGCTACCAATAAATGTTCAAGATGAATTGACCGCTCTGCTGATTTCAAATAAGGATCTGTTCGCTTGGACTTCAGCGGATATGTCAGGAATCGACCCCAATTTTATTTGTCACAAGTTGAGTATCCTTCCGGGGGCAAAGCCAGTGGCACAACGCAAAAGGAAAGTTAGCGCTGAAAAAGCTGCAGCCATTGAAGAAAAGGTTGCCGAATTACTCCGAGCCGGTTTCATACGGGAAATTGACTATACAGACTGGTTAGCTAACACCGTCTTGGTCAAAAAGCCCAATGGGAAGTGGCGGATGTGTGTCGACTACACAGACTTGAACAAAGTCTGCCCAAAAGACCAATACCCACTTCCCGTCATTGACAAGCTCGTCGACAGCTCGGCCGGTTACAAACTCCTCTCATTCATGGATGCTTACTCTGGTTACAACCAGATACCAATGTTCCCTGCCGATCAAGATAAAACAGCATTCATCACCGATAAAGCAACTTACTGTTACAATGTAATGCCTTTTGGATTGAAGAACGCGGGAGCTACTTATCAAAGAATGATGAACAAGGTTTTTCAAGGTATGATCGGCTCCAACATGGAGGTCTATATTGATGACATTATAGCAAAAAGTAGACAGCAAGAAAACCATGCCCAGGACCTCAAGACAATACTGGACCGAGTAAGGAAATATTCCATGAGGTTGAATCCTGAAAAGTGCGTGTTCGGAGTCCCTGCCGGATCTTTCCTCGGCTTTATGTTAACTGAAAGGGGTATTGAAGCTAATCCAGATAAATGCAAAGCAATCCTTGAAATGAGAAGTCCAGCTAATCTCAAAGAAGTTCAACAGCTCACGGGCCGAGTGGCGGCCCTCTCCAGATTCCTGTCCTAAGCCGCTCGGAAAGCTTTGCCGTGGTACCAGCTGCTGAGGAAAAATAAAGACTTTCTTTGGGATGATCACTGCGAACAAGCTTTTATACAATTGAAGGAGTATCTTTCCAGCCCGCCAGTCCTTCATTGCCCTCAACCTGGTGAAAATCTTATTTTGTACATGTCGGTAGCAGAAGCTGCGGTCAGTTCAGTATTAGTACGAGAGGATTCGGGACTTGAGGCCCCAATTTATTTTGTTAGCCGAGCCCTACAGGGATATGAGTTGCGATATCAAAAGCTTGAGAAACTTGCATACTGTTTGGTCATTTCTGCTCGGAGACTGAGACAATACTTCCAAGCACATAAAATCCTGGTGAGAACAGCTCAACCTCTCAGACAGGTTCTTCACAAACCCGATCTAGCAGGCAGAATGGTTTCATGGTCAGTAGAATTGTCTGAATTTGATATCATCTATGAACCGAGGAAGGCGATGAAATCTCAAGTTCATGCCGATTTCGTCACTGAGTTCACTGATATTCCCTCGGATAATCCTCAAAATTTATGGTCAGTTTATGTTGATGGATCAAGCAACAGGAAAGGAGCCGGAGCCGGAGTCATCATCGAAAACCCCGAAGGACTTTGCATGGAATATTCATTGAAGTTTGAGTTTCAAACATCAAACAATCAAGCGGAATACGAGGCAGTCCTTGTGGGCCTCAAAATGGTTCAAGAGTTTGGAGCCGAACGGGTATCAGTTTTCAGCGACTCACAATTGGTGGTTTCTCAGATTAAAGGACAATACTCGGCAAAAGAGCCTATCTTACAGAAATATCTTGAAGACGTAAAATGAATCATCTCGAATTTTTCAGAATTTGATATTTCAGAATTCCCGAGCCGATATTTTGTCTAAACTGGCAAGTACAAAGGGGTCGGAAAACAATAAGACACTGATACAGGAAACCATTCCCCAACCGAGTGTCATTCTAGTTGTTTCATTGTCTCAATCATGGATGGATCCGCTTCTTACCTATTTGCAACATGGTTTCGTTCCCCATGATCAGGCAGAGGCTCAGAAATTGGTTAAGAAGGCAGCTCAATACACAGTTCTGGTTGGAGTTCTATACAAAAGAGGGTTTGGTTCTCCCATGCTCAGATGTGTCCACCCATCCCAAGCTGAGGAGATACCAGAAGAGATCCACGGTGGAGTCTGCAGCCACCATATGGGTGGAAAATCCCTAGCTCGGAAAATAAACTGGGCAGGTTACTTTTGGCCTACCTTGCAAAAAGACGCCATGGAACATGTTAAGAAGTGTGTTCAATGCCAGTTTCACAGCGACATCTACCAAAGACCTGCAGAAGAGCTACACTCTCTCGGCACCCCTTGGCCCTTTTATCAGTGGGGTATGGACATCATCGGAAAGTTTCCCACTACACCAGGGCAACTCAAATTTGCAGTAGTGGCTATTGACTACTTCACTAAGTGGATTGAAGCGGCACCGTTAGCAACAATCTCTACGGCCCGTATTCAATCTTTCTTTGTGAAGGAGATTATCTCTCGGTTCGGAGTGCCTCATGCCATAGTTACTGATAATGGATCGCAGTTTGCAGCCTCCCACTTTCAACAACTAGCAGCTGACCTGGGAATCACTCACTATTTCAGTTCTGTTGAACACCCACAAACAAATGGGTTAGCCGAGGCCGCCAACAGAACCATCTTGGATGGAATTAAAAAGAAACTTGGTAATGCAGCCGGCACTTGGGCGGATAAACTCCTGAGCGTCTTATGGTCACACAGGACAACTATACACTCATCAACAGGTGAAACTGCTTTTCGATTGACATACGGCTGTAACGCAGTCATTCCGATCGAAAAGCGAATCCCTACCTTTAGGACGCTAAGATAACATCCGTAAATCCTGTATGCGATAGACTTTATCAAATGCTGTGTTTATCTAACCAAGAGTCGTGGGAATCTAGGAGAGGTAGTTAAGCTTGATGAGACTGTGGATGATAGAGATAAGGATGAAAATCCTGTGCTCGGGGTTAATCTCATAAGCGTATTACATCTCTGTAAAAACCCAGTTTGCTCGGTGTAACATTTCGACCGTATGCCTTGTTCCAGTGTCTAACCGGTCGGTCCAAGGTAGCTTTGGTCGGGAAATGCTGGGGTTGGAAAATTGAAGCCAAAGTGGGAAGGTCCATACCGAGTGAAGGCTAAATCTGGAACTGGTGCTTGCAAACTGGAAACTCTCTCGGGCACGGAAATCAATGACAGCTGGAACGTGGCCAAGCTCAGAGCTTATTACAGCTAAGCTCCTATTTTTCATTTCTGTTTACAGATAGGTTAGTCTATTGCTCAGAATTGTTTAGGTTGAATAAACGAAGGTTAACTTCCTTCTTAGATTACAGATAAATTGTTAGGAATTATTTAGCAAATGAGCAATTTCATCTTTGTATTCTTTTATCAATAAAATTCATCATTTTCTTTGAAAGTCTCTTATGAACATTGTGAAAAAACGTACGACTCATTTGGTTCGGCTAGCCACCGAGCGAAATCGAGATACAGCTCTTTACGAGAGTTCGACAACGTATACATAGAACGCCCGAATTCAGGAAATTACTTTCCTTGCTTCGCGGTCCGAGGGTCCCGCTTCGGCTAAAGTCGGCAATCCGAGTTCTACTCACAATTAACAACACATGCAAAAGTGATAGATATTCTTGGTTTAAGAATAAGAGTTTCCGCTCGGAAAATACCATCGAGCACGCAACTAACAAAACCCAAAAACAACGATAATACATCGGGCAGTAATGAGATTAGCATACGCAGCAAATCGATTCAAATTCAGTTCTAAAAAGTTAAAAGGACCTTGTCCAAAATAAACATGAAGTAAACGCTCAAACATAGTGAGCAGCAAAAAAGAATACTAGAACTGAACAGAAATTAACTGAGCAAGATTACTCTTCAACATCAGACAAGACGATATCCTTGTCATCAAATTCTAGAGCCTCAGTCAGCTCAACAAGAGGATTAGGAAGATCCTCCGCTTGCAGATCAACTTCGGCCTTAGTCTCAAGGTCAATCAATTTCCCATTTTCAACACTGTGAAAGGGATGAGCTCCAACCACCCTGAACTCAGTTTCAGGGTTCAAAATTTGAATTTGTTTGATCGCTGAAATAAAAGAATCATCAACACCTTTGCTCCAATTGTAAAAATTGGTCGCTGCCACCTTCTTATGACGAAGAGCTTTTTCTTTAAGCTTCCGAGCAAGAACAGCAGATTTCTCTACTTCAGATCTCAGTTCATCAACCCTCTGTTGGCTTTCCTGCAGCTCCTTCTTCAATGCCTCCTCCACTTCCTTCCCCTTTGATGAGCATTTTATTTCCCATTATTCCTTGCATTATTTTACTCTTATTATTGATACTTGTTGCCCATTTGACATTGATTAGCTTGATTTAGTGATTTAGAGTTTATTGGACTAATATTCCGAATATTGTTTAATTTGGGATTATTTGGCCTAATTAATTCTATTTCTATTTTCAGGTCATATGTGGCACAAGGACACTTTGGGAAGTTTGGAAATGAAGATTGAAGTATTGAAGTGAAGATTGTAATTTGCATTTAGGTCCCTTTTTAATTGTAATTTTCAGAATAGTGTTTCTTAGGACTTGGGCCCATGTTTTAGGCCCATTTTCATGTCTAAAGAGGGGAAATTCGTGTAACCCCCAAGACACACTTTCATTTTCAGATTTCTCACTCTCTCTCTCTAGGTTAGAACTTCTCTCTTGGCTCTCCCAAGTGGTGGTGGCTGCTAGGGTTTTGTTCTTCCCCATTTCTACTCGTTTTTCTTCATTTATGGCCATGGAAGGCTAGACTTCAAGGGTTAATCCCTTTGGTATTGTATTATCTACTCTTGAGCTCTTGTTATTAATGCAATTTCGTTTTCTCTTCTCTGTTTTCATGTTTATCGATGTGTAGTGGTTTGCTTAATTCCATTTCGTAGAGATAATACATGAATATAAATGCTTAATTTGTATTAACTCGTAAAAACTCCAATTCTGGTTTCTGATGCTTAATTAGAAGTTAGGGTTTGGAGTGATAACTGAATTTTCGCTTAGTATTTGGTTATCACGAGTTGGACAGAGGAGAGGAGAGGAATCGATCTTTAGTGAGCTAGGATTGAGTAGTGTACGTAACCAAAGGGGTTTGCCCGCTTTTGTTTCTGATTTTCTTAGTTTTTACATTCTGTTTATGTTTTGTTCTTCACATTTGTCACACACAAAAACCCCCCCCCCCCATTTTACTGCACACTACGTGTTTGATACTTTGCCTAGACCGATATTCGCTGGGAAACGACCTAGGATCACCTTCCTAGTACTACAGAATAAACACCTTTTATTTTGATCGGGTACGGCCTCGATCAAAATTTGGCGCCGTTGCCGGGGAACTATCGGTTCTTGCCAAAGATCATACAGTAGTTAATTAGATTAGTTAGTGTAGTTAGTGTGTGAATAAGCATTCTGATAACTGATTGAAAGTTGCCATGTTTGCTGATTTGTTGTTATGCACAACTGATGCTATTCTAGTGATTCTGTGAGTACCATTCAACATAGCTGCGGGTGGAATTTTTGCACAAAAATTGGTATCCACACTTGTTTCATCATATATTAGTGTTTTGATGCATCACAGACACTCAGATATGCACTGGTTGTGAGTTCCAGAAAAATTTTCCAAGTTTCAGCAGCACTTACTAT
Organism: Crotalaria pallida; assembly: GCA_037953625.1. Lineage (NCBI taxonomy): Eukaryota > Viridiplantae > Streptophyta > Magnoliopsida > Fabales > Fabaceae > Crotalaria > Crotalaria pallida. Next base: position 57,570,526 of record CM075651.1, read on the forward strand.
AAATAGGCATAACTTTTGATCAGTAACTCGGAATTTGACGAATTTTATATCAAATCGAAGGGAATTTTCTGAATAATCTGATTTTTCTTACTTCGTCAGAAAACCCCTTCGTTTGGATCCTGAAAAAGCCTGTTTACTGTTTCTTTTTTATTTTACAAGTTCTATTTTCTTAGTTTTTGGTCACTGTTTTAATTCTTTGACTTGGTTCCCTTTTGAATTTTGTCCTCAAACTTTCTGTGATATGTTTTCATGATTTTAGGGTGCTGAAAAAAATAAAGAAAAAAATTTTAAAAAATAATAAATTTTGTTGCCGATTTTGGTCATGCATATCTGTTACAGTATGCTATGGTTGATGCTGTTCTGTTCAGTACATGACTAGGGGCAACCCAAGTTATTTGCATCCTTATAACCCTGAAATTGATAGAACTTATCACAGATTAGTTAGACAAAATAGGAATCAGTCATTAGATAGTGAGTCAGAGTCATCTTATAGTCCATCTAATTCTGATTCTGTTTCTATTTCTTCTATTCCTTCTACTTTTATTCAATCTGATTCTATATATTGTGATAACATGGCTCAACCCCCACCAAGGGAAAGGACACTTAGGGAGTTGGCTGCACCTGACTTCACTATTGAAGACTCGTGTATCCGGTATCCTGATGAGGATGTTCCTTTTGAGCTTAGAACAGGACTAATCCATTTGTTGCCCAAGTTTCATGGTCTTGCAGGTGAGGATCCTCATAAGCATCTCAAGAAATTCCATATAGTGTGCACCACAATGAAACCACATGATGTGCAAGAGGATCATGTCTGTCTCAGAGCATTTCCACATTCCTTAGAGGGTCTAGCACAAGATTGGTTATCTGACTTGGCCCCTGGTTCCATCACAAGCTGGGATGACTTGAAGAGGGCATTTCTGGAAAAATTCTTCCCTGCAAATAGGACCACTGCAATCAGAAAGGAAATTTCTGGTATCAGGCAACAACATGGAGAGAGTCTCTATGATTATTGGGAGAGATTCAAGAGGTTGTGTGCTTCCTGCCCTCACCATCAGATCTCAGAGCAGCTTCTCATCCAGTACTTTTATGAAGGTCTCAACTTCATGGAAAGAAACATGGTAGATGCTGCAAGTGGTGGTACATTGGGAGATATGACACCCTTACAAGCCAGGAGCAAAATTGAGAAGATGGCTTCCAATTGTCAACAATTCCATGCAAGAAGCAACAGTGATGCAATAGTTGTGAGGGATGTAAATGATGTTGGTGCAGACTCGGGCAAGGTTGAGAAGCTTGAGCAGAAAATTGATTCTCTCACAACATTGGTCACACAATTGGCTATCAATCAGAAAAAGATGATACTTCCTGCTAGAGTGTGTGGCATATGCACATCCATTGAGCACCCCACAGATGCATGCCCTTCCCTTCAGCAGCAACAGCCGATGACAAGTGGTGACCAACCCGAGGCCTATGCAGCAAACATATACAACAATAGAGGCCCACAACAACATAATCATGACCTCTCTTCCAATAGATACAACCCTGGATGGAGGAACCATCCCAATCTGAAGTGGTCTGATCAACAACAACAACCTCCTCCTAATGTTCCATTTCAGAACACCGCTGGACCGAGTAGACCACCATATGTACCTCCTCCAATCCAGCAGCAAAGGCAACAACAACAGCAACAAGTGGTTCATCCTGCACCATCAGCCCCTCCATCCAACCAACCTACCTTGGAGGAGTTGGTGAGGCAAATGACCATGCAAAACCTCCAATTTCAACAAGAAACTAGAGCAGCCATTCAGAGACAAGAGGTATCCATTCAGACTTTGACAAATCAGATGGGTCAAATGGCAACTTCTCTCAACAACTTGCAATCTCAAAATTCTGACAAGTTGCCATCCCAAACTGTGATCAACCCTCAGAATCAGAATGTGAGTGCCATCAACCTGAGGTCGGGAAAGCAGATTCTCACACCCACACCACAACCTCACCTCAACAATGATGCTCTAGCTTCCTCTAAAGGGAAGAGCCAAGTGGTAGATGAAGGTGAGCATGCTAGCACCAAAGAGAATCATCCAACTCAACCCTCCTCGACTTCAACCACAAGCCCTGCTGTTGTCCTACAACCTCCTCCTGTTCCTCTTCCATTCCCACCAAGAGTGCCTCAAAACAAAAGGATGGAAGAGGTGGACAAGGACATTCTTGACACATTCAGGAAGGTGGAAGTCAACATACCCCTTCTTGATGTAATAAAACAAATTCCAAGGTACGCGAAGTTCCTTAAGGAGTTGTGCACTAATAAGAGAAGACTCAAGGGCAATGAGAGGATAAGCATGGGAAGGAATGTCTCCGCTCTCATAGGTAAACCTATCCCTCACATTCCTGAAAAATGTAAGGATCCTGGAACTTTCTCTATACCTTGCATCATAGGCAATGTGAAGTTTGAAAATGCTATGCTAGATTTAGGAGCATCCATAAATGTCATGCCTATGTCTGTTTTTAAGTCTCTTTCTCTTGGACCTCTTCAACCTACGGGTGTGGTGATTCAATTGGCAAATAGAAGTACTGCCCACCCTGCAGGTTTGATAGAGGATGTCTTGGTTCGGGTTGAAGAGCTGATCTTCCCTGCTGATTTTTACATACTTGATATGGAAGATGACTCCCCCCGTAATGCTGTTCCTATTATTTTGGGGAGGCCATTTTTGAAAACAGCCCGAACCAAGATAGATGTGCATTCAGGTTCACTTTCCATGGAGTTTGATGGCAGTGTGATCCGATTTGACATTTTCCATGCTATGAAACATTTTCCTGAGGATCACTCTGTCTTTCATATAGACTTTCTTGATGAGATTGATGAACATGTGCTTGATGTTTTGCATGATCCTGATTTGCCATCATTTACAGACTCATTTTCTTGTCCTGCATGTACTGATTCCGAAATGTGCATGTCATGCATTGATCAATTTCTAGCTTCTGACACTGCATCTGTTGATGACTCTCATATTATAGATTTTGCTAACCCCCTCTCTGTTATGCAAGAGTCTGATTCTTTTGTTCAGGTGCAGGCAGCAGAATCCATTTCTACTGTCCCTTTAGTTCCATCCATTATGCAGGCACCCTCATTGGACCTGGAGCCCCTCCCTCCTCATCTCAAATATGCTTACTTTGAGGATGAGCAGAAACTCCCAGTGATCATCTCTACCTCACTTTCTGTTGATCAAGAGGAGAAACTGCTAGATATGATTAGACAGAACAAGAGGGCAGTCGGATGGACTTTAGCATATCTACCTGGGGTGCCACTTGTGAACTTCAGAAACATAGTCCTTCGATTAGGAGACCAATGCAAGATGGCATTCGATCCGCTGAAGAGAGCACTCACCTTCTTCCAACCATGACTTAGGGAGTCTCCTTTTCTCCTTCCTTACTCTTTTTATTACACTTGTCTATATCTGTCTGATTCTGCTATTTGTGTTCCATTGAGGACAATGTGTGATTTAAGTGTGGGGGGAGAGTAGTTTAGGTTGCATATTTTGCTTTGATTTTTTTTTAGGTTTTGCTTAGTTTTGGGCATTTTCTTGCATGTTTTTGCTTCATTTTAGTAGAGTTTTGGTATCTCGTGTCTGAATTCATGCATTTCTGTGTGTAAAGTTGCTTTTGATAATTAAGAGGTGGTAACACTGTGATAGAATTGTCCCTTTTGTGAGGATTTGAGCCTTAATTGTGGGTGGATTGCTATATATGCCACCTAATTTTCTTTCATGTGTGATTGCACTCTGGATTACTTGCACTCTAGAACTTGACTTGACTCTTGTTGATACTTGATTGCTCATGCACATTTTGAAATGATTTAGGCACTTTCTTTCTTGAATAAACTACTAGCCATATGAGCCTACCTTGAATGAATGTATCCTTTGCTAGCCCCTTTGAGCCTTTTTATCCCTTTCCTTGTTCTTTAGCTCATTACAAGCCTATGACTGAAAAACCATGATTGTCCTAACCTTAGGGAATTTTGGAGCTTTGGAATTGTTTTGGGAATGGGTATTAGGTAAGAAGTATGCTTTATGCTTTAATTGGTTGAGTTCTTGGTTTTGCCTCATTGGTTGTTATAGTTATGGCTTCATCTTCATGCCATTTGTGTTGTTTCTTCTTTTCTTTTTGTATATCTCTCAAAAACAAAAAAAAAAAATACAAAAAAAAAATGCAAAAATAAAAAAAATAAAAAAAAAAAAAAAGAAAAAAAAGTGAATAAAAGGTTGTTGAGGCAAAGAGGATTGGAATTAGTGGTTGTTGATTTTGGGGTGGATTTTGCTTACTTTTTACTTATTCCCCATTGCTCCTCTATTCCCTTGGTTTTAGCTACATTCCCATATTTTTATCCTACCTTGTCCTTGGCCCCATTACAACCCTTAAAAGACCTTTTGATCATTTTGTGCATGTGTGTTGATGGTTGATGTTAGAGGCTTGTCAAGCTTATGGTTGTGTTTGTTTTTCATGATGTGCCTTGAGTGTAAATAATGATTAACCCCAAACACTTGAGTGTAAACACTTTTGAGTGATCCTTGTGAGTTTCTATCATCTTTGTGACTATCCTCTTGATGTCATTGGTTTCTTTGCATACTTGAAGTAATTGGATGATGTTCGCGGATGCTTTGACTCTTTGATCCTTAACCATTTTGTGTGCTTGAGTTTGCCCATTTCTTCGCATTTCCTAGAATTCATTGTGAAGTATGTAATCTCTTAGGTTTGCATTTCTTAGTTGTAGTCATCTTGTTGCATGATTCACTTTGGTGCATATTGATCTTCATAGTCCTATCTTTTGGTTTTGCCCAGGAGTGCAAAAGGATAAGTGTGGGGGTATTTGATGAGCATTTTATTTCCCATTATTCCTTGCATTATTTTACTCTTATTATTGATACTTGTTGCCCATTTGACATTGATTAGCTTGATTTAGTGATTTAGAGTTTATTGGACTAATATTCCGAATATTGTTTAATTTGGGATTATTTGGCCTAATTAATTCTATTTCTATTTTCAGGTCATATGTGGCACAAGGACACTTTGGGAAGTTTGGAAATGAAGATTGAAGTATTGAAGTGAAGATTGTAATTTGCATTTAGGTCCCTTTTTAATTGTAATTTTCAGAATAGTGTTTCTTAGGACTTGGGCCCATGTTTTAGGCCCATTTTCATGTCTAAAGAGGGGAAATTCGTGTAACCCCCAAGACACACTTTCATTTTCAGATTTCTCACTCTCTCTCTAGGTTAGAACTTCTCTCTTGGCTCTCCCAAGTGGTGGTGGCTGCTAGGGTTTTGTTCTTCCCCATTTCTACTCGTTTTTCTTCATTTATGGCCATGGAAGGCTAGACTTCAAGGGTTAATCCCTTTGGTATTGTATTATCTACTCTTGAGCTCTTGTTATTAATGCAATTTCGTTTTCTCTTCTCTGTTTTCATGTTTATCGATGTGTAGTGGTTTGCTTAATTCCATTTCGTAGAGATAATACATGAATATAAATGCTTAATTTGTATTAACTCGTAAAAACTCCAATTCTGGTTTCTGATGCTTAATTAGAAGTTAGGGTTTGGAGTGATAACTGAATTTTCGCTTAGTATTTGGTTATCACGAGTTGGACAGAGGAGAGGAGAGGAATCGATCTTTAGTGAGCTAGGATTGAGTAGTGTACGTAACCAAAGGGGTTTGCCCGCTTTTGTTTCTGATTTTCTTAGTTTTTACATTCTGTTTATGTTTTGTTCTTCACATTTGTCACACACAAAAACCCCCCCCATTTTACTGCACACTACGTGTTTGATACTTTGCCTAGACCGATATTCGCTGGGAAACGACCTAGGATCACCTTCCTAGTACTACAGAATAAACACCTTTTATTTTGATCGGGTACGGCCTCGATCACCCTTATCCTCTACAACTTTCTTAGAAACCTTCAAAGAATCTCTCTTCTTGATCAGCTCGGTTTTGTCAGCTTTCAAATTTTCCAATTCATTTTTCACTCGGACCAGTTCATCCGAAAGACTAGCCTCTTGTGCCGCGGACATTTCTCGATCTTCTTTTTGTTCAATATTAAAACCAGTGAACAGATCTCCTTATTGCTTCGCCAAAAAATAAGTCAGGTTGGCACTTCGAAGTAGATACTTTGTCAGAGTCATGTTGCAACGTGACCATTCGTCGGCGGTAAGAGTTCCGAACCGAGGATAGTCAGATTCAGGACAGACAAACTTGGGAAACCTTTCATCTAATTCTCGATCCCAAATTGATGTTTTCGATGGAGTAGCAGTAGAAGTCGGAGCAGTGGCAGCTTTGGTGCTTGTTCCCTCAGCCCTGATATTTGCCCCCTCGGAAACTTTTTCTTTTCCTTTATCCAACCTTCGGTGTCGAGTCAGTTGTTGAGCGGGAAAGGAGACTTGGACTTGACCGCTAGGTCCCAACGAAATGGTAGCGGCAACAGCATGCACAGTGGAAGAAGGCCAAGGAGACACTTCGACCGGAGAAGCAGAGGGAGCAGAAGTACTTAAACTTGGCGTGCTCAGGTTTGAAGATCCGGAAGCTGCACTGGTTGTAGTAGTTTTTCTCTTCTTGCCACCATGAAGCAGGGCAGACATACGAGAGGCCATCTTATCTGCAAAGAAAACAAAGTAACATTAGATCCGGATAAAACATAAGTATAAAAGCAGAAGGAAAACAGTTTACCAAGTTCGGCCTTGACATTTGATGAAGGGATATCCACAATATCCCTCGTTTCTATCATTCCATTGGTTTTCAAATAACTCTCAACAGCTCGGCACACATCTTTCTCATATTCGGCGAGCTCTTTCCAGTCCGATGCATATGACGCAATTCTCTGATTAAAGAAGCTGGCACTCCACTGAAGAGGGAATCGAGGGATTGGTCGTTGTTTGCCAGGCCGAGTGAACCAGCAAACACCATTACCAACAAAATTGTATTTAAAAAAGAAAGGCTTGAATCCTTTCCAAGACTCAGAATACTTAGTTAAAAGACCATATCCGTTCCGCGACTTCAAAGAAACCCATGGCTGCTTCGGTGACCCTTTTTCAAAGGCATTGCACTGAGGAGCAAACAGGTAGAAGAAAATAGGAACGGTATAGGACCAATTCATGGCAGAGCAGACTTGTTGAAAGCCTCTACCAAAAGCCCAAGCGTTCGGATGCAGCTGAGAAGGGGCAACTCTTAAAGTATTCAGAATATCTATTTCAAACTTAGTAAAAGGCATTCTAACCCCTAAGCGAGTAATCACTTCTTCGTAAAAGTAAAAGCCGGGGTTACCCTCAGGAATGTGAGTGTAGACTCTTTTGTTTGGACCCACCATACTTATGGAATATAAGTTCCCAGCATCATCACCAGGGCAAGGCAAAATTATTGCTCTGGTTTGCTCTAAGGTTTCCTCTGTTGAAAGTTCGGATTGGGTGCCAACCACCTCTCGGTCAACCCAATCATACTGATTGCTATCTGGTGGAAGTGGGTAGAGTTCGGGATTGCTAACACACTTTCTCTTCATACCTGAGGAAAAGGGGGCACATGCGGAGTCAGAAGCAGTTAAACTAATTTCTGGTATTTAACTTATGAATACGGTCGGTTGGGGAACACCTCCCTTTCTGGGCAGAATTTCCCCAAACCAACTGTAGTATCAGATACCTCTCTGTTGCCTCCTTAACCTCCTCTGTTCTACCCTCTCGGCAATCCTATAATGAATCACACCCTGTCTGAACTCTTTCAAGGTCTGAGGGAAATGCATTGATCTCGGTTTATTGCAAATTTCTGGGTTTTGTTCTTCATGTGTTCTTAGAACATCAGAGTTTACAAAATCCTCACTCATGATTAACGCAGCTTCGGTACAAACCCTAAGAAATTAAGTGCAGCAAAACGAAAAACAAACCTAAGAAACACTACGGCGATCACTCAACAAATGATAATGAAGGTCAAAGATTTTGAAAAGACCAAGGGTTTCACTCATGTACGGTGATGGGGTGTTTGTCGAACCCTAGGATTTGTTTAAAGATCAAGGAAAAAGGGGAGCAGGGCCAGTGTTAATACATAACAAAGAAAGTTCTAAGCATATACACACAGCAGATGGCAGAAACAATCGCATGCAAAGAATTTTAAACAACAAAGAAGAAACAGAAAATAGTCAGAGAAGAGAAGAGAGGTTTGTTACCTGCTATTGATGAATAACCAAGAAACCGAAGAAACACAAAGGCCACGAACTTAGAAATGCACTCAATGTAGAGAAGAGAAATGAGGTAGTAGCAAGAATTCCTTTGAAGAACTTTGGCTTCGATGATCAAAATCGTAGAAAAACGATGAACAAAGGAGAGAGAGAATTTGAGAGGTTTCTGAAGTTCTGTTTAGAATGAATTGTGAGAAAACCGCCCTTTGAAATTCGTTTTAGAGCTTCCCTCCACTAACTCAAAGACTGGGCCGAATTAGAAAAAGCCCATTTATGATGAAACTAAATACGTGGCGCTTCCAACAGTGTTGAAATCATAACGTTCCATTTCCCGGTAAAGTGAAGGACACGTGGAAGCTCATGTAGAATTGAAGAGTCACTTCTGGGTCAATCAAACGACAACTCTCATAAAAGCGCTAAGATACTCGGGAATTTCTTTCCATCAACAAGGCTCGGTCGGAAAACAGTTCGCTCGTCTCATTAACTCGGCAGGGCTCAAATCGCCCAACCGAGCTTGGGGGGCTTATGTAGTGGACCTTCAATAGGCCGAGCATTTCCCGACCAAAGCTACCTTGGACCGACCGGTTAGACACTGGAACAAGGCATACGGTCGGAATGTTACACCGAGCAAACTGGGTTTTTACAGAGATGTAATACGCTTATGAGATTAACCCCGAGCACAGGATTTTCATCCTTATCTCTATCATCCACAGTCTCATCAAGCTTAACTACCTCTCCTAGATTCCCACGACTCTTGGTTAGATAAACACAACATTTGATAAAGTTTATCGCATACAGGATTACGGATGTTATCTTATCATAACCCTTACGAATCCTACTTGAATTCCTCCTCTTCAGAAGCCTCATCAGAACGGCCCACAGCACACAGGTAATCCCCTATAAGAACCACCATGCTATAGGGGCTAAGGTACGTCTTCTCATCCCCAAGTTGACACTAGCACACACTTTGTTGACTAGGGAGAACCTGATTATCCCAACTGGATATTCAGAAATCCTAAGAGTCCTACATAAATCTCTTTGCTGGGATCACTCTTTGAAGTTTCTCCATAGCTTCAAGGTTGATCTTGGTTAAGGACACGACACTAATCATAATAAGAAAGCATTAGTAAGGGAAGGGGAGAGTAACAAGGAAGAAGGGAAAGGATGGTGATGGAGAACAGTGTGAAAATAGATGAAGCGTGGGTGGGCGATGAGAGAGAGAGAGAGAGAGAGCCACTGCACTTTAAATTACCAATAACAAGTTAGAATCTAGTTTTTGAATCTCTCATTTCCAAGGCTGGGTGCAGAATAATAGCTTCCACAATCTCATGAGACCCCCTTGAGGGAATTAAGAATATATATTAATTAATTAATATCCATCAATTATCAGTAGTATTTACATTATTCAAATCCCAATCAACTCAACAAAGAACATCAGAGATCATCATCTCTATCTCCATATCTGTGTAATATTTTTCCAAAATAACCCTCACTTTTAGTTTTCTTTTCTTCTTGTAATTTGTGTGTTAACTTCAGCATCACACTTCCATAATCATAGAAAGTGCTCCGAGAAGTACTATAATGCTTAGTTTTTAGGAATGCTAGTTGGGACAACGTAGGGCTCAAGGTTTCTGTAATTTCAAAGTGATGGCTCAAGGAAGTACTAAAATGCTTAGTTTGTTATCATCAATAGACCTCTTACGATCAGTTATTTGTTCATCTTAAGGTTTCACCCGTATGAAGAGCATGTTATGAAATAAATAACTAAAAACAGTTAAGTTCCCTTTTCAAGAAAGTATTCTCAACCACTACGAATCAAGTAGAAGAAGATTCTTTGATTTCAGCAAAAAAGACATGCTCACTCATGTTCCATTAGAACTTACCTATCTTTCCACAAATAAAGCCAATTAATGTTCAGGATGCCCACGAGAGAGTTTTACTGTTTGCTGAAGCTCTTGCCTATCAAGTAGACTAATCTGCAATTGTTGCCACGATATTATTAATCTTGATATAAAGAAGACAAACTCCCATCTCAGATCTACACAGATCCACAGCCACGCTAACTAAAAACCCCAAAATTCGACGTATCTACAAACTTAAAAGCGTCTTCTTTAAAACAAAAAATTATTGATCCTAAGAGAAAACTTGCATAAACATAGAGCACATCACTGATATAATAGAAAGTGAAACCAGAAGTAGTTAGTGAATCAAGAGACTACGAAGACAACGAAGAAGAAGATAGAGAGAGAGAGAGAGTGAAGACAGAGAGAGAGAAGCAAGAACTTCTTACTTGGAGGAGGGCTTAAACCAGCGAAGACGAAGCAGAAGATGCGACCCGCGCGAAGACCAACGAAGAAGAAGACGGGACCAACGAAGATCAGCGAAGAAGAAGACGGCGACGATGAAGACCAGCGAAGAAGAAGCCTTCTCCTTTCGTTCTTTGTGGAGTTAGGGATTCCTCTCCCTTCTCCTCCTTTCGTTTTCTGATTTAGGATTCCCCACTACTCCTTTTGTTTAACTTTCTTTCTTTTTTTTTTATGAAAAGTTTAACTAAAAATTAATAAAAAAAACAAAATAAAAAATAATGATTTCCGACGGATATATATATGTCGAAAGTTATCAAATTTTTCTAAAAAAATTTCAGAATTAATTTTCAGACGGATCTATCCGTCGGAAAGGGGGAAAATCCTGTCCGTCGCAAAATCTGTCGCAAAAGTCGTCGGAAAAAAATAAAAAATTCTCTCCGTCGGAAAATCTTTCGGAAAAAGTGAAAAATAACTATTCCGTCGGAAAACGCTTTTCTGACGGCAGTTTCCGTCAATAACTATAAAAATACTGACGGATTAAAATCCGTCGGAAAAGATCCGTCATAAAATCACTATATTTCTTGTAGTGAATTGATTTTAACTCAATACCCTCAAATGATGCGAAATGTTTATTAAGTAAAGAGGATGAGTCGTGGCTATGGCATCGTAGAATATGTCACATCCACATGAATCATTTGAACAAAATTTCTTCTAAAAACTTAATAGTTGGTTTACCGAAGCAAAATTTTTCTATTTCTGAAAGATGTGATCCTTGTTCAAAATCAAAACTCACAAGGGCCTCTTTTCCTTCTAAAAATCTTGTTTTATCTCAAAGGCCCTTGGATATTTTACATATGGATCTTTTTGGACCTTGTCAAACAAAAAGCTTTGGTGGCAACTATTATTGTGTTGTTATTGTGGATGACCATTCTAGGTATACATGGACATCATTTATTACTCATAAAAATGATGCATACCATGAATTTAAAAAGCTAGCTAAGATTGTTCAAAACCAAATGCATTTGAGCATTGCATCCATTAAGACTGATCATGGTGGAGAATTTGAAAATCAATTTTTTGAAAAATTTTGCGAAAAACATGGAATTAAGCATTATTTTTCAGCTCCAAGAACTCCGGAGCAAAACGGGGTTGTGGAGAGGAAAAATCGTTCCTTAAAAGAGCTTTCAAGAACAATGCTTAATGACATGAATTTGCCTGCATATTTTTGGGCCGATGCAATGAGTACAGCTTGTTATGCTATGAACTGTGTTTTGATACGGCCTATTTTAAAGAAAACCCCCGATGAGGTGTACAAGGGGAGAAAACCAAATATTTCCCATTTTCGTGTCTTTGGATGTAAATGTTTTGTGCATATTAACGGTAGAGACAATCTAGGAAGTTTTGAGGCTAGAGATGATGAGGGCATATTCCTTGGATATTCTTTTTCGAGCAAAGCTTATAGGATTTACAATAAATCTCGTAATACTATTGAAGAATCTATTCATGTATCATTTGATGAATCCGATCCCAGAAAGCTGGGAAAGGTATCTGTTAATGACATTTCAGGTATCCTTGGAGATTTATACATTGATGAGGATGAACAATCCAATGCTAAAGGAAAGGATCAACCCAAATGCGATGAAAAGCAAAATGAATCAGTTGAGGATAAAGACCAAGAACAATCCATGGAGCTTAAATCTAATTTGCCTAAGGAATAGAGAACATCGAGGCTGGTTTAATTGTTCGAAACAAAGCTAGGCTAGTTGCACAAGGTTACAACCAGGAAGAGGGGATAGATTATGAGAAAACATTTGCCCCTATTGCTAGGTTGGAAGCCATTAGGTTGCTATTAGCTTTTGCATGCATTTTAGACTTTAAATTATATCAAATGGACGTAAAGAGTGTCTTTCTTAATGGTTTTATAAATGAAGAAGTGTATGTTTGTCAACCCCCCGGCTTTGATAATTATGAACACTCTGATTATGTTTTTAAATTGAAAAAGGCTCTGTACGGACTCAAACAAGCTCCTAGAGCATGGTATGAGCGTCTGAGCAAGTTTTTACTTGTAAATGATTTTGAAAGAGGGAAGGTTGATAACACACTTTTTATCAAAAAGAAAGGAAAGGACATTATTTTAGTTCAAATTTATGTAGATGATATTATTTTAGGTGCTACTAATGAAACCCTTTGCAAGGATTTTTCAAGTATGATGCAGGAAGAGTTCGAAATGTATATGACGGGCGAGCTGAACTTCTTTCTAGGATTGCAAATCAAACAAGCAAAGGATGAAATTTTCATTATCCAAACAAAATACTGCAAGGAACTATTGAAATGATTCGGCATGGATAAAGCCAAGACAGTAGCAATACCAATAAGCACATCTTGCTATCTGGATAAAGATGAAGGAGGTAAATCCGTAGAAATCACTAAATATCGAGGTATAATCGGATCCCTTCTCTATTTAATGGCAAGTAGGCCGGATATTATGTTTAGCGTATGTTTATGTGCACGTTTTCAAGCGAATCCAAAAGAAACGCACATGGTTGCTGCCAAACGAATTATGAAATATCTTTCTGGCACAACTGATATGGGTTTATGGTACCCCAAAGGTTCCTCTTGTAACCTTGTTGGGTATTCCGATTCTGATTTTGCTGGGTGCAAAGTAGATAGGAAAAGCACAAGCAGCACTTGTCACCTCCTAGGTAATTCATTAGTATCAAGGGCTAGCAAGAAACAGTCTAGTGTAGCCCTATCCACAGCTGAGGCTGAATATGTCGTTGCGGGTAGCTGTTGTGCACAAATCTTATGGTTAAAACAACAACTCCTAGAATTTGGTGTAAGTCTAGATCACATTCCCATTAAATGTGATAACAAAAGTGCAACTAGTATTACCAAAAACCCTGTGCAAAATTCTCGCACTAAGCATATAGAGATTCGTCACCATTTCATACGTGATCATATTCAAAAGGGTGATTGCGTTATTGAGTATGTTGATACTTCGCGGCAGTTAGCTGATATCTTTACGAAATCGCTTCCAAAAGAAAATTTCTTTTTTATTTGTAGAGAAATTAATTTAACTTCTGCCTCTCACCTGTTTTGAGTATGTGATTATTTTATCTCTCTTGTTATTATTAATGTGTTTACTCAGTGTTTCAGGGGGAGTTAGCACATTCTTTTTGATGATTACAAAAGGGGGAGAGATATTCTGAGATATTCTGATGATGATATTGAAAATATTAGATGTTTATGCATCAATACAGGGGGAGATGCTTGAGATGATGTTGTATATTTATTTATATTGTTCTAGGGAAGGTGTTACTTTTCAATTATATATATTTTTGCTTGTATAACACTTGTGATGCAGATAGTCAAGAACAGATCAGAATAGTTGTTTGTCATCATCAAAAAGGGGGAGTGTTGGAAGTCAAGCTAGTGTTGGAAGACATGCTTCAAACTCTCTCATGGACTTCAAGCAAATATCAAGTTAATGTTTTGATGATAACAAACAAACTCAAGATTCAAGCTCACAAGATCCATCAAGTTCAAGTTGAAGATTCAAGCAAGATATAAGTTTAGAAGCCTTTTCCCTTAGGACACATTTGTAAGGTAATGAAGTTTCTTTCTTAATGAGTTTAAAAGGCCAATGAGTTTTTCAATTAAAAAGGAGAAGAAAATGTGTTTTCATGAAAAGTTATTTTTATATGTTAGTTTTGGTGGAAATACTTGATGATACAAAACTCTGGAAATTTTTATGTTATGCAAGAAGGAGTAATCGATTACCTGCCTAAGTTAATCGATTAACTTTGTTGCATCATAGAAAAATCAGAGAGCTTGTAATCGATGAAGTGAACTTTGCTAATCCATTACTTTCTAATGAGAGTAATCGATTACCTGGCTCAAGTAATTGATTAAAATTGTTGCATCATATATTTCCCGAGACAAAGTAATCGATTACATGTCTTGTAGTAATCGATTACATGATGTTGCATCATACAAATATCAGAGGCTCAGTAATCGATTATTTGATGAGTGATAATCGATTAAATGAGTTGTATCATATAATGAACAGGGGTGATGTAATCGATTAACTATTATTGGTCTAATCGATTACTTGTTTTTCAAAAGAATTTAAAAGTTTCTATTTTTGAAGGAATAATCAATTACCTTCATAAAGTAATCGATTACTTCAACTTTTATTGAAAAACGTGTGAGAATCATTTTGATTATTTCCAGATTTGTTTTTATATATAAGATTCTGATTTATTTTACAAAATTTGAAAATGATTTTAAATTTGAATTATTTCCTTATTCGTTTTAAGAATCAAATCTTTATTTTATTTCTTAAATCATTTTGATTTAGTTTTGATTTTAAAACTTATTACAAAATCATATTTTATTTTAAAATTGATTTTGATTTGTTGATTTAAATCTTTTTGAATTATAAAAGTTATTTTCAGAATTCACTCTAACAATTCATTCATTCTTTTCTTCTGACAATTTTTCTGAAAATCACGTTCTCTCCTTCTTCTACTTTTCTCTAAACATAACGCTCATATTTTTGAAGAAGTCATAGAAATTATTGTTGGTCATTTAGACTTCAAAAAGAGAACTTCATTATCATAGTACTTGATTGTTGTATCTGTGTTATTAAGAACACGCTATACTATTGTAATCACTCACATCACTTGTATTGAAACCTTAGTGGTTATGGAGTGAATCCCATAGTTGAACGTGTGAGACGTTCGTAGGGTGAGGAACCCTGCTGTGTGTTGTTGAGGCCCCTAGCGAACGGAGGTTCCTAGTAGTGTGCGGGGTGCTCTCAGTTGTAATTGGGTGCGGCTCAATTGCTGGTTATAGAACTCTCAAGCGGGTCGCTTGGGGACTGGAATATGCCTTTCGACGGGAAGGCTGAACCAGTATAAAATTTCCTGGTGCAAGCTTTTCTATCCTTATCTCTTTTATTTTCCGCATATTTCAATTATTTACGTTTCCGCGCTACTCTATATTTTCTATCAATCGATTTCGCTCTCCTTCTCAAACGTCTAATCTCTCCAACGCAAAACAATTTTTAATTTATAAGGGTTTTCGCAATAATTTGATAAAACTCGATTCACGCCCCCCCCCCCCTCTCGAGATTTTGAGGCCAAACCCAACAATTTCTACCGAGTGAACTAGTATGAAAAGTAATCTTACCAATCGACAAGCGTTCTAACGAATACGACAAATGGTCACCAAAATGGGAAGGCCCGTTTCAAGTGTTAAAGGCCTTTTCAGGCAACGCATATGAGTTAATTGAAGTCGATTCGGGGAAAAAGATTAAAGCAATCAACGGCAAGTATTTGAAAAAATATAAGCTGACAATGACAGAGGTAAACATTCATTAAATTGAGATTGCAATCCATACAACAGAATCAAAGTACATAAAGCAAACGATACAAAAAGCAAAGCAAAAGTTCATCCAAACAGATTGCTAAAGGAACGCCATTCTCTAGCGAAAGCATCCCTTCGTCGAAGTCCAGCCTTGTAGCCTTGCAGACTTGCAGCCAGTGTGTCCACAACCTATTTGTAAGGAGAAACCAAGGCAATGACTTTGTCGATCAATTCCTGTTGGGTAGTCTTGGCAGCCTCAACGAATTGGCTCATTTCCAGTTGCTCTTGTTCCCGTCGGGCCAATTCATCTTTCAACTCTTGAATTTTGGCCCCGTTCTCCTTTATCTGCTGAAGTTTCTGATCAACTTTGGAAGACCAGTCAACATTCTCTCGCTCCAGATCGATAAATTTGGCCTCCAATTCATGCCGATTTGATTTGACATCTTCATGAACTTTGATGCCTTTTAGGATTTTTGGACTTTCAGTAGTCCAATTATTCACAAATCGTTGCAAATTGGTCAACTTGGATTCAACATCGTCAGGAACGGAGTGTTGCAAAAGTAAATTGATGGTGGAGGATAGGAGTTCAGCAGTTGTAGACTCGGCCAACAATTGATCAAAAGGCCGACAACATATGTTCTTCAAAGTCCCTAACAATTGATCCGTAGCCGATTCAGTGTCTCTTGAAGGGGAATCCACGGCTTCATCAACGGAACGTGTTTTTTCCATCAATTCCCGAAGAGTAGAGAAAGCATTGGGGCTAGACACTTGAATCGAAGGAGCCATGGTGCTGGAAGAAGGAACATAAATGAAAGGAGCAGCAGCAGAGGTGGATGCGGAAGGAATTGGTAAACTACCGTCAAAACCTTCAAGTTGGACCGAGTCGTTGGGGATCTAAAGATGAATAAAATAGAGTTAGGTTAGGCCACTTTAAGGCTAAAAAAGGGTGAAAAAGTAAATTCCAAGTTACCTCAAAGAAAGGGACGCATGCAGTAGTGGTCTCAGGCCCCATGACAGCGATCGCGGAATCTACAACTTGAGTGTCGGGAGGATCATGGTGCATGGTTTCGGCAAACCCTTGATCGGAATCCTGAGCAGCAACTTCATCCAAGGCCGTTGAGGAGGTGTCGTCAATACACCTTTGCATTGATGCTTCAATAGTTTTGAGTCTATCGGCCTGCGCTGAAGAAACCGTCATGGGAGGCGGATTGTCAGAAATCAAATCCTCCATGACCACGTGACGACGAGTAGGACGCCTTTGTAATTGAAAGTTGGTGTCTTCAACTTATTCTTCTTCGAATGGATTGCGCCCTGGGGTCGGAAGGAATTCACCAGCATGAGGGTTGCCAAAGGAAACATCGACAGTCATAGGAACATCATCATATGTTCTCTGAACATTGACATAAGGTGACGGTTCCCTTATCACGATCCCTTTAGCCTTTGGACGAGAGCCTTGTTGGGGATTGACTACAGGAGTTGAGGTGGAACGAACAGGAGGAGCCGACGTGGTAGTAGAGGCTTGAAGCTTGTTGGAAAGGGGACGTATCAGAGAGCTATCAGTTCTTTCGGGATCTACCTGAGGTTTCTTTGGCGGCTCATCATGTCTTCCCTTATGCTATTTTTTAGCCTCGACAAAGTCATCAATGGCACTGGATTGGCGGCGTTTCTTAGACTTCTTTGGTGATGAAGGGTCACCACCTTTCTTCTTCGATGCATTGGCCTTAATGACAGCCGCATAATCAATGATATTGGGTTTGGCCACTACAGAAAGATGACAAGTTAATAGACAAAAAGGAAATATGAAGTTTAGGTAAAAGAAGACAAGTATTCGTACCGGTTTTGTCGGCTGCCAAATCCGACGGAGTCCTTGCACTCATCCTCTCTACAATGGTGTCATAGTCCACATGGTAGGTGTTGAAGTAAATTTCCCACCAACGAACAAAATTGGGACTAGCCAGGAAGCAAGGTGTAAAGTCGACAAGATTGAAATGGATAACAGAAGCAAGGTTCTTCAAAACGAACTTGTTCAACATGGTCTTCCAAGGGGATTTGTAATCCATCAACTGACCATAATGGAATTCGTGCGACACTGATGAAAGCATGGGAGCAGGAAGTCCTTGACAAAGGCCAAATTTCCTTGCCACACAGTTCGGATAGTATAAAAAGACTTCCTTGTCTTCATAACAAGTCGAATCAGGCAAACCACTGAACAAAATCTTTTGGCTTAAATAATGTCCCCAAATGACATCATTCAACTGCCTTTCTTTGATGCATGAACCGGGAAAAGGAGTACGAAACCAGTCAGGTCCAAGCGTTCTGTCAGCGAATGGAGAAAAATCTATATCAGTTGACGACATGGAGATGTTGGCAAAGATCCTCATGAAGTGAAGGAAACTGTTGGTGTGGGACGGAAGGGAAGGAATGTCATAGTTTGCCACTAGACAACCATAGTTGAACCTAAATTGACAAACATTGTTGGTGAAGGTCAGATGACGTTTCAGAATGGCATTTAGCCACAATTGCAAAAGCCAAGTAGGGCCTCCGACATTGGTCACCAGTTGATCATTGATTCGAACAGTATCGGTGCCATGATTGATAGTCGAGTACAACTTTGCCAAGAGAAGTTGGCTTAAAGCCACTTGTCTCTCCTCATGCAAGATTGTGGCTAGAGGCACCAAAGACTTGTTAATTTTTCGGGATTTGGTGCAGAAAACGAAAGCACTAAGCCAGACAGTCAAAAACTCGACATGTTCAGTTGCACTAACCGTTGGACCATTTCTATATTCCTTCCACCGCGCCTCGACATAATTGGAGAAATCATATAACCCACCACTTATGGAAACAACATTCTCGGGTTTGCTTTCCACAGTCAAGATTTCTTCGTTGGGAAGGAGGCTGATCAAAGCGGCAACATCAAAAAGCGTCGGAGTCATCATGCCGTAACGAAAATGAAAGCATTTGGTTCGGCGACACCAGAAGTAGCATGCAGTGTCGAAAAGACCATCATCGTAACGCAAACCAGAGGTTGTCAGAATTAAAAGATCCTCAAAACCGGCCTTTTTCCATGATTTATTCTTGTGAGGCCGTAATATTTCGTACCAATCCATGAACTTGGTGAATGGTTTCAAATTCCGCAAAACCCTACGAGAGTATACCTTGTCAAAATGGCAAGTATACACAGGGTCAAGGGTGGCTAAGGGACAGATTTCATCAGGATTGGAAAGAGGAAAATGAGCATTCATTCCAGGATCTTGAGCCTCTGATGGAGTCATTAATGGACCAAGAAAAGCAGGAGATGGGCTAACAGGTTCCCCATCAGTGGGAACAAACGAAGTTGCAGGGATAATCAAACTGCGTTCATGGTACTTGACACTCAAGTCGATTTCAGGATCAATAACTCCTTGGATAGCCATAGTTGAAGAAGAGAGTTTTTAAGGAAAAAGGGTTTTAGGTCAAGAAAGAAGAAAAGGATGCAGCGACAAATAAGGAAACGTGAAAGAGGGATAATGTCAAGTGATCAAGTTTAAATAGGGAGTGAAAAGACGTTCGAGACCAACGCAGTGGTCCAATAAGAGATGTCAATTTGAATAGATAAACTCACCGTTTCAGATCCTAATGCTAAAAGGACAGTTCGGAAAAAGTACAACTTTTGGCATCCTCCGAAAAGGTGCGTCGAATACCAAAACTTGGGGGGCCTCTGTTAACTGGAAGTTGAAATCGACAAAAGGACGAAAATGTCGGATGCATAAGTGACGTCGATGGAAGTGTACTTAAACATTTTTGTTTAAAAGTGACTTCAAAGGAGGTGAACGTGCAATCCGACAAGGGTTCAATTTCGACAAAGGAAGCGTATCGACAACATAAGTGATGCCGAGGGAGGTGTACTTAAGTCTTGCGACTTAAAAGTGACTTCGAAGGACGTGTACGTGTGTCGACCGAAGAAAGAAATGGAAGGAGAGGTCTGTGTCGAAGGTATAATGGCGTGAGAAAAGAGGAAGTCAGAGCAATCATGTCAACATTGGAAATGGAAGAGTAATTATGACAAGCATTTAATGCATTCCATGGCTATAAATTCTCCACTTCAGAAACTTGAAAAGCCATGAGAGAATGTGGAAAAAGCAAGGGCTCACCTTCACGAGTTTTGGAAGGAAGAGAAAAGATTCAAAACCCATATGATCTGAGTTCACGAAGGATCAAACATGTGGGATTAAGGGATTCAGGAGCTGAAGAGAAAGTGGAGAAATCTTCGCTCCGAATACCCTCCTTTTCCTCATGAATGGTGAAAGACCAAACATGTGGGATTACATAGGGATCACCTCTTGTGTATCAAACCGATGTAAGAACTCCGAATTGGAGGAAGCATTGAATTTGATACATAAGCCTCAGTGGAACCTTTGTAATTCTTCATGACCCAAGGTTTGTGCCCTGCTAGGGTCAAATTTTGGGTGTCTTTCCCTTTAAAGAGGGAAATGAAAAGTCCTCTGATGGCATTCTACTAGAGACATCGGTGACAGGTCCTTTGGTCGACAGGTGGTAAAACACCGTTGAATCAGAGAACATGTCACCGATTTCGATTGAATGTCTTAGAGGCCGACAATAGGTCGGAAGTCAATTCTGACAAACGACCTTTTTGTCGAAATGAGCTTGATGTCGGTGGGCATCCCAGAAGCAAAAGGCAGGAGCACAACAACGTCAATGCTTCGAGCAACAAAGAGACTTAGACAAGAGTTGATTGATTGCAGTCGAACAAGGGTGTTTGCCGAAGGGATCTCAGCAAAGATGTCACCACAAGGCTCGACAGAATATCCATGAAGCCCAAACCACGACGTGGGCAGTTACATCATGGGGATAGCGTAGTGGGTAGTTACTTTAGATCGTGGCTTCTGTAGTTATGCAGAACGTGCGAACACAAATTGTAATAGCTTAGTGGATTCCTAATTGCTATAAATAGGAAGTCTTTAGGATGTAATCGGGGTCGATTTCTAGGTTGATACATATTGGCCAAAATCCTACACATCTCACCAGAGCAGATTGACGGAGAAACGCCTTTGTAAAGAACCTCAGTCTTCCACCCTGTTCAATTCAATGCAATTTTTCATGCTTTCCAATTTACAATTCAACGCAATTTACTTTCCTGCACTTTACATTCCCGCGACTTTAAATTCAACGCATTTACTTTACTGCAACTTTTAAATCGCTTTCCATTTTCTTTCCTCCCGCGTCGTGTTCTTGGCGTCGGTTTTATTTCCTGCCACTTTTAAACGCTTTAACGCACTTTACTTTCCAACCCAAATACCGAAAAATACCAAAAATACGGTCAAGTTCCTTTACAAGATTACCACATAACCTGTCGTTACCCACACCCCACACCCCACACCCCACGCACATCGTCAGTTCGACAGGCGTCGGACGAAAACCCCACAAACAATGCTCAACAAGTTAATGAAGAAAATCATAAAAACATTCTCTGCACCTGCAAAAAAATCATGGCAAAGAAGCATGAAAGCAAAGGAGATCGTCATGCACTAAACATTGATGGACTCAACGCAAAGAAGGAGTATGCATGCATATCAATGTTCACCAAATTTCAGAATAATCAAGATTTAAAGAAGCAAGCAATTCAATACATCTACCCAGCTACAATAGACACATCAACAAGAGTAGAATGAAAAGAATTTTTTTTAGATGTATTCATTAATGTTTGTATATTCACTCATTGAACTTAATCATTCTGAAACAGACTAGAAAAAATGTTAGTAGACATAAACAAAATATATTTTTTATTTTATTGAGTTTTAAGAGGTTGGGAGAAAAAAATATTTATATTTCCTATGGACTCGATTGAACGTGAAGAGTTAGGAATAGTGTTTAAGGTTTCGAAGAATGCTCATTGAGCCCGAAAAGGTTAACTACTTTTCATGCTTAAGAGGCTAGAATAGAGCCGGCAAAAAAACTCGGGCCTGCCCGAATAAGCTCGATTTTAAAGCGAGCTTAGACTCTTAAAATGTAGCACGAATAGATACCGGACTTTTTTAGTCCGAATTTTAAAGCCCGAACCCGTGAAACATCAGGGCGGCCCGTTTAAAAAAAGTCCGATTTAGTGTAAAAAGATGACACGCTCCCGGATATAATAAGATGATTGTTGAGCAGAATTTTATCCGGGTTTTTTAGTCCGGCCCGGTCTTAACCCGAATCCGAAACGGGCCGGCCTGAACCCGGCCGGATAGCCCAAATTGCCACCTCTGCCTAGAATACCTGTAACACCCCAAAATTTTAATCCCTGATTAATGAAACGTTAATTATAAAAATTCATTATAATTAATGATTTCTATTTTAATCCTTGATTAAAATCTGTATATATGTAGTTAGGAAATGTGTGTGAATTCATTTAACAAATATAATTATGCATGAAATAAGTATTTTGCATATTAGTCCCTGGGTTGGGACCTAGAAACAATTATAGGAAAGGTTTTGGAGGGAAAGTAAATAAAATTATTATTTTTCAAAAACTGGGCAAAATACTCGAGTATTTTCTGGAATACTCGAGTATTATGGACAGACTTGCACGAGTTAGTGCGTTTGGTGAGTCACCACCAACGATTCTCGTGTGTTGACACGAAATCGTCTTCCTCAACACTTCAACGTCGTCGTGTCGACGTGCATGGACTCAATTGAAGTCTATAAAAGCTAAGCAACACCGAATTCATGAAGCATTTGGTCAATTTCGAGTTGGTTGTTGAAGTTAGGGTTCTTGATTTGGTAAGCTCTCTTCCTGGAGCTCTATTTTAATTCGATTTTTGGTAAGCTCACGAATCCTTTTAGTCCCAATTCGGTTTATATAGCTTGTAGGTGTTGCATAGAATCTAGAAATTCTAATTTCCCCAATTTCTATCATTGTTTCATATGTCAACCAATTCGATCTTGGTGCTGCACTCAAAACTGTCTTGCATGTGGTGCTCAAAGTTGTTTTTGATGTTGGAGAGCTTTTTCTTTGGAATCTCCTATTGGTACACGTCTTAGAGGTAAGGGGAAGTTGTTTTGTGCACTAGATAGAGTTTAAATTCTATGATTTTCATTAGAGATCCACCAAGAGGCTCTAAGGGCTTAGATTGAATAGGAACTTTGGTTTGGAGACCAATTCATGCTCTATGGTTGTTTTGAGCAAGTTTCACATGATGCATGCAAGCTGTAATGAGCATTATTTCATGAGTTTGTTGATTATTTTGCAATTTGAGGTGTTAAGTTGTGAAATTGTATGTTTTATGCATTAACGATCGATTCTCTGTCAAATCTGTAATTTGATATGTGCTAAGTGTGGTAACATGTTTAATGTATGGTATATGAACTCTGTTGATCATTGGATTGGACTAAAAATGATTAGAATTGAAAATGGTATGTTAAAACCAAGTTTTCAGTCTGTTCTGTTAGAAAAGACTCGAGTACTTGGCTTGACACTCGAGTAAAATTATGATAAACCAGTGTATTTTGTGTTAAAACACTCGAGTATCAAGCCCATGACTCAAGTAATAGCTGATTCATGGGGATCTCTTAAGGTAAACCACTCG
The DNA here is from genome assembly GCA_037953625.1 of Crotalaria pallida. Lineage (NCBI taxonomy): Eukaryota > Viridiplantae > Streptophyta > Magnoliopsida > Fabales > Fabaceae > Crotalaria > Crotalaria pallida. The sequence goes on from CM075651.1 coordinate 57,593,969, forward strand.
AGTAATGCAGGGGTCACTCGAGTGTTCTGGAATTAATGAAGAACACTCGAGTACTCATGAAATACTCGAGTATTTATATGAAGCTGAAACCCAAATCCCCAGAAAGACATGAACACTCGAGTATCCGAAAGAATACTCGAGTAATCTGGAAATAAGTGAAGAACACTCGAGTATTCTGAAGAACACTCGAGTAATTCACCCAGATATTTAAAAATACCATCTTTAATTCTGAATCATTGATTAAAACTTAAATGACAATAATCCAAGTGATCTAAGACTTAAAGGAACCTGATTGATGATATGATAAGTTTTCATTTGAATAACGAAAATCATTGATTAAAACTTAAATGACAATAATCCAAGTGATCTAAGACTTAAAGGAACCTGATTGATGATATGATAAGTTTTCATTTGAATAACGAGACGCTGCTCGGGTGGCATGTCGGGTATTATTAACAAGAAAAACATCAATCAATCCCTTTAAGCGAAAAATGATGCATTCATTTTGGAGTCTGGATGGTAGGTCGTTTATCATGTTTTGGTAACATGTGGAGGGCCTATGGGAGTGCCAAATGACGCTTGCTTGATGACACGTTATGGTTGACGACGTGGTCGGCTTAGTGGATGCCAATATGGATATACCGTTTGGATGACGGTCCGTTTGGATGACGGGATGTGCTCGGGTGGCACGGATTCCAAGCTTGTCGTGTATATTCTTGGTGAATGTACGAATGTTGTACACCTAGGAGTACAACGCACGGTTGAGTGCTGGGAAGTAAAGGATGGACGTCAGAGAGTGTTATAGATTTATGAAGTTAGGCCTGAGAGTTAGGTTCATACATCATGCCACTCATTTAAACTAAGTTTGATAAATGAAACAAGTATGAGCATCCTACTTGCATCTTATATCTGCTAAATGCTAAGTGTGATTGTTGTTTATTGTTACATGTTTATATCTTTACATTGTACATACATTTATGCTCTATTGATTATGTGTGTAGAATTACTTACCCCAATGCTTTTGTAGGTGATGTCACGCTACATCGCTTGCATCGAGATCCGACCACTTCCTAGTGGCACATGGATCTATGAGGACCATCGCGCGGTGTTCGAGGGAGAGGTGGAGGTTACCTTCTACCACCCGAACCCGTTGATTCGATTTCGTCCTCGTAGATTTAGGATTCCCATCATATACACTATGCACGTACCCCCGTTTTACACATATCATGGACCACCTCCCTCACGGCCAGCTCGCTCTTATCACAGTTTTCGTTTTAGACCTACCCGCTCACACCCTTTTTCTTCGAGAGTCGTTCGCGAGGATACTCCCCTTCTGATCCGAGGAGCCCAGTTAGGGTCACACCATCTCCTGACCCCGTACCCGGTGGTAGGGTACACTCTTCATCGGATGAGATCGAGGAGGATCCCGTGGAGGATGAGAGCGGAGGCGGGCCTGTCGTTCATTCTACCAGGAGTCAGTGGAGGTATGATGATCCCTAGGTATGTGTATATGGTATATGATGAGGATCAAGAGGATCCGATGTGGGGATGCCGTGGAGGAGATTCTGCTGCTTCTGCTGTTGATGATGATGATGTTTTCTTTTGCTACTTGGAGACTGCTACTACCATCACTACTACTACTGATGCTGCCAGATCTATGAGACCACCTCTAAAGTCTATATTTTTGAGATGTATATATTATGGATATACTTTTGATAACTCTAGGGTTATGATTTTCTGTTTACATAGATCTTTTGATGGACTTGTATCATGAATCTTGGAGTTATGACTACTGGGACTATGTATTCCATGACTTATATATATGTGTATACATATATCACTTATTTTCGTATTACAACTGTGCATAGTCCTACCTTTTCCGCTCACTCTGATAAAGATTAATTAACGGATTCGGTTACGTTATTTAAATAGTATCAGTTCCACGAAAGAAAGGAATAGATATGCATCGCTTAATTTCACTATGTTAATACGTTTTTCAAAAACACCGATGTTGTCTGGATTATGAAAGGATTTTCTATCTTAGCAAATGTCGAATCCAATACGAAGTTTAGAACGACATAAATTATATTCTCCAAGAATTCCATGTTTTGGTTTGTGCACCCGCCTATGAAAATAAAATTTTATTTCTACCTTTTCAATGAATACTTACAAGTCCATATTTTATTCATAAGAGATAGTTATTATATTAACTATTTGGATATATAAAAAGGGTGTCACACTGAGTGGTATCAGAGCAAAAGTCAGATCCTGTAGTAGTGGAAGTAGTTTCAGAAAGGTAGCCATCAACATCAAGCAGGTATCCGCAGGGCGTATTTATTGTTATGAATGTTTGTATCTTGTTTCTTTCGAGAACAAGACACAATTGAATGTTGATTTAAAGTTATAAGCTATAGCCTTAGTATAGGTGGTGTGAGGAATGTTTCCTTAGTTCAACATATGTGACCATGAGCATATAGCGCAGGTCTATTATGGCAACTAGAAACCAAAATCACACCAACGCGATGTTAGAAAGAATAACCGCGGTGTTGGAGGCCATGCAACAACAATCTCAGCAACCACCTCAACCGGTTAATCTACCTCACCAGTACAATGTGGGCAATGCTGAGGCAAAGAGTTTGGCTGATTTTAGGAGTTATAACCCACCCAAGTTTGAAGGAGGATTTAAACCTGAGGAGGCCAATAAATGGATTCACACCATGGACAAGATTCTGAGAACCTTGGATTGCACGGAAGCTCAGAAAGTGGCATATGCAGTCTACATGCTAGAAGATGAAGCTGAGAACTGGTGGAATCATACGGTTCAGCTCTTACGTTATGAAGGAAGGGATGTGAACTGGGGTGTATTTATGGAGAAGTTTCTCAATAAATATTTCCCTGAGGATTTGAGAAGAAAGAAGGAGGTGGAATTCTTACAACTTAAACAAGGAAGCATGAGTGTGGGCGAGTACGCGGCCAAGTTCGAGGAGTTGATGAAGTACTCTCCATAGTACCAGAACAACCCCGATGAAAGGAGCAAGTGTATCAAGTTTGAGGGAGGCTTGAGGCCCAAGTTGAAGTCAATTTTCAGCTACCAGCGGATTCAAAGTTTTCCTGCACTTGTGGACATGTGTAGGATGTATGAGGACGACAAAAAGGCTGAAGAGTTGCAAGCCTCAGAGAGAAAGGACAACCAAAATTCTGGACCTCAGAAGCATAAGGGTTTCAACAACCGAGGCAAAGGTCCGTATGATCGCCGAGGGAAAGGCAAGGGAAAGGTTGGAGGTAGTGATGGAAGGAATCTTCGGAGCGAGGCTCCATTCTGTGACAAGTGCAAGCGCCATCATTATGGTCGTGTTTGTTGGGGAACAAGTGGCTGTTTCAACTGTGGGAAACCGGGACACTTTGCGAGAGACTGCAAGGAACCGGTCAAAGCTAATTCAAGAGGAACTGCTGATAGGCCTATGGTTCAAGGAAGGGTTTTCACACTTAGTGGTGTGGAGGCAAGCCGATCTTATGATCTGGTGCAAGGTAATTACTTGCTAAATGGTCAGCTTTGCAATATGTTGTTTGATTCTGGTGCAACGCATTCATTCGTTTCCGATGAATGTGTAGATCGTTTGGGTCTATCTATGTATAAATTGCCATATACTCTGAAAGTAAAAACCCCTACTAATGTTCTTGTAATTGTTTCTAGAGCATGCTTTAACTGTTGTATAGAAGTGTTAGGGCAAACCTCTAAGGTAGATTTGATCTGTTTACCCCTAGCACAATTAGATGTGATCTTGGGGATGAATTGGTTGAGTCAAAACCAAGTGATCATCGATTGTGATAAAAAGATAGTGACCTATAGGAACCCGAAACCCTCTGGCTATATGTGCCTGTTCAACATTGAAGTAGAGGAGAACGGTCCAAGGGTGGAAAAATTCCTGTTGTCAGAGACTTTCCGGAGGTATTCGCTGATGAGATACCTGGCTTGCCACCAAGGACAGAGATTGAATTCGGAATTGATCTAATTCCGGGAGCTGGTCCCATTTCTATTGCTCCTTATAGAATGGCATCACCGGAAATGGCTGAAATGAAGAAGCAGATTGAGGAGCTGTTGCAGAAGCAGATGATCCGACCAAGTGTGTCACCTTGGGGTGCTTCGGTTTTGTTTTTCAAGAAGAAAGATGGTAGTATGAGGATGTGCATCGACTATCGGCAATTGAATAAGGTCACAATCAAGAACAAGTATCCTCTGCCGAGGATCGATGACCTTATGGACCAAGTTCGTGGAGCTTCAGTATTTTCTAAGATTGATCTGAGATCAGGGTATCATCAGATCAGGATTAGAGAAGAGGATATCTCCAAGACTGCATTTCGATCCCGATACGGGCATTATGAGTATGTTGTGATGTCGTTCGGATTGACCAATGCACCAGCTATTTTTATGGACTACATGAATCGAATCTTTAGACCCTATTTAGATTCATTCGTGGTTGTGTTCATAGACGATATCCTTATTTATTCCAAGAGCCCGGAGGAGCATGCTGAACACTTGAAGATAGTGTTGAGTATCCTAAAGGAGAAGCAGCCATACGCCAAACTTACAAAGTGTGAGTTCTGGATGGAGGAAGTTAAGTTTTTGGGGCATGTAATTTCAAACAAGGGAATAGCAGTTGACCCGGCGAAAGTAAGCTCGGTTCTGCAATGGGAACAACCAAAGTCGGTCACGGAGGTGAGGAGTTTTCTTGGTCTGGCTGGTTACTACAGAAGATTTATAGAAGGTTTCTCGAAGTTAGCACTGCCCTTGACAAAGTTAACTCGGAAGGATCAACCATTTATTTGGGACGAAAAGTGTGAAAAGAGTTTCCGAGAGCTGAAAGAAAGATTGACATCCTCCCCTGTATTGATTTTGCCTGATACACAGAAGAGTTTCGAGGTGTATTGTGATGCATCGAAACAAGGACTTGGGAGTGTTTTCATGCAAGAAGGGAAGGTAGTTGCTTATGCCTCAAGACAGCTAAAAGTTCATGAAATGAACTACCCAACTCATGATCTAGAGCTGGCAGCTGTTGTCTTTGCCCTAAAGATTTGGAGGCAATACCTCTATGGCACTACGTTTCGAGTATTTAGTGACCATAAGAGCTTAAAGTACCTTTTCGACCAGAAAGATTTAAATATGAGGCAGCGCCGATGGATGGAGTTCTTGAAGGATTATGAGTTCGAACTTCATTACCATCCTGGGAAGGCAAACGTGGTGGCAGATGCATTGAGTTGAAAAGCAATGCATATCAGTTCGATGATGGTCAAAGAAGCTGCATTGATTGAAGAGTTTAGAGATTTGAGCCTGACAATGCAAGTGGAACCAACCAGCATCAAGTTAGGAATGCTGCAAATTGCAAATGAATTCTTGCAAAGGATTCGAGAGTTGCAACACGAGGATGAGGGACTTAAGGAAAAGAAGAAACTTATGGAAGAAGGCAAGGAGTTGGAGTTCCAAGAGGGGAAGGATGGAATCCTTCGTTTTAGAGCAAGGATTTGTGTGCCTGATGATCTGGAAGTAAGAAGGACGATTCTGGATGAAGCGCATAAGAGCAAAATGAGTATGCATCCAGGAGCTACCAAAATGTATCAGGACCTGAAGAAGATATTTTGGTGGCCTGGTTTAAAGAAGGACGTGGCTGAATATGTGGCATGTTGTTTGGTATGTCAGAAAGCCAAAGTGGAACATCAAAGGCCAGGAGGAGAATTACTTCCCTTGGAAATTCCATTATGGAAATGGGATAGTATCTCGATGGATTTCGTGTCAGGATTGCCAAGAACAGCTACTGGTCATGATGCAATCTGGGTGATCGTGGATCGTTTGACCAAGTCGGCGCATTTTATTCCCGTTAATATGCGCTACTCTTTGGAAAAGCTCACTCAGTTGTATATCAAGGAAGTTGTTCGTCTGCATGGGATACCATCAAGCATCGTGTCAGATCGCGATCCGAGGTTTATGTCAAAGTGTTGGCAAGATCTGCATAGAGCTCTGGGTTCAAGACTAAAGTTGAGTTCTGCATACCACCCTCAGGCTGATGGTCAAACGGAAAGGACTATTCAGTCACTGGAGGACATCTTAAGAGCCTGTGTTTTGGAAGGACAAAGGAATTGGGAGAATATGTTGCCGCTCATGGAATTTACGTACAACAATAGTTTTCACACGAGCATTTGAAAGGCACCATTTGAAGCTTTGTATGGAAGAAAGTTTCAGACACCGTTATGCTGGTTTCAAGTGGAGGAGAATTCTCTGGTTGGACCAGATTTTGTGCAAGAGACAACTGAGAAGATCAAGATGATACAAGAGAAGACGAAGACGGCTCAAAGTAGGCAGAAAAGCTATGTTGATAGGAGGAGGAAACCTTTAGAGTTTGCTGAAGGAGACCATGTGTTCATTAGAATAGTACCGACCAAAGGTGTTAGTAGAGCCTTGAAAACCCAGAAACTATCACCTAAGTTCATTGGTCCCTACCAAATTCTTAAAAGAGTCGGTCCAGTAGCCTATCAATTAGCCTTGCCCCCGTCGCTAGCTAATCTTCATAATGTATTCCATGTGTCTCAGTTGAAAAGATATGTCCATGACCCCACCATTGTCCTTAGAATCCAACCCGATGACCTAGAAATTTATGAGAACCTATCCTTTGAAGCTATGCCTGTTCGCATTGAAGACCAAAGAGTCAAGCAGCTTAGAGGGAAGGATATTTGTTTGGTCAAAGTCGTCTGGATTTGTGGTGATGTAATGGAAGCATCTTGGGAATTAGAGGATAAGATGCATCAGGACTATCCTGACTTGTTTGTATAAGTTGAATTTCGGGGACGAAATTCCTTGTAAGTGGGGGAGTAGTGTAACACCCCAAAATTTTAATCCCTGATTAATGAAACGTTAATTATAAAAATTAATTATAATTAATGATTTCTATTTTAATCCTTGATTAAAATCTGTATATATGTAGTTAGGAAATGTGTGTGAATTCATTTAATAAATATAATTATGCATGAAATAAGTATTTTGCATATTAGTCCCTGGGTTGGGACCTAGAAACAATTATAGGAAAGGTTTTGGAGGGAAAGTAAATAAAATTATTATTTTTCAAAAACTGGGCAAAATACTCGGGTATTTTCTAGAATACTCAGTATTCTGGACAGAGTTGCACGAGTTAGTGCGTTTGGTGAGTCACCACCAACGATTCTCGTGTGTTGACACGAAATCGTCTTCCTCAACACTTCAACATCGTCGTGTCGATGTGCATGGACTCAATTGAAGTCTATAAAAGCTAAGCAACACCGAATTCGTGAAGCATTTGGTCAATTTCGAGTTGGTTGTTGAAGTTAGGGTTCTTGATTTGCTTCCTTCGATTCTCCCTCTGTGTTCTGATTCAAACCACAAACTATGCACCAATACAAAGCTCACATCTTGAGCTTTGTATAGAGAGTAAAATCGTGAGCTGAGAGTGAGTGTGGTGGAATATTTGGAGCTCGAAAGTTGGAGCTTGTTGCTGTCGAACCTCTTCCTGGAGCTCTCTTTTAATTCGATTTTTGGTAAGCTCACGAATCCTTTTAGTCCCAATTCGGTTTCTATAGCTTGTAGGTGTTGCATAGAATCTAGAAATTCTAATTTCCCCAATTTCTATCTTTGTTTCATATGTCAACCAATTCGATCTTGGTGCTGCACTCAAAACTGTCTTGCATGTGGTGCTCAAAGTTGTTTTTGGTGTTGGAGAGCTTTTTCTTTGGAATCTCCTGTTGGTACACGTCTGAGAGGTAAGGGGAAGTTGTTTTATGCACTAGATAGAGTTTAAATTCAATGATTTTTTTTAGAGAGCCACCAAGAGGCTCTAAGGGCTTAGATTGAATAGGAACTTTGGTTTGGAGACCAATTCATGCTCTATGGTTGTTTTGAGCAAGTTTCACATGATGCATGCAAGCTGTAATGAGTATTATTTCATGAGTTTGTTGATTATTTTTCAATTTGAGGTGTTAAGTTGTGAAATTGTATGTTTTATGCATTAACGATCGATTCTCTGTCAAATCTGTAATTTGATATGTGCTAAGTGTGGTAACATGTTTAATGTATGGTATACGAACTCTGTTGATCATTGGATTGGACTAAAAATGATTAGAATTGAAAATGGTATGTTAAAACAAAGTTTCCAGTCTGTTCTGTTAGAAAAGACTCGAGTACTTGGCTTGACACTCGAGTAAAATTATGATAAACCAGCGTATTTTGTGTTAAAACACTCGAGTATCGGGCCCAGGACTCGAGTAATAGCTGATTCATGGGGATCTCTTAAGGTAAACCATTCGAGTAATGTAGGGGTCACTCGAGTGTTCTGGAATTAATGAAGAACACTCGAGCACTCATGAACTACTCGAGTATTTATATGAAGCTGAAACCCAAATCCCCAGAAAGACATGAACACTCGAGTATCCGAAAGAATACTCGAGTAATATGGAAATAAGTGAAGAACACTCGAGTATTCTGAAGAACACTCGAGTAATTCACCCAGATATTTAAAAATACCATCTTTAATTCTGAATCATTGATTAAAACTTAAATGACAATAATCCAAGTGATCTAAGACTTAAAGGAACCTGATTGATGATATGATAAGTTTTCATTTGAATAACGAGACGCTGCTCGGGTGGCACGTCGGGTATTATTAACAAGAAAAACATCAATCAATCCCTTTAAGCGAAAAATGATGCATTCATTTTGGAGTCTGGATGGTAGGTCGTTTATCATGTTTTGGTAACATGTGGAGGGCCTATGGGAGTGCCAAATGACGCTTGCTTGATGACACGTTATGGTTGACGACATGGTTGGCTTAGTGGATGTCGATATGGATATACCGTTTGGATGACGGTCCGTTTGGATGACGGGATGTGCTCGGGTGGCACGGATTCCAAGCTTGTCGTGTACATTCTTGGTGAATGTACGAATGTTGTACACCTAGGAGTACAACGCACGGTTGAGTGCTGGGAAGTAAAGGATGGACGTCAGAGAGTGTTATAGATTGATGAAGTTAGGCCTGAGAGTTAGGTTCATACATCATGCCACTCATTTAAATTAAGTTTGATAAATGAAACAAGTATGAGCATCCTACTTGCATCTTATATCTGCTAAATGCTAAGTGTGATTGTTGTTTATTGTTACATGTTTATATCTTTACATTGTACATACATTTATGCTCTATTGATTATGTGTGTAGAATTACTTACCCTTATGCCCTTGTAGGTGATGTCACGCTACATCGCTTGCATAGAGATCCGGCCACTTCCTAGTGGCACATGGATCTATGAGGACCATCGCGCGGTGTTCGAAGGAGAGGTAGAGATTACCTTCTACCACCCGAACCCGCTGATTCGATTTTTTCCTCGTAGATTTAGGATTCCCATCATATACACTATGCACGTACCCCCGTTTTACACATATCATGGACCACCTCCCACACGCCCAGCTCGCTCTTATCACAGTTTTCGTTTTAGACCTACCCGCTCACACCCTTTTTCTTCGAGAGTCGTCCGCGAGGATACTCCCCCTTCTGATCCGAGGAGCCCAGTTAGGATCACACCATCTCCTGACCCCGTACCCGGTGGTAGGGTACACTCTCCATCGGATGAGATCGAGGAGGATCCCGTGGAGGATGAGAGCGGAGGCGAGCCTGTCGTTCATTCTATCGGGAGTCAGTGGAGGGATGATGATCCCTAGGTATGTGTATATGGTATATGATGAGGATCAAGAGGATCCGATGTGGGGATGCCGTGGAGGAGATTCTGCTGCTGCTGCTGTTGATGATGATGAAGTTTTCTTTTGCTACCTGGAGACTGCTACTACCATCACTACTACTACTGATGCTGCCAGATCTATGAGACCACCTCTAGAGTCTATATTTTTGAGATGTATATATTATGGATATACTTTTGATAACTCTAGGGTTATGGTTTTCTGTTTACATAGATCTTTTGATGGACTTGTATCATGAATCGTGGAGTTATGACTACTGGGACTATGTATTCCATGACTTATATATATATATATATATATATATGTATACATATATCACTTATTTTCGTATTACAACTGTGCATAGTCCTACTTTTTCCGCTCACTCTGATAAGGATTAATTAACGGATTCGGTTACGTTATTTAAATAGTATCAGTTCCACGAAAGAAAGGAATAGATATGCATCGCTTAATTTCACTATGTTAATACGTTTTTCAAAAACACCGATGCTGTCTGGATTATGAAAGGATTTTCTATCTTAGCAAATGCCGAATCCAATACGAAGTTTAGAACGACATAAATTATATTCTCCAAGAATTTCATGTTTTGGTTTGTGCACCCGCCTAAGAAAAGAAAATTTTATTTCTACCTTTTCAATGAATACTTACAAATCCATATTTTATTCATAATAGATAGTTATTATATTAACTATTTGGATATATAAAAAGGGTGTCACAATACCCATTGTGCTTGGGGAGGTTAGAATACTCAAGTGTGAGTATAGGTGGGTGTTAGAAAAACATGATTTTGAATTAACAAATCAATTTTGCAGTAAAGTTTTGATGTTGGATGTTTTTGTTATTAAAGTATGTTTGCAGAAAAACTAAGAGTAAAAATTGCAACCCAACACAAAAGCTATCCCGAGCTACTTACTTTTGGTTTCTTGAAGCCCTTTTGAGACATTTATCCGGACAAACTGAAATTAGGCATGACAATTAAATCCATACTTGTGAGTATCCGTTCCAATCCAACCCGATTTTGATTGAAAAAACTTGCTCATATTGGGTTCGGATTTCCTAAAACTTGCTTTAAAAAGATGGGGATTAGGTGATTTTGGGATTGTAAGTACACATCTCACTTCTGCTCCCAAACCAGCTCTGATATTTAATTTATATTATAATAATAGTAAAATGGTGAAGTTAAACTAACATATTTGGTTAAAGTCATGATTTAATTCTTAAGTTTTTAAATATTTATAAAATTTTGACTTTTAATATTATATATTATGTGAATTATAATGTATTTTATATATGATTTGAGTTTAATACATTGAAAAAAATTAAAAATAATTGAAGGGATTATCCGTGGGTTCCCCGAACCTAATGAAATGCGTTTGAGTTTCACTTCTTTCATACTCGCTCTCTATAAAACCACGATCCGAACCTACCTCGTGTTTAATGGGTATAAGGTCGGGATTGGCGAAATCCACCCCGAACCCGGCCTATTGCTATGCCTAACTAAAACTCAACCTAACCCACGCTCCAACTTAGCAAATTCAAAATATGCCTTAATATTGTAGGTTTAAAATGCCATTTTTTACCCAAATAGACAAATTTTATGGCTCGACCATGTTGTATCATGTTAGAATGAGCCAATACGCTAATATATTAGATCTTAAAAAAAAAGTGTCATATGTAATTTTATGTTCTTCAATAATATTTTTATGCTAATCTCCAAAGTATAAACAGGCCCGGTTCTAACCTATTATGGGCACTAGGGCGAAATAAAATTTTGGGGCCCTAATTCATAAAAAATTATTAAAAATAATTCAATTAAAACATGAAATATTTATATAATTAATCAATTAAAACAACAATAAAAATAAGTATTATTAAAATAGAGCTAAAATAAAATGAAAAAATTAATATAGGTAATAAAAACCCTTTTTCATGTTATTTCTTTCATCCTTATATACAAGACCTTTTTGGTTGAATTCACACCCATTGAAAAAATTTGTTAATTTAGTTAATTACATAGTAAATGTGAACCTTTGATATATATTTTTTTTCTTTTCAAAACCACCCTTATTATAAGCATTATTCAGAATCTAAAAAGTATGTAGTAAATAGGGGGATTTGTGAAAAAAAAAAGTACTTAATTATCAAAATGTTGTTATATTTAGAAACTGAGGGAGTCAGTTATAAAAATAAAGTTCATTAATTTACATATTTATAAGTCAAGTGAGCAAATGAAAAAACAAATTAAGATACTCTACTAAAAACTATTAATAATTAAAAGAAAAAATATATATAACTATGATTTAAAAAAAAATAAAAGTACTATTAAAAAATTATGGGCCCCTATATTTTTTGGGCCCTCGGTGGTCGCCCTCAAGGCCCTTGCCTAGGGCTGGCCCTAAGTAAATTAAAAACATAATATATCTAATGTTTTGAAAATATAAGTAAGATTAATTTTTTCTTTATAATCAAATAATATTGATAACGCTCTTTAAAAAATATATATAATTAGGAGAATATTGTAAGAAAATTATACTCGTACTAATTCTTTTCATAAACAATTACTTATTAAAAAAATACCATGGAACAATTATAAAAAGGAAGAATAATAAGCTAAAGGCAAAATTATGAGATTTGTCAGCTGCTAAATTATTTTTATTTTTTAAGATGATTTTGTGGATTTTTTTTCATATTGGTCATCAAGTTTTTTTTTTCTTTTGAATGAGTCTTAAAATCCATTTTTACGGTACAATTTCAAAAAATTGATGAATGAGTTTTATATATTTTTTATGTTAAACTTAGTGATATCAAAATTGTAAAAAAAATTTTAATCCCGAGCGTGTGGTTCAGTGGTAGGAATTGATCCACGCTTAAGCAAGGTCAGGTGTTCGAATCTTGCCTTGTGCATGCAGCAGCGTTAAATCTCGGGGCCAGCTGTACCACCCTTTAGAGGTGCCTACAAGCCAGCGAGGAGATTAGTCACTGCGGTCGGCGGTTGACACTCCGGTCATGGAAAAAAAATTGTAAATTTTTTGTTGAAAACTATGAAAATTGTGTGACAAGAAAATATGTTAATGGTTAGAACCAACTTGAATTCTAAAATTAAATTGGTTCATAGTTGGTTCTCTCTATTAATACCGGTCCCTCCGTTTTATATGTATTGTTCATATAATTTTCTCTTTTGTTTTATGTGTATTATTTTTTTTAATAACTTCAATATATAATTTATACTTTCTCTGCTCTTAAATATTAAAAAAATGATTTCGCACTTATTAAAAAAGTTAGTTAAGTGTATTTAATTTTCTCAAATTTAAAAAAAAAATTACTTTAGGAAACTTTTTTTGAGAATATACTAAAAAATAAATGATACAAAAACTTTATCGGGATATCTTAGGAATAATTGTATGAAGAATAAAAAGTTAACTAAGATTTTTTTATATTTAAGAGCACAAGTTTTTTTTCTTATATTTAGGATCGAGACTAGTACTATTTTGTTTTCAACTATATCTTTATTTATTACAATATCTTTTTTATTTTTAATATCTTTTTCTTTCTTTAATAATAATTACATAAAAATTTACTATAATTATAATATCTTAAATTTCTATATTATTTATTTTTTAGAATCTTGCTAATAATTGTTCTAAAAATACTTGTTAAGATTACTAAAAATAGTAAAATAATCGCAAATTAATATTAATCATTCAATCGAAAATCCAAAAAATCACACTTTCTTTTATAACAATATACTAATTTTAATTTCTCAAAAATCACATTAAAAACACTTGTTAGCATTTTTCATTTTTTTACACTTGCTCATAATCTTAAAATAAAATGTTTTTGAAATGTCGGGAGTGGAGATTTAACCATGAGAAGGTGACCACGATGATTAGAATAGTATTAATGTGAATATACTCTCTCCGTTCCTAAATATAAGACCCTTTTGACACTTTTGTTTTGTTCCTATTTATAAAACCCTTTACCAATTTTCAATGAGCATTAATTACTTTTTTCCACAAACACCCCTATTTATTTAACACTTTTTAGATTCCCAATAATATTAATAGGGATAGTTTTGAAAATACATCTCAAAAGTTTACATTTCCAATACAATTAACTAAATTATTCCATTTTCTTAATGGACGTGAAATCTTCCAAAGGGGTCTTATAAATAAGAACGGAGGGAGCATAAAATGAGAAAATGCTATTGGGATTCGCACTCAGTTCCCGAATTGCAAGATCCACAGCAACCATCCATTCATATTCCATTCAATCATTATGATTATTATTATTATTAGTAGAACGCTAAGAAGTGCCTTTAATTAAGAAACTATTCTCTCCGTCCCTAAATATAAAATCTCATTGAAGAATTTCAAGTCCATTAAGAAAGTGAAATAATTTAATTAATTATATTGGAAATGTGAACTTTTGATATGTAATTTCAAAATTACCCCTATTAATATTATTGAGAATCTAAAAAGTGTTAAATAAATAGGGGTGTTTTTGGAAAAAATTAATTAATGATAATTGAAAATTGGTATGAGGCTTTATAAATAAAGACAAAATAAAAGTGTCAAGAGAGCTTTATATTTAGGGACAGAGGTAGTATAAGAAACTATAAGCAGATAAAAATCATTGAAAAATATGGTTTTTGAGATTTTCGAGCGAAGCAATAATGTGGACTTAAGATTAATTTTTCATGTTTAGTAACCCTAAGAACTAAGAAGTGCCCTGGCAAAATCCTTATTAGTAATACCTTGATTTTTTTTTAAAAAGTTGTTATGGACCGCTATCACGGACAAATAATAACCGGTATCACGAACCAACAAGCATCAATTCGGCATAGCGGCAATTCGGCATCAATAGTCAATCAATACGTAACCGACATAACGGTTCGTCATTATGCTGCTAATAATGGCATTCATGGAGCCGTTACTCTTCGGTCTTAATGACCATCATTGCTCATCATTACAGTGTCTCCTTCCAACCACCTTATAAATACAGGTAGTGGTCAAGGTATGACCGGACTCATCATCGTTGTTTACACACGGCACACACACCACCCCACAAAATATCCCGACTCGATGACGGTGTTCTTTAACCGAGAACCTGTTATCATTGTCGTACATCAACAAACCGGCTTGCCGGTATATGTGGGATAACACCCCACAACATTGGCGACCACGGTGGGAGAGGCAAATCAATTCCCACCACCTTACCATCAACAATTCGAAGCCCTTAACATGAGAACCGGGTAAAAAAAAGAAAGAAAGAAGAATAGAACTGGATCTATGAACCAAAGACATCCTCTCATGGACACCCATCACCGGTCATAATCTGACCGTCAGCCCTCTCGCCCGGATCGCTTCAGTTCTGGTCTCGATTGCTTCATCAAAATCATCATGCATTCTTCATTCACGGAAACAAAACGATTATGGGAGGGAGGAAACAGAATGGCACAAGTCCTAGGATAGCCAGAAGTGTAACACCCTACATGATAATTACCCTTAAATACCCCCAAAGTTAGGATTTAAAATTTCTTTTAAAGGAAACGAATATAATAAATTACCAAAACAATTATTCCTTCCATTAATACCAAAACACATCAGAGTTGATAAAGCGGAAGACTTAAATACATCAAATACATAGAGTATAAGTTTAAGTACATTTAGTTCGGTAAACCCAAAAAAATACAAAAGCAAATATTTTAGCTCGACCCAACTGGTCGAGACCCAACCACCTATTCTGACTCTAATAACTTACTCTCCCTGTGAGGGAGAGTGAACCTGCTTGGCCGGGGACTGCGTCGGATCGGGCTCAGTACCTGAAAAATGTTAAGGAGGTGAGCATTACACAGAACTTAAATAAGCAGTTTCTAAAATGCCATACCGAACTACCAAGCCAAACACAAGTAGACAGTTAGCATATAATAACAAGTAATCAAACCACATGCATACATCATCCTTTAGCTCGACTCACATCGTACAACATCAATTAGCTCGGCTCACATCGTGTAACATCAATTAGCTCGACACAACCTACCAGTTTCCCTTATACTCTTTCCTTAAATCTTACACTAGGCATCTCGGCCACTATCCTCTTACCTCGGTAAACCATCTCTATCTCGGATTCATTACTCATTATTCCATTCTTTACATAGCTTACAATCTTTTACTCTTCTCGGATGCATACACCCAGTGCATGTCTTACACCATTTAAAGTCGGATATCGGAGTGTCCATAACTGCGAGTACCCAGTACCCGTCTTACAGCTGCACATACCCGGTATGCGTCTGACGTGATCAATGCACGCACCCAGTACACGTCTTCTATGACCAGGAGTACTACCGCCGATCATTCTATGGAGTTAGGAGTGTCCATAACTGCGAGCACCCAGTACTCGTCTTACAGCGGCGCATCTCGGTGACTTACACGATCAATGCACGCACCCAGTACGCGTCTGCTATGACCAGGAACACATCCCACCGATTCCATGCTCGGAACCTTGTGTGAATCATAACTGCGAGTACCCAGTACCCGTCTTACAGCTGCACATACCCAGTATGCGTCTGACGCGATCAATGCACGCACCGGGTACGCGTCTGCTATGACCCGATCACACAACCATTTCTCTTTAATTCCTCTTACCTTTTTAACCATTATTTAGCTCGGCCTCTCTCGGCTCAACATCTCTTTAACTTATCTTTTTAATCATCTTTTAGCTCGGCCTCTCTCGGCTCAACTCCTCTTATCCTTTCCACTAACCTTTCTCATTGTCTGACTTATTACTCTATCTCTCCTACTTTCCATATTTACCATTTTCTCATACCCATTCTCAACCTCTCCCAGCTCGGCCACAGATATAAACAATAAATATCAAAGCTCATAAACAACTATACACAAAGTTCATAAACACTTATACAACAACAACAATAAGAATGAAAGCATTCAACCAATCCATCATGTATATACCAGCATATAGCATAAAACAATATTCCTCCCTACTTCAAACTCATGTTTCTAGTTCATTTATTAGTTCCCTTTACCCTTTTTACCTTTCCTTTCTCATATTATCCTATTCCATTCCCTAATCTAACACCCACTCTTAGTACCCTTTATGAACACCCTAGAAACCCAAACTCAAGTAGAGGTAACACTCACTCCTTACCTCAAACCGTGAGAGATAAGAGTTGAGAGTTTGAGAATGGTTTCCTTGATGCTTGACCTCTTGAGCTTAACACCCCTTGAATCCTTTCCTCCAAGCTGCCACGAGTTCCTCCAAGCTGCACACTAGCTCCACGACGGTCCAGGGACTCCGGGACGGGAAGAGAAGACGGCGGGAAGGAGGGTTCTCCGGTTGGTGGAAGAGAGGGAGGAAGAAAGTGGGTTGGGGTTTGGTTGCTGGAATTCCAGAGAGAAAAAGAGGGAGAGAGAGAGACGTAGGAAGAAGAAGAATGAGAAAAGTGAAAAGTGTTGTGTTATGTGTTGGGATTTTCTTTTATTCATCTAGGGGGGAATATTTGCGTGGCTCTCATTGGAGGCTTCCATGAGAAGTCAAAACATGTGGCTAGGATTCATTGGCTTCTAGAGGAAGCCATGAATAGTGACTTGAAAGGGACATAAAGCAATGATAGTGACATAAAGTGAGGGATAGTACATAGTACGGATGATACGAATCCCAAAGGGCCAACAGCTCATCATGAGCTAGCACGGAGGAGCTAGGACGTGTCGGCTCGGTATAGAGGGTTAGCAGTAGTCCGAGCTTCCTTCTCGGATGATACTGTAACATCCTCATTTTTATTAACCTAATAAGTATAATTATGAATATTTTATTTACATAAGAAAAATGAATTACAACTATTTTCCTAAGTATAGGTATATATTTGTATAAATATATCCTTGAGTAGATATTATTATTAGTAACTATATCCTCGTGTATATGTATGTGTGTATTTGTATGAGTACATCTATATGTATGTATGTATAGGTATATGCACTTAGGTTAAGTTAGGATATGTGTATATGTGTATGTATATGTGTATGCTCGTGTGTATTCTTAAGTGTTAGTGTTTGTGTTCGTGTCCTTGTGTGTATGCGTGTATTCGTGGTGTGATCGCATCGTTAGGTTGGATAGGGAAGTGTTCTAGAGCCGTTAGTTATAAGTTGAAGGACAATTGGTTTAGGTTTAGATTGGCGTGGCTTTGATCGTGCAATTAGGGTTGTGTAGGATCGGGTGTCAGAGAGTTCCGTAGCCATAGAAGTGCTTTTAGTGTGTTGATCTCGATAGAGTGAGTGGATAAGGATCCTAGGATAGAGCCTCGAGTTAAAGGGTAAACTTTAAGGTCTATGTGCGGAGAATTCCCTCGAATACATGTTTCGATGGAGTTCCGGAACTTAGTGAATGTGTGAGGCAATCGGGATCTATTCGATCCTATTGATTATGCCTCGAGAGTGGTTGGTTTTAGGGTTGAGTGGTTATAGAACATAGCTTAGATCGATCGAGTTAGATCGAGTGTTTAAGAATAGGCTAAGTCTAGATTTCGGAGTGTCGATTCGTTCGTCTTTTCGTGTATGTGAATTGTGTGTTTATTGTTGTGATTTATGATTGTGATGTTTTGTGTGTGTTAGGAGGTGTTTAGAAGGTGTTTAGATAGTGGTATTGTGATAGGACAAGTTAGGCTGCATTAGGATCGGCTTAGAACTCTTAGAAGGCTTGAAATAAAGGAAAAAGTAGTGCCTTAATCGATTAATGGGTCTGTTAATCGATTAAATTTTGAGCACCCTTCGGCATTAATCGATTAAGGCATAGCTTAATCGAGTAGATCTTTGGGTACTTTCGGCATTACTCGATTAACACGTGAGTTAATCGATTAGCCCCTTTGTAAATTAAGCGAGTTAATCGATTAACCAAAGTGGTTAATCGATTAACCTACTCTGATCAGACTTAAAAACACGATTTTTAGTGTGTGGCAGCCATTGTTTCTTTTCCCCATTCGAGTTCTTCTTCTCCTCTCTTCCCCAATCCTTCTCAATCACCAAATTAGCATCAAATAACATCAACCCATCATCCCATAATCATTCCCCATCAACTCTCCATGATTTTCTACCAACAAAAACCCCAATTTCATTCTCAATCCTTCAAATCCCCAATTCCCAAATTCAAAACCCCAACTTCCCAATCTTTCTCTTTTAATTGGGAAATCATCAAGGGAGCTAGAAATTGATATTGGAGCAAGGAACTAGGAGCTTAGGAGTGTGTCCCTAGAGTTTGGTGGAGCTCTCTCTCTCTCCTTCTCCTCTACTCTTCAACCGGTAAGGGGGGACTCTTTCCACACTTTGAATTAGGGATAGTTAGAATTTATAATAGGATTTGGGTATAATAATTATGTTAGAGTGTAGGTAACAATTAGTGTTGGATTAGAGATGTTCTTTTTGTATTTTAATTAAATTTGACCCTTTTATAAATGTTTATGTTAAATTATTTATTTGTAAATATTAATGTAGGAAGTGAAGAACCCTAGGGAGACGATTTATGTTACTGCACTCTGATACATACCTGAGTATGTCGAATGGTTGCTGGATGTCTATTGTTTTTCTTGTTGTTGGTTGTAAATTAATTGTTGAATAACTTAAGTGTTAAATGTTTATAATTGTGATTTAATGCTTTAAGTGTTAATTGTGAGACTGAAAGTGGATTGTGGATTAGCATATATATATATATATATATATATATATAGTTAAGGGAATAAAGAGAATGAAAGGTGCAAATGGTTAAGAGATAAAGTGTTGGAAATGAGCAGTGGATTAAAATGGATAATGGGAGTCTAAAATAATTATGAATAAAAAAGGGAATTGTGTGTGTGATAGGATGTTGTTGCCGCTATCTTTAATTGGATTATTATTCTTATGTCTTTATTATGAATTGTATACTATCCTTTTAATTCACTATGCTGTGAAAGATCTCACCCTTAGTGGATAACAATTTAGGTACACATTCAAGATGCTTGGAGATCAGAGTGCGCAGCGGAACAAGTCGGAAGAAAGGAAATTTATTTTGTATATATATATATATCCTGTATCGTATTGGTGCCCCACATTTTGTATAAACATAATTTGTAAATTGTAAAATGTAATTTTTTTAAAGTATCCGTTGTGTCGAACTCTGGTTTATGTATTGTTAAGGAAAACTACTTTTAAAGTTCCTCAATTATTTTCAAAACTTTTATTTCTGTATATTTTTATATTAAGAAAATCGGGGTGTTACAATATGGTATTAGAGCAGTTCTTCCTTTCGACCTGAGGGAAAGTAATCCCGATTCCGTTGCAAGCACTCTAATCTCAAGTTTCTTGAATAAAGGTGAGACTTATAGAGTTTTGTGAAAAGTGTTAATGTTAAGTGTTTGTCGCATATGTTTGATGAAATTGTTAGGCATAATTAGGAACATATGTGCATATTGGTTGCTAAATGTTTGTGAATAAGTGTGTGCATCTTTAAATGTGAATGTTGCATCATATGGCCACGCATTTTAGGCTAGAAAAGCCCTCCCAATGAATCTATATAAATAAAGAAAGAATCATTACTACCCCTAAAACGAACTAGAAACACGTGCATTCATGGAGAAAGGTGGACCTTAGGTACGGGGAAAACTTACGTCGTTTATCGATTGATGAGGGCAAGAGTGAATTATGGGATTATCTTGGGGAACTTTGATCCTGCAAAGGATACGGGTTCGCTACCCGTATTGGGGGTTGGTTCTGTAACACCTAGGATTTATACCCTTAATTCCCCTTATATTAAAATACGGACTTAAAAATTCCTTTTTGATTATATTAAAATCAACCGTCAAACGGACGGAGTTTTGTTTGTTTTTCGGACTAATCCAAAATTTAACCTGGGATAAACAATTTTCAATAAACAATTATTAGCCAGCAGGGCTTCAGATTATATTTCAAAATCATATCATGGCCCCATGGCTCCAAATATATCAGTGTACTATAATAAATTAGAGTAATAGCGGAAAATACTAAGTTTGAGCGTCACGACCAAATCGTATAACTTTGCCAAAATAAAACATCCTAAGCCTCACTTAAAATATGAATAGCAAATTTTACTTCAAAAATAGAGTAGGAGGCTTAAGTTCAAAATATCCTACAAATCCCATAATATCCCTACTCTCCCTATAAGGGAAATTACTCCTGCTCGGCCGGGGGTTGTGCCAACTCAATCTCCGTACCTGTAAATGTAAGGGAGTGAGCATTGCACATGAAATAGAAAGCAGTTTCTAACTAGACATAACAACCCACTAGGTCAAACACAAATAGCATTTAAATATATATTCACATATTGCACACCATACACATTTCATTATTCCCATACTCATTATTTATTCCACGTTTCCATTTTCATTATCCCATTCAACATTCATTTCCTTTACTTTTTATTCCTTTCACATACTCATTTCCTTTCAGTACATCACCTCAAATCAGAGGCCAATGCACAGTTTCATGCAACACATTTATCACCTCAAAACAGAGGCTCCCATTTTTTCCCTTATTTAAATTATGTGTCCCTCAGGTCAGAGGTCAACACCCATTCATTATGATTCATTTTGTGTCCCTCAGGTCAGAGGTCAACACTTCAATTTATTAATTCACGGTGTGTCTCTCAGGTCAGAGGTCAACACACCAATACACATTTCATCTGGTGTCCCTCAGGTCAGAGGTCAACACTCAATCCTTTATTTAATCCGGTGTCCCTCAGGTCAGAGGTCAACACCCATTCATTCTTTCATATCGTGTCCCTCAGGTCAGAGGTCAACACTCATTAACATTCACATTGTGCCCCTCATATCAGAGGTCAGCATATTCATCCCTTTCCATTACTCGTCACCTCAAATCAGAGGCCAACGAACTTATTACATTTTCATTATTCATTACCTCACATCAGAGGCCAAAACATACTTTCATCTTCTTACACAATCAATTATAACACATACATTTGCTCATTCATGCGATATCCACATTTCTTAACACAATTAAATACAATAGCACACATTCAACACCTAATCATTCTCATCATAAACAATTTATCACTAGTTAAGGAATGTCACCTCAAAACAGAGGCCAACATATGTACCACATTCTCAATATTCGGCGCCTAATTTCAGAGGCCAAGAATTATTCACTTTCCAGTTCAATCAATCACAGCACATTTAATCACCACTAACCACAATCAATACATATTCTTTCGTGTGATTCCTTTATTCATTTCCTTTCTCAGTTTTCACAACCATACCAAATAGTGTTCTCTTTTATAGCCCAACATTTAGATTCGCCCGTCATTTTACTTTTGCATATATCATCTTTTACTTTGGTCTACACATAATCATTTACTTCCGTTTCCTATGTTCACAAGTCCATATTCATAAACCATGATCTTTATTCACAATTGATAATACTTAACATTTGTAATTATTTAACAATTAGATATAATTACGCACATTTATCACATTTACTCATTTTTCATTCCATTTTCTTCCTATATCCATTTATTCCACAACACATACATATATTTGCTACCGAAATTAATTACCATTTAATTCACAACTTTGCAACTAAGGTCAATAATCCCAAAATTCATTTATGACAACTTCATTATCACATTACCCAATTCCTCATGCAATTCCATTTAATTCTTATCCAAGTTTCATTTATCAAATAATTCATTGTCATATTATTGGGTTTCCTTTTTACTAATCTTAACATCCAATCATCATGCATATTTAATTAATTCAAATTTCATATTTAATGACCTAGGGATTTATAATCTAATTTTCTCCCCTAACACATAACCCTAACAAGTATTATATACTAACTAGAACCTACTCCCTAGAACAAGGCAAAGCTCACTATATCCACTCCCTTACCTCGAATACTTAAGGATAAGGAGATTCCAAATGCCCTATGCTTGAGTTTGCCCACCAACAAGATACCCAACCAAAAGATAAGGATGGTACCTAATATAGAGTTATAAAAGAGAGGAAATCATCATGTATGTCATGAATCAAGTCAAGAATCAAAGAAAAATGGTGTCTTCAAAGCCTAGCATTGAAAAACCACCATTTATGGTAGAGAGAGAGAAAAAACGAATTTGATAGGGAAAGAGGGGAACCCACAGTTAAACACTCACTTAGAGATGATAATAACAAGCCTTGATGATGGAATGAGTGTCACCCCCATGAGTCTTGATCAATTTGAAGTGAGGAGAGCTTGAGCCCTAGAGGAGAGAGAATACGAATTTTAGAGAGGGAGGGAGAGTTTGTTTGCTAGCTCCTTGCTTGTTCTTGAATGAAAATGGAGGGTGAGTTGTTGTGGTGGTTTGATTTTGGGTGCTTGGTGGGTGGTGGTGATTAGGTGTTCATGGGTGAAGAGGGAGGATAGGAAGAGGATGATGGAGGAAGAAGATGATGAGGGAGAAGAGATGGGGTTCGAGTATGAGGGAGGGAGGAAGTGTTTGGGGGTGTTTAATGGGGTTTTGGGGTGGGAAATGGCGAAAATGCCCTTAAAATCGCGTGTTCAGTGTTGCAGATCGCAGTATTTTCGCTTAAGCGAAGCATTTTCGCTTAAGCGAAGCTCTTACAGTGTTGCCATGGAACCTATTTCGCTTAAGCGAAATATACTCGCTTAAGCGAGCTCCTGAGGTGTTGATTCTGTGATATTTTCGCTTAAGCGAAAAAATTTTCGCTTAAGCGAAATCATCAGGTACTGCTACTTCATTTTCCTATTTTTCAGCTATTTTCTCCAAACTTCAAACAGTCATAACTTTTTCGTTCACAGTCGGATCTTGCTCAAATTTGACGAGCAACTTCCTAAAAATCATACCTTCATATCCAACGGTGGGAATTGTGTTTTGAGTTTTAAATCTTTTATTTTGAATTTCCTAACGTCGGGTGTTTATAACACCGAAAAATCGATTTTTAACACTCGTTTGGGCTTCTTTAAATTTGCTTTTCGATGCCAATGCTCCTTGGCTCCTATATGGCACTCAAAGCACTCCTAATCCATCATTTTAAATCCCTTCTAGGATAACCCTTACTTCCAAATCTTACCATTATTCTAATTATTATTAGAATTAAAATTCGAGATGTTACATTTCTCCCCCACTTATTAGAATTTCGTCCCCGAAATTCCGTTCAATTCCTTCAAATGGAGAACCATCCCAACATGGGTTTTCTAAACTACGATGCACGCTGCACTAGGTTCTACTCCCCCACTTTGAATCGGCATACTACCTTGCTTAAGTACGCCACTAGACTCATGCGTCCAATGAAGAATGCAACTCGTGGTTTAGTTTGGTTAAACTAGAAGCAAAATGCTCTAAGGTTTTTGAGGTTTACTCCGATGTCGGTCAGACATTGCAAGAGTTCTAATCACAATCTACCTGGTGATCTACACTTAGGCATTATTCTTAAGTCCTAAGCAATCACACTCATTGACAAGTAAACAGTTAGCAATTACATGACAATCAAAATTCAAATATGCGCACCAACGTTTCATATCAGCGCATAAATGCAAACACTAACCTAGCAACCTCTACTTGATTCTAATCTAATCCTGATCTACCTGAATCAGCTCTAGAACTCAGGTCTAAATGCATGCACACATCTTAGATAAGCTGCACACATTTCAAATGCAATCCAAGGGGAGTTTGAAAATTTACATGGTTTCCCACGATTTGTTCATTATTCTTGAAAAATCAAATTCCTTTCGTGATGGAAAACCATTTTGATTTGTTTTACGCAAAATTCTTAGGAAAAGATTAAATCAGGAAAATTTATTTTACACTTTTAAACCTTGACATGTTCATTCTAAATAGCTTGGATGAAGTTCCAAAAACAAATTTTATAAAGCAAGGCTGATGAGCATTTTATTTCCCATTATTCCTTGCATTATTTTACTCCTATTATTGATACTTGTTGCCCATTTGACATTGTTTAGCTTGATTAAGTGATTTAGAGTTTATTGGACTAATATTCTGAATATTGTTTAATTTGGGATTATTTAGCCTAATTAATTCTATTTCTATTTTCAGGTCATATTTGGCACAAGGGTTTTTTGGACATTTTGGGAGTGAAAATTTAATTTTGGAAGAGAAGATATATGATGAAGTGAAGATTGTAATCTATCTTTAGGATTAGTTGAGATTTAGTTATATCTTTTAAGATTTAGATTTTATCTATAGGATATTTTTAGATTTAATTTAGAGATAAGCTTTCCTTAGGATGTGGGCCCATTATTTAGGCCCGTTTTGTGATTTAATTAACCAATTTCGTGTAGACCTGGCAGCCACTAATCATTCCACGTTTTTTACATTCTCTCTCATAGAGAAGGCTTAGTTTTGCTCTCCAAGCTTGTGGTGGCTGCTAGGGTTTCTCTCTCTTCCCTTTCTACACGTTTTTGGTATTTTTCTTCATGGAAGGCTAAACTCTTAGGTTAAATCCCTTTGGTAATGTATCACATACTCTTGAGGTTTTATTCTTAATGCTATTTCGTTTTTATTCACTATTTTCATGCTTATTGATATGTTATGGTTCGCTTAGTTCCATTCTATAGAGATAATCAATGTGTATGAATGCTTAATTTATGCAAACTCGTAAAAACTCCATGCTTTGGCTTTTAATGCTTAATTAGAGGTTTGGGTTTTGGGGTGAGAATTGAATTTTCGCTTAGTATTTAGTTCTCACGAGTTGGACAGTGAAGAGGAAAGAAATTGATCTTTTGTGACCGATGATAGAGTTGTGAACGCGAGCCAAAGGGGTTTATCCGCTTTTCCTTATCTGTTACTTCGTTTTGATTTAATTCTGTTTTGATTTCAATTATTCAATATTCAATACAAAATCCCCCACTGTTTTTTATGCATACTATGTGTTCGACCTTTTGCTTGATAAGATATTCCTTGGGAGACGACCTAGGAGTCACTGCCTAGTACTATACTTAAACTGTTTTTATTTGTATCGGGTACGGCCTCAATCAAATTTGGCGCTGTTGCCGGGGAAGATCGGTTCTTGCCAAAGGTCATTAGTAGTTAGTTAGTGTCATAGTTAGTATAGTTTTTATAGTGTGTCGTGTCTGATTTAGGGTCTAGAAGTCAATTCTGATAATTGGTTGAAGTTGCACTGTTTGCTGTTTTGCTATTTTGTTGCAATTAGTATATTTGATTGATTCTGTGGTTGCTAGTTCACATAGTTGTGGGTGGAATTTTTGCACGAAAATTTATATTCACACTACTTTTATCATATAAAAAGGTTTTGAGGCACCACGATCACTCAGATCATCACTGGTTGTGAGTTCCAGAAAAATTTTCCAAGTTTTAGCAGCACTTTCTTCAAATCGTCGCAACTTTTGACCCGTAACTCGGAATTTGACGAATTTTATATCAAATCGAAGGGAATTTTCTGAATAATCTGATTTTTCTGAATTTGTCAGAAAACTCCTTCGTCTGAACCCTGAAAAGGCCGTTTTACTATTTCTTTTTTATTTTACAAGTTTTATTTTCTTAGTTTTTGGTCTCTGATTTAATTGTTTGACTTGGTTCCTTTTTGAATTTTGTCCTCAAACTTTCTGTGATATGTTTTCATGATTTTAGGGTGCTGAAAAAAATTAATAAAAAAAATTTTAAAAATAAAAAATTTTGTTGCCTATTTTGGTCATGCATATCAGTGACAGTTTGCTAAGTTTAATGGTGTTCTGTTCAGTACATGACTAGGGGCAACCCAAGCTACTTGCATCCATACAACCCTGAAATTGATAGAACTTATCACAGACTAGTTAGACAAAATAGGAACCAGTCCATAGGTAGTGAGTCTGTTGAGTCTTTACATAGTGAGTCTGCTTCTTTTTCTTCTATTCCTATAAATTCTGATTCTTATTCTGATTCTTATTCTGATCATTCTGAAAATATGGCTCAACCTCCACCACGTGAGAGGACATTGAGGGAGCTGGCTGCACCTGATTTCACTATTGAAGATTTGTGCATCCAGTATCCCGATGACCCGTATGAGCTAAGGTCTGGACTAATTCATTTGTTGCCCAAGTTTAATGGTCTTGCAGGTGAGGATCCTCATAAACATCTCAAGCAGTTCCACATCGTGTGTGGTACTATGAAACCACGTGATGTGCAAAAGGATCATGTTTGTCTTAAGGCATTCCCACACTCCCTAGAGGGGCTAGCCAAGGACTGGTTGTACAATCTGGCCCCTGGTTCTATCACAGGCTGGGATGACCTGAAGAGGGCATTTTTGGAGAAATTCTTCCCTGCATGCAGAACAACAGCAATCCGAAAGGATATATCAGGCATCAGGCAACAAAGTGGAGAAATTCTCTACGAGTATTGGGAGAGATTCAAGAGACTGTGTGCGAGCTGCCCCCACCATCAGATCTCAGAGCAGCTGCTTATTCAATATTTCTATGAAGGTCTCAACCTCATGGAGAGAAACATGCTTGATGCTGCAAGTGGTGGTGCCCTAGGAGACATGACACCTTTAGAAGCCAAAGCCAAGATTGAGAAGATGGCTTCCAATTGTCAACAATTCCATGCAAGGGGCAACAGCGATGCAATCGTAGTGAGAGGAGTGAATGATGTTGGCACAAGTTCTGGTAAGGTTGAGAAGCTTGAACAGAAGATAGATTCACTTACAACTTTAGTCACTCAATTGGCCATCAACCAGAAGAAGTTGTCCCTGCCTGCTAGATTATGTGGCATATGCACATCCGCTGAGCACCCCACAGATGCATGCCCTTCTGTGCAGCAGAAACCAACGACTGGTGCTGACCAACCTGAGGCATATGCCGCCAACATCTTCAACAGTAGAAACCAGCAGCCACAGAACTTTGATCTCTCTACCAATAGATACAACCCTGGTTGGAGGAACCATCCCAACCTGAGATGGTCTGATCAGCAGCAACCTTCACAGGTTCAATTTCAGAACAATTCCAGACCCCCATATGTACCTCCTCCAGTCCAGCAATAGAGACAACAACAACAGGCTAATTCTGCACCACCAGCTCCTAGTACTGAGCAGCAGCCTTCATTGGAAGAGCTGATGAAACAGATGACCATGCAAAATCTCCAATTCCAACAGGAAACTAGAGCATCCATTCAAAGACAAGAGGCCTCCATTCAATCTTTGACCAATCAGATGGGACAAATGGCAACAGCAATCAACACTATGCAATCTCAGAATTCTAACAAGTTGCCATCCCAAACAGTGATCAATCCAAACCAGAATGTGAGTGTCATTAGTCTAAGGTCAGGGAAGCAGATTGTCACACCCACACCAGAATCTGACCTCAACAAAGATGATCTAGTTTCACCCAACAAAAAGAGCCAAATGGTCGAGGAGAGTGAGCACACAAGTACCAGAAAATCCCATCCAGCTCAGTCTTCCACAAGCACAACACCTGCTTCTGCCCAACAACCACCCCCCCATTCCTCTACCTTTCCCACCAAGGGGGGTGACTCAAAGCAAGAAAATGGAAGAGATTGACAAAGAGATACTTGACACATTCAAGAAGGTGGAAGTCAACATACCCCTTCTTGATGCAATCAAGCAGATTCCAAGGTATACAAAGTTCTTGAAGGATCTATGCACACACAAACGGAAGCTCAAGGGCAATGAGAGGATCAACATGGGAAGAAATGTCTCTGCTCTTATAGGTAAACCCGTCCCTCATATTCCTGAAAAGTGTAAGGATCCTGGAACTTTCTCTGTGCCTTGTATCATAGGTAATACTAAATTTGAGAATGCTTTGCTAGATTTAGGAGCATCTATTAATGTTATGCCTATGTCTGTTTTCAAGTCTCTTTCACTTGGACCTCTTCAACCTACGGGTGTGGTTATTCATTTGGCAAATAGATCTACTGCCTACCCCGCAGGTTTGATAGAGGATGTCTTGGTTCGGGTTGAAGAGCTTATCTTTCCTGCTGATTTTTATATTCTTGATATGGAAGAGGACACCTCTCGTAGTGCTGTCCCTATCATATTAGGGAGACCATTTTTGAAAACAGCTCGAACCAAGATAGATGTGCATGCAGGTACACTTTCCATGGAATTTGATGACAGTGTGGTTCGATTCAATATTTTTGATGCTATGAAACATTTTTCTGATGACCACTCTGTCTTTCATGTTGACTTACTTGATGATCTGATTGATGAGCATGTTCTAGACTTTTTGCATGATTATGATTTGCCATCTTTCACTAGCTCATTTACTTGTTCTGCATGTTTTGATTCCGAAATGTGCACTGCATGCATTGAAATTGACCAGTTTTTAAATTCTGCTACTGCATCTGTTGATTCATATGATATAGATTCAGATCATGCTAACCCTAACCCCATTTCTGTTATGCATGAGTGTAATCCATTTGTTCAGGTGCAGGCGGCAGAATCCAATTCTGCTGCTCCTTTAGTTCCATCTGTGATGCAGGCACCTTTATTGGACCTGAAGCCCCTTCCTCCTCATCTCAAATATGCTTACTTGGAGGATGAGAAGAAACTTCCAGTGATCATCTCTACCTCCCTTTCTGTTGATCAAGAGAAGCAGCTACTGGATGTGATTAGAGCAAACAAAAGGGCAATAGGATGGACTTTGGCAGACATACCTGGTATTAGCCCCTCCATGTGCATGCATCGGATTTTATTGGAGGATGGGGCTAAACCAGTGAGACAACCCCAGAGACGGTTGAACCCCCAGATTCTTGATGTGGTAAAGAAAGAGGTCACCAAGCTGCTGCAAGCTGGTATTATCTACCCCATTTCAGACAGCACTTGGGTAAGCCCGGTTCAAGTAGTTCTCAAGAAGTCTGGGGTGACAGTTGTCAAAAATGAGAAGGATGAGCTGATTCCCACTAGAGTGCAGAATAGTTGGAGAGTCTGCATTGACTATAGGAAGCTCAACCAGGCGACCCGCAAGGATCACTTTCCTCTTCCCTTCATTGATCAGATGTTGGAGCGCCTAGCAGGTAAATCTCACTATTGCTTCTTAGATGGTTTCTCTGGTTATTTTCAAATCTGTATTGCACCAGAGGACCAACATAAGACCACATTTACCTGTCCTTTTGGTACATTTGCTTATAGAAAGATGTCTTTTGGCCTATGCAATGCTCCTGGCACTTTTCAAAGATGTATGATGAGTATTTTTAATGACTTGCTTGAGCATTGCATAGAGGTCTTCATGGATGATTTTAGTGTATATGGTTCCTCTTTTGATGCATGTCTTGATAGTTTGTCTAAGGTGCTTAATAGGTGCATTGAGACTAACCTTGTCTTGAATTTTGAAAAATGTCATTTTATGGTAGAACAAGGCATAGTCTTAGGGCACATTATTTCGCATAAGGGCATAGAGGTTGACCCTGCTAAGCTGCATGTAATATCACATTTGCCTTACCCCTCTTGCGTGCGAGAGGTGCGTTCTTTTCTTGGCCATGCAGGTTTCTATCGCAGGTTTATTCAGAACTTTAGCAAGATAGCCCTTCCACTATCCAACTTGCTTCAAAAGGATACCGCATTTGAGTTTGGAGACCAATGCAAGAAGGCATTTGATGAGCTAAAGAGAGCACTCACCACCACTCCCATCATCCAACCACCTGACTGGACCCTCCCATTTGAGCTCATGACTGATGCCTCGAATTATGCTTTGGGAGCAGTTCTCTCCCAAAGGGTTGGTAAGCTGTCTCATGTGATTTATTATGCATCTAGGACTTTATATTCAGCACAAGTTAATTACACCACAACTGAAAAAGAGCTGTTAGCCATTGTCTTTGCACTTGATAAGTTTAGATCATATCTGTTAGGTTCTAAGGTTGTAGTGTATACTGATCATGCTGCTCTGAAGTATCTTTTGAAAAAGACAGATTCCAAACCTAGGTTGATTAGGTGGATGTTGCTCCTCCAGGAGTTTGATCTTGAGATTCAGGATCGGAGTGGTGCGCATAACCTTGTCGCAGACCACTTGAGCAGAATAGAGAGAGAGGAGGATGCATTTCCTATCCGGGATGACTTCCCGGATGAGCAGCTTTTAGCTTTGCATGTTTCACATCCCCCTCCCCTTACTCCTTTTCGACTTTGATCAAAAAGGTGATTGTGTTATTGAGGATCAAATCAAAGCAAGAAAAGAGGATTGGTTGGAAGCATCTTCAATCAATTAGCAAGGAAATCTAGAATTCTCAAAAGGGGTAGATTAGATCAAAGTGTTTGGTACACACTTTGAGTTGGGTTTTAAGATAGGAGAACTAAGAATCTAGTTGCATCTTAAAACATTGTAAAATCTACATTTGAAGATTTCTAGTGAAGAATCTCTCTTGATTCAAGAGGGGACTGGAGTAGCTTTCAAGTGGGTGAAAGTGAACCAGGATAAATCCTTGTGTCTCTTTTATTTTCATTCCTTGTATTGCATTAATTCATTAACAATAACATTTTTAGGTTAGAATTGGGGTTTTCTTAATTCTACTTAATTGATCTAAAATTGCATGTTAATATTACTTAAAGTTGTTCATATTAATCATTCATAATTTGTTGAATCATCATAGCATTGTTATTCTTGAAGAACTCCATTGAAAACTGAGTTTTAATTGAATTTTACCCAGTTTACTCGAGTAAAGTTCTTGTCACTCGAGTAATCTGCTTTCAGTTTATGAACAATACTCGAGTAGGTTTTCTGTTCCTCGAGTGATTTAAAAATAACTTTCGTAATACTCGAGTGATTTGCTGAATACTCGAGTGAAATTATTTTTGCTTGCGTATTACTCAAGTGAAGTCTTGAGTTACTCGAGTAATCTGACTTGAATTTTTTAAGAAAATTTATTTTCATAAAACCATTCTCTTAGGCGGACGAAAAATCTGTAATAAGGCTTCAATATTCTATTCACCCCCCCTCTAGACTATATTGAGCCGCTTGTTGGTTTCCAACATGGGTTTTGGGGTGAGAATTGAATTTTCGCTTAGTATTTAGTTCTCACGAGTTGGACAGTGAAGAGGAAAGAAATTGATCTTTTGTGACCGATGATAGAGTTGTGAACGCGAGCCAAAGGGGTTTATCCGCTTTTCCTTATCTGTTACTTCGTTTTGATTTAATTCTGTTTTGATTTCAATTATTCAATATTCAATACAAAATCCCCCCCTGTTTTTTATGCATACTATGTGTTCGACCTTTTGCTTGATAAGATATTCCTTGGGAGACGACCTAGGAGTCACTTCCTAGTACTATACTTAAACTGTTTTTATTTGTATCGGGTACGGCCTCGATCAAAGGCATATCTTTTTGTAAAGGATTTTCTCCATCTAATTTCGGGAGATTTAGGTGAAGGATTATAACCTTCCTCAAAATTAGCAACTCAATGAGAATGGGAGTATGTGGTGTACTAGAAAATTTATTTCGATGATTCTCAACAATCAAAATAGTCACATTCCCTTTGACTTTGAGTTTGACGATTAAACTCCATTCCGAATCGAGTAAAGTCACATAGAAGGGTTCCTATTTAATCAGCGTGGGGATCGATTAAAAGAATAAATTAGTTCACCGCTTGATTACTTAGGAATCCTTGGTTGGCTCACTAGCTTTTCAAAATTTCTCTACACAACTTAGTACTCAATTTGGAAGAATTTATGGTTCCATTAGAACAGAAAAATTCATTTTTTTTTTGAATTCGATTTCAAAAAATGAAAATTCATTGGGGTTACTATCACGCTTGAAAAATAAATCGAATGGTTCCTGATTTTTTAAAATGATTATGCTTGAGAACCAAGCGATTTGTTGATAGCAACACCATTCCATGAGGATGTTTGCGAAAGGTTTTATGCTCCAAACAATTTTCATCATGCACATGTTTTCAGACAATAACAATTATCATTAAAATGCAAAATTCATCATGTAGGAAAACACAAGACAATACATAGTATCGCATTCATTAATTTCTAAACACATAACCTAGCTCTATTCAATCACTTTGGATTTTAAGCACCTAATGCCTAATCTTAGGACTATTACTATGTACTATCTTAGGGTTTCTTATATTCAATTCTAGATGTATAAATACTAGCAATCTAACATGGCTAACTAGGATTCCTAACTAGCCACTCCTCTTATCTTAAGACAAGCGATACTTCCTACACCTCCGTTGCGCAACTCTGATTCTAAAATGCTTACGCATACGAAAACCTATGACATGGACCTCTAATTCTGATAAATTTGGGATCTCATTAAATTCCCAAAATACTCGCCGAAACTTAAGGACAGGATGATGATATCCCTCAATAGATGTACACTTGAGGTGATCAGGCTCAATCATACATCATATTAGTGATAAGACCATTTTTGTCTTACTTAAGCTTGAATTTATCAACCTATTAGTTTCAAAATGTTGAAATCTTATTTGGTGTATCACATTTAGATTTGGTTTACTTAGCGCGAAACTAAAGATCACTGCCTCCCGGTGGGGTAGCAACTTAGTGCCCTAGCCCGTTGGGGTATCGTTTTCCTTAGCTTCGTCATTTACCCACTTCTAAATATGATTCATCGCTTTCCACAAGATTTCAAGTTTAGCATGGTAAACTAAACATAATGAGTGGACTTAGAAAAATTTTCCAATGCTTACCATGCTTCTCGAAAGAATCATCAGATACTAATCGCGTTTCTCAATATACTTAACAAACTTAAAAGAATTTAAGCTATTCGCTATCCTAGACTCAGCAACTATGCCTATTATCATGCTAACAATAATACCTAACTAAATCACAAAGCAGTTTGATATCAGATTACCAGTTACTCACTTGATGAGTAACTACAGGAGTAGTAAGTTACTCCAATGGGCCGAGGAAAAACTGCTCTGATACCATAAATGTAACACCTAGGATTTATACCCTTAATTCCCCTTATATTAAAATACGGACTTAAAAATTCCTTTTTGATTATATTAAAATCAACCGTCAAACGGACGGAGTTTTGTTTGTTTTTCGGACTAATCCAAAATTGAACCTGGGATAAACAATTTTCAATAAACAATTATTAGCCAGCACGGCTTCAGATTATATTTCAAAATCATATCATGGCCCCATGGCTCCAAATATATCAGTGTACTATAATAAATCAGAGTAATAGCGGAAAATACTAAGTTTGAGTGTCACGACCAAATCGTATAACTTTGCCAAAATAAAACATCCTAAGCCTCACTTAAAATATGAATAGCAAATTTTACTTCAAAAATAGAGTAGGAGGCTTAAGTTCAAAATATCCTACAAATCCCATAATATCCCTACTCTCCCTGTAAGGGAAAGTACTCCTGCTCGGCCGGGGGTTGTGCCAACTCAATCTCCGTACCTGTAAATGTAAGGGAGTGAGCATTGCACATGAAATAGAAAGCAGTTTCTAACTAGACATAACAACCCACTAGGTCAAACACAAATAGAATTTAAATATATATTCACATATTGCACACCATACACATTTCATTATTCCCATACTCATTATTTATTCCACGTTTCCATTTTCATTATCCCATTCAACATTCATTTCCTTTACATTTTATTCCTTTCACATACTCATTTCCTTTCAGTACATCACCTCAAATCAGAGGCCAATGCACAGTTTCATGCAACACATTTATCACCTCAAAACAGAGGCTCCCATTTTTTCCCTTATTTAAATTATGTGTCCCTCAGGTCAGAGGTCAACACCCATTCATTATGATTCATTTTGTGTCCCTCAGGTCAGAGGTCAACACTTCAATTTATTAATTCACGGTGTGTCTCTCAGGTCAGAGGTCAACACACCAATACACATTTCATCCGGTGTCCCTCAGGTCAGAGGTCAACACTCAATCCTTTATTTAATCTGGTGTCCCTCAGGTCAGAGGTCAACACCCATTCATTCTAATTCATATCGTGTCCCTCAGGTCAGAGGTCAACACTCATTAACATTCACATTGTGCCCCTCATATCAGAGGTCAGCATATTCATCCCTTTCCATTACTCGTCACCTCAAATCAGAGGCCAACGAACTTATTACATTTTCATTATTCATTACCTCACATTAGAGGCCAAAACATACTTTCATCTTCTTACACAATCAATTATAACACATACATTTGCTCATTCATGCGATATCCACATTTCTTAACACAATTAAATACAATAGCACACATTCAACACCTAATCATTCTCATCATAAACAATTTATCACTAGTTAAGGAATGTCACCTCAAAACAGAGGCCAACATATGTACCACATTCTCAATATTCGACGCCTCATTTCAAAGGCCAAGAATTATTCACTTTCCAGTTCAATCAATCACAGCACATTTAATCACCACTAACCACAATCAATACATATTCTTTCGTGTGATTCCTTTATTCATTTCCTTTCTCAGTTTTCACAACCATACCAAATAGTGTTCTCTTTTATAGCCCAACATTTAGATTCGCCCGTCATTTTACTTTTGCATATATCATCTTTTACTTTGGTCTACACATAATCATTTACTTCCGTTTCCTATGTTCACAAGTCCATATTCATAAACCATGATCTCTATTCACAATTGATAATACTTAACATTTGTAATTATTTAACAATTAGATACAATTACGCACATTTATCACATTTACTCGTTTTTCATTCCATTTTCTTCCTATATCCATTTATTCCACAACACATACATATATTTGCTACCGAAATTAATTACCATTTAATTCACAACTTTGCAACTAAGGTCAATAATCACAAAATTCATTTACGACAACTTCATTATCACATTACCCAATTCCTCATGCAATTCCATTTAATTCTTATCCAAGTTTCATTTATCAAATAATTCATTGTCATATTATTGGGTTTCCTTTTTACTAATCTTAACATCCAATCATCATGCATATTTAATTAATTCAAATTTCATATTTAATGACCTAGGGATTTATAATCTAATTTTCTCCCCTAATACATAACCCTAACAAGTATTATATACTAACTAGAACCTACTCCCTAGAACAAGGCAAAGCTCACTATATCCACTCCCTTACCTCGAATACTTAAGGATAAGGAGATTCCAAATGCCCTATGCTTGAGTTTGCCCACCAACAAGATACCCAACCAAAAGATAAGGATGGTACCTAATATAGAGTTATAAAAGAGAGGAAATCATCATGTATGTCATGAATCAAGTCAAGAATCAAAGAAAAATGGTGTCTTCAAAGCCTAGCATTGAAAAACCACCATTTATGGTAGAGAGAGAGAGAAAAAACGAATTTGATAGGGAAAGAGGGGAACCCACACTTAAACACTCACTTAGAGATGATAATAACAAGCCTTGATGATGGAATGAGTGTCACCCCCTTGAGTCTTGATCAATTTGAAGTGAGGAGAGCTTGAGCCCTAGAGGAGAGAGAATACGAATTTTAGAGAGGGAGGGAGAGTTTGTTTGCTAGCTCCTTGCTTGTTCTTGAATGAAAATGGAGGGTGAGTTGTTGTGGTGGTTTGATTTTGGGTGCTTGGTGGGTGGTGGTGATTGGGTGTTCATGGGTGAAGAGGGAGGATAGGAAGAGGATGATGGAGGAAGAAGATGATGAGGGAGAAGAGATGGGGTTCGAGTATGAGGGAAGGAGGAAGTGTTTGGGGGTGTTTAATGGGGTTTTGGGGTGGGAAATGGCGAAAATGCCCTTAAAATCGCGTGTTCAGTGTTGCAGATCGCAATATTTTCGCTTAAGCGAAGCATTTTCGCTTAAGCGAAGCTCTTACAGTGTTGCCATGGAACCTATTTCGCTTAAGCGAAATATACTCGCTTAAGCGAGCTCCTGAGGTGTTGATTCTGTGACATTTTCGCTTAAGCGAAATCATCAGGTACTGCTACTTCATTTTCCTATTTTTCAGCTATTTTCTCCAAACTTCAAACAGCCATAACTTTTTCGTTCACCGTCTGATCTTGCTCAAATTTGACGAGCAACTTCCTAAAAATCATACCTTCATATCCAACGGTGGGAATTGTGTTTTGAGTGTTAAATCTTTTATTTTGAATTTCCTAACGTCGGGTGTTTATAACACCGAAAAATCGATTTTTAACACTCGTTTGGGCTTCTTTAAATTTGCTTTTCGATGCCAATGCTCCTTGGCTCCTATATGGCACTCAAAGCACTCCTAATCCATCATTTTAAATCCCTTCTAGGATAACCCTTACTTCCAAATCTTACCATTATTCTAATTATTATTAGAATTAAAATTCGAGATGTTACAGGTTTCACGCAAACCGGGATAATTCCATCACTTTGGCTCGTTTTGGCCAGTGAGGGTGATTTCTGTTAAAGCCAATTTGGACAAATCAAACCAAATTGCATGAGGGACCTTCCGCAGTGGAGGTGAAGTGTTGTGCAAGCGGGTGAGCGAGGGACCTTCCTAAGTGGAGGTGAAGCACCCAACTAGGGGTTGAGAAATGCTTACTCCTGGCCGGTTTTCCCCAGAGTGGAGGGGCAAGTGGGGTGAGGAAAAGTGGGAATTGTTATAAAAAGGTTAAAAAGGTAAAATTGTTAAAAGTGGTGCATTGCATGAGGAACCCTCCTGCGGGGAGAATGTGAAGTGCAATGCACATAAAGTCAAGATTGTTAAAAGTAGACATTGCGTGAGGAACCCTCCTGCGGGGAGAATGTGAAGCGCAATGCCAATAAAGTTTTTAAAGTAAAAAGTGGGCATTGTATGAGGAACGCTCCTTCGGGGAGAACGAGAAGTACAATGTCAATAAAATTATAAAGTTAAAAATTGTTAAAAAATTGGTACATTGTGTGAGGAACCCTCCTTCGGGGAGAATGTGAAGCACAATGTACAAGAGGGAGAAGTGAGGTTTCATTGCATTGCATTGCATGAAAAGTGAAAGTGTTTTAAAGTGGAAAGTAAAGGAAAATGAATTGTTCTGCATTACGTTAGCATCGCATGGCATCCGCATCGCATTGCATTTGCATCGTACTTAGAATATTGTTTTGTGCTTGATAGATATTAGTTGATGCCTTGTAGCGAGGGGATTGTGTACAAATAGTTATCACAGGAGTGAGTATATATATATATGTATGTATGTATAGAGTGTTCTATGTTAAGAGAAAAAGGATCGGGTTAAGTTTGCAAAGGGAAACACTAATTAATTGTAAACGGGGAAAACTTGGAAAATTTTGAAAGTCGTAAGTGCTTCCCATTGCAAACCAAAAACCTAAGTGGCATTAGATAAATAGTTGAGAGTAGAAGTGTTTTAAGCGTTAGGCTAAAGAAAGGCTAAAGTTTTATACAAGGGAAAATCCGAATAATGCCAAAGCAATTGAAATCGTAGTACGGGAATTCATTGGATTGCGAGGGCTACTACCACCGATTTAATGTAGTGTGGGAATTGGCCAATCCAACATTACATTTACCGGGAGGTGAAGTCGTCGAAATCTAGGAATTCGTGCACTACCATGAATTAGTGTACAATTTTCCATGTATAAAACCATAATGCTTAATCGTTTGTTGTTGTTGTTCTTTCTTGGCTTGACTATGTGTATTGTGTATGTTTTGGGTGTATGTTTGTGGAATGGTGAAGTGTCAAAGTAATTTGATTGTGATTAGGAATGGAACCGTTCGAATTGAACGAATCATAGCTTTGATCCTAATCCAACCGAGTGACTAAGTTCACACCGATTAGATTAGAATCAAAGGGAATGAAAAATAAGATTTAAATTAAGCTAACGGTCGATTCCATTACCAATCTAGATTCAAATAGTTATGACACCAAGAATGAGATAGAAATCGAGAACTAATCGATCGGATTCGAACCGCCGAACTAGTCCAATTGGAAATTTGAAAGAATAAGAGAAACTTTTTGCCTAAGTTGGAAAACGGTTCGAATTCAATCAAGGGGTCCTCGAAATGTGTTCGGATGTGGACTAATTTAGTGTTAAAGTAAGCCAACGAAGATTTGAGTGGAACCATGAAAATCAAATAAGTTATTTCGCGATTCTAATCTAGCCGAATGACTTAGTTGACATCGGATAGAATAAAATCCAAGAAAACTATAACAACTTTATATTAAACTTGTGACTGATTTCCACTATCAAATTGACTTCGATCACTTCAACATTAAACGAAAGTCAAGTGTGGAGTTCTATCAATTGAACTTAAACCCAGAATGGTAATATTTAAATTTATGAATGACAAAGAAGTTTTAACTAAACAGAACCAATGATTTGAGTTCAATTGGGAGATTGATATAGGTATAGGTTTATGTATGTAGGTTTATTGTGTTAGTTGAATGGTGGTGAGGCATGGTTGTTGTTATGTATGATTGAATGAATTGATTGACGCTTTTGTGAGACAATTTTAAACTATTTTCAAAAACTATTTATGTCTTAAATTTTAATCTCCCTTTTCTTCTAAAAGGCTTTCCAATATAAGTGGAAACCCTATTTTAAGAACTAAGATGATTAATATATACATTTCCTTGAACCGTTTTAAGAAGAGTTTTCAAACTGAGTTTTGAAAATATGAATAATGGTGTGTGTGTGTGTGAACATTTTCCTGATATATTGGTATGTATGTATATGTATATATCTTCATGGCGTACTTGTGTTTGCATATAAATATATT
This sequence comes from Crotalaria pallida, assembly GCA_037953625.1. Taxonomy (NCBI): domain Eukaryota; kingdom Viridiplantae; phylum Streptophyta; class Magnoliopsida; order Fabales; family Fabaceae; genus Crotalaria; species Crotalaria pallida. The sequence goes on from CM075651.1 coordinate 57,633,374, forward strand.
CATGCACCTATGTGTAAAGTTTTGTTTCCTTTGCTTTATCTTTATAAAGTATTTCTCGGAAGCTCTGCAATTTGAATTTCCCCATAAGGACCACAGAAGAACCATCAAACCTTTTGTTTGAAAACCGAGTGAAATAGCGTGTGCTAGAACCATGCTACATAAGAATTAGAGTTGTGTTCTCTATCCCGAGAATATGTTAGGTTAGCATGGACCAATGAATTTCTTAAGGGAGATAGTGAACCAAACCAAAAATCCTAAGTCCAATAACCGACTAACCCATAAGTGACACATCCTAGTACTCTCTAATTTTTCAAGACTTAAGAGAGACCAAATAGTTAGTGAATTTTCAAACCTAGGTTGCCGGAGTGGAACTGTGAGTAAGAGTATCTGTGCCTACCCCAAACAAAAGAACCCAATCAAAAGAATATGGATTTGTAGACCATAACCTTCATAGTTGTAGATCACCAAGACTGAAAAGTACCTTGAGGTTAGAACCTAACCAGGGCATAAGAATTATCAGAGAACTTCTGATTGATTTTTATGCAAGTTCTGGGAAGAGTAACCGTTAGTGAGAAAGTGGACCATGAGAGGACTACCTCATCTTGTTAAAAACCCGACAACTTTTAGGGTACCTGAGAATGAGGAAAGTTTAGCACCTACTAAGTAAAACCAAAGTCAGAACCAGTTGAGTCGAACCATTCTACACCGAACCTGAGTTTACCAAGACAACGCAAGCTTAAGTGAGGGAGCACTCATAGGGCTAGAATTTAAGATTGTAGAAATTCTGAGAAATCGTTATTTTTACTATTATGATTTTTACTATGGAAAACTAAATGGTTTTGAAACTTTAAGTGTTTTGTAAATGTTAAAAGGTTTTGAGGAAACAATTTTTACAGAAACCTCCCTCCAATTCTTTTCAAATGTTTTTTTTCAACGGATGAATTTCGGGGACGAAATTATTTTAAGTGGGGGAGAATTGTAATATCCTCATTTTTATTAACCTAATAAGTATAATTATGAATATTTTATTTACATAAGAAAAATGAATTACAACTATTTTCCTAAGTATAGGTATATATTTGTATAAATATATCCTTGAGTAGATATTATTATTAGTAACTATATCCTCGTGTATATGTATGTGTGTATTTGTATGAGTACATCTATATGTATGTATGTATAGGTATATGCACTTAGGTTAAGTTAGGATATGTGTTTATGTATATGTATATGTGTGTGCTCGTGTGTATTCTTAGGTGTTAGTGTTTGTGTTCGTGTCCTTGTGTGTATGTGTGTATTCGTGGTGTGATCGCATCGTTAGGTTGGATAGGGAAGTGTTCTAGAGCCATTAGTTATAAGTTGAAGGACAATTGGTTTAGGTTTAGATTGGCGTGGCTTTGATCGTGCAATTAGGGTTGTGTAGGATCGGGTGTCAGAGAGTTCCGTAGCCATAGAAGTGCTTTTAGTGTGTTGATCTCGATAGAGTGAGTGGATAAGGATCCTAGGATAGAGCCTCGAGTTAAAGGGTAAACTTTAAGGTCTATGTGCGGAGAATTCCCTCGAATACATGTTTCGATGGAGTTCCGGAACTTAGTGAATGTGTGAGGCAATCGGGATCGATTCGATCCTATTGATTATGCCTCGAGAGTGGTTGGTTTTAGGGTTGAGTGGTTATAGAACATAGCTTAGATCGATCGAGTTAGATCGAGTGTTTAAGAATAGGCTAAGTCTAGATTTCGGAGTGTCGATTCGTTCGTCTTTTCGTGTATGTGAATTGTGTGTTTATTGTTGTGGTTTATGATTGTGATGTTTTGTGTGTGTTAGGAGGTGTTTAGAAGGTGTTTAGATAGTGGTATTATGATAGGACAAGTTAGGCTGCATTAGGATCGGCTTAGAACTCTTAGAAGGCTTGAAAGAAAGGAAAAAGTAGTGCATTAATCGATTAATGGGTCTGTTAATCGATTAAATTTTGAGCACCCTTCGGCATTAATCGATTAAGGCATAGCTTAATCGAGTAGATCTTTGGGTACTTTCGGCATTACTCGATTAACACGTGAGTTAATCGATTAGCCCCTTTGTAAATTAAGCGAGTTAATCGATTAACCAAAGGGGTTAATCGATTAACCTACTCTGATCAGACTTAAAAACACGATTTTTAGTGTGTGGCAGCCATTGTTTCTTTTCCCCATTCGAGTTCTTCTTCTCCTCTCTTCCCCAATCCTTCTCAATCACCAAATTAGCATCAAATAACATCAACCCATCATCCCATAATCATTCCCCATCAACTCTCCATGATTTTCTACCAACAAAAACCCCAATTTCATTCTCAATCCTTCAAATCCCCAATTCCCAAATTCAAAACCCTAACTTCCCAATCTTTCTTTTAATTGGGAAATCATCAAGGGAGCTAGAAATTGATATTGGAGCAAGGAACTAGGAGCTTAGGAGTGTGTCCCTAGAGTTTGGTGGAGCTCTCTCTCTCTCTCCTTCTCGTCTACTCTTCAACCGGTAAGGGGGGACTCTTTCCACACTTTGAATTAGGGATAGTTAGAATTTATAATAGGATTTGGGTATAATAATTAAGTTAGAGTGTAGGTAACAATTAGTGTTGGATTAGAGATGTTCTTTTTGTATTTTAATTAAATTTGACCCTTTTATAAATGTTTATGTTAAATTATTTATTTGTAAATATTAATGTAGGAAGTGAAGAACCCTAGGGAGACGATTTATGTTACTACACTCTGAGACATACCTGAGTATGTCGAATGGTTGCTGGATGTCTATTGATTTGCTTGTTGTTGGTTGTAAATTAATTGTTGAATAACTTAAGTGTTAAATGTTTATAATTGTGATTTAATGCTTTAAGTGTTAATTGTGAGACTGAAAGTGGATTGTGGATTAGCATATATATATATATATATATATATATAGTTAAGGGAATAAAGAGAATGAAAGGTGCAAATGGTTAAGAGATAAAGTGTTGGAAATGAGCAATGGATTAAAATGGATAATGGGAGTCTAAAATAATTATGAATAAAAAAGGGAATTGTGTGTGTGATAGGATGTTGTTGCCACTATCTTTAATTGGATTATTATTCTTATGTCTTTATTATGAATTGTATACTATCCTTTTAATTCATTGTGCTGTGAAAGATCTCACCCTTAGTGGATAACAATTTAGGTACACATTCAAGATGCTTGGAGATCAGAGTGCGCAGCGGAACAAGTCGGAAGAAAGGAAATTTATTTTGTATATATATATATCCCGTTTCGTATTGGTGCCCCACATTTTGTATAAACATAATTTGTAAATTGTAAAATGTAATTTTTTTAAAGTATCCGTTGTGTCGAACTCTGGTTTTTGTATTGTTAAGGAAAACTACTTTTAAAGTTCCTCAATTATTTTCAAAACTTTTATTTCTGTATATTTTTATATTAAGAAAATCGGGGTGTTACAGATACTGTGAGGTACGCTAAGGTCGGCTAATCCGAACTGACACTAGATCTTTCATTCGCTTTCGTTTAGCTCGGCGGGGATCGGTCCGAGACTCTGACATGACCTCGAGTTTCGTTCTCATTCAGCTCGGCGGGGACCGGTCCGAGGTCCTACATCTACAGACTAGGTCGGCCTATGCTTCTTGCTACTCCACTACCCTTATACAACTTCTACGGCTTAGTCCTACCCTTAAATAAATATTCATCTACTATATATATATATATATATAAATATATCTAAAATTATATTTAATATTAATTTCCAGGATGTTACAGGAAGGGATGGCGGTTATGACCGTGGTTATGACCGGGTTAAGCGTCACCGACAAGCATCCACGAATATGCGAGTGAACGAACCGAGCGTCGTCTCTGCTTCTCGGTCGTGCAATCAGTCTCCTTGAAGGAAAAACACATCACAGAAGAATTGGAGGCATCAAGCTCCAAGCCTAAGAGAAGAAGAAAGGAGATGGGCTAACAGCCCACTCTACTGATTATAAAAAATAAAAAAAAAGAGCTCTAAAGCCCAAACGGGTTCGAAAAAGAAAAAAAAAACAAGAAAACCAAGCAGCACTGCTCACGCATATACCAGGGAAGTGATATTTTTTAACTAATGAAATTATATAGTACCACATGCTATTAAGTTATAACTCATACGTGTGTATAGGTGATGCTTCATTACATAACACAATATTTTTATTGACTTGTGATTTATAATTAATAGCAAAAGAAAATATAATTTTGCTCCTTAATGTCACTATGTGATAATTGTTATTTAATATTTTAATTGTTATTGTATATTGAAAGATACAAACATGATGCCTCAATTGTCTCAGGCTAGTCTAAAAAGGACTTCGGGATTCTCGTCAACGGACTATAAGCTTTTCAAGAGGAGAATAAAAAATATTCTCCATCACAATTATTCTAGCTCATGAGGTTTCCTTACTCTGATATTTTCTTCAATATTCAATATGCTTCCAAAGATGAGGAACACGTTGCTATATTCCCTTATCCGGACTCATTTGTTGACGGTGAGGAACCTTGTATCGAGTTTCCCTATTCGCTTTAGGGGTCAGAATGAGAAGAACTTCATGTTGAATTCCCCTTCCCGGACTCTTGCCAAGAGTGAGGAACCCTCAATTGGGCTTCCGCCTTAGGTCTTGTATCCGGCAAGCAAGGAATCTTCATGCTAGATTTCTTCCTTCAAACTCACTAGACGACTCGAGAAACCTTGCACCGAGTTCCCCCCTTCAAACTCTGGTTCCGGACATTGAGAATATTGTATTGTTTTCTCTCCTTTGAAATCAATTGAAAGATTTGAAGAATTTATTCGGAGATAAGGATCCGTTTCATAGTCACAAAAAATTCAACGCTTATACCGGTCTTTCCTATTCATACCTCGACGCTCCTCCTTACGTCACAACATCGAGCTGGGGGGCTACTGTTATGGACCGGTATCACGGACCAACAAGCATCAATTCGGCATACCGGCAATTCGGCATCAATAGTCAATCAATACGTAACCGAGATAACGGTTCGTCATTATGCTGCCAATAATGGCATTCATGGAGCCGTTACTCTTCGGCCTTAATGACCATCATGGCTCATCATTACAGTGTCTCCTTCCAACCACCCTATAAATACAGGTAGTGGCCAAGGTATGACCGGACTCATCATCGTTGTTTACACACGGCACACACACCACCCCACAAAATATCCCGACTCGGTGACGGTGTTCTTTAACCGAGAACCCGTTATCATCGTCGTACATCAACAAATCGGCTTGCCGGTATATGTGGGATAATACCCCACAACAAAAGTATACAGTACAGTATTCATCAAGAAATTCGGTTAAATGTATTTGATATTCTTTATTTTATTTAAAAAATAAGTGAATAAATATAATTGTGAATTTTAAGTAAACAAAAGAATACTTCCTCCGAACCATAAGTTAAGTCTTTTTTGTTTTTTATTTTGTCTCATAAGTTATGTTCTTTTAAAAATCCAATACTTATTTATTCTTCGTTTTCCAAGCATATCCATTTTTATTATATCATCTTTTTCACCACTCATCTCTCTATCTCTCTTCAATATAATCTTCATACATTTATTTATTATTCCCTCTCTTATTATTAAATGAGAGTATTTTAGTCTAAGCATATCAAATTCTTACATAATTTACTCCTTTCTTAATCTCATTGAAATCTCTAAAACTTATGGGACGAAGGATGTAAGTTTTAAGAATACTGTAAAAGTGTTATGAATCTGTTAAAAATATTTTATGAAATTAAGGATTTTTTTTTTGATAAAAACCGAAAATTAGTTTTAAGAAAAAAAGGGCGGTGGCGTCGCGGCTGGAGAACGGAGAGGGGTTAGGGCCAGCGTCTACAAGGTTCTTCAAGAAGACGGAGAACGAAGAGGGTTGCGTGGCAGTCGTTATAGCGGCGTCGGAGGGCGACGGCGGCGTGTCGGAGGCCGAAAAAAAGGGCGGTGGTGGCAGCATGTCTTCTCTCTAGGGCTTGTCTCTTGGTTTTCTCTGTGAGTTGGAACGTGAAGTGCAGTATGAGTGAGTCTGAGAGAGAAAAATAATAAGGGGGGCAATTTGTTAACTAGCCAAATAATTAAAAAATAAAAACAGAAATAAAAAATTAAAAAGGACACTTGTCACCATTTGGTGAGTAGGCCATTTTGTAGGTGGTTTTATGTAGGTGGTTATATCATTTCTCTTATAAATATGGACAAAATAGAAATGTCAAGAGGGCTTTATATTTATGGACGGAGGAAGTAATGAAAAGTTTAGAAATTATAAATTTTGAATTTGGATTGATTGATCCATGCAACATACATTAAATTAGTTGTTTGATAATTGGTTGATGTGTTAGACAAACTATTAAATGTGTATCTCCTTAATTTTTTAACTTTTGAATTTTTTAGCCATTCTTATGGGACAGAGAGAGTATATAAAAAAAACGACATATGCTGATATTAAATATAAGAAAAAGTTAATTTGCATTTTATTCTCAATACAATTATTTTTATAATAGTTTTAGAAAGAAATGATCCTATTTTTTAGTTTTATTTCATTTTCAATAATTTTTTTAAAAATAACTATTTTTTTTAATTTAAAAAAATTAAATATTTTCAACTATTTTTTTTTAAATAAGTGTAACTTCAGTTACTTTTACTTACCACAGAGATATGAAATATGAAGTGTATTTGTTCTCTGGAGTATTATTTTTCTCAAAAACACTGAACAACACTCTGAAGTTCCCTTTTTCTCTCCCATCCCATTGGTTGTAGCTCAAAAAACTCATCCCCTCTCTAAATATCTCTCTCTACACTCCGTAGAGAGAAAGAAAAAGACAGTATCTGTTGTAACATAACCCAGTAAAGTAAAGTAGCAAATGCCAAATGAGTAGTGGCACAGACACTGCCACTGCAGCAGCAACATTCCACATTGTATAGTCACATTCACATCAAAAAGAAGGTACCACCGCCACCAACTATGCTAAGCTATCTCTTAATCTTTATTTCCATAAAAAAAAAAAGGATCCTTTTTTTTTCCTCTCTTTCTTTCTTCTTTGTGTCATGCCTTTGTTAGGGGTTTGAAGATGAAATTCACAAGAATACTGATTTGGGTTTTGTTTGTTTAAGCTTCAGGGCTCATCTTGCAGCTTGGACTCTCCAATTCTGTGCTCAAGTTTGTAACTTTTTTGTTTGTGAATTGTGATCATGGTTTGTTTTCTTTGCTGAATCTGTGATGTTTCTGGGCTTTCTTTATGTGTAATTGCATTTGAACCGAGCAAGATTCGATTTTTCCATGTGGGGTTTTGTTTTTCTCTTAGGAATTTGAATGATTTTGGTGTTTGATTGGTACTCACAATTAGTGAATTTAGCACAGAAATGCTTGTTGCTTCAGTGCCAAAATAAAGACATTTTTTTTTTGTTTTTTCTATGTTAGTTCAAAAGTTGTGACCAAGTCGAAGAGGAAGTTGAGAGGATGAAATTTAGTGAAGGTTGATTAGGGTTTCATCGGAGTTCCGCTTAAATAATTATTGGTTCCGGTAGTGATTTGAGGATACAATTAGATATAATTAGGGTGAAAAAGATGGCAGCAGAGTCAAACACTGGATTTGACTATGATGGTATGAGTTTTGCTTTGAATCAGCATGCAATATCATTTCAGTCTGGTGGTATGAGTGGTCTGTCTGATATGGTTCCAATGGGTAATTATTTTGGGTTGAATAATGGTTCTTCTGGGGTGATGTATTCTGGGAACTCAAGCATCATTAACAACCACAATCCTGTAATGAGTCAAGCTGGCAATGCAACTGGTTCATCCCTACTTCTTGATGCAGTCCCTGGGCTTAAGCATGAGACATGTTTGGCAGTTGAGTGGTCTGTTGATGAACAGTACAAATTGGAGGAGGGCCTTGCCAAGTAAGTAGTTTATTGCTAGTTATTTTTCTGCTAGTTTTTTTATTTATAAATATTTTGGCTTCTCGGTGTCACATTGATGAATAGTAACTTGTTTGATGCATAGTAAGTAAAAGAGTACGCTACGAGTTTGAAGATGTGGCAAGCAAAAAGTAACTCTTAAGCATATATGATGTATGTTACTATTGGAGATGCTTTTATTAGCTTGATCATGTTTTTCCACATGTTTCTGTAGTTGCCAAACAAATTTTTCAGTAATCAGTAAATGTGTTTCTGTTCATGGCTACCTCGCAAATACATTTAAGAAAGATGATATTAATGTTTAAAAAAAAAATCTTTTTCATAGATAAATAAATTTTTGAAGAGGGAAATGAGGAAAAGTACAGCTTGGGTATGAAGAATCTAAGAGAAAGAGAGGAGAGAGAAAGAGAGAGAGTGAAACTAATAGTTTCTATTACGAAAGGTAGTTACAACTGAATCACCAGCTTTCTGTTTATAGAAGTTGAGAGGGAAAGGGAGGGGCTGACTAACTAAACTACACTTAAGTTACATAATATTAGCTATGCTAACATACTCTAATAGTCTCCCTTGAATTCTAAAGAGGATACAAGACAATATAAAACTACTCTAATAGCCCCCCTTGAATCTGATAGCTTCTCAGGATAGAGTGACTTGGTTGAGATGCTTGAAACTTGTCAGTTATGTGTAGCTTATCTCTCAGAACACCGAACCTTGCATTAGATAGAAGTTTTGTGAGAATCTCTGCCACTTGTTGGTCTCCTGGAACATGCTCAACTAGGAGTTTATTAGCATTGACTTTCTCTCTGACCGAGAAAAGATCTAATTCAATATGCTTTATTTTTGAATGAAGTCCAAGATTTCTAGAAAGCATAACTGTACTCAAATTATCACAGTAGATAATAGGAACTGTTGTATTGTGCTGCAACTCTTGTAGAAGACTTTGAATCCACATAACTTCACCTGCTGTATTAGCTAGGCTCCTATACTCAGCGTCAGCACTGGATCTAGCTACCCATCCTGTTTCTTTGACCACCATGAGTTACATAATACTAGCTATGCCAACCTACTCTAATAGTCCCCCTTGAATTCTAAGGAGGTTACAAGACAATATAAAACTACTCTAATATTGGGGAAGGATAAGAAATCCTTCAGAAAGAAAAGAATATATACAACTTGAAGCATGGAAAAACTCAAGAATGGAGAATATTTTGCAGTCTCTGCATATCAGAAAGAGTAGTTTTGTTGAAGCAGCTGCTGAAGTATAGAACAACAAAATAGAAGCCATAAAAATAATCCTATCTCATACCAGGTTTAGGGAGAAAGAGATAACTTTGAAGATGTGAGCATTTTGCTTCAATCGAAAGTGCCAAAGGATTACATAAGCTGCACTTAGCTGGAAAATTTTGGCACGTGTTTTTAAAAGACCCCTATCACCACTCCTAAAAAGCCACTTCAAAGTAGGCACGCCCACTGCACACGATGAGCCTCCAAATGGTTGTTCCCATAGGTAAGTAGTTGGCTTAGAACACAACAGGAAATGGTTTATTGTTCTGCATTCAATACATATAGCAGGAGAAAAAGCTAGATGAGGCCTTTGAACCTGTAACAAGTCGATTGTATTAATTCTTTCAAGTACCATTATCCTAATAAAGACATAGACTTGACGGAGCTATGACTTTCGAGATGTACTTATTAAAAATGTTTTGATGCTTTAGAGTATAAGTTAGAAATTAAGAGGAAGGTTTACAAGTAAATTAAATTGAGCAGCCCAAAGCTCAAACTTCCTGTTTGAATTGGTTGACAAATTAATGGAATCAAGTAATTGCAAGAGGGTTGCAAATTGCAATTCACTAGGTTATCTATCATTTAAACTTCTATGAAATTGAAACCCATGACATTGAATGAATGAACACTTTTTTGGCTACATCTGAGTTGTGAGCACCTGGAACGAAGAGGGGGGAAAAGCTGCTTGGTGAAGGATCAATCCTCCAATATCAAGATGACAACATCACACCCGAATCTTAAAGATTGATGTGTGGGTTGTAATTTGTAAATACGAAGTAGTCACGCACATTTATAGTAAGCATTAGGTTGTCAAGTCCCACATCGGATGAGAATATGAGCAAAGAAACCCCTGTAATAACTTGGCAACCCTCCCCCCTTGCTCTAGTTATTGAGGTAGAGTTAGGCTCAGTTATTCTAACATAGGTCAAGAACTAGTGTAGTATTACTACTTTACTAGTACATACCCAAGTTTACTAATTCAAGAATACTCCTAGACCTAATTGAAGAATTGAATAGCGAAATAAATTACTATCACGATAATTCTAAAATTATTAAATAAACAATTCCTGAGGTTGCTTCCTCAATTGGAGAAAAGATTGATTCCACAATGTACTGTTAAGATCTTCTAAGATATTCTTTAGATATTCCGAGATATTGAAACTTCTGTAATAAAAATGCATTTGTAACTACCAGATAGCTTTTGCTTTTCCCTTTTCTATGAACTGTTCAAAAGTTAATAATAAATCATATATTTTATTGTTCTTATGGTAAATGTAGAAAGGGGAAAGGAAAGAGCATGTAATAGTACATTAAGAGTCTACAATTCATGTAATGTACAAACTATGAGGCTTCGTGTTGCATTGTTTAGCTGCTTTTCTTTATTTGATCATAAATTTAACTTTAAATACCAGCAAATATGCTCTTTGCACCTTGCTGGTGTTCTTCCTCCTGTTGCTTCAAGTTTATGATCATCTAGAAATGCAGAGAGATTGTGCATCCTTCCACATTCCTAGTTCTCCTTTTTTTTGGTTGTATTTGTTTTAGTCTAAGTAGTCAATCCTACATCTTAGAACATCACCAACCCGAAAAACTGGATACCGATGTTTAGGGAAGCAACATAAGCAATTTATACTATACTCATATGAAGGCCTAAAAAAAAAGAAAAATACAAAAAATTAAAGCCATAAGCTCATAACCAATGACATAACTCAAATCTAATAAAAGCAAGAACTAAGTGGCTCTAAATTCTAATATAAGTCAAATAAGTTAAAGGAATTAAGCCTCTCTAAGGCTTAAAAACTTAAAAGTAACTTCCAAGTACTAGACTTGGACTACTAGCTTATTCTAAGCATTCAAAATAATATAGTGAACAAGAAGGCTGATGGCTCAGATTGTGGTGGCTGAGTTGATGCCATGGCTGATGGGCTGATGGCTCACAAGGTTGCAGGGTTAAATATAAAGAAGTTGCAGGGTTGAAGAAGAAGTAGCAGGGTTGAAGAGGAAGAAGAAGTGGCATAAGCAGCAGAAGAGAAGAGGAAGACAAGTACGTTGCCAGAAAGAGAGAGCCAGCCGCAGGAAAAAAAAGCTCGGAAAGAGAAGGGTAGGGGGTTGAGAGATGCTCACTCAAAGTCCAGTTGTTCAAATGGGTAGAGTGCTGCTCACCCTGGTCCTTTTGTCATAAATAATTAGGTTCAGGGGTTTGTCTAATTGACCAAAAGGTCTCAAACAATGGGACACAACGTCTTAAAAATGAGTTCAAAATGGGGGTTTTAACCCTGTCATCCCTTTTCCAGCGAGATCCTACTAGGAAATCGGGATCTTAGCTGGGATTTGGAGGTGGAGCCGGGATGGAAATCTGAGATGGTATAACAAATCCCATCTCAGCACCATGCCAAACTGGCATGGGATCCCATGATTTCATGGGATCCCATTGAGATTAACTACTTAGGACTTTTAGTTGTTTTCAGCTCAGCTATACCTTATTCTTCCCTGTAGCATAATTATCTTCTTCAATAATACTTTCATTTTTTTTCATTAACAAAATTATTGTATATGCCTACAATGAAGAATCTATTTGGTTTTTATTTTGAAATTTAATTTAGAAAATGGTTAAAAATACAATAGGTTAACTAATTGTTTACAACTCTCAAATCATAGCCAATTCATCATGTGAACAAGAGGGAATAAAATTAATTTTCTTGGTCTTTCGCGTTGTCTTTTTCCGGGACTGTGTATTATTTTTCCTTTATAGTCTCCTTTTCAATTTCCGAATATGTTCAGAAATTGATTTTGCAATTCTACTGTAAATGCTTCAAGGTCATTTTTTAGTTCCTTTGCTAAATCTGTTTGGTCTTTGCTTTTCTCTTCATATAGTATTACCTAGAAATCTAGAATAAAGTGGCTATGTTAAGTTTGTTGCCTCTCAGTATGTTTATATGCATGTGTTAATAAGGTCTTCCTCTTTGTTTATTTTCCATAACTTGTTTTTTTTCTTTCTTTCATGATTAGATATGCTGATGAACCAAGCATCATGAAGTATATCAAAATCGCTGCTGCATTGCGTGATAAAACTGTTCGTGATGTTGCTATGAGGTGTAGGTGGATGACTGTAAGCTCCTTTTCTTTTTACATTGTCTTCAATCTTCTTATTTTAATACTGCTTGTGAACGATATATATTCTGTGCACCTATCATTATGCTATGTCCAAGCCGTTTTCTAGTTTACAGTAAAGTTCTTATATTTTTAGATAAACCTTTTAGTGTAGTGTTTATACTGCTTTCTATAGTGAACAGTAATGCCTGTGTTTTTAACCTAAGTGGGGCATTTGGTTTATCTTTGTCCCTTCAGACAAATTAGGTTTATCGATGCGTTTATCTCCATGTATATAATATAGATATAGAAATAAGAATATTATAACGTAATATCTCTGGAGAGTATTTTTTTTGCTCACATAGTGTGAAGTGTGAACCTTTTTTTAATTAGGTCCATTCCATAAGTTATAATTGTTGTGCATCCAATTATTTGGTGAGATAAATTAAGCTTAACCGGTTGTGCCTTTAAGCTTGTAACTAAAACTCCGTGATTTCAAGCATAGATGTTTGTAGGTAGCTATAGATCTATAGCACAAATAGCAACTGGTGTGGCATCTGCACTATTTGCTTATGTCAGATCATTCATTGTGCAACTTATTACAGAATCTCAAAACCAGGTGAAAATGGGGGTGAAAATTTCTTGAATCAATTTTATGTGTAAAATTTTCATCCAAGAAATTTTCACCCTCATTTTTATCCCAATGCTAAACTGACCATAAATTATTAGTGGTTACTCTTATGAGCATTGATTAAGTAGCTAGTTGTAAGTTAGTTGATAGCTTGCACAGCTAGGCTAGCTGTTAGCCAGCTGTCAGTTACTGGCAGCATTTCCTATAAATAGGAGGTTGTGATTACTGTATCATTTGGTGATTTCTATCACTAGAATCTATTACTCCACATTCTCTCTCTCTCTCTCTCTCTCTCTCTCTCTCTCTCTCTCTCTCTCTCTCTCTCTGTTATTTCACTCTTTTTCTCTCTTCTAAGCCGTTTCTTGCACAAGCCCACTGGTGGCTGACTTGTCATTGGCACTTGGTAGAGTCTACAGTGCTTGATGAAGATCAGCTGACCTACTGTTTCTTTTTCTACATTTCCTCTTCCTCACTTCTGTGATTTAGGTTCCCCATGTGACCACGTCCTTTAAGATCAAGTCCTAACAATCTGTTAGACTCTAAGAGGAAGTACTACCAGTGGTTTGTCTTTCGTTTTTCTTTTTCTTTTTGGATAAGAAGCTTGTTTATATCGTTACCATAGAAGGCTAATAAAAAATAGGTGGAACATATAGTAGTTATTTAGTGGGGGATCAGTTAAATAAATAGGGGAATAAGAATAGAAACGTGTCATTCAGAAGATTTTAGGTTGTGTAAAAGGGGGAACCCTTTATGAAGGGAAAAACCCTTGGAGGACATCACTCTCCTTTTCTTGTTCTTTTTGGGTGAATCTTTCAATAATACAATCATTGGGTTCTTAAAAGTGGTCTAGCCTGCTGGGTACAGAATACAGACCAGCTTAAGTCACTATTCTTTACGTTTGCTATCTTTCTTTTTGATTAATGATTAAATAGAGAAAAAATCTTTTCCTTCTTCACCTTATTTTACTATTCTGTACTAATTCCTTTTCCCTAGCAATGACCAACAAATCTAAGGGTATATCCCCACCGTAGCCCATCTCCACGGTGGGAACCAGCTCCACAATGACGGAAACCCAAAATCATGGTTCACCGCCGGATTTAAAGAAAAGAGCCTCACTTGAGCCTCACTTTGTCTAAGCTCGGCCCACGATCGGATCGAATTGGCAGGTAGAGAATTGAACCATCTCAAAGGCGCCGAGCCCAGAGTCATCGAAAAAGCTCGGCACTTCATAAAATCCCCTCTCCATAAAACATCATAGAGGACTCGTAGGCAGCTATGTGGTCCATCGGGTCAGTTGTTCCATTGTACCGAGGAATATTCTGATGACCCACATAAGTCTGCGGGGTTTGGAAAGCCATAATCTCAGGTGTGAAAGGGTGTCCAGGATGGGGTTCTCTAGTGATACGCTCTAGGGTTAAGCTTGGGTTGAGGGGTGGAGGTGGGGGAAGATTGCTCGGATTACCATAGGCCGCGTGAGGGCCTTCCTCGGCAATCCTTGCCATGCTCTGCTGCTGAAGAGCAGCAATGGCTTGGTTCTGCTTCTCAATTAAAGAAGTCTGAGTCCTCAAAATCTCCATAATCGACTCCTCTCTCCTTCATGCCGAAGAAGTGGTCATGTAAGATCTGCCTTCCGTTTCAGAACGCTGACCACCTTGAAGAGTTCCGAAACGACCTCTAGTCAAATGAGGTATCTCCCTGTTGGTCCTGTCGGCCCTGGAATGATCACGCCGATCAGCCCGTTCAACTCGCCGATCCTCATCGGTTCGTGAGCCAGCAGCAGCCCGTCGAGACTGACGTCCATAATCAGCTGTGTCACGCCATTCTGACACGTGGCCATCAGGGACGGTGTGGGGGTTGGACTGCCCTCCGCCGCCCTCACCAAGAACTTGACCAGTTGGAGGAACCGTGGCTTGTGGCTGATCCGCAGTTGGAACAGGCGGACCTGTCTGAACGTCAGCCGGATTACCTCCAGTTGGTGCTCCCGGAGCAATTCTGTCCCTCACGTTTCTCCCGGTCTTGGGAGGCCTCCCCCGGAGGCGACGGCGGAGATCTTCTTGATTACCATCGTTGTTATTGTCGTTTGCCATGACATCAGTGGGTGGGAATACTGGTTATTCAGATTCCCACAGACGACGCCAATGTAGTGTCCTTGAACACTATGTTCTTAACCCTCTGAGTGCCCAAGATTATGAAACCAGGAGCCCTAAAGAGGATCAAGTGTTAATATGTGACTTTGTGGTGTTTCTGCAGTTCCAGTTGGGAAAAGCAGGGTCTCCCCAGTCAACAAGTGTGTGCAGAGTGTCAACTTAGGGATGAGAGTACATACCTGAAACCCTAGCTGTTATGAGCTATTTATTAGGTTTGGAGGGGGCTGATATGGGCCGTATGGGCCCTTTATCAGGGTTGAGCTGAGCCAGGATTCTGTGAGATAATATCGGAGGTTTATGCTCTTAGAATCTGGATAGGATCAGCTCATGATCTCATGTCTAGGCTGTTAGCGAGAATCTAGGAGGGATTCGCGGAGGGGATAAGAAGCTTGAACGAGTCTGAGTCTTTCCACCAGCCGACGGTACGTCTCGATCCTAGTGTCCCGAGCCTGATGAGTGGAAAACCGTTTGTAAGGCTCGGCCCCATCAAGTCCGAGCCTGGTCCTTTTGTGTGCTCGGAGTCAACGAGTCCGAGCGAGGGACGTTTGTGCAGAGCAAACCGAGGGGAGGGCCCTTGAAGAGTCCCTTAAATAAGACTTGAGTCCTTATACGGTCGGCAGACCCTATAGTATACCACTATCTAAATAACCAACAACCAGGGAATCTATGATACCATGACCATGCTATGGGGTTGATCGGAGTCAACCTTCTTGCTGACTTACTTGTGTCCTATATCATCCACCAGCTTTCCATCACGGGCCTATGTGACTTATCCCATGGTGATGAGCTCAATCGACCGTTGGTCGTGTTCGATTGTAGCTTTAGAACTGATGGATCCATGTACATTAATTCCACTTGAAACAACACATTATTCCCAACCTCTATTCTTCTATATGGTATCAAAGCCAGAGACCCAACTTCTTTCCGATTGCTATGGGTCATTAGTTTTCTGTGCCAATAGATGCCCTTTTTTCACCATAGGTCAAAAGTAACTCTTTTTGCTTGGTCCGGCAGGTTTCTTTGGAGGGGGTGTGTTGGAAGTCCCACATTGCCTGCCTCATAATATGTGGTATGATTTAAATACCTGTTGAGCTACTCCTCTCATTGCCAACTGGTTTTGATATGGAACCTTAACACTGAGTAATGGTTAAATTTAACTTTTGTAGTTATGCTATGGATTTTCTTAGGTGTTCCACTTATGGCTATTTCAAGAGTTGCCATTTATGTTATTGCAGAGACATGGCAGCTTTGCCTCATTTGTTGCTGTTTTTTTTTTTTTTTTTTTTTTTTTTTTCTCCATTTTCGCCTTAAAAAATGTTATTGGTATATGATGTTTTATTCAAGAATAAACAAAGTAGAAAAAGCCTATTTAAATGTTATGTTTCATATCATGCTCAAATTGATGTCTCTTAAAGTCTTAATTAAATAAACCAAATTAAATTTTCTTGCATGTTTTTTCCTATTTAGAACTTAAAAATATTATGCGCGTAAACTTCTATCCAGAGAAAAAGTATTTTATGTGATAATGTATTAAGAACAAAATTTGGGTACTAATGTAAATACCACCTTAACATTTATTTATAGATGCTTAGAATACTGTTTAATCATTTTGCAGAGAAAGCGAAGGAAACAAGAAGAAAACAATCTGGTAAAGAAGATTAACAGTAGAAAGGTATGTGAAATTTAGTAAGCTGGTTGCTGGCGTATGTATAGTTTATTTCTTAGTATAATTTAGCGTTTCTTGAGGCATAGTCAGGTCCATCTTTTGGAAATTTTACTGATTCTCTACTTAATGATATAGGTAGATTTTGAATTTCAAATATATTTTATCAAATTACATCTATCCGGGTAATTTTTAGACATTCTCAAGACAAAATATGAGGTTCTTTGGTAGAATTCTAATCAAGTTTGGATTTGTGGTAATAAGCTGAGTTTTTATTTATATTTTTATAAAAGATTTTTAATTGGAGGAGGAAAAAGAAGTACAATGTAGAAGACTATCTTCTTGCATAGGATACAATACATGCAACTCTATCAAAGAAATTTCTCTGAAGAAACATAAGAAAAAATCAATATAGATGCTAGGAAAATACCCTATCTTACAAAAGCTACAAACTACAAAGTAAAGGCCTTTTACTAACAATTCTATAATTTTATTCCCACGTCAAATGCTTCATAGGTTTATGTATTTATGAAATAAGAATTGAAGGACATGGTGATAACTGCACAATCTTGTCCAGGATGTTGTTGATGACACTTGTTATGTTAATAAAAAAAATTTGCATATATTACAAACCATAAACAGGACTCCAGTTTTGATATATTGAATCAATTAATGTCTTTGGGATCTATTGGTGACCAAGGAACTAGTATTCTAAAGTCATGATTCTTCAGGATAAACCAGTGGATTCCTCATCAAAGCAATATTTGCAGTCTGCTCTGCCCCCAAGTATGGCAACATATTCTTGTACACCACCCCATATGGTAAAAAGGCAACAGATTCTGTATGATGGTAAGTATATTCATTTATTGTTTATAGTAAATATAAATAATAACATAAGTTTTCATTGTGTTCTCTCTACTTATTGCAAGTACAACAGCAATATCTCCGATTCATAAAGTTTCTGTTCTGTTTTATTATGGAGCAACAATCATTAAAAGTGTAACTGGTTAGGTTGAAGCCAAATAATGGTTTTATAATGTCCAACATTAACGTGCCCCTTCATGTGAGAGCTGTTAGGGCTTAAGCGTGGACAATGAATAAGGTCACTTAATCTTCTTTTGAAATTTAATTTAATTATGAAGATTGGGGCATCATACTCATGACAACTCAGTCATAGAAGCTCATATACATCCTAGAAACAATTATTGTAGAAGTTTAAGCTATTAGGTGGAAGCCTAGAAATGGTCGTTTATGTCTAACAAGTTTCAACTGAAATTTAGATATTTTAAACTGGCATTAAGAATCCATTTGTTACTAGTACACAAGTCACTCACGAGGAAGAAAATGTCTGGTGTATTTTGTAATACTGTTATTTTTTTGAGGAGGGATCGGTTTACACCAAGTTAAATTACCTAAACTCTTACATTGTTCATAACTCTTACATCAAGTCAAATTTATTCGAATCAATCGTTGGATTGAAAGTTCCTATCCTGTAGATGTTCTATATCAAATTTCACAAAAATCCAAAATCATTTAGTACTTCGTTTATATATGTGAAAGTTAACAAAATGTCTTAAAAGTATATGAAAATGCAACTATTTGAATATATATATTCAATGATGTTTAAATTTCCTCAAATTTGACACAAATGATCTAGATGACACATAGTTATTAATCAACTGATGGATTAGTGAAATTCACATTGTATAAAATGTTATGAGCGGTGTAAGAGTTGGTGTAATTTAACTTGGTGTAAATAGATCCCACCTCTTTTAGGGTAATGTTCTTGGCACTCTAAATTGCCTATATATACTCCTTATTAACCATCTTTGTTGTATGTTTTTATTTTACTAAATTTTTAGTTAGGAAGTGGCAATAGCCTCTCACCCTCTATTGCAATGGATTTTCTGATAAAATAGACTGAGGAGAACCACCTTGAATTCCGATTTCCCTCTAAAGTATGCGTGATCCCTAAGATAAGATATTCGTGGATAACAACAATGATACCCTAATTTCCCAAACTCTTGTAATGAAATCCCAGTCTCACAATTAAAATTATTAACTCCCAAAATACAAATATTTCAATTAGTCAATATTAATACAGTAGTGAAAAATATTACTCATTATTTACAGTTGCATGCCTTTTGGGTAGGGTAGATTATAAATTAGTTTAGTTAAAGCTCTGTTACTCTGTTAAAGTAAGATGAATTGCTCAGTTTATTTACTTTTCTTTTTCCATTTTTTAGTTACCGAACTCATTTTGAATTTTACATACTCTCAGATTCCCAGTCCCTTCCCACCTTTTATTCTGTCTCTTTGTATCATTGGCACTAGTCCTTATTTTGTCAACTACCTTTTTCATTTACTTTCAGGAATTTGTGGTCCTGTGAAGCAACTATTGGAGCTAAATGCTCAAGTACTTAGTCAAATCAGAGCCAATTTATGTACTTACAAGGTCAATATTTCATTGTTAATTTTTGTTGGTGTTTGTTTACAAGTTTATAAATAATGGTGCAGCAGATGACTTTGAAGCCCTTTGAGAATGTGGAAGATTTGCTCTGCCATTTCCATTTTTAGCAAATAATTGAATGAATAAAAACTTATCATATGTAAAATTGCACCTACCTAGCCATTTCTATTGATGATTAATTGATATCTTATATAGCAAAAGAGAAAATTGTTGGACATATAGGTATCTTATTCACATATGGTATTGAGTGGTTATCTGTCATCTTGTATCTCTGAACTCACGGCTCATGAATTGCCTTTTTTAAATACTCAAGGTAAACGTCTCAATGATCTTCAAGTACAATGTATCACTCACTTTGCTTAAGTAGTCAAACCATCTGAACCTTTCACTAAGCTTTCTATTTCAGACAAGATAGTTGTAATTTACATGCAAGTTACTATAGCAATATGTTAAGCTTCGGTTTGTAAGAACTTAGCAGGGGAAGACAATTTAAAATGTTTAAGCCCATCATATTATTCATATATAAATTAGAATTTGGCCTCTACGCTGCAATAATAATAATGTTCTTTGATAAACAGTTGCAGGATAACATCGATCTCTTTGGTCACACAAGGAACAACATCAATACCATTCTTAATGAGTATGTGAATTAAATCATGCAAATCTATTTTTCATTATATCTGGTTTTGATGTCTATTGCGTTTTGAGGTTCACTGATTAAGTTTGTGCAGCATGACCCAGATGCCTGGCATAATGAGCCAAATGCCCCAACTTCCTGTTTCCATCGATGAGGATCTCGCCAGCAGTATATTACCTAATAAAACTTAGGTAAGCTATTGGTGAACTTTATTCATTTCTTGAATTTGTTATTTAAGTTGTGCTGTTATGCTTTTATGTGTTGTCTATGCAAAGTGCTCCTATAGCCATTTGAAACTCATTGTTCACTTACAAATAGGAATAGGTTCAACATTTAAGTTAGATGAAGGAGATAAAGAAATTAAAGAAATCATGATAGATTCTTAAGTTTCTATCGATGAATCATATTGGGTGGATTTTTTAACTCATGATAAGAAAGTTGTGGATTGACTTGAATTTTAGAAACGGTTAGCTTTGAATGGAAACTTGATTATTACCTATTGGAAACATTATTTGTGAAACAAGAGCTTTGATATTTGCGTTTATGTGAAAATATGCTTGAATAGTCTTTTCTGTTACATTATTGCATTTGTTTTCTTCATTTTTTTAATTTATTGTTTCAATTTGATATTATTATTGAAACCACTTTACTGAGTTTCAGCTATTGGACAATAATTTCTAAATACCAACCTAAAAACACAGAAATTGTGGTTCGGAACTGAACCAATTAACCAACAAATATTGAACAATCCTTGGTCAAAATAAGTTCCTTAAAAACTCATGGTATAGTTTGGTTTGGTTTAGTTTTTGACATTTGAAAAAACCATGAGGTAGGGATTGGTTTGAGGATGAGCCTATGACCAAACCCGACCGACTTACAAGATCCCCTAGTGTCAGCCATGGGAGTGTTCATCAAATCCCATAGACAGGTTGACTAACTACTGAAGGTTTGCAAAGACATGGTGGGAAAAGATTATCTTTTGAAGTTAAAATCAGATAAGCCACACTTGGCTCCAACTGTTAATTAGGATAAGACAAACCTTCAAGAGACAAATATATATGCATATTAAAATTCCACGCATAATAATTTAGACAAATATATTTACATATTAAAATTCCATGCATAATAATTTCTTTCAAGAAGTTGATATTATTGAAGCTTTTCAATATGAAATTATTAAAAGCGTATTTCTGTTTGGCTGGGTGTTAGCATGACCGAATTATCACAGTTTAGTGGACATACAGTACGACTTAGTCTGCCTTTTTTCTTGTTATGTTCTCTTGTCATTCTCAATTTTATAACAAAACGACTAATATTATATCTGTTATACACCTTGGCTATGAATCTTAGTTTATGCTGACACTAGATCGTTTTTCCCCTTAAATTTCATCTTCTTAGAAATCATATATTTTACAGTTACAAATGTTTATTAGTTTATGCATTACCAATTCAAGGTGGTAAATTGCCGACTCCATCAAGATAGCTTATTCCAATTGCACCAGCGTAGAGAGGCTGAGATTTTTATGTGGAAGTCTTCTTAGCTGCATATGTTTGGTGCTGCATGCAATTGGAGCCCCAGCATAACTGATATGTACACTGTTTCAGGACTTTATGAATCTGTCTTTGATCTTGTTGCTCTTCGGAGTTTCTTTGATCTTTTTGAAGGAAAAAAAATGTGCTTCGGTTGTATAAATTAAATGTTTTTGTTGCCAGAAAAAGGAAAAGGAAAGAAGAAAAATAGGATAGCAATTAGTGTATAACAATGGTTTAAGATTATTTCCATTTCACTGGCTTTTTGGATTATTGGTAATTCTACCATGGCATTGGAGCTGTTATAGATAGGTCTATGGTACACCATGGATATTAGCTGTTCAGTAATGTGTAAATGAAAATTATTATTTTCAATTATTCTTGGTTGTACACGAGGCAAGCAAATTAATGTTATTTAACAGCTTCTGCCTTGAGGGATCAACCATTTAATTGATAACCCTTTTGGATGTTGTATTTATGTTTTCGATATACTTTGTTGAAATATCTTACATCAATATGCGAACTTCTGCAGTTACATTTGTTCTCATAGAACAATAAAATAAAAGAAAATATCTAAAGGGGTATGAATTGTAATTAACTGGCTACCAAGGCATTGTACTACATTTAATTTTGACGGATTAGTTCCTTTTATTCTCAATGTGATGTGATTTGGGGTGTGGTGCATGGGATAAAAATACTCAAGGATTGACAATACTGAGTCAGCAATAAGTTTGCTTCATAACCATCACATAGAATTCTGGATATCACGAAGTAACAAATAAGAGAGCCAAAGGATGATGAGTACATATATGGCAAGAACAAGAGTATGATCTAATGATGTACTTGACCAGCAGTAGCTTCCTATTGGACATATGGTAATGATATTTGAACATCCATATTCAATGTTGCTCATTGAATACGGATGTTCTTTCATATAGTACTCTCTCCGGTCCTTATTATAGGGCACACTTAACTGAATTACACATATCAAGGAAAGTAGTTAGTTTTATAATTTTTATGAGATTATACTGTAAAATTACAATTTTACCTTCTAAACTTTTCTTGGAAAATTCACACTCATTAATGAACAACAAAAACACATAGATAGTCAAAGCATTTAATAAGGGCAAAAAAGAGAGAAAGCAATAAATGATACATTGGAAATATAAAGTAACTTATAATTAGGACAAAAAAAAACCTTATAGAATGTGACCTATAATAAGGACCGAGGGAGTAATGATTTTCAAAAACCCAACTTGGGGGGTTAAAAAATCAAAACCTGTATTTTTCTTTCATGTTTGCATGAGTGAATGTTGCTCCATACAAAGCTTGCGGTATGAGCTTTTTGGGCTTTCGAAAGTGGCATCGTGGAAAGTATTCGACTTTAAGAAGCTAGCAAACCAGGGTATTGTCATCAGAGGTTAATCTCAACAACTGTTTTGCCAATAAAACTCGGTAGAAATTTTTTAAAAAAATTCAGGATTCCCAAAACTCCACTTCTTTTCTGTGTCTATAAGCTTCTCCCATTTCATCCAATGCACATTTTTTTTTTTATTTGACAGTGTCACCACTCCAAAAGAACTTAGAAATCATGCTTTCGATTTGGTTGCAAATAGATACCAGAATCTTGAAGCACCCCATAATGTATGTCGGAATGGCTTGTGCAACAGCCTGATCAAGACTTCCTTTCATGCTCTTGATAGTTCCTTTTCCTTCCAGCCTTTTAACTTCCCCCACACACTTTCTTTGGCTTAAGAAAATACCAGTTTCTTTGATTTTCCAACAAAAGTTGGTAGGTCCAAGTACTTCTCATGGCTCTTAACTGTCTTAATCGGTTGTAAGAATACAAGATAATTCTAATTTGTCAAAATTAATCCATTGACCCGATGCCAACTCATAAGCGCGTATAAGTTGTTTCAGCTATGAGGCTTCTTCATTATTTGCCTTTTCAAAGATAATGCTATCATATGCAAAGTAAAGATGAGATATCACATGTGCATGTGTAGAAATTTTAATGCCATGCAAAAATTTTGAAATCACTACAGAAAAAAATTTCAATACATAAGATAAAAAGATAAAGGGTTACCTTGTCTTAATCCTCTATGAGGCGAAGGATCATCATAAGGTTGCCGATTAACCATAACATAGAAGAAAACAGTTAATAATACACATCTCATAATCAAATGAGCCCAGTTGACTGGAAAGCCCATTGAGAACAAGCTAGGTTTGTTCAAGGAATGATCACTCTAGCATGTCATAGGCTATGGACATGTCAAGTTTAATAGCCATATTCCCTTTCCTTCCCCTGGTCCTCTTTTTCAAACAGGGGAAACATTCATATGCAATGATTGCATTATTAGTTATCGGTCTCACTGAGACAAAGACACTTTGATTAATCCCTTCAATGTCTGGTAGGATACTTTCAAGTCTTCTGGCAATAGTTTTAGTGGTTAGTTTAAAAATTACACTGCACAAGCTTATGGGTCTAAACTCACTTGCATGCTTGGGAATTTTCACCTTAGGTACGAAGGCAATGTAGGTTTTATTGATGCTACTATGATCACCACCCTCATTAAGAATATGAAGCACAGAGTCACATACCTTTTCCCTAGTACTTTCCCGATAGTGCTAGAAAAATAAAGTTGGTGCTAAAATTGATGCAAAATTTTCTAGACTATTCCACAAGGTTATACTTCCTCCGGTCTTATTTATAAGCAAAAAATGACATTTCACTAATATAAGCAAAAATTAACTAACTTTTTATTCTCGATACAATCATTCCTAAAATATCCTCATAATGTGGTTGAGCCATTTAATTTTTGTTTTATTCCCAATGTTAATTTACTAAAATAGTCTATTTTTTTTATGAATTTGAGAAAATTAAATACACTAAACTAACTTCCTTAATAAGTATGAATTAGTTATTTTTGCTTGAAAATGAGACCGGAGCGGGTAAAAGATTTGATAAGTTCTAGCATGTACTAGTATTTAAGCTCTAGTAGGATCTAAAGAATTGTGTAGAAAGTATTGTGTAGAAAATTCTACCCTTAACTTGACCGAGGACCTCTCCTATAAATAGGACCAAGTGGTCACTATTTTGGATCAAGCAAACAAATGTGTAAACAATCTAAGGCATTATATAACTACTCACACAATTCTAATATAATACTTCAATTGTTCAATTGTGCTCATATTTCTCAGCCTTAATCCACGTTGATTTTATCCTTCTAATATTACTCAAGTTTATTAACAGTTGGTGTACCATCAATACTTGGAGCCTTTATTTGGTGAATTTGAAAAAAAAGCTAATGTCACTTCCTCTTTGGTAAAAGATGTAGAAAGCCAAGCCTCATGATCATTAGTAACCCGATCCTTTACCAAGGAGGTCACATTGTCAATACTAGTGAGATCAGATGAATGGAACTCACCACTTGTGCAATTTCTATTTCCTTGTACAAGGCCATACCATCATCGTTCTGAATCATATCAATAGTATTTTGTTTAATTTCTTTCGCTGGATGCTTTACTGTGAAACAATTTTGTATTACAATCACAATGGTTAAGCCAACTTGCTCTAGATCTTTGACATCACATCGCTCCTTCGTGTTTCAACAAAGTATCATGTTCACTCTCAAATTCAGATAATTGAAAGACAACTTGGATTTCAATCTTTACCTATAGGCTTTCTAGTTTTTGTCGAGCTGCCTTTATTTTCCTTGACAAGTGGCCAAACCTCTTCGTGCCTCACTTGCAACTTGCAAGCTTGTTGATAATATTGCCACCCATTAACTAGCTTGTTTGTAAAACCTTTCGAAACTTGAACATCTTTCTTTTTTCCTCTACTTTTTGACAACCTTTGTAGAACTCAATGAGGATTGGGTTGTGGTCCGATTGGTGGCTAATTAAATTAGAGAGTAGAGACCCATATTTGGTTCCATCTATCGCTCCACTTTTTCTAAGCTATAGCTCTATCAAGCCTTTTCTCTACTGGATCCAAGTGTTTCCTCTTGTTTGACCAAGAAAGCGGTAGCTCATGAACCCCAAGTATGGTAAACCGCAATCACTAGGTATTATTGAACTCGTGAACAGGCACGAACCCAGAAATTTTCGGATGTGAGGGTGACATATATAAATCAATAATATTAAAGATATATAAGAACTTGCATTAATATTGCAATATTGAAATTTCAAATTAAATAAACATTCATACAAATTCTCATAATTGTTGTCTACGAGTTTTCATATGTGGAAATTCTAAATAATTTTCTCATATTCAACACTATCAAAAAATGAGCCATCCATATTTTTCCTCATTGTTAGAAACCTAGACACTAAAATTAATATTAAAAATTACCACGAGTCTAATCCATAGTGAACCATCAAAATCAAATTGGTACAGTATACAAAGCAATCAACAGTAAAAAATGAACTCAATCCTTCATTTTAAATATAACCCCAAATCCCAAATTTATAAAGAGCAAAATACCTCACTTAACCTATCACTAAAGTAAAGCAATAAAATCTTAATAATGATTAAAAAAATTAAAATTAATGAAAAGTGAGAGATTTATACCTAAAAAATAGAAAATTAGGGTTGAAAACTTGAAATTGAATAACATAAATGAAGATGGAATTTGGCTTAAAAAAAACACCTTTTGATGGGTCACTAAGCGTTACTTTTGCTAATACATTACTTCGTGCCTGTTATTTTGCTGCACAACACAACACTGTAGCGTGAAACCTCAACTTCCTATGCTGCTATGCTTCAAAGGCTCTCACAACTTCAGCCTTAAGTGGTTTCACACAAGGGATCCCTCACACAATGGATGACTTAAGAAACTAGCAAGGAGACAAGGAGGGTTTTTGGACTATATAATTCCTGATGGGCCTTATATTTTTATTTAAGGAAATTGCTTTTTGGCCCCCTCATCCGACTTGTTGGCCCCCATTTATAAATTTTGTGGACCAAATTACCCTTGAGTTTGTTTAAATTTCCGGTTCAACTGTACCGGAAGAAACATTCCGGTAATGCAAAACTAGAACAAATTTAAACACAATTCCGGTTTTGTATATCCGGAACAAATTTATGATTTCCGGTAAAGTTATACCGGTACAAATTTATGATTTCCTTGAATGACAACTTCAGGTATACTTCTAACTACTTCAAGTATTCTAGCTTTCCTTGAATAACTACTTCAGGTATACAATGAGCATATGATTGTTGCTCTGAAGTTCAATCTTCAGCAAGTATATGCCCAAAGCAGAGACATTAAAGAAAGATGTAGTGGCGGTGAGGTTGATGATGCAGCTTCATGCATCAATGGTGGTACCATTGATTTTCATCTGCTCTCCAAAGGGAACAACGATATGAAAGAGATGATGACATGCAAGGCCTGCAGAGTCAATGAAGTGACCATGCTTTTATTAGCATGTAAACATCTCTGCCTCGCTAAATTTGGGCAATCTAGTATTGTTTGTGGATTTTTCATCCGACGCCTGCCGAACTGACGGTGATGGATGGGGTGTGGGTAACGACAGGTTATGTGTTAATCTTGCAAAGGAACTTGACGGTATTTTTTTTTGGTATTTTTCTAGATTCGGGTTGGAAAGCGTTAAAATGCGATTTGAACGTAAAAAACCGACACCAAGAACACGATGCGGCGAGGAATTTAAAAGGAAAGCGATTAAAATTGCAGTAAAGTAAATAGCGCGAAACGTAAATTTGCGTAAATGTAAATTGCAGCAAATTAAAAGTGCAGGGAAGAGTAAATTGGAAAGCGTAAAGATTGCATTGAATTTAAAAGGGGTGGAAGGCTGAGGTTCTTTACAATGGCGTTTCTCCGTTTATCTGCTCTGGTGAGATGTCTTGGATTTTGGCCTATGTGTGTCAACCTAGCAACCGACCCCGATTACAAACTAAGGACTTCCTATTTATAGGTATAGGAATCCGCAAACTATTTACAAAGCATACTCGCACGTTCTGCATAACTGCAAAACCCACGATCTAAATAACTACCCACTACGCTATCCCCCACGATGTAACTGCCCATGTCGTGGTTTGGGCTTAGTGGATACTTCTGTCGGGCACCGTGAAGACGTTTTTGCTGAGATCCCTTCGGCGAATATCCTTCGACTACAACCAATCAACTCTTGTCTAAGTCTTTTTGTTGTTCGAAGCATTGACGTTGTTGTGCTCCTGCCTTTTTGTTCTGGGATGCCCGCCGACATCAAGTCCCTTTCGACAAACAGGTCATCCGTCGGAATCGCTTTCAGGCCTATTGTCAGCCTCAGATACATTCGATTGATATTGGTGACATGTACTTTGATTAATCGATGTTTCACCACCAATCAACCAAAAGACATGCGTCCGACATCTCTAGTAGAATGCCATCAGAGGTCTTTTTCCTTTCCCTCTTTAATGGGAAAGACGGTCAATATCCGACCCTAGCAGGGCACAAACCTTGGCCTATGGGGATTACAAAGGTTCCACCAAGGCTTATTTATCAAATTCAATGCTTCCTCCAATTCGGAGTTTCTTGCATTGATCTGACACATAAGAAGTGGATCCCATGTAATCCCGCATGTTTGGTCTTTCACCATTCATGAGGATAAGGAAGGTATTCGGAGCGAAGGTTCCCCCATTTCCTCTTCAACTCCTGAACACCTCAATCCCACATGTTTGATCTTTCATAAACTCATGCTACGTGGGATTTGAATCTCTTTTCTTCTTTCCAGAATTCGAGAAGGCATTCTTTGCATTTCTCCATACTTTCTCATGGCTTTTCCATTTTCTGAGGTGGGGAATTTATAGCCATGGGAAGCATTAAATGCCTTTATAATTACTCTTTCGTTTCCAATGTTGACATGACTGTTCTGACTTCCTCTTTTCTTGCGCCAATATTCCTTCGACACAGACCTCTTTTTCCGCCTCTTCCTTCTGTCGACACACGTACACGTCCTTCGAAGTCACTTTTAAATCGTGAGACTTAAGTACACCTCCTTCGACATCACTTATGTTGTCGACACACATCCTTTTGTCGAAATCGACCCTTTGTCGAGTTGCACGTTCACTTCCTTCGAAGTCACTTTTAAACAACAAATGTTTAAGTACACTTCCGTCGACGTCACTTATACATCCGACATTCTTGCCCTTTTGTCGATTTTAACTTCCAGTTAATAGAGGGGCCCTAAGTTTTGGTATTCGACGCGCCTTTTCGGAGGATGCCAAAAGTTATATTTTTCTGAACTGTCCTTTCATCATTAGGATTCTGAAACGGTGAGTTTATCCTTTCAAATTGACGCTTCTTATTGGACCATTGCGTTGGTCTTAAACGTCTTTTCACTTCTTATTTAAACTTGATCACTTATCATTATCCCTCTTTCATATTTTCTTGCTTGCTACTGCATCTCTTTCTTCTTTTGACCTAAACCCCTTTTTCCTTTTTCAAAACTCTTCTTCAAACATGGCCCTTCAAGGAGTTCTTGATCCTGAAATCGATTTGGCTGTTAAGTACTATGAGCGTAGCTTGATTATCCCTGTGACTTCCTTCATTCCTGTCGATGGTGAACCTGTCAACCCATCTCCTGCTTTCTTGGGCCCATTAATGACTTCATCCGAGGCTCACGATCCTGTTATGAGTACCAACTTCCCCCTTTCCAACCCTGATGAGATTCGTCCTCTAGCCACTCTTAACCCTATATACACTTGTCACTTTGACAAAGAGCATTCTCGTCGGGTTTTGCGAAATGTAAGGTCATTCTCAAAATTTATGGACTGGCTTGAAAGGTTACGGCCTCACAAGAGCAAATCGTGGAGGAGGGCTGGTTTCGAAGACCTTCTGATTCTGACAACCTCCGGTTTGCGCTATGATGATGGGCTTTTCGGCGCTGCATGTTATTTTTGGTGTCGCCGAACCAACTGCTTCCACTTCCGTTACGGCATGATGACTCCGACACTTTTTGATGTTGTCACATTAACTAGTCTTCGTCCTGATGGAGAACTCTTGACTGCAGAGAGCAAGCCTGACAATGTTGTGCCCATAAGTGGTGGGTCTTACGCCTTTACCAACTACGTCGAGGCGCGATGGGACGTTTATAAGGATTGTCCGACGGTTAGTGCCAATGAGCATGTTGAGTTTCTGACGGTTTGGCTTAGTGCCTTTGTATTCTGCACCAAATCTCGACAGATTAACAAGTCTTTGGTGCCCTTAGCCACGATCTTGCATGAGGAAAGAAAAGTGGCCTTGAGTCAACTTCTTCTGGTGAAGCTATATTCGACTATTAGCCATGTCTCCGACACTGTTAGGCTTAATGATCAACTGGTGACTAATGTTGGAGGCCCCACTTGGCTTTTGCATTTGTGGCTAAATTCCATTCTGAAACGTCACCTGACCTTCACCATCGACAGTGTTTGTCGTTTCAGGTTCAACTATGGTTGCTTGATGGCGAACTATGACGTTCCTGCACTTTCGTCTCGTACCAACAGTTTTCTTCATTTATGAAGATTTTTGCTAACATCTCCATGTCGTCAGAGGACATTGATTTTTCCCCTTTTGCTGATAGGGCTATGGGACCTGACTGGTTCCGTATTCCCTTTCCTGGTTCGGACGTCAAAGAAAGGCAGTTGAACGATGTCCTTTGGGGACATTATTTGAGTCAAAGAATTCTGTTCAGTGGTTTGCCTAACTCGTCTGCCTACGAAGATAAGGAGGTCTTTTTGTATTACCCCAATTGTGTATCAAGGCAGTTCGGTCTTTGTCAAGGGTTGCCTGCCCCCATGCTCCCGTCGGTAGAACACGAATTCCACCATGGCCAATTGATGGACTATAAAGCTCCTTGGAAAACTGTGTTGCACAAGTTTGCGTTGAAGAACATTACTTCTGCGAGCCGTTTTAATCTTGTCGGCTTTACTCCTTGTTTCCTAGCCAGTCCGAACTTTGTCCATTGGTGGGAATCTTATTTCAACACGTATCATGTGGATTATGACACCATTGTCGAAAGAATGAGTGCAAGAACTCCGACAGATTTGGCGGCCGACAAGTCTAGTATGAATACTTGTCTTCTTTTATTTAGACTCCTTTCTCCCTTTCTGCCTTTTAATTTGTCGCTTTCCTTGCAGTGGCCAAACCGAATATCATTGACTATACTTCCGCAATCAAGGCCAATGTGTCGAAAAAGAAAGGTGGTGACCCTTCATCACCAAAGAAATCCAAAAAACGGCGCCAGTCAAACGCCATTGATGATTTCGTTGAGGCCAAAAAACAACACAAGGGACGAATGGAACATTCATCGAATAACCCTCGAGCGGATCCTGAAAGGACTGATAGCTCTTTGATACGTCCTCTTTCAAGCAAGCTTCAAGCTTCTACTGCCACGTCGGCTCCTCCCATTCGTCCTACTTCGAATGTCGCGGCCAAAACTCAACAGCATTCACGTCCAAAAGCCAAAGGAATCATCATCAGGGAACCGTCTTCTCGTGCTAACACTCAAAGAATCCATAACAATGCAGCTTTAGTTGTCGATGTTTCTCAGCACAACCCTCATGCTGGTGAATTCCTTCCGACCCCAGCACTTAATCCGTTTGACGAAGAGGATGACGTCGAAGACACCAGCTTCCATCTACAAAGGCGTCCTGTTCGCTGACAAATGGTTATGGATGACTTGTCATCTGATGATCCTCATGCTGAAGTTTCCCCAGAACAAGTCGACAGACTTAACACTATTGAGGCGTCCAGGCAGATATGCCTTGATGATACTTCATCGTCAGCCGCAATCGAAGTTGTCTTTCAGGACTCTAACCAAGATGTTGCCGACACACTGCCTCTTGATCCCATTGACACTCAAGTTGTGGATTCTCCTGTTGCTGTCGTGGGACCTGAGACCACTACTGCATGTGCCCCTTCCTTTGAGGTAGTTATGAATTCACTTATTCGCCCTTTATGCAGCATTTAAGTGACCTCACCAAACTCTCTTTTCTTGTCTTTCTAGATCCCCAACAGCTCAGCCCACTTTGAAGGTTTTGACGGCAATTTATCAATTCTTTGCACATCTACCTCCGCTGTCGTTCCTTCTGTTGAAGTTCCTTCTTGCAATCCTTCATCTAGTACCATGGCTCCTTCGATTCAAGTGTCCCATTCCGATGCTTTCTCTACTCTTCGGGAATTGATGGCTAAAGCGCGTTCTGTTGAAGAAGCCATGAATTCTCCTTTAAGAGACACTGAATCGGCTACAGATCGAATGATGGTGACTTTGAAGAACATCTGTTGTCGGCCATTTGATCAGTTGTTGGCCGATTCTGCAACTGTTGAACTCTTGTCTTCTACGATTGATTCGCTTTTGCAACACTCTGTTCCAGAAGACGTCGAATCTAAATTGGCTAACCTACAACGATTTGCGAACAATTGGACTACTGAAAGTCCGAAGATCTTGAAAGACATCAAAGTTTATGAAGATGTCAAAACAAGTCAACATGAGTTGGAGGCCAAAATTATTGATTCGGAGCGAGAGGATGCCGATTGTTCTTCTAAGGTCAATCAAACACTCCGACGATTGGAAGAAAATAGGGCCAAGATTCAAGAATTGAAAGATGAGTTGGCCCGTCGGGAGCAAGATCAATTGGAAATGACCCAATACGTGGAAGCTGCCAAGACCACGCAACAAGAGTTGACTGCCAAAGTTTTCGCCTTGGTGGCTCCTTACCAGCAGATTACGAATGCACTTGCTACACATTTGCAAGAATATAGAGCTGGACTCCGACGTCGAGATGCTTTCGCCAGGGAATGGCGATCTTTTAGTAATTTGTTTGGATGAACTTCTGTTTTCCTTCTTGTATTATTTGTTTTCTGTACTTTGATTCTGTTGTATGGATTCGCAATTTGATTTAATGCATGTTTACTTCTGTCATTGTCGGCTCATATCTTTTCAAATACTTGTCGTTGATTGCTTTAATCTTTTTCCCCAACTCGACTTCGACTAATTCGTATGCGTTGCTTGAAAAGGCCTTTAACACTTGAAATGGTCCTTCCCATTTTGGTGACCACTTGCCATATTCATTAGAACGCTTGTCGATGGGTAAGATTACTTTCCATACTAGTTCACCCGGTAGAAATGATTTAAATTTAACTCTGGCGTCGTAATATTTAGCAATTCTTTCCTTTTGTCGCATAATATTTTCTAACGCCAAAAGTCTTTCATCATGCACCTCGTTTAATTCATCGAACATGGAATTCCATTAATCATTCACAGGCATTTCATGTTGCCTTTGAAATCGTACCGATTCCAAGTTTATTTCGCTGGCAACATGGCCTCATGGCCATATGTTAACATGTAAGGAGTCGTGCCAGTAGCTTCGTTTGGAGATTTTCGGATAGCCCACAGTGCTGGTGTCAAAGCTTCATGCCAATTTTGTGACGACCCGACTTTTTATTCTAAATAAAATACTTATATTCCAAAAATACAACCATTTTTTTTTATTTTATCATAAGTCAAGTCATCATCCATTTCAATTCTTGCGGAAAAACATTCAACACCTCATGAAAGAAAACATCAACCTTATATTTCTTCTTGAGGTAGAAAACACATATTCATTACATCAAAAGTCAATAACATTAAACTTAACTTAGACACTCTAGGTCATTACATTATATTACATATATTACAACAAAACTTATAACAACCTAGAGGAATAGGTTCGAAACTCAAAACATAACATAAGTAAGAGAAACCTGATGAGTCGCACTATCCACATTCCGACATCCAGAACTTAACTCAATCATCAATTCCCCACTGACTGCCAGTTGAGTTGTCCATGAAATCATCATCAGCCACTGGATCGACATCCTCCACCGGATCCTCGTCCTCTATCGGATCCTCCTCCTCCTCTTCCTCCTCATGTGCCGGATCAGATGGCACATAAACTGGAGTCCGAGATCGGGCTCTAGTGGAAGGACGAGAGGGAGCAGGAACCTCCAAAACGATTCTTTCCTCAGAGGGTGATGGACTTGGTGGGAGTGTGCATCTCGAAAAAAGTCTTGGTGGTGTTCCCTGGCGAAACACAAAATTAGGTGGAATGTGCATAATGTACATCATTGGGATTCTCGTTCGATGCGGCCGCATTCGGGACCATGGATTTGGGTGACGGAAAGTGACTTCCACGTCCCCTTCATAAATAGCCCGATGATCCTCGAAGTTCCACTCCCCATTAGGGAGCGGCCTCATCTCCACGCTGATCATATTCCTGGCCATGACCTACAACAAGGGATTAGGAGTGAGTCATAGCTAAATACAATAACAAATGAGCATAGCAGAGGCTAAAAATAACAAGCACATGTAATCAAATAGCATCAAGAGTGTATATGTATGTCCAACTGATTTTACACATCTTTAATTTCATTAGTGACATGATGCATGCCTACTCCTCGTTCATGCTTCACAGTTCGGCATCCTTTCGGGAATCCATTTCAAACCTATGTTTTCATCGAACTGGAGCGTATCCATATCCCATGCATCACGATTGATTGGGAATCAGCCTTCATAGCATTCTCATGCTACGGAATCCAAATCATCATAGCACCTTCAGGGCTATGGCATCACAGCTCATTCAATGCTGCGGAATACGTCTAACCTATGCTAGATCCCACAATCTAAATCGGAGCAACTCCATGCATGACAATGCCACAATGAGAGTTTCAGTTCCTTTCTTTTCTTTTCATCATTCTCATCAGCATCTCATTTCATTAGTTTTTCTCTTTAGCTGGTGCTGGTGCATTCAAAAAGGACCATCAGAGGCATAGCCATTTCGGGATGGGTTTACTTGCTTTAAACTTGTGATTTCAGAAAATCCATCAGCGGTCCAACCACTTTGCGATGGTTTTAGGAATAATATATAAACATTTATTTAATAATCCGTCGGGGCACGACCTCCTATTGGCGGATATTTATTGCAACGACCCCATTGGGACTCCCATAGAAAATATCAACCAAGTGAATAAAACTTTCACTGGGACGTTAGGGATCATATCAACCAAATGGGTGTACGCACTTCCATTGGGACTCCTGTGGGTAAATAATCAACCACTGAATATAATTCCAGTAGGACACCCCCAGGATAATTATCGACCAACGGGATTAGATTTTAAGCATAAAGAGAAATATTTAGAATTTAGTAATTTAGGAGCTTAGACGAGTTAATCTTTAATGAAATTGTAAAAATAAAGGTTTTCTGAAAAATTCTTTGAATTACTCGAGTAGTTCTTGACTACTCGAGTGTTCATGTAAAATTACTCGAGTTCTTAAGAAATCACTCGAGTGTTCTTCCAATTTTCCAGAATACTCGAGTCTTCCTTAAATTACTCGAGTGTTTTTGCTGCAACAGCACCAGTTTCTGCACTTTTCAATATCAATTCGAATTCCTTGCTTTATATCTTCATTCCTATGCAAAACAGCAACTTGGACTCATAAAATAAACATGTTGGAACACTTAAGCATCACTGAAACAACATCAAATAACATCAAATCACATATTGCATCAAATCTTGCAAATATCCAATTTAAAACATGAAATCCATTTCCACTTGATTTTAATTTCGAAACACATTACAGTGAGCTTGTTTAGGTTCATTTAAACTTGTTTGAGTCATAAAATCTTGGGTCTCTGACCTCCAAGTCAGAATCCCAATTCAAGTTTCATCCCTCTTTTGAACCTTAATGGTTCCTACATTTCTAGCTTGAAATTACTCATTCTAGTATTTAGATAACTCCTCCCTTACCTTAGATAAGCTAAAGAAAGAATAGATTCGAAGAGAAAAGGGCTGAATCAAAACTTCGTTTCTGAACTTTGTGCAAAACAGTTGCACTGGCTGACTTTGGCAATCAATTGCACCACGAGTAAGACATGAAAAAGAATGAAACAAGTTAGCTTCAGAAACTAGGAAATGCTAACTTTAAATGGAAACAAGTTTGGAATCGAAAGAGTTCCTGGATTTACCAAACGAATTCAAAGAAGATGAGTACTTGATGTTGAAAGTTGCTCAGTTTTCACAGCTTGAAGACCTCAACTTTGGTTGCCTATAACTCGATCTACAGGAGGCTATTTGAAGTGATTTCAAGTTCTAATTCAAGAGTGGAATCAGAACTTCAGTTTGTGTTTAGGTTTCAAAGGAAAATGATGAGAATTGAGAGAGAACGAAGGGATCAAAGTGAGCTCCACAAAACAAAGGAATTTTGCCAACAATTCGGGTTTTCAAGAGATTTGAGAGTGTTTGGGCTTCATTGATCACTTATTTATGGGCTAGGATTACCCTCCTTCGAAGTAAGGTCCAACTTTGTGCTTGGAACCTCAAGAAAACGCGTTTTGGTGCGAAGTTCAAATGAAAACCGACTTATACACTTAACCAGACTGCTCGATTTACTCGAGTCTTTTCCCCAATACTCGAGTACTTTTCAGAAATTCAAAGATCACTCGAGTCTTCCCTGAAAGACTCGAGTCTTTCGACTAAAATTGAAATTTGTCAAGCAATTAATGATTATACTCGAGTCCTTCCCAAAACACTCGAGTATAATAACCTAATTTTAGAAAATTCTTCATTTTATTCAATATACTAACATTATTATTTAAATACTTAATATTTATTTATTTATCCAAAATGCAGGGCCTTACATCCTCCCCCACTTAAACAGAATTTCGTCCTCGAAATTCCGATCTACATAAAAAGATGCGGATATTCCTCTCTCATCTTAGATTCTACTTCCCACGTAGAGTCGGATACTCCATTCTGACTCCAAAGGACTCGTACTAACGGAATCTCTTTCCCTCGCAACTTCTTGATTCGTCTATCTTCTATTCGCACTGTCCCAACATCGAACGTGAGATTCTCTTTCAGCGGTATCACGTCTTGTTGCAATTGAACGATCGAAGATGGGTCTTGGATACACTTGCGAAGCTGAGAGACGTGGAATACATTGTGCAGATTTGACAGGAACGGGGGTAAGGCGATCTGATACGCGACAGGACCAACTCGTTTCAAAATATGATAAGGGCCTATAAACTTAGGAGATAACTTTTTCGGCTTCATTACTCTTCCAATACCAGTTGTTGGTACCACTCGCAGAAATACATGATCTCCTTCTTGAAATTCGAGCTTGGATCTACGCTGATCGGCATAACTCTTCTGACGACTCTGTGCAATCTTCATCTTATCTTGGATTACCTTGATCTTCTCGGTCGTTTCTTGAACCAATTCAGGTTCGATGAGAGCATTCTCCCCCACTTGGAACCAACATAGTGGGGTTCTACACTTCCTTCCATAGAGAGCTTCGTACGGGGCCATATCAATGCTCGCGTGATAACTATTGTTGTAGGTGAACTCCACAAGCGGCAACAAATGATCCCATCCTTCTTGATATTCCAAAACACATGCTCGAAGTAGATCTTCAAGGGATTGAATCGTTCTTTCCGATTGACCATCCGTTTGCGGGTGATACGCTGAACTTATCCTTAGCTGCGTTCCCAACGCTTGATGCAAACTCTGCCAGAAGCGAGACACGAAACGAGGATCTCGATCCGATACGATACTCGAGGGGATACCATGCAATCTGACGATTTCCTTGATGTACAATCTTGCAAGCTTCTCCAACGGATATTGCATGTTGATGGGAATGAAATGAGCTGACTTCGTTAAACGATCGACTACAACCCAAATCACATCGAAACCTTCTCTTGTTCTTGGAAAACCACTTTCAAAGTCCATAGCTATTCCATCCCATTTCCATTCTGGTATGCTCAAAGGTTGCAATTCTCCTCCAGGCTTCTTATGTTCAATCTTCGCCTTTTGGCAAACAAGGCAAGACGCAACATAAGACGCAACATCTTTCTTCAATCCAGGCCACCAAAACATCCTCTTTAGGTCTTGATACATCTTCATTGATCCAGGATGCATACTCAGCTTGCTTTTGTGTGCTTCGTCCAAAACTGCTCTTCTTAAATCCTGATTAGCGGGGATACACACGCGGTCTCGAAATCTAAGGATGTCGTCAACTCCAATTTGAAAATCAGGTTCTACACCATCCATACCCAATCTTCTCTTTTCTACCAATTCTTCATCTTCTTTTTGAAAGTTCCTCACTTGAGTAAGGAATTCATTTGTTACCTGAAGCATTCCTAGCTTGATACATTCTGGTTTACACTGAACTACCAGATTCAAGTTTCAAAATTCTTCAATTAACTGAGCTTCCTTCACCATCATTGTACTCACGTGCAACATCTTTCTACTTAGGGCATCAGCTACAACATTAGCTTTGCCGGGATGGTAATTTAATTCGAAGTCATAATCCTTCAAGAATTCCATCCACCTACGTTGTCTCATATTCAGTTCCTTTTGGTCGAAGAGATACTTCAAACTTTTATGGTCACTGAATACTTGAAACGTATTACCGTACAGGTAATGTCTCCAAATCTTCAAAGCAAAGACAATGGCAGCCAATTCCAAATCGTGAGTAGGGTAGTTTTCTTCATGCACCTTCAACTGGCGAGATGCATAAGCAACAACTTTCCCTTCTTGCATCAAGACACAACCCAAACCTTGTCTAGACGCATCACAATAAACATCGAAGCTTTTCTGAGGATCAGGAAAAGTTAACACTGGAGATGATGTTAACTTGTCCTTCAACGTCTGGAAACTAACTTCACACTTCTCGTCCCAGACAAAAGGTTTATTTTTTCGGGTCAAACGAGTTAACGGAAGAGCCAACTTGGAAAAACCTTCGATAAACTTCCGATAATATCCAGCTAACCCAAGAAAACTCCTAACTTCGGTAACTGTCTTTGGTCTTTTCCACTGCAAAACTGTTTCCACCTTGGCTGGATCCACAGCAACACCATCTTTTGAAATTATATGTCCCAAGAAATTGACTTTTTCAAGCCAAAATTCACACTTGGCCAGCTTAGCATATAATTTCTTCTCCTTCAAGGTCTCCAAAACAATCTTCAAATGATTAGCGTGTTCCTCCGGATTCTTCGAATATATGAGAATATCATCGATAAACACCACAACGAAGGAATCCAGATAGGGTCGGAACACTCTATTCATATAATCCATGAATATTGCTGGAGCATTGGTCAAACCAAATGGCATCACCACATACTCGTAGTGTCCATAGCGTGACCGAAAAACAGTCTTTGGAATATCTTCCTCCTTCACCCGGATCTGATGGTAACCCGATCTTAAATCATTCTTTGAAAACACAGATGCTCATTTCACTTGATCCATCAAATCATCAATCATTGGCAAAGGGTACTTGTTCTTGATTGTAACCTTATTGAGCTGTCTATAATCAATGCACATCCGCATAGATCCATCCTTCTTCTTCACAAACAAAACTAGCGCTCCCCAAGGCGACATGCTCGGTCTAATGAACTACTTCTCTAACAAATCTTCCACTTGCTTCTTCAACTCAGCTAATTCTGCTGGAGCCATCCGATACGGGGCAATAGAGATAGGACCAGTACCGGGAACTAGGTCAATACTGAATTCTATCTCTCGACGCGGCGGCAAACCGGGCACTTCATCGGGAAACACCTCGGGAAACTCTCAAATAATCAGAATATCTTCGATCTTCACTTCATCCTTCTTTTCTTCAGCGATGGCCGAGAATAAGCACACATAACCTTCAGGTTGAATAGCAGGAGACTCCTCGCTAGGAAACACGATCGTTCGAGCCTTGCAGTCGATAACCACATGATTGGACGCCATCCAATCCATGCCCAAGATAACATCGAGGTTGGATAATTGCAAGCAAATCAGATTCACACGAGAAATCTGATCTCCTATGCTAACAAAGCATCCGACACATGCTCTTGATGCAACAACAAGAGCATTCGTGGGGGTAGACACACTCAGATTAAACGGGGTTTCCAAGACAGACAGACATAAACGCCTGACACATTCTTCGGAGATGAAGGAATGTGTCGCTCCAGAATCAAATAAAAAGCGACAAGGCATGCCATTGAGGAAATGGTTACCTTGCACAAGATTGTCGGCTTGCTTCGCTTCTGCTCCGGACATAGTGAACACCTTCCCATTGACCCAGGGTTTTCTTCCTTGTCCTTGGTTGATTTGGCGCTGGGGTTGGCAGCATGCACGGGAGATGTGACCAGTCCTTCCACAATTGAAGCAAACTGGTGGCTTGTCTCTCCAGCACTCTTGACCAGGATGAGAGCGTTGACATTTGCCACAAACTTCTACCGGAGTCGGAAGGCTGACTGCTCCAGGGGGTTGTGCTCTTCCCTTTCCCTTAAGCGAATAAGGGCCTCCACGATTTCCACGACTATTCTTATGCTGATGTCGGTGCGGTCCATGGCTTCCTTGTCTGACTTCTTTCTTGAAGCTGTTCTTCTCGAAGATGCGACATGCACTAATCAAGGTTGGATACTGACGAATCCTTTGCACGCTCACCGCCAACTTGATGTCCGACCTCAACCCATTCTCGAACCTTGTGCACTTCGAGTATTCGTCAGGATGATATTGGAAGTACGGGGAGTACTTCATCAGTTCCTCAAATTTCTCAGCATACTGATCGACGGTAATGCTACCTTGCCTCAAGTCTAAGAACTCCATCTCTTTCTGGATCCGAACGTCATCCAGAAAGTACCTCTCCAAGAATTTCTTCGTGAAGACTTCCCAAGAGAGCTCGCGATGGTCATACTCCAAAAATTGGAGGGTCTGCTCCCAACAAGTTTCAGCTTCACCATTCAGCATGTAGGCCGCGAACGTGACCTTCTGAGCTTCTGTGAGGGTCAGCGTTTGGAAGATCTTATTCATCTCAGCTAGAAAAAATTGAGCTGGTTCGGGACAACGGCCACCCGAGAAGCCAGGGGGTTTGCATCTACGAAATGAATCTAGGCCTTGAAATTCCGCCGGGGTTCCATTGCTGGGAGGACGGGTTTGCTGCAAGTTTTCCAGAACCGCAGCCATATGGGTCAGAGCCTCAGCAATGTTAGCGTTATTTCTTCCAACCATCTTATCCTACAGAATCCGAAGGGGAAAACTTAATTAGATTCTGCTATTCTATCCTCTCAAAATGCAATCAACATTCTAGAGCATGCAATGGTTAGTGTGTAAGGCCACACTCCAAGGCCGAGAGTTGAACCATTGCTCTGATACCACTAAATGTGACGACCCGACTTTTTATTCTAAATAAAATACTTATATTCCAAAAATACAACCATTTTTTTTCTTTTATCATAAGTCAAGTCATCATCCATTTCAATTCTTGCGGAAAAACATTCAACACCTCATGAAAGAAAACATCAACTTTATATTTCTTCTTGAGGTAGAAAACACATATTCATTACATCAAAAGTCAATAACATTAAACTTAACTTAG
This sequence comes from Crotalaria pallida, assembly GCA_037953625.1. Classification (NCBI taxonomy): domain Eukaryota; kingdom Viridiplantae; phylum Streptophyta; class Magnoliopsida; order Fabales; family Fabaceae; genus Crotalaria; species Crotalaria pallida. The sequence continues at coordinate 57,674,156 of CM075651.1, forward strand.
ACACTCTAGGTCATTACATTATATTACATATATTACAACAAAACTTATAACAACCTAGAGCAATAGGTTCGAAACTCAAAACATAACATAAGTAAGAGAAACCTGATGAGTCGCACTATCCACATTCCGACATCCAGAACTTAACTGAATCATTAGTTCCCCACTGACTGCCAGTTGAGTTGTCCATGAAATCATCATCAGCCACCGGATCGGCATCCTCCACCGGATCCTCATCCTCTATCGGATCCTCCTCCTCCTCTTCCTCCTCATGTGCCGGATCAGATGGCACATAAACTGGAGTCCGAGATCGGGCTCTAGTGGAAGGACGAGAGGGAGCAGGAACCTCCAAAACGATTCTTTCCTCAGAGGGTGATGGACTTGGTGGGAGGATGCGTCTCGGAAAACGTCTTGGTGGTGGTGGTGGTGTTCCATGGCGAAACACAAAATTGGGCGAAATGTGCATAATGTACATCATTGGGATTCTCGTTCGACGCGGCCGCATTCGGGACCATGGGTTTGGGTTACGGCAAGTGACTTCCACGTCCCCTTCATAAATAGCCCGATGATCCTCGAAGTTCCACTCCCCATTAGGGAGCGGCCTCATCTCCACACAGATCATATTCCTGGCCATGACCTACAACAAGGGATTAGGAGTGAGTCATAGCTAAATACAATAACAAATGAGCATAACAGAGGCTAAAAATAACAAGCACATGTAATCAAATAGCATCAAGAGTGTATATGTATGCTCCAACTGATTTTACACATCTTTAATTTCATTAGTGACATGATGCATGCCTACTCCTCGTTCATGCTTCACAGTTCGGCATCCTTTCGGGAATCCATTTCAAACCTATGTTTTCATCGAACTGGAGCGTATCCATATCCCATGCATCACGATTGATTGGGAATCAGCCTTCATAGCATTCTCATGCTACGAAATCCAAATCATCATAGCACCTTCAGGGCTATGGCATCACAGCTCATTCAATGCTGCGGAATACGTCTAACCTATGCTAGATCCCACAATCTAAATCGGAGCAACTCCATGCATGACAATGCCACAATGAGAGTTTCAGTTCCTTTCTTTTCTTTTCATCATTCTCATCAGCATCTCATTTCATTAGTTTTTCTCTTTAGCTGGTGCTGGTGCATTCAAAAAGGACCATCAGAGGCATAGCCATTTCGGGATGGGTTTACTTGCTTTAAACTTGTGATTTCAGAAAATCCATCAGCGGTCCAACCACTTTGCGATGGTTTTAGGAATAATATATAAACATTTATTTAATAATCCGTCGGGGCACGACCTCCTATTGGCGGATATTTATTGCAACGACCCCATTGGGACTCCCATAGAAAATATCAACCAAGTGAATAAAACTTTCATTGGGACGTTAGGGATCATATCAACCAAATGGGTGTACGCACTTCCATTGGGACTCCTGTGGGTAAATAATCAACCACTGAATATAATTCCAGTAGGACACCCCCAGGATAATTATCGACCAACGGGATTAGATTTTAAGCATAAAGAGAAATATTTAGAATTTAGTAATTTAGGAGCTTAGACGAGTTAATCTTTAATGAAATTGTAAAAATAAAGGTTTTCTGAAAAATTCTTTGAATTACTCGAGTAGTTCTTGACTACTCGAGTGTTCATGTAAAATTACTCGAGTTCTTAAGAAATCACTCGAGTGTTCTTCCAATTTTCCAGAATACTCGAGTCTTCCTTAAATTACTCGAGTGTTTTTGCTGCAACAGCACCAGTTTCTGCACTTTTCAATATCAATTCGAATTCCTTGCTTTATATCTTCATTCCTATGCAAAACAACAACTTGGACTCATAAAATAAACATGTTGGAACACTTAAGCATCACTGAAACAACATCAAATAACATCAAATCACAGATTGCATCAAATCTTGCAAATATCCAATTTAAAACATGAAATCCATTTTCACTTGATTTTAATTTCGAAACACATTACAGTGAGCTTGTTTAGGTTCATTTAAACTTGTTTGAGTCATAAAATCTTGGGTCTCTGACCTCCAAGTCAGAATCCCAATTCAAGTTTCATCCCTCTTTTGAACCTTAATGGTTCCTACATTTCTAGCTTGAAATTACTCATTCTAGTATTTAGATAACTCCTCACTTACCTTAGAGAAGCTAAAGGAAGAATAGATTCGAAGAGAAAAGGGCTGAATCAAAACTTCGTTTCTGAACTTTATGCAAAATAGTTGCACTGGCTGACTTTGGCAATCAATTGCACCACGAGTAAGACATGAAAAAGAATGAAACAAGTTAGCTTCAGAAACTAGGAAATGCTAACTTTAAATGGAAACAAGTTTGGAATCGAAAGAGTTCCTGGATTTACCAAACGAATTCAAGGAAGATGAGTACTTGATGCTGAAAGTTGCTCTGTTTTTCACATCTTGAAGACCTCAACTTTGGTTGCCTATAACTCGATCTACAGGAGGCTATTTGAAGTGATTTCAAGTTCTAATTCAAGAGTGGAATCAGAACTTCAGTTTGTGTTTATGTTTCAAAGGAAAAGGATGAGAATTGAGAGAGAACGAAGGGATCAAAGTGAGCTCCACAAAACAGAGGAATTTTGCCAACAATTCGGGTTTTCAAGAGATTTGAGAGTGTTTGGGCTTCATTGATCATTTATTTATAGGCTAGGATTACCCTTCTTCGAAGTAAGGTCCAGCTCTATGCTTGGAACCTCAAGAAAACGCGTTTTGGTGCGAAGTTCAAATGAAAACCGACTTATACACTTAACCAGACTGCTCGATTTACTCGAGTCTTTTCCCCAATACTCGAGTACTTTTCAGAAATTCAAAGATCACTCGAGTCTTCCCTGAAAGACTCGAGTCTTTCGACTAAAATTCAAATTTGTCAAGCAATTAATGATTATACTCGAGTCCTTCCCAAAACACTCGAGTATAATAACCTAATTTTAGAAAATTCTTCATTTTATTCAATATACTAACATTATTATTTAAATACTTAATATTTATTTATTTATCCAAAATGAAGGGCCTTACAAATTTCGTGGTTTCCCTTTGATCTGTTTCTTGATAATGTTGATAATCCACTTGTTGGCTGCTTTCGCTTCACCATTGGCTTGAGCATAGTAAGGTGTCGAAGTCAATAATTTGATTCTTCTTGATGCCATATATCCCTTCAATTTGCTTCCCAAGAAAATAGACGCTTGATCAGTAGTTATAGTTTCGAGAATCCCAAATCGACAGACAATATGGTCTTCAATAAAATCGATCACTTGTTCTTGTTTGACCTTTACCAAAAGTATATCCTCCACCCATTTGGTAAAGTAATCAACACTTACCAAGATCCTTGTATGGCCTTTTGAAGAATGTGGAACAATTTCTCCAATAACATCTAATGCCCATCCTCTGAAAGGCCAAGGCTTGATAATTGAGTGCAGCTCACCTGCTGGGACATTCTGAATGTAGCCATGTTTTTGGCATTCTTCACATGATTTCGCAAAGTTCATGCAATCCGATACTAGAGTAGGCCAAAAAACCCTTTGTCTTCGGAGGACCCATTTCATCTTTTCTCCGGCTTGATGTGCTCCACATATTCCTTCATGAACCTCTGCCAAGGCTATGAAAGCATCTTCTTTGTCAAGACACACCTCCAAATTTCCATCGACTGATTTGTGAAACAAATCTCCTCCCAGTAGCGTAAACTTGGTAGCTTTCAGCTTCAAATTCCGCTCGGCATTAGAAGATGGATTTGCCAAGTAATCGGCTATGGGTTTTCTCCAATCATTGCTAGATGCTAACGCATTCACCATAACTTCTCTTTCATGAGGAGGATATAATAACTCTTCGATCCGAGTCATGTCGTTTAAGACCTTTTTTGATATACGGTATCTAGATGCAATTTGGGCCAAGTGATTGGCCTTTTGATTGTGACACCGGTATATGTGTTCAACCGAAACATCGTTAAATTGGCACATCATCTTTTGTGTCATATTGCAATATTTTGCCAACTTTTGACTTAAACATTTATACTCATTAACCAATTGTTTAATAACTAACTGAGAATCTCCTTTTATAGCCACGTTTTTGGCTTTTAGGAAAATTAAAATTTCAAGGCCAATTAAGATGGCCTCATACTCAGCTTCGTTATTTGAACATTGGTATTTGAGATTAAACATAAACTCTGTAGGAATTCCGTCGGGGGACACGAGCAAGATTCGAACTCCCGCCCCTTTTTTATGCGACGATCCATCAAAATACATCGTCCAAGGCCTTAAGCCGACAAAATCGACAGATAAAGCCACGTCTACACATGGGTGATCTGCCAAAAAGTCGGCTACCACTTGGCCTTTGACGGCTTTTAATGGTATGTACTGAAGTGAAAATTCCGTTAACGCTAATGTCCACTTGCCGATCCTACCATGGATAATTGGCTTGGATAGCATGTATTTAATAACGTCAGACTTTGACAAAACTAAAACATGAAAACTTTTCATATAATGTTTAAGCTTTGTACAAAAAAATAGAGTGCTAAACACAATTTCTCTATAGCACTATACCGTGTTTCGACATCATTCAACACTCTACTTAAATAAAATATAGCTCTCTCTACACCGTTCTCATTTTCCTGGGCTAACATGCTACCTATGGTGTAATCAGAAGCTGATATATACAATTTTAAAGGGAAACCTGGTTGAGGCGACATCATTACTGGTGACGTTGACAGGTACAACTTCAAATCATCAAAAGTCGCTTGTTGCTCCGGTCCCCAATTAAAATCTTCTTCTTGCTTTAGCCTTACAAGAGGCGCAAAGGCTCTAGTCCTTCCTGACAAGTTTGATATGAATCTTCTCAAATAATTCACCTTACCAAGAAATGACTGTACCTCTTTCTTGTTGGTCGGAGGAGATGCTTCTATGATTGCTTTGGCTTTGTTCTTGTCAACTTCTATGCCGTTTCTGTGGACAAGAAACCCCAAAAACTGGCCAGCGGTGACTCCAAAAGTGCATTTAATTGGATTCATCTTTAAATTATGCTTCCTCATTCTGCTAAATGCCTTTTCCAGGCTTTCCAAATGCTCCTCTTGGGTCTTTGATTTGATCACCACGTCGTCAATATACACTTCCAAGAACTTGCCAATCATGTCGTGGAAAATCAAATTCATTTCTCTTTGATACGTGACTCCTGCATTCTTGAGTCCAAATGGCATCAACACCCATTCAAAGGTTCCAATAGCACCCGGACATCTGAATGCGGTCTTTGACACGTCGCCTTCAGCAATAAAGATCTGATTGTATCCTGAAAAAGCATCTAATAAACTCATTACCTCATGGCAAGACGCTGAGTCTACCAACATATCTGCTATCGGCATAGGGTATTCGTCTTTTGGTGTGGCAAAATTTAGGTCCTTGAAATCGACACAAAGTCGCATTTTTCCATTCTTCTTTATGACAGGTACTATATTTGCCATCCATTCGACATACCTCTCCGTTCTGATAAACTTTGCTTTCAGCAGTCTTTCTATTTCTTCTTTGATCTTGAGGACTACATCAGGTGCAAAACGTCGAACCGCCTATTTGATTGGTTTGTGATCAGGCCGTAAAGTCAGCCTATGTTCAACTAGTTCTCTGTCGAGACCTGGCATATCTTCATACTCCCAAGCAAAGTAGTCCTTGTTCTTCCTGATGAGGTCAATGAGCCTTTGTCGGAACTCCTCCTCCAGCAATGAACTCACATAAATGGGTTTCGGCTTTTCAGCCGTTCCCAAATTTCTTTCATCTCTGGGATCTTCACTGATGAATCATGATTCTTCATCCGTCCATCCTCTTTCGAACCCCAGAGGGCTGTCATCCACAATACAATCCTGGAATGCACCTGTCTGGATGGTGCATTGCATCCTGTCGGCCACATAGGCCGACAGCCTTTCTAACTGTCGATCAACCATTATTACTGGTCGAAGGCCGCTGCTCGACGGCCTTATCCATTTCGACAATCGAAACCCCATAGTTCTCCATTAAACACTTGTCCACTATGGGTTTTTGAAAATGCTCGGCATCAAGTCGAATTGGCTTGATACTTGGATTGTAAACTTTGAAGTCTACGTGCATTTGCTGCATGTAGCAGGGACTATCGTCTGCAGTAATGACTTCCACCTTGTTTTCTTGATTCCATAGAACTAGTTTCTGATGAGTCGTCGAAGGAACGACCCCCACAGCATGAATCCAGTCTCTTCCTAATAGCATATTATAACTAACGTTGGATGGAACCACAACAAATAAAGCGTCTCTCATGACTAACCCTACTTCAACCTTCATCATTGTTACACCATGTGATTGAGCAATCTTTCCTTTGAAGCCAACCACAACCACATTTTTCGGTATCAAATCCGACTCTGCTTTTCCCATTCTCTTAAATACATTCCATGGTAAGACGTTGACGGCTGCCCCTCCATCTACCAACACTCTGTTAAGAGGTTTTCCGTCAACGATGGCCTTGATATGCAAAGGCCTCAAATGTTCCCTCTTACTTTCTTCAAGGGGCTCGAACTGTGCAATATGCCCGATATCCACTTCCAAATGAAGCCTATCCAAAAGAAAAAGACATTCAGGAAGTGTTGGTACTTCATCACTCAAGTACGAATCATCAGATCCATAACTTTCATTTCCCTCTTCTTGGGCATGATCACCTCGCATGTCGAAAGGCAAGCTGACATTATTAATCGAGAGGCTATTAATCTTCTTGCTTTGGGCATCTATCATGTCTTAATCGTTTACGATGATGTCCAAGTTGTCTTCAGAATCTCCTTCATATGATTCACTCATTCGATTGGATCCTTCAGACTTCCTCACCCATTCTTTCTTTTGCTTGATTCTTTGTCGACCTCTAGCCGTTTTCGGCTTCATGGTTGCGACTAATCAGCCTTCATCATTCATGGGCAGCTCATTAATATTGACTTCTTCAGCCTCCGCTTTTCGCATTCTTTGAAGCCTCCTCTTTTGAGTCCTGGACAACCCTTCATAGATCGATCCAAATGTCGACTTCGATTGTTGCCTTTTCTGCATGAGTCGATCATGTAAGGTTAGTCTTGAGGAACGCCCTCCATAAACCTTTTTGCTTGCAAAAGGACGATGGGATGTTTCTCGTCGGATACGTTCCCTTTCTTGGATCCTAGCTCTTATTTTCTTTCTCAAATCTTCCCTTTTGGACTCCTTCTCCCTTAGTGTCGCAGCCTTTCCATCATAAACCACTTGACACCTTGGACAAATTTGGAGATCTTCGAGTTGCTTCCTCTTGCAGAAATGTCGAAATGACTCTCCAGCTTCCGGAAATACTTCTGCATCATAAGCTAGTGACATGGTGTTAATAGAAAACACCCCCTGAGACTCGACCTCGTTGAATTCTTTCTGGAATGGGTCAGTGTCGATCTTCATGTCTTTTTCCAAAATCTTCAGCTTTCCTTTGTCGATCCCTTGTTGAATTAAATCCCTGAAAGCAAAGTAATCAGTGGTATTATGAGTGCAATTGTTATGATATTTACAATACTTTCTTCCTTTTAGTTCTTCTTTTTTCAACAGTTTATGGCCCTCAGGCAACCTAATTTGTTTATCCTTTAACAACGTGTCAAAAACTTGTTCAATTCTAGAAACGTCAAAAGTGTACGTTTTCTTATACAAATTTTAATTAACGGGTTTGGATGGCTTTAAGGCGGAACATGTATAAGGTTTCTCATTTCCTAACTCTATCACGTTCACCTCCGAGCCATTGTCGAATGCCTCCCCGTCAAAAGGCTGGGAATCGACATAGTGAATCCGTTCTCTTTTGGGAACTTTGGGATCTCTTCCTTTCATTTTTTCATCTCTTAAATTTTCAATTTGCCGCACGCAAGCGGCTAATTGAGCCAAATCCAACAGATGTTGGGTAACCAATTTCTTTCGAATATGATATTCTAAACCGGTTACTGCCATCTTAACTACTTCCGGTTCAAGAATCAGAGTGAAACATCTACTCCTCATTTTCCTGAAGCGCGATAAATAATCGTCGATGGGCTCCCCAGCAAACCTTTTCACGCTTAACAAATCTGTTAAGGCGACTCTCAACTCGCCTCTATAGAATTGTTCGTGGAAAGATCTTTACAACTGGGTCCATGCATGGATGGAGTTGGATCGTAATGTTGAGAACCATGAAAAAGCATTTTTCGTTAAAGAACTAGGGAACAGCTGTATCTTGATTGCCTCATCAGCGGGCAGATCACCCAATTCAATGATGTAACGAGTGACATGTTCGATAGTAGATTCGCCTGCTTCTCCGGCAAACTTTGATAACTTAGGCACTTTTATTCCCCTCGGGATTTCTGCTAGTTGTACCCATTCTGGAAAGGGTGAATTAAAGCCTGGCTGGTTAGCCATGCCAACATTGAACCCAATCCTACTTAGTGCTTGTTCAACTATACGGTTTACATCATCCGGCTCGACACGTGTTTCTCTTCCTTGTCGGAGTAGGTGTCTAGCCAAATTCTGCCTTGCCAGTGCTGCTTGAAGATCCTCTCCTCTTTGCATAAATGCAACTTGCGCCGGGTTTTGAACATATTGTGGTGCTTCGACACCAGGATGGAACACCACTTGAGGGTTTTCCGGCATCACGATACCTGCACTAAAAGTTGGGTTAGTACGAACATTGTCCCATGAAGTCACAACTCTACTGTCTTGTTGTGGTGACGACACTCGAGTAGTGTGTCGTGTATCTTGACCATCAGGGTAGCCTTGTACCAAGATTGGTCTTTGTAAGTTTCTATCTCCAGGTGGAGTATTGACGGACTCGTTGTGTTCGTTATCATCGACTCCTAAGACTTGGTTTAATCTTTTCATGTATTGAGCAATTTTCGTGCAAGTCTCATTCGTCACCAACATCGCCGGGTTGATTACTGAACTTAATTGAGCCGTTAACTGGTCAACCAATTGAACATTAGCCTCTTCGATTTGTTGACGGATATGTGTGACGGGATTGATAGGCGTATACCTCGAACCATTACTTGTGCCAGCCATATCCGTAGCAGAACGCATAAAAGCCATGTTAGTGGCCCCCGTGGTCGCATTAGTGCTTCCAATCGAACTGCTCAAAGGCCATGTTAAGGTCGACCCTGGAACGAAACCAGGTGGCAAACCATAAGGAGGAACTTGTCCTCCACTGGTTGAATTACTAACAAAAGTAAAACCACTCGTAAGATTACCCCCATTCGGGCCATTATTTGGCCGTTGAATTGCGGTTACGACAGTTGATTCCACAGCGGAACCGTTTCCTCCGGTCATTTGAGGAACACTGTTCGGAATAGCAGGTGTAATAATTTCTGAAATGACGGTGGTCAGTTGACCACTTTGACTGGTAACAACCATTGAAGATGAAGATGGAAAAGTTATGCCACTTCTCAAACGCATACAAATGACTACAAGTTACTCTGAACCTGTCCCACTGGGCGTGCCAATTTGTTTGTGGGTTTTTCATCCGACGTCTGCCGAACTGACGGTGATGGATGGGGTGTGGGTAACGACAGGTTATGTGGTAATCTTGCAAAGGAACTTGACCATATTTTTTTTTGGTATTTTTCTAGATTCGGGTTGGAAAGCGTTAAAATGCGATTTGAATGTAAAAAACCGACACCAAGAACACGATGCGGCGAGGAATTTAAAAGGAAAGCGATTAAAATTGCAGTAAAGTAAATAGCGCGAAACGTAAATTTGCGTGAATGTAAATTGCAGCAAATTAAAAGCGCAGGGAAGAGTAAATTGGAAAGCGTAAAGATTGCATTGAATTTAAAAGGGGTGGAAGAATGAGGTTCTTTACAATGGCGTTTCTTTGTTTATCTGCTCCGGTGAGATGTCTAGGATTTTGGCCTATGTGTGTCAACCTAGCAACCGACCCCGATTACAAACTAAGGACTTCCTATTTATAGGTATAGTAATCCGCAAACTATTTACAAAGCAAACTCGCACGTTCTGCATAACTGCAAAACCCACGATCTAAATAACTACCCACTACGCTATCCCCCACGATGTAACTGCCCACGTTGTGGTTTGGGCTTAGTGGATACTTCTGTCGGGCCCCGTGATGACGTTTTTGCTGAGATCCCTTCGGCGAATATCCTTCGACTACACCCAATCAACTCTTGTCTAAGTCTTTTTGTTGTTCGAAGCATTGACGTTGTTGTGCTCCTGCCTTTTGGTTCTGGGATGCCCGCCAACATCAAGTCCCTTTCGACAAATAGGCCATCTGTCGGAATCGCTTTTCGGCCTATTGTCAGCCTCAGATGCATTCGATTGATATTGGTGACATGTACTTTGATTAATCGATGTTTCACCACCAATCAACCAAAAGACATGCCTCCGACATCTCTAGTAGAATGCCATCAGAGGTCTTTTTCCTTTCCCTCTTTAATGGGAAAGACGGTCAATATCCGACCCTAGCAGGGCACAAACCTTGGCCTATGGGGATTACAAAGGTTCCACCGAGGCTTATTTATCAAATTCAATGCTTCCTCCAATTTGGAGTTTCTTGCATTGATCTGACACATAAGAAGTGGATCCCATGTAATCCCGCATGTTTGGTCTTTCACCATTCATGAGGATAAGGAAGGTATTCGGAGCGAAGATTCCCCCATTTCCTCTTCAACTCCTGAACACCTCAATCTCACATGTTTGATCTTTCATAAACTCATGCTACGTGGGATTTGAATCTCTTTTCTTCTTTCTAGAATTCGTGAAGGCATTCTTTGCATTTCTCCATACTTTCTCATGGCTTTTCCATTTTCTGAGGTGGGGAATTTATAGCCATGGGAAGCATTAAATGCCTTCATAATTACTCTTCCGTTTCCAATGTTGACATGACTTTTCTGACTTCCTCTTTTCTTGCGCCAATATTCCTTCGACCCAGACCTCTATTTCCACCTCTTCCTTCTGTCGACACACGTACACGTCCTTCGAAGTCACTTTTAAATCGTGAGACTTAAGTACACCTCCTTCGACATCACTTATGTTGTCGACACACATCCTTTTGTCGAAATCGACCCTTTGTCGAGTTGCACGTTCACTTCCTTCGAAGTCACTTTTAAACAACAAATGTTTAAGTACACTTCCGTCGACGTCACTTATACATCCGACATTCTTGCCCTTTTGTCGATTTTAACTTCCAGTTAACAAGTATTTAGCGTTTTTTTAAAGATTCCGATATAGATTTACCGAAAATCATAAATTTGTTCCGGATATACAAAATTGAAAGTACAATTCCAGTTAAGCAAAATCGGAATTGTGTTTAAATTTGTTCCGGTTTTGCATTACCGGAATGTTTCTTTCGGTACAGTTGAACCGAAAATTTAAACAAGCTCAAGAGTAATTTGGTCCACGGAATTTAAAAATGGGGGCCAAAAAGTTAGATGAGAGGGCTAAAAAGCAATTTTCTTTATTTAACTTAAAGCCTAAATTTTGAGCACCTATGTATTACTCCCTCCGGCTCGAATTATAAAGAAAACCAACTAATTTTACGCTTATTAAGGAGGTTAGTTGATTGTATTTAATTTTCTCAAATTTATAAAAGAATAGAGGTATTTTAGGAAAGTTGCATTGGAAATGAAACAAAAATTAAATAAAATAACAATTTTCTAGGGATGTTTTTGGAAAGTGGCATTAGGAATGAAATAAAATTTAAGAAAGTTGGTTAGTTTTGCTTATATTTTAAACCAAGAGAGATATATTTTTTGTTGCTTATATTTCAAACCGGAGGGAGTATGCATATATAAAAAAAAGAGTTTTTCTTTTTGAACCGCACTATATACTCACCGACCCCCATTTTCTTCCGCCTTATACAAGGCGGTAGTGCATTTTTTCCGCCTTATACAAGGCAGTAGTGTAAAATTATCATATTTTTCCGCCTTATACAAGGCGGAAGTGCAAAATTACCATTTTTCCGCCTAAAAAGAGGCGGGAAAAACAGATAATTTACACTACCGCCTTGTATAAGGCGGAAAAATGTTACACCGCCTTGTGTAAGGCGGAAAAAATGGGGGCCGTTGAGTAATCAATGGGGTTCAAAAAGAAAAACTCTAAAAAAAATTGCCAAAACTTAGTGAGGCTCACTAGCTAATGAATAGGTCCGTCCGTGCTCGTGGACCTGATCAAAATTAATCTCAAGACCATCACTTTTAATTTGTCTTTCGGGCAAAGCACCTCGTTAAAATCCTTAATACTTAAGTACATAACCACGCTTCATCTTTTTGAGGTAGTAAGCTTCTAATCATTGACTAATTCCTCCATCCATTTGTTGTGGTTTACCATATGAACATACAGGACAAACAAAAAGGTTGTTCATTTTGGAGTGTTCACATCCAAATCGATCCAAGAAAAAATCGCAAGTTGATCCAAAAAAAATCGAAAACTTTAAAAAACCGAATTTGTTTGGATGTTTTTGGATTGATTATTGAAAAACCGATTGTGTAACACCCCAAAATTTTAATCCTAGATTAATGGAATATTAATTATAAAGTTTATTATAATTAATTAATTCTATTTTTAATCTTTGATTAAAACCTGTGTTTATCTTATTAGAATTTATTTTAATAAATATATTTATGCATGAAATAGGTATCTTTGCATATTAGTCCCTGGGTTGGGACCTAGAAGCAAATATAGGAAAGATTTTGGAGGGAAAGTAAATAAAATAATTATTTTTCAAAAACTGGGCAACTACTCGAGTATTTTCTGGAATACTCGAGTATTCTGGACAGAGTTGCACGAGTTAGTGCGTTTGATGAGTCACCATGAACGATTCCGTGTCGTTGACACGAAATCGTCTCCTTGCCAACGCCCTGGGTGGCGTGTCGTCACGCATGAACACCCTCCATGTCTATTTAAGCCCTTCATCAACAAGATTGAAGACTTTGTTGATGGAATTGTGAAACTTGCTCAAGTTAGGGTTCTGAAATTGTATTCTTCGATTCTCCCTCTGTGTTCAGTTTCAAATCACAAATTATACACCAATACAAAGCTCACATCACGAGCTTTGTATAGACATAAAGATTGTGAGCTGAGAGTGAGTGTGCTGTTAGAATCGAAGTTGGGAAGTCAAGGTCTGTTTGCTGTCATCAGTTCTGGGAGCTCACTTTGATCATTGATTGTGGTAAGCTCACGAACCCCTGAGTCTCAAATTCGATTCCTTTATTTAGATTATGTTGTATAGAGTCTAGAAATCTAATTTTCCCCAATTCTTATCTTTGTTTCATGGGTGAACCAATTTGATTTTGGTGGTGCACTCAAAACTGCTCTGCATGTTGGTGCTTAAAGTGATTTTTGGTGCTGTGGAGCTTTTCTTTGGAATTCTCTGTTTGATTCACGTCTGAGAGGTAAGGGGAAGTAAATTTCGTACACTAGATAGAGTTTAAATTCCATTAAATGCATTAGAGAGCCACCAAGAGGCTCTAAGGGCTTAGATTGAATAGGAACTTTGGTTTGGAGACCAAGTCATGCTCTAAAACTGTGTTGAGCAAGTTCTAAATCATGCATGCTGTAAGATCCATGAAGAATGTTTTGATAAATTCCAAAAGGTTTTGAACAAGCTACAAATGTGTTGATCAAGTTCAAGCTCAACAAGCAACAACAAACATCAAGTTATGAAGAGAGAACCAACTCATGAAGACTTAGTTTGGTAGTTTATGTTTTATTGTTTTATCTTTAGCCTCACAAGTCTTTTAGTTTATGAGTTTGGGTAGAGTTTATTAGAGGGTAGTGAATCTCTTTTGATTGCATGATTATATCATATTTTGAGTATTCACTTTGCCTAAAATCAATAGGTGGCTTAAAGGTTTGAAAGAAAAGGTTTAGTTTTTGAGAAAACAAGTTTTAAGTGATTTTTAATGTTAATAATCGATTAACAGATTTTGATAATTGATTAACAGTGTATTTTGAACTGATAAGCGATTAACAAACTTTTGATAATCGATTATCTGAACTTTTACTCGAGTAAAACCTTTTTCACTCGAGTGAAATTTATGCAGCTTTCGTATTACTCGAGTAACACTCATTTCACTCGAGTAACTTGATCAGATATGGTTTTTTAAATACGTTTTTCACTTCTCAAAAGCCATTCTAAGTGCTCTAACTTTTGGGTATTCTATATAAACCTTTTCCTAATCATTTCTATCAACTAGAATCATTTTGATACACAATTTTACAAAGAATCAAAGCCACACTATTCTCTCTCACTCTCTCAAGATCAAAGCTCTCATTTTTATATTCTTTGATCAAGAACCTTGAATCTCTCATGTTGATATTTCATAACTTTTGAAAGAGATTCATAGGATTGTTTTTGTTTTCTATTGAGTTGTAATCATTGTAAGAGGCAAACATTCTACAACAAAGGAAGCCTTGATTTTGTGAATCAAGCAAGTTTAGTTGAAAGTCTTGAAGAAGCATTTCATCAAGCATTTGGAAGGCACTTTGAAGAATCTCAAAGTACTTGGAAGTCTTGTGAGTGAAGCAAGCAAAGAAGACTTGTTGTGGGGTTATCAACAAGCAAGTAGAGGTTAGATTAGATATCAATAGGGTTACAAGGCAAGGGTGTGGTATCTCTTGTAGGCTAGCAAGAAGGAAGTCTTGTGAGGCATTTACTTGTAATTTGAGAAACTCTAATTCCTCATAGTGAAGAATCTCTCTTGGTTGAAGAGGGGACTGGAGTAGCTTTCAAGTGGATGAAAGTGAACCAGGATAAATCACTGTGTCGTATCTCTAAACTCTCTACTCTTTACAATTAAAGTCTTTAATTGTGTTCTTGATTGAAAACCTAGAAAAAGTGATTTTTCTATATTTGATTGAATTGAATCTTTATTGTGCAAAATTGATAAAGGGAAAATCATTTTCATAACCTAGGTGAATCAATAAGAATATTAGTGTTGATTGTTTCCGCTTAATCTCTCATATAATATTTGTTAATTGATTGATTTTCATTGGTTTTAATCGTTTAGATTTGTTTCTTGCAAAAATCTTTCAAAGTTTCTATAACACCTATTCAACCCCCCCTTCTAGGTGTTCTCCTAGTGTTCCTAGTTATTTCACCCACCGAGTGTAGTTTTCCAACAATTGGTATCAAAGCTCGGTCGAAAGACACGAGCATAGAGCTTTTTCGTTAAGATCCTTAAAGAAACTACAATGGGTTCTACGAATCCTTTTGGTGGTGAAGGTGCTTCAATAAATCGCCCTCCTATGTTTGGTGGAGAGGGTTATGGTTATTGGAAAATTAGGATGAGAATCTTTATAGAAGCTATAGATGTGAACATTTGGGAAGCCATTGAAAATGGTCCTTATATTCCCTCAAAAGATGTAGAAGGTGTGCTTACACTTACTCCCAAAGATAAGTGGACCGATGATGATAAAAGGAAAATTCAATATGATTTAAAAGCAAAAAATATCATCACCTCCGCTCTATCTTATGATGAGTTCTTTAGAGTCTCCCAATGTAAAGATGCCAAAGATATGTGGGACACCTTGCAAGTCACACATGAAGGCACTAGTGAAGTTAGGCGTGCTAGATTAAATTCTTTGATGCATGAATATGAATTGTTTCGTATGTTGCCTAATGAATCTATATGTTTTATGCAAAAACGTTTTACTCATATTGTTAATCATCTCATTGCTCTTGGTAAAACTTTCGTGAATTGTGAACTTGTTAACAAAGTTTTAAGATGTCTAAGTAGGGAATGGCAACCCAAGGTTACCGCAATTGTTGAATCAAAGGACTTGGACACAATGGACTTAGCAACACTTTTCGGAAAGTTACAAGAACATGAAATGGAGCTTGAACGTTTGCAAATGCATGAAGAGTCGGATAAGTTCAAAGAGAGAAAAGGAATTGCTCTTAAAGCTCAAAGGTCATATAAAAAGGAAGAGAGTTCCGTTGATGATGATGATGTTGATAATGAAGATTCCGATTCGGACATTGATGAAGAGGAGATGAAGCTTCTACTAAGAAAGTTCAATAAAATTCTAAGGAGAAAAGGAAGGTTGAACAAGGACAAAAGTAAAGAGAAGGATCCCCCACACTACAAGACCAAGACTTCAAAAGAAGGTGTAGTTTGCCATGAACGTGGAAAGCCCAGTCATCTCAAGTACTCATGCTCTAAGTATCTCAAGAAGAAGGAGAAAGAGAAGAAAAATGCAAAACACAAAAGGGCATACATAGTTTGGAATAGTGATGATGAACAAGACAAGAAAAGCACAACTAGTAGTTCTTCGGATGATGAACATGACGCTTGTCTCAACTTGATAGCTCAAGTACATGAAGAGGAAAGCTCAAATGATGAATCAAGTGAGCAAAGTGACGAAAGCGATGTAAGTCTTACTAAATCCGAAATTTCTTCAAATTATGAAATGTTATATAATGCTTATGAAGAAATGCATAAACAATTTAAGAAACTAGCTTTGAAAAACATTGAAAGGAAGAAGCTCATTTTGAAACATCAACAAGAGATTTTAGAACTTCAAAAACAAGTTGATGAGCTTAATCTTCAAAATGAAACTCTTGATCTTATATATGCTAGTTCTTCTTGTGATTGTGCTAGTAGATTGAATATTGTGGTTGATTGTGAGAATTGCAAGTTGCTTAAGGATGAAAATGCTATTTTGAAAAATAAGCTTGCAAGTTTCTCAAATGGTGATATTAGATTGCGAACATTGTTAAATTTTCAAAGAGAAAATTCAAACAAGTTTGGTTTGGGTTATACTAATGCTAAGAGTAAATCTCAGAGAAATGTTGTTGATTTTTCAAAAGTTGATTTTTCAAATGCACCAACATGTTTCTATTGTGGTACTCATGGACATACTTCAAATGTGTGTTATATTAAAGTGCATGGTATACCTAAAGGAGATTTTGTTTGGATGAAAAAGGGTGAGAGTCCCTACACTAACAAAAATGGATCCAAAACCATTTGGATACCAAAAAGCAAAGCATGATTGTTTTGTAGGTATGATTGAAGAAGCAAATGAAGGTCTATACACATTTGATACAATTGACATTATTGATCTTCTTCAATTGGTATTAAGGAGAAAATTCTACAAATTGGTAACATTTGATATTATACAATTGGTATCTACAATTGATATTGTTAGATATTGCTCATAGTTCTCTCAATTGGTATTATTTCTTATAATGTGATATTGTTTATACTATTGAGAAAATACTATTGTTATCAAATTCTTTCAATTGTTTTACAATTGGTATCATGCTTTGGTTGTTATATCTCATTAATCTCTCTATGTTGGCTTAGATCTTTTATTTCAATTGGTATATATTTCTTTTTGATAATGCCAAAGGGGGAGAAATATGATGTTTTGAAACAAAGGGAGAAATTTTTAGATGTATGTTTGGAGAAAGGTTGTTTTGTTGTTTTTATATAGGTTGAGCAAAGTTGTTGGAGATAGGGGGAGAATCAAGCTTAACTCAATTGGATTTCAAATGTTAAAAGCATTAATTGAGGGGGAGCAAGAGTCTCACCAAGTGATCAAATGGTTCAAGCATCAACAACTTCAATGAACTTCAAACGATTTCAAAACATGTTTGTCATTTTCAAAAAGGGGGAGATTGTAAGATCCATGAAGAATGTTTTGATAAATGCCAAAAGGTTTTGAACAAGCTACAAATGTGTTGATCAAGTTCAAGCTCAACAAGCAACAACAAACATCAAGTTATGAAGAGAGAACCAACTCATGAAGACTTAGTTTGGTAGTTTATGTTTTATTGTTTTATCTTTAGCCTCACAAGTCTTTTAGTTTATGAGTTTGGGTAGAGTTTTTTAGAGGGTAGTGAATCTCTTTTGATTGCATGATTATATCATATTTTGAGTATTCACTTTGCCTAAAATCAATAGGTGGCTTAAAGGTTTGAAAGAAAAGGTTTAGTTTTTGAGAAAACAAGTTTTAAGTGATTTTTAATGTTAATAATCGATTAACAGATTTTGATAATTGATTAGTAGTGTATTTTGAACTGCTAATCGATTAACAAACTTTTGATAATCGATTATCTGAACTTTTACTCGAGTAAAACCTTTTTCACTCGAGTGAAATTTATGCAGCTTTCGTATTACTCGAGTAACACTCATTTCACTCGAGTGAATTGATCAGATATGGTTTTTTAAATACGTTTTTCACTTCTTAAAAGCCATTCTAAGTGCTCTAACTTTTGGGTATTCTATATAAACCTTTTCCTAATCATTTCTATCAACTAGAATCATTTTGATACACAATTTTACAAAGAATCAAAGCCACATTATTCTCTCTCACTCTCTCAAGATCAAAGCTCTCATTTTTATATTCTTTGATCAAGAACCTTGAATCTCTCATGTTGATATTTCATAACTTTTGAAAGAGATTCATAGGATTGTTTTTGTTTTCTATTGAGTTGTAATCATTGCAAGAGGCAAACATTCTACAACAAAGGAAGCCTTGATTTTGTGAATCAAGCAAGTTTAGTTGAAAGTCTTGAAGAAGCATTTCATCAAGCATTTGGAAGGCACTTTGAAGAATCTCAAAGTACTTGGAAGTCTTGTGAGTGAAGCAAGCAAAGAAGACTTGTTGTGGGGTTATCAACAAGCAAGTAGAGGTTAGATTAGATATCAATAGGGTTACAAGGCAAGGGTGTGGTATCTCTTGTAGGCTAGCAAGAAGGAAGTCTTGTGAGGCATTTACTTGTAATTTGAGAAACTCTAATTCCTCATAGTGAAGAATCTCTCTTGGTTGAAGAGGGGACTGGAGTAGCTTTCAAGTGGATGAAAGTGAACCAGGATAAATCACTGTGTCGTATCTCTAAACTCTCTACTCTTTACAATTAAAGTCTTTAATTGTGTTCTTGATTGAAAACCTAGAAAAAGTGATTTTTCTATATTTGATTGAATTGAATCTTTATTGTGCAAAATTGATAAAGGGAAAATCATTTTCATAACCTAGGTGAATCAATAAGAATATTGGTGTTGATTGTTTCCGCTTAATCTCTCATATAATATTTGTTAATTGATTGATTTTCATTGGTTTTAATCGTTTAGATTTGTTTCTTGCAAAAATCTTTCAAAGTTTCTATACCACCTATTCAACCCCCCCCCCCCCTTCTAGGTGTTCTCCTAGTGTTCCTAGTTATTTCACCCACCGAGTGTAGTTTTCCAACACATGCAAGCTTAAATGACCATGGTTTCATGAGTGTGATGTTTATTTTGCAATTTGAGGTATTGAGTTGCCAAATTGAGTATTTTATGCATTAATGGTTGATTCTCTGTCAAATCTGTTATTTGATATGAAATGAATGTTGTCGCATGTTCAAATTATGATATGTTAACTCTGTTGATCCTTGGAATGGACTGGAAATGAGTAGAAATGAAAATGGTATGTTGAAACTAAGATTTCAGTGTTTTCTGCTGCGAAACACTCGAGTATTAGACCAGGTACTCGAGTAAAACGTTTGTAAAACAATGTAATTTGAGCAAGAACACTCGAGTATTGTGTTTGGTACTCGAGTATCGAGCAAGACCTGAGGACATGTTAAGGCAAACCACTCGAGTAATGCAGGGGTGACTCGAGTATTCTGGAAATAATGATGAACACTCGAGTAACCCATGAACTACTCGAGTAATTTATTGAATTTGAAACCCAAATCCTCAGAAAGTCATGAACACTCGAGTAACCCTAAGTACACTCGAGTAATCTGGAAAAGTTGAAAAACACTCAAGTATGCTGAATTATACTCGAGTAATTTACCCAGAACCTGAGAAACACCATTTTCAATTCTAACTCAATTGGTTAAGGATTTCATAACCATAATCCAAGGGATCTGAACTTAAGAGGAATTGATTAATAGGGATACACCGTTTGGATGACGGTCCGTTTGGATGACGGAATGTGCCTAGGTGGCATGTAATATATTAATCAATTTCCTTCAACCTTAAAAATGATGCATTCATTTGGAGTTTGGATGGTAAGTCGTTTATCATGTTTTGGTAACATGAGGAGGGCCTCTGGGAGTGCCAATACGCTTGCTTGATGACACGTCGTTGACGTGGTCGGCTGAGTGGATGCCGATACGGTTATACCATTTGGATGATGGGCCGTTTGGATGACGGTACGTTGCTCGGGTGGCACATTATAACATTGCTCGGGTGGCATTGATTCCAAGCTTGTCGTGTACATTCTTGGTGAATGTACGAACTGTTGTATACCTAGGAATACAATGCACTGGTGAGTGCTGGGTTGTCAGGGATGGACGTCAAAGAGTGACATAGAATGATGGAGATAGGCATGAGAGCTAGATTCATGCATCATGCCACTCATTTGAATTAAGTGTGATAAATGAACAAGTATGAGCATCCTAATTGCATTCAATAACTGCTAAGTGCTAAATGTGATTGTTGTTCATTGTTGCATATTTACATATTCATATTGTGCAAATTTATACTCTGTTGATTATGTGTATAGAAATGCTTACCCCTATGCCCTTGTAGGTGATGTCACGTTACATCGCTTGCGTCGAGATCCGGCCACTTTTTAGTGGCATATGGATCTACGAGGATCACCGAGCGGTCTTCGAGGGAGAGGTAGAGGTTATCTTCTACCATCCCAACTCGATGGTCCGGTTTCATCCTCGTATATTTAGGATTCTCATCATGTACACTATGCACGTACCCCTCTTTTATACTTACCATGGACCACCTCCCACACGACCAGCTCGCTCATATCATAGTTTTTATTTTCAACCTACCCGCTCACACCCTTTTTCTTCTAGAGTCGTCCGCGAGGAGACTCCCCCTTCTGATCCGAGGAGTCCAGTCAGGGTTTCACCATCACCTGACCCGGTACCCAGTGGTAGGGTACACTCTCCCTCGGATGAGATCGAGGAGGATCCGGTGGAGGACGAGAGTGGGAGCGAGCCTGTCGTGCATTCTACTGGGAGTGATTGGAGGGACGATGATCCCTAGGTATGTGCGTATGGTGTATGATGCGGATCAGAGGATCCGATGTGTGGAGGCTGTGGAGGATACTTTGCTGCTGCTGTGATGATGATGATGCTACTACCTTTGTTCTTGGAGACTGTTGCTACTACTACTACTACTACTACATCTGATGCTACCGGATCTACGTGACCACCCTTGGAGTTTATATTTTGGCTATGTACATATGTTGTAAATATACTTTTGGGTACTCTAGGGTTTTGGTTACACTGCTAAGTAGATCTGTTTATGGACTTGTATGTTTTGGATCTTGGAGACTCTGATGTTGGGCTATGTACTTATGACTTTCATATATATATATAACCTATGTTTATATTCCTATCCAAGGCATAGTCCGATAATTTCCGCTTACTCTGATTTAATCTATTTGAGAGTTCGGTTGTGAAAACTATTTGATGGTATCAATTTTATCAATTAAAGTAAGGGTAGCTTCAGTTATTTTCTATGATATAAATACGATTCCAAAAGACGAATGTTACCCAACTTTTGAAAAGGTTTTAAAAATCGCCGAATTCGATACAACTGTTTTGTAATACCTTAGGGTTTATTCTCCAAGAATTCCAAGTGTTGATTTGTGCACCCGCTTTAAAAAGAAAATTTTACTTTCAGTTATTTTCTTAATACTCACAAGTCCATATATTATTCAATATAAAGGCTTAATTACTATATTATAGTTGATTAATCTGGAAGGGTGTCACAGATTGGTTTTTGGTTTTAGTTCTAAAAACTGTTTCGGATCGAATTGAACCACTAGTTATAAATATATATACAAAAATACACTCGTTTAGACTTAATACTTAAGCGCACATTGCACATATGGACAATGTTATCTTAGTTTGTGCTAGTTAGAAATGTCAATAACAAAGATAGTTGCTTTCATACATATATATTTATAACTTGTAACTAAAAAATACATGTTTATGACCAAATAATTAATTTTTATAAAAATTATATAAAAGTTTTAATTAAATTAAAACCGGATCGAATCAAACCGAAATCGAAACCGCATGTTTTATTTTGGATTGGACGGTATAGGATTTGATAATGTAATTGGATCGAACCGAACTGCATATATATTTTAATATTGGATCAGATGACTTTTTGCTTCAAAACCGAATCGAATCGGACTGCGAACACCCCTTGTTGTCCTAGTTGACCTCATGGTAATGAAAATTTAAGTGAAAATCTTAATACATTATTAAGAGACCACTAGCCCTTCTTTTTCCTTTCCCTCTACAATCAACTTCAAACATGTGATTCAATCCAACCACACCTCTAAGGTTATTCCACTCATAAATGTTTCTCCTTGTCTCCATTAAGAAGACAAAATTAGAGACTTAATTTCAAGAGTTACCGTGGAGCTCTAACAGGCCACAACAATTCTAGCTAATAAACCTCAAAGCTACTGCAGAGATAATGTTCTTCTCCTTGTCTCCATTAAGAAAACCACTGATTATGATGCTACTCCCTCCGGTCCTATTTATAAGTCACATTTTAGAAGGATTCTTTGGTCCTATTTATAAGTCACTTTGTATTTTCTAGGAGGCATTTATTGTTATTTTCTCTTATTTTCCCTTTGCTCATTAATGTGAAGTAATGCATTGTGAAATTCCCAATGCAAGTTAAGAGGGTAAGATTGTAATGTTGAAGTATTTTTTTAAAGTTTCAAGAAACCTAACTACCCTCCTTGGTCCATGTGATATGGTTAAGTATGCCCTATAAATAGAACCAGATGGAGTATTTTTTGATACAACCCTCCACATTCACTTCTATATCCTTGATCATAGATATCTTTTCTCCCAACTTCCTTATATGAGCCATAAGTTGGTGCTTGTTTTTTGTTAGTAACCCTTGCCATCGTTTTTTTCGCATCTTTGTTATAGGATCTAGTAAATTTTAGGGCTCAGTTATTTATTGTGGCTACTCAATCCCTTTCTCAGTAGCTAGATTTTTAGGCACAACCTCAATCACTCCTAGATTCATGGGTAACACTTTTAGAAATCCCCATGGAGTTTTCTTTTAGGAAAATGCTAAAGGACACTTGATAAGAAATTAAAAGTTGTATTTTGGCATAAAAAAAATGTGATTTTTGAGATTTTTGAAAGAGTGATTAATGTCAACATATGATTGTTTTTCCACCTTTAGCAACCTTAACAAGTGCTTAGCAAGACCCTTTCTTTTATAGATAGGTGCACGTTAGGTGCTTCATCTATCCTTAACTGCATGTTTATGGCCTCGGGATTAGCCCCTCCAAGCGGTGTTCAGGGTTTAGTGAATGTTTCTGTTGCCCACTGCGGAGATGCACTGCACACTTCTTAGGTCTTCAAGAATGTTGCTCATTCTTCGAGTCATGCGTTAAGAGATGATATTCCCTCCGTCTCTAATTATAAGGCTCTCTTAACACTTTTATTTTGTCCCTATTTATAAGGCCCTTTACCAATTTTCAATGAGCATTAATTATTTTTTTCCACAAACACCCCTATTTATTTAACACTTTTTAGATTCCCAATAATATTAATAGGGGTAATTTTGAAAATACATATCAAAAGTTCACATTTCCAATACAATTAACTAAATTATTCCACATTCTTAATGGACGTGAAATCTTCCAAGAAGACCTTATAATTAGGAACGAAGGTAGTATAAATGAATGGATTTGTTCCATGATTTTAAGGATTGTGCGAATTATAGAGGGATTAAGCTTATGAGTCATACCATGAAACTTTGGGAAAGGGTGATAGAGCGAAGATTGAGACAGGAGACTCATGTTACTGAGAATCAATTTGGCTTCATGCCGGGGAGATCAACTATGGAGGCAATATATTTACTGCGCCGGTTGATGGAGGAATACCGGAGGCAACAAAAGGATCTGCATATGGTTTTTATTGATCTGGAGAAAGCTTATGATAGAGTGCCTAGAGAGGTACTATGGAGGGATCTCGAGAAGAAAGGGGTGCGTGTTCCCTATATTAGAGCCATTAAGGATATGTATGACGGGGTCAAGACGAGCGTGAGGACACAAAGTGGGATTTCAGAAGATTTTCCCATCACGATAGGTCTACACCAAGGGTCAAGTTTGAGCCCCTACCTCTTTACACTAGTCTTGGATGTGCTTACGGAACATGTCCAAGAACCAGTGCCCAAATGCATGCTCTTTGCGGATGATATTGTTCTTATTGGGGATACTAGAGAGGAAATAAATGGGAAGATTGAAATGTGGAGACAAGCTTTAGAAGGGTCTGGATTCCGGATAAGTCGAAGCAAGACAGAGTATATGGAGTGTAATTTTAGCAAGAGGCACATAGGCCTTACTCGGGAGATGAAGGTTGGAGAGCATGTCTTAGCACAAGTCCCGAAGTTTAAGTATCTTGGTTCTATCATACAGCAGGATGCAGAAATAGAAGGGGATGTAAATCATAGGATTCAAGCAGGGTGGATGAAATGGAGGAGTGCCTCGAGCGTGTTATGTGATAAGAAGGTACCACTTAAACTTAAAGGAAGGTTCTACCGCACAGTTGTAAGACCGGCGATGTTATATGGGACAGAGTGTTGGGCGGCAAAGGGCACACAAGAGAATAAACTTCATGTTGCAGAGATGACGATGCTGCGGTGGATGAGTGGGCATACCAGACAAGATCGGATTAGAAATGAGTATATTCGAGAAAAAGTCGGGGTTTCTCCTATTGTTGAAAAAATGGTTGAATCTCGTCTTAGGTGGTTTGGGCATGTGTGGAGGAGACCGGTGGAAGCCCCGGTTAGGAGGGTAGACCAAATGGAGGGTACTACAAGGGCTAGAGGAAGAGGAAGACCTAGAAAAACTATAGGCGAAACAATTGAGAAGGATATGGCAATCAATGCCTTATCAAAAGACATGATTTATGATAGGCCTTTATGGCGTCGTTTGTGTAGGATTCTCATGTTTTGATGCTAACAATCTCTCTCCAAGCAACAACATTGGCAACAAGCAAGCTACACCACATGAAGATTAGAATTAGGATTTTTATTAATTCTATTTCAATGTAATCTTTATTTTATGCAATGCATCTCATTGGTGTGGGTAGCTTAGGTGATTTTAAGAATATTTAAATAATGTTTGATTAAGAGTGAAGATACTTTAAATCTTGATTAAATAGCTCTATTAAAAGTTTTGTGAAAATCCTTTTAGAAAAACCTTGTTTTTATTCAGATTCTGATCAGTTTACTCGAGTAATGAGTATTGGATCACTCGAGTAATTTATGTCATGACAGGTTAATCGAGTAATGGTTTACACATCACTCGAGTAACTTAATCTGACATGTTTTAATCGAGTGAAGTTATATGGTTTACTCGAGTAATTCAATCAGTGTTTGAAAATTTTAAAAGGACTTAATTTTCTCTTTCACTATAACATACATTCATTCTTACAATTTTCTATACATTTTTTTTAAAAAGAAATTCAAGAGCTATTTTACATCTTTCAAGAGCTATCAAGATTCAACAAGAAACTTTTCATTCTTCACTCTATTTCTCTCATTGTTCAAATATTCTTGAGATCATAATTTTGTTCTTAGTGGTTGTTGAAGATTTGCAATTTGTGATTGCATCATTGAAGTTTCAACACAAGTGAAGAATCTCACAAGGAAGACTTTGAGGATCAAATCAAAGCAAGAAAAGAGGATTGGTTGGAAGCATCTTCAATCAATTAGCAAGGAAATCTAGAATTCTCAAAAGGGGTAGATTAGATCAAAGTGTTTGGTACACACTTTGAGTTGGGTTTTAAGATAGGAGAACTAAGAATCTAGTTGCATCTTAAAACATTGTAAAATCTACATTTGAAGATTTCTAGTGAAGAATCTCTCTTGATTCAAGAGGGGACTGGAGTAGCTTTCAAGTGGGTGAAAGTGAACCAGGATAAATCCTTGTGTCTCTTTTATTTTCATTCCTTGTATTGCTTTAATTCATTAACAATTGCATTTTTAGGTTAGAATTGGGGTTATTTTAATTCTACTCAATTGATCTAAAATTGTATGTTAATATTACTTGAAATTGTTCATATTAATCATTTATAATTTGTTGAATCATCATAGCATTGTAATTCTTGAAGAACTCCATTGAAAACTGAGTTTTAATTGAATTTTACCCAGTTTACTCGAGTAAAGTTCTTGTCACTCGAGTAATCTGCTTTCAGTTTATGAACAATACTCGAGTAGGTTTTCTGTTACTCGAGTGATTTAAAAATAGCTTTCGTAATACTCGAGTGATTTGCAGAATACTCGAGTGAAATTATTTTTGCTTGCGTATTACTCGAGTGAAGACTTGAGTTACTCGAGTAATCTGACTTGAATTTTTAAGAAAACTTATTTTCATAAAACCATTCTCTTAGGTGGACGAAAAATCTGTAATAAGGCTTCAATATTCTATTCACCCCCCCTCTAGACTATATTGAGCCGCTTGTTGGTTTCCAACAAGTGGTATCAGAGCTCGGACGAAAAATCCGAGCCTTAAAAAGCTTTTTCGAAAAGATCCTTTTTACTTGGAAACAATGGGCTCAATTTCAAATCCTTTTGGTGGTGAAGGAGCTTCCATTAATCGTCCTCCACTATTCAATGGTGAGGGTTACGCTTATTGGAAGGTCCGCATGAAAATTTTTATTCAAGCCATAGATATGGAAATTTGGAACGCCATAGAGAATGGACCTTTTGTTCCTCAAACGAAAGTAAATGATGTTGTTTCGGTCAAACCAAAATCGAGTTGGGACAATGATGCTAAGAAGAAAGTTGCATTTGATTTAAAAGCTAAAAATATCATCACGTCCGCTCTTTCTTATGATGAGTTCTTTCGAGTATCTCAATGTGTTGATGCTAAACAAATGTGGGACACATTACAAGTCACACATGAGGGCACTTCGGAGGTTAGAAGGGCTAGGCTAAATACACTCATGCATGAATATGAACTCTTTCGTATGTTACCTAATGAAAATATATGTGACATGCAAAAGCGGTTCACTCATATCATAAATCATCTTTCTGCACTTGGAAAAGTTATAACTAATGGTGAAGTTGTTAATAAGATTTTGAGATGTCTTAGCAGGGAATGGCAACCTAAGGTGACGGCCATTATGGAAGCTAGAGACGTGGATCAAATTGACTTAGCAACTCTATTCGGAAAGCTTCAAGAGCATGAAATGGAGCTTGGGCGGTTATCCATGAATGAAGATGCCGATAGAAAGAAAAAGGGGATAGCTCTTAAATCAACTTCAAAATCCCTTAAGGCACAAGAGGAAAACTCTCAAGTGGATGACTCGGACTCCGATATAGATGATGAGACCCTTGGCTTGCTAGTTAAAAAGCTTGGTAGGTTCCTTAAGAAAAAGGGGAACTTTAATAGAAATAGACAAAGAGATTCTAAGGACTCACAACCAAGAAATAAGACTAACAAGGATCACATCAAGTGTCATGGGTGTGGAAATCTTGGTCACTATCGATCGAATTGCCCAACTCATTCTAAGAAGTCGGAAGGTGACAACTCTAAGTTCAACTCATCTAAAGGAAAAATGGCTTACATAGTATGGGATGAAGTGGAGAGTCAATCAACATCTAGCTCATCGGATGATGAAGAACTTGCAAATCTATGTTTGATGACGAAGCTTGATGAAGAGGAATCTTCGAGCATTAAATCAAGTGAGAACGTCAATGAGGTAGATTATCTTTCCGATGCTAGCTCTAGTTCTAATTCTCCTTCATTCAATGAATTGTACAATGTGTATGTAGAGATGCATAAAGAGTTGAAGAAACTTGCTAAAATAAATGTTGAAAGAAAGAATTTCATAATGAAGCAACATGAAAAGATAATTGAACTTCAAAAAGATTTAGAAGAAATTAAGCTTCAAAATGAAACACTTGAACTCATTTATGCAAACTCTACATGCAATTGTGAATTGAAATCAAATGAGACTCCATCTTGTGAAAATTGCAAGTCTTTGAAAAAAGAAGTTTTTAATTTGAATGATCGACTTGCAAGGCTCATGAAAGGAGATACTTCATTAGATCATTTGCTTTCAACTCAAAGGAACAATAGCAATAGATCCGGTCTTGGCTATACCAAACCTAAGAAACGCAATTATCACAAAGTTGGTGGATTTTTAAAGAATAAGATTTCTAAAAACCCAACTTGCCATTATTGTGGGATCTTTGGGCATACCACGAATAAAGAAATTTGGTATATGAAGTGGAGAATATATTTGGATTGTTAAGGGGACTTCTCCTCATGCTAACAACAAAGGACCCAAGACCACTTGGGTACCTAAGTCAACCAAATGATATCTTTCTTGTAGGTGTGTCTTCGAACCAAAGAGCGCAAATGGTACTTGGATAGTGGTTGTTCGAGACACATGACGGGAGACAAAACGCACTTCATGGAACTTACTCCAAAAAGTGGTGGATTTGTGACATACGGCGACAACAACAAGGGCAAAATTCTAGGAGTCGGGAAGATCGACTTGATGCAAAGCGAATTCGAGATGTCGATGATGGGAGAGCTTACATTCTTTCTTGGCCTTCAAATAAAGCAGCTTAATGATGGCATTTATATTCATCAGAGTAAATATTGTAGAGAGCTTCTCAAACGTTTTGGGATGGATTCGTGCAAATCCGCTTCTACACCAATGAGCGTTGCATGCTACCTAGATCAAGATGAGGCTGGAAAAGCGGTAGAGGTAACGAAATATCGTGGTATTATTGGTAGTTTGTTATACTTAACTGCATCTAGGCCTGACATCATGTTTAGTGTATGTATGTGTGCACGTTTTCAAGCAAAACCGAAATAGTCGCATCTAACTGCTGTCAAAAGAATTATGAAATACTTAAAGGGTACAACGAATACTGCACTTTATTATCCTAGGGATGCTTTTCTAAAACTTATAGGTTATTCGGACTCTGACTTTGCCGGTTGTAAAGTTGAGCGAAAAAGTACAAGCGGAACATGCCATTTAATTGGTAGTTCACTTGTATCGTGGTTTTCTAAAAAGCAAAATTGTGTAGCTTTATCAACCGCGGAGGCCGAATACATAGCAGCCGGTAGTTGTTGTGCTCAAATCCTTTGGATGAAGCAACAATTATCTGACTTTGGTTTAAATTTGACAAAAATCCCTATAAAGTGTGATAACACTTCGGCAATTAATTTGACTAAAAATCCAGTATTACACTCAAGGACAAAGCATATTGAAATTAGGCATCACTTTTTGAGAGATCATGTTCAAAAAGGTGATTGTGTTATTGAGTTTGTTCAAACTTCGGATCAATTAGCTGATATCTTTACAAAACCATTACCAAGGGACACATTTTATAAAATTCGAAGAGAACTTGGTATTTTTGATGAATCAACTATTAGCTAATTGTATTTGATGCTTTTAGAAATCACCTTCAAGCCTATTTCAATGTGATTTGTATTTTGAGTTGTTGTATCTTATTAAAGTGTGTTCTTAACTTTTTTGATATGTAGTTATGTGTGTATGTTTTCTATAATATGTTAAATGCTTTATTTGTATGTGTGTTACTTGCTAAATGCTAAGTGTTACTATGTGTTTGTGCATGAAAAATGATTTTGCATGAAAAATTGAAATTTTTTAAAATTCTGGACAGTTCACTCGAGTAACAGATATTTCACTCGAGTAATTTTAAAATCTCTTTCGTATTACTCGAGTGATTCTGTCTGTCACTCGATTAATTTTAAAATGACTTTCGTATCACTCGATTAGTTCATCCATCACTCGAGTGAAAACTTTTTAACTTTCGGCATACTCGAGTAACATTTTTCTTTTCACTCGATTACTGCTCGAATCACTCGAGTAACGCATGAACATTACTTGAGTAACTTACGTGATTTTAAAAGCTGAACTGTTGCAACCTGTTTCATTTTCTCGCCTCTTTCTCTCTCTTGTTCGTCATTCTCTCTTCTCTCTCATACGGTTCTTCATCAAATCATCATTTTCAGCCACAAAAACTCACAAATCATACAAATTTCTTCCATATTTCATCATTATATCATCATTTCTACTCATTTCACTCATCATTTTCACCAATTATACCCAAAATCCGAAAAACCCCAAACCAAAACTCTAACCCCCAAAACCGAATTTTTTTTTCTCTGCAATTTCTGAATCAATGGCCTCTTCCTCACAAACTCAACCTCCTCGAAAGAAAGCAAAGCAAGGAGCAGGCCGTAACGACCCCTGGTTTTTTGGAATCAACCGAGACATGCGGGAACCGACATTTATCAATCGCTTTTTTGGTCTTACACGGTATGTTAAGTTTGCTTGGTTGCATAAGGAGCAATTTCCGTTTGTAGAGGATTTAGAATTTCAGAATTTGAAGAGGTTTTTAGAATTTGAGACTCATTATTACCCTAGGCTTGTCAGACAATTTTATCAAAATTTTACTAAGCTAGATGGTGAGTATCAAACAATGGTTAGAGGACATCATTTTGTTATAAAGCCTGAAGATTTGACAATGATGTTTGGTTTAGAAAACAAGGGAACTTATCTTGGTGATGCTGAATGTCTGGATTTGAATGTGGATACTAATAAGATTTATACTGATTTGATGCGTACTGGTGTATCTTGGGGTGATAGGACTACTAGACCTGTATCACCTTTGCATGCTGTGGATAGAGTGTTCATGTACATTGTCTCTTATTGTTTGATTCCGAAATGTAATCAAAATTATGCACAATTGCACGATGATGATCTTATTTTGTATCATGGGATCAAAAAGAGATATAAGATGAATTGGAATAAAATGTTTTTAGCTCGTATGGAAGCTGCTGCTCAATCTCCTCCTACCCAATTCTTGCCATATCCTATGCATGTCACCAAGATCATGAGGTATTACCGTGTTCCAATCACTGATGATGAGCCAGCTGTACAGGAAAATAAAAATAACTGGTGTCTTAATGATTCACACATTAGTTATATGAAAATTGCTTGGCATAGGGAAAGTCGCACTTGGTTATGGAAATCACAGATTAAGGAAATGGCTGAAGCTGCAAAGGCTGCAAGAGCTTCGGGTTCTAGGAAAAGGACTTTACTTGGTGATAGGGCTGGTGCATCTTCTTCTGCTCCTCCTCCTTCTACTGATCCGATGGATACCGATCGCGTTGAGGACTATATCAATTTGGACAATCTTGGTACTCCATTTGATGCACAGGCTGCTCATGAGTCATTGGTTGAGCACATCAATGCTAAATTTACTCAGTTGGAGATGA
The DNA here is from genome assembly GCA_037953625.1 of Crotalaria pallida. Classification (NCBI taxonomy): domain Eukaryota; kingdom Viridiplantae; phylum Streptophyta; class Magnoliopsida; order Fabales; family Fabaceae; genus Crotalaria; species Crotalaria pallida. The sequence goes on from CM075651.1 coordinate 57,705,425, forward strand.
GACAAGATGTGAAGAATATTGCCATGGAGCATCGTTTAATGGATTATATGTCTGGTCTCTTTTCTCATCATTTCCTTCCTCCTCCACCTGATTCCTAGACCTGTGGATGATGTTTGATTTCTGTTTCATGTTTCATATGCATATTTCTGACTATGTTCTGTTTATGTTTCTGTTTCATGTTTATGACTCTGTTGCTTCTATGTTTTAGGGCCTTATGTATGGCCTAGTTTGGTTCGTTTTGTTTGATTATCTGCTATGGTTGATGTCTTTCTGCTTTACACTATGATTTGCTGCGTAGTGTGATACTCTGATATTATGGATTATGGTGCTATATTCGTTGTGCGTTTATATTCGTTGTGGCACTATTGTGGTTTATTTTGGTATTGTCTTTATTGTTATCTTATTTTTTATACCATTGTGAACTACTTACCTTCCACTTTTGGCAAAGGACTTTTCTCACAATTCTTATCTTTTTAATGATGCCAAAAGGGGGAGAATATTTTGTTGATGTTGTTCTTGTAGGTTAAGTTTTATTATATTTTTCCTAGGTGTTTTACATTTAGGGGGAGTATGTTAAAACTTAGTGCTTAATTGAAAAGGAGGTTTGTCATCATCAAAAAGGGGGAGTTTGTAGGATTCTCATGTTTTGATGCTAACAATCTCTCTCCAAGCAACAACATTGGCAACAAGCAAGCTACACCACATGAAGATTAGAATTAGGATTTTTATTAATTCTATTTCAATGTAATCTTTATTTTATGCAATGCATCTCATTGGTGTGGGTAGCTTAGGTGATTTTAAGAATATTTAAATAATGTTTTATTAAGAGTGAAGATACTTTAAATCTTGATTAAATAGCTCTATTAAAAGTTTTGTGAAAATCCTTTTAGAAAAACCTTGTTTTTATTCAGATTCTGATCAGTTTACTCGAGTAATGAGTATTGGATCACTCGAGTAATTTATGTCATGACAGGTTAATCGAGTAATGGTTTACACATCACTCGAGTAACTTAATCTGACATGTTTTAATCGAGTGAAGTTATATGGTTTACTCGAGTAATTCAATCAGTGTTTGAAAATTTTAAAAGGACTTAATTTTCTCTTTCACTATAACATACATTCATTCTTACAATTTTCTATACATTTTTTTAAAAAAGCAATTCAAGAGCTATTTTACATCTTTCAAGAGCTATCAAGATTCAACAAGAAACTTTTCATTCTTCACTCTATTTCTCTCATTGTTCAAATATTCTTGAGATCATAATTTTGTTCTTAGTGGTTGTTAAAGATTTGCAATTTGTGATTGCATCATTGAAGTTTCAACACAAGTGAAGAATCTCACAAGGAAGACTTTGAGGATCAAATCAAAGCAAGAAAAGAGGATTGGTTGGAAGCATCTTCAATCAATTAGCAAGGAAATCTAGAATTCTCAAAAGGGGTAGATTAGATCAAAGTGTTTGGTACACACTTTGAGTTGGGTTTTAAGATAGGAGAACTAAGAATCTAGTTGCATCTTAAAACATTGTAAAATCTACATTTGAAGATTTCTAGTGAAGAATCTCTCTTGATTCAAGAGGGGACTGGAGTAGCTTTCATGTGGGTGAAAGTGAACCAGGATAAATCCTTGTGTCTCTTTTATTTCATTCCTTGTATTGCTTTAATTCATTAACAATTGCATTTTTAGGTTAGAATTGGGGTTATTTTAATTCTACTCAATTGATCTAAAATTGTATGTTAATATTACTTGAAATTGTTCATATTAATCATTTATAATTTGTTGAATCATCATAGCATTGTAATTCTTGAAGAACTCCATTGAAAACTGAGTTTTAATTGAATTTTACCCAGTTTACTCGAGTAAAGTTCTTGTCACTCGAGTAATCTGCTTTCAGTTTATGAACAATACTCGAGTAGGTTTTCTGTTACTCGAGTGATTTAAAAATAGCTTTCGTAATACTCGAGTGATTTGCAGAATACTCGAGTGAAATTATTTTTGCTTGCGTATTACTCGAGTGAAGACTTGAGTTACTCGAGTAATCTGACTTGAATTTTTAAGAAAACTTATTTTCATAAAACCATTCTCTTAGGTGGACGAAAAATCTGTAATAAGGCTTCAATATTCTATTCACCCCCCCTCTAGACTATATTGAGCCGCTTGTTGGTTTCCAACAGTTTGATCCATGTAGCCGACCCCACCTAGTGGGACAAAGGCTTAGTTGTTGTTGTTGTTGTTGTTGTTAATGACAATAATGCTCGGGAAACTAAGGGAGTCGTTTTGAATCCTAATTCTTCTATCGAGAGAATTTATGATTCTTCGGCTCCTTTTGATACTCCTAAGTCCTAACACTTTAGAAGACAAGGGTTTAGCTTTGGGCCATGGGCCATGCTATTATGAGTCCAATTGATGAAGAAGAAGATGATGGCGGGCGGGCGGCGGCCGCTACTCCATATATTGAGTCAAAGAGATTCTTTACAAGCTCAAATTATCAATGTTAAACTAAATGAAGTCACAGAGATAATTCGTTTTGGAGGTTAAAGAAAAAGGAAAATGCTAACAAGTGTTTTTAGGACACTTATTAAGAAGCTTTATATAGTGTAAATGCATGAAAATGTGTGATTTTTTGTATTCTCGAGACATAAAAGAATGTGCACTTATGATTTATTTTCCAATGTTAGTAATTTTAACAAGTGCCCTGCCCTTAGGGCACTTGTTAACAAGACCCAAATAAAAATAATCGCAAGTGTATTAATGACTTCTACCCAAAGCTTCTAAGAAAAACATTTTCAAAACAAGCTCGATCAAAAGGTAAAAAGAAAGCACTTTCAAATGGACAACATCGTGACTGGAAGCTTATTAAAGAATTAGTAAAGGACTCTAATTATGAAGATGAAGATTTGCTTTATGAAAATCGAATGGCATTTATGAAGAGTTTGTCAAATACATATAACATATCTTTGGCAAAAAAAATTTGAGCATAGAAAAAAAGGGAAGAAAACATGGAATTCAGGTAAATCTTTGGAAATAAGTTTCAAGGAAAGGGACGAGAAAGCATTTAATAGACTCTTGAAATAATTATTAGATGATTTATTTCTTTCGAATTACATTTTTGCTTTGTCGTGGTGTTTTAATTCTCCCTCTTAGGCTAGGTTCTATCTTAACATCATAATCACCAAGCATTATATTTCTGAACATGGTTGTAAACTTTTTGCTCCCTATGTTGCTTGTCGTATTTCTCAAAAGATGCCAAGCACACAAACGATGGTGTGCATTGGGAAAACTCTCCTGATGGCATTTTTCATTGCTATGTCACCATCAGTGATGACAACATTAGGAGTCTTCCCTTTCATTGCACTCAAAAACTGTTGAAGCAATCATACATAGGTGCCCTCAGTTTCATCACTCACCACAACACCCCCGAACACAATGGTATGGTTATGATTGTTCGCACCCAAGAATATAACCAGTGAACAGTTGTACTTGTTTCTTCCATACGTCGCATCAAAAGCCAACACATCCCCAAATATCTCGTAACCAAAGCGGCTGGATCCATCAGACCAGAAAATTTTCTCCAAATGATTGTCATCTCCAATTGTGTATGACCAATACATCCCAGGGTCTGTTAGTGTTAGGTCCTCTAGGTAACAAAGTGTCTTGTTCCTAACACCATCACTTGTCATTCTTTCCTTCTGAATCATGTTGTACATGTCCCTCTTTCGGAAACCAATTTTGTCATAACCAGTAGCTTGCTCGGCAAGAGAACCATAAATGTGCGGCGTGCTAATGCCAACACTGCGCAAACTACGGACCTGAGCAACATCTTCCTTCCCAATTCTCCGGAGGGAACGTAACTTACCAACAAATTTCTAACCCATCAATGGATGATTGTGCTCATCGTTAAAGTACGCCACCTCCCAACGGCTGGACTCTTGATTAAGACAAATGAGCATAGCAGCTTCAAAACCATGGCGAGTAATGGCCTTTGGTTCACGGCGGCGATTCTCAATTATGCCAACTTGACGATAACCCTGACTGGTGCACAAAAAATTGTGCCTAACAACAACTCCACCTGCATTCCTTCCGATCTTGCTTTTTCGAACGATAAATCCAGCCACTAAACCGTATGTGTTGTAAAAGTCATAACCAGTACCATTATCACCAAAATGGTATTTGTAAACCTCATCACCATTCAACAAGTCAAACCTCACCCTACCTATATCTACCATTCCATCAATACGATACTCATCTTCTGCGTTCGCAGGATCAACCTAAATAAACATAAATAAACAAAATTTAGCTCTTGGCCTCGTTTTTAGATACAAAAAAATTAAACTCACAAAATAAATCAAACACAAATGTTGTACAAAGTAAAACGAGTTTTGAAATCTACCTCATTTCCGGCCTCGTTCACGAAATCACTGTAAGATGTGTTGCCTACCAAAACGGAGCTTGATACTTCACACATTCTTCGGCTCTCTAAATTCAAAATAAATAAAAGATTAAATGTAAAATAATAAAGGAATTAATAACTGTGACTTTCAAAATATAAAAGAGTAGCAGTACGAAGCATTTCTTAGGCTGCTAGCTTTGGTTGGTCTTATTGGTTCGCGAGATAAAATTGTTATCATGTTTTCGGTATTTAGCTTGAGGTTCCTGAGTATTACTTATACTCGGTCCTTTTGCCTATTTTAATAAATTTTCCATATCTAACAAAATAGCAATGACATCTAAACAAATAAATTTTCCTTATCGAAAAATAATGGGTTATCATCTCTGTGTGTGAAACAAATATATGCATCTAATTTCCAGATCTGGAACACTACACTACATCTAAAAAAAGGGGGACATTTGTGACCTTATCACCATTCTATTAAAAATGAGATTACCACATAGATTACCTTCAAAATGGAGATATCAACACAAGGCGGGGAACGGAGCTGAGGATGAAGACAGAAGGCAGGGAACGGAGCTGAGGATGAAGACAAATGAGGTTGAGGTACACAGCCTGAGGACCGGAGCTGAGGATGAAGACAGATGGGGTTTGGTACACAGCCTCAGGACCGAAGCTAAGGATGGACATAGCAATGGGGATGGATGAGGACTGGAGTTCACAACGAAGAAAAAGAGGAACTTTTCAGATCTGTGAACTTGTACCAAATAATGGACCTATCAGTACGACTTTGTGCTATTTATTTATTTTTGGTCAAAACTTTGTGCTATTTCTGTTGGAACGGAATACGGATGTAGTTACCGTTATATGTAATTGTACATGGGTCCATGGCTACTTGATAACTGGGGTCAAATGTCAGTTAATGGGCACCACATCTGGTGCCTTGACTTTCGGCACCATGCTAACTTTCGGCACCATGCTATTACCCCCCGTTAACAAACGAGACTAAGATGCAAATAGGTTCACCATTGAGCCAATGATCATACGTGAAAGAAATTTGGTCATTCAAAGTATACATAAAACCACTCCTTAAAGCTCCCATGGCTTTCATAATGGAGCGCCAAATAATAAGTCCCCTTGAACATAACAATCTAGGGGTGTAAGTGTGTAACGGTTCGGCCTTGTCCGGTTTTTGATCGATATTAGGGATCAAATCAATAAATTTAACATAGTCCGGTCTAATTCGGTCTAGATATTTGTTATATACAAAGAGCATACTAGACTGTTAATAAATGGTCTGGTCCGGTTCGGTCTATTTAGCACACGTAAATAATGATATTTTTATGAATGGATTGTTCATAAATGCATGGTACTAAGCAAACAGCAAAAAAAACCCCTATTATTGTTGTTGCTATGAAGAGATGAAAAGATGAAATTTGTTTTTATTGTTACTTTACGTACATTTACATATAATATATATATATATATATATATATATAGTGCAAGTCATTTGAGTATTACATAGTGTAGATAAGAAGAGAATAAATTCAAAATTAAATACAACGGAGTGCTATAACTAATAGAGAGAATAGTGCCACAACACACAGTGTTTTTGTTTTTAATTTTTAAGTAACCTGGTCTTAACGATCTCAAAAATAATAAGATTATGGATCGAACCATAAAGCAAGGGTCTGAAAATTTTGAGATCGAACCAGATCATGAGATCAGACCGGACTATATTTTACGGTCCAGTCGGATTTAATCTGAGCGATCTTCCGGTTTGAGACCGAATCGCTTACACCCTTATAATCAGTTTGCAAAACATGCTTCCCTCTCCCATATTTACTAGATAGCACACAAAACCATAACTTATGAAAGTTTTATAGGAGCTTGGCCAACGTCGCAGTGTGCGCCAAGCGAGAAGGGAGTAAACAAGTATTCACTCCGTTTCATATGTAATGTTGTTTTAGCATTTGTACCATATTTCATAAGTCTTGTTCTTTTATAAACCCAATACATAATTAATGTTATTTTTTCAAACACACTTATATTTATTACACTCTCTTTTTCACTTCCAATACCTTTCTATCTCTTCAATAATGATTATATAGGGGTATTATAGTCAAAATACAACAAATCCTTATATCATTTAACCATTTCTTAAAACTCGTGCATAACCTTTAAATACACTACATATGAAGAAACAGTGGGAGTAATACTACCTAACTTTCTTTACATAAATTCTTTTAAAAAAATCTAAATATTAAGGGAGAGAGGAAATAAATACAAAAGTGGACACATTTTATTGGACATTTTATAGGACTTGTCAAGTACTAACTTTGTAGGACTTGTCAACTTATGCTTCCAATTTTCCAATATCTGCCAAGCAATTTCGAGCGAAATGATATCCAAAAATAAATAGCTACTCGCTTTTCTAGTATCGCATACATTAAAACATAAATCTACATGACATATTCAACTGAAAATTTTTATGAATTAAATCTCTGCGGTTCTGGAGCTCTGAACTTTGGCCCCAACAAGGTCCGAGAGTCGTTCAAGTGCAACATCAACAGCATCCTTAAACCCAGCATCACTGGCATTGGGATGTGCATAAGTGAGCCTAGGGATCAAGTTTATGACCTCTTCACGCATCCTCTTCACCTCTTCATCCTCAATCTTCATCAACACCTCTTCAATCTTCTTTTTCCCAATAGCCTCTTTCTCATCAATGTAGACTGAATAAGTTTGTGTCTCTTGAGGCAAATACCATGCATATTGTGTATATGCTGTGTGTGGAGAGAAGAAAACAGGTATGCAACCAGCTAAGATTGAATCAAAAGTTGACCTTCTGGTGAAGGAGTCACCAGGTGCTTGAAGACAAAACTTAGACTTTTGCATCACTTCAAGTACCACCATTGGCTCATGGCACTTGCTAGCTCCACTCCCGCATTGTACCAACATGCATTGTGATGATTCTTCGCTGCATTGCTTCACTATCTCATCACGTACCTTCGCAGACCAAAAAAAAAAACACATACAAGAATTAACAAACCGAACATATTAAAAAAATTAAGGAAAACATATAACATGTGCAACACTATGTACTTTTCCATATATAATATATTAAAGTGCGAGGATTGGTAAAAATATTATAAAGTAAGAAATTTTTAGCTAAATATATTTTTTTAATCAATACTAATACTTTTTTTTTTGTCCGAATTCCTTACGGAACCACCGGTATCCCAAGAGCACCCTTAATACCAGGGAGTCCTTGAGACTAATCCGGAGCGAGCTGCGTGGCTGGCTCTCCCAGCGAGATGTTTTTAGTGGGAATCGAACCTGGGGCTACTAGCACCCTTGTCTCATTCCCAGGATTTCAGTTGGGACCTTACACCAACTGAACCAAGTCCCGTTTGTAATCAATACTAATACTTTGATACATAAAATAATACAGTACAAAATATTTAACGACAGATGTATGTTGTCCCATTATTAAGTACGGAGTACTCTACATTGCATAAAGTTACTGAACCATAAAGTTACTTGAAACTTTATGAAAGACCTTATTCTATAAATTAACGATGGAATTTATTAATTTTTAAAGACCTTATTCTAAATTAACGCAGGATTATTTTAAATTTTTAAAGACAGAAAATATTTTAACCTATGAAAAAACATATACATCTAAGTTTAATAACTTTCTCTTTTATCTTCAATTTATAGCCGCATTCAAACATAAAAAGAAGTCATCTCAAATTGCTTCAAGGTGAAAGTATAGGTGTACTGATCAGTTCTTTGGTTGATTTGGGTGGTGTGCTGTATTTGAAGGCTTTTGATAAGCTTGAGACTTTCTTTTGATTGGTTGGCTTGTGCTTTGGGGGGTATATCTTATACTCTCCTTAGCTTTGAATAAAAATTTTTTGTCTTATAAAAAAAAAACTCTTAATAACGGTACTCCTTCTTAAAAAAAATTAAAAAAAAAAAGAAAATGGTTAATTTAAAAATATAAAATAATTTGCTCCAAATATCGGAGTATAACGGTGAATAAAAAATTAAAGACTATATTATCAAATTCTCGATTAAATGTAAACCAAAAAAAAAATATTCTCGATTAAATAATTTTTTTATTGATTAATTTAAAGGACAAAACATTGAATAATTGTTCCTTTATTTTTATTAATTTTTCAAAATTTATTAACTTTTAAAGAGAAAAAGAGTACCAGCTGGACAGCCAAGTTAATTCGGGGCTTGACAAGTTGCGGGCTTAACCTTAAATCCATGATAAAAAATAAGGGAGAAAATATTATAAATCAATATCAATAATCTATACTATTATATAAAGAAAATAGTGTTTTATAATTTTTTTACTTAAAATAACTAAAAAAATTACATAAATTTATATATTCCTATTTTACCCTCCTAATATGTATAGTTTTAAAAGATGATCCAGTAACTTGTTTAAATAACACAATGTCAATCATGTGATGCACAACTATCACTAAACAACTAGACTACTAGAGTAGTTGGCATGAGATTTTTTAAAATAATTATGAGATTCGGACATTATTAATAAAAGATGAAAAGCGACTGAAATACGAAAATAAATGTTTTTTTAAAAAAAAAAAACAGTTATCAAATTTTTATTACGAATAACTCCAAAAAAAAAAATAATAAATAAATAAATAGATAGGACAAACCAAAGATGTGTCTAGATACCTTGGCCTTTTCCAACCCTTTGCGCTTTCCACCAACAAAAGAGAACAAATGGGGTCTCTCTATCTCCCTCATCCTGTATTGCCAATCCACCATTTCTGTGATTTTACGAGGGTGAAAATAAGAAGGGTAAGGAACACCAATTTGGTTTGACCCTTTCCAAGGATGTCTCTCCACTGTTAACACCGACATGTTCAAGACAAGTGGTAGGTTTAAAAGAACATTAGCTCCAAAGTCGGGTCCATCTTTTGTTCTCATGAAATCCCATGCGGTTCTCCCCAGTGCAAGAAAGTGGTCCTCACCATTGTGCCTGTTCCACCACCGTTGACTCTGGACATAGTCAACCAAATCAACGGCCAAGGAATCACGGAGTGTGTGATTTGCCTCACGGAACACGCTGGAGGAGTAGAGGCCACCGTAGAAGGGGATGTAGAACAGAAGTGCCTTGGATGGGTCCCACGTCCTGCACGGGTGGTTCTCTAGCCTTGCGTGGATGATCATCTCCGCTATGAATTGGTGGGTGGCAAACCATGTTGCGGAGGCGGTTCCGGCGGCGGAGATAGGTTGACCAAGGCCGTTGTTGGCAACATGGGGGCACATGTTGGTGTAAATGTTGAGATTTTCGCAGTTGTTTAGGAGGCCGAGGTTGAAGCGTGGAGGAAGGTTGTAGATGTAGACCGGGCCTGATCCGTCGCATGTGGCGGAGATTTCGTGTTCCGCGGTGGTGGTGGAGGATGGGAAAAAGAAGAGTAGGACGAGGAACCATGCAATGAGGAAGAGACATGAGAAAAGAGTGTACCTTAACCGGTTATTGGTGATAATGAAAGTAGAATGGTTAATGTTGTCTTTGGGTTTTGGTGTGGATGTGGTTGTGCTTGGTAAAGAATGTAAAGGTGGAACTGGTGATGGCTTTCTGAACAACATGGAGGAGGGAGAGGAGCTGAGGAACTAACAAGAAGAAACGTTGAGGTCTCTAGCCAGCTGATGAAAATAATTGACTACTACTATTACTTACTCTTTCCCTTTTTTTTTTTTTTTTTGTGTGTGTTTTTGGTAAGTACTGCTACTATTGCTCTTACTTCTATGCTAAGATGGAGGACTTTACTTTGGGCTATAAATGACAAAGCGAATTTTAAAGAAATGCGTTTCTGAAATTGTGATGCAGCAGGTGTGGAATTCATTGGCAAGGGACAGATAGTGAGTGCTGGATGGTCATTTCCTCATTGGTCAATGGTCATGAAGGATAGTGGCAGTGGGGCAGGCTCGAAGCATTTCTCATTAAGCTAATAAAATTTTGAAATTCAATAGAATAGGCACATGCTAATCATAACTACTCCCTCCGATCCTATATGATCCTATATATAGGACATACTTAACCATATTTCTTGGACCAAGAAAAGTAGTTAGTTTTATGAATTCTATGAGAATATATTGTAACATTACAATTTTACCCTCTCAACTTTTCTTGAAAAATTCACACTCATTAATGAACAACAAAAAACACATGCATTTAATAAGGGCAAAAAAGAGAAAAAACAATAAATGATGCATAGAAAATACAAAATGTCTTATATATAGAACCAAAGATTGCTTGTAAAATATGTCCTATATATAGAACCGGAGGGAGTATTAAATAAGTCTTTTTCCACGGTACAAATTTTAGAAAGCTGAAATTTTTTTAATTATGATGAAATTTAATTGGTCAAAGATATAGATACAAAAAGTTTTGGGATAGAGGTTCCCTATCTACTAACAAGTGCTCGCTTCTATTCTAAAAAAAAATAATCATAAATGTGCATTCCTCTGTGTTTCAAAAATATAAAAAAAATAAATTTTTAAATGCTTAATTACTTCCTTCAATTCATATGTAATGTTGTTTTAACATTTGTATCATGTTTCATAAATATTGTTCTTTTATAAACTTAATCCAAAATTAATGATATTATTCCAAACGCACTCTTATTTATTACTCTCTTTTTCACTTTCGATATCTTTCTCTATCTTCAATAATGATTATATAGGGGCATTATAGTCAAAATACAACAAATCCTTACCTCATTTAACAATTTCTTAAAACTCGTGCATAACCTTAAAACACAACTGCATATGAAACGGAGGGAGTACTATATTTGGCTACTTAACAAGTGTATCAAAGACACTTATTAACATTTGCAATTTTTTTTAATTCTCAAAACATAAATTAATGCATAGTCATGATTATTATTTTACGTATAAAACCTTAATAAGTATATTTAGGATATTTATTAGAAAAATTAAAAATATTACTCCCTTCGTCCCTAAATATAAAGTCTCTTTAAGGGATTTCACGTCCATTAAGAAAGTGGAATAATTCAGTTAATTGTATTGGAAATGTGAACTTTTGATATGTAATTTCAAAATTATCCCTATTAATATTATTGGGAATCTAAAAAGTGTTAAATAAATAGGGGTGTTTGTGGAAAAAAGTAATTAATGATCATTGAAAATTGGTATGAGGCTTTATAAATAGGGACAAAATAAAAGTGTCAATAGAGCTTTATATTTAGGGACGGATGGAGTATTATGGTTTTGACTTTTTTTAAGGGTTTTATTAACCTCAACCTTATCAACTTTTTTGGGGCTGAGGATAAAAGCTTAAAAATGATAGACATTTTTTATTGGAAAGTATTTTTTTTATAAACAAAGATTTTTTTGTTTTTATTTTTTACGGGACAGGAGAAGGGAAATTAAATCCACCAAATAGTGGCGCTTGGAATCGAATTCAGGACTTCGAACTCACAAGCCTTTAAGACTTGATACATGACCATGTGGGTTACACCAAAAAAACTTTATATTTTTTTTTTATAAAAATTGTCCACTTTTAAGTTTTTATCCTTAATCTTAGATACTAATATTAAGAAAACCATTGAAGAATTATTTGAAGAATGGTGTTTCTATTATGCTCCGGTTTTTAATGCTTCGGGGAGGGTTTATTTTCTTTTCAAAATCTAGTAAATTAAAAATATGTTTTGAGTTTTCTGTTTTACTAATATGTATATATTTTTATTATTTGAATTTGAATTTTTTTTTTATTACCAGCTTTCTGACACAAGTCAAAAAATTATATTGAGCAAATTTGTATTAAAAATTGATATATTTTAATAAATCTGCATTAGAAATTTGTATAAAAAATATTCTGAGTAAATCCGAATTAAAAATTTAGTTAAATTTTTTTAAAAAAAAAAAAAGCTGCCCCTGCGCATTATAAGTGCAAATCAGCATAGAATTTCCCTTGAAAGTAATCAATTGAGTTTATAATCACGGAGTTACAACATATTCCCTCCGATCCTATTTATAAGATCGTTTTGGGGTTTTTCATTCTCACTAAGGAGAGTGAATAAATTTGTTAGTGACAATGAAAATGTGAAAATTTGATATACTTTTTCAAAACTATCCCTATAATTATTATTGGAACTCTAAAAAGTGTTGACTTTACAGGGTTGTTAGTGGAAAAAAGTAATTAAATGCTATTGAAAATTGAAAAAGGGTCTTATAAATAAGACCAAAATAAAAATCCCAAAAGGATCTTATAAATAAGATTGAAGGGAGTACTACTTACAACACAGTTTTGACTTTTGAAGCTCCGAACTTAATAATTGTCAAGTTTATACTCCCTCTCCCTCTCATCATATTTATATTTCTTTCCTTCCAATTTATTTGTTGTTTTATCATTTTAATTTATTTTAAATTATTTTTCACTTTAAAAATTTGAGAATGAATTTATTAATTTTTTCAAATTTAATCTTGTTTTTAAATATTTTGACATATGAGATAATTAATGTAGTGTAAGAATAATAAAATAAAAATTGTCTTATTCTTTTTTTGAAAATTGAAATATTAAATTACTTTCTTAATTTGTATGAAACTCTTAAAGCGACAGATAAATTGAAACGGAGGGAGTAATAATGCATGTTTCTTTAATTAACCAATCATAGAATAGACAATGCAATTTCAATTTTTTTATTCACTATTTTAACTTTAATTTGAGACAAATTTTTTTATGTTTTTTACTAACTTTATAGGACGAAGGGAGTAATAAATTGAGTTTACAATGACATGGAGTTACAAGTTGCAACATATTCCCTTTAATCTTATTTATAAATTATATTTTAAAAAATTAAAGAACTTTTTATAAAGTACTCATTTTGGTTTGTAATATAAGAAGAAAAGAATATACCTGTTTTGATTTAAAATATTAAAAAAATTAATTAACTTTTTTAATTTTTTTATTCTCAATACAACTTTTTTAAAATATCCCTATATAAAGTGGTTGTTTCGTTTAATTTTTGTTTCATTCCCAATATTATTTTCCTAAAATATTTCTATTTTTTTATAAATTTGAGAAAATTAAATACAATCCATTAACATCCTTGATAAACATAATTTTAATTTGTTTTTACTTCTATCGTAAATCGAAAGGAGTATTTTATACTTCCTATTAAACATTTAACATTTTTTATTTTTCTAAATTACCTCTATTAATTTGTTGTTCATTAACGAGGAAATGCATTTATTATCTTCTTTCATTGTTTTATAGTATTAACGAAAATCCACCTTCTCCCATTTTTAAAAGGCTTGTTTAACATTTTAGTCTCTGAACTTAGGTGTTCTTTTGAAATTGGTCCTTAAACTTTTTTTTTCAATGCTTTGGGTCCTGAACTTTTTTTAATTTTTTGAAATGGTCATTTCGTCACTTAAGTGATGATATAGCCGATGACAGGTCACGTCATTTTCACAATATGGACGAGTGACGTGTTATGTAGGGCCCCGGGACACTACATGATTTTTTTTATTAAAAAAATAATTTCTTTTAAAATTTATTAAAAGATTCGATTTTCTTTAATAAATACAATTTTTAATTATTTTTAATAAATTTGAATTTTTTTATTTAGAAAATTTACGTAGCATAATCTGGCATGTTACCTGTAACACCCCGATTCTTTTTATAAAGGGAATAAAATAATTTAGTAAAAGAGTTAAAGAGGAAAATAAAAATTCCCTTTATTTAAGAATAGTGAATAAAATTTTTCCTTTTTAAAGTACAATATCTCGGGGTTACAAAGGATCAGATCCAATTGAGCATCTTCCTTCTCCGCTTGAGTCTCTGGCTTGGACAGACTGATTATCTCTGATTAGAACTTGTACCTACCACCAGACAAGGTAGATGGGAGTAAGTCACTTGTCATATCGCGTAAGCAGATTAATGATTAAGTCACGCACATACAATAAATCATGTTGCAAATAACGCATGTCAATCAAGTGTCTTATCGGTCACATTCATCTAATTATTATCTGTATGCAATGCTATGCAATGCGAGACTTTTCTCTATTCTACAAAAGAATTCATAGGTACATCATCACTATTCAAAAGCATTTCAATTGTACAAGGGTCATACGTATACTGGGCTACGACGCTTGCAAATGCATTTCGTCGTATTTGCAACGGGTCCTTTCCCAAGGGACATGTCGTACCGGGATATCAACATTGACATGAAGTTTACATATACACTCCTTCGTATCTGAAACAGATCCTTTCCCAAGGGGCACGACATATCGATACACTCCTTCGTATCTGAAACAGATCCTTTCCCAAGGGACACGTCATATCGGGATATCATCGTTGACATACTGCTTACGGATAGCGTCCTACCCGCAACAAGTCTTTTCCCATAAGACACAGTATATCGGGATTCATGGCTATATTGCTTACGAATAGCGTCCTAATATTCGCAACGAGTCCCTTCCCAAAGGATATGATATACCGGGATTCTAATTCTTCTCGTATACGTTCCCTGTACTCAATTCATCATAAAATATGTGTACCCTATGAAATCTTTTGTGCTCGACCTTCATGCCAAACCGTGCACGAGGAAGACTTATTCATTCTTTACTTTCTTCATAATCACAACTCTACCTTTGTCAAGGATTGTTCACAACAAACAATCACCAGTGAACGCAATAACCATTTCAAAGGTAAAGCAATAATCACTCTCATTCTTTACATAAATCTTATCACATTCAACAATCGAGCCATAATTAAATTATTATCAAAGAATATATGTAAAGAATTCCATTAGAAGTATCAACCAAGACTAATTTCACCTTCTTAATCATGTTCTATACAAAGAATAATCTAATTAAAAAGGGTGTGAGTTGTTATAAGGGAACAGTGTGAAATAATGAATTATTTCTCAATTTCTGTCAGCTACTAACCTGTTAGACTCACCCACTAACCGGTTAGATTTTGCAGGATAGAACCAGATGAGAAGATCTCACTATCATTTTAATTCCAAACTCAATCAAATACTTTCTTAACACTTATACAGCTTCTAAGGCATTGCTAAAATATGATTTAATTAGATTAACGGTAAACTATGACTCTAAGGTTGTAACAAGACTTAAGCATATCAAAGCATACTTTGTAAGTTCTTAGTCAATTCACGTAATTCTCAATAAAGTCTTACCAAATCAAAACAATTACCATAATTATTTCATTTACGTGCTACAAGTTATTAGCTTAATTATTAGTTCAACCATAGGTTATACCAACCCTTCTTGATTTCCATACTAAACTTGAACAACCAATGCATGCTGTCAGGCACTAACTGGTTACTGAGACCTCTAATCGGTTAGTCAGTACAGACCTGCATACCACAGAGCAGAATTCTGCACTTTTCCAGTTCCAATTCATTTCAAAACTTATCTCTATTCATTAGTGATCAACATACAATAATCTTTACATTGTTACAGACATATTGTAGGCATTAATTCATCAAGACATAATTGCACATCATCCAATTCATAGCCCAAAGTCCATAAACATGATACCTCCTACAATTTCAGCATTAAAACTCATCATTTTACCATGTCATTTCTATTCAATTCATTTCATTCGCATAATTACTTGTTAGTTGCAGCATGTAATAACTGGGAACCATGGGTTGTCTTGGTCTCCATACCAAGCAATCCTTGTCATGGTCCTAACATACACAATCACATAATCAAACCTCTCAATCAATAATCCTAGCGATATGAATGAGATCTTCCATACCTTGGACAATTGGATAGAACTTAGCAAGCTTCTAAAACCACTTAAGACAGCAACAAGGGCAGCAACAACAGCAGCCACAGAACAACACAAAAACAAGGGAAAACACCAAGAGTTTGACATGAAAAATTGGGGAATTCGGTTAGAACATAAACTAGGATGTGAAGACTTAAGATTAAAACGAATCGGAGGCTCTGAGAGGACTCGAGTTTACCATACAAGTTTGAAGAACAGAGGCTCACGAATCTAATTTCCTGAGTTTCAGGTTCAAGAGCTCAACTTGTTCAGTTCATAACTTCCTCTGTGGTTTACCATATTAAACAAACTTGGTCTCTATATCAAGATGGGATATAGAGCTTTACACGTGTATAGGGTTTATGGTTGGAGGAGACTCAGAGAGGGAGAACGAATTCAAAGAACAGAGACAAATGAAACTGATTTCTGTGTTTTCAGTTTCACTAAGCTCACTTTCTCATGTTATAACTTTCCCTATAGCTTACCAAATTGAACAAACTCGCGCGGTTTCTATGTCAAGATGGAATAAGGAACTTAAATTTGATACAAGTTTCGTGGCTTGGGGTGACATAGAGATGGAGAACGAAAGTGATGAAGATTACCCCAGAAAACTGAGATATGTGGCTTTAATAATGGGGTTTTGATCCAAGGCTCAAAACTCGTCCACACTCTTATCTTGAGGTGTTAACGGGTGATATGTGGCTTAAGGGAAGTGAATCCACATTTTTACCTCAAAATTCCGAGCTAAACCGACTTATTTTTGGTTCTGCAAAGTTCCACTAACCGGTTACTAGTTTCACTTACCGGCTATCCACGGCTAAAATTCAGAATTTTAAATGTAATACACTGTTGCACTGAAAAATTAATTTAAAAATATTTACTTCTCGAAACAACATTTCTACCGTTGGATGTTAAGATAAAAATGTTAGGAACCTTGTATAAAAATTTGAGCAAGATCCAACGGTTAACGAAGGAAATATTGCCCGATCTTTGCATAATATTTTACAAAAATATCATTTTCTTAATTATTCTATTTAAGTCCTTCTTACTACAACTATTTTATTTCCAAGAAATATATTTCTCTTTGTTCATCTTCCTAAAACACTTCCTTTAAAATGATTTTCAATATCAAAATAATTATTTAATCTTTTTATGAAAATGAGGGATGTTACATTACCTATCGATGTGGCGAAGGTGACGTGTCATATTCTCGGTTTTATCTCTACTTAAGTTATGAAAGGATTATTTCCAAAGTTTGAGTAAAGTTTAAGGACTCAAAGCATCGAAAAAAAAAAGTTTAAGGACCAATTCCAAAAGAGCACTTAAGTTCAGGGACTAAAATCCAAACTTAAATAAGCCTTTTTAAAATTATAGATGTTGCAATATTTTCTTTCTAAAATCAAGAGAGTAACTACTATTTTGAACCACTTGCATTATTCTTTGTAATTGATTACGAGTGACATATAAATAGAATCAAATGAATAATTTCAAAGTTGAAAAGAATGATATGGAGTTCTAATGTATGAAGCACCATCGTGACTATGAGGCAGGTCGGGGACTATTAGTCTTGTATACATGATCATCGATTATTCATTATTTTATTTCTATTTTTAATTCATAAAATAGAGGATGAACGATAGTGATGTATTCGGGGCCTATTAATCCTAAACCACCAAAAAATTTCTCTCATTGCCTAATATAATATGAGCATTGCTTTGGTATCTTCTTTAAAAAAAATGGTTGTCGTACCATTTAATAAGAAAGTGCACTTGTTTTTTTAATGTCACATACATCAGTTATACATACATATAAATTATAAATTTTGCAATTAGGTTTTGAGTTATTTACGCGAAAATAGAATTTTTATCTCTAATGTAATTTACCCAAAATACCCTGCATTCATTTTTCATCTTTAAAAAATTTACGGATATTTTCATCGAAAATATAATATTTTCGGATGGATTTTTCGATGGATACATCCATCAAAATTGTGATGGATTTGAAAATCTGTCGGAAATGTTTTCAACGCCCATTTTAGTGATAGATTCTTGTCCGTCGGAAAAAGTCCATTTTTGACGAATTTTGGCCATTTTCCAATGAATTTTTCCGTCGGTAATAACATTATTTCTTGTAGTGGATGTGACATAAAAAAACTTGTATATTATAATTTATGTTGCAAAACTTGTATATTCCTAATATTGTCTGTTCCTAATATTTTTGGGGTCCTAGGCAAAATTAGAAATAGGAGCCCTCTCTTATAAAATATTTAATTACATAAAATTAATTACATAAAACTTTTGCAACATAAATTACAACATGATAACATAATAACATTATCTTTTTTTATAATTAAGAAATTTCATTAATAACATCAAGTTTAAGTAGTAAGCATCATAGTAGATATACTCCCCACATTCTAGTAAGGGTTCAAGAAACCCACCCTATCATTTGCTTTAAACTTGATTAAAAAAACACATCAACTATTGAATCTATATATATATATATATATATATATATATATATATATATATATATATACGATGTAAACTTCCAATTTTTAAAACTATGTCAAACTACCCTTACATTATCATTAGCCCTCAATCATCTATATACCTATCGATAATCCTTATTACAAAATCAATAACCATGAACTATAATAACATGATCCAAAAAAATCACCAAAATAATAAACATGGCAGCAAAATATGGTAATCCTTCGTGCCTCGTCGCAAATCCTAGAGCTGAAATCAGTAAGAGAAAATATGAATCATCACTTAATGAGAAATTAAATAAGTTGAAATCATATTATAACATAATAAATTACCGACTCTAATTTTATTAGAGAGTGCCACTTTATCACACTCAAAAAAGACATTTGGCTAATTCAAATTTGACAAAACCTGTTATGGACCAGACTCTTGCACCCCCATATACCGGCAATTCGGCCAAGACGACCCATAGAGACTCAGTAAACCGGTATACCGGCAATTCGGCCACAAGGCCCCAAGAGGCTCAATCTGGTGGAAACCGGTATACCGACAATTCGGCAAAGAGGCCTTAGCGGCCCAGTCATGCTGATATCGGCATACCGGCAAGCGGCCTTAGTGGTCCAATCGTGATCATACCGGCATACCGGCAAGATGACTTAGTGGCCCAATCGTGATGATACCGGCATACCGGCAAGAGGACTTAGTGGCCCAATCGTGCTGATACCGGCATACCGGAAAGAGGACCTATGGGCCCACCTCCCTTCATACCGATATACCGGAAGGATTCCTCAACGATCTTATGTCTACCCTTAGACCGTTATACCGGTAAGACGCTGTCATATCAGTTGCACGTGTCAAGGAATCCAAAGAAATTCGTTACTTGGGTGTTGTGTGTGTCTGTGTGAGCCAGTAAGATAATACCTGCTTGTCTTACCTGGCTTATATAAGCATACCCACTTTGTTGGTGTTGATTGCTGCCATCATGAGGCAAATGATGTTTCTGTAAACGGTAGAGCATAATGGCAGGTATCTTGGTATTCAAGGTGCCCTCCTTACGTCTGACATCAATAGGTAGAATTGTCGGATACTTGGCCGAATTGTCCAAGTCCAATAATTCTACGACAGAACATTGGCGACCACAGTGGGAGCGAGAAATCTATTCCCACCACCTTCTGAAAAAGATCATGACAAACCAGTCACAAAAAGAACGCGTGGAACCCAGTCACCATAGCGTGATGGAACTAATAAGCCATCTAGGTGTAGGACAAGCATCTTCACACCAGAAGGACTTGAGGGAGCGATTGAGTGAAGGAAGAAGGCGGACTGAAGATGAGCGTTCGAGACAAGAGGGACCCTCTCGTCATGAACGAGAGAAATCGCGACAGAGGCCCCCCACTGGAGGAGGAAGCCCTTCGCATTCCCGACATGAGAGTAAGGGATCATCTAGTGGATGTTCGCAGAAGAAAGCAAGTCTTGGGGCAAAATTGGCCCTCTTGCGTAGACGATTGGATGCACAAGATAAGCTAATGAGAGAACTGAGAAGAGGAATACCACAATCTGACATAGGTAAAGGGAACGTGGTCGAGTTAGCTGAAGAACCTGAAGAAAAAGACCGCCCGTTTTCAGAAAGCATAATGGCTTTCCCCATGGCCGAAAATCTCAAAGCTCCAGCCAATGTAGATCCGTATTTTGGGAATTCAGACCCGCAGGAACACATAGATAGCTTTCTAGTCGCAATGTCATGTCAAGGGGCTAAGGATGCGTATAAATGTCGTACCTTCCCCTTGACTCTGAAAAAAGCGGCTTTACGTTGGTGTTCAAAGTTGGAGCCTGACTCAATCACAGGATGGAAGGATTTGGCAGCCAAGTTCTTAGGGCATTTCACGACAAGAAAAGCACAGCCAAAATCCGAGCATCACTTGTCCCAAATTAAACAGGAAAAGGGAGAGCCATTGAGAGACTTCCTCACTCGCTTTAATACAGAGTATTTGTCTATCAGTGACATAGAGGCTTCGGTGGCCCTTCATCTCTTGATGCGCGCTCTGAGACCAGGAAATTTTACAGACTATTTGGTGATGCACAAGATCAAAACTATGGACGAGGTGATGGAAAGGGCTGAAAAATACATCAATTTAGAGGAGTACTAGAAAGCTCAGGATAGTTTTGCCAAGAAGGTCTTATAGACCACTGTCATATTTTTAGTTTGTTTCTGTTTTGAAAGAAGGTCATGTGGACCATTGTCTTGTCCGAGTTATGGTAGTTATACACTATTTCAAACTTGAGTTTCCATTTTATTAATAAGAATCGTGAAAATTCCATGAGTTGCAGGGTTAATAGAAAAGCCGAATTAAGTGTTATACCCCCATGAGCTGGTCATTTCAAACCGGCTTTCTTCAATCAAAGACCCCATGAGTGAGTCTAATCTTTTTTAGAGACAAAGGGTGCCTCATATCAGCATCAGGAATTCGGCACCTCGGTTTAAAACATGAGTTGTTAATACCATGAATCCGGCATGACGGTCAAAAAATCCAAATCCGGATATAAGAATTCAGTATCCAAAGCTAAATACACCACTTATTCAACCAGCCATCAGATAAGGAGAGAAATGGGTAGAAGATGTTCTTGTATAAAAATGAACACCACCCATGTATCTAGTATGGTCCCTGTTAGTCTTGAATGTAAAAGGCTAATAAGTTAAATGGAAAACCATTCGCTGGCTAGAATAGGATTTCCATGGATCAGCAATTGTATGGATACATAAAGACAAAAGAAGCTGAGTTTTTGCTCGGATCAATGCACCTTGAAACCATGACACCTGTATAACCAATACACCTTGAAAAAAGAACCTCTGGATAGGAATGGGAGAATGCAAGACTTAATGAAGACACTTAGAATTCATGGCTCACATTCATGAACCATGACTTGGGGGGCTACTGTTATGGACCACAGACTCTTGCACCCCATATACCGGCAATTCGGCCAAGACGACCCATAGAGACTCAATTAGGTGTAAACCGGTATACCGGCAATTCGGCCACAAGGCCACAAGAGGCTCAATCTGGTGGAAACCGGTATACCGACAATTCGGCAAAGAGGCCTTAGAGGCCCAATCATGCTGATACCGGCATACCGGCAAGAGGCCTTAGTGGCCCAGTCGTGCTGATACCGGCATACCGGCAAGATGACTTAGTGGCCCAATCGTGTTGATACCGGTAAGAGGACTTAGTGGCCCAATCGTGTTGATACCGGCATACCGGCAAGAGGACCTATGGGCCCACCTCCCTTCATACCGATATACCGGAAGGATTCCTCAACGATCTTATGTCTACCCTTAGACCGTTATACCGGTAAGACGCTGTCATATCAGTTGCACGTGTCAAGGAATCCAAAGAAATTCGTTATCCCGTTGAGCATTGGATCCTGCACGTTATGATACCCGCCATTATGCTCTACCGTTTACAGAAACATCATCTGCCTCATGATGGCAGCAATCAACACCAATAAAGCGGGTATACTTGTATAAGCCTGGTAAGACACAGGTATGTATCTTACTAGCTCACACAGACACACACAACACCCAAGTAAATGACCAGAGTGTGGGTATTTTGGTATTCAAGGTGCCCTCCTTACGTGTGATATCAACATGTAGAATTGTCGGATACTTGGCCGAATTGTCCAAGTCCAATAATTATACGACAGAACAAAACCCTACCACTTATTAAGCCAAATTGCTAAGATTGGTGATTGTAACACACTAAAAGAGTAAAAGACCAAGAGTTAAAATATATAACCAAGCATACTTAAGGAGTTAGGATTTGAGATTTCTTAATTCTTACCTACGGTCGTCGTTGTTGCTCACTTGCTCGCTTCAGTCGCTGTACCTATACGGCTTTACTGCCACCACCGTCGCTAGTCGCTACAGTTGTGCCGTCGTCCTTGCCTCCTTGGTCATATAAGTAAAGTTGCTTCTTCTCTTCGTTCTCACCTTGACTCCCTCTGTGTAGAGCCGTCCCTTTTCTATGTGTTCCACGGTTTCACCTTTTTGTTTTCCCTTTAACCCTTTCTAAATTTGATTTGAGTTTTTCAGAGTGTCTTGTGTGTGGTCTTGCCTTGTGGGCTGTGGCTTTGCTATGCCAAGCCATCGGGGGACTGCTATACTTCTGTATCTTAATTAACTTTTTTTTATTTCAGATATAGCCTATACGTATAAAAAAAATAATTGGGGCGCTAAACGGTTGCCCTTATTGTCCTGGCCTGGGACGGCTCTGTATGTATGTGTGTGTGTATATATATATAAAGAATGAAATAAAGTAATAAAATGTCACATAATTATAATTTTTTCATATAAATATTTAGAATAAAAGACAATTTAGTAATAATTTATTTCTGAGTTATATAAAAATATGTAAAGTCAAAAACATTTGTCGCAATAAAACACTAGAATATTATTCAACAACGGAATTTATAATTAGAGGCCTACCAACCCATTTGGAGGCATAAAGCAAAAATAATGTGAGTGTTCCTACAATGTTCGTATGGTGTGCGTCAGGCGTATATGCGATGTTGATGTAACGACAGTAACGTTATTATGTGCCATGTGCATATAATGAACAATAATGTTTCTCTAATATCTGTTTCACTTTCCGACCTCCAAGTTGAATATCTACTTTTTTGGATAAAAAGTGGTGAGTTTTGTATAAAAGAGAAATTGCAAGATTCACTAGTTTTAGTCAAAAAAAAGGTAAGTGTCCCATACAAATGTCAAATACAGATATTTATGTAATGTATAATCCTCCAACTGTATCCTAATTTTAAACTAATTAAATTTAGTAAAGATGTTAAATAAATCGGGCCTTCTTGGAGGCTTTAGACAAATGACTCAATTGCTAAAAGATTGTCATGACCTTTATATAAAGAAAATCTAGGTTGGAAGAGCCAATTTTGCTGTATATATATATTTTTTTAATATAAAAAATTATGTTTTAACCACTTTTTATTATATTTTGTTTTTTAACAAATATATGGTTGACTTTTGGGATAATTTCATGATTAAATTTTGGTTACGGGTTAGGGCTATTAGTGAGTTCATATTTTCTTTATCGGATTGGTACATGAATTTATAGAACGCTTTAAAAAAGGATTAAACTGTCACTTTAGTCCCTGAATTTACACAACACTTTCACTCTAGTCCCTGAAATTAACAAAATTGCTTTTAGGTCCCTAACTTTGTAAAAAGTCATTCACTTTAGTCTCTCAAATTAACAAAATTGCTTTTAGGTCCCTGACTTTGTAAAAAGTCATTCACTTTAGTTCCTGAAATTAACAAAATTGCTTTTATGTCCCTAACTTTGTAAAAAGTCATTCACTTTAGTCCCTGCTCCTAACCTCCATCAACGTACGTTAACAGAATGATGATGTGGCTGTTTGGGGCATTAAACCACATCGTTTTTGCACAAGAGGCAGATGTTACTTCTAATCCTAATGTAGTTATTAATGATGCTACTGCACCTGCACGTGCACCTGCAACTACTAATGCTGTTGTTCCTCATTCAGATGCGATATATATGTCACAAACTCAACCATCACAAGATTTCTCCAACCAGAACCTCCAAATGAAGTGGCTGCATCATCTAGTGTTAGGGCTAAACTACCTATCAGGCCAAGATCAGCTGCACCGGTCCCAAGATCAGCTGCACCAGTCCCATCTAATACAGAGGCATCGCCAATGGTGTTTATGCCCACGCATGGTTTTAAAGAACCTAAAAACTCCTATGGACCATCTTCACCATCAGCTTTAGGATTTAAAAGATGAAGAAATTAGTTTTTGGTTGTGTTTTGCCAACATTTTGGCCTCTTGTGCAAAAATTATGTGGTTTAATGCCCACAAACAGCCACATCATCATTCTGTTAACGTACGTTGATGGGAGTTAGGGGTAGGGATTAAAGTGAATGACATTTTACAAAATCAGGGACTTAAAAGCAATTTTGTTAATTTCAGGGACTAAAGTGAATGACTTTTTACAAAGTCAGGGACCTAAAAGCAATTTTGTTAATTTCTGGGACTAAAGTGAATGACTTTTTACAAAGTCAGAGACCTAAAAGCAATTTTGTTAATTTCAAGGACTA
Organism: Crotalaria pallida; assembly: GCA_037953625.1. NCBI lineage: Eukaryota > Viridiplantae > Streptophyta > Magnoliopsida > Fabales > Fabaceae > Crotalaria > Crotalaria pallida. The sequence goes on from CM075651.1 coordinate 57,730,243, forward strand.
AAGTGAAAGTGCTGTGTAAATTCAGGGACTAAAGTGACAGTTTAGTCTTTTTAAAGCTTTCTTAACTTCTTGTATTTTTTTACACCAACCGGTACCCGGATCTGGTTTACCCAGAATCCGACTCATCCGGTCCGACCCAACTGAACTCGCATTAAGCGGTAGGGGTCTCCCAGTGGGTGTTGCTCCATACCTAAGGCTCGAACTCGAGACCAATTGATTAAGGGACCAAGTGAGTTACCACTTGACCAATTTCACGTTGGTTTAACTTCTTGTATTTCTGTTGATTGGGTTAATTTTGGTACCACTGATACTCTTAATTAAATTTTGATTAAAAAAAACAAATATACTAAAAATATTTGTTAGCCTTTGCTTAAATATAATTAGACAAAAATTAATTATTTTTTCTATCCCTAAATATAAATCCCTAAATATAAAGCTTATTTGAGGAATTTCACGTCCATTAAGAAAGTAAAATAATTTAATTAATTATATTGGAAATGTGAACTTTTGATATATAATTTCAAAATTACCCTTATTAATATTATTGGAAATCTAAAAAGTGTTAAATAAATAGGGGTGTTTGTGAAAAAAATTAATCAAATCACTAAAAAATTGGTATAAGACTTTATAAATAAAGACAAAATAAAAGTGTCAAGAGAACTTTATATTTAGAGATGGAAGTAATAATATCTAACCACTACGTGTTACAAAGGACAAAAGTGAAGGACTCTGAATCACATGCAGGTAGATTTGACGTTGCAATTTTATGGCCACTGACAACTCATTGGGAATAATAATTAGTCAATAATCGGCAACATTGTAGAGATAAAATAGATCTTCTAGGCTTATTTATAGATCAAATTTAACTATGGATAATTAGGTTTCTTCAGAAATTAGGTTTCTTGAAACTTAAAAAATTATTTTAATATAATAATTTTATCCTTTTAATTTATATTGAAAATTTCACAATGTATGTAACAAAAATTTTTTTTTACAATATATTATTTCATATTAATGGACAAAAAGCAAATAAAAAAATAGCAATAATGTTTCCTAAAAAATACAAAGTGACTTATAAATAAGATTAAAAAATATTCTAAAATATAAGCTATAAATAAAACCGAAAGAAGCACCGCATTACGAATTAAACGTGAGAAACTTTCGTAGTTGTCAAAATGTATCTTAGGCAATACGATATGATTGTATGAATGTGCTGCTCGGAATAAAGGGAAACGTATATATGATTTCCCTGTTATTCTCTTTCCATCATTATCATTATCATTATTATTATTATTATTATTATTATTATTATTATTATTATTATCTTAATATGTTAAATTTGAAGGAAGAATTTTGAAAAGTTTTGCCAAGTGGCATTTCTAGGTTGCCAAGTGGCATGATATATAAACATTACATTTGAATTTTTTTGAATTTATTTCTATTTTTAGTAACACAAAATTGAATGATGTTATAAGAAAACATTGCAAAGAAACGAGGAGTTAGGTGATGAGTGTGGGAATTGCATAGAAAATTGAAACGTTTTAACAGGTTTTGTGCTTAGATTTTATTAAAAGGACATAATTGTATTTTCAATGCTATTTTTGGGGTTTTCAACGAAAAGGAGAAATGAAGGCTGTTTATGGGTGAAGACGTGAAGTAAAGAGCTTCATTTATGAGTGCAGGCAATCTATCTTCAAACCCTTCATCTTCAAACCCTTCATTTCCTTTCATAATTCTCATTTGAAACTGAAAGGTGCTATTTTGGGGTTGATGTTGTCATTTGGAACTCTCAACCATATTAATTTTTACATCATTCTCTATGAATTCTCTGGGGATGAAAAAGGGTTTAGGGTTCCTACGTCTTCAAGTATAAATAGAGCTATTTCTTCTTCTGGTTTTGCCCATTATTTGCTGGTTTCATATGTGGTGAAGTTATTTATACATGGCCAGCATCTAGGATTAAGGGAGGGTGAGACTGAAGGAGATGGATATGTGATACAGGGCAATGGTAGATCCGGATGGAGATGGGTGATGAAATTCAGATATGAGAGTGGGTGAGGTCGAAGGAGATAAAGATGGTGGCTTTCTATGGCAGGGGTGGCTAAAAGTGAGAGCTTGAAGATGGTGGTGTACATGTTTGCTGACTTCGAATTGCAGAGAGGTAAGGTACTTGATTAATAGATTTGTCATTATTCTTTTTAAATTTTTCTTTGTTGTTGTATTGATTGGTTAATCCCTACGACAACTTCATTACTGTCTCTGATTCAACTTCATTCATCATTCATTGCAGGTGTTATTTTTATGTTAGAGCCAAATCATTTCAGTCTTTCTATGAACTTAGGAGGCTATTTTTACCTTCCCTAATGATGCACTGATGAATTTTCAAATTATATTGTTGTTCATATAGTGAATGTAATAACGAAATAAAAATGTTTATGGATGCTAGATTATTTTCTGTTTATTTATCATGTCATATTTTTATTTGTTAAATTATTGTTTATGATAAAGTAAGACAATTTGTATTTGTGTTGTGTACTTTGATAAGTTTTTTGTGTTAGTTTTGAATTATAACAGCAAAGGACCTTAAAGCCGTGTGATATGTCAAATTTGGTGTACTTATTTTATGTTGCTCATCCTTTCATGTGCATATTTCGATGTGTTTGAGAGTGTATTTGTGAGAGATAGAGAATGGTGGAATGTAAAGTAGACAAAGATGAGAGGTGCTGGTAGAGTTCGCTGAGTTTCAATATGAGAGTGGGGGAGAAGAAAGCTTGGCATGGTAGTAGAGGTCAGTTGTGTTGTTAAATTTTTGTGAAAGAGATATTCAAGTGAGTGAAGGGGGATGAGGTCGTGTGTGGTGGTGATGGAGTAGCAAAAATCATATACATATCAGACTTCAATTAGATTAATGAGATTCCTCTGCAGTGTAAGCTCATCAAGGCAAAAAAAAAAAGTGAACCATCATCGGAGCATATCGATTAAATCATATTTAACCATATTATATTGATTAGGGTTAGTAAATCATATTTTTTTAAAATTTTAAAAATATATTTTAACATTATAATTTTATTTTATTAACTTGCTTTGAAAATTTTACACTATATTGTTTCACGTTAATTAAAAAATGAATTTGAGCAAATTTTTTTAGCAAGTATTTGTTTCACAAAGAAGTTGGTCAAAACTGTTAAATTTTTGTAAAAATTTTCTTCAATGTTGATCTATTAAGAAAAAAGTTTACTTTAGATTTTTTTCTAGCAGATGTGAGTTTGGCAAATTAGTTGTTGGCCTATACAGTTCTAAAAAGTTTATTGAAATTTTCTTCTCTGTTAATCTATTAGTACAAAACAAAGAACGGGGCTATATGAGATTATGCTCCTAATTTGTTTTGCTGTTATGGAAGAGTGACTATTCATCTTTTTTTTTTTGTTACAATTGACTACAGTATTCAACTTTACTATTCAGTATACAGTGAATCAATGTTTTGATTGTTTGTGAATAATCCTAATTTATAAATATGATGAGAGAATACTCCCTCCGGTCTCAATTATAAATAAAAAAAAGACACTTCACTTATGGTCTTAAATATAAGCAAAAATTAACTAACTTTCTATTCTCGATACATCATTCCTAAAACATTTTGTAGTTGAATCATTTAATTTTTGTTATATTACCAATGTAAATTTATTAAAGCAAACTAATTTTTTTTAATGAATTTGAGAATATTAAATACATTCAACTAACTTTTTTAATAGATGTAAAGTTAATTATTTTTGCTTAAAAATAAGGCTAGAGATCAAGAGTACTTATTCAACAATGTAACTTATAATGAAGCGGAATAATGGGTTATAAAATCTTAATCTTAATCTTAAAAGTTAAAATTTGATATTAATTTGGTGGAAAGTATTGATAAATAGCATATGAAGAATTAATATTAAGTTTGAAATTGTTTTAATTCTTTCTTTAATTAGTAATTTCTTTATGTGCCCATCCTGCTTTTAAGACGGGCAACTTGGGAAGATAAGAAACAAATTACTCTTGAAATTGATTGTGCAATTAGGGAAGCATTCTTGAATAAATAAGTCCTAAAAGATAGTGTATGTATTCAATTTAATGAATAAGTCCTTTAAGGTGGTCCTAAAAGATATTGTGTATATTCCTTCCGTTTCTATTTATAAGACCTTTTAGGGATTTTTCATTCTCACCAAGAAAAGTAGATAAATTTGTTAGTGACATTGGAAATGTGAAAATTTGATATAAATTTTTAAAATTAGACCTATAATTATTAATGGAATTCTAAAAATTGTTGATTTTATTATATAGGTGTTTGTAAAAAGAAGTAATTCAATGCTATTGAAAATTAAAAAGGGATCTTATAAATAGGGCACCATTTTGGAAGATTTATTGTCCCTTTTTATAAATCGCTTTGAAATATATAGGTAGCATTAAAGAGTTTATTTCAAATTCGCCCCTCATAATTACATAGGGGTGATAGAGTAATAATTACAATAAAGAGAAAAATGAATAAAGTTGTAAAGTTTTAAATAGGGGTAACTTTGGAATGACAACATATTTTTTGATAAATTTGATAGTAATAATTATTTTTCTTAATATATGTGAATTAGATAAAAACGACCAATATTAAGGGACCGAGGAAGTACTGTTTTGATTAGTATGAAGAAAAATTAGGGAAATGTCTTGAAATAAAAGTACCACTAGAGAATTACACCCCGTGCATCGCACGGGTATAAATACTAGTTATTATTATTACTACTCTTTCTTGTCCTATTTATAAGGCATAATTATCCATATCACACGGATCAAGTAATGTAGTTAAGTTTCTTGAAACTTTAAAAAAATACATTAACATCACAATTTTACCCTCTTATCTTGTATTGGGAATTTCATAATGTATTATTTCATAGTAATGAATAAAGGGTAAATAAAAGAAAATAACAATAAATGCTTCATAGAAAATGCAAAATGTCTTATAAATAAGACCAAATAATTCTTCTAAAATGCGCCCTATAAATAGGACCGGAGGGAGTACTGTTCACGGGAAAAAAAAGTTGCGGCGGTTTAATTATATCATTTGCAGCGGTTATAACCGTTGCAAAATATATTTGTGGCGGTTCAAAACCCGACACAGAACAGGTCATTGGGAGTCATATTTTGGGACGATTCTGACAATTGTTGTAGAATTTCGACGCTAAATTTGCAGCGATTTTTATTAAGGTTATTTCTCATATTAAATTTGTGACCACTGAGAATCGCCGCAAATATCAAGATTGATTTTTATTCTAAATTTATATAACCGTCGCAAAACTATTTTTTTTTAAAAAAAAATAGAAAAGTATTCCCTTCTTTTGTTTTAGATTTATGCTTCTAATTAGAGGTTTAGAAACTTAGAATATATCAAGAAATTTGATTTAAATAAAAAGAGAAACAACATTAGTAAAACAATTTATAATACTTCTAAATTCAAAAATAACACTATCATTACATATTAAACTTCTTGTTCCATCTTCATAGCTAACAAAATACATGAATGATTTCAAGCATATATAGTGTTCGCAAGAGCTTAAATAAATAGATAGATAGTATTCCCATAATGAAGAGATAAAAGACAATTTCAAATATATGCCTTAATTTCTTTTATCAATCTCTTCTGCTTGGTCTTGTGATAATATTGAACTTGACTTGTCAAAAATTATTGCTCTCTTTGAAGCTTACTTAAAACCAAAAGAATTGGTCCACGTTTCTAGCATACGAGGAATAGCTGGCAAAACAAGCCTCTTACTCACCACTTTCCATAATCAAGTAAGTTCTACATTGTGAGATTAAAAAAAAATATAAAAAATTAAATCGAGCTGTTATTCAAAAGTGAATAACAACCTTCCCTTTCTTTGCGTAACAATAAGTTAATATTGTTTACGTGTTTTTTCCGTTTTTCCTATTTATGTGTAATTCATTCACTATAAAAATCCATCCCCTTCCGTTGTAAAACACTGAAGAAGAATAACAATTACAAAGAGAAAGAAACAAGAGGTTCCTCTTTGCCTCACTTCCTCTCTTTTTTATTCTGCTGCATTTTCTTTTAAATTTTCCTTGGTGAGATTATGAACATTTGATATCAAATTGGTATCAGAGCTGGCTTAGTCCAGCGCATGGTTTAAAAAAGGTGTTTGTGAGGAACAAGAGTGTTCTCATATTACTATTTTATATATACATAAAAAGTGAAAAATGTCAAACAATTTTAATGTTGTTTGGTCAGGTCCCAAATTAGATGGGAAACTTGATTACAATTACTGGGAGCTTTTAATGACTACACACTTAAAAGCTCAAAACCTTTGGAGTCTCATTGAATCAGGGATTGAAGAAGGAGCTAATGAAATTGCTCAAAGGAGGGACCAATTGGCGCTAACGCAAATTCACCAAGGAGTGGACTATTTGGTATTTGGCAAAATAGCCAATGTCAAGACTGCGAAGCAAGCATGGGAGACCTTAAAATTATCATATAAAGGTGTGGACAAAGCTCAAAAGTCCAAACTACAATCAATGCGTAGAGAATATGAAAGATACGAGATGTCCAGTTCAGAAAGTATTGAGCAATACTTCTCACGAGTTATAGACCTCGTTAATAAAATGAGGATGTATGGAGAAGATATTTTAAAAAGTATGGTGGTAGAGAAGATCCTTCGCACCATGCCGATTAAATATGATCATGTGATGACTACAATAATTGAGTCCCATGACACATACACAATGACAGTAGCAGAGTTGCAAGGGAGTATGGAAAGCCACGTGAACAGAATTTTAGAGAAGACAGAAAGGTCAAAAGAAGAGGCTTTAAAAAGCCAAGTCAATATGGCTGAATCTAGCCAAAGCGCATACGGCAGAGATCGTAACTTTAATAATAGAGGAAGAGGTAGTTATAGAGGCAGAGGCCGAGGAAACTTTCGAGGAAGAGGGCGTGGAAATTTTAATCAATGGTGAGACAACAACTATACACCTCCTGGTCGAGGTAGAGGTGAAAATAATTTCGGGCCTCCAAATCGTGGAAGAGGACGAGGTAATTTAAATCAAGAAGGTGATAATTTTATTTGCTTCCAGTGTGGTAAATATGGCCACAAAGCTTCAGATTGTCGATCTAAATTTCAGAATAATTGTCAGACAAACCTGGCAGAAAATCAAAATCATGATACTGGTGAGAGTTCCTATAATCATGAAAGTTTATTTTGTGCTATTTCTTAGAAGATGAAAATATTTGGTATTTGGATACAGGGTGTAATAATCATATGTGTGGGAAGAAAGAGTTATTTTCTACATTAGATGAAAGTGTTAACTCAATGGTGAAATTTGGCAACGATACGAATATACCTATTTTGGGGAAAGGCCAAATATTTTTTAAATTAAAAGATGGTTCTCAAAATTTTATCTCTGATGTTTTCTATGCTCTGGCCTTCATTACAATCTCCTAAGTATTGGACAACTATCAGAGAAAGGTTTCAACATGAAAATTCACCATGGTCTTTGTACGATAATTGACAAACATGGTAGATTTGTAGCAAAGGTAAACATGACCTCGAACCGTTTATTCGTTCATACCTGATGATGATTGGTTGTGGCACATGCGTTTTGGTCATTTTCATTTTTCTGGATTGAATTATTTATCAAGGAAAGAGCTTGTTTCTGGTTTGCCTATAGTAAATGTTCCTAATTGTGTATGTGAGACTTGCCAATTGGTAAAGAAGCATCGAGATGCATTTCTAGTTGGAAAATCCTGGCGAGCAAGGAAGCTATTGGAGATTGTCCATTCAGATTTATGTATAGTTGAAGTTCCAACTAATGGAGGCTGCAGGTATTTTATTACTTTCATTGATGATTTAATAGAAAGGCTTGGGTATATTTTTTAAAGCAAAAGTCGGAAGTTTGGGATGCTTTCAAATCATTTAAAGCATTTGTCGAAAAACAAAGTGGGTGCAATATTAAAGCACTGAGAACTGATAGAGGGCAAGAGTACCTCGCTTGTTCTGATTTCTTTGAGCAACATGGAATTCAACACCAAATGACCACTAGATACACACCCGAGCAAAATGGAGTAGTAGAAAGGAAGAATAGGACAATCATGGACATGGTACAATGTATGCTGAGAGCTAAAAAATTGCCTAAAGAATTTTGGGCAGAAGCAGCTGCTACTGCTATATATATTTTGAACAGGTGTCCGACAAAGAGTGTTAGTGACAAAACTCCAAAAGAAGCTTGGAGTGGAAGGAAGCCATCAATACGACACCTTAGAGTTTTTGGGTGTGTTGCATACGCTCGAGTACCGAATCAATTAAGGAAGAAGCTAGACGACAAAGGTGAAAAATGTATTTTTATGTGATATAGTACAAATTCAAAAGCTCATAAATTGTATAATCTAGAAACTAGGAAAGTTATTATTAGTCGAGATGTAACATTTAATGAAGAAGGCATATGGGATTGGACCACCAAAGCTGAAAAGAAGCAAGTCGTAATTCCCGAAGATCATGAAGCAGAAGACGATGGTGAAGGTCGAACACCCCAGCTCTTGACATTTAAACCCCAAACGTGGGCAACAATTAAGCACATCATTTCTCTCCATTCTAGCTCCAATCTCCAGGTCTTCAAAGCTCCTTTCCATTCCAAAGCATCAATCATCAAATAAAACTCCAAATACCTAAAATCAAACCCAAAATGCGATCAAAACGTTCAAGGATTTTAAATTACCTAACTTTCCTAAAAACATTACAAAAACCTATTATTTACTCAAGAAACCAACCAAATCCATAGTAAAAGGGAGTTAATTAATGCAAAAAAACACTATATATTAGACTCTTATCAAAATCTAACCCTAGGGTTTTCATAAATCACAAGGGTTCATTTATTACACACACTAATAAATGCCAATCCACTTATTAATCACCTAATAAATGCCAACCCACTCCAAATAAATGCTGAATTTCTACTCAAGCCCTAGCTTAGTCATTATCCCCAAATATTATAAACCCTAACTATCCCTAACTTAAAATGTAGAAAATGTCTCCTCCTAACCTTTGAGGGGAAGGGAAGTTGATTTGAGCTCTAGGAACCTTGATTTCTACCCTTGCCTTTTCTAAGTTTCAATCCCAAGCTTGAGTAATCCTTGATGGAAGTGAATGGAGTGAGTGAGATAAAGAATCTAGAGAGAGAGAGAGTTTATGAGGGAAGGAGGGAAGGATTTGATGATTTTGGGGTTGGATTAGGTGTGGGGACCTTAGGATTTAGTGGAAAGTTGAGAGGTATGAGTGGAGAAGGGTTTGAGGGAGTCGGGAAATGAGAGGTTTGAGAAATGAGTGAAATTTGTGCAACCCCTTTAAGTAGAGTCGAGGATTTTTCGCTTAAGCGAAATCCTTTGCTTAAGCGAATCGCCCTAGGTTTGATCACTGACCGATTTTCGCTTAAGCGAAATCCCACGCTTAAGCAAAAATGCTACAGGTATTGCACATTTCAACTTTCAGATTTTCGCTTAAGCGAAAATCATTTCCCACATTCTGAACAACTGTTCAGAATGTGGGAAATGATAATCGCTTAAGCGAACTCGCGTAAGCAAAAATTCTCCAGCTCAGTCTGACTACAACGGGAACTTTTGGGGCATTTTGGCTTCTCCTAAATCCTAATGCTTCCCTACCCTACACAACCTCTAGATACATTACAAGCAACAACAACAACTACCCTAATCAAGTACTTAAAGTAAGACTTCTACTAGGACAATAACAAATAAATACTTAAATCATAATATATATTAAGAGAAAAATCCTAAGCATAACGATTCTCTCCTATTTTTTTATTATTTTTTTTTATATATATAAGCAATTGGATTGAACATAACACTATGATAGCTCAAACGCATACAATGGAAAAGGAATTAAACTAGTACACATTTTCAATACAATAATCGATTAGTGGCACACATCAACCTCACTTAATGAATTAAATAAGGATTAGAAACAAAATTTAACACAATAAATGATTCCTATTACATCAACCTCCTTTGTGTAGGTCTTCCCTTGTAACCAAAAAAAACCTCCTTTGTGTAGAATTATCCCCCTTCTCTCTGAATGGCTCATGGAACCAAATCATTAACCATCAACTAATGTCGCCTCGACAACCATTGACTAGATTTGAAGCACGAAGTTAAACTCTTGCATTTTTTTTTTTAATATTGAATCTTTGTTTCTTGTTCTACTTGTTTGCATGGTGATGAATATTGTTAAAGGTGGTTGAGGACTTGAACATTGACTTTTGATCCGTTGAGGTTTGCAAATTTTACATTTTAATAGTATTTTAATTCATATATAATTTGAGAACACAAAAAAGCTGAACTTAAAAATATCATTCAAATGCAGATATAATTTTAAAATAAAAAAATTCATTAAAATTAATCGGTTATAAAAATAAGAGAAATACTAAATAAATCACAAATATTAATCAACTGAAAAAATAATGCTTGAGAATAAATTTTAGAAATATTTTAGTAAATAATTAATATTATTGAAAAGAAATTGCAACATAAGTGGCAAAATTCAAAATATATGAAAATAAAATTTCTATTATTAGACTTACATATTTTGCTTTTCAAAAAATCAATTTCTAATTAATTTCTCTTCAATGTAAATTATTGAGCTTAAATACCTTTTTTTTGTTTGCACCCTGGTATCCGGCCTACTGGGTCGACTAATCCGGTTCGAGGGGGGTCCCGGAGTTAAGGTTTTATTCCTCTCCCAACGTTGTTGCGGGGGATCGAACCGTGGTTCGCCCTACCAAGTGCAGCCCCTGACACCATTGCACCAACAGCTCGTTGGTAGCTTAAATACGTTTTTAATCTTTACAAAATGAGTCTTTTGATTTCAGCAAGCTAAGGAAAAATAAAATTGACGAAAATTTACGTAAATCCATTTATTTTGTTTTTTTTTTGTGTGTGCATCAAAGGTATCCTCCAGCCGATAGCCGAAGACTACTCATATTCGAGGCACAAAGGTTACTTAAGTGAACTTTGCCTCTACCAACAAAACATTTTCCATGCACACGACATAGATCAAACCCCTGATATCATGGTTAAGAACTCAATTATCTACAAACTGTGCTGAACCTTATTGGTGTAAATTAATTTATTTTGATTTAATTTTTTTTAGTTAGAATTCGAACATTTTTGTGGCGGACCAAATTCAAAAGTCAAATTGTATATAGGCTTTTTTTAAGCGATAGGTCCCTAAACTTAGGGGGTGTTTTGGATTTAGTCCTTAATCTTTTTTTGTTGGATCTGGTCCCTAAACTTTAACGCCGTTTGGAACTAGTCCTTCCATTAACCCAAAGTTAACTCCGTCAGTGTCTTCCAATAAGATGTTGCCACGTGTCCCAACTTGCATTTTTTTTTGGCTTTTTTGACTTTGAGGTCCCTAAACTTAGGGGGATAATTGAATTTAGTCTCTATCCTTTTTTTCGTTGGATCAGGTCCCTAAACTCTGGACCATTTTGGATTAAGTCCTTCTGTTAGTTTTAATCTAACACGGTTACCCTGGGAAAATTTTTATGCCATGTGGACCAATAAATTAATGCCACATGAAATTTTTCTTTTATAACGATGGGAATACAACGCGTCTGCGACGAGATGCATCATCATCATGGTCGTGATGTCTCGAGCGCTCACCACTGCCATCAGGGTAATGATTTGAGAAGCTTTCGTCACCGTCCTCAAGGTTGCGCCTCAATCTGAGTTTTGTGCTTGCTTCGGTTTACAACGAAAATCACTGTCACAGTCACGAGTTCACTTGATGGTGTGCGGCAGCGCTAGTTATAGCCAAAGCCCCTGGAACCTAGTTGCGGCGGCGACCCCGAAGATCCTCTTCGTTCTTCATCCTTTGCTTGGTCATCTTCTCTGCAAATATGATGTGACACCGAAGGAGACCAGTCGCGCTTCCTTCACCGTGCAGCAGCCTCGCAACTTCGAACCCTCAACAACCTCAGTGTCCTCTGCTTTCCAGCCTCCGCCCTCTTCTCCGCTTCATCCGCCTTCTTCTTAGCGGCGCATCATATGCAGAGTCTGGAGGGAGGAAGAAAGGCATCAAGTATCTTTGATTGACACAGAAAAATCTTTTTTTTATTACTTTAGAGTTTGATGATGAAGGTTTGGTAGGTGTCTAACTCAGTTTTTATCACTTGACACTGTGTGTGTTCTTTTTTTTTTTGTTTAGATCTTTATATTCTGAAAAACAATGTCACCCCTTAAGCAAGGTGAAGAAACCATGATGTCAAGCCTTAACGAGATGATCGAGCACGACCAGGAACGAGAGGAAGATAAGGAAGGCGGTTCACATTCTGGCCTGAAAAATTTTTTGTGGCATGGTGGGTCTGTTTATGATGCTTGGTTCAGTTGTGCTTCAAATCAGGTAATAATAAGCTAAAAGGAACAGATAGGATGCAGGTGGATGGATTAACAAATGCTTGAGTTCTAGGAATAAACTCATGCTGATCGAACAGATAGAAGGAGGAAGCAAGAGTCTGTTTTTTTTAATTTTATTTATTTTTTGTAATTTTTCAATTTTAAAAGAAAAATTTCACGTGGCATTAATTTATTGGTCCACGTGGCATAAAAATTCCCCCAGGGTAACGATGTTAGATTAAAACTAACAGAAGGACTTAATCCAAAATGGTCCGCAGTTTAGGGACCTGATCCAACGAAAAAAAGGATACGGACTAAATTCAATTACCCCCTATGTTTAGGGACCTCAAAGTCAAAAAAGCAAAAAAAAAAAAAAATTGCAAGTTGGGACACGTGGCAATATCTTATTGGAAGACACTGATGGAGTTAACTTTGGGTTAACGGAAGGACTAGTTCCAAACAACGTTAAAGTTTAGGGACCAGATCCAACAAAAAAAAAGATTAAGGACTAAATCCAAAACATCCCCTAAGTTTAGGGACCTATCGCTTAAAAAAGCCTTGTATATAAACCAAACCGAAAAACTGGCACGGACCCCTGTAGTCCTTTTGGGGGGGCTATATCTGTAACACCCCAAAATTTTAATCCCTGATTAATGAAAAGTTAATTATAAAATTTATTATAATTAATTATTTCTGTTTTAATCTTTGATTAAAATTATGTGATTATATTATTAGTGAATGTGTGAATTTATTTGATAAGTATATTTTTGCATAAAATAAATATTTTGCACATTAGTCCCTGATTTGGGACCTAGAGGTAATTATAGGAAAGGTTTTGGAGGGAAAGTAAATAAAATAATTATTTTTCAAAAACTGGTCAAAACACTCAAGTATTTCTGAAAAGACTCGAGTGTTCTGGTCAGAGTTGCACGAGTTAGTGCGTTTGGTGAGTCACCACCAACGATTCCGCCGTGGTGACACGAATACTTCACCCTAAACACATCAACAGCCTCGTGTCGTCGTGCATGACCCTCCAAACCCAGTATTTAAGCTCGAAACCGAATGAAGATCAACCATTTTGCCAAATTGTTGATGAGTTTGTGAGTTAGGGTTTCGAATTCGTTTTCTTCGATTCCTCTTCATTTCTGAGTGTTTGATTTCGAGTGATACACGATTACGAAGCTCACATCCAGGGCTTCGTAAAGATACTAAGTTTGTTAGCTGGAAGCAAGTATAGAGTGAGAATCGAATCTGAGAAGGGAAGAAGTTGAAGCTGGTTTCAGTTCCTGGAGCTTACTTGGACCATCGATTTTGGTAAGCCCTTGAATCTTTGAGACTTCAATTTCATTCCATTCTCTTATGCATGTTGCAGAGAACGATTTCTAATTATTTTCCCCAACTGTTTTGCATGATTTCACAATTAAAATCTCTGGTTTTATGACCTCATTCAAACTGTGTTGTTGTCATATGATTCTTGGGGAAACTAGCTTGGAGTTCGTTTTTCTGTCCAATTTCAATTCTCACACGATTTTGAGGTAAGGGGAAAGCTTTCTATTCACTAGACAGAGTTTAAATTTCATGAATTTAATTAGAGAGTCACCAAGAGGCTCTAAGGGCTTAAATTGAATAGGGAAATTGGTTTGGAGACCAACTTGTGCTCTATTGTTGTTTTGAGCAAGTTCCATATGATGCATGCAAGCTGTATTGAGCTTAAATTCACAAGTTTATTGAGTATATTGCAATTTGATATGTTATGTTGTGAATTTGTATGTTTTATGCATAATCTCTTGATTCTCTGTCAAATCTGTTAATTGATGTGTTCTAAGTGTTTGAGCATGTTCAATATACGATATATAAATTCAGTTGATCATTGGATTGGACTATAAATGGTTAGAATTGAAAATGGTATGTTAAAACCAAGTTTTCAGACTGTTCTGTAAGAAAAGACTCGAGTACTTGGCTTGATACTCGAGTAAATTTTGATAAAACAGTGTGCCTTTGTGCTAGAACACTCGAGTACCAGACCAGAACTCGAGTACCAACTGGTATTCAAGGACAATTTCTGATAAACCACTCGAGTAATGCATGAGTCACTCGAGTATTCTGGATTTGATGAAGAACACTCGAGTACTCGTGTAACATCCTCATTTTTATTAACCTAATAAATATGTTTAAGAATATCTTATTTACATGCGAGAGATGATTTTCAACTATTTTCTTAGTATTTGCATATATGTATATTATTATGTTGAGTTGAAATCTATATATGCATAAGTGTTTGTGAGCATTTTCCTAATGTATGTATATATTTGTATAAATATATCCCTATGTGGGTATTAGTATTTGTAATTATACTCTCGTGTATATATGTGTGTACTTGTGTGTGTTCCTAGGTGTTAGCAATTGTGCTTGTTTCTTTGTATATGTGTGGATGTTTTCTGTAATTGCATCGTTAGGTTTGGATCGGGAAATGTTCTAGAGTCGGTAGTATAAGTCGAAGGGTAATTGGTTTAGGTTTTAGATTGATGTGATTGCGATTGAGTGAGTAGGATTCGTGTAGGTTCGTGTATTGAGGTTGTCCAGAGTCCAAGGGAGCGTTTTAGTGCCTTGACCTTGAGGGAATTCTTAGGTAGAGTCGTAGAGAACCCTAAGATTGAGCCTTAAGTGTAAGTGTGGGCCTTAGTGTAACATCTCGCTATTTATAATACCTGTAGTTAAATAATTAAATGATTTATTATGATGTATTCAATATTAAAGTGTTGTAATAAAATTTTGATTTCATCATTATATTTGAAATATGTTTTGGTAGTCAAAATAACTATAAATTTGTTATTATACATTTTCCAAAAATAAAGTAGTACTTTTATTTAGTTTAATTAATATTTTGACAGGGAGCTCAAGTGGCAAGCCTTAAAGGCATTTTTATAAATAGTTTTTTCAGAAAAATATGTTTAACTTAATATTTTAGGCGTCCCTGTAAATTTTCATAGTGTTCGGAGGCTGTTTTATTTTTAGCTTCGGGACTGGTTTAATATATTACCGGTATAAGTTATATATAATGATCTTCTATTTCAAAATTTTAAATATTATATTTTATCAAGTTTAATATCAGAATCGAGAAAATATATTTACTTTTGAATTTCGATAATTTTTCTTATGCAATAGCTATTCGTAGGGACCGGTAACTTTATTATTTTCTTTTTAGTTTTGAGTAATTAAAATTACAATATTGTTTTACTTAAATGTATTTTATTTTTAGCATTGTCAAACTTCTAGTTATAATCAAAAATACTTACACATTGACCCCTAAATGAGAGTAAATAATTAAAATATGTATATTTTCCTATATAGCTACCCAAAACCCGTCCCAACCCATCATTTAAAAAAAAAAAGAAAAAGGGAGGTTGTGGCTTAAAGCCACAGAGTCGTGAGAGAGTGAGAAACATTAAGAAAGAAAGAAAGAAATATAGTGAGTGAGAGACAGAGACGGAAGGCTCGAGAGGGAGAAAGAAAACTTAAGGTTTTCCAATTTTCCCAGTACAATAACTCAAGATCCAACCGTTCAATCTCAAATCCTTCTTAGGTAATTAATATTCTCATCTCCCTCTATCCATCTATATAATTTATTTGACGATCCGTCAATATTTTTAGTATCCCTATATTTTCAAATGAAGAGATGTTTATGACAAAAGTAATATATTTTTATTGTATAATGATATATATTTATTATTTTGACAAAAATGAGTTTATTTGATATATATTTTTAATGTTATAATTAGTTTTAACATATGTCCCTATTTAGATCCAACACGTTGTTTTTGACCTTGACTCTGGAGCAAGTTGCGGATGTTAAACATGACTCTGTCGTTATTGCTAGGATTTCAAGGTAAGGGGAGACTCTTTCCACACTTTGAGTTAGGGATAGTAAGAGTTTATAATAAGATTTGGGATTAATAATTAAATTAGAGTGTGGGTAGCAAATTAGTATTTGATTAGAATTACTCCCATAGTTTTAGTTAATTTTGATATTTTCATAAATGTGTTTATTAAATTATTTTGTGTATTGTTAAAGTAGGAAGTGAAGAACCTTAGAGAGATGACTTAAATTATTGCACACCGAGACATACCTGAGTATGTCGACTGTTTGACTTGTTTGCTGCGATTTGTGAACTTGTGTTGGTTGTGTTAGTTGTTATGAAATCTAAGTGCTAATTGTTTATAACTGTGAATATGATAAGTGTTGTTATAGAGTAACTATTATAGTGAGGGGTATTAGAATTGTTAAAGGGGGTTGGAACTGAAAATTAATATAAATGGAAGTGGACATTGGTTATAGAATTGGAAGTGAGTAATGGGAAATTGAACTAAGTGTGAAAGTGGAGAATTGAATAGGTCGTACTTTGTTATTCCTATATTTAATTTTGTTATTATTCTTAAGTTTTTATTATGAACTGTTTACTGTCCTTTTAATTCTCTGTGCTGTGAAAGATCTCACCCTTAGTGGATAACATTTTAGGTACAAGTTCAAGAAGCTTGGAGATCAGATTGCGCAGCGGAACAAGTTGGAAGAAAGGAAAACAATTCTTGTATACTGGTCTATATTGTAATTAAGTGCCCCCACCTTTTGTATAAATTTAATTTGTAAACAACCTTTTAAAGTTATCCACTTTAACTTTCAAACTCTGATTTAATTATTTTATTTTATTTAATGAAACAACCTTTAAAGTTTCAATTATTGATTTCCAAAACTTTTATTTCCGTATATTTTTATATTAAAAAAAAGGGGTGTTACAATATGGTATCAGAGCAGTTCTTCCTTTCGACCTGAGGGAAATTGTTCCCGACTCCGCTGCAAACACTCTAATCTCAAGTTTCTTGATTAAAGGTGAGACTTATAGAAATTTTTGAAAATGTTAATGTCGAGTGTTTGTTGTGTATGTTTGGTGTTAATTGTTAAGCATAACTAGGAATGAATGTGCATATTGGTTGCTAAGTGTTTTGTGAATAAGTGTGTGCATATTTGAAATGTGATTGATGCATCATACGGCCTCATGTCTTAGGTTAGGAAAACCCTCCCAATGAATCTATATAAATAAAGGATAAATAACTATTACCCCTAAAACGAACTAGAAACACGTGCATTCATGGAGAAATGTGGACCTTAGGTGTACGGGGAAAACTTACGTCGTTTACGATTGATGAAGGCAAAAGTAACTAGATTGTGTTATTGAAACAATCGCCGAGAATTGTTGTGGAAAACTTTGATCCTGCAAAGGACACGGGTTCGCTATCCGTGTTGGGGATTGGTTTTATGCAACAACGATGATTCTGTCAGTTGCTTTGGCTTTTCGTGGCCAGTGAGGGTGATTTTTGCTAAAGCCAATTTGGACAAATCAAACCAAATTACATGAGGGACCTTCCACAGTGGAGGTGAAGTGTTGTGCAAGCAGGTGAGCGAGGGACCTTCCTAAGTGGAGTTGAAGCACCCAACTAGGGGTTGAGAAATGCTTACTCTTGGCCGGTTTTTTCCCAGAGTGGAGGGGCAAGTGTGGTGAGGAAAAAGTGAGAATTGTTTAAAAAGTTAAAAAGTTAAAAAGTTAAAATTGTTAAAAGTGGTGCATTGCATGAAGAACCCTCCTTTGGGGAGAATGTGAAGTGCAATGCACATAAAGTTAAAAATTGTTAAAAGTGGACATTGTATGAGGAACCCTCCTTCGGGGAGAATGTGAAGTACAATGTCAATAAAATTATAGTTAAAATTGTTAAAAAGTGGTACATTGTGTGAAGAACCCTCCTTCGGGAAGAATGTGAAGCACAATGTACAAGAGGGAGAAGTGAGATTGCATTGCATGACATTAAAAAGTAAAAGTGTTTCAAAGTCGAAAGTAAAAGGAAAATGAAATGTTATTGCATTGCATCCGCATCGCATTGCATTTGCACCGCATTGCATTTACATCACATTTAAGATATTGGCTTGTGCATCATCAACATTAGTTGATGATTTATGATGATAATTATGTATGCGAATAGTTACTATAGGAGTATGTATATATATATAGAGTGTATAATGTTAAGAGAATAGAGTATGGGTTTAAGTTTGCAAAGGGGGAATGCTAACAAGTAATAAAAGAAGGAAACTTTGAAAATTTTGAATATTGTAAGTGTCCCCCGTTGCAAACAACAAACCTAAGTAGTATTAGGTGAATGGCTGAAAGTAAGAGTGTTTGATGTGTTAGACTAATTGAAAGCTAAAGTCTTTTACAAAGGAAATCCGAATAATATCAAGGCAATTGGAAACCGTAGTACAGGAACTCATTGGATTGCGAGGGCTACTACCACCGATTGAATGTAGTGTTGGAACTGGCCAATCCGACATTACATTTACCGGGAGGTGAAGTCGTTGAAATCTAGGAGTTCGTGCATTACCATGAGTTAGTAAACGATTTTCTATGTATAAAACCTTAATGCCTAATTGTTTGTTGTTCTTTCTTTGCTTGACTCTGTGTAACTGTGTATGTTGTTGAATCATGTGGTGGCAACGCAATTGGACAAAGATTGGAAATGGAACCGCCAGAATTAAAGGAGTTATGACTTTGATACTAATCCAACCAAGTGATTAAGTTCACATCGATTAGATTAGTATCAAAGAGAACGAAAAATAAGATTTAAATTTAACTAACGGTTGATTCCATTGCTAATCTTGATTCAAGTAGTTATGACACCAAGAGTGAAATAGAAATCGAGAACTAATCGATCGGATTCAAACCGCCGGACTATTCCAATTGAAAATTTGCAAGACAAAAAGGGAACTCTTTACCTAAATTGGGAAGCGGTTCGAATCCAATCAGGAGGTCCTCGAATGTGTTTGGATGTGGACTAATTTAGTGTCAAAGTAAGCGAACAAAGATTGGGAGTGGAACCATGAAACCAAATCATTTATCTTCGCGATTTTAATCCAACCGAGGGACTTAGTTTCTATCGGTTAGATTAAAATCCAAGAAAACCATAACAACTTTTACATTGAACTTGTGGTTGGTTCCACTACTAAATTGAGCTCGGTAACTTCAACACTAAACGGAAGTCAAGTGTGGAGTCCCATCGGTTGGACTTAAACCCCGAATGGTAATAATTGAATTCATGAAAGACAAAGGATTTTATTTAAGCAGAACCAGGGATTTAAGCTCAATCAGGAGGTTGATGCACTAATTGGAATTATGTTTTATGCGTGTAATTATTTCCATATATATATATATATGTATCAAACATTTTCTTGAATTGTTTTGAAAAGAGTTTTCATATTAAGTTTCGCAAATATGAATAATAGCGTATATGTATATATTTTCATTATATGCTTGTGTTGTATATAAATATATTCATATACCTATGTGTAAAGTTTTGTTTTCTTTGCCTTATTTTCATAAAGTATTTCTCGGAAACTCTGCAATTTGGACTTCCCCGTAAAGTCCACAGGAGAACCATAGCGCTAACGAAAACCGACCAATGTAGTAAGCTTCCAAACCAAAGAACTATCAAGACCTTTCAATAGGAAACCTAATAAAGTAAAGTGTTCTAGGGCCATGTCATATAAGGATTTGAGTGTGATTTACCATCCCGAGAGTATGCTAGGTTAGCATGGACCGATGAGGACCGTAAGGGAGATAGTGAACTAAAACCTAAGTCCTAAATCGAGTGCATGACTAACCCATAAGTAACACATCCTAGTGCTCTCCAATTTTCCAAGATTTACGAGAGGCCAAATGGCTAGTAGATTTCCAAACCTATATTATCGGAGTGAATTGGTGAGTAAGAGTGTTAGCACCTACCCAAAATAAAGAACCCAACCAAGAGAATATAGAATTGAAATCACACCTTCAGTTTGTAGAGCGTTAAGAAACGAGAATAACCTTCATAGTTGTAGATCGCCAAGACTAGAAAGTACCTTGAGGCTAGAACCAACCATGGCATAAGAATATTCAGAAAACTTCTGATTGATTTTTATGCAAGTTCTGGGAAGAGGAACCATTAGTGAGAAAAATAACCATGAGGAGAACATCTCACCTCATCAAACCCAACAACTTTAGGAGTTCTCAAAGATTAGAAAAGTTTAGCGCCTACCAAGTAGACCCAAAAGTCAGAACCAGTCGAATGGAACCACCCCACCCCAATTAAGACATTGAGTATGAGTTTATAAGGGTAACTCAAGCCCAAGTGGGGGAGCTCACTGAGAGCAGAGTCTAAGATTGCGGAAATTTTGAGAAATCGTTATTTTTAATATTATGATTTTTTTTACCATGGGGAAACTAAACTATTTATGAAACTAAACTATTTTTGAAACCATGAATATTTTGTTAACTTTAAAAGGTTTTAAGCAAAACGATTTTTAACAAAAACCTCCTTCCATTCTTTTCAAATGTTTTTCAAAGAGTGAATTTCGAGGACGAAATTCTTATAAGTGGGGGAGAATTGTAACATCCTCATTTTTATTAACCTAATAAATATATTTAAGAATATCTTATTTACATCGAGAGATGATTTTCAACTATTTTCTTAGTATTTGCATATATGTATATTATTATGTTGAGTTGAAATCTATATATGCATAAGTGTTTGTGAGCATTTTCCTAATGTATGTATATATTTGTATAAATATATCCCTATGTGGGTATTAGTATTTGTAACTATACTCTCGTGTATATATGTGTACACTTGTGTGTGTTCCTAGGTGTTAGCAATTGTGCTTGTTTCTTTGTGTATGTGTGTATGTGTTATGTAATTGCGTCGTTAGGTTTGGATCGGGAAATGTTCTAGAGTCGGTAGTATAAGTCGAAGGGTAATTGATTTAGGTTTTAGATTGGTGTGATTGCGATTGAGTGAGTAGGATTCGTGTAGGTTCGTGTATTGAGGTTGTCCAGAGTCCAATGGAGCGTTTTAGTGCCTTGACCTTGAGGGAATTCTTAGGTAGAGAACCCTAAGATTGAGCCTTAAGTGTAAGTGTGGGTCTTAGTGTAACATCTCGCTATTTATAATACCTGTAGTTAAATAATTAAATGATTTATTATGATGTTTTCAATATTTGAGTGTTGTAATAAAATTTTGATTTCATCTTTATATTTGAAATATGTTTTGGTAGTCAAAATAATTATAAATTTGTTATTATACGTTTTCCAAAAATAAAGTAGTACTTTTATTTAGTTTAATTAATATTTTGACAGGGAGCTCAAGTGGCAAGCCTTAAAGGCATTCTTATAAATAGTTTCTTCAGAAAAATATGTTTAACTTAATATTTTGTGCGTCCCTGTAAATTTTCATAGTGTTCGGAGGCTGTTTTATTTTTAGCTTCGGGACAGGTTTAATATATTACCGGTATAAGTTATATATAATGATCTTCTATTTCAAAATTTTAAATATTATATTTTATCAAGTTTAATATCAGGATCGAGAAAATATATTTACTTTTGAATTTCGATAATTTTTCTTATGCAATAGCTATTCGTAGGGACCGGTAACTTTATTATTTTCTAATTAGTTGAGTAATTAAAAGTACAATATTGTTTTACTTAAATGTATTTTATTTTTAGTATTGTCAAATTTCTAGTTATAATCCAAAATACTTTCATACATTGACCCTTAAATGAGAGCAAATAATTAAAATATGTATATTTTCCTATATAGCTACCCAAAACCCGTCCCAACCCATCATTTAAAAAAAGAAAAAGAAAAAGGGAGGTTGTGGCTTAAAGCCACAGAGTCGTGAGAGAGTGAGAAACATTAAGAAAGAAAGAAAGAAATATAGTGAGTGAGAGACAGAGACGGAAGGCTCGAGAGGGAGAAAGAAAACTTAAGGATTTCCAATTTTCCCGATCCAATAACTCAAGATCTAACCGTCCAATCTCAAATTCTTCTTAGGTAATTAATATTCTCAACTTCCTCTATCCATCTATATAATTTATTTGACGATCCGTCAATATTTTTAGTATCCCTATATTTTCAAATGAAGAGATGTTTATGACAAAAGTAATATATTTTTATTGTATAATGATATATATTTATTATTTTGACAAAAATAGTTTATTTGATATATATTTTTAATGTTATAATTAGTTTTAACATATGTCCTTATTTATTTATTTAGACCAACGAGCTGTTGGTGCAGTAGTGCCAGGGGCTGCACTTGGTAGGGCGAACCACGGTTCGATCCCCGCAACAACGTTGGGAGAGGAATAAAACCTTAACCCCGGGACCCCCTCGAACTGGATTAGTCGGCCCAGTGGGTCGGATACCAGGGTGCAAACCAAAAAAATATGTCCCTATTTAGATTCAACACGTTGTTTTTGACCTTGACCCTGGAGCAAGTTGCGGATGTTTCATGACTCTGTCGTTATTGCTAGGATTTCAAGGTAAGGGAAGACTCTTTCCACACTTTGAGTTAGGGATAGTTAGAGTTTATAACAGGATTTGAGATTAATAATTAAATTAGAGTGTGGGTAGCAAATTAGTGTTTGATTAGAATTACTCCCGTAGTTTTAGTTAATTTTGATATTTTCATAAATGTGTTTATTAAATTATTTTGTGTATTGTTAAAGTAGGAAGTGAAGAACCTTAAGGAGATGACTTAAATTATTGCACACCGAGACATACCTGAGTATGTCGACTGTTTGACTTGTTTGCTGCGATTTGTGAACTTGTGTTGGTTGTGTTAATTGTTTATAATTGTGAATATGATAACTGTTGTTATAGAGTAACTATTATAGTGAGGGGTATTAGAATTGTTAAAGGGGGTTGGAACTGAAAATTAATATAAATGAAATGAATGGAAGTGGATATTGGTTATAGAATTGGAAGTGAGTAATGGGAAATTGAACTAAATGTGAAAGTGGAGAATTGAATAGGTCGTACTTTGTTATTCCTATCTTTAATTTGGTTATTATTCTTAAGTTTTTATTATGAACTGTTTACTGTCCTTTTAATTCTCTGTGCTGTGAAAGATCTCACCCTTAGTGGATAACATTTTAGGTACAAGTTCAAGAAGCTTGGAGATCAGATTGCGCAGCGGAACAAGTTGGAAGAAAGGAAAATATTTCTTGTGTATTGGTCTATATTGTAATTAAGTGCCCCCACCTTTTGTATAAATTTAATTTGTAAACAACCTTTTAAAGTTATCCACTTTAACTTTCAAACTCTGATTTAATTATTTTATTTTATTTAATGAAACAACCTTTAAAGTTTCAATTATTGATTTCCAAAACTTTTATTTCCGTATATTTTTATATTAAAAAAAAGGGTGTTACAACTCATGAACTACTCGAGTAATTTTAAGAATCTGAAGTTTGACCTTTCTGAAAGTATGAACTACTCGAGTAATCTGGAAAGACTGAAGAACCACTCGAGTATTCTGAAGAACACTCGAGTAGTTTACCCATAATATTAAAAATACCATTCTTAATTCTGAATCATTGTTTAATACTTAAATGACAATAATCCAAGTGATCTAAGACTTAAAAGAAATTGATTGATGATATGCTAATTTCTTTTAGATAACAAGACGTTGCTCGGGTGGCACGTTAGGTATTATTAAAAAGATATACACCAATCAATTCCTTTAAGTTAAGATAATGCATTCATTTTGGAGTTTGGATGATAGATCGTTTATCATGTTTTGGTAACATGAGGAGGGCCTCTGGGAGTGCCAATTGACGGCTCGCTTGATGACACGTTATGGTTGATGACGTGGTCGGTACTGTGAGATGCTGATGAAATGATTATACCGTTTGGATGACGGGACGTTGCTCGGGTGGCACGAATTCCAAGCTTGTCGTGTACATTCTTGGTGAATGTACGAATGTTGTACACTAGGAGTACAACGCACTGTTGAGTGTTGGATGAAGTAAATGATGGACGTCAGAGAGTGACATAGAATGATGGAGTTAAGCTTGAGAGCTAGGTTCATACATCACGCCACTCATTTAATCTAAAAGCTGATAAATGAAACAAGTATGAGCATCTTACTTGCATTCAATATCTGCTAAATGCTAAATGTGATTGTTGATTATTGTTGCATGTATATACCTTCACATTGTACATATATTTATGCTCTATTGATTATGTGTATAGAATTGCTTACCCCTATGCCCTTGTAGGTGATGTCACGTTACATCGCTTGCATCGAGATCCGGCCACTTCCTAGTGGTATATGGATCTACGAGGATCACCGCATGGTGTTCGAGGGAGAGGTAGAGGTTACCTTCTACCACCCGAACCCGCTGATCCGGTTCCGTCCTCGTAGGTTTAGGATTCCCATCATATACACTGCACGTACCACCCTTTTACACATATCATGGACCACCTCCCACACGACCGGCTCGCTCATATCACAGTTTTCGTTTTCGACCTAACCGCTCACACCCTTTTTCTTCGAGAGTCGTCCGCGAGGAGACTCCCCCATCTGATCCGAGGAGCCCTGTTAGGGTCTCACCATCTCCTGACCCTGTACCCAGTGGTAGGGTACCCACTCCATCGGATGAGATTGAGGAGGATCCTGTGGAGGACGAGAGCGGAGGTGAGCCTGTCGTACACTCTACCAGGAGCCAGTGGAGGGATGATGATCCCTAGGTATGTGCATATGGTACATGATGAGGATCAGGGGATCCGGTGTGAGGATGCTGTGGAGGAGATACTGTTGTTGCTGCTATGATGTTTGATGATGTCTACTACTTCTGCTACCTGGAGACTTCTACTACTACTACTACTGCTGCTACCAGATCTATGTGACCAGCTCTAGAGTTCATATTTTGAGATGTATATACATATTGTAGATATGCTTTTAAGAGCTCTAGGGTTATGGTTTCCTTTTAATATAGATCTTTTATGGACATGTATTTGGATCTTGGAGATATGACCTTGGGACTATGTATTTTATGACTCACTTATATATATATATGTATAATATGTTTATATCATAATTATGCATAGTTCCACTATTTCCGCTTACTCTGATTTAAATTATTTAAAGAATTCGGCTACGATAGAAAAGAATGGTATCAGTTCCACGAAACGAAAGAATGTGTGACATCGCTTAATTTCTATTATGTAAATGCGATTTCAAAGTACCGATGCTATCTAGTTTGTGATAAGGTTTTCAAAAATGCCGAATTCAACACAATGTTATAAATGATTTGAACTTTATTCTCCAAGGATTCCAGGTTTTGGTTGTGCACCCACCTTTAAAGAAAATAAAAGAAAATTTTTATTTCTACATTTTCTAAATACTAACAAGTCCATATTTTATTCGAGTAAGAGATAGTTATTATATTAATTACTTGATAGAAGAAAGAGGGTGTTACAATATCTTTTAATTTTTTTAGTATATATTTAAATATAAATAATCAGACTTTTACTATCTATTTAATCTACTATATTTAAATAAAAAAATCCCTTTTCGAGGCACCATGTTTGTCGAGGCACCACGTTTGTCGTGTGAAACAATCCTCGCACTAGAGCGTTTGTAGGTAGATAATTATTATTTCCAACCCAAATTACAATTTGAAATTAAATAAACTATTCAAATTTATTTAATCATTATCTCTAACCAAAATTACAATGTGAAATTAAATATATCTTTCAAATTTATTTAATCATTATCTGTATATGAAATCATTATCCTCAATTTGTTGAAAAAAGAAGTAATTATTATCCTAAAAAAATATTTTAAAAAATCACTATATATACCACTGGTCAAGAATAAGATGTGGCAAACAAAGAGGTTTCTTTGATTTTGGGTTTGTGGTGGTGAAGTAGAAAGACAGAAGCCAGATCGCGAGGCACTTGAAAGAACACTTGAGAAGGTGCAATTACATTATTTCTACTACTACTCCTTCTAGCTACTGCTACTCTTTGGTTGAAGACTCCAAAAGCGCGTGAAAATGGATGAAAAAACTGTTACCAGATCAACACAGAATTGTAACATAAGGAAAGTCACTCAGAGATCAACACAAAATAGTAACATAAGAAAAGTCACTCAAAAATCCTAAATGTTCAGCGTGAAGTTGCAATTTCTTTTATAATTAATTTTTTTTATTTATTGTAACATATCAAAATGTCAACATAATTATGGTAGTAATTAATCTCATTCCTTATTCCACATTGATGCATGTGCTGCTTTTTGTTTGGATTTATATTGGTTTATAAGGTGTACTTTTAATCTAAATATATAAGAAAAAGGTAAGTATTGTTACATTGTTAAATATTATCGTCTTCAAAACATAATTCATTATTTTTAAAATAATATTTGAAAATCATGCTTTCACGACAATTTGGTCCATGAAAAAATTAAGTTATATAGATTATTCAAATTTTCCTAATCATTATTCAAAAAACATTAAAATCTCATCATTAATTATATTTAATAATTAAATTAAAATTAAAATCTTATAAATAAGTCTCATAATATATTAAAATATAATAACAACATTAAAAAAATTGATACAAACTACAGACCCAAAGATAAAAACAGTTAAATTCAATCTAAATCTCTTCCTACTTTTTCTGTAACCACTTTATCTGAATATATTATCGAGATATATTTATTTGTTTTTTTTATCACTATAATTATGAAAAAATAATTATTAATATAAAAGTGTTGTATTAAAAACGAAGGGATTAATCTATAAAAAAACTTAGGGATTATTTGGTTAGGATATTCGGGAATAAAATTTTTTGATGCTATCCACAAATTACAAATACGAGATAGATTCAATACTTATAAAACATATAAGAAAAAGAATTTGCATGTCTCATCTAGAAATTTCCACGTAATATGTGGAGGAATTGCGTAAGAGAAGAAAGTAAGAAAAGCGAAAAATTAGAATAACTCCTACTTTCATGATTTGTCGATTATCTCCTCGAATTCACTACTTTCTTTTTTTTTGGTAGAAGAAAAATCTTATTACCAATGAACAAAAATAACTCATACATGAAGTTGGCTTTACTTAAGACCTTGCCACCTTCTAGGAAGGGTTCAAGGGAGCTTAAGTAAACCATCATATTAGTTTCTTGCCACATTCTATGAAGGGTTCAAGAAGACTAATAGGATAAAAATTAAAGTTCAATACATATTCTATCTACCAAAGTCTTATTAGTCCATCTCCAAACATTCCTGAAACAAAAATCTATCCTGCAAGCTAGGGTCCTATAGATCAATCTAAAAAAATAGTCTATAGTCTTGACTTGATTATTGAAGGTGCGGTTGTTCCTTTCCTGCCAAGTACAATAGATGACAGCAGCTATCATGGCTGCAACACATTGCCTTCTAACTTTCTCCCTGAAGCCATGCACAAGCCATCTTGTCCAATTACAAATCCTATAGGGACAGTATTCAAGACCAATCCAATTAGCACAAAATTGCAACAAAGTTTTACTCCAAGGACATTCAAAAAACAAGTGAGAAACTGTCTCCTCAGCAGAGAAACACAGACAACAATGATTAGGAATCATAAGCCACAACATTCTGTCCAGGGTTTGAATTTTGCCATGAATCACCAGCCACATAATGAAGCAATGCTTCTGAACACTCACCCTATTCCAAATCACTCTGTGCATAGGGAAGATTTCCTGATTACCCTTGAGGAATTTATATCCTGATTTCACAGTATAAAGACCATCAGGAGATGCAGACCATGTATTATTCTGAAAACCAGCCTTGATTTTATCCCTAAGTTTCAGAATTTGTCTCCAATGCCAACTCTGGTTCTGGCTCCATTGACAATCCCAGAAGGATGCTTCTTTGATGTAATAAGAGTGAATCCACCTAACCCATAAGCAATCCTTCTTGACTGCTAAACTCCAAACCTGCTTCCCTAAGGCTGCAACATTCCAAATAGCACAGTCCTGAATACTTAAACCCCCATACTTCCTCTCAGTACAAATTACATTCCAAGCAACCTTAGCATGATAATGTCCAGAGTCATTTGAAGACCAAAGGAAGGATCTGCAAATTTTTTCAATCTCCTTAATAACTGATTTAGGGATAATAAAAGCTGAAGCCCAATAAGTATGCAGAGACATCAGAACTGAGTTAATCAGACAAATTCTAGCCTGATAGGACAAGTGTCTTGATTTCCAGCTATTTACTCTCCTTGTGATTTTATCAATTAATATTTGGCAAGTGGCTGCATTCCATGTCCTACCAGACAGAGGGAAGCCTAAGTACTTATAGGGAAACATGCCTTCTTGAAACTGAGATAAAGCCAGGAGCTCATTCTTTCTGTCCACAGATACCCCTGCCATATAAATAGCTGATTTGGCCTGATTAGCTTGCAATCCTGACCAGGAAGCAAAGTCATTAAGAGTTTGAATCATGATCCTGACACTTGCAGGGTGAGCTTTGCAAAACAGAATAAGGTCATCTGCAAATGCAAGGCTCACCAATTTTGTATCCTTGCAGTAAGGGTGGAACCTGAAATTTCTGTGCAAAGTAGCCACTTGCAAAGCTCTGGTGAGGATTTCCATAGCCAACACAAAAATGAGAGGGGACATAGGATCCCCTTGTCTTATCCCTCTAGTCCCTCTGAACATACTTCCCTTTTGACCATTAATGAGAATAGAGAAAGATGCTGAAGTAATACAGGCCATGATCCATTCCTTGAACTTTACTGGAAAATTAAAAGCAGATAGCATGTCCTCAATAAAAGTCCACTCTAAGGTGTCATAGGCCTTCTTTATATCTATCTTCATCATGCACCTAGGAGACACCCTCCTCCTTCCATACAATCTTAATAATTCTTGGGTAGTTAGAACATTGTGAAGAATATGTCTGTCTTGAACGAAAGCATTCTAATTATCATAAACCAGAAGAGGTAAAACATTGCCAAGTCTATTGCTAATCACCTTAGTTATGCATTTATAGATTGTAGAACAACAGACAATAGGTCTAAAGGCCTGCACTCCAGAGGGATTCTCAGATTTTGGAATAATCACCAAATTAGTAAAGTTAACTTCCCTGAGAAGATTCCCTGTTGTAAAGAACTCCTTGATAGCACTGCAAAGATCTGATCCAACAATGTCCCAAGCATCCTTGAAAAAACCTGATCCAAAACCATCAGGTCCAGGTGATTTGTCAATATGGATGGATAGCATAGCCTGCTTAATTTCCTCATCAGAGACAGGTTTTATCAATTGAAGCTGCTGATCAGTATTCAGAACCTTCCCTTGATCAATAACCTCCTAACTGAAAGTGTGGCCTTGGTGTCTGCTAGTGAAAAGGTTAATGTAGAAATCCTGAAAAAGATTTTCAATACCCTGCTGATTTGCTACAACCATACCATCATCTTTCATAAGTCTCAAAACTCTATTCTGATATTGCCTCTTTTTAATGGAATTATGAAAGATCCTTGAATTAGTGTCACCCTCCTTAATTCATTGAACCTTAGCTTTTTGTTTGAAAAAAGCTAAAGCATTATGTTGGACCTTGTTGGATTGCACAGAAATATCTCTTTCAGCTTTTTGCAGATCAATATCAGAAGGATTAGTAACAAGTTGAGCTTGGATCAACTCAAGCTTGTCTTTCAGCTCCATCTCCTTCTGATCAATTTTTGCAAAACGCTCCTTATTCAACCTGGATAAAGGACCCTTCAGTGCTTGTAACTTTCTACACAATTGAAACATTCTACTACTGTTGATATACCAGCAAGAGGACTGGGTCAGCAAGTAATATAGTCTGGAAGACCGAATATCGTCCCACAGGGATCGAAGTTGTTTCTAATAACTTTCCACCAATTCGTAATTATTAGTGCAACTTGTTATTGAATTTAAGAAGGAGAAGAATAATAATAATAAAATAAGAAAAGAAGATTGAGGAGATAAGATGTATAGAAAGCAATAGAAAAAGGTTAGGAACTTGGTTTCATTGTATGATTCACTTATTTTAACTATGATTTATATTTTCCTTTAATTATCCTTCAATTCATGGACTATTCCTCTCAAATAGCAATAGTTAGACGTCTCTAACATTACCCTTATTTTCTATATATTTAATCCTTGATCCCTCAACAAATTACAATATAAGAAAATATCTATTCGGCACAAGGGAATTAAAAAGCCATATAATCATCCAATTATATCCCTATATTTTGGACTGATTATACCATTAATTGCATGGCCTATTCAAAATCCCAACTCCCGTTGCGAATTAAGAAATCCAAAACATAAATTGTGCGGGTTTATGTAATAAAAACTCAATTAATGCATGAATTAAAAACAGCAAAATACTAAATCATAAATTAAAATAAGTTACATCATACAATTTACACCATGTTCCTAAAAAGAGGTTTTAGTTACACATATAGAAATAAAGAAAACAGAAGCAAAGAGAAAACCTCATATCATAGACAATACAGGCTAACTCTCCAAGAGACCTTCAATCCTTGTGCCTTGCCTCCTTGCTCTCAATAGATGTTACTAACCTCTCTCTCTAATCCTAATTGAATTCTATGATCTTAAAACCTACCAAAAACTATTTACAAATCCTCTATTTAAAGAGTAAAACAAATCCTAAAATAAATCTTAATTAAATCTAATAGATAAGGTCCATGTTTATCTTCTAATTTCTGACCAAATCTAAGATATGAAGCCAAATTAGACTTCTCTTCTTCTATTTTGTTCAGAATCTGGTCAAATTGGGCCTCCAACAGCTACGCGCGCCCCAGGCGCACGCGACCTCGCGCCCCAGGCGCACAGGTCTGATGACAATTCCTTTTGCACACAGGCGCGCCTCAGGCGCACCCGTCCCCGCGCCTCCGGCGCGCGGGACCTACTCCGACTCCGTTTTGCTCCGTTCTTTTTCCATTTGCAAGATCTTTTCGTCCTCTTTTCAGATCCATAAATATTTTATCCAATTTAGCTCCAAAAAGTACCTGAAACACTAGCAAACAGATCAAAACGTTCAAAGGACCCTAAACTACTAAAAATAATTAAAATCTAATAAAAAGTCCTAAATTTGCTAGAGAAACAAGCCAAATAAATAGTATAAGGGAGTCAAATCAATGCTCAAATCTATATATATTGGAACCAAATCACTCCCCCAAACTTAGCATTTTGCATGTCCCAGGCAAAAGTAAAATAAAAATTCTAAACAAAAGACAAACTCCCTAAATCAACAAGAACACACCTAATCTAAGATTACGACTCATCACTTCGACACATATTATCATAAACTATTTACACAATTACATACTAGTTAACATAACAATCCCATTCAGAACTCAGAACTAGCGAACACTCTCAACCTCTCAATTGTTTCTCTCAAAAGTGTATAAGGGTCATATTTTCAATTCACTCAAGTTCAACAATGATAATGTGTTACCATAGGCTTGACCATAGACCAACATCTCCACTGAAATTATTGAATGCATGCAAAAATCAAAAGGTCTTATTTTTGGTTGTAATGG
Source organism: Crotalaria pallida (assembly GCA_037953625.1). Classification (NCBI taxonomy): domain Eukaryota; kingdom Viridiplantae; phylum Streptophyta; class Magnoliopsida; order Fabales; family Fabaceae; genus Crotalaria; species Crotalaria pallida. The sequence goes on from CM075651.1 coordinate 57,762,121, forward strand.
GGCCATGGCTAAAAGTGTCAGGTGGGATAAAAGAAAGAAGAGATAAAACAAAGGTTAACTCGCAAAAATATTTACAAAAACAAGTTTCCCTCAAAAATCATGAATGAGCAATGAATACAATAAAGACTCACACTCACATCAGGAACATTTTATTCTTCCTTTCTTTTTCAATTTTTTTTTTCTATTCTCTTCCTTTACATTTGTTATTTACTTTTTTTTTTCTTTGGAAGAGAAATAGAACTCATACACTTTTCACCAATTACTTTCACTTTTTCTTTCTATATTCCTCTCAATTGCTCATTCAAAATTCCCAAGGTACTACAAAGAATATGCAATAAATGCAAGGTACCAAAGAAAAATCATATTGTCTCATAAGGCTCAAAATGGACAACTAAGGGAAAATTATCAATGCAAATCATCTGAAGGCCACAAAAACACATCCTAGGTGCCTTAATCATCTTAATGCATGCAATCAATTATCAATTTTGAAATGGTCACAGGTCAAGTTCTAGAAGACAATATCAAAGTGAACACACTCATGAAAGAATAAGGGTCTCAAAATTAGAATAAATCAATAATAACATACCCCATCAATATAAGGCTCAAAATCTCACAGGGCTAAAGTCAGTTCACTAATCACAAGTTCTGAAAGCATTTGTCAAAATAACCAGTTCACAACCATATTTACAGCCCAATCAAATAGAGTCAAAAGTCAATGAGTCTAAGTCCTAAACTAAGTATGTACATGCATCATCAGAGAAAAAGTCCTAAGGTTAGAAAAATTAATTACTCTTGCTAAGGACACAAACCAATACCAAAATATGGGAGAAAAATTCAGATCTGAAAAATTTAATTTTTATTTTGTATATACTCCCCCAAACTTAGATGTTGGCTTGTCCTCAAGCAAACTAATCTACCCTTAAACTACAAAATAAAAATTAAAAACTACCTAAAAAGCTGGACAATATTTTTGGTGAGGTACAGGGGTTGGGGTGTAATATTGAAAAAATTGGGGCTAATGGGGTCCAAATCCTAAAAATACAAATCTAATCCTAAAATAAATCTATCCCTAAAAAAATAGAAAATAAAAAAAAACGAAAATAAATAAATAAAAAAATAAAAAAAATCTATTCTCAAAAAAAATCCTAAAAAGATAAATCTAATCTAAAAAGATAAAACAAATTCCTAAAAAGATATAACAAATTCCTAAAAGATATAAAACTAATCTAATCCTAAAAGATAAGATAAAAAAAATATCTGTTACTAAAAAAAATAAGATAAAAAAAAAAATAAATCTAATCCTAAGAGATAAGATAAATCTAATCCTAAGAGATAAAATGGTAGAATCAGAATTTGAACCCAAAACTGAACTTTTGCACCTCAAGTAGGAGTGATATTCCCCAAACAGGGCTTTCACAGCCCGACGTGCCTGAGGCGCACGACCGCGTGCGCCTGGGGCCCACGAGGTCTGTTCCTCATTTTTTTTTACAAAAACTACCTAAGAATTGAAACTTACACTACTGCTTATGTACAAAACAAATCCACCAGGATCCCAAATTCTATGGGTCAAATCCCATGTGATGCAACAATAGTGAGTTATGCCCACATCCCATGGGAATTCAGCAAAATTTTCTTTTCTTCCATCATCCATCATGAAGTTGTTAACTCCATTAGTCAAGAAGATTACTTTCTCATGCTTCCTATTGCCTAATAATGATTCAGATTGTTCTAGATATTTTTCATAAAAGTACTTAGGCTGAATATAATAGAAAAATTTTGAATCACCCAAGCATGAACTAGATTTAATAAAATTCTTTATAGCAACAAATTCCTCATGCAAGGGTGGTTCAATTTTTTCTACAATTTTTAAACCTTCGATTTTTATTTTTCGATCCTCTTCCTCAAACTTATCATGCACAATTTCTTTTTCAGATTTTTGCTCCTCCAAAAGGATTTGATCATTGGTCACATCCATCACCACAACTTCCTCCTCTTTTTTAGGAGAGTCAAAAATTGTTGATAATGCTTGTGACTCCTCAGATAAATATTTTGAAATTTGCTCAAGTGCTATTTCTATGTTCTCAAAACTTTTTCTGTTTTCTTCATTTATAAAATTAATTTCTTGAACACTACTACTAACTTTTTGAGCTAATTTCTCTTGGTTAATTTCCCATGACTCTTTCTCCACAGGGGAAGGAATTGGCTCAACACAAGGGAATCTAAAATTATTTTTGCGATCTTTAGCAAAATCCTCAGCTTTTTGAGCCAATCTCTCTAGAGCTATTTCCATTGGGGTTTTACTAGGAGGGGGAGGCTCCACATGAGAAGATTGAGAATAGTATCTTTCCTTTTTCATATCATTAATCTGTTGATTCATTATATCTATATCTATTTCCCATTGGGCCTTCATAGGAGTTATATTTTGTGCAACATAGTATGGAGGATAAGGATAATATGGAATAAATCTATCACAATCTGAATCACTATTACAACTATAGTTATACATGAGAAAGTACAAATTACACAAATAATTACAAAAAGTACCGAAAAGAAATTAGAATCGAATTTCAATCCCCGGCAACGGCGCCAAAAGCTTGTTGATATACCAGCAAGAGGACCGGGTCAGCAAGTAATATAGTCTGGAAGACCGAATATCGTCCCACAGGGATCGAAGTTGTTTCTAATAACTTTCCACCAATTCGTAATTATTAGTGCAACTTGTTATTGAATTTAAGAAGGAGAAGAATAATAATAATAAAATAAGAAAAGAAGATTGAGGAGATAAGATGTATAGAAAGCAATAGAAAAAGGTTAGGAACTTGGTTTCATTGTATGATTCACTTATTTTAACTATGATTTATATTTTCCTTTAATTATCCTTCAATTCATGGACTATTCCTCTCAAATAGCAATAGTTAGACGTCTCTAACATTACCCTTATTTTCTATATATTTAATCCTTGATCCCTCAACAAATTACAATATAAGAAAATATCTATTCGGCACAAGGGAATTAAAAAGCCATATAATCATCCAATTATATCCCTATATTTTGGACTGATTATACCATTAATTGCATGGCCTATTCAAAATCCCAACTCCCGTTGCGAATTAAGAAATCCAAAACATAAATTGTGCGGGTTTATGTAATAAAAACTCAATTAATGCATGAATTAAAAACAGCAAAATACTAAATCATAAATTAAAATAAGTTACATCATACAATTTACACCATGTTCCTAAAAAGAGGTTTTAGTTACACATATAGAAATAAAGAAAACAGAAGCAAAGAGAAAACCTCATATCATAGACAATACAGGCTAACTCTCCAAGAGACCTTCAATCCTTGTGCCTTGCCTCCTTGCTCTCAATAGATGTTACTAACCTCTCTCTCTAATCCTAATTGAATTCTATGATCTTAAAACCTACCAAAAACTATTTACAAATCCTCTATTTAAAGAGTAAAACAAATCCTAAAATAAATCTTAATTAAATCTAATAGATAAGGTCCATGTTTATCTTCTAATTTCTGACCAAATCTAAGATATGAAGCCAAATTAGACTTCTCTTCTTCTATTTTGTTCAGAATCTGGTCAAATTGGGCCTCCAACAGCTACGCGCGCCCCAGGCGCACGCGACCTCGCGCCCCAGGCGCACAGGTCTGATGACAATTCCTTTTGCACACAGGCGCGCCTCAGGCGCACCCGTCCCCGCGCCTCCGGCGCGCGGGACCTACTCCGACTCCGTTTTGCTCCGTTCTTTTTCCATTTGCAAGATCTTTTCGTCCTCTTTTCAGATCCATAAATATTTTATCCAATTTAGCTCCAAAAAGTACCTGAAAGACTAGCAAACGGATCAAAACGTTCAAAGGACCCTAAACTACTAAAAATAATTAAAATCTAATAAAAAGTCCTAAATTTGCTAGAGAAACAAGCCAAATAAATAGTATAAGGGAGTCAAATCAATGCTCAAATCTATATATATTGGACCCAAATCAACTACCATCATAGTTCTGATTCCAAACAACGTCAATAATATGAGCAAACTCAACACATATTGAAATATTTGAAACTATGCTTCTTAGAAACATTCAAGGAACCCCAGTCTATGAGAACAGGAGAGTGATATGACAACCAGGTAGTAAAAAATCAGCATAAGAGTTCGGCCATTCCTCAATCCACTGACTGTTAACCATAGCCCTGTCTAGCTTTGAGCTAATTCTATCAGATCCAAACTGCTTATTACACCAAGTATAAAAGCAACCACTAATTCTCAGGTCAACTAGGTCAGCAGTATCAACACAATCCCTCAAATCCTTCAACTGCATAATGTCCAAAGGAAGTCCACCAAGTTTATCATTTTGATTCAGGCAGGTATTAAAATCACCCATAACAATCCAAGGAAGCTGAATATGATTATGCAGACCTGAGAGCATCTGCCACAACTCCTTCCTTTCCACATCATCATTTGAGGCATACACAAAAGTAACACAGAAATGAGTCTGTGTTTGCTTCTTAACCACATAACAGTGAACATACTGGTCTGACCTTGCAACAATTTCAACAGAAAAGACATCCTTCCTCCAGATAACCCAAATCCTACCAACAGGACTCATATCTAGATTATGAAAAGAACCCCAGTCATAGGCAATTTTATTCTGTATATGCTGAAAATTACCAATTCTCAACTTATTTTCCAAAATTCCAAATAAACCTACTTTATTATTCATGTACATATTAATGACCTCATTTTGTTTTCGAGGGTGGTTCAGCCCTCTTACATTCCATGTACAGATTCTATCCATTAGGTGGCTGTTTAGAAGACTCACCCTTATGTAGCACAGTTGCCCTTGCAGCTTTGCTTCTGGTCACTGTGGTCCATTCTTCATCATCAATCCCCTCCTTAGCTGGTTCTTTTTGTTTTTCCATGGTAAGATCAACCAACATAGCATTCAATGCCTCTTTAGCAAACTCTACATTTTCTTCTGGGACTGTGCCTTCATAAATGCTCTGATTAAGCTTCAGTGCATCATCCAATTTCTAAATGTCAGTCTGAGATGGCTTATTCTTTACCACCCATTGTTGCTTCACCCCCTTCCTGCACATCTTTGAATCATGACCAAAAGCACTACATTTTGCACATCTAACTGGCTTCCATTCATAGCAGACTTTTTGGTTCACAATGATTCCTTTTTCATCCTCAAAATACACTTCTTCAGGCAAGACAGTTGAGTCTACTTCAATCAAAACTCTAGAAAAACTGATTCTATTTCTTTCTTGTGTAACCTGATCAACCATAATTGGATGGCCCACCAGACTAGCAATTTTTCCCAAAGAAGCAGCACCCCAAAATTTTAGGTTCAAATTAGGAAATTGAACCCAAACAAGTACTTTATCAAGAAAATTCTTAGAAACTGGCCTTCCTGTCCATGGAGCAATAATCAGTGGCTTCTTATCAAAATGGTAAATTCCAATATCCAGCACTCTATTCCTGCCTTCAAAAATGGATAACAAGCTACTTTCTTTAATAACAAGCTATTAGGTCAAAATCCACTGATAGTTGGAAAAATGAAACAGATCCGTTGTTGAATCGTTTTTATAATGCCATATATAGAACAACACATAAGGATGTATAGCTCACAAACTTCCCTTATTATTTGGCACAACACGTCAACTCTAAAGCTAAACTACAAAAAATATATATATATATATATTTAAAATTTAAATGATAATTATAATAAAAAATATAATAAAAGTAGATTATCTTATAAAAATGACAAATTTTTTTTACATAATTTTATATTATTTAATATTATGAGCTCATTTTTAAATTTTATTTGAGACAATTTTTAAACCATACAATATTTTATCATCATTACAATATCGAAATTGAGAGTATTCCAATATTTTTTTTAAAAGTAAAACAAATTAAATACTAATAAAGTATAGATTTTTTCAAACATTACAAATAATATGGATATATGATTAAATATAATGATTATCATTTCGTAAAAGTTTGCAATAGATAAATACTTTAGTTATTATAATCTCTAAAAAAAATGTAACAGATGAAAAACAAAGTTACATATATTTCAAAAATTGAAAAAAAATTAATTCATGATGATTAGTGTGAGACCCCCAATTTAGACCCAATTTATTTATAGTACAATCTTTTATTTTTAATATAATTAATTTATTGAACAATGATTTATGGTACTTTGGTTTATAAAAATATTGTTTGAAGTTATATAATTATATATGTATATATATAAATACACGTGGATGTATATATGCACACCAATGTTCTTTTATGAATTTAAATTTAATTCTTAGCATGAAAATATTTTTATAAGGTATAGTATTTTATTTTAATGATATTTGAATATGAAATGATTTTTGAAGGATCATGGTGTTTCATCTTAAAAAATTCATATCTTTTTAACCGTAAGTCCAAAAATTACAAACTTTATATCAAAGCGATCGTATTGAAATGTAGATTATGAAAATGTAAAGTTTGTGATTTAATTCTGGAGATTTCGAATTTTTATTCGCCACTGTAGAATTCGAATTTTTATAATTAATAAACTTGGGAATGCATTTTTAAGTCATTTAATGGCTCTTTGACCAAGAGATATTTTTACTTTGATGAAAAACTTATTTTTCTGAATTCTTATTGGTTGAACCGTCCATAATTTAATTTCTGTATTTTTGAAATTTAAATTAATTTGAAAGCTTATGAAATGTATTTTTTGGAGGAAATAACTTTAGAACTTCAAAAATTCATAACTTTCAAACCGTAAGTCCGAAAATTATAAATTATATATCAAAACGATCGTATGGAAATGTAGATTTCAAAAATGTATAAATTGTAATTTTATTTTGTGTTCTGCGAAAATTCATATCTGTAGCAGTGATGAACGAATTTTGGAGTTTATTAATGGAAAAATTATTTTTGGACCTCCAATAAATTATTCCTTTAGATACTATACTTTAAAAATGAAAATATAAGTTTAAAAACATTTTCCTGGTCTGTAGCTATTTTTAATTAGTACAGTTTATTTTAAAAAGGATTGAAGAATTTATTTAGTATTTAATTGATTTGAAATTATAAGAAATTACACAAAATAATTTGCAAAATGATTTTCCATTTTATATCAATGCACCTTCCAAATATTTCTTGGAGTGGGGAGGAAGGAATTGTGCCTTGGAGACCAAGTTGTTTGAATTTCAAATTTTACCTAGGAATTGTGTGAGAATTTATGAGGAAACCATGGGAATAGGAGACTTCATTTTCTATAAGGAATCCAAAAGCAGTAGCAGTGGGCAAATTAAACTTCCACCAAAAGACACTTCCCCCATTCCCTTCTTGTATCATTTTCATTTCACTTCTTCTTCTTACAGTACCTTGGCAACAAACAATTAAGAGAAACAAATCAAAAACCTTATCTCCTAAAGCCAAAAGACATCGCCTCTTTCACACCCCATTTCTATCTTTATTTCATTCTGTCCAGCATCAAGTAGAACCCACTCATGGCAGAAAAGAGGGACGTGGCACCAAGAAAGAGTAGAAGGAACTCAAGATTTTCATTTTCGTTTTCTAAATAAAAGGTATCTTTGTGAACCCCAATCTATTTCTTTGTGTTTCCTTTACTTATTTCGAAATGGTTACTGCTATGATAATGATTTCTTATTTATTTTGATTATTTTTGATTTGTTTCATAAAGAAATAACAGTGAAATATTCTACTCTCCTGTATTCTTAAAAAGTGTTTTAAAAATTATTTTGGTTGAGTCATGAACTCTTTATGTTGATTTAAATCTATTTTCTTAGTATATCATATTTTATGAATAAAAGAATGGAAAGGCTTTGGAATATATATATATATATATATGTGTGTGTGTGTGTTCATAAAATTCGTGAGATGTTTATATGGTTACTTGAGATAAAAATGTGATTTCTTTTTCACCTTTCATTTTTTTGGGTTGGTGTATTTTTAAGAAAGTGTCCTTTTTGAATTATGATATTTGATAAAAAGGAATAATATTTTAATCATTTGTATGTGTGTTTCAATTAATAACAAAAGTTTGAAATTTTAGTGGTCTTAATCTTTTTTTTTTGTAGGGTCGTATGGCTTATGTTTGATTTTAAAGGAAAGTGATTTTTAATGTTTAAGTGCTTATGTGTTATGTGGTAAATTGTAGATTGTATATGTGATTGTATGTATGAGAAAAATGATTTTTTTTTAAATATGAAGTTGTTGTCCAACAACTACTTTTAAGCCCAAAAAGTAATTATTTGAATTGTTTAAGTGTTTGACTAATTTTCTTAAGTGTGTTATGTGTTTATTTATGTTGGATAAATGTATCAAAATGATTTTTATAAATTAATTGTGCTACTGTCCAGAATTGTTTAATTAAGGAAAAATGTTAATTCATTTAGTTTTGTTTTATTTTAGACCTTGGTGTATGTATCCTTTGTAATAAATTGAAAAAGAGGCATTTTCGGGTAAATTTGAATAGATGCAACTCTGTTTTATTTTGCTGTCCAGAAATTATTTGGGTATGATTATATGATATTTAAATGTCGAGTAGATAATAGGACTTGTATATGGTATGTAGGAAAAAGTGGCATGTCTTTTAGAGGTATAGCTTAAGAGAAAAAGGAATTTCAAGTTTATATGTAATTGTTGTCTAAATTTAACTTCATTCAAGTCATTCTAAAAATGATTACTAAATATATGTGTATACATATTTGGTATGGGTGTCATGTTGTTTGACTTTGTTAATATGAAATGACTTGTATATTGATGTGAAAATATAATGTTAATAGTCGTTGGTTAAGTCATGTTATTTTATTAGATAAATGAATGTATGCTATGAGTATTGATACTGGTGTTGTGCTTCTCTAAGTGGTCTATGTGTAACTATAGGAATTAGATTAATTCATGTATGATTTTTATGATGTTGAGTTATCTTTTAAAGTAAAGTTTAAGAAATCTATGATGTTTATTTAAGTGTTTGTTTATGTGTATAAGTGTTAAAGGTGGTAGTTGTTATATAAGCAAAATAGTATGGTTTTTGAAGAAATAAAAATGTATTTTAAATAGTTTTCAAATATTGGAGTGAGTCTTAAATTATGTTTTGTAAAAGGAATTTCTTGATCTTAAAAGGAACTGTTTTAAGTTATCTAATGCCTTAAAAAGGACTTTTGTTTTAAAAAGGATTTTTGTTTTAAGGTACTTTGGTAATTGGGTTTAGTGTTTACCTAAGTAAATAGATAGTATAAGGTACTTGCTAGATATTGATTGTATACCGTTTATCGTTTAAAGAATAAAGGAATCAAAAGTGAACGAGCTGCTGGAGTTGTGGACACAAAGGTTGAAACAGAGTAAGCGTGGATCTCAGGTGAGAGAGAAGCCTTCTTAAGACATAGTGGCATATAGGGTAATATTAGGACGTTCCGTATCATCTCAAAGGTCGGAACTAGGAATCTATCGGTTGAGTAGTAAAACGGCAATTGAGTGTGTGTTCCGCCGTTCATACGAAAAACATGATTCCTCGATATTAATGATATGTTTGTTGATAATGGTTATACCATGTTGCATATTCTGAAATTGTATATTGTATATGGAGATAAGTTATATGATGAGTTATCAAGTAAATTTTGGAATTATATTCTTGAGATAATGGTTTATCCTATGGAAGGTTAATTGATGTTTTTGAACGGTTGTTCCTATGAAAAGGACTTGGTATATTTGGAAGTATTATTATGAAAAGAAAATATGAGAATGATTAATGAACCTTGTGGAAATTCGGAAACGATACTAGTGTACAGTGATGGTGCAAACGACACGATAACTTTGTAAATATCCCCTTTAAGTGACTGGCCATGTGGATGACTGTGTCGTGGTCTATGTCTTGTGGAATCCACTGTATTGTAGAAGGGTGTTTGATGTTTCCCTTAGAGGTCGAGGCTCGTTAGAAGCAAGGCTTAGAATGGGTCGACCAAAACTAGGATTAATGACAGACTTAAAAGACTTAGGAACCCCTATACTAAACCTACACGTTGAGAGTGAAGTAGTGGAGAGGAAAGATACCAAATACTTGGAGGCCGGTGTACTTTCAAGTGGTGATTGCGATAGGGGAAGGCAAGGACGGTGAACGTCAAGAAGCCTCGAGTGCTTCTCTAGGCGGGACAAGACTACAAGGACTTGTCTTTCGGTTGTAGGCAATGTCGTAGCAAGGAACTGCACGATCAACTAGAGATAGCGCTGCCGCCCCCTTGAGCAAATCTTAGATGGTGAGAGGGAACCCGAATGGGGCTAGATGTCGCTGTATTTTTGAAACTGTATTGATGAAATGATTTTACTTCGGTTGTTGGATACTTGTTGGTGCGTACCCTTCGACATCAATGCCAGCATGGTTTGGGTTCCTGTGCGTCCCATCTGCTTTCCGAACTAGGATGTGGTTGGAATGATGGAGGAGATGTAACGTGTGTGCTACCAAACCCTTGAGCCTCGGTGGTGGTACCCCTTCTTGAATTGCTGTTGGTTTTGACAGTGAAACTTAGAGCCTAAAGATAATTAATATAATGGATATGGTTTCATGAAGATTATCCTTTTGGTGGAAAGTACTCTATGGTAATTAGCTGAAGTTGTTTATAAGGGATTGGTAATAATGATGTATATATTGTTTTATGATATGCTTGTGTGGTCTTAATATTCCCCTATGGTAAGCCCGCACCGTCGACGATTATATCGTTCGGAAGTGCTTACTCTCTCTATTTCCCTTTCTTGTGGACATTGGGGAACAATGTTCACAGATGGCAGATTAAGCAATATCTCGAGTAGTGGTTGCTCAAGTCGGAAGAGGATCGCGAGATGACGCACATACGCGGAGGAAGCAGAGGCAAAAGTTGAGGAATCTTCCAGAGAATTGTGGTAGAGGAAATGATGAAGACTAATAGTCTAGGATAGTCTTGTTTTGTATTCCATCTTTGGATGGGTAGAACATGATTACTCTATCCCGAATGTAACCTCAGTTGTAATATATTTGAAATGAAATAAAAGAAGTTTCTTTTTGGTTATGTATCAAGTTCATTAAATAATTAAATGTTTTTCCGCAAGTTAACCATCGAATAATTTTGGCATCACGAAAAGGAGCTTTTTAGAAATGTGTTGGATGGTAACATCTCTTTTTGGAAAAGAATTTTATGTTGCGAGTTCAAGAATCAAATATTTTGGAAATCAAGTAAACCAAACTTTTTTATGAAAACCTTTTTGTAAGGGAATTAACATGAAATGACTTTGGTAATGTAAAAAAAAATGGCGCAAATTTTTAGTGAAAATTCTAAGTCCAAATTGGGGTGTTACATTTAGTGGTATCAGAGCGATGGTTGTCCTTAGTGGCCTTAAGCATAGCCTTATATGCTTTCCTTGTGTGACTCTGTTTGATAGTTTGTGGAATGGATGTCCTTCCTGGCCTGAGCATAGCCTTATATGTTTTCCTTGACCCTCTGCTTAATCTAAGACCTAAATCCCACGTATCAGAATGGCTCGTCGTCAAGCTAATGCTGAGGATCCTCAAAACATTCCAAACCCTGCGGTGTTGATGGCTCAGATGACAGCGGTGATGACGGGGGTGAACAATAACTTGAATTTGCTGCACCAACAGGCACAACAGCATATGAACCAGAATCAGAATGTGGAAAAACAAGGATATCGTGGGTTGGATGAATTTTGTCCCTGGAATCCTAAAGAGTTTGGTGGTGGTTTTGCCCCGGACGAGGCTCAGAAATGGGTGGCGAATCTGGAAAGGATCTTTAGGGGTATGGTTCAATGCACTGATGTGCAAAAGGTGGCCTATACTGGTTACATGTTGGTGAACGAAGCTGCGGACTGGTGGAGAAACATTCAACAAGTGATGGCTGCGGCAGAAGAGGTTGCTACGTGGGTGGCTTTTAAGGAAAGATTCTTGGAGAAGTATTTCCCTGAAGACCTGCGAACTGAGAAAGAGATGGAGTTTCTGAGATTGGAACAAGGAAATATGTCGGTTGGGGAGTATGCTGCTAAGTTTGAGGAACTAGCCAACTATGTTCCTCAATATGCTAATGGAAGAAACGAGAGATCCAAGTGTGCAAAATTCAAAGATGGATTGAAACCAGAGTTGAAGCAGGCCTTTTCACATCTTGAAATCCATGTGTTTGCTACGCTAGTGAATAAGTGTCGTATGTACGAAGGAGGTCTACAGGCGAAGAGTACTACTGTGAAGACAACCAATTCTCCTGCTAATCATGGACCAGTTAGGAACCTTCCTCATCATCAGAATCAGAGTGGTGGGTTTCGAACACCCCAAGGCCCGTATAGTAACAATGGTGGAAGGAGGGATAATAGATCTGGAGGAAGTAACAATCAAAGTGGCAATAACCGGAACAACAATGGGAATAATCGTGGCAACAACCCCAATCGTAACCACAATCGGAACAATCAACCTTGCAACAACAACCACAATGGTGGACAAAATGGGAACAATAACCGCGGTGGAAACCATGGCAATGGTAACAACAGTGATGGTAGCAACAATAGTGGAGGAAACGGAAATAATGGGAATGATGAGGGAAGAGGTCAAGGTAACACACCTCCGTCCTGCAACAAGTCCAACAAGAATCATTTTGGACCAATTTGCCCTTGGAACAACCCAAATTGTTTCAACTGCGACAAACCAGGACATCTTGCAAGGAATTGTTGGGAACCAAAGCGCGAGATAGATTCTACTATTGCAAGAGGATGTAAAAATGCTCGTTATGGTATGAAGGCGTTAGTGTCGCTGGTAGTCGTTAGAGCTGTTATGTTGTTTTGAATAATTGTTTGAGCGTAGTGGAGTTATCCACTCGTTATGTTTGTGTCTTTTGGTGTTTGTTTGGTTATAATTCTGTCTTTTGAACTAGTTGTATTGAAGGATTATTCCTTCTCTTACTTTTCTAAGCTATAATAAAGTTGAAAACTTCATAAGTTCAAAAGATGCGTGTTCTCGAATATGTGCGTGGGAACTTTCGATGAGTAGAAAGAATCAGCTGCTAGAAGAAAATGCCATGATTTTACAGCATGATGGAGGCGAATTGAGTTCAAGGAAAACCCTATCCTGTATCGTCACATTTTTGTGAAAGCCCAAAATTCCATTTTCATCGACTTTTTGAACTTGATTGTGCATTATTGCAATAATTATGCCCTCCAAAATTTTAAAGATGTCCATTTTTCATTAGAAAACACCCCAGTCTCAAAATCATAACCCACAAAACCATTGACAAAACCTTAAATAGCAGTAAATTCAAGACCTTTTTCACCAAAAATTTGTGGCAAAAACATAATATATCCAAACAAATTGAAGCCTCAGTGTGAAAGAGGTGACACTTGTATGCATAACGCCTGAATTATAGAAGGTTGTAAGGGCAAAAGTAAGTATGATTAAGTACCAACCCAAAGAACTTAGAGGCATGAGTTTAGAGTTAGCTCCTGAGTTGAACCAAGGTGGAGAAATAAAGGTTGGTCTATTAGGTTAGGATATGCATGAGTCAATGGATAGTAGTGTGTTAAGTTTGATCAAAGTTTGGGAGTTTAAGGATAGAAGTCATGTGTAACAGGATGTTGGTTAATAACAAGTACCAGAGTTTAGTATTGGTGGTAAGAAGGTACGAAGTAGCCCATTATTAAGTGATTGCGGTAATGTTATGCATACAAATAGATCCTTCTCTACCGGAGAAATACGAAAATTTGAAATAACAAACTTTCCTTACCCAAAATTAACATTTGAGCTACATTAATTTTTGATCAAATCCATACCTACCAAACCTTTATTAATTTTGGATTCTTGAACTTAACTCAATTCAACTCTCGTACGGCGTCACATCAAGAGTACGGATCGGGAAGTACGAAGTGCTTCAAGAGAAGTCGTATTGAACACGCAAGGTATGAATATGGATGTTGAAAGTTGTATATGTGTAGGAACCTTGTAAGCTTCTGTTGATGCTGCCTGTATTTCTCGGGGACGAGAAATCTCTAAGTTGGGGAGGATTGTGAGACCCCCAATTTAGACCCAATTTATTTATAGTACAATCTTTTATTTTTAATATAATTAATTTATTGAACAATGATTTATGGTACTTTGGTTTATAAAAATATTGTTTGAAGTTATATAATTATATATGTATATATATAAATACACGTGGATGTATATATGCACACCAATGTTCTTTTATGAATTTAAATTTAATTCTTAGCATGAAAATGTTTTTATAAGGTATAGTATTTTATTTTAATTATATTTGAATATGAAATGATTTTTGAAGGATCATGGTGTTTCATCTTAAAAAATTCATATCTTTTTAACCGTAAGTCCAAAAATTACAAACTTTATATCAAAACGATCGTATTGAAATGTAGATTATGAAAATGTAAAGTTTTTGATTTAATTCTGGAGATTTTGAATTTTTATTCGCCACTGTAGAATTCGAATTTTTATAATTAATAAACTTGGGAATGCATTTTTAAGTCATTTAATGGCTCTTTGACCAAGAGATATTTTTACTTGGATGAAAAACTTATTTTTCTGAATTCTTATTGGTTTCACCGTCCATAATTTAATTTCTGTATTTTTGAAATTTAAATTAATTTGAAAGCTTATGAAATGTATTTTTGGAGGAAATAACTTTAGAACTTCAAAAATTCATAACTTTCAAACCGTAAGTCCGAAAATTATAAATTATATATCAAAACGATCGTATGGAAATGTAGATTTCAAAAATGTATAAATTGTAATTTTATTTTGTGTTCTACGAAAATTCATATCTGTAGCAGTGATGAACGAATTTTGGAGTTTATTAATGGAAAAATTATTTTTGGACCTCCAATAAATTATTCCTTTAGATACTATACTTTAAAAATGAAAATATAAGTTTAAAAACATTTTCCTGGTCTGTAGCTATTTTTAATTAGTACAGTTTATTTTAAAAAGGATTGAAGAATTTATTTAGTATTTAATTGATTTGAAATTATAAAAATTACACAAAATGATTTGCAAAATGATTTTCCATTTTATATCAATGCACCTTCCAAATATTTCTTGGAGTGGGGAGGAAGGAATTGTGCCTTGGAGACCAAGTTGTTTCAATTTCAAATTTTACCTAGGAATTGTGTGAGAATTTATGAGGAAACCATGGGAATAGGAGACTTCATTTTCTATAAGGAATCCAAAAGCAGTAGCAGTGGGCAAATTAAACTTCCACCAAAAGACACTTCCCCCATTCCCTTCTTGTATCATTTTCATTTCACTTCTTCTTCTTACAGTACCTTGGCAACAAACAATTAAGAGAAACAAATCAAAAACCTTATCTCCTAAAGCCAAAAGACATTGACTCTTTCACACCCCATTTCTATCTTTATTTCATTTTGTCCAGCATCAAGTAGAACCCACTCATGGTAGAAAAGAGGGACGTGGCACCAAGAAAGAGTAGAAGGAACTCAAGATTTTCATTTTCGTTTTCTAAATAAAAGGTATCATTGTGAACCCTGTAACACCCCTAGTTTTATTATTAATTTATATAAATCTTTTCAAGTTTATATTTTGTATTTAATTAGCCTAAAATATAAAAATAAGTGGAAATATTTTTATATGGCAAATAAATGCAAAAATATAGATATTGCATTTTAGTCCTTGGTTTAGGACCTAAATGTAATATTGAAAAGGTTCTTGGAGGGAAAGATTTAAAAAGTATTAATTTTTAAATTTTGTACTGACCTAACCGGTTAGTAATGCCCTGTAACCGGTTAGACGATGAACCTAGAAACTGAGTTAGTGCGTTTGGATGAGTAATCACTTGATTAATCACGGAATCGCCACGAACACAGCCTTAATCTAGTGGATAACACGCGTCATCATGCATGTTACTCCAATTCCTCTATAAATTGATGGATTTCTGAAGGTTTGGGGGTTGATTCTTCTGAATTTTGTGTTGAGAGGCTGAATTAGGGTTCCTGTTTCGTGTGGGAAAATTCTCCTTCATCTCTGAGTGTTGTTAAACGAGTGATACACATCCACAAAGCTTACATCAAGGGCTTTGTGTTGACATAAAGTTTGTGAGCTGAGAGTCCTTGTGTGAAGAGAAATCACCATTAGAAGTTGAGGTTGGGAAAGCTGAGCTCTGAGTTTTCTGATTCGGGAAGCTTGGTTTGAGGTTGGATTTTGGTAAGTACAGACAACCCTTAAGCCTCAAATCACTTTCATTCCTTAGTGCATGTTACCTATATTGAGTTCTAATTGTTTTCCCCAATTTCTTTGGCCAATTCCTATGTCAAATTTTATGGTCTTTGAATCCTGTTGGTGGAAATTGTGGCTGAGAGCAGAACATAGGATTTGTGGGGAATTCGTGGATTTTCTTCAAGTTTCAGTGTTAATCTTCATCAAACATAACCTTGAGGTATGGGAGAAGTTTACCTTATACTAGATTTAGACTAAAATCAAGTGATTTAGGATTTGAGTCAACAAAGACTCAAAAGTGCATTATGTGTTTAAGGCAAAAAGGCTTGGAGGCCAAATTCTAGCTCAATTCTGTTTTGAGCAACTTTATATTGATGCATGCAAGTGATTTTGATGCCTAAATCTTAATCTAAATGTTTATTATTAGTTTTGTGGTATTAAATTGTGTTTATGTGGATTTTTATGCAATTTGATACTTTAAACTTAATGCATGCAAGTTAAATGTGTTTTTGTGGTTAAACATGTTTATTTTAAGGTGTATGAACTCTTTTGAATGTTGAAATTGGTTAGATTTGAGTAATGAAAAGAATGGTTTGCAAAACCTCATGTTTCAGTGTGCAAACTGCATAATCTAACCGGTTACTCGATAATTCTAACCGGTTAGACATTGTAAAATTTCAAAGAAAATAAGTTTTTGAAACTAGCTTTGTGGTCTTATTAATTTTACTCAAATCGAGACCTTAATTTCCCTGGAACTCAATCTGAAAATTAAGCTAATTATACTGTAATAGTTCAGATTGAAATTAAGAGTTAATACCTTAGTATAATGAGATAATTTCAAGAAGAAATTGTGCTCATTTGGAAAGGAAATGTGATTTAGACTTTTGAATGATGAACACAGTGGTTTTGAGGTATAAAACAATGTTAAAACTTGTTTATGATTGGGTAGAGAATTCAAGAAAAAGGGTTTTCTGAATTTCAATGGTAAACCAGTTCAGGTCTGTAATTCTAACCGGTTAGCCTGAGACTGTAACTGGTTAGTACCTGAAACTGAAAAATAAAAGTTAAGTCTTTTAAGTGAAATTGAATACCATTGGTTATGTTTTTCTCAATCTAAGCCTAATGACATGTTTTTGAGATAATTCAAGAGAGAATTTTTGTGTCAAAGGATTATACCTCAAATTAATCATTCAAAAGAGAAATTGAAATATTTCTAAATCACAGTAATTAAAGTAAAGATAAAACCAACCATGATAATTGTGCATTCATATAGAATGGAAGTTTGGTTGGTAGGAACCTTTATGATATTCTGGGAATATGAGGAGGGTACTCCGGGAGTACCAAATTGTAACCTACTTGATGACACATTCTGGGAATGTGGCCAGTGTCTGGGACATGGTTTTTATGCGTTCTGGGAACCTATGCGTTCTGGGAACGTGATGCCACTTCGGGAGTGATGTTTATTATCCAAGTACGGTTTGGCATTACGTTTTGGGAACGAATGTCGGTGTTCCGGGAACACAAGGGTGTATTGGATGGACGTCTAAGATGGACTTTAGAGGCCTCAGTTGTGGATAGAAAATCATGCATCATGCCACTTGCATTATAAGAGATATAATGTTGAAAATGGGTATGCTCATATGTACTTGCATTATTGTCTGTCCATGACATACTTGTGTTTGTAATTTTAGTCTTTATTGATTATGTATATGTGTATACTTACTCCCTATGCCCTATTTAGGTGATGGCCAGATACCTAGCCTGCATCGAGATACGCCCTATCCCTAGTGGTATATGGACGTACGAGGAGCACCGTGCCACTTTTGAGGGGGAGGTGGAGATTACTCTCTACCACCCTAACCCTCTGGTTCGGGTGCGACATCGTCGATTTAGGATCCCTTTAGTCTATACTATGCATGTTCCCCCCTTTTATACATATAGAGGACCACCCCCGGCTCGACCCTTTCGTCGATTCCATAGTTTTCGTTTTAGAGCTGCCACTCGTTCTCATCCTTCCTCCCACAGAGTTGTCACTGAGGAGACTCCTTCTCCTGGTCTGACTGATTTTGAGAGGACTGCTTCTGCAGATCCTAGACCCAGTGGTGGGGTCTCTGCCCAGTCAGGCGAGGTCGAGGAGGATCCTGTGGAGGATGAGGACGAGGAGGAGGTGCATGTCGAGCCGACTGTTTCTGCTAGAGGTGGACTTGCTGGTTCATAGGAGCCTGCATAGCATGGATGTTTGGATCCTAGATCCTAGGGATAAAGCTGTGGAGGATCTGAGGAGCTGCTGAGGACATGGATGACCTGCTCTGGGACTTCTATTTTTGTTATTGTGATATATTGTCTATATTTTGAGAGGTCTTAGAGTGAGGTTTATTTTATGCAGCTGGTTTGTATATGTTTCATCAAAACTTGCTATCTCGACTTTTCCTACTTGCTACTTATGATACTGGTGGGGTTTTATCATGATCTATATATATATATATATATATATATATATGATGTTTCATTTACCTCATCAGTGCCCCACAAGTATTATTTTTACTTCCGCATACTCTGATTTTTGATTAAAAAGGGATTCGGCAATAAGGTTATATTTTATATACTCGATCAAACTCAAGAGACAAATAATATATTTTATTTTTTTTATATAAGGGCCACGAAGCTGTTTCAGTATGTTAGAAAGATATTGTCTCAAGAGCCTTTTCGTTATTAAGGTATTATTAAGCCGAATTCAAATTATTCGTTCAGATTAAAAGTATTTACAATTGAGCAAGTACCAATTAAAAAGGAAAAATTTTCCAGTCCCAATTTTTGATAGCAAGTATTCTATATTTGGAAATATTAATTATTTTCAAGAAACGAGGGTGTCATAACGTTGGTGGTATCAAAGCATTGGTCCTGTCCCTTATGAGTAGGAATTGTGTATAATTGTTTTGGATTGTTTTACTTAAACTTCTTGAACTAATGCAACTTTTACAGTGGCTGTACAGCAGATGCAATTATTGTATTTAGCTTAATTTTGATCATTTTATTATAGTAGAAGTTGTAATGAGAATTTAGGAAAAAACGGCATGTGTTTTCGACTTTCTGTTTAAGAGAAAATGAATTTTTAAGTTTGAGTATGCATGCTGTCCCAAAAAAATGTGAAATGTGTGGTATTTATGTTATGACTTGTTCTTGAATGATGAAATATGTAAATTTCATGCTAATCTTGTAGTATAAGTGTTTAGGATTAAAAGTGGATTTTAAAAGTAATTTTAGAATACATATAAGTAAGGTTGTATATGTGTTTGAATGAAATCTTGTTTGTACTTGTATGAATATGTGAAGAATGATTGAAGGATGTTCTTGAAAAAGAAATATTGATTTGATATTTGATTTTAAAGTTTTTTTAAAAGGTTTTTAGAAATGAGTTATTTTCTAAGTATTTACATGATTCCAAAATTTCAAGGACTTTGAGAAATTAATGTTTTCAAAGGTTATATTTGGTTAATTACTTTTAAGTTGGTGTGAATATTTATAAAAGTTATTTTGTAAAAATGATTGATTTAAAAGGTTTGCAATTAGGGACGAATAGCGAGACCGAAAGTCAAGCCCACGTTAGTCCTTCGCATCAAGGTGAGAGAGTAGCAACCTTTAGACATAATGGCACCATGGTAATCATTAGAACGATTTCGACCATCTCAAAAGTCGGAATCCGGGTTACGTGTCAAGATACGAGACAACAATTGAGTGTATGATGTTTAGTCGTCTTTCGTTGAGACAGTAACTCTATTTTATTATTTGATGTATCTGTGATTATATTATATTATGCTTGTATGAGTATATAAGAAATGTTTTTAAATGATTCTGAGAATGATGATGGATATGTTGTAAACGTTTTAAAAGAATTGTATAATCGAGAAATGTTGGAGTTGATGAGAAATGATAATTATGGGAATGTGGAAGGATCCTATGAGCAAGTTGTGATACGCTTGAAAGAAATACGAAATGATTAAGTCTTGAAAATATGCGAAAATGATGCTTATGTACAGTGATGGTGCATCGTGGCACAATGACTTTGTAATTATTCCCCTTTGAGTGACTAATCACGTGAATGAGTGTGCCGTGATTACGTCTTGTGGATCCCACTGTACGATGATGAAGTTTTTCTGTGGTCCCTTAGAGGTCGAGGCCCGTTAGAAGTGCGGATTAGAATGGGTCGACCAAACTTAGGATTAAGAAAAGATTCTAAAGAACTAAAAAGACTTAAAAGACTTTAGGACCCAATCCCTTCTGACTACGTTGAGAGTGGAGTAGTGGAGAGGAAAGATACCATATACTTGGAGGTCAGGCATCCCTTCGAGTGGCGATTGCGATAGGGGAGGGTAATGACGGTGATTCGTCAAGAAGCCTAAGAGCACTTCCCTAGGTGGGACGATGCTACAATGATCAAGGGCACCTGCTGGTCGTTGGTCGTAGCGAGGACTACAACGCGAACTAGGGATAGAGCTGTCGCCCCCTTGAGCAAATCCTAGATGGTGGAGAGGGAATCCGAATGGGACTAGAAGCCATCGTTTTTATGAACTTATGAATTGATACTTGATTTTATTTTGCTGGCCAACTGGCGTGGTTTCAGCTGGTACGTACCCTTTGGCTTCGATGTCAGCATGGTTAGGACTCTTGTGCATCCCATCTGCTTTCCGAACTAGGACGAGGTTGGATATTGAAGGAGGAGATGTAGCGTGTGTGCTAATTTACCTTTAACCCGATAGCTTCCTTCCCTAATAATTTGATAATAGTGAAAGACTTGTGGAAAATTATAGATGGAATTCTTGAGTAATGATAATCATGATAAAGATGTAAGAGACAAGGATGATAAGAATAATGTGATAAAGAAATAAGGATATTATGCTTGTGCTAGTTCTAATGCGACCCATGGATTAAGCCCATGCCGTCGACGCTTTGCCCGTTTGGTAGCTAACTCTCTATATTTTTCTGTATGTTCTTGTCTCTGTTTATGGTAAATAAATTAGATGGCGGACCAAGTGATTCAGCTGGAAATGTCTCCTTTAATGGGGGGACAATGGCATAGGACCGCAAATGGTTGGATCTGGGAGGGACCATCAAGACTCATTTTTACTGATCGAGATCACGCTTTATGTGGAGTGGCTACCGATCGTGTACAAGTGCGTTTGATCTTGAGGGATCTGATGCCGGGTGGACCTTGGGCTTTTCATAATGCTCCGCCCGCTGATCATATCATCGGTGAGGAAGAGGACCCAGAAGAAGAAGAGGACCCAGAAGAGGAAGAAGACCCAGAGGAAGACCCTGATGAGGATGCGCACGATGACGAGTAGCTTAGCTCTTAGTAGTAGTGATCTTTTGTTTTGAGTCTTGGATAACGGACCCTTTGATTATCATTATGTAACCCCAATGGAAGTTTTTATCATTTCGCTATTTGGTATTTTGGGATAATGGTTGTTAAGCCTAAACAATTTCTATGATGTTTATTTTGGAATTAATATAAAAATGATTTTATTCCGCATTTTTAAATATTGAGTTCTGGAATGAAAATGTATTGTGGCACTTCACTTTGGAAAATAGAATGGAGTTTGAAAGACGAAGGAAAACCTTTTATGAAACAAAGTTACTGATAGAAGTTAAGTTGAGAAAACATTTTTAGAAACTAAGTTAGTTATGTAACCTTTTCGAAAACTAAGTTGAAAAAAATATTTTTGGAAATAACGTTGACATGAAAACCTCTTCTCCAAATACTGATCTCTTGTAATGTTTATATAAAAAAAAATGGCGCAAAGTTTTAGGGAAAATTCTATTTCCAAATTGGGGTGTTACATGGCCAGTGTCTAGGACATGGTTTTTATGCGCTCTGGGAACGTATGCGTTCTGGGAACGTGATGCACACTCCGGGAGTGATGCTTATTATCCGAGTATGGTTTGGCATTACGTTCTGGGAACGAATGTCAGTGTTCCGGGAACACAAGGGTGTATTGGATGGACGTCCAAGATGGACTTTTAGAGGCCTCAGTTGTGGATAGAAAATCATGCATCATGCCACTTGCATTATAAGAGATATAATGTTGAAAATGGGTATGCTCATATGTACTTGCATTATTGTTTGTCCATGACATACTTGTGTTTGTAATTTTAGTCTTTATTGATTATGTATATGTGTATACTTACTCCCTATGCCCTGTTTAGGTGATGGTCAGATACCTAGCCTGCATCGAGATACGCCCTATCCCTAGTGGTATATGGACGTACGAGGAGCACCGTGCCACTTTTGAGGGGGAGGTGGAGATTACTCTCTACCACCCTAACCCTATGGTTCGGGTGCGACCTCGTCGATTTAGGATCCCTTTAGTCTATACTATGCATGTTCCACCCTTTTATACATATAGAGGACCACCCCCGGCTCGACCTGTGCGTCGATTCCATAGTTTTCGTTTTAGAGCTGCCACTCGTTCTCATCCTTCCTCCCACAGAGTTGTCACTGAGGAGACTCCTTCTCCTGGTCTGACTGATTTTGAGAGGACTGCTTCTGCAGATCCTAGACCCAGTGGTGGGATCTCTGCCCAGTCAGGCGAGGTCGAGGAGGATCCTGTGGAGGATGAGGACGAGGAGAAGGTGCATGTCGAGCCGACTGTTTCTGCTAGAGGTGGACCTGCTGGTTCATAGGAGCCTGCATAGCATGGATGTTTGGATCCTAGATCCCAGGGATAGAGCTGTGGAGGATCTGAGGAGCTGCTGAGGACATGGATGACCTGCTCTAGGATTTCTATTTTTTTTATTGTGATATATTTGTAGGATTCTCATGTTTTGATGCTAACAATCTCTCTCCAAGCAACAACATTGGCAACAAGCAAGCTACACCACATGAAGATTAGAATTAGGATTTTTATTAATTCTATTTCAATGTAATCTTTATTTTTATGCAATGCATCTCATTGGTGTGGGTAGCTTAGGTGATTTTAAGAATATTTAAATAATGTTTGATTAAGAGTGAAGATACTTTAAATCTTGATTAAATAGCTCTATTTAAAGTTTTGTGAAAATCCTTTTAGAAAAACCTTATTTTTATTCAGATTCTGATCAGTTCACTCGAGTAATGAGTATTGGTTCACTCGAGTAATTTATGTCATGACAGGTTAATCGAGTAATGGTTTACACATCACTCGAGTAACTTAATCTGACATGTTTTAATCGAGTAATGCTATATGGTTTACTCGAGTAATTCAATCAGTTTTTGGAAAATTATAAAAGGACTTAATTTTCTCTTTCACACATGATATACATTCATTCTTACAATTTTCTATACACTTTGAAAAGCAATTCAAGAGCTATTTTACATCTTTCAAGAGCTATCAAGATTCAACAAAGAACTTTTCATTCTTCACTCTATTTCTTTCAATGTTCAAATATTCTTGAGATCATAATTTTTGTTCTTAGTGATTGTTGAAGATTTGCAATTTGTGATTGCATCATTGAAGTTTCAACACAAGTGAAGAATCTCACAAGGAAGACTTTGAGGATCAAATCAAAGCAAGAAAAGAGGATTGGTTGGAAGCATCTTCAATCAATTAGCAAGGAAATCTAGAATACTCAAAAGGGGTAGATTAGATCAAAGTGTTTGGTACACACTTTGTGTTGGGTTTTAAGATAGGAGAACTAAGAATCTAGTTGCATCTTAAAACATTGTAAAATCTACATTTGAAGATTTCTAGTGAAGAATCTCTCTTGATTCAAGAGGGGACTGGAGTAGCTTTCAAGTGGGTGAAAGTGAACCAGGATAAATCCTTGTGTCTCTTTTATTTTTCATTCCTTGTATTGCATTAATTCATTAACAATTGCATTTTTAGGTTAGAATTGGGGTTTTCTTAATTCAACTCAATTGATCTAAAATTGCATGTTAATATTACTTGAAATTGTTCATTTTAATCATTCATAATTTGTTGAATCATCATAGCATTGTTATTCTTGAAGAACTCCATTGAAAACTGAGTTTTAATTGAATTTTACCCAGTTTACTCGAGTAAAGTTCTTGTCACTCGAGTAATCTGCTTTCAGTTTATGAACATTACTCGAGTAGGTTTTCTGTTACTCGAGTGATTTAAAAAATAGCTTTCGTAATACTCGAGTGATTTGCTGAATACTCGAGTGAAATTATTTTTGCTTGCGTATTACTCGAGTGAAGTCTTGAGTTACTCGAGTAATCTGACTTGAATTTTTAAGAAAATTTATTTTCATAAAACCATTCTCTTAGGTGGACGAAAAATCTGTAATAAGGCTTCAATATTCTATTCACCCCCCCCCCTCTAGACTATATTGAGCCTCTTGTTGGTTTCCAACAAGTGGTATCAGAGCTCGGACGAAAAATCCGAGCCTTAAAAAGCTTTTTCGAAAAGATCCTTTTACTTGGAAACAATGGGCTCAATTTCAAATCCTTTTGGTGGTGAAGGAACTTCCATTAATCGTCCTCCACTATTCAATGGTGAGGGTTATGCTTATTGGAAGGTCCGCATGAAAATTTTTATTCAAGCCATAGATATGGAAATTTGGAACGCCATAGAGAATGGACCTTTTGTTCCTCAAACGAAAGTAAATGATGTTGTTTCAGTCAAACCTCAATCGAGTTGGGACAATGATGATAAGAAGAAAGTTGCATTTGATTTAAAAGTTAAAAATATCATCTCGTCCGCTCTTTCTTATGATGAGTTCTTTCGAGTATCTCAATGTGTTGATGCTAAACAAATGTGGGACACATTACAAGTCACACGTGAGGGCACTTCGGAGGTTAGAAGGGCTAGGCTAAATACACTCATGCATGAATATGAACTCTTTCGTATGTTACCTAATGAAAATATAGGTGACATGCAAAAGCGGTTCACTCATATCATAAATCATCTTTCTGCACTTGGAAAAGTTATTACTAATGGTGAAGTTGTTAATAAGATTTTGAGATGTCTTAGCAGGGAATGGCAACCTAAGGTGACGGCCATTATGGAAGCTAGAGACGTGGATCAAATTGATTTAGCAACTCTATTCGGAAAACTTCAAGAGCATGAAATGGAGCTTGGACGGTTATCCATGAATGAAGATGCCGATAGAAAGAAAAAGGGGATTGCTCTTAAATCAACTTCAAAATCTCTTAAGGCACAAGAGGAAAACTCTCAAGTGGATGACTCGGGCTCCGATATAGATGATGAGACCCTTGGCTTGCTAGTTAAAAAGCTTGGTAGGTTCTTTAAGAGTAAGGGAAACTTTAATAAGAATAGACAAAGAGATTCTAAGGACTCACAACCAAGAAATAAGACTAACAAGGATCACATCAAGTGTCATGGGTGTGGGAAGCTTGGTCACTATCGATCAAAATGCCCAACTCATTCTAAGAAGTCGGAAGGTGACAACTCTAAGTTCAACTCATCTAAAGGAAAAAGGGCTTACATAGTATGGGATGAAGAGGAGAGTCAATCAACATCTAGCTCATCGGATGATGAAGAACTTGCAAATCTATGTTTGATGACGAAGCTTGATGAAGAGGAATCTTCGAGCATTAAATCAAGTGACAACGTCAATGAGGTAGATTATCTTTCCGATGCTAGCTCTAGTTCTAATTCTCCTTCATTCAATGACTTGTACAATGTGTATGTAGAGATGCATAAAGAGTTGAAGAAACTTGCTAAAATAAATGTTGAAAGAAAGAATTTCATAATGAAGCAACATGAAAAGATAATTGAACTTCAAAAAGATTTAGAAGAACTTAAGCTTCAAAATGAAACTCTTGAACTCATTTATGCAAACTCTACATGCAATTGTGAATTGAAATCAAATGAGACTCCATCTTGTGAAAATTGCAAGTCTTTGGAAAAAGAAGTTTTTAATTTGAATGATCGACTTGCAAGGCTCATGAAAGGAGATACTTCATTAGATCATTTGCTTTCAACTCAAAGGAATAATAGCAATAGATCCGGTCTTGGTTATACCAAACCTAAGAAACGCAATTATCGCAAAGTTGGTGGATTTTCAAAGAATAAGATTTCTAAAAACCCAACTTGCCATTATTGTGGGATCTTTGGGCATACCACGAATAAATGTAATATAAAGAAAGTTGGTATACCAAGCGGTGAATATATTTGGATTGTTAAGGGGACTTCTCCCCATGCTAACAACAAAGGACCCAAGACCACTTGTGTACCTAAGTCAACCAAATGATATCTTTCTTGTAGGTGTGTCTTCGAACCAAAGAACGCAAATGGTACTTGGATAGTGGTTGTTCGAGACACATGACGGGAGACAAAACGCATTTCATGGAACTTACTCCGAAAAGTGATGGATTTGTGACATACGGCGACAACAACAAGGGCAAAATTCTAGGAGTCGGGAAGATCGGTAACGTATCTAACCTTGTCATAGAAAATGTTTTATACGTAGAAGGCTTAGAACACAACTTGCTTAGTATAAGCCAACTATGCGATATGGGCAATTATGTGACTTTTACCCCGGAATTATGTTTCATTAAGTCTTCTATAGATGATAGTGTTAAGTTTGTTGGTCGTCGCTCTAATAACACTTACTTAATTGATTTGGATGAGATAACTTCACTATTTTCAAAATGTTTCAAATCTTTTGATGATGAAATTCGTCTTTGGCATAGACGAATTGCTCATGTGAATGTGAATCAATTAAACAAACTTTTGCGAAAAGATTTAGTGATTGGTTTGCCTAAACTAAATTTTAAGCTTGATGGCATTTGTGACTCTTGTCAAAAGTGCAAGCAAGTTAAAAGTTCTTTTAAACCTAAAAATGTGATAAGCACAACAAAGCCTTTGGAGCTAATCCATATGGATTTGTTTGGCCCTTCACAAATTAAAAGTTTAGGTGGCAATTACTATGGATTTGTTTTAGTAGACGATTTTACTAGATTCACATGGACTTTATTTTTATCCGCAAAAAGTGAAGTTTATAAATGTTTTAAAAAGTTTGCCAAACTCATCCAAAATCAACTAAGTTTGAAAATTGTGTCTATTAGAAGTGATCACGGAGGTGAGTTTGAAAACACTAGGATTGATGCGTTTTGTGATAAGTTTGGTATTGATCATCAATTTTCGGCCCCTAGGACTCCGGAGCAAAACGGAGTTGTAGAAAGGAAAAATAGAATATTAGTGGAACTTGCTCGTACTATGTTGATAGAATCAAATGTTCCTAAATATTTTTGGGCTGATGCGGTAAACACTGCTTGTTATGTGCTTAATAGGGTTCTTATTCATCCGCATTTAAATAAAACACCTTATGAACTTTTAAAAGGGCGAAAGCCAAATATTTCACATTTTCATGTTTTTGGGTGTAAGGTGTTTGTTTTAAATAACGGAAAGGAACCGGTCGGCAAGTTTGACTCCAAAGCCGACGAAGGCATATTCATAGGTTATTCAACCCATAGCAAAGCATATAGAGTCTACAATAAAAGAACATTAACCGTTGAGGAATCCGTGCATGTTGTATTTGATGAATCTTCGAAAGAAGATTGTGTTGTTTCTTGTGATGATGATAATATAGGTACATTTTTTGATCATGAGAAGTCAACACCACAACAAATGGAAGAGAATCAAATTGAAGATGGAGAGGTGCAAGCACAACATAAAGACTTAGCACAAGAGATTCAATCTCAATTACCAATAGCTTGGAAATCAAACAAAAATCATCCGATTTCTAACATCTTAGGTGACATTGCGAAGGGAGTGGTAACCCGACGCACTTTAAATAATTTTTGTTATTATGTTGCCTTTGTATCTCAAATAGAACCTAAGAGTATCAAAGAGGCTGTTCAAGATGATCATTGGATTATGGCCATGCAAGAAGAATTAAATCAATTTGAAAGAAACCAAGTTTGGGAGCTTGTGCCAAAACCCGATGATCGTCCTGTAATTGGTACTCGGTGGATCTATAGGAATAAGTTAGATGAATCGGGTATTATTGTTAGGAATAAAGCTAGGTTGGTAGCACAAGGTTATAGTCAAGAAGAAGGAATCGATTACGATGAGACATATGCTCCTGTTGCTAGACTAGAAGCTATTCGTATTCTTCTCGCTTTTGCTTCGATAATGAATTTTAAATTGTATCAAATGGATGTTAAGAGCGCCTTTCTTAACGGATACATTCAAGAGGAAGTTTTCGTGTCACAACCTCCTGGATTCGAGAGTTTTGAGCATCCGGACTACGTTTT
Organism: Crotalaria pallida; assembly: GCA_037953625.1. Classification (NCBI taxonomy): domain Eukaryota; kingdom Viridiplantae; phylum Streptophyta; class Magnoliopsida; order Fabales; family Fabaceae; genus Crotalaria; species Crotalaria pallida. The sequence continues at coordinate 57,790,592 of CM075651.1, forward strand.
CAAACTGAAAAAGGCTTTGTACGGTTTGAAACAAGCTCCTAGAGCTTGGTACGACCGACTAAGCAATTTTTTATTACAAAAAGGTTTTAAACGAGGCACTGTTGACACTACACTTTTTATTGAACGTTCCGGTAAGGATATTTTATTGGTTCAAATATATGTTGACGATATTATATTTGGTGCTACTAACGAGAACTTGTGTAAGAAGTTTTCAGACTTGATGCAAAGCGAATTCGAGATGTCGATGATGGGAGAGCTTACATTCTTTCTTGGCCTTCAAATAAAGCAGCTTAATGATGGCATTTATATTCATCAGAGTAAATATTGTAGAGAGCTTCTCAAACGTTTTGGGATGGATTCGTGCAAATCCGCTTCTACACCAATGAGCGTTGCATGCTACCTAGATCAAGATGAGGCTGGAAAAGCGGTAGAGGTAACGAAGTATCGTGGTATTATTGGTAGTTTGTTATACTTAACTGCATCTAGGCCTGACATCATGTTTAGTGTATGTATGTGTGCACGTTTTCAAGCAAAACCGAAAGAGTCGCATCTAACTGCTGTCAAAAGAATTATGAAATACTTAAAGGGTACAACGAATACTGGACTTTATTATCCTAGGGATGCTTTTCTAAAACTTATAGGTTATTCGGACTCTGACTTTGCCGGTTGTAAAGTTGAGCGAAAAAGTACAAGCGGAACATGCCATTTAATTGGTAATTCACTTGTATCGTGGTTTTCTAAAAAGAAAAATTGTGTAGCTTTATCAACCGCGGAGGCCGAATACATAGCAGCCGGTAGTTGTTGTGCTCAAATCCTTTGGATGAAACAACAATTATTTGACTTTGGTTTAAATTTGACAAAAATCCCTATAAAGTGTGATAACACTTCAGCAATTAATTTGACTAAAAATCCAGTATTACACTCAAGGACAAAGCATATTGAAATTAGGCATCACTTTTTGAGAGATCATGTTCAAAAAGGTGATTGTGTTATTGAGTTTGTTCAAACTTCGGATCAATTAGCTGATATCTTTACAAAACCATTACCAAGGGACACATTTTATAAGATTCGAAGAGAACTTGGTATTTTTGATGAATCAACTATTAGCTAATTGTATTTGATGCTTTTCGAAATCACCTTCAAGCCTATTTCAATGTGATTTGTATTTTGAGTTGTTGTATCTTATTAAAGTGTTTCTTATTTTTTTTTATATGTAGTTATGTGTGTATGTTTTCTATAATATGTTAATTGCTTTATTTGTATGTGTGTTACTTGCTAAATGCTAAGTGTTTCTATGTGTTTGTGTATGAAAAATGTTTTTGCATGAAAAATTGAAATTTTTAAAATTCTGGACAGTTCACTCGAGTAACAGATATTTCACTCGAGTAATTTTAAAATCTCTTTCGTATTACTCGAGTAATTCTGTTTGTCACTCGATTAATTTTAAAACGACTTTCGTATCACTCGATTAGTTCATCCATCACTCGAGTAAATATTTTTTAATCTTCGGCACACTCGAGTAACATTTCTTTTCACTCGATTACTGCTCGAATCACTCGTGTAATGCATGAACATCACTCGAGTAACTTACGTGATTTTAAAAACTGAACTGTTGAAACTGCATCATTTTTCACGTTTCTTTCTCTCTCTTGTTCGTATTTCTCTCTTCTCTCTCATACGGTTCTTCATCAAATCATCATTTTCAGCCACAAAACTTCTCAAATCATACAAATTTCTTCCATATTTCATCATTATATCATCATTTCTACTTATTTCATTCATCATTTTCACCAATTTCACCCAAAATCCGAAAATTCCCAAATCAAAACCCTAACCCCAAAACCGAATCTGCACTTTCTGAATCAATGTCTTCTTCCTCACAATCTCAACCTCCTCGAAAGAAAGCAAAGCAAGGAGCAGGCCGTAATGACCCCTGGTTTTCTGGAATCAACCGAGACTTGCGGGAACCGAATTTTATCAATCGCTCTTTTGGTCTTACACGGTATGTTAAGTTTGCTTGGTTGCATAAGGAGCAATTTTCATTTGTAGAGGATTTGGAATTTCAGAATTTGAAGAGGTTTTTAGAATTTGAGACTCATTATTACCCTAGGCTTGTCAGACAATTTTATCAGAATTTTACTAAGCTAGATGGTGAGTATCAAACAATGGTTAGAGGACATCATTTTGTTATAAAGCCTGAAGATTTGACAATGTTGTTTGGTTTAGAAAACAAGGGAACTTTTATTGGTGATGATGACTGTCTGGATTTGGATGTGGATACTAATAAGATTTATACTGATTTGTTGCGTACTGGTGAATCTTGGAGTGATAGGACTACTAGAACTGTATCACCTTTGCATGCTGTGGATAGAGTGCTTATGTACATTGTTTCTTATTGTTTGATTCCAAAATGCAATCAAAATTATGCACAATTGGGAGATGATGATCTTATTTTGTTTCATGGGATCAAAAAGAGATATGAGATGAATTGGAATAAAATGTTTTTAGCTCGTATGGAAGCTGCTGCTCAATCTCCTCCTACCCAATTCTTGCCATATCCTATGCATGTTACCAAAATAATGAGGTATTACCGTGTTCCAATCCCTGATGATGAGCCAGCTGTGACGGAAAAGAAAAATAACTGGTGTCTTAATGATTCACACATTAGTTATATGAAAATTGCTTGGCATAGGGAAAGTCGCACTTGGTTATGGAAATCACAGATTAAGGAAATGGTTGAAGCTGCAAAGACTGCAAGAGCTTCAGGTTCTAGGAAAAGGACTTTACTTGGTGATAGGGCTGGTGCATCTTCTTCTGCTCCTCCTTCTTCTACTGATCCGATGGATACCGATCGCATTGAGGACTATATCAATTTGGACAATCTTGGTACTCCATTTGATGCACAGGCTGCTCATGAGTCATTGGTTGAGCACATCAATGCTCAATTCGCTCAGTTGGAGATGAGACAGGATGTGAAGAATATTGCCATGGAGCATCGTTTAATGGATTATATGTCTGGCCTATTTTCTCACCATTTCCCTCCTCCTCCACCTGATTCCTAGACCTGTGGATGTTGATGATGTTTTGCTGATTGATTTCTGTTTCATGTTTCATATGCATATTTCTGACTATGTTATGTTTATGTTTCTGTTTCATGTTTCTGACTCTGTTGCTACTATGTTTTCGGACCTTGTGTATGGTCTAGTTTGGATAGTTTCGTTTGCTTATTTGCTATGGTTGATGTCTTTTTGCTTTACACTATGATTTGCTGCTTAGTGTGATACTCTGCTATTATGGATTATGGTGCTATATTCGTTGTGCATTTATATTCGTTGTGGCACTATTGTGGTTTATTTTGGTATTGTCTTTATTGTTATATTTTTTTTACCATTGTGAACTACTTACCTTCAACTTTTGGCAAAGGACTTTTCTCAACTTTCATATCTTTTTAATGATGCCAAAAGGGGGAGAATATTTTGTTGATGTTGTTCTTGTAGGTTAAGTTTTATTATATTTTCCCTAGGTGTTTTACATTTAGGGGGAGTATGTTAAAACTTAGTGCTTAATTGAAAAGGAGGTTTGTCATCATCAAAAAGGGGGAGTTTGTAGGATTCTCATGTTTTGATGCTAACAATCTCTCTCCAAGCAACAACATTGGCAACAAGCAAGCTACACCACATGAAGATTAGAATTAGGATTTTTATTAATTCTATTTCAATGTAATCTTTATTTTTATGCAATGCATCTCATTGGTGTGGGTAGCTTAGGTGATTTTAAGAATATTTAAATAATGTTTGATTAAGAGTGAAGATACTTTAAATCTTGATTAAATAGCTCTATTAAAAGTTTTGTGAAAATCCTTTTAGAAAATCCTTATTTTTATTCAGATTCTGATCAGTTCACTCGAGTAATGAGTATTGGTTCACTCGAGTAATTTATGTCATGACAGGTTAATCGAGTAATGGTTTACACATCACTCGAGTAACTTAATCTGACATGTTTTAATCGAGTAATGCTATATGGTTTACTCGAGTAATTCAATCAGTTTTTGGAAAATTATAAAAGGACTTAATTTTCTCTTTCACACATGATATACATTCATTCTTACAATTTTCTATACACTTTGAAAAGCAATTCAAGAGCTATTTTACATCTTTCAAGAGCTATCAAGATTCAACAAAGAACTTTTCATTCTTCACTCTATTTCTTTCAATGTTCAAATATTCTTGAGATCATAATTTTTGTTCTTAGTGATTGTTGAAGATTTGCAATTTGTGATTGCATCATTGAAGTTTCAACACAAGTGAAGAATCTCACAAGGAAGACTTTGAGGATCAAATCAAAGCAAGAAAAGAGGATTGGTTGGAAGCATCTTCAATCAATTAGCAAGGAAATCTAGAATACTCAAAAGGGGTAGATTAGATCAAAGTGTTTGGTACACACTTTGTGTTGGGTTTTAAGATAGGAGAACTAAGAATCTAGTTGCATCTTAAAACATTGTAAAATCTACATTTGAAGATTTCTAGTGAAGAATCTCTCTTGATTCAAGAGGGGACTGGAGTAGCTTTCAAGTGGGTGAAAGTGAACCAGGATAAATCCTTGTGTCTCTTTTATTTTTCATTCCTTGTATTGCATTAATTCATTAACAATTGCATTTTTAGGTTAGAATTGGGGTTTTCTTAATTCAACTCAATTGATCTAAAATTGCATGTTAATATTACTTGAAATTGTTCATTTTAATCATTCATAATTTGTTGAATCATCATAGCATTGTTATTCTTGAAGAACTCCATTGAAAACTGAGTTTTAATTGAATTTTACCCAGTTTACTCGAGTAAATTTCTTGTCACTCGAGTAATCTGCTTTCAGTTTATGAACATTACTCGAGTAGGTTTTCTGTTACTCGAGTGATTTAAAAAATAGCTTTCGTAATACTCGAGTGATTTGCTGAATACTCGAGTGAAATTATTTTTGCTTGCGTATTACTCGAGTGAAGTCTTGAGTTACTCGAGTAATCTGACTTGAATTTTTAAGAAAATTTATTTTCATAAAACCATTCTCTTAGGTGGACGAAAAATCTGTAATAAGGCTTCAATATTCTATTCACCCCCCTCTAGACTATATTGAGCCTCTTGTTGGTTTCCAACAATATTGTCTATATTTTGAGAGGTCTTAGAGTGAGGTTTATTTTATGCAGCTGGTTTGTATATGTTTCATCAAAGCTTGCTATCTCGACTTTTGCTACTTGCTACTTATGATACTGGTGGGGTTTTATCATGATCTATATATAAATATATATATATATATATATATATATATATATAATGTTTCATTTACCTCAGCAGTGCCCCACAAGTATTATTTTTACTTCCGCATACTCTGATTTTTTATTAAAAAGGGATTCGGCAATAAGGTTATATTTTATATACTCGATCAAACTCAAGAGACAAATAATATATTTTATTTTTTTAATATAAGGGCCACGAAGCTGTTTCAGTATGTTAGAAAGATATTGTCTCAAGAGCCTTTTCGTTATTAAGGTATTATTAAGCCGAATTCAAATTATTCGTTCAGATTAAAAGTATTTACAATTGAGCAAGTACCAATTAAAAAGGAAAAATTTTCCAGTCCCAATTTTTGATAGCAAGTATTCTATATTTGGAAATATTAATTATTTTCAAGATATAAAACGAGGGTGTCACAAACCCCAATCTATTTCTTTGTGTTTCCTTTACTTATTTCGAAATGGTTACTCTATGATAATGATTTCTTATTTATTTTGATTATTTTTGATTTGTTTCATAAAGAAATAACAGTGAAATATTCTACTCTCCTGTATTCTTAAAAAGTGTTTTAAAAATTATTTTGGTTGAGTCATGAACTCTTTATGTTGACTTAAATCTATTTCTTAGTATATCTTATTTTATGAATAAAAGAATGGAAAGGCTTTGGAATATATGTGTGTGTTCATAAAATTCGTGAGATGTTTATATGGTTACTTGAGACAAAAAAATGATTTCTTTTTCACCTTTCATTTTTTTTTCGGTTGGTGTATTTTTAAGAAAGTGTCCTTTTTGAATTATGATATTTGATAAAAAGGAATAATATTTTAATCATTTGTATGTGTGTTTCAATTAATAACAAAAGTTTGAAATTTTAGTGGTCTTAATCTTTTTTTTTGGTAGGGTCGTATGGCTTATGTTTGATTTTAAAGGAAAGTGATTTTTAATGTTTAAGTGCTTATGTGTTATGTGGTAAATTGTAGATTGTATGTGTGATTGTATGTATGAGAAAAATGAATTTTTTTTTAATATGAAGTTGCTGTCCAGCAACTACTTTTAAGCCCAAAAAGTAATTATTTGAATTGTTTAAGTGTTTGACTAATTTTCTTAAGTGTGTTATGTGTTTATTTATGTTGGATAAATGTATCAAAAGGATTTTTATAAATTAATTGTGCTACTGTCCAGAATTGTTTAACTAAGGAAAAATGTTAATTCATTTAGTTTGGTTTTATTTTTAGACCTTGGTGTATGTATCCTTTGTAATAAATTGAAAAAGAGGCATTTTCGGGTAAATTTGAATAGATGCAACTCTGTTTTATTTTGCTGTCCAGAAATTATTTGGGTATGATTATATGATATTTAAATGTCGAGTAGATAATAGGACTTGTATATGGTATGTAGGAAAAAGTGGCATGTCTTTTAGAGGTATAGCTTAAGAGAAAAAGGAATTTCAAGTTTATATGTAATTGTTGTCTAAATTTAACTTCATTCAAGTCATTCTAAAAATGATTACTAAATGTATGTGTATACATATTTGGTATGGGTGTCATGTTGTTTGACTTTGTTAATATGAAATGACTTGTATATTGATGTGAAAATATAATGTTAATAGTCGTTGGTTAAGTCATGTTATTTTATTAGATAAATGAATGTATGCTATGAGTATTGATACTGGTGTTGTGCTTCTCTAAGTGGTCTATGTGTAACTATAGGAATTAGACTAATTCATGTATGATTTTTATGATGTTGAGTTATCTTTTAAAATAAAGTTTAAGAAATCTATGATGTTTATTTAAGTGTTTGTTTATGTGTATAAGTGTTAAAGGTGGTAGTTGTTATATAAGCAATATAGTATGGTTTTTGAAGAAATAAAAATGTATTTTAAATAGTTTTCAAATATTGGAGTGAGTCTTAAATTATGTTTTGTAAAAGGAATTTCTTGATCTTAAAAGGAACTGTTTTAAGTTATCTAATGCCTTAAAAAGGACTTTTGTTTTAAAAAGGATTTTTGTTTTAAGGTACTTTGGTACTTGGGTTTAGTCTTTACCTAAGTAAATAGATAATATAAGGTAATTGCTAGATATTGATTGTATACCGTTTATCGTTTAAAGAATAAAGGAATCAAAAGTGAATGAGCTGATGGAGTTGTGGACACAAAGGTTGAAACAGAGTAAGCGTGGATCTCAGGTGAGAGAGAAGCCTTCTTAAGACATGGTGGCATATAGGGTAATATTAGGACGTTCCGTATCATCTCAAAGGTCGGAACTAGGAATCTATCGGTTGAGTAGTAAAACGGCAATTGAGTGTGTGTTCCGCCGTTCATACGAAAAGCACGTTTCCTCGATATTAATGATATGTTTGTTGATAATGGTTATACCATGTTGCATATTCTGAAATTGTATATTGTATATGGAGATAAGTTATATGATGAGTTATCAAGTAAATTTTGGAATTATATTCTTGAGATAATGGTTTATCCTATGGAAGGTTAATTGACGTTTTTGAACGGTTGTTCCTATGAAAAGGACTTGGTATATTTGGAAGTGTTATTATGAAAAGAAAATATGAGAATGATTAATGAACCTTGTGGAAATTCGGAAACGATACTAGTGTACAGTGATGGTGCAAATGACACGATAACTTTGTAAATATCCCCTTTAAGTGACTGGCCATGTGGATGACTGTGCCGTGGTCTATGTCTTGTGGAATCCACTATACTGTGAAGGGTGTTTGATGTTTCCCCTAGAGGTCGAGGCCCGTTAGAAGCAAGGCTTAGAATGGGTCGACCAAAACTAGGATTAATGACAGACTTAAAAGACTTAAAAGACTTAGGAACCCCTCTACTAAACCTACGCGTTGAGAGTGAAGTAGTGGAGAGGAAAGATACCGAATACTTGGAGGCCGGTGTACTTTCAAGTGGTGATTGCGATAGGGGAAGGCAAGGACGGTGAACATCAAGAAGCCTCGAGTGCTTCTCTAGGCGAGACAAGACTACAAGGACTTGTCTTTCGGTTGTAGGCAATGTCGTAGCAAGGAACTGCACGATCAACTAGAGATAGCGTTGTCGCCCCCTTGAGAAAATCTTAGATGGTGAGATAGAACCCGAATGGGGCTAGATGTCGCTGTATTTTTGAAGCTGTATTGATGAAATGATTTTACTTCTGTTGTTGGATACTTGTTGGTGTGTACCCTTCGACATCAATGCCAGCATGGTTAGGGTTCCTGTGCGTCCCATCTACTTTCCGAACTAGGATGTGGTTGGAATGATGGAGGAGATGTAACGTGTGTGCTACCAAACCCTTGAGCCTCGGTGGTGGTACCCCTTCTTGAATTGCCGGTGCTTATGAAACTTAGAGCCTAAAAATAATTAATATAATGGATATGGTTTCATGAAGATTATCCTTTTGGTGGAAAAGACTCTATGGTAATTAGCTGAAGTTGTTTATAAGGGATTGGTAATAATGATGTATATATTGTTTTATGATATGCTTGTGTGGTCTTAATATTCCCCTATGGTAAGCCAGCACCGTCGACGATTATATCGTTCGAAAGTGCTTACTCTCTCTATTTCCCTTTCCTGTGGACATTAGGGAACAATGTTCACAGATGGCAGATTAAGCAATATCTCGAGTAGTGGTTGCTCAAGTCGGAAGAGGATCGCGAGATGATGCACATACGCGGAGGAAGTAGAGGCAGAAGTTGAGGAATCTTCCAGAGAATTGTGGTAGAGGAAATGATGAAGACTAATAGTCTAGGATAGTCTTGTTTTGTATTCCATCTTTGGATGGGTAGAACATGATTACTCTATCCCGAATGTAACCTCAGTTGTAATATATTTGAAATGAAATAAAAGAAGTTTCTTTTTGGTTATGTGTCAAGTTCATTAAATAATTAAATGTTTTTCCGCAAGTTAACCATCGAATAATTTTGGCATCACGAAAAGGAGCTTTTTAGAAATGTGTTGGATGGTACATCTCTTTTTGGAAAAGAATTTTATGTTGCGAGTTCAAGAATCAAATATTTTGGAAATCAAGTAAACCAAACTTTTTTATGAAAACCTTTTTGTAAGGGAATTAACATGAAATGACTTTGGTAATGTAAAAAAAAATGGCGCAAATTTTTAGTGAAAATTCTAAGTCCAAATTGGGGTGTTACAATTAGAACAATTAGGATAAAGATTTTTTAAAATCAAATCTTATGATTAACTTGAGATAAGATAAACGATGAAAAATATCAAAATATTTAAATATGTATAATAATAATAAATGTGATAATCATATTACAAAGATGATAATTTATATTCATAAAATACTAAATTATCATGTCCCATGATATAGGAAATATTTTGATTTATCCTTAAATATACTCATAATACCATCAAACAAAAAATATAAAAATAAAATTTAATTTTGATTCCACTCCAATTAACCATAATATCATAATAAACGTAATAATGGTATATAAAAACGTGTTACTCCATCGATCAACTAAATAAGAAATACATTAATTTAATACTCACATATACATAAACAAATATAATATTAAAAATATAAAAAAAGAGAGCAGTCGTTATATTCCTTATAAAATGCAATGTGTTAATCAAGACAGTCGAGAATAACAAGTTCAATGTCGTCTTCATGTCCTATGAAATACTGAATATTCTAATTTATCCTTAAATTTAGTCATAATACCACCAAACAAAAAAATGAAAATATTTAAATATGATTTATTTTTTATTCTTCAAAATAAGTTGATAATCATATAAAAATGTTAATTTATCCATTAAATAAATAAGGAAGATATCAGATAAAAAATGTTTCTTTTTATTTATACAAGAAAGTACAAAATTTCTCAACGAGCTCATTTAAATTATTTTTTTTTAAAGTGCAGGGTTTGATTTGAGTCTATGCCTTTTTGTATAATTTTTTTTATTGTTGTGTAACAATAATATTTTACTTTAACAATAATATTTTACTTTAAAATAAAAGAAATCTTTACTTTATAATATTTAATATAAAAAAATTAAAATATCAATAACCCGTGTATTGCACAGGTGAGAGCTAGTGTTTTTATAATATGAAAACAGGTAGAGATTTTTGTCAGATGTTTTTATTTTTTGGTATAATAATATTAGCTTAAATTTGTCTATACTTTATATTTTGTAATGATTAAATATTCCCTAAGTCAAATTAGTAATTAATATTTTTGTCTATCAAAAACATGTCATGTTATGCTTTCAAGAAGAATGTTATACTGTTTAAAATATTGAAAGATGTGATTTTGTATGAAAAATAATATGTTTAGCCAATTGAAAAATGTTAGTCTCCAATTTCCAATAACTATTTTTCATTATTTTATTTTTTTAAAAATGTTTTTAGGATACTTGTTTATACTACTTTACTTTTAATGTTATGTATCACCTCACTAACTAAAATGGGAATTGCTTTTTGGCCCATGACACTTTTTGGCCCATGACACTTTTTGGCCCTCATTTCAAATTTTCATGAACCAAATACCCTTAACAGTGTTAACATTTTCGGTTTTATAAAACCGGAAAAGTCTTTTCGGTTTTACTAAACCGGAATCAATATGAACACGATTACGATTTTGCTGAACCGGAAATATGCCTTTGTAATATGGAAATATATATTTTCGGTACTATAGAACCGGAGATATATATTGCAGGCACACCAATAAAAGATGCTCCAAGGAAAATTAGTGGAGTTCACAATCCACTTTTGAGAAGAGAAAAACGCTTATGCAAGTGACAATCATTGGTACTATGTTGCTAGCTAATAAGAAAGGGAGCCATTTTGACCCATTAAAATTGTTGAGCTGCCATATTTCACTCTCTTTTTGGTGATCATTAGCAAAAGTAAAGCCATTGTCAACATATAATTTTTCCGTCTCAACGGAGACGGAAATTATTAATTTTTCCGGTTCCGCAAAGTCGAAAACCATATTCCGTTTTAGCAAAACCGGAAATATGAAATAAATTATTCCATCTTTGTAGTGCCGAAATTACCTTTCCGAGTTTGTAGAACCAGAAAGATTAAAACGCTTGGAGTATTTTTGTCTTTGGAAAATAAAAATGGGGGCCAAAAAGTCTAACATGGGAGCCAAAAAGCAATTCCCAACTAAAATTCCTCGGTCCATCACTGCTCAACACGCCATAAAACCAAATGCAAAACAAACTCATAATATCAATGAACAATAGAGACTAAAATCGAAATAAACAAATATACTAATCTTTAACCAATTTTTTTAAGACAAGACGGTTCAGTGGAGTGCAGTTTGGGCTCAAGGTTGTATGCTGATCTGGAAATGGCGTAATGAAAGTTTCTTTAATGGCAGCTTTGTTCCTCCTCATGACCCTTGGAATAGAGTCATTGCGCACATTATTTCTTACAATCAGGCTCGATTTAATGCTTAAGTGGTAAGTACTAGTTTGAAAATTGAGAAACTAATAAGCTGGTGTCCTCCTCCGAATGGATGGGTTTTTCTTAATACGGATGGGGCAGCTAAAGCCAACAATGGAGGAGCAGGGTGTGGTGGTTTGGTTAGAAATGAAGAGGGTGGTTGGTTGGGAGGCTTTGCTATGAACCTGGGTGATTGCTCTGCCTATGTTGCTGAATTATGGGGAGTCCTTCAAGGACTTCGGTATGCTCTAAGCAAAGGATTCAGGTCTATAGAGTTGCAGGTTGACTCGAAGAGTGTGGCTAGTAATATTCAGGGTCATCTTCAGAGAAGTATTTCTGGCTACTCTCTTGTCCTTCAAATTCGCAAACTTCTCCAGCTTCCTTGGTGAGTGTCAATAAAGAATATTTACCGGGAGGCTAATAAGAGTGCTGATGCCATGGCTAATTTAGGGTGTCACATTGTTTCTGGCATTTCTTTCTTTGATTCCCCTCCTCCCCAAGTGTCATCTTTGTTGTTTTTTGATGTAATGAGGGGTTCCACCCCTAGACTTATCTCTGGTTAGTTGTGTTTGTTTTGGGGCTGCTGCCCCCGTTGTTTACCAAAAAAAAATAAAAATAAATAATTTCTATTTTATAAAACTAAACATATTTCAGCCGAGCTATTAATGGCTGTGTCGTGTCCTGCGTGCTTGCTTAGTATTCTCCCTTCACTGCTGTGTAACAGCTTGGATGGAGCTTCTGAAAATTGATACAAGATAACAAAAATTTGGCTCATGAATTGCTCCAACCTAGACCAACGTTCACGACCAGCAACGTCTTTTGATATACAAATGGCAGGAATATCTGATCATACACAAGTTTCATCCCATGTAAAATGAGTATTTCATCCGACACATTTGACAAGCCATGGCAATATGAAGCTTACAAGTACCTCTTGTATTTAATTTAAAATTGAATATAATGCTTGACAATTAGATATCTCAAACAAGAAGCTACACGCAATAATGACCCCGAAAAGACATGGTTTCAGCTCTAAAAAAATTAACAATCTCAGGATTTAAGGATTCGATATAAAGCAACTTGAAAACTCCCCACATAAAAAGCCAACGCAAGTTCAAGGATTCGAATACATCAGAATGTTCTTTTGCTGCTATTTTCAATAACGGCGTCTACTCCGGTCCCGATCTCGCCCATAATCTCTATCTCGATCATCATAATCCCAGTCTCGATCTCTTCCCCTGTCCCTCTCTCTACTTCGACTTCTTTGCCTCTCTTTATCATTTCGCTCTTTGTGCCTGTTATCACCATCATCGGGTTCCCGTCCTCTGTCCCTACTCCTTTCTCTAGCATCCCTATCAATCCCTGCCAACAGATCCAACCATTTTGTAATTTCATACAAATACATCAATGATCATGAGTCAGTGATAATCATTTATGTAGCTCTCATCTGGCATATTGGTAGGTGTTACCATGCCTTCAACTCAAACCTCTCTATTCAGCTTTTGGAGAGGAAGAACAAAAATGAAATAACACAATATGAAATCATAATTCTTAGATAACATTTATATATTTGAACTACAGCTCCATTAGCGTCAAAACAATTATTCAAAGATATAATACTGCCAAGAAATCTATAGGGGCACTAGAGCTGTCCATGTGAGCCGAAACTTGTGAGCAACCGTGGTCACCAGACATCGAGATTTGCATCGCGTATCGGAAGATCGATTTTCCGAACCGTGAATCGAACCGAATCGGGAATCGTAAGATACAGAACTAATAATAAAAACTAGCATAAAATATATTTTATATAAATATATAAAATATATAAGCATTTTTAAGTCCAAAAATTCATTGAAACTAAATATAAACCTCCAAATTCAAGTCAAAAACTCAATAAATCCAAATTCCATAAAGAAAACACCAAAAGAAACAAGACTAAGAAGAGTGGACACTGTGAAAGGGGAAAAAAAAACGTGAAGAAGGGCTGTAGAATGAAGTCTGTGAAGGGAAGGAAAAATTAAAAAAGAAAAACGAATTCAGGCAACAAAAAAAAGAAAAAAAGAACACTGGCTGGCAGAGAAGGAGAAGAAGACTAAAGGGATTATATTTAACAGTGGAAAGATGTGATTATTCATAATCATTCAAGATTTTAAAAAATCCTAATTATTTGGTGCAGATTCTTTACAGAATTAAAGAGGGGAATTGAAAAGCCAAAGGGTAGAATTGTAGATCCGTTGGAGAGAGCCCAAAAAACGGAAAAAAAAAACGCGTCTTCAACCTCTGTTCGGGCGCGACCCGGAAACACAGCGACGAAACGTATCGAACGATATGGCGGCGACTCGCGATTCGATGATTTGGAACCGATTCGTCACCGATTCAGAGCAAATCGCGATCCAGCTTCCGATCCGCATCGCTGGCCTCTGGTTTTGAATCGAATAGCGATACGAATTCCGACTTCAATGGTCACCACAGATACGAGTCAGGCTGGGTATGGCTCTTTGGCCTGGAAAAGTCAGGGCTGACCTCAATCTGCATCAATTAAAATGTGGCTCACTTGGACTCATGCACACCCCAAGTGAGGTGGGTTGACTAACTAAGACTGCTTTAGAACTGGGAGCAAGTATCTAGGCTCCATACATAGCCCTTAAGACACTGGAGCAATAAATATAGGGAGAACAAACCATTATAAATATGCAAGAAATACCTAGTTCCTCCACCTCCCATCCAGCACGCCCAGAACCAGGAAGAACTCGTGCAGCTTCCATTTGTTGTGCTTTGGCACGAAATTTCTTCTTCAGATTTCCAAACTCATCATACAGCTCACCATCATCCTATGTATAAAAAATATTAAAAAAAAAAAAGCAGATCATAAAACCAAGTTAAAATGTACTCATTGTCTTATCTCGCTTTCAGATAATCTTACTTCAGCCTCCCGCCTACGACGCTTAGTTTCCTCTAGTTCTTCTTCATCAAGCTCTTTGTAACCTCCAGCTCGCCCTCCCCTGTTCGGACAGAAGGTACAATCCTAATTAAACAGTATATTTACCATAATTTGTTTGTAATGAGATGAATCAGAATGAGTTGACTAGTGAAGCAGGCAATAAAATAGGTTAGGAGTAAAATAAAATTGTGGGGAGAGAATTAAAAAAGGAAACCCCACATTCTCAAATTAGAAAGAATTAACCATAGTAAAAAATAAAGATTAACGATTAACCTGGACAATTGGTTTAACCATAAATCCTACCATGTTTTCCCTGAGTAGAAAATTATTCACCCGAACTTCACAAACTGGAACCCTCTTACAAGGATATAGTTAATGGTATTCACCAGAAAACATAAAGCAATACATGTTTTATTTTTTCTCTAGTTCTTTTGTATAAAGATCCTCAGCCCCGATAAAATGCAATAAGTTTTACATGAGAAACTTAATTAAGAGCAACCACACGCTAACCTACACACCACCCCACAAAAGGATAAGCTAGCTGCAAATGAATAAATATATGAACACATTAAAGTCTAAGTAGTTGTTTAATATCAAAGGAGTAAGTTCCTAAAAATGGAAAGTAACGCCAGCAACATTTGTATTGCCGATATTTGAATAGAACAAAGATTGTTAGTACATCTGTCCAGGACCAGACACTGGATTGAGCCCCTCCATCCAATTTGTCCAGCTCATATTTGCTAGGCCCGGGACAATTCACGCCTATTCTAGAATGCTCAAAACTGAGGCAACCGGAATACAAATGGATGTCCCCTTGTTATTACCTAGTTTGTTAGTTACGGAGAGGTGTGCAGAGTTGCCAGAAAGGGGGCATAGCATGTGAACGAGGGTAACCTGCTATTATGGCATTTGCTTAGGCCTGAAAAAAGTCATCTTTCTTAAAGGGGAGCATTGCTCCAACACCTATATTAACCTTTTCAGTATATTTCAGTTATACAATCCCTATTTATCGAGTGCTGATATTGTTGAGAGGTTTTCAGGCAGGGACTGTATGCAAACTCGAATGGAGGCTCGGGTGACTGCATTGTAGACATCCCTCGAGAATCAAGAGTGTGGTGAAGTCTCATTACACTCCATTACATTGTTAGACCCACTATTATATGCAAACATAGCCTCAGGGAATTGCCTTATTAAAATGATTTTCTATGTATTGCAATTTTTAAGATGGCTTTCATTCATTTTTAAAAAATAGAACAAGTATTGCCATGTCATCATCTTGTGTTTTTATAATTTAAAAAAAAAAAACTCAATTGAAAAGACAAACTGTATATTCTTCTTACAACCACATCACAGGTGCCAATACTAGTATGTTCATAACTAGCATTGAACAAGTACAGAGAGATTAAATATAATACCTTACACCACCCTCGCTAGTGCCAGGCTTATTGGTGTTGCAAATATTGCATTTATTCCGCTTTGCCCAATTGATATTGCCACACCTAAGCAAAAAGAACATAGTGAAGACTACTCATTACATTAAACTTAAATAATTAAAAAAATATTCCATAAATCACAATAGCATGCATGCGATGTCAAAGATAAATGTCACATTCAAGTGAAAATATACACAAACAACTGTCAGACCAAGTGCCAAGTTACAGTATAACAAGATACATGTGAGATGAAGAAACTAGATCAACAACAAAACCCGTACATGATGACAGAACTGGCCATAAACCATGGGCAACGTGTGCAAAACTCCCGACAATAACCTTGGCACAGAATACCATGTATGGAATCAAAGAGCACTAAAAATGCAAAATTAGCTGCCAAAAGAACCGAATCCAAATAGTAAAAATAACAGACAAGACATAGAAACTGCCAATGCTTATCTAGTTGGTTCTTATAAATAAATTTAAAAAAAAAAATAGCAGGTTTTTTTTTCTAGTGAAGTAGAAAAAGTAGAGAGAAATTGCACTTGCCCATCTTGATGTATCATCATTTACCCCCTACTAAACCACCTAGATTGGTACATTCCCCCCTCACCCTACCATCCTTTCACCAAAAGCCCCATATCGTCAAAATGTCAGTAAACTGTAACCAGAGCAGCCATCAGATAACCTCTCTTGTTATTCTTTGACCGGAAACTAGAAAGCCACAAGAATTACTAATATTTCATAGACAATGATTCCTAAATTGGGGCTAACAAGTGGGTTCCGTTCTTTTTCTAACAAAATGCAAAATAAAATTAGAAATGTAATTGTATTGACTAAATGAGTCAAAATTGTTAGTTAAGGGTGCAAATGAAGTTGGGATAGCAAGTGATGTGGGTACGTGCGACTTAGCCTCAAAATAAATAAGCTCATGCATCCAATCTCATAAACGGTAAGGGCAACATTTATAATGAATGGCACCAATTAAACAGGTAGCAGTCTCCTGCTGAAGACACCTTTGTGCATACAAAAAGATTGTACATCACATGCATACACAAACAAATATTATTACATCAATCTACCGCATATTTAAACTTCTTGTCAACATTTACTCCGAAATAACATAACACAAGCAGAAAATCCGATTTTAGCAACGCGGAATGTTTAGTTAACTTATAACTAGCAAGAAACTTCCCCATGCTATACCCAATTAATGGAAATTAATGTAGGTAATTTTGAATGGAAACTGCTTATATAGAAAATAGACCCATTAAGTGCGTGTTTGGTATAGCTAGTAAAATGAGATTATGATTATTTTTCTGTGATTATAATCCGAATATGTTAAAATTATAATTTCTTTATTCTTTGAGTATCTTAGCTGAAAAATGAATTTAAGCTGATCTATTTTGTTTAGATAGTGTAAAGAAGATTATTTTTTACCGAGTAAATTACCAAAAAGGATATTGAATGATAATAGGATAGTTAATGTGTTGGAGTGATAAGGGTAGAATAGGAAAATTATATGGGTCTAAAAAAATAATCTCCCACTGTTATAAGGGAGCTTTTAGATTTTGATTATTTTTCCAAAAATATAATCTAAGATTATAATCTGCCTTGGCAAACAAACACGTTTGATTATGATTATTTTTGAAAAAAAAAAACAAAAACTACAATCTTAAGCAAAATCAAACATGCTCTAAAAGAAAAAAAAAACAATAATGATGATGATGATGATGATGACTTGAGGACAATGTGTGAACAATCGTACATTGGACAAGGCCAATCATTGGGGCCAAAGAGTCCACCACCTGGACGACCAGCAGCCCCTGTATCTGGTCCACCGCGTCCCTTGCCACGACCACCACCGCCTGCAGCACCAGGGGCACCAGCTGGACGAGCAGTTCCACAACGATTGCATGCGCCACGAAAAGCAAAATTCACGTTGGAGCAACTGCTATGAGAACAAAAAATGTTATTCTCTCTACAAATAATCATCTATGAAGACATGATGAGTTAAAGAGCAAGAAAGAGCAGCTCACCAAGCTCATATCACAGACCTTGTATTCGGACACATCCAATCACCCTCTTGTTTCCATGCTTTGCCTGAAGTTTCGTTTCGACCTCTACCTCTTCCACTACCCCCGTCAACATCTGTAGGAGTTCCCTCTAGTCCACCGACAATACCAGCAACAAGTGGTTCTCCCACAGAATTAAATGTTTGGTCATCCTTGTTTTTTGACTCTGCTATATAAACTCCAATTGTATTACCATGAAAATCCTTGTTGTTAAACCATTCAACAGCAGCTAAAGCAGCATGTGGGTCCTCATATGTTACAGTAGCATCTCCCTTTGGTTCATTAGTCTCTTTGTCTCGATATAACCATATTTTTGGTCTACCTGTGCGTTTATCTTTCTGCAGATCATAGATGTAAATTGTAATACATTAAATTTAAAAGAGAATGAGTTGAGATGGGATGGTACAGAGAAAAGAGGAACACATAAAGCAAAAGGAGAGAAATTTATCAAATATCAAATCAATTACATAATGAAAAATTGAGAGTAAATGTTTGTTTTACTCCTCATATCGACAATGCCAAATTCCCAATTAGCAAGAATAAAAATTGATAGATGCCGGTATTTCACTATGAAAATATTCTAGAAATACTTTATGGAATTTTGTTAAAACATGTAGCTAAGACATTATGAAAATTGAATTTATCGTTGTGGTTTATGATTTAAACATTTTATTGTTAATATTTATATCTTTATATAATGTATTTTATCATACCCCATATCCTAATATTTTAGAAATTTTCTGTACTCTGTACCAGTACCCGAACCTATACAGTGTACAAGTAGGCTGAGAGCTTATAGTGGTTGTATATTTCTAACACATCCCTCATGGAAGAACATTTCGGGATAGATATGTTAATTACTAAAACAAAATGACTGATATAAATTTCAAAAAGAAAAGGGCAATGATGTCTTTTAGCCTTTTCTATTTTGGATGAGTTGTCTAATCGGAAGATAGGAAAATATGAGGTCGAGAGAACATGAAGAGGTGCCTTGTAAAACAGAGGAATAAGAAGAGGCTTCGTGCAAAACAGAGTACATGAAGAGGGACCGTTGGAGAAGGACAGGGTCTGGCATTGAAAAGGAAGAAGCCCAAATAGGTTATTGTCCATGTTAGGTATATAAAGCCATTCATGTGCTTTCTTCATCTGATAACTTAAGCTTTAAGGAGAGCTGATTGAGATTCATGACAATAAGAACCCTAAAATTAGTGCGCGCACGAGATGGTCATGGGAGTCCGAACACTCCCTGACTTAGCAGAAATGGGTAGGCTTAAGGTGCGGTGCAGGAGAAATTTTTTATCAATGTGATGCATAATGGGGAGCCGACCCCACTCAATGCGACAAAGGCTTGGTTGTTGTTGTTAATGCATAATGGGCACTATGGCTGCTATTGCTGGCCATGATAGTGTTTGGGAGTGAAGAAGCTCTTCCCCACCCTGCTCAAGCCACTATTGACAACTCCATTACATACCAAATGACAAAAAACAAAAAACAAACACGACATCCAGGGAACTAGAACAATGGAGTCACGAAGACCAAGCAAAGAGACCAAATCATTACATTAGTACACCCAGCAGAAAGGATGATTTTCTGACCCTTCCTACTACTAAAGACATAAATTTCAAGTGAAAAAAAGGACAACGAAAGGGAGATCAATTCGAATGATACCTGCAACGATTCCATACCTTTACTAATCCAATGGTGCCGAAATATTCAGCCAACATGTTCTCATCGGTCCCATAAGGCAAGTTGCATACATAAACAGAACCATTTGAAGGAGCAAATTTACCATGAAGACTTGCCATGTGCTCCAAATTTCATGAAATTGAAGCAATCAGAACCCACCACCACCACCACAAACCACAGAGCAAGCTCTCTGGGAAAACAAACAGGAAAACATTTTCATAAGAAGATGACTGCGAAGAAGCAAGGTCATTAATTAACACGATATACGTTAATTAATTATTATTTTACAACAAACCCCAAAAATGACATGAAATCAAATTAAAGGAAGAGGGTCGACTTACACTACTACTACTAAATCACAGTGGAATGAATAAATGAATCTTGAATTGTAAATTAAAAAAAAAAAAAAAAAGTGTAGAGAAATTTGAGAAGCAGGGAGGGAGGGTAAGACGACGGAGATAACGATAACATAGAGAGAGTAAAAAGGAGCAAAATGGAAGAGAGACGAGAAACTCACCGGAAGGGAGAGAGAAGGTTAGGGCACAGAGGGAGGAAGAGAGAGTTGAAGCTCTGCTACGGGGGAATGAATGAAGGAATGTGAGAGGAAGCAAAAATGATGATGCCTTCACAGGAGAAAGAGTAAAACATGTTGCACCTGGTGATAAATATTGGGCCAGGCGGGTTGGGCTTAAAGCCTTAAAGAAGGGGACCTTAGTTTTGTGTCTTGGAATTCGAACCTCACATAATATTATCAAAAAACCATTTTAAATGTGAAATGTCTAAAATGTCTTTTATTATAAAAAAAAAAAAAAACCTGACTCTCATATTTTTCTTTCTAACCTTAAACCCCATCACTATCTACCACTACCAAACTCCATAACCACCACCATACCAAACCCCTAAAACCTAACCTTCACTACAAAAGTTTTGAGTGGATTTTGCTTGAGATGCCTGTTAACGGAAAGTCGAAATCGACAAAAGGATGAGAATGTCGGATTTATAAGTGACGTCGACGGAAGTGTACTTAAACATTTTTGTTTAAAAGTGACTTCGAAGGAAGTGAACGTGCAATCCGACAATGGGTAGATTTCGACGAAAAGGATGTGTGTCGACAACATAAGTGATGTCGAGGAAGGTGTACTTAAGTGGCATGACTTAAAAGTGACTTCGAAGGACGTGAACGTGTGTCGACAGAAGGAAGAGGCGGAAACAAGAGGCATGCCTCGAAGGAATATGGGCGCAAGAAAAGAGGAGTCAGAAACGTCATATCAGCATTGAGAACGGAAGAGTAATTATGAAGGCATTTAATGCTACTTATGGCTATAAAATCCTCATTTTTCACCGAGAAAAACCACGAGTTACAATGAGAAAGCTTAAGGAACGCCTTCATGAATTCTGGAAAGAGGAAAAAAGATTCATATTCCACATAAACATGAGTCCACCAAAGGCTAAACATGTGGGATTAAGGTGTTCGGGTGAGGACAGGGAAATGAAGGGATGTCCACCCCGAATACCACCTTTATCCTCTGGAATAGCGAAAAGCTAAACATGTGGGATTACATAGAACCCATTTCTAATGTGTCGGGTCACAGCAAAGAACTCCGAATTGGAGGAAGCAGGGAACCTGATAAATAAGCATTGGAAGGATCTTTGTAATCCCGTAGACCAAGGTTTGTATCCTGCTAGGATCGACCACGGCCGCTTTTCCTATTAAAGAGTTAAAGGAAATAAGTCCTTTCACGACATTCTACTAGAAGTGTCGGAGGCATGTTTTTTGATTGAATGCTGGTGAAACAGCGTCTAGTTGAATTACATGTCACCAATATCAATCGAATGCGTCTAAGGCCGACAGCGGGTCAAAAGTCTATTTCGACAATAGGCCTGTCTGTCGAAAGAAGCTCGATGTCGGCTGACATCTCAGAACCAAGAGGCTGGAGCACCACAACGTCAATGCTTCGAGCAACAAAGAGACTTAGACAAGAGTCAAAGGTTGCAGTCGGAGAGAAGTGCCAGTCGAAGAGGTCTCAGCAAAGATGTCACCACGGGATTCGACAGAAGTATCCACTAAGCCCAAACCACGACGTGGGTAGTTGCATCGTGGGGGATAGCGTAGTGGGTAGTTATAGATCGTGGGTTTTGCAGTTATTGCAAAACATGCAAGTATGCTTTGTAAATAGTTTCGGATTCCTATTCCTATAAATAGGAAGTCCTTAGGTTGTAATCGGGGTCGGTTGCTAGGTTGACACACATAGGCCAAAATCCTAAACGTCTCACCGGAGCAGACAAACGGAGAAACACCATTGTAAAGAACCTCAGCCTTCCACCCATTTAAATTTCAATGCAATCTTTACTTTTCCCTGCACATTTTAATTACATGCAATTTACCTTCTCGCAAATTTTAATCGCTTTCCTTTCGATTCCGCGTCATTTACTTTACTGCACCATTTAAATTCCGCCGCACCGTGTTCTTGGTGTCGGTTTTTACTTTTACTCGCATTTATTGTTGCGCTGTTCAAACCCAAATACCCAGAAATACCAAAAAGACGGTCAAGTTCCTTTCGCAAGATTACCACATAACCTGTCGTTATCCACACCCCACACATCACCGTCAGTTCGGCAGGCGTCGGACGAAAATCCCACGAACAAAAATTGGCACGCCCAGTGGGACGGGTTCAGAGTAACTTGTGCTTGTTTGTATGCGTTTGAGAAGTGGCATAACTTTGTCATCTTCATCATCAATGGCCGTTACAAGTCAAGGTGGTCAACAGACCACCGTTATTTCAGAGATTATTACACCTAGCGTTTCGACAAGTTCTCCTCAAATGACCGAAGGAAGCGGTTCCGCCGTGGAATCAACTATCGTAACCACAATTCAACGGCCAAATAATGGCCCAAATGGGGGAAACCTCACCAGTGGGTTTACTTTTGGTAGCAGTTCAAATAGTGGGGGACAAGTTCCTCCCTATGGTTTGCCACCTGGTTTTGTTCCAGGATCAACGTTGACATGGCCTTTGAGCAGTTCGATAGGCAGTACTAATGCGACAATGGGGGCCACTAACATGGCTTTTATGCGTTCTGCTACGGACATGGCTGACATGAGTAACGGTTCAAGATACATGCCTATCAATCCCGTCACGCATATCCGGCAACAAATCGAAGAGGCTAATGTACAACTGGTTGAACAATTGACGGCTCAATTGGGTTCGGTTATCAACCCAGCGATGTTGGTGACAAATGAGACTTGTGGAAAAATTGCACAATACATGAAAAGGTTAAACCAAGTCTTTGGCGTCGATGACAATGAACATAGCGAGTCCGTCAATACTCCACCTGTAAATAGAAATTTACTAAGGCCAATTTTGGTACAAAGTTACCCTAATGGCCAGGATGTGTGACACGCTGCTCAAGTGTCGTCACCACAGCAAGATAGTAGAATCCCGACGACGTGGGATCATGTTCATACTAACCCGATGTTTAGTGCAGGTAATGCGATACTGGAAAACCAGCAAATGGTCTTTCATCCAGGTGTCGAAGCACCTCAACATGTTCAAAATCCGGCGCAAGTTGCATTCATGCAAAGAGGAGAGGATCTTCAAGCAGCACTAGCAAGGCAGAATTTGGCTCGACATTTGCTCCGACAAGGAAGAGAGACACGAGTCGAACCGGATGACGTAAACCGGATAGTCGAACAAGCGCTGAGTCGGATTGGGTTCAACGTTGGCATGGCTAACCAGCCAAGTTTCAATTCACCCTTTCCGGAGTGGGTACAGTTGGCAGAAATCCCAAGAGGAACAAAGGTGCCGAAATTGTCGAAATTCGCCGGCGAAGCGGGAGAATCTACTTACGAACATATTACTCGTTACATCATCGAACTGGGTGATTTGGCCGCTGATGAGGCAATCAAAATGCGGCTATTCCCTAGTTCTTTGACGAGAAATGCTTTTTCTTGGTTCTCAACCTTGCGGTCTAATTCTATCCATGCTTGGGCCCAGTTAGAAAGGTCTTTTCACGAACAGTTCTATAGAGGCGAATTGAGAGTCGCCTTGACAGATTTGTTAAATGTGAAAAGATCTACTGGGGAGCCTATCGATGACTACTTGTCACGCTTCAGACAGATGAGGAGTAGATGTTTTACTCCGATCCCTGAACCGGAAGTAGTTAAGATGGCTGTAACTGGACTAGAGTATCACATTCGTAAGAAGTTAGTTACCCAGCATTTATTAGATTTGGCTCAGTTAGCCGCTTGTGTTCGACAAATTGAAAATCTAAGAGATGAGAAAACGAAAGGGAGAGATCCTAAGGTTCTGAAAAGGGAACGCATCCATTATGTCGGTTCTCAGCCTTCTGACGGGGAGGCGTTCGATGATGGTTCAGAAGTGAATGTGATAGAATTAGGAAATGAGAAACCTTATTCATGTTCTGCCTTGAAACCATCCAAACCCGTTAGCGAAAATTTGTATAAGAAAACATACACTTTCGACGTTTCCAAAACTAAACAAGTTTTTGATGCGTTGTTAAAGGATAAACAAATTAACTACCTGAAGGTCATAAATTGTTGAAAAAAGAAGAATTGAGAGGAAGAAAGTATTGCAAATATCA
This sequence comes from Crotalaria pallida, assembly GCA_037953625.1. NCBI lineage: Eukaryota > Viridiplantae > Streptophyta > Magnoliopsida > Fabales > Fabaceae > Crotalaria > Crotalaria pallida. Next base: position 57,815,027 of record CM075651.1, read on the forward strand.
TAATAATTGCACTCATAATACCAATGATTGCTTTGCTTTCAGGGACTTAATTCAACAAGGAATTGACAAAGGGAAGTTGAAGTTTGTAGAGAAAGATATGAAGATCGATACTGATCCTTTTCAGAAGGAGGTCAACGAGGTCGAATCTCAAGGAGTGTTTTCCATTAGCACCCTTTCACTGGCCTATGACACTGAAGTGTTTCCTGAGGTCGGGGAATCATTCCGACATTTTTGCAAGAGAAAGCAAGATGGAGATCTTCAAATTTGCCCGAGATGTCAAGTGGTCTATGATCGAAAGATTGCGGCACAGAAAGAGAGGGGATCCAAAAGGGAAGACTTGAGAAAGAAGATAAGAGCCAGGGTTCAGGAACGGGAACACATTCGACGGGAAATGTCTCGAGAGGCTCGACGCCCTCTGTCTAGTCGAAGGATTTATGGAGGACATCCTTCAAGGTCAGCTGCATATGATCGATTTATGCAAAAGAGGCAGCAATAAGGATCGACATCTGGCTCGATCTACGAAGGACTGACACGAACTCAGAAAAGGAGGCTCCAAAGAATACGGAAGGCAGAAGCTGAAGGGGTCAACATTGATGAGTTACCCACAAATGATCAAGGATGCCTAGTTGCAAGCATGAAGCCGAAAACGGCTAAAGGCCGACAAAGTGGCAGACAAAAGCAGAAGTGGGTGAAGAAGTCTGAAGGGTCAAACCAGATGAGTGAGTCGTACGAAGGGGACTCTGATGATAGCTTGGATATCATTGTCAATGATCAAGACATGATAGATGCTCAAAGTAAGAAGATCGGCAGCCTCTCCATCAACAATGTCGGTTTGCCTTTCGACATGCCAAGAGACCATGCACATGAAGAGGGAAACGAAAGTGATGATTCCGACGATTCGTATCTGAGTGACGAGGTGCCAGGGCTTCCTGAAGGCCTTTTTCTCTTGGATCGGCTCCATTTGGAGGTAGACATCCGACACATTGCTCAGTTCGAGCCACTGGAGGAGAGCAAAAGAGAACACTTAAGGCCTTTACATATTAAGGCCATTGTTGACGGGAAGCCTCTAAATCGAGTCTTGGTAGACGGAGGGGCAGCCGTCAATGTTTTGCCTTGGAACGTATTCAAGAGAATGGGAAAAGCGGAGTCGGACCTAATTCCGACGAATGTGGTTGTGGTTGGTTTTACTGGAAAAATCGCTCAATCACATGGTGTGACGATGCTGAAAGTCGAGGTGGGCTCGGTCGCAAGAGATACTTTATTCGTGGTAGTTCCATCTAAGGCTAGCTACAACCTGTTGTTAGGCAAGGATTGGATTCATGCTGTGGGGGCCGTTCCGTCAACGACCCATCAGAAATTAGTCTTGTGGAATCATGAGAACAAGGTGGAGGTGATTCCTGCAGATGACAGTCCGTGTTACATGCAACAGATGCACGTAGATTTCAAAGTCTACAACCCAAGCATCAAGCCGATCCGACTTGATGCTGAAAACTTTCAGAAGCCCGTAGTAGATAGATGCTTAATGGAAAACTATGGGATTTCAATTGTCGAGATAGACAAGGCCGTTGAGCAGCGACCTTCGACCAGCACTGATGGTTGATCGACAGCTGGAAAGACTGTCGGCTTACGTGGCCGACAGAATGCAATGTACCATTCAGACAGGTGCATTCCAGGATTTTATCTTAGATGATAGCCCTTTGGGATTCGAAAGAGGGTGGACAGATGAAGAATCTCGATTCATCAGTGAGGATCCCAGAGATGAAGTAAATTTGGGAACGGCTGAGAAGCCAAAACCAATTTACGTAAGTTCGTTGTTCAAGGAGGAATTCCGACGGAAGCTCATTGATCTCATCAGAAGGAACCATGACTGTTTTGCTTGGGAATACGAAGACATGCCAGGACTCGACAGAGAGTTAGTTGAACATAGGCTGACTTTACGGCCTGACCATAAGCTAGTCAAACAAGCAGTTCAACGGTTCACACCTGATGTAGTCCTTAAAATCAAAGATGAGATCGAAAGATTGTTGAAAGCAAAATTCATCAGAACGACAAGATACGTCGAGTTGATGGCAAATATAGTTCCCGTTGTAAAGAAGAATGGGAAAATGCGACCGTGTGTCGATTTCAGGGATCTAAATAGTGCCACACCAAAAGACGAATACCCAATGCCGATAGCTGACATGCTGGTGGATTCAGCGTCTTGTCATAAGGTAATGAGCTTATTAAATGCTTTTTCAGGTTACAATCAGATTTTTATTGCTGAAGGAGATGTGTCGAAGACTGCGTTCAGATGTCCAGGTGCAATAGGAACTTTCGAATGAGTAGTGATGCCGTTTGGACTTAAGAATGTTGGAGCGACATATCAAAGAGCAATGAATCTGATTTTCCACGACATGATTGGCAAGTTCTTGGAGGTGTACATCGATGATGTGGTGATCAAGTCAAACACTCAAGAAGAGCATTTGGAAAGCCTGTAAAAGGCGTTTCATAGAATGAGAAAGCACAATCTAAAGATGAACCCAATTAAATGCACCTTTGGAGTCACCGCTGGCCAGTTTTTGGGATTCCTTGTCCACAAAAACGACATTGAAGTTGATAAGAACAAAGGCAAGGCCATCATAGAAGCGTCTCCTCCGACCAACAAGAAAGAGGTTCAGTCATTCCTTGGCAAGGTAAATTATTTGAGAAGATTCATATCAAACCTGTCGGGAAGAACCAGAGCCTTTGCGCCTCTCGTGAAGCTAAAACGAGAAGAAGATTTTAAATGGGGACCTGAACAACAAGCGGCGTTCGACGACTTGAAGACATATCTATCGACACCACCAGTAATGATGTCGCCTCAGCCAGGTTTTCCTTTAAAATTGTATATATCAGCCTCTGATTACACTATAGGAAGTATGTTAGCCCAAGAGAATGAAAATGGTGTAGAGAGAGCTGTATTTTATTTAAGTAGAGTGTTGAATGATGCCGAAACACGGTATAGTGCAATAGAAAAATTATGTTTAGCGCTCTACTTTTCTTGTACAAAACTTAAACATTATATGAAAAGTTTTCATGTTTTGGTTTTGTCGAAGTCTGACGTTATTAAATACATGCTATCCAAGCCAATCATTCATGACAGGGTTGGCAAATGGACATTAGCGTTAACTGAATTTTCACTTCAATATGTGCCATTGAAAGCCGACAAAGGCCAAGTGGTAGCCGACTTTTTGGCAGATCACCCGTGTGTAGACATGGCTTTATCTGTTAATTTTGTCGGTTTAAGGCCTTGGACGATGTATTTCGATGGATCGACGCATAAAAAAGGGGTAGGAGTTGGAATTCTACTCATATCCCCTGGTGGAATTCCCATGGAATTTATGTTCAACCTTAAATACCAATGTTCAAATAATGAAGCTGAGTACGAGACTATTTTAATTGGCCTTGAAATATTAATTTTCTTAAAGGCCAAAAACGTGGCCATTAAGGGAAATTCTCAATTAGTCATTAAGCAATTGGTTGACGAGTATAAATGCCTAAGTCCAAAGTTGACTAAGTATCGCAATATGGCATGAAAAATGATGTGTCGATTTGACGATGTTTCAGTCGAACATATATACCGGTGTCATAATCAAAAGGCCAATCATTTGGCTCAAATCGCATCTAGATACCGTGTATCGAAGAAGACTTTGGATAATGCAACACGGATCGAAGAACTGTTATACCCCCCTCATGAGAGAGAAGTAATGGTAAACGCATTAGCATCCGATGATGATTGGAGGAAACCCATAGTTGATTACTTGGCGAATCCATCCCCCAACGTCGAACGAAAGTTGAAGCTGAAAGCTACCAAGTTCACGTTACTAGGAAGTGATCTGTATCACAAATCAGTTGACGAAAATTTGGAGGTATGTCTCGACAAGGAAGATGCTTTCATAGCTTTGGCGGAAGTTCATGAAGGGATATGTGGAGCACACCAAGCAGGAGAAAAGATGAAATGGATACTCAGAAGACAAAGGGTTTTTTGGCCTACACTAATATCAGATTGCATGAATTTTTCAAAGTCTTGTGAAGAATGCCAAAAACATGGCTACATTCAGAATGTCCCAGCAGGAGAATTGCATTCAATCATCAAGCCATGGCCTTTTAGAGGATGGGCATTAGATGTAATTGGAGAAATTGTCCCTCATTCTTCAAAGGGCCATTCAAGGATATTGGTGGGTGTTGATTATTTCACCAAATGGGTAGAAGCGATACCTTTGGTGAAGGTCGAACGGGAGCAAGTGATTGATTTTATTGAAGACCATATCGTTTGTCGATTTGGAATTCTTGAGACCATAACTACAGATCAAGCATCTATTTTATTGGGAAGCAAATTGAAAGGATATTTGGCATCACGAAGAATCAAGTTACTAACTTCAACACCTTACTATGCACAAGCCAATGGACAAGCGGAAGCAGCCAACAAGTGGATTATAAATATCATCAAGAAGCAAATTAAAAGTAAACCACGAAATTGGCATGAAGCATTGACACCGGCATTATGGGCTATTCAGAATTCTCCAAACGAAGCAACGGGTACAACTCCTTATATGTTAACATACGGCCACGAGGCCATGTTACCAGTCGAAATCAACTTGGAATCGATACGATTTCAAAGGCAACATGAAATGCCTACGAATGACTATTGGAATTCCATGTTCGACGAATTAAATGAGGTGCATGACGAAAGACTATTGGCGTTGGAGAATATCATGCGACAAAAGGAAAAGATTGCCAGATATTACGACGCCAAGGTTAAGTTTAAGTCGTTCTTACCGGATGAATTAGTATGGAAAGTAATCTTACCCATCGATAAGCGTTCAAATGAATACGGCAAGTGGTCACCAAAATGGGAAGGACCATTTAAAGTATTAAAGGCTTATTCGGGAAACGCATACGAATTAGTCGAAGTCAAAACGGGAAAAAAGATTAAAGCAATTAACGGCAAGTATTTGAAAAAGTATAAGCCGACAATGACGGAAATAAAAATGCATTAAATTGAATTTGCAGAATCCATACGACAGAAGCGAAGTACAAGAAGCAAATACAACAAAGGAAAAATAAAATTCATCCGAAAAGATTGCCAAAGGAACGCCATTCCCTGGCGAAAGCATCTCTATGTCGGAGTCCAGCCCTGTATTCTTGCAAATGAGTAGCCAAAGCATCTGTAATCTGCTGATAAGGCGCCACTAAGGCATCAACTTTGGCAGCCAGCTCCTGTCGATTGACTTTGACAGCTTCCATGTATTGAGTCAAGTCCAGTTGATCTTGTTCCCGACGGGCTAACTCTTCTTTCAGTTCTCGAATCCTAGCTTCATTCTCTTCTAATCGCCGGAGTGTATCATCAACCTTGGAAGAACAGTCTGCGTCCTCTCGTTCTGAATCCATATATTCGGCTTCCATCTTGCTTTGATTTGCTTTAAAATCTTCATAAGCTTTGATGTCATTCAAAATTTTTGGACTTTCAGTAGTCCAATTGCCCACAAATCGCTGCAACCCGGTCAATTTGGATTCAACATCTTCCGGAATAGGGTGCTGCAAAAGCGAAGTAATTGTGGAAGACAAGAGTTCAAGAGTCGTGGAGTCGGCCAATAATTGATCAAAAGGCCGACAACAGATATTCTTCAAGTCACCATCAACTGATCTGCGACCGGTTCGGCGTCTCTCAAGGGAGAATTTGTAACATCCCGAATTTTAATTCTAAAAATAATTAGAATAATAGTAAGATTTGGAAGTAAGGACTATCCTAAAAGGGATTTAAAATGATGGAATAGGAGTTCTTTGAGTGCCATAAAGGAGTCAAGGAGCATTGGCATCGAAAAGAGAATTCAAAGAAGACCAAACGAGGGTTAAAAGCAGTGTTTTCGGTGTTTTAAATTCGCTAACTTGGGAAATTAAAAATAAAAGATTTAAGACTCAAAACACAATTCCCACTGTTGGATATGAAGGTATTATTTTTAGGAAGTTGCTCGTCAAATTTGAGCAAGATCCGACGGTGAACGAAGAAGTTATGGCTATTTGAAGTTGGGAAAAATAGCTGAAAAATAGAAAAATGAAGTAGCAGTATCTGCTCATTTCGCTTAAGTGAAAATATTTCGCTTAAGCGAAATTGTTCCAGTGGCAACACAGATGGAGTTCGCTTAAGCGAACAGATTTCGCTTAAGCGAAATTACTTCGATCTGCAACATTAAATTCGAGTTTTGGGGCTGAAACCCACCCCTAAACCCCCATTTTTCCTCCCCCGTTTCACCTCCTCCTTAGCTCCTCCGTCCAGCACCTCCACCGCCGCCCTAAGTCGCCACCCCTTGGCCCTTCCTCCTTCAACCCGCCGCCCTCTCTCTCTCTCTCTCTTTCTCCCTCTCTTTCTTTCTCTCTCCTTCCCTCACAATCTCCCTCCTCACACTCTCTCTCTCTCCACCACCACCAACCGGTCGCCGCCGCCCAGAGCCACCGCCACCACCTCCACGATCACCACCCTCACGAACCCCATCCCTCTCTCTCTCCCTTTGACCCTTATTCCCTTTCCCTCTCCTCTCTCTTCGATCTCTCTCTCTCCTCTCTCTTTCCGATCGGAGCCGCCACCGTGGCCGCCGATTGAGCCACCACGGACCACCACCACCATAGCCTCTCCCTCATCCCTTTCCCTCTCTCACCGTGAGCTCTCTCTCTCTATCTCTCTCTCCACGGACGTCACCGGCGCCGTTATCGACCCGTGATCGTGCCGGACTCGTGTCGGGAATCTCGAAGCTCGAAGCTCTTGCCTCGGTCCAGTCGTGATCGTTCCCGCTAACGAGGAGCAACACCGACGCCGTCATCGTCGCCGAGCTAAAATCCAGGTTCTATTTAACAAACCCGAGGTAAGAGGGTTCGCGTTACCTTTACTTAAGAAGTAAATTCTAGGATGCTATAGTGGTAGCTGAGAATAGGGCAATTAAAAAGTATGTTAATGAACCTTAGGGTAACCCTCGTGGATATAAAGGAAGTAAATAAAATTGTAATAGAAACCACACTTTAGGGAATAAAAGGAATGAGCGTAGAATAAGGCCCGGAACGAATGAGCGTAATTAGAATATTAAAATAGTTAGGATAAAACAAGAACGTGAGCAATCATAAAAATAAAACCATAGGGGAAGAAAAAGGACAAAAGGGTAAAACGAAATAGGCAAAAGGGAGAGTAGAATTAATGAACTAAAAGATAATAAATATAATAGTACCCAAAGAGTAAAGTGAGATAAAGGAGGGATTAGTAATGGAAATAATAAATATGTACAGGACCGATTAGGGCAATAGGTGCAAAATAATGAATTAGATTTAAAAGGAAATAGGAAAACGATAAGCGGATTAATAAGAAGATAATAAAACTAAGAGAGAGTACGTTATGAGGAAAGTTAGGTAGAAGAATGTAATAAAAAAATTGAGAAGCTAGATTAAGTAATAGAGCAGTTAAATAAAATATAGTTAATGAAATAGGGATAATAAGTTAAGTAAGAGTGAGGGATAAATGAAGTAAAGAAATAACTAAGAATTAGAAATGAGCGCAAGAATATAATGTACTTGACCAAGTTAAACAGAGTTGGGTAAAAGCGAGGATAATTAGTATCAAGGAAAAGAATAAATTAGAAAACGTAGGAAAATGTATTAAGTCATAAACGAAAATAAAGATTAAAAGATTTTGATGAGCATAAAAGAATTATTTAAATTATAAGAAAAAGAAAAGGAAGAGAAGAAGAAAAAGGAAAAGAAAGAAGGATATTAAATATAGTGAAAAGTAAACAATGTGATGATAAGTTCCTAAATAAAGAAACGAAATAAAAGAGAAAAAATACAATAACTCAGAAAAGAGAAAAGATATATGACTAAGAGAAAGAGAAAGAAAAAGAGAAAGAGAAAGAAAGGAAAGAAAAATGGAAGTCCGATGCGAGCCTGGTAAGGCGTATCGGCATCGATGCGAGCCTGGTAAGGCGTGTCGATTAAAAAGGAAAATGGAAGTCCGATGCGAGCCTGGTAAGGCGTATCGGCATCGATGCGAGCCTGGTAAGGCTTGTCGATTAAAAAGAAAATGGAAGTCCGGTGCGAGCCTGGTAAGGCGTATCGACATCGATGCGAGCCTGGTAAGGCGTGTCGATTAAAAAGGAAAAAGAAAGGAAAATGAATAATGAATAAGGGAACTCCTAGCGCTCAGTACCGTACGGCTGGCTGGGGCTGGACTACCTAATGAAAATGGAAAAAAAATAAAAGAATGGGAAAGGAAGAAAGAAAAGAGAATCAATAATTAAAGGAATGTGAGAATAAGTGAAGAACTAAAGGAGATCAATTATACGAATAATTATGAATAAAGTATATTAATAATTATATAGGCTTAGTTATTTGCTATGTCTTCTTTTAGGATTTATCTTTTTAAATTCTGTGTAATGCTACCCTTCTTGATATAATTTTACAGGTACGGAAGCGGAGCTTACACTGTTGCGGGCCGAACTGGAAATTCTCCACCACGTGGAGTGTATTTGTGATACCCTGAGCGGATTTTATTTTTAAAACTGTTATTTTTGTAATTTAATATGCGTAGTAATTGTATGCCCTGAATTTGTACTAATTGGGCTTTAGGACCTGATCTGGTTATTGAACTATTATGTTTTAAGTTTTTAAATATTCTGGTCTGGCAGGTTTTAAGAAGAGAATTTTTGGGAAGTCCGAAAAACAGAGGAAACTCTGCCGGATTTTCGAAAAACCTTTTAAAAGAAATCAAATTCTAAAATGAATTTTCAAACTCTGATTTTATTAAAATTTAAAATTAACTAATTAAAGTGAGGATGTTACAGAATTCATGGCTGCTTCAACAGATCGAGCTTTAGCCATTAATTCTCGAAGAGCAACGAAGCCAGTGGAAGAGGAAGCTTGAACCGAAGGAGCCATGGTGGTAGATGGAGGCGTACAAGAAGGAATCTCAATAGAAGGAACAACGGCGAAATTGGATGCACCAGGAATTGGCAAGCTGCCGTCGAAATCCTCGAGTTGGACTGAGTTATTGGGGATCTAAGGAAAAACAAAAAGGAGGTTGGTAAGGATCTTTTAATGCTGCATAAAGGGTGAATGAGTAAATTCACAAGTACCTCAAATGAAGGGCCACATCCAGTAGTGGTCTCAGGACCCACGACAGCAACAGGGGAGTCAACAACATGAGTGTCAATGTCAAGAGGCTCAGTATCGACAGCACCTTGATTAGAGCCTTGAACGACAACCTCAACTGTAGCCGAAGAATAAGTGTCATCAAGACACCGTTGCATGGAAGCCTCAATGGAATGCAGCCTGTCGGTCTGGTCAAAGGCAACATCAACTTGAGGCTCATCCGAAGACAAGTCATCAAGAATCACTTGCCGACGTACAGGACGCCTTTGCAGTTGGATGCTGGTATCTTCGACCATATCTTCTTCAACAAATGGATTAAGTGTTGGAGTCGGAAGAAATTCACCAGCATGGGGGTCGTGACGGGAAACATCAACAAAAAGATCGGCCGCATCACCATGGATTCTCTGAGTAGTGACATGGGGAGACGGCTCTCTGATGACAATTCCTTTGGCCTTTGGACGTGGCTGCGATTGAGCTTTGGATGAAGGATTTGAAGAAGGACGGATAGGAGGAGCAGATGAAGCAGTAGACACTTGAAGCTTCTTTGAAAGAGGACGAACCAAAGAACTGTCAGTTCTTTCAGGATCAACATGAGGTTTGTCCGACGGTTGTTCAGTTCGTCCCTTGTGTTGTCTCTTGGCTTCAATAAAATCGTCAATAGCATGGGAGTGGCGCCGTTTCTTGTGTTTCTTGGGTGATGAAGGATCACCACCTTTCTTTTTCGACGCGTGGGCCTTAATTGCCGCAGAGTAGTCAATAAGGTTCGGCTTGGCTACTGCAAAGAAGATAACAAATGAGAAAGCCGAAAGGAAAGAAGTTTAAAGAATAAAAGAGATTAAGTATTCTTACCAGTTTTGTCGGCTGCTACATCTGATGGAGTCCTTGCACTCATTCTGTCGACAATGGTATCATAGTCCACGTGGTACGTGTTAAAGTACGACTCCCACCAACGCACGAAATTTGGACTAGCCAAGAAACAAGGAGTGAAGCCGACAGGGTTGAAACGGCTAAGAGAGGCAAGGTTCTTCGACACAAACCTATTCAGCACCGATTTCCAATAAGACTTGTAGTCCATTAATTGACCATGATGGAATTCCTGCGACACTGATGCAAGCATGGGAGCAGGCAACCCTTGACAAAGGCCGAACTGCCTCGACACACAGTTGGGATAGTGCAGAAACACTTCCTTTTCTTCATAGGCAGTAGAATCGGGCAAACCACCAAAAAGAACCCGTTGGCTCAAGTAATGTCCCCAAAGGACATCATTTAACTGCCTCTCCTCAGCATTGGTACCAGGAAAAGGAAGACGAAACCATTAAGGTCCGACAGTTCTCTCAACAAAAGGAGAAAAATCAATGTCCTCAGATGACATGGAGATGTTGGCAAAAATCTTCATAAAATGAAGAAAAGTGTTAGTACGAGACGACAGCACAGGAACGTCATAATTCACTGCCAAACAACCATAGTTGAGCTGGAAACGGCAAACGCTATTGTGTGTAGACACCATGTGGCGTTTCAGAATGGCATTCAGCCACAAGTGCAAAAGCCAAGTTGGACCTCCGACATTAGTCATCAGTTGTTCGTTGAATCTAATGGTGTCGGAAACATGGCTTATTGTCGAATACAGCTTCGCCAGAAGAAGTTGGCTTAGAGCCACTGGTCTTTCTTCATGCAGGATCGTGGCTAAGGGCACTAAAGATTTGTTGACTTGTCGAGATTTGGTGCAAAAGACGAAAGCACTAAGCTACACCGTTAGAAATTCGACATGCTCCTCGTTACTAACTATCGGGCTGTCTCTATAAGCATCTAGACGTGCTTCGACATAGTTGCTGAAGGCAAAAGACCCACCACTAATGTGCACAACATCGTTAGGCTTGCTTTCTACAGTCAAGAGTTCTCCATCAGGACGAAGACTAGTTAAAGCAGCAACGTCAAAAAGTGTAGGAGTCATCATGCCATAACGAAAGTGGAAGCAATTAGTACGACAACACCAAAAATAGCATGCAACGCCGAAAAGTCCATCGTCGTAACGAATACTAGAAGTTGTTAAGATAAGAAGGTCTTCGAAACCGGCTCTCTTCCATGATTGACGCTTGTGAGGCCGAAGCCTGTCAAACCACTCCGTGAACTTGGGGAATGGTTTCACATTCCGTAGAACCCTGCGAGAGTGCTCCTTGTCGAAGTGACAAGTATAAACAAGGTTAAGGGTGGCCACGGGACGGATCTCATCAGGATTGGAAATCGGAAAGTTGGCACTCATAACAGGGTCTCGAGCCTCCGATGAAGTCATCAAAGGACCCAAGAAGGCAGGAGAAGGATTGACGGGTTCACCATTGGCAGGAATAAAAGAGGTCGCAGGGATAATCAAACTACGCTCATGATATGGGACTTCCAAATCAATTTCGGGATCAAGAACTCCTTGGATCGCCATGTTGAAAGAAGGGTTTTTGGAAAGGAAAAAGGGGTTTCAAGTCAAGGGGTGCAGTGGCAAGCAAGAAAAGATAAAAGGGGGATAATGATAAGCAATCAAGTTTAAATAAGAAGTGAAAAGACGTATAAGACCAACGCAATGGTCCAATAAGAAACGTCAGATCAAAAGGATAAACTCGCCGTTTCAGAATCCTAGTGCTGAAAGGACAGTTCGAAAAGATACAATTTTTGGCATCCTCCGAAAAGACGCGTCGCATACCAAAACTTGGGGGGCCTCTGTTAACGGAAAGTCGAAATCGACAAAAGGATGAGAATGTCGAATGTATAAGTGACGTCGACGGAAGTGTACTTAAACATTTTTGTTTAAAAGTGACTTCGAAGGAAGTGAACGTGCAATCCGACAATGGGTAGATTTCGACGAAAAAGGATGTGTGTCGACAACATAAGTGATGTCGAGGGAGGTGTACTTAAGTGGCATGACTTAAAAGTGACTTCGAAGGACGTGAACGTGTGTCGACAGAAGGAAGAGGCGGAAACAAGAGGCCTGCGTCGAAGGAATATGGGCGCAAGAAAAGAGGAGTCAGAAACGTCATATCAGCATTGGGAACGGAAGAGTAATTATGAAGGCATTTAATGCTACTTATGGCTATAAAATCCTCATTTTTCATCGAGAAAGGCCACGAGTTACAATGAGAAAGCTTAAGGAACGCCTTCATGAATTCTGGAAAGAGGAAAAAAGATTCATATTCCACATAAACATGAGTCCACCAAAGGCTAAACATGTGGGATTAAGGTGTTCGGGTGAGGACAGGGAAATGAAGGGATGTCCACCCCGAATACCACCTTTATCCTCTGGAATAGTGAAAAGCTAAACATGTGGGATTACATAGAACCCATTTCTAATGCGTCGGGTCACAGCAAAGAACTCCAAATTGAAGGAAGCAGGGAACCTGATAAATAAGCATTGGAAGGATCTTTGTAATCTCGTAGGCCAAGGTTTGTATCCTGCTAGGATCGACCACGACCGCTTTTCCTATTAAAGAGTTAAAGGAAATAAGTCCTTTGACGGCATTCTACTAGAAGTGTCGGAGGCATGTTTTTTGATTGAATGCTGGTGAAACAACGTTTAGTTGAATTACATGTCACCAATATCAATCGAATGCGTCTAAGGCCGACAGCGGGTCGAAAGTCTATTTCGACAATAGGCCTGTCTGTCGAAAGAAGCTCGATGTCGGCTGACATATCAGAACCAAGAGGCTGGAGCACCACAACGTCAATGCTTCGAGCAACAAAGAGACTTAGACAAGAGTCAAAGGTTGCGGTCGGAGAGAAGTGCCAGTCGAAGAGGTCTCAGCAAAGATGTCACCACGGGATTTGACAGAAGTATCCACTAAGCCCAAACCACGACGTGGGCAGTTGCATCGTGGGGGATAGCGTAGTGGGTAGTTATAGATCGTGGGTTTTGCAGTTATTGCAAAACGTGCAAGTATGCTTTGTAAATAGTTTCGGATTCCTATTCCTATAAATAGGAAGTCCTTAGGTTGTAATCGGGGTAGGTTGCTAGGTTGACACACATAGGCCAAAATCCTAAACGTCTCACCGGAGCAGACAAACGGAGAAACGCCATTGTAAAGAACCTCAACCTTCCACCCATTTAAATTTCAATGCAATCTTTACTTTTCCCTGCACATTTTAATTACATGCAATTTACCTTCTCGCAAATTTTAATCGCTTTCCTTTCGATTCCGCGTCATTTACTTTACTGCACCATTTAAATTCCGCCGCACCGTGTTCTTGGTGTCGGTTTTTACTTTTACTCACATTTATTGTTGCGCTGTTCAAACCCAAATACCCAGAAATACCAAAAAGACGGTCAAGTTCCTTTCGCAAGATTACCACATAACCTGTCGTTACCCACACCCCACACATCACCGTCCGTTCGGCAGGTGTCGGACGAAAATCCCACGAACAATGCCATAAGCAAATTTTATAAACTCTTCAACACAGTAATTAAATAATAAGAAACCATTTCAGATAACATCCAATGCAAATTTGAAGTTAAAGCATAGACTAGCACTTGTTCAAATTGGATTCACCGGAAACCCCAAAACTTAATGGCAAAAACGAATAGCAGCAGCCATCACCGGAGTTCGTGAACACTGACGGAATTGGTGACCCACCACATCGCCAACTCCTTCACGCCATTGTCAACCACCGTGAACGGCAGCGGTGGTCTCCCCTAGCGCGACCCCACCAGTGATGTAACATCCTTAATTTTATTCTAAGCATAAATTAGAATGATAAACTGCTTAGAAAGAATATAATTATGTTCAAGAATAATTAAGGCGATGGAGTAGGACCACTTGTAATGTTGTGAAGTAGTTAGGAAGTCTTGGCAAAGAATAAGAGGGTGAAAGATGGGGAGAAACGAGGGTTAGAGCCGGCGTTTTCAGTGTTTTAAGTACGTTATATGAGAAAATTAAAAATAGAAGATTTACAACTCTAAACAAGAATTCCATCATTGCATGCGAAGGTGAGTATGTAGGAAAGCTTGTTTTCGAATTTGAGCAAGATCCGACGGTCAACGGAGAAGTTATGGTGTTTTGATCTCAAGAAGAAAATAGAAGAAAAATAAAAAAGCCAATTAGCAGTGACTAATCGATTAGTTCATCCAAAATGTTAAAAATAAAAAAGTTCAAATTGTAAAATTTCACAGACTGATCGATTAGTGAGTCCACTAATCGATTAGTTCGATAAAAATCTGAAGAAAAAAAATAAAAGACATGAGAGCCATTCTTTCACCACACATTTCAACACTTCCTCCCCAAGTCATGAACAAAACTTGGCTTCCCCAACATGCTTGAAGCCCATAGCCATCATCCAAGCTTTCCATCCACCATCCAAGCTTGCCATCATCATCTCCATCATCATCAACACCCTCTCCACTTTACTTTCTCTCACTTGCTCATCCATGGATATTTCTCTCTCTTGATGCCTTTACCTCCACTAGAGAAGAAAGAGAGTGCACCAACACCATCATATTTCTCTACACATATGATCCCCGCTCACTTGATTGTTTCTCTTATCCGTTGGCAAGCGAGGTTTCAGCAGTTCCGACTCTAAAGAGAAACAATCGCTTGTACATGTGATGAATGAATGTTCATAATCACTTAAAGATAATTTGATAACATTAGATAGTGAAATAAATTATGATAAGCTATGAATAAAAAAAATGAAAGAAGAGAAAACTAAACTTGAGAGGATAAAGAATAAGGGCCATGCGCGCCTATAACTTATGACGCTAAATAATGATCCGATTGGGTGACACATCCCATTAGGTACAAAGGTCCTGTTAGGTGCAAATGTTCCAGTAGGTGCTGTAACACCCCGTAATATAATGAATAATAAACAATAAACGTTTGAAAATGAAACATAGGACTTTAAATTTTCTTTTATAAATCAGAGTTCACAAATAGCGTTGGGGGCTTTCAATTACAATATAATAAAATACACTTGAGTTCCTTTCTTTCGACTGATCCGCTGAGCACTCTGATCTCCAAGCTCCTTGCTCAAGTACCTAAAATGTTAACCACATAAGGGTGAGACTTTTTCACAACATAGTGGATTAGAAGATAGTAAAACGGTATATAACAAAAACTCAAGGATAATAAGTAAATCAAGCCATGGATTAACAAAATGTTTCACATTCACTTATTAACTATTTTTAAATACATTCCCATATTTCATTCTCTTTCCATAATTCACAATACTGTACGTCACCTCACGGTCAGAGGCCAACATACCCACTTATACATTGTATGTCTCCTCACGGTCAGAGGACAACATACAAACCACATATACATTATATGTCTCCTCACGGTCAGAGGACAACATACAAACCATATTCTCTTTTTCTTTTTATTTTTGCACCACTAGGAATTAGCGCACCTGCTAGGCAATTCGGCACCTACTAGGGACTTTACACCTGTCAGGACTGAGACACCCATTAGGCATCACCCGTTAGGACAACGCAATTAATTACCTTTCCATTAATTATCCATTTCTCTCAATTCCAGTCCACATTTTATTATCATTTTCAGGTGGTTATGCAGTGTATTGATCCAATGGCGCACCGACGCCTAACGGGAATTTAGGACCTAATGGACAATTTGCCTGACAGGCAATTAGGCCCTAGCAGGCAATTCACCACCTAGCAGGGCACCTAGTGTGCCGGGACATCCAAGGATCAACCACACTGCATTCCTTTTTATTCCAGATCAGAACACATTCACAAAAAGTCAAGCACAACATTCACACCATTCATCAAATACTCAGAGAATTGCAAGTAATATCAAATATTCATTTTCATCACTTTTAGCAGACATAATCATTCCTTTAATTCACATATCAAACCACCATTTACCAAGTATTACCCAAATCATTTCCAAACATTCTTCACACACAACAATTTCAAGTTATATATATATATATATATATATCCAATTCCAATTTATTATTCCTTTTTACATCACATTCCCGTTTCAATATTTATACACATACGCCATTAATTACTCACATATAGGGTCACATCAATTTATCAACCATCAACCAATATCACCAATCAATCGACATACTCAGGTATGTCTCAGAGTACATTGAATGTAAGTCAACTCCCTAGGGTTCTTCACTTCCTACTTTAATATCAATAAAAAGAGAATTTAACATAAATAATTTAATTAATATAAAATTAACCATAAACATACTAATCACCCCTAAATCAATTTTAATTCAAAACCATTTTGCTACCCACAACCCGGTCTAAGTATTAAACTTAAATCCTATTATACACCCTAACTATCCCTAACCCAAAGTGTGGAAAAGAGACTCCTCTTACCTGGAAATCCTAGCAATAATGACAGAGTCATGTTTAACATCCGCAACTTGCTCCAGGGTCAAGGTCAAAAACAACGTGTTGGATCTAAATAGGGACATATTGTAAAACTAATTATGACATTAAAATATATATATATATATATATATATCAAATAAATTCATTTTTATCAAAATAGTAAATATATATCATTATACAATAAAAATATATCATTTTTCCCTAAAACATATCTTTATTTTAAAATATAGGGATAATAAAAATATTGACGGATCGTCAAATAAATTAGGTAGATGGATAGATGAAGTTGAAGAGGTTATATATCTAAGAAAAATTTGAAATTGGATGATCGGATTTTGAGTAATCAGACCGAGAAGTTGGAAAGGAAACAAAGTTTCCATCTCTGTCGCGAACTCCTTCTTTCTTTTATGTTTTCTTTCTGTATGTTGCTCACTCACGATCTCTTTCTTTCTTTGCCTTTCACTTTCTTTTTCTTCATGCGGTTGCCCTTTTCTTGCTTTCACGTGGTGGCCTCACAGGCCACACGTTTTATATATATTTTTTTCTTTTATTTGGGGTGGGTTACGTGGTACCGGAGTAGATTTAGGATATTATATATATTTTGTTTAGTATTCATTTCTCGGTTTATGTGTGTAAGTATTTTGGATTATAATTAAAAGTTTGACAATTCCAAAAATAAAATACATTTAAGTAAAATAATATTGTATTTTTAATTACTCGAAACTAATTAGAAAATAATAAAGTTATCGGTCCATCCGGATAGCTATTGGGTAAGAAAAAGTATAAAAATTCAAAAGTAAATATATTTTCTTAATCCCGATATTAAACTTGATGAAAAATAATATTTATAATTTTGAAATAGCAAATTATTATATATAACTTATACCTATAATTTATTAAACCAGTCCAGAAGCTAAAAATAAAACAGCCTCCGAAAAATATGAAAATTTACAGAGAAACTCAAAATATTAAGTTAAACATATTTTTCTGAAGAAACTATTTATAAAAATGTCTCTAAGGCTTGCCACTTGAGCTCCCTGTAAAAATGTTAATTAAACTAAATAAAAGTACTACTTTATTTTTTTTAAAAAACATATTATAACAAATTTATACTTATTTTGACTAGAAAACATATTTCAATTATAATGATGAAATCAAAAATCGTATTACGACACTCAAATATTGAAAACATCATATTAAATCATTTAATTATTTTACTAAAGGTATTATAAATAACGAGATGTTACAGGTGCAAAGGTCCAGTGATGAGCATTTTATTTCCCATTATTCCTTGCATCATTTTACTCCTATTATTGATACTTGTTGCCCATTTGACATTGATTAGCTTGATTTATTGATTTAGAGTTTATTGGACTAATATTCCGAATATTGTTTAATTTGGAATTATTTAGCCTAATTAATTCTATTTCTATTTTCAGGTAATATTTGGCACAAGGACACTTTGGGAAGTTTGGAAATGAAGATTGAAGTATTGAAGTGAAGATTGTAATTTGCATTTAGGTCCCTTTTTAATTGTAATGTTCAGAATAGTGTTTCTTAGGATTTGGGCCCATGTTTTAGGCCCATTTTGTGTCTTAAGAGGGGAAATTCGTGTAACCTCCAAGAACACACTTTCATTTCAGATTTCTCACTCTCTCTCTAGGTTAGAACTTCTCTCTTGGCTCTCCCAAGTGATGGTGGCTGCTAGGGTTTTGTTCTTCCCCATTTCTACTCGTTTTTCTTCATTTATGGCCATGGAAGGCTAGACTTCAAGGGTTAATCCCTTTGGTATTGTATTATCTACTCTTGAGCTCTTGTTATTAATGCAATTTCGTTTTCTCTTCTCTGTTTTCATGTTTATCGATGTGTAGTGGTTTGCTTAATTCCATTTCGTAGAGATAATACATGAATATAAATGCTTAATTTGTATTAACTCGTAAAAACTCCAATTCTGGTTTCTGATGCTTAATTAGAAGTTAGGGTTTGGAGTGATAACTGAATTTTCGCTTAGTATTTGGTTATCACGAGTTGGACAGAGGAGAGGAGAGGAATCGATCTTTAGTGAGCTAGGATTGAGTAGTGTACGTAACCAAAGGGGTTTGCCCGCTTTTGTTTCTGATTTTCTTAGTTTTTATATTCTGTTTGTGTTTTGTTCTTCACATTTGTCACACACAAAAACCCCCCCATTTTACTGCACACTACGTGTTTGATACTTTGCCTAGACCGATATTCGCTGGGAAACGACCTAGGATCACCTTCCTAGTACTACAGAATAAACACCTTTTATTTTGATCGGGTACGGCCTCGATCATCCAGTTAGGTGCAAACGTCTCATCAAGTACAAACATCCCATTAGGTGAAAAAGGTCCCGTTACGTGTAAATTGTGTCACCACGGATCATTATGAGAAATTAAAAGAGAATAAATAAAAAGCATGTAAAAGACATGAACGACTAAGAATAATAAAAGAATAAGAAAGGTCCTTGATGAGCATTTTATTTCCCATTATTCCTTGCATTAATTCACTCCTATTATTGATACTTGTTGCCCATTTGATATTGTTTAGCTTGATTAAGTGATTTAGAGTTTATTGGACTAATATTCTGAATATTGTTTAATTTGAGATTATTTAGCCTAATTAATTCTATTTCTATTTTCAGGTCATATTTGGCACAAGGGCTTTTTGGACATTTTGGGAGTGAAGATTTAATTTTGGGAGTGAAGATTTAATTTTGGAAGAGAAGATATATGATGAAGTGAAGATTGTAATCTATCTTTAGGATTAGTTGAGATTTAGTTATATCTTTTAAGATTTAGATTTTATCTATAGGATATTTTTAGATTTAATTTAGAGATAAGCTTTCCTTAGGATTTGGGCCCATGATTTAGGCCCGTTTTGAGATTTAAAAAGCTAAATTCGTGTAAACCCTAGCAGCCACTAATCATTCCACGTTTTTTACATTCTCTCTCATAGAGAAGGCTTAGTTTTGCTCTCCAAGCTTGTGGTGGCTGCTAGGGTTTCTCTCTCTTCCCTTTCTACACGTTTTTGGTATTTTCTTCATGGAAGGCTAAACTCTTAGGTTAAATCCCTTTGGTAATGTATCACATACTCTTGAGGTTTTATTCTTAATGCTATTTCGTTTTTATTCACTGTTTTCATGCTTATTGATATGTTATGGTTCGCTTAGTTCCATTCTATAGAGATAATCCATGTGTATGAATGCTTAATTTATGCAAACTCGTAAAAACTCCATGCTTTGGCTTTTAATGCTTAATTAGAGGTTTGGGTTTTGGGGTGAGAATTGAATTTTCGCTTAGTATTTAGTTCTCACGAGTTGGACAGTGAAGAGGAAATAAATTGATCTTTTGTGACCGATGATAGAGTTGTGAACGCGAGCCAAAGGGGTTTATCCGTTTTTCCTTATCTGTTACTTCGTTTTGATTTAATTCTGTTTTGATTTCAATTATTCAATATTCAATACAAAATCACCCCCTGTTTTCTATGCATACTATGTGTTTGACCTTTTGCTTGATAAGATATTCCTTGGGAGACGACCTAGGAGTCACTTCCTAGTACTATATTTAAACTATTTTTATTTGTATCGGGTACAGCCTCGATCAAATTTGGCGTCGTTGCCGGGGATTATCGGTTCTTGCCAAAGGTCATTAGTAGTTAGTTAGTGTCGTAGTTAGTATAGTAGTTATAGTGTGTCGTGTCTGATTTAGGGTCTAGTAGTCAATTCTGATAATTGGTTGAAGTTGCACTGTTTGCTGTTTTGCTATTTTGTTGCAATTAGTGTATTTGATTGATTCTGTGGTTGCTAGTTCACATAGTTGTGGGTGGAATTTTTGCACGAAAATTTATATCCACACTACTTTTATCATATAAAAAGGTTTTGAGGCACCACGATCACTCAGATCATCACTGGTTGTGAGTTCCAGAAAAATTTTCCAAGTTTTAGCAGCACTTTCTTCAAATCGTCGCAACTTTTGACCCGTAACTCGGAATTTGACGAATTTTATATCAAATCGAAGGGAATTTTCTGAATAATCTGATTTTTCTGAATTTGTCAGAAAACTCCTTCGTCTGGACCCTGAAAAAGCCGTTTTACTATTTCTTTTTTATTTTACAAGTTTTATTTTCTTAGTTTTTGGTCTCTGGTTTAATTGTTTGACTTGGTTCCTTTTTGAATTTTGTCCTCAAACTTTCTGTGATATGTTTTCATGATTTTAGGGTGCTGAAAAAATAAATAAAAAAATTTTAAAAAAAATAAATTTTGTTGCCTATTTTGGTCATGCATATTAGTGACAGTTTGCTAAGCTTAATGGTGTTCTATTCAGTACATGACTAGGGGCAACCCAAGCTACTTGCATCCATACAACCCTGAAATTGATAGAACTTATCACAGACTAGTTAGACAAAATAGGAACCAGTCCATCGGTAGTGAGTCTGTTGAGTCTTTACATAGTGAGTCTGCTTCTTTTTCTTTTATCCCTATAAATTCTGATTCTTATTCTGATCATTCTGAAAATATGGCTCAACCTCCACCACGTGAGAGGACATTGAGGGAGCTGGCTGCACCTGATTTCACTATTGAAGATTTGTGCATCCAGTATCCCGATGACCCGTATGAGCTAAGGTCTGGACTAATCCATTTGTTGCCCAAGTTTAATGGTCTTGCAGGTGAGGATCCTCATAAACATCTCAAGCAGTTCCACATCGTGTGTGGTACTATGAAACCACGTGATGTGCAAGAGGATCATGTTTGTCTTAAGGCATTCCCACACTCCCTAGAGGGGCTAGCCAAGGACTGGTTGTACGATCTGGCCCCTGGTTCAATCACAGGCTGGGATGACCTGAAGAGGGCATTTTTGGAGAAATTCTTCCCTGCATGCAGAACAACAGCAATCCGAAAGGATATATCAGGCATCAGGCAACAAAGTGGAGAAAGTCTCTACGAGTATTGGGAGAGATTCAAGAGACTGTGTGCGAGCTGCCCCCACCATCAGATCTCAGAGCAGCTGCTTATTCAATATTTCTATGAAGGTCTCAACCTCATGGAGAGAAACATGCTTGATGCTGCAAGTGGTGGTGCCCTAGGAGACATGACACCTTTAGAAGCCAGAGCCAAGATTGAGAAGATGGCTTCCAATTGTCAACAATTCCATGCAAGGGGCAACAGCGATGCAATCGTAGTGAGAGGAGTGAATGATGTTGGCACAAGTTCTGGTAAGGTTGAGAAGCTTGAACAGAATACAGATTCACTTACAACTTTGGTCACTCAATTGGCCATCAACCAGAAGAAGTTGTCTCTGCCTGCTAGATTATGTGGCATATGCACATCCGCTGAGCACCCCACAGATGCATGCCCTTCTGTGCAGCAGCAACCAACGACTGGTGCTGACCAACCTGAGGCATATGCCGCCAACATCTTCAACAGTAGAAACCAGCAGCCACAGAACTTTGATCTCTCTACCAATAGATACAACCCTGGTTGGAGGAACCATCCCAACCTGAGATGGTCTGATCAGCAGCAACCTTCACAGGTTCAATTTCAGAACAATTCCAGACCCCCATATGTACCTCCTCCAGTCCAGCAACAGAGACAACAACAACAGGCTAATTCTGCACCACCAGCTCCTACTACTGAGCAGCAGCCTTCATTGGAAGAGCTGATGAAACAGATGACCATGCAAAATCTCCAATTCCAACAGGAAACTAGAGCATCCATTCAAAGACAAGAGGCCTCCATTCAATCTTTGACCAATCAGATGAGACAAATGGCAACATCAATCAACACTATGCAATCTCAGAATTCTAACAAGTTGCCATCCCAAACAGTGATCAATCCAAACCAGAATGTGAGTGCCATTAGTCTAAGGTCAGGGAAGCAGATTGTCACACCCACACCAGAATCTGACCTCAACAAAGATGATCTAGTTTCAACCAACAAGAAGAGCCAAATGGTCGAGGAGAGTGAGCACACAAGTACCAGAAAATCCCATCCAGCTCAGCCTTCCACAAGCACAACACCTGCTGCTGCCCAACAACCACCCCCAATTCCTCTTCCTTTCCCACCAAGGGGGGTGACTCAAAGCAAGAAAATGGAAGAGATTGACAAAGAGATACTTGACACATTCAGGAAGGTGGAAGTCAACATACCCCTTCTTGATGCAATCAAGCAGATTCCAAGGTATGCAAAGTTCTTGAAGGATCTATGCACACACAAACGGAAGCTCAAGGGCAATGAGAGGATCAACATGGGAAGAAATGTCTCTGCTCTTATAGGTAAACCCGTACCTCATATTCCTGAAAAGTGTAAGGATCCTGGAACTTTCTATGTGCCTTGTATCATAGGTAATACTAAATTTGAGAATGCTTTGCTAGATTTAGGAGCATCTATTAATGTTATGCCTATGTCTGTTTTCAAGTCTCTTTCACTTGGACCTCTTCAACCTACGGGTGTGGTTATCCATTTGGCAAATAGATCTATTGCCTACCCCGCAGGTTTGATAGAGGATGTCTTGGTTCGGGTTGAAGAGCTTATCTTTCCTGCTGATTTTTATATTCTTGATATGGAAGAGGACACCTCTCGTAGTGCTGTCCCTATCATATTAGGGAGACCATTTTTGAAAACAGCCCGAACCAAGATAGATGTGCATGCAGGTACACTTTCCATGGAATTTGATGACAGTGTGGTTCGATTCAATATTTTTGATGCTATGAAACATTTTTCTGATGACCACTCTGTCTTTCATGTTGACTTGCTTGATGATCTGATTGATGAGCATGTTCTAGACTTTTTGCATGATTATGATTTGCCATCTTTCACTAGCTCATTTACTTGTTCTGCATGTTCTAATTCCGAAATGTGCACTGCATGCATTGAAATTGACCAGTTTTTAAATTCTGCTACTGCATCTGTTGATTCATATGATATAGATTCAGATCATGCTAACCCTAACCCCATTTCTGTTATGCATGAGTGTAATCCATTTGTTCAGGTGCAGGCGGCAGAATCCAATTCTGCTGCTCCTTTAGTTCCATCTGTGATGCAGGCACCTTTATTGGACCTGAAGCCCCTTCCTCCTCATCTCAAATATGCTTACTTGGAGGATGAGCAGAAACTTCCAGTGATCATCTCTACCTCCCTTTCTGTTGATCAAGAGAAGCAGTTGCTGGATGTGATTAGAGCAAACAAAAGGGCAATAGGATGGACTTTGGCAGACATACCTGGTATTAGCCCCTCCATGTGCATGCATCGGGTTTTATTGGAGGATGAGGCTAAACCAGTGAGACAACCCCAGAGACGGTTGAACCCCCAGATTCTTGATGTGGTGAAGAAAGAGGTCACCAAGCTGCTGCAAGCTGGTATTATCTACCCCATTTCAGACAGCACTTGGGTAAGCCCGGTTCAAGTAGTTCCCAAGAAGTCTGGGGTGACAGTTGTCAAAAATGAGAAGGATGAGCTGATTCCCACTAGAGTGCAGAACAGTTGGAGAGTCTGCATTGACTATAGGAAGCTCAACCAGGCGACCCGCAAGGATCACTTTCCTCTTCCCTTCATTGATCAGATGTTGGAGCGCCTGGCAGGTAAATCTCACTATTGCTTCTTAGATGGTTTCTCTGGTTATTTTCAAATCTGTATTGCACCAGAGGACCAACATAAGACCACATTTACCTGTCCTTTTGGTACATTTGCTTATAGGAAGATGCCTTTTGGCCTATGCAATGCTCCTGGCACTTTTCAAAGATGTATGATGAGTATTTTTAATGACTTACTTGAGCATTGCATAGAGGTCTTCATGGATGATTTTAGTGTATATGGTTCCTCTTTTGATGCATGTCTTGATAGTTTGTCTAAGGTGCTTAATAGGTGCATTGAGACTAACCTTGTCTTGAATTTTGAAAAATGTCATTTTATGGTAGAACAAGGCATAGTCTTAGGGCACATTATTTCGCATAAGGGCATAGAGGTTGACCCTGCTAAGCTGCATGTAATATCACATTTGCCTTACCCCTCTTGCGTGCGAGAGGTGCGTTCTTTTCTTGGCCATGCAGGTTTCTATCGCAGGTTTATTCAAAACTTTAGCAAGATAGCCCTTCCACTATCCAACTTGCTTCAAAAGGATACCGTATTTGAGTTTGGAGACCAATGCAAGAAGGCATTTGATGAGCTAAAGAGAGCACTCACCACCACTCCCATCATCCAACCACCTGACTGGACCCTCCCATTTGAGCTCATGACTGATGCCTCGAATTATGCTTTGGGAGCAGTTCTCTCCCAAAGGGTTGGTAAGCTGTCTCATGTGATTTATTATGCATCTAGGACTTTAGATTCAACACAAGTTAATTACACCACAACTGAAAAAGAGCTGTTAGCCATTGTCTTTGCACTTGATAAGTTTAGATCATATCTGTTAGGTTCTAAGGTTGTAGTGTATACTGATCATGCTGCTCTGAAGTATCTTTTGAAAAAGACAGATTCCAAACCTAGGTTGATTAGGTGGATGTTTCTCCTCCAGGAGTTTGATCTTGAGATTCAGGATCGGAGTGGTGCGCATAACCTTGTCGCAGACCACTTGAGCAGAATAGAGAGAGAGGAGGATGCATTTCCTATCCGGGATGACTTCCCGGATGAGCATCTTTTAGCTTTGCATGTTTCACATCCCCCTCCCCTTACTCCTTGGTTTGCTGATATTGTAAATTATCTAGTTGCATCTGTTTTTCCACCCTTGGCATCCAAAGCTCAAAGAGACAAATTGAAGAGCGATGCCAAGTATTATGTATGGGATGACCCCTATTTGTGGCGTTTTTGCAGTGATCAGGTCATTCGCAGGTGCATTCCAGATCATGAGATCCAATCGGTTCTCCAGTTTTGCCATGCTTCACCAGTTGGAGGCCACCTTGGCACTCAAAGGACAGCACGAAAGGTGTTGGATTCTGGATTTTATTGGCCTACCATCTTCAAGGATGCAAGCAACATCTGCAGCTCATGTGAGCAATGTCAAAGAGCAGGAGGCGCCCTATCTTGGAGGCAACAGATGCCGCAACAACCTATGTTGTTCTGTGAGGTGTTTGATGTCTGGGGTATAGATTTCATGGGCCCCTTTCCTGTTTCTTTTGGTTTTTATTATATCTTACTTGCTGTGGATTATGTATCCAAATGGGTGGAAGCTAAGGCCACCAGGACTAATGATGCTCAGGTTGTTGTAGAATTTGTCAGGTCTAATATCCTTTGCAGGTTTGGCATACCTAGAGCCATAGTCAGTGATCAAGGCACACACTTCTGCAATAGATCCATGCAAGCTTTGCTCAAGAAGTATGGGGTTGTGTACAAAGTTTCTACACCATATCACCCCCAAACCAATGGGCAAGTTGAGATTTCAAACAGAGAGATCAAGCGGATTTTGGAAAAGATGGTGAAGCCTAATAAAAAGGATTGGAGCACACTATTGGAGGATGCTCTATGGGCCCATCGGACTGCTTACAAGGCACCCATAGGGATGTCACCTTATCGGGTTGTCTTTGGTAAGGCGTGCCACCTGCCTGTGGAGATAGAGCACCGTGCATATTGGGCTGTGAAGCAATGTAACTTAGCTCTTGATCAAGCGGGTGAGGAGAGGAAGCTGCAGTTGAGTGAGCTAGATGAGATCCGTTTGGAGGCCTATGAGAACTCCAAGTTCTACAAAGAGAAGACCAAGAAGCTCCATGATAGCTCAATTTCCAGAAAGGAGTTCTTGGTTGGTCAAAAAGTGTTGCTCTACAACTCTAGGCTTGGACTCATGAGTGGAAAGCTCTGCTCTAAGTGGATTGGACCGTTTGTAGTCACCCAGGTGTTTCCTTATGGCACTGTGGAGATCAAGAGTGAGTCCACAGACAAGATCTTCAAAGTCAATGGCCACCGACTCAAGCCCTTCCTCACTACCCCTTCTTTGGATGATGCACCTGTGGAGGAGGCCTCATTGGTCGACCCCACTTTTGACCCGCCATGATTTAGGGAGTCTTCTTTTCTCCTTCTTTACTACTTTTATTACACTTGTCTATATCTGTCTGATTCTGCTATTTGTGTTCCATTGAGGACAATGTGTGATTTAAGTGTGGGGGGAGAGTAGTTTAGGTTGCATATTTTTGCTTTGATTTTTTAGGTTTTGCTATGTTTTGGGCATTTTCTTGCATGTTTTTGCTTCATTTTAGTAGAGTCTTGGTATCTTGTGTCTGAATTCATGCATTTCTGTGTGTAAAGTTGCTTTTGATAATTAAGAGGTGGTAACACTGTGATAAAATTGTCCCTTTTGTGAGGATTTGAGCCTTAATTGTGGGTGGATTGCTATATATGCCACCTAATTTTCTTTCATGTGTGATTGCACTCTGGATTACTTGCACTCTAGAACTTGACTTGACTCTTGTTGATACTTGATATTCCCATGCACATTTTGAAATGATTTAGGCATTGTTTTTTCTTGTATAAGCCACTAGCCATATGAGCCTACCTTGAATGAATTTATCCTTTGATAGCCCCTTTAAGTCTTTATATCCCTTTTCTTTGTTCTTTAGCTCATTACAAGCCTATGACTGAAAAACCATGATTGTCCTAACCTTAGGGAATGTTGGAGCTTTGGAATTGTTTTGGGAATGGGTATTAAGTAAGCGAGGGTGCTTTGTTCTTCATCTCTTGTGAGTTCTGGGTTTTGCCTCTATGATCGGTGATGTAATTATGGCTTTATCTCATTATGCCATTTTTGTTGTTTCTTCTTTCCTTTCGTTCATGAAGTTCTGCAATGCAAAAAAAAAAAAAGAAAGAGGAAGAAAAAAAAATGGAATAAAAGGTTGATTGAGGCATAGAGGATTGGAATTAGAGGTTGTTGTTATGTTTATCATTTCATTCTGGGGTGGATTGTGCTTATTTTTTTTACTTATTCCCCATTGCTCCTCTATTCCCTTGGGTTTTAGCTACATTTCCCATATTTTTATCGTACCTTGTCCTTGGCCCCATTACAACCCTGAAAAGACCTTTTGATCTTAATGTGCATGTGTGTTGATTGTTGATGTTAGAGGCTTGTCAAGCTTATGGTTGTGTTTGTTTTTCATGATGTGCCTTGAGTGTAAACACTGATTAACCTTAAACACTTGAGTGTAAACACTTTTGAGTGATCCTTGTGAGTTTCTATCATCTTTGTGACTACCCTCTTGATGTCATTGGTTTTCTTTGCATATTTGAAATAATTGGATGATGTTCATGGATGCCTTGATTCTTTGGTCCTTATTCTCTTCGTGTGCTCGATTTTGCCCATTTCTTTGCATTTCCTAGAATTCATTGTGAAGTATGTGATCTCTTAGGTTTGCATTCATTAGTTGTAGTAATCTCATTGCATGATTCACTTTAGTGCATATTGATCTTCTCAGTCCTATTTCTTAGTTTTGCCCAGGAGTGCAAAAGGATAAGTGTGGGGGTGTTTGATGAGCATTTTATTTCCCATTATTCCTTGCATTAATTCACTCCTATTATTGATACTTGTTGCCCATTTGATATTGTTTAGCTTGATTAAGTGATTTAGAGTTTATTGGACTAATATTCTGAATATTGTTTAATTTGGGATTATTTAGCCTAATTAATTCTATTTCTATTTTCAGGTCATATTTGGCACAAGGGCTTTTTGGACATTTTGGGAGTGAAGATTTAATTTTGGGAGTGAAGATTTAATTTTGGAAGAGAAGATATATGATGAAGTGAAGATTGTAATCTATCTTTAGGATTAGTTGAGATTTAGTTATATCTTTTAAGATTTAGATTTTATCTATAGGATATTTTTAGATTTAATTTAGAGATAAGCTTTCCTTAGGATTTGGGCCCATGATTTAGGCTCGTTTTGAGATTTAAAAAGCTAAATTCGTGTAAACCCTAGCAGCCACTAATCATTCCACGTTTTTTACATTCTCTCTCATAGAGAAGGCTTAGTTTTGCTCTCCAAGCTTGTGGTGGCTGCTAGGGTTTCTCTCTCTTCCCTTTCTACACGTTTTTGGTATTTTTCTTCATGGAAGGCTAAACTCTTAGGTTAAATCCCTTTGGTAATGTATCACATACTCTTGAGGTTTTATTCTTAATGCTATTTCGTTTTTATTCACTGTTTTCATGCTTATTGATATGTTATGGTTCGCTTAGTTCCATTCTATAGAGATAATCCATGTGTATGAATGCTTAATTTATGCAAACTCGTAAAAACTCCATGCTTTGGCTTTTAATGCTTAATTAGAGGTTTGGGTTTTGGGGTGAGAATTGAATTTTCGCTTAGTATTTAGTTCTCACGAGTTGGACAGTGAAGAGGAAAGAAATTGATCTTTTGTGACCGATGATAGAGTTGTGAACGCGAGCCAAAGGGGTTTATCCGTTTTTCCTTATCTGTTACTTCGTTTTGATTTAATTCTGTTTTGATTTCAATTATTCAATATTCAATACAAAATCACCCCCTGTTTTCTATGCATACTATGTGTTCGACCTTTTGCTTGATAAGATATTCCTTGGGAGACGACCTAGGAGTCACTTCCTAGTACTATATTTAAACTGTTTTTATTTGTATCGGGTACGGCCTCGATCAGTCCTAACGGGTATTAAAGGTCCTAATGGGTGCCCAAATGTCCTGATGGGTAATAAACGTCCTACCAGGTGAAAACATCGTATTGGGTGAAAACGTCCTATTGGGTGAAAACGTCCTAATAGTTGTAAATGTCCTAATGGGGGGAAAACAAAGGAGAAAGAAAAGTGAGTGAAAATAAACAGAAAGAAAAGTAAATAAGTTAAGAAATATAAATGAGTGTAAAAACTTGAATTTGAATGTGATTGTTGTGATGTAGATATTTTGTTAGAAATATGTTTGACTTAGTTCTTTACTATGTCCTTTTAGAATATATTTTCTAAGTAATGTGCAATGCTCACTCCTTACCTTTTTTACACAGGTACCGAGCCCGAGCTTACACTACCGCAGGCCGAGCAGGAGTGCTCTCCCTTACTGGAAGAGTACATAGTTGTAGTTGTGTCAAGGTCATCCTGGGCCTTATTTTGGGACTTATGATGTATATATATATATGAATAACTTTCACTAGACTTGTATATATTTGTTTTGGGTGCTAGGATGTAGCACAAGGGTGGCGCAGGACTCCTCCTTTTGGGAAAGGAGTGATTTTAGGAATAGACAATTCCGCTACTTGTTTATACTTTATTATTTGCTGATGATGTGATTGTGCCCTGTTGGCTTTTTGTTTATATATCTATGTGAATGGGCAGGTTTATCAGGTGAAAACTAATTTTTGGGGAAAGTTACAAAAACAAGGGAAGCTCCGTCCGATTTTAATGGAGAATTTTATAAGTTAAATAAATTTTAAAACGAAATTTTCAAGTAACCAAAATAATAAAATGGGATTAAGGGTTTTATTTTCTAGGGTGTCACAGGTGACACCGCAGATCCGGAGCTGTGAGTATCACCTTCGTCATCCTCTTCATGTTGTTGCTATCTGTGTTTTGCCTATGTTGCATTTTTGCTTTTCTTCTGGTTGTTGCTACAGCAGTTGTGGTTGTTGTTATTTTTGTTTTATTTAGTTTATGTTAGATTTAGGTTAATAAGGATTAGGGTCAGTTACTTCGGCCTAAGTTGTGGTGGCACTGGTTTGGAATGGGTTTGAAGTTGAGGAGAGAAGTTGAAGAAGAAAGAAGACTCTTGTTGAAGAAGAAGAAGAAGAAGAATAAGAAGAAAAAGTTGGGAGTGAGATTTGTATTTGAGGGGTATTTCTGGAATTAAAATTAAAAAATAGGGTTTTTGGATAATATATGGGGTTTGAATTCAATACTCTTTAGTTTTTTGGGTTTTGA
This sequence comes from Crotalaria pallida, assembly GCA_037953625.1. Classification (NCBI taxonomy): domain Eukaryota; kingdom Viridiplantae; phylum Streptophyta; class Magnoliopsida; order Fabales; family Fabaceae; genus Crotalaria; species Crotalaria pallida. The sequence continues at coordinate 57,845,377 of CM075651.1, forward strand.
TTTTTGGCCTTCATTAGTGAGTTTATGGCCCCCATTTTATATTTTCAAGTACAAAAATAATCTCAATGTTTTCATTATTTTCGTCTTCGAAATCACAAAAGTGTTTGCCATCAAGGGAATAACGAAAAAGAAAAAAATATTTTTCCGTGAGCGATGAGACAGAAAACACAATCAAGAGACTCTTTCCGTCATGGGACTCATGGAAAAAATATTTCTTGTCATAATTCACTATTGGTATCGAAGAATGTTTCATATCTTGGTCTTGGTTTTTGATAATGTGATGGATCACCCGGTCACTATGAGAAAATAAGAGGGAAGATGATTACTAATTAATATAGAAAGTACGTGAAAGGGAATCAACAAATTCTCCATTAATGAAGAGCTTGGTGAACTTGATGGAAGGTATGTTAAAGGAGGAAGCGACGTGGCATTAGTGAGATCGGTAATTTTTGTGTGTCTGCTGAAGAAGAAGATGCGAGAAACACATGAAAGGTCTCTTCTGTCTCATTAATGTGTTTTCCGTCTCATCCCTCACGGAAAAATAATTTTTTTTTCGTTTTTCCCTTGACAGAAAACACTTCCGTGACTTTGAAGAAGGAAATAATAAAAACATTGAGGTTATTTTTGTACTTGAAAATATAAAATGGGGGCCAAAAACTCACTAATGAGGGCCAAAAATAAAAACCCTAGATTTTTTAAGATTTCTATAATATACACCTTACTTTTTATCCACAAATCTCATTTTAATGGTGAAAATTCCAAAATGCTTTTAATTTATAATTAATTAAAGTTATTGGGATGTTTTCATTTTTGTACATTATGTATATTGGGAAATATAAAATATGGGATATATTTTATATGGATATTTTGTACAGAAATATAAGTTTTGCAATTTAGTCCTTGAGTTGGGACCTAAGTGCAATATTAGAAAGGTTGTTGGGGGAAAGTGAAAAAAATATGAATTTTGTAAATTCATCAGTATTTAACCGGTTTGCCGTGCCTGTAACCGGTTAGACGATGAACCCATAATTTAGGGTTAGTGCGTTTTGATGAGTAATGTAACATCCCAAATTTAATTCCTAGTATAATCTATATTGTGATAGACTTAGAGGAGAAGAAATGATGGTATTAAGTTAGAAAATTGGTCAAATAGGTGTGTAAATTTAAGTTTAAAACAAAAAACTTTAGGGAATTTAAAGAACAAGATTCGTAGCTCAAAACATAAATTCCACCATTGGATATGAAGTAGGGTATATGAGGAAGCTTGCTTTAAAGTTTGAGCAAAATCCAACGGGTAACGAAGAGGTTATGGCGTTTTAAAGTGCTAAGGAATGAAGGACTATGCAAGTTAATCGATTAACCTAGTGCTTAATCGATTAGGGCCTGAAGCATGGAAAAAACTGAAATGCACGAGTTAATCGATTAACCTGGGGGTTAATTGATTAAGGGCTGAAAGCTGATTTTTGCAAGATTGCACTGGTTAATCGATTAACTGGGCTGTTAATCGATTAACCCTGTCAGCAGTGGAAAAAAAATAAATTAGATTAACACTTCTCTCTTCCTCATGTTCGACCTCTTCTCTCATTTTCCTCTAGGGCTCCATTCTTTTCCTTCAAAAAAACAAGACTCAAGTGTGTTACTTCCATTTCCATCATCAAATTCCTCCTTGGCTTGCTCCAAGTAAGTGATTTAGTTCAAGAACTCTTTCTCTTTCTCTCCTCTCTTGCTCGAATCTCTCTCTTGCTCCGTTGGAGGGTTTCAAGTCTAAACTTATGGAAAATCTACTTGGTTCATGAACTTTGTCAACGTTAGAGACAAAAATAACCATTTGTATTCTTGTTCCTATTGTATTAGGTTCCTCCCTCTTCCCTTGGATTGTAGCTTTTATGGTGCAAGTCTCAAGCTTAAGGCAAGTGCAATCTCCCTATCTCTAAGTGTTTGAGGTAAGGGGGTGTGTGTTACCGTATTCTAGGGGGTAGTTTGTGTTATGTGTATAGTGGGTACTAAGAGTTTTATGTTAGATTAAGTTTTGGAAACCCTAGAATAGTTAATATAGTAGAAAGTATATGAATGTGTAACTCTGTGTATAATTATGATGAATGGTACTTGGTTATGTGGTTTGATAGTTTTGTTGAATTCTAGAATTGCAAGATGTTAATGAGTATGATGTTTGATGTTATAATGAATGTCTCTTTGGAATTTCCCTGTATATTTGGAATTTAAAAGTGCAATGTGATGATGGAATTGATAAGTTAATGAAATTGATTATAAAATGAAATAAGTGATATAAGTAGTTAAAAGATTTAAAGACAAAAGAGTGTCTGATTCCAGATCTTGTAAGACGTTGTCCTTAGGAGACTGTACGCATAGATCGCGTAAGACACACACGATGCGCAGCTGTAAGACGTTGTCCTTAGGAGACTGTACGCATGATGGACACACACACCATATATTAATAAAGGTATAATTGGATTGTGCGATTCCAGATCTTGTAAGACGTTGTCCTTAGGAGACTGTACGCATAGATCGCGTAAGACACACATTGTGTGCAGCTGTAAGACGTTGTCCTTAGGAGACTATACGCAATGATGGACGCACCTTCTGATTGTGGGAATCCAGGTCTTGTAAGACGTTGTCCTTAAGAGACTGTGTGCATAAACCGCGTAAGACACACATCGTGTGCAGCTGTAAGATGTTGTCCTTAGGGGACTGTACGCAATGATGGATCCCCGTGATAAATTCTAAAAATCTATGTAAAACTCCAAACAGTATGAGAAAAGAATTGTGAAAATCAATAAGGAATGAGAAAAGCCTAGGTTTGACTAATTTGAAAATAAATGAAATTATGAGTTACGGAATCTTAAAAAGAACCATTTGTTTATGATATGAACATGTTTATTGGAATGAGAGTGCTTTATTGTGTTTTGTGCAATACATGGCTAAATGTGTATGGCTTAGTGGTTCATTATAGCATAGTAGAAACTGCTTTCCCTATTTTATTGTGTAATGCTCACGTCCTTACCATTTTTCAGGTACTGAGCTGGAGCATACACCAGGATTGGCCGAGCAGGATTACTCTCCCTCACAGGGAGAGTAGGGTTATTATGGGTTTATTGCATATTATTGGACCTAAGCCTCCTATATTTTTTTGATGTATATGTGTTTTATATACTTTTTGAGTGAGGCTTAGGATGTTTTACTTTTGACAAAGTTTATATTTTTGATTCTTGATACTCAAACTAGTATTTCCGCTGGTACTCTGGATACTGATGCATGTTACTATGTTTTTGATGCCACTAGGCACTTATATGATGCATATATATATATATATATATATATATATATATATATATATGAGATGAGCCCTGCTGGCTACTGATTATATTATTGAGAATGTGTTCAACAGGTTGAATTTTGTAAAAGTCTGAAAAACAAACAAAACTCCGTCCGTTTGACGGTTGATTTTTAATAAATTAAGAAGGAATTTTTAAGCTCACATTTTTAATAATGGGGAATTAAGGGTAATAATCATAGGGTGTTACATTTATGGTATCAGAGCAGTTTCTCCTCGGCCTTGGAATTATGCAAACTCCAGTGGTTACTCACCTAGCGGGTAATCGATGCTCATAGTAATAGTTAGAATTTTAATAGGCTATTTATAGTATTATGTACATAATTATTAAGTATTACTGGTCTATTCTCCGTGGTTAAACAGTATGGCTGGAAGAAGGATTGGTAATGATGGACTTGCAGCCATTCTGGAGCATCTATCACAGATGCAACAGCTACAGCAGCAGCAGCAGTTTTGCAACCTCCTCCGCCAGCCCCAATGGAGATTGACTGGATGGCTCGATTTCGAAAGAATGAGCCACCCTGCTTTGAAGGTGGAAATGAACCAGATGGGGCCCAAAGGTGGATACAAGAAATTGAGAAGATTCTCCATTCTCTCCAGCCACCAGTGCAGCAGCGTGTCCGATTAGCTGAATTCATGCTGACCAATGAGGCAGAACATTGGTGGGATCAGCAGAGGAGAGGATTGGTGGCAGCTAATCCTGTCATTTCTTGTGAGGTGTTCAAAGATCGTTTCTTGGGGAAGTATTTCCCTGAAGATGTTCGGAGGGAGAAGGAGATTGCTTTTCTCCAATTGACACAAGGTTCCATGTCAGTTGGGGACTATGCCACTCGATTTGAAGATCTAATCCGCTTTTCTGGTAGTTATCGAGATGCGAGTGACCGTGATAAGTGTATCAAGTTTGAAGCTGGACTTAGGAGTGATATTCGCCTCTCTTGTGAATATCACAATGTTGATAATCTGACACGGTTGGTCAACATGGAAAGCACGTATGAGAAGGGTCTTAAGAGGAAGTTGACCGAATATAAAAGCAGGACAGTGCAGAGAAGTGGTGGTCCTATGAGGGGCAAGAGTTCGGTGCAGCGACCAGGTCCCTATCCTCAACCTAGAATAGGCCCTATAGGGAATTCTTCTAGTCCTATTCCGCCTTGTCCTCATTGTGGCAAGCAGAATAGGGGAGTATGTTGGAATTTGAATCAGAATCAGTCGAATATCACTTGTTTCAAGTGTGGACAGCCAGGTCATGTTGCAATGAACTATCCAAAGAATGCAGTTAAGAAAGAATCAAATGTGACTAGGGAACAGAAGGTTGGTGACGGTCGTCCACTGCAGCAAGGAAAGGTGTATACTCTTGATGGAGAAGAAGTTACTGATGCTGATGAGTTGATCCGAGGTATTGGCCATGTTAATGGTATTCCCTGTGGTATTCTCTTTGACTGTGGAGCTACACATTCCTTTATTTCTGTCAATTGTATGGAGAGATTAAAACTGTCTGCAGTTGAGATGCCTTTCAAGTTGTCTGTGTCTACCCCTACAAATTCAGCTGTGGTTACATCCTTGATGTGTTTGGATTGCCCACTTCGAGTATTGGAGTGGGAATTCAAAGTGAATTTAATATGTTTGCCTTTAACCAAGCTGGATATTGTTCTAGGCATGGACTGGATTTCCCAGCACCGTGTCCTACTTGATTGCAGTCAGAAGTCAGTAATCTTCTGTCAGCTTTTGGTGTCGGATGTGGATGTTGATGAAGCAGCCGATATAAGTCGGATTCCAGTGGTTAGTGAGTTTCCGGATGTTTTTCCTGCTGAAATTCTCGGATTACCTTCAGTTAGAGAAGTGGAGTTCGACATTGATCTTATACCTGGTGCAGTGTCGGCCCGATATCTAAAGCACCCTATAGAATGGCACCTCCAGAGTTAGAAGAATTGAAGAAACAGTTGGAGGAGCTTTTGGCTAAAGGATTCATTAGGCCAAGTGTTTCCCTGTGGGGAGCTCCGATCCTTTTTGTCAAAAAGAAGGATGAGAGTGTCAGTATGTTCACTGATTACCACCAGTTAAATGCGGTGACAGTGAAGAATAAATATTCACTCCCTCGTATCGATGATTTGTTGGATCAACTTAGGGGAGTAGCAGTTTTCTCAAAAATTGACCTCCGATCTGGATATCATCAAGTTCGTATCCGAGAGGAGAACATTCCAAAAACTTCTTTTAGAACCCGGTATGGGCATTTTGAATATGTGGTAATGCCTTTTGGTCTCACGAATGCTCCTGCGATCTTCATGGATTATATGAACAGGATCTTCAGGCCGTACTTGGATTTATTTGTCATAGTGTTTATTGATGACATTCTCATTTATTCCAAGAGTCCGAAAGAGCATGAGAAGCATTTGAGAACCGTGCTTCAAGTTCTCAAAGACAAGCATCTTTATGCAAAGTTCTCTAAATGTAGTTTCTGGTTGGATGAAGTTCATTTCCTGGGGCATGTAACTTCTGAGAAGGGTGTTGCAGTAGATCCTTCTAAGGTCGAAGCTGTGTTAAAGTGGGAGAGACCCAAGTCCATTACTGAGATCAGAAGTTTCCTTGGTATGGCTGGGTATTACCGGAGATTTATTGAAGGGTTTTCTAAGCTGGCTCTTCCTTTGACTATTCTTACTCGGAAAGGTGTTCCGATGTATGGTCCCCAGAATGTGAGGACAGTTTCCAAGAATTGAAAAGGCGATTGACTACTTCCCTGGTGTTGATATTGCCGGATCCGACTCAACCCTTTTAGGTGTATTGTGATGCTTCAAAGCAAGGGTTGGGGTGTGTATTAATGCAGCAAGGGAAAGTCATAGCCTATGCATCCAGGTAGTTGAGGTAGCACGAGCAGAACTATCCCACTCATGATTTGGAGTTGGCAGCAGTGGTCTTTGCACTGAAAATCTGGAGGCATTATTTGTATGGTTCAAGGTTTGAAGTCTTCAGCGATCATAAAAGTCTCCGCTATCTCTTTGATCAAAAAGAATTGAATATGAGACAGAGGAGGTGTATGGAATTTCTAAAAGACTATGATTTCAATCTCCAATACCATCCGGGCAAGGCTAATGTAGTAGCTGATGCACTAAGTCGCAAGACTTTGCATATCAGCAATTTGATGGTGAAGGAGATGCAGCTGATCCAAGAGTTCAGTGATCTCAATTTGAACATGCAGGTGAAAGAAAAGAGCATTGTTCTGGAGATGTTGCAGGTTACCAATGAATTGATTGATCTTATCAAAGAAAGACGGGCTGACGATGAAGAGCTACAGAAGTTGTTTGAAGGAGCATCGGGCAAAGAAGAGCCTGATTTCGTAAAGGGTTCTGATGGTATTATTCGGTTTAGGGGCCGGATATGTGTTCCTATGGATTTTTAAGTTAGAAGAGATATCCTATGGGAAGCTCATCGAACCAAAATGAATTTTCATCCCGGTGCAACAAAGATGTACCAAGATTTGAAGAAGATGTATTGGTGGCCAAAGTTGAAAACAGATGTGGCTGACCATGTGTCTCATTGTTTGACTTGTCAGAAAGTTAAGATTGAGCACCAAAAGCCAGGTGGTCCGTTGCGATCACTTGACATTCCTGAATGGAAGTGGGATAGCATAGCCATGGACTTTGTGACGAGTCTACCTAGAACTGCTGCCGGATGTGATGCCGTTTGGGATGTTGTAGACCGTTTAACGAAGTGTGCTCACTTTATCCCGATTCATAAGAAGTACACTATGGAGAAGTTGACTCAGCTGTATATTCGGGACATAGTGAAGCTTCATGGTGTTCCCACCAGTATAGTATCCGATTGTGATCCGAGATTTTTGTCTAGATTTTGGCAGAGTCTCCAGCAGGCATTGGGTACTAAACTGAAATTTAGTACGGCTTACCATCCGCAAACTGATGGACAGTCTGAGCGCACTATCCAGACACTAGAGGATTTGTTGAGAGCAGTTGTGCTGGAGCAGACTGGCAGCTGGGAGCAGTTATTACCGTTGATGGAGTTTACTTACAATAATAGTTTCCACTCCAGTATCGGTATGACACCATTTGAGGCTCTCTACGGCAAAAAATGTAGGACGCCTCTCTGTTGGTTCCAAATAGGTGAAAATTTGTTGACAGGCCCGGATATAGTGAAAGAAACTACTGAGAAGATCACAATGATTAAGAGCAAAATGAAAACTTCTCAGGATCGCCAGAAGAACTATGCGGATAGGCGAAGGAGACCTTTGGAATTCGATGTTGGGGATCATGTCTTTCTAAGAGTGTCCCCTATCACAGGAATTGGTCGGGCGATCAAGTACAAGAAGCTGACTCCGCGATTTGTTGGACCTTATGAGATTCTGGAGAAGGTTGACCCAGTAGCTTACAGGATTGCTTTGCCCCCTCATTTAGCCAGGCTTCATGATGTATTCCATGTCTCCCAATTAAGGAAATACATTCATGATCCTTCACATGTGATCGTTGTGGATGATTTGCCCTTGAAGGAAAATCTGACTTTCGAAGTAGTGCCAGTAAGGATTGAAGACAAGCAAGTTAGGCGGTTGAGAGGCAAAGAGATCATCCTGGTGAAAGTTATATGGAGCAAGAACAATGTTGAGGAGGCTACTTGAGAGTTAGAAAGCAAGATCAGGCAGTCTCATCCACACTTGTTCGACGAAAGCTGAATTTCGAGGACGAAATTCTGGTAAGTGGGAGAGGATTGTAACATCCCAAATTTAATTCCTAGTATAATCTATATTGTGATAGACTTAGAGTAGAAGAAATGATGGTATTAAGTTAGAAATTTGGTCAAATAGGTGTGTAAATTTAAGTTTAAAACATAGAACTATAGCGAATTTAAAGAACAAGATTCGTAGCTCAAAACATAAATTCCACCTTTGGATATGAAGTAGGGTATACGAGGAAGCTTGCTCTAAAGTTTGAGCAAGATCCAACGTGTAACGAAGAAATTATGGCGTTTTAAAGTGCTAAGGAATGAAGGACTATGCAGGTTAATCGATTAACCTAGTGGTTAATCGATTACGGCCTGAAGCATGGAAAAAACTGAAATGCACGAGTTAATCGATTAACCTGGGGGTTAACCGATTAAGGGCTGAAAGCTGATTTTTGCAAGATTGCACTTGTTAATCGATTAACTGGGCTGGTAATCGATTAACCCTGTCAGCAGTGGAAAAAAAAATAAATTAGATTAACACTTCTCTCCCCCTCATGTTCGACCTCTTCTCTCATTTTCCTCTAGGGCTCCATTCTTTTCCTTCAAACAAACAAGACTAAAGTGTGTTACTTCCATTTCCATCATCAAATTCCTCCTTGGCTTGCTCCATGTAAGTGATTTAGTTCAAGAACTTTTTCTCTTTCTCTCCTCTCTTGCTCGAATCTCTCTCTCTAGATCTCTTGCTCCCTTGGAGCGTTTCAAGTCTAAACTTATGGAAAATCTACTTGGTTCATGAACTTTGTCAAGGTTAGAGGCAAAAATAACCATTTGTATTATTGTTCTTATTGTATTAGGTTCCTCCTTCTTCCCTTGGATTGTAGCTTTTATGGTGCAAGTTTCAAGCTTAGGGCAAGTGCAATCTCCCTATCTCTAAGTGTTTGAGGTAAGGGGGTGTGTGTTACCGTATTCTAGGGGGTAGTTTGTGTTATGTGTATAGTGGGTACTAAGAGTTTTATGTTAGATTAAGTTTTGGAAACCCTAGGATAGTTAATATAGTAGAAAGTATAGGAATGTGTAACTCTGTGTATAATTATGATGAATGATACTTGGTTATGTGGTTTGATAGTTTTGTTGGATTCTAGAATTGCAAGATGTTAATGAGTATGATGTTTGATGTTATAATGAATGTCTATTTGGAATTTCCCTGTATATTTGGAATTTAAAAGTGCAATGTGATGATGGAATTGATAAGTTAATGAAATTGATTATAAAATGAAATAAGTGAAATAAGTTGTTAAAAGATTTAAAGACAAAAGAGTTTGTGATTCCAGATCTTGTAAGACGTTGTCCTTAGGAGACTGTACGCATAGATCGCGTAAGACACACACGATGCGCAGCTGTAAGATGTTGTCCTTAGGAGACTGTACACAATGATGGACACACACACACACACACCATATATTAATAAAAGTATAATTGGATTGTGTGATTCCAGATCTTGTAAGACGTTGTCCTTAGGATACTGTACGCATAGATCGCGTAAGACACACATTGTGTGCAGCTGTAAGACGTTGTCCTTAAGAGACTGTACTCAATGATGGACGCACCTTCTAATTAAGGGAATCCAGGTCATGTAAGACGTTGTCCTTAGGAGACTGTACGCATAAATCGCGTATGACACACATCGTGTGCAGCTGTAAGACGTTGTCCTTAGGAGACTGTATGCAATGATGGATCCCTGTGATAAATTCTAAAAATCTATGTATCCAAACAGTATGAGAAAAGAAATTGTGAAAATCAATAAGGAATGAGAAAAGCCTAGGTTTGACTAATTTGGAAATAAATGAAATTATGAGTTATGGAATCTTAAAAAGAAACATTTGATTATGATATGAACATGTTTATTGGAATGGGAGCGCTTTATTGTGTTTTGTTCAATTCATGGCTAAATGTGTATGGCTTAGTGGTTCATTATAGCATAGTAGAAACTGTTTTCCCTATTTTATTGTGTAATGCTCACCTCCTTACCATTTTTCAGGTACTGAGCTGGAGCATACACCAGGATTGGCCGAGCAGGATTACTCTCCCTCACAGGGAGAGTAGGGTTATTATGGGTTTATTGCATATTACTGGACCTAAGCCTCCTATATTTTTTTGATGTATATGTGTTTTATATACTTTTTGAGTGAGGCTTAGGATGTCTTACTTTGGACAAAGTTTATGTTTTGATTCTTGATACTCAAACTATTATTTCCGCTGGTACTCTGGATACTGATGCATGTTACTATGTTTTGATGCCACTAGGAACTTATATGATGCATATATATATGAGATGAGCCCTGCTGGCTACTGATTATATTATTGAGAATGTGTTCAACAGGTTGAATTTTGTAAAAGTCCGAAAAACAAACAAAACTCCGTCCGTTTGACGGTTGATTTTTAATAAATTAAGAAGGAATTTTTAAGCTCACATTTTTAATAATGGGGAATTAAGGGTAATAATCATAGGGTGTTACAAGTAATAACTTGATTAATCCAAATCTTGCCACGAATCCTACTCAAATCTCAATGGAATCAACATGTCTTGAAGCATGTCACTTTGATTTGCCTATAAATAGCTTAACTTGGACGAATTTGGCTTCATTTTGCTCCCTGATGTTGTTGATGTTCTGTTTCTGAAACCTGATTTCGTCCCTTTGGTTCTTCTTCGTCTTTGAGAGTTGAAACTTGAGTGATACACCATTGTAAAGCTTCATCTTTAAACTTTACATTGACATAAAAATTGTGAGTTGAGAGTCCCTGAGTCAAGAGAACGAGACATGCAAAGTTGAGGTTCCAAGTTTGTCAAAGTCAGTTTCTGATTCTTGGATCTTACTTCAATCTTCGATTTGGGTAAGCAGACACACTTTTAGTGCATGTTTCATAGAATGAGTATTAATGATTTTCCCCAATTTGTTCGTCCTTTTCATGCATCAAAAACTCTGGTTTTTGAACCCTGTTGAAACTATGTTGGCTAAGAGTAGAGTTTGTTGATTATGTGGATTTCTTGCAAGGACAGTGATTACACTCATCAAGCACGACTCTAAGGTAAGGGAGAAGTTTACCATTTACTAGAATGAGATTAAAAAGTGTTAAAGCATAGGATGAGTCACCAAGAGACTCAAAGGGCATAAGTTGAAATGGAAGTATGGCTTGGAGGCCAATCCGAGCTTAATCTTTGTTATGAGCAACTTTATTTGGATGCATGCAAGCTTATTTGATGCTGAATTCATGACTTAATTGAGTATTTTGGATTTTAGTATGTTAAGTTGTGAATTATGTGGTTTTATGTATTTTGATGTGTAAGACTTGCATGCAATATGATTTGATATGTTTTCAATGATGTAACATGTTTAGTTTAAGGTATTAAACCTCTGTTGATGGCTATTTGGGGGTTAGAATTGAGTAGAATTGAAAATGGTATTTAAAAACACCAATTTCAGTGCTTTTGCTGCATAATCTAACCTGTTAGCAACATTCGTAACCGGTTAGAGCCTAACAGCAAAAATTAATTTTTAAAGATTTTTGCAAGGAAATCCCTACCATATTTAATTATACTCCTTTAACCTAAAATTAAGGAAAATTACCCAAGTTGAATTCATGAAGGAATTTTAATTGTTGGGGTAATTTAATTTTAATACCTTAAGATTATCATTGAAAATGTAAAAGGGAATTATGGCATGTTATTTTCTTCATTAAAGAAATATTGAGATTGTGTCATAATAATTGTGGATTAATTATGGAATGTAATTAATGGCCAACTAAAATATTTTATGCAAAGTGTGCATTCATTCATGGTGAATGGGATGACTTAGGTTGGCGAGATTATGATTTGTCATGTTCTAGGAATATGACGAGAATATTCTGGGAGTACCAAATGGTTGCGACTTGCTTGATGAAACATCTCTGGGAATAGAGTGTGGCCAGTGTTGAGGGATACTACTGATGTGATTATTACGTTCTGGGAATGTGACGTGTACTCTGGGAGGGACGTTATGAATCACTTTCCAAGCATTTTTGCCATACGTTCTGGGAATGTATTATTAGTGTTCTGGGAACACATTGATATAATTGTATGGATATCCAAAGATGATTAGTATTTGAGGCCTCAGGTTGTGAGATAGAAATCATGCATCATACCACCTGCATTAAAAAGAGTTATGGAAAATAAAAAGGGTGTGATTCATATGTTTATGCATTTCTATTTGTCACTGATTATTTGTGATTGTTAGACTTTATTCTCATTTGATTATGTAGATGTGTATTGCTTACTCTCGTGCCCTTATTAGTTGATGGCCAGATACCTAGCCTGCATCGAGATCAAACTCTATCACCCTAACCCCTTGGCTCGTGTGCGACCTCGTAGGTTTAGGATTCCTATCATATTCACTATGCATTGGCCCCCGTTTTATACTTAACGTGGACCACCCTCAGCTCAACTAGTTCGAAGATTTCACAGCTTTCGTTTTCGTGTTGCCACTCGTTCTCATCCCTCAGCTTTGAGGATTGTTTATTAGGAGACTCCTTCTCCTAGTCCGACAGGTTCCGATAGGGCTGCTCCAGTAGCAGACCCTATGCCCAGTGGTCGGGTGTCTACCCCGTTGGACGAGGTCGAGGAGGACCCCGTTGATGATGAGAGTGAGGAGGAGGATCCAGTCGAGCCTACTTCTGGTAGACGTAGAGGTGTGGGTGATTCCTAGGTATGAGCATAGTGTAGCTGGTATGGATCTTAGGCCAGTGATGTAGCTGCAGTGGACTCATGGTGGAGCTTATGGAGGATCAGTTGACCTGCTCTGAGGCGTCTTATTTGATTTGTATTTATATTGTATATACTTTTGAGATATCTTAGAGTTGAGGTCTTTTCAGATGTACTTATGTTTACTTCCTTTATGGACTACTATCTTTTCTGGATTTGTATCACAGCTGATGTATCAAACTTTATGATGACGATGATGTACTTTTGAAGATCCTTATATATATAAATATATATATATATATATATATATATATATATCATGTTGATATCACAAATGATCCAAAAGTACTAATTTTATTCTGCGTACTCTGATTTTGATTAAAAAAGAATTCAGCGATTGTTATTATTTTGTTATCATTAAATCTTTCGAGATAACGATAATTTTATAATACAAAGTCAATTATCAAACTATTTGAAAATATCAAAAAGAAAGGATGTTGTCTCGAATTATTTTCTGCAACTTGGTATCTTTAATTATTATTAAGCCGATTTCAATTTGTTGACGAAAGGACAAGGTTCAATGTTTAAATAAATTTTATCCGTATTATTTTCCAAATCAAGTCCATAAAGTACATATGCTAATACTTTATTTTACATAAATAAAGTATAAAATTTAGGGCATCACATTTTTCGATTCAGGGATATCGGAAAAATATATTGACGTAATATGATTGTTTTTCCGACTCGGGCTATCGGAAAAGTATTGTGAGAGGTACCTGTCGAAAAATTACAAGGATAATTTTGGATTTCAAAAAACAAATGGAGTTTGTGGATAAAAAATGAATTTAAATTCCTGAACTCTTTTTTTAGCGGGATCTAGTTTTTTATCCCACATTAGTACTTTACTCTGACATATTATTTTTTTTCCAAAATATTCTTATATGTGTTTTTTTCTTTTTTTTTATTTCATACGCTAAAAGGATATCGTACGATTTTTAAAATTTAAAGATATATTAACTCATAAGAGTACCAATATTTTTTGCCATTATACTATACTCCCAATACATTAACATTTTTTTCCCAAATATTAATATTTGTACCCGGTATGCTTGCTCTTTAAGAATATGTGCAATTTTGCAAGTATGCCCAGCAGCATATCATATGTATCCTAATTTAAAAAGAGTCCTGGAATTTGAACCCCATGTTTTATTCAAGAACCCCATTTTTATTATGAAAAGTCAAAAATACCTTTTATTAAAAAATTATTGGATTATGAACCCCAACTATTATCCCCAAATCCCGTGTTTTCTAGTTTTATTCCAAAAATTACCTATTTTTATTTTTTTCATCTAACCCTAAACCCAACCACCCCCACCGCCGCCGCCACCAACAACAAACTAGAAAAAATAATAATAACAAAAAAAAAACTAAAACTAGAAAACAAAAACAACCACACGATGGTATAACGAGCTTCAGTTTTGAAGGCATGAAAAGAAGGGAATATGGAACAATCAGAAAGGGAAAAAGAAAAACCCAGGTTTTCTTCTTCTTCTTCTTCTTCTTCTTCTTCTTATCTCTATGATCTATGGAAAGTTTAGTTCTCTCTCTATCTCTATCTATCTCAAAATTAGAGAAGTAGTGAGCGACAGCGACACAGCGGCAGCGATAGCAACGCAGCGGCAGCGATAGCGACGCCACAACAGTAGCAGCACGACAATAGTAGTAGCAACAGCGACGCGATAATAGTAGCAACGAAAACAACATAAGGGAAGGAAGAAGAATAGAAGGGGTGATGGAGGGAGGCAACAACATAATGGAAGGAAGAAGAAGGGAAGGGAGTGGTCAAAGGGGCTGGAGAAAGGAAGAAGGGAAGAAAGGGAAAGTGACTGGCTGCTGAGAAGGAAAAAGAAAATGGGGGTATTTTTGGAACAAAAATAAAAAGGGGGTTCTTGGTTAAAACACGGGGTTCAAATTCCAAAACTCATTTAAAAGTTGTATGTGCAATTTTTCTCCGGACCATTAGCCTAGGAAGACCAGTATATCATCACCAATAATTCATGTAACCAATCCTAAACATGTGCCTCATAAAAACAAGGGAACTCATGACATATATAGTTCTCATTGAGTTTTTTCATTAGTAATATTTTCTGCTCATTAGTTGGTTCTTTTATTGTATGAGTGCTCAGTAGAGTGTGTTGGCATTTAGCTGATGGGTTTGAATTTTTGTTAATGTAACTGGTTCGCTGACACATCCATGTGCTGGTTTTAACAAGCGCGCTCCTATGTTCACTGACACAGGAGCATGCTCGTTGAAATAACCAGCACGTTGAAGTGTCATCAGGCTGATTCTTTTAACAAACACGCTGATCGAGTGGTCAACGAACTGCATGTTTGAGGACTTTAAAATATGTTAAGAGAGACATATATCAACCTGTACACAAATATATTAGATAGTTCAAACACATAGTTCCAGCACAAATATATATATATATATAGATAGATAGATAGATAGTTCCAACATATTCAAATGAGACATATGTTCCAATGCGTTCAATTACATATTTCTAGCACTTAACAACATAAATACTTTTAGAAAAAATAACACAACATAAAAAATTCTAACATAATAGGCAATCACTCGCATCTTTGCCTACGTCAAACCCTTCTCCTAACCCTACCCCTAGCACTCACTCCCCTTCTGGTATCTGCTCGCTCAGGTATCTGCTCGCTCTGGTACCTCTTTATTAATTGGAGTCAAAGTCAACTGATAAAAACTATTGAAAGTATCCAGATAATGATTATATGGTAGCCCCATCAATGGTTCCACATACTCATCAATCCGATGCAATCTTTGCATAGCGCGAGCCTACAAATATTATAAGACTATATCAATAACTAATAACCGATAAATTATGATAGAAAATTCAAAATTTGTGCAATTAACAATACTTACAAGTAATGTGGCTTCAAGACAATCAACCCTCACTGTTTTAGGTAACAGAAAATTATGTGAAACCATGTGCACCCAATCCAAATATCAAGGTACACTCACCATCCTAGGTGACTAGGTTTCCTCTAGTGACATCATCAACAACATTGAGGTGTCACTTTTCAAAGCTTTCATTAATGGCCAAGGGGAGGGACAATCCAATTGCTGGATTTGTAGGAATGATCTAGATATATCCAAATTGATACAACACCCTATCGAGAAGATAAATCCTTCTCGTGCTACCACATCACAAATAACTACAATAGAACCAAACTTCTCAAATGGGCGAACGGTTAGGTGCTCAGGATCATAAGGCTACCATACAACTTGCTCAGTAATAAACCTCTCTAGAAACATATGAAAAGATACTCAGTGTTTTGAGACTAAGTGTTGAGGCATCCACTTGAAAACCCTTGGCATATGCTCCTCACAGTCCTCACACATTATAGCACATGGTTCGATCGAGGGAAAATTATCCAGTATCCATCTCTGCAAAATATCAGTGAAAATTATGATCCATTATAGTATTATTTTAAATAATAAACATTATTAATTACTACTTCTTTACTTGTTGTAGAGACACATAACCAGCCAATGACAACTTCTTCAACTTGTATGTGAATGAAAGGTGATCATACAAATACGCCAATGCACTAGCACCCCATGCATACTTATCTACGTCATCCAGATCAGAAAATGCATTCAAGAAGGGACATCCTATGAAATTATTAGTCTTGTGAGTGAATAAGGTAGTGCCTACTAGGTACAATAGATAACACCTCGCAGCGATCTCATACCGACGTCTTTGACCACCCTACCAAACAAGTGCCTCTAGTGTGCTAAACTTGATAGACCCACTACGATTATCTAGAGTCTCTCAGAGTTTATCAAAATGCTCCATCCTTATGAAATTATGCATCGGCTCAACTGCCTTAGGGCATTAGGTTTATCCCATGGTATCAAAATCTTGGTTACCGGAATGTGAAAAATGAACTAGACATCGTCAAGCGTAGTAGTCATTTCCCTATAGAGTACATGAAATGTGTCCTCGTACCATCTATCCACAAATGCTCACTAATGCATGCACAGATGAAATAAGCGGTGCCAACCTATATGCCTCCATAATTTCACACACCTGACGTGGCACTTCATCGCTATACAAAAGCGGCATGTCAAATGCATGGTTATGGCATCGGTTCAAGAGGCGGTCCTACAAAGTTGAAAATAAATCAATGATTGTCATTCAAAAAATATTCATATTTTTATCAAATTGGAACAAATACTTACTCATCATTGTCCTATCTCTTTGGCTTGATGATTGACATATGTCCTTAACAAAGACATATCTTGGTGGTCATCAACCACCATCTCCAATTCTTGTTCCTGTGCTTTTTCCTCGGATGAAGAGCTACCGGATGATTTTATAGACGGTCCACCTTGCTTTAGTGCCCACGACCTCCCTGTGGACCCCGTCATATATTCTCGTGCAGGAGCTGCATTGTCTCCATCTGCATTTACGTTCTTGGTCCCCACCATGACTACAATATACAAAAAATTATGGTCAGATCAATAAAGTATCAAACCTGTTCAACACACAGAGGGTGCAGCATTCTGAGAATTTAATAAACAATGTACGCTCATGTGTCAATGTACTGAGAATTTTTTCCAACACGCTACACCCTCAGCCACTAAACTCTAATTGCAGATCCCTCGAAATGCAAACAAATAAGGGCCAAATCACTCCATTTTCTTTGCATAAATTGCATAAAACCCTAAATCCCAACAACTATTGACCCCCAAATTGGGTTTTTCCTAAGTTAAGCTAACCCTTGCCTTTATAGTTTACCCCCGCAGCAAGGATTAATACATGGGTGGAACATAAACGAAGAAAAGGGAAGAACAAAGACTAAGAAAAACGAAAGCCAGAGAGGTAGAGAGCGGAAAATCGAAAAAAAAAGAAAACAAAAGTGAAATTACCTAAGTTGATGATGATAGGAAGAGAGTGGAGTTGAGTTGATGATGATGAAAGGAAGTGGAATTGAGTTGAGTGGATTATTATTAGAGAAGGGGATAATAAGTGGGTTATTAGAGAATATAGAAGGAGATTGGATTTTAAATAAGGGGATAGGGTGAATAACGAAGGAGGAAATTTGAAGAGGGAGGTATTTTTGGGTTTTTGAATATTTAGGGGGGTCAAGTATTAAGTGAGGGGTTCAAAAAACTAGAACCCAAGATGGGTGCTCTATTTTTCTCTTATGATATTTTTTATTTCTAAAATTTAATTTGGTCTTTTAATTTTTGGCCCCCATTTATTCATGAAAATACCAAAATATCTTCGGTATTAAATAGTTTCGAACTTCGGGATGTCGACAATGTAACATTCCGAATTTTAATTCTTAGAATAATTAGAATAATGATGGAATTAGGAAAATGATAGTTATGTTCAAGAATAATCAAGGTGATGGATTAAGATTATTTTTTGAGCTATGAAGGAGTTAGGAAGCATTGACATCGGAAAGGAGGTTGAAAGATGAAGAAAAACACGTTAGAAGTGGTGTTTTCGGTGTTATAAACACCCTATATTAGGAAATTCAAAATAAAAGATTTACAACTCTAAACATGAATTCCACCGTTGGATGTGAAGATTAGTATGTAGGGAAGCTTGCTTTCAAGTTTAAGCAGGATCCGAAGGAGATATGGCGCTTTGAAGTACAGGGGAATGAAGAACTAATTTGCTTAATCGATTAACCAAGACCTGATTGCTTGTAAAAATAAAATACACTGGTTAATCGTTGGTTAATCTATTAACACGCATCAGAATGGAAATAAACAAAGGGCGATCAAGCCCCCATTTCATCCCAAACTCGATCCTTCTTCTTCTCCACCCCCATGAACACTCATTCCATAACTTGAAACCTTGAAGGCTCAAGTTCTTGTGGCCATCCATCATCATCCTCAAGGTCCCAAGTGTAATACTCTCTTCTCCCTCTCTTTTGGTGCTTCTCTCTCTCCATGGCAACTTCTCCCTCTTAGCTCCATATTCTCAAGCAAGTTCCTAGTTAAGAACAAGCAAGTCTTTTTCTTTCTTTTCATCCATATTATGAGTGGCCATCATCACCATCACTAACCCTTGTCTCCTCATTTGCTATTTATGGAGATTACGGCACTTTCTCTCTCTGGAGCTTCTCTCTCTATTTCAAGGAAGTGGGTGAGCTCAACCCCATCGTATATTTGCCTCTTGCTACTCTCTGGGTCGTCTCCCAACCGCTCTCCACCACCACACCCTCGACTCTTGCGGTTTCAATTTTTAAAGCTTTAAAAGCTAGGGTTGGGTATCTCTTCTCTCTCTACTTGGTTGAGGTAAGGAGTGGGTGTTACCTTGACTTAGGAAGTAGATTCTAGTTAGTTCATAGTGATGGCTAAGAATGTGTGTGTATGTTTGAGATTGAACCCTAGGATAGTTAATTATAGACATAAATGAAAAGTATAAAATTAAATGAAATGAACCCTAATTGATACTTGTGTTTGAATGTATATGCTATGTGTTAAATGTTTTTATGAATGCTTAAATGAAGAATATGAACCTTTGATTGAGCTTGTTTTGATATTTGTATTTATGTTTGTATTTGTTATATTGATACATGTGCTGAAAGTGATGAGATGAAGTATATGAATGTTTGTAAAAGTGCATGATTAATTGAGATATAGGTTAAGGTTGTGGGAAAGTGCAGCTGAATTGATCATTGGGACACACCGGCACTCTAGGTGTCCTACTAGGTGTTCCAAACGCCCCATTAGGGCCAAACGCTCCATCAGGCTAAACGCCCCATTAGGGCCAAATGTCCCGTTAGGCGTCGGTGAACCCAATGGATCAATTCGCCCCATTAGAGTATGGAATAGAACAAAGTGAAAATGAATTGAACGTGAGAAAGAATAAGGTAAGAATGAGTAAAGTAATAAGCATAGTCCTAGCTAGCGGGTGAAGCCTAATGGGTGCCAAAGTCCTATTGGGTGCAAAGTCCCTAATGGGTGTACCAAACGCCCTAGCAGGTGCATTCAAATCCTAATGGTGCAAATATGACATGAAAGTAAAGGAATGGAATTAAAATAAAGGAATGATAGGAAAGCATATGAATGGAAATAAGTATATGAATTAATGTAAATGTATGAATTGTGAATGAGCATGATTGGAGTGTTGAATGAATGTATATGTAATGTCTGTTAATTGTGTTTGACTTAGTACGTTAGTATGTCTAGTTAGAAACTTCTTTTCTACTTCATGTGTAATGCTCACCTCCTTACTATTTTTTCACAAGTACTCTGAGATTCAGCTTGCACAACCCCCAGCCGAGCAGGAGTGCTCTCCCTCACAGGGAGAGTAAGTTATGTTAGCTAGGGCTTGAGTCATATCCTGGATCTTTTGGGCATATGATGATATTGTTTTTGCTATTTGCCAAATTTGTAAAAGTTTATTTTTGGATTGGTCCAGGACCACTTCTTATGGGTAGGAAGTATATTTTTGGGAAAACTTAAACAGTTTCACAACTTGTTCATATTTGCTGCCATCTCTGATGTATTTAAACTCTGATGTGGATGCACTTGATGCACATTGATATTTTGACCCTGTTGGCTTCTGAATGAAATGAATATTTTGATTTGTACAGGTTTCAGGAAAAAACTTAATTTTTGAGAAGTCCGAGAAATAGAGGAAACTCCGTACGATTTTCACAGAGATTTTTATAAGTTAAAGGGTTTTTTTAAAAAGAAATTTTTAATTCACTATTTTTCATATGGGGTAATTAAGGGTAATTATAAATAGGGTGTTATAGGCAACTTCGAAAAATACGCTTTTGACATACCTTTGTCGAAAATACGTTCCGACTCATCAATGTTGGAAGTTCAAATTTTTACACTTCCAACACTTGTTAGTCAGAAATAAAACTTTTTTCCAAACATGCTTCAACTCTCTTGTTCTATCCTATCCCACAAATCACACCCCTTCACCCATCCCCAACCCCCGAACTTGACCTTGATAGTAGCAACAACATACTTGCCCTTGAACTCCGTGAGGATGATAATGAAAACCCATAAAATGAATTAGAAAACCCATATTAACCTACTCCACTGTATATGGCCCCATCATGAAACCCCTTCAACTGAAAGTTAACTATGGATGGAAGAAAACCATACAATGCTGTAGACACAGTTAAATTCTGAAATCTCGTGGTTGTCATGTGTAACATCCCACTCTTATTCATTTTTTGAAAATAAATACATTATTGCACATTATCTAAAAAGTTTAAAGAATAAATTATTATTTTTTAAAAATATTTTCAAAACAAAAACAAAACTACATTTTAACTATCCCTTTAGACCAATCATAAACAACAACAAAGATTCTAATGAAGCAAGTAGCATAGAAAACAAGACATTGTCCACTTAATCGATTATTAGCATATTATAAACTTGACAACAAAACTCATTGTTGTTAAAAACGCGATCTTTCTCGTAAGATAGTGCAATTTTATTTTTTTCCTGTAGCTGGCGAGTGTTTTTTTTTGTGAAATTTTCTATTTGTGTGACTCAAGTGGGATCGACAAGCTACTTTGTGAGATTTGTCCGGTTTTTGGTAACGGTAGTGGTAGTGATAATGGTGGGAGGAGGAAGAGGAGGTTTAAAATTAAGATTTGTTCACTCTTATATTTGTCAATTAATTAATTTAGAAGTGAGTCTTTTTTTGTTTATAACAAACAAATTGTGGGTTATACTTTTTCTTTTTTTAGGGTGGGTTTTACTATCTTTATTTGTAGTTACAAGTATTAAATTTATGGCTATAAATTTACTTTAGTCCTTTACCTTCTTTTTAGGTTTAGATTTGGTCATTTATCTTTAAAAAATATCCAATTTGGTATTTATGTGTGAAACTTTTTCCATGTTTACATTTTCCGTCCATTCCATCAGTGACACTAAAGGAGCAGGCTGATGTGGCAATGACGTGGCGCACTAGGTGTTTAAACATTTCTAGAATTATTGAGACACCAAAACGATGTCATTTTAAGAGTGAAGGATAAAATGAAACAATGTCATTTAATGGGTGAAGCACAAAGCAAAATGACATTGTTTTTGGGGCAATCATAACTTCTAAAAACAAGGTCTTTTTTTGTGGGGCAAATTTAACTTATCGGAAGCAATGTATGGTACTTGCTAAGGGGAAAACTAAGGGTTAGAGGAGAAGTTGGAGGGGAAAAGAAAGAACAAGGATCAACCATCATCTCCAAGCTTGTGTATACTTTTTCTTTTTGCATCTCGTGTTGATATTGATCTTCTGTAACATATGTTTCTTTAAAAAAAAAATCTTATTTCAAGTTTTTATGTAGTTATGTTGGTTTGGGGTTTAAGGGCTCTGCACATGTTTGTGTTTTCATTTGGGTACGGCCTTTAGGTTCACTTGTTTCTTCATGAGAATGTGTTGGTTCTTGTCTATCTCAAGAAATGCCTTTGTTATTGTGTTACTTTATTTGTTCTGTGTAATTTAGGGTAAATTTTTTAAATTTTATTGGTTGTGATTCATTGGGGTTTGGTAGGAAGGAAAGTCAAGGCAATTTGATACTTTTCTTTAGTGTTTTGAAGTCATTCTTTATTTGTGGTTTTAGGTTTTTGTTTTTGGTTTTATTTTTTGAATATTAAAAGGTTTGTGAAATTGGTAGTGGCTTCAGTTATGGAAGATTATCTAGACTTCGTGTGCACCATGGAGATCATTTTATAAGTGGATGTCGAACAAATACTTAAGGGACTAATCTTTATGGAATATTAACTGTGATAATTAGTCATATTTTGAGTTGATGGGAATACTTAAGGAAATGAGATATCTAGTAGTGGACACTTTGTGGTATAAGGATGGAAAGGAAATAAAGGAGTTGGTTGATGATAATGGAGCTAGTGAAATGGAAGAGATATCAAGGACCAGAGGAATTGTTAATTTGTATGTACTACATCATGTTTCAATGCTAGAGGAATTGGTTATGTTACCACCTATTGAGGGATTAATAGAGGTTACTAGTGTTAAGGATGGTGTGCCTTTTGTTGTGTTGGATGAGGAGGATGAGAGTATTCAGAATGTGGTGCTAGTGAGGGTGAGTGTGATCAGGTTGGTTAAGGGTGATGAGTGTGACACAGGTGGTGAGGGTGCTAAGGATGTTGAGAAAGTGGTGCAAGTGAGGGTAGGGTTGAAGGTGTTGAGAATGTGGTGCAGGTGATGGTGAGGATGACACAAGTGGTGAGGTGGTAAGATTGGTGAAAATTTGGTGTAGGGTGAGAGAGTTGAAAAGGTTGGCACATGTGCCAAGAATTTGATGCTGAGAATGTTGACAATAGCTTTTGTTGTGGTGGAGGGAGAAACCAAGGAAACTTGGAAATGGTTTTTGAGTTGTCGAGTGAGGACCTTGGAGGCATAAGACACTACTGGAAAAAGCACTTTTAAAATCGGTTGTTTTTTACTTTTAAAATCGGTTGCTGAGGTGATGTGCAAAGTTGTGATGTTAAAAGTGAGAGTTTTAAAATCGGTCGTTTGACCGATTTAAAAAAGTTTTTTAAAATCGGTCGTTGAATGACCAATTTAAAAAGTCTCTTTTTTTAAAATCGATCGTTGAAAGACCGATTTAAAAAGTCCCTTTTTTAAAATCGGTCAAATACATTGACCGATTTAAAAAAGCCCCATTTTTAAAATCGGTTGTTTCATTGAGCGATTTAAAAAAGCCCCAAACTTTCAAAATCGTTTTCTCTTGACCGATTTAAATTGTAAGTTTTTTTTTTTGCTTTTTTTTCTGAATTTTTTTATTTAGAATAGATAACCCTGCATTTTTCAAAAATTAAATACTGCACAAATTAAAGATATATATTTTTCAATAACTCTTACACAAATTAAAGATATAGTTCCCATAAGGGTCCATTATCACGAGTTCAACAAAATTGTCTATGATTCCATTAAAACACTACTCTATTTATCTCAACATTGCTTGGTATCTCAGCTAAGGAATAAAATTTATGCAGCAAGGGACTTGAAACAGTGCTACTGCTATTGCTAAAGGGTCACCAACACAAATAATATAAGGAGTTGATGCAACACAAAACACAATAAATTCCAAACAATAATGTCATTAATTACTATCTAAATGTCATTGAATGATATCTAATTATCTAGTTCAAGTATAAAGGATGTCTAATGCTCCAGAACATTATCAATGACCTCTTTTGATAGAGAACCTGGCGGATTGTGCAAAAATACTTGAATATAATAAAATGAAAAATCATTAATATAAATTAAACAAATAATAAAAATTAAACAAATAATATGTATAGTATATATCATTACTTCGTTCCATATGTACTCCACATACATAGTCATTCAATTACCTCATTCCAATTATTCTTAATTTTTGCAGTGATAATGGTAAGCATATGTATCATGACATAATATCCATATTCCTGGCTCCCAAATTGTTTTGCACACTACATACAACATTTGAAAAATGAAATACAATTATCAATGTACATGACAAATTCAAATCGATCATATTAACCAATGCAGGACCAACAGGGCCATTACAAGCGCACATATGTCATAAACTTATTAACAAGGCCAGTAGGGTCAGACAAATTCATTTGACCAAAGTTAAATATATTCTGCAACCATTATTTAGTCACTTCGTATCAATTATTCACAGGGCCAACAAGTTCATTACAAGCACACATATTTAAAACAAACCATTTAGTCAAAGTAACACAAAAAGTTAATATACCTTGGGTTTAATCCATTTAGGCTTCTTTCTACGGTAAGTGTGCACTCCTTCATGTGTATGATATGCAGTCATATCTTTGTTTGAAAAATAACCACAATATATAACTATACTTTGTCAGCAAGATTGGATAATGATAGAATTGCATAAAACAATTTGTATTACAATTAAAGGCTTACGTTTCTATAATATCGACGATAGACTTGTCCAAGGACCACCACAATGAACACAAGAAGACGACGACATTGTCACTCAGACAAATGACCAATAGTTGCCAATGCCGGCTACAAGAAAATAATGATTATCAACTGATCGATATTAAATATATTCCAAAGGACAACATATTGGAGTGGATTATAAATATCACAAAAACAATTAATACTCACCGGCTAAGGTAAGGTGCAAGGTAGTATTTATGAGTCTTACTGATTAACCTCGATTGAATGTATACTTGAATTTCAGCATTAGAGAATTTGCCATTTGCAATGAGGTTAGGTTCTATGAATCCATACTCTTTATCTATACCTTCTTCGACACACAAGCGATGCAAATACCTAAAATATAATAAAGTTGTCTGTTAGCATTAATAGTTTGAGTATTAAAATAGTGTAGTTAACTAAAATAGTTTTAATTAACTTACATGATCCATGCTTGTATCACTGGTATATCAACATCCTCAGCTTTAATGACCCAATCTATTATTTTGGCATCAATCCAAGTGGTCATTTCATAATCCAAACCAATGACCTCAAGTTTCAAAATTAATTGTATAGTTTATTCAGTCCCTTTCAATTTATACATTAATGCAAATGCATGTACTAAAACTGGAACTTCTTGAGGTAATTGTTGAGATGGACTTGGTTTTTTGGGCAAAATTTCCTAAACAACATAATATGTATATTATTAGTGAAAGGAATAAAATATACTGTTCACTCTCTAGCAAGTATACTAGATCAGATAGTAATATAGTCGATTAAGACCAGATATCGTTCCCACAGGGACTCAGAATTGTTTAATCCATTCCTACCTAAGGGAAAATCTAGAATACAATCTATTAAAAAGATAAAATCCAGAATTAAATAAATATATTAAAAGAGAAATTAAACTACTGAAAAATAAAATAAAATAAATTTACAATGAGAAAAACTTGGTTACTGGAAGGGCCAGTGGTTGGTAAATGACTGAGAATGAAATCAACCAGGGTAAGGTCTTATCTGTTTCTTAGCAGATCAAGCTTATCTCTCCTATCACTGAAGATGAGATTACTCAAAGTATCATGGCTATCCATAGTGATAAATCTCCTGGTCCAGATGGCTTTGGGGCTGGGTTCTTCAAGAAAGCTTTGCCTGTGATTTCAAAAGATTGTATTGCTGCTATTCAGGAGTTCTTTAAATCTGGGAGATTGCTTAGAGAGGTAAATTGTACTAACATTGTTTTAATTCCTAAGCATGATAGTCCTAATACAGTAGCTGATTATAGGCCCATATCTCTTTGAAACAATGTATACAAATGCATCTCCAAAATCCTTTGCAACAGAATGTAGGAAATTTTGCCTGATATAATTGATGAGAACCAAGCAGCTTTTGTAAGTGGCAGGTCAATTATTCATAATATCATCATTAGCCAGGAATTGTTAAGGCTGTACAAAAGGAAAAATGTCTCTCCTAGGTGCTTGTTAAAGGTGGATATCAGGAAAGCATATGATATGCTGGACTGGTCTTTTATTCAGAGAATGCTTCAGGATTTGAAGTTTCCTCAAAATTTGTTTAGTGAATCATGGAGTGCATAACCACAGCATCTTATAATCTGGTTTTGAATGGCAGAAAACTTGAAAGGTTCACTAGCTCAAGGGGAGTGAGGCAGGGGGACCTTATCTCCCCTCTTATCTTTGTCATTGAAATGGAAATGTTGTCCAGGAAGCTGAAAGTAGTAGCTTCTGATCCACGATTCAGGTTCCATCCATTGTGCAAAGAAACTAGACTGATCAGTCTTGCTTTTGCAGATGATTTGATGATGTTTTGCAAAGGTAATGCAACCTGTGTTCAGATTCTATCAGATACTTTTGAAGACTTTTCAAGGAGCTCAGGTCTTTATGCCAATCATCAGAAATCTAGTATCTTTACTGCTGGTATGGATGATCAAAATCAGTCCCTTTTGCAGCAGATAACTGGCTTTCAAAAAGGCTCCTTTCCCTTTAGATATCTGGGCCTTCCATTAACAGCTAGGAAGTGGTCATCAACAACCTGTCAATGCTTGGTTGATAGAATCACAAAGAGGCTCAATTCTTGGAAGACAAAGAATCTGTCTTATCAGGGTAAAGTCCAGCTAATTAACTCTGTCCTGTTAAATATTCATTCTTTTTGGGCTTCTGTGTTTATCATTCCTAAAAGTGTGGTGAAGGGGATTGAGAAAATCTGTAGGGACTTCTTGTGGGGTCTGAATCAGCTGGGTAAGCCAAGGGCAGCTGTAGCTTGGTCAAAGCTATGCACCCAAAAGAGGTTTGGTGGGCTGGGTTTCCAAAATATTCATCTCTGGAATACAACTGCTCTAGGTAAACAAGTTTGGCAACTAGCATTGAAGAAGGATCACCTCTGGGTGAAGTGGATCAGTTCAGTCTACATCAAGCAGGGTGATTTTTGGCAATGCCACATCAATGCCTCTGCTAGTTGGCATTGGAAACAATTACTCAAGGTAAGAGATAAATTGAGTGCAGGTTATGTCAATGGCTTCTGGTGTGGTCAGCATACTCGATGCTATACTGTGAAAGAGGGTTATAAGATGTTACTTGGACCTCAAGAAACCTTTATTCACCATTCAATTGTGTGGAATAAATATTCGATCCCGAAGCATTGTTTCATCACGTGGGTGGCTGTTCTTGACAGATTGAAAACTAAGGATTCTTTGATGAGTTTCATGCATATTCAACCTCACTGTGTGCTGTGTAATGATGCTATTGAGACTCGTGACCATCTCTTTTTCGAATGTAGCTGGAGTCGTGAATTACTTGAACTTGTGTGTGCATGGTGCAGCCTTGATAACTGGTATTACAAGTTTGATAATTGGACTCGATGGTTAAAACACTCTTTTGCTGATAAAATTCGCAGGAGGTTCATCATTGCTGCCTTGGCTCGTTGTGTGTATTATACTTGGAAGGAGCGAAATCGTAGGCTTTTTTCGCATCAATCCAGATGGGTGGATCAAGTTTATGTGCTCTTAAGGAAGGACCTAGCTCTTAGGATTTCTATTGTTTGTCCTAGATTTAGAAATTGGAACAATAAATCTCTTGTAGATAGGATTTTATATGATGTTATGTAATTACTTTTGATACTAGCTTAACCAAACTCAAACCCTACATAGTAGGTGGGGAGTTTGTTTTAGCTAGTTTTGTATGAGGTTGATTTTTGCAAGTTGGAATGAAGATTACTACTTCTACCAAAAAAAAAACTTGGTTAGGAACTTAGTTTCATTGTATATTCATTCATTTATTATAAATCAATGTTTCTCATTCAAATCATGAATAAATTCAGAAAATAGTGATTCCTAGATTCCTCTTGTAAAATTACTGTTTATTATTCAACTTGATAAATCCTAATTCCTTAGAAATTTAAACCATTGAATAACCTTAATTAAGAACAGTGAATTTATGAAAAGTTACATAAGAATCCAATAGTATTCCTACTAGTTGAATAGTTATGCTGTTTAATTGCATGACATATTTCAAATCCTAATTTTCCAATTCAGATTTAGAAGATCCAAAACATGGATTAGCTACTTCCATGCATAACAATAAAAACACAATTAAACACATGATTTAAAACAGCATAACTGAAAAACATTAATTCATAAAAATAAATTACAAATACAACTCCACCATGTTCCTAACACACAAGGTTTAGTTACTCAGACTATTTTGTAAAGGAAATATTACTTTAATAAAAAGTACTTTTGGTTTTCACACTTTTTATGGAAAAAGTTTTTGTTAACCCGTATATCTTTTATTGGGCTAGTTTTGGGGTGTTACATAAGTCTTTTTCAAAGACTGGGTTTCAACCGAATTTCGAGGACGAAATTCCCACAAGTGGGGGAGTATTATAACAACCTGAAAATTCTAATTATATATCTGATTATAGAAAATTGTCTTAAGGAATGATAAATTAGTATGTTAGAACCATAGGTTAAGTATGAGAAAGCATTAGGAATCGTTAAAGTGCATTAAAAAGGAGATTTCATTAAGATAATCAATTACTACCAAAAGTAATCGATTACCTATCAAACAGAAACCTGATAATCGCTTATCTTGGTGAGATAATCGACTATCTATGAAAGTAATCGATTGCCTTGAGGAAGTAATGGATTACCTCTTGAAAAACCCTGAAAATTCTACGAGTTTCTAGAGAATTCTAGGAATCAGATGCAAGGTAGAATTCTAGGAATCAGAGGCAAGGTAATCGCCAAGGTAATCGATTACCTTTGGAAAAACTTAATATAAACGTGATTCTTGGTTCAGAATCATTCATTCCTTTCCTTCCTCTCTCTAGAAAGTTTGAAACTCTCCCTCTCTCTCTCTAGAATCTTCAAGTTTCATCAGATAAATCCACCAAAATCCATTATGTTTCATCATTCATCATCCATACACACTCCAAAATCTTCCTCCTTACACATACTTCTTCTTCTTCCTCCATCAAACTCTAAATCCATCCTTCACTCATGTTCCCTATTCCTCATCCACCTTGGAGCTTCTTGTTACAAGTTGAAAGAATAAGATGTTAAAGTAAAAATTAGCAAGGAAAGAAGTAAAGCAATGAAGGAATCAAAGGAATAGTAGCTATGCACTTCAGTGGAGCTTTCTCTCTCGGTTTCTTCCTCTCCTCAACCAAGGTAAGGAGGAGATATTTCTTATTCTTCAAGCTTTAGAATTAAGGGAATTATAATAGGAATAAGAAAAGTAATTACATTCTAAATTAATCTAGTTAAAGAATTTTGTTTATAGTTATGAATTAAAGACTTAATTATATTCTATTTGTTTTTAGAAATAAAGTAGAACTAATATGTCTCAAGAAATGTTGATTAGTTCAAGAACCTTAGGAAGATGATTTAACTTATCATACTGAAACACCCCTGAGGGTGTTGATTAATTGATTGATTGATTGATTGAATGGAATGTGTGTGAATGATGGTTGATATCTATTTTGTTGTGAATGATTAAGGAAGTGTAGTGTCATTGAGTATAGGTTAAGGAATAAAACTAGTTAACTATGATAATAATGTTAAATGATATGAATAGTTAAAGTTAAGAATTATTATGAATGAATATCGAAATGTTTGATTGTTGGATGTAAATTAAAGTTTACAGATAACTAATCAAAATAATCATGAGTATTCATATAATCAATTATAAGAGAATGAGAGTAAATCAACGACAAATTCAAATATAGTACTAGAATAAAACTTTGATTCATGGAAAGCATCAAGATAATACTTTAATAACAAGATGGATATAACAATTTAAAGAAGGAAGTAATACTAAGATAGATCAATGAAAGTTAATTAATGAATACATTTCTAGTTTCTCTTATGGTTTTCTTTAAATTCTGTGGCCTGAATTATAGAGAAATAATGTTCCACTCGTTGTGGCTTAACATTTTAGGTACCTATTGAAACAAGTAAGGAATCAAAGATTCATGATGATGAAGAGAAAGGAAAGAATCCTCTTTGAAGAATTTTTATTCCATGTTGTATAATCCCAATGTATTATATGAACAATCCAATGTTTTATAAAAATAATATTAAAGTTTTTGTGATTTTAAGACATATTTTCTATTTAAAATAAGTTGGGATGTTACAGATTTCGCAACACGTTTGTGGCAGAAAGGAAAGAGAGAGAAACACAACAGAACAACACAACCCCAAATCTTCAACAGGAAAATTCCAGAAAAAATCCAGAAAAATAAACAGAAATTACAAAAAAATTAACAAGAATGTAATCCCAAAATTAAATGAGAAATAAAACAAAATCAATAAATTGTTACATTAAACCCCAAATCAATAAAAGTAAACAACCCCCAAAATTAGACTTTAATCAATTACAGAGGACTTGAGTGCTGAGTTGGGACTTAAATTGTAGAGGACTTGATTGCATGTGGGTGAGGCAGAGAGAAAGAGAACGGAGGGTGTGGGTGCGGGTGTTGCCTTGATTGCATGTGGTTGGGGATGGAGAACGGTTGAAAGGGAGATCAAAGCAGAGAGAGGGAGAATGAACCATAGGAGAAGGAGAAGAATGGAAGAAAAATAGGAGTGATAGAGATAAAGAGCGAGACGAAGCAGATGATGATAATAGAGAGGGGGTGTTGAAGATAATAGATAGAGAGAGAATTGGGGTGGATGGAGTTTATGGATAGGGATTAGAGAGAGAAAACCCGGGAGAAGTTAAGATTGTAAGACAAACTAAAATGGTAGTAATAAATAGAGGGAGTTGAACTTTTTTTGTTTGTATTGGGTATTCAACAATCAACAAACAAAATATATTTCTTTTTATAATCTTTTATGCATTTTCAAATTGAGTTAGAATCTGTTAACACTAGGTGTAAAACATGGTCACTTACACTTTCATATAACTTTTTATATATTATGAAATTTGTTAATCCAACCGTTGAATTATATGTTATTATCATGATGATCATATATACAAAATTTTAGATCAATCGGAGATTCATAGGTATGTAATCTAATAATGCATATTTACTTATATTTAAAATAACGTATTATCCGTTAAAATAGAATAGTCGGATGAAGTATCAACTAATTTTTATATTCTATGAAATTTTGTAGACTTGATTTACTTGATAATAACATATAATTCAACGATTGGATTGACAAATTTCATAATATATAAAAAATTATGTGAAAGTGTAAGTGACCAAATTTTACACATGATGTCAACGGATTCTAACTCTTTTAAATTATGAGATATGTAATTTTAGTGTTTTTATATAATCTTTATTGTATTTTTAAGGTAACTTTGTATAATTTTTGATTATTTTTAAGTTAGCATAAATGTATTTTTAGTTATTATAAGTTTGATAAATGAATAACTATTAGTAATGTGTAAAAAAAATTAGTTTAAAAAAAAAGCTGTTGTAAAATAGGAAAATTATTCAAATTATAGTTAATTTTTTGGTGGTAAAAGAATTTGGTTAGTTGATGGTGATTTATAGTTAGGGACCGATGCCCTAAGGGTATTGGTTAAGCAATACATTAAGAGAAATATGATATTGAAAATTTAAGTTTATTAGTTCTCGATGTTATAAATTTAACATTTTTCAAGACAAAACTACTTCTTTTGTTCTTTTAAACAATGCTTTAAAGACAGTCTTTAGTATTTTCCTTATAGTTATTACAAAATATTAGGATTGTAGGTTTGGTAAAGGGACCGATTTAAGAACAAAAGATGAGTTCATAGAATAAAAAAATGGTAAAGATTCATGACATACAGAAAAATGTGAAAAATAATTAAGTATTGTGTGAAGTCCTTTTAAAATCGAAATTTCCGTTGTTGATGGTGGAGATGCTCTTATATTTCACGATAAGGAAATTGACCAAAACCCACCCAGTTTCACTTCCCAGTTATTGGGACCCTATGAAGTCAAACTCCTACCTTCTTCTCTTCTCCATATCTTCTCTATTTTTCTTTCTTTCTTTCTTTCTTTTTTGCAGTGAATTGTGGAGTGAGTAAAGCTCTAACATAGTGAGACCCAGAACAAGAAACACAACAACTAAAACAACAACCATGTCAGAGTCAAACGCACTAGCAAATGGTTTGGCTGGTGCAGGTGGTGGTATTATTGCTCAAATCATAACTTATCCTCTTCAAACGGTACCCACTCTTTTTTTCTTTCTTTCTTGCTTTCTTTTTTTCTGTTTTGGGCTTTATATTACAAATTCTGTTGCTATTTTCAGGTAAATACAAGGCAGCAAACAGAGAGAACGCTCAAGAGGAACAAGCAAACTTTGCTCCTTCACTCTTCCAATACTACCACTGCTCCTGCCCCTGGCACTTTTCTTCAGATCCTTCAGGTGCAGATTTATCTCTCTCTCTCTCTTTTGTTTGTTGTTTTTGGCATATTTTAATCATACTTATGAGCTTTTATTTTTATTTTTAGGTAATTGGAACAGAGGGATGGGGTGGACTCTATAGTGGCCTCAAGCCTTCTCTTCTTGGAACTGCTGCTTCTCAGGTCATCAATTTTTGAAGTTTTAAACCACACCCCATTCTGGCTTTTTGCTTATTATTTAGTATTTGTTATAGGATGCGAAATGTAAGGTTTAGGATCGGGGCTTTTGCCACCCCACTTGTGACTAAGGACACCCCTTTTGCTTATTATTTAGTATTTATCATCAATTTTTTTAACATTGGGTCTTGTGATATACCTTGCTGCCAAAAAAAAGTTCCGAACGTGAGGTACAAAACAAATACTCAAAATATGTGAATGGTTCTCAAACTGGATTGATAATAAGAAGTGGGACAGGATGGAAGGGGCAGATCATTTCTTTGTGACCCCTTACGACTTTGGGGCACTCTTCCTTTTTCAAGTAAGAAATTTAGCATGTCATTTTAATTTAGTCATTTATGTCACTGCTTGTTCAACTTAAGCATTTGAACTGATCATGTGGTGTCTTGAGAAGTATCACAGATTCCACAACTAATAATGTACATGGATCTTGTGATATGCTGCTTTTCTATCATATTATATTTTTCCAGGAAGAGAAGGCAATTGAAAAAGGAATTCTTGCATTGCTACAGCGTGCTACCTTGGTTCAGATGTATCAATCCAGTTCTTATTGCCACTTCTTATTATCAATTGAGTGCTACCTCATTGCTACTTCTTATTATTAATCCAGTTTGAGAACCATGCATGTATTTTGAGTATTTTGTTTACCTCAGGACCAAATTTTTTTTTTTTTTGGGTAGTGAGGTATGCTCACGGCCGGAATTTATTTTGTAGTGAGGTATACCTCACAACCCCGATGTTAAGAAAAAAAAAAAGTATAAAATTGGAAATAATAAGATAAGTGGGGTGGAAAAAGTCCCACTCAGGTTTAGTATGTTTGGCAAGGCATGTGAGGGGTTTATGAGACAGATAATGGGCTTATTTGACCCAAAACAAAAATAATAATGCGCGTAGACCTGTTTGGTGAGGGGATTTTTAGAAAAGTGACGGGAGTATAAGACCTGATTTGAGAAGCCCTTTAAAATGACTTATGTCTATAATCCCCTAGCTTATAATTTCATGTCCTTCATCTTATCACTTTTAAGCCAGTTTATAAGCTAGATTTACCAAAGTCGTTAGCTTATTAGCCTTCGATTTACTTTTCAGCCAGTTTTGCCAAATACAGCCTTAATGTATATTTTTGATATGATGTTTTTTTCATTGGGTTCTTCGGGGTAGATGGATCCTCTTATGTGTTTTTTCTCATATTGTGATCGTGAATGAGAGATGAGAATGAATTCTCTCAATTGTTGTCATGTCATATGATCATGTGGACTGTGGAGTAGAGGGATTGACACAATGGTTTTATTAGTGGGCACAATTAACATTTGTGAAATTTCTTTCATAACCATTATGTCTCGTTCTCCTTCGCATGTGACCAAAAAAAATTTTGTGTTTATCTTTCTCCTTCACGTGAATACGTGATCCATTCCCAATTGTTGGGTTGTCATCTAAATCCTAATTTTTTTAATGCTGTCAGGGCATCTACTACTACTTCTATCAAGTTTTTAAGAACAAGGCTGTGGCTATTGCAGCTGCCCGGAAAGTCAAGGGCCATGGGGATGGCACTGTTGGAATGTTTGGTTGGCTTGTTGTGGCTGCTATTGCTGGGTGATCATTCCATCCACCATCATGCCACTTTCATTTAAATGTTGCATTTAAGAATACTCACATCTATGTTGTGTGATATATTAAACCTCACTTCTACTTATTTGATATATTGATATTCTTACGCCTATTGTTTGAATTTGCAGGTCCTTGAACGTTTTGCTAACAAACCCAATATGGGTTCTAGTGACTCGTATGCAGGTGCACTCAGATATTTATTTTCACTTCTAGGACTGTTTTGTTTCTAGTTTTACATTTTGTAAAATGTAACTCTGGTTGCTTTGCATTTGAAATCCTTTATGCATTCTTTGACTGTGATCTTTATTTTGTACAACTGACACATTATCTTGTAATGCTAACATTGGGATCTTTATATTTGATACCAGACACATACTCAAGCAGAAAGAAAAATCATGGAGGAAAAAAAAGAAGCTCTGAGGAGGGCAACTTCTGAAAGCAGCATATCAGGTTCAACATTACAAGACCAATTGACAGAATTGAATTCTAAAAAACCTCGACCATTTGGAACTATAAATGCAGTTAGTCTCTAGCTTCTTATTCCGGTCTTCATTTCATTGCAGCTTTTTTTTACATTGATCCGGGCATGACTGTGTATTTTCTTCAAGTTCTTGTTATTTCCACTTTTCTTAGTCACTAGATTTAGTTCTTGAAACAACATAAGAACTTTTGTTGAGTTCTAATTTTCAAATCTTGGAAAATTTCAACTCCTTTATTTTTGTGGGTAGGTTAATTGAAACACATTCTACATGCTCCACCATCCATGTCATAAGCAGATAATGAATTTGAGCTCCCTCCTGCAATTAATTACATTCATGATCTTTGAAGTTGAACTTAAGAGATGTTACATTGTAAGAAAGTTTAGATTATTTTTAAGATTGTCATGCATGTTAATTACTTGAATACCATGACTAAAGTTGTCATATTTCCTGTTAAATGGGCTCTTTTGCCTCTGCAAATGCTGCTGTGATTTTTTTTTTTTTTTTTTGGGGATAAATGCTGATGCGAAATTTTGTTTTGAGTGAAAGGTTAATGAAGTCTATAATGAAGCTGGAGTTGTTGGATTTTGGAAGGGTGTCTTCCCTGCTCTTATTATGGTAAGCCTCATCATCTGTTTCATTGATGTATAATAGTTAGATAAAATTTTAAGACAGGGAATTTTCATTACAGGTATGCAATCCATCAATCCAATTTATGATTTACGAGAGCTCATTAAAGCGCCTAAGGGCTAAACGATCTGCAAAGAATCAGGGGGATAAAAGTGTAACTGCTTTGGAGGTATAAAACAATTTCTAATCAAATAAGTGGAGAGAATGTTTTAGGAGAAGTTATATGATCGCTTGTCTTCATATATGTCCTCTCTGTGCATATCACTAAGCATCCTCTTGTCCTTCTAAAAGGTCTTTTTGCTGGGAGCATTAGCAAAACTTGGAGCGACTGTCACAACATATCCCTTATTAGTTGTCAAGGTAATTTCTCAATTAGTCTCTTTATTTTCTCCTCAATTTTTGTGTTTTGCTAAGTTGGAAAAAACCTCACCAAGGGATCATAAGTATAGGATGTCCTTCTCAGCTCACTAGATCATATATTAGGTCTCCCATCAATCTCCCTGTATTGTTCAACTTTTTGTTCTAAATAACTTTTCATTTAAACGATTCTTCAACTCTATATTTTCAAGTTCAACTATCATGATTTTACTATGATTGCATTTACTTTCAATCCATGCAACCAAACTTTTCTCTCTTCCACTCTTACTTTCTCCAATCTATATGCAAGTGAGTGTTCACTATTCACCATGCACATGCACTTATAACTGACTAGAGTTTGATCTTTAGCAGTCTTGCTTGCAATACTGTTCTGCATAGACTCGAGCATATATGCACCGTTACTCTTTCTGTTGTATATGCTTGATGACTCTTGCTACTTCCTGTTTCTTTACTTTCAGTCAAGGCTTCAAGCAAAACAGGAGATTGGGGGAAGTAGCTCATTAAGATACTCAGGTTTGCTTTTAGATTGATGCGGTATAACTTAACTTGCCTTTAGACTTTCTAAATTTTATTTCCATTATCATCCCCATCGTTATCAGAATGACCGAATCTGGTTGATTTGGTCATTAGGTTTATATTATCCGTTGCATATTAAAGATCTGGAATCACTATCATGATAACTTGAACTTCATTGGTAGTAGTTGTAAGTTACCTAAATTCAGGCTACATTGAAAAGAAATGAATAGGGAAAGAAACTGAGCTATTTTATTTTAAAATTTCATGTGTAATGTTTGATTTTTTTTTTTTTTTGGTTTTGTTGTTGTGTGAAGAGTTTTGAATTTATCATGATGGCTGGGGCATCTCATTGCGAATAGGATTTTATTATCCCATCTATTTTACCATAATACTTGGATCTAATGATCCTGGTAAATTAAGTCAAGCAATTTTGGTTCCCTTCCTTTTGTTTAATTTTTCATTAGAAATTTCCGTTTAAAAATATTGATTTCCGTATTGGTGCCTGAAAAAATGGTGTTAGATACTTAGATTTTAGATATGTTGGCAATGCCCTTGAGAACCTCAAGATGTGTTTTCCTTTCTTTCTGTGTATCATTTTTCTTCGGAAACTTCCTATTTGCTTCGGGTTAACTTTCTTCTCCTTTGTTAATGTCAATGTAATTATGGAAAAGTAAGGTTTATTTATCATGCTTATTGAAGAAATAGTTAATAACGTGATTATTGTCAAGAAATGAGTGGCTTTATGACTAAAAAGGACTCAGAAGGTTACAGCTATATAACATACCAAGGCTCTTGAAATCTTCAAATTTCGCACTGGATGAGGGACCATCCAGCCAGAATAGAAACTCAAATTTTTCCTCATTTTTCTCCCACTTTTCGCATGAGTTTTCTCATTTAAATGATGGATAGTTGCAGGTTTTGCCTCCCTTCTAATTGTGCCGTATAATGTCTCATTATCTGCTTATTACTTGTGCATATAAGCTGCACATATCACAAGTTCACAACACTTTGAAAAGTGAACTATTTCTTCAGTTTTAATCTCTAACTTCAGTATATTTATGCTTTTTGCTCAGAGTCTTCAAATTTCAAAACTAAGGGGAAAGTAACTATGTTGTTTGTTTGTTTCCTCTTTGCCAAAGTATTTCTTTCGCTTTTTTAATGCTATAAATGCAGGTACTTTTGACGCGATACTTAAAATGATCCGTTACGAAGGATTGCCTGGATTTTATAAGGGGATGAGCACAAAGATAGTACAGAGTGTTTTTGCAGCTTCTGTTCTATTTATGGTTAAGGAGGAGCTTGTTAAGGTTTTCATGGTTTTAGCAGACAAAAGCCAAAAGGCTCTGTTTAAAAAGAAAACGACTATTTGACTTTACCATTTGGAAGGGATGACTTTATCCTGGTATGCCTATTCTTAGCTTATGATGAGGGAATGGAGAAGATCTTCTTCATAATATAATGGATAAAACTAACAGCTGTGACATGCATTATCAATTTGTCGCTAAGTGCTGTGGATCCCTTTGGAAAATATCACATAAATGGAGTTCAAGATCCGGGGAGCTGTCAACTTCTCAAACACAAAAGTGGCTTCCTTCGCAGCTCTTTGTTCTTATTTTCAGTAGCTGCACCCCTTTTGTTCTCAACCTTCGCAGCTGTGTATGCATGTGTGTATTTCCCGTTATTATTATTAATTTCTTTTCAAATCATTATTTTGTTAAATAATTGTAATACAAAAACTGCCATATGTACAACTCTTGATAAATAAAGAGACAATCAGCCTGCTAAGCTATTGAATTGCATGTATGTTGGTGCAGAGAAGTCATTATTTAAAAGTACATTCTTAGAATCTTAAGTGAGAGGAAACTTGAGAGTATGTTTGGTTGAGTTGAAAGTTTTTACACCCCTTAATGAAATGGTGTATTTTAGGGAAAAATAACAAGGGGAACAAGAGGTCAGATGATACAACTAATTGATAGTTGTAATTGGTAGTTAGTTGTTGGGTAGGAGAGGCCAGGGCTCTCGAAACTCCTCCTTTGCAATCACCTTGATTATGGATCAAGATTGAGGGTAATTCAATAAAGAACAGCATTGGTGACCTTAATTCACCACATCTAGCTCCTATAACAAACAAGAGCACAAATTAATCTTAGTTAGCCACCTTATAGGAGACCTATCTACCTCCCAACACGTTTACATCTTCAAAAATTACTTTAATTTAGATCATGCCTACACATTGCATCCTATTGAATATAGTTATTTTCTTGTATACTTAGTCTCCCCCTGCATACACTGTTCAATCTATATTTTACTTCCTGTTGAATCAACGTGAAGATTTGTCCTCACTACTGGTTCTGCTACTAAAAATCCTCCAGTTTCTCTCCGACCAGATGTGGTATACTAGAGCTGCTATTGAAGCAAGAAAGCAAATTCGTGTGGCTTGCTAAGCAACTTAATTTGAAGAATACTCGCATCTGAAATACAAATGGTCTGTGTGTTAAGCCTGCTCCCTTACACATAACACAGCTAATGTCATCAACATGAATGTGCATCCTCTCTCACCTATTCTAGTAAGTAGCCTATCTTGTACCATTAGCCAATATGTAATATTGTAATTGCATGAATGTTTAGGACTTGCAAGTTGGAACTGGGGAGGTTAGATCTCGTGGGGAGTCATATTATTCTAAGGTGATGGAAATAGTGAAGAGCCACTAATAAGTGAGATACAACATTTTGAACCAAAATTTTAAGGCAATGATTTTATGGGTTTTTATGGGTTCTGTCACATGTAAACCTTCTCACTCGTCTCATCCAATGAGACAACTCACACTTAAATACTCAACAATCTCTCCCTTCAAGTGTGAATTCACACTCTTACTGATCACTCCCCCTTGATCCGCCATCTCCCTACCGAACCATAGGCTCTCATACCGTTGTCAGGACCCATAACTGGGAAGGTCAGACCATGGTTATCGAATCGAGATTCGCATCACGTATCGAAAGATCGATTTTCCAAACCGTGAATCGAATCGAATCGGGATTCGTAAGATAACTAATAATAAAAAAAAAGCATAAAATATATTTTATATAAATATATAATAAATATAAGCATTTTTAAGTCCAAAAATTCATTGAAAACTAAATAAAAAGTATTATAAACCTCTAAATTCAAGTCAAAAACCCAATAAATCCAAATTCCATAAAAGAAACACCAAAAGAAACTAGGCTAAAAAAAGTTCTATATTTCTAATAGCCATTATTGATCATTCGTCATCCCCAAGATCAACGTCGCTTAGTTCATCCTCCTCATGTAATGTCAATTGTTGTTCCTCCTCATCTTCAACTTCTACAATCTCTTGAATTTCACTCTCACTTTCAATCATAGGAGACTTTCCCTTATCATTTCTAGCATTTAAGTTTCTTGGACCTATTTAAAAAAAAAAGATTTAATGAGTGTTTACTATGTATGTCACTATTTAGAATAAATATAGGGTAATAAGTTATAAAATTTAAACCAATACCTCTCTTTTCTTTCTTGGGGCTCCTTCCTCTAAAGCAAAACACTCATGTATGTCCATCCAAGAAGTATCAATTGGTAAGCAAGGATCCTCTTTTTCAGTAATCCACTCATCGTCTGATTCAATATCAGATAAACATATAGGATCATAAGTTTCCTCTTTCCCCTCTCTTGTCTTTTGGCTCATCTCAAGTTGAAGATTGTATTTGACATAGACAAGAGCAGTCAATCTTTGTTTCTCCAAGCGATTTCTTCTCTTGGTATGCACTTGATCAAATGTGCTCCAATTTCTTTCACAATGCACTATATGTTAGACTCAAAATTCTCATGGCTATCTTTTGTAACTCTTAACACTCTCCACCAAAATTTTCCCACC
Organism: Crotalaria pallida; assembly: GCA_037953625.1. Taxonomy (NCBI): domain Eukaryota; kingdom Viridiplantae; phylum Streptophyta; class Magnoliopsida; order Fabales; family Fabaceae; genus Crotalaria; species Crotalaria pallida. Next base: position 57,885,696 of record CM075651.1, read on the forward strand.
ACATTGCTATGAAAACAAAAGGCAATATAAAATAAATTAATTATACAATTAAAAGCTTGTACAATTAAACTGTAGGGTTAACCAATTTGGACCTCTCTAAACCAGCCTGAGCCAATCTACTCAAAACAGGTTCAAGCGGTTCGAAGGCATTTCGGCTATTACTCGGACCAGCTACAAAAGACATGGTCGAAAACTGATCATAAAACTGGGTCGACCTCGAATAGGTCCCCGGTAGGCCAGCAAGACAGAGCTGCTCAGTACTCGGTCCTATGCTCGGATCTGAAACCACCCCCTTGCCTCGCACATGGCTTAGACATGAGAAAGGTACATGCTGAGTTGTCCATGCTCTGGTACATGTTGCGTTGTCTATCTTCTAGAATGCCACATATATGTACCAGATATTTTTACAGAGTCTGACATCAACATGGAAACCCTAACGGGCCTCCATATAGGCCTACTCCCGAACACCCCTATAAAAGGCATAATTATGCCTTGGGGTCAGGTAGGTTATTCTCATCCCTATGTTGACACTCTACACACACTTTTGTTGACAGAGGGAGACCCTGAGTATTCCAACTGAATATTCAGACATTTTCCATAATCGTCACACATCAACCCTTGATCTCACTCAGGTTTCAGGACCATTAGTCATTGGTCTTGAGACCCCCTAGGTCAAGGACATTTCCCATTTTTCTGATCCACTACATTGGCACCGTTAGTGGGAACCGTAAACTTTGATTCCCATCCACCACTAAAATATGACAAGACATAGAAAAAACGTCAACAATGCTCCCGTCCATCACCGTCCTAGGCAGTCTCAAGACCCAGGGGTGGCTAGGGTCTTCACGATTGTTGGGGGCCTCTCGAGTGGAGGCAAGAAACGTGCTGGACGGAGGCGATACGTTGGCCAGATCCATGGCAAACGGCCTCAACAAGGGCTAAACGGGAGGCCACCACCCTGCTTAGCTTCGACGATAGCAATTACGGAAGTATCCTGAGGGACCACGACGACCCAATGGTTATCGCGGCCGCTGTGGGTAACTACACAGTCCAAATGATGTTGGTGGACAAGGCAGCAACAGACGTGATATCCGAGCCCTTGCTGAAATCCCTGGGTTTAAAAAGGTCAGTTCTATCCCCGGTGCTAGGGCCTATGGTTGGGTTTACAGGGGACACGGTAGTTCCCTTGGGGCGAATCTGCCTGCCCGTAAGCATGGGAGTAGGACCATCCGCTAGAACGCAAATGATTAACTTCCTTGTGGTCGACTGCCCATCGACCTACAATGGTATCTTGGGCAGACCATGCATACATGCTTTTGGGACTGTAGTTTCCACCATACACCTAGCCATGAAGCTCGTTGGCGTTGATTGTAACATCCCGCGTTTTCTGGACTCAAATAGATCAATGAGGTTTTATTAAAAAGAATTTTGAGAATTTAAGAAGGATTTTTAGAAAAATGTTTTAGCAAATGATTTTTATTTGAGTGTGATTTCATGAAAATCCAAGTTATAATTTTGTCATTTGAGATTTCTTAAAGAAATGAAATTTTGTTTTATGATCAAATTGAATTTGGAAACTTTGAAAATGCATATCTTTTCAACCGCTTTTCAGAAAATCATGATCTATGTATGAAAACGATCGCGTTGAAAAGTAGAATTTAAATGTGATTTTCATAATTTTCTGGGTTGATTTGCAAAAATTTATTTTTGAGTACTTAAAGGACGAATTTTTTTAAAGCTTTACGTGATGAAAATGGTTTGAGATTTCAAATAAATTATTTCTTTTGAAAATCTTTGATTTGTATGAAAATGTGGTTTTATAAAATAAAGTAAAGTTTATATTCTTAGCTGAATGGTACGGTTTTACATATGTATTTGGAAAATCTTGAGTTTGTGAGCATGTGTGCTTTTGTGCAATAAAGTATGTGTGAAATTTAATTAATGAATTTGAGATGCATGAATGAATGAATGCATAACTTGTGTGAATGTGAATGTATGTATGATGTATGTATGTCTGTGTCGTGTGTTTGAGTAGAAAACATGATGTGTCAAAGTGTTAGATGCATGTTTAAGTATGTGTTAAGTGTATGCATCACCCCATGATTTAATGTTATGTGTTTGTTATGATAACATGAAAAATAATTGCATGTGTATGATGTGCATGTGTGTGCATGTGGTTCTACCATGAGAGGATAAGAGGACCAAGTATGAGAGCATTTTCTTATTCCTTAAGAAAGTAAAAAAATTAAATAGAAAATAAATAGGAAATTAGGGTGGTGAGTCATGGTGCCTAGGAAGACTTTTCTTCCACCATGTTCCCCTTTTGATAAGACCCTTTCCATGCAACTATTTGGTTGGACCGAATTGCCCTTGAACCCATAGCCTAAACCGAGGGTAGAAAAGGATAATTCCATCCCTTGTTTTGCCCATAAAACCGTGTGTGTGGGTGTGTTAGGCTAGTTGATTCATTTCTCATTTCCTTCATTCATTTCCTTTCTCACACCAACATAAACACCTTTGGTCCAAGAACAACACAAAGCTTTTGAGACCCTTAGAGAAAGAGAGAGTGGCCGAGAGAGGAGAAGAGAAAATAAGAGTGAAAACCCCAAACTTCCAACCCAAATATCTTGATTTCTTCCTTCAATCACATCCTTCTTCAAAGATCAAGAAGAAAACCAACCCTTAACCCTAAGAGAGAAGAGGCCGAAGCAAATCCTAGGAGAAGGAGAGGAGATTTGAAGCTTGAAGATTAGGATTTTGTTTAAGGTAGTTGTTTAAGAAAGTTTTAATGTAATAATATTAGTTTTGTAAAGGAATTTGTGATGGACTTTGTTTAAATTTAATTTTTGTGATGCATGTACTTATTTTCCCATGATCTTGAAGTTTAAATGCTTTGCATGTTATTTTTATGTCTTGATCTTGAATATTTGTGCTTGAAAAGCTTTGATCTTTAATTTTTAAAATTTCTTCTTCACGGTTTGGTTGAAATTTGTGTTTAAACTTACGTTTTTGCCTTGATCATCTCTTGCATGTCTTGATCTATGATTGATCTTTGAAAAACATGAAGTTTGAGCTTTGCATGTTGTTTTTCTTTGATGCATGTCACGATTTCGAGGAGAAAATTATGATAATAAGTGTAAAAAAATGATTTTTGGTACAAAAAGGATTTTTAAACAAGATCTTGTGTGTGTGATGATGATTTCGTTGATGTTTGAAAAGAAAATGTTGTTTTGAAGCTTTGCATGTGAAAATAGAACCCAAGACCTTACCTTTGTGTATTTTTGTCATTCGGCCAAACCTAGGGAAAGTAGGAAACCATAATTGATCATTATCTTAGTTACATGCATGTTGAAATTTATGTGATCTAAAGATTTTTGATATGATCTTTGATTTTATTGTGATAAACTTATAAAATTAAAGTTTGATGAATTTTTGTATGGAGCTCACGGTTTTGTCTTTATAAGTATTAAAGTTTGTTATTTTGTTTTGCATGTGTGTTTCATTGATAGATCTAGGGATTTCAAGCATATGAAAATCTAAATTTTTGGATTAAAAACTTAAAAGTGATTTTGTGTTCCATTCGGTTTTAGGAACAAGTTTTACTTAAGCTATTTTATCTTCTTGAGTGTTATTGTTTGAGTTAGCTTTGAGTGAATAAGATTGATTGGTATGTGATTATATTATTATGAGTTTGAATTATTTTTTTTATGTCCAATTCGGTTTGGTTGAGAAATAAAAGAACATGAATTGATTTTCTTTGCATGGTAGTTTAGAGGTAAAATTAATTAAATTGTATGAAATTCAAATCATAGTGAGGATATTTCTTTATTCCGGTTGTAATGTGTAAAGTAGGAAATTGTGTTTAAATGATTATTTTCCATATATGTGTGTGTTCTGTTTATGTGTTAGTAATCCTTAGTGTTTGAGAGTATGAATATAAACCTTGCCTTATGTGTGATAGGATTCGGCCATGTATAGAAAATAATAGGAGTTCGTGTTTGATCCTTGTTTTGTATGCATGCATGATGAGTGTGAAAGTAATGCATGAATTATGAATGATTTAACATGTTCAATATGTGTGTTTGAAAATGATTGGAATGTTTAATACTTGTAAAAGGTTTTTGAGTTAACCCTTGTTGGTATTTTCTTTGACTTAATTCGGTTTTTGAAAGAAATAAAGTGATTTGATTTTTTTGAAGAAGCATTGTTTTGAAAATATTTTCATATGATTTCTAAAGTACATGATTTTAATTTAAAGGTGTTTTATATTTAAAAACCCTTAAGATAAATGTGGCTTTTGAAGGGGTCAGGAAACTAATTATGTTTTTGACAAGTGTTTGAAAAGAGTATTTTAAGTTTTAATTTTCTAAACGTCTTATTAAATAAATGTTTTACTTGATTTTGATTGTGAGTTTAAAACCCAAAGTGATTTCAAATTATTGAGAAGAAACGAATGCTTATTTTCAAATAAAAGTTTTGTAACGTTGCTTTATTCCGAGATAATTATATAAGAAAGATTTTTAATGAGAGAGAACTATCTGAGTGTCAGTAACGATCAGGAAGCAGTTACGAACGTCGCAATGGAAACTAAGGAGCACATTGAAGATCGTCATCTGTTGAGGTGAGAGAGAAGCTTCCCCCAAACACCGTGGTATTTAGGTAACATATTAAGCGTTTTGACCATCTCAAAAGTCGAAACTTAGTGGTTCTGAGTCAGTAGCACGGTGGCAATTGTTTGGTTGTGTGGCCACTCGTGTGAAGGAGACAAAGACCACATGAAATTAGGTAATGATTTTATATTATGATATCTGAATGCTAGTATGTTGTTTATTCGTTTATTTGATGAATTTATTATGCATGATGAGATTGAAAATAATGTGAATAATAATGAATAAGAAGAATAAAAGAAATGTAAGATAAAGTTGAGAAAGATGTTGAGATGTTGTGGAATTTATAATCGCTGATGAGTAAGAATTGATGATTATGATGTGGATGAGCCAGAGCTAGGGAAAAGAGATGTCGTGTTGTGAAATGAGATGTGATGTGAGTGGAGCTGGGCTCCTTTGTGATATTGTTGAAATGAGACTGGTGCTGAGTTGAGCTTGCTCTTCCGCTAGTGCTCATTGAAATAATAAGTTTTCGAAAAGTTTTTGAAATGAAGTTTTTATTTTAAAAAGGTTTTTGAAAATGAGAACTTTTGAAAAGAGTTTTTGAAACGCGATTTTTGAAGCAGAGTACAAACTGTGAGTTTGAGAATGTTTTTGAAAGGAGATTTTTGTGAAAGGGCTTGTGAAAAGGTATTTTTGAAAAGATTTACGAAAAGAGATTTTTAGAAACTTTGTGAAAAGAGATTTTTAGGAACTTTACGAAAAGAGATTTGGAGAGAATTTTATGAGAAGCAATTTTATGAAAAAGTTTACGAATTGATATTTTGCGAAAGTTTATAGAATGAGATTTTGAGAAAAGGGTTTGAAAGGAGATTGTTAAAAGAAATTGTGGAATGAGATGCAAATGGTTGATGTGATCCTAGCTCTGTGCTATGTGAGAAATGATGAGAGGAAATATGTGCAAAGATAGCGGTCGGGACTCATTGAAGGGATGCACGAAGGATGGGCCGACCATTAGGTTGATTTTAAAAAGATAAAAGACTTTTAAAAGACATGAATGTACGCGGTGAGGTATGAGAGTGCGAAGTAGTGGAGAGGAAGGAACCATAAGTATCTGCGGATACTTAGGAGAAGATTGCATTAGGGGAGGACGATGACGGTGAAACGTCAAGAAGTCTAGAGTATGTTTCTAGGTAGAAAGAACTCCACAGGTGGCGTACGAACGTGGTAGGGACTGGGTCCAATGTCATGGCAAGTTCTGCGAGCTCCCTAGAAATATACTATCGCCCCCTAGATTGCAAATCTAGAACAGTGAGAGGGACTGGAGTGGGGCATCTTGATTGCCACTGTGAGACAGTGTGCCATGAATATTTATGAATTGATATGATTATGATTTGAGGCTGAGACCTCCTTGTCTGGGACCATTTGAGTTTGAGACAGCTGTCGTGCCCGCACGGTAAAGGTCCTGTACTCCTGTTTGCTTCCGACTAGGTTGTGTGGATGACCGAGGAGATGTAGACGTGTGTGCTAACTTTGAGAGCGACCCTCCTCAATGATGATTAAAATCCCTCGCATCATTGACGGACACGAATTCATAAAACTTAATTAAGAAAAGATAACTGATATTGTTAAGAAACAATTCTAAAGAGACAACATGGAAAGAGGATGAGATAGCGTGATGATGGAATCAGAGTTGCGCAGCAGAAGCAAGTTATAAAAAGTTTTGGAGGAAGAAAAAGCAATGATAGTAGAGTAAAAGTTTGTATGTAAGGTAGGAATAAATGTGATTACTTTTATGTGTTGCTTGTTTACATGATTTTGTTATTCCTTAATATCTTACCTATTGTAATCCCACATCGTTGGCATAACATGCTTGGGAGTACTTACTCTCTCTAGTCTTCCGCTCTGTATGCTTGTGTTATGATGTCTCTTCCCCTAGTCTATGGGTCCTGTCATGTTCACGTTCGACATTCGAGGCGAGGAATGATGAGGAGTGAACTATCAAGACCGGGAGTGACATGAATACATCGAGACCGGTGGGTCAGCTGACTACCATGGTGGATACTCGATGCCCTTGCCTATACGCAAGAATTGGACGAGGACATAGATACTCGGAGGCGGACGTAATTGAGGCCGACCCTAGCGAGGCATTTTCCATGAATCATCGACTTCAGTTCAATGGGCCTGGTGGTAGTTCTTTTATTTTCTTGGAAGTATCTTGTCTTCTGTATTTACTTAGTATCATTGCAATACCATGATGTAACCCCAAACTTTTGTGGAAGAAATTTATTTTAATGGGCTATGATAATTGAGTTGAGAAGAATCAAGTTACAAAGTGCAGTGCCTTGTGACACTCCGGTTTGGAACTTGAACTTTAGCATGATGGGTGCGAACCCTTTTTATTTATGGAAGCGTTCTGAAAACGACATGGTTCCCATACTCATGCTACTCAACCACGTTACCTGTTTAAAAAAAAAATTGGCCCATATTTTCACTACGTTTTATGATTAAAGAAATATATTTTCAAGTTGCCAAATCGGGGTGTTACATTGATGGGCAGGAGGTGGTCACGATTCGAGCCAACCAAAAGGAGGCTCGAAAGTGCTACAACACGAGTTTGAGGAAGAGGAAGGCAGAAGTGCCTCTTTGGCTCGAGAAGCTCCAGCATGGTAAGGGCAGCATCATCCTCACCGTCCTGAACGTTCGAAACGAGACGGACAAGACTCGTCCCGCCCCCGAAGTGGAGTGGGAGTACGTGCAGTTAGACGATAACCTCGAACATTGAGCCAAAATCGAAGCAGGACTTCCCCAACCCATCAAGGAGGATTTAACACGACTCCTCCGTACCAATAAAGAATCGTTCGCCTGGACGTCGGCAGACATGTTAGGGACAGATCCGAATTTCATTTGCCATCGATTAAGCGTGTACCCCGACGCGAAACCAGTGGCCCAAAAAAGGAGGCAAGTAGGAGGTGAAAAGGCCGCCGCAATCGAAGAAAAGGTGGCTGAACTCAAAGAGGCAGGGTTCATCCAAGAAATCAACTACACTGATTGGCTAGCTAACACAGTGTTGGTCAAAAAGCCGAACGGGAAGTGGTGAATGTGCGTGGACTATACCAACCCCAACAAGGTATGCCCCAAGGACCAGTACCCACTTCCCCTCATCGACAAGTTGGTTGACAACTCGGCAGGATACCAGCTCCTGTCTTGTAGGGTTAACCAATTTGGACCACTTTAGACTGACCTGAGTCAAAACACTCAGAACAGGTCTCCAAGCGGTTGGAAGGCTTCTCGTCTGTTACTCGGACCAACTACAACATACATGGTCGCCAACCGATCATAAAACTGGGCCAACCTCGAATAAGTCCCCAGTAGGCCAGCAAGACAGGGCTGCTCGGTACTCGGTCCTATGCTCGGACCCGAAACCCCAAACTTGAGATTATGGCCCCCCATTTCACTTTTTCATGGACAAAAAAATGCCCTTTCTCGTGTTATTTTTTCTGTCCCTCATCAGACAGAAACCATTTTCCATTCATACGTAGACGAAAGCTAAATATATACACTTTCGTATTCTTCCTCATGGAATTGCTCCATATTTTGAAAGCCGGAAGTTTAAAATTTTCTGAAATGACAAAATTGCCCTTCCGTGGTTTATTGTTTGAAAGGGGTAAAACCCTTCGATTTCCCTCTTCTCCTCACACCAGTCCTTTCTCCCTCAACCTCCGCCAACGTCCGTCAACCTCTCAGCCTTCAACCACGGTTCTCCTCTCCTTCAAGTCCTCTCAATCTCCGTTTCTCTTTGTCGCTCGGTTTCTCCATTGTTTTGTTTCAAGTAAGTCAGTTTCCCTCTCTATCTCCATCTCTATCTTTCTCCATCTCGGTTTATCTGTTAGTATAGGTTAGGGCTTAGAAGTATAGGGTCTTGTTAGTTAAAAGGGATAGGTTAGTGTTGGTATATTGTTGTGAGACAGAAAGAATAGTTAATATTATATTATTGTTTTATTATATGTAATTAATATTATATTTTGTTTAATATTATTAGTTTGACTTAGATTAGTTTTACTGTAATAATATATTAGATTAGTGATTAAATAGTATTAAACTCATATTACTATTAGATTAATATTATGTTTAATTTAGGTTATTGTGAAAAATCAATTATATATTATAGTAGTACTATTAATTTAATTTATATTAGTTTATAAATTAATTAACTTATTAGATTTGTATCGTTGACAATAATTAATTATAATATTATTACTAATTTACTTTATTTGATTAGTAATAGATTTCAATCCTAGATTAGTATTAGATTAATTTGTTATGTTGTTAATACATTAATTTATTAGATGTGTATATTATTTTATTTAGTATTTTGTCAGATTAGTACATTGTTGTTTTATGTATTTAGTATGTGATTAGTATTTGTTAGTTTAGATTATTTATTTAGTAATTAGTGAATAATTATGTTAATTAATGTTATTAGATTAATTGTTTCAATATTTTGATTAATTAATTGTAACACCCCGCAAATTCCTCGTACTGAATTAAAATACTAAAGAGAATTATTTAAAAAAAATATGTTTTTGAAAGAATATTCTCTTAAACAAATTTCCTAATTAACGTTTTTAAGGTAAAGATTAACTTTAAAGAAAGAGTTTTCATAAAATGATGTCATGAGTTTTAAAGTAAGTTTAGAGAAATAATTATATGTTAGACATTTTTTATACCTTAAAGAAAAGGTGATTTACAAAGAAGAGTATTTTTATGAGAAAGAGATTGTTTTCTAGATATATGTGTGTTGGTTGACATGTGTTTAAGGTGTGATTGTGTTTATGTGATTCCTTGAAATATTTAAATTACTAGGTGAAGTGGTGATTAAATGTCCTAAAAATATAATTAAGTAAGAAATCAAGAGATAATGTATGAACATGTATGTGTGTGTATATATATATATATATATATGTATGGTACGTGTATATGTATGTATAAATAGCATGAGTCTATGTGTGTGTGAATGTGTATGCAACGTGTGTGTGCATGGGTGTGTGCATGTGGCGCAAGGAGGTGTGAGTGTGTAGGTGCATATATGATGCAATTTTTGACTTTCTTGCACCCTATGTTAGTAGCCTCATAGCATATAGGATTAGTTTAGTGTAAAAGCTTAGTTAAGAGTTTGACCAACCAATAGGATCAAAAGATTAAGCCTAATTTCTTCCCATTTGTCTCATGGCTTGGCTTGAGCCATGCAAGCTTTCATATAGCCAATTTTACCCTTCTAATAGCACTCTTGGCCGAATTGTTTTGAGGGCAAGAAAGGAAATGCTTGGTTGTCTTTTTATACCCTAAACCGTAGCACCCCCATTCATTTTCCTTCACTTTTCTCATCCAAACTAAACACTTGTTCTAAGAGTATCATCAAACTCTTGGAGAGAGAGAGAGTGAAACCGTGAGCTTCAAGAGGAGAAGGTGAAGAAGATCAAGCCTAAAGCCTTAGGATTCTTGAAGATTAAGTGAAGAAGGTTGAAGATCTTCTCTATCTCTTTGTCTATTCGAAGATCCTAGGGTATTAGTAGTAGTTCATAATTTTCCAAGCCTTGTAAGATTCATTTGTTGTGCATGTCCAATTTCTTTGTAGATCCTTGTTTGTAAGTGCTTGATTAGCCTTGATTTTAAGTTTCAAGAGCCACACAAACTTGTAAAACCTTAAACCATGGACTCTACCTTTCGGCCATGTTTAGGAAACTAGGTCATGATGATTTCTATTTTGATTTGAGTTCATGCATGTTAGTTTGATGATGATCTTGATGATTTGGGTACATGCATGTCTTGTTTATGCCTTGATCTTAAATTTTTGAAGATAAATGAACTCATGGGACCCTAAATCAAGAGCCCTTTCATTCGGCCATAACCAAAAATATAGGCTTAGATGGTTTTTGAATTGATTTAAGTGGTTGCATGTTCATTTCATGTATAGGAAAATTGATTTGAGTAATTAAAATGCTTTGATTTTTACTTGATCCCGACAAACCCTTGATTTTTGGTTTTGATCTTCAACTTATTGATGAAAAAGTTTGATGATGGACACATGCATGTTGTCTTGAACAAAGACTTGATTTTTCAGTGATCATCCCGGCCTTGGTCTTCTATTACTCAAAATGATTTTTACCTTTCATTTGTGCGACAATATTTGATTTCACAAGTTGATCTCCAAGATTTAGGTGCATGCATGTGGTTTTTAAATAAAGAGATTTTATTTTCCTAAGAACCTCACGATTTTACATAAAAACTAAGGCAATAAGTTTTGGAAAGATGCTTTTAACTTGATTCATGATTTATAATTTTACATGTTGATCTCTTTATTTCAAAGACTTTTAAGAAAGCATAATTAAAATGAAAACTCGATTTAAGGAAATGACATTTTTAGAGTTTTGTGTGAAAAGGGTGCATAGTTTGATTCATGACTTTTGATGTTGCGTGTTGAAAAATTGAACCAAAAGCCTTGTTTTTATCAAATAGAGGTTCGGCCTAGGCATAGCAAAATAGACTAGGACTCTTTTCAATAGAGTGACATGAAAACAATGAGTATGTTTGTGAAATTATGTAAAACAAATAATTGGAAATTGTGTTGTATTTCTATTTGGTTTTTGGATTAAAAAGTAAAGGAAATGAAGGAACTAAATGGTTTTAGAAAGAGTTTTGTGTTTGATTGAATATGTGTATGTGCATTCGTGTAAGAATAAAAAGGAAGAGTAAATAATTTTGCTACATGAAAAGAAAATAGAATTTAAGTGCTTGAAATGAATTAAGATGATTTATGTGTTTCAAATTGTAATTCTTAACTTGTTTTCCTTGATGTCATTCGGCCACATAGAGTAAATAGGTTTAGGAAGTTTAGATGCATAAAATTAAATTTTAACTAGTGATTTTTGAAAAGAATAAAGTTATTTAAAGTAAGAAAAAACAAATGTGCTTAATTTAAAAACTGTAGTTCAATTTGGTTTGTGAATTTATGCATGTCTAAGTGTTCTTGTTTTATGAAAATGAAATGACATAACGATGTATCAAGTTGTCTTGGTTGATTTTAAACGTTTACTTGTGAAAGTGTTGCTTGTTGTCTATGTGCTAATTGATGTTTGGTTTTGAAATTAATTGATTTTAAGAAAGTTCCATTTAATTTACTTGAGATTTTTAAATTGCATTTTTGGGCTGTCCAAAGTTGTTTTGTGGTAAAGACTTGGGTTTTAAATTGTTAATTCTGAATAAAAGAGTTATTTAAAACAAAGAGTGTCTTTAGTATGTTTTCAAGACTTTATCAAAGTGATTGGGTAAAATGATTCCTTGCTGTCCATAATTGTTTGAACTTGTTTCTTAATTTTAAAGAGTAAGTACAAGTGATTTAATTTAAAGTTTTCAAGTAATAATTGATTTAAGAAAAGCCGGATTAAGAACGATGAATTTTTCGGTGTTTTCAAAGATAATTAAGGTGCTGTCCAAAACGGACCAACAACCAAAATAAATGGTTTAAATTACTTTACCAAAAATTTTCAACATGGTTTTTGAAAGTACTTAAGGTATTAGAAAATGTTAGAGTTGTTTTAAAGGAAACAATTATACTCTTAAGTTTTCAGCAAGGAATGAGAGGTGTTTAAGTAATGAAAAAGATTTTCTTAACACAAATCGATAACATAAGCATATTTTATTTAGTACGAGGAATCGTAAAGACGAGAGATTGGGGCAGCCGGCAACGGAAAGGGCACCAGGTGATGGTACGCAATCAATTGCTGGACCTAAGGTGAGAGAGAAGCTATCCTAAGACACTGTGGTGTTTAGGTGATTTATTAGGACGTTCCGTATCATCTCAAAGATCGGAACTAAGTGGTTGGAGTCAGTAGTATAAGTGGCAATTGTTTGATTGTGTGGCCACTTATACGAATGTGACGAAGACCACATTGTTGCTATGTGATTGATAGAATGCTGTTATCTATGTATTTAGTTGTTATGCCTAATTGATATTTACTGCTATTAAGCTAAATGAGTAATATGCTGATAGACATGTCCTGAATGAGAAATGAAAATGAAAGGGATAAGTTGAGAAAGTAGTAAATTGAAAGTAAAGACACAATGAGAAAGGAGTGAAGATAAAGAACTGAGATTGGGAAAACAGGAATGATGATGTTGAGAACGAGCCAAAGCTGGGGAGAGTAATGTGTTGTTGATACGCGGTGTAATTTGGGCGGAGCTGGGCTCCTTGTGTTTTGGTTTTAGTCTAGGCGCTAGTGTCGAGTTGAGCTTGCTCCTCCATTAGCACTCAGCAAAGCTGTAAGTTTTGAAAAAGGTTTTTGAAAAGCAGTTTTTGGATAAGGTTTTCGAAAGGAGATTTTGAAAGAGTTTGTGAAGAAAAATGCTTTGAAAAAGAAAAATTCTTTCGAAAATGTTTTTTTTGAAAAGAAGTTTTTGAGAAATATTATCAAAAGTACTTTCAGGAAAGTTTTGAGATAGATTTCATGGAAGTTGAGAAAAGAGATTTTTGAAAACCTTGCAAAAAAGGGAAATTTGGAGAGGTTTATGAAAAGAAATTCTTTTGAAAATGATTTGAACAGAGGTTTTGAGAAATATTATGAAAAGTATTTTCAAAGAAGTTTTTGAAAAGAAGTTTTAGAGAAATAAAAGTAGTTTCAGGAAAGTTTTTGAAAGGAAATTTTGTGAAAGGGTGTGAAAAGAGATTTTGAGCAGTTGTGAAACTAGGTTTTTGAGGAACTTTACGAAATGGAATTTCATGAAAATGCTTATGAAATGATGTTTTGGAAAAGTTTATAAATGGGTATTTTGAGAAAGTTTGTGAAAAGATTGTTTTGAGAAAAGATGTTGAATGAGATGATTGTGAGAAATAGAGTATGTTGAGAAAGTTTGAGAGATGAGATTCGATATGTCGATGTGATCCCAGCTCTGTGCTATGTGAGAGAAAGATTGTGCAAAGTTAGTGGTCGGGACTCGTTGAAGGGTTGCACGAAGGACGGGCCGACCTTAGGATAATTAAAAGATAAAAGACTTAAAAGACATGCGTGGTGAGGTATGAGAGTGCGAAGTAGTGGAGAGGAAGAAACGATAAGTATCTGCGGATACTTAGGACGAGATTGCATTAGGGGAGGACGATGACGGTGAAACGTCAAGAAGTCTAGAGTGTGTTTCTAGGCAGAACGAACTCCACATGTGGCGCACTAACGTGGTGGGGACTGGGTCTAATGCCGTGGCAAGTTCTGCGGGCCCACTAGAAACATACTGTCGCCCCCTAGATTGCAAATCGAGAACAGTGAGAGGGACTGGAGTGGGCCATCTTGTTTGCCAATGCGAGGCAGTGTGCCATGTTTATTGTGAATATTGATTGAGGCAGAGTCCTCCTGGTCTGGGACCATTTGTGTGTGACAGCTGTCGTGCCCGCATGGTAAAGGTCCTGTACTCCTGTTTGCTTCCGACTAGGTTGGGTGGATGATCGAGGAGATGTAGACGTGAGTGATAGCCGAGATCGGAATGATTGTCCCAATGATATCATGGGATTCCCAAAGTAAAGAGAAGGGTGTGAATTGATAAGACTAAATAAGAAACAAGTAAGAGTATGAGAAGAGAAAAGATCGAGAAAGTAAGAGAATAAAAGATGACAATAAGAATAAGATAGTGATAATTTTGCACTTGATTGTTGTGTGCCTGTGTGTTGTATTGTGTGTTCGTATGGTCCTATTATTTTACCTATCGTAATTCCACACCATCCACGATTCGTCGTTCGGGTCGCTTACTCTCTCCTGTTCGTTGGCATATCGGGGCTGCTGATATCTCAACGGGCAGACGGGGTATCATATGGAGATTACCACTAAAGAGGAGTAGAAGAGGGAGATGAGTGATAACTGCAAAGCAGCAATAAAGACAATTGCATTTTGGAAGCGAAGGGAGGGCGCAAAAAGAAAGAAGAGTTCCATCCGGAAGTTTTCATCAGAAGGAAATGATAGTAGAGTGCTTAGGGTAAGTTTAGGAATTGTGTCAAGGATTACCAAGCAATGTGCCAATTATGTAACTAAGCCAAGTTTAATTCTGTTTTGGAAGAATAAACAATGTAGTCTTTTGGGAAATATCATAATGATTTGGAAACAAGCCTTTCATGAAAATGAAAGTTTTCTGAAAGTAAACGTTTTGGTAACCACTCGATTTTCCAATGACAGTTCAACAAAAAAAAAATTTGGCCTCATTTTTGGTAACTTTAATACATGAAAGTTGGTTACTTCAAGATATGAAAATCGGGCTGTTACATTAATAATATTGTGTTTCAATATTTTTCAGGTATGGTTAGGACAAAGAACACCGGTAGATGTCCACCACCACACACCGTGCATCCTTCTCACACTAGGATGTCGAGACAACCACCGACCGCTTTTAACAGGAAGCAGAAACCAGAGGAGCACGCGGCTGGGTCATCGTCGAAGCACACGGCTGGGTCATCTTCACAGGCAGTGCCGCCACCACCACTGTAAGAACTACAGTCGGTGGGTGAAATAACTAGGAGACACTAGGAGAACACCTAGAAGGGGGGGTTGAATAGGTGTTAGAGAAACCTTGAAAGATTTTCGAAAGAAACAAATCGAAACAATTAAAACAAAATGATTTTTACAAAAATGTACTGATTAATCGATTAACTTCAGTATTAATCGATTAATGCCGAAGCTTACTTTCAAACTAATCGATTAACTAAGGTACTAATCGATTAATGCCGAATGCAACTTAAAAATTAATCGATTAACAATCGATTTACTCGATTAATAAGAACAGTATCTGAAAAATCACTTTTCAATCAAATACGAAAATCAATCAATTAACACATAAGATCAGAGATAAAGCGGAATTGATTAACACCAATATTCTTATTGATTACCTAGGTTATGAAAATGATTTTCCCCAAATCAATTTGCACAATTAAGATTCAATTCAATCAATTATGAAAATCAATCTTTTCTAGGTTTTCAACCAAGAACAATATTGAAATGACTTGAATGTAAAGAGTTAAGAGTTTAGAGATACGACACAGTGATTTATCCTGGTTCACTTTCATCCACTTGAAAGCTACATCCAGTCCCCTCTTCAAACAAGAGAGATTCTTCACTATGAGGAATTAGAGTTCTCAAATTACAAGTAAATGCCTCTCAAGACTCCCTTCTTGATAGCCTACAAGAGATACCACACCCTTGCCTTGCAATCCTATTGATGCTCTAATCTAACCTCTAACCTTGCTTGCCAATTCCCCTCAACAAGACTTCCACTTGCTTGATGATGCCTCACACCAAGACTTCCACTTGCTTGTTATCACAACAAGACTTCCAAATGCTTGTTAGATTCTTCACTATGAGGAATTAGAGTTCTCAAATTACAAGTAAATGCCTCTCAAGACTCCCTTCTTGATAGCCTACAAGAGATACCACACCCTTGCCTTGCAATCCTATTGATGCTCTAATCTAACCTCTAACCTTGCTTGCCAATTCCCCTCAACAAGACTTCCACTTGCTTGATGATGCCTCACACCAAGACTTCCACTTGCTTGTTATCACAACAAGACTTCCAAATGCTTGTTAACACAACAAGACTTCCAAATGCTTGTTTGCTTGATTCACAACCAAGACTTCCTTTGTTGTAGATAGCTTGCCTTCTTTGCAATGATTACAACCAAATTAAAAACAATAACAATCCTATGAATCTCTTTCAATAGCTATGAAAATATCAACATAAGAGATTCAAAGATTCTTGATCAAAGAATGTAAAAGTTAAAGCTTTGATCTATGAAAGTGAGAGAGAATAGAGTGGCTTGATCTTAGTAAAAATGTGTATGAAAATGATTCTTAATTATCACAATGATTAGAAAAAGGTTTATATAGAATACCCAAAAGTTGGAAAACAATAGAAATTGATTTTGCCTTGAAAAGCTTATTTTAAAAACTGATTCTGCACGTGTTAACCGATTAACACATGGCTTAATCGATTAACCACTGTAACATGTATGTTAATCGATTAACCCTAACACATTAATCGATTAGTCACTGCTAAATTCAATTAAAAACTTGTTTTCTCAGAACTAAACCTTTTCTTTCAAACCTTTAAGCCACCTATTGATTTTAGGTTAAGTGAATACTCAAAATATGATATAATCATTTCCTTGATAGAGATTCACTACCCTCTAATGATTCTACCCAAACTCATTAAAATAAAAGACTTGAGAGGCTAAAGATATTACAATAAAACACAAACTAAGTCTTCATGAGCTTGCTCTCTCTTCATCATTTGTTGAGTGTTGATTGTTTGTTGAACTTCTTCAAACTTTAATCTTGATCAAACAATTTGTAGCTTGTTCAAAACCTTTGTCAACCTTTGTCATTATCAAAACCTTCTCACTGGATCTAACAACCACCACCGGCACACCAATCTCCACCACCACACCAGTCCCCACCACCATCGGCACACCAGTCTCCACCACCATTGGCACATCATTCTCCACCACGACCACCATCACCACCAGCACATCAGTCTCCAGCACAACCACCACCACATCAGTCTCCACCACCATCAGCGTCACCACCACATAGTGTCCATCACCACCACCATCATCTGCACCAGCACATCAGTCTCCACCACCACCACCACCACCACCGGTATCACCACCACCATCATCTCCACCAGCACATCAGTCTCCACCACCACCACGACCACCACCACCGGTATCACTGTTGGAAACCAACAAGCCGACTTAGTAATTACTAGAGGGGGGTGAATAGTAATATGAAGGCAACGGTGACTAATTTTCGGATGTAATTAAGGAATAATTGATTTAGTGCTGATTTTTCTGAAACAGGGCAAAAACACTTGAGTCTTCTGAAGAATACTCGAGTGAAATGGCAAGAGCACTCGAGTCTTCTGAAGAACACTCGAGTGAATCGTGCAGAGGTGCTGAAAATAGTTTCTGAGAAATTGGCACTTTAAATCAATGAAAATAAAATTAGTCCAGAGCAGATAAATAACAGAGTAGTATGCAATTAAATAAAGCTATAATAACTTAAAATCAACTTAATTGCTGCGGAATTACTACTCAAATTAAAAAGCCCCTTTTGAGAGAACTTAGGTTTGGTTTTTGCTTGAAAGAAAAGAAAGCAATAAAAAGAGGACACCACCAAATTTATACTGGTTCAATCCCAATAAAGAGAGCTAATCCAGTCCCCCTAAGAACCTTAGGAGTGTCTACTAAAATCAAATTGTTAGAAATATTACAAGGGATTATTGAGATGCCTCACTCAACCTAACCCTTCCAAGAGTGTACCAAACTCTTGAATTTCTACCCCAATTTGAATTTGGTGATGAAGACTTCTTATTCTCAAGCTCCTTGAAACCTTCAAGAGCACCACCAAGCTAAGAACCTCTTAGACTTTTGCTTGAGAACCTCTCAAGTCTTGAATGAACCTAAGACCCACTTAGGTACACTTGGTTTCCAACCAAGATTTTGAAGCAAGGACTATGAATGTGTATGGAGAAATACAAACAATGATTTCTTCACAAATTAAGGACAATCTCTAACTCTTAAGACAAAGAATAAAAATGAATGAGAGGTTGAGTTAGAGACAAATTGTTTACTTGAGAGAGAGAATGAGCAAAGAGAATATTTTTCACTTGTTGTCCTTGAGTACAAAGGCAAAATTGTTCAGAGTATATGTAAGAGGGAATGAGAAGGAATAAACATATTAAAACCTCATTTTTGTCCTCTTCTAACGTTTAAAAAATTTTCTGTCAGGACCAAAATACTCGAGTCTTTTTGGATCCACTCGAGTGTTTTGGTCAAACTCTGATAGTGATGCCTTTGTACTTGAACCAACGGCTATGTCTCTGATTTTAGGCAAAACACTCGAGTCTTTTTCAGACCACTCGAGTCTTTTGACCAGAGTGACTCGAGTCTTTTGCAGACTACTCGAGTCTTTTGATCAGAGATGGTAAAAATTAAGTTTTTCTAAAATTATTTTCAATTCTCTTCTCAAGTATTGATCTTATGTAATCCCAGCCTTTTCAAACATTTTTATTATTTATCTTAAGCTGAGATTAACTCCTAAGCTACCCACTCTCAATATAAAAATAAGAATAAAAATTACAATTAATACAATATGAGAAAGACTAGCTAGAGGTGCACTTGATCTTCTTGACTTGATGAGCTTGAATTCTTCTTTTAAATCCATGATTAAATTATATTGTCATCATCAAAACTAAAACCACCTCATTGGAGACTTAATTCTATAATCTCCCCATTTTTGACGATGACAAAATAATTAAACCGTTCCAGCACTTTTGAGAGCTCCCCCTCAATTTAGGAACCTATAAACCTGTCAATCCAGAGAATTCCAAGCACAACATAATATCATAATAACCATAACCAAGTGCACAATATATATTTGGTATCAGAGCGAGAGCATATATTATTAGAGTAAAAAAATGTGCTTGCTCTTTCTCTTTCCTCTTTTCTCCCCCATTTTGTCATAATCAAAAAGTATCATTTGGAAACGGCGGAGGAGAGAAGAAGGATACCAATAGAGAAACTCCCCCTGAATAGTAGCAAGATATTAAACATGACTATTGGAGTATATAAAACATGTTTAAACCAATATAAATCAGTGCATAAATTAGCATAAAAACGTAGCTAAAGTTTGAAACCAATATTCAACACACAAATACATAGAAACACCCACACCAGGGGTTAAATAAAACAACTAACTCCCAAAATAAAACATAATGAAAAACTAAAAATCCATGAAAAACATGACATAAAACATGAAAAAGCTGAAATGCAGTGCAAAGTCCTCAGTCCTCAGAACATGTCTGGTGCAGGAGGATCATCAGAAGGCGGGGGATAAAAGCGACTGAATGCAGTCACCATCTCATCAAAACAAGTATTCATCTGAGACGAATGTTGATCCAAGCGTGAGTAGATCATAGCTGACTATACGCCCACCTGTGTCTCAAGCCGGCCAAGACTATCCTGCTGCTCGTACACTCGATGCTCAAGACTATCCAAACGACTATCAAAATGATCAAGTCGAGCATCAAAGTGAATCCGATATTCCTGAAAAGGCGGGATTGCTGAAATCAATGTGATCTGCAGGATCATCATCATGAGAACCACTACCATCAGCCTGATCGAACGCAGCTTGCTCCTGAGCCAGCTGCTCAGCATCCAAACCCTGCTGTGCTGCTGTGTGCTCGGCTGCCCCCTGAGCTTCCATAGCTCGCACCTCATCCTTCCAATAATATCGACCACCATGTAGTCGCATACCCATCTGTCTAAGCAACCCATCAGTAATCACATGCAACTCCTCCTGAGGATCAAAGAACTCCTCATCTTGTGGAATGGGTACATTGAAGTGATGGAGGAGTCTACAGAGATGCATCGGATAAGGCAATTTCTGGGAAGATTTGGAGCTTCCTGCCTTCCCCATCCGAGAAAGTATGATAGTGGGCCAGTTGAGCAAGTTATCATTTAGAATGGCATCCATGATTCTGAGCTCTAATTGGGTAGGCTTGGAGTAGTTGGGAGAGGTCTGGGGTACTAATTGGTGAGACACTATATAGTGAAGGATGCGGTTGGGTGCAGTCATGGTAACGACTTTCTTCTCATTTCTAGTGTATCTATGATCAGGGCGAAGCAAACTTCTAAAAATTGCATCAGTGTCAGCAGTATATGAGTTCGTCCCTGATCGTGATAAACCGAAAACGGTCTCTAGGTCTCTAGGGCGAATCTGAAATTGGACACCTTCAATACAGGATTCATACCTAGAATCAATATACCTAATATTTGCATAGAATTGTCTGACTAGCCTAATGTGTAACATCCTAAACTTTATTTTAAATGAAATTATTAATTAAAAACCTAAGAAAAATTGGAATAATTACTTAATGAATTTTGGTAGATAGGTGAGTGGTGATTATAAGTCCTAGGGGTTGTATAGAAGGTAGTTGTGGCTTCGGGCAAAGTCATATAAGCGAAATCGGGAGTTAAATCGGCGTTTTAGATGTTAGAAATCGACCGAAAAGAGAAAATTAGAAATTTACTATAGGATGATAAGAAAATCAATTCCACCGTTGGATATGAAGTTTATGGGGTGAGAAGCTTGTCTAAAAATTTGGACCCGATCCGACGGTTAACGAAAAAGTTACGGCGAATCGAAGTTTGGAAATTCTGGTGCACGCCCAGGCGCACCGGTGCACGCCCAGGCGCACCACTTTTCATTGGTGCACCAACTCAGGAGCTTTTTTGCTTAGGCGCACCATTCCGTGCGCCCAGGCGCGCCCTTGAGGCACCAGCCACGCACCAGTTTCGTTCTGGCGCGCCATTTCCTCCAACATCCAGCAGCTGGCGCATCAGCCATGCACCAGCTTGGTGCTGATGCTGATCCTGCGCTCAGGCGCAAAATCTGGCGCTCAGGCGCGCGACGCACACCAGATCAGATCTGGTGCGTCCAAACTCCAACTTGGTGGCTAAGTCATGATTTCTGGCCACACGATTTTCCCTGCTCCCTAGGCTGAACTTAAGGCACCAAATACACATTACTTCACCACCTTTCATCTCCAAAACAACCCACCACCTTCATCCATTTTCTCTCAACACCAAAACCATCTCCACCACCAATCCATCAAAAACACTTGATTCTTGGGCACTTCAACCCAAAATCAACCAAGCTCCACCAAGTCTTGCACCATGGAAGTGGGATAAAGCTCATTCCTCTTCCTCCTTGGCTCACACGAATCACTCCCTCCTCCATTCTCCTTGGCTTTTCAATTTTTCCACCATTGATTGGGTAAGTAGCTTCATGCCATGAGTTATTTTCCTTTCCATTTCAACTTTCTTTGACTCACAGAAATTGAGCTTTAAAACCCTAGGATTCTTGCACTCTTTGTTATATAGGGATTTTCTTTTCATGCTTTTCCAACTCAAACTAAGGCAAAGACAAGGATCACTTCATCATTTCCTTATTGAGGTGGCAAGCTAGACTTAGGAAGTTCAAAGTTTCCAAGATTTTGAGCTAGGGCTCACTAAGGTTCTATTCTCTTTACTAATTTAAGGTAAGGAGTGGGTTATAGTGAGTATTACCTTACTCTGGGGTTTAGTTTACAATATGCATATAATGTGTACTAAGATTTTTGTGTTAGTTTAGGTTGATATAATATAGAATAATTGCTAGAATGGAATTTATGACTTAGGGAATTTATTTTGATGTTGATATATTGCATTTTGTGATTGGTGATGTTGATGAATTAAATGCTTATGTTGTTTAAATATTTGAGTTGTGATATTAAGATGAATTGTGCTAATTTAGTTATAAAATATATTTGTGATCATTGGATAGTGGAAATGGGTAATGTGGTGATTAATTTTGAGTAATGGAAATTTGCTAAAGAATTAATAATGATAAAGGAACTAAATGAATTATTACCCAGGCTCAGCCAGGGGATTGAGAAACATACCCGGGCGTAGTAAGTCGCTATCGCGCGGTGGTGCGAGCGCAGTAGGTCGTGACCAGGGGATTACCCGGACGCAGTAAGTCGTGATCGCGTAAAGATGCGAACACAGTAGGTCGTGACCAGGGACAGAATGAAACATACCCGGGCGCAGTAAGTCGTGAGTGCACAGGAGTGCAGACGCAGTAGGTCGTGACCAGGGACAGATAAAAGGAATATAAATATGATTAAAATACATGGAACGAAAGACTTAAGAAAATGTTAAATGAAATCGACTTGAGAAACTAATGAATACTTGAAAATGAATTGTGATACTTTGACTCTTATTATGTTGTCATTGAATTGTTATTTGTGTATGGCTTAGTGTTGCATTATGTCTTAATTGGAAACTGCCTCCCCATTTTATGTGTAATACTCACTCCTTACTATCCCCACAGGTACTGAGGAAGAGTTTGCACAAGATCAGGCCGAGCAGGAGTACTCTCCCTCACAGGGAGAGTAGGACACTTATTATTATGTAGGACATGGAAATGTCCTGGGCCCGATGATGTGAATCCTTTTTGTTGTAGATATATGTAAATAGCTTTTGGGGGCCCAGGACGACTCCTTTTGGGAAAGGGGTCTTATTTTGGGGAAAAAACTGTTTTCCAAAAACTTGTTTATATTCCGCTAACTCTGATGACTAGATTCTGATGTTTTAAACTTGTTTCTGATGCGTGCACGAAGATGCACAAGCTGTGATATATGTGAATAGCCCTGCTGGCTTTGCTATTTGAAAATGTTGTTATTTATCAGGTTGCAGGAAAACCAGAAATTTTGGGAAAGTCCTAAAAACAAACGAAACTCCGTCCGTTTGACGGAAGATTTTTATAAGTTTAAAAAGAAATTTTTAATTCACTATTTTAATTAATGGTATAAAAGGGTAAATAAACTTAGGTGTTACATAATGTACACCGGGCCATGAAATTCTATGAAAGGCATAAGTTTTTGATCTTTATGCTTTTGAGCAAAGAGAAAACCATTACCATGAAGAAAATTCTCCGAAGTCCAACTCATTTTCAAGAGCTTCCCTCCGAGCACAAATAGAGCTTCCCTCCGAGCACACTCCTCCAGAGAGAAGAAATCATCCTCCTCCGATGATGATGATGAAGAAGGTGGAGGAGTAGGAGCCTTACTTGCTTCCTCGGGCGTTTTGGGACTCTAGAGGATGAAGACATTTGCAAAATTTGAGAAAAATTGAATATTTTTGGGGTTTTGGGAGTTGGGGTATGAAAAGGGAATTTCGGATTAAAGGGTGAAAGAGTGTGATTTGAAGTGAAATAATGGTTAAAACGTGATGAGAAGATGAAATAGTGATGAAATATGGCAACAATTTGTGATGCAAAACGATTTTTGTAGAGAGAGATCGAGAGAAATCGAGTGAGAAGAAGGAGGGGTCATGAAAAATGCTGGTGAAAAACGCTACTGCTGCATAAAAACTTCTCAATATACTCGAGTGTTTTGGAAAACACTCGAGTGTTCTACGGAAAATAACCCGAGTCTTGAGGAAAGGACTCGAGTATTTTGCATAGGCCGAGAGTTTCAATTCTCAGGTACTGAAAGTTACTCGAGTGGTCTGAAAACCACTCGAGTGTTTTGAGTTGCCTGAAACCATGCAAATTTGAAAACTCGAATCACTCGAGTAAATTTGAAAGGACTCGAGTAAATTTAAAAAGACTCGAGTGAATTTGAAAAGACTCGAGTGAATTCGTCAGATATGCTCAAAAACTTTTTCTAATTAAAACTGATTTAAAAATGAATTAAAATACTCAAGTGATTTAGAAAGTACTCGAGTGTTTTTATCAGAAAGTCAGTTTTGAACACATTTTGAACACTTTTGCACAAAACTAACACATTTAACACCAACATAAACTTGGAATCAAAATCACTCACAATCAAAATCATATATTTCACAACATCTCAAGGTTCAATTGTTCATCAAGCATCAATGCACATTTAATTAGACACACTTGGTGATTTTTCAACAAAACAAAATCAATTAGCTAATGCTTGACTCATCTAAAATTCCAAGTTCCCTTCTTATGTGATAGAAGGTATCTCTTGGCAAAGGTTTTGTAAAAATATTGGCTAATTGACGGGATGTGCTAACAAATTCAATAGTACAATCACCTTTTTGCACATGGTCTCTAAGAAAATGGTGTCTAATTTCAATATGCTTGGTCCTTGAATGATAAACTAGATTCTTAGTTAAGTTTATGGCACTCGTATTATCGCATTTAATGGGAACACTTTCTAATTTTAAACCAAAATCCGATAGTTGTTGTTTCATCCATAATAGTAAGGCACAACAACTTCCAGCTGCGATATATTCCGCTTCGGCGGTTGAAAGAGCAACACAAGCTTGCTTTTTAGAAAACCATGACACTAATGAATTTCCCAATAAATGGCAAGTACCACTAGTGCTTTTACGATAAAGCTTGCATCCTGCAAAGTCGGAATCCGAGTAACCAACTAAACTAATATTTGCATCACAAGGATACCATAATCCGATATTTATTGTCCCTCTAAGATATTTAAATATATGCTTAACCGCGGATAGGTGTGATTCTTTAGGATTAGCTTGAAATCGAGCACACATGCATACAGTAAACATAATATCCGGTCTAGATGCAGTGAGATATAGGAGACTACCTATCATGCCCCTATATTTACTAACATCAACCGGGTTACCTGAGTCATCTTTGTCTAGGTAGCATGAGGTGCTCATTGGAGTGTAGGCATCCTTGCATTTGTCAAATCCAAACTTCTCAAGGAGCTCTTTGCAATATTTTCCTTGATGCACAAAGATCCCCTCCTTGACTTGCTTGATTTGAAGTCCTAGGAAGAACTTAAGCTCTCCCATCATAGACATCTCAAATTCCTTTTTCATCAAATTAGAAAATTTCTACAAAGAAACTCGTTAGTGGCACCAAAGATAATATCATCAACATAAATTTGCACTAACAAGGTGTCTTCTTTAGTTCTATAAATGAATAGGGTATTATCAACTTTTCCCCTTTGAAAGTCATTTTCTAATAAAAAGGAACTTAATCGATCATACCAAGCTCTAGGAGCTTGTTTTAATCCATAAAGTGCCGTTTTCAATTTATAAACATGATTTGGAAATTCATGACTTTCAAAACCGGGAGGTTGCTTAACATACACCTCTTCATTTATAAAACCATTCAAGAAAGCACTCTTAACATCCATTTGGTAAAGAGTAAATTTCATAATTGATGCAAAAGCAAGCAAAATTCGGATTGCCTCAAGTCGTGCAACCGGAGTAAAGGTTTCATAATAATCGATACCTTCCTCTTGGTTGTACCCTTGAGCTACTAATCTCGCTTTGTTTCTTATAATTAATCCGGATTCATCAAGCTTATTTCTATAAATCCATTTTGTGCCGATTATGGTATGATCATCGGGTTGAGGGACTAAGTCCCACACATCATTTCTAGTAAATTGATTTAGTTCTTCTTGCATAGCCATAACCCAATGTTCATCCTTAATCGCCGTTTTAATGGAATCCGGTTCAATTTGAGAAACAAAAGAGACAAAATGACAAATATTAAGAATAGTACTATGAGTTAATACTCCCTTTGAAATGTCTCCTATGACATTGTCAATAGGATGAGCTTTTACCATTTTCCAAGCCGGAGCAAGTTCTTCTTTGACTTCTCCTTCATCTTTTAATTTCTCCTTCTCTTTTTCTTCTTTTGAAAACTCAAATCCTTCATCACAAACATCACTCAAAACACTATCTTCTTTCGAAGACTCATTAAAAACAACATGAATAGATTCTTCAATAGTCATAGTTCTTTTGTTAAAAATTCTATATGGTTTACTATGTGAAGAATAGCCCAAAAATATTCCCTCATCGGATTTGGAGTCAAATTTTCCAAGATGATCTTTTCCATTATTTAAAACATAAACTTTGCATCCAAAAACATGAAAATGGGATATATTTGGTTTTCTTCCTTTGTAAAGATCATATGGGGTTTTCTTGAGCATGGGCCTAATTAAAATTCTATTCATGACATAGCAAGCCGTATTAACGACATTGGCCCAAAAATAATGAGGTACTTGAGAATCATTTAGCATGGTTCTTGAAAGTTCCTCTAGCACCCTATTTTTCCGCTCTACCACTCCATTTTGTTTCGGAGTTCTTGGTGCAGAGTATTGATGCTCAATACCATGTTTATCACAAAATCTATCAAATTTGTAGTTTTCAAATTCACCACCATGGTCGGTTCTAATAATAATCACTTTTTGGTTTACTTGGTTTTGCACAAGTTTAACATGACGTTTGAAAGATTTGTAGGTCTCACTCTTTGCACTTAAAAATAATGTCCATGTAAACCTAGAAAAGTCATCAACAATTACCAAGCCATAATAGTTGCCACCAAAGCTTTTTACTTGAGAAGGTCCAAACAAGTCCATATGAAGCATTTCTAATGGTCTTGTTGTGGACACATCATTTTTAGATCCAAAATGATTTTTGGTTTGTTTGCACTTCTTACAAGGAGTGCAATCACCTTCAATTTTAAAATTTAGCTTTGGTAAACCAACTACTAAGTCTTTGGATTGTAATTTCTTTAATTGATTTACATTAATGTGAGCGGTCCTACGATGCCATAACCAAGTTTCACTCTCATTGCTAACTAAACAAGTAGAAACCAAAGAGGTGATATTGTTCAATTCAACCAAGTATTATTAGACCTTTTACCAAAAAATTTGATAGATTCATCTTTGTCACTTTTTATGAGACATTGAGTAGAGGTAAATAATACATGGTTACCAATATCACATAATTGACTAATGCTCAAAAGATTGTGTTCTAATCCTTGAACATAAAGTACATTATCAATAACCAAGTTGGAAGAATTACCGACTTTACCAATACCAAGAATTTTCCCTTTGTTGTTGTCTCCATAAGTGACATATCCACCTTCTTGAGGAGTAAGCTCTATGAAATTCCGCTTATCTCCCGTCATGTGCCTTGAACATCCACTATCAAGATACCAAAGTTTCTTTTCCGTTCTAAGGCACACCTACAAGACAAAATTATTTGCTCATTTTGGGTACCCAAATTATGTTGGGTCCCTTTGGGTTAGCTTTGGGTGTTGCTCCCTTCTCAATCCAAACATAAGTGCCCTTTTGAATTTCAAAGTTCTTTATGTGGCACCTATTGTTTGTGTGTCCAAACTTTCCACAATAAAAGCAAGTTGGTTTCTTTGTAAAATCAACTTTAGAAAATGAACCAACCACTTTATTGTTCTTTTTCTTGTGGACATAACCTAAACCGGTTTTGTTTAATTGTTTCTTTGTGAACTTAGCAACCGATCTAGGTTCCTATCACTATTGGAGAGTGTGTTGAGTTTGTTTTTCAAATCATTAACTTCCTTTTCAAGTTCACAACACTTCTCACAATGTGTGATAGTTTCCTTAGGATTTGCACATTCACATACATGACTAGAGTTAACAAGTTCTAAGGATGCATTTTGGAGTTTCAAGTCATTTATATATTTTTCTAATTCATTGATCTCTTTTTGATACTCCAAGATTTTCTTTCCTTTTTCCTTGTTGACTTTAGCAAGTTTTTCAAATTGTGTTAACATTTCATTATATTCATTTAGCAAATCATCATAAGGAATAGTGAAAGAGGAAGAGTTAGAATTTTGAGATGATACCTCATCCTCACTTTCACCATTGTCATCTGAGGCTTCATTGTTTCTCCTAGCCATGAGACAAAGATTTGGAACTTCGTCATCCGAGCTACTTGATGAGGATTTTGCATCCTTCTCTGGTGCATCCCAAACAATGTAAGCTCTCTTGCCTTTTGTAACACCCCAAATTTCGTTTCCCGATGTAATACAATTATGATTTATGGAAGATTATTTTATAATTATTTTCTTAATCATAATTATATTTCATAAATCAATTAGGAGGATTATGAGTTGGTATTGGTATTTGCGAAAATAGAAAAATATTTTAGCAAGAGAATAATATGTGAAAATGAGATTTTTACATATTAGTCCCTGAATGAGGACCTAAAAGCAATATTAGGAAGACTTTGGAGGGAAGGGCATTAAAATAAATATTTTTGAAAATTTGACCAAAAGACTCGAGTATTTCTGGAAATACTCGAGTATTCGAGTCAGTGGAGAACTCGTTAGTGCGGTTGATGAGTCAACGCACGACGATTTCCTTTGGGTGACACGAAAACACTTCGTGGACATGTTAAGGACCTTCGTGTCAAGCTGCATGATGAATGGGAACAAGTATTTAAGCTTGAGGTTGAAGAAAGCGAAGGATTTTGGTGGAAATTTCTCTGAGAATAGCAAGTTAGGGTTCCTAATTTCGTAGCTTGATTTCTCGATCGTGTTTGAGTGTTGAATCGTGAGTGATACACCATTGTGAAGCTCACATCTCGAGCTTTACAAACATATAAAAATTGTGAGTTGAGATTCGTTGTGGAAGGAGAATCGAAGTTGGGAAAACGAGGGTGTTTTGCTGCCCAAGGTTGAGGACTGAAGTCTGGAGCTCACTTTCAATTTGGATTGTGGTAAGCTCCTGAACCCTATGACCCTCAAATTTGTTTATACCTCTAGTTTAAGTTGCAGAGAATTAATCCTAATCATTTTCCCCAATTTTTAAACCAATTTTGCATGTTGAATCCTCTGCTTTTGGTACTCTGTTCAACTATGGCTGCATGCAAGGATTTTTGAGGTTTCACATTTCCAGCCAATTTCTCTGCAATCTAAGTGTTGATTCACGAATTAGAGGTAAGGGTGAAGCTTCTAATTCACTAGAATAAGTTTAAATTATGTGAAATTAGGATGGGAGTCAATAAATGACTCCATGGGCATAGTTGGAAATAGGTTTGAGGCTTGGAGGCCTTTTCCGGGTTCAATGAGAGTTTGGACATGTTTATTTGGTCACATGCAAAGTGTACCAAAGCTGAAAATGTGATGAATATGTGTAGAATATATTTTGGTATGTTAAGTTGTGGAAAGATTGGATTTTATGCATAATTGGTGAAATCCTGTGATTCAGTGTTAGATGTTGTTAATTCAGTACTGGAGCATGTATAAAATGTGTAATGTAAGCTAGATTGATCTTTGGTTTGGACTGGAATGGCCTATAATCGAAAATGGTATGTTAAAACTCAAATTTCTGTGTTGTCTGTCTGCAAACACTCGAGTATTATGGGTGATACTCGAGTATTTTGCTGGTTTTGGGAAAATTGATTTTCTGGGAAACTCAAGAACACTCGAGTATTCATGAGGAACACTCGAGTATTCTGGTGAATTTTAAAGGTATTTCTGGAAAACTCAAGAACACTCGAGTATTCATGAGGAACACTCGAGTATTCTGATGAATTTTAAAGATACTTCTGGAAAACTTAAGAACACTCGAGTTTCATGGAGAACACTCGAGCATCTTGATGAAGTTTGAAGGTTTTTCTGGAAAATGTATGAACACTCGAGTTCCAGGAGGAACACTCGAGTATTTTTTTTTTCAAAACTGAGAAACACTCGAGTCTAGGAGAATCTACTCGAGTATTTTGGGACCAGAGACAGAAAACAATTTTTTTTCTAACATACCTGATGGAATGTCGATTAAGATCAATTATGCTTGTGGGAAAGGTATCATGTTCCAATAAATGGATTAGGGAAGTATTAACAACAGTTTAACTCACTGAAGGAATAATATCGGATGCACATAATAAGATTATTGGTTAATCTTAGTGTATAATTTTATGTGCATACATGCATGGTGAAAGGTTGGGGATAATTCGGTGGTGACTGGCTCGATGACACATTTTGGTAATGTGGGCAGCATTTGGGAATGCTGTCACGTCTTGGTGACGTTGTGTGCACACTATCCGAGCAGTTCCACAATACATGTTGGTCATGTATGCGAATTATTAGAATGAACGTTCAATGGACAATGGAATTGGGAGACATGCATCATTACTCATAATTAATGGAATTATTATCAATGGAATACACATGTTCATTTACATCTGCATTTGCATTGGACGTTTGTAACTGGAAATCGTTATCTGCTTTATTTATTCTTATTCGATTATGTGAATTATGTGCTCACCCCTTATTGCCCATGTTAGGTGATGGCACGCTATCTAGCTTGCATCGAGTTGCGCCCGCTCCCTAGTGGAGTGTGGTACTACGAGGACCACAGAGCCACATTCGAGGGTGAGGTAGAGGTGACTCTATACCACCCCAACCCTTTGGCTCGTGTCCGTCCTTGTAGGTTTCGCATCCCTATTATCTATACTTTTCATGTACCCCCTTTCTATACTTATCATGGACCACCCCCGACTCGACCTGCTCGTCGCTTCCACTCTTTCCGTTTTCGAGCTACTACTAGATCTCATCCCTCTGCTTCTCAAGTGATTCGAGAAGAGACTCCTATACCTAGTCCGATGAGTACGGTTCATGGGACACCTTCAGCGGACCCAGTGCCCAGTGGAAGGGTACCCACTCAGTCGGAGGAGGTAGAGGAGGATCCGGAGGAGGGTGAGGATGAGGATGAGCCAGTCGAGCACTCCACTAGGAGCCAGTGGGGAGTTGGGGATCCACCAGGTGATGCATAGTATAGATGATTAGGATGTGGGACGGGTGGAGCAGCTACTGGAGACTCTGGAGATCACGCTATGGAGGAGGATCACTGGACCACTTTTGGGATTTCATCTTTTGCTCTATATATATTGTACATATTTTTGGGAGATCTCAGTGACGTGGTCCTATCTTTTAGTTTTATAATATGGACTTGTATTTTGTAAAAACCTGCTATCTCGACTTGACTTGGATGTATGTTGACTCTTTTTATGGATGATGATATATATATATCTATTTTCTTTCTATAAATAATTTGTACATGTGAATTATCAAGTCAAGGTCTCTATTTTTCGCTTACTCTGATAATTACGGTATTTCACTTTAATAAAAAAAATAAAATAAAAATGATTTCATAAATGATTCTGGAAAGATTTTTTTAATAACCACTAATGAATACCAAGTTATTTTACAAGAGCTTTATAAAAGAGTTTTTAATTATATCTCTTCTCGAGCAAGTCCCTATATTCTATTCAAATAACAACAGAGAAATTCTCTTTAATAAAGTAGTATAATAAAGGAACGTTACACATTTATGGTATCAGAGCATAATGGTCCTGATTCTTGATCCTCCCAAGCATAACCTGCCAGAAGTTGCTACAGCTGGGTAAAGTTTCTTAGCTATTTGATTTATTTCATATGGCTTAGTTCTATTAGTGATAGTTTAGAATATAACGAGATAGATTTCAAAGTTTAGATAGATCTTTAACGACATAGGTCCATAATGCAGGCTCACTATGGCATCGTGATATAGAGATCATACGAACGATCTGCTAGAAAGGATGGCTACAGTGTTAGAAAATTTGCAGCAGAATCAACATCAGCAACATCAACCTCAGCCCGTTAATCCACCTCCAGCAGGTGCGATAGCTGCAGAAGCCAAAACTTTGTCTGATTTCAAGAGTTGCAATCCCTCAAAGTTTGCTGGTGGGTTTAAACCATAAGAAGCTAACAAGTGGATCTTAGAGATGGACAAGATCTTTAGAACTTTAGAATGCTCCGACGCCCAGAGGATAGCTTATGCTGTGTTCATGCTGGAGGGAGAAGCGGAACATTGGTGGAATCATACTGCCCAGTTACTTGCTCATGAAGGAAGAGAGGTAACTTGGGAAGTATTCATGGGAGAATTTCTCGAAATATTTTCCTGAAGATTTAAGGAGGAAGAAAGAGGTTGAGTTTCTACAACTTAGACAAGGCAGCATGAGTGTAGGTGAATATGCTGCGAAATTTGAATAACTAATGAAATACTCCCCTTACTATCAGATGAATCCAGACGAGAGAAGTAAATGTATCAAATTTGAGGGAGGACTGAGACGACCCGAATTGAAGTCGGTGTTCAGTTATCAAAAGATTCAAAGTTTCCTTACGCTGGTAGATATGTGTAGGATGTATGAGGATGATAAAAAGGCGGAGACAGTTCAGATTGTAGAAGGAAAGAAGGAACATCTAGGATATGGTCCGCAGAAGCGGAAGGGGCATGACCACCGTAACAAAGGCCCTTATTCTCATAAGAATAGGGGGAAGGGCAAGATGTCTGATGATCGAAACACCTCTTACAATAATGCTCCTTATTGTGAGAAGTGCAGGCGTCATCACTTTGGAAAATTCTGTTGGTCTCACAGTGGGTGTTTTAACTGCGGGAAACCTGGTCATTTCTCTCGCGATTGTAAGGAACCACCCAAGAACACTCCAAGAGGATCTATGGACAAGCCAGTGACTCAAGGTCGAGTTTTCACCCTTAGTGGTGCTGAGGCAAACCAAGCCCCGGGACTCATGCAAGGTACTTATCTGCTCAATGATCAACCTTGTAGAATTTTATTCGATTCAGGAGCCACTCATTCATTTGTTTCATTTGAATGTGTGAATCGTTTGAAATTGCCTGTGTCTGAATCACCCTATTGTCTTAGGGTAGAGACCCCTACTAACCCTCCTGTAATCGCTTCAAAGGTGTGTCTTAATTGTAAAATTAGAATAGTAGATCGTTTCTTTCATTTAAATTTGATCTGCCTCCCTTTGTCCCAATTGGATGTAATTTTGGGCATGGATTGGATGGCTAGCAATCATGTGGTTATTGATTGTGCTAAGAAGACGCTCTTATTCAAGGATTCGATCTCGGAGAAGTATCTCTGCTTGGTCTCTGTTGTTGAGCCGGAGAAAGAAGAAAGGTCCGTGGAAGAGATTCCGATTGTTCGGGAATTTCCGGAAGTGTTTTCCGAAGAAATGTCGGGATTACCACCCAAGAGGGAGATTGAGTTTGGAATCGAGCTGATTCGAGGAACTGGTCCCATTTCTATTGCTCCTTATAGAATGGCACCACCCAAGATGGTCGAATTAAAGAATCAGATTGAGGAGTTGCTGCAAAAACAACTTATTAGGCCAAGTGTATCCCCATGGGGTGCTCCGGTGTTGTTTGTCAAGAAGAAAGATGGAAGCCTTAGGATGTGCGTGGATTATAGACAGTTAAATAAGGTGACCATAAAGAACAAGTATCCTTTGCCAAGGATAGATGATCTCATGGATCAAGTGAGAGGAGCTTCGGTGTTTTCTAAGATCGATCTGAGATCTGGGTATCATCAGATCAGAATCAAGGAGGAAGATATCCCTAAGACTGCATTTCGATCTCGATACGGACATTATGAATAAGTTGTAATTGTAACATCCCAAAATCCGATCCATTGAAAAATGCGAGTTAACAAAAACTTTTTCATAATGAAAGTGTGAAAACCAAAAGTACTTTTCATAAGGGTGGTATTTCCTTTACAAAATATTCTGAGTGTAAAATACTTATATAATACAAACTCCCAAAAACCCCTTTTTACACCCAGAGCATTGGTCTTCACAACTCGATCCTTCTGCAAAAGGATTCGGATGACGAGACGTCATCCTGGCTGCTTCTTCTAGACACCTCCACTCCTACAGGAGTGACTTCAGTCCTGTCCTTTGAAAGAACCTACCACCACAGACATGGTAGTATGGGAGTCAGTCACTTGTCATATCGCCTAAGCAGATTATATGATTGGTCAAACACAATCATTACAGATATCATTTCAACATAATAAAAGCATGCCCAAGAGTCTTATTAAACAACATTGGCTAAAACCATTAATTTCTCATGCAATGCATGCACGTCTCTCAAATCATTTCTCCATAATCAACTCTTCCAGAAAACAACACTCTGGGATAGGCAATCATGCGCTCGATGTTTCCACAACCTGTATAGCGGCCACACCGTTCTATACTAGAACCCCATCGACCACGATCTTAAAATGATACAAGGGGATGATCCCTGAACCATTGTCCACCAATAGTTCTAGGTCCTTGTCATTTCTACGGTGGCGGCCACACCGTTCCAACCGTCTCATGTAGCGGCCACACCGTACTACATGGTTTCCAATCCCGCATGCACCTCACTGAACGATTCCCTGTACACCATGCATGAGATGCGTCACACATATATTAATCATCACATCATACACATGGCGGCCACACCGTTCCATGCCTTCATATAGCGGCCACACCGTACTATATGGAATCACATACATATGGCGGCCACACCGTTCCACATGTCTTCGTATAGCGGCCACACCGTTCCATACGGAAATCCATAACACATACCCCACATATGGCGGCCACACCATTCCACATGTCTTCGTATAGCGGCCACACCGTACTATACGGAATCCTTTAAGCATAATGACTTCTTGCAGGAGTTAGTCCATAACTTATGGAAATCAGGGTGAACCCACTTATCCAACATTCACATATCCGAATAGGGCACAAGCCCTAACGCATTTGGATTGAATCCTCATACTCAACAAACATCACCACTCTTGCATTATCATTACTACTCCTTAAGTCATTGTCTATTGATATCTCAAAGCATTAATTATTCCGTAGGTTCAATTTCAGTTATTAACCACACCAACCTTAAATGGAGACATCAGACTTACTCCACTTATCATGCTGAGGTACTAACCTCTTTCTAATGTCTTTTAAACCTTTAACTTCTCATGTTCTAAGACCTGGATTACCTGTTGGGATTCTGGCAAGTGTACCAGATCGTACAAGTAATAAAGTGATAAATAGAGTATCGTTCCCAACGAGGACTGAAATTGATTCTAATAATTCTCACCTATTCGTAGTTACTAAATGAAAATTAAATTAAAATTCAATTGTTTGAGTGATTGTTGATTTAAATGAATTAAAACAAATAAATAAAACGATTCTTGAACAATGGGAAAAAGCGGGACGTAGTTTCGATGAAGGTTCCTAAAACATTTAACAACGAATTGATTTGTTTTCCTAAATTCTGAATTTGTTTTGCAAAGGTAGAAAACGCCTAATGTCTTAGCACGTTTCCGTATTTTAGGTATTAATCTCCCAATGATGTCTCAAGAGAGCCTTAAAAACCTAACCCTTAATTAAGTTCAATCAAAACTTGTAAAATTATCCAATTCATAGAAAACATGTCTGTGCCTATGCAATTGAACTGTTTGATTATTAGGCTAAATCCTAAATTCATATGTCTATTCATAAAGGATTTCCAAAAGTCATGAACTGCGCACATTCACGAACAACAATAAAAATATAATCAAACACAGAATTTATAATGGAAAAAACAAAATCAATTCATTGCATAAACATTAACAAGGTTCCATGTTCATCTACTCCTACATCCCAAAGAAGGGTTTAGTTCATAATGGGAAGAAGAAAAGAAATACAAGTGATAAAGAGTGACATAATTACCACTAATCCTTGCCTCTAATCTCCGTGTTCTTCGCAAAAACCAATGCAAAAACTCTATTCCAAGTGTTCTGAATGAATCCTCATTACCAATCCTAATATATTTAAGTAAAAAGATAAAACAAATCCCTTCCAAATCCTAAAAGATAAGAAAATCGCAGCTGATATCTGCGCCACTCGCCCAGGCGAGAATAAGGCTCGCCTGGGCGAGTTTCTGACTGTGAAAATTAGCAATTTAAACCCATTTTTTAAAACAGAAGACCCCACTCGCCTGGGCGAGTAATAAGCTCGCCTGGGCGAGTTCTGCACTTTTTCACCAATTTTCATTGCTGTGCTCCGAACTTCTGATTCCAAGGCTTGCTTTTTCCTTCTTTTCCATAAATCATCAAATTAAGCCTCTAAAACCTGAAATTCACAACAATTTGATACAAAATCCTCACGGCTCTCGTTCAGCACATTAGTAAGCGAAATTTCCATCTTTTTCCTAAAATACTTAAGAAACAAGCCAAAATTACTAAGAAAAAGGGTTAAAATTCATCCAAAAACATCATATATTGAGCTCAAATCACTCCCCCAAACTCAGCATTTTGCATGTCCCAGGCAAAAGTAAAACAAAAATTCACAACTTAAGACCACTTTCTCTATCAAGATAAATCAATCCAATTAAGAAACTCGACCCACTTTCTTCAAAACTTTTCTTCACAAACACATAATCCAATCAAAACTGGTCAGAAGGGCAATCTCCAAAAGAACAATGTGGCTAGCAAACAACTCACAACTCACAAATCTCTCTCATGTGAATCAAGGTTTAAAAAATATGCACTCAAGTTCTAGAATCACAATGTGTTACCATAAGCTTGACTATAGACCTACATCTCCACTGAATTTATCGACAACATGCACAAATCATAAGGTCTTTATTTGGTTGTAACGGGGCCATGGCTAAAAGTGTCAGGTGGGATAAAAGAATAAAAGGATAACCAAAGGGCTTTATCAATGAAATCAAAACACTTCCCTTTTAAATTATGAAATGAGCAATAAGGTAATTACACAATCATACTCAATTCACTTGATTTTTCCTTTCCTTTCTTTTTTTTTTCTCTTTTTTTTTATTTCTATTCTTTTCTTCTTTTTAAATTATTATTATTATTTTTTTTAAGAAGAGAAATAGAAACACAAATTTTTAAGCACTTACACTTCCACCATTTTTCCTAACATTCCACTTAATTGCTCATTCATAACTTCAAAGGTACTTCACAAGAGTAATTCAACTTATGTAGGGTACCAAAGAAAATCACCAAATCTCAAAGCTCAAAATGGGCAACTAAGGGATCATTATGTCTCAAAAATATGTTGAAAGCCACAAAAACACAAACCTAAGTGCCTTAATCATGTTCATGCATGCAATCAATTGTCAATTTTAAAAAGGTCACAAGTCAAGTTCTAGAACACATAGTAAAAGAGAACACACTCATGAAAGAAATGGGGATTTAAAAATTCAGTCATCAATTATCAATTACTACCCCTTTTGTGTATAGGCCCAAAATCTCACAGGTAAGGTCATTTTGCTAAACACATATTCTCAAAGAGTTTGCCCAAGTAACCAATTTTTTAAAGAATTACACATTCAATCCAAGCAGTTTATGTTAGAGAAGTGAGCTTCGTTCCTAAACCAGACATCTAAACCTATCAACAGAAAGAAAATCCTAAGCCTAGAATAATCACCTGCTTCTACCAGTACATAACTAACACAAAGCTAGGGAAAATCATCAAGTCATGAAAAAAATTTTATTTTGTTGGACTCCCCCAAACTTGAAAATTAGCTTGTCCTCAAGAAACACACTTACCCTAAACAACAAAAGAAAAATAAAATAAATAGAAAAAGAGACTTCCCTCTCAAAATGCAATCGGAACATCGAGGGGAGACACATGTCCTCCCCCAAACTTAACACCTGCCACTACAATTAAATCCAAGGTGCGTCAGGCACCACCAAATATCACCTGTGACAAATGCAATCCAACTACACAAATTGATTAAAGTCAACACGACACACAAACGGAAATAAACAAAATATCTGGAAACACAAAAGTGCCACACCAAGGCACAAACAAAAGTACTACAGGTCTGATTACAAATCTCCAAAGTAACATGACAACCTAAATCAACTAGGACAAATCGCCTCCAATAACATCAAACCACAAGTCTCACACCCCACCAGCATCAGCATCCTCATCCATGCCATCCTCATCACTCTGATCCAAAACCTGAAAATCCTCCTGAGAATATGGAGGCAATGGAAAAGGGATACTCATCTGCTCCGTCACCGAGCGCAAGGCATCCTGGACTATCTGATTCCGGCGCATCTCGCGCTGGAAATACTCATTTTGACGGCTCTGCCTGCGCAAAAGCCGCTCCATCATACTAGTCAGCCCAGTCATATCACCACCACCACGGTCGCGCCCTCGTCCCCGAGGAGCAGCTGGAACCTGAAGCTCTACAGGCATGGGCTCATTGTTACCAAGCTCACGCTTAGCAGTATCCACATATCGCTCATAAACCTTCATATTCATCCGTTTGGCCGGTGTAAGCTCTAACAGATCATCTCCCAAATCCACCTCCCTGTCTAAACACAGCTTGGTAATCACCGCAGGCAACCCAAATGAGCTCGGGTTGCTTTCCCGCGCCATGTGAAAAATATACTCTGACATCAGAAATCCAGTATCAACCCTCATACCCCGCATAATCCCATAGACAATCCGCATGATAAAAGGTTTGATATCGGTTTCATGAGACTGGGGATGCAAATTGTGCATGACAAAGTAGGCCCAAAAACGAGCGACAGGGCGGAGAAATTTTGCTGTCACATGCTTAACGGTATTGTTAGAACCATGATTCCAATCTCTGTCGGGCAAGAAGAGAGTGTTTTTGATATCATCCAAGCTCTGGGGATCAAGGATGTCCCTAAGATAGTATTGCACAAAATTAGTGGGTTCAGCATAATCAGGGAATCCTAACACTTTGTTAATCTCATGCTGGCCATAATCAATTTCGACCCCCCGGACCCAGCTCTTGCGACAACCTGGATTTTGTTGCTCACGATAATGTGCGTGAGCAAAAAATTCCCAAATTAAGGGTTTACTCATGTTGTCTGGGGGTGATTCAGTAAAAGGTGTCCACTCTAATTGAATCAATGGGTCGTAAATTGCAGGAACAACCATAATGCCCCCCTTGATGTCCTCAATACTAGTATCCGGGGTAATACCTTTCCCCACTACTCTTTCGGTGTAGAACTTTCTGGCTAGTTGGTGTTCAAAATTTCTTGAATAGGGTCGACTAGAGCTACTAGCAAGCCTAGGTTTCTTACCCTTGTCCCTGGAAGCCATTATGTTCAGAAAAATTCCTAAGTGGCAAATCAACAAACACCTTGTGGGCACTAGAACTCAAAGTCCTAAAAAGTGTAAATCAAGTGCAAACACTACCCAAAAACAAGACCTAAGCCATTAATCAGAGGGGAGACAAGAGATGAAGGATACTTACCCACAATTATAGTGCAAAATTCGTAACCCTAGAGGAGAGAGATGAGAACCCGAATTGGAGTGAGATAAGAACAACACCTTCAAGCATGTGACAAGGAGGAGCAAGGGGGAATGATTTGTGGTGGAGAAAGTGGAAGAAAGTGGTGGAGAAGGGTGGTTTGGTGCGATTTTGGGGTTGAGGAGGGTTGAGAGAAGAAGGAGGCGGCTGAGAAGAAGCAAGGGAGAATGTTGGGGGTCGAAACCCCCTTTTTCGTATTTCAAAGTGCTGAACTTATCGCCACTCGCCTGGGCGAGGGTCATGGCTCGCCTGGGCGAGTCCCTTAATTTCCTTCGCAACGTACAGACCCCCTAACCCGCCTGGGCGGATCTGACGCTCGCCTGGGCGGGTTTTTCACGGGTTTGCCACTTCTCTTCATTCTTTTAAGAATTCAAATTTGAACCCCTTTGCACCCCACCCGCCTGGGCGAAATTGATGCTCGCCTAGGCGGGTTTTTCACGGTTTTGCCAATTTTTTTCTTTTTTCACGAATTCAGTTTTTGAACCCCCTTTCACCCCAACTCGCCTGGGCGCACAGGTGCCGCGCCCAGGCAAGTTCATCAGACCTGTAGATTTTTTTTTTAAACAATAAAATCCTACATTAAAAGAAAAATAAAATTAAAATTAAAATTACTATGAAAGAGCTACTTACCACCGGGTTGCCTCCCAGCAAGCGCTTGTTTAACGTCCCGAGCCTGACGGTTGACCCCTTCTCAAGAACTAAGGGTCTTTGAGCTCAACCGAAGATGAACTCTGATCAATGACTCCACCACGATATACCCTAAGTCGCTGTCCATTCACTTTAAAAGTGTCCCCAGTCTTGGGGTCCTTAATTTCAATAGCGCCAAAAGGTGAGACCTGCACAATCACAAAAGGACCAGACCATCTAGATTTAAGCTTTCCAGGGAAAAGCTTAAGTCTAGAGTTAAATAGCAAAACTAATTGTCCAGGTTCAAACTTCTTATTAGTCAATTTCTTGTCATGCCACTTTTTAGTTTTTTCTTTAAAATCACGAGAAGTGTTATATGCTTGCTCTCTGAACTCATCAAGTTCAGTTAGCTGCAATAACCTCTTCTCACCTGCAGGTTGCACATCCAAGTTCAAAAATTTAGTTGCCCAATATGCCTTGTGAAGTAACTCCACTGGCAAATGACAATTTTTACCATAAACAACCTGGAAAGGTGACATGCCAATGGGTGTCTTATAAGCAGTTCTATACGCCCACAAGGCGTCATCCAACTTTTTTGACCAGTCTTTCCTAGTGCTATTAACAGTTTTTTCTAAGATTCTCTTAAGAGACCTATTTGACACCTCTACTTGACCACAAGTTTGTGGATGGTATGGGGTAGCTACTTTGTGGTGCACCCCATATTTAGACAAGGCTTTCTCCATAACCTGATTGCAAAAATGACTCCCACCATCACTAATAAGTACTCTAGGTACTCCAAACCTGCTAAAGATATTTTTCCTCAAGAAGTTCACAACTACAGCAGAGTCATTGGTGGGAGTGGATATTGCCTCCACCCACTTTGATACATAATCAACCCCCACAAGAATGTACCTGTTGTTATAGGAAGGGGGAAAGGGGCCTACAAAGTCTATGCTCCACACATCAAAAACTTCAACTTCCAGAATGCCTTGAAGAGGCATTTCATCTTTCCTGGAGATATTCCCAACCCTTTGGCATCTATCACAGTTCATCACATGGGTCCTAGCATCTTTAAAAATGGTGGGCCAGTAATACCCACATTGTAAAACTCTAGAAGCTGTCTTTTCACTGCTATAATGACCAGCATATAGTGAATTGTGACAATGCCAAAGGATGTCAGGAATTTCCTCTTGGGAGGCACAACGCCTGATCACTCCATCTGCACTCCTCCTGAACAAGAATGGTTCATCCCAAAAATAAAACTTGGCATCATGTAAAAACTTTTTCTTT
The DNA here is from genome assembly GCA_037953625.1 of Crotalaria pallida. Taxonomy (NCBI): domain Eukaryota; kingdom Viridiplantae; phylum Streptophyta; class Magnoliopsida; order Fabales; family Fabaceae; genus Crotalaria; species Crotalaria pallida. The sequence continues at coordinate 57,926,765 of CM075651.1, forward strand.
TGTTGCCAAGTCATATCCTTAGGAATCACATTCGCTGCTAAATAATTAGCTAAATCAGCATACCATGGGAGTTCAGATGCAGCAAACAGGTGTTCATCAGGGAATTTTTCTTCAATTGGAACCTGATTATCCCTATTACTATCCTCAAGGGGGAGCCTAGATAAGTGATCAGCAATAACATTCTCTACCCCCTTTTTATCTCTTATTTCCAAGTCGAACTCTTGCAAGAGCAAGATCCACCTAATCAGTCTTGGCTTAGCATCGTGCTTAGCCAATAGGTGCCTTAAAGCAGCATGATCTGTGAACACTATCACTTTCGAGCCTATCAAATAGGCACGAAACTTGTCCATTGCAAAAATCACTGCCAAGAGTTCTTTTTCAGTGGTCGTGTAATTAGTTTGTGCACTGTTCAACACACGACTAGCATAATAGATTGCATGAAAAACTTTATTAATTCTTTGACCAAGTACAGCTCCTATTGCGTGGTCACTTGCATCACACATTAGTTCAAAAGGTTCACCCCAATTGGGGGCAACCACTATAGGAGCTGTAATCAATCTCTCTTTCAAAAGTTCAAAAGATTTCATGCAATTATTATAAAAATGAACTCAGCATCCTTCTCCAGTAAATTTCATAGGGGTTTTGCAATTTTCGAAAAATCTTTAATGAATCTCCGGTAGAAACCGGCATGACCCAAAAAACTTCTTATCCCTTTAACATTTACTGGAGGAGGTAGATTTTTGATGACATCAATCTTTGCTTGATCAACCTCAATACCCTTTTCAGAAATCTTATGTCCTAAACCTATCCCCTCCCTGACCATGAACTGACACTTTTCCCAGTTAAGGATTAGATTAGTTTCTTGACATCTTTCTAACACTTTGCCAAGATTGGCAAGACATGCATCAAAGGACGACCCGTAGACCAAGAAGTCATCCATAAAAACCTCAATGAAATTTTCGACCATGTCGGAGAATATAGCCAACATACACCTTTGAAAAGTCGCAGGTGCGTTGCAAAGCCCAAAGGGCATTCTCCGATAGGCAAAAATCCCAAAGGGGCAAGTAAAAGCAGTTTTTTCCTGGTCTACAGGATCGACACAGATTTGATTGTAACCTGAATATCCATCCAAAAAACAATAGAATGCATATCCTGCTAATCTTTCCAACATTTGGTCCATAAAGGGTAATGGGAAATGATCTTTCCGGGTGGCATTGTTTAATCTCCTATAATCAATGCACACACGCCACCCAGAAACAGTGCGGGTTGGTATTAGTTCATCTTTATCAGATTTTACCACAGTTAACCCCCCCTTCTTAGGCACTACTTGCACTGGGCTAACCCAAGTGCTGTCGGAGATGGGGTAGATAATGCCTACATCTAGAAGTTTGACTACCTCCTTTCTCACGACTTCCTGCAAAGTCGGATTCAGCCTCCTCTGAGGCTGAATTACTGGCTTAAAATTCTCCTCAAGGAGAATCTTATGCATGCAGAAACTGGGGTTAATCCCCTTCAAATCAGACACACACCATCCTAAAGCAGCTTTGTATTGCCTCAAAATTCTCATTAATTTCTCAGTTTCAGTTTCAGTCTAGGCATTACTAATTATAACTGGATAGAGTTTAGTGTCATCTAAGAATTCATACCTGAGGTTTGGTGGAAGAGTTTTGAGCTCTGGAACTGCCCGCTCCTCCTTTTCATGCCTCTTCAGCTCCTTCATCTGATCTGTCTTTGTGTAAGCTGGAGGTGCATCCAATCTGGCCACCACCTCCACAACCTTGTTTTCTTCACTCTTCTCATGTGTCAGAGCTGCTGCCAACACATCTCCATGCCCAATTTGCTCAAAAGTAGACGTGACTAGAGTGTCAACCACGTCCACCAAAAAGCATTGGGAGTTGTCCATTGGATTCTTCATGGACCGGTAGACATTGAATGAGACCTCTTCTTCATGAACCCGGAGCTTGAGCTTGCCCTGTTGAACATCTATGAGGGCTCGCCCAGTGGCTAGAAAAGGCCTACCCAGGAGGAGAGGAATGTCTGAATCCTCCTCCATATCCAAAATAACAAAGTCAGCAGGGAAGATGAACTTGTCCACCTTGATAAGCACATCCTCCACTTTCCCATAGGGCCTCTTCACAGACCGATCAGCCAACTGAAGACACATCATTGTCGGCTTTGCTTCTCCAATTCCAAGCTTCTTGAAGATGGAGAGGGGAATCAGATTGATGCTTGCCCCTAAATCGCACAGAGCTTTGCCAATATCAAATCCCCCAATGTTACAAGGGATTGTGAAACTCCCAGGATCTTTTAGCTTCTGAGGAAGCTTCCTTTGTAGAATTGCACTGCATTCCTCTGTGAGAAGCACAGTCTCATCATCTTGCATCTTCCTTTTGTTGGTCAAGAGCTCTTTCATGAATTTCGCATATGTAGGCATCTGCTCGAGTGCCTCTGCGAAGGGAATGTTGATCTGGAGCCTCTTGAACACCTCCATGAACTTGGCAAATTGCTTCTTGTTTTCCTCTTTTTTCAACCGCTGAGGAAAAGGAACCTTGAGAGATATCTGAGGTTTCTTCTCTCCTTCCTGAGTTGCAGTTGAATTCTTATTTTGTTGCACTTCAGGAGTTGAGTCCTCAGCTGGTTGTTCCTTGGCCTCTTCCTTCTCAAGCACCACCTCATCACTCTTCTTCTGTGGCTCCTCAAGAGACTTGCCACTTCGAAGAGTAATGGCCTTGCAATTCTCTCTGGGATTTGGAATGGTGTCACTGGGAAAGGTTCCCGGTGATCTCTCTGACATCTGCTTGGAAAGTTGACCCATCTGAACCTCCAGATTGCGAATGCTGGCACCCTGGTTTTTGAAGTTGGCTCGCGTCTCCTCAACAAAATTATTGGTTGTTAGAGCGAGCTTCTCAATTGCTGCCTCCCAAGGTGCCTGCTGCTTCTCTTGTGGTGGCTGGAGTGCTGGACTGCGCCACGAGAAGTTAGGGTGATTTCTATACCCTGAGTTGTAGGTGTTTGAGTAAGGATTGTTCCACTGTCCTCCTCCCACAAAATTAGCCTGTTCATCATTACCTGTGCTAGTACTAACTTCAAATGCACACTCACCATTACGGTGGTTGCCTTTACAGAAATCACATGTTAGTAATAAAGCAGAAGTGTCAGAAGGGATAGGAGGTATACCTGTTGAAGCATTCATTTGGACCTGACCCAATTTCTGGGTCAATGCAGCTATCTGTTGCTGCATCTCTTTATTTTGTGCAAATAAAGCTTGCACATTCTCAGGCTCCAAATCACTCTTCTTCATGATACGCTTCCTAACAGTGGCCCGACTGCTGTTATGAGCCATCTTCTCAATCAACTGCCTGGACTCTATGGCAGTTTTGCTCTCAAATGAACCTTGTGATGCACAATCGACCAAGTGCTGATTGGCTTGACTCAATCCATCATAGAATGTCCTCATTTGCAACCATTCAGGCATAGAGTGATTGGGGCCCCTCTTCAACATCTGCTTGTACCTTTCCCACGCCTCATGTAATGACTCTCCATCTTGCTGAGCGAAGGCGTTGATTTCTTGCCTAAGCTGAGCTTGCCTGGAGGGTGGGAAGTACTGGTCCACAAAAATCGTAGCCAATTTGTCCCAAGTGAGAAAGCTCCCTTGTGGTTGAGACCGGACCCATTTAAGTGCATTTCCCTTTAATGAAAGAGGAAAAAGCCGCAACCATATTGCATCATCACTCGCACCTTGAATCTTGAAGAAGTCCAAGTAACTCAAGAACATGGCTATATGATCACTTGGGTCCTCGTCTGGGGCACCACTGAATTGATTTTGTTGCAGCATGTTTATATATGCCCCCTTGATGTCAAAGTGTGCAGCAGTGACCGCAGGTGGTACTATGCTAGTACCAATTAAGGTCGGGTCGACTAAGGAGTAATCAGCCAATGTCCGTCTGTCAGGTTCTGTCTCATTCTCAACCTGGCGCTCACGCTCGTCAGCCATTATTCTTGCTCGCTCTTTTTTCTCTCGTTGGGCTTGTTTCCTTAACTTCTTCGCTGTCAACTCGATCTCGGGATCGAATTGAAGGCTGCTGAAATCACCTGCAGAACGCAAGTGCATATACCAAACTCGGCAAAGAGGGTTAATAGCACCTGTTGAGTGAATAAGAACGATTAAAAATAAAAGGCTAGAGAAAACTTCCACTAAGTAACTACTAAGAGTACCAAAAAATTACTAGAATCTAATTTTTAGTCCCCGGCAACGGCGCCAAAAACTTGTTGGGATTCTGGCAAGTGTACCAGATCGTACAAGTAATAAAGTGATAAATAGAGTATCGTTCCCAACGAGGACTGAAATTGATTCTAATAATTCTCACCTATTCGTAGTTACTAAATGAAAATTAAATTAAAATTCAATTGTTTGAGTGATTGTTGATTTAAATGAATTAAAACAAATAAATAAAACGATTCTTGAACAATGGGAAAAAGCGGGACGTAGTTTCGATGAAGGTTCCTAAAACATTTAACAACGAATTGATTTGTTTTCCTAAATTCTGAATTTGTTTTGCAAAGGTAGAAAATGCCTAATGTCTTAGCACGTTTCCGTATTTTAGGTATTAATCTCCCAATGATGTCTCAAGAGAGCCTTAAAAACCTAACCCTTAATTAAGTTCAATCAAAACTTGTAAAATTATCCAATTCATAGAAAACATGTCTGTGCCTATGCAATTGAACTGTTTGATTATTAGGCTAAATCCTAAATTCATATGTCTATTCATAAAGGATTTCCAAAAGTCATGAACTGCGCACATTCACGAACAACAATAAAAATATAATCAAACACAGAATTTATAATGGAAAAAACAAAATCAATTCATTGCATAAACATTAACAAGGTTCCATGTTCATCTACTCCTACATCCCAAAGAAGGGTTTAGTTCATAATGGGAAGAAGAAAAGCAATACAAGTGATAAAGAGTGACATAATTACCACTAATCCTTGCCTCTAATCTCCATGTTCTTCGCAAAAACCAATGCAAAAACTCTATTCCAAGTGTTCTGAATGAATCCTCATTACCAATCCTAATATATTTAAGTAAAAAGATAAAACAAATCCCTTCCAAATCCTAAAAGATAAGAAAATCACAACTGATATCTGCGCCACTCGCCCAGGCGAGAATAAGGCTCGCCTGGGCGAGTTTCTGACTGTGAAAATTAGCAATTTAAACCCATTTTTTAAAACAGAAGACCCCACTCGCCTGGGCGAGTAATAAGCTCGCCTAGGCGAGTTCTGCACTTTTTCACCAATTTTCATCGCTTTGCTCCGAACTTCTGATTCCAAGGCTTGCTTTTTCCTTCTTTTCCATAAATCATCAAATTAAGCCTCTAAAACCTGGAATTCACAAAAATTTGATACAAAATCCTCACAGCTCTCGTTCAGCACATTAGTAAGCGAAATTTCCATCTTTTTCCTAACATACTTAAGAAACAAGCCAAAATTACTAAGAAAAAGGGTTAAAATTCATCCAAAAACATCATATATTGAGCTCAAATCATTACCAAGTAGACATGATCATGCTTATCAAATCCTTTCCCAACATCATACCCAAATCTTGAACTATTAGTCACATTCAATATCCTCCAATGCAAACATGAGCATTTTCACTCCAAAGAGAACATGATGATTATTTCACAATTCATTCCATGTGAACCAACTTAACTAGTGATTGAACTCAAATAATGGCTCTTGCCCCATATGCAATCTTCACCCTCATATTTAGCACTAGGAAAGCATCTAATGCAAGTAAGATGTTCATATTTATTGCATTTTCAAATTTACAATTTAAGTTATCAGCATGATGCATGAGTCTAGCTCTCAATCCTCCAGAATGAATGCAATACCTAAACTTAAAAGAATTGATTGGTATATCCCACTTAATAATATCTCGTATTATTAAGTCAATAACTTTACATTATCATCAATCAATCTCTTTTAAGTCCTAGATTATTTGGACTATTATCACTTAAGTGTAAACAAAATGATTCAGAATTGAAAATGACATTTCTTAATTTTCTAAACAGAAATACTCGAGTATTTTCCATAATACTCGAGTAGTTCATCAGTTTCCAGTTTTTACTCGAGTAGTTCATAAATATACTCGAGTCGTTCATGTCTTTTCAGAAAAACTAAGTTTCAGAACTTCATAAATATACTCGAGTAATTCATGAGATACTCGAGTAGTCCATTACCCAGAATACTCTAGTAGTTCGTGTATTACTCGAGTGTCCAATCTGATTCTCAAGTTGGTGCGCCAATTTTCACTCTGGTGCACCACGAAATACTCGAGTATTAAGCCAAATACTCGAGTATATGCAGACAGAACAGAGTGAAACTTGGTTTTTACATACCATTTTCAATTCTAATCATTTCTACTTCAATCCAATGATCCACAGAGTTCATATACCATATAACAAGTATGTTCAAACACTTAGAACTCCACAAATTACACAGAATTGAATTTGAGCACCAATTATGCATAAAACCATATTTCCAACAACTTGACATGCCAAATTCAGTTCTGAGTAATTCTAACTCAATCCAATGGTCAAATGAGCACTATTTATATAATTAAAACTTGTCTCAACACAAAGATCCCAACAATTCACAGAGGACCCTATCATGCTCCTATTTATGCATAAACTACATATTATGCAACTCAACATAACAATATTACCTTTACCCACAATTAACATAGAAACTGAGTTTGTACAGCACAAATGCAGTATTTAGAACTTACTCCAAACTTATCCAATGTCCATTGATGGCTTACCATAAGCATACCACATCAAGGTCATGATTTATCACATTTGTCAATTATAACTCAACCAAACTCATAAGTCCCTATAGCTTAATTTCATTAATTCATTTCAGACATTATCCATATTATAAATCAAATGACCAAGTGATTGTCTGAACCTCCAAGTCCAGCAAGCATGTCTTGGTCCAATTCACATAGCACACACAAAACTAAATTCACAATCTATAATCCTAGCAATATGAATGACTTCTCCCATACCTTGAACAACACTTGGACAAGTTCAAAAACACTCAAGAACAGCAGCAGCCACACAACAGCCACCAATCTAGCACACACCACACAATTGAGGATCAAAGTGAGCTCCAAGAACCAGTTGACAGCAACCAAACCCCCACTTTTGAGCTTCGATTCTTCCAACACTCAAACTCTCAACTCACAATTTTGGTGTCTATACAAAGCTCTAGATGTGAGCTTCGTATTGGTTTATGATTTGTGTATCAATTCTCAAGAACAAGATAGAATCGAATCCAAGAACTCAGGAACCCTAACTTCGAATTCCAGAACAAAAATGACCAAAATAGGTTGATCCTTCAACACCATGAGCTTATATACTTAGATCCATCGCTCATGCAGGTCGACACGAAGCCATGGTCATGTCCCTGAGTTGATAACGTGTCAACTCGTGAGGTTTCTGAGTTGGTGACTCAGCCAACGCACTCACGAGTGCAACTCTGTGTAAAATACTCGAGTATTTTCAGAAATACATCTGTCTTTTAGTTAAAATAATAAAAATAAATATTTTTATTTCCTTTTCATCCAAAATCTTCCCATTATTATTTTTAAGTCTTAAAACAGGGACTATTATGTAAAAACATTATTTTCATATGTTAATGATTTTCCAATCCTTTTCATGCATAATAAATCATTAACAATCAAGGATATTAATAAAATAATTAATTACAAATAAACCTTTATAATTAATTTTTATTAATCAGGATTTAAAAATTTGGGGTGTTACAGTAATGCCGTTCGGATTAACAAATGCACCAGCTATTTTCATGGACTACATGAATCGGATTTTTAGACCGTATCTGGATTCATTTGTGGTGGTCTTCATTGATGACATCCTGATATATTCTAAGAGTCCGGAGGAACATGCCGAACACCTCCGAGTAGTGTTGAAGATTCTGAAGGAGAAGCAGCTCTACGCCAAAATCTCTAAGTGTGAGTTTTGGTTAAAGGAAGTTCAGTTCTTGGGGCATGTGATCTCGGAAGGTGGCATAGCTGTTGACCCAGCCAAGGTGGAATCGGTTTTGCAGTGGGTTCAACCAAAGACAGTCACAGAAGTCAGAAGTTTCTTAGGATTCGCCGGATATTATAGAAGATTTATTGAGGGATTTTCGAAGATTGCATTACCCCTCACCAAGCTGACTAGGAAGGATCAACCATTCGTATGGGATGAGAAGTGTGAAAGGAGTTTTCTGATGCTTAAGGAAAGGTTAACATCCTCACCAGTGTTAATCTTACCTGACTCTCACAAGGAGTACGAAGTGTACTGTGATGCATCGGGACAAGGACTTGGGAGTGTCCTAATGCAAGAAGGAAAGGTTGTGGCGTATGCATCTCGTCAACTGAAAGTTCACGAGGTAAACTACCCCACCCATGATTTGGAACTTGCTGCAATAGTCTTTGCACTGAAGATATGGAGGCATTATCTCTATGGCACTACGTTTCGGGTGTTTAGTGACCATAAGAGTTTGAAGTACTTATTTGACCAGAAGGAGTTAAATATGAGACAGCGTCGATGGATGGAATTTTTGAAAGACTACGACTTTGAGCTTCATTACCATCCTGGTAAGGCCAATGTTGTAGCAGACGCTTTGAGCCGTAAAGCAATTTATGCGAGTTCCATGATGATCAAGGAAGCGGCTTTGATTGAAGAGTTTCGGGATCTAAGCCTGGTGATGCAAGTGGAACCAGGTCAGATTACGTTGGGTATGTTGCAAATTTCTAGCGAATTCTTGGCTCGAATTCAAGAATTGCAACGTGAAGATCCGGAATTGCGAGAGAAGAAGAAGTTAATGGAAGAAGGAAAAGAGTCAGATTTTTCAGAAGGCTCGGATGGAATTTTTCGTTTTAAAACGAGAATTTGCATACTGAAGGACTCGGAGATTAGGAGGATGATTTTGGATGAGGCACATAAGAGTCAGATGAGCATGCACCCTGGATCGACAAAGATGTACCAGGATTTGAAAAGCATGTTTTGGTGGCCTGGTCTTAAGAAGGACAAAGCAGACTATGTAGCATCGTGTTTAATCTGCCAAAAAGTTAAAGTGGAACATCAGAAACCTGGAGGAATGTTGCAGCCCCTAGATATTCCACAATGGAAGTGGGATAGTATCTCCATGGATTTTGTGACTGGATTGCCAAGGACAGTAGCAAACCATGACGCAATCTGGGTAATTGTGGATCGTCTTACTAAGTCGGCGCATTTCATTCCGGTGAATATGCACTACTCTTTGGAGAAACTTACCCAAATTTATATTCGGGAAGTGGTACGATTGCATGGAGTACCATCCAGTATTATTTCGGATCGTGATCCGAGATTCATGTCGAGATTCTGGTCAAGTTTGCATCAAGCTCTGGGGACAAAGCTTAAGATGAGTTCAGCTTATCACCCTCAGACCGATGGACAAACCGAAAGGACCATTCAAACTTTGGAGGATATTTTGCGAGCTTGTGTGTTGGAAGAAAGAGGAAGTTGGGATCAGATATTACCACTCGCAGAATTCACATACAACAACGGATATCATACAAGTATTGGTATGGCACCGTTCGAGGCATTGTATGGGAGAAAATGCCAAACCCCACTATGTTGGTTTCAAGTGGGGGAGAATTTGCATCTTGGTCCGGATGTGGTACAACGGACAACCGAGAAGATCAGAATGATTCAAGAAAAAATCAGGACTGCGGTTAGTCGTCAGCAGATTATTCAGATCGAAGAAGAAGACCTTTAGAGTTCGCAGAAGGTGATCATGTATTTCTCAGGATTGTGCCACTAAAGGGTGTGAGTAGAGCACTGAAACCTCAGAAGCTGTCACCTAAGTTTATAGGTCCTTACCAAATCCTTAAGCGAATAGGACCTGTAGCCTATCAAATAGCCCTCCCGCCATCTTTAGCTAACCTGCACAATGTTTTTCATGTCTCTCAATTGAAAAAGTTTGTGCATGATCCAACCTCGATCCTTCAGATTCGTCCAGATGACTTAACCTTACGAGAAAACCTAACCTTTAAAGTTGGCCCAGTAAAAGTGGAAGATAGGAGGACCAAGCAGCTTAGAGGAAAGGAGATTCCGTTGGTCAAAGTTATGTGGCAAAGTGGGAATGTATTCGAGTCAACTTGGGAATTAGAGGATCGAATGCGCGAGGTTTATCCCGAGTTATTTTTGTAAGCTGAATTTCGGGGACGAAATTCCTGTTAAGTGGGGGAGTAGTGTAACACCCCAAATTTCGTTTCCCGATGTAATACAATTATGATTTATGGAAGATTATTTTATAATTATTTTCTTAATCATAATTATATTTCATAAATCAATTAGGATGATTATGAGTTGGTATTGGTATTTGCGAAAATAGAAAAATATTTTAGCAAGAGAATAATATGTGAAAATGAGATTTTTACATATTAGTCCCTGAATGAGGACCTAAAAGCAATATTAGGAAGACTTTGGAGGGAAGGGCATTAAAATAAATATTTTTGAAAATTTGACCAAAAGACTCGAGTATTTCTGGAAATACTCGAGTATTCGAGTCAGTGGAGAACTCGTTAGTGCGGTTGATGAGTCAACGCACGACGATTTCCTTTGGGTGACACGAAAACACTTCGTGGACACGTTAAGGACCTTCGTGTCAAGCTGCATGATGAATGGGAACAAGTATTTAAGCTTGAGGTTGAAGAAAGTGAAGGATTTTGGTGGAAATTTCTCTGAGAATAGCAAGTTAGGGTTCCTAATTTCGTAGCTTGATTTCTCGATCGTGTTTGAGTGTTGAATCGTGAGTGATACACCATTGTGAAGCTCACATCTCGAGCTTTACAAACATATAAAAATTGTGAGTTGAGATTCGTTGTGGAAGGAGAATCGAAGTTGGGAAAACGAGGGTGTTTTGCTGCCCAAGGTTGAGGACTGAAGTCTGGAGCTCACTTTCAATTTGGATTGTGGTAAGCTCCTGAACCCTATGACCCTCAAATTCGTTTATACCTCTAGTTTAAGTTGCAGAGAATTAATCCTAATCATTTTCCCCAATTTTTAAACCAATTTTGCATGTTGAATCCTCTGCTTTTGGTACTCTGTTCAACTATGGCTGCATGCAAGGATTTTTGAGGTTTCACATTTCCAGCCAATTTCTCTGCAATCTTAGTGTTGATTCACGAATTAGAGGTAAGGGTGAAGCTTCTAATTCACTAGAATAAGTTTAAATTATGTGAAATTAGGATGGGAGTCAATAAATGACTCCATGGGCATAGTTGGAAATAGGTTTGAGGCTTAGAGGCCTTTTCTGGGTTCAATGAGAGTTTGGACATGTTTATTTGGTCACATGCAAGGTGTACCAAAGCTGAAAATGTGATGAATATGTGTAGAATATATTTTGGTATGTTAAGTTGTGGAAAGATTGGAATTTATGCATAATTGGTGAAATCCTGTGATTCAGTGTTAGATGTTGTTAATTCAGTATTGGAAATGTGTAATGTAAGCTAGATTGATCTTTGGTTTGGACTGGAATGGCCTATAATCGAAAATGGTATGTTAAAACTAAAATTTCAGTGTTGTCTGTCTGCAAACACTCGAGTATTATGGGTGATACTCGAGTATTTTGCTGGTTTTGGGAAAATTGATTTTCTGGGAAACTCAAGAACACTCGAGTATTCATGAGGAACACTCGAGTATTCTGGTGAATTTTAAAGGTATTTCTGGAAAACTCAAGAACACTCGAGTATTCATGAGGAACACTCGAGTATTCTGATGAATTTTAAAGATACTTCTGGAAAACTTAAGAACACTCGAGTTTCATGGAGAACACTCGAGTATCTTGATGAAGTTTGAAGGTTTTTCTGGAAAATGTATGAACACTCGAGTTCCAGGAGGAACACTCGAGTATTTTTTTTCAAAACTGAGAAACACTCGAGTCTAGGAGAATCTACTCGAGTATTTTGGGACTAGAGACAGAAAACAATTTTTTTTTCTAACATACCTGATGGAATGTCGATTAAGATCAATTATGCTTGTGGGAAAGGTATCATGTTCCAATAAATGGATTAGGGAAGTATTAACAACAGTTTAACTGAAGGAATAATATCGGATGCACATAATAAGATTATTGGTTAATCTTAGTGTATAATTTTATGTGCATACATGCATGGTGAAAGGTTGGGGATAATTCGGTGGTGACTGGCTCGATGACACATTTTGGTAATGTGGGCAGCATTTGGGAATGCTGTCACGTCTTGGTGACGTTGTGTGCACACTATCCGAGCAGTTCCACAATACATGTTGGTCATGTATGCGAATTATTAGAATGAACGTTCAATGGACAATGGAATTGGGCGACATGCATCATTACTCATAATTAATGGAATTATTATCAATGGAATACACATGTTCATTTACATCTGCATTTGCACTGGACGTTTGTAACTGGAAATCGTTATCTGCTTTATTTATTCTTATTCGATTATGTGAATTATGTGCTCACCCCTTATTTCCCATGTTAGGTGATGGCACGCTATCTAGCTTGCATCGAGTTGCGCACGCTCCCTAGAGGAGTGTGGTACTACGAGGACCACAGAGCCACATTCGAGGGTGAGGTGGAGGTGACTCTATACCACCCCAACCCTTTGGCTCGTGTCCGTCCTCGTAGGTTTCGCATCCCTATTATCTATACTTTGCATGTACCCCCTTTCTATACTTATCATGGACCACCCCCGACTCGACCTGCTCGTCGCTTCCACTCTTTCCGTTTTCGAGCTACTACTAGATCTCATCCCTCTGCTTCTCGAGTGATTCGAGAAGAGACTCCTATACCTAGTCCGATGAGTACGGTTCATGGGACACCTTCAGCGGACCCAGTGCCCAGTGGGAGGGTACCCACTCAGTCGGAGGAGGTAGAGGAGGATCCGGAGGAGGGTGAGGATGAGGACGAGGACGAGCGAGTCGAGCACTCCACTAGGAGCCAGTGGGGAGTTGGGGATCCACCAGGTGATGCATAGTATAGATGATTAGGATGTGGGACGGGTGGAGCAGCTACTGGAGACTCTGGAGATCACGCTATGGAGGAGGATCACTGGACCACTTTTGGGATTTCATCTTTTGCTCTATATATATTGTACATATTTTTGGGAGATCTCAGTGACGTGGTCCTATCTTTTAGTTTTATAATATGGACTTGTATTTTGTACAAACCTGCTATCTCGACTTGACTTGGATGTATGTTGACTCTTTTTATTGATGATGATATATATATATATATATTTTCTTTCTATAAATAGTTTGTACATGTGAATTATCAAGTCAAGGTCTCTATTTTCCGCTTACTCTGATAATTACGGTATTTCACTTTAATAAAAAAAAAATAAAATAAAAATGATTTCATAAATGATTCTGGAAAGATTTTTTTAATAACCACTAATGAATACCAAGTTATTTTACAAGAGCTTTATAAAAGAGTTTTTAATTATATCTCTTCTCGAGCAAGTCCCTATATTCTATTCAAATAAAAACAGAGAAATTCTCTTTAATAAAGTAGTATAATAAAGGAACGTTACACCTTTGCCCTCTTGGGTCTTCTTTTCACTCTTTCTCAAGTATGTGGGACATTCCATTTTGATATGTCCAATGCATCCACATTCAAGGAATTATACTCCATCACTTGAGCTCTTGTTCTTTAATTTGTAATCCTTGGGTCTTTTATCTCTTGATGATGAACCACCCTTTTTACCCTTGAGGAATTTATTGAATCTTTTTGCAAATAATCCAATTTCCTCCTCATTGAGTGCATGATCGAAGTTCTCACTTGTAGAGTCATCTTCAACCTCTTTTGAGACTTTGGTTGAGGCCTTGAGAGAGATGCTCTTCTTCTTTTTATCCAACTCCTCATGTGTGCTAAGTCTTGATAGCTCTATCTCATGTTCTTTGAGCTTCCCAAACAAGGTGGCCAAGTCCATAGTGTTCAAATCCTTAGACTCCTTGATGGCGGTCACCTTGGGTTGTCATTTTCTATCAAGACATCTCAAAACTTTGTGAGTAGTTTCACCATCACGAAATTGTTTTCCTAGAGAAATCAAGTGACTAATGATATGTGAAAATCTCTTTTGTAAGTCATCAATGGATTCATTAGGGAACATGTGAAATAATTCATATTCATGAGTCAAAGAATTTAATCTTGCATTTCTCACTTCACTTGTTCCTTCATGAGTGACTTCCAAAGTTTCCCACATTTCTTTAGCCGACTTGTATTGAGAAACTCGATAAAATTCACCATGGGACAAGGCGGAGAAGATGATGTTTTTAGCTTTCAAATCAAAACATACTTTATTTTTATCATCATCACTCCAACTTCTCCTAGGAATTTCAACGACTTCTCCATTTATCATGTGTCTAGGAATATATGGACCATCTTCTATTGCATCCCAAATTTCGGTATCTACTGCTTCAAGAAAAACTCTCATCCGGACCTTCCAATAAGCATTCCCTTCACCAATGAAGAATGGAGGGCAGTTTATTTAAGAGGATCCTTCTTGGTGATTGCTAGAGCCCATAGTTTCCAAAGGATCTTTTCGAAAAAGCTTTTACGTTCGATCTTTCGACCAAGCTCTGATACCACTTGTTGGAAACCAACAAGCGGGCTTAGCAATTACTAGAGGGGGGGTGAATAGTAATATGAAGGCAACAATGACTAATTTTCGGATGTAATTAAGGAATAATTGATTTAGTGCTGATTTTTCTGAAACAGGGCAAAAACACTCGAGTCTTCTGAAGAATACTCGAGTGAAATGGCAAGAACACTCGAGTCTTCTGAAGAACACTCGAGTGAATCGTGCAGAGGTGCTGAAAACAGTTTATGAGAAATTGGCACTTTAAATCAATGAAAATAAAATCAGTCCAGAGCAGATAAATAACAGAGTAGTATGCAATTAAATAAAGCTATAACAACTTAAAATCAACTTAATTGCTACGGAATTACTACTCAAATTAAAAAGCCCCTTTTGAGAAAACTTAGGTTTGGTTTTTGCTTGAAAGAAAAGAAAGCAATAAAAAGAGGACACTACCAATTTTATACTAGTTCGCTCCCTATAAAGAGAGCTAATCCAGTCCCCCTAAGAACCTTAGGAGTGTCTACCAAAATCAAATTGTTAGAAATATTACAAGGGATTATTGAGATGCCTCACTCAACCTAACCCTTCCAAGAGTGTACCAAACTCTTGAATTTTTACCCCAATTTGAATTTGGTGATGAAGACTCCTTCTTCTCAAGCTCCTTGAAACCTTCAAGAGCTCCACCAAGCTAAGAACCTCTTAGACTTTTGCTTGAGAACCTCTCAAGTCTTGAATGAACCTAAGACCCACTTAGGTACACTTGGTTTCCAACCAAGATTTTGAAGCAAGGACTATGAATGTGTATGGAGAAATACAAACAATGATTTCTTCACAAATTAAGCACAATCTCTAACTCTTAAGACAAAGAATAACAATGAATGAGAGGTTGAGTTAGAGACAAATTGTTTACTTGAGAGAGAGAATGAGCAAAGAGAATATTTTTCACTTGTTGTCCTTGAGTACAAAGGCAAAATTGTTCAAAGTATATGTAAGAGGGAATGAGAAGGAATAAACATGTTAAAACCTCATTTTTGTCCTCTTCTAACGTTTAAAAAAATTTCTGTCAGGACCAAAATACTCGAGTCTTTTTGGATCCACTCGAGTGTTTTGGTCAAACTCTGATAGTGATGCCTTTGTACTTGAACCAACGGCTATATCTCTGATTTTAGGCAAAACACTCGAGTCTTTTCTAGACCACTCGAGTCTTTTGACCAGAGTGGCTCGAGTCTTTTGCAGACTACTCGAGTCTTTTGATTAGAGATGGTAAAAATTAAGTTTTTTCAAAAATTATTTTCAATTCTTTTCTCAAGTATTGATCTTATGTAATCCCAACCTTTTCAAACATTTTTATTATTTATCCTAGGCTGAGATTAACTCCTAAGCTACCCACTCTCAATATAAAAATAAGAATAAAAATTACAACTAATACAATATGAGAAAGACTAGCTAGAGGTGCACTTGATCTTCTTGACTTGATGAGCTTGAATTCTTCTTTTAAATCCATGATTTAATTATATTGTCATCATCAAAACTAAAACCACCTAATTGGAGACTTGATTCTACAATCACCACCACATCAGTGTCCAACACCACCACTATCATCTGCACATCAGGATACATCACCCGCAGCTGCACTCGAATCATCATCGACAACACCAGCTGTTGTAGCTGAGCCTAAGCCCGAGCCGGAGCTAGAGGCTTCATTAGATTCAACATATTCAACTTCTTCAGACAAATCCGAGACTTCTGATAGTTCAGATTCATCACTAGAACTAGTTTCACCCTTGCAGTAGCTCCTCAGGCTTCATTGGATTCGGATTCCTCATTCGACCTTTCAGATTCGGATGAGAAAGAGTCCACATCATCTTCCGAGGAGGATGAGCAAGAGGGGGTGGAGCAGACGGTCGAGGAGGAGGTTCAGGGGCCTTAGCAGCCGTAGGGTGAGCATCACATCAGAGATGTTCTGGGAGTTGACATAGAGAAGCAGCATGAGGAGATAGACGATCCACACGATCGGTCATTGCTGCAATCGTATGAGGACCATGTTGCCAGACACATCTGGCAAGGCAGAATATGTAACAATAATAATTTAGTAAAAATTTCAGTTAAAAAAATGTTGAGTTATAGTTACAATATTTGGTAATGTTTTTCATTTTTATTTTTTTTTTATTTGAGGAGCTTGGCCCATTGACCAGATGCCATCTCGCCGGTGGACATTGCCATCCCTTGCTTATTTGCCAGAGGTTGTCCACAACATTGTTCAATGCTCTGGTCTTGCGCCATTAGTTGGCTTGTCATACGAGCAGGTGGACAAGCGTTTGCTCTCTTCCTTTGCAGAGAGGTGGTTCAGCGAGACCCACACCTTCCACCTCCTAGTCGGCGAGATGACAATGACTCTTGATTACGTTTCGTAGTTGCTCCACATTCCGGTGGTTGGCAGGTTTATCCCTTAGACCAAGCCCAGGCATAGTGATAGGGTACTACTGATGAGGGAGCTGCTTTGATTTCCCGAGGCCATGGCATTGGAAGAGGCACGCATAACGTGCGGTGGTAGCGTTTGTTTCATCACACTGGCTAATCAATTTGTGGTGCACGCATCAGCTCAGAGGTGGCAGCTTGTTTTCCGGGTTTCTCAGATTGGGAGACCGGAAAGTCGCTTACCTCCCCGAGCGTGTACTCCGGCAGTTTGGGTACGTCCAGACGATCCCCCCGTTCCACGTGACTCTCTGGTAGGATGGGAGGATGTAGATAGTGAGTTTGTGATGTGGAGCCTGCACGTGGTTGATGATGCCATTAAAGGGCGTAGAGTTGCATATGATGAGGAGTACACCCGCGATTACCTTGATTGGCTTCACCAGTACTGTCATCCATTCCTACTACCTACATCAGTGCATGTTGATGATCCCTTCGTACTTAAGTAATAATTCAATTTTTTTTATATTATTTGGATAATTTAACATTTAAATGCAAATATTGAATTAATAATTGTATTCTGAACTTGCAGGATCGATATCGGGATAGCCCCAAAAGGATACTAGAGTTGGCCTTGCCTATGCATCAGAGCGATGTTCTTGATCTGCATGTCATCCAGGAGATTGTGGACATCAACTCTAGACCTATGGGTCACATCGTGGTTGCTGCAGCGCGAGGCGGCACGTACCACAGAGAGGTGGTCAAGTGGATCGAGGTTAGAGAGCGGATCGATGTGGCAGAGCGGATCGATGTGGCAGAGCAGATCGAGGTGGCAGAGGAGGTGGACGCAGAGGTGGTAGGACCGAGCGTGGGGACGGCAGACGCGTTAGGGCTAGGCGTGGTTGATTTATTTGATATTCCGTGTATTTTGATATTGTTAAGCATATATGGATATTGTACATTATGTTGATATTCCGTTTATTTTGATATTACATTGGTGTATTTGGTTTTGAGCAACACCTTTATGTTTAGCTGAATATTAATAATAAATGGAATAAAATTATAAATAATTGATGGAATAATATTAGTAAAATATTGACTATAAATGAAGGTAATGGAATATAAATAATATAGGGAGTATAATTATAAATAAATAAAGGTAATATAATTAGTAAAATAATTTAATGGAATATCGTAACTTCCGTTTTGGTGAAAACGGAATAATTTCGTCTTAATTAAAACGGAAAATATTTTGTTTTCCTTAAGACGGAATATTTATATATCAGTGACATATAACAGACCCAGAGAGGAGAAACCAAAAACACATAACACCTACACAAACCAGTCAGCTAGCAAATCACAATAGTAATGACAATGAATATTTACATAAATAACAAAAAACATTTCATTTATTAATTAACAAAAAAATGAATTATTACGTAAATATATACACGTAACAAATCATTGACGAGTAACAATGAACAATTACATAAATAATTGCATAAAAAATCATGCACGAGTAAGATCAACCACATCGCCGGATGTATGTCCCTTAGGTAGAAATGGCTTGAAAGCTTGCAATCGGTCATTGATTTATTCCGCCCATTCGCATGCGAGTAGGGATGGTAATGGGTCCGGGTGGGTCCGGGTAATGGGGTACCGGGATCCGAACCTGTAACACCCCGAATTTTAGTTCCAAGAATAATTAGAATAATAATAAGATTAGGAAATAATAATTATACTAAAGAGGGTTTAAGGTGATGAATTCGGATTCCTTTGAGTGCTATAAAGGAATTAAGAAGCATTGGCATCAGATAGGAAATTTAAAGAAGACCAAACGAGTGATAAAAACAGTGTTTTCGGTGTTGGAAACACCTTATATTAGGAAATTAGAAATAAAATATTCACAACTTTAAACGCGAATTCCACCGTTAGATGTGAAGATAAGTGTCCTATGGAGATAGCCTCCAAATTTGAGCAAGATTCGACGGTTAACGAAGGAGATAGGGCATTTTGAATGCAAATTGTCCCAACTAAAAAGGGGCATGTGCCCAAGCGCCATTAGGTCGTGCCCAGGCGCAATAGTGCACAAATGCTGGTTCTCACAGGTAGTTACGCGCCCAGGCGCACCAAATCCCATGCCCAGGCGCGCGGGTCTGATGCTGGTGCAGAAATGCACCATCTTGGAGGGAAAAACGGGATTTTCTCCTCTTGGCCCTCATTAAGAGCCCATCTCCTTCCCATTCATCATCAACACTCCATTCTTTTCCTCTTCTCCAAAGCTAGGGTTCAAGAGCACCCAATCTTCATCACCAATCTCACTTCCCCACACCACAAATTGAGCCAACAATCATCATCTCGCAAGGTTCCAAATGTTGATTTTCTCATTTTCTCTCCCTATGGATCTCTCTCACTCTATGGCCACCTCTCTCCTAGCTCCATCACCTCCTACAAGTTCTCGGTAAGCTTGAGAAAGGTTATCGCCTTCCTTTCCTTCTTGCATATGAGATCATCATCATCATCTCTAACCTTTGTTTTCTCTTTTTCTATTATTGAGGTTATGGCTTTTTGCCCTCTCTTGATTCTCTCTCTCTCCTTCAAGAAAGGTGCTAGAATCATCAACCCCATCATATTGTGGCTTCTCATACTCTCCGGCTTGTCTCCCAACCGCTCTCCTACATCACCGCATTCGATTTATACAGTTTCAATTTTTAAGCTTTAAAGGCTAAGGGTTTGGTACTTTCTCTCTCTATACTTGGTTGAGGTAAGAGGGGGTGTTACCTTAACTTAGAGTATGTATTTCTAGGTAGTTTATAATGATGATTAAGATTGGGTGAATGTTTACGTTAATGAACCTTAGGGTAACCGGTAATAACAAAGAATAATGACTTAAGGAAGAGAATAGAAAACCCTCATTTGATATTATATTTTATATGGATGACGTGATGATTGGAATGTGATATTTGATATTTCCTATGGAAATATGTATATGTGGCTGGTTTCTTTAAGTGAAAATGAATATGTAAACTTGAGTAAAACCTAAGTGGCCTATATGACGTTAGTTAAGCTTTCCCCCTTACATAAAGAGTAGAACAGAAAGGAATTGATAATAAAGTGTTAAATGAAAAAGAATAAATATGGTTGAATAAATTAAATAAACCAAAGAAAGAAAATGTGATAAAGAACTAAAGAATTTGGGTTGCGGACGCCAAGCCATGTAAGAACACCCCGCGGGTGCATTGGTTGCATAAGACTCACGTGTTGACGTGTGCAGCGGTAAGACGCACATGAAGTTGTGCGCAGTGGTGGGTCCGTAGTACACTAATTACAGTCTTGCGGATGCCAAGCCAAGTAAGTACGCCCCGTGGGCGCATTGGTTGCATAAGACTCACGTGTTGACGTGTGTAGCGGTAAGAAGCACATGAAGTTGTGCGCAGTGGTGGAAGTACCCTATTAGGACATGCAGACATGGATTGTGGATGCCAAGCCAAGTAAGTGCCCCGCGGGTACATTGGTTGCGTAAGACTCACGTGTTGACGTGTGCAGCGGTAAGATGCACATGAAGTTGTGCGCAGTGGTGGGTCCATAGTACCATAATTACGGTCTTGCGGATGCGAAGCCAAGTAAGTATGCCTCGCGGGCGCATTGGTTGCGTAAGACTCACGTGTTGACGTGTGCAGCGGTAAGACGCACATGAAGTTGTGCACAGTGGTGGATTTAAATGTACCCTATTAGGATATGCAAATATGGTTGCGGACGCCAAGCCAAGTAAGTATGCCCCGCGGGTGCATTGGTTGCGTAAGACTCACGTGTTGACGTGTGCAGCGATAAGACGTACATGAAGTTGTGCGCAGTGGTGGGTCCGTAGTACCATAATTACGGTTTTGCGGGTGCCAAGCCAAGTAAGTACGCCCCGCGGGTGCATTGGTTGCGTAAGACTCACGTGTTGACGTGTGCAGCGGTAAGACGCACATGAAGTTGTGCGTAATGGTGGATTCGCAAAGACCTAAAGAATAAAAGCCTCTAAGCACGAAAAATGAAATTGAATGAATAACAAAATGATGAACAAAGTGAGAGATATATTAGAATAAATAAGCAAAAATGAAATTACAAGTGTTTGTGAATGAAATGAGTTGGTTTGAAATTGTGCTGTACTTGATGTGATTATCTGTTGTACTGTCTATGACTTAGTTATTATTATGCCTATTTAGAATCCATTCGCTAAGTTCTGTGTAATGCTCACCTTTTAACTATTTTTTATACAGGTTCAGAGTATGAGCAGACAGACATTGAGGTCGAGCAGATTCATACTCCCTCACAGGGAGTATGAGTGTCAGTAGCAGGACTGACGTTGAGTCCTGGGTTGGGTTTTGAGTCTTTTTATGTTGTGTTGTTTATTTTGGGAACTTTTATATATGTATTTTGATGTTGATATTCATCAGGGCTGGCCCAGGACATGTCTCTTTTGGATTTCGGGTATTTTGGGAGATAGCCTTACTTCTGCATACTTGTTTATATTTTATGCTGATGCTTAGCTATGGTGTATGGCATGATATGACTGAATATGATGTGAGATGATATAATATGAATCTTTGGATGTCTGGCATTATCTGAAAATGTTTTGTGCAGGTTAAACAGGAAAAACTAAATTTTTGGAAAGTTCGCAAAACAGAGTAAACTCCGCCGAATTTTCCGGAGAATTTTATAAGAAGTTTAAGGTTTTAAAAATAAATTTTCTAATTGCTAATATTTTTTAAGGGTCTAATCAGAGTCTAAAAGTTAGGATGTCACAGGACCCGTTCATAAATTATTGGACCCAGACCCGCGCGGGTACCCGCTGCATAATGGGTAGTCGTGTCTTCGGGTACCCAGACGGATTTTGCAGATACCCATTAGCAATTTTTTTAAAAAAATTATTTTTTTAATTAATTTCTATGGTTTTTTGATAGACCGAGTGATCCTT
The DNA here is from genome assembly GCA_037953625.1 of Crotalaria pallida. Lineage (NCBI taxonomy): Eukaryota > Viridiplantae > Streptophyta > Magnoliopsida > Fabales > Fabaceae > Crotalaria > Crotalaria pallida. The sequence goes on from CM075651.1 coordinate 57,948,818, forward strand.
AATACATCATTACACAATTTTCTTAATATTAATCCCTACCACCACTAAACACTCGCAAACATCAAAGAAATTATCTCGTTAAACACAAACATACTAAAATTAATATATATATATATATATATATATATATATATATATTTAATGCATATATGTAAATATGGACGGGTCCGGTTACCCACGGATTTGGATATCTCAGACCCGAACCCAGACCCGTTCAAAGCGGGCACCCAGACGGGTCCATTCTTTGGACCCACGGGTCTCTTTTTTGGACCCGGACCCGGACCCATTGCGGGTATTACCCGTGGGTACCCTTGAGTCCGGATCCAATTGTCATCCCTAAATGCGAGAGACAAAACGTACCGATACCAAGTTTGATACACAGGAGGCAATGGACTGTTGGGTCGCAAAATAATATGTACCCAATGAATATCACAAATGTTGCCAATAGCTCATATGCAGAGAGGTGTCATCGGTTTTTTTCTATATGTGAGAAAAGTCATGCACTCCCCCATACTCTTCGGATGAGATGATGTTGAGACTAAAACCACATTATATCGTGAAGCAATCACATGGCCCAAATCGGGGATAGACAACTACTTCCGCTCAGGTACCGCTCCAACGTTCTCAACATATAACCTATGCATACATTTATTGTATCGTGAAGTGCTACCCAATATTTCTACGTAAATCTCTCTATACTCTCTCATCTCATTGATTATGTCAAGACGCACCAGCATCCAACTATCCTCATCTCCAGAATGGTGCATAGAAATAGACCTGAAATCATAGTTTCCATCACTAGCAACATCGGTCACAGACTCAATATATTATATATTCTTGCAACGTTGGAGGGGCTACGAATCTATGGGCCGGTATTCTTGTTGTGGATGTTTGGGATGATTGTGAAAGTGGAACCTTTTCGGACTTTGACGTACACTTCTTTCTCTTAGATGATTCTGATTTCTTCGTGGTTGCCAACAAACTATCCACCAATGAATCCATGTGCTCCCATTGCGAAGGCTCACGTTTCTTTGACTTTTCTTTCTTTGATCTTCTACCCTTTGTCTTCACCTTATCTTTAGGTGGCAATATGGTGGTTGTATCGGGTCGGACAATTACACGAAACTTGTGAAAAAGTCTCTTCTTTGTAGCTTTGTCCCCTGAATAAAACACTTGCAAATACTCCTCAACTAGTGGAATAGGGTCTGGATCAACCTCTTCATCATCTGACCTCTTCGATGCAACTTGTCCAGAATCAAACATGGATAATTTCTGCCAGTGAACAGGCACCGCTAGAGCTGTCAAAATGGGCCGGGCCAGCCGGGCCGGGCCAAAAAGCCCGAAAAATCATAGGGCCCGGGCTCCTTAATATGGCCTATTTATTCAACCCGGGCTATTTAGCCCGGCCCGGTTCGGGTTCGGGTTCGAGCCGGCCCGGTGGCCCAGAAAAAAGAAAAAAATTTCACATTTTTTTTAATTTTATATGTGTAAAAAAACACTTATAATAAAATTCCCTTAATTTTTATCAATATTCACATATCAAAAATGCATCTGAACAAATCAAAGCACAACATTAATTGTCCTATATGAGTTATAGATACATTTTAATTTATGTAAAAATAGAAAATCAAATATATCCTCTAAAAAATGTATAAAAGAATAAAACACTTATTATTGTTTAAAAAAATATGTGTAAAAAATAAAGGAAGTTTATTCATTAATTTTTTTGAAAAATAAATATATATTTTTTTGAAGTGGTTGAATTGTAAAAAAAAATAAAAAGGTGATGCGGGCCGGCCCGCACCCGGCCCGAAGCCTGCTTAGGGCGGGTTTGGGTTTGATACTAAGGTACTTAATTTATAACCGGGCTTTTTGGCCCGAGCCCGGTTTGGCCCGAACCCGAAGCGGGCTGGTCCGAATCTGGCCCGCAGGCCCGTTTTGACAGCTCTAGGCACCGCACTCAACGGAATACTATGCCCCTTCCTTTTATAGGTAGCAAGCTCGCAGCGACATGGTAATCCGTGAGTGCTTCTGATTCGGCAATCACAATCACCGGAACCAATACTATGCGCCTCTTTATAAATCAAATTCAAGCCTCCCGGGATACCACGTCGCACAACTCCTTGTAGAAAGGGGTTTTCATATTGTGCTCAACCGTTGTTATGCTTTTTTGAAACGACTCCACAATGTTGTTATGTTGGCATATCAACATATTGTGCATGGCGTCAAAGCATGTGGCTATATCACCTATGCTATCCGTCATCTCCCTCTTGAACGAGGCGTGTGTGCTCTCGACCCTGTTTAACAAGATACGGAATACTATCTGTGATGTTAACATTAAACAAAGTATATTGATTAATGATTATTATTACAATTTAGAAATTTACCTATTGGTTGTTGCGTTCCCAAGATGCATATGCTTATTTATCCAAGCATGCATGAATTTCTCCTTCTTTTGGTAGAGGTATGTTATCTCGACATAATCAAACAATTCACACCTGACCTCTTCGGAGACTTTCACAAATGCATCTACACATGAATGGTATTCGCCCACCTTCTTACAATGGACGACATTCATCCATGCATCCATCACCGCATCAATGTCACGGAAGTAGTCTTTGAACCTTCCTTTAACATTACGCTTCACATGTAACATGCAAAGTAAATGAGTGGCCGTAGGAAATACATCTCCAATAGCTCTCACAAGAGCACCCTCAAAGTCCATGACAATGACCTTAGGAAGCTGGCAAGGTCTACAAACAATCTGTTAAACTGCTTCAATGCCCATAAGAAGCTAGCATAATTCTCAGATGACATGAAACAAAATGCAACAGAGAATGTTTTGACGGTTGATGTCTGATGAACAACCTCTAGAAACGACACTCTATATCTGTTGGTCTTGTATGTGTTGTCCATTATGAGCACTAGGCTAAAGTTGTGCAGTAGAGAAATGGACATAGGGTGAGCCCAGAAAATATCCTTCACCACATCATTACTAGAGAAGGTTGTGTGCGAGTACTTACATCCTTCCCTCATCAAGCATAGCAAGAGATGTTGCATCTGCGTACATGGGAGCCTCACATTTCTTCTAAATGTTGCACGGGCAGTGTAAATTTTTCCATGGTTGTCAGATTTGCAAGATATCTTTCTTTTAAAGTTGCCAGCACTCTCTTTGGCTTCACCCCGCTCTTGGTAAGGTCAAACACAAGAGCACGTTCTTTTTCGGTTAGCCTTCTAGCCAACGAATGACCGATCAATGATTCATATTCCTTGTGGTTATGAAAACCACATTTAACCTTCAACAATCGCTTGTTATCGGAACGAGTTGGCATCACATATAATCTAAAAGAGCAATTAATCTTCTTGCTTCCGGTATTATACTTCAGATTTGCCTTTGAAGGCTTGTGTATGCCACTTTGTTCACATGCAAAGACAACTCTTTGTCTCTTACTTTTACCCAAGCCTAAGTTAGACTTTGTTACTTTCAGGACAAATCCAAGTTGATACCCAAATGTACGAACCCAATCCACAACTTCATCCCGATTCTTGAACACTTCATTTGTGCAAAATGAGTTGCTATAATCGGGAAACTCAATCTTCACAGATTTCATTACATGTGGTTCTTCAACATCATGCATCACATCATCCTTATTATCAGCCATTGTATCTGCAATGGTTAAAACAAATAATATTACATTCTGAATGACGTTCCGTCTATGATGAGACGGAAATTTTCCATCTCCATGTTCACGGAAAAATTCTGTCTAGGGGTTCACGGAAAATGGAGTTGAAGCCATTAACACAACAACCATTAACATACCTTTCCCATTTGTAAAACACAATAAAAACCCATACAAATTTGGCTAAACTAGTAGAAAAGAAACAATAATACATACAAACAATACTCTTACTTAAAAATATACATTAAAGAGGGTTTTGTACAATAATATACCTCCAATGCTCTTGGTAAATGATGGTCAAAGCAAAGATTTTGAAGATAAACCAAACTATATATATTTTTGATGATGCTCAAAACTAATGTGTTTTATGTTTGTGGAACGAGAAGAAAAGTTGTTGTGTTTAGAGAGAAAATGAAGTGAGAAGAATGAGTTGAGAGTTGCTTTGTTGCTTGGCTTGTCTAATAAGCCAAAAACATACGTACTTGAACACGGAAGGGAAAATATGAAATATCGAATTTTATTAACATTTTCGTCTTTCAAAAGACTGAAAATTTCGTGAGTAATAAAATGAAAGTGTATATATTTACCTTTCCTCTACGTATGAACAGAAACCGTTTCCGTTTGATGAGAGACGAAAAAAATAACACGGGAAATGGCATTTTTGTCCATGAAAAATTGAAATGGAGGCCATAATCTCAACTTTGGGGGCTGAAATTCAAAACTCATTCAGAAAGAGGACGCTGGACTTCAAGCCCATGTTAAATACCCATATGTTTGACCAAAAAAAGGAAGAAGAATAGACCAAAAAAAAAGCTCATGTGCAAATAAGCAAGGGACAATGTTTCAAAACCTTCTCTACAGAAAACAGTAAGGAAGTAACATTTTTAAATGTATATTATTTAAATTTAAATTGAGATGCAAATATCACTTAACTGCTCATGTTATTTATCATTTTTATTACCGATAATTCTAAATTATTATTACAACTTAGCATATATTCCTGCTACTATTATATGATGGTTATACATCATGCATTTAGTATACTTTTATTGACATATGATTTATAATTAACAACAGCAAAAAAGAATTGCTTATACTTTTACTAATTAATGTCATTACATGTCACTTTTTACATAAAATATTATTTCATATTCTAATAATTACTTTTTACACATAATTCAAGGTACGAAAATGGGGATTCGAGTTACTCAGGAATTTTTCTTAATAACCCATTATTTCGATATTTTCATTGATGGACAACATGTTTTCTAAGTGCAGCAAACACGATGACATATTCCCTTATCCGAAATCATTTGATAATGGTGAGGAACCCCGTATCGAGTTTCCTTCTTAAGCTCATGTTCTAACTGCGAAGAAGCTCACATTTGACTCCCCACTCTGAATACATGTGCCAAGAGTGCAGCGAGGCTCCTTTTCAAACACTTCCTTTTCTGTATCTCATAATTCAAAGTGCAAGGAACCTCGCACCACTCTTGTCACCTCAAACTCATTAGACGATTGTGGAAACCTTGCATCGAGTTCCTCACTTCAACCGCTTGTTTTTGGTATGAAGAATATTTTGTTGGTTTCCCTTATTTGGTATCGTTTACCTAATATGAAGAATCTCCTATCGAATTTCCCATTTTTTAACCTCATTCGCTAAGTATATATGGAATGCCAACAACTGTCCGCCAACTATAGTCAACATGTGTCCACATGGAATCATCACTTCAAGCAAAAAGATGTATCACGATAACAACACACTTCAAAATAAATTAAAGATGGGTACAGCTCCATACTCTATTAAGGAAAAAGCCTAATTACAGACCTTGGCACAAACCTCTCGACTTACACCAAACTAAGGATATGTAATGGACTGAATATCGACTTGACCAAGATCTGGCCTAAACCCTTGACCTGAGCCGATAGGCGTCATTCCCTTCGAAGACATAAGGTCTTCATCACTCCATGATTCTTTCCCACCATAATTGCAGTTGACCAACATCAACTAATGATATTATGGAATATTCTCCATATTCCTCTACTCTTGTTTGCCATCTATATAGTGTAAGCCTAACCTAACTAAATTAGATTAAGTGACTCCCCTCAGTAAGGGTCAAGTACACATGAACAAATGTTGAGTACCCTCAAGTATACTATCTAAATAATTCTCTCAAGTACATGTGCTTTGATTCCCTTTTCACTAGGGATATGTAAGACCAAGGTCACCCCTGTCATTTGCAACAACACCAAGAACACATTGTGTGGTATATCCGATAACTTATATGCTCTTATGTTTACTCGGCACTTTGACACTCGACAAATTGGTACACTTCAAATTTCATTGTAAATATTTTTTTAGGCAAAACCCATGTTTCGGTCCTCTAAGTTATTTTCATTTTTTAGTTTTGTCCTTTAAATGTTTTCTTTCAGTTTCATCAAAAAAGTTTTTTTTCCTCCATACCTCTCTCAATTCTCAATCAAAATTCATAATCTTGGTATCTGTTCTATCCAAGTTGACATAGGTCCTTTGTTAAGGACAAAGGTCCTTGTGAAGGATATTTAGTCTGACAAGAGTGAGCTCTTGGTCCTATGTACCCGTTCAAACTATGATTATGAGGATCAAGACTACGTAGTTCTATTGGGCACGTCGAGATTGTGCATCAAGTGGACTATGAGACGGATCAGTGCTGCTCTGAAGAGTAATAAGAGATATGCCCCCTACTCTTGGGGAGGACTATGTGGTCAAGGAACTCCTTCATATGTGTATAGGCTTACTACGAAGGGAAACAAGCTTTAATGGGTTGATAAAACTTTATGGTGGGGCTGAGTGCAACTGCTACCTTCTTTGGGTAGCAAGATTATGATCTTGCCACTATTGAATTGCTCACAGTAGAGTGTTGATGATGCTCTCTTGGAGTATGAAAACTTTATGTTTTTTTTGCTATACAATGCGTATAGTTCAAAGTGTGTATATTGACTGTACTTGGGTATTTCTGGATGCCTCAACCCCTTGAATGGGACTGATATTTATAGGACTAGGAAAGTTTCCTACACTGATGTATTCTCTTGATAAATTTTCTATGTCTGAGAGTAATCTTCGTGTGATCTTATATTTAAGGAGACAATCGATGATCTTCTATTCTTGTTGATAATACGAGGATAATCTTCCATTAATCCCTTACAGTGCTTCCTTATCTTCTAGAGATTGAGTTCACGAATAAGTCTCGCGAATTATTATCTACCCATGACCTTTCCGAGCTTAGACTGAACTACTTTGGGCTCAGGTCTTATATCATAGATGATCCAAGATTAGACCATGTCGTTAAAGTCCTATTAGAGATTATAATAGGTCTTTCAAGTGTTCTATTGTAGGGTTGGTGTCCTTAGCTTATGGTAAGACTAGAACATTATCATTAACCCTTTGTTTGGTTGGAGTGATTTTGGGGAGAGAGAAAATAGGGGAGAAAACTTGTTTTCTCTCCGTTTGGTTGAGGAGAGAAAATGAGGGAGGAAAGAAAATGTGGTGGGTCCCATGAGAAAAAGTTTTCTCTACTCAAGAGAAGAGAAAATGAAGAGAAAACTGAGATTGATTTATGTGGTTCCCGAGCGTGTGGTTCAGTGGTAGAGATTGATCCACGCTTAAGCAAGGTCAGGTGTTCGAATCCTGCCTTGTGCATGCAGCAACGTTAAATCTCGGGGCCAGCTGTCCCACCCATTAGAGGTGCCTACAAGCCAGCGAGGAGATTAGTCACTGCGGTCGGCGGTGGACACTCCGGTCATGGACAAAAAAAAAATAAAAGTACTCATCTGTCCTTCACTTATTCACTTTATTTGACCTTTAAAAAATAAAGCATTTTTATTTCAATAAAAAAATTGTTTTTTTTAATATTTTGGACTCGAAATTTTTATTAAACAAAAAATAATTGAAGTGAATTTTTTTTGTTAATTTAAATATACACACATGTGAAAAAGAAAAAAATATATTTATTTATATTTTGTAAAATAAGGGTGTAGTTGTCTTTTGATAAATTTATTGTTTTCTCTCTTTCCACTTTTCTCCCGCAACCAAACGAAAGTGAAGAAAACTTAACTTTTCTCTCTTCCCTATTTCTTCACATTTTCTCTCATACCAAACAACCACAAACTCTACTCATTTTCTTCCTATAATCTCTCTTCCCTACTTCTTTCTTCCCTATTTCTCTCTTCTCATTTTCTCTCGTGCAACCAAACAAAGCATTAAAATGAAAAGATTTGCAAAACCCGTTTATAATTTTTTTTATAAAATTTTACTATGAAATAATAGATTTTAGGACCTATTTGAAACACTAAACTCCTTCTATAACAAAATTGAAAGAAAAAAAAAATTAAAGAACAAAACTGAAGAATGAAAATAACTTAAAGGACCAAAACATAGGTTTTGCCTTTTTTTTTTTTTAATGTTTCTAATTAGTCCTGAAACTTTTTCTTCTTTCACAACTCTATCAATTCTCCACCAAAATTTATAATCATAATATATTTGAATTGGATTTAGAATGAAAACATCTCGTCACATTTTTAATTTTATTTTTTTTTGTCCGTATTCCTTGCGGAACCACCGGTATCCCCAAGAGCACCCTTAATACCAGGGAGCCCTTGAGACTAATCCGGAGCGAGCTGCGTGGCTGGCTCTCCCAGCGAGATGTTTTTAGTGGGAATCGAACCCGGGGCTACTAGCACCCGTGTCCTATTCCCAAGATTTCAGTTGGGGCCTTACATCAACTGAACCAAGCCTCGTTGGTGTCACATTTTTAATTTATACCCTAAAAAAAAATGAATTTTAGGAAATATTTGAGAAAAAATATTTTTAATATCAAATTGAAATAAAAGAACAAAATTAAAATCACTGTTTGCCAAAAGACAAAAGTTTGAATATTTGAGGCCGCTTTCGTGACAAAATCCGATATACAAGGGAAGGCAGAAGCGGACAAAATTTGCCTCCCGTTACGCGCTTAGACTCGCCTCTTCTTTAATTAATCTAAAATGGAAAAATTTGAATAACAAAAAGATGAGTTCTCGGACAGTGAGAAGTTGCCGACGACTAAGGAAGACAAACACCCGCAACTATGGACCTCGACCTTAACCACCCCCCTCCCTCCGAGGGACCTTCCACTTATCAACTACCAGTTGCCATGATTGATTTGGATTCCTTTGATGATGACGTTCTTGAATCTTCTCCTAGGTCTTTCGCTCAGGTTCACCTCCTTTTTAATTTTTTATTTGTTTTTTTTTTTTATTTTGGTGTGGTTTGATCCATGTAGCTGAGCGGATCCCACTCGGTGGGAATAAGTAAGGCTTGTTTTATTTTGGTCATTGGTTACTGATGATGACGTGTTTAAATTTATGTCATATAGGCTAAAACCAATTCGAGGAGAACTCGTGGGAGGACTATAGTTGATGTGGATTTAGGTAACGTTTTATTTCTTACCAGCCACTTGTTCTCTTTGTTTTGAAGTTTTGTGAAGGTGAATTTGACTCAACTTGTTAGGTCTAGATGAAACTGGATGCCACTACCATTCTGTGAGCCACAACCATGTGCCATTTATTTTCACTGGTGGATTCATTTAGTGCATGTTTGGATGCACGTTGGATTCCCTTGAAATTGATTCTGGAAAGCATAAGCTACTCACAGTTGCTTCACATCCAATTTGATTTTGAGCCCTAACGTGATTTTCCAGCGCCAAACCAAACATACACTTAAGGAATTGATAATTAGAATGTGAAAAAATTGTATTTTCCAATCGATCGATGATAATGAGCGACACATGGTTGTGGACAGCGAATACACTGTCCTGTCACTATTTATGTCAACCAACTCTGGGGCAACTTATTATGATTGGTCAAGGAAATAAACTTTAGTATATATTTAAATCAAGCAATTTTTTATTTATTTTACTTGACCAATCAGATGAGTGGCACAGATTGGGGTACATGTGATGTTATTCGAGACGTGGCATAACATGAGTTTTATTCTGTGTTTGGTTTATGTTATGAATAGAAAGTTGGTACTGATTGCTGTGCATAAAAACTAATTATCCTTTATTAATTTATCTATTTTTCTAATCAATATATTAGTTTAACAATTAGATTTCTGTCCTTGAGACATTTTGTCTCTTGGCCTTAAAGCTCTTGTCGATCTTTTAGAAGAATTAACACAGAGAAGACAGTTGTGAAACGACTGGGTTGGCTTGCTCTAAGTCGATTGCAAGATGCTTTTATTATGTTCTCTGTGCCATAGATACTAGGAACACTACACCTCATTTGAAATATTATTTGATCTGTTTATCATAGTGCTTTCAGATCCATGATCAGTGATATTGTTGGTCATTTGATGTAGAAATAGCATAAATAAGAAGAGGACGCAAAGAAGCCATATACATGGTTCTCAACCAGGAAGTATATAAAAGAATCATGTACAATTGTAGCAATGGGATTTAATCATGATCACTGTCATTGCAAATTGTTATTTATTCCAGTGGATTATAAAGTGCAAGTTGTTTGAAACAAATAAATAAGCAAGTTGATATTCATAAGCAGGGATATTAATATTATATATTTTTTTATAATACTTACTAATGTTATATTTTATAAGTAAAGGAATCTACCCATGTCATTAGATTTTTGACTCTATTTTTATATTTCCATTATTTAAAATCATGAGATCGAACATAAAATTATAGAAACAAAAAATATATAGTTCGTCCTCATACATTCATTTCTTTTCTCTCCTTCTCTCCTGCTTGACGTTGATAGGCTCCCCACAGTTTTTCTGATATTATGTAAAATGTTCCCTTCCCAAACTTTCTGATAGATGGGGACTTTGGGTACTACTTACTTGTTTGCTGAAGCTGTCTATTCCTGTCCTGATATGGCCTGTAGTATTATTTCGTTAGTTTAATTTATCTGTCATTCATGATTATTGCAGAAGACCAGACAGGGATAACTAATAATAATATCAGCAGAAGTAGAAGAGGTTCTGCAAACCAAACAATCATAAATTGTGATCATTATGTAAATTTGGAAGGAAGTAGCAGTTCTACGGTATAAAATCCCTCGAAACATGCCTTCCTGTTTTATGTTCTGTGATTCTTTTCCTTTTGTTTTGCTATATGAACTCTGCCAGATATGTATGTGTATATATACATGTTGCGGAGATGAGAATGTTGTCGTGATATGCAAAAAAGATAAAACTATAAATGTATGTATTAGAGTGAAAGTTGGAGTCCCATATAGCAGCAAGCACGCACTTAGGAAAAGATGATAGAGCCTTGCCTGAGATGATTTGGTCATGTGAGTAGAAGACCATAGAAGCCTTGATATAGATAATTGATTTAAAGAAGATAGATCCTCAAATTGAGATAGAGATAGACCAAGGAAAGCTTGAAGGTTTTGTTTGATCTTTTCTTCACATCCTAGTTAAGTTCTTGAGTTTTGTGAGTTGGGTCAAAGCTGACAAGGTGCAATTTGATGTTTTTCAGCCTCTTTTGGTTGGTTTCAGTAGGTCTTGGTAGCTGTTTAATTGCTTTGCTGCAATTCTTATTTTGTATAGGATCTATGAAGGATGCAAAGACCATTTTGGTATGTATAATTGTATATACACAAAATATATACATGTTGTGTCCATGTTCTACACATTTTAGATTTTGGGATGTCATTGTGTTCGTGTCTCATGTCCATGTTTGTGCTTCATGGTTTTGGGTTAAAATGAAGTTATTCAGTGGCTATTGTAAGATTATGACAAGATAGTTGCTGCTTTGGTGCTCCTACGTAAGTTTTGTGTTCTTTAACTAGTGGTAAGCTATGAAGCATTGATACGATACCAAGTATCGGATACGACGCGTATCCGATATGGCGATACGTCAATTCCCAAAAATAGAGGATACAATACGTTTATGATACGCATCTAAAATATGAATATAAAGTTTATATAACATGCTAAATATGTAATTGTTATTCCAAAGTTTTAAGTTAAGAACATACTTTTTAGAGATTACTAAGTACAAAAGGAAAATTATATTGTCATTAGAAATCGACCCTATTGCATTCATATAGGAATAGTATCAATCTCATTCTCTCATTTACCATTATTAGGATTACTTTTATAAATCAAATTAACATTTTTATCAATGGAAGAAAGCAATAGCGTGCCTCTTATGCATATGCATATGCATTTCTTATTCTCTCTTCTATATGCAATACGTAAGTGTCCACAAAGGTATCGAAAGATATTTTAAGAGTATCAGAGGGTATCCGAAAAGTATCGGATTAATATTTATTTATTTTTTAAAAAAAATTGATTTCGATACTTCATGAACACGTATCGGTGAAGTATCGGAAAGTATCGGTATCGGATACGTATCAGATACAGATACATGAGGTAAATTGAAGTATTGGTGCTTCATAGGTGGTAAGTTGTGACTATCAGATCTGGTGCGAACTATTAAGGATATTCTTCCCTCCTTTCTTCTTCTATGTGTGACCAAGGGTGCTGTGGTTGGTGTTTCTGGTGACTATTGCACAGCCAATTGTAAACGTGTGACCAAGGGTGTTGGAAGAGTCATCCCATTTTCTTGTGGCTTTGGCCCATCAGAGTTGCAACAAGGATGTTGTTTGATTCTCTAGTGTAGGGGCATGTGTTGTCCTAGATTCTCTCCTTCTTGGACATTGAGTGACCTAGCATTGCTTCTCAATGACAATGCATGATCTTGCATGAAATGTATTTGAATTTAGGAGTGGGCCCTGTCCAAGTCTTCTTGTCGTTGTAGGACTTCTTTATTTCCCAACAAAATGAAACTAATGCAAACTCTGCTGTCTGATATTGTTGCACAAAGTCTGATTTTGTCCTTTTAATGTGTCATATGAACGTAGAGATCAATACATGTCTATGTTTTTCCCATTGCTTTCGTTTTCATTTTCATTTTCATGTCTTTGTTTTATTCTTCTAGTCTGTTGTGTTGTAATGCTTGAAAAACCACAAAATTTTCAAGATGCATATTAAAATTATAAAATATAAATTTTATCGGGTGTTGACTGTTGATTTTTTGCCACCGCCCACCGCCCTCAATCAAATAGAGAACTTATAGTTGATTGTGAAGTTTTTCTGGAGGTCAAATTGCTGACTTGAATATTCCTTTTGCAGAAGGATGCTAGAAAGTCACCTGAGCCTCCTAAGGACCCTGTCTTTAACTGTCCAATATGTATGGAACCTTTGATAGAACCGATGTCAACAAAGTGTGGCCATATTTTTTGCAAGAATTGCATTAGATCTGCAATAAGTGCACAGGCTAAATGCCCTACTTGTAGAAAAAAGATTACCGTGAGAGAGCTCATAAGGGTGTTTCTTCCATCAACTAGTTGAAGGTATGACCAAAATCTTTGTTTTTGAAAAAAAAAATGGCTGACGTGCTCTTATTTTATCTTGAGTTTGTAGATTAGTAGATTTAGTCAGTCAGTAGTAGGTCTATTAAAGTCGGCCATTACTTTCCAGTTAATTGTTCCCTAACTAGTTTATATATTTTAATTTTTTGGTGTCGAGTTTAAGCAAACATGATTTACCCTTTTCTTTACACTAATACCAGAAAAGTGGACACGTAGTTGTCTGAACACAATAAAGGATGTCCAGGGAGAAAATGAGATATTAGAGGGAAAAGAAAGGGTGTTACAGATTTCAAAGGAGGAAAATAAGGGAACTAGAGCAACATAATTATTTGTAATATGTACTTTAATTTCATATGAGCATTAGTATTTGTTCAATTTTTTGTTTTTAATTCTATTTGACAAGTGTGTGAATAAAAGGAGACACTTCTGGGACGAAAGGAAAACATGGAGGCTACCTTCTGTCCTATTAATAATTTAAATATGTTGCAGAGCTTTAAATAAGACACAGGCAATGTAAAATAGTTGTTAGAACTTAGGACCTTGAGTGTGTTTGAAACCCGTTGAAATCTGCTGAACGCGTGTTTGTGAACCACCCATTCTTAATAGCTACATTGACCGAATCGTAACAAAATGGCTGAAGGTGGGTGTCCAACTTAAATCCAAACCCACGCTTAGGAGGTGAAGATGAAGGTTTTCAAAGAACTTCCCAAGATCAGTTGAGGGCTTGAGGCCATATATTTTTTTTTCCTATGCTAAATAAAAGTGGATTTTTATTCAGGATTCTCTTATATTATAAATTAAAAGGTCAAAGTTATGAAATGGAGGGAATATATTTTTGGCTCCTATATGACCCTGATGTTTATTTGGTCCCTATTTGAAAGTGTTCTTGTTATCAATGCCGTCTCCAATGTTTATTTCAATACCCTCTTCTGAAACTATAACACAATGAAGTGTAGGAACCAAATTGAAAATAAGTATTATGCATAAGGAACAAAAATACAGGTTAAAATATAGGTTTGGTCCTGGTGCACGATATTCATTTTCAATATTTCAAGGAGGTTTGGTAATTGAGTGTAGCAATTAAATTGAAACTAATTCAAAAGATGATAGGTATAACGAGAAAAGTATATTTTAACCAAAGGAAGTAATAGTTTCAAATTTTACATGTCTATACTCTCATACTCTCAGTGGTTTCTCTTTTGCCATTCTACAGGGACTTATCAATATTCAATATTAATAAAGTGGGAGAATCCTCCGTCCCATACTTCCCTCCTTGGCAATTCCGTTTTCCCGCCTAAAAATGTCTAATCATGGGCTTTTTTTTTTCTGTTTTTCTTTTTTAACAATCGTATTTTTTTACAATCATAATCACTTTGTATTGGAAGATCTTAGCCATTGGTTTTAATGGGAAGATTTATTACGTAATTTTATTACTTCCTCCGTCCTTAATTACAGGATACTTTTGACATTTTTATTTTGTTCTTATTTATAAGATCTCATACCAATTTTCAATGAATATTCTTTCTATTTTTGCTTCACACGGTGGGTACTTGACTACTTTGGGCGCGCGCGACATTTATATATATATATATATATATATATATATATATTATATTTTAATAACTTCTTTTCATTTGTGGGTTAATGTGTGTAAATACATTCTAATTTTAATAATAAGACTGGATTGAGGCTCCCGACACCGCATGGTATCAGAGCCAAACCAACACTAATTTTTATTATTTCCATATCTTTTAGTAGAAGAGTGTATTATATTGAAGGTCAAGAGGAAGTAAGGAAGACACCTAAATATCATGGAAAACCCAGGTCCTCTAGCTTTAACCTCTAAACTCTCCATACCCGACTCTTGTAAAAGAACCCTTTCATCCAAAATAGAAAACCTTGTAGAATACACTTTCGTACTTGAAGATGCAAAAATAGAAAGTACCCTTCCTCCCCTTCTAAGTCCATACAATGTATTTAGAAAGCATAAATCTAGCTTTACCTGGTCAGTTAAAAAACTGATATTCACCCCAAGGCTTGAAGTAAAGGAGTACATCCAGACCACTAAACTTGATCAATGTCCAATAAAAGCCACATCTGCAGAACAATATGTGGATTTAGAAATAAATCCAACACCGATAAAAATGTGGAGGAGAGAAGGCTATGTAGCTCTCCATTTTGGAGCTGTTAGATTAGTCTTAACCCTTCATGGAAGAAAAGGACTCCCAGTTACATCTATAGTCTCACTCATAGATTCTATTTTCCACACTTATGAGCATGCTGTCATAGGAACTGTCTTGACAACATTAAATGTTGGAAGTGTAGTCTTAACTATGTTTCCAAATTTTAATGTTCAATTATCAGACCCAACTCTTTCCAAAAGGTTCAAAATTCAAGTCCAACTTGTTGGAGCCCCACAAGACCCAACAACCTTAGCTGCTACTCTCAATCATCAACTCATCTATAGGCTCCAAGATCATTTCCTTGATCTTTCTACAGACTCACAAATATCAGAAAATGTTGTGATGGTGATAACAAACTCTGATGAGCAGGTCCCCTCAATTATTCAAGTCCCAAGGCAGATTCCTCGGTCTGAACTTCATAAGCTGATCCCCCTAGAATGGGTCAGTAATTATGAAAAATTTAAAACCAATCAGCAACTAGTGGTGGCTACTGAGTCCATTTTCAGAAGACTTCCAAACGGCTCTGTAACAACAATTTTCAAGAAGAAAGAAAAAAACCTCTTCATCCTCATCTCCTGACAAACCGGTCTTCTCAACAATGATGATTACCCTTGGTGAAGCAGAGACAAATATTCCAGTTTACTCCTTCAGGAGTGATGGAACTTCTATCTATTCAGATAAGATCAACGATCATTTCTTATGGGACATAGATCCTAGCATGTGTGATCCAGACTGTGACTGTCGATTTGATTATGACGATGATAGTGACTACCAATTTGACTCTGATGCTGACTACTCTCGAAGGAAGAAAAAGAAAAACGAAACTCCTTGTAAGTCTCCTCATTTCCCAAAGAAAAATATTAAAAGACCAAAAACTCCTCTGCCCATATATAAAGATGCCTTGAAAATTCTCAGAAAAGAAGGCTACCCACCTATTCCTACACCTTTCCCATCTGAACCATGTAAACCATCTATTCCCTACAGTCCACACAAATATTATGCACAACCACAACCATGCATGATGTTCTCTGCCTCCGCATCCTCTTATGAAAGAGAATTTCCTTCTCTAGACAGAAAAGTCGACCAATCCAAAAAGTTACAAACCAAACCTTTCACTCACAATAATGAAGTCCAAACTGATGGTACCCTCAAGTCAGTTACACAAGCTGAAGAAGTACTAAACTGGCAAACTGAAAACTCTCTGGCTCAAAACAGTCTTTTCCAGAAAATTGATGAAAAGGTAGATACTCTTTCTAACTCATTAGAAAGAGGGTTAAAAACAATGTCCACAAAGCTTCAGAGCTACTACCAAGAAATCAAACAAAAGATGGAAAGACTTGAAAGGGATGTTCAGGAAATGAAGGATGCTAGAACTTTCAGTCCCAGATTTTTAGACAAAGACAGAACTCAGAATGGTGAAAGCAAAAATGGAAGAACTCATTGCACATGTTGAGAAAAATCAAGCTCCACCCTTATCACACCTAGCCTTATCTGAAATTGACCCATATTTTGTCTTACTTTCAAAAGGTTTTCTCCCAGTCAAGGCACAAAATACTATCCAAAAAACCCCAATATTTCGTCCTTCTATCCAGAAAAAAATATGATAACCTTAACCATGATTCAACTTGGAGCTGACAGTTACAAAGTAATAGAAGAATTCTCTGCTCACACAACAGGGATCCTAAAAGAATGGTACCAAACTCTTGGTGTTGTACAACAAGACATTTTTCATAAATGTGTCATTGATGAAGTCATCCAAGCATTACAATTCCATTTCCTCGGTGATCAAACTCTTCTGGACAAAGAAGCAAGGAGAGAATATTTTGAAATGAAGTGTTGTTCATTAAAAAGGCCAGACCTTGAACGCCATTATCAGCGTATGTCTCAAAGATTCTATCAACTGGTATAAATGATCCAAGCCTTAAAAATACATATGTCAGTCCTCTTCCTGATGATCTTCAAGAAGAAATGTGAAGAATCCTGAATACAATGAACAAGGAAGTTACAAACATGACCGTGGGAGAAATTTACCAAATTAGCCTCACAGCTCTTGAAAAAATATGCAGCCAACAATAACTCTTGCAAAAAATGTTCAAAGAAGACAAAAATTATAAAAGTGTTTGCAAGAAGAAGTATTTGAAGATCAGTTGTGATGAAAAATACTGCAGCTGCAAGAAGAGCTTCCCAAAGAAAAGCGGAAAGAAATTTCATAAATTCAAAAAAGGGAAGAAGAAAAGATTCATATTTTTTAAAAAGAAACCTTTCCGGGGAAAAGGCGGCAGCAAAAAATGTTTCATATGCGGAAAGAAGGGGCACTTCGCAAAAGCATGTCCATAAAAAAAGAGCTAAAGCAGCTAAACTAATCCAAGCTCTCTTGTTAAATGAAGATGATGATGTTGAGTCACTTTATGAAGAGCAGGAAATCTCAGACAAGTTCACTGTCTTTGGGCTCGAAGAATCAGAATCAGAAGTAGAAAGTACTGAAGATACTGATGAATCTGATCAAGAACATTTTCCTATTTTAGAGATTCAAAATGTCTCTATATCTGAGGAAAATGCATTATGCCCAGATAATCCTCCTTTTCCAAATGTAGAAGTCTACCTCCTACAGTCCAAGTATCATGTTCCAATCAAGGTCATTGCTTTTCTTGATACAGGAGCACAACGTACAATCATGAATCCTGCCGTTCTTCCTTCAGAGGCATGGGAGACTCAAATCACAAAGTTCAGAGCTGCAAATGGAGAATCTTTCTCTACCGATCTTATCACAAACAATAAGATTGAAATTAAATTCTTCCATAATTGCACAATATGGATGAAAGTTATAGGCAGTGAACTCCCAGGAAAAGATATACTCATTGGAAGAGATGCTCTAATAAAAAATGAAAAGCTTCAGATACTAGCACATGGACTCAAATACAAGAGAGATTTCAGGCCATTCAGTTGCATTCCCAGGCTTTTCTCACTAGCAGATGCACCACTAACCTATGAAGCAGTCAGGGATAAGCTCTTAAAATTATGTGCTGACAGTCATGATTTGTTTTCTCATTCTGCTTCACTGTGGAAAAATCCAGATTTTTATGTTCAACTTCCTTTCAAACTAAATGAAGATGCAAATCCTACAAAAGCAAGCCATCCAGGAATGACTCCTTCAGAACTCAAAAGTGCTCAAGAAGAATGTCAACTTCTACTAAAGCAAGGATTAATTGAGCCAACAAAGTCAGAATGGGCATGCACTGCATTTTATGTGAACAAAAGATCAGAGCTAATCAGACAAAAGAAAAGACTTGTTGTTGATTACAAGTCCCTTAACAATTTTCTCAAGGATGATAAGTTTCCTCTTGCAAAGATATATTCACTCCCCACCTACATAAAAGATGCCAATATTTTCTCAAAGTTTGACCTCGGATCAGGTTTCTGGCAATTAGGATTAGATCCAAATGACAGATCCAAAACTGCCTTTTACATTCCTAATGCCCATTACCAGTGGACTGTCCTTCCCTTTGGTCTCAAAGTTGCACCCTCATTATTCCAAAAAGCCATGACCAGAATTTTTGAACCTATTTTGCCTAGTGCCCTAGTGTACATTGATGATATACTACTGTTCTCACCTGATGAAAACAGCCACCACCAACTACTAGAACAGTTCTATGCAATCTGCAACACTTATGGAGTTATGTTATCGTCAAGGAAGTCAAAAGTTGGTACAACTGAAATTGATTTTCTGGGATTGCATTTTGCAAATGGCCATTATGTCCCTCAACCATTTTTGGTAGAAAATCTTCCCAACTTTCCAGATGAAAACATGACTACAAAGCAGGTTCAACAATTTCTTGAAATTTTAAATTATGTTAGGGATTTTATCCCTAGCATAGCAAAGTACACATCAAAGCTGTCTGTCATGCTGAAAAAGAAACCATCAAAATGGGGCAAAGAACAAACTGAAGCAGTGAAGTCCTTAAAAAAGATTGCTCAAAATCCCCCTCTACTAAAAATTCCAGGAAAAGGAAGAATGATACTTCAAACTGATGCAAGTGACTATTATTGGGGAGCAGTTCTCATTGAAGAAATAGAGGAACAAAAATTTTATTGTGGTCATGCCAGTGGAAAATTCAAAGACTCTGAACTCCATTATCATACCATCTTCAAGGAAACTCTGGCTGTCAAATATGGAATTCAGAAATTTGATTTTCATCTAAGAAGCCACCAATTTGAAGTCCAACTTGATAATTCATCATTTCCAAAGTTACTTGAATTCAAATCCAAGGTACCTCCAAACCCACAAATTCTCAGACTGAAAGAATGGTTTTCTAGATATGATTTCACTGTAAAACATATTAAAGGAAACCAAAACCTCATACCAGACTACCTTTCCAGACCAGAAAAAGCCATCCAAATTATTTCATCCATAAACACATATCCTGTCATTATGATAAATATTGACACATCATCCTCCTCTTCATCCACTAAATCCTTGATCAAAAAATATTTCCCTCCAGAAATCAATTCACAATCTCTAATGGACCCAACCTACCTCAAAAGCTTTGCAAAAAACCATATGTATCACTATTTAAACCTTTCTCTACAAAAACACAACCTCCAACCACCCCGTTCATGGTTCAATCCTGAATCCCAATTCCTAAATGTTTTTCCAATTTTGATGGGAACCACTTTTTTTGAAGATCTTTGGTACTTATGGTGTGTTACTATGCTTCATAGTTACCCCATTTTAGTACCCACAAATTACTTGTTACTTTTTCTTAAAAACCATAATAATAAAGATTCATTAATTTGGACTTTATTAGAGTGGTATCAACCTTTAAACAAATGGAGAAGAGACCTTCAGATGGAAATTGAAAGAATGAAAATCCAGCAAATTAATCAAAATGAATTTGAAGTCCACAGGCTTGTATCAGTCTTTATCATCCACAGGCCTTATTTTCAACATCCTGTTACAAAGCTACTCTGGACTCAAAACCAATGCAGATGCTGGACCACATATTTTTCCATGCAGGAATTTTTGAAAAGAGATCATTTTCCTTATCATCAAGATGAACTGGTGCATCACCTCCATGAGATAAATTGCTTCGTACCAAATCCCAGATTAAACTCTACCTGTGCAAGCCTGAAGTCTCTGAATATTATTTGTCCACCTTTTAGAGGAGATTATTGGGATGACTCATTTTACAGTAACAATGAAATAACACCTCTCTTAACACCTGTCATAACAATGCAAGATTCTCAAGACCCTTATGAAGATATGGACGAAGACCTAGACAGATTGGAGAGAAATTTGATGCAAATAGACTCAGACCCAGAAGATCCAAATTTATCACCAAGTCATGAACCGATCATCAAATAAAAAAATATGGAGACAAAAATAAAAGACATGTCATAGTCATGTCAAAGTCATGAATAGTAATATTCTATGTCATGTCATAAAATGTCTATGTGTCATGTCATTATCCTGTCATAAGATGATAAATGCTTGTCTACTAAATAATGTTGCATGTAATAGTGAAAATATGACTTGTACCAAGTTTAAGTTGCTACGTAGAAGTGGAGTTTCGAAAAAATCTTCACGTAGAATAAATGTTGTATTCTAGTACTACTCTATGTACTAGTAGCATGATCTGCTTCTCCCTATATATATATATATAAGAGAAGCACTTGTATTGTAAGAAAAAACAAGCTACAACATAAATAAAAACCCTTTGTGTTCTTCAAAAATATGTCTTTCTAAATTTCTTTCTTCCTCCTGAAAACTCTAGATCTGAAAATATGATATAGTCTTCTATATAGGATATGGAAATAATTATTCAGAGATATAGAGTATGCTCTACACTTGCTTCCTTTTGGAAGATCCCGTGTATCAGAAATATATCTGACTATTGATCCATTGCTACGGTCCTCAAACATCCTATTATTAAAATTAGAATGAGTAACTGGGACTTGAGAAAGTAGGCTCTACTAGAATGATTAGAATGCCGAAAAGCTCGTCTTGTGAAAATTCTAATTTTTATAATAAGACTGGATTGAGGCTCCCGACACCGCATTGGATTATAACTAAAACTTTGATGATCCTAAAAATAAAATATATTTAAGTACATCAATATTGTAATTCTAATTACTCAAAATTGATTGAAAAATAATAAAGTTACCGATCCCTACAGATAGCTATTGCGTAAGAAAAAGTATGAAAATTCAAAAGTAAATACATTTTCTCAATCCTTATGCCAAACTTCATAAAATATAATATTCAAAATCTTGAAATAATAATAATGTTACCGGTCCTTACAGATAGCTATGCGTAAGAAAAAGTATCAAAATTCAAATGTAAATACATTTTCTCAATCCTGATGTCAAATGTAAATAATTAGTCATTAAATATAACTTATATCATTAATATATTAAAATCAGTCTGGTTGTTACCACACTCAAATTTTCAATATCCATTTAATTTTTCCCACTCTTAAATTAACAAAACCCAAACACACGGGCATAGGTACTAGTTGAGGAGAATGGGAAATGAAGAAACTTGACTAAACTGTCACTTTTGTAACATCCTAATTTTATTCCATTAAAAATGATTAAATATTGAAAACTTTAGAAAATTTTTGGCAGAGTTTACTTTAAAATATTGACTTTTCCCTTTTAAAAATATCTGAATATAACCTATCAAAACCAGATGCAGAAAAATATAACATTTCCAGGAACATCACTTGGCATGAGAAGGATATTTAGATATCCTTTATAGGTGGTGTCCACTTAGTTGTTTAAAGAAAATAAACATTTACAAACATAAATAAATTTATACATTTCCAAAATAAAATAAAACGATACAAGGCCTAATGGTTGCAGAGCTACGATTACAATCATAGGGTCATATGAACTCCACTAGGAGGAATGCACTTGTCCTCAGCATTCGTGCCCTTATGACATCTCTGGTCGAGGTACCTAAAATGTCCACTTAAGAGGGTGAGATATTAATTCAAAATCAAGGGAAACAATTAAAAACGATAATAAGACATAAGGAAAACGTATGCTTTAAACAATTAGCAATTATAACAATAAACACTTAATACAATACAATTCATAACTTTCTTCTTCCTTTAATATTTGATTCACTTTTTGCTCCTTTAACAATTGCCCACTTTATATCAATCATTGTACTTCACCTCCACTCCGGAAGGTCCCTCATACAATGTCCACTATATAACTTTTCCTCACATCCCCTCCACACTTTAGGAAAGATAGACTAGGAGTAAATGTCCCTCTACCTTTGCCTGCATTGTACTTCACATTTTCCCCGTAGGAGGGTTCCTCATACAATGCAAGCCCCACTGTACTTCGCGTATCGCGCACATCATACAGGGGAGGAACCACCCTTCGTAGCCACGAAGTAGGGAAGTGACCGATAGAATTACTATAGTGTGCACCGGACCAATCACCAATTCAACCAGTACTTCTCGTATCGTGTCCTTCGTACCAGTTTCTGCTGGGGTGATCAAAGTCCCCTATAGTAACTCCCGTGATTGTTTCATAAGCACAACCAAATCACTATCTACTCACGCCCACTAATTCTATGAACCTTCACAATCTCCCCGAAGGAGGGTTCTTCAGTTCATAGAACCTGGAAATCGATTATCTTTCCCAATTTCCTAAGGTCCACCTTACTCCATAATGCACGTGTTTCTAGTTCATTTTATGGTATTTACGATATTCAATCCTTTATATATTTAAGCCAAATTGGTTGGGTTCTCTAACTTAGAGTATTCGGCCATAACAATGTAAAAATGACTATATATATATATATATACACAATAGCATTAAAAGAATTAATAACACTCAATCATTCCAATGGTTAACATTCAAGTGACAATATCATCATTTCACTAGTTAACATTTACGTATGACAATATCAATCCTATTAACCTTTATTCATTCAATTGAAAACATTCAAGCATTCAAGCAACATTATCAGCATTACAATTGTTAACTTTTAAGTATGACACAATTAACTCTAATAACAAGTACCTTCAATCATCTTAATTAATATATTTCCAAGACAATAATTACAACAAGCATCAATATCATTAAACACTATAAACCCTAAGTTCACCTATCACTTAATTCACATTTAACACATACATCAAACATACAAATCAAACACATATCATTATACACTTATTATTCTAATTAATCCCTTCCCCTAATTAAGAAAATACCTCCCCTTTTACCTTGATGTTAATCGATTGGAGAGAAGAGAAAGAGAGGGAAAAGAAATTGGGGTTTTTGAAACCCACTTCACCCACTTCAATCTACAAGTCCTTAGCTCCTAATCTCCTTGCTCCCAAGCTCCTTCTACCCTTCTAATTTGATTGTTGGGGCAAGAACACTTGATTTGGGGGTTTAGGGTTCATGAGGGATTGGAGGATTTGAGAGAGGAGAGAAAGATTTATGGAGTTTTAGTGAAGGAGAAGCATGGATTTGAGATGGGAATCACATTAGGAATGATAATCCATGGTGTGTTTGAGTGGATTTGATGATTGAGAAACTTAGGGTTTGAAAGGGGAATAAATTCGTGTGTTGAAGGTAGAAAGAGGGAATGAGTTTTACATGGTTTAAAACATGTTTTAAATCTGATTCTGCAGTGGTTAATCGATTAACTGGGTGGTTAATCGACTAACCAGTGTAATTTTGGCCAGAATTAGCTTTCAAGCATTAATCGATTAATCTCATGCTTAATCGATTAAGTCATGTGCAAGACTCAGGTCTTAATCGATTAACTCAAGGCTTAATCGATTAACTGGTTCAGTCCACCATTCCTTTGCACTTCAACGTGTCATAACTTTTTCGTTAACCGTCGGATCTTGCTCAAATTTGAAAGCAAGCTTCCTAATAAGTCCAACTTCATATCCAACGGTGGAATTTGGGTTTAAAGCTATAGACCTTCTATTTCTAATTTCCTAAAGTCCTATGCTCTTAATTTTTAAATAACCCTTCTAAACCATGAGTTTAACCTAACATATCCCTTTTTC
The DNA here is from genome assembly GCA_037953625.1 of Crotalaria pallida. Taxonomy (NCBI): domain Eukaryota; kingdom Viridiplantae; phylum Streptophyta; class Magnoliopsida; order Fabales; family Fabaceae; genus Crotalaria; species Crotalaria pallida. Next base: position 57,973,139 of record CM075651.1, read on the forward strand.
TATACTCTAAACCTATTACCACTAACTAAGGCACATAGCTATTGCATAAAATCGGGGATGTTACAACTTTAGTCCCTCATTTTGTAAGGAACGTTCACTTTAACCCATGACTTTTCAATAATTCCTTTTTACTCCCTCACTTTGAAAAAAGCTACTCACGTTAGTCCCTGACAACTTTCTTCGTTCATAGACGTTAACATTTTACACACATCACCGTGAAATAATATACGACGTCTGATTGTTGTGCTACTGCCACAGATTCATCGGTTGCTGTATTTTCTGCAACTGTCACAGCTTCAGCATGCAGTTGCCTTAGATGCCTCTTCAACAGCCTTAGCCTCTTCTTCATCCAATTTTTGTCTTTTGAATTCAGCATAATGTGTAAGATGTTAATGGTCACATGTGTTAGATCCAGTGAGAATGTTTTGATAATGACAAAGGTTTTGAACAAGCTACAAGTGTTTGTGATCAAGCTCAAGTATGAAGAAGTTCATCAATCAACAACAAACAACAAATGATGAAGAGAGAGCAAGCTCATGAAGACTTAATTTGTTTTAAATTGTAATATCTTTAATTTGAATCTTTTATTTTAATGAGTTTGGGTAGAGTCTTTAGAGGGTAGTGAATCTCTATCAAGGTCATGATTATATCATATTTTGAGTTTTCACTTAACCTAAAAAAATAGGTGGCTTAAAGGTTTGAAAGGAAAGGTTTAGTTTTGAGAAAACAAGTTTTTAATTGACTTTAGCAGTGGATAATCTATTAAAAGGAGTGGTTAATTGATTAACATGTTTTTAACAGTGTTTAATCGATTAACATGATGAGTTAATCGATTAACACCTGCAGTACTGGTTTTTAAAATACGTTTTTCACTTCTCAAAATCAGTTTTTAATGTTCCTAACTTTTGGGTATTCTATATAAATCTTTTCCTAACCTTAGTGAATCATTAGAACACATTAGAACATTTTCATATCAATTTTACAAAGATCAAAGCCACATTATTCTCTCTCACTTTCATAGATCAAAGCTTTTAACTTTTACATTCTTTGATTAAAAATCTTTGAATCTCTTATGTTGATATTTTCATAGCTATTGAAAGAGATTCATAGGATTGTTATTGTGTTTTCATTGAGTTGTAATCATTGCAAAGGAGGCAAACATTCTACAACAAAGGAAGCCTTGGTGGTTGTTCATCAAGCAAAGTTATCTTGGAAGTCTTGTTGTGTTAACAAGCAATTGGAAGTCTTGGTGCGAGGCATCATCAAGCAAGTGGAAGTCTTTGAAGCATCTCAAAGCAATTGGAAGACTTGTTGTGGGGAAATCGGCAAGCAAGGGAAGAGGTTAGATTAGATTCAATAGGGTTGCAAGACAAGAGTGTGGTATCTCTTGGAGGCTATCAAGAAGTGAGTCTTGAGAGGCATTTGCTTGTAATTTGAGAACTCTAATTCCTCATAGTGAAGAATCTCTCTTGGTTGAAGAGGGGACTGGATGTAGCTTTCAAGTGGATGAAAGTGAACCAGGATAAATCTCTGTGCAGTATCTCTATTCCCTTAACTCTTTACATTCAAGTCATTTCATATGTTCTTGGTTGAAAACCTAGAAAAGATTGATTTTCATAATTGATTGAATTGAATCTTAATTGTGCAAATTGATTTGGGGAAAATCATTTTCATAACCTAGGTAATCAATAAGAATATTGGTGTTAATCAATTCCGCTTTATCTCTGATCATACGTGTTAATTGATTGATTTTCGTATTTGATTGAAAAGTGATTTTTCAGTTTTAACAGTGATTAATCGATTAACTGAAGCTGTTAATCGATTAACCAAAATCAAGCTTTCGTAAATAATCGATTAACCTGTTTGATTAATCGATTAACTAAGTGTTTTTAAAGGGTTAATCGATTAATAAGTTTTGTTAATCGATTAAGTGCTGAGGTTTTTGTAAAAATCATTTGTTTTAATCGTTTCGATTCGTTTCTTTCGAAAATCTTTCAAGGTTTCTCTAACACCTATTCAACCCCCCTTCTAGGTGTTCTCCTAGTGTCTCCTAGTTATTTCACCCACCGATTGTAGTTCTTACAACATGTGTATTGGTTATATAACGGCTACGTGTGTAGGACCTTAACGTCTATGAACGAAGAAAGTTGTCAGAGACTAACATGAGTAGCTTTTTTCAAAGTGAGGGACTAAAGAGGAATTATTGAAAAGTCAGGGACTAAAATGAAAGCGCCTTACAAAGTGAAGGACTAAAGTGACAGTTTAGTCGATGAAACTCCATTGTACTTTGGAGATTGATGAGTGGCTGTGTTGTTTCTAATAAGTTGTCGTAGCAGATGCTTATTGTTTTTAAGTAGAGCAATAATGTTCATAATCATCTCTCTTGCTCTAACTTACCGGTGAAAGATGGGGTCTAAGAGCCCGGATAATATGGACTGTCAATCTTAGCTCAAGGGATTTTTGTAAGTTGCTTTGTTTTTATTTGCCCCAAAGGATCTGATCATCCTCCTTTTCATTTTTCCCTCTCTCTCTTCTCATTTCTTCTCCTCTGTCTTCTCATCTCCCTCCTCCTCTGTCTTCTCATCTCCCTCCTCCCTCCTCTTTACCGTCGCTGCCGTCATCTCCTCCCTTCTCCTTGCCACCGTCGGCCCTCCTGCACACCGCCTCGCGTCGCTCCAGCCTTCGTCGCTCCTCCCGCCATCACCGTCGCCACCGTCGCGTCCCTACCATGACACCGCCACCATCGCCCTCTTCACCACCGTCATGCCTCCCACCACCGCCACCTCCGCCCGCCAGAGCCCCTGCCACTGGTAAGTCGTATTCTTTCTTTTTTTTTTTGCTGTTTTTCTTTTTTTCCTTCTCTCTATGTGTGAGACCCACAGTTTTGCCCCAATTTAATTTAAATTATAATTAGATTTTTGTATGATTATTTATGTGATAATATTTTTCTAGTAAAATTCTTATAGTGAACCATTGATTATTGGGTTGTATATTTCTAACTATGTAAGTTAAGTATATATATATATAAACCGATTGCATCCTGTTGTAAGGTCGGCCAGTAGTATCCTGCCCTTAGAATTTTCTTGGCCAACGATTTCCCTCCGACATGATGACTTCCTATACCTCCATGGACTTCTTCCAGTGCCTGCTTTGCTTCGGCGGGGTCTAAGCACCTGAGCATTGGGCCGCTGACCCCACGGCGAAACAGAATTCCATCGATCATAGCGAATTGGGAGGCTTTTCTGACAAGCTTTTTAGCCTCGGCTGGATCTGTCGGCACGATCCCTTGTTCCAAGAAGTTTATGATCGGAGAAGTCCAACTTGGATCCATAGAAACGGAGAGGACAACGCTAGGTCCATGCACCATTTCTTGGATCAACGTCTTATTATTTCCAGGACCCTTTGTTGAGGCAAGTTTAGAAAGAATGTCCGCTCGGCCATTGCTTTCCCTCGGGATGTGGCAGAATTCGACCTTGGCAAATTCTGAAGATAGGAACTTCACCTTTTCCAAATATTTTTGTAGGATGGGTTCCTTGGCTTGATAATCATCCTTCACTTGCGATATCACCAACTGAGAATCACTGAAAACCATCACTTCTCGGGCCCCAACTTCTTTCGCCATCCTCAGACCAGCCATCACAGCTTCATATTCCGCCTGATTGTTCGAAGTCGGAAATCCGAACTTCAACGAATATTCAAGGGTAACTCCCTCTGATTTCTCCAAAATTATTCCCGCTCCTGCTCCGAGCTTGTTGTTTGACCCATCGACATAAATGTTCCAATCCAAGTTTGAGCTCGTCAATGGCTCAGTAAACTCGGTGAGAAAATCAGCTAGGACCTGAGACTTCATTGCTTTCCGAGGTTCGAAAGTAATGTCGAACTCGGAAAGTTCAATAGCCCAAGTCACCATTCTGCATGCCAGGTCAGGTTCCTGAAGGATCTGTCGGATTGGCTGAGCAGTTCTGACCGTGATATGGTGGCTTTGGAAGTATTGACGCAGCCTCCTAGCCGTAATAACCAAACAAAACGCCAACTTTTCAACCTTCTGATACCTCAGCTCTGGTCCTTGAAGTGCTCGGCTGACGAAGTAGACAGGAGATTCTTTGCCTGATTCTTCCCTAACCAGAACCGAACTGACTACCGAATCCCCTACTGATAAGTATAGGAATAAAACCTCTCCTGCTGCCGGACTAGATAGGATTGGAGGAGAGGCCAGGTATTGCTTAAGGTCAGTAAAGGCCTTTTCGCATGCCTCGTTCCAGTCGAACGTCTTTTCTTTTTCCTTCTTCAGCAGTTGGTACCATGGCAAGGCCTTCCGAGCTGACTGAGACAGAAACCTGGAGAGAGTTGCTACCCGACCTGCTAGCTGCTATACTCCCTTGATGTCGGAAGGGCTCTTCATCTCAAGGGTGGCTCGGCACTTCTCTGGGTTTGCTTCAATTCCCCGTTCGGTGAGCATGAACCCGAGGAACGAACCAGCAGGAACCCCAAAAGTGCATTTTTCTGGGTTTAACCTCATGTGAAACTGCCGAATTCTATCAAGTATAACCTTCAAATCCTTAGCATGGTGCTCCTCCTTCAGACTTTTTGCAATCATATCGTCGATGTATACTTCCATTTTCGGACCGATGAGCGGACCGAAGACCTTGTTCATCATTCGCTGGTAAGTTGCCCCAGCGTTCTTCAGTCCGAACGGCATGACATTGTAACAATATGTAGCATTTTCTGTGACGAAAGAGGTCTTCACCTGATCCGAGGGATACATGGGGATCTGATTGTACCCCGAATAAGCATCCATGAAGGATAGCCTTTGATACCCTGCCGAGCTATCTTCGAGTTTGTCTATGCAGGGAAGTGGGTATTGATCTTTGGGGCAGACCTTGTTCAGGTCTGTGTAATCCACGCACATCCTCCATTTTCCATTGGATTTCTTGACTAGCACGGGATTAGCCAACCAATCTGTGTACACCACCTCCCTGATAAATCCCGCCTCCAATAGCTCGGACACCTTCTCTTCTGTTGCTTGTGCCTTCTCTGTTCTGAGCCGCCTTTTCTTCTGACACACTGGCTTAGCGCTAGGATACACACTTAGCTTATGGCAGATAAAATTCGGATCGATCCCCGGCATGTCTGCCGAAGTCCAAGCAAACAAGTCTTTGTTTTCTGCCAGCAGTTCCGTCAGTTCTCTTTCCAATTCCTCGGCAAGGCCGACACCAATCTTGACACAATGGGACGGGTCGGGACCCAGAATTACCTTTTTGAAGTCCCCCTGAGGGGTTGGCCTAGTTTCATCCTCGTCCCGTACGTCAAGATCTGCCAAGTTCACACTTCCTTTGTTGAGTGGCTCCTTCATGATCTTCTCATCGTCATCCAGCTTCAGCTTTCCCAAGCTAATATTGTAACATTTCCGAGCCAATTCTTGTTCGGACCGTACCGTTACCACCTGGTCATCAGACCCAGGAAACTTCATGGCTAAGTGAACGGTTGATACAACTGCACCAAATGATTGGAGTGCTGTACGGCCAAGGATGGCGTTGTATTCCGACGGTGCTTGTTCAACTAGCCACTTTACCATCTCGGTTCGAGCAGATGGTTGTTCACCCATGGTCACTAGGAGATGAATGTGGCCTAAGGGAACAATGGAATGTCCCGTAAAGCCAATCAAACTGCCCTCAAATGGAGTTAGGTCAGATCTCTTCAACCTCAGCCTCTCGAACAGATCCAAAAACATAATGTCTGCTGAACTCCCCTGATCGACGAGAATCCTTTTCACTTCCTCATTACCGAGCCTGGCTGTAACTACCATAGGATCATTTTGATCCTGAATAATATCAGCAAAGTCATCATCACTGAAACTGATGACAATATTCTTCTTTTTGGGCTTTTGGATCGGTCGGCTAGCCACGTAAAGGATCTGCCCCACATACTTTTTTCTATCACTTCTTTTTTCTCCACCACCCGCAAATCCACCAGCAATGGTGTTGATCAGAAACTCGTCACGACCCTTATTCTGCTCAGACGGTAGGGCGGGGGCTCCCCCTGCAGGTAGCGTAGGGCTTTTATTCCTTTTTTCTTCGGTTTTGGGAGGTGAATGACTTCTTCTTTTTGAACGCTTCCGCATCGCTTCCCCGATGTATTGTTGAAGCTTCCCATCCCTAACCATTTCCTCGATCAGATCTTTCAGTTGGGTACATTGATCGGTGGTATGCCCCCATCCACCATGATGGTCGCAGTACTTTGTCCTATCCTTTTGAGCAGTTTTTCTCAAAGCTGGAGGCCGAGTGATGTTACGAATCTCGGTATGCATAGTCTCACGAAGGATTTGACTCCTCGGGACTGTGAGCTGGGTATATTCATCATACTTGCCTTTTGGAGGCAGTTTTTCTCCTCTTTCCCTCTTGTCTTTCCTCCCCCTGTTTTCCCGAAAACGATCAGTTTGACGGGAATCATTCTGACGAGGGCGCTGTTCCAGACCCCGAGCTGCGGTGCTGATTCTATGGAATTCCTCCAAATTAACAAATTTCCTAGATCTTTCCCTGAGTTCGGCCATATCCCTCGGTGGTTCTCCGATCAGACAATCCTTGAAATCACCGTCTCGCAATCCTTGAGTGAGTAAGAGGACAGATACTCCCGATTGCAGGCCTGATATGCCACTAGCTTATTGCTGCTAGCGAGCTAGGTAATCGCGAAGAGACTCGTCAGGTCTCTGTGCGACTCCAGCCAATGAATGGTCCGACTTGGGTTGTGACATACTGGCTGTATATCGATTCAGAAATGCTGTCCTCAGCTCGGCCCATGAGTGAATCGAGTTGGCAGGTAGGGAATTGAACCATCTCAAAGGTGCCGATCCCAAAGTCATTGAGAATGCTCGGCACTTCATGAAATCCCCTCCTCCATAAAACATCATGGAGGACTCGTAAGCCGCGATGTGGTCCATCAGATCAGTCGTCCCATTATAGCGAGGGATATTCTGATGACCCACATAAGTCTGCGGGGTTTGAAATGCCATTATCTCAGCTATGAAAGGATGTCCGGGATGGGGTTCCCCATTAACACGCCCAGGAGCTAATCCCGGATTAAGAGGTGGGGGCGGAGGAAGGTTATTAGGGTTGCCGAGAGCCACGTTAGGGCCTTGCTCGGCTATTCTTGCCATACTTTGCTGCTGAAGAGCAGCGATAGCCTGATTCTGCTTTTCAATCAAAGAAGTTTGAGTCCTTAAGATCTCCATGATTGATTCCTCTCTCCTACGGGCCGACGAAGTAGTCATATAGGATCCACCTTGTGTTTCGGAACGCTCACCACCTTGAAGTGTTCCAAAACGACCCCTGGTAAATTGAGGGACTTCTCTGTTGGATCGCTCAGCACGGGAGTGGTCATGTCGAGCGGAATGCTCAACCCGCCGATCCTCACCAGTTCGTGATCCAGCAGGGGCCCTCCGAGACCGATGTGGTCCGGAGTCCGCAGTATCGTGCCAATCTGAAACATGGCCATCCGGAACAGTGCGGGGATTGGATCGCCTTCTGCCAGCTTCTACGCGGGGAGGAACAATGGCTTGAATCACCGAAGGAACTGGAGGAACATCACCCTGAACTGGAGGAACCGGGGGAACGACCGTCTGATCCACCGGAGGAACGGGTGGAGTGTTACCCCGACTGCCCCCAGTAGGTCTTCCTGGGGCGATTCTATCCCTGACGTTTCCTGCGTTCTTAGGTGGCCTCCCACGAAGGCGACGGCGGAGATCCCCTTGTTCTTGGTTATCGTTATTGTTTGCCATGAGTACGGTGGAAGTGGGAATACTGGTTATTCGTCCCCACAAATGGCGCCAATGTAGTGTCCTGGAACACTAGATGTCCTTAACCCTCTAAGTGCTCAATACTATGGAATCAGGAGCCCTAGAGAGGATCAAGAGTTAATGTGTGACTTATGGTATTTCTACAATTCCAGTTGGGAAAAGCAGGTTCTCCCTAGTCAACGTGTATGTGCAGAGTGTCAACTTAGGGATGAGAGTACGTACCTGAAACCCTAGCTGTAATGAGCTATTTATAGGGTTTGGAGGAGACTGATATGGGCCGTCTGGGCCCTGTATCAGGGTTGAGCTGAACCAGGATTCTGTGAGATAATATCGGAGGATTATGCTTAGAATCTGGATAGGATCAGCTGGAGATCTCATGTCTAGGATGTTGCGAGAATCCAGGAGAGATTTGCGAAAGGGATAAGAAGCCTCGGTGGGTTTGAACTTATCCGCTTGCCGATGGTATGTCTCGGCCTAGAATCTCAATCCTGATGGATTGAGGACCGATGATGAGGCTCGGTTCCATCAAGTCCGAGCCTGGTCCTTTGGGGATGCTCGGAGTCCAAGAGTCCGAGCGAGGGACGTTTATGCTAAGTGAATCGAGGGAAGTGCCCTTAGAAGACTCTTTTGACAAGGCTTAGATCCGTATAAGGTCGGCAGACCCTACAAGATGAAAATTCTGGATTTTATGGTGTTAACAGTGATGTATAATTGATTTTGATAAAAAGTTACACATGGTTTATATTATTTGGTTTGGTAAATTTAGGAGTAAATAGGTAAATTTTATCTTGTGATTGTGTAAATGTCTGACTATGTGGTTAGTATAAATTGTAAACTAGTTACTGTACAAAAGTAATTTTTCTTGAAAAGTGATTATCTTGTGTCAAATTGATTATTTTGAGTATATGAAATTAAGTGACTAAAGTATATATGTGTGTTTGAAAATTTAAAAAGTACTCTTTTATGTATATAATGTTGGCCAAATTTATTGAAGAGAAAAACAAAAATGTTTGATTATTTTTAATTGATTTTTTTTATGTGAATAAATGGTTATCAGTGTGTATTATGTATTTTGATAAAAATATATTTAGATCTGGAAATTTTCTTAATGCTGAAAAGTATTATTTTCATAAGGTATAAGACCCCAAATAATAATTTTTATAGGTGTATACTATGCTTAACTGTTTACATATGTATAGGAATGTTAGAGTCTGATAGTTTAAATCTTTGAAGTGATGCAACTGGACTTATGATGTCTGTCCAGCAAACTGATATGCTTTATTTGAATCATATTTAATCATTTTATTATAGTAGGACTTGTAAAGAATTTTTAGGAAAAAGTGGCAAGTGTTTTCGATGAACTGTTTAGGAGAAAATTGATTTTTGAGAAATAGTGTATGTTCTGCCCAAGATTGTAAAATAGTTGCATCAAAGATGAAAATCATTTTGAAATAATTGGTTATGTGTGCTTTATGATAAAATCTTTATTATAAGTATTTAAAAATAAAAGGAAGTATAAAAGTGATTTTGTGAATGTACTGATGCTCGAAAGTGAATTTTCTGTAAACTGTTTGTAGTATATAATTTAATCTAATTAATGATAGAAAAAGTATTTTGAACTTTGAACGCTTGAGTTTATTTTGTCATTTAGTTATATGTGTTTATAACATGATTTTGCAAAATTTGTTTACTGCTTGGTCTGATTAAAAATTTGCATCAAAAGAAAAATACTTTAAAGTCATGCTGTATGAGTGGTCTGGACATGATAGTTGTTATAAGGTGCTTATAAGAGAAATTTGTAGTGAAAGAAAAATTGAGATTTATCCTTAGGATGTTATGATTATGTTTTAAAAGTTATATTATGATTGGAGATGATTTTCATAATTTAAAAGCTACAAAGAAAAAGTGACTTTGCAAGACTTGGAGGGTATGCTGTCCAAAATTCTAGATTGGTTGCATCAACTATAAAAATTGTTTTGGAATGAATTAGTATGAGGATTTTTATGATACGACCTTTAATATAAGTGTATAGAGTAAAAAGAAATTATAAAAGTGAATTTGTGAAAGTATGATTTGATGTTATTTGTTTAAATAAATTGTTGTTTTTACTGGTATAAGTGTGTGCATGTGGTAGTTGTTATATAAGTAATAAAGTATGGTATTATAGAAATAAAAATGTATTCTAAATAGTTTTCAAAGTATTAGATGAGTTTTAAATTATGTTTTGCAAAAAGGATTTCTTGAATTTTAAAAGGGATTATTTTAAGTTATTTGACGCCTTAAAAAGGACATTCTGTTTTGAAAAGGATTTCTGTTTTAAGGTACTTTGGTACTTTGGGTCTTATCCTTACCTAAGTAAATAGATAATATAAGGTATTTGCTAGATATTGATTGTATACCGTTTATCGTTTAAGAATAAAAAGAATCAAAAGTGAGCGAGCTGCTGGAGCTGCAGACACAAAGGTTGAAACAGAGTAAGCGTGGATCTCAGGTGAGAGAGAAGCCTTCTTAAGACATGGCATGTAGGGTAATATTAGGACGTTCCGTATCATCTCAAAGGTCGGAACTAGGAATCTATCGGTCGAGTAGTAAAACGACAATTGAGTGTGTGTTCCACCGTTTTTACGAAAAACGCGATTCCTCAATATTAATTGTATGTCAGTTGATAATTGATTATATCATGTTGTATATTTTTGAATTGTATATTGTATATGGAGATGAGTTATATGATGAGATATGAAATAAAATGTTGGAATTATATTTTTGAGATAATTGATGTTTGTGACCGGTTGTTCCTATGAAAAGGACTTGGTATATTTGGAAGTATTATTGTGAAAAGAAAATATGAGAATGAGTAATGAACCTTGTGGAAATTCGAAAATGATACTAGTGTACAGTGATGGTGCAAACGACACGATAACTTTGTAAATATCCCCTTTAAGTGACTGGCCACGTGGATGACTGTGTCGTGGTCTAAGTCTTGTGGAATCCACTGTACTGTAGAAGGGTGTTTGATGTTTCCCTTAGAGGTCGTGACCTGTTTGAAGCGAGGCTTAGAATGGTCGACCAAAACTAGGATTAATGACATACTTAAAAGACTTAGGAACCCCCCTCCTAAACCTACGCGTTGAGAGTGAAGTAGTGGAGAGGAAAGATACCGAATACTTGGAGGCCGGTGTACTTTCAAGTGGTGATTGCGATAGGGGAAGGCAAGGACGGTGAACGTCAAGAAGCCTCGAGTGCTTCTCTAGGCGGGGCAAGACTACAAGGACTTGTCTTCCGGTTGTAGGCAATGTCGTAGCGAGGAACTGCACGATCAACTAGAGATAGAGCTGATGCCCCCTTGAGCAAGTCTTACATGGTGAGAGGGAACCCGAATGGGGCTAGATGTCGCTGCATTTTTGAAACGGTATTGCTTAAATGATTTTACTTCGGTTGTTGGATACTTGTTGGTGCGTACCCTTCGACATCGATGCTAGCATGGTTAGGGTTCCTGTGCGTCCCATCTGCTTTCCGAACTAGGATGTGGTTGGAATGATGGAGGAGATGTAACGTGTGTGCTACCAAACCCTTGAGTCTCGGTGGTGGTACCCCTTCTCGAATTTCCGGTGGTTATGACAGTGAAACTTAGAGCCTAAAGATAATTAAATACAATGGTTATGATTATATGAAAATTTTCCTTTTGGTGATTAGTGAAATTTATTAAGCGGAATGGTAATAATGATGTATATATGTTTGTGTGGTCTTAATATTCCCCTCTGGTAAGCTCACGCCGTCGACGATCATATCGTTTGGAGTGCTTACTCTCTCTATTTCCCTTTCCTGTGGACATTGGGGAACAATAATCACAGATGACAGATCATATACTATCTCGAGTAGCGGATGCTCAAGTCGGAAGAGGATCGCGAGACGACGTACATACGAGGAGGAAGCAGAAGCAGCAACCAAAGAATATTCCAGACAGTTGCAGTGGAGGAAATGATGAAGACTAATAGTCTAGGATAGTTTTTGGTTTGTATTCCATCTTTGGATGGGTAGGACATGATTACTCTATCCCGAATGTAACCCCAGTTGTAATATGGATTATTTTAAATGAAATAAAAGAAGTTCTTTTTGGTTATGTATCAAGTTCATTAAATAATTAAATGTTTTTCCGCAAATTAACCATCGAATAATTTTGGCATCACAAAAAGGAGCTTTTTGGAAAAGTGTTAGTGACATCTCTTTTTGGAAAGGAATTTTATATTGTGAGTTTATGAACCAAATGAATCGAATTGTTTTATGAAAAACTTTTTAAAAGAATTAAAATGAACTGACTTTGGTAATGTTTATAAAAAAAAATGGCGCAAATTTTTAGTGAAATTTCTAAGTCCAAATTGGGATGTTACATTTAGTGATCAGAGCGATGGTTGTCCTTAGTGGCCTTAAGCATAGCCTTATATGCTTTCCTTGTGTGACTCTGTTTGTGTTTGCTTGTGTCTGAGTTGTAACGGTTTAGTCTTAGAGTAAACTAAGGTTTAGAGTTGGTAGAGAAATGAAGATGCTAATGCTGCTAGTCGTTCTTAGGATTGATGAATTGTTCAAACGGTGTGGAGTTATCCACTAGTGTGTTTGCTTCCCTTGTTGGATTTAACTTTTGCTTCTTGACTGGCTATGTTGAAGAATTATTCCTTCTTTTGCTTTTCCTATGATATAATAATGTTGAAATTTTTGTGAGATCGATGAATGTGTGCTTAAGTATGCTGTATAGAACTCCTTGTGAAAATGTGGAAACCAATTCTTGGGAAAAGTGTAGTATTATGAAGATTGTGAGAGAAGAATTGAGTTCAAGTCAAGGCATTATTACCCTACATCGTTCTCAATTCTTGTGAAAACCCAATTACCCTTTCATCTAGTTGTTGAGATTGATTTTCGCATTTTTGCGATGATTGACCCTCCAAACAAAAAAGACTTCCTGGTTGTCGAAAATACCCAGCCTAATGACCACATTTCCGTCAAATTATTCGACCAAGTGCCAAATTTCAGTGAAATTCAAAGTTCTTTTCTCGAATATTCGTGATTAAAACATAACTCTACCACATAAAGTTATGAAGGAAGTAACACTTGTATGTATAGCATATGAATTTTAGGAGGCTGAAGGGACAAGGTGATGCTATCAGTGTGTACAAACCTAGAAATTTTGGAAATCTTGGTTTAGAGTCGGTCCCTAAGTGGTGCTAAGAAAGAAATTAGTGAGTCAAAAGTCGAGTAGTTAGAAAGTAATCATAGTCGCAGGGTGGACTTTGATGTAAGGTTGTATAATAGATGGTATAAGCTTGATCAAAGTTGGGGAGCAAAAGGTTAAGTAGAGTCTATGTTAGAAAAGTGTAGTGACAAGTACCCTTATGGCATAAGTGGTTAGAGAATAAACAAACGCAGCCGATGATTATGGTTTTGATATGCATAAAAGAAATTACTTCTGGATTGACACCAAATTCGAAAATAAACTGTCCTTATCAAGTCCCTTACGTAAATACCAAAATCCCTTATGAATAATTCATACCCACTTACCTTTAATGCTTCTAGTCTGGTCAAACAAAATTCTTGAGACACAATGATTGTTTGTTGCCTACCCTTGAGCTTGACTCAATTTGACTCACGCACGACGCTACGTCACGGACTGATTGGTAGAAGAGCATTAATTGACGAGGACATCGAGGGAAGGAGATACTCTCGAAAGAAGTATAGGACGAAGTGATGAATGAAAAGAATCATGAGAATCTCCAAGTGGTAAACCTGTTTGTTTCCTTGCTTGTTCCAGTTCGTATTTCTCGAGGACGAGAAATCTTTAAGTTGGGGAGGATTGTGAGACCCACAGTTTTGCCCCAATTTAATTTAAATTATAATTAGATTTTTGTATGATTATTTATGTGATAATATTTTTCTAGTAAAATTCTTATAGTGAACCATTGATTATTGGGTTGTATATTTCTAACTATTTAAGTTAAGTATATATATATAAACGTGGAAAATGTATAAATATATATATATATATATATATATATATAATTGTATATGATGCATTTGAAGTATATTAGTAGTATAAAAATATTTTATAAGGTTATTGAATGGCATTATACTTATATTTAAAATACAAAAAGATTTTTGAGGAAATATAGTAATATGACTTCGAAAATTCATATCTTTTAAACCATACGTCGAAAAATTACAAATGATATATCAAAACGATCGTATCGAAGTGTAGATTATGAAAATATGAAGTTTTGATTTTTATTTTGGAGTTTTTGAAATTTTATCACTGCTACAGTACTGAACGAATTTTTTGAGTCTTAAGTGTAAAGGTGTAATTTTAATGCATTAAATGACCTTTTGACTCAAGTGTATTTTATTTTGAAAACAAAAATACATTTCTGAGGTTTTCTATTGGACCACCGTCCAAATAAAATATATTTTCGTATTTTCTTATTATAAAATTATTTGAAAGCTTATGAAGTGCAATTTTGAAGGAAATGATCTTAGAACTTCAAAAATTTATAACTTTCAAACCGTAAGTCCAAAAATTATAAACTTTATATGAAAACGATCGTATTGAAATGTAGTGTCTGAATATGTGAAAATAAAATTTTTATTTTGACATATACGAAAAAGTACTGTACAGTAGGGAAAAACGAATTTTTGGTATTTTTAACTTAGAAAAATTATTTTGAAGCATAAAATAAATTATTGGACTATAAAATAATTTTATTTATGTATTTAAATATTTATCTAAATGCCTACTAGTTTCACAGTCCAAATATTAGCATTTTTCTAATTATTTCTGAATTATTACAAATGAAAACTTTGATGTGATTGGTCAATTATGTGGTGAATTCAAAATAGGCAATGGAAATTTTTCTCCTTATTTTTATGTGTGTGCACCATCCAAATATTAGGAGGGAGAGAAGGGAATAATTTCTGAAAATTGTGAGGAATAAACCTTGAGTTAAGAAGCTATAGTTTTTAGAAAAGTCTCATTTAATGCTTGTGAAGTTCCAAGTGAAGAAGTAAAGTTGATGACTCACCATGGACTAGGAGGGGGGATGAATTTATGATCAGATTTTTGGAGAATATTTGCCTTCTCTTCACCTATAAATAGGCCATCACACCTCTCACCATTTCACACACACTACTTGTTGTTACTTTGAGAAAAAAAAATTATTCCAAGAGAAAAAAGAGAGGAAGGTGGCGAGTTACATAGAGGAAGAGGAGGAAAATTTTCTCACTTTGGGGAAGTCTGTTAGCTTTAGGAGGAGAGGTAACTCTAAGTCTCTATTTTTAATTTAGTTCATTTCTTCTTCTACTGTTATTAGAATCCCTAATTCTTTTTATATATATAGTAAGAACTAAAAGTTTCTACTTCTTCTTTTTTTTATTAGGATGAACTATGTATTTGTTGATGGTATTTTGTTTTTATGGTCAAACGAATAAAGGTTTGAAGGAAAGGGACAAAATGAATTGTTTAAAGAGAATAATCTCCCCTTTTCTTTGGCCTTGAGATGACCGAATTTTGTAGCACAAAAGGAAAAATTATATTCTGGAATTTTTGTGTTCTTACAATATAGACATTTATATTTTATAAAAATTTTGTATCTGTTTGAAGTATTTTAGTCCTTTTTGTTTGGAAACTAAAATAAGATTCTGAAAATTTTGTGTTACTGAAACTATAAGATCTAATGTAGCATTAAAAGAAAAGAAGAAAATCTTAGTCTTTTGCCTTGTTTTATTGTTTGGTCGTGATATATATATATATATATATATATATATATATATATATATAGAGAGAGTGGTAGTTGTTATTATTATGTTATGTGACTTATTGGATGATTATTTGATCTCTGATGTTGTAATAGTGAAATGAAATTAGTTTTATGAAAACAGATGAAAATTCTGGATTTTATGGTGTTAACAGTGATGTATAATTGATTTTGATAAAAAGTTACACATGGTTTATATTATTTGGTTTGGTAAATTTAGGAGTAAATAGGTAAATTTTATCTTGTGATTGTGTAAATGTCTGACTATGTGGTTAGTATAAATTGTAAACTAGTTACTGTACAAAAGTAATTTTTCTTGAAAAGTGATTATCTTGTGTCAAATTGATTATTTTGAGTATATGAAATTAAGTGACTAAAGTATATATGTGTGTTTGAAAATTTAAAAAGTACTCTTTTATGTATATAATGTTGGCCAAATTTATTGAAGAGAAAAACAAAAATGTTTGATTATTTTTAATTGATTTTTTTTATGTGAATAAATGGTTATCAGTGTGTATTATGTATTCTGATAAAAATATATTTAGATCTGGAAATTTTCTTAATGCTGAAAAGTATTATTTTCATAAGGTATAAGACCCCAAATAATAATTTTTATAGGTGTATACTATGCTTAACTGTTTACATATGTATACGAATGTTAGAGTCTGATAGTTTAAATCTTTGAAGTGATGCAACTAGACTTATGATGTCTGTCCAGCAAACTGATATGCTTTATTTGAATCATATTTAATCATTTTATTATAGTAGGACTTGTAAAGAATTTTTAGGAAAAAGTGGCAAGTGTTTTCGATGAACTGTTTAGGAGAAAATTGATTTTTGAGAAATAGTGTATGTGCTGCCCAAGATTGTAAAATAGTTGCATCAAAGATGAAAATCATTTTGAAATAATTGGTTATGTGTGCTTTATGATAAAATCTTTATTATAAGTATTTAAAAATAAAAGGAAGTATAAAAGTGATTTTGTGAATGTACTGATGCTCGAAAGTGAATTTTCTGTAAACTGTTTGTAGTATGTAATTTAATCTAATTAATGATAGAAAAAGTATTTTGAACTTTGAACGCTTGAGTTTATTTTGTCATTTAGTTATATGTGTTTATAACATGATTTTGCAAAATTTGTTTACTGCTTGGTCTGATTAAAAATTTGCATCAAAAGAAAAATACTTTAAAGTCATGCTGTATGAGTGGTCTGGACATATAGTTGTTATAAGGTGCTTATAAGAGAAATTTGTAGTGAAAGAAAAATTGAGATTTATCCTTAGGATGTTATGATTATGTTTTAAAAGTTATATTATGATTAGAGATGATTTTCATAATTTAAAAGCTAAAAAGAAAAAGTGACTTTGCAAGACTTGGAGGGTATGCTGTCCAAAATTCTAGATTGGTTGCATCAACTATAAAAATTGTTTTGGAATGAATTAGTATGGGGATTTTTATGATACGACCTTTAATATAAGTGTATAGAGTAAAAAGAAATTATAAAAGTGAATTTGTGAAAGTATGATTTGATGTTATTTGTTTAAATAAATTGTTGTTTTTACTGGTATAAGTGTGTGCATGTGGTAGTTGTTATATAAGTAATAAAGTATGGTATTATAGAAATAAAAATGTATTCTAAATAGTTTTCAAAGTATTAGATGAGTTTTAAATTATGTTTTGCAAAAAGGATTTCTTGAATTTTAAAAGGGATTATTTTAAGTTATTTGACGCCTTAAAAAGGACATTCTGTTTTGAAAAGGATTTCTGTTTTAAGGTACTTTGGTACTTTGGGTCTTATCCTTACCTAAGTAAATAGATAATATAAGGTATTTGCTAGATATTGATTGTATATCGTTTATCGTTTAAGAATAAAAAGAATCAAAAGTGAGCGAGCTGCTGGAGCTGCAGACACAAAGGTTGAAACAGAGTAAGCGTGGATCTCAGGTGAGAGAGAAACCTTCTTAAGACATGGCATGTAGGGTAATATTAGGACGTTCCGTATCATCTCAAAGGTCGGAACTAAGAATCTATCGGTCGAGTAGTAAAACGGCAATTGAGTGTGTGTTCCACCGTTTTTACGAAAAACGCGATTCCTCAATATTAATTGTATGTCAGTTGATAATTGATTATATCATGTTGTATATTTTTGAATTGTATATTGTATATGGAGATGAGTTATATGATGAGATATGAAATAAAATGTTGGAATTATATTTTTGAGATAATTGATGTTTGTGACCGGTTGTTCCTATGAAAAGGACTTGGTATATTTGGAAGTATTATTGTGAAAAGAAAATATGATAATGAGTAATGAACCTTGTGGAAATTCGAAAATGATACTAGTGTACAGTGATGATGCAAACGGCACGATAACTTTGTAAATATCCCCTTTAAGTGACTGGCCACGTGGATGACTGTGCCGTGGTCTAAGTCTTGTGGAATCCACTGTACTGTAGAAGGGTGTTTGATGTTTCCCTTAGAGGTCGTGACCTGTTTGAAGCGAGGCTTAGAATGGGTCGACCAAAACTAGGATTAATGACATACTTAAAAGACTTAGGAACCCCCCTCCTAAACCTACGCGTTGAGAGTGAAGTAGTGGAGAGGAAAGATACCGAATACTTGGAGGCCGGTGTACTTTCAAGTGGTGATTGCGATAGGGGAAGGCAAGGACGGTGAACGTCAAGAAGCCTCGAGTGCTTCTCTAGGCGGGGCAAGACTACAAGGACTTGTCTTCCGGTTGTAGGCAATGTCGTAGCGAGGAACTGCACGATCAACTAGAGATAGAGCTGATGCCCCCTTGAGCAAGTCTTACATGGTGAGAGGGAACCCGAATGGGGCTAGATGTCGCTGCATTTTTGAAACAATATTGCTTAAATGATTTTACTTCGGTTGTTGGATACTTGTTGGTGCGTACCCTTCGACATCGATGCTAGCATGGTTAGGGTTCCTGTGCGTCCCATCTGCTTTCCGAACTAGGATGTGGTTGGAATGATGGAGGAGATGTAACGTGTGTGCTACCAAACCCTTGAGCCTCGGTGGTGGTACCCCTTCTCGAATTTCCGGTGGTTATGACAGTGAAACTTAGAGCCTAAAGATAATTAAATACAATGGTTATGATTATATGAAAATTTTCCTTTTGGTGATTAGTGAAATTTATTAAGCGGAATGGTAATTGTCGTGTCTAGGACACGGTGTATCAGATATACCCCTAGCTCAAAGGTATAGAGAGACCCAAGAACTAGTGGATGGACTGACGTTAGTATATGATTGCTTAGGTATGCTAGAGGTCCAGTTGGGACAACTAGGGTTTCCCTAATCACAGTGTGTGCAAATGTGCAATTAGGGAGAGAGAGAACGTACCAGAGCTCCTTGCTGGAGACAGCTATTTATAGGGGTGGCATTGTACCTTGTGGGCCTGTCCGGAGGTCCAGCAAGGCAGCTAACGTGTCCCATTTAGGATAAGGAATGAGTCATTCATTCTTATCCTGTGTTGGGAGTCCTTATCCCTGTGGCGAGTTAGGCTCACGCGCCCCTAGCTCGGACCCTCAAGGGGTGAGGCCCATATGTTCGGTCCAAGGTCGCTAGGGTGGGTCCTAGGACAAGCGCTCGGCCTGGGTTGGCGTGACCTATCAGATAGGATAATCTGGTCGACCGAGTATGTTAAGGGTAGACCGAGGGTCGGTCTACCACATAAGCCCCCTAGCTCGGTAAGACTTTTTGAGTCTTGAGCCGAGCTGATAATTCTTCGACAGTGTCTTTTAAAGGAGCCGAGTGTTAGGGTCGGAGCAAGGTGATGAGTTCAGGACAGCTCAAAGTGCCTCGCTATCCCTTCTACTGACTGATAGGACGTTTGAATGTCCTTTCATTGACAGGTGCTGCTTGTGTCAGGTGTCATCATTATGCATGCTGCCCTTTGGGTTTTTGAAATGTTTCCCTCCACTGATTGCGCGACACGTGTCTCTTTGAGTGGCTCAATGTAGACTTGGGCCTCTGCTGCCAAGCCCAGTAACTTAAAAAACGTGGGGAGGGAAGTTTCTTTTTGAGTTTAACTGCCTTTTAGTCTTCTCTTTTCTTATTTCTTCCAAACCTCTTCCTTCTATCTTCCCTCTCTGTTCCTGCGTTTTCTCTTAAGATCTCAGATTTCCTCCAACCATTCTCAAGTCATTGTAGTTCTGCCCTCTTTGACGGTTATTGCTCCCCCTTCATTGCACCTATAAGTTCGTGCCGGTCTTCTTTCTACAGTTTCAGGTATTCTGACTTGGAACCTCTGGTTTTTGCTTCTATCTTTTTCTTTTTTCGTTTGATTTGTTCTTCCCTTAGGTTCTGGGTTCTTGGCTTTCGTTGGGTTTAGTATTTCTTTCTGGGTTTTCTGAATTTCCTGAGTTTTCATCATGGGTGTTAACTGGTCATGGTATGAGGAATTGTCAAAAATTTTGGGTTTAGGCGATATTGAGGATTCTTCCTCTTCTTCATCTTCATCTTCTTCTGATTTGGAAGTGCTAGACTTCCTGCCACCGCCTTTTCGCCATCGCATGGCGGATCCCACGACGGAGATGCCGTTATCGGTGGAATTTCCCCAGAATTTTGAGGAAAAGGAGAGTAGGAAGTTACTGTATCAAGTAGCGGAGGAGCGGGCCCAAGTGGCCCGCCGCCCCTCCAACCGTATTTGGGAAAAACCCTTCTGGGGAAAGCCTTAAAGGTTAGGGGAAGATGCAGTAGGCTCGGCTATAGGACCAATAAACCTAGGGTTAGGTTGTTTAAAGATTTTGATTTTGTAGATTCTGACGCCGAGACTTCCCTTTCCCCAGGTATGGTTCGACGGTGCGTCACACATCCTCATGAATTTCCTGTGCCTCCGAACTCTGGAGTTTATGATTGGGTTGATTTGGAGGTGCTCGGTACGCCGTCAGCCTTAATCAACAGCAATTTGAGTCATATCCGAGCTAACATACTCCCTTGCCCTACGGATGAAACGGGGACATCTTACACAATTAGTTCTCCGTCAGCCAATGACCGAGTATGTACAGCAATCGAGGGGAACCGCAGGGAGTTTTTCATGTATGAGGAGGTTGTGATAAGACTGGGTGTTAAAATGCCGTTTTCCGATCTAGAGATAGCTCTGCTCCATCGGCTGCGCCTAGCTCCCACCCAACTACATCCTAGTGGTTAGGCATTTGTTCGAGCGTTTCAAAAATTTTGTGAGGCTCGCAGATTGACATGCTCGCTCCGAGCGTTCCTATGGTTATACATACCACAGGTAAACATTTTTGAGAAAGGGTCAACCAAGAGACTGTGGGTATCGTTGAAGGCACGCAATGACCATGCTCTCTTTGCTAAATACACCGATTCATGGAAAACCTTTAAACCATTATTTTTCAAGTATCAATTCGTCAGAGAGGGAGAATGTTGGTTTATGGAGGGCGGTGAGCCTCGGTTCCCTTTATCATGGACACCTGACATCTTCAACAGACACCCAAAGCTTTATCAATACCATTATGACGAAGAATTGACGAGTGATGAGAGGCATACCTGTGATACCTTCTTCTACTACCTTAAAACCAATGGTCAAGTCGATATTAGGAACATCATTATTTTTCCCCAAGAGCTTGTGAAAGCAGAGCTTGGTATATGCCTTTTTTTTAACATTTATACTTTTTGTTTTGCTGTTTTGCAGTCAAAATGGCTAGGGAAAATAAGGCTGCTGCTCGCATGAGGGAGCTTGCTAAATCGAGGGCGGTCGGCTCTTCTGGCGGAGCCGCTTACTCGGAAGCGACTCGATCAGTTACGGTGGTCGTGGCATCACCTTCTGAGGTTGAAGTGGTGCAAGATGTCTGACCACCATCTGTTCGTGTGGTGGAGGTAGCTACTGGGAGCCCCGTTGTTCGGGTGGAGGAGGAGGAGGAGGAGGACAGAGTGCCTTTGTCCAAAAGAGCTAGAATAGACAAGGGGAAAGGCAAAGTTGTTGAGTTGCTGAAACCACTACAAAGGAGTAATTTGTGGTTTGACGTTTCGGACCCCGAGGAGGAGACCGTTTGGGCTCAGAAGCTGAAGGAGAAATTTGTTGATTTGGTTTATACTTCCAATGATGATAAGAGATTGTCGGACCAGACTGCTACCACTTTGAAATGTCACTGTGATTTATTGGGAAAAAATATGCTAAGGGTTGCGAGCTACATGTTCAACCTTAGTAAGCATGCCGAAGATATCAGCTCAACTCTTTCGGCCACTGAGAAGGAGAAAAGGAGAGCTGCTGCCCATCAAGCACAAAATCTGTTAACTCAGATTAAGGAGAATGAGGCAAATCTTCAAGCTCTGACCGAGGCCAACACCGACCTGCAGAGAAAACTTGAAGCATTTGAAAGAGCTCGGGAGACCGCTCAAAAGGCCTTGGAGGATGTTGGTGGAAGGGAGGCCGAGAAGGGAAGGCTGCTGCAAATTGCTCAAGAGAAACTGGCTGAAGCTCAGCAAAAAGTTACCGAGCTGGAGGGTGTTCAGGGTCGTTTAACAAATTCTGAGAATGAGGTGGGTCGGTTGCAGGGGGAGTTGATAAAGGCTCGTCGGAAAGCTTTGAAACATAAGGTTACGGCCAAGTGGAACCACTTCAATTGGGATCATGCAGTGAATGATTCTTTTGTGAATGCTGTTAAACAGTTGTCCCTTATGAATCCGGGGATCCGAGTGGTAGGTGCAAGTCCAGATTTTGGAGTTGATGGTGATCGTATCATTGACTATGCCCACGAGGATAGGGAGGTGGACTTATCAGTGCTGAATCTCCCCAACCCCTTGGACTTGGAGAATGAAGATGAAGCTGATTTCGATGGGTCGTCCATTGCCCTTTCCGAGGATGAAGAATAGATGTTTATGATGTATTTTCTTTTTTTTGTAATATGAAGTGTAGTATGATCGGTTTGATCAGAATATTGCTTTACTTGTCCTTTGAATTCCTTATGAAATGTTGATGTTTTAATTTCGTCAAGATTTTGCAGTGTCCTTTATTTCGTTGTAAACTGTTATTTAGATTTCGGATCTCCTACCTTTGGCCAAGGTGGGATCCTCGGTCCTTGGCTTACAGAAACTGTTTAAGTTTTTAGCCGGGCATCTACTAAAAGTACTTGTGATTGTTAGTTTATAAGTCCCCGTTGGAAGGACGTGTATAAACACCCAAGTTCGCCTCAGTGGCGAACCGAGAGGAAATGGTTAGTACGTTAACAGTAAGAAGACAAGATGAATAACTGAAAAAGATAGATCTTCATTAAGCTCTTTTTGATCTGCTTGTAAACAATAGAAATCAAATGTAACATAAACATAGAAATGCTGAAATAAATGACATGAAATTTAAACAACAGAATTTTAAAATCAGGGTTGAAATTTTGCAAAAGTTGTGGTGGGGTTTCAATTAGCTGTAGTAAGGTCTAAGCTTGGTAGCATTCCAGGAGTTGTTCAGTTGCTGCTTTGTAAGTGTCTCCAATCTGTATGCCCCCGAGCCAGTTTTTGAGACGACCCAATAGGGGCCTTCCCAATTCCTTGCTAACTTTCCTTCTTTTGAGTTTTTCAAACCGATGTCGGCTCGTCTGAGGACCAGATCCCATACAGTAAAGCTTCTTGGAACCACCCACTTGTTGTATTCTCGGGATTGCCTTTCCTTTGCTTTTTTCTCTCGATCAGATGCGAGAGATCTGATCTCCTCGCTGAGAGTTAACTCTTCTTTTAACAAACCATCGTTCACTTCTACTGGACGTTCGGACACTCGGAAGGTGGTAATCCGAGTTTCTATAGGCAACATAGCCTCACAGCCATATGTTAGTCGAAATGGGGTTTCTCCTGTCGAGGTGTGAATGGTCGTTCGAATTGACCATAATACCTCGGGGAGGAGGTCAGCCCATGATCCCTCGGCTTCAAACAATCTCTTCTTCATCCCATCAATGATGATTTTATTCGCTGTTTCTGCCTGTCCGTTCGTCTGCGGGTGTTCGACTGATGAGAAATGGTGGGTGATGTGGAAGTGGTCGACCAGCTCTTGAAAAACCTTGGCTGTGAATTGTGTGCCATTGTCGGTCACCAAAGTGTGTGGGACACCGAAGCGAGCGATGACTTGTCTGAGAAAGAATTTTTGGATTTTAGCTGAAGAGATTGTGGCCAAAGCCTCGGCTTCGATCCATTTTGTGAAATAATCAATTGCGACCACAAACTTTAGCTGCCCCGGAGCTGTTTTGAATTTCCCTATGATGTCCATGCCCCACTGATAGAAGGGCCATGGTGTGATCATTGAGTGGAGCTCCGTCGGGGGGGCGTTGGAAAATCTTTCCGTGAAGCTGACAGGACTTGCATCTTTTGACATGTTCTGAAGCATCGCTTAGAAGTGTAGGCCAGTAATAGCCTACTCGGAGTACTTTACGGGCTAGAGCTTTTGCACCTACATGGTGGCTCGAGATTCCTTCATGAACCTCGGCCAGCACGAGATCGGCTTCAGCAAGGTTCAGACACTTCAGCATAGGGGAGTCCATTCCCCGTTTATACAAAGTGTCACCAATCATGGCGTACTGAGCAGCTTGCTTGACTATCTTTTTTCCTTGAGTGGGGTCGGTTGGTAGAACTCGGAATTTAAGATATTGCTTGATGGGGTCCATCCAATCGGAGGTCAGAGATAATGCCAGAACAACACTCGGCTGGTGGACAGTTTCTTGGACTAGGCTTTTGTTGTTTCCAGGACCTTTAGTGCTAGCGAGCTTGGAGAGAATATCAGCTCGCCCATTAGAGGACCTAGGGATGTGAGTGATGGAAAATTGAGGGAAGAGATCTGAGAGGGTTTTGACTTGCTCTAGGTATTTTTAGAGAATTGGTTCTTTTGCTTGAAACTTACCTTTGACTTGAGATACAACTAACTGAGAATCGCTGAAAACTTCGATTTCTGAAGCCCCCATTTGGTGGGCCATCCGCAGGCCGGCTATCACCGCCTCATACTCTACTTGGTTGTTTGAGGTGGGGAACTCAAACTTGAGGGAATATTCTACGCTGAGGCCCTCGACGTTTTCAAGGATTATTCCGGCCCCAGCCCCCTTACTGTGGCTGGAACCATCAACATAAATCTTTCAAGGTTGGGGCTGGCTGGGATGGTTAAAGTCTGACAATTCTGAAACAAAGTCCGCCAAGACTTGGGACTTGAGAGTTCTCCTCGGCTCGTAGGTGACGTCGAACTCTGATAGCTCAACGGACCAAGAGACCATCCTTCCCGCCAAGTCAGGTCGGTGAAGCACCTGCCTTATCGGCTAAGTTGTTTTGACCACAATGGGGTGGTTCTGAAAGTACTGCTGGAGTCTCCTAGCAGCAATTACCAGAGCAAAAGCGAGCTTCTCTATCTTGGAGTATCTTATTTTGTAAGTTCCATGATGAATGTTTTGATAATGACAAAGTGTTTTGAACAAGCTATCATGTGTTGATCAAGTTCAAGTTCAACAAGCAACAACAATCATCAAATGAAGAAGAGAGAAAGCAAGCTCATGAAGACTTAGTTTGAGTGTAATTGTAATTGTTTTATCTTTTGCCTCTCAAGCTTCATAGGTCTTTTATTTGATGAGTTTGGTTAGAGTTAATAGAGGGTAGTGAATCTCTCTCATAGTCATGATTAAATCATAATTTGAGTTTTCACTTAACCTAGAATCAATAGGTGGCTTAAAGGTTTTAAAGGAAAGGTTGGTTTTTGAGAAAACAAGTTTTAAACAAGTGCAGTATCAGTTTACTCGATTAAGTATGGATTTACTCGAGTATTACTCGATTAAACTGAAATCTACTCGAGTAAACACTGCTGAACTGGTTTTTAAAATACGATTTTCACTTCTCAAAATCAGTTTTCAAGTGCTACAACTTTTGGGTATTCTATATAAACCTATTCTTAATCTTTGTGATTAAGAAGAACACTTTCATAATCAATTTTACAAGAATCAAGCCATTCTATTCTCTCTCAATTTCAAAGATCAAAGCTTTCATATTTTCATATTCTTTGATCAAGAACCTTTGAATCTCTTATGTTGAATTGTCATAGCTATTGATTGAGATTCATAGGAGTGTTATTGTGTTTTCTATTGTGTTGTAATCTTTGCAAGAAGGCAAGCCATCTACAACAAACAAGAAGCCTTGGTGTGTCGATTATCATCAAGCAAATCTCATTGGAGAAGAAGAAGTCTTGGTTGTGAATCAAGCAAAGTGAAGCCTTGGTGTGTGGATTATCATCAAGCAAAGAAGACTTGTTGTGTCGATTATCAACAAGGGGTAGAGGTTAGATTAGAGAGAAGATCAATAGGATTACAAGGCAAGGGTGTGGAGTCTCTCTTGTAGGCTAGCAAGAAGGGAGTCTTGTGAGGCATTTACTTGTAATTTGAGAACTCTAATTCCTCATAGTGAAGAATCTCTCTTGGTTGAAGAGGGGACTGGATGTAGCTTTCAAGCGGATGAAAGTGAACCAGGATAAATCACTGTGTCGTATTTCTAAACCCTTAACTCTTTACATTCAAGTCAATTCATTGTGTTCTTGGTTGAAAACCTAGAAAAGAGTGATTTTCATAATTGATTGAATTAAATCTTTATTGTTCAAATTAACTTGGGGAAAATCATTTTCATAATCTAGGTAATCAATAAGAATATAGGTGTTAATTGTTTCCGCTGAATCTCTGGTTATACGTGTGAATTGATTGATTTTCGTATGCGTTTGAAAAATTGATTTTTCTGTTTTCTGTCAGATTTAATCGATTAAGCATATATTTAATCGATTAATACTCGAGTAAATTTCAGGTTAATCGATTAAGTGCTGTGGAATTTGCAAAAATCATTTGTTTTGATTGTTTCGATTTGTTTCGTTCGAAAATCTTTCAAGGTTTCTTTTACACCTATTCAACCCCCCTTCTAGTTGTGTTCCTAGGATTCCTTATTTGTTTCAACCACCAATTGCGGTTTCCTCAATTGGTATCAGAGCTCGGTCGAAAGACACGAGCATAAGAGCTTTTTCGTAAAGATCCTTTAAGAAAATCACAATGGGTTCCATGAATCCCTTTGGTGGTGAAGGTGCTTCGATAAGTCGTCCTCCACTCTTTAATGGTGAAGGCTATGCTTATTGGAAAGTTAGAATGAAAATCTTTATCCAAGCCATAGATAGTGAAATTTGGAAAGTAGTTGAAAAAGGCCCTCATATTCCCTCTAGTTTAGTTGAAGGTGTAGAACAATTGATCCCCGAGGACAAGTGGAAAGATGATGATAGAAAGAAAGTACAATATGATTATAAAGCAAAGAATATCATCACATCCACTTTATCCTATGACGAGTTCTTTAGAGTTTCTCAATGTTCTAGTGCTAAGGAAATGTGGGACACTTTACAAGTGACTCATGAAGGAACTAGTGAGGTTAGGAGAGCTAGATTGAATGCTTTAATGCGTGATTATGAATTGTTTCAAATGCTTCCAAATGAATCTATTAATGATATGCAAAAGCGTTTTACTCATATTATTAACCATTTACTTGCTCTTGGTAAGACTTTCTTACAAGGTGAACTTTCTAACAAAATGTTGAGATGTTTAGACAGAAATTGGCAACCAAAAGTGACGGCTATTGTTGAATCTAAAAACTTGGATGCTATGGATCTAGCAACACTCTTTGTAAAGCTTCAAGAACATGAAATGGAGCTTGGACGTTTAAGTATCAATGAAGAGTCGGATAAGAACAAAGAAAGAAAGGGACTTGCTCTTAAAGTCAATAGATCATACAAAAAGAAAGAGAGTTCCGATGATGATGATGATAGTGAAGATTCCGATTCGGATGTTGATGAAAAAGACATGAAACTTTTACTAAGGAAGTTTGGCAAATTTCTAAGGAGAAAAGGAAGGTTGAACAAAGACAAACGTAAAGAGAAGGATTCCCCACACTACAAGACCAAGACATCAAAAGAAGGTGTAGTTTGCCATGAATGTGGAAAACCCGGACATCTCAAGTATTCGTGCTCTAAGTATCTCAAGAAGAAGGAGAAAGACAAGAAAAATTCTAAATATAAAAGAGCATACATAGTTTGGGATAGTGATGTAGAAGAGAAGAAAAGCACATCGAGTAGTTCGTCGGATAATGAAGAAGCCGCTTGTCTCAACTTGATAGCTCTAGTTGATGAAGAACAAAGTTCAAATGATGAATCAAGTTATCAAAGCGAGGAAAGCGATGTAAGTCATACTAAATCCGAAATTTCTTCTAAATATGAATTGTTATATAATGCTTATGAAGAAATGCATGAACAACTTGAAAAACTAGCTTTGAAAAACATTGAAAGAAAGAAGCTCATTTTGAAACATCAAAAAGAGATTTTAGAACTTCAAAAACAAGTTGATGAGCTTAATCTTGAAAATGAAACTCTTGATCTTATATATGCTAGTTCTTCTTGTGATTGTGCTAGTAGAGTGAATATTGTGCTTGATTGTGAGAATTGCAAGTTGCTCAAAGATGAAAATGCTATTTTGAAAAATAAGCTTGCAAGTTTCACAAGTGGTGACAGTAGATTGCGTACATTGTTAAATTTTCAAAGAGAAAATTCAAACAAGTTTGGTTTGGGTTATACTAATGCTAAGAGTAATTCTCATAGAAATGTTGTTGATTTTTCTAAAGTTGATTTCTCAAATGCACCAACATGTTTCTATTGTGGTACTCATGGACATACTTCAAATGTGTGTTATGTTAAAGTGCATGGTATACCTAAAGGAGATTTTGTTTGGATGAAAAAGGGTGAGAGTCCCTACACTAACAAAAATGGATCCAAAACCATTTGGATACCAAAAAGCAAAGCATGATTGTTTTGTAGGTATGATTGAAGAGCAAAGGGCTTACAAGTGTTATTCATACATTTGCATCTTCAATTGGTATTACATTTGCATCTCAAGTGAATGTCCTACAGAGTGGTAAAAATTGATGATTATAGTATCTTCTCAATTGGTATCTTCTCAATTTCTTTTCTAAAGTTCAATTGATACTAATTTTGATGATTAGATGATTATCATGTTTTTGTTGTTATTGAAGAAATATCACAATATATCTTATTTCTTTACATTGATGATATCTCAATTGGTTCATAATTCATTGTTATATTTTCTTGCCAATTGGTATCACATTTCAAAGTATAGTACTTGTTATATTTCAATTGGTATCAATGTTGTGAAGAAATGTTTGTTATAGAGAAATCATGATCATTTCTTTATTTCTTCTATTTTGGCTTAGTATTTTATATTTCTATTGGTATATATTTCTTTTTGATAATGCCAAAGGGGGAGAAATATGATGTTTTGAAAAAGGGGAGAAATGGTATAAATGGTATGTTTTGAAAAATGGGAGAAATGATATGTTTTTGGGAGAAAGGTTGTTTTGTTGTTTTTATGTAGGTTGAGCTAAGTTGTTGAAGATAGGGGGAGAATCAAGCTTCTATCAATTGGATTTCAAATATCAAATGCATTGATTGAGGGGGAGCAAGTTTCTCACCAAGTGATCAAATTGTTAAAGCATCAACAACTTCAATCAAATTCAAAACATGGTTTGTCATTTTCAAAAAGGGGGAGATTGTAAGTTCCATGATGAATGTTTTGATAATGACAAAGTGTTTTGAACAAGCTATCATGTGTTGATCAAGTTCAAGTTCAACAAGCAACAACAAACATCAAATGAAGAAGAGAGAAAGCAAGCTCATGAAGACTTAGTTTGAGTGTAATTGTAATTGTTTTATCTTTTGCCTCTCAAGCTTCATAGGGCTTTTATTTGATGAGTTTGGTTAGAGTTAATAGTGTTGGAAACCAACAAGCGGGCTAAGCAAATACTAGAGGGGGGGTGAATAGTATTTTGAAGCACTAATACCAAATATTTCGATTGATAATTGAAGAATGGAGCTAAGACTGAATTTTCTGGAATCAGACACAAAAGACTCGAGTCTTTTGAGAAATACTCGAGTTTTTCAGTGATGAACAACTCGAGTCTTTTCTGAAATACTCGAGTTTTTCCTATCAGATAGCAGAAAAACCAGAAACGAAAATTCAGCAATTTAACTCAAATCAATTCAATAATAAACAGGAACTTATCCAACAGAATAGCAAGCAATCTAAATAACTTTTAAACACAAAGATTCCTTGAACTTGCTACCTAATTGTATAAATCCTAATTGATTGAAATGACTTAAGTCTATTGAGCTAGAAAGTAGATTAAAAGCAATAAACCAACACTCAAGCAATTTTATCTTGGTTCACTCCAACAATGAGCTACATCCAGTCCTCCTAATCACTTAGGAGTTTCTACTAATAATCAAATTGTTAGAAATTACAAAGGATTGCTTGAGAATGGCCTCACTCAACCTAACCCTTTCAAGAGTGTACCAAACTCTTGATTTCTACCCCAATTTGATTCCGGTGATTGAAGAACTCTTCACAAAGCTTCCTTGAACTCCCTTCAAGAAACTCCACCGGGCTAGGAACCTCCTAGTCTTGTGCTTGAGAACCTCTCAAGACTTCCAACACCCTAAGCCACTTAGGGTTTGCTTGGGAACAATCCAAGACTTTGAATAATCAAGCTTTTTGTATGTGTATTACTAATCTCACAATGGATTAGCACAAATAAGCACAACTCAATGTAAGAATTGAGGCCTAAAACTCAACTTGGAATAAAATGACAATATGAGTGAGAAGTTGAGCTTTTTGGGAATTAACACTTGAGAAGAGGAAATTATGAAAGCTTGTAATCAATGATGTGTTGTTGTCTTGTTTGTTCTTGCACAAATTCAAAGAGAAATTTTACAATAAGGTTCTGAATTCTCTCTTGGGGTTGGATGAGACTCAAATGCCCTCAATTGAGTTTTTGAGTCTCTCCAACGTTCATTTTTGCTGACTGGACAAAAATACTCGAGTCTTTTGGTAAATACTCGAGTCTTTTTGGTCGGTCACGAGTGAATTGGTGCACGAACAAGACTAACGGTCATAATTGCTGACCTGGCACAAATACTCGAGTTTTTCTATAAATACTCGAGTATATACTCGAGTCTTTATCAAAATACTCGAGTATTTTGATCAGATATGGGAAAAATTATTTTTCAATTTTATTTTTCCTCTCAAGTATTAATTTTTGGTCAATCTCAACTTAATAAACATATAAAAATTTATTCCTAGAAGAGATTAACTATTTCTACCCACTCTCAACCACTCTCAACATAAATTAGAAATTTACAATTAATATTTGATTGAGAATGATTGGACACTTGTCTTCTTTTCTTGACTTCTTGTTGATGTTGATGTTGCAATATCTTCAAGGCATGATTTGTTAATTATTTTGTCATCATCAAAACATAATCCACCTAATTAGGAGCATTGAATTCACAATCTCCCCCTTTTTGGTGATGACAAAATAATTAACACTTGATCCATTTGTTAAGCTTGATCCACTTGGAGATGCAACTCCCCCTCACTATATGATACTTTTCACCTATCTAAAAATTCAGCTTGAGCAAGATGTTATGACAATTTAATTTTAGCACCAAGCCTATGGTATTAGAGAATTTAACAATTATCAGAGTATATACCATAATTAGAGATTTTAGATGCAACAATATCAAGACAAGACAAGTGTAATATCTCTCCCCCTTTTTGTCATACGCCAAAAAGATGTAACAATTTAGAAAAAGATCAAGGGAGGAGAGGTGCATAATCGGAAAACCCCATAACCAACTATGCAAAAAAAAAAAACGGAGATATAATAACGATAAAGAGCTCCCCCTGAAGCTTTGCACAAACATCATGATGAAAACAAAATTCATTAACATAAAAACATCATAAAAGGTCCAAATCAAAGGTGCAATAAGAAACCCAAAGACTCAAAACACCAAGTTCTCAAAATACAGAAAATGTAACAAAGACCAATATGATAAAAACAGAATGAAAACTAAGATAGACTGCAAAGGTCAACATCATCAAAACATCGAAGGAACTGGATCATCTGGAGGAGGATAAAATCGAGAGAAGAGTTTAGAGGATGAAAAACTAGTAAGATTTGACAAAACTTTGAGGAAAATCTGAGTTTTGAGGAGAGAGATATGAGAAAACCGAGAGAGAAGAGGGTCGCAAAAACTTGAGTCTGAGAGTATATATAAACAGTTCAAAATACTCGAGTATATTCATAAATACTAGAGTTGTTCTTTAGGATATACTCGAGTTTTTGAAAATATATTCGAGTCGGTCGTGACTCAGCCCAGATTTCCCCAGAAAAGTCGAGTAAAAATTGAAAAACTCAACTTTGGTCTGAAAGTTCAATTTTCAGGAAAACGCAAAATACTCGAGTTTTTGGAAAATACTCGAGTTTGGTCTGAAAGTTCAAAAATTGGGGGTTTCGAAAGACTCGAGTGTTTTGAAAAACACTCGAGTATTTTAATAAAGACTCGAGTGTTTTGAGAAACACTCGAGTATTTTTATCAGACCCTGATTAAAAACTTTTTCAATTTAAAACTGATTTAATTTTGAATTAAAATACTCGAGTGTTTTTGGAAAAACTCGAGTATTTTGACAGAACAGAAAGTAAAAACTCAGTTTTAAAAGACCAAACACAAATCAAACACAAATGCTTCACTACCAACTTGGAATACAGTACAGAATCACACACAATTAACATATACAATTTCAAATATCATCAAGGACAATTTAACTAAGAATCAATAACACATTAGAGTAAGACTAATATGGTGATTTTCCAAAAATGACACACAATGCAATTAGCCTATATTAGCTTCATCTAAAATACCAAGTTCTCTCCTAATATGATAAAAGGTGTCCCTTGGTAGAGGTTTTGTAAAAATGTCGGCTAATTGATTTGTGGTACTAACAAATTCAATTGTGCAATCACCCTTTTGTACATGATCTCTTAAAAAATGATGTCTTATTTCAATGTGTTTAGTTCTTGAGTGATACACCGGATTCTTAGTCAAATTGATTGCACTCGTGTTATCGCATCTAATCGGAATATTTTCAAGTTTCAAACCAAAATTCGATAATTGTTGTTTCATCCATAACAGTTGAGCACAACAACTACCGGCTGCGATATATTCCGCTTCGGCGGTAGAAAGAGCGACACAAGCTTGCTTTTTAGAAAACCATGACACCAATGAACTTCCCAAGAAATGGCAAGTACCACTGGTGCTTTTGCGATCAAGCTTGCATCCGGCGAAGTCGGAATCCGAGTAACCAACTAGACTAAGATTGGCATCAGCAGGATACCATAAACCAGTGTTAATTGTTCCTTTTAGATACTTAAATATATGTTTAACTGCGGATAGGTGAGATTCTTTAGGATTAGCTTGAAATCTAGCACACATGCATACACTAAACATAATATCCGGTCTAGATGCAGTGAGATATAGGAGACTACCTATCATACCCCTATACTTACTAACATCAACCGGTGTACCTTGTTCATCCTTGTCTAGGTAGCATGATGTGCTCATTGGAGTGTAGGCTTCCTTGCACTTGTCCAATCCGAATTTTTCAAGGAGCTCTTTGCAATATTTCCCTTGATGCACAAATATCCCCTCCTTGACTTGCTTTATTTGTAAGCCTAGGAAGAACTTGAGTTCTCCCATCATTGACATTTCAAATTCCTTTTTCATCAAATTTGAAAACTTTCTACAAAGAGACACGTTAGTAGCACCGAAAATGATATCATCAACATAGATTTGTACTAACAAAATGTCATCCTTGGTTTTATAAATAAATAATGTATTATCAACCTTCCCTCTTTGAAACTTGTTTTCTAATAGAAAGGAACTCAATCGATCATACCAAGCTCTAGGAGCTTGTTTCAATCCATAGAGTGCCTTTTTCAATTTATAAACATGGTTTGGAAATTCACTATTTTCAAAACCGGGGGGTTGTTTGACATACACTTCTTCATTTATAAACCCATTCAAGAAAGCACTTTTAACATCCATTTGATATAAAGTGAATTTCATGATTGAAGCATAAGCAAGTAAAATTCGGATTGCTTCAAGACGTGCAACCGGAGCAAAGGTCTCATCATAATCGATACCTTCCTTTTGGTTGTACCCTTGAGCTACTAGTCTAGCTTTGTTTCTTATAATCAACCCGGATTCATCAAGTTTGTTTCTATAAATCCATTTAGTACCAATTATGGTATGATCATCGGGTTTAGGGACTAGATCCCAAACTTCATTTCTTTCAAATTGGTTTAATTCTTCTTGCATAGCAAGAACCCAATGATCATCCTCAATGGCCTTTTTAATTGAATCGGGTTCAATTTGAGAAACAAATGAGACATAGTGGCAAATGTTTTCAATAGACCTACGAGTAAGTACTCCCTTTGACATATCTCCTATGACTTTGTCTATAGGATGAGCCTTGACCGATTTCCAAGTTGGAGGAAGTTCTTCCCTTACTTCTCCTTCATCAACTTTTGAATTCTCTCTCTCTTTTTCTTCTTTTGAAAAGACAATGCCATCTTCACTAGCATCACATAAAACACTATCTTCTTTTGAAGACTCATTAAAAACCACATGAATTGATTCCTCAATATTTAATGTTCTTTTATTGAAAATTCTATAAGCTTTACTATGAGAGGAATAGCCTAAAAATATGCCTTCATCGGATTTGGAATCAAACTTGCCAAGGTGTTCTTTTCCATTATTTAAAACAAAAACTTGGCATTCGAAGACATGAAAATGAGATATATTTGGCTTTCTTCCCTTGTAAAGTTCATAGGGGGTTTTATCCAAAGAGGGCCTTATCAAAATACGATTTAAAACATAACAAGCCGTATTGATGGCATCGGCCGAAAAATATTGAGGTACTTGAGAATCATTTAACATGGTTCTAGCAAGTTCCTCTAGCACCCTATTTTTCCGCTCTACCACTCCGTTTTGTTCCAGAGTTCTTGGTGCGGAGAATTGGTGCTCAATACCATTTTTAGCACAAAATCTATCAAATTTGTGGTTTTCAAATTCTCCACCATGATCGGTACGAATAATAATTACTTTTTGATTTACTTGGTTTTGCAAAAGTTTGACATGATGTTTAAAAGATTTGTAGGTCTCACTCTTAGTAGTTAAAAATAAAGTCCAAGTAAACCTAGAGAAGTCATCAACAATCACCAATGCATAATAGTTGCCACCAAAGCTTTTTATTTGTGATGGTCCAAACAAGTCCATATGAAGCATTTCTAATGGCCTTGATGTGGACATAACCATTTTTGATCCAAAGGTGTTTTTAGTTTGTTTACATTTCTTGCAAGGGGAACAAACACCTTCAATAGAAAAATTTAGCTTTGGTAAACCAACTACTAGATCTTTAGATTGAATTTTCTTCAATTGGTTTACATTTATATGAGCGGTCCTACGATGCCATAACCAAGTGTCATTTTCTTTGCTCACTAAACAAGTAGAGACCAAAGAAGTGACTTTGTTCAAATCAACTAAGTAAGTATTATTTGACCTTCTACCAACAAATTTGATTGATTCATCTTTGTCACTTTTAATGAGGCAATGGGTAGAGGTAAAAACTACATGATTGCCAATATCACATAATTGGCTTATGCTCAAGAGATTATGTTCTAATCCTTGAACATAGAGCACATTATCAATAATCAAGTTTGAAGAGTTTCCGATTTTACCAATACCAAGGATTTTGCCTTTGTTGTTGTCCCCATAAGTGACATAACCCTTTTCCTTTGGAGTAAGCTCAATGAAGTGCCGCTTATCTCCCGTCATGTGCTTCGAACAACCACTATCAAGATACCACAATTGTTTTCCCGTTCGAAGACACACCTACAAAATGAAATCACTTGTTCACTTTGGGTACCCAAACAATGTTGGGTCCCTTAGGGTTAGTGTTGGGACTTTCTCCCTTCTTAATCCACATATAAGTGCCCTTTTTCATTTCAAACTTCTTAATGTGGCACTCAATGTTGATATGTCCAACTTTTCCACAATAAGTACAAGTTGGTCTCTTTGATGAATTTTTCTTAGAAAATGTTCCAACCACCTTGTACTTTTTGTCCTTTTTATGAACATATCCTAAACCGGTTTTTTTGTGATTATGTCTTTGAGAATTCAACAACCGGTTGAGGTTTCTATCACTATGTGAGATTGTGAGTTTGTTTTTCAACTCTTTCACTTCTTTTTCAAGATCATCACATCTCTCACATGAAGTGATAATTTCCTCATGATTTGCACAATCACTTTGATGACTAGAATTAATAAGTTCCAAGGATTCATTTTGAAGTTTCAACTCATTTATAGATTTTTGCAATTCATCAATTTCATGTTGAAACTCCAAAATTTTCTTTCCTTTTTCCTTATTAATTTTAGCAAGCCTTTTAAATTGAATTAACATTTCATTGTAGGCTTCTTGCAAATCATCATATGAAATGGAGTTTGAAGAGGAACAAGAAGAACTAGAGGTTACCTCATCATCACTTTCACTCATGCCATGATTAGCTCTTGATGAGGACTCATGATTGTTCTTGGCCATGAGACAAAGGTTTGCATTTTCATCACCGGAGCTACTTGAAGATGATTCATTGCTCTTTTCCGGTGCATCCCAAACAATGTATGCACGCTTCCCTTTGGTCTCTTGGGTCTTCTTGTCATTCTTCTTCAAGAATGTGGCACATTCCATTCTTATGTGACCAACCCCACCACATTCATGACACTTAACTCCATCATTGGTACTCTTTTCTCTTTGTTTGGAGTCTTGGGTTCTCTTGAAATTGGATGAAGATCCACCTTTCTTCCCTTTGAAGAATTTGTTGAATCTTTTCACAAACATCCCAAATTCTTCTTGATTTGGTTCACCATCGGAATCTCCACTTGTAGAGCATTCTTCAACTTCTTTTGTAGCTTTGGTTGAAGCTTTGAGTGCTATGCTCTTTTTCTTTTTGTCCGATTCCTCATGCATCCCAAGTCTTGTAAGCTCCATCTCATGCTCTTGGAGTTTGCCAAACAAAGTGGCTAAGTCCATGCTATTTATGTCTCTAGATTCCTTGATGGCGGTTACCTTGGGTTGCCAACTCCTATCAAGACATCTTAGAATTTTGTTAGTAGTTTCACCATTGCGAAATACTTTTCCCAAGGAAATCAAATGATTAACAATGTGAGAGAATCGCCTTTGCAAGTCACTAATGGTTTCATTTGGCAACATGTGGAACAATTCATATTCGTGAGTTAGAGAATTCAATCTTGCATCTCTAACCTCACTTGTTCCCTCATGTGTGACTTGCAAAGTATCCCACATTTCTTTTGCCGATTTACATTGGGAAACTCTATAAAATTCATCATGGGATAAGGCCGAAAAGATGATGTTTTTAGCTTTTAAATCAAATGAAACTTTTCTCTTTTCATCATCATTCCAACTACTCCTTGGAATTTCAACAATTTCATCATTTATTTTCTTTTTGGGAATGAAAGGACCATTTTCAATTGCATCCCAAATATCCATATCAATTGCTTCAATAAAAACTTTCATGCGAGTTTTCCAATAAACATATCCTTCACCATTAAATAGTGGAGGACGGTTTATTGAAGCTCCTTCTCCACCAAAGTTATTGCTAGAGCCCATTTAGTTTCCAAAAGGATCTTTTTCGAAAAAGTTGTTACACTCGATCTTTCGACCGAGCTCTGATACCACTTGTTGGAAACCAACAAGCGGGCTAAGCAAATACTAGAGGGGGGGGTGAATAGTATTTTGAAGCACTAATACCAAATATTTCGATTGATAATTGAAGAATGGAGCTAAGACTGAATTTTCTGGAATCAGACACAAAAGACTCGAGTCTTTTGAGAAATACTCGAGTTTTTCAGTGATGAACAACTCGAGTCTTTTCTGAAATACTCGAGTTTTTCCTATCAGATAGCAAAAAAACCAGAAACGAAAATTCAGCAATTTAACTCAAATCAATTCAATAATAAACAGGAACTTATCCAACAGAATAGCAAGCAATCTAAATAACTTTTAAACACAAAGATTCCTTGAACGTGCTACCTAATTGTATAAATCCTAATTGATTGAAATGACTTAAGTCTATTGAGCTAGAAAGTAGATTAAAAGCAATAAACCAACACTCAAGCAATTTTATCCTGGTTCACTCCAACAATGAGCTACATCCAGTCCTCCTAATCACTTAGGAGTTTCTACTAATAATCAAATTGTTAGAAATTACAAAGGATTGCTTGAGAATGGCCTCACTCAACCTAACCCTTTCAAGAGTGTACCAAACTCTTGATTTCTACCCCAATTTGATTCCGGTGATTGAAGAACTCTTCACAAAGCTTCCTTGAACTCCCTTCAAGAAACTCCACCGGGCTAGGAACCTCCTAGTCTTGTGCTTGAGAACCTCTCAAGACTTCCAACACCCTAAGCCACTTAGGGTTTGCTTGGGAACAATCCAAGACTTTGAATAATCAAGCTTTTTGTATGTGTATTACTAATCTCACAATGGATTAGCACAAATAAGCACAGCTCAATGTAAGAATTGAGGCCTAAAACTCAACTTGGAATAAAATGACAATATGAGTGAGAAGTTGAGCTTTTTGGGAATTAACACTTGAGAAGAGGAAATTATGAAAGCTTGTAATCAATGATGTGTTGTTGTCTTGTTTGTTCTTGCACAAATTCAAAGAGAAATTTTACAATAAGGTTCTGAATTCTCTCTTGGGGTTGGATGAGACTCAAATGCCCTCAATTGAGTTTTTGAGTCTCTCCAACGTTCATTTTTGCTGACTGGACAAAAATACTCGAGTCTTTTGGTAAATACTCGAGTCTTTTTGGTCGGTCACGAGTGAATTGGTGCACGAACAAGACTAACGGTCATAATTGCTGACCTGGCACAAATACTCGAGTTTTTCTATAAATACTCGAGTATATACTCGAGTCTTTATCAAAATACTCGAGTATTTTGATCAGATATGGGAAAAATTATTTTTCAATTTTATTTTTCCTCTCAAGTATTAATTTTTGGTCAATCTCAACTTAATAAACATATAAAAATTTATTCCTAGAAGAGACTAACTATTTCTACCCACTCTCAACCACTCTCAACATAAATTAGAAATTTACAATTAATATTTGATTGAGAATGATTGGACACTTGTCTTCTTTTCTTGACTTCTTGTTGATGTTGATGTTGCAATATCTTCAAGGCATGATTTGTTAATTATTTTGTCATCATCAAAACATAATCCACCTAATTAGGAGCATTGAATTCACAAATAGAGGGTAGTGAATCTCTATCATAGCCATGATTAAAACATAATTTGAGTTTTCACTTAACCTAGAATCAATAGGTGGCTTAAAGGTTTTAAAAGAAAGGTTGGTTTTTGAGAAAACTGAAATCTACTCGAGTAAACACTACTGAACTGGTTTTTTAAAATACGATTTTCACTTCTCAAAATCAGTTTTCAAGTGCTACAACTTTTGGGTATTCTATATAAACCTATTCCTAATCTTTGTGATTAAGAAGAACACTTTCATAATCAATTTTACAAGAATCAAGCCATTCTATTCTCTCTCAATTTCAAAGATCAAAGCTTTCATATTTTCATATTCTTTGATCAAGAACCTTTGAATCTCTTATGTTGAATTGTCATAGCTATTGATTGAGATTCATAGGAGTGTTATTGTGTTTTCTATTGTGTTGTAATCTTTGCAAGAAGGCAAGCCATCTACAACAAACAAGAAGCCTTGGTGTGTCGATTATCATCAAGCAAATCTCATTGGAGAAGAAGAAGTCTTGGTTGTGAATCAAGCAAAGTGAAGCCTTGGTGTGTGGATTATCATCAAGCAAAGAAGACTTTTTGTGTCGATTATCAACAAGGGGTAGAGGTTAGATTAGAGAGAAGATCAATAGGATTACAAGGCAAGGGTGTGGAGTCTCTCTTGTAGGCTAGCAAGAAGGGAGTCTTGTGAGGCATTTACTTGTAATTTGAGAACTCTAATTCCTCATAGTGAAGAATCTCTCTTGGTTGAAGAGGGGACTGGATGTAGCTTTCAAGCGGATGAAAGTGAACCAGGATAAATCATTGTGTCGTATTTCTGAACCCTTAACTCTTTACATTCAAGTCAATTCATTGTGTTCTTGGTTGAAAACCTTGAAAAGAGTGATTTTCATAATTGATTGAATTGAATCTTTATTTTTCAAATTAACTTGGGGAAAATCATTTTCATAATCTAGGTAATCAATAAGAATATAGGTGTTAATTGTTTTCGCTGAATCTCTGGTTATACGTGTGAATTGATTGATTTTCGTATGCGTTTGAAAAATTGATTTTTCTGTTTTCTGTCAGATTTAATCGATTAAGCATATATTTAATCGATTAATACTCGAGTAAATTTCAGGTTAATCGATTAAGTGCTGTAGAATTTGCAAAAATCATTTGTTTTGATTGTTTCGTTCGAAAATCTTTCAAGGTTTCTTTTACACCTATTCAACCCCCCCCCCTTCTAGGTGTGTTCCTAGGATTCCTTAGTTGTTTCAACCACCAATTGCGGTTTCCTCATATTTCGGGTCCTTGGATGGCCTTGCTGACAAAGTAGATGGGTCGCTCGGTACCTGAGTCGTCCTTGACCAGGGCCGAGCTAACAGATGTTTCACTAACAGACAAGTATAAAAACAGAATTTCTCCCTTCCAAGGACTTGTGAGGACGGGAGGGGCCGAGAGGTATTCCTTGAGTTCAGCAAACGCTTGTTCGCAAGAGTCATTCCAATGAAAAGTTTTGTTTTTTCTAAGAAGTTGGTACCACGGGAGGGCTTTTTTAGCTGCTTGAGGGAGGAATCTTGAGAGGGCTGCCATCCGACCAGTCAGCCTCTGTACCTCCTTCACATTAGATGGGCTATGCATGTTCAGAATAGCTTGGCATTTCTCTGGGTTGGCCTCGATACCCCTCTCTATGAGCATGAAACCTAAAAAGGCCCCAGCCGGAACCCCGAAGGTGCACTTATCGGGGTTCAGGCGCATGTTGTACCTTCTGATTCTGTCCAAGATGGCTGCTAAATCCTGGGGATGATCTTCCTTTTTCTTGCTCTTGGCTATCATATCATCTATGTACACCTCAAGAGTAGGACCAATCAAACCCGAGAAGACCTTGTTCATCATCCGCTGGTAGGTTGCGCTAGCGTTTTTCAATCCTAAAGGCATTACCGTAAAGTAGTAAGTAGCCCTTTCAGTGATGAAGGCCGTTTTCTCCTGATCAGGAGGGTACATCGGGATTTGGTTGTAGCCCGAGTATGCATCCATAAAAGAGAGGAGTTGGTAGCCAACTGAGTTGTCCACTAGTTTGTCAATGATGGGGAGGGGATACTGGTCTTTTGGGAAAGCTTTGTTCAAGTAGGTGTAGTCGACGCACATGCGCCACTTCCCGTTTGATTTTTTGACCAATACTGTGTTTGAAAGCCATTCGGAGTAGTTGACCTCTCGGATGAATCCGACAGAGAGGAGCTCGCTCGGCCACTTTCTCCTCAATTACTGCAGCTTTCTCTGTGCCTACCCTTCTCTTTTTCTGGGCGATCGGCTTGGCGGTCGGGTGAACGCTAAGACGATGACAAATCAGGTTTGGATCAATCCCCGGCATATCAGCCGAGGTCCATGCAAAAAGGTCCTTGTTTTTCTTTAAAAGTTCAAGCATCTCTGCTCGTACTTTTTCTGAAAGGTTGGTTCCTAGCTTCACTTTCCTGCTCGGGAGTTCTTCATCTAACACAATGAATTCCCACTAACTTTGTGGGGTCGGTCTTGTATCATCCAACTCGGATCTGACATCCAAGTCTATCAAAAGTACATTTCCTTTGTTCAAACATAACTTTGGCTGAATTTCTTCAGGGCTTTTGAACTTTGCTAAACTAGCATTGTAGCACAGTCTAGCTTTTTCCTGCTCGGCTCGGATAGTGACAACAGTTCCGTCAGAGCCTTCGAATTTCATGGCCATATGAACGGTCGAGACGACCGCACCGAAGGCCTGTAGGCATGTTCTGCCGAGGATTTCATTATATGCTGAGGGGCAGTCGACCATGAGAAACTTGATGATCTCGGTCCTGGCCGAGGGGTGGTTCCCAAGTGTTACCGGTAGTTGGATGTGTCCTTTGGGAACCACCGCGTCTCCTGTAAAGCTGATTAACTTTCCCTCGAAAGTGGTTAGGTCGGAGGTCTTTAACTTTAGGGCTTCAAAAAGGTTCAAGAACATGATGTCTGCCGAACTGCCTTGGTCAACAAATATCCTGGCAACCTCATAGTTGCCTACCAGGGCAGTAATGACCATTGGGTCGTTGTGACCCGGGATGATCCCTTCAAGATCTTCATCAGAGAAACAGATGGGTACACTTTTTGTGGTTCTTTTTCGGATTGGATGGTCATGGACGGCGAGCACTTGATTGATGTATTTTTTTCTGTCGGATCTCTTTTCTCCTCCCCCCGCGAAACCTCCTGCTATGGTGTTGATTCTAAGGTTTTGCGGGGATTGGTCTGTAGTTACTTCTACCATGGCTACTCTCTGTAGATCGGATGGTTGCTGATTGGTGTTATGGTTGGTTTCTCTGGTTGGAGGTCGGATGTTTCTGTCCGGAGAGGGGGTCCTTCTTCGAGCATGCCGGTTGAGTGCCTCCCTGACATACTGTTGTAATTTCCCATCTCTTATTAGTTGCTCGATGACATCCCTTAGCCAGGTGCACTCGTCTGTAGTATGCCCGTATCCCCCATGATACGAGCAAAACTTGGAACGGTCTTGGCGCTGACTTCTTTTTAAGGGGGGAGGTCTCTCTACCATTCGAAGGTCGGTTTGCATTATTTCTTGCAGTATCTGACTTCTTGGGACCGTGAGAGGAGTGTACTGCTCGAATTTTGCTCGGGGAACGCCGAACCTTCTGTCCCCTCTGGGTCCTCTTCTTTGTTCCTCCCTTCTGTCATCTCTTCTGTCATCTCTTCTTGGTTTTCCCTGAGAGGAAGGTTCCCCTCGCTCACCTCTTTCTCTGTTCTTCTGCCATTTGCTGAATTCCTTCAAATTTATGAATTTGGTGGAACGATGTCTTAACTCCGCCATATCCCTCGACGGTTTTCCCACTAGTGAGTTTTTGAAGTCTCCATTCCGAAGTCTCTGAGTGAAAAGGAAGACCGAGAAGCTCGGTTCAAGGTTTGGAACGGATCCTGCCTCTGAATGGAAACAGGATAGATACTCTCTCAAGGGTTCTTCGGGTTGTTGCATGACACCTGCTAGTGCGTGGTCGGACTTTGGTTGGACGCAGCTAGCAGTGTATCTGTTCAGGAAAACTCTCTTCATTTCTGCCCAGGAGTTAACAGAGTTCCTAGGCAGGGCCGAGTACCACCTCAAAACGGGTGGTTGCAGAGTCATAGAAAAGGCTCGGCACGTCATTAGGTCTCCTTCATCATAAAAGTTCATAGCACCTTCAAAAGATAAAATGTGTTCCAAGGGGTTGGTTAACCCGTTATACTTCGCCACACTGGTGGGGCCGAGGAATGCGGAGGGTGTCTCATAAGCCATGATTCGCGGAGTAAAGGGGTGGTCAGGGTGAGCGC
Source organism: Crotalaria pallida (assembly GCA_037953625.1). Lineage (NCBI taxonomy): Eukaryota > Viridiplantae > Streptophyta > Magnoliopsida > Fabales > Fabaceae > Crotalaria > Crotalaria pallida. The sequence goes on from CM075651.1 coordinate 58,016,292, forward strand.
TGTCGTCGGTCTCATAACTGGCTGCAAGGGCTGGATTTATTGGAGGTGGTGGAGGAAGGGCGATGGGGCCTTGAGGATCCTGGGTTGGTATGGTTACCGGGGTTGTTTCTACTGCCCGTGCAGCAACCGCCTGCATGTGGATCTGTTGGAGCTCTGCTATGGCCCTTCCCTGCTACTCCAACATCTGGGCTTGTTATTTAATTATTTCTTCAAGCTGGGTTTCCCTTCGGCCTTGGGAGTGTCCCCTTTCTTCTCCGGAGACACATGCATCAATGGAGCGGCCGGAGCCGTGGTTTGGTACACGATTGGGGGGGTTAAGGTTTGTTTGTCTAGAGTGAACGGTGTATCGACCACAATGAGTTTGGGCTGGTACTGAGTGGTGGCTGCGGGATGGGATTTCAAGTCTTTCAGATGGCATGCTTTGGTGAGGAGGGTTTCTTCCTTCCAGATCTCTTCCATTGTCAGCACTGCCTTCTTCCAGTCCACGTGGGTTTACCATTTTTGGGTGGGGATAACAGTTTATCAGATCCCCACAGACGGCGCCAATGTCGTGTCTAGGACACGGTGTATCAGATATACCCCTAGCTCAAAGGTCCAGAGAGACCCAAGAACTAGTGGATGGACTGACGTTAGTATATGATTGCTTAGGTATGCTAGAGGTCCAGTTGGGACAACTAGGGTTTCCCTAATCACAGTGTGTGCAAATGTGCAATTAGGGAGAGAGAGAACGTACCAGAGCCCCTTGCTGGAGACAACTATTTATAGGGGTGGCATTGTACCTTGTGGGCCTGTCCGGAGGTCCAGCAAGGCAGTTAACGTGTCCCATTTAGGATAAGGAATGAGTCATTCATTATTATCTTGTGTTGGGAGTCCTTATCCATGTGGCGAGTTAGGCTCACGCGCCCCTAGCTCAGACCCTCAAGGGGTGAGGCCCATATGTTCGGTCCAAGGTCGCTAGGGTGGGTCCTAGGACAAGCGCTCGGCCTGGGTTGGCGTGACCTATCAGATAGGATAATCTGGTCGGCCGAGTATGTTAAGGGTAGACCGAGGGTCGGTCTACCACAGTAATAATGATGTATATATGTTTGTGTGGTCTTAATATTCCCCTCTGGTAAGCCCACGCCGTCGACGATCATATCGTTTGGAGTGCTTACTCTCTCTATTTCCCTTTCCTGTGTGTATTTCGAATGCTTGACATGTTTTATACCATCCATTAATTTTACTAAAGTTTTAAATGAAACGAATTTATGAATGACAAAGAGTTTTTCCTCAGTTTAGAAAGATGTAATTTTGAGAGTTCTTTATCACCAAAGACCAAATCTTTTCTTTACAAGTTAGAACTTCATTATTTTCTATTATGAAGTGGAATTGAGAAATGCAAAGGAAGGTGTCAAGGTGGGTTAAAGGCAACGTATCTAGCATAGAGTGAGATTCAAGTTTGGAATCTCTATTAAGGTAATGGATGTTATATCTTTTCCTTTAAGTTCACATAGAACTCAAGGGAAATGTGTGGTTAGTATTGAACAAACTGTATTCCGGAACCACAAACAATTTTCAAACTAAAGTTAACTATTTCATGGAATGTAGTTTGTTGGATATTAAAGTCCCAATCCTAATATCCATTATAAAAATCTTAGCACCAGAGTCTAGATAGTAATCAGAGGGTTTCAATTAAGGCCCTAAGATAGAAAGCAATTGTTCTAAACCCTAACCCACGAAACGAACTAGAAAACCTTGAACCCTATGTGAGGAATCGACAAGCATAGGTCTAGTGAGAGTCCTAAGCTTGAAGAGTTTTCGTTTAGCGTGGGCTGTAGAACTTAAATAGGGTGAGGATTTAACTAAGCGATAGAAGTTAAGTTCCTCTTCGTTGAGTGTTAGAGTTTAAACCTTAGGAATATGGATGTATATAGGAAGTGAGTTTTGTATGTTCTAGAGTTATTGATTTTATGTGTTTGAACTATATATAAGCATAATTGTAATTTCAATTTCCCTAAAATTATACACTAAGCCAAATTATTGTTGGAGCTATTTGTTTTGTATTTTTCATTCTAGTTCCAACTCTAGCTATTTTTATAAACCTTGTGTATTATTTAATGTTAATTCTAAATAAAGAATGTTTTTTTCCACCCCCATTGAGGATGATTTTGTAAAAGTACTAAACCATTCTTTATCGACTGAGTATCAAAACAAAATTTTTAAGCCAATTGCCTTATGTTCTTTGCTTGGCCCTACTTGATTTCAACTCTTTCTTTATTATATCTATATTCTTCAACGTAAACTCTTCTTTAAAGGAAATATTTTGCAAATGGTAAATTTATAAATTTGATAAACTTAGTCCTTGCATGAAGGACAATTTATTCTTTTTATATGCATATATGCATATAATTGAAGCCTATCTTTTCATATAATATTTTCAATGCAAAGTATAAGCATATATATATATATATATATCAAACTGAATTTCCAAAGGACCATCCTTACGTTTATCTCTCATAATAACCCATATTTTCAACCGCATTCCTGCATAGTGCATTCTTTGACCTTGGTTCTTTTGCAAAGGAAATTTTAGAAAAAGCATGGAATGATAATTTTTGAAAATGTTTTCAAGTAACCTATCGCTTTCACCCAGCGTTGGCATATCTCAAAATCATATTTCTTTTATATTGAATATCTTGGGTTAGAGTTTGAACTCATTCTCTTCATAAGTAACCAACTCTATTTTGGGTGACCTTTCATATGTGTAAATTTTGTTTATCCTTTAAATCACAAGATACGTAATTTTTCGTCAAATGAATATCAAAATCTTTTCAAGATTTTTACTCAACTCAATTCAACGCAAGACTACTTTAGTGTGTATTGATTATTTTCATTGACATGTGTTGAATCAAAGTCTTATTTTCTTAAAAGATATACCCTTTGATAAGATTTCAAAATGACATTTCTTGTATTTGGGTTTAAGTTTACTCTTATGTAGGATTTTAAATAAGGTTTTTACTTCCAAACCCTCTAATTTTGAAAGGGTTCGGTACCCTTCCCTTTTCATCCAATTATAACACGCCAACTCATTAAAATTGCCACATCGGATTTGGGGAGTAGTGTTTCTATCCTATTCCGTTTCTTTTTTAGAAGGGGGTTGGTTTTTTTTTATGCAGTGGAATTTGTTATTGCATAAATTAAATCCTAAAGTTAGGTAACGTATTGCATTTTGGCCATTATTTTGGTTTGTTATTTGTATCTTGTAATTTTTTTAGTTATTTGTGCTTGAACTTTTGATGTTTCTCGTTTTAGTGAGCGATAAATCTAAAAATAAATGAGTCTAATAAAAATAATTTTGAGCAACTAATTTAATTTAAAAATTTTGTAATAAGATTCAAGGACTTGAATGCAAAATCTATTGTCTAATGTGACAAGATTAGTCAACTCTCTAATATGTTAATATATGTCTATTTGTCACTATTTAATTGGAACATGTATGAAAGGGTACAAAACCCTTCCAAAATTAAGGGGTTTTGAAGTAATCACCTTTAAATAAATAATGTTGTTATGACTTTTGATGTGTGTCAGTTATGTATTTTGATTGTGTTTGAATTATGTTTTGTTGTGTAATTCTTTTTATTGGTGAATGCTTTCTGTTTTGCTCCGCTCTAAGCATGTATGTTTATGTTTATGATTGTTTTTTATGTTTTTTTTTGTTCCTCTTTGGGCATGTTAATTATGCTTGTCTGTTTAAAATGTTTTTCTGATCTTGATGTCTATTATCTTGTTGAGTGATGATATGTTATAAGGGAGATTAAGATTTTTGTTTCTCTTATTGTAAGGAACATGGTAGTTTCCTAAGAGTAGTTCTATTATAGGAATCCACCTAAGTTGTGTTTTAAGTGGGGGAGCGTATCCCCAAAATCATAACCCTTTTCATTGTCTAAGATAGGATTCATCTGGTTATTAGAGCATATAGCTCTACACCTCTTTTATTCCTTGAAACTTAATCGAATTTCGGGGACGAAATTCATATAAGTGGAGGAGTATTGTAACATCCCCAATTTTCGATGTCCGTTTAGGATAGTTATCAGATGTAAATTAAGTGTTTATAATGTGTTTAGAATGTAGGATTTAGCTAAGGGTAGGTTTACATGAGGTAGAATTAGTGTAGAATTGAGTTTTACAAGAGTTATTTAGGAACTAAAGAACATAGGATGTTAGAAAATTAGGAATAATATATCTATAGCACTAAACCCAAATCCCACCGTTGGATGTGAAGATTATTGTCTTAGGAAGCTTGCCTCAAAATTTGAGCAAGATCCGACGGTTAACGAAAAAGTTATGACATTTTGAAATTTGCATGCTGATGCTGAATTTTACTCGCTCCAGCGAGTTTCTGCTCGCCCGAGCGAATTTCCCACAGAAAGTTGGGTCTGTTTGATTGCCATTTTCGCTCCAGCGAGTGCTTTTTCGCTCCAGCGAAAGTCTGCAGTCTCCAACCTTAAAAACACGATTTTGTGATGCCATTTTCATAGTTTCTCTTCCTATTTCATACGAGTTTCTTCCTCCCCAACCCTAGATCATCTCTAATCATCCAAGGCACCCAAAATCACATCAAATCATGTTTATAAATCAATTCCCCATCAAATTCCAACCATAAACCCTCTCTAAAACTCCCTATTTCTCTCTCTTTCTCTCAAACCCCAATTCATTGTTAAACCCCAATTAAGCAATCCACCACATAGAGCCTTCTAAACATGCAAGGGAGCTTAGAAAGTGTTAAGGGACAAGGAATAGGAAGCTTAAAGGCTTGGATTGGAGCTTGGTGTGGGAGCTCCATCAAAACCCCAATTTCTCCTCTTCTCTTCAAGAGGTAAGGGGGAGTACTTTGGTTTTAATTAGGGGAAGGATTTAATGATAGTAATAGGTTATACCTAGATGTATTTTATGTGTATGTTTGATTTATATGCTTGATATTGTTATGATTGAATATGAAAATATATGTTATGAACTTAGGGTTTGATATTACTAATTGATTGTTTTAATTGTTATTGAATGAAATGAATGAATAAATGTTATTGTCATGATTATTGTTATTGTTATGCATGATTGTTATTGTTTATGTATAAAGTATGGCCAAATCTTAAGTTAGAGAACCCAACCAAATTGATATAAAGTATTAAAGGTTTGATTATCGAAAACAACATAAAATGAACTAGAAACACGTGCATTCAAGGAGTAAGGTGGACCTTAGGGGGTTACGGGGAAAAACATACGTCGTTTTAACGATTGATGAGGACAAGAGTAAATGTTAGGAATTACTATGGAGGACTTTGATCTTCCAAAGGACATGGGTTCGCCACCCGTGTCGGGGATTGGTCCGACGCAAACCATAGTAATTCTATTTACTTTGGCTCCTTGTGGCCAGTGACAGTGATTTCTGCTAGAGCCAATCTGGGCGAATCAATCCAGATTGTACGTTGTACACCACCCTAGAGGAGTGTGACGTACTGTGCAAGCGGGTGAGCGACATTCCTAAAGGATGTGAAGCAACCAAACAGGGGTTGATAAATGCTTCCTCCTGGTCGGTTTTTCCCCAGAGTGGAGGGAGAAGTGTTGTGAGGAATTGTTAAAGTGTTATTGTTATTGGAAAAGGAGAAGTGCATTCATTGTTATAATGCGTTTAAATTCACTGAATCCAATGAATTGTTAAAGTGTTAAAGTGAATACAGTTAATTGTTACAGTGTTACATTGGATTCAGGATTTAAACCACAATGGTAAAAGTTACATGCATTGTTCATATGTTTGAGCATAAAAGCATCGTAAAGTATTGATATTGTTATTGTTTAAGGAAATATGTATAGTGTAATGGAATAGTTAAGTGATAAAGTATAGAAACGGTATTGGAACAAGAATGGTATAGTTAATTGTAATAAAGTGAATTGTTGTATATGTGTTTGGGTATGTCTAGTTATGTCTTATTACTGTTATTTTAAGTGTTTTCCTTAATTACTATTCAAATTACTCACCCCTTAAGTTGACCATTTTAGGTACCATCGGAGAAAGACTTTCATTGTTTCCGCACCGAGAAGGTATACTCTCATTTAGAGAGAGTATATTATTGTTGCGACCTCCTTGGTCTCAATATTATTATGCAACCATTCTAGAATAATGTAATGTAAATTGTTTTCAATAACTAAAGTTGTATTTAATTTTGAACTATTTATCTCAAGTTAAGGATATTTCTATTTTTGTAAAAAGGACTTTATAAGAACATTTATTTTGATTGAATGTACTAGTGGTTGTGAAGGATATAAAAATATCCTTTTCTAAATTATTTCAAAGTAAGTCCCAACCACTTACAATGTGATTATAGTTCAGTTTATAAATAAACTGTTCTGGACTGACAGGTGTAAATTTTAACTTGGGGAAAGTCCATATTTTAAAGTAAACTCCGTCAAAATATTTATAAAACCCCAAGCATTTTCTAATTAAAACACTAATAAAAGTAATATATTTTAAAGTGTAAAAGATAGGATGTTACATTATGGTATCAGAGCAATGGTTGCAATTCTCGGCCGTGGAGTATGGATTTCCTACTCCCAAAGGGTTACTCCACATGAGAGTAACTGACCAATAGTTAGCTTAGGAGCCTATTGCAATAGTTTATGCATGGATATCTAGTTAAAGTTAGCATAGTTTAGTAGTATTAATGGAATAATGTTAGTTATAGTTTAGCAATCTTCAGTTCAAAGTGGGCTAAGTAAAATTTTCAATTGTAGCTTTGTTGTACTTTGAAGGAGACCGAAAGTAGAGACTAAGGGAAGTGATAACTCCCAACGGGTCAGAGCATGAAATCGCTACCCCAACGGGATGAACTATACCTTAGTTTTGAATTAAGTAAGTCAACTTCAAATATGACGAATAAATTGAAACTTTTATTTAAAATGTTTTCAAAGCCTTCTTTCGGATGGAGGATGAGTCATTTCTCTTAATTATTATTTGATTGGAACTCAGGTTGTACAAAAATGGTATTATCTCTAATGTAATGTAGAATCGAGATGGGCCCCTCGAGGTTTACATTTCATTGGAAGATGACATCATGGAGTCCTTAAAGTCCAATGAAATAATTGTCAAATTTCTTTTCTATGCATAAGAATAGGATAGGTATTAAAGGTCATTTCATCATAGACACTTCAAGCATTCTTTATCAGAGTGCGCAGCGAAAGTGAATAGGTGTGAACCCAGTGTATTTGCCTTTAACTTTGATGACTGAGTGTCGTCTTCTGTGAAACCTAAGTGCCTTCTACAATTCCACATTGTGTTTGGTGATGAATACACTATAATTGAAAAGTATAAATGTGTTTTTGCATCCAACTATTTTAAGACTTTATTTTGAAAAGTATTAGTAATATAAATTCTAATAAATGTCAAGCATACTAGTATTATCATATTTTCCAATATGTGGAAGTGATTCAAACTTTGATAATTGGTCGGATGTCGTAGCATCACTTTTTAAACATGTATTGTTAACAAAGTGAATTCCTAATTAATGGAATAATGGTGTAGTTTATTCTTGGATTACACCAAGTGTCAATTAAATAGGAATTCACCGAACACGACATACGTCAATTTAAAACGAAATTTGAACTTCAAAGTTGAAATAAAAGGAAAAGCATTTATTAAAAATTTGAAAATACAGATGAAATTCAATTTCACCCGATACATGCATTCCTTTTATTTGAGTTTGATGATAATTGAGGATCCTCATTTTTCTTTGACAAAGGAGTCCTCGAAACTTTTGAATTAGTTCCAAAGCCAATATGAAATGATTTTGGAAATCTTTATAAATACTCTGAACTTTTCGAATGCTTGACATGTTTTATACCATCCATTAATTTTACTAAAGTTTTAAATGAAACGAATTTATGAATGACAAAGAGTTTTTCCTCAGTTTAGAAAGATGTAATTTTGAGAGTTCTTTATCACCAAAGACCAAATCTTTTCTTTACAAGTTAGAACTTCATTATTTTCTATTATGAAGTGGAATTGAGAAATGCAAAGGAAGGTGTCAAGGTGGGTTAAAGGCAACGTATCTAGCATAGAGTGAGATTCAAGTTTGGAATCTCTATTAAGGTAATGGATGTTATATCTTTTCCTTTAAGTTCACATAGAACTCAAGGGAAATGTGTGGTTAGTATTGAACAAACTGTATTCCGGAACCACAAACAATTTTCAAACTAAAGTTAACTATTTCATGGAATGTAGTTTGTTGGATATTAAAGTCCCAATCCTAATATCCATTATAAAAATCTTAGCACCAGAGTCTAGATAGTAATCAGAGGGTTTCAATTAAGGCCCTAAGATAGAAAGCAATTGTTCTAAACCCTAACCCACGAAACGAACTAGAAAACCTTGAACCCTATGTGAGGAATCGACAAGCATAGGTCTAGTGAGAGTCCTAAGCTTGAAGAGTTTTCATTTAGCGTGGGCTGTAGAACTTAAATAGGGTGAGGATTTAACTAAGCGGTAGAAGTTAAGTTCCTCTTCGTTGAGTGTTAGAGTTTAAACCTTAGGAATATGGATGTATATAGGAAGTGAGTTTTGTATGTTCTAGAGTTATTGATTTTATGTGTTTGAACTATATATAAGCATAATTGTAATTTCAATTTCCCTAAAATTATACACTAAGCCAAATTATTGTTGGAGCTATTTGTTTTGTATTTTTCATTCTAGTTCCAACTCTAGCTATTTTTATAAACCTTGTGTATTATTTAATGTTAATTCTAAATAAAGAATGTTTTTTTCCACCCCCATTGAGGATGATTTTGTAAAAGTACTGATGAGCATTTTATTTCCCATTATTCCTTGCATTATTTTACTCCTATTATTGATACTTGTTGCCCATTTGACATTGATTAGCTTGATTTATTGATTTAGAATTTATTGGACTAATATTCCGAATATTGTTTAATTTGGAATTATTTAGCCTAATTAATTCTATTTCCATTTTCAGGTAATATTTGGCACAAGGACACTTTGGGAAGTTTGGAAATGAAGATTGAAGTATTGAAGTGAAGATTGTAATTTGCATTTAGGTCCCTTTTTAATTGTAATGTTCAGAATAGTGTTTCTTAGGATTTGGGCCCATGTTTTAGGCCCATTTTGTGTCTTAAGAGGGGAAATTCGTGTAACCCCCATGAACACACTCCCATTTCAGATTTCTCACTCTCTCTCTAGGTTAGAAATTCTCTCTTGGCTCTCCCAAGTGGTGGTGGCTGCTAGGGTTTTGTTCTTCCTCATTTCTACTCGTTTTTCTTCATTTATGGCCATGGAAGGCTAGACTTCAAGGGTTAATCCCTTTGGTATTGTATTATCTACTCTTGATCTCTTGTTATTAATGCAATTTCGTTTTCTCTTCTCTGTTTTCATGTTTATCGATGTGTAGTGGTTTGCTTAATTCCATTTCGTAGAGATAATACATGAATATAAATGCTTAATTTGTATTAACTCGTAAAAACTCCAATTCTGGTTTCTGATGCTTAATTAGAAGTTAGGGTTTGGAGTGATAACTGAATTTTCGCTTAGTATTTGGTTATCACGAGTTGGACAGAGGAGAGGAGAGGAATCGATCTTTAGTGAGCTAGGATTGAGTAGTGTACGTAGCCAAAGGGGTTTGCCCGCTTTTGTTTCTGATTTTCTTAGTTTTTATATTCTGTTTATGTTTTGTTCTTCACATTTGTCACACACAAACCCCCCCCCCCCATTTTACTGCACACTACGTGTTTGATACTTTTCCTAGACCGATATTCGCTGGGAAACGACCTAGGATCACCTTCCTAGTACTACAGAATAAACACCTTTTATTTTGATCGGGTACGGCCTCGATCAAAATTTGGCGCCGTTGCCGGGGATTATTGGTTCTTGACAAAGATCATATAGTAGTTAGTTAGATTAGTTAGTGTAGTTAGTGTGTGAATAAGCATTCTGATAACTGATTGAAAGTTGCCCTGTTTGCTGATTTGTTGTTCTGCACAACTGATGATATTCTAGTGATTCTGTGAGTGCCATTCAACATAGCTGTGGGTGGAATTTTTGCACGAAAATTGGTATCCACACTTGTTTCATCATATATTAGTGTGTTGATGCATCACAGACACTCAGATAGGCACTGGTTGTGAGTTCCATAAAAAGTTTCCAAGTTTCAGCAGTACTTACTATAAATAGGCGTAACTTTTGATCCGTAACTCGGAATTTGACGAATTTTATATCAAATCGAAGGGAATTTTCTGAATAATCTGATTTTTCTCACTTTGTTAGAAAACCCCTTCGTTTGGATCCCGAAAAAGCCTGTTTACTATTTCTTTTTTATTTTACAAGTTCTATTTTCTTAGTTTTTGGTCACTGTTTTAATTCTTTGACTCGGTTCCCTTTTGAATTTTGTCCTCAAACTTTCTGTGATATGTTTTCATGATTTTAGGGTGCTTAAAAAAATAAATAAAAAAATTTTAAAAAATAAAAAATTTTGTTGCCGATTTTGGTCATGCATATCTGTTACAGTATGCTATGGTTGATGCTGTTCTGTTCAGTACATGACTAGGGGCAACCCAAGTTATTTGCATCCTTACAACCCTGAAATTGATAGAACTTATCACAGATTAGTTAGACAAAATAGGAATCAGTCATTAGGTAGCGAGTCAGAGTCATCTTATAGTCCATCTAATTCTGATTCTGTTTCTATTTCTTCTATTCCTTCTACTTTTATTCAATCTGATTCTATACATTGTGATAGTATGGCTCAACCCCCACCAAGGGAAACGACACTTAGGGAGCTGGCTGCACCTGACTTCACTATTGAAGACTCGTGTATCCGGTATCCTGATGAGGATGTTCCTTTTGAGCTTAGAACAGGACTAATCCATTTGTTGCCCAAGTTTCATGGTCTTGCAGGTGAGGATCCTCATAAGCATCTCAAGAAATTCCATATAGTGTGCACCACAATGAAACCACATGATGTGCAAGAGGATCATGTCTGTCTCAGAGCATTTCCACATTCCTTAGAGGGTCTAGCACAAGATTGGTTATCTGACTTGGCCCCTGGTTCCATCACAAGCTGGGATGACTTGAAGAGGGCATTTCTGGAAAAATTCTTCCCTGCAAATAGGACCACTGCAATCAGAAAGGAAATTTCTGGTATCGGGCAACAACATGGAGAGAGTCTCTATGATTATTGGGAGAGATTCAAGAGGTTGTGTGCTTCCTGCCCTCACCATCAGATCTCAGAGCAGCTTCTCATCCAGTACTTTTATGAAGGTCTCAACTTCATGGAAAGAAACATGGTAGATGCTGCAAGTGGTGGTACATTGGGAGATATGACACCCTTACAAGCCAGGAGCAAAATTGAGAAGATGGCTTCCAATTGTCAACAATTCCATGCAAGAAGCAACAGTGATGCAATAGTTGCGAGGGATGTAAATGATGTTGGTGCAGACTCGGGCAAGGTTGAGAAGCTTGAGCAGAAAATTGATTCTCTCACAACATTGGTCACACAATTGGCTGTCAATCAGAAAAAGATGATACTTCCTGCTAGAGTGTGTGGCATATGCACATCCATTGAGCACCCCACAGATGCATGCCCTTCCCTTCAGCAGCAACAGCCGATGACAAGTGGTGACCAACCCGAGGCCTATGCAGCAAACATATACAACAATAGAGGCCCACAACAACACAATCATGACCTCTCTTCCAATAGATACAACCCTGGATGGAGGAACCATCCCAATCTGAAGTGGTCTGATCAACAACAACAACCTCCTCCTAATGTTCCATTTCAGAACACCGCTGGACCGAGTAGACCACCATATGTACCTCCTCCAATCCAGCAGCAAAGGCAACAACAACAGCAGCAAGTGGTTCATCCTGCACCATCAGCCCCTCCATCCAACCAACCTACCTTGGAGGAGTTGGTGAGGCAAATGACCATGCAAAACCTCCAATTTCAACAAGAGACTAGAGCATCCATTCAGAGACAAGAGGCATCCATTCAGACTTTGACAAATCAGATGGGTCAAATGGCAACTTCTCTCAACAACTTGCAATCTCAAAATTCTGACAAGTTGCCATCCCAAACTGTGATCAACCCTCAGAATCAGAATGTGAGTGCCATCAACCTGAGGTCAGGAAAGCAGATTGTCACACCCACACCACAACCTCACCTCAACAATGATGCTCTAGATTCCTCTAAAGGGAAGAGCCAAGTGGTAGATGAAGGTGAGCATGCTAGCACCAAAGATAATCATCCAACTCAACCCTCCTCAACTTCAACCACAAGCCCTGCTGTTGTCCTACAACCTCCTCCTGTTCCTGTTCCATTCCCACCAAGAGTGCCTCAAAACAAAAGGGTGGAAGAGGTGGACAAGGACATTCTTGACACATTCAGGAAGGTGGAAGTCAACATACCCCTTCTTGATGCAATAAAACAGATTCCAAGGTATGCGAAGTTCCTTAAGGAGTTGTGCACTCATAAGAGAAGACTCAAGGGCAATGAGAGGATAAGCATGGGAAGGAATGTCTCCGCTCTCATAGGTAAACATATCCCTCACATTCCTGAAAAATGTAAGGATCCTGGAACTTTCTCTATACCTTGCATCATAGGCAATGTTAAGTTTGAAAATGCTATGCTAGATTTAGGAGCATCCATAAATGTCATGCCTATGTCTGTTTTTAAGTCTCTTTCTCTTGGACCTCTTCAACCTACGGGTGTGGTGATTCAATTGGCAAATAGAAGTACTGCCCACCCCGCAGGTTTGATAGAGGATGTCTTGGTTCGGGTTGAAGAGTTGATCTTCCCTGCTGATTTTTACATACTTGATATGGAAGATGACTCTCCCCGTAATGCTGTTCCTATTATTTTGGGGAGGCCATTTTTGAAAACAGCCCGAACCAATATAGATGTGCATTCGGGTTCACTTTCCATGGAGTTTGATGGCAGTGTGATCCGATTTGACATTTTCCATGCTATGAAACATTTTCCTGAGGATCACTCTGTTTTCCATGTGGACTTGCTTGATGATTTGATAGATGAGCATATGCTTGACATTTTGCATCATGATTTTGAATTGCCATCTTTCACTGATTCATTTATTTGTCCATCATGCACTAACTCTGGATGGTGCACTGCATGCACTGAAATAGCTCAGTTTCTAGACTCTGCCACTGCATCTGATGATTCATATGTTATAGATTCAGATTATGCTAACCCTAACCCCATATCTGTTATGCATGAGTCTGATTCACTTGTTCAGGTGCAGGCAGCAGAATCCATTTCTGCTGTCCCTTTAGTTCCATCTATTATGCAGGCACCCTCATTGGACCTGAAGCCCCTCCCTCCTCATCTCAAATATGCTTACTTGGAGGATGAGCAGAAACTCCCAGTGATCATCTCTACCTCACTTTCTGTTGATCAAGAGGAGAAACTGCTGGATGTGATAAGAAAGAACAAGAGGGCAATTGGATGGACTTTAGCGGATATTCCTGGAATTAGCCCCTCCATGTGCATGCACCGCATTTTGTTGGAGGATGGGACTAAACCAGTGAGACAACCCCAAAGACGATTGAACCCCCAGATTCTTGATGTGGTTAAGAAAGAGGTCACCAAGCTGCTCCAAGCGGGTATCATCTACCCAATTTCAGATAGCACTTGGGTGAGCTCGGTGCAAGTTGTCCCCAAGAAGTCTGGTGTCACAGTTGTCAAAAATGAGAAGGATGAGCTGATTCCCACTAGAGTGCAGAACAGTTGGAGAGTCTGCATTGATTACAGAAAGCTCAACCAGGCGACTCGCAAGGATCATTTCCCTCTCCCCTTCATTGATCAGATGTTGGAGCGCCTGGCAGGTAAATCTCATTATTGCTTCTTAGATGGATTCTCTGGTTATTTTCAAATTTGCATTGCACCAGAGGACCAACATAAGACCACATTTACCTGTCCTTTTGGCACATTTGCATATAGAAAGATGCCTTTTGGCCTATGCAATGCTCCTGCCACATTTCAAAGATGTATGATGAGTATTTTTGCTGACTTGCTCGAGCATTGCATAGAGGTCTTCATGGATGATTTTAGTGTTTATGGCTCCTCATTTGATGCATGTCTTGATAATTTGACTAAGGTGCTTAACAGGTGCATTGAGACTACCCTTGTCTTGAATTTTGAAAAATGCCACTTCATGGTAGAACAAGGCATAGTCTTAGGGCACATTGTTTCGCACAAGGGCATAGAAGTTGACCCTGCTAAGCTGCATGTAATATCACATTTGCCTTACCCCTCTTGCGTGCGAGAGGTGCGTTCTTTTCTTGGTCATGCAGGTTTCTATCGCAGGTTTATTCAGAACTTTAGCAACATTGCTCTTCCTCTTTCCAAGTTGCTTCAAAAGGATGCCCCATGGGAATTTGGAGACCAATGCAAGAGGGCATTTGATGAATTGAAGAAAGCACTGACCACCACTCCCATCATCCAACCACCTGATTGGACCCTCCCATTTGAGCTCATGACTGATGCTTCAAATTATGCTTTGGGAGCAGTTCTCTCCCAAATGGTTGGTAAGCTGTCGCATGTGATTTATTATGCTTCTAGGACTTTAGATGCAGCACAGGTTAATTACACAACAACTGAAAAAGAACTTTTGGCTATTTTTTTTGCACTTGACAAGTTTAGATCATATTTGCTTGGTTCTAAGGTTGTAGTGTACACTGATCATGTTGCTCTGAAGTATCTTTTGAAAAAGACAGATTCCAAACCTAGGTTGATTAGGTGGATGTTGCTCTTCCAGGAGTTTGATCTTGAGATTCAGGATCGGAGTGGTGCGCATAACCTTGTCGCAGACCACTTGAGCAGGATAGAGAGAGAGGAGGATGCATTTCCTATCCGGGATGACTTCCCGGATGAGCAGCTTTTATCTTTACATGTTTCCCATCCCCTTCCCCAAACCCCTTGGTTTGCAGACATTGTTAATTATCTGGTTGATTCTGTTTTTCCTGCCTTGGCATCCAAAGCACAAAGAGATAAATTAAAGAGCGATGCCAAGCATTATGTATGGGATGACCCCTATTTATGGCGTTTTTGCAATGATCAGGTCATTCGCAGGTGCATTCCAGACCAGGAGATCCAATCGGTTCTCCAATTTTGCCATGCTTCACCAGTGGGAGGCCACCTTGGTACTCAAAGGACAGCACGAAAGGTGCTGGATTCTGGATTTTATTGGCCTACCATTTTCAAGGATGCGAGCAACATCTGCAGCTCGTGTGAGCAGTGTCAAAGAGCAGGAGGCGCCCTATCTTGGAGGCAACAGATGCCGCAACAACCTATGTTGTTTTGTGAGGTGTTTGACGTCTGGGGTATAGATTTCATGGGCCCCTTTCCTGTTTCTTTTGGTTTTTATTATATCTTACTTGCTGTGGATTACGTATCCAAATGGGTGGAAGCTAAGGCCACCAGGACTAATGATGCTCAAGTTGTTGTATATTTTGTCAGGTCTAATATCCTTTGCAGGTTTGGCATACCTAGAGCCATAGTCAGTGACCAAGGCACACACTTCTGCAATAGATCCATGCAAGCTTTGCTCAAGAAGTATGGGGTTGTGCATAAAGTTTCTACACCCTATCACCCTCAAACCAACGGGCAAGCTGAGATTTCAAATAGAGAGATCAAGCGGATTTTGGAGAAGATGGTGAAGCCTAATAGAAAGGATTGGAGCACACGATTGGAGGATGCTCTGTGGGCCCATCGGACCGCTTACAAGGCACCCATAGGGATGTCACCCTATCGGGTTGTCTTTGATAAGGCGTGCCACCTGCCTGTGGAGATAGAGCACCGTGCATATTGGGCTGTGAAGCAATGTAACTTAGCTCTTGATCAAGCGGGTGAGGAGAGGAAGCTGCAGTTGAGTGAGCTAGATGAGATCCGCTTGGAGGCCTATGAGAACTCCAAATTCTACAAAGAGAAGACCAAGAAGCTTCATGATAACTCCATTTCCAGAAAGGAGTTCTTGGTTGGTCAAAAAGTTTTGCTCTACAACTCTAGGCTTGGACTCATGAGTGGAAAGCTTCGCTCTAAATGGATTGGACCGTTTGTAGTCACCCAAGTGTTTCCTTATGGCACTGTGGAGATCAAGAGTGAGTCCACGAACAAGAGCTTCAAAGTCAATGGCCATCGACTCAAGCCTTTCCTAACCACCCCTTCTTTGGATGATGCACCTGTGGAGGAGGCCTCATTGGTCGACCCCACTTTTGAACAACCATGACTTAGGGAGTCTCCTTTTCTCCTTCATTACTCTTTTTATTACACTTGTCTATATCTGTCTGATTCTGCTATTTGTGTTCCATTGAGGACAATGTGTGATTTAAGTGTGGGGGAGAGTAGTTTAGGTTGCATATTTTGCTTTGATTTTTTTTAGGTTTTGCTTAGTTTTGGGCATTTTCTTGCATGTTTTTGCTTCATTTTAGTAGAGTTTTGGTATCTTGTGTCTGAATTCATGCATTTCTGTGTGTAAAGTTGCTTTTGATAATTAAGAGGTGGTAACACTGTGATAGAATTGTCCCTTTTGTGAGGATTTGAGCCTTAATTGTGGGTGAATTGCTATATATGCCACCTAATTTTCTTTCATGTGTGATTGCACTCTGGATTACTTGCACTCTAGAACTTGACTTGACTCTTGTTGATACTTGATTGCTCATGCACATTTTGAAATGATTTAGGCACTTTCTTTCTTGAATAAGCTACTAGCCATATGAGCCTACCTTGAATGAATGTATCCTTTGCTAGACCCTTTGAGCCTTTTTATCCCTTTCCTTGTTCTTTAGCTCATTACAAGCCTATGACTGAAAAACCATGATTGTCCTAACCTTAGGGAATTTTGGAGCTTTGTAATTGTTTTGGGAATGGGTATTAGGTAAGAAGTGTGCTTTATGCTTTAATTGGTTGAGTTCTTGGTTTTGCCTCATTGGTTGTTATAGTTATGGCTTCGAAATGGTTGCCCCATTTGTGTTGTTTCTTCTTTTCTTTTTGTATATCTCTCAAAAACAAAAAAAAAAATAGAAGACAAAAATACAAAAAAAAATGCAAAAATAAAAAGAAAAAAAAAGAAGAGAAAAAAAAAGAAAAAAAAAGTGAATAAAAGGTTGTTGAGGCAAAGAGGATTGGAATTAGTGGTTGTTGATTTTGGGGTGGATTTTGCTTACTTTTTACTTATTCCCCATTGCTCCTCTATTCCCTTGGTTTTAGCTACATTCCCATATTTTTATCCTACCTTGTCCTTGGCCCCATTACAACCCTTAAAAGACCTTTTGATCATTTTGTGCATGTGTGTTGATGGTTGATGTTAGAGGCTTGTCAAGCTTATGGTTGTGTTTGTTTTTCATGATGTGCCTTGAGTGTAAATAATGATTAACCCCAAACACTTGAGTGTAAACACTTTTGAGTGATCCTTGTGAATTTCTATCATCTTTGTGACTATCCTCTTGATGTCATTGGTTTCTTTGCATACTTGAAGTAATTGGATGATGTTCGCGAATGCTTTGACTCTTTGATCCTTAACCATTTTGTGTGCTTGAGTTTTCCCATTTCTTTGCATTTCCTAGAATTCATTGTGAAGTATGTAATCTCTTAGGTTTGCATTTCTTAGTTGTAGTCATCTTGTTGCATGATTCACTTTGGTGCATATTGATCTTCATAGTCCTATCTTTTGGTTTTGCCCAGGAGTGCAAAAGGATAAGTGTGGGGGTATTTGATGAGCATTTTATTTCCCATTATTCCTTGCATTATTTTACTCCTATTATTGATACTTGTTGCCCATTTGACATTGATTAGCTTGATTTATTGATTTAGAGTTTATTGGACTAATATTCCGAATATTGTTTAATTTGGAATTATTTAGCCTAATTAATTCTATTTCCATTTTCAGGTAATATTTGGCACAAGGACACTTTGGGAAGTTTGGAAATGAAGATTGAAGTATTGAAGTGAAGATTGTAATTTGCATTTACGTCCCTTTTTAATTGTAATGTTCAGAATAGTGTTTCTTAGGATTTGGGCCCATGTTTTAGGCCCATTTTTTGTCTTAAGAGGGGAAATTCGTGTAACCCCCATGAACACACTCCCATTTCAGATTTCTCACTCTCTCTCTAGGTTAGAAATTCTCTCTTGGCTCTCCCAAGTGGTGGTGGCTGCTAGGGTTTTGTTCTTCCCCATTTCTACTCGTTTTTCTTCATTTATGGCCATGGAAGGCTAGACTTCAAGGGTTAATCCCTTTGGTATTGTATTATCTACTCTTGAGCTCTTGTTATTAATGCAATTTCGTTTTCTCTTCTCTGTTTTCATGTTTATCGATGTGTAATGGTTTGCTTAATTCCATTTCGTAGAGATAATACATGAATATAAATGCTTAATTTGTATTAACTCGTAAAAACTCCAATTCTGGTTTCTGATGCTTAATTAGAAGTTAGGGTTTGGAGTGATAACTGAATTTTCGCTTAGTATTTGGTTATCACGAGTTGGACAGAGGAGAGGGGAGGAATCGATCTTTAGTGAGCTAGGATTGAGTAGTGTACGTAGCCAAAGGGGTTTGCCCGCTTTTGTTTCTGATTTTCTTAGTTTTTATATTCTGTTTATGTTTTGTTCTTCACATTTGTCACACACAAACCCCCCCCCCCCATTTTACTGCACACTACGTGTTTGATACTTTTCCTAGACCGATATTCGCTGGGAAACGACCTAGGATCACCTTCCTAGTACTACAGAATAAACACCTTTTATTTTGATCGGGTACGGCCTCGATCAAGTACTAAACCATTCTTTATCGACTGAGTATCAAAACAAAATTTTTAAGCCAATTGCCTTATGTTCTTTGCTTGGCCCTACTTGATTTCAACTCTTTCTTTATTATATCTATATTCTTCAATGTAAACTCTTCTTTAAAGGAAATATTTTGCAAATGGTAAATTTATAAATTTGATAAACTTAGTCCTTGCATGAAGGACTATTTATTCTTTTTATATGCATATATGCATATAATTGAAGCCTATCTTTTCATATAATATTTTCAATGCAAAGTATAAGCATATATATATATATATATATATATATATATATATATATATATCAAACTGAATTTCCAAAGGACCATCCTTACGTTTATCTCTCATAATAACCCATATTTTCAACCGCATTCCTGCATAGTGCATTCTTTGACCTTGGTTCTTTTGCAAAGGAAATTTTAGAAAAAGCATGGAATGATAATTTTTGAAAATGTTTTCAAGTAACCTATCGCTTTCACCCAGCGTTGGCATATCTCAAAATCACATTTCTTTTATATTGAATATCTTGGGTTAGAGTTTGAACTCATTCTCTTCATAAGTAACCAACTCTATTTTGGGTGACCTTTCATATGTGTAAATTTTGTTTATCCTTTAAATCACAAGATATGTAATTTTTCGTCAAATGAATATCAAAATCTTTTCAAGATTTTTACTCAACTCAATTCAACGCAAGACTACTTTAGTGTGTATTGATTATTTTCATTGACTTGTGTTGAATCAAAGTCTTATTTTCTTAAAAGATATACCCTTTGATAAGATTTCAAAATGACATTTCTTGTTTAACATCCCAAATTTAGTTCTTAGTGTAAATTACGTTTTGATAGTCCTAGGATGGAAGTAATTATGATATAAGTTAGAAATTGGCTAATTTGACATGCAAACCCAAGTTTAAAACATAGGATTTTGGAGAAATAGAATAACAAAATTGGTAGCTTAGAACACAATTCCCACCGTTGGATATGAAGGTATGATTTTTAGGAAGTTACTCGTCAAATTTGAGCAAGATCCGACGGCGAACGAAGAAGTTATCTCGAATTGAAGCAGGAAGAAAATAGGAGGAAAATAGGAAAATGAATAAATGGGGTACTGGGCAAAACACTCGAGTCTTTTGGAAAAGACTCGAGTGTTCTGGTCAGTTGGAAAATGGGGCACTCAGGCACTACTCGAGTCTTTTGGAAAAGACTCGAGTGTTTTGTAAAAGACTGGAGTCTTTTGGAAAAGACTGGAGTGTTTTTAAAGAAAACACTCGAGTGTTTTTGAAACACTCGAGTGTTTTGTGCAGACAGCCTCAAAAACGTGTTTCAGCCAACCATCTTCTTCATAACCCAACTCCACTCTCTCTCCTAGGTCACGAACATCTCCTCATTCTCTCTCTAGATTTCACCTCAAATCACCATCTCAATCCATAAATAAGCATTGAGAATCAATCCCCAACACATTTAAACACTTAATCTCCCTTCAATCTCTCAAGTTCCTCATC
This sequence comes from Crotalaria pallida, assembly GCA_037953625.1. NCBI lineage: Eukaryota > Viridiplantae > Streptophyta > Magnoliopsida > Fabales > Fabaceae > Crotalaria > Crotalaria pallida. The sequence continues at coordinate 58,036,622 of CM075651.1, forward strand.
TCCTCCCTCCCATTCGAATCCCCCTTCTTTCTCACCAAGATAGGGCTTTGTTTTCATCTTCCTCAAGCTCAACACTCATCTATCATCACCCTCCCTTCCATTGGTAAGTTTCAATACTCTCTCTCTCTCTCTCTAGGGCCATACGAATTTCTCCCTCTTCCCTCACATGGCATACGAATTTCATGTTATGATTTAGCATAAATTATGACTCATTTGTGCTCTATTGTGTCATGGAGGTCAAGAGTCTCTCTCTTTCACTCAATCCTTGGAGCTCTTGATTAAGGAGCTTAGGAGCTAGGGCTTGGAAGGTTTCCCCCATCTCTCTTGATTTAAGGTAAGGGGGTGGATTATAGTGAGCATTGGGTGATCTAAGATTGGGTATCCCTATGGTTATAGTGATTTTCTAGGAGTTATGTGTTTAGGGTATTTAATGGTAGAATCTTGGATAGTAAATTAGGGAATGGTGAATATAATAGAAAGGAACTTAGGAATCATAATTAATAAGGGAAAGGTAATGTGAACCTTGAATGTGAAAGGATGTTGAGTCATTGATGAAGTAATTAATGTGCCATACATGTATGTTTGGTCATGGTTAAATTGGTATTTATTACTTGGAAATGGAAAATGACAACATGGATAGTGTGCATTATGTGTTTATTGAATCAGAATGAATTATGGTTATAATTGTTGATAACAAAGTACTTAGCGATACTTATTTGAAAAGGGTAATTATAATGGGTAATTTGAAAGGAACTAAATGTTGGGATATGATTGGTTATCTAAGGGAGTCATGCTTATTTGAAAATATGTGGAACTAAGTTTGAGTACTAAAAAGGGTATTAATTAATTGTGAAATGACTATATCAATTGTAAATGGATAAATTGGATTGTGATAATAAGGGAAAATGATCATAAATGTTATTCGTGGAATGTGACCCTAAATGTGAGTATTTGGAAATGTATATGATGATGGATGATAATTGTTTATTTATGAATATATGTGTGATGATTTGGAATGGTTTATATTTATGCATATTGTGATTATTATTGGAGTTGTGTTGATGGCTATATTAATGAACTGGAATGTGGTTAATTTAAATGGTAAAGGTAACTAATGTGGAAACTGATCAGTGGGGCCCGGAACACTAGGTACCCGGCTAGGTGTTCCAATTACCTGTTAGGGCCAATTACCTGCCAGGCCAATTACCCATCAGGCCAAATCGCCCTGTAGGCGCCGGGTGACCCACAGGATCAATTTTCCACACCAATAATTGAAATAAATAATGGAATGGTAAATATGTACATAGTCCTACAGGTTATGGTCTGGATGGGTGTAAAGTCCTGGGCAGGTGTTTCAAGTCCCTAGACAGGTGTGCCAATTACCTAGCGGGTAACCAAATTCCTAGTGGTGTACAATTAAAAAGGAAAAAGGGAAAGGGTATGCAGATCACTGTTTGTGGTTGCATACACCGTGTGTAGATCTCTGTTTTGGGGTTACACACGATGGTAAGGTGTAGATCTCTGATTTGAGGTTACACCCAATGGAAAGCGTAGATCTCTGATTTGGGGTTACGCATAAAGGAAAAAGGAAATAAAGGAAAATGGAAAAGATAATGGATATAGTCAGAAAATGGAAAAGATAATGGACAATGGTAACGGAATCAAAAACGGAAAGGGAATTGAATTAGTGAAAATGTTAAGGGAAAATGGAAAATGGATAAAGACAATGGAAATGAATAGGAAAAAGGGATAAAGTAAATGGTAATGAACATTAACATTGATTATGGGCATGCTAAAGAAAAGGGGTAATTATGGAATCATGATAAAGAGAAAATAGAAAGGGGTGGAAAGAGGTTGATTGTGAATAGACTTGTAAATGCTATATGTCATTACTTTACTATTTGTGTTTGGCCTAGTGGATTTATTATGATTATATGGAAACTTCAATTTTATTTCATGTGCAATGCTCACTCCCTTACTATCATTACAGGTACAGAGATTGAGCTAGCACAGCCCCCGGCCGAGCAGGAGTGCTCTCCCTCACAGGGAGAGTAGGGTTATGGGGATTTGATACTTTTATTTTGATTTCAGCCTCCGTATATTTGGATGTATATGAGCTATATATGTTTTCTTTTGGGTGAGGCTAGGATAGTTTCTTTTGTGCAGGGTTTATGATTCTTTTGATGCATAGTTGTTGTTATGGTCTCTTGATTCACACTTAATACTTTGCTGGCACTCTGACACACTATGTTTTACACTTGAGCCCAAGGGGCAACTATGCGATGCTTATATATTTATATTTGAGCCCTGCTGGCTCCTGTTAATTTCATATAAATGTGTTTATCAGGTTGAAGATTTTGGGAAGTCCGAAAAACAGACAAAACTCCGTCCGTTTGACGGTTGATTTTAATATAATAAAAATGAATTTTTAAGTACTCATTTTTAATACTTGGGTTTTAAGGGTAGAATTTATTAGGGTGTTACATTTATGGTATCAAAGCAGTTTCCCTCGGCCTTTGGAGTATAAACTCATTACTCCTATGGTTACTCACCGAGCGAGTAACCCAAGTACATAGTTTAGTGTCTAAGTAAAGTTGTAGGATATTAATAGTTGTATTTAGTTGTTTCATAATTAACCGGTTTTCCTTCCATGACTCAACAGTATGGCAGGGAGACGGGCGGACAATGACAGAATTGCTGCAATACTTGAAACTCTGGTCCAATTGCAGCAGAACCAAGCTCAAGTTCAACAACAACAGGCTGATAATCTTGCAAATCTGCAGCAGAATCAAGCTCAGAACATTGCTGCAACCGCACTTCAGCCTCCTCCACCACCACCAGTGGAGATTGATTGGATGGGCCGCTTTAGAAAAAGCGATCCACCGAAGTTTGAGGGGGGTTATAATCCCGATGGAGCTCAAAGATGGCTCCAGGAGATGGAGAAGGTGTTTCGCTCACTGCAGCCACCGGGTGATCAGTATATGCGACTGGTGGAGTATGTGCTGATGGGTGAGGCGGAACATTGGTGGGACCAACAGAGGAGAGGTTTGGAAGCAGCTCATGAGCTCATTTCATGGGATCTTTTTAAGTTCCGTTTTCTGGGAAAGTACTTCCCGGAAAATGTAAGGAGGGAGAAGGAAGTGGCTTTCCTTGAGCTGAAACAAGGGAACCTCAGTGTTGGAGAGTATGCAGCTCAATTCGAGGACTTCATTCGCTATTCGGGCAGCTACCGAGATGCGGATGAACGCACTAAATGCATCAAGTTTGAAGCTGGTCTCCATCCCAAGATCAAGACTGTGTTTGTCTATCAAGGAATCTCTAATCTCTCTCAACTAGTGAATATGACCAGTGCTTATGAAGATTCTCTCAAGCAGGAACAGGCAGAGGAGCGAAGCAGGGCATCACAGAAATTGTCTGCTCCTATTAGGGGCAGGGGTCCGATACAGAGATCTGGTCCTTATTCTAATTCTAGACCTTCAGCCCCTAGAGGAGCAGGGCAATCTGCAGCGACACTTGGTCCTGTTCCTACTTGTACACATTGTGGGAAGCCGCACAGGGGTGTATGCTGGGCTCATACTAGGAATGAGGGGCTTTGCTTTTTATGTGGTCAGCCTGGACACTTTGCAAACAACTGTCCTAAAAGCACAATGAAGAAGGAAGTTAATGATATCTGGGTGCAGAAAGTAGGTGGCAGTCAGCCGTTGCAGAAGGGCAAAGTGTATACACTGGATGGAGAAGAGGTGACTGAGGAGGATGAGCTGATCCGAGGTACTTGTTTTGTGAACAACTTGTCCTGTGGTGTTTTGTTTGATTGTGGTGCATCTCATTCCTTCATTTCTATTGATTGCATGAAGAGACTAGGGTTGTCCATGGTAGACATGCCGTATAAGTTATCAGTTTCTACCCCCACAAATTCTTCAGTAGTCACTTCTCAAATGTGTTTGGATTGCCCACTCCGAGTTTTGGAGCGGGAATTCAGAATTAATCTCATTTGTTTGCCTCTAACCAAGTTAGACATTATTCTTGGTATGGATTGGATGACTCAGCATAATGTCTTAATTGACTGTTGTAAGAAAGCAGTTATCTTTAGTGATGCCGCTCTATCTACCATGGAAGTTGATGAAGTTTCTGATGTGAGTCAAATTCTTGTGGTTCGTGAGTTTCCGGAAGTCTTTTCTATGGAGATTCCCGGATTGCCTCCAAGAAGAGAAGTGGAGTTTAGTATTGATCTGAAGCCTGGTACAGGTCCAATTTCTATTGCACCCTACAGAATGGCGCCTCCAGAATTGGAGGAATTGAAGAAGCAGTTGGAGGAGCTACTAGCAAAGGGACTTATCAGGACAAGTGTGTCACCCTGGGGTGCTCCTATCCTCTTTGTCAAGAAGAAGGATGGTAGCCTTCGGATGTGCACAGATTATAGACAGCTGAATGTCGTGACAGTAAAGAAAAAGTATCCGCTCCCTCGCATTGACGATTTGTTGGATCAGTTGAGGGGTGCATCAGTGTTCTCTAAGATTGACCTCCGATCGGGATACCATCAAATCCGTATCCGTGAAGAGGACATTCCAAAAACTGCTTTCAGGACGCGTTATGGGCACTTTGAGTATGTGGTGATGCCTTTCGGATTGACCAACGCTCCTGCTATATTCATGGATTACATGAATAGGATCTTCATGCCATACTTGGATTCTTTTGTCATTGTGTTTATTGATGACATCCTGATTTATTCTAAGAGTCCGGGTGAACATGAGCAGCATTTGAGAATTGTTCTGCAGGTTCTCAAAGAGAAGCAGTTGTATGCCAAGCTGTCTAAATGTAGCTTTTGGTTGGATGAGGTCCACTTTCTGGGACATGTGATTTCTGCACAGGGAGTTGCTGTGGATCCCTCCAAGGTGGAAGCGGTGTTAAAGTGGGAGAGGCCCACAACAGTTACAGAAATCAGAAGCTTTTTGGGATTGGCAGGTTACTATCGAAGATTCATCGAAGGTTTCTCCAAACTGGCTCTCCCATTGACAAAGTTAACTAGGAAGGATGTCCCTTATCAATGGTCACAGCAGTGTGAGAATAGTTTCTTGGAGCTGAAGAAGAGATTGACGAGCTCACCGGTTCTGACATTGCCGGAATCAACCCAACCCTTTGATGTGTATTGTGATGCTTCAAAGCAAGGTTTGGGTTGTGTACTTATGCAGCAAGGTAAAGTTGTGGCCTATGCATCTAGACAGTTGCGGCAGCATGAGCAGAATTATCCGACTCATGACTTGGAGTTAGCCGCTGTGGTGTTTGCCCTGAAAATCTGGAGACATTACTTGTATGGCACAAAGTTCGAAGTGTTCAGTGACCACAAGAGTCTCCGTTATCTCTTCGATCAAAAAGAGTTGAATATGAGACAGAGGAGATGGATGGAGTTCCTGAAAGACTATGACTTTCATCTTCAATACCATCCGGGTAAAGCTAATGTGGTAGCCGATGCATTGAGTCGCAAAACTCTTCATATTAGCAACTTGATGGTAAAGGAGATGCAACTAATCCAGGAGTTTAGTGATCTTAACTTGAACATGCTGGTGAAAGAGAAGAGTATTGTTCTGGAAATGTTGCAGGCCACTAGCGAGCTCATGGATTTGATAAAGGAAAGGCAAGCAGATGATGAAGTGCTCCAAAAGTTGTTCGAAGGAGCAGCAAGTAAAGAGGAACCTGATTTCATCAAGGGTCCAGATGGAATCATCCGGTTCAGAGGTAGAATATGTGTTCCAATGGACTTCCAGATTCGAAGAGACATATTGTGGGAAGCTCACCAAACAAAAATGAGTTTCCATCCCGGTACAACAAAAATGTATCAGGATTTGAAGAGGATCTATTGGTGGCCAGGGTTGAAGACTGATGTGGCCGACCATGTGTCTCACTGTTTGACTTGTCAGAAGGTGAAGATTGAGCATCAAAAGCCAGGTGGTCCGTTGCGATCACTGGATGTCCCTGAATGGAAATGGAATAGCATAGCCATGGATTTTGTGACAGGTCTACCTAGGACTGCAGCAGGTTGTGATGGTGTATGGGTTGTGGTAGACCGTTTGACAAAATGTGCTCACTTTATTCCGATCAATAAGAAGTATACATTAGAGAAGCTGACACAGTTGTATATTCGGGACATAGTGAAGCTTCATGGTGTGCCTTCTAGTATTGTGTCCGATCGGGATCCCCGGTTTCTATCCAGATTTTGGCAGAGTCTTCAGGAGGCCTTGGGTACTAAGTTGAAGTTTAGTACCGCCTATCATCCTCAAACTGATGGGCAGTCTGAGCGTACTATTCAGACTTTGGAGGATCTGTTGAGGGCTTGTGTTCTAGAGCAGGCTGGTAGTTGGGAGCAGTTGTTACCATTGATGGAATTTACTTACAACAACAGCTTTCACTCTAGTATCGACATGGCACCTTTTGAGGCACTATATGGTAGAAAGTGCAGAACGCCTCTTTGTTGGTTCTAGATCGGGGAGAACTTGTTGACTGGGCCAGAGTTGGTGCAAGAAACAACAGAGAAAATCGCGATGATTAAGGATAAGATGAAGACTTCTCAAGACAGGCAGAAGAGCTATGCAGATAAGCGTAGGAGACCCCTAGAGTTTGATGTGGGTGATCATGTGTTTCTTAGGGTGTCCCCTACCACTGGAATTGGTCGGGCAATTAAGTCAAAGAAGCTGACTCCGAGGTTTGTTGGGCCTTATGAGATTCTAGAGAGAGTTGGACCTTTGGCGTACAGGATTGCTTTGCCTCCACATTTGTCTAGGCTTCATGGTGTATTTCATGTTTCCCAGTTAAGGAAATACATTCATGATCCCTCCCATGTGGTAGCAGCGGACGATTTGCCCTTGAAGGAGAATCTTACTTTTGAAATCCTCCCGATCAGAATTGAAGACAGGCAGATTAAGCAACTCCGGGGCAAGGAGATTCCATTGGTGAAGGTGATTTGGAACAGAAACAACGTAGAAGAGGCTACTTGGGAGCTGGAGAGCAAGATGAAGGAGTCTTATCCTCAGCTGTTCCAGGACAGCTGAATTTCGAGGACGAAATTCTTGTAAGTGGGAGAGGATTGTAACATCCCAAATTTAGTTCTTAGTGTAAATTACGTTTTGATAGTCCTAGGATGGAAGTAATTATGATATAAGTTAGAAATTAGCTAATTTGACATGCAAACCCAAGTTTAAAACATAGGATTTTGGAGAAATAGAATAACAAAATTGGTAGCTTAGAACACAATTCCCACCATTGGATATGAAGGTATGATTTTTAGGAAGTTACTCGTCAAATTTGAGCAAGATCCGACGGCGAACGAAAAAGTTATCTTGAATTGAAGCAGGAAGAAAATAGAAGGAAAATAGGAAAATGAATAAATGGGGTACTGGGCAAAACACTCGAGTCTTTTGGAAAAGACTCGAGTGTTCTGGTCAGTTGGAAAATGGGGCACTCAGGCACTACTCGAGTCTTTTGGAAAAGACTCGAGTGTTTTGTAAAAGACTGGAGTCTTTTGGAAAAGACTGGAGTGTTTTTAAAGAAAACACTCGAGTGTTTTTGAAAACACTCGAGTGTTTTGTGCAGACAGCCTCAAAAACGTGTTTCAGCCAACCATCTTCTTCATAACCCAACTCCACTCTCTCTCCTAGGTCACGAACATCTCCTCATTCTCTCTCTAGATTTCACCTCAAATCACCATCTCAATCCATAAATAAGCATTGAGAATCAATCCCCAACACATTTAAACACTTAATCTCCCTTCAATCTCTCAAGTTCCTCATCTCCTCCCTCCCATTCGAATCCCCCTTCTTTCTCACCAAGATAGGGCTTTGTTTTCATCTTCCTCAAGCTCAACACTCATCTATCATCACCCTCCCTTCCATTGGTAAGTTTCAATACTCTCTCTCTCTCTCTCTAGGGCCATACGAATTTCTCCCTCTTCCCTCACATGGCATACGAATTTCATGTTATGATTTAGCATAAATTATGACTCATTTGTGCTCTATTGTGTCATGGAGGTCAAGAGTCTCTCTCTTTCACTCAATCCTTGGAGCTCTTGATTAAGGAGCTTAGGAGCTAGGGCTTGGAAGGTTTCCCCCATCTCTCTTGATTTAAGGTAAGGGGGTGGATTATAGTGAGCATTGGGTGATCTAAGATTGGGTATCCCTATGGTTATAGTGATTTTCTAGGAGTTATGTGTTTAGGGTATTTAATGGTAGAATCTTGGATAGTAAATTAGGGAATGGTGAATATAATAGAAAGGAACTTAGGAATCATAATTAATAAGGGAAAGGTAATGTGAACCTTGAATGTGAAAGGATGTTGAGTCATTGATGAAGTAATTAATGTGCCATACATGTATGTTTGGTCATGGTTAAATTGGTATTTATTACTTGGAAATGGAAAATGACAACATGGATAGTGTGCATTATGTGTTTATTGAATCAGAATGAATTATGGTTATAATTGTTGATAACAAAGTACTTAGCGATACTTATTTGAAAAGGGTAATTATAATGGGTAATTTGAAAGGAACTAAATGTTGGGATATGATTGGTTATCTAAGGGAGTCATGCTTATTTGAAAATATGTGGAACTAAGTTTGAGTACTAAAAAGGGTATTAATTAATTGTGAAATGACTATATCAATTGTAAATGGATAAATTGGATTGTGATAATAAGGGAAAATGATCATAAATGTTATTCGTGGAATGTGACCCTAAATGTGAGTATTTGGAAATGTATATGATGATGGATGATAATTGTTTATTTATGAATATATGTGTGATGATTTGGAATGGTTTATATTTATGCATATTGTGATTATTATTGGAGTTGTGTTGATGGCTATATTAATGAACTGGAATGTGGTTAATTTAAATGGTAAAGGTAACTAATGTGGAAACTGATCAGTGGGGCCCGGAACACTAGGTACCCGGCTAGGTGTTCCAATTACCTGTTAGGGCCAATTACCTGCCAGGCCAATTACCCATCAGGCCAAATCGCCCTGTAGGCGCCGGGTGACCCACAGGATCAATTTTCCACACCAATAATTGAAATAAATAATGGAATGGTAAATATGTACATAGTCCTACAGGTTATGGTCTGGATGGGTGTAAAGTCCTGGGCAGGTGTTTCAAGTCCCTAGACAGGTGTGCCAATTACCTAGCGGGTAACCAAATTCCTAGTGGTGTACAATTAAAAAGGAAAAAGGGAAAGGGTATGCAGATCACTGTTTGTGGTTGCATACACCGTGTGTAGATCTCTGTTTTGGGGTTACACACGATGGTAAGGTGTAGATCTCTGATTTGAGGTTACACCCAATGGAAAGCGTAGATCTCTGATTTGGGGTTACGCATAAAGGAAAAAGGAAATAAAGGAAAATGGAAAAGATAATGGATATAGTCAGAAAATGGAAAAGATAATGGACAATGGTAACGGAATCAAAAACGGAAAGGGAATTGAATTAGTGAAAATGTTAAGGGAAAATGGAAAATGGATAAAGACAATGGAAATGAATAGGAAAAAGGGATAAAGTAAATGGTAATGAACATTAACATTGATTATGGGCATGCTAAAGAAAAGGGGTAATTATGGAATCATGATAAAGAGAAAATAGAAAGGGGTGGAAAGAGGTTGATTGTGAATAGACTTGTAAATGCTATATGTCATTACTTTACTATTTGTGTTTGGCCTAGTGGATTTATTATGATTATATGGAAACTGCAATTTTATTTCATGTGCAATGCTCACTCCCTTACTATCATTACAGGTACAGAGATTGAGCTAGCACAGCCCCCGGCCGAGCAGGAGTGCTCTCCCTCACAGGGAGAGTAGGGTTATGGGGATTTGATACTTTTATTTTGATTTCAGCCTCCGTATATTTGGATGTATATGAGCTATATATGTTTTCTTTTGGGTGAGGCTAGGATAGTTTCTTTTGTGCAGGGTTTATGATTCTTTTGATGCATAGTTGTTGTTATGGTCTCTTGATTCACACTTAATACTTTGCTGGCACTCTGACACACTATGTTTTACACTTGAGCCCAAGGGGCAACTATGCGATGCTTATATATTTATATTTGAGCCTTGCTGGCTCCTGTTAATTTCATATAAATGTGTTTATCAGGTTGAAGATTTTGGGAAGTCCGAAAAACAGACAAAACTCCGTCCGTTTGACGGTTGATTTTAACATAATAAAAATGAATTTTTAAGTACTCATTTTTAATACTTGGGTTTTAAGGGTAGAATTTATTAGGGTGTTACATCTTGTATTTGGGTTTAAGTTTACTCTTGTGTAGGATTTTAAATAAGGTTTTTACTTCCAAACCCTCTAATTTTGAAAGGGTTCGGTACCCTTCCCTTTTCATCCAATTATAACACGTCAACTCATTAAAATTGCCACATCGGATTTGGGGAGTAGTGTTTCTATCCTATTCCGTTTCTTTTTTAGAAGGGGGTTGGTTTTTTTTTTTGTTTTTTTTATGCAGTGGAATTTGTTATTGCATAAATTAAATCCTAAAGTTAGGTAACGTATTGCATTTTGGCCATTATTTTGGTTTGTTATTTGTATCTTGTAATTTTTTTAGTTATTTGTGCTTGAACTTTTGATGTTTCTCGTTTTAGTGAGCGATAAATCTAAAAATTAATGAGTCTAATAAAAATAATTTTGAGCAACTAATTTAATTTAAAAATTTTGTAAAAAGATTCAAGGACTTGAATGCAAAATCTATTGTCTAATGTGACAAGATTAGTCAACTCTCTAATATGTTAATATATGTCTATTTGTCACTATTTAATTGGAACATGTATGAAAGGGTACAAAACCCTTCCAAAATTAAGGGGTTTTGAAGTAATCACCTTTAAATAAATAATGTTGTTATGACTTTTGATGTGTGTCAGTTATTTATTTTGATTGTGTTTGAATTATGTTTTGTTGTGTAATTCTTTTTATTGGTGAATGCTTTCTGTTTTGCTCCTCTCTGAGCATGTATGTTTATGTTTATGATTGTGTTTTATGTTTTTTTTTTTTCCTCTTTGGGCATGTTAATTATGCTTGTCTGTTTAAAATGTTTTTCTGATCTTGATGTCTATTATCTTGTTGAGTGATGATATGTTATAAGGGAGATTAAGATTTTTGTTTCTCTTATTGTAAGGAACATGGTAGTTTCCTAAGAGTAGTTCTATTATAGGAATCCACCTAAGTTGTGTTCTAAGTGGGGGAGCGTATCCCCAAAATCATAACCCTTTTCATTGTCTAAGATAGGATTCATCTGGTTATTAGAGCATATAGCTCTACACCTCTTTTATTCCTTGAAACTTAATCGAATTTCGGGGACGAAATTCATATAAGTGGAGGAGTATTGTAACATCCCCAATTTTCGATGTCCGTTTAGGATAGTTATTAGATGTAAATTAAGTGTTTATAATGTGTTTAGAATGTAGGATTTAGCTAAGGGTAGGTTTACATGAGGTAGAATTAGTGTAGAATTGAGTTTTACAAGAGTTATTTAGGAACTAAAGAACATAGGATCTTAGAAAATTAGGAATAAAATATCTATAGCACTAAACCCAAATCCCACCGTTGGATGTGAAGATTATTGTCTTAGGAAGCTTGCCTCAAAATTTGAGCAAGATCCGACGGTTAACGAAAACGTTATGACATTTTGAAATTTGCATGCTGATGCTGAATTTTACTCGCTCCAGCGAGTTTCTGCTCGCCCGAGCGAATTTCCCACAGAAAGTTGGGTCTGTTTGATTGCCATTTTCGCTCCAGCGAAAATCTGCAGTCTGCAACCTTAAAAACACGATTTTGTGATGCCATTTTCATAGTTTCTCTTGCTATTTCATACGAGTTTCTTCCTCCCCAACCCTAGATCATCTCTAATCATCCAAGGCACCCAAAATCACATCAAATCAAGTTTATAAATCAATTCCCCATCAAATTCCAACCATAAACCCTCTCTAAAACTCCCTATTTGTCTCTCTTTCTCTCAAACCCCAATTCATTGTTAAACCCCAATTAAGCAATCCACCACATAGAGCCTTCTAAACATGCAAGGGAGCTTAGAAAGTGTTAAGGGACAAGGAATAGGAAGCTTAAAGGCTTGGATTGGAGCTTGGTGTGGGAGCTCCATCAAAACCCCAATTTCTCCTCTTCTCTTCAAGAGGTAAGGGGGAGTACTTTGGTTTTAATTAGGGGAAGGATTTAATGATAGTAATAGGTTATACCTAGATGTATTTTATGTGTATGTTTGATTTATATGCTTGATATTGTTATGATTGAATATGAAAATATATGTTATGAACTTAGGGTTTGATATTAGTAATTGATTGTTTTAATTGTTATTGAATGAAATGAATGAATAAATGTTATTGTCATGATTATTGTTATTGTTATGCATGATTGTTATTGTTTATGTATAAAGTATGGCCAAATCTTAAGTTAGAGAACCCAACCAAATTGATATAAAGTATTAAAGGTTTGATTATCGAAAACAACATAAAATGAACTAGAAACACGTGCATTCAAGGAGTAAGGTGGACCTTAGGGGGTTACGGGGAAAAACATACGTCGTTTTAACGATTGATGAGGACAAGAGTAAATGTTAGGAATTACTATGGAGGACTTTGATCTTCCAAAGGACATGGGTTCGCCACCCGTGTCGGGGATTGGTCCGACGCAAACCATAGTAATTCTATTTACTTTGGCTCCTTGTGGCCAGTGACAGTGATTTCTGCTAGAGCCAATCTGGGCGAATCAATCCAGATTGTACGTTGTACACCACCCTAGAGGAGTGTGACGTACTGTGCACGCGGGTGAGCGACATTCCTAGAGGATGTGAAGCACCCAAACAGGGGTTGAGAAATGCTTCCTCCTGGTCGGTTTTTCCCCAGAGTGGAGGGAGAAGTGTTGTGAGGAATTGTTAAAGTGTTATTGTTATTGGAAAAGGAGAAGTGCATTCATTGTTATAATGGGTTTAAATTCACTGAATCCAATGAATTGTTAAAGTGTTAAAGTGAATACAGTTAATTGTTACAGTGTTACATTGGATTCAGGATTTAAACCACAATGGTAAAAGTTACATGCATTGTTCATATGTTTGAGCATAAAAGCATCGTAAAGTATTGATATTGTTATTGTTTAAGGAAATATGTATAGTGTAATGGAATAGTTAAGTGATAAAGTATAGAAACGGTATTGGAACAAGAATGGTATAGTTAATTGTAATAAAGTGAATTGTTGTATATGTGTTTGGGTATGTCTAGTTATGTCTTATTACTGTTATTTTAAGTGTTTTCCTTAATTACTATTCAAATTACTCACCCCTTAAGTTGATCATTTTAGGTACCATCGGAGAAAGACTTTCATTGTTTCCGCACCGAGAAGGTATACTCTCATTTAGAGAGAGTATATTATTGTTGCGACCTCCTTGGTCTCAATATTATTATGCAACCATTCTAGAATAATGTAATGTAAATTTTTTTCAATAACTAAAGTTGTATTTAATTTTGAACTATTTATCTCAAGTTAAGGATATTTCTATTTTTGTAAAAAGGACTTTATAAGAACATTTATTTTGATTGAATGTACTAGTGGTTGTGAAGGATATAAAAATATCCTTTTCTAAATTATTTCAAAGTAAGTCCCAGCCACTTACAATGTGATTATAGTTCAGTTTATAAATAAACTGTTCTGGACTTACAGGTGTAAATTTTAACTTGGGGAAAGTCCATATTTTAAAGTAAACTCCGTCAAAATTTTTATAAAACCCCAAGCATTTTCTAATTAAAAAACTAATAAAAGTAATATATTTTAAAGTGTAAAAGATAGGATGTTACACTGTGGACATTGGGGAACAATAATCACAGATGACAGATCATGTACTATCTCGAGTAGCGGATGCTCAAGTCGGAAGAGGATCGCGAGACGACGTACATACGAGGAGGAAGCAGAAGCAGCAATCAAAGAATATTCCAGACAGTTGTGGTGGAGGAAATGATGAAGACTAATAGTCTAGGATAGTTTTTGTTTTGTATTCCATCTTTGGATGGGTAGGACATGATTACTCTATCCCGAATGTAACCCTAGTTGTAATATGGATTATTTTAAATGAAATAAAAGAAGTTCTTTTTGGTTATGTATCAAGTTCATGAAATAATTAAATGTTTTTCCGCAAATTAACCATCAAATAATTTTGGTATCACGAAAAGGAGCTTTTTGGGAAAGTGTTAGTGACATCTCTTTTTGGAAAGGAATTTTATATTGTGAGTTTATGAACCAAATATTTTGAAAACCAAATGAATCTAATTGTTTTATGAAAAACTTTTTAAAAGAATTAAAATGAACTGACTTTGGTAATGTTTATAAAAAAAATGGCGCAAATTTTTAGTGAAATTTCTAAGTCCAAATTGGGGTGTTACACTATGTCTTTTTAAAAAAAACAAAAAACAAAAACTGAATATTATCAATTTGATGTTTTTCCATGGATTGATGTTTCAACCTGGAAATTGTGATAGGGATTACTAATATTTTTTTGCTGCAAAAGCCATAAACCATATATGCTTAATACCAACGAATTTTAAAAAACCCACCGGATCAATATCCATCCTCCTGAAAGTGATGCTGATCATCTGTGTCAGCATTGCCTTTGATGTTGCTTGGTTTATAGGACTCTTGCTACAAATCTGAGTGTATATATCAAAAATCACAATCCTTGAAGGTAAAATAGCAATGATTGATACCTATTAAGATATGCTTGTTTAGCAAAGTGAATGATGATACTTCTTTACCTTGTCTTGTTAGTGTTGCCTATGTAGTGTTTGATAAAATGCTTACTTGCTTGTACTGCCTTAGTATGATTGAAATCAATTCAAAAAAAATAACTTGTTTATTCTTGTTGTAACTGAGGCTCCCTTGCAGTAACTTTACACTAGACATGAGTAGTTGGTATCTGATTTTTTTAAAGAAGATATATGAATTTACACTGGACATGACTATTTAGTTTTGTTATTAATTATTTGAGTTTTTTTTCAATCTTACAAACACATAATAAAGTAAAATTATGCCTAATAAAGTAAAATTATGCCTAATAAACATGAATGCAAATAGACTAACATGTATTTTTAAGTGATTGTATATATTGATCAAAGTGCTTCTTGAGTGAGATTGATTGGTCTTTGGAACTGATTCCTCCCTATTATCACTACCATGCGAAAGAGAAAAGAGTAGTTAAAGACTGATAAGTTAAGGAGCTGAGAATCCATGGAGATAAACCAGTAGGTGGACTCAAGAGTCTTGCGTCTTGCCTATTTGATAAGATTGATATGAATACTAAATCTAGGATTTTTCATGTTCATTATAGCTTGGTATTTCCGGTATATATATCTGCATAAACCATATTCAGTTCAGTTTTAAATCATGTGGTTTGAATGCTGGACATGTGTGCAGGCTGGACGGGATCTTAAATTTATAAGTTTGTCAATGAATGGATGCTTTTGTCTGGGTGCACTAGTATTATGGGTAATGTTACCTTGTCTTAATCTCATGGTGTTACATAACCTAAATGGTGTACTTGTACAAATTACCAGAGATATTGGAGCTGCTAACACCTTTGGCTAGTTTGCACATGGATGCAGCAAAGTGAAAGCAAGAAACCAAACGGTGCACTCAAGGAAAATGTGCTCAATGCAAATGCTAGTGTTGAATTAAATGGTGCTCAATGCAAATGCAAATGCCACTGAATTCACTTCCATTTTAGGTCATTATTCTTATTCTTCCATTTCAACTGCTGAACTTGTTTTGTCCTCTAATATTTGTTGCTTGGTTGTGCTTCCATGTTTCCTTGATTGCACATGTTTTTATTCATTATTAGCAGTATTGCCAATCTTCTTGATTAACTCTGCTGAATGTCATGTTATTCACAAATAGTTGGCCTTGCTCTTCATCCCCATAAGCTCCAATGATTCCACAAATAGTCGGGTTTCTCATGCATTGTTATTGTGAAAATTTTGCTTTACGTTTGCTCTTTTAAAATTTTTTTCTTTTGTTGTTGCAGGTAATCTTTTGTGTTCAAGCAATGTTAAAGAGCACCAATCCATGGCAAGAATGTGCTGGAATAATTTTGAAAGCTAAGATGTGTTAAACCTTAAAAATTAAGATTGTTAAGGTTTATACATGGCAAAATAGAGATTAGAAAAAAATTAGAATGTACTAGATGAATTCTGATGCAAGTTTATGTTGGATTAGAAAAACTTTCTGTAATGTTTGTAATAAAAAAGTTGTACCAAAAAGGTTGTAAACATAGAAATATTGTTTGTAATTATTGACTTATTATTATTAATAAAAGTCATTATCATTACTCTCTAAATATATATGTTTATAATGTGAGAATGTGTATCACCTTGTATTGGGTGAGAATGTGTTGTTATATGATTAACATATTCCTTAGAACCTTGAACACAAATAACTATAAATTGAGAACGTATACACTTCAAAATGAGCCATCAAAATATATCCAAAAAAATTCAAAGCTTGAATCAAACTTAAACAAAAAAATACAACCAAAAGTTAACAACTATAAATGGAATGTCTTCTTTCCTTTGGCTCTGTCTTTCACCAACTTGAATTTACTAAGGTTGCTTTTTCAAACCCCTTGTCTTCCTGTTAAATCACAAAAAATACTCATTTAGTAATAATTGGTACTTAAGATATACATACATCAAAATGTTCAAAAGATAATTAATAATTTAAACTTACTTATTAGGAGATTGAGAAAGCAATACTTGAGCTTTTTTCTTTTTGTTTGGACAATTCCTTGAATCATGATTAGTTCCACCAGAATTTGGAAAATGGCAACGATGTTGCTTCTTTGCAACTTCAACTCCCCCTTTTGGCCTGGATCCTTTTGGTCGACCTTTTGTTTTAGAAATGATGGGATTTTCAACGTCACACTCCTCATTTGGAACATCAATGTCCGAATCAATTGAGTGCACTTCAATTTCAGGCATGCCTTTTACCAACTCAATGACTCTCTCTAATTCTTTAGTAGCAACTTCAACTCGATCTTTTGTCTTTAAAGATTCAACTTCTACACTTTGTACAAGAGACCGAAACTCAATAGAGTAGTTATCATTGGAATTGATTACGTGACTAAATCTTGGGATCAATGAACTTTCTCGTCTCCACTGAGGAGGAAAATATTTTAACGGGATGTGAAAGCAGTCATTCTTCAATAGCACTCGAATAGCATGTCTACACAATATTCCAGAAAATTCGTATTCTTTACAGGAACAATGGATTGAATTTTGTTGTTCTATCCAAGTTACCGAACGACCGCCTTCAATTTTGGTATAATGTCGTACTACATAAGTGTCATAACTAATTTTAGTTGCTGAACACTTTGTAGATAGCTCGATCTCATGTTGGAGAAACTCGAAGGCATAAGGTGTGAGTATAGATGCAGCATGCTCCTCAACAAGAAAACTTGTTTTAAGTGGAGGATTGTGGTACTTTTGACACATTCTTGCCTCTTCTCCTGCTTGGTTTCTAATGTTAACAGCAACTCCAACCTACACAAAAATGTATCAACTATGACAAACTTATATAATAATTCATTCCAGGGATATTACATTTACAACAAAGAACCACAATAAGTTCATACCTGATTTACAAAATCCACCAAACTTGTTTTCACATCTAAGAACCTTTTGATATATGAATTTATAGATTCTGAACGTCCAATTGTTGTCATTCCAGCAAAGAAATAGTCTTTCAAATAAGCTAAAGCCCAAAAATGACGATGAGAATGCAATAAATCAATATGATTATCATTGCTTAGACCAAAACGTTCAACCATTAGTTTCCATTGTTGCTCAAAATCATTTGCACATTCTAAATTGTATAACCTATGAAACTCAGATTTGAATTCATCATATCTTGAACCCAAAGGAAAAGAAAACCAGGTTGGTAACTTTGCCACTATATGCCATATGCAAAATGCATGTTTTGTGTTTGGCAATTCCGTCGAAATAGCTTCTGTAAGTGCAAGATCTTGATCAGTAAGAATTGTTTGTGGGCACTTTCCTTGGACAAAATCCATAAAACTCTGAAAAATAAAAACAAAATGCAAATAATTATACAATTTTCTAAGTTAGCATTTGAGTTATGAGGAACAACTTCAAATAATAGCTATTTACCTTTAAAGCCCATCTGAAAGAAGGAATCTTCTCATCTCGCAGCAGGACACAACCAAAGAATATTGAATTTACATGATTATCAACCCCAACCCATAGTCCAAGAGGCATATCATAACGATTAATTCGATATGTGGTATCAAAGACAACCACATCTCCAAAAGATTCATATGCTCGAATTGAATCACCAAAACTCCAAATAATATGCTCCAATTTGTTGCTTTCATCTAATGTAAAATCATATTGGAAATCATCATCTTTATCTTTCAATTTTTTGCATAATTTGAGAACCTCTGAAGCATCGTTCTCTTTACCGTTGAGACATTGAAATTGAATAAAATTCCTAATATCTTTTTCCAAAAAAGGTAGATGACCGACATCTATTCCTTTCTCTAATTCAAGAACTCTCATTATGAGACTTACATTACAACCTGCTTTTGATAACAATAATATACGACTTTGATCACCAACAGGGATGTCACGATAAGCAGGAAGGAACTTAACCTCTCTATCATCCAATAATTCATGGTTATGTGAATTACAAAAACATGTTACTACCCATTGTTCTACAAAACCAATTTTTCTTTTAGCAATCAACATCCTTGCACCACAATTGCATCTTGAACTTTTTCGTTCCTTTGTCTTTCCATCTCAACAACTTTGCATTGTTTAGAAATACCAGCACGATGACAAACGAAATCCCTCTTATATACAGCCCTGCTTTGATTCTTGCTGCATTTATAAGTGTGTTCACGTCTAATTGAAAACCCACTTTTTTTTGCAAATAAAAAATAAGAAGCATAAGCATCTTCATCACTCTTGAATACTTGCCCTTCGTATGGAACCACATCATCAATATTCTTGGCTTGAGGCAAAGCATTTGTTTGTGACTCTTGAAAGTGTTCATCATCCGTAGAAGCATCATCTCTAAGAAGCTCTTTGGGCCATTCGAGAATATCATTTCTTTCTTCGGATGTCATATTGTTCATTCCTATTTAAACAAAATACATGTTAGTCTATTTGCATTCATGTTTATTAGCATAATTTTATTTTATTATGTGTTTGTAAGATTGAAAAAAAAACTCAAATAATTAATAAAAAAACTACATAGTCATGTCCAGTGTAAATTCATATTTCTTCTTTAAAAAAATCAGAGACCAACTACTCATGTCTAGTGTAAAGTTACTGCAAGGGAGCCTCAGTTACAACAAGAATAAACAAGTTATTTTTTTTCAATTGATTTCAATCATACTAAGGCAGTACAAGCAAGTAAGCATTTTGTCAAACACTACATAGGCAACACTAACAAGACAAGGTAAAGAAGTATCATCATTCACTTTGCTAAACAAGCATATCTTAATATGTATCAATCATTGCTATTTTACCTTCAAGGACTGTGATTTTTGATATATACACTCAGATTTGTTGTTCGGATTTGTAGCAAGAGTCCTATAAACCAAGAAACATCAAAGGCAATGCTGACACAAATGATCAACATCACTTTCAGGAGGATGGATACTGATCCGGTGGGTTTTTTAAAATTCGTTGGTATTAAGCATATATGGTTTATGGCTTTTGCAGTGAAAAATATTAGTAATCCCTATCACAATTTCCAGGTTGAAACATCAATCCCTATCACAATTTATGGCTTTTTGTTTTTTTTTTTAAAAAGACACAGAGAGAAGGAAAAAAAGAAAAACAGCAAAAAAATAAAAAAGAAAGAACAGGACTTACCAGTGGCAGGGGCTCTGGCGAGTGGAGGTGGCGGTGGCGGGAGGCGTGACGGTGGTGAAGAGAGCGATGGCGGCGGTGTCATGGTAGGGACGCGACGGTGGAGGCAGTGATGGCCGGAGGCGCGACGAAGGCTGGAGCGGCGCGAGGCGGTGTGCAGGAGGGCCGACGGTGATAGGGAGAAGGGAGGAGATGACGGCGGCGGCGGTAAAGAGGAGGGAGGAGGGAGATGAGAAGAGAGAGAAGGAGGGAGATGAGAAGAGAGAAGAGAAGAGATGAGAAGAGAGAGGGAAAAATGAAAAGAAGGATCGATCAGATCCTTTGGGGGTTGGGGGGTGATTTTTCATTTTATTTTTTTAATTTTATTAATAATAATAATCAAATTACAGAAATACCCCTTACAAGTAAGTTATTCAAGTTAAGAGATGAAGGATAATTTTGTCAAAATATTTAGGTGGACATTGCTAAAATCCTCCAACTAAAATTAGGGTAGGAGGATGTTAGCAATCCCCACATATATATATATATATAAACCAATTCAAACACCTTTTTATTTGCAATTAAAAAAATATCAATTCATAATTTATTTTGAAATAGGTTCGGTTTCATCATTTGAACATAACAGAACGGCTATGATTTGTCCTATGTTCTAACTGGTTTAAGTTTTGCTTGTGTAAGGGAAGCTGAATTGGTGGTTTGGAAATAAAGTTAAATGGTAAAGAATGTTGGAAAGAGAGTTCAGAAGAAAGGGGTTTCCATGGAAAGTGAAGCAGTACAAAGACAATGCCGTAAATGTAATGGCAATTAGGGCAGATATCCATGGGTCCCGTCCGTCCGCCCTACATTTTTTTGGGCAGGGCATCATCTTTTAGCCCAATTTTATAATGGATTTCGCCCGCCATACCCATTTCTTTTGTCGGGCATCATTGGGCGGGCGGTCCGGTTCGTCCATTATTTAGTTAAAAAAAATAGAAGTCGCCCTACATCTTTTGCCTGGTATCAAACTTTATTATTATGTTTTTATGAAGTTTGAGTGTAAACATTTATATGCTTTTCAATGTAACATCCTCAATTTAAAATGCTTAAAATAATATGAATTATGCAAGTTATTGTGTTAGTTTGTGATGGATTTATGAGTACTAGACAGCTAAGAGCTAGGGTTTAGCATAGAAATCATGGCCAAATAGGTATAGGATGTAAGGAAGTGGTTTGAGAGTTAGAAACTCTGAAAAGATGAAAAAGCAGCAAAATAATCGATTACTGGTGTGAGTTAATCGATTACAAGCTCTCAGCCAACAATGCACAAAAATGTTGCATTGAAGGGTAATCGATTACTCCTGGACAAGTAATCGATTACTGAGCCTCTGCTGAAAATACCAAATTTTTTGCATCAAGTTGTAATCGATTATTTTATGGCCATTAATCGATTACAAGGCCTCAGGTTGGAAGTCACAAAAATGTTGCATTGAAGCGTTAATCGATTACCTGGCCAGGGTAATCGATTACTTGTTGGGTCTGTACAAAAAAAAAGAGAAAAGGAGTTGCACGTGTGGCTCCTCAACCACACAAAAAGGAATCTTATCATGAAGACTTTTGTTTCTAGCCACAAGTTTTTGGCCCCAAATAAAATAAAACTCTTTATCTCACTCTCAATCACTCCAATTCCTCCATAATCACCTCACTCCCTTCCTCTTCCCCCCATGCGACTTCACCCTCCTTCCACCCAAAGTTGTGTTGTGATTCCTTCCTCCTCAAGATCATCAAATCAACTCTAGTCATCATTAAGTTTAAAAGGTAAATTTCTTTCCTCCCTTCTTCTTGGTGTATCACACGAAATCCTCCCCCCTTTTCATTCCTTATTGGAATTCCAACCCCATTTCATGGAGTCTCACCATCTCTTGTTCATTTTTCTTGTTTTGTGACTTAAGGAAGTTCAAGATCACTTCTCTCCCTCTTACTCCATTGAAGCTCTTGATTGGAGGACTAGAAGTTAGGGCTTGGGTTTTCACACTCTCTCTCTCTCCTTGATTCAAGGTAAGGGGGTGTGTATTACCTTGTTTTAGGGACTAGATTCTAGTTAGTGCATAGTGATGTGCTAAGGTTATGTGTTTAGACTTAGGATAGGAACCTTAGGAATTAGTGAATAATTAAATTATTATGATTATGCCATGTATGAACCCTAAGTGTAAAAGTTGATATAATTGTAAAAGTGTGAAAAAATTATTGATAGACATGAGTTGGTGGATGATTAATTGTGATAATTGATTGAACCCTTATGGGTATTATTTGATGTAGATGGCTAAATGAATTATATGCATTTTGTGGAATATATTTGGTTGCTATGTTTGATTGAAAAAGAATTTAAGGTTAAATGTGGAAAAGTACAAGATTAATGAATTAAACCGGAATGAATGGTTGAATTGATCATTGGGACATTGGGATACTAGGTGTTCCTGCTAGGTGTACAAATGCCCCATTAGGGCCAAATGCCCCATCAGGCTAAAATGCCCCATTAGGTACAAATGCCCCGTTAGGAGTCAATGTACCCAAATGATCAATTCAACGAAAACTAAAAGAATGGAAAATGTGAAAAAGACTAATGTATGAATATAAGATCTTATGTATTAGTCCTAACGGGTGAGGCCTAGAGGGTGATAGTCCTGATGGGTGCCTAAGTCCCTAATGGGTGTACAAATGCCCTAGCAGGAGCAACCAATTCCTAGTGGTACACATATATGGAAATGAATAAATGAAGGATGTAAAGGCTATTGGAAAACAAAGTGTATGATGCAAAAGGAAGAGTAATGAAAATATTAACATGCATGAACATGTTATGGAATGATTGAATGAATCTCTATTTGCTAAATGGCTAAGTGTGTGTGACTTGGTGGGTTATTATGTCTAATTAGAAATTGCTTCCTACTTCATGTGTAATGCTCACCCTCTTGCTATATTTTACAGGTAATGAGATTGAGCTTGCACAACCCCCGGCCGAGCAGGTGCACTCTCCCTTACAGGGAGAGTAGTTTATAGGAGATTATGGGTTTTTGATGTAGTCCTAATTTTTATAGGGATTTGTATTTGTTTCTTTTGTTTTCTTTATGAAACACAAAGTATCATTTTTGGGTTATCCAGGACTGCTTCCTTGGGAAAGCAAGTGTAATATTTTGAGAATACTTCTATAGTTTCACAACTTGCTATTTTGCTGCTATCTCTGATGTAATTATATTGTGATGTGGATTGTTATGGCACCTTTGATGTCTAGCCCTGTTGGCTCTAAATGAAGTGAATATATATATATATATATATATATATTTGAATTGCACAGGTTTCAGGAAATAAGGTTTTGGTTTATTCAATAAACAAAGGAAACTTTGTCCGATTCGACAGAGATTTTAGAAATAAAATTGTTTTAAAAAGGAAATTTTTAAGTTACTATTTTCATATTATGGGGTATTCAAGGGTAATTAATTATAGGGTGTTACATTATGGTATCAGAGCAGTTTCCCTCGGCCTTTGGAGTATAAACTCACTACTCCTTTGGTTACTCACCGAGCGAGTAACCAATGTATATAGTTTAGTGTATAAGTTAAGTAATAGGATGTTTGTAGTTTTGTTTAATTGTTTTGTCATTAACTGGTTGTCCCTCCATTACCCAACAGTATGGCAGGGAGGCGGGCGGATAATGATAGAATTGCTGCCATTCTCGAAACTTTGGTTCAGTTGCAGCAGAAACAAGCCCAAGCTCAGCAGAACCAAGCTGAGAATTTGGCAAATCTGCAGCAGAATCAAGCCCAAAACATAGCAGTGGCTGCAGCAGCTGCAGCAGCATTGCAACCTCCTCCCCCACTTCCGGTCGAGATTGACTGGATAGCCCAATTTTGGAAGAATGATCCACCAAAGTTTGAGGGCGGATGTAATCCTGATGGAGCTCAACTCTGGCTCCAAGAAGTAGAAAAGATCCTTTGTTCCTTGCAATCACCTGCCGGTCAGAGAGTTCGGTTGGCTGAGTTCATGTTAACTGGAGAAGCCGAGCATTGGTGGGATCATCATAGGAGAGGTTTGGAAGCAGCTGGCCAAGTAGTGACATGGGATTTATTCAAGATCCGCTTCCTGGGAAAGTATTTTCCGGAAGATGTGAGGAGGGAAAAGGATCTGTTGTTTCTGAAGCTTAAGCAAGGGAGCATGAGCGTCGGCGAGTATGCGGCGCAATTTGAAGATCTAATCAGATACTCCAGTGGCTACAAAGATGCAGAGGAGAGGGCAAAGTGTATCAAGTTCGAGTCCGGTCTCCGTGAAGATATCTGTCTTGCTTTTGAGTATCAAAACATTGCTTACCTCTCTCATCTCATCAATATGACTAGTACTTATGAGAAGGGACTCAAAAGGAAGGCGGAGGCAGATCGGAGCAGAGCAGCCCAGAGTTCAGGGGGACCCCATAGAGGCAAGGGTCTGGTGCAGAGGACAGGGCCATATGTTAAGTCAAAAGCTGTGGTTACTGGTGGAGCAAGCCAACCAGCAGTTACTTATGATTTTCTTCCTGCTTGTCAGCATTGTGGGAGGCGACACAAGGGAGTGTGTTGGAGGCTAGATCCTCGCAGCAGGGAGGGACTCTGTTTTCATTGTGGTCAACTGGGACACTTTGCTGCCAATTGTCCCAAGCGCCCCCTAAAGAAAGAGGTCAATGTGGCCAAGGTGCAGAAGTCAGGAGCAAGCCAGCCACTTCAGAAGGGCAAGGTATACACCATGGATGGTGAGGAAGTGACTGATGATGATGAGCTCATCCGAGGTACATGTTTTGTCAACGATATTTCCTATGGAGTTTTGTTTGATTGTGGAGCGACACATTCCTTTATTTCTGTTGATTGCATGAAGAAGCTAGGACTTTCTTGTGTAGAAATGCCTTATAAGCTTTCTGTTTCAACCCCTACAAATTCTTCTGTGATCACATCTCAAATGTGTCTGAATTGTTCTCTTCGAGTGTTAGATCGAGAGTTCAAAGTGAATTTGATCTGTTTGCCGTTGACTCGGTTAGACATTATACTTGGCATGGACTGGATGTCTCATCACCATGTCATGATTGATTGTAATCAAAAAGCTGTTATTTTCAGTGATCCTTCTTTAGCTGTCGTGGAAGTGGATGAGGTGTCGGATGTAAGCCAGATTCCAATAGTTTGTGAATTCCCGAAAGTCTTTCCTGCAGAGATTCCCGGATTGCCTCCGAAAAGAGAAGTCGAGTTTGGCATTGATCTTATGCCTGGTACTGGCCCGATTTCTAAGGCGCCCTACAGGATGGCACCTCCAGAGCTGGAAGAGTTAAAGAAGCAATTGGAGGAGCTGTAGGCTAAGGGGTTTATTAGGCCAAGTGTTTCTCCTTGGTGTAACATCCCAGATTTTTCACCCCTGATTATTAATATGTTAATTTTAAAGCTTATTTATAATTAATTATTTTTATTCTTGATTTCAAAGTGATTTATTATGAATGGTAATATTAGATAGTTTCATTATGAGAAAATAAATATTTTCACATTAGTCCCTGCCTTGGGGACCTTGAAGTGATTTCAGAAAGGTTTTGGAGGGAAAGGAAAATAAAATTATATTTTTCAAAAACTGGTCAAAATACTCGAGTAGTTTTGGAAATACTCAAGTATTCTGGTCAGTGAAGAACGAGTTAGTGCGTTTTGGTGAGTCAC
The DNA here is from genome assembly GCA_037953625.1 of Crotalaria pallida. Taxonomy (NCBI): domain Eukaryota; kingdom Viridiplantae; phylum Streptophyta; class Magnoliopsida; order Fabales; family Fabaceae; genus Crotalaria; species Crotalaria pallida. The sequence continues at coordinate 58,062,241 of CM075651.1, forward strand.
CATTAACGATTCTCGTGTGTTGACACGAGATCGTCTTCCTCAACACGTCTTTGTCTTCGTGTCGACACGCATGGATCCCTGAGATTGCTATAAAAGCCTCTTGGTTGGAGACTTCAGCTCCATTTGGTTGAATTTGTGAGCTGTGCATGTATTAGGGTTTACAATTCCTTTTGATCGATTCTCCCTCTCTGGGTTGATTCGAACCACAAATCATACACCATTGTGAAGCTCACATTCAGGGCTTCACAAATATACCAAGATTGTGAGCTGAGAGTTCGTAGATTGGAAGAATCGAAACTTAGAAGTTGGAGTCTGTTTGCTGTCTCAGGTTTCTGGAGCTTAATTTGGAGCTTGATTCTGGTAAGCTCAGACAACCTCCTCATGTGAATCTTGTTTCTTTAGTTAGTGCGAATTGTAGAGAGTATATAGAGACTAATTTCCCCAATTTTTATGGCTGTTTCATGCATCAACCAATTCAATCTTGGTGCCCTGCTGAAACTGCTCTGTTTTAGTGTGGAGTTTGGGGAATTCAGCTTGGAAGCTAAGTTTTGGGTAAAGTTTCTGTTGATTCATGTCTAAGAGGTAAGGGGGAAGCTCTCTATTCACTAGATAGAGTTTAAATTGCATACATTTGATTAGAGAGCCACCAAGAGGCTCTAAGGGCTTAGTTTGAATAGGGAAATTGGTTTGGAGACCAACCTGCACTCTAAAATTGTTCTGAGCAAGTTCTATATGTTGCATGTGAGCTATATGCAAGTTGTTTTCATGTCAAAAGTGTGTGGAACTGAATTTGGTATGTTAAGTTGTTGAAAATGTGTTTTTATGCAAAATTGTTGCTCAGATTCGATTCAGTGTAATAAGTTGTTGTTTTTGTGTTGGAACATGTTTAATATGTATAATGTAAGCTCTGTTGATCATTGGATTGGATTAGAATTGGCTAGAATTGGAAATGGTATGTTAAAATGCAAATTACAGTGTTATCTATCTGAAAACACTCGAGTATTGGGGATTGATACTCGAGTATTCGACCAAAACTGAAACATGAATTTCTGGAAAATAAAGAATACTCGAGTATCCTGAAGAACACTCGAGTAATTTGGTAACAAATGAAGAACACTCGAGTAACCATAAGAACACTCGAGTAATTTGGTAAAATCTGAGGAACACTCGAGTGACTATGTAAAACACTCGAGTATTTTGGTGAAAACTGAAACATGAATTTCTGGAAAATGAAGAACACTCGAGTAGTTTTTAGAAATATCATTTCCAATCCTAGACCATTTGGTTAATACTTAAATGACAATAATCCAATCGATCTAAGACTTAAAGGAAATTGATTTATGAGATGATTATTCCGTTTGGATGACGGGACGTTGCTCGGGTGGCACGTCATAACGTTGCTCGGGTGGCACGTTATGTATTATCAATTGAGGTAGACCAATCAATTTCTTTAAGTTAAGAGCTTGAGTACTGGATTGTTTACTCATGTTCGGATGACATGAGTAGGACCTCTGGAATTGCTAAAAGTTGCTACTAACTCGATGACACATTAAGGTGGATAATGTGGGCAGTATGTGGTATACTGTTGATTGGATATTTCAACGGTGTGTTTCACACAAGTGGTAAGGTTTACGTCCGTAGGCGACGTGACGTTCATCAGACATGGTGACGTTGTTTATCACCTTTGTTGTGTATCACAAGTGATAAGGTTTACGTCCGTAGGCGACGTGACGTTCATAAGAGGTGGTGACGTTTTTTATCACACCCGTTGTATGTTGAGAAGGGATAGGTTTGCGTCCTTGGGCGACGTGACGTTCACCAGGTAGTGTGACGTTTTTATCACTTCCGAGCTAGTACGCCGTACATTTTGGTAACGTATTCGTGATTTGGGAATGCACTGTTGTGCTGAATTGACGTCTGTGAGGACATTAGAGAGGGAAATCTCAGGAAAAGAAGAATGTCAGGCATCATGCCACTTACCCTTAATAAGGTTAAGGTTTGATATTAAGAATGAGGATGAACATCTTATTTGCATTAAGTGTTTTCTAAGTGTTAACTATGGCTGTTAACTGTTTTGGGGTTATCTGTGCATAATCATGTTACTTCAACATTTATGCTCTATTGATTATGTGTATAGATTTGCTTACCCCTATGCCCTTGTAGGTGATGTCAAGTTACATCGCTTGCATCGAGATCCGTCCACTTCTTAGTGGCACATGGATCTGCGAGGATTCCCGAGTGGTGTTTGAGGGGGAGGTAGTGGTTACCTCTTATCACCCTAACCCACTGGTTCGGTTACATCCTCGTAGGTTTAGGATTCCCATCATATACATTATGCATGTACCAACTTTTTATACTTACCATGGATCAACTCCCATTCGACCAGCTCGCTTGTATCACAGTTTTTAATTCGGACTTACCCGCTCATACCCTTTTTCTTTTAGAGTCATTCGAGAGGAGACTCTCCCATCTATTTCAAGGAGTTATATTAAGGTCACGTCTTCATCAGACCTTGTACCTAGTAGTAGGGTACCTACTCCTTCAAATAAGATCAAGGAGGATCCTATCGAAGACGAGAGCGGAGGCAAGCCTGTCGTTCATTCTATCGGGAGTCAATGGAAAGGAACGATAATTCCTAAGTACATGCATAAGGTAAATGATGAGAATCAGGGATCCGGTGTGATGGATGCTGTGAAGGAGATTTGCTGCTGATGATGATGTTAGATGATGATTGCTGCTACTTCTTGGAGACTTCTACTACTACTGCTGCTACCAGTGCTATGAGACCAGCTTTGGGGTTTTGATACTGTGGTTATGGGGATATTCCTTTTGAAAACTCTGGAGTTATGGTCTATTTCGATGTTCATATATTTACATAGCCTTATGGACTTGTTCTGGGATTTTGGAGTTCTTTATCGCTGGACTATGTATTACGTATCTTTTGGTATATATATATATAAGATCCATGTTTATATTATAGTTTATTACATAGTCCTGTTAATTCCGCTTACTCTGATTTTGATTGGACAAAAGAATTCGGCTATGACATTTTGAGATGGTATCAATTGGTTAGATGAAAAACTGGATGGCATTACTTAAGTTCTATTATATGAAATTCTATCTTCAAAAAGGATGCCATCTAAGATTTGCAAAACTATTTTCTGAGCAAAGCAAATGTCGAATTCGTTTCAAAAAGTAATATGTAAATTATTCTCCAAATATCCTATGCTTTGGTTTGTGCACCCGACTTTTTAGAAACTAAAAAGGAAAAATTTTAAATTCAGTATTTTCTAACAATTCAACAAGTCCATTTATACTCAAGTTATATCATTTATTTGTATTAATTACTTGGGTTATTTTGAGGGTGTCACACTTGGGGAGCTCCGATCCTCTTTGTCAAGAAGAAGGATGGAAGTGTCCGGATGTGCACTGATTATCGTCAGTTGAATGCAGTGACGGTTAAGAATAAATATACACTCCCCCGCATCGATGACTTGTTGGATCAACTTAGGGGAGCAGCAGTTTTCTCAAAGATTGACCTCCGATCTGGATATCATCAGATCCGTATCCGAGAGGAGGACATTCCCAAGACTGCTTTTAGAACCCGGTATGGGCATTTCGAATATGTGGTGATGCCTTTTGGTCTCACGAATGCTCCAACCATCTTCATGGATTATATGAACAGGATTTTCATGTCGTACTTGGATTCTTTCGTCATAGTCTTTATTGACGACATACTCATTTATTCTAAGAGCTCGAAGGAGCATGAAGAGCAATTGAGAACGGTGCTCCAGGTTCTCAAGGATAAGAATCTGTATGCGAAGTTATCAAAATGTAGTTTTTGGTTGAAAGAAGTGCACTTTCTAGGGCATGTCATTTCTGAGAAGGGTGTTGCAGTTGACCCTTCTAAGGTGGAAGCGGTGCTTAAGTGGGAGAGACCCAAGTCTATTACCGAGATCAGAAGTTTCCTTGGTTTGGCTGGGTATTACCGAAGATTTATTGAGGGGTTTTCCAAGTTAGCTCTTCCTTTGACCACTCTTACTCGGAAAGGCGTTCCCTATGTTTGGTCCCCTGAATGTGAGAGCAGCTTTCAAGAGTTGAAAAGGCGATTGACTAGTTCCCCGGTATTGATTTTGCCGGATCCGACTCAATCCTTTGTGGTATACTGTGATGCTTCAAAGCAAGGGTTGGGTTGTGTGTTGATGCAGCAAGGACAAGTCATAGCCTATGCATCCAGACAGTTGAGGCAACATGAGCAGAACTATCCCACTCATGATCTTGAGTTGGCAGCAGTAGTCTTTGCCTTGAAAATTTGGAGGCATTATCTTTATGGTTCGAGATTTGAAGTCTTTAGTGACCATAAAAGTCTCCGCTACCTCTTCGACCAGAAAGAACTGAATATGAGACAGAGGAGGTGGATGGAATTTCTGAAGGACTATGATTTCAGTCTCCAGTATCACCCGGGCAAGGCCAATGTAGTGGCTGATGCGCTAAGTCGCAAGACTTTGCATGTCAGCAATATGATGGTGAAGGAGATGCAGTTAATCCAAGAGTTCAGTGACCTCAACTTGAACATGCAAGTGAAAGAGAAGAGCGTTGTTCTGGAAATGTTGCAGGTTACTAACGAGTTGATTGGTCTCATTAAAGAGAGGCAAGCTGATGATGAAGATCCACAGAAGTTGCTAGAAGGGGCATCGGGCAATGAAGAGCCCGATTTTGTAAAAGGTTCTGATGGTATTATCCGATTCAGGGGTCGGATATGTGTCCCCATGGACTTTGAAGTTAGAAGAGATATCCTATGGGAAGCTCATAGAACCAAGATGAATTTTCATCCCGGTGCAACAAAGATGTACCAAGATTTGAAGAAGATTTATTGGTGGCCAAAGTTAAAAACTGATGTAGCTGATCATGTATCACATTGCTTGACCTGTCAAAAGGTTAAGATAGAGCATCAAAAGCCCGGTGGTCCTTTGCGATCATTGGATATCCCTGAATGAAAGTGGGACGGCATAGCTATGGATTTTGTGACGGGTCTACCTAGAACTGCAGCAGGATGTGATGCCATATGGGTTGTTGTAGACCGGTTAACAAAATGTGCCCATTTTATCCCTATTCACAAGAAGTACACTTTGGAGAAGTTGACTCAGTTGTACATCAGAGACATAGTAAAGTTGCATGGTGTCCCCACCAGTATAGTATCCGACCGTGATCCGAGATATCTGTCTCGATTTTGGCAGAGTCTTCAGCAGGCCTTGGGTACTAAACTGAAATTCAGTACTGCTTATCATCCACAAACAGATGGACAATCTGAGCGTACTATCCAGACACTCGAAGATTTATTGAGAGCATGTGTTCTGGAGCAGGCGGGTAATTGGGAGCAATTGTTGTCGTTGATGGAGTTCACTTATAATAATAGTTTTCACTCCAGTATCGGTATGGCACCATTCGAGGCTCTCTACGGCAGAAAGTGTAGGACGCCTTTATGTTGGTTCCAGATAGGGGAGAATCTGTTAACAAGTCCTGACATTGTGAAAGAAACCACTGAAAAGATCACAATGATCAAGAACAAAATGAAGACCTCACAAGATCGCCAGAAGAGTAATGCTGATAGGAGGCGGAGACCTTTGAAATTTGATGTTGGGGATCATGTTTTCTAAGGGTGTCTCCTGTCACGGGAATTGGGAGGGCTATCAAGTCCAAGAAGTTGACTCCGAGATTTGTTGGACCTTATGAAATTTTGGAGAAGGTTGGTCCTGTAGCTTACCGTATTGCTTTGCCCCCTCACTTGGCAAGACTTCATGATGTATTCCATGTCTCACAGTTGAGGAAGTACATTCATGATCCTGCACATGTGGTTACTATGGATGATCTGTCTTTGAAGGAGAATTTGACTTTCGAAGTATTGCCAGTGCGGATTGATGATAGACAGGTGAAACAGTTGAGAGGCAAGGAGATTGTCTTGGTAAAGGTTATATGGAGCAGAAATAATGTAGAGGAAGCTACTTGGGAATTAGAAAGCAAGATAAGGCAGTCTCATCCGCATCTGTTCAAAGAAAGCTGAATTTCGAGGGCGAAATTCTGGTAAGTGGGAGAGGATTGTAACATCCTCAATTTAAAATTCTTAAAATAATATGAATTATGCAAGTTATTGTGTTAGTTTGTGATGGATTTATGAGTACTAGACAGCTAAGAGCTAGGGTTTAGCATAGAAATCATGGCCAAATGGGTATAGGATGTAAGGAAGAGGTTTGAGATTTAGAAACTCTGAAAAGATGAAAAAGCAGCAAAATAATCGATTACTGGTGTGAGTTAATCGATTACAAGCTCTCAGCCAACAATGCACAAAAATGTTGCATTGAAGGGTAATCGATTACTCCTGGACAAGTAATCGATTACTGAGCCTCTGCTGAAAATACCAAATTTGTAGCATCAAGTTGTAATCGATTATTTTATGGCCATTAATCGATTACAAGGCCTCAGGTTGGAAGTCACAAAAATGTTGCATTGAAGCGTTAATCGATTACCTGGCCAGGGTAATCGATTACTTGTTGGGTCTGTACAAAACAAAAAGAGAAAAGGAGTTGCACGTGTGGCTCCTCAACCACACAAAAAGGAATCTTATCATGAAGACTTTTGTTTCTAGCCACAAGTTTTTGGCCCCAAATAAAATAAAATTCTTTATCTCACTCTCAATCACTCCAATTCCTCCATAATCACCTCACTCTCTTCCTTCCTCTTCCCCCCCCCCCATGCGACTTCACCCTCCTTCCACCCAAAGTTGTGTTGTGATTCCTTCCTCCTCAAGATCATCAAATCAACTCTAGTCATCATTAAGTTTAAAAGGTAAATTTCTTTCCTCCCTTCTTCTTGGTGTATCACACAAAATCCTCCCCCCTTTTCATTCCTTATTGGAATTCCAACCCCATTTCATGGAGTCTCACCATCTCTTGTTCATTTTTCTTGTTTTGTGACTTAAGGAAGTTCAAGATCACTTTTCTCCCTCTTACTCCATTGAAGCTCTTGATTGGAGGATTAGAAGTTAGGGCTTGGGTTTTCACACTCTCTCTCTTTCTCCTTGATTCAAGGTAAGGGGGTGTGTATTACCTTGTTTTAGGGACTAGATTCTAATTAGTGCATAGTGATGTGCTAAGGTTATGTGTTTAGACTTAGGATAGGAACCTTAGGAATTAGTGAATAATTAAATTATTATGATTATGCCATGTATGAACCCTAAGTGTAAAAGTTGATATAATTGTAAAAGTGTGAAAAAATTATTGATAGACATGAGTTGGTGGATGATTAATTGTGATAATTGATTGAACCCTTATGGGTATTATTTGATGTTGATGGCTAAATGAATTATATGCATTTTGTGGAATATATTTGGTTGCTATGTTTGATTGAAAAAGAATTTAAGGTTAAATGTGGAAAAGTACAAGATTAATGAATTAAACCGGAATGAATGGTTGAATTGATCATTGGGACATTGGGACACTAGGTGTTCCTGCTAGGTGTACAAATGCCCCATTAGGGCCAAATGTCCCATCAGGCTAAAATGCCCCATTAGGTACAAATGCCCCGTTAGGAGTCAATGTACCCAAATGATCAATTCAACGAAAACTAAAAGAATGAAAAATGTGAAAAAGACTAATGTATGAATATAAGATCTTATGTATTAGTCCTAATGGGTGAGGCCTAGTGGGTGATAGTCCTGATGGGTGCCTAAGTCCCTAATGGGTGTACAAATGCCCTAGCAGGAGCAACCAATTCCTAGTGGTACACATATATGGAAATGAATAAATGAAGGATGTAAAGGCTATTGGAAAACAAAGTGTATGATGCAAAAGGAAGAGTAATGAAAATATTAACATGCATGAACATGTTATGGAATGATTGAATGAATCTCTATTTGCTAAATGGCTAAGTGTGTGTGACTTGGTGGGTTATTATGTCTAATTAGAAACTGCTTCCTACTTCATGTGTAATGCTCACCCTCTTGCTATATTTTACAGGTAATGAGATTGAGCTTGACAACCCCCGACCGAGCAGGTGCACTCTCCCTTACAGGGAGAGTAGAGAGTAGTTTATGAGAGATTATGGGTTTTTGATGTAGTCCTGGTTTTTATAGGGATTTGTATTTGTTTCTTTTGTTTTGTTTATGAAACACAAAGTATCATTTTTGGGTTATCCAGGACTGCTTCCTTGGGAAAGGAAGTGTAACATCCCGAATTTTAATTCTAACAATAATTAGAATTATAGTTAGATTTGGAAGAAAGGATTTTTATAGAAGGGATTTAAAATGATGGATTAGGAGTGCTTTGAGTGCCATATAGGAGTCAAGGAGCATTGGCATCGAAAAGCAAATTTAAAGAAGACCAAACGAGTGTTAAAAATCGAGTTTTCGGTGTTATAAACACCCGACATTAGGAAATTCAAAATAAAATATTTAAGACTCAAAACACAATTCCCACCGTTCGATATGAAGGTATGATTTTTAGGAAGTCACTCGTCAAATTTGAGCAAGATCCGACGGTGAACGAAGAAGTTATCTCGAATTGAAGCAGGAAGAAAATAGGAGGAAAATAGGAAAATGAATAAATGGGGTACTGGGAAAAACACTCGAGTCTTTTGTAAAAGACTCGAGTGTTCTGGTCAGTTGGAAAATGGGGATCTCAGGCACTACTCGAGTCTTTTGGAAAAGACTCGAGTGTTTCGGAAAAGACTGGAGTCTTTTGAAAAAGACTGGAGTGTTTTTAAAGAAAACACTCGAGTGTTTTGGAAAACACTCGAGTGTTTTGTGCAGACAGCCTTAAAAACGTGTTTCAGCCAACAATCACCCATCATCAACATCCCTCATCTCTTTCCCTTCTCTCTCTAAACCCTAGGCTTCAATCTCATCACCCACTCCATAAACACTTGATTTTAAGTTAAACCAAGCCATAATCATCATTCTCCATCAAAACCCCATCAAGAAAATGTGTTGAGAGTCACTCTCCTCCACTCTCCCTCTCTCACACGAATTTCCCTCTCTCTCTCCTCTTGATCTTCAAGTTTCTCAACCATTGAGGAACCACCAAGACCATACTTCTAGCATAACCTCATCTACTTCCTTCTCACTCCAAGTAAGTGCCAAGCCCTTGATTTCAACTCTCTCTCTCTCTCTAGAGCTCATACGAATTTCTCTCTCCTCCCTTCCATGGTTATACGAATTTTGTGTCATGAGTTTGACAAATTTATGACTCATTTGTGCTCTATTGTTTCATGGAGGTCAAGAATCTCTCTCTTTCCACTCAATCCTTGGAGCTCTTGATTAAGGAACATAGGAGCTAGGGCTTGGAAGATTTTTCTCCATTTCTATTGGTTTAAGGTAAGGGAGTGGATATAGTGAGCTTTGCCTTGTTCTAGGGAGTAGGCTCTAGTTAGTATATAATGCTTGTTAGGGTTATGTGTTAGGGGAGAAAATTAGATTATAAAACCCTATGTGATTGAATATGAAATTCTAAATAATTAAATATGCATGATGAAATGGATGTTAAGACTAGGAAAAGGAAACCCAATAATATAGGAATGAATTAATGGATAAATGAAATTTGGTTAATGATTATATTGAGGTACATGAGGAATTGGGTAATGTGATAACGAAGTGGACATAAATGATTTCTATGACTAATGTCTTTATTTGTAAAGTTGTGAATTAAATGATAATTGATTGATGTTGCCAATATATGTAGGTATTATGGAATAAATTGATATAGGAAGAAAGGGAATGGAAATGATTAGAGGTGATGAATGTGCATATTAGTATCAAATTGTTAAATAAGTAAAAATGTTAAGTATTATCAATTGTGAACAAAGGTTATGGATTATGAATTGGACTTGTGAATATGGGAAACGGAAGTAAAACGGTTATGAGTAATTAAAAAGTAAAAGGTGATATATGTAAATTAGAATGAAGGGCAATCAAAATGTTGGGCTATAAAGGAGAACACTATTTGGCATAATTGTGATAACTGAGAAAGGAAGTGAATGAGGAATTTGCATGAATGATTAGTTGTTGAATGTGTGTTGTTGTGTTTAAATGTGATATAATTTTTTATGTGAGAATATGAAAGTATGTTTTGGCCTCTGATGTGAGGTAATGAATATGGAAATGTGATTAAATGCGTTGGACTCTGATTTGAGGTGACGAGTAATGGAAAGTGATGAATATGCTGACCTCTGATATGAGGGGCACAATATGAATGGTAAAATGTGTTGACCTCTGACCTGAGGGACACGATATGAATTGGAATGAATGGGTGTTGACCTCTGACCTGAGGGACACCGGATTAAATAATGGGTTGGGTGTTGACCTCTGACCTGAGGGACACCGGATTAAATAATGGGTTGGGTGTTGACCTCTGACCTGAGGGACACCGAATAAAATATGTATTGGAGTGTTGACCTCTGACCTGAGGGACACAAAATGGATTATAATGAATGGGTGTTGACCTCTGACCTGAGGGACACAAAATGGATTATAATGAATGGGTGTTGACCTCTGACCTAAGGGACACATAATTTAAAAAGGGAATAAAATTGGATAAGGTAAAGGTAATGGAAACGCGATGTATGTAGGCCTTCGATTTGGTGGAGACATACATACACCGTAAATAAAAGGAAATGAATAAAGGAAACAGGGAATAAAATTGGACAAGGTATGGTAATGGGAACGCGATGTATGTAGGCCTTCGATTTGGTGGAGACATACATCGTGATTGGTGTATGTATGTAGGCCTTCGATTTGGTGGAGACATACATACACCGTAAAAATAAGGGAAAGGTAAGGGTTTAAAAAGGGAATTATTTGGAAACGAGGAAAATAAATACAGGGGAACAGATGGTGAAATGAATAATGAGAATGGAAATGTGGAATAAATATTGTAATGAGTATGGTGTGCAATATGTGAATATATGCTTAATTGCTAAATGTGTTTGACCTAGTGAGTTGTTATGTCTAGTTAGAAACTGCTTTCTATTTCTTGTGCAACGCTCACTCCCTTACAGTTTCAGGTTCGGAGATTGAGCTGGCGCAGCCCCCGGCCGAGCAGGAGTACTTTCCCTTACAGGGAGAGTAGGGTGTTAGGGGTTTAGTGTATAGTATGGACCTAAGCCTCTGATATTATTTTGATGTAAATTTTATATGCATAATTCGAATGAGGCTTAGGATGTTTTGTTTTGCTAAAGCTATAACTTTTGGTTTTAATGCTTAAAATTTGTATTTCCGCTAATACTCTGATTTATTTTTGCATACTGATATCATTGGAGCCCGTGGGGCCTTCATTTGATTTAGAAATATAATCTGAAGCCCTTCTGGCTATCAGTTGTTTATTTGAAATTGTTTATCACAGGTCAAATTTTGGATTAGTCCGAAAAACAAACAAAACTCCGTCCGTTTGACGGTTGATTTTAATATAATTAAAAAGAAATTTTTAAGTCCGTATTTTATTAAAGGGGAATTAAGGGTAAAAATCCTAGGGTGTTACATTTATGGTATCAGAGCAGTTTTTCCTCGGCCCATTGGAGTAACTTACTACTCCTGTAGTTACTCATCAAGCGAGTAACTGGTAGTCTGATATCAAACTGCTTTGTGATTTAGTTAGGTATTATCGTTAGAATGATAATAGGCATAGTTGCTGAGTCTAGGATAGCGAATAGCTTAAATTCTTTTAAGTTTGTTAAGTATATTGAGAAACGCGATTAGTATCTGATGATTCTTTCGAGAAGCATGGTAAGCATTGGAAAATTTTTCTAAGTCCACTCATTATGTTTAGTTTACCATGCTAAACTTGAAATCTTGTGGAAAGCGATGAATCATATTTAGAAGTGGGTAAATGACGAAGCTAAGGAAAACGATACCCCAACGGGCTAGGGCACTAAGTTGCTACCCCACCGGGAGGCAGTGATCTTTAGTTTCGCGCTAAGTAAACCAAATCTAAATGTGATACACCAAACAAGATTTCAACATTTTGAAACTAATAGGTTGATAAATTCAAGCTTAATTAAGACAAAAATGGTCTTATCACTGATATGATGTATGATTGAGCCTGATCACCTCAAGTGTACATCTATTGGGGGATATCATCATCCTGTCCTTAAGTTTCAGCGAGTACTTTGAGAATTTAGTGAGATCCCAAATTTATCAGGATTAGAGGTTCTTGTCATAGGTTTCCGTATGCGTAAGCATTTTAGAATCAGAGTTGCGCAACGGAAGTGTAGGAAGTATTGCCTTGTCTTAAGATAAGAGGAGTAGCTAGTTAGGAATCCTAGTTAGCTATGATAGATTTCTAGTATTTATACATATAGACTTGAATATAAGAAACCCCAAGATAGTACATAGTAAAAGTCCTAAGATTAGACATTAGGTACTTAAAATCCCAAGTGATTGAATAGAGCTAGGTTATGCGTTTAGAAATGAATGAATGCGATGCTATGTATTGTCTTGTGTTTTCCTACATGATGAATTGTGCATTTTAATGATAATTGTTATTGTCTGAAACATGTGCATGATGAAAATTATTTGGAGCATAAAACCTTTCGCAAAACATCCTCATGGAATGGTATTGCTATCAACAAGTCGCTTGGTTCTCAAGCGTAATCATTTCAAAAATCAGGAACCATTCGATTTATTTTTCAAGCGTGATAGTGACCCCAATGAATTTTTATGTTTTGGAATTGAATTCAAAAATGAATTTTTCTGTTCTAATGGAACCATAAATTCTTCCAAATTGAGTACTAAGTTGTGTAGAGAAATTTTGAAAAGCTAGTGAGTCAACCAAGGATTCCTAAGTAATCAAGCGGTGGACTAATTTATTCTTTTAATCGATCCCCATGCTGATTAAATAGGACCCTTCTAGGTGACTTTACTCGATTCGGAATGGAGCTTAATCTTCAAACTCAAAGTCAAAGGGAATGTGACTATTTGGATTGTTGAGAAACATCGAAATAAATTTTCTAGTAAACCACATACTCCCATTCTCATTGAGTTTGCTAATTTTGAGGAAGGTCATAATCCTTCACCTAAATCTCCCGAAATTAGATGGAGAAAATCCTTTACAAAGAGATATGCTTTGCTTTATAAAACTAGTTTTTGGAACTTCACCCAAGTTAATCTGGCATGAACATATCAAAGTTTTAGAGTGTGAAATAAATTTTTCCTGATTTAATCTTTTCCTAAGGATTTTACGTAAAACAAATCAAAATGGTTGTCCATCAAGAAAGGAACTTGATTTTTCAAGAATAATGAACCTATCGACACACCACCACATCAATATTTGTTGATGTGCTATTTTTTTGACTTATGCATATGTAAGTGCCTTTCTTGTAAGATAAGCAAAATTTCTAAACATAGATGAACGCATGCATGCTTTCGGCATGTCCCTGTAATTTTATAAATGCATAAATGCACAAACGAATTTCCGAACACTATTCTGATGTTCATAAAAGCGCACATACTTTGAATTTATGAGGTTTTAATCATTAAACTTTGAAACCATGCAAGTGGGTGATTTTATCAAAGTTTTATCTTGGCATGCATAACTTGAATGTGTAAAACAAATCATGGAAAACCATGAAAAGTTTCAAACTCTTCTTGGATTGCATTTGAAATGTGTGCAGCTTATCTAAGATGTGTGCATGGATTTAGACCTGAGTTCTAGGACTGATTCAGGTAGATCGGAATTAGATTAGAATCAAGTAGAGGTTGCTAGGTTAGTGCTTGCACTTATGCGCTGATATGAAATGTTGGTGCGTATATTTGAATTTTGATTGCCAGGCAATTGCTAACTGTTTACTTGTCAATGAGTGTGGTTGCTTAGGACTTAAGAATAATGCCTTAGTGTAGATCACCAGGTAGATTGTGATTAGAACTCTTGCAATGTTTGACCGATATCGGAGTAAACCTCAAAAACCTTAGAAAATTTTGCTTCTAGTTTAACCAAACTAAACCACGAGTTGTATTCTTCATTGAACACATGAGTCTGGTGGCGTACTTAAGCAAGGTAGTATGCCGATTCAAAGTGGGGGAGTAGGACCTAGTGCAGTGTGCATCGTAGTTTAGAAAACCCATGTTGGGATGGTTCTCCATTTGAAGGAATTGAACGGAATTTCGGGGACGAAATTCTAATAAGTGGGGGAGAAATGTAACATCCCGAATTTTAATTTTAACAATAATTAGAATTATAGTAAGATTTGGAAGAAAGAATTTTCATAGAAGGGATTTAAAATGATGGATTAGGAGTGCTTTGATTGCCATATAGGAGTCAAGGAGCATTGGCATCGAAAAGCAAATTTAAAGAAGACCAAACGAGTGTTAAAAATCGAGTTTTCGGTGTTATAAACACCCGACATTAGGAAATTCAAAATAAAAAATTTAAGACTCAAAACACAATTCCCACCGTTGGATATGAAGGTATGATTTATAGGAAGTCACTCGTCAAATTTGAGCAAGATCCGACGGTGAACGAAGAAGTTATCTCGAATTGAAGCAGGAAGAAAATAGGAGGAAAATAGGAAAATGAATAAATGGGGTACTGGGAAAAACACGAAAAGACTCGAGTGTTCTGGTCAGTTAGAAAATGGGGACTCAGGCACTACTCGAGTCTTTTGGAAAAGACTCGAGTGTTTTGGAAAAGATTGGAGTCTTTTGAAAAAGACTGGAGTGTTTTTAAAGAAAACACTCGAGTGTTTTGGAAAACACTCGAGTGTTTTGTGCAGACAGCCTTAAAAACGTGTTTCAGCCAACAATCACCCATCATCAACATCCCTCATCTCTTTCCCTTCTCTCTCTAAACCCTAGGCTTCAATCTCATCACCCACTCCATAAACACTTGATTTTAAGTTAAACCAAGCCATAATCATCATTCTCCATCAAAACCCCATCAAGAAAATGTGTTGAGAGTCACTCTCCTCCACTCTCCCTCTCTCACACGAATTTCCCTCTCTCTTTCCTCTTGATCTTCAAGTTTCTCAACCATGGAGGAACCACCAAGACCGTACTACTAGCATAACCTCATCTACTTCCTTCTCACTCCAAGTAAGTGCCAAGCCCTTGATTTCAACTCTCTCTCTCTCTCTAGAGCTCATACGAATTTCTCTCTCCTCCCTTCCATGGTTATACGAATTTTGTGTCATGAGTTTGACAAATTTATGACTCATTTGCGCTCTATTGTTTCATGGAGGTCAAGAATCTCTCTCTTTCCACTCAATCCTTGGAGCTCTTGATTAAGGAACTTAGAAGCTAGGGCTTGGAAGATTTTTCTCCATTTCTATTGGTTTAAGGTAAGGGAGTGGATATAGTGAGCTTTGCCTTGTTCTAGGGAGTAGGCTCTAGTTAGTATATAATGCTTGTTAGGGTTATGTGTTAGGGGATAAAATTACATTATAAAACCCTATGTGATTGAATATGAAATTCTAAATAATTAAATATGCATGATGAAATGGATGTTAAGACTAGGAAAAGGAAACCCAATAATATAGGAATGAATTAATGGATAAATGAAATTTGGTTAATGATTATATTGAGGTACATGAGGAATTGGGTAATGTGATAACGAAGTGGACATAAATGATTTCTATGACTAATGTCTTTATTTGTAAAGTTGTGAATTAAATGATAATTGATTGATGTTGCCAATATATGTAGGTATTATGGAATAAATTGATATAGGAAGAAAGGGAATGGAAATGATTAGAGGTGATGAATGTGCATATTAGTATCAAATTGTTAAATAGGTAAAAATGTTAAGTATTATCAATTGTGAACAAAGGTTATGGATTATGAATTGGACTTGTGAATATGGGAAACGGAAGTAAAACGGTTATGAGTAATTAAAAAGTAAAAGGTGATATATGTAAATTAGAATGAAGGGCAATCAAAATGTTGGGCTATAAAGGAGAACACTATTTGGCATAATTGTGATAACTGAGAAAGGAAGTGAATGAGGAATTTGCATGAATGATTAGTTGCTGAATGTGTGTTGTTGTGTTTAAATGTGATATAATTTTTTATGTGAGAATATGAAAGTATGTTTTGGCCTCTGATGTGAGGTAATGAATATGGAAATGTGATTAAATGCGTTGGACTCTGATTTGAGGTGACGAGTAATGGAAAGTGATGAATATGCTGACCTCTGATATGAGGGGCACAATATGAATGGTAAAATGTGTTGACCTCTGACCTGAGGGACACGATATGAATTGGAATGAATGGGTGTTGACCTCTGACCTGAGGGACACCGGATTAAATAATGGGTTGGGTGTTGACCTCTGACCTGAGGGACACCGGATTAAATAATGGGTTGGGTGTTGACCTCTGACCTGAGGGACACCGGATTAAATAATGGGTTGGGTGTTGACCTCTGACCTGAGGGACACCGAATAAAATATGTATTGGAGTGTTGACCTCTGACCTGAGGGACACAAAATGGATTATAATGAATGGGTGTTGACCTCTGACCTGAGGGACACAAAATGGATTATAATGAATGGGTGTTGACCTCTGACCTGAGGGACACAAAATGGATTATAATGAATGGGTGTTGACCTCTGACCTAAGGGACACATAATTTAAAAAGGGAATAAAATTGGATAAGGTAAAGGTAATGGAAACGCGATGTATGTAGGCCTTCGATTTGGTGGAGACATACATACACCGTAAATAAAAGGAAATGAATAAAGGAAACAGGGAATAAAATTGGACAAGGTATGGTAATGGGAACGCGATGTATGTAGGCCTTCGATTTGGTGGAGACATACATCGTGATTGGTGTATGTATGTAGGCCTTCGATTTGGTGGAGACATACATACACCGTAAAAATAAGGGAAAGGTAAGGGTTTAAAAAGGGAATTATTTGGAAACGGGGAAAATAAATACAGGGGAACAGATGGTGAAATGAATAATGAGAATGGAAATGTGGAATAAATATTGTAATGAGTATGGTGTGCAATATGTGAATATATGCTTAATTGCTAAATGTGTTTGACCTAGTGAGTTGTTATGTCTAGTTAGAAACTGCTTTCTATTTCTTGTGCAACGCTCACTCCCTTACAGTTTCAGGTTCGGAGATTGAGCTGGCGCAGCCCCCGGCCGAGCAGGAGTACTTTCCCTTACAGGGAGAGTAGGGTGTTAGGGGTTTAGTGTATAGTATGGACCTAAGCCTCTGATATTATTTTGATGTAAATTTTATATGCATAATTCGAATGAGGCTTAGGATGTTTTGTTTTGCTAAAGCTATAACTTTTGGTTTTAATGCTTAAAATTTGTATTTCCGCTAATACTCTGATTTATTTTTGCATACTGATATCATTGGAGCCCGTGGGGCCTTCATTTGATTTAGAAATATAATCTGAAGCCCTTCTGGCTATCAGTTGTTTATTTGAAATTGTTTATCACAGGTCAAATTTTGGATTAGTCCGAAAAACAAACAAAACTCCGTCCGTTTGACGGTTGATTTTAATATAATTAAAAATAAATTTTTAAGTCCGTATTTTATTAAAGGGGAATTAAGGGTAAAAATCCTAGGGTGTTACATTTATGGTATCAGAGCAGTTTTTCCTCGGCCCATTGGAGTAACTTACTACTCCTGTAGTTACTCATCAAGCGAGTAACTGGTAGTCTGATATCAAACTGCTTTGTGATTTAGTTAGGTATTATCGTTAGAATGATAATAGGCATAGTTGCTGAGTCTAGGATAGCGAATAGCTTAAATTCTTTTAAGTTTGTTAAGTATATTGAGAAACGCGATTAGTATCTGATGATTCTTTCGAGAAGCATGGTAAGCATTGGAAAATTTTTCTAAGTCCACTCATTATGTTTAGTTTACCATGCTAAACTTGAAATCTTGTGGAAAGCGATGAATCATATTTAGAAGTGGGTAAATGACGAAGCTAAGGAAAACGATACCCCAACGGGCTAGGGCACTAAGTTGCTACCCCACCGGGAGGCAGTGATCTTTAGTTTCCACGTGTATAATGGGTATAATCTAGTGTTATTGGTGCAAGATTCGTTTCCACGTGTCATGTGTTTATTAGGGAACTGTAAATTACACCTATAGAATTGTACATAAGTTTTGTCCATGTGCGAGATTCAATAACTTTGTTGTTAGTTAAGCCGGTTACAACTATGAATTATTTAATTTCTGAATTACCAGTTCAGAATTACTTCCTTAAGTCCTTAATATAATACTCTTTTGAGAAATTTTGCATTCATCAAGGATGCACTACAATTAATAGATTTTGGTATGTTGTTTTTAAAATACCCTGGCCTTTTAATAATTATTGGACATAATTATCTCTCTTATTTGATTGGTGTTCATTTTAAATTATTTGTCTCTTATACTTCTCATTACATAGGAAAACAAAAAATTAAATGTGAAGTTCTCTTTTTAATAAAAACCATATTCTCATGAAGCGGCAATTTTGGAATAAAGTTGAAAAGGGTTTTAAATATAGGATCAAATTCTTTACTCCGAAAGGGTCTTATAAATAGGACTGAAGGGAGTATTAGTTTGGGTATATTATGTTGGAGAATAGCAAAATAAATTAATTAATCACAACAACATAATATATAAAGAAAAATAATTTTTTTTATTATATTAAAAATTTGACTGAGGCATGTACAAGAGCAATAGATTTCAAAGTATTTGTCGTCACAAGTGAATTACATAGTGTAGAAGGTTTCCAATGGTTAATACCCTTTAAGATACAATAGTCGCTTCTCATTAACTTTAGAATCGATGAGATCTCAAGGAACAATTTGTTTGGATTACTCTTAGGAATAAATAAGGAAAAAAAGATATTTTACATATAATAGAAAATATTCGATTAAACTATCATTTTGATCCCTCAAATTGTACCTAACCTTCACTTTGATCCCTAAAATTACGAAAATTTCTTTTTGGTCCTTGAAATTGTCAAATGTTATTCACGTTAATCCATGGGATCATGGGCTGTTTAATGTCGTTAACAGATGTCCAACGTGGACCGTTAACGCACCTAAAACAATGATTTGGTTTAGGGAATTCACTTTAGTCCCTAAATTTGCAAGATTTTTTTACTTTGGTTCCTAACTTTGTAGGATGTTTTCACTTCAGTCCCTAACAGTAAAAAAAACTCCACTTTGATCCTTGACTTTGATTAATGTTTATCATGTTAGTTCTTAGGAGCACCAATTGTTACAAGGCATTAATCTAATTGACAGTTGCAGCGATAACTTGATTAACATTGCTTTTCATTAATTGTTCAATTCATCATCAGCAAAGCTGAATAGCGTACGTTGCTTCCCATTATCCAAAAACACATCGTATTATCATTATCATTACAAAATCAAGAGTGTGGTACTCTGCTTAGTCATTCTTCTCCAAAAGTGATAAAATCTTTAATTCGAAATCACTCATCTCCAAGTTTCAATTCCTAAACCCTGATTCATAAATTTAAATCTCAAAAGCACAATGTGCACTTTCCAATTTGTCTATGTCAAATCAAAGCATTGTGAGTTATGATTTGAAAAGTGTAGGTTGTCCTTTTGAGATTTTGATTCATGAATCGAAGTTTAGTGATTGCGAATCGGGGTAGAATTTGGGGATTGGGGATTTAAAGTTAAAGATTTTATCAATTTTAGATAAAAATGAATAAATAGAGAAAACTACAACATCGAAACCATAGCACCACCCTCTTGATTGTGTAATGATAATATGATGATTCTTTTGAACAATGAGAAGCAATGTACATTATTCAGCTTGGTTGATGATGAATTGAACAATCAATGAAAAACAAGGTTAATCAAGTCTGTTACTGCAACTACTAATTAGATTAATGCCTTGTAACGGCTAATGCTCTCAAGGACTAACATGATAAACATTAGTCAAAGTCAAGGACCAAAGTGGAGTTTTCTAGTGTTAGGGAATGAAGTAAAAGCAACCTACAAAGTTAGGGATCAATGTGAAAGAAACTTACAAATTCAGGGATTATTGAAGAGAATTCGCTACACTAAAACGACATCATTTTGAATGCGTTAATGGTTCACATTGGGCGTCCATTAATAGCGCTAAACGACACCTTTTCCAAGGAACTAGCTTAATAATATTTGACAATTTTAGGGACAAAAGAGAGTTTTTGTAATTTCAGGAACTAAAGTGGCAGTTTGGTTGAAAATATTCTAATAAGATATAACCAATATTGTTTTTGTCACCTGACTTCTTGTATCCCTCAAAACCTAAATCCGACATTGTGTGTGTATATACACACACTCCTATATAAATAGTTGTTGCATGTTGAGATGAGCAACGAAAAACTCATTGAATTATGATCAATAGAAAGAAAACGATGAAGACAATAAATTGAAATAATATGAAGAGAATTAAGTAGTGGAGGTTATAGAATATAAATCATCGTACTAAATTCATTTAGGCACATGAAAAATAATTTAAGTAATTAAACATTAGAATTAACAAAATATTATATAGTAATAAATTAAGAGATTTTAACATAAATATTAATAATATTTAATGAAAATATTCCAACATATTATACATTTATACTACATATTCGCTTGCTTGTTTTATGTCGTTTTCAACGGGCTGCAAATATTCGTTGCGTATCTTATACAGAAGGTATCAGATTAAGTAATAGAAATATGTAGAACGTAGAAAATGAATAATTAGAGAGAATGACCACTTTGTCTTGTGACATCTGTCATCCTAAAGCCTAAACTATCCAAATAGTTGCCTACCTAGCTATTTCTCACACCTTCTCTCACTTTATATTTTCATCCTAATTAACTTGCAAGGTTGGCAAGTCTTTAAAAAATAGGCTTTTTTAAGTGATAGGTTCCTAAATTTAGGAGGTATTTTGGATTTAGTCCTTAATCTTTTTTTTGTTGGATCTGGTCCCTAAACTTTAACACCGTTTGGAACTAGTCCTTCCGTTAACTCAAAGTTAACTCCGTCAGTGTCTTCCAATAAGATGTTGCCACGTGTCCCAACTTGCTTTTTTTTGGCTTTTTTGACTTTGAGGTCCCTAAACTTAGGGGGATAATTGAATTTAGTCCCTATCTTTTTTTTCGTTGGATCATGTCCCTAAACTCTGGACCATTTTGGATTAAGTTCTTCTGTTAGTTTTAATCTAACATCGTTACCCTGGGGAAATTTTTATGTCATGTGGACCAATAAATTAATGCCACATGAAATTTTTCTTTTAATATAGAAAAATTACAAAAAATAAATAAAATTAAAACAAAATTGATTTTTTTTATAACGATGGGAATACAACGTGTCTGCGACGAGATGCATAATCGTCATGGTCGTAATGTCTCGAGCACTCACCACTGCCATCAGGGTAACGATTTGAGAAGCTTTCGCCACCGTCCTCAAGGTCGCGCCTCAATTTGAGTTTTGTGCTTTCTTCGGTTTACAGCGAAAATCACTGTCACAGTCACGAGTTCGCTTGATGGTGTGCGGCGGCGCTAGTTATAGCCAAAGCCCCTGGAACCTAGTTGCGGCGGCGACCCCGAAGATCCACTTCGTTCTTCATCCTTCGCTTGGTCATCTTCTCTGCAAATATGATGCGACACCGAAGGAGACCAGTCGCGCTTCCTTCACCGTGCAGCAGCCTCGCAACTTCGAACCCTCAACAACCTCAGCGTCCTCTGCTTTCCACCCTCTGCCCTCTTCTCCGCTTCCTCCGCCCTCTTCTTAGCGGCGCGTCATATACAGAGTCTGGAGGGAGGAAGAAAGGCAACAAGTATCTTTGATTGACACAGAAAAATCTCTTTTTTATTACTTTAGAGTTTGATGATGAAGGTTTGGTAGGTGTCTAACTCAGTTTTTACCACTTGACACTGTGTGTGTTCTTTTTTTTTTAGATCTTTATATTCTGAAAAACAATGTCACCCCCTAAGCAATTTGAAGAAACCATGATGTCAAGCCTTAACGAGACGATCGAGCACGACGAGGAACGAGAGGAAGATAGGGAAGGTGGTTCACATTGTGGCCTGAAAAATTTTCTGTGGCATGGTGGGTCTGTTTATGATGCTTGGTTCAGTTGTGTTTCAAATCGGGTAATAATAAGCTAAAAGGAACAGATAGGATGCAGGTGGATGGATTAACAAATGTTTGAGTTCTAGGAATAAACTCATGCTGATCGAACAGATAGAAGGAGGAAGCAAGAGTCTGTTTTTTTTTTATTTTTTGTAATTTTTCAATTTTAAAAGA
This sequence comes from Crotalaria pallida, assembly GCA_037953625.1. Taxonomy (NCBI): domain Eukaryota; kingdom Viridiplantae; phylum Streptophyta; class Magnoliopsida; order Fabales; family Fabaceae; genus Crotalaria; species Crotalaria pallida. The sequence continues at coordinate 58,084,489 of CM075651.1, forward strand.
AAAATTTCATGTGGCATTAATTTATTGGTCCATGTGGCATAAAAATTTCCCCAGGGTAACGATGTTAGATTAAAACTAACAGAAGGACTTAATCCAAAAATGATCCGGAGTTTAGGGACTAAATTCAATTACCCCCCTAAGTTTAGGGACCTCAAAGTCAAAAAAGCCAAAAAAAAAATTGCAAGTTGGTACACGTGGCAACATCTTATTGGAAGACACTGACGGAGTTAATTTTGGGTTAACGGAAGGACTAGTTCCAAACAACGATAAAGTTTACGGACCAGATCCAACAAAAAAAAAGATTAAGGACTAAATCCAAAACACCCCCTAAGTTTAGAGACCTATCACTTAAAAAAGCCAAAAAAATATATTCTTATTCTCTCACCTTTCCCATCCCTAACCTAATTGTTCCATTGATCCATCAGTGTTTTAGCTACTCCAACCCAAAGATTCACTTGTCCTCAACTTGAGGGATTGCAGGAGGCTATGTATTAGCTTATAAAAGAGAAATTCCGATTTAATTTCTATCGAATTATAATGCAATCTTAACACTATGTTAGTACAATGTTAGTTAGAGCTGTCAAAACGGCCCGGTCGGTCGCCCGGGTGCGGGCCAAAATGGGTTGGGACTAAATAGTCGGGTTACAAATTGAATACACTATCATATATCACAAACCCGCACTATATCGGGCTGGATGCTTGTACAGACCAGCCCACATATTTTTTTCCATTTTTTTTAAATTTAACGCAAAAAAAACTGATATCATTTTTATTTCTTCCAAATTTTAAAATTCAGAAACTAAAATTCATGTTAAAATTTGACAATAGCATATTAAAACAACATTGAAACATTAGAGTCTTGTTCAATATTACCAACAGATATCAGTTGTATCAATATTACAATCAGTTAATATTTTGGTAGCCGCTACTTACCAACAAATATGCTATCGTCATTATGGAAGATCATAATACTAATAAGCCAGCAGGTAGCCTCACTATGGTTAATGTTGGTTCCAACAGATGTAATATTATGCTAAATAATAAATAAGAATTGGGATGTTACATGGAGCATGAAAGAGGATGAAAAGACTTTGAAAATGGCGCAAGAACGGAGCGAAACGGAGCCGGAGCAGGTGACGCACGCCCAGGCGCACAGACCCGCACGCCCAGGCGCGCATACCACGAGAAAGTGACATTGTTCGCTATTTTGATCATAACTTGAGCTACGCTTATCCAAATGAGGCGATCTTGGTATAATTTTAAAGCTAAGGAAAAGATCTACAACTTTGCCAGCAATAGCCTTGTTCAAATTTGTCCATCTTTGGAGTCAAAATCAGTGCCGAAGTTGCTGTCAGACACAAATACATGATTCTAGAAGGATTTTAATGATAAATTCTATTTGTAGATAAGATTCTTAAAGATTAGATTATTTTAATAGGATATTATCATATCCTATCAATTGGGATTAGTTGTAGACTTTAAATATAGGTTTTTCCCATTAGATTTAGGTAGACTTTTCAGAGCCAAATAAGAGATTAGAATAAAATTAGGATTAGAGAAGAGAGGTTGTTCTGCAATTGAGAGCAAGGAGGCAAGGCACAAGAATTGGAGATCAACATTGCTGGAGGGATCCACTTGATGATTGATGATCTCTTGGGGGTAAATTGATTATTGTCTATGATTATTAGTTTTTCTCATTCCTTGTATTTCTTCTTCCAATATGTATAATTGAACCTCTTGTTAGGAATAAGGTGGATTTGTATGGATCTTAATTTGGTTATTTATTTATGAATTAATGTTTTTTCTTTTAAATCAATTGCTTGGTTGTGTTTTAATTACAATTCATAGAATTGATCACTTTATCTTTTGCTTTGGTAATCTGAACCTTAATTGGAAAATTAGGATTAAGATTAGGCCTTTCAACCAAAAAATATAATTATTCAACTCGTAGGGATACTTTTGGGTAATTGTATAACTTTTATAAATTTTACTCACTTAAGGGATTAAGGGGTAAAGTTTAGTAAGAAACATAATTGCTATGAGGGATCTAGCTTTTATTGTTTCTGCGGTTTTTGATTTGTTGGAAAACATATGTTCATAATTAATAACCTGATCCTACAATGAAACCAAGTTTCTAACTTTTTCCATATTTGCTTCTAAATCCTTTTTAGTTTCTGAATTGTTTCATACCTTTAATTCTACATTCTTATCTCTAAACTCTAAATCAATACAAGTTATACGTAGTAATTGCAATTAGGTGAAAGAAATTATAAACAATTTGCAATCCCCGAGTGGAACGATAATTTTACTTACTCTTTATTACTTGTGCGATCGGTATACTTGCCGAATTACCAACAAGTTTTTGGCACCGTTGCCGGGGATTGAAATTCGATTCTAATTTTTTTTCGGTACCTTTGTGTAATTACTTGCGTAACTTGTCCCTTTTCATGTATAACTATAGTTTTAATAATGATTTTGATTGTGATAGATTTATTTCGGATCCCTATTCTCCAAACTATTATGCACAAAACATAAGTAATAGGAAAGCTCCATGGGAAATAGCTTTAGAGAAATTAGAAGCTACAACTAAGGAACCATTTTTTGTGGAGCCAATTCCCGTGGAGAAAGCTCCATGGGAAATAGCTTTAGAGAGATGTGCTCAAAACACTAAAGAATTTATTGAAGAATTCAGAACCTATTACCCGATTCAAGGTTCAAATTCAAGGAACCTTGAAATCAAAGTTGAACACATTTCAAAGACATTAGATGAAGAGTCACAAGCATCACCAACAATTTTTGACTCTCTTCAAAGAGAGGAAAAAGTGGTGGTGATGGATGTGACCAATGATGAAACTCCTATGGAGGAGCAAATAGATGAAAATGTGCATAATGAGTTTGAGGAAGAGGACCAAAATAAAACTTTAGAAGGTTTGAATATGGTAGAAAAATTTGATCCACCCTTGCATGATGAATTTCTAGCAATTAAAAATTTGGTCAAATCTATTGCATGCTTGGATGATTCAAATTTTTTCCATTATATTCAACCTCTGTGCTTTCATGAAAAATCTAAAAATCAATCTAAATCATATTGAACAATAGGGAACCTGAAAAAGGTAGTTTTCCTAATTCATGGAATTAACACCTTCATGAATGGGAAAAGAAATAACTTATCTAAGATGATGCATGGAGTAAGGAATGCACCTTTTGACCCTGATGTGATTGAACTTATTTTTAAAACCTCCTTACTCCACCATCATCCAAGGTATGTCCCATGGGACGTGGGAATAACTTGTTATTGTTGCATCACATGGGATTTAACCTATAGGATTTGGGATCCTGGTGGATTCTTTGTAATTATGTAGTAGTGTAGGTTTTTATTTTTTTTAGTTAGTTAGTGAATAAAGAGTTTAGAGCTTTCTTTATGTAACTACTATTGAGGTGCTTCTAGCACTACTTTTAGTTGTTCATGTGACACAGGTGAACAAGTTTGGGGGAGTCTCCTCCATGGCTCATCAAGAGAGAATGTTGTGCTACAAAGGGAAGTTTCTAACTCTTTGCTTTTGTTTTTAATTTTTATTTTGTAGTATAAGTTACATTAGTTTGCTTGAGGACAAGTCAATCCCTAAGTTTGGGGGAGTAGGACAAAATAAAAATTAAATTTTTCAGATTTGAATTGTCCTCCCATATTTGGTGTTGGTTTGTGTCTTGGGTAGAAGTAGATGATTACTCTAGGCTTAGGACTATTTTTTTGATTATATATGTAAATACTTGATTTAGGATGATGACTCATTGATTGTATAACACTGATTGGATTGAGTTTTAAGTTTTGTTGAGAACTGGTTATTTTTATAAACTGTTTTGGAATAAGTATTAGTGAACTGACTATTAGCCTGTGAGTTTTTGAGCCTATACACTTGACAGGGGTATGTGATTTATATTGTTTTTTGTTATTTAAACCCCTATTTCTTTCATGAGTGTGTTCACTTTGATTTTGTGTTCTAGAACTTGACCGGTGACCATTTTGAGATGGATAATTGTTTGCATGCATTAAGATGATTAAGGCACTTAGGATGTGTTTTTGTGGCCTTCAACTTTTTTGTATTGAAAATGTTCCCTTAGTTGCCCATTTTGAGCCTTATGAGATATTATGATTTTTCTTTGGTACCCTGCATCTATTGAAATATTTTTGTGAGTACCTTGGAAATTTTTGAATGAGCAATTGAGAGGAATAATAAGAAAAAGCGAAAGTAATTGATGAAAAGTGTATGAGTTCTATTTCTCTTCCAAGTGAAAAAAAGTGAAAAAGAAATAAATGTGAAAGGAAGAGAATAGAAGGAAGAATAGTGAAAAAGAAAAGAAGTATGAAATTGATTGTGAGTTGAGTGTGAGTCCTTTTTTGTATTCATTGCTCATTCATGATTTTTGAGGGAAATTTGTTTTTGCATTTTAGCCCTTAGTTTTATCTCTTCTTTCTTTTATCCCACCTAGCACTTTTAGCCATGACCTCATTACAACCAAAATATAGACCTTTTGATTTTTGCATGTATTCAATAATTTCAGTGGAGATTTGGGTCTATGGTCAAGCATATGGTAACACATTTTCATTGTATGAACTTGAGTGAATATTTATAAAACCCTTGATACACATGAGAGATACACACAGTGAGGTTGAGAGTGTGTTCACTAGTTCTGGTTCTTTTAGAGTTTGTTTTTCTAACCAGTTTTTGATGAAGTTAATGCTTGTGAATAAAAGTGTCTGAGTCATGAGTCTGAAGTCTTAGATGAGGTGTTTGCATATTAACTTAGAAAATTGGTTTTGTGTTTAGATTCAGGTTTTTATTAGTGTTTAGGGCCTAATAGTACCCTTTCAAAACCTCTGACGTAGAATTCCGGATGAAACTCAGCTGATCTTAGAAACCATTTCCGACTTCCTTGAGAAACAAAACCTGAATTTTGGGAGTCCTATTAGTGGGATTCTTGAAATGTTAGCCGCAAGGAGAGTAAACCTTAGAAAACTTGTTAGAGTCTTTGTGTCGAGACTAACCAAATCAAACCATAAATTCGTACTCTTCATTGAGTGCAAGAGCTTAGCGACGTACTAATGCAGAATGGTATGCCGATTTCTAAGTGGGGGAGTAAAACCAAAGGAAGTGAGTATCGTAGTTAAGAAACCCTTGTCCGGAATGGTTCTCCATTTAAGGATTTTGAACGAAATTTCGGGGACGAAATTCCAATAAGTGGGGGAGAATTGTAACATCCCGTTATTTCTAATACTTCTAGCAAAATAATTAAATGATTTAATATGATGTTTTCAAGATTTGAGTCTCGGAATAAAATTCTGATTTCATCATTATATTTGAAATATGTTTTCTAGTCAAAATAAGTATAAATTTGTTATCATACGTTTTCCAAAAATAAAGTAGTACTTTTATTTAGTTTAATTAACATTTTGACAGAGAGCTCAAGTGGCAAGCCTTAGAGGCATTTTTATAAATAGTTTCTTCAGAAAAATATGTTTAACTTAATATTTTGAGCGTCCCTGTAAATTTTCATAGTGTTCGAAGACTGTTTTATTTTTAGCTTCTGGATTAGTTTAATATATTACCGGTTTAAGTTATATATAACAATCTTCTACTTCAAAATTTTAAATATTATATATTATCAAGTTTAATATCAAGATTTATAAAATATATTTACTTTTGAATTTCGATAATTTTTCTTACGCAATAGCTATTCGGAGGGATCGGTAACCTTACTATTTTTTAATCAGTTTTGAGTAATTCGAAATACAATATTGTTTTACCTAAACGTATTTTATTTTTAGTATCATCTAACTTTTAGTTATAATCCAAAATACTTACAGACGTCGACTCACAAATTAAAACAAAACATAAAAATATATATTTATTTATTCCTAACAACTACCCAACGCCCCCCTTCATTCACCCTATGATATAAACATATAATGCCTAGTCACAAAGTAAAAGAAAGAATCTGCGTCAGAAAGAAAGAAACATGAAAAATACAGAAAGAGAGCGATCAGAGGTGAGGCGAAGACGGAGGGAGGCTTTCGTTTTCTTATAACTTCTCGGTTCAATAACCCAAGATCCAACCGTCCAATCTCAAATCTTTCTTAGATAAATAACCTTCTCAACTTCATTTATCCATCTACCTAATTTATTTGACAATCCGTCAATATTTTTATTATCCCTATATTTTCATATAAAGAGATATTTTAGGGAAAAGTGATATATTTTATTGTATAATAATATATATTTATTATTTTGACAAAAATGAATTTATTTGATATATATATATATATATTAATGTTATAATTAGTTTTATCATATGTCCCTATTTAGATCTAACACGTTATTGACCTTGACCCTAGAGCAAGTCGCGGATGTAAACGTGGCTCTGTCGTTATTGCTACTCATAATATTCAAAGTTTTACCAAATTAAATCCCCAAATCAACTACCCATCATCCCTACACTAATTCCCTACCCTTTAATCTTTCAATTTCTACCTCTCCTCATTATCCCCAAATCATCCATGAGTCCCAACTATGTGCAAATCTTGGTTTGAAGTCTTCTAGTCATCAAGGAGCTTGGAGAAGGGCTAAGGGTCAAGAGCTTAGGAGCTAGGAATTTGGGTTGGAGCTTTCTCTAGATATTGGGAGGTTCTCCTCTACCCTCCAAGAGGTAAGGGGGTTTAGCTTGGGTTTAGCTTAGGGGAAGTGTTAGAAACTAATAATTGGAACTTAATTAGGTTTGTTTAGATGTTTGGTTGTGATTAGGATCAAGAGAAATTAGTTAGGCTAGAAAACCCTAACTGTTGGTAGACTATGTATGTAATTGTTTATGTTTAATGTTTTAATTCATGTGTAATTAATAATTGTTGCTTTTATAAACGTTGTGTGATGTTTGCTAATTATGGACTTAAGGTATTATTAATTATGCATAACCTAGGGATAAGTAATTTCCAATTGAGTGGAGCCACTCTAAAAATGATTTTGTTAGAAACTAGTAAAGGGCTTCGATCTCAATTGGAAGGTACTTAATTGTGAATCATGCATGGTGAAAAGGGGACGTTAGGAGTCGGGGAAAAACACACGTCTTTTGATTGATGAGGACAAAAGTAATTTGTTAGAATTATTATAGAGAACCTCGATCTTGCATAGGACATGGGTTTGATTCCCGTGTCGCGGATTGGTTCTATGCAAACTATAATAATTCTAATTACTTTGATTCCTTTTGGCCAGTCGAGGGTGATTTCTGCTAAAGCCAATTTGGACAAATCAACCCAAATTGCACGAGGGACCTTCCTAAGTGGAGTTGAAGTGTTGTGCAAGTGGATATGAGGGACCTTCCTAAGTGGAGGTGAAGTATCCAATTATAGGTTGAGAAATACTTACTCCTGGTCGGTTTTTCCAAGAGTGGAGGGTGTACGTGAGAATATGAAATTGTTGAAGAAAAGTGTTAAAGTGAATTGTTTAAGTAAAGTGTCAAAGTGTCAAAGTGTCAAAGTGTTAAAGTGTAAAGTGAAAGTGAAAGTGTGGAAGAAGATTGCATAAATGGGTTAGTTCATTAAATCCGATCAAATTGTTTAAGCGGAATAAAATGGAATATATTGTGTAATATCGGATTTGTGAACTAAGTCATTCAAAGTGTGACGTGCATAGCATAACCATGTGATTGTATATTGCATTATTATACTATGAGTATGCATGGTTTTATGTTCATTATCACCAATGTTAGCATTATTTCTTAAAGTGCTTGATTATATGATTATGCCTAGTTAAGTCTTATTATTAATTTCTAATGTTTTCTCTAATCTAAATTTGAGTTACTCACCCCTTACATGTTGATATTCTAGGTACGCATTGCGAGGATCCATCGATTGTTCCCTCTGCCGAGGACCACTACGCTCCTCCTAATGGAGTGTAGTTGCATTAGCATGCATTGGACTATCTATACTATGTAGTTTCTTATTTTATGCTCACTCTCTTGCTATCATTTTGATGTACATATTTCTATGACTTGTAAAGGTTGTGAGGATGGCTAATCATCCATCCTTTTGATGTAAATTATAGTTTCTTAAATCACAACCTCTTTTGGATTGTATGTAAACTTTTATGAACTTTTATGGATTTGTAAAACAACTGCCTTCATGATGATGATAATATCTTATGCTTGTGAGCATAGGTGATGAAGTAATGCTTAAATATATTTATCTGGATTCTGACAGGTTTTATATTTAAACATTTTGGGAAAAGTCCGAATTTTAGGCAAACCCTTGCGAAAATTTTTCTTAATTTTCCTAATTGTATTAAAACCTACTAAAATAAAATAAGGATGTTACATTTGGTATCAGAGCAGTGGTTGCATTCCTCGGCTGTGGAGTATGGTTTTTCCTACTCCCAAAGTATTACTCCACATGAAAGTAGCACTAAAGTAGCTAGTAATTAGTTTGTTTTCATTCCTAAGCAATTGGTTAGTTAGCTCTAGCTTTAAATTTTCTTAGTAGATATGGTTCTTATTAACGCTCTTTGATTCCAGGATTAGTATGGTGGCTCGACAAAATCGAGTATTCGAAAGAATATCCAAGGTCCTAGAGGACTTGTCACGGACCAATGCCAATCAGACCAATATTCTAGAGAATTTGGTGCAGGCCAGTGCTCAACAGGACCAAAATTCTAATCACCAGCCCCATGCAGCAGCACATGGTATCACCGAGTTTAAGAAGTTGGACCCCCCAAGGTTTGTGGTGTTGGAAACCAACAAGCGGCTCAATATAGTCTAGAGGGGGGGTGAATAGAATATTGAAGCCTTATTACAGATTTTTCGTCCACCTAAGAGAATGGTTTTATGAAAATAAATTTTCTTAAAAATTCAAGTCAGATTACTCGAGTAACTCAAGTCTTCACTCGAGTAATACGCAAGCAAAAATAATTTCACTCGAGTATTCAGCAAATCACTCGAGTATTACGAAAGCAAATTTTAAATCACTCGAGTATCAGAAAACCTACTCGAGTAATGTTCATAAATTGAAAGCAGATTACTCGAGTGACAAGAACTTTACTCGAGTAAACTGGGTAAAATTCAATTAAAACTCAATTTTCAATGAGTTCTTCAAGAATAACAATGCTATGATAATTCAACAAATTATGAATGATTAATATGAACAATTTCAATTAATATTAACAAGCAATTTTAGATCAATTATGTTGAATTAAGAAAACCCCAATCCTAACCTAAAAATGCAATTGTTAATGAATAAATGCAATACAAGGAATGAAAATAAAAGAGACACAAGGATTTATCCTGGTTCACTTTCACCCACTTGAAAGCTACTCCAGTCCCCTCTTGAATCAAGAGAGATTCTTCACTAGAAATCTTCAAATGTAGATTTTACAATGTTTTAAGATGCAACTAGATTCTTAGTTCTCCTATCTTAAAACCCAACACAAAGTGTGTACCAAACACTTTGATCTAATCTACCCCTTTTGAGTATTCTAGATTTCCTTGCTAATTGATTGAAGATGCTTCCAACCAATCCTCTTTTCTTACTTTGATTTGATCCTCAAAGTCTTCCTTGTGAGATTCTTCACTTGTGTTGAAACTTCAATGATGCAATCATAAATTGCAAATCTTCAACAACCACTAAGAACAAAAATTATGATCTCAAGAATATTTGAACAATGAAAGAAATAAAGTGAAGAATGAAAAGTTCTTTGTTGAATCTTGATAGCTCTTGAAAGATGTAAAAATAGCTCTTGAAAGTGTATATAAAATTGTAAGAATGAATATCTATATTTGTGAAAGAGAAAATTAAGTCCTTTTATAATTTTCCAAATACTGATTGAATTACTCGAGTAAACCATATAACATTACTCGATTAAAACATGTCAGATTAAGTTACTCGAGTGATGTGTAAACCATTACTCGATTAACCTGTCATGACATAAATTACTCGAGTGAACCAATACTCATTACTCGAGTGAACTGATCAGAATCTGAATAAAAACAAGGTTTTTCTAAAAGGATTTTCACAAAACTTTTAATAGAGCTAGTTAATCAAGATTTAAAATATCTTCACTCTTAATCAAACATTATTTAAATATTCTTAAAATCACCTAAGCTACCCACACCAATGAGATGCATTGCATAAAAATAAAGATTACATTGAAATAGAATTAATAAAAATCCTAATTCTAATCTTCATGTGGTGTAGCTTGCTTGTTGCCAATGTTGTTGCTTGGAGAGAGATTGTTAGCATCAAAACATGAGAATCCTACAAACTCCCCCTTTTTGATGATGACAAACCTCCTTTGCAATTAAGAACTAGTTTTAACATACTCCCCCTAAATGTAAAACACCTAGGAAAAATATAATAAAACTTAACCTACAAGAACAACATCAACAAAATATTCTCCCCCTTTTGGCATCATTAAAAAGATAGTAAAGTTGAGAAAAGTCCTTTGCCAAAAGCTGAAGGTAAGTAGTTCACAATGGTAAAAAAAAAATATAACATTAAAAACAATACCAAAATAAACCACAATAGTGCCACAACGAATATAAACGCACAACGAATATAGCACCATAATCCAATAATAGCAGAGTATCACACTAAGCAGCAAATCATAGTGTAAAGCAAAAAAATACATCAACCATAGCAAATAAGCAAACGAAACTAACCAAACTAGACCATACACAAGGTCCTAAAACATAGTAGCAACAGAGTCAGGAACATGAAACAGAAACATAAACAGAACATAGTCAGAAATATGCATATGAAACATGAAATAGAAATCAAGCAGGCAAAACATCATCAGCATCCACAGGTCTAGGAATCAGGTGGAGGAGGAGGGAAATGGTGAGAAAATAGGCCAGACATATAATCCATTAAACGATGCTCCATGGCAATATTCTTCACATCCTGTCTCATCTCCAACTGAGCAAATTGAGCATTGATGTGCTCAACCAATGACTCATGAGCAGCCTGTTCATCAAATGGAGTACCAAGATTGTCCAAATTGATATAGTCCTCAATGCGATCGGTATCCATCGGATCAGTAGAAGAAGGAGGAGCAGAAGAAGATGCACCAGCCCTATCACCAAGTAAAGTCCTTTTCCTAGAACCTGAAGCACTTACAGCCTTAGCAGCTTCAACCATTTCCTTAATCTGTGATTTCCATAACCAAGTGCGACTTTCCCTATGCCAAGCAATTTTCATATAACTAATGTGTGAATCATTAAGACACCAGTTATTTTTCTTTTTCGTCACAGCTGGCTCATCATCAGGGATTGGAACACGGTAATACCTCATTATTTTGGTAACATGCATAGGATATGGCAAGAATTGGGTAGGAGGAGATTGAGCAGCAGCTTCCATACGAGCTAAAAACATTTTATTCCAATTCATCTCATATCTCTTTTTGATCCCATGAAACAAAATAAGATCATCATCTCCCAATTGAGCATAATTTTGATTGCATTTTGGAATCAAACAATAAGAAACAATGTACATGAGCACTCTATCCACAGCATGCAAAGGTGATACAGTTCTAGTAGTCCTATCACTCCAAGATTCACCAGTACGCAACAAATCAGTATAAATCTTATTAGTATCCACATCCAAATCCAGACAGTCATCATCACCAATAAAAGTTCCCTTGTTTTCTAAACCAAACAACATTGTCAAATCTTCAGGCTTTATAACAAAATGATGTCCTCTAACCATTGTTTGATACTCACCATCTAGCTTAGAAAAATTCTGATAAAATTGTCTGACAAGCCTAGGGTAATAATGAGTCTCAAATTCTAAAAACCTCTTCAAATTCTGAAATACCAAATCCTCTACAAATGAAAATTGCTCCTTATGCAACCAAGCAAACTTAACATACCGTGTAAGACCAAAAGAGCGATTGATAAAATTCGGTTCCCGCAAGTCTCAGTTAATTCCAGAAAACCAGGGGTCATTACGGCCTGCTCCTTGCTTTGCTTTCTTTCGAGGAGGTTGAGATTGTGAGGAAGAAGACATTGATTCAGAAAGTGCAAATTCGGTTTTGAGGTTAGGGTTTTGATTTGGGAATTTTCTGATTTTGGGTAAAATTGGTGAAAATGATGAATGAAATGAGTAGAAATGATGATATAATAATGAAATATGGAAGAAATGGATATGATTTGAAAAGTTTTGTGGCTGAAAATGATGATTTGATGAAGATTCATATGAGAGAGAAGAGAGAACGACGAACAAGAGAGAGAAAGAAACTTGAAAAATGATGCAGTTTCAACAGTTCAGAGTTTAAAATCACGTAAGTTACTCGAGTGATGTTCATGCATTACTCGAGTGATTCGAGCAGTAATCGAGTGAAAAGAAATGTTACTCGAGTGTGCCGAAGATTAAAAAATTTTTACTCGAGTGATGGATGAACTAATCGAGTGATACGAAAGTCATTTTAAAAATTAATCGAGTGACAAACAGAATTACTCGAGTAATACGAAAGAGATTTTAAAATTACTCGAGTGAAATATCTGTTACTCGAGTGAACTGTCCAGAATTTTAAAAATTTCAATTTTTCATGCAAAAACATTTTTCATACACAAACACATAGAAACACTTAGCATTTAGCAAGTAACACACATACAAATAAAGCAATTAACATATTATAGAAAACATACACACATAACTACATATCAAAAAAATAAGAAACACTTTAATAAGATACAACAACTCAAAATACAAATCACATTGAAATAGGCTTGAAGGTGATTTCGAAAAGCATCAAATACAATTAGCTAATAGTTGATTCATCAAAAATACCAAGTTCTCTTCGAATCTTATAAAATGTGTCCCTTGGTAATGGTTTTGTAAAGATATCAGCTAATTGATCCGAAGTTTGAACAAACTCAATAATACAATCACCTTTTTGAACATGATCTCTCAAAAAGTGATGCCTAATTTCAATATGCTTTGTCCTTGAGTGTAATACTGGATTTTTAGTCAAATTAATTGCCGAAGTGTTATCACACTTTATAGGAATTTTTGTCAAATTTAAACCAAAGTCAGATAATTATTGTTTCATCCATAAAAGTTGTGCACAACAACTACCTGCAGCTATGTATTCGGCCTCCGCGGTTGATAAAGCTACACAATTTTGCTTTTTAGAAAACCACGATACAAGTGAATTACCAATTAAATGGCATGTTCCGCTTGTACTTTTTCGCTCAACTTTACAACCGGCAAAGTCAGAGTCCGAATAACCTATAAGTTTTAGAAAAGCATCCCTAGGATAATAAAGTCCAGTATTCATTGTACCCTTTAAGTATTTCATTATTCTTTTGACAGCAGTTAGATGCGACTCTTTCGGTTTTGCTTGAAAACGTGCACACATACATACACTAAACATGATGTCAGGCCTAGATGCAGTTAAGTATAACAAACTACCAATAATACCACGATACTTCGTTACCTCTACCGCTTTTCCAGCCTCATCTTGATCTAGGTAGCATGCAACGCTCATTGGTGTAGAAGCGGATTTGCACGAATCCATCCCAAAACGTTTGAGAAGCTCTCTACAATATTTACTCTGATGAATATAAATACCATCATTAAGCTGCTTTATTTGAAGGCCAAGAAAGAATGTAAGCTCTCCCATCATTGACATCTCGAATTCGCTTTGCATCAAGTCTGAAAACTTCTTACACAAGTTATCGTTAGTAGCACCAAATATAATATCGTCAACATATATTTGAACCAATAAAATATCCTTACCGGAACGTTCAATAAAAAGTGTAGTGTCAACAGTGCCTCGTTTAAAACCTTTTTGTAATAATAAATTGCTTAGTCGGTCGTACCAAGCTCTAGGAGCTTGTTTCAAACCGTACAAAGCCTTTTTCAGTTTGAAAACGTAGTCCGGATGCTCAAAATTCTCGAATCCGGGAGGTTGTGACACGTAAACTTCTTCTTGAATGTATCCGTTAAGAAAGGCGCTCTTAACATCCATTTGATACAATTTAAAATACATTATCGAAGCAAAAGCGAGAAGAATACGAATAGCTTCTAGTCTAGCAACAGGAGCATATGTCTCATCGTAATCGATTCCTTCTTCTTGACTATAACCTTGTGCTACCAACCTAGCTTTATTCCTAACAATAATACCCGATTCATCTAACTTATTCCTATAGATCCACCGAGTACCAATTACAGGACGATCATCGGGTTTTAGCACAAGCTCCCAAACTTGGTTTCTTTCAAATTGATTTAATTCTTCTTGCATGGCCATAATCCAATGATCATCTTGAAGAGCCTCTTTGATACTTTTAGGTTCTATTTGAGATACAAAGGCAACATAATAACAGAAATTATTTAAAGTGCGTCGGGTTACCACTCCCTTCGCAATGTCACCTAAGATGTTAGAAATCGGATGATTTTTGTTTGATTTCCAAGCTATTGGTAAATGAGATTTAATCTCTTGTGCTAAGTCTTTATCTTGTTCTTGCACCTCTCCATCTTCAATTTGATTCTCTTCCATTTGTTGTGGTGTTGACTTCTCATGATCAAAAAATGTACCTATAATATCATCATCAAAAGAAACAACACAATCTTCTTTCGAAGATTCATCAAATACAACATGCACGGATTCCTCAACGGTTAATGTTCTTATATTGTAGACTCTATATGCTTTGCTATGGGTTGAATAACCTATGAATATGCCTTCGTCGGCTTTGGAGTCAAACTTGCCGACCGGTTCCTTTCCGTTATTTAAAACAAACACCTTACACCCAAAAACATGAAAATGTGAAATATTTGGCTTTCGCCCTTTTAAAAGTTCATAAGGTGTTTTATTTAAATGCGGATGAATAAGAACCCTATTAAGCACATAACAAGCAGTGTTTACTGCATCAGCCCAAAAATATTTAGGAACATTTGATTCTATCAACATAGTACGAGCAAGTTCCACTAATATTCTATTTTTCCTTTCTACAACTCCGTTTTGCTCCGGAGTCCTAGGGGCCGAAAATTGATGATCAATACCAAACTTATCACAAAACGCATCAATCCTAGTGTTTTCAAACTCACCTCCGTGATCACTTCTAATAGACACAATTTTCAAACTTAGTTGATTTTGGATGAGTTTGGCAAACTTTTTAAAACATTTATAAACTTCACTTTTTGCGGATAAGAATAAAGTCCATGTGAATCTAGTAAAATCGTCTACTAAAACAAATCCATAGTAATTGCCACCTAAACTTTTAATTTGTGAAGGGCCAAACAAATCCATATGGATTAGCTCCAAAGGCTTTGTTGTGCTTATCACATTTTTAGATTTAAAAGAACTTTTAACTTGCTTGCACTTTTGACAAGAGTCACAAATGCCATCAAGCTTAAAATTTAGTTTAGGCAAACCAATTACTAAATCTTTTCGCAAAAGTTTGTTTAATTGATTCACATTCACATGAGCAATTCGTCTATGCCAAAGACGAATTTCAACAACAAAAGATTTGAAACATTTTGAAAATAGTGAAGTTATCTCATCCAAATCAATTAAGTAAGTGTTATTAGAGCGACGACCAACAAACTTAACACTATCATCTATAGAAGACTTAATGAAACATAATTCAGGAGTAAAAGTCACATAATTGCCCATATCGCATAGTTGGCTTATACTAAGCAAGTTGTGTTCTAAGCCTTCTACGTATAGGACATTTTCTATGACAAGGTTAGATACGTTACCGATCTTCCCGACTCCTAGAATTTTGCCCTTGTTGTTGTCGCCGTATGTCACAAATCCATCACTTTTCGGAGTAAGTTCCATGAAGTGCGTTTTGTCTCCCGTCATGTGTCTCGAACAACCACTATCCAAGTACCATTTGCGCTCTTTGGTTCGAAGACACACCTACAAAAAAAATCGTTTGGTTGACTTAGGTACCCAAGTGGTCTTGGGTCCTTTGTTGTTAGCATGGGGAGAAGTCCCCTTAACAATCCAAATATATTCACCGCTTGGTATACCAAATTTCTTTATATTACATTTATTCGTGGTATGCCCAAAGATCCCACAATAATGGCAAGTTGGGTTTTTAGAAATCTTATTCTTTGAAAATCCACCAACTTTGCGATAATTGCGTTTCTTAGGTTTGGTATAGCCAAGACCGGATCTATTGCTATTGTTCCTTTGAGTTGAAAGCAAATGATCTAATGAAGTATCTCCTTTCATGAGCCTTGCAAGTCGATCATACAAATTAAAAACTTATTTTTCCAAAGACTTGCAATTTTCACAAGATGGAGTCTCATTTGATTTCAATTCACAATTGCATGTAGAGTTTGCATAAATGAGTTCAAGAGTTTCATTTTGAAGCTTAAGTTCATCTAAATCTTTTTGAAGTTCAATTATCTTTTCATGTTGCTTCATTATGAAATTCTTTCTTTCAACATTTATTTTAGCAAGTTTCTTCAACTCTTTATGCATCTCTACATACACATTGTACAACTCATTGAATGAAGGAGAATTAGAACTAGAGCTAGCATCGGAAAGATAATCTACCTCATTGACGTTGTCACTTGATTTAATGCTCGAAGATTCCTCTTCATCAAGCTTCGTCATCAAACATAGATTTGCAAGTTCTTCATCATCCGATGAGCTAGATGTTGATTGACTCTCCTCTTCATCCCATACTATGTAAGCCCTTTTTCCTTTAGATGAGTTGAACTTAGAGTTGTCACCTTCCGACTTCTTAGAATGATTTGGGCATTTTGATCGATAGTGACCAAGCTTTCCACACCCATGACACTTGATGTGATCCTTGTTAGTCTTATTTCTTGGTTGTGAATCCTTAGAATCTCTTTGTCTATTCTTATTAAAGTTTCCCTTACTCTTAAAGAACCTACCAAGCTTTTTAACTAGCAAACCAAGGGTCTCATCATCTATATCGGAGTCCGAGTCATCCACTTGAGAATTTTCCTCTTGTGCCTTAAGAGATTTTGAAGTTGATTTAAGAGCAATCCCCTTTTTCTTTCTATCATCATCTTCATTCATGGATAACCGTCCAAGCTCCATTTCATGTTCTTGAAGTTTTCCGAATAGAGTTGCTAAATCAATTTGATCCACGTCTCTAGCTTCCATAATGGCCGTCACCTTAGGTTGCCATTCCCTGCTAAGACATCTCAAAATCTTATTAACAACTTCACCATTAGTAATAACTTTTCCAAGTGCAGAAAGATGATTTATGATATGAGTGAACCGCTTTTGCATGTCACCTATATTTTCATTAGGTAACATACGAAAGAGTTCATATTCATGCATGAGTGTATTTAGCCTAGCCCTTCTAACCTCCGAAGTGCCCTCATGTGTGACTTGTAATGTGTCCCACATTTGTTTAGCATCAACACATTGAGATACTCGAAAGAACTCATCATAAGAAAGAGCGGACGTGATGATATTTTTAGCTTTTAAATCAAATGCAACTTTCTTCTTATCATCATTGTCCCAACTCGATTGAGGTTTGATTGAAACAACATCATTTACTTTCGTTTGAGGAACAAAAGGTCCATTCTCTATGGCGTTCCAAATTTCCATATCTATGGCTTGAATAAAGATTTTCATGCGGACCTTCCAATAAGCATAACCCTCACCATTGAATAGTGGAGGACGATTAATGGAAGTTCCTTCACCACCAAAA
Organism: Crotalaria pallida; assembly: GCA_037953625.1. Classification (NCBI taxonomy): domain Eukaryota; kingdom Viridiplantae; phylum Streptophyta; class Magnoliopsida; order Fabales; family Fabaceae; genus Crotalaria; species Crotalaria pallida. The sequence continues at coordinate 58,102,171 of CM075651.1, forward strand.
GGATTTGAAATTGAGCCCATTGTTTCCAAGTAAAAAGGATCTTTTCGAAAAAGCTTTTTAAGGCTCGGATTTTTCGTCCGAGCTCTGATACCACTTGTTGGAAACCAACAAGCGGCTCAATATAGTCTAGAGGGGGGGTGAATAGAATATTGAAGCCTTATTACAGATTTTTCGTCCACCTAAGAGAATGGTTTTATGAAAATAAATTTTCTTAAAAATTCAAGTCAGATTACTCGAGTAACTCAAGTCTTCACTCGAGTAATACGCAAGCAAAAATAATTTCACTCGAGTATTCAGCAAATCACTCGAGTATTACGAAAGCAAATTTTAAATCACTCGAGTATCAGAAAACCTACTCGAGTAATGTTCATAAACTGAAAGCAGATTACTCGAGTGACAAGAACTTTACTCGAGTAAACTGGGTAAAATTCAATTAAAACTCAGTTTTCAATGAGTTCTTCAAGAATAACAATGCTATGATAATTCAACAAATTATGAATGATTAATATGAACAATTTCAATTAATATTAACAAGCAATTTTAGATCAATTATGTTGAATTAAGAAAACCCCAATCCTAACCTAAAAATGCAATTGTTAATGAATAAATGCAATACAAGGAATGAAAATAAAAGAGACACAAGGATTTATCCTGGTTCACTTTCACCCACTTGAAAGCTACTCCAGTCCCCTCTTGAATCAAGAGAGATTCTTCACTAGAAATCTTCAAATGTAGATTTTACAATGTTTTAAGATGCAACTAGATTCTTAGTTCTCCTATCTTAAAACCCAACACAAAGTGTGTACCAAACACTTTGATCTAATCTACCCCTTTTGAGTATTCTAGATTTCCTTGCTAATTGATTGAAGATGCTTCCAACCAATCCTCTTTTCTTGCTTTGATTTGATCCTCAAAGTCTTCCTTGTGAGATTCTTCACTTGTGTTGAAACTTCAATGATGCAATCATAAATTGCAAATCTTCAACAACCACTAAGAACAAAAATTATGATCTCAAGAATATTTGAACAATGAAAGAAATAAAGTGAAGAATGAAAAGTTCTTTGTTGAATCTTGATAGCTCTTGAAAGATGTAAAAATAGCTCTTGAAAGTGTATATAAAATTGTAAGAATGAATATCTATATTTGTGAAAGAGAAAATTAAGTCCTTTTATAATTTTCCAAATACTGATTGAATTACTCGAGTAAACCATATAACATTACTCGATTAAAACATGTCAGATTAAGTTACTCGAGTGATGTGTAAACCATTACTCGATTAACCTGTCATGACATAAATTACTCGAGTGAACCAATACTCATTACTCGAGTGAACTGATCAGAATCTGAATAAAAACAAGGTTTTTCTAAAAGGATTTTCACAAAACTTTTAATAGAGCTAGTTAATCAAGATTTAAAATATCTTCACTCTTAATCAAACATTATTTAAATATTCTTAAAATCACCTAAGCTACCCACACCAATGAGATGCATTGCATAAAAATAAAGATTACATTGAAATAGAATTAATAAAAATCCTAATTCTAATCTTCATGTGGTGTAGCTTGCTTGTTGCCAATGTTGTTGCTTGGAGAGAGATTGTTAGCATCAAAACATGAGAATCCTACATGTGGGTGGGTTTGATCCGGCGGGAGCCCAGCAATGGTTGAAGGAGATGGAGAAGATTTTCAAGTCTTTTCCATGTTCTGATGCGGAGAAGGTGATGTATTCCACCTTCATGCTTTCTGGTGAGGCGGAATCTTGGTGGGCGGACACCAGCCATTTCCTAGAGGTAGAAGGGAGACAGATTTTATGGGAGTTGTTCAAGGAGAGATTCTTAGACAAATTCTTTCCCGAGGATGTTTGGAGGAGGAAAGAGATTGAGTTTTTGGAGTTGAAGCAGGGGGCCATGTCAGTTGGGGATTATGTCTCCAAGTTTGAGGAGTTGATTAAGTTTTCTCCATACTACCAGCAGCATCCAGATGAGGGTTCTAAATGCATCAAGTTTGAGAATGGCCTTCGACCTGAGATTAAGTTGGTGATTGGATACCAGGGGATTCAGAATTTTCCCCAGTTGGTGAACATGTGTAGGATGTATGAAGAAGATTTGAAGGTGAAGGAGGCAAATGACAGGAGCATAAGAGCGGCTGAGAGGATTATTGGGCCGGTAAGGGACAAGGGTAAGGGGCCTTCCGTCCAAAGGAACCACCCTTATCCAACTCCCAAGTTTGTGGACAACAAGGCCAAGGGAGTAGTGGGGAAAGCAGAAGTGCCGGCTACCGTTCCTGGATTTATTCCATCTTTTCCACAATGCAAGCATTGTGGAAAGTTCCACAGGGGTACTTGTTGGAGGGTGTTGTATGCTGGTCAACCCGGTCAGATTGGTCCTTGTTTTATTTGCAAGCAAGTTGGACATCGTGCTGCCAATTGTCCAAATCATGTCTAGGGAAAGAGTGCACCAGTGGGTCAACTTGGAGGTGTTCAGCCAGCAGTGTATGGGAGAGTGTATGCTATGAGTGGTGTGGAGGTGGAGCAGTCAGAGGATCTCATCAGAGGTATTGGTCTTGTCAATGGAATGCCTTGCAATGTTTTATTTGATAGTGGAGCAACTCATTCATTTATATCTTTAGATTGTGTTACTAGGTTAGAATTGCCTGTTATAGAAGTTCCATTTAAACTCATGGTGTCTACCCCAACTAACCCCTCAGTGTCTACCTCCCAAATGTGTCCAAACTGTACCCTCACGATACATGACCACACATTTCACATTGACCTCATATGTTTACCCTTAACCCAACTAGATATCATTTTAGGTATGGACTGGATGTAGGGATGGCAACGGGGCGGGGATAGGGCGGGGGATACTTTCCCATTCCCCATCCTCGAGTCCCATTCCTCCCCCATCCCCATCCCCAAACCCCATCTCGGGTAGAAATTGTTCCCCATCCCCATTCCCCACGGTCCCCACGGGGTCCCCAAACATACGCGAAATTTTTTAAAAAAAATCGTAACTTCCATTTGGCTCGTCATAAAATTAACCATGCTTCGTTCAACATAAAAATGCAATTTTGATAAAAAGCAAACAAAAATAATCAGTTACAAGTAAATCAAAAATTAAAGAACTAAACTCCAAAATAGAGCTACATTAACAGAGAGAAAAAGAAGAAGAAAGGTAACAACATTAACCACACACCTGAGAGGCTGAGATGGCAACGGTGGGTGGCAGACTGGCGGAACAGTGACGAGCTGAGAAGAACTGAGAAGAACAGTGGCGGAACAGTGAGGAGTCGTGATAGGAATAACTGAGAAGAGAAAGGGGCCGTGCGGTCTGGGCAGAGGCCGGAGGAGTCGCACGGTGAAGGAGGACTGAGAAGAGAAAGGTGCGGCGGAAGAGTGAATCAGCACGGTGAAGGAGAAGAAGAAATTAGGGATTTAGTTGAAAGTGGAATGGGTGAATGGCTGCTACAGTGCTGGTATGTAGTTGAAATTAGGGTTGAAAGGTGAAATTACCAAAAAAACCAATTCTTTTAATTACATAAAAGTTAAAAACTAAGGGTGTATATGTAAAATAGGCGGGGAACGGGGCCCCGCGGGGACGGGGGGACCAATCCCATTCCCCGCCCCGAAATCTGTACGGGGGAAAAATCCCCTCATCCCCGATCCCGACGGGGAAAAATCCCCGAAATCGGGGACCCTAACGGGGTGTTCCCCGCGGGGATCCCCGAATGACGTTCCCCATTGCCACCCCTAACTGGATGTCATAAAATCACATCATGATAGATTGCCACAAAAAGACCATAATCTTTCCCCAACCCAAAGAACCAAAGTTAAACTTAGCTGCCTTAGAAACCAACGAAGAACCAACCCTTCACCAAATCCCTATAGTGAATGAGTTCCCAGAGGTGTTTCCTGATGAGGTGCCTGGTTTACCTCCGGTGCGTGAGGTAAAGTTCAGTATTGATTTGGTGCCCAGTACTGGACTTATTTCTTTGGCTCCGCATAGGATGGCTCCAGTTGAGTTGGTGGAATTGAAGAAGCAGCTGGAGGACATGTTGGCTAAGAAGTTTATTAGGCCTAGTGCCTCAACCTAGGGTGCACCGGTTCTTTTTGTTAAGAAGAAGGACGGAAGCCTCAGATTGTGTGTGGATTACCGACAGTTGAATAAGGTGACAGTCAAGAATAAGTATCCTCTTCCACGCATCGATGATTTGATGGACCAATTGCGTGGTGCAGCGGTGTTTTCCAAGATCGATCTTCGATCTGGTTATCACCAAATCAGATTTAAAGAAGAGGATATACCCAAACTGCTTTTAGATCACGGTATGGCCACTATGAGTATGTGGTGATGTCGTTCGGTCTAACCAATGCCCGTGCAGTTTTTATGGACTATATGAATCGGATATTCCAACCTTACTTGGACTCCTTTGTAGTTGTCTTCATTGACGATATTCTTATATACTCAAAGGACTCCAATGAACATCGGGAGCATCTCAGGATAGTCCTAAGAATCTTGAAGGAGAAGCGGTTGTATGCTAAGCTCGCCAAGTGTGATTTCTGGCTTGAGAAAGTAAAATTATTGGGCCATGTGATTGCTAAGGAAGGCATCGCAGTAGATCCTGCAAAAGTGGAGGCCGTGTTGGAATGGGAAAGGCCTAAGTCGGTGACTGAGGTCCGGAGTTTCCTTGGATTGGTTGGCTATTATCGGAGGTTTATCAAGGATTTTTCTAAGAAAGCTTTGCCTTTGACCAATTTAACAAGAAAGGAGACGGCGTTTGAATGGAATGATAAGTGTGATCAGAGTTTCTTAGAACTCAAGGACAAGTTGACTTCCTCTCCTATTCTTGTTCTTCCGGATCCGAAGAAGAATTTGGATGTTTATTGTGATGCCTCAAGGCAAGGATTAGGATGTGTTCTCATGCAAGAAGGAAGGGTGATTGCTTACTCTTCCAGACAGTTAAGGCCGCATGAGGAGAACTATCCTACCCACGATTTGGAGCTTGCAGCTGTTGTTTTTGCTCTCAAGATATGGAGGCACTATCTTTATGGATCAAGGTTCGAGGTGTTTAGTGATCACAAGAGCCTTAAGTATTTGTTCGACCAGAAGGAGTTGAACATGAGGCAACGGCGATGGATGGAGTTCCTCAAGGATTATGATTTTAGTTTGCAGTACCATCCAGGCAAGGCGAATGTGGTTGCTGATGCCCTTAGTCGCAAAGCCCTCCATATCAGTTGCATGATGATTAAGGAATTGGAATTGATTGAGGATTTTTGCAATCTCAATCTTGGAGTCCAATTCAAGAAAGAGAGCGTGAGTGTTGGGATGCTTCAGATCACCAATACTTTCTTGGATGCAATTCAACATAAACAGTTGGAAGATGTTGAATTGCAGGAAATAAAAAGGGAAGCTGTAAGCAGAAATGAGCATGACTTCCATGAAGGTGCAGATGGGGTTCTAAGGTTCCGGAATAGGATTTGTGTTCCATCCAATCCAGAGTTGAAAGAGGCTCTTTTAGAAAAGGCACACAAGAGCAAGTTAAGCTTGCATCCAGGCACAACGAAGATGTATCAAGATTTGAAGAAGTTATTCTGGTGGCCCGGTATCAAGAAGGATGTAGCAGGTTATGTTGCTAGATGTTTGACCTGTCAAAAGTCCAAAGTGGAACACCAAAAGCCTGGAGGTGTGTTGCATCCGTTGGAGATTCCAGTGTGGAAGTGGGACAGTATAGCTATGGACTTTGTTTCTGGCCTACCAAGGACCACAGCTGGACATGATGCAGTATGGGTGATTGTGAATAGATTGACAAAGTCTGCTCACTTTCTTCCCATGAATATGAAGTATTCCATGGAGAAGCTGGCACAGTTGTACATCAGGGAGATCATCAGGTTGCATGGAGTGCCATCAGATATCATCTCAGATCGTGATCCAAGGTTCCTTTCACGATTCTGGCAGAGTCTTCAGCAAGCTCTAGGAACAAAGTTGAAGCTCAGTTCTGCCTATCACCCTCAAACTGATGGACAGACTGAACGGACTATTCAATCCTTGGAGGATTTGCTAAGGACTTGCACTTTGGAGTATCAGAAGAGTTGGGAGCAACTGTTGCCCTTGGTGGAGTTTACTTATAATAACTCTTACCAATCGAGCATCGGAATGGCTCCTTATGAAGCTTTGTATGGAAGAAGATGTCGGACTCCCCTATGTTGGTTCCAAGTGGGGGAGAGCCAGTTAGTTGGTCCTAATGTTGTTCAGGAGACAACGGAGAAGGTGAAGGTGAAGGTGATTCAAGAAAGAATGAAGGCAGCCCAGGATCGGCAGAAGAGTTATGCGGACAAACGGAGGAAACCTTTGGAATTTGAAGTGGGTGAACATGTGTTTCTGAAGGTGGTTCCAACCACAGGGGTTGGAAGGGTTTTGAAACCCAAGAAGCTCACTTCCAAGTTCATTGGTCCTTATCAGATTTTGCAAAGGGTTGGATCAATGGAATATAGAATTGCTCTTCCTCTGCAATTGTCCAATTTGCATGATGTGTTCCATGTGTCTCAGCTCCGCAAGTATGTTGATTTGGGTCTGATATATATATATATATATATATATATATCTTTTGGACTTCATTTTATCCTCTTTTACTTTGATTTGGCTTGTTTTCATAGCAAACTTAGGATCTTTTTATTAGTTTTTAGGAATTTTAGTAGTTGTAGTTTCCCTTGAACTTTTTGATCGTTTGTTCATTGTTTCAGGTGATTTTGGAGCTCAAATGCTAAAATTAATTATGGAATTGGAAAGTGCACATAAAGACCTTGAAGTAGGAAAAAGAACGGAGAAAAACGGAGCCGAAACAGGTCCTGCGCGCCTGGGGCGCGTGGACGGGTGCGCCTGGGGCGCGCCTACTGAGAAAGGCACCAGACAGCAGACTCGCGCGCCTGGGGCGCGAGACTGCGTGCGCCTGGGGTGCGCGTGCACCAGAATAGGCCCAATTGGGCCAAAACTTCAGAAGTTGATGGGGATTCTACTTAGTGTTGTTTTGTAAATATAAATTAGTGATTTATAATTAGGTTAGGCATCCAACTAGAGGAGAAAACAGAAATTAGAATTGAAGAGGGAGATTACCAATACTTTGGAGCGAGTGGAGATTGAAGAATTTGGGGTAATTTGTCTATGAATTTCCCTATTATGTCTTTCATTCTTCTTATTTTTATGTGTAACTAAAACCCTCATGTTAGGAACACGGTGAATTTGTATGGCGTAGCTTATTTCAATTTATGATTTAGTGTTTTCCTGTTTTTAATTCATGTGTTAATTGTGTTTTTATTGCATACGTAAAACTGATCACTTTATGTTTCGAATTTCTTAATTCTTAACGAGAGTTAGGATTTTGAATAGGCCTTGCAATTAACGGTATAATCAGTTTAGTTATAGAGATATGATTGAATGATTATTGATTTGGTAATTCCCTTGTGCTGAATATGTTATTTTCTAATATTGTAATTTGTTGAGAGATCAAGGATTAAGTATTTAGAGAATAAGGGTAATGTTAGAGAGATCTAATTATTGCTATCTGAGAGGAATTGTCCATGAATTAAAGGAAAATCTAAATTATAGTTGAATAAGTGAAACCTACAATGCAACCAACGTTCCTAACCACTTTCTCCCATAGTTTCTCAAGTTTCTATTTAATTTCAGCAATTAATTAGTTTAGTTAATTCATAGTTTCAAATTTGAATTTTAATTTAAACCAACTTTTTAGTTCTAGGATTCAGTTTTAATTACATTAAGGTGAAAATATACTAAAAACACAACTCCCTGTGGGACGATATTCGGTCTTCCATAGACTATATTACTCGTTGACCCAGTACACTTGCTGGCTAATCAACAAGTTTTTGGCGCCGTTGCCGGGGAGTAGTTTTCTTTAGTTTTATTTTTGGTACTTAGTGTAGTTATTAGTAAATCCTATTTTTCTTTTTATTTTTATTTTTCTATTGATCTTAATTATAATGTACAATAATGCCTTGTATAGAGTCAAGATTTTTTAATTTTGTTTTGAATTCTCCTCCTCTTACTTATGATGCAAACACCTCGATTTATGAGATTGAGGAATTGTATTTCAATGATTATAAGAAATCTGTCATACGGGAGGTACAAAAGTATCAGATTGAATCTTCCATAGAGGAGTTGGTACAAGAGTTCTCCATTAAGGAAAACTTGAGTCCTAACCTCTCTGAAAATTTTGAAGAAGAAAAAGAAATTGAGGTGCATCATGAGAAAGAAGAGGTGAAACAAAACAAAACAGATGGGGATAGAATAATAGTAGAAAAATTTGACTCATCCTTGCGTGCTGAATTTTCTGAACTTAAAAATTGTGTTAAATCCTTAGCAGGTGTGGATGATTCAAAATTTTTCAATTATGTTCGACCCTTGAGTTTGTATGATGTTTTTCCAAATCATCAATATAAGGCATTGTTGTACCATGGGATGAATAAAGATCCTAATGATTTTGTTTTCCTTGTTCATGAAATTTACACCTTCATGAATGGGGAAAAAGGCAAATTTTCTAAGATGATGCATGATGTAAGGAATATACCTTTTGACCCTGGTGGGTTTAAATTAATTTTTAAAATTTCCTTATTTCATCATCATCCCTGCTCATTCCCATGGGACATGGGGGTAACTTGTTATCCCTATATCACATGGGAATTGAGCCATAGAATTTGGGATCCTGGTGGATTCTTTGTAAATATGTAGCAGTGTAGGTTTTGTTTATTTTTAGTCGGTGAATAAGGAGTTGGAATTTTCTATAAGTAACTACTAATGAGGTGCTTTCTAGCACTACTTTTAGTTGTTCATGTGACATAGGTAAATAAGTTTGGGGGAGTTCCTCCATGTGCATCAATAGAAAAAGCTGTGTTACAAAGGTAAGTTCCTAACTCCACTTAGGATAGGTATTTTTTTTAGTTTAGGTAGTATTTCTTTTATGTCTGCATTTTCTTTATTTTATTTCACAAAAAAAAAAAGAGAAGCCTGTACAGACCAGGCGCACCTGGGGCGCATGGCCTGGCGCGCCTGGGGCGCGCGTGTGCTGCTGCATTTTGGCCAGCCACGCCTGGGGGGAGTCAGCCCATTCCCCCCACTTCCTTTCATCCCCAATTCTATTAGCTAAGAACCCTAACCCCAATTTCACCTCCAATTCATAAATTCCATCAAATCCACCCAAGTTTCATTAAATTAATCACTCACTCTTCCATTAATCATCATCCTCATCATCAATCTCTCTCCCTTTTCATCAAAACTTTTGCAAAACCCCATTCTCCTCTCTTCTCTTCTCAATTCGGATTTTCATAAAAAAAAAAGGGCTAAGGAGCATGAATTTTTCATTGTTTTAAGGTAAGAATCTCTTCTCTATCCTTCTCTGGTCTGATTTCTTTGGATTTGGAAGGTTAGGATTGAGCTCTCTCTTTAAAATTTTGAAAGTTTTGTGCTGCCTACCAGGTGTTCGATATTTTGCCAATTGCATTTTTTGCACTTAAACATGTTGAGAAGAGGAAAGAGGCCTATGGTGGACAGTAGTGGAGAGGTTGGGACGACTTTTGAACATCCGAAAGTCTCCGAGTTTTATGATGGCAAGATGGTTAAGCGGAAGGTGCAACCGGAAATTGGTATGGTCCTTGATGAGGCCGTTTCCGGTCAGCCAGTGGTCGGACTTAGAGGTGTGGAGGAGGTGATGGAGATTATTAATGTGAACAAATGGGAATCATGGGTTAGAGGTCCACCGGAGTACTTGAGTCAGAAGTTGGTGTGGGAGTTTTATTCGCATGCTTGGTGGCGTGCTCAATTAGAGAAGAAGGAGGAGCAGTTGCATGGTACAGTTGAGCATAAGAGGGTCGCTTATGTGAGGGGCAAGGAAGTGCCTTATGATGCTGCTACTATAGCACGTGTCTTACGCCTTCCTAGCTACTCGCCTAATATGCCCCCGCTTTGTTCAACACTGAGAGCTATGAGGATGAGGGTGTGTATCCTTTGGATATGCTTCAGAAACACTTGTTTTTGGCTGGAAAAACTTGGAATTTTAACATTAATAATAGGCCAAAACATGTGTCTCAGAGGAATATGCAGGGAGCTGCCCGGTTTTGGGTCCGGTTCATTATGCACAACTTGTACCCTCATTCTCATGACACTGAGATTTCCCCATCTATTTGTCGATTAGTGTATGCCCTTAAGTCTTGTGTTGTTGCTGATGCGGCGTCGCTGATTTCTGACCAGTTGCATCGTTTTTCTTTGAGTGATAAGGGATATGTGGGATTCCCTTGGGTGATACACCGATTGTGTTCTGCTGTGGGGGTAGTGCCTGGGAGTGATGAGATGACTGAGATTAAGAGGGCCACCATGTTGACTAAAGCTGTCTGGGATAATTATGTTTTACTTGCTATTAAGACAGCTAGAGAGGATAGACACCCACCGATTATTCTTGACCCCCAGCCACCAGTCCAGGATAGAGTAGGATCTTCTCGCCAACCGGCACAGTCGCCGGATGGTGTGGAGGACCTGAGGGTTATGATGCAGTCTATGATGAGGGAGCAGGCACTGCAGGGGCGATATTTACGGCAGCAGGCTGAGTTCCAACGTGTCCAGTTACACAGGGACGAGGTCCGGGATGATATTCTGAGGGCCTGGAGTGCTGATCATGGTTACTCTGTGGAGCTGCGCCCTTATTCGGACTATGAGAGGAGTTTGTTGGACTATCCGGTGGATGTGCCTGAACCTGATGCTAGGGGGATGGATGAGGATTAGTTTGGGGTTGTTCTTATTTTGCTATATCTGATGTATTTTTCCTGCCCGCGCTCTGTACTTGTGATACTATTTTTTTTTTATTTTTAGGATTTAATTTATTTTTAATGTATGGATATTTATTTCGATTATTATCTTGTTGCATCGATATTGCTGAGTTTTGTGCAGGTGTGAATGTTGTCTCCTACCATTAGTGGTGCTTTGTTGCACTTGTGCTAACCATTGCAGGTATTAAGTTTGGGGGAGCAACATCTCACTTGTGTTTAGTGCTGTTTTTGTGGATGTGATAGGTAGTATTCTTAATCTTTATCCTTGTCATTTTTGGTTAGTTTTTTTTTCAGCATAGGTTTTTCATTTTTATTTTGTAGTTTTAGGTAGAGTAGTTTGTTTGAGGACAAGCCAACCTCTAAGTTTGGGGGAGGATACAAAATAAAAATTGATTTTTCAGACTTGAATTGTTTCCCCATATTTGGTGTTGGTTTGTGTCTCTAGTGAAAGTAGGTGATTATTCTAGATTTAGGACTTTTTCTCTAATGATGCATGTACATACTTAGTTTAGGACTTAGACTCATTGACTTTTGACTTTATTTGATTGAGCTGTAAATATAATTGTGAACTGGTTATTTTGACAAATGCTTTCAGAATTTGTGATTAGTGAACTGACTTTAGCCCAGTGAGGTTTTGAGCCTTATATTGAGGGGTATGAATTATATTTGAAATATTCTGATTTGAGACCCCTATTCTTTCATGAGTGTGTTCACTTTGATGATTGTGTTCTAGAACTTGACCGGTGACCATTTCAAACTTGATGATTGATTGCATGCATGAAAATGATTAAGGCACATAGGTGTGTTTTTGAGGCCTTCAGATTGTTGCATTGTAAATTGTTCCCTTAGTTGCCCACTTTGAGCCTTTTTAATGATATATGATTTTTCTTTGGTACCCTGTAATTATTGCATTGATTTTATTGGGAGTACTTTAGGAATTTTGGATGAGCAATTAAGTGGAATGTGATGCAAAAGAAAAGAAAAGAAAAATAAAAAGTAAAGTGTTATGTGCCTACTTCTCTTCCAATGAAAAAAAAAAGAGAAAATTGAAAAAGAATGAGAAATTATGAAAAGGAAGAGAGTAGAGGAATTAAATTGAAAAGTGAGAAGAATAAAGTTGTGAATTGAGTTGTGATTCCATTGAAATATACTTAGTTCTCATTCATGATTTCTAGGGGAATTTGTTTTTACATTTAGCCCTTAGTTCATTATTCCTTCTTTCTTATATCCCACCTAACACTTTAGCCAGGCCCCATTACAACCAATATTAAGACCTTTTGATTTTTGTGTGCAATTAATAATTTCAGTGGAGATGTTGGTCTATGGTCAAGCATATGGAAGCACTTTGTCATTGTTGAACTTGTGTGCTTAATTGAAAGATTACCCTTATACACTTTTGAGAGGAACATTTGAGAGGTTGAGAGTGTTCACTAGTTCTGAGTTCTGATTGGGTTTGTTACTCTAACTGGTTTGTAATTGTGTAAATAGTTTGTGATAATATGCGTTGGAGTCATGAGTCATAGTCTTAGATGAAGTGTATATATGTTGATTTAGGGAGTTTGTCTTTTATTTAGAATTTTTATTTTACTTTTGCCTGAACATGCAAAATGCTAAGTTTGGGGGAGTGATTTGGGTCTGATATATATATCTTTTGGACTTCATTTTATCCTCTTTTACTTTGATTTGGCTTGTTTTCATAGAAAACTTAGGATCTTTTTATTAGTTTTTAGGAATTTTAGTAGTTGTAGTTTCCCTTGAACTTTTTAATCGTTTGTTCATTGTTTCAGGTGATTTTGGAGCTCAAATGCAAAAATTAATTATGGAATTGGAAAGAGCACATAAAGACCTTGAAGTAGGAAAAAGAACGGAGAAAAACGAAGCCGAAACAGGTCCCGCGCGCCTGGGGCGCGTGGACGGGTGCGCCTGGGGCGCGCCTACTGAGAAAGGCACCAGACAGCAGACTCGCGCGCCTGGGGCGCGAGATCGCGTGCGCCTGGGGCGCGCGTGCACCAGAACAGGCCCAATTGGGCCAAAACTTCATAAATTGATGGGGATTCTACTTAGTGTTGTTTTGTAAATATAAATTAGTGATTTAGAATTAGGTTAGACAGCCAACTAGAGGAGAAAACAGAAATTAGAATTGAAGAGGGAGATTACCAATACTTTGGAGCAAGTGGAGATTGAAGAATTTGGGGTAATTTGTCTATGAATTTCCCTTTTATGTCTTTCATTCTTCTTATTTTTATGTGTAACTAAAACCCTCGTGTTAGGAACACGGTGAATTTGTATGGCGTAGCTTATTTCAATTTATGATTTAGTGTTTTCCTGTTTTTAATTCATGTGTTAATTGTGTTTTTATTGCATACGTAAAACTGATCACTTTATGTTTTGGATTTCTTAATTCTTAACGAGAGTTAGGATTTTGAATAGGCCTTGAATTTAAAGGTATAATCAGTTTAGTTATAGAGATATGATTGAATGATTATTGATTTGGTAATTCCCTTGTGTTGAATATGTTATTTTCTAATATTGTAATTTGTTGAGAGATCAAGGATTAAGTATTTAGAGAATAAGGGTAATGTTAGAGAGATCTAATTATTGCTATCTGAGAGGAATTGTCCATGAATTAAAGGAAAATCTAAATTATAGTTGAATAAGTGAAACCTACAATGTAACCAACGTTCCTAACCACTTTCTCCCATAGTTTCTCAAGTTTCTATTTAATTTCAGCAATTAATTAGTTTAGTTAATTCATAGTTTCAAATCTGAATTTTAATTTAAACCAACTTTTTAGTTCTAGGATTTAGATTTAATTACATTAAGGTGAAAATATACTAAAAACACAACTCCCTGTGGGACGATATTCGATCTTCCATAGACTATATTACTCGTTGACCCAGTACACTTGCTGGCTAATCAACATATGTGTTTGATCCTTCCCATGTCATCACAAAAGAAGAGATTCCAGTAAGGGAGAACCTGACTTTTGAGTTGCAGCCAGTCAGGATTGAGGATAGAAGGATTAAACAACTTCGTGGCAAAGAGATTTCATTGGTGAAAGTAATTTGGAATCGCAACAATGTTGAGGAGGCCACATGGGAGCTTGAGGACAAGTTCAAGATTTCTCATCCCCACCTTTTTGAGGCGGCTTGAATTTCGAGGAGGAAATTCCGGTTAGTGGGGGAGAATTGTAACATCCTCAATTTTCGATTCCGTTTAGAAGTGTTGATTCGTATTAGTATTATAAGTGTTAGGATTAGAATTTAGCTAAGTGCATGATGGAATGAGTTTAGAATAGGTTAGATTGTGTTTAGAGTGTAGACCTTAGTGTTTAGCTAAGTTAAATCGGGTTGTGATAGCTTAAAAGTCTTAGAAGTGTGTAAGAAAGCCAATTTTCAATGAGTTAATCGATTAGTGAGAACCTTAATCGATTAAATTTTAAACCACATTCAGCCACTACTCGATTAAGGAGTGGCTTAATCGATTAATTTTTGATGCACTTTCTGGCACTAATCGATTAATGGCTATGCTAATCGATTAAGGGCTGAGTTAATTGATTAACCCTTGTGTTTAAGTAATAAACACGTGCTTTTCAAAGTCATTTCTCAGAGTACCTTCTCTCTCTTCTACTTGAGTTTCACTTTGTTGTTCCTCTAGGGCTTTCAATTTCTACTCATAATCTTCAAAGTTTTACCAAATTAAATCCCCAAATTAATTCCCTCCCCTTTAATCTTTCAATTTCTACCTCTCCTCATTATCCCCAAATCATCCATGAGTCCCAACTATGTGCAAACCTTGGTTTGAAGTCTTCTAGTCATCAAGGAGCTTGGAGAAGGGCTAAGGGTCAAGAGCTTAGGAGCTAGGAATTTGGGTTGGATCTTTCTCTAGATATTGGGAGGTTCTCCTCTACCCTCCAAGAGGTAAGGGGGTTTAACTTGGGTTTAGCTTAGGGGAAGTGTCAGAAACTAATAATTGGAACTTAATTAGGTTTGTTTAGATGTTTGGTTGTGATTAGGATCAAGAGAAATTAGTTAGGCTAGAAAACCCTAAGTGTTGGTAGACTATGTATGTAATTGTTTATGTTTAATGTTTTAATTCATGTGTAATTAATAATTGTTGCTTTTATAAACGTTGTGTGATGTTTGCTAATTATGGACTTAAGGTATTATTAATTATGCATAACCTAGGGATAAGTAATTTCCAATTGAGTGGAGCCACTCTAAAAATGATTTTGTTAGAAACTAGTAAAGGGCTTCAATCTCAATTGGAAGGTACTTAATTGTGAATCATGCATGGTGAAAAGGGGACGTTAGGAGTCGGGAAAAAACACACGTCTTTTGATTGATGAGGACAAAAGTAATTTGTTAGAATTATTATAGAGAACCTCGATCTTAAACAGGACATGGGTTTGATTCCCGTGTCGCGGATTGGTTCTATGCAAACTATAATAATTCTAATTACTTTGGTTCCTTTTGGCCAGTCGAGGGTGATTTCTGCTAAAGCCAATTTGGACAAATCAACCCAAATTGCACGAGGGACATTCCTAAGTGGAGGTGAAGTGTTGTGCAAGCGGATATGAGGGACCTTCCTAAGTGGAGGTGAAGTATCCAATTATAGGTTGAGAAATACTTACTCCTGGTTGGTTTTTCCAAGAGTGGAGGGTGTATGTGAGAATATGAAATTGTTGAAGAAAAGTGTTAAAGTGAATTGTTTAAGTAAAGTGTCAAAGTGTCAAAGTGTTAAAGTGTAAAGTGAAAGTGAAAGTGTGGAAGAAGATTGCATAAATGGGTTAGTTCATTAAATCCGATCAAATTGTTTAAGCGGAATAAAATGGAATATATTGTGTAATATCGGATTTGTGAACTAAGTCATTCAAAGTGTGACGTGCAGAGCATAACCGTGTGATTGTATATTGCATTATTATACTATGAGTATGCATGGTTTTATGTTCATTATCACCAATGTTAGCATTATTTCTTAAAGTGCTTGATTATATGATTATGCCTAGTTAAGTCTTATTATTAATTTCTAATGTTTTCTCTAATCTAAATTTGAGTTACTCACCCCTTACATGTTGATATTCTAGGTACGCATTGCGAGGATCCATCGACTGTTCCCTCTGTCGAGGACCACTACGCTCCTCTTGATGGAGTGTAGTTGCATTAGCATGCATTGGACTATCTATACTATGTAGTTTCTTATTTTATGCTCACTCTCTTGCTATCATTTATGATGTACATATTTCTATGACTTGTAAAGGTTGTGAGGATGGCTAATCATCCATCCTTTTGATGTAAATTATAGTTTCTTAAATCACAACCTTTTTTGGATTATATGTAAACTTTTATGAACTTTTATGGATTTGTAAAACAACTGCCTTCATGATGATGATAATATCTTATGCTTGTGAGCATAGGTGATGAAGTAATGCTTAAATATATTTATCTGGATTCTGACAGGTTTTATATTTAAACATTTTGGGAAAAGTCCGAATTTTAGGCAAACCCTTGCGAAAAATTTTCTTAATTTTCCTAATTGTATTAAAACCTACTAAAATAAAATAGGGATGTTACATGATTTATATTTTGTTGCTCTGAGACATACCTGAGTACGTCGATTGTCATGTTGCTAGTTGTTGATTATTAACCATTATTGATATCTGTTGAGTTTTAATTACGCAAACTAAGTGTTAAATGTATAGTTGCGACTTTGTGTGCTATAAATGTTTAATTACAAATGTGTGCTTTTCTCTGAAAATATGTGATATTTATCTTGATGCTTGACTTTTGATTGATGAAATGGTTATATAGGTTTGAAATGGGTATGTTTGTGACGGAGTGCTAGAGATGTGACATATATAGATTTTAATGCTGGTTATTTGGGTGGTGAAAATGGATAGTTTAATAGAGTAAGAAAATAATAGAATAATTCGAGTTAAGGAGAGAAGTAAATTATAATGAAAGAACATATATAATTTCCCCCTTGCGGCCGAATGCGATTTTACGCGAACCGGAGCCGACTGCGATTTTACGCGAATCGGTTAGTACGCGAAAGGGGCTAAACATTAATCCTCCTGCGGCCGGATGCGATTTTACGCGAACCGGGGTTGACTGCGATTTTACGCGAATCGGTTAGTACGCGAAGAGGAAACTCAAACAAAACATTTTATTCCCTTGCGGCCGGATGCGATTTTACGCGAACCGGGGCCGACTGCGATTTTACGCGAATTGGTTAATACGCGAAAGGGACTAAACATTTAATCCTCCTGCAGCCGGATGCGATTTTACGCGAACCGGGCCGACTGCATTTTTACGCGAATCGGTTAGTACGCGAAGAGGAACTCTCATAAAACATCTAATTCCCTTGCGACCGGATGCGATTTTACGCGAACCGGGGCCGACTGCGATTTTACGCGAATCGGTTAGTACGCGAAAGGGGCTAAACACTATCCTCCTGCGGCCGGCTGCGATTTTACGCGAATCAGGGCCGACTGCGATTTAACGTGAATCGGTTAGTACGCGAAGAGGATAGCTGCACAAAAACTTAAATATAAATGAGACAACTTAAAGAGAGGAAAATATTATCAAGACATCAATATAATACAAGAAAAATTTTAAAAGATTAAGATTTGAGGGGAGGTAGAAGTTATGAATGACAAATGTAGGAAATGGCTTTATTTGCAGGTGGGCATGATATGAATGATTAGGTGATTATGTAATTTGGATGTATTTTGGTCAAACCACTGCTTGATTTGATTATTGTTCTTGAATTTTATTATGAACTATTAACTGTCCTACAATTCACTGTGTTGTGAAAAGGTCTCACCCTTAGTGGTTAACATTTTAGGTGAATGCTAAGGAGCTTGAAGATCAGAGTGTCGCAGCGGAAGAGTTGGAAGAAGGAAACTCTAATTCATGCTATGTATATTGTAAATGAATTCCCCACCATTTTGTGTAAATCTTGAGTTATAAAAAGAAAATTTTTGAGTCCCATATTTCAATTATAAACTTTATTTTGCTAAATTATAAATAAGAATTGGGATGTTACATGAAGCATGAAAGAGGATGAAAAGACCTTGAAAATGGCGCAAGAACGGAGCGAAACGGAGCCGGAGCAGGTGACGCACGCCCAGGCGCACAGACCCGCACGCCCAGGCGCGCGCACTATGAGAAAGTGACACTGTTCGCTGTTTTGACCATAACTTGAGCTACGCTTATCCAAATGAGGCGATCTTGATATAATTTTAAAGCTAAGGAAAAGATCTACAACTTTGCCAGGCTATTCAAATTCATCCATCTTTGGGATCAAAATCAGTGCCGAAGTTGCTGTCAGACACAAATACGGGATTCTAGAAGGATTTTAATGATAAATTCTATTTGTAGATAAGATTCTTAAAGATTAGATTATTCTAATAGGATATTATCATATCCTATCAATTGGGATTAGTTGTAGACTTTAAATATAGGTTTTTCCCATTAGATTTAGGTAGACTTTTCATAGCCAAATAAGAGATTAGAATAAAATTAAGATTAGAGAAGAGAGGTTGTTCTGCAATTGAGAACAAGGAGGCAAGGCACAAGGATTGGAGATCAACATTGCTGGAGGGATCCACTTGATGATTGAAGATCTCTTGGGGGTAAATTGATTATTGTCTATGATTATTAGTTTTTCCCATTCCTTGTATTTCTTCTTCCAATATGGATAATTGAACCTCTTGTTAGGAATAAGGTCGATTTGTATGGATCTTAATTTGGCTATTTATTTATGAATTAATGTTTTTCTTTTTAAATCAATTGCTTGGTTGTGTTTTAATTACAATTCATAGAATTGATCACTTTATCTTTTGCTTTGGTAATCTGGACCTTAATTGGAAAATTAGGATTAAGATTAGGCCTTTCAACCAAAAAATATAATTATTCAACTCGTAGGGATACTTTTGGGTAATTGTATAACTTTTATAAATTTTACTCACTTAAGGGATTAAGGGGTAAAGTTTAGTAAGAAACATAATTGCCATGAGGGATCTAGCTTTTATTGTTTCTGGGGTTTTTGATTTATTGGAAAACATATGTTCGTAATTAATAACCTGATCCTACAATGAAACCAAGTTTCTAACCTTTTCCATATTTGCTTCTAAATCCTTTTTAGTTTCTGAATTGTTTCATACCTTTAATTCTACATTCTTATCTCTAAACTCTAAATCAATACAAGTTATACGTAGTAATTGCAATTAGGTGAAAGAAATTAGAAACAATTTGCAATCCCCGAGTGGAACGATAATTTTACTTACTCTTTATTACTTGTGCGATCGGTATACTTGCCGAATTGCCAACAATAAACCAGATCCGAGTACCGGATGCTGTAAAAAAAAAAATAATAATAATAATAGAAGAGAGAGAAATGATAAATATATAAAGAGTATATTGAAGAGAGACAAAGAAATGAGTAATAAAAAAGAAAATACAATAAATAAGGATGTACATGAAAAAAAGTAGAGTGAAAGGACACTTTGGTCCCTCAAGTTTTTTGACAGGGACACTTTAGTCCCTCATGTTTTCCAAAAGTATCAATTTAGTCCCTCAACGAAGTGGTTAACAGAAATAGGACAGGGACTAAATTGGTACTTTTGGAAAACTTTGGGGACTAAAAAAGAATTAAATTTTTTTAGGGACTAAAATGTCCCTGTCGAAAAACTTGAGGGACCAAAGTGTCTCTTCACTTAAAAAAATATAAATAAGTATTGAATTTATAAAAGTACATAATTTATAAGAGAAAATAAAATGGCTAAAAGTATAAATGAAATAGGTTGGAGGGAGTAATGACTAACGAGTATATGATTGGTTAGGCCTAACAGGCACTAGCTATTATCATACAAGATTTATTCAATGTTTTTCTATCAAATATTACAACATAGATTTCCAATATTTGTTTAATAATTTTATTTATAAAATTCAATCACTCCTGACGCTGCTATGGCATCATTGCAAGCAACATAAAATCTGGAAAATCCAGAGCTTCTGCACAAGCTTTCAAACTCTTTCTCCGTTCTTTCCTTTCCTCCATGTGTTAAAAACATAAGACTGTCGAGAAGGAAACCCTTCTTAGAGGTAGAGCTAGAATTTGGAACTTCTGGCAATATACTATCCAGAATAATCACCTTTCCATGTAGAGGCAGGGCTTTGTGGCAATTTCTTAAAAGTTCGACACATTTTTCATCTGACCAATTATGACATACTTGCTGAAATGAATGAGCAGAGACATGTTAACAAAAGAATATATATCGTGATTAATTAGAAATTTAGAACCATATTATTATGTTATATTGAATTGAATTTTTTAAAAAATGGTTAAAATATGTTTCTTTTCCGTGAAAATGTAATAAGTTTTCATTTCAGCTTTTATATATTTTTTTAATTTTTATATTTTCCAAAATTTTGATTTTAATCCCTAGTAGTAATGTGACTCAGATCAGCATATAACACGTATCATATTAATTTTTAATATGACTAATTGTTGTATTAATATGTTATCGAGAATAATTAAAACTAAAATTTCAAAAAATAAAAAAATATAACAACTGAAATAAAAACTTACCAAATTTTTTGGAAAAAAAAAAAACATATTTAACCCAAAAAGAATTTAAAGTCTAAACTCTAAAGTAGTTCGCTGACCTTTAGTACAATAGCATCACCTTTCGGAACACACTCAAACATATCTCCTCCAACATGCTCAATCCCTTCATCAATATAAGAGTTTTCTATTTAATACAATTAATAATTTATATCTAACCTACACCAATATTCAAAATACAATAATTGCAGGTTGTACGAAGAAATAGAGACAACTATATTAACGTACCTGGATGAATTGGTGCCTTTTGAACCACATGAGGCAGATCAAAATTAATTCCTTTTATTGTGGGATACTTAGAGATAATCACTTTTAAAGTCTGCCCTACTCCACCTCCTACGTCAACTAGGGTTGATAATCCCTCAAATCCATGATATGTTTTAAGTATTGTTTTCAGTACAAATGTAGCGGTATAAGCCATTGCATTGTTAAAAATGTTACTCAGCTCTTCATTTGTTTCTACATATTGATACAATGGCATTCCATAAACTTTCTTAGAGTATATATTGTTTGCATCCACAAATGCATCCTTTACATTCTTCCTGAAAGAAATAACAAAAAAGATGGCAGTAAATCATAAATCAACGACTACTTCTGTCCTCTATATAACATACAGTAGTAATTATTTGAGGTAATGAGAAAATGTTTTTTTTTAATATATATATATAGGATGTTCCATGTGGAGATTGTATGCTGATCTTGAGTGTAGAGCAAGGCTATTAATAACTCTAACTAGATAGGTAATACTTCTAATTAATAAATTATAATTATAATTGAGTCTAAGCTAAATTTATTTATGTTTGAGTATGTTGGTTGAAAATTGATCTTAATATAATTTTATTCAGCTTCGACAATATAAAAATTTCTTTGATTTATTTAATTATGAAAAGGGTTTAAAATTTCTTATGTTTAGATAATAATATTGAAAATAATTGAAAATTAGAAGTTCCTAAACTAGGGTTATCAAAATATTAAGTACGGGTAGGAGTCAAAATATTCCATAATAATTCTAGAAACATCAATTTTTTAAAATAAAAATGGAAAATGCTAACCAAAGGTCATCAAATCCCCTATGCATCAAAGTTGAAAGTGGAGCCGTAGAGCCACCAACATCATCATATGCAAAGCATTCACCAACTGGTGAGAGAGCATAAACTCTTTCACTCTTGCCATCTTCATTCATGCGAACAGAGCATGTGAGGAGAGAGAAACTGGCCAGCAAAGGCAACATGCGTTCAAGCCTGTTAGCCAAATCTGGATGTTGGTTAGGAATTTGAGAAGCTATGTCTGAGGCAGACATGTTTGAACCACATGATGACTTAGATATAATCTCAAACAAATTGAGATCGATGGCAGCATTTAGAAATGCCGGAAAGATGCGGATAGTGCTGAGTATTAAAGCAGAGCGGTAAGCATCTTCCTTGGTCACCTCTGTTATTTGAAGCTCATTCATTTTGTTATTGGAACTCATTTTTGAATGTCTTGTTCAATTTTGTTGTGTGTTCTTTCCTTAGTTCTACCCCCTTTTATAGGCATAATAGCTCCATCATATGTCTCATGTTGGAGTCCACGTGTAGAGTTGCAACTAAAGTTGGACCCAAGGTTGAAATTTTATGCAACATTCATTATGTTGGGATAATAACCTATTTTCGGATTAGGATTCTCTAACTTCAATTATCCTAACTTCAATGACTTCATACCATATTTGGAAATAATATTCTTCCTCTTAATTTTTATATTTTGTTTAATTAATTAAATAAAACAAATTATTTCCAAATGTGGTATGAAGTCATTGAAGTTACACCAAGTTGAAGTTAGAGAATCCATTTCCTCTATTTTCATCTATACAGGTACAGGTACAAGTACAGTATTGGATAGGGATATTACAGTTAGGATACGATTTAAGACATATTTTGAAAAATTACAGTACGAATGCAACAATATAAGTTCAAATTTTATTAATAAATATTTATAAACAAAATGCAAATAAACAATTTCGACGTTGAAATAGTATAATAGTGTAGTATCCTGGATTGTGAACAGCCTAATGGTTATCGATGAAACCAGAGGACTGATCCCAATCGAATTTTTTTTAAGGATTTCGTAGGATTTTCTGAATATCCAGTTGGGATAATCAAGATCTCCCTAATCAACAAAGTGTGTGATCGTGTCAACTTAGGGATAGAGAAAACGAGACTGGTTCCTCTCCGGTACTAGGTTCCATTAATTTTAGCTTTCAAGCAGATAAAAACATGTGGCAAAGTAAATATTGGATGGTCGGGAATTTAAATAAAAATTAATATTTTTAACTCAATAAAAAAAATGAAAAACCCATCCAGCTTTCCCTTTTCTCTCTATTTCTCGTTCCTCTTCTTCTTCTCAAGAAGAATTACTTCACTGAACAGCAGCAACAGTGGGAAGAGCACCAATGGCACCACCATTTACTTCACCACCAAGAACCGCCGCTACTACTACTCTCTCCATCTCGTCTTGTAACTCTCGTCAACCGCGTCTTCTTTGTACGCCATCATCGTTGTTGATGTTGTGTGTCTTTGTTGTTTGCCGCCGACGAACTTGTGATGGTGAGATGCCACGATCTCGGGCTGAGCTATTCATAAATTGAATCCATTAATATTTCATTTCAATTGAAAAGGGGCCAAAGGATTATGTTATTAAACTTGTTTTTGATTTTTGAGGATTGAACCCATTTGATTTTTATTGAAATCCCAGTGATAGGGGTGGGCTTCGAAGGAGCGGTGAGGCACATGGCGGTGACGGTGGTGACGGCGATGAAAAGGGTAGACTATCTCAGTGGAAGGGGGTTGCCATTGAAAGAGACTGAGTTTGATAATACTTTATTTTTCTTTTATTTAACTTAAAATTGAATTTAAATTATAGTCATTGAATTTATTTTTGGCACGTGTTTTCATCTGTTTCTAGTACTGGAAAGTCCAGTACTGGAGAGGATCCTGATTCATGCTTTAGATTTTTGCCCCTATTCAGTACAATAATAAAAAATTTATTAATTTATTTATAAAACAACACTTAATTACTAAATTAAGAAATAATTCAAAAAAATTTAAATTAAAAGAGTAATTAGAAGAGAACATTTGTAATACTTTCCTCAAATCTTTTTTCAAATTTTATATATTAAGATAAGATTAAGATTACAATTTTGGAAACCGAGTATAAAAACAAGGTTTGATTTTGCTTTTTTAAGTTTTATTTTATCACAAGTTAACTCTGGCAAAAATATGTGAATAGATTAAAAAAAAAACAAATTAACGCTGGCAAAAATATGTGAATATAATACTTTCTCCCTCCCGTTCATAACTAAAAAAAAAAATCCAATAAAATACATTTCCTTTAAAAAAAATAAATAAATAAAGGATTGAAGTTCAATACAATAGAAGAGTGTTTAAGGAAGATTCGAGATTTTGTCAATTTAAGCTTTCTATATTTTTCTTTTTCGAAAGCCAAGCATTTGTCCAAACAACTATTATAAACCAGCTCTCACCCCTGCAATGCAAGATTATTGATATTTTAATTTTTTTATATTAAATATTTTAAAGCAAAGATTTTTTTTTAAATTTTAAAATAAAGATTATTATTACACAACAATAAAAAAAAATAAATTTATCTCGATAATACATTCAGATAAAGTGGTTACAAAAAAAGTAGAAAGAGATTTAGATTGAATTTAGCTGTTTTTATCTTTGGATTTATAGTTTGTATCTTTTTTTTTAATGTTGTTGTTATCTTTTAATATATTATGGGACTTATTTATAGGATTTTAATTTTAATTTATTTATTAAATATAATTAATGATGAGATTTTAATGTTGTTGGAATAATGATTTGGAAAATTTGAATAATCTATTTAACTTAATTTTTTCCCCGAATTTCTAACACCGAGAGGCATTTGCTTATTTGTATCTATCATCACATTAATAATAGTACATGCTTTGGTTATTTTTGTAGTGTAACTCAGTTAGATACCAGGTTTTGAATAGAGTGGTCCTTACTATTAAAGTAAGTATTGTAGAACTTTGTAATTATGGGTCATCATTTAAGATTTTATGAAAATTTAATTAGACAGTATTGTGTTGACGGCAGTGAACAGTGATATACTGAGATGACCTTTAAAAATAATGAATTATTTTTTAAGGACGATAATATTTAACAATGTAATAATACTTACCTTTTTCTTATATATTCATTGCTATAGATAAAACTTTTGCCAATGCAAAATGAAAATAGTGATGAATGCGTGTAGTGGGATTGCAACTTATATGGTGACACATTGGAAGAGGCGATGATTCATGAACAATAAAAAAATAGAGGAGAATGATGAAGAAGGTAACTTTCATGACTTGAGAAATCATCATAACTAAAAAGATATTTGGGTTTATCTTGAACTCAAACATCATCTCTTTGGGTTTATCGATCTTTTTGAGGATAATGATTTTTTTTTAACAAATGAGGATAATGATTCAACATATTCCACATATAGATAATTTATTTAATTTTAAATATTAATTTTGGACAGATAATTTATTTAATTTTAAATTATAATTTTGATTAAAGATGATGTTATCTACCTACAAATGCTCTAGTGCTAGTATTCCTTAAGCGAACAAACATGGTGCCTCGAAAATTTCTCCGATAAATGTGATGCCTCGAAAAGGGATTTTTTATATAAGTATAGTAGATAAAAGATAGAAAATAGCTGCAAAAAATTCATGAGTAATTTTTTTAAAATTTTTATTTTAAAAAATTAAAAAAAAACAGAGTAGGTATAAATGGAATTAAATAAATTTATATAATAATAAAATAAGTTGATTACACAAACCTCTTTAACAACTAATATTTTCTAAAGATAGCAACGTAGGGTGGCCAAGTGGTAGCTCACTTGGTTTCTTGACCAACTGGTCTCGAGTTCGAGTCTTGAGTATGGAGCAACCCTCGCTGGAAAATCCCTACCCCTTAGTGCAAGCTCAGTTGGGTCGGACGGATGAGTCGGATTCTGGATAAACCAGATCCGAGTACCGGTTGGTGTAAAAAAAAAATATTTTCTAATGATCAATCAACACACTATATAGGGATATATATATTTAAAAAAAAAAGTATATTTTATCATCTAAAACTTATTTTCAAGAATGAAATTCTCAGAAGATAAAGATTTTTTTATTGTAGAAAGAACGTGAAGTGAGAAAATTTGTAGATTATACCAAACCAAACAAGTTATAAAAAAGATGGATATAGTGAATTATTTACTTAATTCTATTAAGTAATTAAATTTGATTTATTTTATAATTAAAAATAAAAATAATTATTTAAGAATAATTTATTAGCCTATTTAAACTTTTCTCATTTTTACAATTTTTTTCCTCAAAAGTAATTATCATAAAAAATATAGAAAAAAACCCGTGCAAGGCACAGGCGTAATCTCTAGTTGATTAGTGTGATTGCCCAAACATTGGTAAAATATATAATAAAATGAATGTTACATAACATTTCAACCGTGGGTCCAACTCTACACGCGAACAAACGGGCCAGCAAAAGGAAAAAACTTAAATTTTTACTTACTTTCATTCTATTTTTTTATTAATAAAACACATTTTATTAAAATAAAAAAGAAAATAGTATATGCACTGACAGTATAAAGATTTTTTACACTGTCAGGATATCATCCACCGTTGATGGGTTAGCAATGGTTGACTTGTAAATAAAAATAATTTATATGGATGGTGGTTGATACACCGACAGTGTAAAAAACTTTACACAGTTAGTGCACATATATTAAACTTATATATAGAAACTAGAAAAAACATTGATGAGTTATTTTTAAAATTTTCTTTAACAAAAATATAAAAAGTCAATACAAATGAGGTTAAATATATTTTATATAATAATAAAATAACATGATTACACAAATCTCATTAGCAAATAGGTATAAAAAAATGTTCCAAAAAAATCTCTTTAGCCAATATGTATTTCCTGAAGCTCGTCAATCAATACATTATATAGGGATATGTATATTTAACAATTTTTACATTTTGTCATCTACAAATTTAGGCTAAACTATGTATTTGGTTTCTTACCTTAATTTTCAATATTAAATTGGTTTTTTACATTTTTTTATCATATTGGCCCCTCGTGTTGTTTTTCTATCAAATTGGTCCATAAGTTACTATGCATCTTACATGTGAAGATTATATTGGTTCACGTTTGCATTATTGGAGAGATAAATGACATGCGTGCTTTTCATATTGATTCACTCAGATTGAACAATGATTCAGAGACCAAATTGATAATAAAAAAAATGTGAGGAATCAATATGATTAAAAAAACGTAGAGAACCAATTTAATAGTAAAAAATAAGGTAAAAAACCAAATGAATAGTGTAGAAAAAAATTTATTATCAAGAATGGCATTTTCAATGATAATTTTTTTCATTGTAGAACTAGAACCAACTACACCAAGCCAAACAAATTGGAAAAAATGATAGATACAGTGAAATATTTATTTAATTATCTTATGTAATTAAAGTTGATTTATTTAATAATTAAAAAAAGAATTAATAGTGTGTGTATGATAGCATAATTTTTTTTTATATTGTCAATATATCATCCATCATTCATAAATTAATATTGATTGACTTATGGGAAAAAATAATGCATATATATATATATATATATATATGATAAATGATACATTGAATATTTAAAAAACTTTCACACCATCAATATATATATTAAATTCAAAATAGTTGTTTCAAAATATTTTATTAACCTTTTTAAACTTATCTCATTTAAAAAAAAATTTCCATCAACAAATTAACATAAAAAATTTAGAGACCAACCATTGCAAGGCACACGCGTAATCTCTAGTTTATTAGTGTTATTGCCTCTCAAACATGGTACTACTCTTTCACTTGTAACATAACCCGTGGATTGTACCAATAATATAATTTTTGCTTTAGAATTTATATTTTAATAGCATAATCAATCTTAAGGCCTTATATCTTGACTTATTTTGAACATCAACCTCTATTTTTATGATACTATTTGTAGTGGACCAGACTTATATCCGACCAATATCATTCAATGCCGACCAGTTAGACATTGGAGTAAGGAGCACCGACCATAATCTGGTCAGCTTCATGCTATTCCGAGCTAGGGACACTTGAGTGAATCAAAGGCTTACGGGACCATGATCGAGCACAGGATCTTCATCCTTATCGTCACCAACCACGGTTCCAACAAATCTAAAAACCACTCCTATATTCCCGCACAACTTGATAAACTACGCGATGCAAATCAGGGTTTATCCACTACAGGATTAACAAAGGATACCTTATCAGCACTTTTACTAATCCTAATCAAACTTTCCTCCCTCACGGGCCTTATCATCAGAAAGCCCAGGAACACACGTATCAGGTAATCCCGTATAGGAACCACCATGCTATAGGGACAAAGGTACGTTTTCTCCGAATCATGATCCTCTCCAATACTGGAAACCAGATGAAAACACGTGGTAAAAATAAATTCAATGGTTATGATTTAAATTCAATTTTAAATTAAATAAAAGAAAAATAAAGTATTATCAAACTCAATCTCTTTCAATGGCAACCCCCTTCCACCGAGACAGTCTACCCCTTTCACCGCCATCACCGCCATGTGCCTCACCGCTCCTTCGAAGCCCAACCCTATCACTGGGATTTCAATAAAAATCAAATGGGTTCAATCCTCAAAAATCAAAAACAAGTTTAATAACATAATTCTTTGGCCCCATTTCAATTGAAATGAAATATTAATGGATTCAATTTATGAATAGCTCAGCCCGAGATTGTGGCATCTCACCATCACAAGTTCGTCGGCGGCAAACTACAAAGACACACAACATCAGCAACGATGACGGCGTACAAAGAAGACGCGGTTGACGAGAGTTACAAGACGAGAGGGAGAGAGTAGTAGTAGCGGCAAAATTTTCAAAATTTTATAACACAAAATTTTATAACACTCGCTGACCCCCCAGCTAGGGTTATAAAATTTTTAATTTTATTATTTATTTTTTTTATTTTTTTTATTTTAACTTCTATTTGTGTTTGCAGCTTAATCATGCAAGTCAACAACGATGTCGAGATGAATCATAGTGTATCGGCGGATGA
Source organism: Crotalaria pallida (assembly GCA_037953625.1). Classification (NCBI taxonomy): domain Eukaryota; kingdom Viridiplantae; phylum Streptophyta; class Magnoliopsida; order Fabales; family Fabaceae; genus Crotalaria; species Crotalaria pallida. Next base: position 58,130,794 of record CM075651.1, read on the forward strand.
TGAAGAGGTCGAATATCCGGATTTGTCTAGTGCGTTTGAGACTGACATGGTTTTCCCCGATTGTGAAGCTCTGGTGAAATGGCTTCTTGAAGTTGCATATTCACGGGGACATGTTCTAAGGATCCTTAGGTCTGATAAAGGAAGAATCGACCAGAAGTATAGGATTACACTTTGCCGTGAAAGGTTATGCATATACAAACCAAAAAAGGAGAAGTTGGAGTATGTCACCGGCACAAAGAAGAGCAATAATTGTCCATTCAAGGTGCATGGTAGACCATATTCGTCACTCGGAGGGTGGAAGGTAAGGGTATCTTGTGGGTATCATAACCACGATAAGTGTGAATCATTCATCGGACACTCATTCTCCGAAAGACCTATGTCTGAAGAGTATGAAAAGATCATCACTGTGGCAAAGAATGAAGTGAAGCTGAGATACATATTGGCTACATTAAAGGAGATAAACCCAAATAATTGCACTACATTGATGCAAATTTACAATATCCGCAATAAATGGAGAAGAGAGGTCAGACGTCCGAGAACACAGATGCAACATCTTTTGAAGACTTTGAGGGATGAAGGTTATGACACCTGGTACAGAAAGGACGAGTCCACGGATATTGTGAAGCAAATTTTTTGGGCTGATCCAAAATCTGTTACTCTTTTGAATTCGCTTAACACTATGCTCATCGTAGACAACACGTACAATGCTAACAGATACAAATGGCCTTTTCTTGAGGTGGTTGGGCAAACATCTACCGAGAAGTCATTTACCGTTGCATTTTCTTACATGGGGGCGGAGCAGTATCCAAGCTTCTTATGGGCATTAGAACAAGTGAAGAGATTGTTGAAAGATGATGATGTCATGCCCAAGGTGATTGTCTCTGATTTTGAAGGTGCATTGGTGAAAGCAATCCAGACCGTTTTGTCCAACTTCGGCGCATTTGTTGTGTCAATATCACATTAAGAAGAACATGACAGCACATATGAGGAATTATGTTCGTGATGCCGCTGATGTGCCGTTACTTGAGAATGCTTGGGCCAAGGTAGTCCATTCCAAGGATGAAGATGACTATGAAGCTTCATTCACTCGATTTTAGAATATGCGTTGGAAGACGATTGGTTTTCTTGATTATGTGAATCCGACTTACTTGGCAGAACAGAAGGAAAAATTTGTTGATGCACGGACAAGTAAGCATATGCATCTTGGTAATACTACATATTATAATACATTTAAATTTATCATTTTTAGGGTGGAAGGTGCTCACTCGACGTTGAAGAGAATGTTGGCAAACAACAACGAGGATCTATGCACGTGTTTAACAGCCATGCAAAAGATGTTGACATGTCAACACATCCTCATTATTGAATCTTTCCACTGCCTCTGCCTTATTGGGTTTATCCCAACCGATCAAAACCCCCGTCATCGGGATATGTAGGATAGATGGCACGTCATCCAGGGTGATAGTCATCTCCCCACATGGGAGATGAAACGTGTCCGTATCCTCGTACCATCTATCAACGAATGCTCCCTGATGAGATCAATGGAGCCAAACCGGATGCCTCCACGATTGTCCGCACTTACTGTGGCACGACATCTAATGAGAGCATATCAAATGCATGGTTGTGGCATCGGTTTAAGAGACGATCCTGCAAACATTAAAATAAGTCAAATCAGTTAAAGAAATAAAAAAAATAAATTTCAATAATTAAAGAAATAGATAAAATTAAATTTAAATTAATTTTTGGTCTCGTTACAAATACTTACCCGTCCCTGCTATATTTGTTTCGCCTGGTGCTCGTCGTATGACTTCAACAAAGAAGTATCCCGATGACCCTCAACGACGACGTCGGTCTGTGTTTCATCAGCACCATCATTATCATCATCATCAGAAGAAGAAGAGCGATCAGGAGCGGCAAGGAAAGGTTCTCCTCGCTCCGCCCGTCGCCGATCAGGAGCGGCTCTGGAAGGTTCTCCTTGCTCCATCTGTTGCTCCGCCCGTCGCCGCCTACCCGACACTGTCATATACTCCCTCAAGGGCATCTCATCGTTGTCCTCGTTGTCGTTGACAGTTGTGTTTTTCATCCTCGGCATCTAAAATTTCAAAATACAATGTCAAATTAATAAAATATACAATGCAAAAAAAAAAAAGGAAAAAGAGTAAATAGAAAGCAATGTTGCTAAATCTGGCAAATATAATTGGATAGAAAAAATGGAACTTAAAATTTTGATAAGAGCAAGCTCCAAAAAAAAAGGGTCTCTTTCCTTTTCTTTTATTTCCTTTAAAAAAAATTCTCTACCAAACAGTGGTTACATGAAGAGATATTTATAAAATATACAATGGAAAAAATAAATAAAATTAGTGATTAGTAATATAATTAATATTAATCACATTAGTAATTATTAATGTGTACCATCAAATTAAAAATGGATACTCACGACTTCAAAAATATAAATTATATACAAAGTTTTTAACACCCTCGCTGCACCCAAAGCGAGAGTATAAAACTTTAACTTTTATACTCTCGCTGCACCCTCACTTAGCCCTAAGCGAGCTATCTCTCAACAATGGCAGATACGAAGATTGAAACAACAGACACGATTTTTACAAACTCAAACCTATAAATCATTTACAAACAAACAAAACATGCAATAAACAACCCTAAACATTAAACAACAAAAACCTATAACTATTAACCAATAAATCATGATTTCTAACAACATTCTACAATAAAACTGAAAATAATAAAAAAATAAAACAAGGGAAGCAGTTGTAGAAGGAAAGCATGAGAAGGAAACCTACCTGTGCAGCGGTGGAGAGCAAGTGTCCAATGGCGGTGGAGGTAGTGTGCAATGGTGGAGGAAGGATTGTGCAGCGGTGGAGGTGAGAAGGATGGGGAGATTTGAATATGAGAATAATGAAGGAGTGTGGAGAGAGGAAGAAGATGGGAAGAATTGAATTTGAAATTTGAAAACGAGTGGAAGAAAGGGAGGGATAAGGATGGAATAAGAGGGGGTATTTTGGGATTATTAGAAGTTTGTAAGGTTATTATTGAATTTTTCTTTAAATAAGGGGATCAAGTAATTAACTGGGGTTAAAAAACTAGAACCCCCATGGAGCATGAGGTCTTTTGGGCTTTTTAAATGGGCCCTACTTTTTTGACCCCCCTTGTTAATTAGTTAACCCCCTTATTTAAATGAATATCCCAAAATAACCTTACAAATTTTCTATAATCCTAAAATAACCCTTTCTTATTCCTTCCTTATCCCTCCCCTTCTTCAACTCATTTTGAAATTTGAATTTCAAATTACATCTCTCACACATTTTCACATCAATTTTTAATAAATACCCTTTTTCACATCCCACCCCTTTTTACTGCTCCACAAAGACAACTCCTCCTCCACCGTTTTTACTCCAAACCACCTCCTGTCCTCCTTCACCGTTTTTACAGCCACCTCCTGTCCACAAGCTTCAAAGACACCCAGCGGCAACCTCCTCCACAGTGGCCACAAGACACAAAGCCAAAGCCAACCTCCAAGCACAACCGCAGGCTAACAAACCCACAAAGGTTAGTTCCATCCTTCTCATGCTCTGCTCTCTCTGTTATGTATTTTTTTTTTAATTTTCGTTTTATTCATTAAATTGTAGAATGTGTTTAGAAATCTTGATTTAATAGTTATAGGTTCTTGTTAGAATGTGTTTAGAAATCTTGATTGGATTTTTTTAATGAAAATCGTGTCTGGTTCAGTGGTTCTGCTGCGAAATGCGATTTAGGGATCCCTCGCTTAGGGCTCAGCGAGGGTGTTATTTTTCCAGAAAAATAACACCCTCGTTGAGGGTGCAGCGAGAGAACAAAATCATGCTCTCGCTGCACCCCCAGCGAGGGTGTTTTTTTTAATAATATTAATATTTATAAAAATAATTATTTAAAGTTATATAAAAAAAATTTTAATTTATATTTTCGCAAAATATATATTTATAAAAATAGACGTGTATATATATATATATATATGAGATTTGAATTTGTTTATGTTATGATGTTGAGATCAGATAAGATACAGAGGAAAAAAAAGAAATAGGATAAAAATATTAGTTAATTTAAATAATTAATAATAACTTTAAATTAATTTAAATTCATCCATCCGTATTATGATATATTTGACTGCATCAATTCTCTCATATATAGGAGATTTGAATTTGTTTATGTTATGATGAGATTTATAATGTTTATATTATTGAAAAAGGAATAGGATAAATATTAGTTAATTTAAAAAATAAAATATTATGCTTTGGGTTAGTGACTGTTATAAATATTTGATTTTAATTTTATTTATTTTATTTATTTTTTATTTATTTTATTTTATTTATTTTATTTGATTATTATTTAATTTTAACTTTTTTTTATTTTTTTATGTTTTTTATTTTATTTGTTATATTTTTTATTTATTGCTAATATTTTTTTATTTTATTTTTTATTTTATTTATTTTATTTTAGAGTGAAGACCCACTTTAGTCCCTCATGTTTTTCGCGTGGGACAGTTTAGTCCCTCAAAAAATGGAAAAACATTTTAAGTCCTTGAAGATGTTGAAAAGGGGACAGTTTGGTCCTTCCGTCAACACCGTTAACGCTATCCTCCGTGAACGTTAACACTGGTATTGACGGAAGGACCAAAGTGTCCCCTTTTCAACATCTTCAAGGACTTAAAATGTTTTTCCATTTTTTGAGGGACTAAACTGTCCCACGCGAAAAATATGAGGGACTAAAGTGGGTCTTAGCATTCATAGCTATCTTTCAATCTTATGTTTTTTTTTCTTAACTATCAACAACGAAATACATATACTAATGACTTTAATTCTAAATAAAAGAAATAAATAAAAAAATGCTAAAAAAATAAATTGTTTATTGTCGATAGTCTCTTAACGGTATAAATAAACAAATTGATGATACAATTCATCATTTATCTTTTTTCATTTTGATATCATTTTTTCATAATAATTTCAAATTATATAATTGTACATTTTTTTTCTTATTAAAATATATTACCAAAATATTAGTACATCGTATGTTTTCCATGCATAACACATGTCTACTTACTAATCTACATAACATAAAATTAGCAAACATTCCCGTTCATGGAGGAGTAACGGTGCAAAGTAGTACTATCACAATGGAGCCAAAAAATCCCGCCCAAATAGTACTATCACCCACTATTTTCACTGAACAAACTTCCTTGATAAGCTAACTTAGTCCAAACAAGTAAAATATAAAACAATGGTACTTCTACCATGTGCCAATTTTTGGTGCTCCGACTATTTTTTTTATTTTTTTTATCTAATATATTAAAAAAAATATGCTTTGGGTTTTCTGCGTTCTTTTTATGTGCATGTTTTTGTTATTTGGATTTGAATTATTTTTAGTACATGCTTCTTGACACAGGTAATGGTCCAACCAAGTAAAATATAAAACAAGGGTGCTTCTACCATACATCGGTTTTTGGTGCTCCGACTCTTTTTTTTATTTTTTTATTTTAATAAATATAATATATAAAAAAAATATGCTTTGGGTTTTCTGTGTTCTTTAATTTATAATGCCATTAATTACTTCTTTTTCAAAAACACTTTTATTCACTCTTTTCTGAAAGAGAATTTTTTAGTTTATTGAAGACCCACTTTAGTCCCTCATGTTTTTCGCGTGGGACAGTTTAGTCGCTCAAAAAATGAAAAAAACATTTTAAGTCCTTGAAGATGTTAAAAAGGGGACACTTTGGTCCTTCCGTCAATACCAGTGATAACGTTCACGGAGGATGAAGTTAACGGTATTGACGGAAGGACCAAAGTGTCCCCTTTTTAACATCTTCAAGGACTTAAAATGTTTTTTCATTTTTTTGAGGGACTAAACAGCCCCACGCGAAAAACATGAGGGACTAAAGTGGGTCTTCACTCTTTATTTTATTATTTATTTTTAATATTTATTTATTTTATTTTATCATAATTTAATTTTAATTTTTAATTTTAATTTTATTGCTTTTCTTGATTATTATTTAATTGTAATTTTTATTTTATTGCTTTTCTTGATTATTATTTGTTTTATTGCATTTTATAATTTATTATTTTGACATTGTATTTTGCAATTTCAGATGCCGAGGATGAAGAACGCAACCGTCACTGGCAACGGGGATGACGATGACATGCCCATGATGGGAGAGTATTTGACAGCGTCGGGTAGACGACGACGGATGGAGCAAGGAGGACCTTCCCATGCCGCTCTTGATCCCTCTTCTTCGGATGGTGATGATGGTGCCGATGATACAGAGACGGAGGCCCTCTATGAGGATCATCAGGATACTTCGCTGTTGAGGTCATACGACGAGCATCAGGCGAAGCTTATATGGCAAGGACGGGTAAGTATTTGTAACGAGACCAAAAAATAATTTAAATTTAATTTTATCTATTTCTTTAATTAATTTATATTTATTTGTTTTACTAATTTCTCTTAATTTAAATTGTGCAGGATCGTATCTTAAACCGATGCCACAACCACACATTCGATTTTCTGTTGTTAGATGTCGTGCCACAGCCAGTGCGGGAAATCGTCCAGGCATCCGGCTTGGCCCCATTGATCGCTTCATCTTATAGTGTAGTCGACAGACAATTGATCGGGGCATTCATCGATAGATGGTATGAGGATACCGACACGTTTCATCTCCCATGTGGGGAGATGACTATCACGCTGGACGACGTGTCATGTATCCTCCATATCCCGGTGGCTGGGCATTTGATCAGTTGGGATAAACCCAACCAGGAGGAGACAGTTTCCCTGATGACTGGGATGTTTGGTATGGGTCAGGCTGAGGCTACCACGGAGGCGATGGAGATTAAGAGTGGTGCTATAAGGTTTAGCAAGCTCAAGGAGGTGTACAACAGAGCGGTTGGGATCGGACGATTTGATATTGCGGCCAGATGTTATTTGCTTTACCTGGTGGGTAGCACATTGTTCGCAGATAAGACGAACAACTCTGTTGGCTGTCACCTGCTGTACGCTTTGGAGGACCTCACCATGGTTGATGAATATGCATGGGGGGCTAGTGCACTGACATATTTATATGATCACCTGTCCTTCGCCAGCAAGGCGAATAAGGTCTTCTTGGCTGGCTACATGTCTTTGCTGCAGGTAAACAAATACGAATTCATAATGTTTGATTCATAATAATATTCATCATTTTATTTAAATTCATAATGTTTTATTATATTCTTATGTTTTTTTAAATTCTTTATTTAAATTAATTAATTGATGGTTTATTTACAGGCATGGATACTGGACCATTTTCCAACCATTGGTCCATGTGCTATACTGTCTAGTGATTATGATGAGACCATGCCTCGCGTCTTCAGGTGGAGTCCTCAGCAATCCGTGCGACACTCGGAGCACACGTATCACATGTTTCTAGAGAGGCTCAGTGCTGATCAGGTTGTGTGGCAGCCGTATGACCCCGAGCACTGAGATGTCCGCCCATTCCAGGAGGTAGCTTTCTACTCCGGATTTATCCGCTGTGGCATGATGCGTAGGGCTTATCTGCCTGACAGGGTGTTGCGTCAGTTTGGATACGTTCAGAGGATTCCGATGAATCCACCTGTGGGAAGACCCCCTGCCTCAGCCATTGATCAGAGTTTTGCGGAGTGGCACCTCTATCTTCTGGATGATGATACGAGAGGAGGTCACGTCACCTACGATGGTGAATGTGATCCTCACTATTATGATTGGGTACATAGATTTTCCCACCCTTTTCTCCTATGCACCTCGATCAGGGTGGATCGTCCTGAAGTTACCTTGCTGGTTAGTTCATTCATTACTTGTAAGCTATATTAATATTATATTAAATTTTCATTTTATTTACTTATTTATGTTTTCTTACATTTGTAGGCTCGAGCTCAACGGAGATTTGCTGAACAATCGCAGAGCTTGGAGCCGTTGTTGTCGTCGCAGCTTCCGGAATCTTATCTGGAGGTGGTGAGGAGGATCCATCAGTTGGTTGTGACACCTCTCACAGAAGAGATGACACATGTAGTGCAGACGACTAGGGGTAGCGGAAGGGGTAGGGTTAGGGGAAGGGTTAGGGGTAGACAATGGCTAGAGTAGGAGTTGTCTCTCGCCGTTTTCTGACTTTTGATTTATTTAAATTTATGTTTTATAAATTTGTGGTGATTTTATTTTATTATATTGCTTCAATTATTTGATTATCCATTTTTAAATGTTAATGTTTGGAAAAATGTTAATGTTTGGAACAAAAAACCATTTAATATTTTGTGATTAATATTATATAATTAAACTAAAACCATACAAACAATAATAAAAATTAAATTATAATAACTAAAAGTCGACAAATTTAATAAAAATTAAATAGGAATTTATATTAATCATCAGAAAGTTCATGTACAACACCGTCCCACATTGAAGGAGGTATTAAATCTTTAAATAATGCAAAGTTCATGTACAACACCGTCCCACATTGAAGGAGGTATTAAATCTTTAAATAATGCAAAGCGATCGTTAAATATGGTACCCCACGAAGCCCCAGATTCATCGAAATGATATTTCCAAGAAGGATCAATAGATGGTAATGGTGATCCTTCCTTCAAAAAAACTTGAACCCAATGATTTGGCTTACTATTAGGGTCCAACAAACAGCACGTATCGACATTCCCGATAACCCAAAGTTTTGCATGCATGGGAGGTGCTTTAGTGTACGGTAAAAACGTAACACAAGCTCTCAGATCACGAGCCATCGAAACAAGGATCACATTGTACCTGTTAGCAATTCCATGCATCAAGTTAGTATACGGTAAAATTGTAAAACAATCTCTCGTATGATGATACAACTTAAAAGATGAGACACGTTATACCTGTTAGCAATGACATGCCCCAATTCTGGAAGAGTCAACCATTTATCTTCAGGAACATGATGATGTGCCAGCAAGTGTACTGGGTCAACGAGTAATATAGTCTATGGAAGACCGAATATCGTCCCACAGGAAGTTGTGTTTTTAGTATATTTTCACCTTAATGTAATTAAAAATAAATCCTATAGCTAAAAAGTTGGTTTAAATTAAAATTCAGATTTGAAACTATTAATTAACTAAACTAATAAGTTGCTGAAATTAAATAGAAACTTGAGAAACTATGGGAGAAAAGTGGTTAGGAACGTTGGTTGCATTGTAGGTTTCACTTATTCAACTATAATTTAGATTTTCCTTTAATTCATGGACAATTCCTCTCAAATAGCAATAATTAGATCTCTCTAACGTTACCCTTATTCTCTAAATACTTAATCCTTGATCTCTCAACAAATTACAATATTAGAAAATAACAAATTCAGCACAAGGGAATTACCAAGTCATATAATCATTCAATCATATCTCTATAACTAAACTGATTATACCGTTAATTTCAAGGCCTATTCAAAATCCTAACTCTCGTTAAGAATTAAGAAATCCAAAACATAAAGTGATTAGTTTTACGTATGCAATAAAAACACAATTAACACATGAATTAAAAATAGGAAAACACTAAATCATAAATTGAAATAAGCTACGCCATACAAATTCACCGTGTTCCTAACACGAGGGTTTTAGTTACACATAGAAATAAGAAGAAGAAAAGACATGATAGGGAAATTCATAGACAAATTACCCCTAATTCTTCAATCTTCAATTGCTCCAAATCAACGCAATCTCCCTCTTCAATTCTAATTTCTGTTTTTTTCTCTAATAGGCTGCCTAACCTAATTCTAAATCACTAATTTATAAGATAAAACTAATCCTAATTGAATTGGAGCAAAACTGATCCAGAAGTGGCCCAATTGGGCTTTCTCATGTCTGACACTCAACTTTGGCCCTGATTTTGACCCTGAAGATGGACGAATTTGAGCAAGGCTATTTCTTGCAAAGTTGTAGATCTTTTCCTTAGCTTTAAAATGATACCAATATCGCCTTATTTGGATAAGCTTAGCTCAAGTTATGGCCAAAATACCGAGCAACGTCACTTTCACGCGGTTTGCGCGCCTGGGGCGCATCCGTCCTCACGCCTGGGGCGGGCACGGGTACTGCACAATTTCAGCACGCGCGCCCCGGACTGTTTTGGGTGCTACGGACTGCTCCGAACTCCGTTTTACTCCGTTCTTGGACTGTTTCGAAGCTCTTTTCATCCTCTATCCAAGTCCATCAATATATTTTGCATTTAAGCTCCATAAGTACCTGAAACATACCCAAAAAGGATCAAAACGTTCCAAGGGTTCAAAACTAAGAACTATTTCTAAGAATTAACAAAAAGTCCTACAAAATACTTGAGAAACAAGCTAAACACATAGTAAAAGGGAGTCAAATCAATGCTCAAAACACTATATATTGGACCCAAATCACTCCCCCAAACTTAGCATTTTGCATGTCCCAGGCAAAAGTAAAATAAAATTCTAAACAAAAGACAAATTCCCTAAATCAACATATATATACCTCATCTAAGACTTCGACTCATGACTCAAACACATATTATCACAAACTATTTACACAATCACAAACTAGTTAGAGTAACAAACCCAATCAGAACTCAGGACTAGTGAACACTCTCAACCTCTCAAATGTTTCTCTCAAAAGTGTATAAGGGTCATATTTTCAATTCACTCAAGTTCAACAATGATAATGTGTTACCATAGGCTTGACCATAGACCAAAATCACCACTGAAATTATTGAATGCTTGCATAAATCAAAAGGTCTTATTTTTTGTTGTAATGGGGCCAGGCTAAAGTGCTAGGTGGGATATAAGAAAGAAGGGATAAAACTAAGGGCTAAATGCAAAGCAAATTTCCCTCAAAAATTATGAATGAGCAACTAGTAGTATTACAATGAATCATAACTCAATTCACAACTTTCTTATTCTTCTCACTTTTCAATTTTAATTCCTCTACTCTCTTCCTTTTCACTTTCATTCAATTTATTTTTTTACATCATTTTTTTTTCATTGGAAGAGGAGTAGACACATAACACTTTTCACTTTTTTTTTCTTTTGCATTACATTCCACTTAATTGCTCATCCAAAATTCCCAAGGTACTCACAATAAAATCAAAGCAATAATTACAAGGTACCAAAGAAAAATCATATAATCTCATTAAGCTCAAAGTGGGCAACTAAGGGAACAATTTTCAATGCAACATCTGAAGGCCTCAAAAGCACACCTAAGTGCCTTAATCATTTTCATGCATGCAATCAATCATCAATTTTGAAATGGTCACAGGTCAAGTTCTAGAGCACATTTATCAAAGAGAACACACTCATGAACGAATAGGGGTCTCAATATCAGAATATTTCAATAAAATTCATACCCCTCAATATAAGGCTCAAATCCTCACAGGGCTAAAGTCAGTTCACTAATCACAAGTTCTGAAAGCATTTGTCGAAATAACCCGTTCACAATCATATTTACAGCTCAATCAAATAGAGTGAAAAGTCAATGAGTTTCAGTCCTAAACTAAGTATATACATGCATCAAAAGAGAAAAAGTCCTAAGGTTAGAAAAATTAATTACTCTTGCTAAGGACACAAACCAATACCAATATGGGAGAGAAAATTTAGATCTGAAAAACTTTTTATTTTGTATATACTCCCCCAAACTTAGATGTTGGCTTGTCCTCAAGCAAACTAATCTAGCCTACACTACAAAATAAAAATTAAAACTACCTAAGAAAGCAGGACAATATTTTTGGTGAGGTACAAGTCCCGGGGTGCAATATTAAAAAAATTAAGGCTATTGGGGTCCAAATCCTAAAAATACAAATCTAATCCTAAAAAAAATCTATCCCTAAAAAATAGAAAATAAAAAAAAAGAAAATAAATAATAAATAAAAAAAAATCTATTCTAAAAATAATCCTAAGAAGATAAATCTAATCTAAAAAGATAAAAACAAAATTATAAAAAGATATAAAACTAATCTAATCCTAAAAGATAAGATAAAAAAAAATATCTATTGCTAAAAATAAGATAAACATAAAAAAAAACTTCCTAGAAATAAAGATAAATCTAATCCTAAGAGATAAGTTGGTAGAATCAGAATTTGACCCAAAACTGAACTTTTGCACCCCACAGTCCATGACTTCAGGTTTTTTTTTTTTTTTTTTTTTTTTACAATAAAAAATGTAGACACAAAAAATAAAACTACCTAAACTATCCTAAACTAAAAATCACCTATCCTAAGTGGAGTTAGGAACTTACCTTTGTAACACAGCTTTTTCTTCTGATGCACATGGAGGAACTCCCCCAAACTTATTTACCTGTGTCACATGAACAACTAAAAGTAGTGCTAGAGAGCACCTCATTAGTAGTTACTTATAGAAAATTCCAACTCCTTATTCACTTAAAAAAAATAAACAAAGATTACACTACTACATAATTACAAAAAATTCACCAGGATCCCAAATTCTATGGCTCAACTCCCATGTGATATAGGAATAACAAGTTACTCCCATGTCCCATGGGAATGAGCAGGGATGATGATGAAATAAGGAAATTTTGAAAAGGAATTTAAACCCACCAGGGTCAAAGGGTACATTCCTTACATCATGCATCATCATAGAGAATTTGTCTTTTTCCCCATTCATGAAGGTGTAAAGTTCATGAACAAGGGAAACAAAATTTTTAGGATCTTTATTCATCCATGTGTACAACAATGACTCATGTTGATGTTTTGGAAAAACATCATACAAATTCAAGGGTCGAACATAATTGAAAAATCTTGAATCATCCACACATGCTAAGGATTTAACACAATTTTTAAGTTCAGAAAATTCAGCACGCAAGGATGAGTCAAATTTTTCTACTATTATTCTATCCCCATCTGTTTTGTTTTGTTTCACCTCTTCTACCTCATGATGCACCTCAATTTCTTTTTCTTCTTCAAAATTTTCAGAGAAGTTAGTACTTGAGTCTTGCTTAATGGAGAACTCTTGTACCAACTTTTCTATGGAAGCTTTCTTATATAATTTTTCAATCTCATACTTTTGTACCACCCCTATAATAGATTTCTTATACGCATTGAAATACAATTCCTCAATCTCAAAAATCGAGGTGTTTGCATCATAAGTAAGAAGAGATGAATTCAAAACAAAATTAAAGAAATTTAACTCTACACGAGGCATTATTATACATTTCAATTAAGATCAAAAGAAAGATAAAAATAAAAATAAAAATAGAATTTACTAATAACTACACTAAGTACCAAAAATACACTAAAGAAAACTACTCCCCGGCAACGGCGCCAAAAACTTGTTGGGATTCTGGCAAGTGTACCAGATCGTACAAGTAATATAGACAATGAAGTCCGAGTATCGTACCCAAGGGAGTGACCGTTTAATTAATTCCACCTAATTAATATTACTTAGTGAACGAGACAAAGGATTTATGAATTTGTAAATAAAAACAGAAATTAAAATAAATGACTCTTTGACAAGGGGAAAGGTGAGATGTAGTTTCGATGTAGATTCCTAAATATTCTATAACAAATTAATTTATTTTCCTTGAATTCCGAATTGGTTTTGCAAAATTAGATAACACCTAATGTCTTAGCGTGTTTCTTTAACATCCTACCTTTTTATAATAAAGTTTAATATAAGAAATAGCGAATCTTATAAAATTTTTGACAGGGTTTCCTTTAAAAATTTAATCTTTCCCTTATAAATCAAGTCACCTGTCAGATTCCAGAAATCATTCAATATGATAAACCAGATATAAAAGTTTCCTTTCTAATGAAGTTCCAATATAAATGTAAAGTCCTTGTACACGTTTAAACAAATATAACTTAAAAGAAAATATTTGAATACATTATATAAAAACATAATTAATTGTCTCATTTATGATTACAGAACTAGAGGTTGCATAAATATGACTCTTAGGTCATATATACCAATTACACTCCATCATTTGGAGTGTAATGCTCCTCGGTGGCGGACTTGCCGATGACTCCATTGTGTACCTAAAATGTCAACTAAGAGGGTGAGACATTTAAACAGAAATTAAAGAAAACACATAATAACAATAATAGGATATAAGCATATACACATCACACCAATATATGATTCCATATAGATAGAGTTTCCATATATTTTCCATATTATAATCCAAAATGCACAAATGCATATGATGCAATGCAACTCCATAATCCATAATAATCCATATACCCTTTTCCATTGGTTTCCATTTATCCATATGCCCATAATTCCATATTTCCATATTTCCATATTCCTCACATCGCCCTCCACACAATTGGGAAAAATCAACTAGGAGTAAGTGTTCCCCAACCAATGCTTGCACAGTACTTCACGTGACCGTCCTTCGTACAATTTGGGTTGTTTACCCAAATTGGCTATAGCGGGAACCACTTTGCACTAGTCATGATGTGTATAAGTAACCGATAAAAACTATTATAGTGTGCACAGGACCAATCCCCGACTTATCCAGTACTTCACGTGACCGTCCTTCGTACTGGCTTAGGTCCCCTGGTAGATCAAAGTCCTCTACAATAGTTTTCCGCGATTGTTTCAATAACACAATCTAGTCACTACGACACTCTCGTCCGTCGATTCTATGAACCTTCACGTATCCGTCCTTCAGTCCATAGAATGTTCTCGTATCTTTCCCAATTCCTAACGTCCTTCCTCACTTCTTGATGCACGTGTTTCTACTCATTTTTATATAAATTGAATAGCCAAGCCTTTATATAGTTATATTCCTTTTTAGATATCCTCTAACTTAGGGTGTTTGTCCATGATAATGCAATAATTACCATATATAGGCACAATTCCATGATAGTAATAATGTCAATCATAGTCTATGCATATCACTCAAATTCATAACATATATTCAATTATCCAAACATAGAACCAAACATAATCAACAACCAATCACTTTAACATAAAACCCTAGTGTAAGAAACCACACATAACCCATGCAAATTACAAAACCAATTATGTATATAGTTATATTTCTATGATTATCACTATATCCTTTCTCTAATTTAAGCCAAATATCTCCCCCCTTACCTCTTGAAGAGAAGAGGAGAAATTGGGGTTCACATGGAACCCACTTACCCACTCCAAATCCTAGCTCCTTAGTACTCCAATCCTTGCTTCCAACATATTCTAAGCTCCCTTTATTGATCTTAAGACTCTATGTGGTGGATTGAAGGAGATAGGGTTTTGGTTCCCAATTTGGGGATTTTAGAGGAAGTGATGGAAATATGTGATTTGGAGGAGGAAAACACATACATGTGATGGGGAGATGATTTGTGCGGTTGACTTCATGTTATTTGGTGTGATTTGGTCGATTGGAAGCATTAGGGTTGAGGGAGGGAGAGAGAGCTCACAGAAGAGGGAAGAGGAAATGGTGAAGAATGAATGAAATTCGTGTTTACTGACTTAAATTTGGTTCTACAGAGTCGTGGATATCGATATCCACCCCCTGGATATCGATGTCCAACATCTATATCCCTATGTTGGATATAGATGTCCAATGTTAAAAATGACAGCACCTTCCACACTTCAAATGGTCATAACTTCTTCGTTAACCGTTGGATCTTGTTCAAATTTTGAGACAAACTTCCTAAGACACTAACCTTAACATCCAATGGTGGGTTTTGGGTTTTGAGCTCTAAATATTTAAATCCTAATTTTTCTCCCTATTTAGAAACTTTAACTATTCTCTAGCTATTCTTGGTTCTAATATCTATCACTTGGTTCTTCCTACCATTCTTCACCTCTTAAGTTTACTAATCTCCTAATTAAACTTGGAAATTAAATTAGGGATGTTACAATTCTCCCCCAATTATTGGAATTTCGTCCCCGAAATTCCGTTCAATTTCGTCACATGGAGAATCATCCCAACTAAAAGGTTGCTAAACTATTATACTGGCTGAACTTTGATTCTACTCCCCCACTTAGAATCAGCATACGCTTTTGCATTGGTACGCCACGGACTCTAGCATTCAATAAGGAATACAAGTTATGGTTCGCTATGGTGGGTTTCAAAGCGATAAAACTCTAAGGTTTACTCTTTAAACAGCTAAACATTATAAGAGTCTGGCCAAAGAGACTCTCAATTGGCCTTAAGTTCTAAGATCAGGTGCGATTAAACATTTATTGACTGCCGTACCCTGGACAACCCAATTTACTTTTATATTCTACTTACACGGCAGTATCCACAGGGATCTAATCATAATTAACCTAAGGATACTCTTAAGTCCTATCAAAACACATATATACATTTTCAAGTAAACAGTTATAACATACATAGCAATCAAAAATCAAATATGCACGCCAAATTTTCACATCAACACCTAATTGCAAACTCTAACTTAGGCATTCTCTATTTCCTTCTACCGTAATCCTGATCTACTTGATTCAACCTAAAATTCAGGCCTATATCTACACACACATTTGACACTAATTAAGTATTCCAGAATTTTGCTCAAAAAGAGTTTTTGAAAGATAATATGGTTTCCATGATTTGTTCACTAACCCAAATCAGAAAACCACCTGACTGCATTGAAAAACACATTTCCCAAAAACAAAGATTGACTAAATTTCAAAATGT
This sequence comes from Crotalaria pallida, assembly GCA_037953625.1. Lineage (NCBI taxonomy): Eukaryota > Viridiplantae > Streptophyta > Magnoliopsida > Fabales > Fabaceae > Crotalaria > Crotalaria pallida. The sequence continues at coordinate 58,147,425 of CM075651.1, forward strand.
TATACAAGTTTTCAAATAGTGTCCCTTCACATAAAAGAATCATAATAGTATATTTTCAGGCGAATCGAAGTTTGTTAGGTTCAACTTTGGTTCTAAAACCATTTAGTTAAGATATGAAACACAAAAGTGGAACCTTCATCAGATTTTCTTTAAAAATAGGAAATGACTCCAAGGGACCTTAAAAAAAATTAAAGGGACTAAACTTATACTCCGCCTCCAGGGTTGTGCAAAATTTTCCGAACCGATCGGAGCATGTTAAGCTTGAGTTTTATCCTGTGTTCCCAGCATAATACATACTGGAACTATCAGATCTGTTTGCAAAAGAAAACATCACATTTATTTTAAAGTGCTAACTTGCTCCAATTAGTTTGAAATTTCATTTAAAACTTTTGATTCGAACTTTAAAGGTTTGCACAACACTTCCAAATAGTTTCAATTCTCTCCAAGCCCAAAACTCGGTTTTCTCATTGTATTTAAAAACCCTGATTTCCCCATCAACAGAAATTCATAAGCACAACAGCATATCTAGGGGTTAGCACATGCTCTCTAGGCAAATAAACATATTCATTCATCATTTAGTCACAAACATAACAAAGAATATCAAACACTTCCTAGGGTTCACTCTTCTCTCTTTGCCTGACCCAATGATGACTATTCATCACTAGTTTAGATTCTAAGGAAATTGAGATAAACATCGAACTCCTAGAAGATAGGAATCTATCTATTAGAAAGACATACATCAGACATTCATTACAACTACGCATTCAAATAAACAAAATTTTTAACAATCAACTTTCTAATCAACTAGGATGTAAAATTTTAAATTTTGGTAGAAAAATTTGGGGTGGTGATATCGATATCCCCCTTGTGCATATCGATAGGCACAATCGATATCTCCTGCTGGATATCGATATCCACTATTGAATTTATGCATACTGATAGGAGTTTCGAAATACTAAATCTATTCCTATGCCATGCTAAAAACTTCGGTAAAAAAAATCATCATGTATGGGGTTAAAGTAAAAACAAATGCAACCCTCATATTGTAAAAGTACTTACACCTTTTAAAATCAATGTGGATGTCAGAAATTCAGTTATGAATTTATATATTCATGAAAACAAGATAACCTATTAGAATACATGTACGCATTCCTCAAGTTATGAAAATCGGAGTGACATACAAGAAAACATTTACAATAGTATGCCGATGGAATCAAAACTTTTGAAAATTCTTCTCTTGATGGAAAACTTTTGAGTTCGGGTAAAGACTTAATAAAAGACTTAATCATCCAAGTTAGTTGGTATATTACAATCTTGATACTTTTCTTATAAAATAACTTGGATGAGAATTTGAAAACAACTTTGCAAATCAAATCATATATCCTTGAAAAGTGACATTTCCATCTAACTTCGGGAAAGTTTAGATGAAAGAGTATAAACATACTTAGGATTAGCAACTCACGGAAAAAGGGAATATGTTCTTAGACTAGAAAAAATTTATTTTAGTTCATCGTTAAAAATTAGAACAATCACATTCCCTTTGACTTTGAGCTTGGAAGCTAAGTTTCATTCCAAATTAATTGATGTCGTATGTAAGGGTTCCTATTTAATCGGCACATAACTTCATTAAAACAATGAATTAATTCACCGCCCGATTACTTAGGAATCCTGAAAATTTCATCATACAACATAGCGCTCAATTTGGAAGGATTTCAAATTCTATTCAAAATAATAAAATTCATTTCAAAATATTGAAATTCATTTGAATTACTATCAAGCCCAAACATCAATTAATTCTCAACATTATACCATTACCCTTAGAAATCAATTGATCTCTTGATAGTAGCACCATTTCATAAGTATGTTTTCAAAATAGTTTTATGTTTAAACAAGTTCAACATTCACAATAATAGCAAGCATCAACAAACAACACAATCAATCATTTAGGCAAACACAGTACAATAGATAGCACCACACACCTATATGTGTAACAAACATATATCCTAGCTCAATGCCACCGCCCCGAGTCTCAAGCATCTAATTGATTAAACCTGAGACTAACACTATGCACTATCTTGGGACTTCTGAATTTCTAGTCTATGCCTGCAATTCTAGCAACTATTATAGCTAACTAATATGCTTGATCTAGCTAGACTCTTCTTCCCATACTAAACAACATGTATGACACTTCCGCTGCTCAACTCTTATACAACTTATATACCTTCTAACACCCTTCCTATTCTAATGCCCAGAAAATACATCTAACAATTATTTCATTGGATTCAAGGACTCAATGATGTCATCTTCCAATTAAATGTAAATTTCGAGGGGCCCATCTCGATCCTACATTATATTGGAGATAAAATCATTTTCGTACTACCTGAGTTCCAATCAAATAATAAGTAACTTATCTTTCATTCAAAAGAGGACTTGAAGTTTCACTTTAGAGAAAAGTTTAATTTCTGTCACATTTGAAATAGACATTATTAATTCAAAACTAAGAGTTAGTCCTTCCCGTTGGGGTAGCAATTTCATGCTCTGTCCCGTTGGGAGTTTTCCTTTCCCTTAGTCTCTACCTTCTGTCCATTTCAAAATACAACAAGTTACACTTGCAAAATTTGTTTCATCCTCTTTAAATTGAAGAGACCACATTATAATTACTCACCACGACTCACCTTAAACCAACACTAATAACTATACTAACTCCAACTAGAATGTATGCATAACTGATAATATATACTCCTTAACTAACTATTTATTAGTTACTCTCATGTGGAGTAACACCTTGGAGATATGGAAGTCCATACTCCACTGCCGAGGATTGCAACCATTGCTCTGATACCATAATTTAACATCCTACCTTTTTATAATAAAGTTTAATATAAGAAATAGTGAGTCTTATAAAATTTTTGACAGGGTTTCCTTTAAAAATTTAATCTTTCCCTTATAAATCAAGTCACCTGTCAGATTCCAGAAATCATTCAATATGATAAACCAGATATAAAAGTTTCCTTTCTAATGAAGTTCCAATATAAATGTAAAGTCCTTGTACACGTTTAAACAAATATAACTTAAAAGAAAATATTTGAATACATTATATAAAAACATAATTAATTGTCTCATTTATGATTACAGAACTAGAGGTTGCATAAATATGACTCTTAGGTCATATATACCAATTACACTCCATCATTTGGAGTGTAATGCTCCTCGGTGGCGGACTTGCCGATGACTCCATTGTGTACCTAAAATGTCAACTAAGAGGGTGAGACATTTAAACAGAAATTAAAGAAAACACATAATAACAATAATAGGATATAAGTATATACACATCACACCAATATATGATTCCATATAGATAGAGTTTCCATATATTTTCCATATTATAATCCAAAATGCACAAATGCATATGATGCAATGCAACTCCATAATCCATAATAATCCATATACCCTTTTCCATTGGTTTCCATTTATCCATATGCCCATAATTCCATATTTCCATATTTCCATATTCCTCACATCGCCCTCCACACAATTGGGAAAAATCAACTAGGAGTAAGTGTTCCCCAACCAATGCTTGCACAGTACTTCACGTGACCGTCCTTCGTACAATTTGGGTTGTTTACCCAAATTGGCTATAGCGGGAACCACTTTGCACTAGTCATGATGTGTATAAGTGACCAATAAAAACTATTATAGTGTGCACAGGACCAATCCCCGACTTATCTAGTACTTCACGTGACCGTCCTTCGTACTGGCTTAGGTCCCCTGGTAGATCAAAGTCCTCTACAATAGTTTTCCGCGATTGTTTCAATAACACAATCTAGTCACTACGACACTCTCGTCCGTCGATTCTATGAACCTTCACGTATCCGTCCTTCAGTCCATAGAATGTTCTCGTATCTTTCCCAATTCCTAACGTCCTTCCTCACTTCTTGATGCACGTGTTTCTACTCATTTTTATATAAATTGAATAGCCAAGCCTTTATATAGTTATATTCCTTTTTAGATATCCTCTAGCTTAGGGTGTTTGTCCATGATAATGCAATAATTACCATTTATAGGCACAATTCCATGATAGTAATAATATCAATCATAGTCTATGCATATCACTCAAATTCATAACATATATTCAATTATCCAAACATAGAACCAAACATAATCAACAACCAATCACTTTAACATAAAACCCTAGTGTAAGAAACCACACATAACCCATGCAAATTACAAAACCAATTATGTATATAGTTATATTTCTATGATTATCACTATATCCTTTCTCTAATTTAAGCCAAATGTCTCCCCCCTTACTTCTTGAAGAGAAGAGGAGAAATTGGGGTTCACATGGAACCCACTTACCCACTCCAAATCCTAGCTCCTTAGTACTCCAATCCTTGCTTCCAACATATTCTAAGCTCCCTTTATTGATCTTAAGACTCTATGTGGTGGATTGAAGGAGATAGGGTTTTGGTTCCCAATTTGGGGATTTTAGAGGAAGTGATGGAAATATGTGATTTGGAGGAGGAAAACACATACATGTGATGGGGAGATGATTTGTGCGGTTGACTTCATGTTATTTGGTGTGATTTGGTCGATTGGAAGCATTAGGGTTGAGGGAGGGAGAGAGAGCTCGCGGAAGAGGGAAGAGGAAATGGTGAAGAATGAATGAAATTCGTGTTTACTGACTTAAATTTGGTTCTGCAGAGTCGTGGATATCGATATCCACCCCCTGGATATCGATGTCCAACATCTATATCCCTATGTTGGATATAGATGTCCAATGTTAAAAATGACAGCACCTTCCACACTTCAAATGGTCATAACTTCTTCGTTAACCGTTGGATTCTAGCTATTCTTGGTTCTAATATCTATCACTTGGTTCTTCCTACCATTCTTCACCTCTTAAGTTTACTAATCTCCTAATTAAACTTGGAAATTAAATTAGGGATGTTACAGTTTCTATATTTTAGAGATTAATCTCCCAATGATGTCTCAAGGGAGCCTTAAAACCTAACCCTTTCATTAAGTTCAGTCAAAACTTCTTTTTATAAAATTACCCAATTCATAGAAAACATGTTTGTGCCTATGCAATTGAGTTGTTTGATTAATGACTAAATCCTAAATTCATATGTCTATTCATAAAGGATTTTCAAAAGTCATGAAACAACTTCTTTCATGAGAAACAGATAAGAACAATCAAACACAAAATTCAATAACGGAAAATAAGATTAATTTATTACTAGAAATATTGAAAAGGTTCCATTCATCTACTCCTACATCCCGCCTTTCCCCTTGTCAAAGAGTCATTTATTTTAATTTATGTTTTTATTTACAAATTCATAAATCCTTTGTCGTTGTAGTATAGTGGTAAGTATTCCCGCCTGTCACGCGGGTGACCCGGGTTCGATCCCCGGCAACGGCGCCAAAAACTTGATGATGTGCCAGCAAGTGTACTGGGTCAACGAGTAATATAGTCTATGGAAGACCGAATATCGTCCCACAGGAAGTTGTGGTTTTAGTATATTTTCACCTAAATGTAATTAAAAATAAATCCTATAGCTAAAAAGTTGGTTTAAATTAAAATTCAGATTTGAAACTATTAATTAACTAAACTAATAAGTTGCTGAAATTAAATAGAAACTTGAGAAACTATGGGAGAAAAGTGGTTAGGAACGTTGGTTGCATTGTAGGTTTTACTTATTCAATTATAATTTAGATTTTCCTTTAATTCATGGACAATTCCTCTCAAATAGCAATAATTAGATCTCTCTAACATTACCCTTATTCTCTAAATACTTAATCCTTGATCTCTCAACAAATTACAATATTAGAAAATAACAAATTCAGCACAAGGGAATTACCAAGTCATATAATCATTCAATCATATCTCTATAACTAAACTGATTATACCGTTAATTGCAAGGCCTATTCAAAATCCTAACTCTCGTTAAGAATTAAGAAATCCAAAACATAAAGTGATCAGTTTTACGTATGCAATAAAAACACAATTAACGCATGAATTAAAAACAGGAAAACACTAAATCATAAATTGAAATAAGCTACGCCATACAAATTCACCGTGTTCCTAACATGAGGGTTTTAGTTACACATAGAAATAAGAAGAAGAAAAGACATTATAGGGAAATTCATAGACAAATTACCCCAAATTCTTCAATCTTCAATTGCTCCAAATCAATGCAATCTCCCTCTTCAATTCTAATTTCTGTTTTCTTCTCTAATTGGCTGCCTAACCTAATTCTAAATCACTAATTTATAAGATAAAACTAATCCTAATTGAATTGGAGCAAAACTGATCCGGAAGTGGCCCAATTGGGCTTTCTCATGTTTGAAACTCAACTGAGGCCCTGATTTTGACCCTGAAGATGGACGAATTTGAGCAAGGCTATTTCTGGAAAAGTTGTAGATATTTTCCTTAGCTTTAAAATAATACCAAGATCGCCTTATTTGGATAAGAGTAGCTCAAGTTATGGCCAAAATACCGAGCCACGTCACTTTCACGCGGTTTGCGCGCCTGGGGCGCATCCGTCCTCACGCCTGGGGCGCGCACAAGTACTGCACAATTTCAGCACGCGTGCCCCAGACTGTTTTGGGCGCTACGGACTGCTCCGGACTCCGTTTTACTCCGTTCTTGGACCGTTTCGAAGCTCTTTTCATCCTCTATCCAAGTCCATCAATATATTTTGCATTTAAGCTCCATAAATACCTGAAACATACCCAAAAAGGATCAAAACGTTCCAAGGGTTCAAAACTAAGAACTATTTCTAAGAATTAACAAAAACTCCTACAAAATACTTGAGAAACAAGCTAAACACATAGTAAAAGGAAGTCAAGTCAATGCTCAAAACACTATGTATTGGACCCAAATCAGAACACTGCCAATGTTGCCCACATGTAGTGATTTGAACACAACGTCATAATCTTTGGTCCCAATCAGCTGAAGGTACATTTCCTTGTGTTGCTTCATCTCATGTATAAGATCATTCCGGACAAGCATATAGGATTCCTCACACTGGTACGCATACAAGCTAATCGATCGAAAACCACAATTCCCATCTGATCTCACATTAACAATTTTATCGATATATTGTTGCATGAAGGAGGGAAATTGTTCTAAGTACCGAGATCTCACATTTGCTTGTTGAGAGCTACTTTTGGAGGATTTTTGAGAATTTTGTATTGGAGGTGCTTTTGGAGGATTATTGGAGGAATTTTGGGAAGCTTTAGGATGATTTTTGGGGGATTGTTGAGAGCTTTGTTGAGAAGCTTTTTTTGAAGCCTTTTTTGATTCTTTCTCAGCATATTCCCATCCCGATGGATCACGCTTTGTTGATCTCTCATGATCGCTTGTACGCCCTTTTGTCTTTGCTTTTTCTTTTGGTGGCAACAATGATGTAGTTGCTGGATCCACAACCTAAACAAAACAAATTTAATTGTTAACATTAAAAAATTGATAATATTTAAAAAAATTGTTAAAATCATTATTTGGTAATAGTATAAATTGTTAACCTCTCGAAACATGTTCGTCAAAATCTTCTTTCCTACATCATTGGTACCATTAAATACTCGCCAAAACTCCTCGATCAAAGGAGTTGGGTCGATGTATAGCTCCTCTTTCTTGTCTGTATTGTTGAATGATAGAATCTTCCAATGACCATGAATTGCCGTCAAAGGAATAGGTTTACCACTTTTCCTGTATCTATCAACCTCGCATGCACATGGTAAGCCATGTGTGATTCTCAACTTGCAATCACAATGTTCACACTCATCAAACTTCCCCAGTCGGGTAAAAATAATACTCATTGCTTCCCTTGACACATAATAATGTAAATTACGGAAAAGCGGAATATTCACCCTGTGATCCAATCTTGTGAGACTCTTCTGGAAAGACTCAATAATGAGAGTGTGTTGACATGTCAACATCTTATGCATAGCTGTTAAACATGTGCAGAGATCCCCGTTGCTGCTTGCCAACAATCCCTTCAACGTCGTGTGAGCACCTTCTACCCTAAAAATGATGAAATTTAAATGTATTATAATATGCAAAGAATCATGACAAATTAATACAATATGCCAAATTAAGTAAAAAAAACTTACCGGTTTGTTGTAGTATTACCAAGATGCATATGATTACTTGTCCATGCATCAATGAATTTTTCTTTCTGTTCGGCCAAGTAAGTCTCATTCACATATTCATAAAGACCAATCGCCTTCCAACTCACTTTCCGAAATCGGATTAATGAAGCTTTATAGTCTTCCTCATCCTTGGAATGGACTACCTTGGGCCAAAGAATCTCAAGTAACGGCACATCATCCAGATTACGAACATACTTCCTCATGTTTTGTCACGTTCTTCTTAATATGATATTGACACAACAAATGCGCCGAAGTTGGAAAAACGGTATGGATTGCTTTCACCAACACAACTTCAAAATCAGAGACAATCACCTTGGGCATGTCATCATCATCTTTAAACAATCTCTTCACTTGTTCTAATGCTCATACGAAGCTTGGATACTTCTCCGCCTCCATGTAAGAAAATCCAACAGTAAATGACTTCTCTGTAGATGTTTGCCCGACCACCTCAAGCAACGACCATTTGTATCTATTAGTCTTGTAGGTGTTGTCCACGATGAGCACAATATTAAACGAACTCAAAAGACAAACAGATTTTGGATGAGCCCAAAAAATTTGCTTCACAATATCCGTGGTATCGTCCTTTCTGTACCAAGTGTCATAACCATCATCCCTCAAAGTCTTCAGAAGATGCTGCATCTGTGTTCTCGGACGCCTGACCTCTCTTCTCCATTTATCGCGGATATTGTAAATTTGCTTCAATGTAGTGCAATTATTTGGGTTTTCTTCCTTCAATGTAGCCAATATGTATCTCGGCTTCAGTTCATTCTTTGCCACAGTGATGATCTTTTCATACTCTTCAGGCATAGGTCTTTCGGAGAATGAGTGTCCGATGAATGATTCACACTTATCGTGGTTATGCGACCCACAAGATACTCTTACCTTCCACGCTCCGAGTGACGAATATGCTCTACCATGAACCTTGAACGGACAATTTCTCTTCTTTGAGCCGGTGACATACTTGAACTTCTCATTTTTTGGTTTGTATATGCCAAACCTTTCACAACAGAGTGTAATCCTTTGCTTCTGGCCCATTCCTCCTTTATCAGACCTAAGGATCCTTAGAACATGTCCCTGTGAATATGCAACTTCACGAACCCATTTCACCAGGGCTTCACAATTAGGGAAAACCATGTCAGTCTCAAACGCACTAGTAAAATCCGGATATTTGACCTCTTCATGATCCACCGGTGCACTATGACTCATCTCGTCATCGTTGTTGTCTTGCATGATTAAGCTGCGAACACAAATAACGGTTATAATTTAAAAATAAATAATAAATAATAAAATTCAAAAATTCAAAAAAAAAATAAAATAAAATAATTTAAAAAATATAACTAAAATCAAAATAAAATAAAATAATAAGTTAAAATTAAATAATAATAAAATAAAATTATATTAAAAATAAATAATAAAATAAATAAAAAAATTAAATCAACATTATAATGCTATATATCTTATCTGATCTCAACATCATAACATAAACAAATTCAAATATTCTATATATGAGAATTGATGGAGTCAAATATATCATAACACGGATGGATGAATTCAAAATAATTTAAAGTTTTTGAATCCTAAAAATAACGTCTTGATATTTTTATAAAATATATAATAACAAAAATTTTATATAATATTAAATAATTAATTTATAAATATTATTATAATTTTTAAAACATTAAATAAATAATTAAAATTATGCAATGAATAAATAATTAGAAACACAAATTAAATATAACTGAAAAAAATATTTTTTTAATCACGTTTTATTATATCTAATTCCTTAGCGAGTATCATCTTTATCCCTTAAAAAAAATAATGCTCATCAATATACAATATGTAAAGTTGTTTTCTTATCTTAATTTTAAGTAATGAATGAAATATTTATTATTATAATATTTTTTAATCTCAATTTTATATTATATATATTAAAAAAAAAACACCCTCGCTGGAGGTACAGCGAGAGAACAAATTCATGCTCTCGCTGCACCCTCAGCGAAAAATAACACCCTTGCGTTCACAGAACCACGATTTTTCTAATTTCCAATAAAAACTAAGGGCATGTATATTGTTTGCTTAATATTAACCGCTTCAAACCCATAATGATACAAAAATAAGCATAATGAATCAAGTTTATGATCATAGAATTACCTCTTGATGAATGTTTATTAAGTACTTGCAACTGAAGAAAGTGGAAGAGAAAACAGGTTTTGGGTTGATGAATATTGGAAGAAGTTGCTGTAGAGAATAGCAAAAAATATAGGTTTCTATATACAAGAGAAGGAAGGGTATTTTGGGTAGTTTATATTATTGTAAGGTTAATAGAGTCTTAAACAAAAAAGTGGGTTAACTAAGTAATGGGTGGGTCAAAAAAAGTAATTCCCTTTTAAATTCTCCTCTTGCGGCCCACTCACATGAGGCTCATCAGCTTTCATTGCTGAGATTTGAATTATGGCCCTCATAATTGAGATTTTGGCCCCCATTTCATTTTTTTTTGACAAAAATGTCCTTTAGCATGTTATTCTTTCCGTTCATACGGAAACGAAAAAATTCCATCTTCATAAAAACGGAAATTATCCGTTCCCAGTAAGACGGAAAACACATTTTGAAGAGCAGACACGTGCGTTGAGACTCAGGCTGACAAGGTACAAGATGATAAATTTTGTAGAGACCGAGTTGAGACTCAGGCTGCCTGGCGAATAAGCAGCACTGAAGAGCAGTTGTAATAATAATAGTGGGAAGAGAGGTTTCTCATAAACAACTACTACTGCTTTGGATTTGAAGCTTAATCTTTTTTTTTTCTTCTTCTTCTTTCAATAAAGGTGATACATCTGAGACTTTGGAGAAGGCCAAAGAGAATAGTAATAGTGCTACTATTGCACCTTCTTCTCATCATCCTCCTGCAGCAGCAACTCGTGCTAATGACCCAGAAACCACCTGCCAAGTCAGTTCTTGTTCTCCTTTAGTATTTTAATTTCTATATATGTTCTTCGGTGTTCATTTTATATAATACTTATTTCTGCTTTGTTCATTAAGTCTTTTGTCCATGACTTTCAAAGATCTGGAATCTTACTTTTTCATGGTTCCAACCATAAAAGGTTAATTTTTATACTTCCGTCGGACTAAAGACGGATTTTTTCCGTTGTTTCAAAGATGGACAATTTCCGTTTTCGTGATGACGGAATTTTTCCATTTCCGTATGAACAGAAAAAAAAAACACGCTGAAAGGTATTTTTGCCAACAGAAAAGTGAAACGGGGGCCAAAATCTCGATCATGGGGTCGTAATTCAAAACTCTTCGTTGCTCAATAACGGCCCAATCATGTGTGAGGGAGACGATGCTAGGCTGTGGGACACATGAGAATTGAGAAGGTGAGGAGAATTTGGACTTAGATTCATCAGGATGAACTGAAGCAAAGGTGGGACCCAGAGAAGCTGAAACTGTGCATGAAGAATCAGTGAAAACAGTGTCACAGTTTGACATGTTATTCAAAACAAGTTCCACCTTTTCATTAAAAGCTCCTTTTTTTTTCATCAATTTTGGAAAATAACAAATCTTCATTTATTGCCGACGTATTATGATCGATCACAATTAATATATTGAAAATCTAAGTAATAACATTATTTTTTAAAAAGTGTGTTTTGTTTGAGATGAAACAGATAAGTAGAAACAAAAAGAATACTTATCAACCTCCCTTAAAATTTGCTAAAGGCGTTTCATTATTGTGTGTGTTTTTTTATTTATATAATAGTATCCTCTGATCCATAGCCGAAGAGTAATTCACTCCGAGGTGCAGAGATCACTTAAGTAGGCTTTGCCTGTATCAACAAAGTCTTTTCCATACTCACGATAAGGATCGAACCCTTGACATCATGATTAAGGAACTCAGCTATTTGCCAACTGTGCTAAGCCTTGTTGGTACATTTCATTATTGTTTTGAATATGAACAAATTTAAAATTCAAATTATAACATGCATGTTTGGAATTCTACATTTTTACTCATGCATGTATCCTTATTTTCAATGAATTATTCAATATTTTTTATTTGAATATGAAAAGATATCAGGTTTCAAGAAGATGTATGAAATTTGCTATAAATGAGATGTGTCATTCTAAGCTTAAATTCATGGATTTTAATTTTTTTTTTAATAATGGTCAACTTTGAAAGAAAAATTCAATTACACGTATTATCAGACCCAACAATGTTTTGGAAAACCTTTTATTTATATATATATATATATATATATATATATATATATATAAATGTTTGAGCTGCAATTCATTTATTGGTTTTGGATAATTAGAGTAGGGTAATTTTGAATATTTTTAGATTTGTGGATTGTAGTTGTATATTTTTATCTTAACTTTCTACAAAATTTTGGTTGCATAGCTAATGGAGTACAATTGATTCACTGACTTAGAATTTTTAGATGGATAAAGTCATTAGAATTTATGCTTTGAAAGAAATTTAATCACATTAATTTTAATCTGTTAAAATGTTAAGTACTCCCTCCGATCCTTGTTATAAGCCCCCTTTCTCTTTCACAAAAAGGGTGCTTATAATAAGGACCGGAAGGAGTATTGTTTTTTTTCCGCAAGCAATGATAAATGTATGTAAAAATTACCATGAAATATTTATGTTATGAAAAAAATTATAATTAAATATTTAAGTTCTGATTAATATAAATAAAAACTGTTATAAAATATTTTATACTATATTTGCCCCAAATAATTCCATCCCATGCATCACACGGGTAAATATACTAGTCATTACAAAAAGTTCAATAATTTTTTTTTTAAATTTATCAATTATATCAATATCAAATCTTTGAGCAAGTCAGCTATTTTCAATAACACTTGCATCAAAGATAACTTTAATAACATATTTTAATTTTTGGTTTTGAAATAATCGAGAATAATGATACGAAAATGGAAAATTTAGGTTAGTTATTTTGGAAAAATAAATCATTTGTTTGATAAAATAAACAAAAAAGTATGGTAAACTTTTGCCAAACTTTTCAATTTTGTATGTTATAAGGTTGAGGTTAGAAAAACGTTTTTTATTAAAAAGCATACATTTAATTATATTAAATGATTTCTTAAAAAAAAATTATATTAAATGGTATTTTTAGTATTTATAACAAAATCACTAAGCAAGGCCTACTTTTCACACCACCTTTGCAAATATTCAAGGTCAACAAACTCAATAATAACTAATAAGTTGAAAAAAATACATTTTCATCTTGCTCTATTTCATTAACAATAATTATTTTGTAGAATTGCAACATTATTAAAGTTTTCAATGATGTACAATTTGTCTTCGATTTTTAACACGGTGAAATTTCAATGATGATGTATAGTTTGCCTTTTCTAAATTTAGCCTTGAAATAATTGTCACAATTTATCTATAAGGAATTTTAAGCATTGTGTTTCCTAGGTTATTTCAAAACAAAACTAACATGCATTATGCATCTTTTGTTTTTTTTGTTTGCTTGATGAGCTTTAGACTTCATGGAGAAAAAATATCCAAAAATTTAATAATTAAATCATGGTTTTAAAAATATCTAAAGTTTAAGAATTAAATAATGCTTTTAACCAAATATATTAGTTTGACTTTATCATTTAACAATAATTTTTATATTTGGGCAAGTTTGATGAGGTTGGAACATGTACTTATTACAATCTCATCCTCATCTTTTTAAAGTGTGTTTCGGTGGATTTTCCCAAATCCAATCGGATCGGATTTTCATCACTAAAGTGAGTCAGATTCAAGTTGGTACCAACAAATGTGGATTTGATTGTCATCCCCACGTGCATCTTTTGTTTGCTTGATGAGCTTTAGACTTCATGGAGAGAACAATTGAAATTGTTTAGGTTAAGAAAGATAGCTAATTAAAAAGGCTATTTTGATGATAAAAAAAAGGCTATTTTTAAATAAAATAAAGTTGTAATTAACACGTTCAAAAAGATAATAAATTAAAAGTTATTGTATAATCCAAAATTAATGATTTTAATCTTATCTAAATATTTGATTTATAATATTTTAAAAAAATATACGTAAATATTTCAAATCAATAATTTAGATGAAATTTGAATTATCAATCAATAATTTCTTGTAATAGAAAAGCCAATTAATTAGAAGCCAATAAAAAATCATTACCCGCATCATCACGCCATTTCTAATTCTTCATATCAACCGTAACAAGTTAGCTTGACGCATACGTCACTCTTTTACTAGTACTTCGTATCGTTCATATCTTTCTTGCTTTTTAAGTTTCAACACCATGTCATTAAATTGTTGGCATTAGTCTGGTCGCAGATAAGATGATGGTCTATTGGTCTGGAATCATGTAGAAGTGGGCAGCCATTTGAAAACGAAGAGAGCGTGATTGCCAAAAAAAGAAAAACAAAGAGGGATCGGTAGGTTTAGTTGACCAAAAGGAAACATGCGACACATGACACATTGCAGCCAGGCTGCAATACTTTGGAAACTAGAATTTGGAGAACAATTGAGAGACGCAAGATTGCAAGAGTCCATTTATCATTGTTTGCTTACCCTCCTTTTTAGTATATTTTCTGTTCTCATGTTGGGTTAATTTTTTTAAGGGTATTGTGTTGTCACTTGTTTTGAATGAGGACTTATTTAGACTCTCCCTTAATAATAATAAAAAAACATATTTACATTATTTGATTTATATATTTAGAGTGTTCTTCAATTTAATATTTATCATTACACTCAAAATGCGTTTTTAGAAATGATTTTTTTTTGGGTCCATGACCGGAGTGTCCATTGTCGACAGCAGTGACTAATCTCCTCGTTGGCTTGTAATATTTTTTAGAAATGATTTTGCTACACATATATATTGATTAAACATATAAAGTCTAAACTCAATCTAGAAAATGTAGTATTTGATGTAGGCTTAAATAAGATTTTTTTTTTAAAATTTTTTTAATTTTTAAAATAAAATTAATTTGTCTCTACAAATAATAATATTGACCTATTTTTTTTGTAAAGTTACAAAATTTTAAAATACATCTTCCTCCATTAATTTTACGCTACTTATTGACACATTAACTTTGAATAAAATCATTTATTTTTCATTCAATTATTACTTCAAAAAAGAGTAATTATATGTCTGTTGTCATGTGTCAACAAGTGACCGGCTAACTATGATCGATTTTGCCACATCATCTTATAATTGCAAATAGAATGTATTTACGGAGGTAGAAATTTTAGTAATGATTTAGTAAATTATTTTGGTAATGGTGGTAGTTTTTTTTTTTTTTAAAGGAAAATATGTAATTCATTCCATAACAGAAAATAGTACAAGTAGATCCAACATGACAATAACAAAGCACATATTTTTCATACAATAAAGATTGCTAAAAAAGACTAGATACTCAGCCATAACAGCAAACTCCCTGTGGATCAGGATCATCATCAACATCCAGCTTCGAACTCTAACATCCAGCTTGAGGTGCATAAAATTAAAAAAAAACTGTTTTTAATGAGAATCTAACACAAAATTAGTAACACCTTCATCTTATTTTTTTTTAAATGCCCGTATCTTATTCTTAAAATCTTAAAAAAAAAGTCTTACACCAATTAAATTAACCCACGTTGATAAACCGAAACCCATTTAGCGAATGAATAATTAAGACTTGATTTTATGTTTTATAAAATTAGTTGATTCTTTTTTTTTAAAATAAATTAATGAGCTGATTCTTTAATTTAATACTCCCTCGTCCCCAATCATACGTCACAATTTTTGAAGGTTTATTTGTTCTTAAATATAAGTCATTTTACATTATTTAGACAACATTAAACAATTGATGCCAAATATATCCCTAATGATTCTACTCTATATTTCACATTCCAATAAATCTTTTCACCTTTCCCATAATAATAACTACATCAATTGATCTAAATTACACTTAATTTTATATAGGGGTAATTTTGGAAGTTTAATATATTTTTTGATAACTTTGAGAATAATAACTATCTCTAACTACTTTTCTTAATTTGTGTGAATTGGTTAAAAGTGGCTTAAAATTAGAGACGGAGGGAGCAAGAGTTTTGTGGAGTAGATCTTGAAATGTTTTATTTTTATAGATTTTCAATTATTCATCTTTGACAAAGTGTGTAAGTATGGGAATAGATAAGATTAAATTGTTTAAAGGAGATCATGGTATTTATTTGGTTTTATGCTTGTATTGTTAAGTTTGTGTAAACTTCATTATGCTATGTTAGATATGCAATATTAGATAAATGAAAAGATTTTAATTTGGGGAATTGTGGAATGTATAACATCTGTGGTGGACTTCGCCTAAGGCCGAGGTCACTGATCCCTTGACCAAGCGCATGTCCTCCAAGGTTGAGAACATAACGATTGTGCGTCCCCTGATTACTTGGCCGAGACCAGCCCACAGGGGCCGACCACAGTACCAGGAACGGCCCGAGATCACCCTTCACCGTGTCCATGAGCGTCTCATACGACCTACCAGTACAAGATAAGAACGAGATGTGTAACACCCCGTAATATAATGAATAATAAACAATAAACGTTTGAAAAATGAAACATTGGACTTTAAATTTTCTTTTATAAATCAGAGTTCACAAATAGCGTTGGGGGCTTTCAATTACAATATAATAAAATACACTTGAGTTCCTTTCTTTCGACTGATCCGCTGAGCACTCTTAACTCCAAGCTCCTTGCTCAAGTACCTAAAATGTTAACCACATAAGGGTGAGACCTTTTCACAACACAGTGGATTAAAAGATAGTAAAATGGTATATAACAAAAACTCAAGGATAATAAGTAAATCAAACCATGGATTAACAAAATGTATCATAATCACATATTTTCAATATCCAAATACATTTCCATATTCATTCTCTTTCCAGGTTCATAAAACTGTATGTCACCTCACGGTCAGAGGCCAACATACCCACTTATACATTGTATGTCTCCTCACGGTCAGAGGACAACATACAAACCACATATACATTGTATGTCTCCTCACGGTCAGAGGACAACATACAAACCATATTCTCTTTTTCTTTTTATTTTTACACCACTAGGAATTAGCGCACCTGCTAGGCAATTCGGCACCTACTAGGGACTTTACACCTGTCAGGACTGAGACACCCATTAGGCATCACCCGTTAGGACAACGCAATTAATTACCTTTCCATTAATTATCCATTTTTCACAATTCCAGTTCACATTTTATTATCTTTTTCAGGTGGTTATGCAGTGTATTGATCCATTGGCGCACCGACGCCTAACGGGAATTTAGGACCTAATGGGCAATTCGCCTGACAGGCAATTAGGCCCTAGCAGGCAATTCACCACCTAGCAGGGCACCTAGTGTGCCGGGGCATCCAAGGATCAACTACACTGCATTCCTTTTATTCCATATCACAACTCATTCACAAAAGTCAAGCACAACATACACACCATTCATCAAATACTCGGAGAATTGCAAGTAATATCAAATATTCATTTTCACCACTTTTATCGGACCCAATCATTCCTTTAATTTATAAATCAAACCATAATTTACCAAGTATTTCACAAATCACATATTTCCAACATTCTTCACACGCAAACATTTCAAGTTATATCTATATATAAATTCATTTCAAATTCCAGTTTATTGTTCCTTTTTACATCACATTTCCATTTTCAATGTTTATAAACACACCACCGATTACTCACGTATAGGGTCACATTTCGAATAATCACATATAAAACTCTTAGCGAGCATATCATTTAACAACCATCAACCAATATCACAAATCAATCGCCATACTCAGGTATGTCTTAGAGTACATGGAATGTAAGTCAACTCCCTAGGGTTCTTAACTTCCTACTTTAATATTAATAAAAAGAGAATTTGACATAAACAATTTAATTACTATAAAATCAACCATAAACATACTAATCACCCCTAAATCAACTTTAAATTAAAGCCATTTTGCTACCCACAACCCGGTCTAAGTATTAAACTCAAATCCTATTATACACCCTAACTATCCCTACTTTAATATTAATAAAAAGAGAATTTGACATAAACAATTTAATTACTATAAAATCAACCATAAACATACTAATCACCCCTAAATCAACTTTAAATTAAAGCCATTTTGCTACCCACAACCCGGTCTAAGTATTAAACTCAAATCCTATTATACACCCTAACTATCCCTAATCCAAAGTGTGGAAAAGAGACTCCCCTTACCTGGAAATCCTAGCAATAACGACAGAGTCCCGTTTACATTCGCGACTTGCTCCAGGGTCAAGGTCAATAGCGTGTTGGATCTAAATAGGGACATATAATAAAACTAATTATAACATTAAAATATATATATAAAATAAATTCATTTTTGTCAAAATAATAAATATATATCATTATACAATAAAAGTATATCACTTTTCCCTAAAACATATCTTTATTTGAAAATATAGGAATAATAAAAATATTAACGGATCGTCGAATAAATTACATGGATGGGTAGAGGGAGTTGAAGATGTTATTTACCTAAGGAGGATTTGATATTGAACGGTTGGATCTTGAGTTATTGGACTGAGAAGTTGGTAAAAGACCAAAAACGTCTCCCTCCGGTTTGGCCTCTGTTCGCACCCTCTCTCTCGCACGTAGTCTCTTTCTTTCTTTTCTATTCTTATGACTTATGAGATGGTGCTGCTTAACTGCTTGTGCTTTTGTTTTCTTTGTGTTAACGTGGTGGCCTAAGGGCCACGCCTTTTATTTTTATTTTTATTTTTAATTCACGGGATTGGGTGGGTTACGGGTAGATAGTTAGAAAATAAAATATATTCTAATAATTTGTTCTTATTTGTGGGTTAAAGACCGTAAGTATTTTGCATTATAACTAAAAGTTTGACAATCTCAAAAATAAAATACATTTAGGTAAAATAATATCATATTTTGAATTACTCAAAAATAGATTAAAAATAGTAAAGTTGTCTGTCTAGTTTGAAAAGAAACAATTTGATTCACCGATCTTTAAGGATATCTATTGTGTAAGAAAAAGTATAAAAATTCAAATGTAAATATATTTTCTCAATCTTGATATTAAACTTGATAATATATAGTATTTAAAATTTTGAAGTAGAAGATTATTATATATAACTTAAATTAAACCGGTAATATATTAAACCAGTTCAGAAGCTAAAAATAAAACAACCTTCGAATACTATGAAAATTCACAAGGACGCTCAAAATATTAAGTTAAACATATTTTTCTGAAGAAACTATTTAAAAAATGCCTCTAAGGCTTGTCACTTGAGCTCCCTGTCAAAATGTTAATTAAACTAAATAAAAGTATTACTTTATTTTTAGAAAACGTATGATAACAAATTTATACTTATTTTGACTAGAAAACATATTTCAAATATAATGATGAAATCAGAATTTTATTCCGAGACTCAAATCTTGAAAACATCATATTAAATCATTTAATTATTTTACTAGAGGTATTAGAAATAACGGGATGTTACAATTCTCCCCCACTTATTGGAATTTCGTCCCCGAAATTCCATTCAAAATCCTTAAATGGAGAACCATCCCGAACAAGGGTTTCTTAATTACGATACTCACTTCCTTTGGTTTTACTCCCCCACTTGGAAATTGGCATACCATTCTGCATTAGTACGCCACTAAGCTCTTGCACTCAATGAAGAGTACGAATTTATGGTTTGATTTGGTTAGTCTCGACGCGAAGACTCTAACAGGTTCTCTAAGATTTACTCTCCTTATGACTAACATTTCAAGAGTCCCACTAATAGGACTCCCAAAATTCGGGTTTTGCTTCCCAAGGAAGTCGGAAATGGTTTCTAAGATCAACTGGGTTTCCTCCGGAATTTTATATCAGAGGTTTGGAAAGGGTATTATTAGGCCCTAAACACTAATACCCTCAAGGGTTTGATTATAGCCTAACCCCAAAACATACAACCTATCCCCTACTCCTAAATCCTAGTCAAGCACATTCATCAATTAGGCAGTTATAAATCACATACGCATCATACACAATTCAAACATATGCAACAATAATTCACAACATCATATACTTCAAACACAAGCATTACTCAATCCCTACCTCTTCCTAACTTAGTCATTATCTATCTAGCCTAACTTAGGGTAAATCTTCATCTATCCACACAATCTTAACAATCATCACATATATGAAAATCGGTTTAAGAAAAGGGTTCGGGGAATAGGATTACTGAAGGTAATAAAAATACATTTTCATCACTTCATTTTCCTGATGTTTTGAAATTTTCCAAGTAGTGTCCCTACACAAGAGTATCATGATAAGTTTTCAAGTCACTCAGAGTTCATTAGGTTCAGTTTTAACCCTACGACCATTTTGCCAAAGAATTGTAATTGTCGAGGCTAAACCTAAATCAGATTTGTTTGAAAATTAGTAATTAAACTCTGGATGGCCTCAAAACTTTAAGGGACATCACTTGTACTTAGCCAAAGGTTGAGTAAAAATATCGAATCGACCGGAGCACGTTAGATTAAATTTGTTCAAAAACACTAACTTGCTCCAATTGGCTTGAGATTTTACATGGAACAATCATTCAACCTTAGGGGCTTGTATATAAAAATGTTTAAGTCAATCAAGTATCCCCAGCCCAAAACTCAGTTTTCCACTTTATGTAATAAAAACCCCGATTTCCCAACAAACACCTAATCACAATCACATACACACGACAAAATCTTTGGTTTAACAATCTCTACGTATGAGGATTAAAATTTAATAAATAAGATCCCATACAATAAAAGCATTTAGAAATGCATTTGTGTACTTCATCATAAAGGACTACCTTCATCTAATTTCGTAAGAACCTAGATGAAGGAGTGCAAACTTGTACAAAATTTATCAGACTTAGAGAAAAAGGAATATGGTTTTAAATTAGAAAATTCAGCTTAGTTCATCTTCAAAAATTGGAACAATTACATTTCCTTTTACTCCAAGTTTGAAAATTGAATATCATTCCGAATCACCAGGTGTCGCTTATAGAGAGTTCCTATTTAATCGACAGGTGACTTCTTTAAAAACAAATGAGTTAATTCCCTGTTCGATCACTTAGGAATTCCTTGCTTTCTTTATTACTTTCTTAAAAATTTGTCGTGTGACTCCACGATTCGTTTGGAATGATTGTGATTCGGTGAAGCACTTTGAAATTCATTTTGAACACTTATATTACCAAACAAACAGTCATAAGAATATTCACTCACAATCATCAAGTAGGATTCAGGTTCACATATAGCATCAAGCACCTACATCAATCAAACATACACCACTATGCACAAATATCAAACACACATATGCAACAACAACGATCAACAATCAACATGTATACATATATACACATATACTAATAACAACCTAGGCGAAATTCGGGTCGAGAACCTCTCGATTGAATTTAAAACCCCTTTTTCGATTAAGTACACCTCTTTTCATTTATAAAAAAATTTATTGTTACACTTGGGGTTCAAGTCCAATCGATAGGAGCTCCATACATATCTTTCATTTAGTATTAAGGTTATCGAAATCAAATTAGGGGTGGAATCACTACAAGTTCAACATAAACGTTTTTGTTTCTCGTGGATCCTAATCTAGTCGATGTGAACTAAATCACTCGTTTAGATTAGTATCTAGTCAATCAACTATTTTGATTTTCATAGTTCCACCTCTAACCTTTGTTCGCTTACTTTAACACTAAACTATTCCACAACTAAACACATTTCGAGGACCTTTTGATTGAATTCAAACCGCTTCCCAAATATGGTAAAAAGTTTCTTTTATACTTGCAATTCAAATTGGGATAGTTCAGCGGTTTGAATCTGATCGATTAGTTCTCAATTCCTATTTTCCATTTGATGTCATAGTCACTTGAATTAAGATTAGCTACGGAACCGACCGTTAATTTAATTTAAACATAATTTTCCGTTCTCTTAGATACTAATCTAATCGACGTGAATTTAATCACTTGGTTGGATTAGTATTGAAGTCATAACTCATTTAATCCAGGCGGTTCCATTTCTAATCACCGTCCAATTACTTTGACACCAAACCACTCATCGAGCACACATTCAATTATACACAAACAAACATAAAAGAGCAACAAAACAAAAGAACTAGCACTAAGGTTTCATACATAGGAAATCGTTTACTAATTCACAATAGTGCACAAACTCTTGAATTTCGATGACTTCACCTCCCAATAGATATAATGTCGGATTGGCCATTTCCAACACTACATTTAATCGGTGGTAGTAGTCCTCGCAATTCAGTTGAATTCCTGTACTACATGCTCAAATGCATTGAGATTAATTAGATTTACTTTGTATGAAACTTTAACTTTCGATTAGTCCAAAAACTCAACATTTACACTCTCGACTAATCATGTTCATACCGCTTAGGTTTCATGTTTGCAATTGGGTGAATACTCAGAATATCCAATTCTTTGAATCACTAAGGGATCCTGCTTAGTTTCCAAAGAATTCGATTCTCTTCCGTTACCGTAAATAATTTCTCTTACATTGTCAATTGTCAGTATTCCCAATGCAAACATAAACCTATTCAGTTCATTTCAAATATACTCAACAATAGTATCAAACATATACCAATTCACTTGACATTCAAAAGTTTTCACTTGTATGGGTCTCACCTCTGGTCAAGAAGCTTGAGATGAGAGTGTCGCAGCGGGATCAAGATTACTTTCCCTCAGGTCGAAAGGAAAGAATTGCTCTGATACCATAAATGTAACACCCCGTAATATAATGAATAATAAACAATAAACGTTTGAAAAATGAAACATTGGACTTTAAATTTTCTTTTATAAATCAGAGTTCACAAATAGCGTTGGGGGCTTTCAATTACAATATAATAAAATACACTTGAGTTCCTTTCTTTCGACTGATCCGCTGAGCACTCTTAACTCCAAGCTCCTTGCTCAAGTACCTAAAATGTTAACCACATAAGGGTGAGACCTTTTCACAACACAGTGGATTAAAAGATAGTAAAATGGTATATAACAAAAACTCAAGGATAATAAGTAAATCAAACCATGGATTAACAAAATGTATCATAATCACATATTTTCAATATCCAAATACATTTCCATATTCATTCTCTTTCCAGGATCATAAAACTGTATGTCACCTCACGGTCAGAGGCCAACATACCCACTTATACATTGTATGTCTCCTCACGGTCAGAGGACAACATACAAACCACATATACATTGTATGTCTCCTCACGGTCAGAGGACAACATACAAACCATATTCTCTTTTTCTTTTTATTTTTACACCACTAGGAATTAGCGCACCTGCTAGGCAATTCGGCACCTACTAGGGACTTTACACCTGTCAGGACTGAGACACCCATTAGGCATCACCCGTTAGGACAACGCAATTAATTACCTTTCCATTAATTATCCATTTTTCACAATTCCAGTTCACATTTTATTATCTTTTTCAGGTGGTTATGCAGTGTATTGATCCATTGGCGCACCGACGCCTAACGGGAATTTAGGACCTAATGGGCAATTCGCCTGACAGGCAATTAGGCCCTAGCAGGCAATTCACCACCTAGCAGGGCACCTAGTGTGCCGGGGCATCCAAGGATCAACTACACTGCATTCCTTTTATTCCATATCACAACTCATTCACAAAAGTCAAGCACAACATACACACCATTCATCAAATACTCGGAGAATTGCAAGTAATATCAAATATTCATTTTCACCACTTTTATCGGACCCAATCATTCCTTTAATTTATAAATCAAACCATAATTTACCAAGTATTTCACAAATCACATATTTCCAACATTCTTCACACGCAAACATTTCAAGTTATATCTATATATAAATTCATTTCAAATTTCAGTTTATTGTTCCTTTTTACATCACATTTCCATTTTCAATGTTTATAAACACACCACCGATTACTCACATATAGGGTCACATTTCGAATAATCACATATAAAACTCTTAGCGAGCATATCATTTAACAACCATCAACCAATATCACAAATCAATCGCCATACTCAGGTATGTCTTAGAGTACATGGAATGTAAGTCAACTCCCTAGGGTTCTTAACTTCCTACTTTAATATTAATAAAAAGAGAATTTGACATAAACAATTTAATTACTATAAAATCAACCATAAACATACTAATCACCCCTAAATCAACTTTAAATTAAAGCCATTTTGCTACCCACAATCCGGTCTAAGTATTAAACTCAAATCCTATTATACACCCTAACTATCCCTACTTTAATATTAATAAAAAGAGAATTTGACATAAACAATTTAATTACTATAAAATCAACCATAAACATACTAATCACCCCTAAATCAACTTTAAATTAAAGCCATTTTGCTACCCACAACCCGGTCTAAGTATTAAACTCAAATCCTATTATACACCCTAACTATCTCTAATCCAAAGTGTGGAAAAGAGACTCCCCTTACCTGGAAATCCTAGCAATAACGACAGAGTCCCGTTTACATTCGCGACTTGCTCCAGGGTCAAGGTCAATAGCGTGTTGGATCTAAATAGGGACATATAATAAAACTAATTATAACATTAAAATATATATATAAAATAAATTCATTTTTGTCAAAATAATAAATATATATCATTATACAATAAAAGTATATCACTTTTCCCTAAAACATATCTTTATTTGAAAATATAGGAATAATAAAAATATTAACGGATCGTCGAATAAATTACATGGATGGGTAGAGGGAGTTGAAGATGTTATTTACCTAAGGAGGATTTGATATTGAACGGTTGGATCTTGAGTTATTGGACTGAGAAGTTGGTAAAAGACCAAAAACGTCTCCCTCCGGTTTGGCCTCTGTTCGCACCCTCTCTCTCGCACGTAGTCTCTTTCTTTCTTTTCTATTCTTATGACTTATGAGATGGTGCTGCTTAACTGCTTGTGCTTTTGTTTTCTTTGTGTTAACGTGGTGGCCTAAGGGCCACGCCTTTTATTTTTATTTTTATTTTTAATTCACGGGATTGGGTGGGTTACGGGTAGATAGTTAGAAAATAAAATATATTCTAATAATTTGTTCTTATTTGTGGGTTAAAGACCGTAAGTATTTTGCATTATAACTAAAAGTTTGACAATCTCAAAAATAAAATACATTTAGGTAAAATAATATCATATTTTGAATTACTCAAAAATAGATTAAAAATAGTAAAGTTGTCTGTCTAGTTTGAAAAGAAACAATTTGATTCACCGATCTTTAAGGATATCTATTGTGTAAGAAAAAGTATAAAAATTCAAATGTAAATATATTTTCTCAATCTTGATATTAAACTTGATAATATATAGTATTTAAAATTTTGAAGTAGAAGATTATTATATATAACTTAAATTAAACCGGTAATATATTAAACCAGTTCAGAAGCTAAAAATAAAACAACCTTCGAATACTATGAAAATTCACAGGGACGCTCAAAATATTAAGTTAAACATATTTTTCTGAAGAAACTATTTAAAAAATGCCTCTAAGGCTTGTCACTTGAGCTCCCTGTCAAAATGTTAATTAAACTAAATAAAAGTATTACTTTATTTTTAGAAAACGTATGATAACAAATTTATACTTATTTTGACTAGAAAACATATTTCAAATATAATGATGAAATCAGAATTTTATTCCGAGACTCAAATATTGAAAACATCATATTAAATCATTTAATTATTTTACTAGAGGTATTAGAAATAACGGGATGTTACAAGATGACTCAGCGTTCTTATCCCAATACAGCTCATATCCAGGCTAGCCCTAATGGGCCTCCACCCTTGGCCCATAGGGGACACAACCACCCCTATAAGTAGTACCGTGCTACATGGGGTTCAAGCACGTCTTCTAACCCTAATTAGCAGCTGACACACTCTGTGATTAGGGCAACTCCTGATATCCCTGCTGGATATTAGGAGAACATCAAGATCAAACAGCAACCCTAGATTGTGGCCGCCATTTGACCATCTCTAGGTCTCACTGGTCTTCTACGATCTAGGACATTACAACATCTGATATCTATTTTTGGAGGTGGAGATGTGTGCAAGTTTAAGATCAAAATTGAAAAAAGAACTTCCCACCAAAGATAAATGCTTATTGAGTATTTATTTTTATATACATGTAAATCATCTTTATGAAAAAGAAGTCTATATTAATTTATCATTTGAAAAAATAAAAACAAAATCTATACATAGATAAATGTTTAGAAAAAACAAAAAATTAAAATTCGTTTTATAGTTAGAGATGGAGGGAGCAAGAGTTTTGTGGTTTAATTGATGGATGTCTATTGTTGTAAGAACTACAATCGGTGGGTGAGTTAACTAAACAACACTAACACCTAGACCGGGGGGGGGGGGGGTTGAATAGGTGTTTAAAGAAACCTTGAAAGATTTTCGAATAAAACAAATCGAAACAATTAAAACGAATGATTTTCACAAAATCTGCAGCTGTTAATCGATTAATATAAGCCACTAATCGATTAATGCCTGAGAGCTGATTTCAGTTAATCGATCAGCACCTTGAGTTAATCGATTAAACACTGTAGAAAACTGAAAAATCACTTTTCAAACGAAAACGAAAATCAATCAATTAACATAGAATATCATAGATAGCGCGGAATTGATTAACACCAAGTTTGTTAATGATTACCTAGGTCATGAAAAAGGTTTTCCCCAAATCAATTTGAACTATTAAAACCTATTTCATTCAATTATTAGAAAATCAATCTTTTCTAGGTTTTCAATCAAGAAGAATTCAAATATGCAGAAATTAAAAGATTATTAAGGGATAGAGATACTGCACAGAGATTTTATACTAGTTCACTCTCCTCTACTGAGAGCTATATCCAGTCCCCTCTTACACAAGAGAGATTTCACTAAGGAATTAGAATTCTCAAATTACAAGTAATCCGTGTAACATCCCCAATTTTATCAAATCATTAGGTGCCTTAGTTAATCGAATTTTGATAAGTGTAGTGTTGTGTTCAAGTCTTTGATTTTGTTTAGAGGTGCTAAGAGATATTTAGAGTGTGTTTATAATATAGGATTTAGCTAAGGGTAGGTTTACATGAGGTAGAATTAGCTTAGAAATGAGTTTTAGAATGGTTATTCGAGGATTAAGAACATAGGATCTTAGAAAATTAGGAATAAAATATTCATAGATCTAAACGCAAATCCCACCGTTGGATGTGAATATTAGTGTCTTAGGAAGCTTGCCACAAAATTTGAGCAAGATCCAACGGTTAACGAAAAAGTTATGACATTTTGAAATTAGCAGAAGTTGAATTTTACTCGCTCCAGCGAGTTTCTACTCGCCCAAGCGACTTTTCCACAGAAAGTTTGGTCTGTTTGCTTTCCATTTTCGCTCAAGCGAGAAGATTAAGGGATAGAGTTACTGCACAGAGTTCCATCTCTGAATG
This sequence comes from Crotalaria pallida, assembly GCA_037953625.1. Taxonomy (NCBI): domain Eukaryota; kingdom Viridiplantae; phylum Streptophyta; class Magnoliopsida; order Fabales; family Fabaceae; genus Crotalaria; species Crotalaria pallida. The sequence continues at coordinate 58,175,083 of CM075651.1, forward strand.
TTAAAAACACGATTTTCCCTTCATTTTTTCATAGTTTCTTCCCCTATCTTCCACGAGTTCCATCTCCCTCTCAACCCTAACGTTTCCAATCGACCAAACCACCCAAATCCACATGAAATCAACCTCATATATCTCTTCCCCATCATCTTTTAATGGTTTTCCCTCATAGAAATCACATATTTCTCCCTCTTTCATTCAATACCCAAATCACCTCTCAAAACCCTAAGTGTGCAATCTCTTTCATAGAGCCTTACAATCATTCAAGGAGTCTTAGATTGGGTATGAGGACAAGGATTGGAGTGCTAAGGATCTAGGAATCGGAGTTGGTAAGTGGGTTCCATGAGAACCCCAATTTCTCCTCTTCTCTTCAAGAGGTAAGGGGGAGTACTTTGGTTCTAATTAGGGAAAGGATTTAATGATAGTAATAGGGTCATAGTTAGATGTATTTTGATATGTGTATGTTTGATTTGTATGTTGATATTGTTATGATTGAATATGAAAGCTTATGTGATGAACTTAGGGTTTTTGTTAGTAATTGATTTTTATAATTGTTATTGAATTAAATGATTGAATGAATGATATGGCCATGATTATTATTGTTGTTATGTGTGATTGTTATTATTTATAAAGTATGGCCAAATCCTAAGTTAGAGAACCCAACCCAATGGATATAAAGTATTAAAGGTTTGCTTATCAAAATCAACCTAAAATGAACTAGAAACACGTGCATTGAAGGAGTAAGGTAGACCTTAGGGGTACGGGGAAAAACATACGTCGTTTTACGATTGATGAAGGAAAAAGTAACTAGATTGTGTCATTGAAACAATCGCCGAGAATTGTTGTGGAAAACTTTGATCCTGCAAAGGACACAGGTTCGCCACCCGTGTTGGGGATTGGTTTTATGCAACCATAACAATTCTGTCAGTTACTTTGGATTTTCGTGGCCAGTTGAGGGTGATTTCTGCTAAAGCCAATTTGGGCGAATCAATCCAAATTGAATGACGAACCCTAAAGGGGTGAAGTATTGTGCAAGCTAGCATGACGAACCCTATAGGGGTGAAGTGCGGTATGACGAACCCTAAAGGGGTGAAGTACTTTAGGTTGAGAAATGCTTACTCCTGGTCGATTTTTCTCCAGAGTGGAGGGTGAAGTGTTGTGAGGATTGATAAAGTGTTATTGGTATTGGAAATGGAGAAGTGCATTCATTGTTATAATGGGTTTAATTCACTGAATCCTATGATAGTGTTAAAGTGTTAAAGTTGATAAAGTTAAATGGTATAGTGTTACATTGGATTCAGGAATTAAATCATAATGGTATAAAGTGCATTTCATACTCATATGTTTGAGAATAAAAGCATTGTTATGTATTGGTATTGTATAAGGAAATGTATTGGTATAATGTAATAAAATAGTTAAATGTTAAGGTATAGGAATTGTATAGTTAATTGGAATAATATGAATATGAATATATGTGTGTGGGTATGTCTGGTTATGCTTTATTACTGTTATTTTAAGTGTTTTCCTTGATTATTATTCAAATTACTCACCCCTTAAGTTGACCATTTTAGGTACCATCGGAGAAAGACGTTCATTGCTTCCGCACCGAGAAGGTATACTCTCGCTTAAAGAGAGTATATTATTGTTGTGACCTCCTTGGTCTCATTATTATTGTTGCAACCTTTCTAGGATAATGTAATGTAAAATGTATTATTAATTAAAGTTGTTTTAAGTGTAAACTTTTTATTATAAGTTAAATATACTCTTATTTTGTGAAGAGGACTTTAAATGAAACTTTTAATTCTATTGAATGTATAAATGGTTGTGAAGAATATGAGGATATCCTTTTATAAATTATTTCAAAGTAAGTCACAACCACTTACAATGTAATTATAGTTTTGTAATTGTTATAAACTGTTCTGGACTGACAGGTATAAAGTTAACTTGGGGAAAGTCCATATTTTAAAGTAAACTCCGCCAATTTTTTTTTTATAAAACCCCAAGCATTTTAATATTAAATCACTATAAAAAGTAATATATTTTAAAGTATAAAAGTTAGGATGTTACATTATGGTATCAGAGCAATGGTTGCAATTCTCGGCTGTGGAGTATAGATTTCCTACTCCCAAAGGGTTACTCCACATGAGAGTAACTAACAAGTAGTGAGCTAAGTAGTCTATTGTAATAGTTTATGCATGCATATCTAGTTAGAGTTAGCATAATTTAGTAGTAGTGAGGGAATAGTCCTAATGATATTTTAGTAATTATCAGTGTAGTAGACTTATAGTAGACCGAGCGTCGACCGACCGAGAGCCTCATTACCCTTACTAGTATGATACTGATACAGGGCCAACGATCGGATACTTACACCGAGCAAACTGGGTTTCTACATGTAGGTCACGTACCGATGAGGTTAACACCGAGCATAGGACTTTCAATCTGATCCTTATCGTTTACAGCCTCATCAAACCGTAATTACTCCTAGATTCCCACGACTCTTGGTTAGATAAAACAACATTGGATAAGGTCTATTACTTACAGGATTTATGGATATGATCTTATCATAACCTCTACAAATCCTACTTGAATTCTACCTCTACAGAAGGCTCATCAAAACGGCCCACGACACACAGGTAATCCCCTATAAGAACCACCATGCTATAGGGGCTAAGGTACGTCTTCTCATCCCTAAGTTGACACTAGCACACACATTGTTGACTAGGTAGAACCTGATTATCCCAACTGGATATTCAGAAATCCTAAAAAGTCCTATATTAACATCTTAGTTGGGATCATTCTTCAAGGCTCTTCCATAGCTTTAAGGTTGATCTTGGTTAAGGACACGACATTGGCGCCGTCTGTGGGAACTGAATAACATATCATTCCCACCACCACCATGGTTACCACCAGAAGTCAAGTTGGTGACCTCCGTGACCGCATCACCCGCACCCGTGGCAGGCCCAGAAACGCTGATAACAACAACCCGCAGCCTCATTCTGCGGGTGATCTGCGTGATGTTCTCAACCATAATCGTGTAGATAATGGGCAACCGCCACGAACCTCCCATTCTGGGGCAGGGAATAATTCCCAGCCACCAAACCATCCATAAAGTCATCCACCCCCTCATCGTAGCCATAATCGTAGTAATAATCACGCTACTCACTCCCAAACACCACAATCTTCCCATCCTAGGACTAGAAGTAATCCCCAACAACTCCAAGTTTTACGAACCATACTGCCTCCACCACCACCACCACCCTCTCCTACACCGCCTCCCTCCACCCATGGTGATTCAAGTAGCATAGCCCCAACCACCCGAAACACATCCAGGACCACTGGAACCCGAGCACATCATGGCCGACATACTCAACGTACCCCTCCTATCCCAACCAATCCCGACCACATAAGTTCAACACCTAGAACCAGATTGAATCCAGGAAGAACTGCTCCTGGAAATCCTCATCATAGCCATTCCATCGGCAGGTCCTATGCAACATCTGCATCTGCTCGGGCTCGGGAGCAAGAGATGATTAACATTCTAAACAGACAAACGGCTCTAATTGAACAACACGGTCGGGCTATTGCCGACCTTCAACAGCAAGCTATGGCAAGGATTGCACAGAGTCAACCGACCACCATACTACCCCAAAATACAATGCCTCAAACCATGGACCCACAACCACTCCCGGTAATACAGCTCCCCCACCACAAAATACCCATACTAACCCTACCATGAACCAGGATCAGGGTGATTTTCACCCTGGTCATCCCTTTACTCCATATATTATGGCATTCCAAACTCCTCAAGGTTACTTGGGCCCTTCTAACGTACCACATTATAACGGCCTAACCGATCCAGTAGACCACATTGTCTCTTATGAGGGAGCGATGAATTATTGTGGAGGAGGAGAAGAAATGAAATGCCGAGCCTTTTCCATGACCCTCGAACCTTCAGTACTACGCTGGTACTCATCCCTCCCTCGGAACTCAATAAATTCTTGGGAGGAGATGAAAAGAGTGTTTTTAAACAGGTACACGACTAGTTGCATCCAGCCCAAGTCCGACCACACCTTAGCGGCAGTCACCCAAAAACAAGATGAGTCATTGAAAGATTACCTTTCGCGATTCCATGCGGAGGCTAGCTCGGTTCCTCGATTAGAACCTGGTGTGGCAGTACTATTGTTCACGCAGGGTTTACAGTCGGGGGATTTCAGAAAGTCCTTGATTGGAAAACCTCCAAAAGATATGGCCGAGCTAAGACAGAGGTCAAATAAGTTCATTAATTTGGAGGAATTCCATAAGGGGCAGAAAGTCAGAGAAGAAAGGCAACGAGCTGATCCTCAAGGTCAAAATAAACAAAAACGTGACGAATGTTTTGGTGGAAGACAAGATAGGAATGATCGAGACCGAAGGATTCCTCCGAGGAATAAATTTCAGGAATACACTCCTTTAACTGTTCCAAGGAGTCAAATCCTGAGGGAAACAATGCAGACTAACTTACGCTCTGCCCAAAGACCTCCGTCTTTAAGAAAGGGCGCACAACGTGATAGGTCAAAATACTGTGACTTCCACAGGGGTTACGGCCATACGACCGACGAGTGCATCTGGTTGCGGGATCTGATCGAAGAGATGATCAGAGATGGCAAGCTACAACAGTACATAAGGGATGCAGCCGGTCGAAGAAGTAGGAACAGATCTCAGTCACCAGCAAAATCCAAACGCCAGAGAAGTAGGTCACCAGACGATAGAAACACTGGGAGACAGAGAACCGATCCCACTCCAGCTCCTGATACAAATGCTAATAAAAATGAATTCTTGGTTAACACTATTGCGAGAGGTTTTGCTGGAGGTGGAGAGAAGAAGGCCGACAGAAAAAAGTACATTAACCAAATTTTAGCAGTCAGCCAGAAGCCCATAGCCAAGAGATCAACAAAAAACGTTCCCATTATTTTTGATGACGGCGATTTGGATGGAATCCTTCCAGGACATAATGACCCCATGGTGATCACTGCCCTTATTGGTAATTACGAGGTGAAACGAGTCTTTATCGATCAAGGGAGCTCGGCGGACATCATGTTTTTCCCTTTGTTCAAAGCCCTTAAACTCAGGGAGTGCAATCTCACTCCCTTTGAGGGTGAATTAATTGGTTTCACGGGGGACACCATTGAGCCAAAGGGATACATCCAACTTCCCGTAACCCTCGGACAACAGCCTTCGACCAGAACCAAGATAGTCAAGTTTTTGGTGGTTGATTGTCCAGCGGCCTACAACGCCATTCTTGGGAGAACTTCTTTGCAAGCATTTGGGGCGGTAGTATCAACAGTTCATTTGGCTATGAAATTCGTCGGAACTGATGATAGAGTGGTAACTGTCAAGGCCGAGCAAGAAGCGGCGAGAAAATGTTACAACGCCAGTTTAGGAAAAGTTAAAAACAAGGATCCGAGCAATTTGGAAAGAGTCTCTTTGGGAAAGGGCAATATTAACCTAGCAGATCTGGATATGAGAGACCAATCCGACAGAAATAGACCACCCCGAAGGGACAGTGGGAATTCCTGACATTGACCAATGATCCCCTTAGGCAAGTAAAAATCGGTTCTGAACTACCCGCAAGTGTAAAAGAGGAGTTGACCACTCTGTTGATTTCAAATTAAGATCTGTTCGCGTGGACATCAGCTGATATGCCGGGAATCGACCCAAATTTTATCTGCCATAAGTTGAGTATCATTCTGGGGTCGAAACCGGTGGCACAACGCAAAAGGAAGGTTAGTGCTGAAAAGGCCGTTGCCATTGAAGAAAAGGTTGCTGAATTACTCCGAGCAGGTTTCATTAGGGACATTGACTATACAGACTGGTTAGCTAACATCGTCTTGGTCAAAAAACCCAATGGAAAGTGGAGGATGTGTGTCGACTACACGGACTTGAATAAAGTCTGTCCTAAAGACCATTATCCACTCCCCGTTATTGACAAACTCGTCGACAGTTCAGCTGGCTACAAACTCTTGTCCTTTATGGATGCTTACTCTGGTTACAACCAGATTCCTATGTTTCCTGCCGATCAAGATAAAACCGCATTCATCACCGACAAGGCAACTTATTGTTACAATGTCATGCCTTTTAGGTTGAAGAATGTGAGAGCTACCTATCAGAGGATGATGAACAAGGTTTTTCAAGGAATGATCGGCTGAAACATGGAGGTATATATCGATGATATTATTGCAAAGAGCAGACAACATGAAAACCATGCCCAGGACCTCAGGACAATACTGGACCGAGTGAGAAAGTATTCCATGAGGTTGAATCCTGAAAAATGCGTGTTCGGAGTCCCAGCCGGTTCTTTCCTCGGTTTCATGTTAACTGAGAGAGGTATTGAAGCCAATCCAGATAAGTGCAAAGCAATCCTTGAAATGAGGAGTCCAACTAGTCTCAAAGAAGTTCAACAACTCACGGGCCGAGTGGCGGCACTCTCCAGATTCTTATCCCAGGCTGCTCGGAAAGCTTTGCCATGGTATCAGCTCCTTAGGAAAAACAAAGATTTCCTTTGGGACGAGCACTGTGAGCAAGCTTTTGTTCAATTAAAGGAGTCTCTTTCCAGTCCACCGGTCCTCCACAGCCCTCTCCCTGGCAAAAACCTCATTCTATATATGTTAGTGGCCGAAGCAGCGGTCAGTTCGGTTTTGGTACAAGAAGATTCAGGAATGGAAGCCCCAGTATATTTTGTTAGCCGAGCACTTCAAGGATCAGAATTGAGATATCAAAAGCTTGAGAAACTTGCGTACTGTTTGGTCACATCGGCTCGGAGATTGAGACAACATTTTCAGGCACATAGAATATTGGTAAGAACAGCTCAACCTCTCAGACAAGTTCTTCACAAACCCGACCTAGCAGGCAGAATGGTTTCATGGTCTGTCGAATTGTCTGAATTTGACATCACCTATGAACCGAGGAAGGCGATGAAATCTCAAGTTCTGGTTGACTTCGTCACCGAATTCACAAATATCCCCTCGGATACTTCTCAGAATTTATGGTCAGTATATGTAGATGGATCAAGCAACAGGAAAGGAGCTGGAGCCGGGATCATCATTGAAAACCCCGAAGGATTGAGCATGGAATATTCATTGAAATTCGAGTTCCAAACATCAAACAATCAAGCGGAGTACGAGGAAGTTCTTGCGGGCCTCAAGTTGGTTCATGAGTATGGAGCTGAGCGAGTGTCAGTTTTCAGTGACTCACAGTTAGTAGTTTCACAGATCAAGGGACAATACTCGGCAAAGGAGCCCATCTTACAAAAATATCTTGAAGAGGTAAAAAGAATCATCTCTAACTTTTCAGAGTTTGACATTTTCCACGTCCCACGGGATTCTAATTCCCGAGCCGACATATTGTCCAAATTGGCAAGTACGAAGGGGTCAGAAAATAATAAAACTCTGATTCAAGAAACGATTCCACAACCGAGTGTCATTTTAACTATCTCATTATCTCAATCTTGGATGGATCCTCTTCTTACTTATTTGCAACATGGTTTTGTCCCCCAAGATCAGACAGAGGCTCGGAAATTGGTTAAAAAGGCAGCTCAATACACAGTCCTGAATGGATTTCTGTACAAAAGAGGGTTTGGTTCCCCCATGCTCAGATGTGTCAGCCCATCCCAAGTCGAGGAGATACTTGAAGAGATTCACGGTGGAATTTGCAGCCACCATATGGGTGGAAAATCCCTAGCTAGAAAAATAATCCGAGCAGGTTACTTTTGGCCCACATTGCAAAAGGACGTCATGGAACATGTAAAGAAATGTGTTCAATGCCAGTTTCACAGCGACATTTACCAAAGACCTGCGGAGGAGCTACATTCTCTCGGCGCCCCTTGGCCCTTTTATCAATGGGTCATGGACATCATCGGGAAGTTTCCCACCGCACCAGGGCAACTCAAATTTGCGGTAGTGGCTATTGACTACTTCACTAAGTGGATTGAGGCGGTTCCGTTAGCAACAATCTCTACGGCCCGTATTCAATCTTTCTTTGTGAAGGAAATTATCTCTCGGTTCGGAGTGCCTCATGCCATAGTTACTGATAATGGATCGCAGTTTGCAGCCTCTCACTTTCAACAACTAGCAGCCGACCTGGGAATCACTCACTATTTCAGTTCTGTTGAACACCCACAGACAAATGGGTTAGCCGAAGCTGCCAACAGAACCATCTTGGATGGAATTAAAAAGAAACTCTGTAATGCAGCCGACACTTGGGCGGATAAACTTCCGAGCGTCTTATGGTCACACAGGACAACTGTACACTCGTCTACAGGAGAGACTCCTTTTCGTTTGACATACGGCTGTGACGCAGTCATTCCAATCGAAAAGCGAATCCCTACCTTTAGGACGCTTGAACGTCCTTTAGGTACTAATGACCATTTGATCAGCGAAGAGCTCATTTTACTTGAGGAAATTCGAAAGAACGCCGCCGCTCATGAAAGAAAAGTGAAGGAGCGGCAAGCTCGGGAATACAACAAAAAGGTTCGCCCACGAAGTTTTGAAGTTGGAGATTTAGTCCTTCACCGAGCGGATATCGGCAAAGGAAATGCTGGAGTTGGAAAATTGAAGCCAAAGTGGGAAGGCCCATACCGAGTGAAGGCTAAATCCGGATCTGGTGCCTACAAATTGGAGACTCTCTTGGGCATGGAAATCAATAACAGCTGGAACGTGGCCAAACTCAGAGCTTATTACAGTTAATCACTTATTTCATTTTTCACTTTTTACAAATAGGTTAGTCTATTGCTCAGAAATGTTTAGGTCGAATAAACAAAGGGTAACATCCTTCTTAGCTTAGAGACAATTGTTAGGAATTAGTTGACATACGAGCAACATCATTTTTGTATTCTTTTATCAATAAAATGCATCGATTTCCTTCAAATTCTTTTACGAACATTGTGATGTGACATACGCCTCATTTCGTTCGGCTAGCCACCGAGCGGAATCGAGATACAACTCTTTATGAGAGTTTAACAATGTATTCATAGAACGCCCGAATTCAGGAAATTACTTTCCTTGTTTCGCGGTCCGAGGGTCCCGCTTCGGCTAAAGTCGGCGATCCGAGTTCTACTCACAATAATTTATTCAATTGAACCAATTCTTAAATTAGCCTTTTTGTTTGGCGAATAGCAGTAAAATCAGGGGTCACGTGACAAACGAAACCCAAAAAGTAATGAAAGTGATTTACACAACACAATTTGTATACAAGGCAAATTGATTAAAATTTAGCAGGAGAAAAAGTAAATTGTTCATGGCAGTTAGGAAGTATGCTCGAATACAACGAGCAACAAGTTAAATGCTCGAGTACAACGAGCAACAAGTTAAAGCAAAAATTGTTCGAAATTGTTAAGTAAAGACGCTCGGCAACAGCGAGCAACAAAAAGTTAAACCTTATAGAAAAGCAACAAAAACTGATCACTACTCAATATCAGATAGAACAATGTTGGAATCATCGAAGTCAGTGGCTTCAGTCAATTCAACGAGAGGGTTAGGCAGATCCCCTGCTTGCAAATCAACTTCAGCCTTGGACTCAAGGTCAATCAGCTTTCCGTTATCAACAGTATGAAATGGATGAGCCCCCACTACCCTGAACTCGGTCTCAGGATTCAGAACTTGAATCTGCTTAATCGCCGAAACAAAAGAATCATCGACACTCTTACTCCAGTTGTAGAAGTTGGTGTCCGCCATTTTCTTGTGACGAAGTGCCTTCTCCTTCAATTTCTGGGCAACAACAGCAGACCTCTCAACCTCAGCCTTCAGCTCGTCCATCTTCTGCCGACTCTCCTGCAATTCCTTCTTCAGTGCTTCCTCGGCCTCTTTCTTTTTATCCTCTGCAACCTTTTGGGAAACCTTCAAAGAGTCCCTCTCCTTAATCAGTTCATTTTTGTCAGCCTTTAAGTTTTCCAACTCATTTTTTATACGGTTCAGCTCATCCGAGAGGCTGGCCTCTTGAGCAGCGGACAATTCACGAGCCTCCTTTTGCTCGGCATTATAACCAGTGAAAAGACCATCAGGTTGCTTGGCCAAAAAATATGCAAGGTTAGCACCCCGAAGCAGATATTTGGCAAGAGTCATGTTGTAACGAGACCATTGGTCGGTAGAAAGAGTTCCAAAACGAGTACAGTCAGATTCAGAACAGATATATTGGCCAAACCTTTCGTCAAATTGTTGGTCCCATATAGATGTTTCTGGTGGGGTTGCAGCAGAAGATGGAGCATTGACAAAAGAAGGAACAGCGACAGCCTTAGCACTTGAACCCTCGACCCTCGGATTCGCACTGTCAGATACTTTTTCTTTTCCTTTATCCAGCCGGCGGCGGCGAATTTGTGGTTGAAGGGGAGAAATGACTTGGACTTGGCCGCTAGGGCCCAATGAAACCGTAGCACCGACAGCCACCACGTTTGAAGTTGGCCGAGGGGATGCCTCGGTTGGAGAAGCAGTTGGAGCGGAGGTACTTAAGCTCGGGGTACTTAAGCTTGAAGACCCAGAAGCCGCGCTCGTTGCAGGGGTCTTCCTCTTCCTTCCCCCTTGAAGTAAAGCAGACATCCGGGAAGCCATTTTTTCTGCGAAGGAAAAGAAAAACGAAGTAACATTAGAACGGATCAACTTAACAAATACAACAACCAAAAGAAAACAGTTTTACCAAGTTCTGCTTTAACATCCGATGAAGGGATGTTCACAATGTCCTTTGTTTCTATCATCCCATTAGATTTCATGTAACTCTCAACTGCTCGGCACACCTCCTTCTCATGTTCAGCCAGTTCTTTCCAATCTGATGAGTACGAGGCAATCGATCGGTTAAAAAAGCTCGCAGACCACTGGAGAGGAAACCGTGGAATTGGTCGGGTTTCACCAGGACGGGTGAACCAGCAAACTCCATTGCCGACAAAATTGTATTTGAAGAAAAAAGGTTTAAAACCCTTCCAAGATTCAGAATACTTGGTGAAAAGAGTATAGCCATTGCGGGACTTCAGAGAGACCCAAGGTCGTCTTACTGATCCTTTCTCAAAGGTGTTGCATTGGGGGGCAAATAGATAGAAAAAAATCGGAAGAGTGCAGGACCTCTCCATGGCTGAACACACCTGCTGGAAGCCCCTCACAAATGCCCAAGCATTGGGATGCAGCTGGGAAGGGGCCACTCTCAAAGTACTTAAAACACCTATTTCAAAATTGGTAAAGGGCATCCTAATCCCTAACCGAGTAACAACTTCTTCATAAAAATAAAAACCAGGACTACCTGCCGGAATTTGACTGCAGACCCGTTCATTCAAACCCACCGGACTAACAGAATAAAGATTCCCAGTGTTATCTCCAGGACATGGTAAAATTATAGCCCGAGTTTGTTCTAATGACTCTTCCGTCGAAAGCTCGGACCGAATACCGAGAACCTCTTGGTCCACCCAATCTTACTCAGCTGCATCTGGGGGAGGTGGGTAGAGTTCAGGATTAGTGATACACTTTCTCTTCATACCTGAGGAAAAGGGGGCACACTTGGAGTCAGAAGCAGAAAAACTTAACTATTTCAGATCAAATACTTATGGCTACGGTCGGTTGAAGAACACCTCCCTTTCAGGGCAGAATTTTCCCAAACCGACTGAAATGTCTAATACCTCTCTGTTGCTTCCTTAACCTCCTCTGTTCTACCCTCTCGGCAATCCTATAGTGAATCACACCCTGCCTGAACTCTTTCAAAGTCCGAGGAAAACGCATGGCTATCGGTTTAACACAAATTTCTGGGTTTCCTCCTTTATGTGTTCTTGGAACATCAGAGTTTACAGATTCCTCACTCATGATAAACGCCGCTTCAGTACCAACCCTAAGAAGTTAAGTGCAGCAAAACGTAAAACAGACCTAAGAAACGCTACGACGATCACTCAGTAAACATTAAAGGGGGATGAAGAACTTCGAAGGGAAAATGGGGTATACTATAACAGTGATTTGGAACAGCAATGATTTGGGGTTTGTTCGAACCCTAGAAAATTCTTTTCAAAACTCAGGGAAGAATAACCAGTGAAGATGCATTAAAAAGAAAGTTCTCAGCACATAAACACAGCAAATGGCAGAAACGAACGCATGCAAAGAATCTAGAACAAGCAGAGAAGAAAGAGAAAATAATTGAAGAAAAGAAGAAATTCATTACCTGATATCAGTGAATAATCAAGAAATCGAAGAAGCGAAGACCATGAAGTGAGAAAACGCACTCAATGTAGTGAGGAAAAACTGGAATGACAACAAGAACGCCTTTGATAAATTCTGGCTTTGATGATCAAGGTTACAGAAAAGCGATGAATAGAGGTGAGAGAGTTTAAAAGGTTTCTGAAGTTTGTTAGAATGAATTGTGAAAAACCGCCCTTTGGAATTCGTCTTAAAACCTTCTCTCCACTATCTCAAAAGGATTGGGCCTGAGTCAGAAAAAGCCCATTAGTATTGAAAACTAAATATATGGCACCTCCGGTAAGTTTGAAATCATAACGTTCCATTTCCCTGTAAAGTAAAGGACATGTGTAAACACAAGTAGAAGTGAAAGGTCACCTTGGGGTCAATCAAACGACAGCTATGATAAAAGCACAAAAATGCTCGGGCACCTTTTTCAATCAGCAAGTTCAGTCGGAAAACGGTTTGCTCGTCTCATTAACTCGGCAGGGCTCAAATCACCCAACCGAGCTTGGGGGGCTTATGTAGTGGACTTATAGTAGACCGAGCGTCGATCGACCGAGAGCCTCATTACTGTTGGAAACCAACAAGCGGGCTAAGCAAATACTAGAGGGGGGGTGAATAGTATTTTGAAGCACTAATACCAAATATTTCGATTGATAATTGAAGAATGGAGCTTACACTGAATTTTCTGGAATCAGAAACAAAAGACTCGAGTCTTTTGTGAAATACTCGAGTTTTTCAGGATGAACAACTCGAGTCTTTTCTGAAATACTCGAGTTTTTACTATCAGATAGCAGAAAAACCAGAAACGAAAATTCAGCAATTTAACTCAAATCAATTCAATAATAAACAGGAACTTATCCAACAGAATAGCAAGTAATCTAAATAACTTTTAACACAAAGATTCCTTGAACTTGCTACCTAATTGTATAAATCCTAATTGATTGAAATGACTTAAGTCTATTGAGCTAGAAAGTAGATTAAAAGCAATAAACCAACACTCAAGCAATTTTATCCTGGTTCACTCCAACAATGAGCTACATCCAGTCCTCCTAATCACTTAGGAGTTTCTACTAATAATCAAATTGTTAGAAATTACAAAGGATTGCTTGAGAATGGCCTCACTCAACCTAACCCTTTCAAGAGTGTACCTAACTCTTGATTTCTACCCCAATTTGATTCCGGTGATTGAAGAACTCTTCACAAAGCTTCCTTGAACTCCCTTCAAGAAACTCCACCGGGCTAGGAACCTCCTAGTCTTGTGCTTGAGAACCTCTCAAGACTTCCAACACCCTAAGCCACTTAGGGTTTGCTTGGGAACAATCCAAGACTTTGAATAATCAAGCTTTTTGTATGTGTATTACTAATATCACAATGGATTAGCACAAATAAGCACAGCTCAATGTAAGAATTGAGGCCTAAAACTCAACTTGGAATAAAATGACAATATGAGTGAGAAGTTGAGCTTTTTGGGAATTAACACTTGAGAAGAGGAAATTAAGAAAGCTTGAATCAATATGATCTTGTTGTCTTGTTTGTTCTTGCACAAATTCAAGAGAAATTTTACAATAAGGTTCTGAATTGCTCTCTTGGGTTGGATGAGACTCAAATGCCCTCAATTGGGTTTTTGAGTTTCTCCAACGTTCATTTTTGCTGACTGGACAAAAACACTCGAGTCTTTTGGTAAAAACTCGAGTCTTTTTGGTCGGTCACGAGTGAATTGGTGCACGAACAAGACTAACGGTCATAATTGCTGACCTGGCACAAATACTCGAGTTTTTCTATAAATACTCGAGTATATACTCGAGTCTTTATCAAAATACTCGAGTATTTTGATCAGATATGGGAAAAATTATTTTTCAATTTTATTTTTCCTCTCAAGTATTAATTTTTGGTCAATCTCAACTTAATAAACATATAAAAATTTATTCCTAGAAGAGACTAACTATTTCTACCCACTCTCAACCACTCTCAACATAAATTAGAAATTTACAATTAATATTTGATTGAGAATGATTGGACACTTGTCTTCTTTTCTTGACTTCTTGTTGATGTTGATGTTGCAATATCTTCAAGGCATGATTTGTTAATTATTTTGTCATCATCAAAACATAATCCACATAATTAGGAGCATTGAATTCACAATCTCCCCCTTTTTGGTGATGACAAAATAATTAACACTTGATCCATTTGTTAAGCTTGATCCACTTGGAGATGCAACTCCCCCTCACTATATGATACTTTTCACCAATCTAAAAATTCAGCTTGAGCAAGATGTTATGACAATTTAATTTTAGCACCAAGCCTATGGTATTAGAGAATTTAACAATTATCAGAGTATATACCATAATTAGAGATTTTAGGTGCAACAATATCAAGACAAGACAAGTGTATAATATCTCTCCCCCTTTTTGTCATACGCCAAAAAAGATGTAACAATTTAGGAAAAAGATCAAGGGAGGAGAGGTGCATAATCGGAAAACCCCATAACCAACTATGCAAATAAAACGGAGATATAATAACAATAAAGAGCTCCCCCTGAAGCTTTGCACAAACATCAGAATGAAAACCAAAATCATTATCATAAAAACATCATAAAAGGTCCAAACCAAAGGTGCAATTAATAAACCCAAAGTCGCAAAACACCAAGTTCTCAAAGTACAGAAAATGCAACAAGATCAACATGATGAAAACATAATGAAAACTAAAATAGAAAATCCATAAGCAGCAGCATCAAAACATGGAAGGAGCTGGATCATCTAGAGGAGGATAAAATCGAGAGAAGGCCGCCATCATCTCATCAAACCGGCGGTGCATCTCCCCTGACTGCTGGTCCAGGCGGGCATTAATTTGGGCCGAGTGCTGATCCAAATGAGAATAAAACATGGCAGACTCTGCACTCATCCTAGTGTCTAGGCTAACAAAATCATCACGCTGGGCGTCCATAGCATGCACAAGGGAGTCCATTCTCCCATCTAAAGTGTCCAGACGTGTGATCACATTCTCTCTCCAGCCCGAGTTGTCAAACCCAGATTGAGATCCAGCGAAGTCATCAAAGTTAATCTGATCAATAGGATCCCCTTCTTCAGCCTGGGCAAATGCAGCAGCTTCCTCTTCCATCTGATGGGCATCCATCCCTTGTTGAGCTGCCACATTTGCAACCCTCTCTAGCTCAGCAATATCAGATCGGTACAAGTATTGGCCAGAGGGTTCATGGAATGCCATGTCCTGGTGACTCAAGGTGCCTTTGTTGAGGCAATGCTGGTTCACATGAAGAGTCTTTTTCTCTTCATTGCGTGGGATAGACACCTTGAAGTAACTCAACAGATAACAAACATGCATGGAATAGGGCAGGGTTTTTGGGTGTTTAGACTTAGCAGCAAGGAGCATTCTATCCAAAATTATGCGACTCCAGTTCAGCTTCTCATTGTTCAGGATGGCACTAAGAAGCCTAAGTTCATTGTTTGTGGGTTTGGCATAATTGGGTGAGGTTTGAGGCACTAATTGATGACAAACAATATAATGCAACACCCTAGATTGGACAGTCATATATGAGGAATGCTTAACTCCTTCGGTCCATACACGACCGGGGCGCAAACAACTTTGAAAAATGCCGTCCGCATCGGCCTTTAGAGAATTGTCCCCGTGACGTGTTGTCCCAAAAGCAACAAAAAGATCCTTAGCGCTAATTTTGAATCGAACACCCTCAACCATTGTTTCTATGACATTGTCCTTTAGCCTAAGGTTTGCATAGAATGTTCTAACTAACCTAGGATATATAGGTCCATGAAATTCCAGAAATTGAATCAGTTTCTGATATCTAAGGTTAGTAACAAAATGGAAACCCTTACTCTCAAGGAAAGTACTATTGATCCATGTGATTACTCCGAATTCTCTGGTGGCAAAGCCTTCCATCCTTTCCAAGCGTTCATCCTCTTGATAGTAGTCGGAAATTTCCTCCTCGGAAGATGAGTCAGCAATCCTTACTCTCTTTCCTTTGCCAGATGAAGAAGCCATAGATGAAATGATGGGAAAATTGGAGTTTTGGAAATTAGGGTTTGAAAAGGGGGTGACGGATTTGAGGTTGAAAAGAGTTAAAATTCGTTGAAATAATGGTAGAAAAGTGATTAGAGGATGTAAAACTAGTAAGATTTGGCAAAAATTTGAGTAAAAACGGAGTTTTGAGGAGAGAGATATGAGAAAACCGAGAGAGAAGAGAAAGGGGTTCGTGAAACTCGAGTTTGTGGGGGCTGGAGAATATATAAACTCGCCAAAATACTCGAGTATATTCAACAATACTCGAGTTGTTCGTTGAAATATACTCGAGTGTTTGAGAATATACTCGAGTCGTTCATGACTCAGCCCAGATTTCCCCAGAAAACTCGAGTAAAAATTGAAAAACTCGAGTTTGGTCCGAAAGTTCAAAAAATTGGGGGTTTCGAAAGACTCGAGTGTTTTGAAAAACACTCGACTATTTTAATAAAGACTCGAGTGTTTTTAGAAACACTCGAGTATTTTTATCAGATCCTGATTAAAAACTTTTTCAATTTGAAACTGATTTAATTTTGAATTAAAATACTCGAGTGTTTTTGGAAAAACTCGAGTATTTTGACAGAACAGAAAGTAAAAACTCAGTTTTAAAAGACCAAACACAAATCAAATACAAATGCTTCACTACCAACTTGGAATACAGTACAGAATCACACACAATTAACATATACAATTTCAAATATCATCAAGGACAGTTTAACTAAGAATCAATAACACATTAGAGTAAGACTAATATGGTGATTTTCCAAAAATGACACACAATGCAATTAGCCTATATTAGCTTCATCTAAAATACCAAGTTCTCTCCTAATATGATAAAAGGTGTCCCTTGGTAGAGGTTTTGTAAAAATGTCGGCTAATTGATTTGTGGTACTAACAAATTCAATTGTGCAATCACCCTTTTGTACATGATCTCTTAAAAAATGATGTCTTATTTCAATGTGTTTAGTTCTTGAGTGATACACCGGATTCTTAGTCAAATTGATTGCACTCGTGTTATCGCATCTAATCGGAATATTTTCAAGTTTCAAACCAAAATCCGATAATTGTTGTTTCATCCATAACAGTTGAGCACAACAACTACCGGCTGCGATATATTCCGCTTCGGCGGTAGAAAGAGCGACACAAGCTTGCTTTTTAGAAAACCATGACACCAATGAACTTCCCAAGAAATGGCAAGTACCACTGGTGCTTTTGCGATCAAGCTTGCATCCCGCGAAGTCGGAATCCGAGTAACCAACTAAACTAAGATTGGCATCAGCAGGATACCACAAACCAGTGTTAATTGTTCCTTTTAGATACTTAAATATATGTTTAACTGCGGATAGGTGAGATTCTTTAGGATTAGCTTGAAATCTAGCACACATGCATACACTAAACATAATATCCGGTCTAGATGCAGTGAGATATAGGAGACTACCTATCATACCCCTATACTTACTAACATCAACCGGTGTACCTTGTTCATCCTTGTCTAGGTAGCATGATGTGCTCATTGGAGTGTAGGCTTCCTTGCACTTGTCCAATCCGAATTTTTCAAGGAGTTCTTTGCAATATTTCCCCTGATGCACAAATATCCCCTCCTTGACTTGCTTTATTTGTAAGCCTAGGAAGAACTTGAGTTCTCCCATCATTGACATTTCAAATTCCTTTTTCATCAAATTTGAAAACTTTCTACAAAGAGACACGTTAGTAGCACCGAAAATGATATCATCAACATAGATTTGTACTAACAAAATGTCATCCTTGGTTTTATAAATAAATAATGTATTATCAACCTTCCCTCTTTGAAACTTGTTTTCTAATAGAAAGGAACTCAATCGATCATACCAAGCTCTAGGAGCTTGTTTCAATCCATAGAGTGCCTTTTTCAATTTATAAACATGGTTTGGAAATTCACTATTTTCAAAACCGGGGGGTTGTTTGACATACACTTCTTCATTTATAAACCCATTCAAGAAAGCACTTTTAACATCCATTTGATATAAAGTGAATTTCATGATTGAAGCATAAGCAAGTAAGATTCGGATTGCTTCATGACGTGCAACCGGAGCAAAGGTCTCATCATAATCGATACCTTCCTCTTGGTTGTACCCTTGAGCTACTAGTCTAGCTTTGTTTCTTATAATCAACCCGGATTCATCAAGTTTGTTTCTATAAATCCATTTAGTACCAATTATGGTATGATCATCGGGTTTAGGGACTAGATCCCAAACTTCATTTCTTTCAAATTGGTTTAATTCTTCTTGCATAGCAAGAACCCAATGATCATCCTCAATGGCCTTTTTAATTGAATCGGGTTCAATTTGAGAAACAAATGAGACATAGTGGCAAATGTTTTGAATAGACCTACGAGTAAGTACTCCCTTTGACATATCTCCTATGACTTTGTCTATAGGATGAGCCTTGACCGATTTCCAAGTTGGAGGAAGTTCTTCCCTTACTTCTCCTTCATCAACTTTTGAATTCTCTCTCTCTTTTTCTTCTTTTGAAAAGACAATGCCATCTTCACTAGCATCACATAAAACACTATCTTCTTTTGAAGACTCATTAAAAACCACATGAATTGATTCCTCAATAGTTAAAGTTCTTTTATTGAAAATTCTATAAGCTTTACTATGAGAAGAATAGCCTAAAAATATGCCTTCATCGGATTTGGAATCAAACTTGCCAAGGTGTTCTTTTCCATTATTTAAAACAAAAACTTGGCATCCGAAGACATGAAAATGAGATATATTTGGCTTTCTTCCCTTGTAAAGTTCATAGGGGGTTTTATTCAAAGAGGGCCTTATCAAAATACGATTTAAAACATAACAAGCCGTATTGATGGCATCGGCCCAAAAATATTGAGGTACTTGAGAATCATTTAACATGGTTCTAGCAAGTTCCTCTAGCACCCTATTTTTCCGCTCTACCACTCCGTTTTGTTCCGGAGTCCTTGGTGCGGAGAATTGATGCTCAATACCATTTTTAGCACAAAATCTATCAAATTTGTGGTTTTCGAATTCACCACCATGATTGGTTCGAATAATAATTACTTTTTGATTTACTTGGTTTTGCAAAAGTTTGACATGATGTTTAAAAGATTTGTAGGTCTCACTCTTAGTAGTTAAAAATAAAGTCCAAGTAAACCTAGAGAAGTCATCAACAATCACCAATGCATAATAGTTGCCACCAAAGCTTTTTACTTGTGATGGTCCAAACAAGTCCATATGAAGCATTTCTAATGGCCTTGATGTGGACATCACCATTTTTGATCCAAAGGTGTTTTTAGTTTGTTTACATTTCTTGCAAGGAGAACAAACACCTTCAATAGAAAAATTTAGCTTTGGTAAACCAACTACTAGATCTTTAGATTGTATTTTCTTCAATTGGTTTACATTAATATGAGCGGTCCTACGATGCCATAACCAAGTGTCATTTTCTTTGCTCACTAAACAAGTAGAGACCAAAGAAGTGACTTTGTTCAAATCAACTAAGTAAGTATTATTTGACCTTCTACCAACAAATTTGATTGATTCATCTTTGTCACTTTTAATGAGGCAATGGGTAGAGGTAAAAACTACATGATTACCAACATCACATAATTGGCTTATGCTCAATAGATTATGTTCTAATCCTTGAACATAGAGCACATTATCAATAATCAAGTTTGAAGAGTTTCCGATTTTACCAATACCAAGGATTTTGCCTTTGTTGTTGTCCCCATAAGTGACATAACCCTTTTCCTTTGGAATAAGCTCAATGAAGTGCCGC
This sequence comes from Crotalaria pallida, assembly GCA_037953625.1. Lineage (NCBI taxonomy): Eukaryota > Viridiplantae > Streptophyta > Magnoliopsida > Fabales > Fabaceae > Crotalaria > Crotalaria pallida. The sequence continues at coordinate 58,195,062 of CM075651.1, forward strand.
TTATCTCCCGTCATGTGCTTCGAACATCCACTATCAAGATACCACAATTGTTTTCCCGTTCGAAGGCACACCTACAATATGAAATCACTTGTTCACTTTGGGTACCCAAACAATGTTGGGTCCCTTAGGGTTAGTGTTGGGACTTTCTCCCTTCTTAATCCACATATAAGTGCCCTTTTTCATTTCAAACTTCTTAATGTGGCACTCAATGTTGATATGTCCAACTTTTCCACAATAAGTACAAGTTGGTCTCTTTGATGAATTTTTCTTAGAAAATGTTCCAACCACCTTGTACTTTTTGTCCTTTTTATGAACATATCCTAAACCGGTTTTGTTGTGATTATGTCTTTGAGAGTTCAACAACCGGTTGAGGTTTCTATCACTATGTGAGATTGTGAGTTTGTTTTTCAACTCTTTCACTTATTTTTCAAGATCATCACATCTCTCACATGAAGTGATAATTTCCTCATGATTTGCACAATCACTTTGATGACTAGAATTAATAAGTTCCAAGGATTCATTTTGAAGTTTCAACTCATTTATAGATTTTTGCAATTCATCAATTTCATGTTGAAACTCCAAAATTTTCTTTCCTTTTTCCTTATTAATTTTAGCAAGCCTTTTAAATTGAATTAACATTTCATTGTAAGCTTCTTGCAAATCATCATATGAAATGGAGTTTGAAGATGAACAAGAAGAGCTAGAGGTTACCTCATCATCACTTTCACTCATGCCATGATTAGCTCTTGATGAGGACTCATGATTGTTCTTGGCCATGAGACAAAGGTTTGCATTTTCATCACCGGAGCTACTTGAAGATGATTCATTGCTCTTTTCCGGTGCATCCCAAACAATGTATGCATGCTTCCCTTTGGTCTCTTGGGTCTTCTTGTCATTCTTCTTCAAGAATGTGGCACATTCCATTCTTATGTGACCAATCCCTCCACATTCATGACACTTAACTCCATCATTGGTACTCTTTTCTCTTTGTTTGGAGTCTTTGGTTCTCTTAAAATTGGATGAAGATCCACCTTTCTTCCCTTTGAAAAATTTGTTGAATCTTTTCACAAACATCCCAAATTCTTCTTGATTTGGTTCACCATCGGAATCTCCACTTGTAGAGCATTCTTCAACTTCTTTTGTAGCTTTAGTTGAAGCTTTGAGTGCTATGCCCTTTTTCTTTTTGTCCGATTCCTCATGCATCCCAAGTCTTGTAAGCTCCATCTCATGCTCTTGGAGTTTGCCAAACAAAGTGGCTAAGTCCATGCTATTTATGTCTCTAGATTCCTTGATGGCGGTTACCTTGGGTTGCCAACTCCTATCAAGACATCTTAGAATTTTGTTAGTAGTTTCACCATTGCGAAATACTTTTCCCAAGGAAATCAAATGATTAACAATGTGAGAGAATCGCCTTTGCAAGTCACTAATGGTTTCATTTGGCAACATGTGGAACAATTCATATTCGTGAGTTAGAGAATTCAATCTTGCATTTCTAACCTCACTTGTTCCCTCATGTGTGACTTGCAAAGTATCCCACATTTCTTTTGCCGATTTACATTGGGAAACTCTATAAAATTCATCATGGGATAAGGCCGAAAAGATGATGTTTTTAGCTTTTAAATCAAATGAAACTTTTCTCTTTTCATCATCATTCCAACTACTCCTTGGAATTTCAACAATTTCATCATTTATTTTCTTTTTGGGAATGAAAGGACCATTTTCAATTGCATCCCAAATATCCATATCAATTGCTTCAATAAAAATTTTCATGCGAGTTTTCCAATAAACATATCCTTCACCATTAAATAGTGGAGGACGGTTTATTGAAGCTCCTTCTCCACCAAAGTTATTGCTAGAGCCCATTTAGTTTCCAAAAGGATCTTTTTCGAAAAAGTTGTTACACTCGATCTTTCGACCGAGCTCTGATACCACTTGTTGGAAACCAACAAGCGGGCTAAGCAAATACTAGAGGGGGGGTGAATAGTATTTTGAAGCACTAATACCAAATATTTCGATTGATAATTATTGGCAACGATAATGTCGTTGCAGAAAACAGGTGTATTGCAACGACTTAAAAAGTCGTTGCAGAAAACAAGTGTTTTGCAACGACTTTTTTAAATCGTTGCAAAAACACCTGTTTTCTGCAACGACTTTTTTAACTCGTTGCAAAACACTTGTTTTCTGCCACGACTTTTTTAGGTCGTTGCAAAACACCTATTTTTAGCAACGACTTTTTAAAGTCGTTGCAAAAGGTCGTTGCAATAAAGGGTTTTTTTTGTAGTGTTATGTGTGATTAGGGAACTTAGAATTTATTTTCATGACTTGGCATGCTTATATGAGTTAATTGCTAACTGAAAAATGTTAAATGCTAATTGTTGATTAAATGTTTAAATGTTAATAATTATGTTTTAAATGTTGATATGTGAATGTTGATGCACGAATTGATGAGGATGTGAGTTTGCTTTAGAGTTGGTATTAATATTAGCAAAGGAGTGGCAATTGAGGAAATTTAGTGAGATTTCTATTTTTAGAAATAAAGTGATTTGGAAGAAAAGAAAGGAAATAAATTAAAGAGAGTAAGGTGAAAGAATTAGAATAAAATGAACCATTAAAATGTAATTGAATTAAAAAGGGTAAAGAAGGAAAGATAGGAAATGTCACAGGTGGGTTGTGGGGACCCTGTGGCTGGCGCAGGTGGGTTGTGGTGACCCTGCGGCCAAGTAGTACACACCGTCACAGGTGGGTTGTGGTGACCCTGTGGCTGCCACAGGTGGGTTGCGGGGACCCTGTGTCCTGGTGCGGATGGGTTGTGGTGACTTTGCGACCAGTGGTGACGACTTGCAGGTGGGTTGTGGTGACCCTGTAGCCTATGATAGAAAACGGTGTCAGTGGGTACTGGACCCTAGAAGACGTGCGGCCTGCGGGACCATACGCATGGGTTGAGTAAGTTGTGCGGACTGCGGGACATACGCATCGGTAAGACGTATCCTCGGCAGACGGGGAACGCAGTGGCGGGAACCCCACGACACCGTAAAAGGTAAAGGAAAGTAATAAAGGATAAAGGAAATTAATAAAAGATAAAGGAAAGTAGTAAAAGATCAAGTGAAATGTAAAGAAATAAGAGGAAGACAGGGGGAGTAAAGGAAGTGCGAGGAGAATGAATAGAATAGGTAGAATAGGAAGGGAGAGAAAAGGAAAGAGGATAGGAAGGTAGATAAAGGAAAGGAATAGAATTGGATGAAGCATGGGCGTAGGACGACAATGTGAATAGGATAGTGATTAAATAGAGTAAGTGTGAATATTGGTTGGAAGGTACAAAGAATTGGAGATGGTTGTGTGTGTAGTGAATAGGTGATTGGGTGTGTTTATATTCGTAATATTTGATTATTTTCTAGATGTGCTTGACTTGGGTTATGTTCTATGTTTTACCAGTTATTGCAATTCTCACCCTTACATCCACCACAGGTACAGGTACAGGTCAGGAGCATAGTTGATATTCGGGCCGAGCAGGAGCACACTTCCCCACGGGAAGTGTGAGTTATTTTCTCTTAGCTAGAGTTTAACCGGGCCACGTCTATGTTTATTAAGTATTTTTAAGAATTTATGATTTACTGTATTTTAAATCTCAGTTGTATATTTGGTGGCTCGGGTTCTTTATTTAGCCTCTTGAAAATCTAAGTATTTTTCCTGTTAGTATTTTGTTCCCTATTATCGGAAAGGGAGTTAAATTTTATAATTAAAATTATTCTGGATGTCTGGACAGGTAGCAGATAAAAACTAAATTTTGGGAAAGTCGGAAAAATAGAGGAGACTCTGTCCGATTTTCTAGAAAAATAATTAACTATGTTTTTGAAAACTTCAATACACCTCAAGTTTAAAAAGAAATTTTCAGGTCCTAATTTCAAACTAAGTGTCAAATATTAAATTAAGTATTATTTTTCCACCTAAATGTTTTATAAAAAGTAGGATGTTACATTTTGGTATCAGAGCAGTTTCTTCTCGGCCTTGGAGTGTGAATCCACATCTCCACTGGTTAACTCACCAAGCGAGTGACCAATAGTTCGTGTCAAGTTCCCTACTAGCTACATAGGTTATATATGTATATACATATAGATGCATTAACTTATCCTTTCCTTCAGAATTGGATATCATGGCTTGGTGGTGCAATGACGGAGACAGGATCGCGGAGATTCTGGAATACTTAGCCCAACAAAACCAGAATCAAGCGGAGGCCGTTACGGCTGCCGCAAATGCAGCTGCAGCAGCAATGAATCAGCATGCCCAGACACAAGTGGCCCCAACCGGTATTGATTGGCTGGCGTGGTTTAGGAAGAATGGACCGCCTAAGTTTGAAGGAGGCTGCAATCCTAACGAAGCTCAGAGGTGGCTTCAAGAAATGGAAAAGATCTTCCGTACAATGACACCACCTGCCGAGCAGCAAGTTCCTTTGGCAACATACATGTTCACTGGAAAAGCGGAGTATTGGTGGGAGCATGAAAGGAGGAACATGGAAATGGTCAACCAGCCGATTACATGGGACATGTTCAAGAGGGAATTCCTTGAAAAGTATTTTCCGGAAGATGTACGCCGAGAAAAGGAGCTGGAATTTATGAATTTAACACAGGGAAACATGAGTGTCAGAGAATATGTTGCATGCTTTGAAGATCTCATTCGATATTCTGGAGGCTACCAGGATGCGGATGGAAGGACTAAGTGTGTCAAGTTCGAATCAGGACTCCGCACTGAGATCGGGCTAGCCTTGAAGTACCAGAACATAGACAATTTGGCTAGGTTGGTGAATATGGCTAGCACATATGAAAAGAGTTTGAAATGGGAGCAAGTGGAAAAGCGAAGCAGGGGTAAGCAACCGTCTGAAGGCTCTAGCAGGGGCAAGGGACTAGCACAGGAAGCAGACCCATTTTATGATGTCAATACTAGAGTGACTGTACCAAAAGAGACGGCTCCAAACGTGAGGGCCCCCAGATCGAGACCGCCATGTCCACATTGCGGAGGATTTCATACTCGCACTTGTTGGATGCTTAAACAGCGTAGAAAGGAAGGCCTCTGTTACCAGTGCGGGCAACCCGGGCACCATGCTACGGAATGTCCCAATACCGCACAGTTGGCAGGGCGAGGGAATTGGCTCAAGGTAATTTTTCACTTAGAGTGTATCAAGTGCCTACTTAGATTTAATATTTTTTTTATATATAAGACAAACTTGTTCAATTTAGTTTAGAAAGAAAAGACGAGCGTTAGTATTCTAGTTAGAGACCCACTAATCGCATTGATGATATTGTCACTAATAGAGAGTAAGGTTAGAACTGATCACTCTAACTCTTACATCTGTTAGGGGATAATATTATCAACAGACCCGACAGTGATACTGCTCTTAGTAGAGGTGAGATTGGGACTAGCTACCCCAATCTTTGCGTTTACTAAAAGACGATGTCATTGCAATTTCCAATTAAATTAGAACAACTAACATAGGAAATTCCAACCCCGTAAGACCAAATCAAATTTCTGCTCATTAGGAACCTGTTAGAATTCCTAAACCTCCATTAATTAGACAAATCAACTCTTGATAATATCCTTACATACTCACCTAACTCGGCTCAGTAGAAATGCCGATCCACTTTCCATTTAGTACAGGAGCTCGGAGTAATGTAAGCACGTGAAAGTTCCATACCTTAGAAAACTTAACATAAATCCAATGACACCACACCTAATCAATTTGATTTCATTTCCAATTTCTCCACTCAAGCACAAGCCGGGACAGACTGATCTTAGCAACAACCCAACCTCCTCCTTGACATTAACCCACTCTGGTAGGTCGATACTAAGTGGGGGAGAATCTAACGATTCAACCTGAGTTCCACTCGAACGATGACAATGAAAGAGAAAGAGAGTCGAACGAAAGATAGTTAATCGGGGAATTTGGACCATTGCCTTGACCTTAAGGTAGAATTAACCTCCGAACATACCCATAATTGACGGAAGCCGTAGAATAATTGAAGTCGGAGCAATCCTAGAGTAGAATGCGGCAACACGATTGAAGTCGTCACTTTCAATGTGACTCTTAGCTCATAGAAATTGTGATAGGAACCAGAAATTGTAAGTATGCATGGGCCTATAGAAGTGGTAGTAAACTACAAACCTTGTCATCCGACTCCTTAATAGGTCCTTTTCACGTTATGGAACCGAGTACTCGGGATTGACAAAGTATTGCGATTAAGAGAATCACAACCGACCGGGTAGGCGAACTCAAGAATTCCAAAGAGTGAGTACGAACGGAGAAATCGAAATGAAATATCTGAAGACGAAATTGGCGAGTGGTCGTGGGAGCTGCATAGCCGTAGTGGGACGACAGGGCGGATGACGGTTGACAATTAACAAAGGCAAGTTGTCTGAAAATGAAGCAGAAACGTGAAACTTCACTCTAAGACGAAATGTCGCAGCACGGCAAACGACAACCTTAGCCCTTAAGAGTCTTGTGCGGTTTCTGAATCCTAATCTAAGGAAGTAAGTAATACGGTCAGACATTAAGTTAAGGGTTGACCTCAGTCTCTTGAAGCTCTGTGCACTCCACAAGACTCCGATTGACTGAGATAAACCCTACCGGAGACGAGTAACTATGCCGAAGAACCCGCCTTAGGAATCCCTCCACTGAGAGAATGGAACCGAAGGAATTAAAGAGACATGGTCGGAAACTATGTCATGGGATGCTCCTCCAAGTTAAGGGACAACGGGAATTTCCAGGACGAAATTTCAATAAGTGGGGGAGAAATGTAACATCCCGAATTTTAAACCCAAGTATAATTGAATTAATAATAAATTGGGATAATTGAAATAATAGTAATAAAACCATAAATAGGTATTAAAAGAAGCGTTCAAGCATTATAAAAGATTAATAATAATAATATTGGTTTAGGAAAGGAAGAAGTAGTAAATTAAGTTAGGAACGGACGAGGCAAACGGGTGATTCAGTGTTAAACGAAATAAATAGGATAAAAAAATTAAAATAAAAGATTTAGGACTCAAAACACAATTCCCACCGTTGGATATGATCGTATGATTTTTAGGAAGTTTCTCATCAAATTTGAGCAAGATCCGACGGTGAATGAAGAAGTTATGGCTATTTGAAGTTGGGAAGAAAATAGCTGAAAAATAGAAAAATGAAGTAACAGTACCTGTACATTTGGCTTAAGCGAAAATATTTTGGCTTAAGCGAAACTGCTCCAGTAACAACACCAATTGAGTTCGCTTAAGCGACCAGATTTCGCTTAAGCGAAAATCCTGCGATCTGCAACACCAAACACGCGTTTTTAAGGGCAATTTCGGTATTTACCACCCCAAAACCCCATTTTAAGCCCCAAACACTCCCTCCCTCACACCATTCGAACCCTCCTCTCTCTCTCTCTCATCTTCTTCCTCTTCCATGGAGCTAGGGCTCCAACTCCTTCCCTCCCAACCTCCATTGAAGGCCCTAGGTGAAGCTTGAAGCTCCAAGACCATCAAGCATTCCTTCTTCTCTTCCAATAAGCTACATCATCATCATCAACTCTCACTTCTCTATTTCCTCTCCTTCAAGTCTTTGGGGTAAGTTGGTCAAGCCTCTCTCTTTCCTTTCAATCCTTCCATTTCCTCCTTTGATTTGGGTATTGGTATTACCATCACTTATTATTATTATTGTTGTTGTTTCTTGCCCCAATTTTACAAGAGTAAGTTGAGGTCTCCCACACCCTAAGGGGATTCGACCCACACAAGAGGAAAAAGGGAACTCATCAATCTTGCTCTGCTTCATGGATTAGTGGACACCGACACCTCTCCTACATTAGGGTCCTAAGCTCTCCTAAGGTTTAGTCTCTTTTAATTATTTTAAGGTAAGGGGTTTATTGCCGCACGGTGGTTGTGTAACTGGTACTGTGTAGTCATGCCTGAGTTATCTGATTATGTGTGATTAGGGAACTTAGAATTTATTTTCATGACTTGGCATGCTTATATGAGTTAATTGCTAACTGAAAAATGTTAAATGCTAATTGTTGATTAAATGTTTAAATGTTAATAATTATGTTTTAAATGTTGATATGTGAATGTTGATGCACGAATTGATGAGGATGTGAGTTTGGCTTAGAGTTGGTATTAATATTAGCAAAGGAGTGGGAATTGAGGAAATTTAGTGAGATTTCTATTTTTAGAAATAAAGTGATTTGGAAGAAAAGAAAGGAAATAAATTAAAGAGAGTAAGGTGAAAGAATTAGAATAAAATGAACCATTAAAATGTAATTGAATTAAAAAGGGTAAAGAAGGAAAGATAGGAAATGTCACAGGTCGGTTGTGGGGACCCTGTGGCTGGCGCAGGTGGGTTGTGGTGACCCTGCGGCCAAGTAGTACACACCGTCACAGGTGGGTTGTGGTGACCCTGTGGCTGACACAGGTGGGTTGCGGGGACCCTGTGTCCTGGCGCAGATGGGTTGTGGTGACTCTGCGACCAGTGGTGATGACTTGCAGGTGGGTTGTGGTGACCCTGTAGCCTATGATAGAAAACGGTGTCAGTGGGTACTGGACCCTAGAAGACGTGCGGCCTGCGGGACCGTACGCATGGGTTGAGTAAGTCGTGCGGACTGCGGGACGTACGCATCGGTAAGACGTATCCTCGGCAGACGGGGAACGTAGTGGCGGGAGCCCCACGACACCATAAAAGGTAAAGGAAAGTAATAAAGGATAAAGGAAAGTAATAAAGGATAAAGGAAAATAGTAAAAGATCAAGTGAAATGTAAAGAAATAAGAGGAAGACAGGGGGAGTAAAGGAAGTGCGAGGAGAATGAATAGAATAGGTAGAATAGGAAGGGAGAGAAAAGGAAAGAGGATAGGAAGGTAGATAAAGGAAATAAATAGAATTGGATGAAGCATGGGCGTAGGACGACAATGTGAACAGGATAGTGATTAAATAGAGTAAGTGTGAATATTGGTTGGAAGGTACAAAGAATTGGAGATGGTTGTGTGTGTAGTGAATAGGTCATTGGGTGTGTTTATATTCGTAATATTTGATTATTTGCTAGATGTGCTTGACTTGGGTTATGTTCTATGTTTTACCAGTTAGTGCAATTCTCACCCTTACATCCACCACAGGTACAGGTACAGGTCAGGAGCATAGTTGATATTCGGGCCGAGCAGGAGCATACTTCCCCACGGGAAGTGTGAGTTATTTTCTATTAGCTAGAGTTTAACCGGGCCACGTCTATGTTGTTGGAAACCAACAAGCGGGCTAAGCAAATACTAGAGGGGGGGTGAATAGTATTTTGAAGCACTAATACCAAATATTTCGATTGATAATTGAAGAATGGAGCTAAGACTGAATTTTCTGCAATCAGACACAAAATACTCGAGTCTTTTGTGAAATACTCGAGTTTTTCAGTGATGAACAACTCGAGTCTTTTCTGAAATACTCGAGTTTTTCCTATCAGATATGGGAAAAACCAGAAACGAAAATTCTGTTAGTTTCATGATGAACATGATGAATGTTTTGATAATGACAAAGTGTTTTTGAACAAGCTACATGTGTTGATCAAGTTTCAAGCTCAACAAGCAACAACAAACATCAAATGAAGAAGAGAGAAAGCAAGCTCATGAAGACCTAAGTTTGAGTGTATTTGTATTTCTTTTATCTTTTGCCTCTCAAGCTTCATAGGTTTTTTATTTGGGTAGATTATTATAGAGGGTAGTGAATCTCATTCATAAGTCATGATTAAATCATAATTTGAGTTTTCACTTAACCTAGAATCAATAGGTGGCTTAAAGGTTTTAAAGGAAAGGTTGGATTTTGAGAAAACAAGTTTTGAACATGTACAGTACCAACTTAATCGATTAAGTGATAACTTAATCGAGTACTACTCGAGTACACGACTTGCTTAATCGATTAAGTACTGCTGAACTGATTTTTAAAATACGTTTTTGACTTCTCAAAATCAGTTTTTAAGTGCTACAACTTTTGGGTATTCTATATAAACCTTTTCCTATTATTTGTGATGTGTTAGAATCATTTCATACAAGTTTTACAAAGAATCAAGCCACTCTATTCTCTCTCATTTTCTAAAGATCAAAGTTCTCATATTTTCATATTCTTTGATCAAGAACCTTTGAATCTCTTATGGTGAATTGTCATAACTCTTGATTGAGATTCATAGGATTATTTTGTGTTTTCTATTGTGTTGTAATCTTTGCAAGAAGGCAAGCCACTACAACAAACAAGAAGTCTTGGTGTGTCGATTTTATCATCAAGCAAGTGCATTCTTATTGAAGAAGAAGAAGAAGTCTTGGTTGTGAATCAAGCAAGTGAAGCCTTGGTGTGTGGTTTATCATCAAGCAATTGAAGACTTGTTGTGTCGATTATCAACAAGGGGTAGAGGTTAGATTAGAGAGAAGATCAATAGGATTACAAGGCAAGGGTGTCGGTTATCTCTTGTAGGCTAGCAAGAAGGGAGTCTTGTGAGGCAATCACTTGTAATTTGAGAACTCTAATTCCTCATAGTGAAGAATCTCTCTTGGTTGAAGAGGGGACTGGATGTAGCTTTCAAGTGGATGAAAGTGAACCAGGATAAATCACTGTGTCGTATCTCTAAACCCTTACTCTTTATATTCAAGTCATTTGATTGCGTTCTTGGTTGAAAACCTAGAAAGATTGATTTTCATAATTGATTGAATTGAATCTTTAATTGTTCAAATTGATAAAGGGAAAATCATTTTCATAACTAGGTTAATCAATAAGAATATAGGTGTTAATCATTTCCGCTGAATCTCTGATCTTGCATGTGAATTGATTGATTTTCGTATTCGAATGAAAATTGATTTTTCTGTTTTCTGTCATATTTAATCGATTAAGTTCAAGCTTAATCGAGTACTACTCGAGTACACGACTTGCTTAATCGATTAAGTACTGTAGAATTTGTAAAAATCATTTGTTTTGATTGTTTCGATTTGTTTCGTTCGAAAATCTTTCAAGGTAGCTTCAACACCTATTCAACCCCCCCTTCTAGGTGTATTCCTAGGGTTCCTAAGTCTCTCCAACCATCAATTGCGATTTCCTCAAATTCAGCAATTTAACTCAAATCAATTCAATAATAAACAGGAACTTATCCAACAGAATAGCAAGCTATCTAAATAACTTTTAAACACAAAGATTCCTTGAACTTGCTACCTAATTGTATAAATCCTAATTGATTGAAATGACTTAAGTCTATTGAGCTAGAAAGTAGATTAAAAGCAATAAACCAACACTCAAGCAATTTTATCCTGGTTCACTCCAACAATGAGCTACATCCAGTCCTCCTAATCACTTAGGAGTTTCTACTAATAATCAAATTGTTAGAAATTACAAAGGATTGCTTGAGAATGGCCTCACTCAACCTAACCCTTTCAAGAGTGTACCAAACTCTTGATTTCTACCCCAATTTGATTCCGGTGATTGAAGAACTCTTCACAAAGCTTCCCTAAACTCCCTTCAAGAAACTCCACCGGGCTAGGAACCTCCTAGTCTTGTGCTTGAGAACCTCTCAAGACTTCCAACACCCTAAGCCACTTAGGGTTTGCTTGGGAACAATCCAAGACTTTGAATAATCAAGCTTTTTGTATGTGTATTACTAATCTCACAATGGATTAGCACAAATAAGCACAGCTCAATGTAAGAATTGAGGCCTAAAACTCAACTTGGAATAAAATGACAATATGATTGAGAAGTTGAGCTTTTTGGGAATTAACACTTGAGAAAAGGAAATTATGAAAGCTTGTGATCAATAATGTGTTGTTGTCTTGTTTGTTCTTGCACAAATTCAAAGAGAAATTTTACAATAAGGTTCTGAATTCTCTCTTGGGGTTGGATGAGACTCAAATGCCCTCAATTGGGTTTTTGAGTTTCTCCAACGTTCATTTTTGCTGACTGGACAAAAATACTCGAGTCTTTTGGTAAAAACTCGAGTCTTTTTGGTCGGTCACGAGTGAATTGGTGCACGAACAAGACTAACGGTCATAATTGCTGACCTGGCACAAATACTCGAGTTTTTCTATAAATACTCGAGTATATACTCGAGTCTTTCTCAAAATACTCGAGTATTTTGATCAGATATGGGAAAAATTATTTTTCAATTTTATTTTTCTTCTCAAGTATTAATTTTGGTCAATCTCAACTTAATAATCATATAAAAATTTATTCCTAGAAGAGACTAACTATTTCTACCCACTCTCAACCACTCTCAACATAAATTAGAAATTTACAATTAATATTTGATTGAGAATGATTGGGCACTTGTCTTCTTTTCTTGACTTCTTGTTGATGTTGATGTTGCAATATCTTCAAGGCATGATTTGTTAATTATTTTGTCATCATCAAAACATAATCCACATAATTAGGAGCATTGAATTCACAATCTCCCCCTTTTTGGTGATGACAAAATAATTAACACTTGATCCAATTGTTAAGCTTGATCCACTTGGAGATGCAACTCCCCCTCACTATATGATACTTTTCACCTATCTAAAAATTCAGCTTGAGCAAGATGTTATGACAATTTAATTTTAGCACCAAGCCTATGGTATTAGAGAATTTAACAATTATCAGAGTATATACCATAATTAGAGATTTTAGGTGCAACAATATCAAGACAAGACAAGTGTAATATCTCTCCCCCTTTTTGTCATACGCCAAAAAGATGTAACAATTTAGAAAAAGATCAAGGGAGGAGAGGTGCATAATCGGAAAACCCCATAACCAACTATGCAAATAAAACGGAGATATAATAACGATAAAGAGCTCCCCCTGAAGCTTTGCACAAACATCATAATAAAGACCAAATTCATTAACATAAGAACATCATAAATGGTCCAAATCAAAGGTGCAATAAGAAACCCAAAGTCTCAAAACACCAAGTTCTCAAAATACAGAAAATGTAACAAAGACCAATATGATAAAAACAGAATGAAAACTAAGATAAAATCCAAAGGTCAACATCATCAAAACATCGAAGGAGCTGGAGCATCTGGAGGAGGATAAAACCGAGAGAAGAGTTTAGAGGATGAAAAACTAGTAAGATTTGACAAAACTTTGAGTAAAATCTGAGTTTTGAGGAGAGAGATATGAGAAAACCGAGAGAGAAGAGGGTCGCAAAAAAAAACTTGAGTCTGAGAGTATATATAAACAGTTCAAAATATATTCGAGTCGGTCGTGACTCAGCCCAGATTTTCCCAGAAAAGTCGAGTAAAAATTGAAAAACTCGACTTTGGTCCGAAAGTTCAAATTTCAGGAAAACTCAAAATACTCGAGTTTTTTTGGAAAATACTCGAGTTTGGTCTGAAAGTTCAAAAATTGGGGGTTTCGAAAGACTCGAGTGTTTTGAAAAACACTCGAGTATTTTAATAAAGACTCGAGTGTGTTTAGAAACACTCGAGTATTTTTATCAGACCCTGATTAAAAACTTTTTCAATTTAAAACTGATTTAATTTTGAATTAAAATACTCGAGTGTTTTTGGAAAAACTCGAGTATTTTGACAGAACAGAAAGTAAAAACCCAGTTTTAAAAGACCAAACACAAATCAAACACAAATGCTTCACTACCAACTTGGAATACAGTACAGAATCACACACAATTAACATATACAATTTCAAATATCATCAAGGACAATTTAACTAAGAATCAATAACACATTAGAGTAAGACTAATATGGTGATTTTCCAAAAATGACACACACAATGCAATTAGCCTATATTAGCTTCATCTAAAATACCAAGTTCTCTCCTAATATGATAAAAGGTGTCCCTTGGTAGAGGTTTTGTAAAAATGTCGGCTAATTGATTTGTGGTACTAACAAATTCAATTGTGCAATCACCCTTTTGTACATGATCTCTTAAAAAATGATGTCTTATTTCAATGTGTTTAGTTCTTGAGTGATACACCGGATTCTTAGTCAAATTGATTGCACTCGTGTTATCGCATCTAATCGGAATATTTTCAAGTTTCAAACCAAAATCCGATAATTGTTGTTTCATCCATAACAGTTGAGCACAACAACTACCGGCTGCGATATATTCCGCTTCGGCGGTAGAAAGAGCGACACAAGCTTGCTTTTTAGAAAACCATGACACCAATGAACTTCCCAAGAAATGGCAAGTACCACTGGTGCTTTTGCGATCAAGCTTGCATCCCGCGAAGTCGGAATCCGAGTAACCAACTAAACTAAGATTGGCATCAGCAGGATACCATAAACCAGTGTTAATTGTTCCTTTTAGATACTTAAATATATGTTTAACTGCGGATAGGTGAGATTCTTTAGGATTAGCTTGAAATCTAGCACACATGCATACACTAAACATAATATCCGGTCTAGATGCAGTGAGATATAGGAGACTACCTATCATACCCCTATACTTACTAACATCAACCGGTGTACCTTGTTCATCCTTGTCTAGGTAGCATGATGTGCTCATTGGAGTGTAGGCTTCCTTGCACTTGTCCAATCCGAATTTCTCAAGGAGCTCTTTGCAATATTTCCCTTGATGCACAAAAATCCCCTCCTTGACTTGCTTTATTTGTAAGCCTAGGAAGAACTTGAGTTCTCCCATCATTGACATTTCAAATTCCTTTTTCATCAAATTTGAAAACTTTCTACAAAGAGACACGTTAGTAGCACCGAAAATGATATCATCAACATAGATTTGTACTAACAAAATGTCATCCTTGGTTTTATAAATAAATAATGTATTATCAACCTTCCCTCTTTGAAACTTGTTTTCTAATAGAAAGGAACTCAATCGATCATACCAAGCTCTAGGAGCTTGTTTCAATCCATAGAGTGCCTTTTTCAATTTATAAACATGGTTTGGAAATTCACTATTTTCAAAACCGGGGGGTTGTTTGACATACACTTCTTCATTTATAAACCCATTCAAGAAAGCACTTTTAACATCCATTTGATATAAAGTGAATTTCATGATTGAAGCATAAGCAAGTAAAATTCGGATTGCTTCAAGACGTGCAACCGGAGCAAAGGTCTCATCATAATCGATACCTTCCTCTTGGTTGTACCCTTGAGCTACTAGTCTAGCTTTGTTTCTTATAATCAACCCGGATTCATCAAGTTTGTTTCTATAAATCCATTTAGTACCAATTATGGTATGATCATCGGGTTTAGGGACTAGATCCCAAACTTCATTTCTTTCAAATTGGTTTAATTCTTCTTGCATAGCAAGAACCCAATGATCATCCTCAATGGCCTTTTTAATTGAATCGGGTTCAATTTGAGAAACAAATGAGACATAGTGGCAAATGTTTTGAATAGACCTACGAGTAAGTACTCCCTTTGACATATCTCCTATGACTTTGTCTATAGGATGAGCCTTGACCGATTTCCAAGTTGGAGGAAGTTCTTCCCTTACTTCTCCTTCATCAACTTTTGAATTCTCTCTCTCTTTTTCTTCTTTTGAAAAGACAATGCCATCTTCACTAGCATCACATAAAACACTATCTTCTTTTGAAGACTCATTAAAAACCACATGAATTGATTCCTCAATAGTTAAAGTTCTTTTATTGAAAATTCTATAAGCTTTACTATGAGAAGAATAGCCTAAAAATATGCCTTCATCGGATTTGGAATGAAACTTGCCAAGGTGTTCTTTTCCATTATTTAAAACAAAAACTTGGCATCCGAAGACATGAAAATGAGATATATTTGGCTTTCTTCCCTTGTAAAGTTCATAGGGGGTTTTATCCAAAGAGGGCCTTATCAAAATACGATTTAAAACATAACAAGCCGTATTGACGGCATCGGCCCAAAAATATTGAGGTACTTGAGAATCATTTAACATGGTTCTAGCAAGTTCCTCTAGCACCCTATTTTTCCGCTCTACCACTCCGTTTTGTTCCGGAGTCCTTGGTGCGGAGAATTGGTGCTCAATACCATTTTTAGCACAAAATCTATCAAATTTGTGGTTTTCAAATTCTCCACCATGATCGGTACGAATAATAATTACTTTTTGATTTACTTGGTTTTGCAAAAGTTTGACATGATGTTTAAAAGATTTGTAGGTCTCACTCTTAGTAGTTAAAAATAAAGTCCAAGTAAACCTAGAGAAGTCATCAACAATCACCAATGCATAATAGTTGCCACCAAAGCTTTTTATTTGAGATGGTCCAAACAAGTCCATATGAAGCATTTCTAATGGCCTTGATGTGGACATAACCATTTTTGATCCAAAGGTGTTTTTAGTTTGTTTACATTTCTTTCAAGGAGAACAAACACCTTCAATAGAAAAATTTAGCTTTGGTAAACCAACTACTAGATCTTTAGATTGTATTTTCTTCAATTGGTTTACATTAATATGAGCGGTCCTACGATGCCATAACCAAGTGTCATTTTCTTTGCTCACTAAACAAGTAGAGACCAAGGAAGTGACTTTGTTCAAATCAACTAAGTAAGTATTATTTGACCTTCTACCAACAAATTTGATTGATTCATCTTTGTCACTTTTAATGAGGCAATGGGTAGAGGTAAAAACTACATGATTACCAACATCACATAATTGGCTTATGCTCAAGAGATTATGTTCTAATCCTTGAACATAGAGCACATTATCAATAATCAAGTTTGAAGAGTTTCCGGTTTTACCAATACCAAGGATTTTGCCTTTGTTGTTGTCCCCATAAGTGACATAACCCTTTTCCTTTGGAGTAAGCTCAATGAAGTGCCGCTTATCTCCCGTCATGTGCTTCGAACATCCACTATCAAGATACCACAATTGTTTTCCTGTTCGAAGGCACACCTACAATATGAAATCACTTGTTCACTTTGGGTACCCAAACAATGTTGGGTCCCTTAGGGTTAGTGTTGGGACTTTCTCCCTTCTTAATCCACATATAAGTGCCCTTTTTCATTTCAAACTTCTTAATGTGGCACTCAATGTTGATATGTCCAACTTTTCCACAATAAGTACAAGTTGGTCTCTTTGATGAATTTTTCTTAGAAAATGTTCCAACCACCTTGTACTTTTTGTCCTTTTTATGAACATATCCTAAACCGGTTTTGTTGTGATTATGTCTTTGAGAGTTCAACAACCGGTTGAGGTTTCTATCACTATGTGAGATTGTGAGTTTGTTTTTCAACTCTTTCACTTCTTTTTCAAGATCATCACATCTCTCACATGAAGTGATAATTTCCTCATGATTTGCACAATCACTTTGATGACTAGAATTAATAAGTTCCAAGGATTCATTTTGAAGTTTCAACTCATTTATAGATTTTTGCAATTCATCAATTTCATGTTGAAACTCCAAAATTTTCTTTCCTTTTTCCTTATTAATTTTAGCAAGCCTTTTAAATTGAATTAACATTTCATTGTAGGCTTCTTGCAAATCATCATATGAAATGGAGTTTGAAGATGAACAAGAAGAGCTAGAGGTTACCTCATCATCACTTTCACTCATGCCATGATTAGCTCTTGATGAGGACTCATGATTGTTCTTGGCCATGAGACAAAGGTTTGCATTTTCATCACCGGAACTACTTGAAGATGATTCATTGCTCTTCTCCGGTGCATCCCAAACAATGTATGCACGCTTCCCTTTGGTCTCTTGGGTCTTCTTGTCATTCTTCTTCAAGAATGTGGCACATTCCATTCTTATGTGACCAACCCCTCCACATTCATGACACTTAACTCCATCATTGGTACTCTTTTCTCTTTGTTTGGAGTCTCTGGTTCTCTTGAAATTGGATGAAGATCCACCTTTCTTCCCTTTGAAAAATTTGTTGAATCTTTTCACAAACATCCCAAATTCTTCTTGATTTGGTTCACCATCGGAATCTCCACTTGTAGAGCATTCTTCAACTTCTTTTGTAGCTTTGGTTGAAGCTTTGAGTGCTATGCTCTTTTTCTTTTTGTCCGATTCCTCATGCATCCCAAGTCTTGTAAGCTCCATCTCATGCTCTTGGAGTTTGCCAAACAAAGTGGCTAAGTCCATGCTATTTATGTCTCTTGATTCCTTGATGGCGGTTACCTTGGGTTGCCAACTCCTATCAAGACATCTTAGAATTTTGTTAGTAGTTTCACCATTGCGAAATACTTTTCCCAAGGAAATCAAATGATTAACAATGTGAGAGAATCGCCTTTGCAAGTCACTAATGGTTTCATTTGGCAACATGTGGAACAATTCATATTCGTGAGTTAGAGAATTCAATCTTGCATCTCTAACCTCACTTGTTCCCTCATGTGTGACTTGCAAAGTATCCCACATTTCTTTTGCCGATTTACATTGGGAAACTCTATAAAATTCATCATGGGATAGAGCCGAAAAGATGATGTTTTTAGCTTTTAAATCAAATGAGACTTTTCTCTTTTCATCATCATTCCAACTACTCCTTGGAATTTCAACAATTTCATCATTTATTTTCTTTTTGGGAATGAAAGGACCATTTTCAATTGCATCCCAAATATCCATATCAATTGCTTCAATAAAAACTTTCATGCGAGTTTTCCAATAAACATATCCTTCACCATTAAATAGTGGAGGACGGTTTATTGAAGCTCCTTCTCCACCAAAGTTATTGCTAGAGCCCATTTAGTTTCCAAAAGGATCTTTTTCGAAAAAGTTGTTACACTCGATCTTTCGACCGAGCTCTGATACCACTTGTTGGAAACCAACAAGAGGGCTAAGCAAATACTAGAGGGGGGGTGAATAGTATTTTGAAGCACTAATACCAAATATTTCGATTGATAATTGAAGAATGGAGCTAAGACTGAATTTTCTGAAATCAGACACAAAATACTCGAGTCTTTTGTGAAATACTCGAGTTTTTCAGTGATGAACAACTCGAGTCTTTTCTGAAATACTCGAGTTTTTCCTATCAGATATGGGAAAAACCAGAAACGAAAATTCAGCAATTTAACTCAAATCAATTCAATAATAAACAGGAACTTATCCAACAGAATAGCAAGCTATCTAAATAACTTTTAAACACAAAGATTCCTTGAACTTGCTACCTAATTGTATAAATCCTAATTGATTGAAATGACTTAAGTCTATTGAGCTAGAAAGTAGATTAAAAGCAATAAACCAACACTCAAGCAATTTTATCCTGGTTCACTCCAACAATGAGCTACATCCAGTCCTCCTAATCACTTAGGAGTTTCTACTAATAATCAAATTGTTAGAAATTACAAAGGATTGCTTGAGAATGGCCTCACTCAACCTAACCCTTTCAAGAGTGTACCAAACTCTTGATTTCTACCCCAATTTGATTCCGGTGATTGAAGAACTCTTCACAAAGCTTCCCTAAACTCCCTTCAAGAAACTCCACCGGGCTAGGAACCTCCTAGTCTTGTGCTTGAGAACCTCTCAAGACTTCCAACACCCTAAGCCACTTAGGGTTTGCTTGGGAACAATCCAAGACTTTGAATAATCAAGCTTTTTGTATGTGTATTACTAATCTCACAATGGATTAGCACAAATAAGCACAGCTCAATGTAAGAATTGAGGCCTAAAACTCAACTTGGAATAAAATGACAATATGATTGAGAAGTTGAGCTTTTTGGGAATTAACACTTGAGAAAAGGAAATTATGAAAGCTTGTGATCAATAATGTGTTGTTGTCTTGTTTGTTCTTGCACAAATTCAAAGATAAATTTTACAATAAGGTTCTGAATTCTCTCTTGGGGTTGGATGAGACTCAAATGCCCTCAATTGGGTTTTTGAGTTTCTCCAACGTTCATTTTTGCTGACTGGACAAAAATACTCGAGTCTTTTGGTAAAAACTCGAGTCTTTTTGGTCGGTCACGAGTGAATTGGTGCACGAACAAGACTAACGGTCATAATTGCTGACCTGGCACAAATACTCGAGTTTTTCTATAAATACTCGAGTATATACTCGAGTCTTTCTCAAAATACTCGAGTATTTTGATCAGATATGGGAAAAATTATTTTTCAATTTTATTTTTCTTCTCAAGTATTAATTTTGGTCAATCTCAACTTAATAATCATATAAAAATTTATTCCTAGAAGAGACTAACTATTTCTACCCACTCTCAACCACTCTCAACATAAATTAGAAATTTACAATTAATATTTGATTGAGAATGATTGGGCACTTGTCTTCTTTTCTTGACTTCTTGTTGATGTTGATGTTGCAATATCTTCAAGGCATGATTTGTTAATTATTTTGTCATCATCAAAACATAATCCACATAATTAGGAGCATTGAATTCACATATGTTTATTAAGTATTTTTAAGAATTTATGATTTACTGTATTTTAAATCTCAGTTGTATATTTGGTGGCTCGGGTTCTTTATTTAGCCTCTTGAAAATCTAAGTATTTTTCCTGTTAGTATTTTGTTCCCTATTATCGGAAAGGGAGTTAAATTTTATAATTAAAATTATTCTGGATGTCTGGACAGGTAGCAGATAAAAACTAAATTTTGGGAAAGTCGGAAAGACAGAGGAGACTCTGTCCGATTTTCTAGAAAAATAATTAACTATGTTTTTGAAAACTTCAATACACCTCAAGTTTAAAAAGAAATTTTCAGGTCCTAATTTCAAACTAAGTGTCAAATATTAAATTAAGTATTATTTTTCCACCTAAATGTTTTATAAAAAGTAGGATGTTACAACGAGGAATTGAAACTTTTACGTGAAATAAAATTTCAAAGTCTTCTTTTGGATGGAAGATGAGTCATTTCTTTTATTATTATTTGATTGGAACTCAGGTTGTACGAAAAATGGTTTTATCTCTAAGGTAATGTAAAATCGAGATGGGCCCCTCGAGATTTACATTTAATTGGAAGATAACATCATTAAGTCCTTGAAATCCAATGAAATAAATGTCAAATTTCTTTTCTATGCATAAGAATAGGATAGGTATTAGAGGTCATTTCATCATAGACACTCCGAGCATTCTTTATCAGAGTGCGCAGCGAAAGTGAATAGGTGTCAACCCAATGTACTTGCCTTTAACTTTGGTGACTGAGTGTTGTCTCTAATAAGACCTAAGTACTTTCTACAATTCCACATTGTGTTTGGTGATAAATACACTACTATTGAAAAGGTGTACATGTGTTTTTGCATCAAACTATTTTAAGACTTTATTTTGAAGAGTATTAGTAGTATGAATTCTAACGAATGTCAAGCATACTAGTATTCTAATACTTTCCAATGTGTGGAAGTAATTCAAGCTTTGATAATTGATCGAATGTCACACCACCAATTTTTAAACATGTATTGTTAACAAGGTGAATTCCTAAGTAATGGAATGATGGTGTAGTTTATTCTTGGATTACACCAATTGCCGATTAAATAGGAATTCACCGAATGTGACATACGTCAATTTGAAACAAGATTTGAACTTCAAAGTTGAAATAAAAGGAAAGGCATTTATTAAGATTTGAAAATGCGGATGAAATCAAATTTCAACCGATACATGCAATTCCTTTTATTTGAGTTTGATGATCATAGAGGATCCTTGTTTTCTTTGACAAAGGAGTCCTCAAACTTTTGAATTAATTCGAAAACCAATGTGAAATGATTTTGGAAATCATTATGAATACTCTGAAATTTTGAATGTTTGACATGTTTCTTATCATCAACTAATTTTGCCAAAGTTTAAAACGAAATTGATTTATAAATTACAAAGAGTTTTCCTTATTTTTGGAAAGTTCTTTATCACAAAAGACCAAATCTTTTCTTTACAAGTTAGAACTTCATTGTTTTCTATTACGATGTGGAATTGAGAAATGCAAATGACGATAACAAAGTGGGTTAAAGGCAATGTATCTCACATAGAGTGAGATTCAAGTCTAGAATCTCAATTAAGGTAATGTATGTTATATCTTTTCCTTTAAGTTGACATAGAACTCAAGGGAAATGCGGAGTTATTTAATGAATAGGTTATATTCCATAATCGCAAACAATTTTCAAACCAATGTTAACTATTTCATGGAATGTAGTTTGTTGGGTATTAAAGTCCCAGTCCTAACATCCATTATAAGAGTCTTAGCACCAGAGTCTAGATAGCAATCAGAGAGTTCAACTAGGGTTCTAAGATAGAAAGCAGTTAGGCTAAATCCTAACCTAAGGAACCAAATAGGA
Organism: Crotalaria pallida; assembly: GCA_037953625.1. Lineage (NCBI taxonomy): Eukaryota > Viridiplantae > Streptophyta > Magnoliopsida > Fabales > Fabaceae > Crotalaria > Crotalaria pallida. The sequence continues at coordinate 58,217,179 of CM075651.1, forward strand.
AACCCTGAACCTTGTGTGAGGAATAGACAAGCATAGGTCTAGTGGGAGTCTTAAGCTTGTAGAGTTTAAGTCTTATGTATATGTATATATATAGGTGTATATAGGAGGTAGGTTTTGGTTGTTCTAGAGTTATTGATTTTCGTGTGTTTGAATTGTATATTAGTATATTTGCAATTTCAAATTTTCTAAGAGTATATACTAAATCAAACTATCGTTGGAACCATTTCTACATCTTGAATAATATTGATGAAGTTCAACCTTACATAGATACCCACAAAAGCATTATCAACGATAAAAATCCTCGAATGAATGAAAGGTGGTTGTTGAAGGAGCATAATAAGACTTTCTTGAAGTGGTTTGAAGAACAAATTGTTAAAGTCAATACTGTTTCTAATACATTAAAATGGCTAGCACGTGGGCCTAACTTTGATGTAATATGTTCGAGTGCATTTGATATCAACAATTATTCTTTTTATACAAAGTCCCTTGATGACAAGAGCACTATTCAAAATAGTGGTCTTATGCTTTTTGCTAATGCCATGCACTTCTCCAAAGTAAATGATAAAAATCCTATCATGGTATCCACACCTTACTATGGAGTGATTGATGAGATTTGGGAAGTTGACTACAACAAATTTAGTGTACCTGTTTTCAAATGTCAATGGGTTAACAAGAATGCGATACATAAAGATGAGATGGGATTTACATTGGTTGACCTTAACAGATTAGCTTACACGAATGAGCCTTTCATAATGGCATTCCAACAATTCAAGCGTTTTATGTCAAGGATCCTTCTAATGAGCAATTGTCAGTTGTTCTCCAAGGGAGAAGCGTACCTGGTTGCAATGATTTTAATTCAACGCTTGATTCTATTGAGACTCATCATTCAATATCTTCGAGAATACCAACTTTCAATGATGATCACGAAAATGAAATAGACACTGTACATGCCACTCGGGATGATCATCATGAAGGAATTTGGGAGAATGGTCCTATTCCTAAATGATTTAAGGTCTAATTAGTTTTTATTTTGTCATACTTTATTGAATATTTTGTTTTGTTGAATATTTTTGTTACCTGTTTTTCTTAATGCTTATTTTGCTTATTGTCTATAGGCTCATGGATGATACTAATTCTGCCCTCACAAAAAAGGGTAGGGGCCCGACACGGTTGCCTGCATTGACCGCCCCACGTCTTAGTGGGCAAAGAGTCCCAATTGAGTTTGATGGCAGTTGGGATGCCACAGGGAGAGAATCCAAAAGGTTTAACAGTTACGTTGGTTTACAAGGACGCATCAAAGTACTAATACTAATAGAAGATTGCGACCACGTAACGGAAGATGTAACATCCCGAATTTTAATTCTAATAATAATTAGAATTATAGTAAGATTTGGAAGTAAGGATTATCATAGAAGGGATTTAAAATGATGGATTAGGAGTGCTTTGAGTGCCATATAGGAGTCAAGGAGCATTGGCATCGAAAAGGAAATTTAAAGAAGACCAAACGAGTGTTAAAAATCGAGTTTTCGGTGTTATAAACACCCGACATTAGGAAATTCAAAATAAAAGATTTAAGACTCAAAACACAATTCCCACCGTTGGATATGAAGGTATGATTTTTAGGAAGCTACTCATCAAATTTGAGCAAGATCCGACGGTGAACGAATAAGTTATCTCGAATTGAAGCAGGAAGAAAATAGGAGAAAAATAATTAGAAAATAGAAAACTGAAATAGCAGTGTTTGCCTGTTTCGCTTAAGCGAAAATCGCTCGCTTAAGCGAAAACCTGAATCCCACTGTGAGCAATTCGCTTAAGCGAAAAGCTCTCGCCTGAGCGAAAATGATTCGTGCCATTACTGAACTGGATTCGCTTAAGCGAATAAATTTCGCTTAAGCGAAAAGTCTGTTTTCTGCAACACGTTTTGCGAATTTTTGGGGGTATTTTGGGGATTTCTCCACCCAAAACACCTTATAAGCTACACCATTCGACCAAGGAGGGGAAAAACATAATCTAAGTCATCCTCCTCTTCTCTCCATTCGAAGGTCCTTCTTCCCCAAGCCTAGGGTTTTGATTCTTGGCACTTTCCCTTCCATTGGAGCTCCAAGCTTCAAGATTCATCATCAAGCATCATCACCAAGTGTGTTTCCCTCTTTTTCTCCATGGATTGAGCTCTTGGTTCAAGCTCCTTCATCTCTCAATCTTGTTTCTTTTGATTCTAAAGGGTTGAGTAAGTAATTAAATCACTCCTTTCCCTTTTCATTCATTGATTGTTGATTATTGTGTTCTTTTTCTAAGATAGAGTTGTTCCTCTTATTTTCCAATAGAAGGGGCATGGAATTCTCTAATCACTTGGGATTCTCACTTTCTAAGAGCTAGGGGAGCTCTATCATCTCTACACTCTTGACTCTTGCCATCTCTTTGCACATTTTCAAGGATTATTGTGGGTATTAAAGCTTGGAAGATTTTTCTCCATTTCTCTTGGGTTAAGGTAAGGGAGTGGATATGGTGAGCTTTGCCTTGTTCTAGGGAGTAGGTTCTAGTTAGTATATAATGCTTGTTAGGGTTATGTGTTAGGGGAGAACACTAGATTATAAATCCCTAGGTTATTGAATATGAAATTCTAATTAATTAAATGTGCATGATGATTGGATGTTAAGGCTAGGAAAAGGAAACCCAATAATATAAGAATGAATTATTTGATAAATGAAATTTGGTTAATGATTATATTGAAGTACATGAGGAATTGGGTAATGTGAAAGTGAAGTTGCCATAAATGATTTTTATGATTATTGACTTATTTGTAAAGTTGTGAATTAAATGATAATTAATTACTGTAGCAAATATATGTATGTGTTGTGGAATAAATTGATATAGGAAGAAAGGGAATGGAAACGATTAAGTGTGATAAATGTGCATATTTGTATCTAATTGTTCAATAAGTAAAAATGTTAAGTATTATCAATTGTGAATAAAGATCATGGTTTATGAATTGAACTTGTGAATATAGGAAACGGAAGTAAAACAATTATGTGGAAATAAAAAGTAAAAGATGATATATGCAAAATTAAAATGAAGGGCGAATCTAAAGGTTAGGCTATAAAAGAGAACATTATTTGGTATGATTGTGATAACTGAGAAAGGAAATGAATAAGGTAAATACATGAATCATTAGTTGTGGAATGTGTGTTGTTGTATTTAAAGGTGTTACAATTAATTGAACAAGAAAGTGAATAATTCTTGGCCTCTGAATTGAGGCGCCGAACATTGAGAATGTGGTTTATGCGTTGGCCTCTGATTTGAGGTGACGATTAAAGGAAAGATTTGATAAATGATATAGGGAATGAGTATGGATACAGAATGAATGGGAAATGTGTGTAAGTGTATTAGTGAATGTATGTGTTAAGTTGTTTGTGTAAGATGGTGAAAGTATGATTTGGCCTCTGATGTGAGGTAATGTGAAATGAAAATGTAATAAGTGCGTTGGCCTCTGTTTTGAGGTGACGATTAATGGAAAGTGATGATTTGGCTGACCTCTGATATGAGGGGCACAAAATGAATGAAAGTAATAAAGTGTTGACCTCTGACCTGAGGGACACCAGATGAATTAAAAGGAAAGTGTGTGTTGACCTCTGACCTGAGGGGCACGGAAAGGAATAAAGTGAATGGGTGTTGACCTCTGACCTGAGGGACACCGTATGAATTAAGGGGAATGAGTGTTGACCTCTGACCTGAGGGACACAGAATGAAATAAAGTGTTGACCTATGACCTGAGGGACACAAGATGAAATGAATGTTATTGAGTGTTGACCTCTGACCTGAGGGACACATAATTTAAATATGGAAAAGAATAAGGGCCTCTGTCTTGAGGTGATAAATGTGTTGAATGAAAATTGTTCATTGGCCTCTGATTTGAGGTGATGTACTGAAATGAAATGAGTATGTGAAATGAACAAATGAATAATGGAAATGGAGGTTGAAATGGAATAATGAAAATGGAAATGTGAAATAAATAATGAGTATGGAAATAATGAAATGAGTATGGTGTGTAATATGTGAATATATGCTTATTTGCTAATTGTGTTTGACCTAGTGGGTTGTTATGTCTAGTTAGAAACTGCTTTCTATTTCATGTGCAATGCTCACTCCCTTACATTTTCAGGTATGGAGATTGAGTTGGCATAACCCCCGGCCGAGCAGGAGTACTTTCCCTCACAGGGAGAGTAGGGTGTTATGGGATTTAGATCATAGCATGGACCTAAGCCTCTTATATTATTTTGATGTAAATTGAATATGCATATTTTGAATGAGGCTTAGGATGTTTTATTTTGCTAAAGTTATAACTTTTGGTTTTAACACTCAAACTTAGTATTTTTCCGCTATTACTCTGATTAATTATGCACGTTGATATATTTGGAGCCCATGGGGCCTTGATATGATTTAGAAATATAATCTGAAGCCCTGCTGGCTATTAGTTGTACATTTGAAAATTGTTTATACAGGTTAAATTTTGGAAAGTCTGAAAAACAGACAAAACTCCGTCCGTTTGACGGGTGATTTTACTAAACTAAAAAGGAATTTTTAAGTTCACATTTTTAATACTTGGGAATTAAGGGTAATATTTATTAGGGTGTTACAGAAGAAACGAAGAACCACATTTGGGAATGCATAATGGTATAACCACTACGATTCTTTATGGGTTTTAATCGATATTTGTGTCTATATTTATATATATTTATGTTTTGAATTATTTGAATTAACCGTTATTTTTGTTGTGTAATGTAGCTCACATATGATGTTCCAAACAATGCAATATTAAGAAAAAAATGCATTTCAAATGCTGGTGTTGCATGGAGAGCATTTAAGACAAATCTCAAAAATGAATACATTTTTGGAGAAAAGAGTTACCTAAACCCTTGTGACAAGTATAAATTTATTGCTCCAGATGTTCTGGATAAATTTGTTGAAAGTCGACATACACCTGAATTTTTGGTAAGTTATTATACTAACCATTATTATTTGTTACGTTATTGATTATTTTTGTATTCATTTACTAATAAATAAACATTATGTATACTTTTACTAATAATAGGCAAAAAGAAAGAAAGCTAAAGAGATTTCAGCGCTGAATATATACCCTCATGTAATGTCTCGTGGGGGATACATATTGGCGAATAAGAAGATCATGGATGAAAAGATGAAAAGATTGAGACTTGAAGCAGAGACAGATCCTTCTATTGATCTTGAAGCTCCCCCATCTCCACCATTGCGCGGCGAGAAATGGAAGAAAGCTAGAGTACGAAAGACTGGAGAGTTTGTAAATAAGGAAGCGGAAGTTGTTGCTGGCAAGATCGTACGTAAATAACTATATTTATTGAATATATATTGTGTGCATGCTTATTATTGAATCACATATATATTGAACATGTTTACAAATTATTTATTATAGGATTCTTTAAGCCAAAGCGGTTCATCAGAGCTTGTTGGGAAGAATGATGTCCTTACTGCTGCATTAGGGCGACCAGAGCATTCTGGATGTGTTCGTACAACAGGAAAAGGTATTGGTCACCGTCAATATTGGGGCACATCATCATCGTCATGCCAATCTGCCCTTAACATTGAACAAATGGTGGAGGCTAAGGTCAAAGCTCGAATGGATGCTGAGGTCAAAGCTCAAGTGGAGACTGAGGTCAAAGCTGTCAAAGCTCAAATGGATGTTGAGCTCAAAGCTCAAATGGAAGCTGATGTCAAAGCTCGAGTGGAGGCTGAGGTCAAAGTTATTAGAGAAGAAATGATGAGCCAACTCATGGGGCAAGTAGCGATAATAATGAATTCAAAAAATTTGAGTTGCGATATTGAACCTCCTACATCAAAGGATATTGATCCTATAATCTTGAGCGGCAAAGGGAGTAATACTCCAATAGTAGAGATACCAGATGATGGTGATGACTTTGGTCCCAATGATCTACACAATCTATATGTTGAGGAGCCAGATCTCCATGTTGTAGCAAAGGGAAAGGTTTAGTTTCAATTTTGTATAATGGAATAATAATAATAATATTTTAATTCCGAAGCCTTCTCTCTTCTCTCTCTAAGAAACTAGGATTCCCCTCCCCTCGCGGCGGCCCTAGGGTTGCCGCCGCCGTCCTCCATGGCGAAAAAGAAAGGGAGGCCTCCTTCCTCTCCCTCTTCATCTTCTAAGAAGGCTCCTGATGACAAACAACGCGACCCTCTCTTGGATTTTTCGTCTATCGATAATGAAGACCTTGTAAAACTTGATTCCTTGACTCCCAAGCAAGCATCGGATCTTCTCCAAAGTCTGAATTTGATCAAGGAAAGACTTAAGGGCAAAGCTCTTGATGAACCTGAAGTCTCTCAATGCCCTGAAACCCAGTATGGTGCGAATGAATCTGAGAAAGGAGTGGAGTATCAAAAACCGAGTGATGATGAAAGCTTGGTTAAGAGGGCATCGGTTTGGGATACGTTCGATATCTCAAAACTGAGAAACTCAGGAGACAAGCTTTCCTTTGTCCAACCTGGAATTAAAGAGGGTGTTGCTATAGGAAAGATTGATTCAAAGGATGTGGAAAAGGAATTGAAATTCTGGGAGACTGCTGTGGTGTTTTATGTCCAAGGAGCACAACCACCGTATGCTGCTATAAGTGGATTTCTCAAGAAGGCATGGGGACATTATGGTATTGATACGATATTGATGAATGGAGATGGCACAGTGTTGGTGCGATTCAATACTAGAGAAGCAAGAAATGAAGTGCTGAATGTTGGAGTTTATCACTTTGACAAAAAACCGATTATACTGGCTCCATGGTCTGGTAGGGCAATGCATAAAACGTTTGTTGATCGAGTGCTAATTTGGATTCAACTGCCAGAGTTAAATTTGAAGTTCTGGGGTCCTGAGGCTCTCAGCAAAATTGCAAGTTTGGTGGGTTTTCCCATAATGGTGGACAAGGTCACTCAAGAATGAAATCGAATCAACTATGCTAGGGTGCTTGTAGAAGTAAACCCTTCAATCCTTCCTGAGGAGATATTTTTTGAAGATGACCAAGGAAATGTGGTAACTCAAAAAGTTACGTATGAATGGAAACCGGTGCTGTGTGGCCAATGTTCTAACTATGGCCATGATAGCAAAATGTGCAAGAAAGTAGTAAAGAAACAATGGGTAGAGAAAAAAAGGCCCAGTAGAGAGGAGATTGAGAATTTGGACTCCAAGCTGAAACTGAGCCGGGCTTTAGAGGATGACATAATTCCTAAGGAAAATAAAGAAAGCTCTATAGCATTGGTCCAGGACATAGTGAATGAAGATCCCACAGAAGCTGCAGGCCTTTCTGGTGGAAATAATAATGTGATGGAAGGAAAAGATCTCAATGTGGTGGATAAACCTGAGGTGGTGCTTGAAGCAGAAAATGGTGGGTGGACTCAGGTCAGGACCAGAAGCAAAGCTCAAATGAAACTTGACCAGAATAAAGGTAGTACTTACCCAAGTTCGGTTCCGCATGGATAGCATTGCATCATGGAACATTCGAGGACTGAATGCTCCTCACAAACAGCAAGAAATTGCTGATTTTGTAAGTAAATTTAATATTGGTTTAGTTGGTATTTTAGAAAATAAACTTAGAGCAAATGCTTTCCTAGATGTATACAACCGTATTGCACAGGGTTGGGGTTCCTATTTGAATTTTAATGATAGCTAGCTTGGTAGAATCTGGATTCTTTGGAAACCAGACAATTTTACAGTTACGATTATTGCAAGTTCAGCTCAGTTTGTGCATGGTCATGTGTTATGCAAACAAGATCAATTTGAGTTCTTTATAACTTGGGTGTATGCTGCCAATGATGCTGAAGCCAGGAAAGAGTTATGGGCTGTCTTATCAGGGATTGCAAGTGTAGTCTCTATCCCTTGGATTGCCCTTGGTGATTTTAATGTGTTCCTTAGCCCGCAAGAAAAGATTGGTAGATGTCAAACAAATTTTGCTCATGTTTCTGACTTCAAACAATGCCTTGACCAGTGCAGCTTAGATGATCTGAAATATGATGGTTGCTTTACACCTGGAGTAATAAGCAATTTGGCAGGGACCGAATAATGGCTAAATTGGATAGAGTATTAGTCAATGATAGCTGCACTCATAGTTGGCGTAATACTAATGCTACTTTCTTGCCATCTGGAGTTTCTGACCATTCTCCAGTCATTCTTAACTGGAATGATGTGAGAATGCCTAGAAATGTTGGTTTCAAATTCTTCAATTTGTGGTGCCAGGATGAAACTTTTAATAACATTGTGATTTCAGTTTGGAGCAAGAGAATAAATGGTAATGCTGTAGAGAGAATTGTTAAAAAGCTGAGATTATTGCAAAAGCCTTTACGTGAGCTTAATAGATCCAAGTTTGAAAAAATTGACCAGAAAAAGGGTGAAATGAAACAGAAACTGGAGACTATACAAAATGCAATTGATGCAAATCCTCAGGACCTAGATCTCCAGGCTGAAGAGAGACAAATATATCTGGAGTATATCCAAGTGAAAAAGAAAGCTATTTGTTTCTTGAGGCAGAAGGCTAAACAAAGATGGCTTGAGGAGGGTGACCAGAATACAACCTTCTTCCATGCTGCAATTAAGCAGAGACAACTAAGGAATAGAATTGTTAGGCTAACTGGATCAAATGGTGAGACACTTACTAATACTGAAGATATAAATGAGGCCTTCAAACTGCATTATGAGCAATTTTTTAAAGCAAAGCATCACAGTTGGATTTTTACTGAGTCTGAAATAGCAGAAGGAAATATTCTCTCAGTCAACCAGCAACTCCAACTCCTGAGGCCATTCACTAAAGATGAGGTCAGATTGGCTATGTTTGATATTCACAAGGATAGCTCACCTGGACCTGATGGATTCGGGTCTGGATTTTTTCAGGCTTCTTGGAATGTGATTCAGAATGATTGCTTTAAAGCTGTTCAGGATTTTATGTGGGATGGCATTCTTCCCTCAAACCTGAATGAAACCAACTTGGTGATGATTCCAAAGCATGATTGTGCAAACATGGTAACTGATTTTTGGCCTATTTCATGCTGTAATACTTTTTATAAATGTATTGCCAAGCTGTTGTGTTCTCGTTTAAAATGTGTGCTGCCTTTTCTGGTTGATGAAAGCCAAACTGCTTTTGTTCAAGGTCGAAGTATTATTCACAATGTTTTAATCACAAATGAGCTTTTAAGACTTTATGGCAGAAAACAGGTCTCTCCAAGATGTTGCATGAAAATAGATATAATGAAGGCATATGACTCATTGGACTGGCAATTTATTGAAAACATGCTTTTGAGCTTAAAGTTCCCTATTCAGTTCACAGCCAAAATCATGTTATGCATCAAATCTCCAACTTTTAACATCATTTTAAATGGTGCTAAATCGGGTCAGTTCAGAAGTTTTCGAGGTCTGAGGCAAGGGGATCCACTCTCTCCCCTTATTTTTGTTTTGGCAATGGAGCTCTTGAACAGAAAATTGAAGGCAGCAGCTCAACATCCTAAGTTCAGGTTCCACCCTCTGTGTAAGCAAGTGAAGCTCATCAACCTTGCTTTTGCAGATGATCTAATGATCTACTGCAAAGGCAATCAAGCAAGTGTATATGTGCTGTATAATGCATTTCGTGATTTTTCAAAGGCCTCGGGTTTACAAGCTAATCCATCCAAGTCCCAAATTTACTTGGCAGGAGTTAATGAAGTTACGCAGCGAATCTTATTATCAATCACTGGTTTTCAACAAGGGGTGTTTCCAATGAAATATCTTGGTTTGCCTGTTCATGCTAGGAAATGGTCCAATTCAGATTGCTCGATCCTGGTGGACAAAATCACAAGCCGAATGCAATCTTGGCGCACACGAAATCTTTCACATCAAGGGAAATGCCAATTAATTAATGCAGTCTTGCTGAACTTGCATAGTTACTGGGCTGCGATTTTCCTCATCCCAAAAGGTGTTATTCATCAGATTGAAGCTAAATGTCGTGCGTTCCTTTGGGGCAGTCAAGAAAAGATTCCATCAGTAGCGTGGGAAAAGGTGTGTAAACCAAAAAAATATGGTGGGCTTGGCTTTAAGAACTCCCATTTATGGAATTGTGCTGCGATTGGGAAACAACTATGGCAAATTGCCCTCAAGGAAGACTCTTTGTGGATTAAATGGATCAATGCAATTTACTTGAAGACTGGCTCCATTTGGCAGTATCAAATTCAAGGCTCGACAAGCTGGCATTGGAAACAAATTGTCAAGCTTAGGGATCGATTCATGAATTCTTTCAGCAATGATGTTTGGCTCATGCATTCGGATGGGCTGTATACAGTTAAGAGAGGATACCATTTTTTACTTGGTCATCAAGTTAAGTTTCCTCTCCATAGATTCGTTTGGAATTTTGTTTTTGTGGAAAGGCATGGTTTTATTGGGTGGCTAGCAGCACTAGACAGATTGCAAACCCGAGACAGGCTGAGCAGATTCATGATGGTCGATGGCCATTGCCCTCTCTGTTTGAGTGGCACTGAATCAAGGAACCATTTATTTTTCTCATGTCCATGGAGTAGTGAGCTACTTTCACTTGCTTGCCATTGGTTCTGCCTGGACTCGTGGCCAACTTCTTATAACTCGTGGACGAGATGGATTCTTCATGCGTTTACAGACAAAACTAGAAGGAAATGTGTGCATGCGTTATTCATGGCAGTTTTGTACCATGTCTGGATTGAGAGGAACAGACGGCTTTTCCAAGGCTCCAGTCGTGATGTGCATTTGGTCTTTATACGTATTAGGAAGGAAATAGCTAGTAGGATTCAATTTTGTTTTAAGGATTTTTTACATTGGCATAATAGGACTCTAGTTGATAGATTGAGAATTGAGTTGTAATTTTGGTTCATTTTCTTTTAGATTTTCCATCATGGTTGAACTCTTCCTAGAAGGTGGCAACTAAATGGGAGGCTTGGTTTTGTTTTTTATTGTTCATGTGGTAATAAAGATTTTCTTTCTACCAAAAAAAACCATACACAATATGCCTATACTAGATGGATTTAAGAAAGTAGTGGTTGTTGAAGTGTTAGATGAAAATGCTAAAGTTCCTGAGGAGACTCAAGAAGTTAAAACAGTAGGACAAGCCCTCAAGCACTTCATATTGTGGCCAAGTCGACTCGTGAAACATATCTCAAAAACGGTATATTATTAATTCATTCTTATCTATCCATAGTCATTCTTTTTATTATGTATATTATATTGCTCTTTTATTTTTTGATGTTTATGTATATTTAATTCCTTTCACTAATAATATACATATCATGTTGTTTAGGAAATTTTGCCCAAAAACCAAGTCCATCTCAACAATTACCTCAAGAAGTTCCAATTTTAGTACGTGCATTTGCATTGATGTATAAATTGAAATGGAATGAATCAACTATAGAATTAGTTTTGAAACCTGAGGTCACTGGTTTGGATTATGAAATGACCACTTGGCTTGATGCCAAAATAATAGATTGGGTCATTAAAGCTGAGGATGTTGATATACCAGTGATACAATCATGGATCGTGTAAGTTAATTAAAACTATTTTACTTAACTACAATACTTTAATACTCAAACTATTAATGCTAACAACCAACGAGCTGTTGGTGCAGTGGTGCCAGGGGCTGCACTTGGTAGGGCGAACCACGGTTCGATCCCCCGCAACAACGTTGGGAGAGGAATAAAACCTTAACCCCGGGACCCCCCTCGAACTGGATTAGTCGGCCCAGTGGGCCGGATACCAGGGTGCAAACCAAAAAAACTATTAATGCTAACAGGAAATTTTATTATATTTTAGGTATTTGCATCGCTTGTGTGTCGAAAAAGGTATAGATAAAGAGTATGGATTCATAGAACCTAACCTCATTGCAAATGGCAAATTCTCTAATGCTAAAATTAGAGCATACATTCAATCGAGGTTAATCAGTAAGACTCATAAATACTACCTTGCACCTTACCTTAGCCGGTGAGTATTAAATGTTTTTCTGATATTTATAATACGCTCCAATATGTTGTCCTTTGGATTATATTTAGTATCGATCAGTTGATAATCATTATTTTCTTGTAGCGAGCATTGGCAATTATTGGTCATTTGTCCGAGTGACAATGTCGTCGTCTTCTTGTGTTCATTGTGGTGGTCCTTGGACAAGTCTATGATCGATATTATAAAAGCGTAAGCCTTTAATCGTAATACAAATTTTTTTATGCAATTCTATCATTATCCAATCTTGCAGACAAAGTATACTTATATATTGTGGTTATTTTTCAAACAGATCGATGATTGCATATCAGACACGTGAAGGAGTGCCGACTCACCGGAGAAAGAAGCCTAAATGGATTAAACCCAAGGTATATTAACTTTCTTTGTTACTTTGATTAAATTGATTGTTTTAAATATGTGTGCTTGTAATGAACTTGCTGGCCCTGTGAATAATTGATACGAAGTGACTAAATAATGGTTGCAGAATATATTTAACTTTGGTCAAACGTATTTGTCTGGCTCTGCTGGCCCTGTTAATAAGTTTATGACATATATATGTGCGCTTGTAATGGCCCTGTTGGTCATGCATTGGTTAATATGATCGATTTGAATTTGTCATGTACATTGATAATTGTATTTCATTTTTCTGTGGTTGTATGTAGTGTGCAAAACAATATGGGAGCAAGGAATGTGGATATTATGTCATGATACATATGCTTACCATTATCACTGCAAAATTTAGGAGTAATTGGAATGAGGTAACTGAATGACTATGTATGTGGACTATATATGGAATGAAGTAATGATATATAATATACATATTAGTTGTTTAATTTATATTAGTGATTTTTGATTTTATTATATTTCAGGTATTTTTGCACAATCCGCCAGGTCCTCTATCAAAAGAGGTCATTGATAATGTTGTGGAGCGTTGGGCATCCTTTATGCTTGAACTAGATAATTAGATATCATTCAATGACATTTAGATAGTAGTTGTTAATGATATTATTGTTTGAAATTTATTGTGTTTTGTGTTGTCATCAACTCATTATATTATTTTTGTTGGTGACCATATTTAGCAATAGAAGCAGCACTGTTTCAAGTCACTTAGCTTGTTGCAGAAATTTTATTCCTTGGCTGAGATACCAAGCAATGTTGAGATAGATAGAGTAGTGTTTTAATGGATTCATAAACAAAATTGTTGAACTCATGATAATGGACCCTTTTGGGAACTATATCTTTAAATTGTGCAGGAGTTATTGAAAAACATATATATTTAATTTGTGCAGTATTTAATGGGTTTTCTTTCCTATATAAAAACAATTTAGAAAAAAAACAGGACTTTTTAAATCGGTCACACTATGGCCGATTTTAAAAAAAATGGAAAAATGGACTTTTTAAATCGGTTGCAACGACCGATTTTAAAAAAGGGGCTTTTTAAATCGGTCAAAACGACCGATTTAATAAATATTTTCTAAATCGGTCAAAATGACCGATTTAGAAAATATTTTTTAAATCGGTCCAACAGCCGATTTTAAAAGTCTCACTTTTTACATCACGACTTTACCAATCGCCTCAACAACCGATTTTAAAAGTCCAAAACGACCGATTTTAAAAGTGTTTTTTCCAGTAGTGATTTTTCATACTAGTTCCAACTCTAATTATTTTTATACGCCTTGTGTATTATTTAATGATGACTTTTGATAAAGAATGTTTTCCACCCAATATTTAAGGTGATTTTATGAAAGCACTAAACCATTCTTTATCAACAAAGTACTAAATTAAATTTTCAAAGCTAATTGCCTTATGTCCTTTGAATGGCAATTTCTAACTTTAAATCTTTTCTATTGTAATTATATTTTTCAATGTAATCTTTCTTCTTTAAAGAAAATTTTATGAATGATCAAACTTATAATTTGATGAACTGAGTCCTTGTATAAAGGGCAACTCCTTTACTATATCTATAGGTTTATAATTGAAGTATATTTTTTCATGTAATATTTTCAATCCATATTATAAACACATATTTAATAGACTTTTCAAAGGACCACCACTATGTTTACACTTCATAATAACCCTTATTTTCAACCGTATTCATGTGTAATGCATTCTTTGATCAAGATTCTTTTGCAAAGGAATTTTTTTTTTGGTAAAGAAAAAATTGCATTACCAACGAACAAATGAATACACATCAAAGGCAATAATCCAATTCTAGCCACCTTCTAGGAAGGGTTCTAGACTTAGATTATCCCAAAAACATAGAATTGTAACCAAAACCAAAGAGGCCGAATTAAGGCCAAACAAAAAAAAAACTAAACTAGGGCTCTTATTCTATCATATATTACTGGCCCAATATTATTAGCCCAATTCCTATGTCCATTAACGAATTTAACAGCTAGCTCATTCTGGATTAAAACAAAAGCTTGATGTGGTTGCATTTTCTCATGTCTGAAGACCCTTCTGTTCCTCTCCATCCACACACCATAGAGGCAAGCTACCATTGTCGCCGTTACCAGCCTCCGTCTATGCTTGTTCTTGAAACCATTCTTCAACCACCTCATCCAATTAGTCAACCTGAAATGCTTCATTTCCACCCCAATCCAATTCCCTGCATATTGAAGGAGGGTTCTGCTCCACATACACTCAAAGAAAAGATGAGTGCATGTCTCCTCCGCATCTTCACAGAGGTCACACAGAGGCGAAATATGCAAAAACGAGAGTTTATCCTTAGTCCTCAAGCTCCCATGAGCTAGCATCCAGAATATGAAGGTGTGCTTGGCGATCTCATCTGATTCCATATCTGACGATGATAGGGGAAAATTTCTTGAGCTCCAATCAGGTAATCATACCCCTCCTTAATTGTGTATTGATGTTGCCTTTCCTCCAGTTCTTCAAATTTAATTCTCAGCTTATTTCTAGCTTTGATTATTTGCTTCCAATGCCAATTCCTTGTCTGTGTTGCCTATATAGTTGAGAATGCTTCACCCTTTAAATACACTGCCTGAATCCACCTTAGCCATAGTGAGATTTTGTTTGTAGTAATTTGCCAAGCTTGTGCCCCAATAGCAGCTACATTCCAGATTCTTATATTCTGGAACCCTAAGCCCCTAAACTTCTTAGCTTTACATACCTTGTTCCATGCCACCTGAGCTTTGACTTTTCCACTCTGATCCTTGCCCCATAAGAACCCTCTACAAGCCTTTTCAACCTCTTTGATCACTGTTTTTGGAATGATAAATGTAGTGGCCCAGTTTACGTGCATTGTCATAAGAACTGACTGGATCAATTGAGCTCTCCCTTGAAAGGATAGATTCCGAGAAGTCCACATATTCAGTCTTTTTGTAATCTTATCAACAAAAATTCTACAGGTAGTCACTCCCCACTTCTTAGCAGTAATAGGCAGTCCTAGGTAAGTGAAAGGGAATTCTCCCTTAGTGAACTTAGTAATATCAATCAGCCTCTGATTCAGCTCCTCATTAATACCAGCAGTGTAAAGCTGTGATTTACTTGTATTAGCATTTAATCCTGAGCTCTTAGCAAAGTCATTGAAAGCTCTTGTCAAGAGACTAACACTCTTTACATTAGCTTTACAAAATGTCATCAAGTCGTCAGCAAAAGCTAAATTTATCAGTCCTATTCTTTTGCACATAGGGTGATAATTAAAATCCTTATCCTTAGAAACCTTCATTAGCTTTCTAGTTAACATCTCCATCACAATTACAAACAATAATGGTGACATTGGGTCACCCTGTCTGAGGCCTCTGCTGCTATAGAATCTACCTTGCACACTTCCATTTATCACAAGTCTAAAGGAAACTGACTTGACACAAACCATTACCCACTTAATGAATTTCTCAGGGAACTTCAAAGCCTCCATACTTCTCTTAACAAAATCCCAGCTGACACTATCATAAGCCTTCCTTAGATCTACCTTCATTAGACACCTAGGTGATACCCTTTTCCTTCTATATAATCTGAGTAGATCTTGAGTAATCAATACATTGTGCAAGATAGACCTGTATCTTATGAAAGCTGCTTGATTATCTTGAATCACATTAGGCAAACAATCTTGCATTCTCTTACAATTCAGCTTAGAAATAGCTTTGTAAATAACATTACAACAGGCAATAGGGCGAAAATCACTCACTAAATTGGAGCAGTCCTTCTTAGGTATCATCACTAGCAAAGTTTGATTAGTCTCCTTTAGCAACTTACCACTGTAGAAAAACTCTTGCACAACCTCAATGACACTTTCTCTAATAACTGGCCAGGCTGCTTTGTAAAAAGCTGCTCCATACCCATCAGGTCCAGGGGCCTTATCACTCCCCATTTCAAAGAAACATTGTTTAATTTCATCATTTTCAAAAGGTTTTAGGAGTTGTAATTGCTGCTCAGGATCCAAGGTTTTACCTTGTTGGATTTCATTCTCATTCATGCACCACTGTCTCCCACCATCAGATAGCAAATCTGTATAGTACTCTTCAAAAGCTTGAGCAATCTGATCCTGACTAGTGTGGACCCCTCCATTTGCACCTTCTATCCTCAAGATTCTATTCCTGTACCTTCTGATTTTTATAGTCTGGTGGAAAAACTTTGTATTCATGTCCCCCTCACACAACCAATCCTGCTTTGCCTTTTGTTTCAAAAATACAACAGCTGCTTGATATACCTCATAGTGATCTCTTCTAGCCTCCCTTTCAAGCTTCTGTAAATGATTATTCATGGGGTCATCATGTAGCAACCCTTGAATAACATCAAGTTTGTCCCTAGCCAGCCTTTCTTTTTGATCTATGTCTCTGTACTTTCTCTGATTCAACTCAATCATCCCAGGTTTAGTTCGTTCAAGGTTTCTCATAAGCCTGAACAAAGCACAACCCTCTCCATCATACCTCCATAGATGCTGAATTATGCTCAGGAATTCATTATCCAATGTGAGGTGATTCATGAATTTAAACGAATGGCTCCTTGCAAAGGAAATTTTAGAAAAACATGAAATGGTAATTTTTGAAAATGCTTTCAAGTAACCTATCGCCTTCACCCAGCATAGGCATATCTCAAAATCGTATTTCTTTTATATTGAATAAGTTTAGGTTGGATTTTGAACTCATTCTTTTCGCGAGTAACCAACTCTATTTTGGGTGATTTTACATATGTGTATATATTGTTTACCTTTCTAAATTACAAGATGCATAACTTTGCATCAAATGAATATTAAAATCTTTTCAAAACTTTTACTCAACTCAATTCAATGCAAGACTACTTTAGTGTGTATTGATTATTTTCATGTACTTGTATTGAGTTGATGTTTTACTTTTCTTTTCAAGAAGTATACTTTCTAGTGAAATTTCAAATGATACTCCGTATATTTGGGTTAAGTCTTATCCTGTATAAAATTTTAAATAAACAATGTTTTAAGTTTTTGTGTATGTGAGTTATTTCTCTTGATCGTTCTTTTTGAATTAAAATTTTGTCGCATGATCCTCCCTTCTTGATAAGTGTTTTATGTTTTGTTCCTTTGTGAGTATGTTATTTGAAATTGTTTGTTTAACATGTTTTCCTGATGTTGATGTCTACTATTTTGTTAAATGATGGTATGTTATAAGTGAATTTAGGACTTTTGTTTCTCTGATTAGTTTGAATATGTTAGTTTGTCCTAAGAGTGAACCTTAATAAGGTCATAGGACTTCTAGTAAGAAGGAGTGTCATTAGGCAGTAGAGTAGTTCTATTATAGAAATCCACCTAAGTTGTGTTCTAAGTGGGGGAGCAATTCCCAAAAGTTATAACCTTTTCATTGCCTAGGGTAAGATCCGTTGTGTTATCTGAGCATATAGCCCCATATCTCTTTTAATTCTTAGAACTTAGCCGAATTTCGGGGACGAAATTCATATAAGTGGGGGAGTATTGTAACATCCCCAATTTTATCGAATCATTAGGTGCCTTAGTTAATCGAATTTTGATAAGTGTAGTGTTGTGTTCAAGTAAACCTGCCTATGCGATGTATGCTGCATAGCCGGTCCTAAGCACGAATAAAAGGTGAAGGTTGTGTTAGGCCTCGACAGCCAACGTAAAACTTTGTCGAATCTATGATATGGATCAACGATGTTATAAGGTTAATGCTAGGTCGTTTCCCGGAAGCAACACGCTGTATGGCTCGAGTACAGTGTTAAATGAGCAAGGGCCGCTGCATCGCCGCCTGGATGTAGTGAAAAATAAGCAAGGGTTCCCGCATTTTAGTGAACGAGTGCGGGTAAAGAAGTTAGTTCACGACACTAGGATTCGGTTTGGAACATGGAATATAGGCACACTTATCGGTAAATCAATGGAAGTAGTGGACACTATGGTTAGGAGAAGGATCAATGTTATGTGCCTACAAGAAACCAAGTGGGTTGGGGAAAAGGCAAAGGAATTGGACTCTTCGGGTTTCAAGCTTTGGTACACGGGTAAGATTAGAGCGCGAAATGGGGTGGGCATCATAGTGGATAAGGAGTGGAAGAAGGACATGTTGGAGGTGAAGACAGTGGGGGATAGGATCATAGCTCTTAAGTTGGTAGTTGGAAGAGATACCTTCAACGTGATTAGTGCTTATGAACCTCAGAAAGGGTTGGAAGATCATCATAAGGTGCAATTTTGGGAAGAGCTTGAGGGGGTAATCCAAGGAATACCTATGGGAGAAAAGATATTCTTAGGGGGAGATCTCAATGGCCATATGGGAAGTGACCCTAGTGATTATGAAGGATCCCATGGAGGCCATAGCATAGGAATGGCAAATGGGGAAGGTAAAACCATTCTCGATTTCTCCTCAGCTTTCGATCTCACAATAGCCAATACTTGTTTTAAAAAGCGGGAGGAACACCTAATCACGTGTAGGAGTGGATCAATGCGCTCTCAAATTGATTTCTTTCTCATGAGGAAACCAGACAGAAGGCTTTTCATGGATTGCAAAGTGATACCTGGAGAGAGCTTGACTACCCAACACCGAGTCTTGGTTATGGATGTAAGAGTAAAGAGAAGGGTGGAAAGGAAAAGCCAAGAAAAGGTTCCAAAAATCAGGTGGTGGAAATTGAAGGGGGAAAACGATTCCAACAAAGGGACTTGGAGGAAGGAAGCTGGAATCGGCAAGGAAGTGCAAATGAAATGTGGGAGGATATGGCCAGCGGGATTAGGAAGATTGCAAAGGAGACACTCGGTGAATCAAAAGGTTTTGGACCAAAGGGCAAGGAATCATGGTGGTGGGATGCAAGTGTGCAAGATAAAGTAAAGGAGAAAAAGGAATGTTTCAAAATTTGGTCCTTGAATAGAAATGCAGAGAATTGGGATAAATATAAAGCAACTAGGCAGGAGACCAAGAAAGCGGTGGGCGAATCAAGAGCTAGAGCGTTTGAGGGGCTATACCAATCTCTAGGCACTAAGGAAGGGGAAAGAAGCATTTATAGGATTGCTAAACTTAGGGAAAGGAGGACGAGAGACCTAGATCATGTGAGGTGCATTAAGGATGGAGATGTTGGAAGTCAAGCTAGTGTTGGAAGGCATGCTTCAAACTCTCTTATGGACTTCAAGTTTAATTCAAGATGATTGTTTTGATGATAACAAGCCAACTCAAGTTCAAGCTCACAAGTGTCATCCATATTCAAGATTGAAGACTCAAGCAAGGCATAGTTTAGAAACCTTCTCCTTAGATCATTTGTAAGGTAATGGAGTTCTATTTCTTTAAGAGTTTACAAAAGCCAATAAGTTTTTCATTTTAAAGAGAGAAGAAGAAAAATGTGTTTTTCATGAAAAAGTGTTTTCTGCATTAATCTTTGTGAAAATACTTGATGTTACAAAACTTTGTATATTTTTATGTATGCAAGAGAGAGTAATCGATTACCTGCTCAAGATAATCAATTAACTTTGTTGCATCATAGAAAAATCAGAGAGGTTGTAATCGATTAAATGAATCTTGTTAATTAATTACTTTCTTATGGGAGTAATCGATTACCTAGCTCAAGTAATCGATTATAACTGTTGCATCATATATTTTTCAGAGGCTTAGTAATCGATTACAAGCTCTGTAGTAATCGATTACATGATGTTGCATCATATGCATATTAGAGGCTCAGGAATCGATTAATTGTTTAAGTGTAATCGATTAAATGAGTTGCATCATACATTGTACAGGAGTGGTGTAATCGATTAACTATTATTGGTCTAATCGATTACATGGTTTTCAAATGAATTTAAGAATTTCTATTTTTGAAGGAATAATCGATACCTTCAGAAAGTAATCGATTACTTCAAGTTTTATTGAAAAACGTGTCAGAATCATTTTGATTATTTCCTGATTTGTTTTTATATAAAAGATTCTGATTTATTTTATAAAATTCGAAAATGATTTTAAATTTGAATTATTTCCTTTTTAGTTTTAAGAATCAAATCTTTATTTTATTTCGTAAATCATTTTGATTTAGTTTTGATTTTAAAATTTATTTCAAATCTTATTTTATTTTGTTTTGATTTTGTTTTACCTATTCTAAATCTTTTTTTATTATAAAAGGTTTTTCTATTTTAAAAAGGATTTTCACTCCAACATTCAGAGATTGATTTTGTCATTCATTCATTCATACTTTTTCTCATCATCATGTTTTTCTCTCTTCTTCCTTCTACCTATACCTTGGGATACGCTGGAAGTCACACATGAAGGTACGACTGAAGTGAAGACATCGAGAATCAACACGCTGACTGGTGAATATGAGTTATTCAGAATGAAAGATGGAGAATCGATTCAAGAGATCCAAAAACGCTTCACAATGATTGTAAATCAGCTGACGACATTGGGGAAGAAATTCACCAATGAGGATCTCATCAACAAAGTTTTAAGGTGTTTGGGAAGAGAATGACAACCCAAAGTGACGGCGATTGTTGAATCAAGAAACCTTTCAACTATGACGCTGGCAACTCTCTTTGGGAAGTTACAAGAGCACGAAAGTTAATTAAAAAGATTGGGTCAACACGAAGAAGAGAACAAGAAGGTCAAAAGTTTGGCTTTCAAGGCTGAAGCACCAGCAACGGAAAGTGACTCGGACAAAGAATTGTTAAATGATGAACACATGGGTCTATTGGTCAAAAATTTCGGGAAATTTCCGAGAAAGAAAACTTTCAATAGAAGAGACAACAACAAGAGTGGAGGCTCAACCATTACATGTCATGAGTGTGGCAAACCTAGTCACATCAGAGCAGTCTGCTATCAGCTGAAAAAGAAAGAGAATTCAGAAAAAGGCACCTCAAATTCAAAGAAAGGGAAGCAAGCATATTTGGCATGGCTAGACAATGAAGGAAGTTTGTAACATCCCTAAACTTTAGTTCCCGAATAATGTATTGAATAGCTTATGCTTTGCTATATGAATGCTTTGCCTTGGCTTGATGTGTTAGAGCTCAATCTTGTTTAGTTAGCTAATAGTGATTAGGGTCAGCTTAAACCTAATTTATTAAGTTTAGCCTTGTGTAGTTTTAAGTGGATTAGGGTTAGATGTCTAATAGCTTAGTTAAAAGTTAGATTAGCTTGGTTAATGAATGGCTTAAGAGTTAAGTGGACTAGATTAAGCCTAAGTTAACCAAATGGGCCTTGTGAGTGATGTTGGGCCGTGAATGTGTGCACATGAGTGTTGGGCCATGTGTGTGTGTGTGAAAACCGTGAAGAGTGTGTGTGTGTGTGTGCGTAGCCATGAGTGAGTTTGTGAGTTTGCATGAAGAAGTGAGGTGTCATGCTCACATTTCATGCATGATGCACAAGAAGAGGTGGCAACACCACATTTCATTTCCCTACATGAAGTGTGAGGTGTCCACACCAAAACTCATCACTTGGTCATCTTACCACTTCACCATTTGACCTTAAACCCTTATATAAGAGACCATGTGTTGATGATCATCACTTTTGCTTCCTTTTCTTCTTAGCACCATCACCATCATCTTCATCTTCTTCCTTTGAGAACCACACGGCCAACACCCACTTACACCATCATCCTAACTCATTCTTCCATTAAAACCAAGAAATCTTTACATATCTTAAGTCTAGATCATGGATATACAACATGCATGAGTGATTAAGGCTTAGAAAGTTCAAATCCAACCCTTCCCCTTTTGAGAAGCTCACGGCCACATCCACCACCACCCTTGATCAAGCCTAAACTTTTACGAAACACAAGAAACCTTAGCATACTCATACTCTAGATCATGGATATGCCACTTGCTTAAAGTTGTGTGTTGAAGAAATTTCAACCATTAAAATCAAAACCCTATCAACCCTCACGGCCAAACCCCAAACAAAGCCTTAAGATCTTTAGCTGGGTAGATCAAGTTGAGCCTTAGAGTTTTAGAAGCTTGAGATCAAGTTTCAAGTGTCAAAGGAGGGAGAGTGCTCACGGTTTGGAGAGGAAAAGGCCCAAAAGCTCAAAATCACCATAGTTTTCTTCAAAGGTATGTGAGAGGAGCTTACACTTTTGCTAGCATAAGTCTTGAAGCTTAGAAATTAGGTTGAGTCACCATGAGACTCAAGGGCACTAGTTAGATTTTGTTTTGGCTTGGAGGCCAATTTGTGATGAATCTTGACATGTGATTGTTAAATGTTCTATTCTGAATTTTATGACTATGTTTAGTGTTGATGAGTAATTACATAGGTTATGTTGGTTAATTGAATGTTTAGACCTTTGGATGAACAAGGCTTAAGTGTTAATCAAAATGATTTTGGATTGCTAAATCTCGGTTAAGGGAGTTAACTTAGTAACTAAAATGATTTAGTCAACTAAGTACCAATTAAACCTAGTCCTAGATAACTAAATAGTACTTGAACCTAATTAAGTTTCACTTAATCCCATGATTAGTCAACTAATCCAAGATTAGTTGGACTTAATCTTAGACTAGTGAACTTAATCCCATGATTAGTCAACTAATCCAAGATTAGTTGGACTTAATCCTAGACTAGTGAACTTAATCCCATGATTAGTCGACTAATCCATGATTAGTTAGACTTAATCCTTGACTAGTGAACTTAATCCCATGGTTAGTCAACTAATCCAAGATTAGTGGGACTTAATCCTAGATTAGTGAACTAAATCCCCTAATTAGTCAACTAATCCATGATTAGGTGGACTTAATCCATGATTAGTCGGACTTAATCCGAGATTAGCCAACTAAGCTAGACCTAATTCATGATTAGTGAGAGCTAATCCATGATTAGTGGACTTAGTCCATGATTATTCAGCTAAAGTTCAGTTAAACCTAGTCTTAAGTAATTAGGACCTACTTAACCAAAGTCTTAAGTAATTAAGACTTACTGAACCCAAGTTCTAGTTACTTAAGGTGTGCTTAGGTCAGGGAAATGATGGGACTTTGTCCGGATACTCAGACATAAGCTTGACCTAGAACTCGTATGACTCTGCTATGTTAACTGCATACTTAGATACTTATGGATACATGTTGAATGCTTATGATTATATGATGAGCTAATGAATATGTATTTATCCATGCTGAACTGATGTCGAATGATCATGACATAGTTGGACTAATGATAAACTTGGAACTTGAACATGTGCATGATAACCTAGGATTTCAAGAGTTGCATTGATAACATACTTGACATGAACTAGGTTATCAGACCAGTCCCAATCTGAGGAACACCTACGCAGGTGAAAACACCGTAAGTCGTGCCGTTTCGACGCAGGTGAACCTGTGGACTGTTTATGTAACTGAACTCGATATTTTATGAAAGCATGCACAGGGTTCACCGTAATCCGTGCCTTTCGACGCTGGTGGACGCACCGTAAGTCGTGCCTTTTACGTAGGTGGAAACACTGTAAGTCGTGCCTTTTACGCAAGTGGAAACACTGTAAGTCGTGCCTTCTACGCAGGTGGAAACAATGTAAGTCGTGCCTTCTACGCAGGTGGAAACACTGTAATTCGTGCCTTTTACGCAGGTGGAAACACTGTAAGCCGTGCCTTTTGACGCTGGCAGACGTGCCGTAAGCCGTGCCGCGTTCTTGAACGCACCATTCCTCAGATCTGGACCCGGTGGATATCGAGGCCTCAGAGTTGGAGAAACATGTACATGCGTCATGCCACTTATCTTGAAGATAATAACTAAACTGGTGTTTGCTCATATGTATATGCATTATTGCACTGGTTATTGCTGCTGTTTATCTGGCTGTGAATGTTAGGGCTTAGGCTTATTCAATAATGCGACTGTGTTAGGCTTACTCTCCTGCCCTTTTAGGTGATGGCCAAATGCCTGCTTTGCAT
This sequence comes from Crotalaria pallida, assembly GCA_037953625.1. Lineage (NCBI taxonomy): Eukaryota > Viridiplantae > Streptophyta > Magnoliopsida > Fabales > Fabaceae > Crotalaria > Crotalaria pallida. The sequence goes on from CM075651.1 coordinate 58,241,463, forward strand.
CGAGATTCGCCCGCTCCTTGATGATGTTTGGGAGTATCAGGATCACCGGGCTGTTTTTGAGGGTGAAGTAGAGATCACTCTCTACCATCCCAATCCCGTAGTTCGCTTTCGTCCTCGTAGGTTTCGTATTCCGATTATTTACGTTATGCACATACCCCCGTTTTACACTTTTTGAGCTCTCGGATGGACGACCTTTAAGGGTGTGCATGGTGGAAGTAATCCGGAATTCGAAACAGTTGTACAACTTTTGGTGGGACGAAACCGGTGATCTCTGACTATGGAGTAGCTGCAGTGGACCAGTGACCAGCTCTGATGATACCCTTTTCTTTTGAGTTATACATATTGTAAATATTACTTTTGGTGAGGTATTGTCAGAGTGTTTTATTTTCAATGGACTTGTACCTATTATGTATCAGACCTTTAAGACTTATTATCTACAATTAAGGTTCACTTTACGCATTTCAATATTCCGCTGGCTTTTGATGAGTTTTGGAAACCCGGTATTGATTAGTTTTTAAAGAACTTGCAATTGAGGGACTAATGGTTTGATTAATGAAAATAATATTTATTGCAAAAACCCTCGACTGCTTTTCAATGACTTATATCTTTCCGGATTTCAACTCTTTGATTTTACTTACCAATCAAGTGTATTAAAAAGAACAATTTTTCCACCCTAATTTTTGGAAAACTATACAAGTCCAAATTAATCGAGCAAAACCTTTTCGTAAATAAGATCGTTACAAAGTTCGGATGAGGATTCAGACGAACAAGAGGAGACCGCCAACATATGCTTAATGGCTCACGGAGATGAGGTAACTTCTGAACTACATTTTTCTTATGATGAATTACAAGAGGCCTTTGAAGAATTGCATGAGGAATCGATGAGGTTATCCTTATTGGTTTCTATAGAAAATAAAAATTCAGCTTCTCTTTTAGAAAAGAATAAAAACGTGATTAAAGAAAATGAGCTTTTGAAAAATCAAAATAAGGAGCTGAATTTGACTTTGAAAAATTCTTCAAACACCCGAGTAATGACGTTAAATTTAAAGCTAGTTCTTCTTCTTGTAAATTCTGCAAGGACCTTGTTAAAGAAGTTGAGGATTTGAAAGAAACTCTTGCAAAATTTACGAAAGGTAGAAATACTTTAAATTTAATGCTAGGGAGACAAAAATGTTTCTTTAATAGAGCGGGTTTAGGATATCAACCCGAGAGACATCAAAAGAAATTAAGTACCACTTTTGTCCCTGCTAGCAATCATAAGAAACCTTTAATTATCTGTCATATTTGTGGTAAAAAGGGCCATGGTGCACATGAATGCATACACCGGAAAGTGAAGTTCGTTAAACCGAACAATGAAACTAAAAGGTGGCATGATTTAAACTATGGCTATACTAACGCTCAAGGACCCAAAAAGATATGGGTACCTAAAAAGAAACCTTGAATTCTTTGCTTGTAGGTTACTCCGGAAGAAAGAAAATCGTGGTGGTACTTGGACAGCGGATGCTCAAAACGTATGACTGGAGATAAATCTAAATTCTCGCATCTCTCGCCAAAGGACCAAGGACATGTGACTTTCGGAGATAACAATCAAGGAAAGATTCTCGGAGTCGGTAAAATTGGTACACCTCCTAACCCTTCTATTGAAAATGTCTTACATGTTGAGGGCCTAAAACACAATCTGCTAAGTATTAGTCAGTTGTGTGATGTAACAACCTATTTTATTTTACTCATTTTGAAAATATGGATTTGAAAATTTCTTTTTAATTGAAATACTTAGTATAATTTTTACGGAAAATCGGACAGAGTTTCCTCTATTTTATGGACATTCCCAAAAATTTAGTTTTCACTGATTACCTGTCCAGATATCCAGAATAGTAAATATAACATATTTGTTTTAATTCCTACGGTATTCGATAAAATACTAAACACGGATACCCGACTTCTCAAATTCTAAATTAATATCTTCGGGCCACCGACATTACGCATTATATTTAAAATTACATAATTTCATAATTATTTGAAAATACATAAATTACATAAAATGGCCCGGGTCGACACCAAATTAAAATGGGACACTCACACTTCCCGTGGGGAAGTGTGCTCCTGCTCGGCCCAACTCTCAGCTAAGCTCCTGACCTGCACCTGTACCTGTGTTGGTTGTAAGGGTGAGAATTGCACTAACCGATAAAGCATAGAACATAACCTAAGTCAAGCACATTTAGCAAATAATCAAATATTACGAAGATAAACACACCCAATCACCTATTCACTACAAACACATCCATCTCCAATTCTTTGTGCCTTCCAACCAATATTCACAGTTACTCTATTTAATCAATGTCCTATTCACATTTTCGTCCTACGCCCATGCTTCATCCAATTCTAATCCTTTCCTTTATCCACTTTCCTATCCTCTCTCCTTTTATCTCCTTACCTATTCTACCTATTCTATTCATTCTATTTGTACTTCCTTTACTCCCTTGCCTTCCTCTTATCTCTTTACATTTCACTTAATCTTTTACTATTTTCCCTTTATCTTTTATTACTTTCTTTTATCTTTTATTACTTTCCTTTATCTTTTATTACTTTCTTTTATCCTTTATCGTGTCGTGGGGCTCCCGCCACTGCGTTCCCCGTCTGCCGAGGATACGTCTTACCGATGCGTACGAATCCCCAAAGGCCGCACGTCATACTCAACCCATGCGTGCAGGTTCCATCTACCACACGTCTTCTAGGGTCCAGTACCCACAGACACCGGTTTCTATCATGGGCCACAGGGTCACCACAACCAACCTGTGCCGATCGTCACCACTGGTTGCAGAGTCACCACGACCCATCTGCGCTAGGACACAGGGTCCCCACAACCCACCTGTGTCAGCCACAGGGTCACCACAACCCACCTGTGACAATGTTTTTTAATTGGCCGCAGGGTCACCACAACCACCTGCGCCAGCCACAGGGTCACCACAACCAACCTGTGTTGAGCTACAGGGTCTTATGACCAACCTGCGCTCGAATTCTCTTTTATTAAACCACAGGGTCTTATGACCAACCTGTGACATTTCCTGTCTTTCCTTCTTTACCCTTTTTAATTCAATTACATTGTAATGGTTCATTTTATTCTAATTCTCTCACCGTACTCTCTTTAATTTATTTCTTTTCTTTCCTTCTAAATCACTTTATTTCTAAAAATAGAATTCTCACTAGATTTCCTCAATTCTCACTCCTTTGTTAATATTAATACTAACTCTAAACCAAACTCACATCCCCATCAATTCATGCACCAACATTCACATATCAACATTTAAAAAAATAATTATTAACATTTAAACATTTAATCAACAATTAGCATTTAACATTTTTCAGTTAGCAATTAACTCATATAAGCATGCCAAGTCATAAAAGTAAATTCTAAGTTCCCTAATCACACATAATCAAATAATCTCAGGCATGACTACACAGTACCAGTTACACAACCACCGTGCGGCAATAAACCCCTTACCTTATATATAATTAAGGAAGACTAAACCTTAAGAGAGCTTTGAGCCCTAACGTAGGAGAGGTGTCGGTATCCACTAATCCACGAAGCAGAGCAAGCTTGATGAGTTCCCTCTTAGAGTGTGGGAGGCTCCAAATTACTCTTGTAAGATTGGGGCAAGGAACAATAACAACAATAATAATGAATAAGGGTTATGAGAATACCCAAATCAAAAGGAAATGGAAAGATTGAAAAGGAAAGAGGGGAAAGGAAACCTTGATGATTATGGAGATTGGAGCTTGAAGCTCACACCATGGAAGCCATGGAAGCTTGAGGATGAGGATGTTGATGGAGAAGCTTGAGGTGGTGATGGTGACTCAAATTGGAAGAGGGGAAAGAGAGATTGAGGGGTGCCTTGAAGCTTGGAGGCTTAATCTTTAAGAATCAATGGTGATGGTGGAAGAAGGGAGGGTCGGGAGGAGAAACCTTAGCTCCTTGGAGAGGAAGAAGAAGATGGAGAAGGTGGGAGGAGAAGGAGGTTCGAATGATGTGAGGGAGGGAGTGTTTGGGGTGTATAAAGGGGTTTTTAGGGTGGAAAATGGCGGAAATACCCTCAAAAACGCGTTCTCAGTGTTGCAGATCACAGAATTTTCGCTTAAGCGAATCATTTTCGCTTAAGCGAAGCCCTTACAGTGATGCCATGGAACCTATTTCGCTTAAGCGGGCTCTTTAGGTGTTGAAACTGTGACATTTTCGCTTAAGCGAAATAATTTTCGCTTAAGCGAAATGCACAGGTACTGCTACTTCATTTTTCTATTTTTCAGCTATTTTCTCCCAACTTCAAACAGCCATAACTTCTTCGTTCACCGTCGGATCTTGCTCATTGAGAAGCATTGAGAAGGATGGATAATGGTAAAGCGGTTGGGCCAGATAGTATCCCCATTGAGGTATGGAAGACCTTGGGAGAGAAGGGTATCAGTTGGCTCACCAAGTTGTTTAATGAGATCTTGAGATCCAAGAAGATGCCGATGAGTGGAGGAGGAGCACTTTAATCCCTATATTCAAGAGCAGAGGTGACATACAAGATTGTGCGAATTATAGAGGGATTAAGCTCATGAGCCATACCATGAAACTTTGGGAAAGGGTGATAGAGCGTAGATTGAGGCAGGAGATTCTTGTTACCGAGAATCAATTTGGCTTCATGCCGGGGAGATCAACTATGGAGGCGATATACTTACTGCGTCGGTTGATGGAGGAATACCGGAAGCAACAAAAGGATCTGCATATGGTTTTTATTGATTTGGAGAAAGCCTATGATAGAGTGCCTAGAGAGGTACTATGAAAGGCTCTGGATAAGAAAGGGGTACGGGTTGCCTATATTAGAGCCATTAAGGATATGTATGACGGGGTCAAGACGAGCGTAAGGACACAAAGTGAGATTTCAGAAGATTTTCCCATAACGATAGGACTACACCAAGGGTCAAGTTCGAGCCCCTACCTCTTTACACTGGTTGTGGATGTGCTTACTGAGCATGTCCAAGAACCAGTGCCCAAATTCATGCTCTTTGTGATGATATTGTTCTTATTGGGGATACTAGAGAGGAATTAAATGGGAAGATTGAAATGTGGAGACAAGCTTTAGAAGGGTCTGGTTTCCGGATCAGTCGAAGCAAGACAGAGTATATGAAGTGTAATTTTGGCAAGAGGCACATAGGTCCAACCGGGAGGTGAAGGTTGGAGAGCATGTCTTAGCACAAGTCCCAAAGTTTAAGTACCTTGGATCTATCTTACAGCAGGATGCAGAAATAGAAGGGGATGTAAATCATAGGATTCAAGTAGGGTGGATGAAATGGAGGCGTGCCTCAGGAGTGTTATGTGATAAGAAGGTACCACTTAAACTCAAAGGAAAATTCTACTGCACTGTTGTAAGACCGGCGATGCTATATGGGACGGAGTGTTGGGCGGCAAAGGGCACACAAGAGAATAAACTTCATGTAGCTGAGATGAGGATGCTGAGGTGGATGAGTGGGCACACCAGACAAGATCGGATTAGAAATGAGTATATTCGAGAAAAAGTTGGGGTGGCCCCTATTGTTGAAAAGATGGTTGAATCTCGTCTTCGGTGGTTTGGGCATGTGTGGAGGAGACCGGTGGAAGCCCCGGTTAGGAGGGTTGACCAAATGGAGGATACCATAAGGGCTAGAGGAAGAGGAAGACCTAGAAAAACTATAGGTGAAATAATTAAGAAGGATATGACAATCAATTCCTTATCAAAAGATATGATTTATGATAGGCCTTTATGGCGTCATTTGATCCATGTAGCCAACCCCACCTAGTGGGACAAAGGTTTAGTTGTTGTTGTTGTTGTTGTTGTTGTAGTGTTGTGTTCAAGTCTTTGATTTTGTTTAGAGGTGCTAAGAGATATTTAGAGTGTGTTTATAATATAGGATTTAGCTAAGGGTAGGTTTACATGAGGTAGAATCAGCTTAGAAATGAGTTTTAGAAGGGTTATTCGAGGATTAAGAACATAGGATCTTAGAAAATTAGGAATAAAATATTCATAGCTCTAAACCCAAATCCCACCGTTGGATGTGAAGATTAGTGTCTTAGGACGCTTGCCTCACAACTTGAGCAAGATCCAACGGTTAACAAAAAAGTTATGACATTTTGAAATTAGCATGGTGAAGTTGAATTTTACTCGCTCCAACGAGTTTCTACTCGCCCAAGCGAATGTTCCTCAGAAAGTTTGGCCTGTTTGCTTGCAATTTTTGCTCAAGCAAGAATATTTTCGCTCAAGCGAAAATCTGCAGTTCTGAATGTTAAAAACATGATTTTCCCTTCATTTTTTCATAGTTTCTTCCCCTCTCATCCACGAGTTCCATCTCCCTCTCAACCCTAACGTTTCCAATCGACCAAACCACCCAAATCCACATGAAATCAACCTCATAGATCTCTTCCCCATCATCTTTTAATGGTTTTCCCTCATAGAAATCACATATTTCTCCCTCTTTCATTCAATACCCAAATCACCTCTCAAAACCCTAAGTGTGCAATATCTTTCATAGAGTCTTACAATCGTTCAAGGAGTCTGAGATTGGGTATGAGGACAAGGATTAGAGTGCTAAGGAGCTAGGAATCGGAGTTGGTAAGTGGGTTCCATGAGAACCCCAATTTCTCCTCTTCTCTTCAAGAGGTAAGGGGGAGTACTTTGGTTCTAATTAGGGAAAGGATTTAATGATAGTAATAGGGTCATAGTTAGATGTATTTTGATATGTGTATGTTTGATTTGTATGTTGATATTGTTATGATTGAATATGAAAGCTTATGTGATGAACTTAGGGTTTTTGTTAGTAATTGATTTTTATAATTGTTATTGAATTAAATGATTGAATGAATGATATGGCCATGATTATTATTGTTGTTATGTGTGATTGTTATTATTTATAAAGTATGGCCAAATCCTAAGTTAGAGAACCCAACCCAATGGATATAAAGTATTAAAGGTTTGATTATCAAAAGCAATCTAAAATGAACTAGAAACACGTGCATTCAAGGAGTAAGGTGGACCTTAGGGGTACGGGGAAAAACATACGTCGTTTTACGATTGATGAAGGCAAAAGTAACTTGATTGTGTCATTAAAACAATCGCCGAGAATTGTTGTGGAAAACTTTGATCCTGCAAAGGACACGGGTTCGCCACCCGTGTTGGGGATTGGTTTTATGCAACCATAACAATTATGTCAGTTACTTTGGCTTTTCGTGGCCAATTGAGGGTGATTTCTGCTAAAGCCAATTTGGGCGAATCAATCCAAATTGTATGACGAACCCTAAAGGGGTGAAGTACTGTGCAAGCTAGCATGACGAACCCTATAGGGGTGAAGTGCGGTATGACGAACCCTAAAGGGGTGAAGTACTTTAGGTTGAGAAATGCTTACTCCTGGTCGGTTTTTCCCCAGAGTGGAGGGTGAAGTGTTGTGAGGATTGATAAATTGTTATTGGTATTGGAAATGGAGAAGTGCATTCATTGTTATAATGGGTTTAATTCACTGAATCCGATGATAGTGTTAAAGTGTTAAAGTTGATAAAGTTAAATGGTACAGTGTTACATTGGATTCAGGAATTAAATCATAATGGTATAAAGTGCATTTCATACTCATATGTTTGAGCATAAAAGCATTGTTATGTATTGGTATTGTATAAGGAAATGTATTGGTATAGTGTAATAAAATAATTCAATGTTAAGGTATAAGAATGGTATAGTTAATTGGAATAATGTGAATATGAATATATGTGTGTGGGTATGTCTAGTTATGCTTTATTACTGTTATTTGAAGTGTTTTCCTTGATTATTATTCAAATTACTCACCCCTTAAGTTGACCATTTTTGGTACCATCGGAGAAAGACGTTCATTGCTTCCGCACCGAGAAGGTATACTCTCGCTTAAAGAGAGTATATTATTGTTGTGACCTCCTTGGTCTCATTATTATTGTTGCAACCATTCTAGGATAATGTAATGTAAAATGTATTATTAATTAAAGTTGTTTTAAGTGTAAACTTTTTATTATAAGTTAAATATACTCTTATTTTGTGAAGAGGACTTTAAATGAAACTTTTAATTCTATTGAATGTATAAATGGTTGTGAAGAATATGAGGATATCCTTTTATAAATTATTTCAAAGTAAGTCACAACCACTTACAATGTAATTATAGTTTTGTAATTGTTATAAACTATTATGGACTGACAAGTATAAAGTTAACTTGGGGAAAGTCCATATTTTAAAGTAAACTCCGCCAAATTTTTATAAAACCCCAAGCATTTTAATATTAAATCACTATAAAAAGTAATATATTTTAAAGTATAAAAGTTAGGATGTTACAATTCGCCTCTCAAGACACCCTTCTTGATAGCCTCCAAGAGATAACCCTTCTCTTGTCTTGCAATCCTATTGAACTTCTAATCTAACCTCTTCTCTTGCTTGGATGATCACACATAAACCAAGGCTTCCACTTGCTTGTTGATTCCTCACAACAAGACTTCCAAATGCTTGATGAACACCACCAAGGCTTCCACTTGTATTTTCTTGATGAACACCACCAAGACTTCTTCTTGTTGTAGATAGTTTGCCTCTTGCAATGATTACAACTCAATGAAAAACAATAACCTATTAAATCTCCTTCAAGAACTATGAACAATTAAACTTGAGATTCAAAAGCTTCGTGATCAAAGATATGAAAAATAAGAACTTTGATCTTTGTAAATTTGAGAGAGAATGTTGAGAGAATAGTGTGGCTTTGATCTTTCTAGAATGATGTGAAAATGAAGTTAGTTTATCACAATGATTAGGAAAAGGTTTATATAGAATACCCAAAAGTTTGGAAACTTAAAATATTGATTTTGAGAAGTGAAAAGCTGTTTTAAAAAACCATAACTATGTGTGTTAATCGATTAACCACTGTTGATTTTATGTTAATCGATTACTCACTTATGGTAATCGATTAAGACCTAATGCAAATTCCTGTTAATTGATTAATCAACCTTGTTAATCGATTAAACACTGTAAAAATCAATTAAAATCTTGTTTTCTCAAAATTAAATCTTTTCTTAAAAACCTTTAAGCCACCTATTGATTTTATGTTAAGTGAAATACTCAAGATATAATATGATCATGCAATTGATAGAGATTCACTACCCTCTAATAACTCTATACCCAAAACTCTAAGACTCAAAACAAAAGATATAAATATACACTTTGAAGTCCTTGAGCTTGCTCTCTCTCCATCACAGTTGCTTTTTGTTCATTGTCACTTGTTGATCTTCTTCATGGTTGAACTTCTTCAAAACATTGTTATTATCAAAACCACGTACTTGCATAATAGATCTAACAATCTCCACATGCGCATGCACACTAGATCTAACAATATCCCCCTTTTTGATGATGACAAACATGTTTTGACGTTGTTGACTATTGAAACATTTGATCACTTGTTGAGAATCTTGCTCCCCCTTAATATTTGCATTTGACATTTGAAATCCAATGGAGTTAAGCTAGATTCTCCCCCTATCGTCAACAACTTTGCTCCCCGTACATAAAAAGAACAAAACAACCTTTTCTCCCCCTTTTAGCATCATCAAAAAGTAATAATAACAATGAAATCTAAAGCCAAAATTTGAGAAATTAATAATCCTTTCTTCACATAATTGATACCAATGATGTAACACCCCGATTTGGCAACTTGAAAATATAATCTCTTTAATAAATTGTAGTGAAAATTTGGGCCAAATTTTTTTTTATAACATAACATGGACATGAGAATCTCCAAGTTCCAAAACCTTTCATCAAACAAGTTGGTAACAAAAATCTAATCCTCATATCTCATGTTATAATTCAAGCACCAAAACGAGATGCTACGGAACATCGCGCTTGAAACTTACTTTCACAAATTGGTTTTAAAGACCCAGTCCACTTATCCCTAACCAGAAGTCTCAGTACTGATAAATAAATTTTTACAAAACATAATCCGGGTGCACATAATGATATAGCAAATGATGTCTAAGTAAATGCAATGGGATATAATGCTTAAAAAGAAGGGACCTTAACACTAGGCCTACACATTAATCTTCATCTCCATCCTCGACGGGTACTCCTTCTAGCTCAGGAAATTTCTCAGCATCATCGAATCTCCCATCGTCGTCGGGCATCACCAAATTCTTCATGTACTCCTGGTCCTCTAGCACAAGTCTGCCCATTATGTCGTACAAGTCCGTCTCACGGAGGGTAGATAGCGGATCAGTGATCTCCAAACTGATGCTTCCACTCCATCTCCATCCATCCGGAGTGAAGTCCCAGTCTCCATCTTCTAGAGGGTGCATAGAAACCTCCACGCGATATGCCATCTGCTCGTTGTGGCATCAACGTTCACCAACAAAACAATGAAACAGGAGAGAGTAAGCATTCCGAACAACATATCGTCGACGGTGTGGGTTTACAATAGGTAAAATATCAAGACCACACAAACATAACAAATAACATATAGGCAACACCACATTCATAATCATAATCATTATCAACGCAAGCTTACTTTCGCTTATCAATATCATCAATCCCTTTATGACATATACTTCTTTCTTTCTCACATGTTTTTCTCAATCACATCTTACAAATCTTTCACTTTCAGTCATATCCATCTTCGTAGAGTTTCATTCATCTTTCTATAATTTTCGTTATAAAGAGCATTTCTCATTACTGCAATATTCATCTTTTCTTATTACGTCTTATGGATTCGCGTCCATCGATGATTGGGGAATTCATAATATCATCGAGGTGAAAGTTTTGTTCGCAGTTAGCACACACGTCTACATCTCCTCGGTCATCCACCAACCTAGTCGGAAGCAAACAGGAGTACAGGACCTTTACCGCGCAGGCTTGACAGCTGTCTCAACAAATGGATCCAAGCCAGGAGAACTGTAGAAAATCGGGTACAGTCTCAAATCAAATCATATAATCATGGCACACTGTAGAAAAATCCGGTACAATGGCAAAATCACATAGCCTCGCTCCAGTCCCTCTCACTGTTCTCGAATTGCCATAGGGGGCGACAGTACTATTCTAGTCTCGAGTGTAGAACTTACCACGGCATCAGATCGACCCTTCCTTACCCCTTATGGAATTCGTTCTGCCTAGAATAGCACTCAAGGTTTCTTGACGTATCACCGTCCTTACCTTCCCCTATTGCAATCACAACCCGAATATCCCTGATATTCTGGGGTATCTTCCTCTCCACTACTTCGCACTCATACTCACCGCATTAATTGATGTCTTTTAAAGTCTTAATCTTTTAGTTATCATCCTAAGGTCGGCTCATCCTTGGTGCATCCCTTCAACGAGTCCCGACCACTAATTTTCAACATTACTTTTCTTTTCTTTTCTTAACAGAGCACAGAGCTGGGATCGCATCGACATACTTGCATATCATTTCACAATCTTTCTCAAAATAACAACATATCTCTTTTTGGAACATCAGCCCTCTGGCTTCACTTTCACAGCTGAGGAGCCCAGCTCACTCATATCACATCTCATCTCAATAAGCACCAGTGGAGGAGCAAGCTCAACTCAACACAAGTCTCATTCCAATATCCAACAACATCATTACTTTCACCAGCTTTGGCTCATTAACATCATCATCATCAGCTCGTGCTCAATAGCATTATTCTCGTCAGCATTTCGATACTTTTTTTTCTCATCAAGACTTATCTCTTACCACATTCTCATAACTTTCATGATTTCTTAAATCTTTTCATAAGCTTAGCTCATATCTTTCCACAACCTTAGCTCTTATCTCTTTTCTCAATGTCTCATCAAAGCTGCCTTATTCAATAAGGACTTAAGCCAAACAGGGTGTTATATCTTCTCTTTTCGGATAACTTATTCTCTTTTTAATTCATCATTTCTATAATTTCACATAATTATAATCCATAATCAAGACATATCATATGTCCATCAGCATGCTCTTCATACTCAACAACAATACTTATTATCATCATGCATAATTCAAAACTCTTAAACAAATAAACAGAAGCATGCCAATTCAAATCATCATCATATAAATTCATCACATAACAACATGTGGTCTTTGTCTCCTTCGTATAAGTGGCCACACAACACAAACAATTGCCACTATACTACTGACTCAGAACCACTAAGTTCCGATCTTTGAGATGATCCGGAACGTCCTAATAAATCACCTAAATACCATGGTGTCTTAGGAAAGCTTCTCTCTCACCTCAACTCCAGCAAATACTTTGTCCGAAATCGTTGCGGGTCCTCCCAACTGTCAGCTGCTCCAACTTCCTGACTTATAAGGACCTTGTACTAAATAGAAGATACTAACGTTACAAGTCTATTTAAATAATCGTCATACTCAGTATCAAAATGTGTTTTCGAAAACTCCTTTCACTTCTTGTTGGAAAATCGTAAAACGTTAAGACTTTCTCAAATCAAATTCAATTTTTGTATATGCTTTAAACACTTCCAAAATCATTCTAAAACAATTAACAAGATATTTTAAAACAAATTCCTTGGTTGCTGGTCCGTTTCGGACAACCACGAACCAAAGTCCGAAAACATCGAAAAATCGTTCTTTAATCCGTTTAATACTTCATGTTAAAATGAACACTTGAAATAATTTATTTTCAAACATAACACCATGAAATCAAATAGGGAAGCAACCAGTAAGCCCAATACTTTTTCAAATAACCAAATTCTTTTTCAAAAAAATCAATTAACTTCAAAAGCTCAATTACAACATCGTAACTTATTAAATAACTCGTTTTCCTTCACTTCTTTTATCAAATAAACAATTCCAAGACACTTAAACAAAGTAGTTCAATTAACATGCATCCCTAAAATAAACCATTTGTCACATAGCACATAACACATTCTCAAATCATAGTTTCAAACCAACAGCCTAGACCGAAACACCGTAAACAATTACCTTGCAAACTCATTCATGCATAGCCTAAAAATATCATAAAGCAATCACTCATTCAATTATTTCAAGGCATCATGATCATCATACAGGTCCAGCCAATTCATAAAATAAAGTACAAAAAATTCATATTTGTTGAAAACATCTAACTAGAGCTTTTGTTCGATTACGGGAAAGCACAAAAGATAAAATCTAAAACTATACCAAATCAATTTGTTTAATCCTCAAAATTTCCATAACATACACATATATTCCAAAGTTCATCATATAAAATTTTCAAGTCATTTGAACAATCCTAAGCTAGGTTTCAAATCAGATTTTGCCTAAAAATCACAACAACACTGTTGCTGACATGAGGCTAAAATGTCGTGATTAAAAATAGTGTTTCAACTCCGAATTTCATAAAATTTGGTATAAATCTTCCTTACACAATCAAGACCATCTCATAAAATTTTCAGATTATTTGAAGTTTTGCAAGTCATACTTTTTAAATTAAACTTGTCACTAAGTCCGGAAAATCTGAACCAACCGGTTCGCTGTTTTGCCATTAGAAAATTATCAAATCAACTCCAAATCTCTTCAAATTTTCCAGAACTCACTTAAAAAGCATCAAGGACCACATATTAAAATTTCAAGGCAATCCAATTAATATAACTATCCTTTCTCAAAGTTTCTTACAAGGAAATCACTTATAGATCGAAATTTCAGCACTTAATTAAATTGTTCAAACCAAACATTTTCATGATCTAAACTTTGATTTACACTTGCATGTGCTTAAAAATTAAAGATCAAGTTAAATCTTGAACCATGCATTAACTCTAACATCAATTAAAAATCAAATCTCACCACTCATCATGTATAAATCGAAAAATCAAGAACAAAGTAAACTAAACTTAAACTCGTTCTCAAATCACAACCAACAAATACAATAAACATAAGGAAAATCACATGCATGCAGTATCAAACATCAAGATTTCACTAGCTAACCTAGATCTTGACATGCACATATGTAGAATTAGTAATTCTCAAAGAAAATCAAACATGCATTAACACTCAAGAATCAAAATCAAGGCTTTAAGAATAAAATCAAAACTAACATCAAAGCATACTCCTTTTCACTAGATCTTTACATGCATGTATCAAATACTCCAAGCAAAATTCATCTCCTAAAGATCTAAGCCAACACCGAAACATGCATCAAGAAAATAAGTTCATTTCATCAAAAGTTTCATGCTTTAAGTTAAACTCTCTAACTAAAAACGATTTCTTTTGCATGCACTCCAAACCCGAATCAAACAAGAAAATAAAATCATTAGCACAAAATCCTTTAAAAACCGAATTGAACATCAAGTTCTCAAACACAGTCAATCTCTTATTTTTAAGTCAAGATCTTTACATGCATATGGGGGAAAAGTTAAGATCAACTCAAAAATATCACATGCATGCAAGAGTTTTTCATAAATCAATAAACTTTCTTAAAGGTTCATAAAAAAAAGAAGAATAAGAACTAGGGGATGAAAATCATTACCTAAGGAGGATCTAATAAAGGTTGAAAAAAAAATCGAAGTCCTCTTCCTCTCTTCCTAGCTTGCTTCGGTCCTCTCTGTAAGATCCTATATTTTAAATATATGAAATAAAAGTATTTTATCAATATTAGTATCATTAAAATAGTCAATTTTTCCTATTTTAGCAAAAACTCGAGTATTTTAGGCAAAACTCGAGTATTTTAAGTAGCTGTTTGGAAATTTGAATTTTTAAATAAAAACTCGAGTATTTGGGAAAAAACTCGAGTATTTCGTGCAGACCTGAAAGTGTATAAGTCGGTTTTCATTTAATTTTCGCACCAAAACGCGGTTTCTTGAAATGACAAGCATAGAGCTGGACTTTACTTCAACCTGAAGTATTCTTAGGCTATAAATTGGTGCTTGGTTGAAGCATTCAACACCTCTAATCACCCAAAACCCAAATTTCAGTTTTTGATTCTCAGTTTTCTAGAGCACACTTTGATCTTTGATTTCTCCTTCATTTCTCAATCAAATCCTTCGAAACCAAAACACAACTCAAGGTTCTAGTTCCATCTTTGAATTAGAATCAAGAATCACATCAAATAAGCCCCTGTAGTTCGAGTTCTAGCTCATCAAAGTTTGAGGTTCAAAGCTGTAAAAACAGAGTAGTTTTCAGCATCAAGTATTCATCTTCATTGAATTCGTTTGGTAATCTCAGGGATCCTTTTTGTGTCAAACTTGTTTCTGATTGGAGTTAGTATATTCTAGTTTGTTAAACTAACTTGTTTCGTTCTTTTTCATGCCAAATCCGTGGTGAAATCTGTGGCCAAAGTCAGCCTGTTCAGCCCCTATTTCACAAGTCCAGAATTTGGATTTTTGATCCAGCCAAGTTTCTCGTTGTTTAATCTGTTGTTTAGCTTCTCTAAGGTAAGGGAGGAGTTATCTAATTGCTAGAATGAGTAATCTCAAGCTAGAGATGTAGGAACCCGACAAGGTTCATCAAGGGATGAAGTTGGAATTGGGAATATGACATGGAGGTCATAAACTCAAGGTTTTCTAAGTCAAACAAGTTTTAATGGGCCTAATAATGTTCACTGGATTGATTTTCGAAGTTAAAACCAAGTGGAAATGAATTTCATATCTTGAAATGGTTATCTTCCAAGTTTATGTTGATTCTGTGATTTGATGTTGATTTATGTTGTTATGTACTTGTTTATCTGTTCTAACTTGTTTCTTATATGTGTTTATGCCTCTATTTTGCATAAGAATGGAAAAACAATGAATGGAATTCGAATTGGTGCTTAAAATGCAGAAAATGGTGCTGTTGCAGTAAAAACACTCGAGTTTTTGAGAAACACTCGAGTATTCTGGGAAAATGAAGAACAACTCGAGTCTTTCTTCAAGGACTTCAAGTATTCTGGAAAAAAAATGAAGAACACTCAAGTATTTTATAATATACTCGTGTATTTTGACCAAAACTGAAGAAAACACTTATTTTTTTAGAATATTAAATACCTAATTCTTATACGTTTACCCATTGGTCGATTATTATCCTGAAAGAGTCCTACTGGAATTTCATCCAGTGGTTGATATATTCGGACAGGAGTCCCAATGGACAAATGTATAAGTTTATTTGATTCCCATTGGTCGATTATTATCCTGAATGAGTCCTACTGGAATTTTATTTAGTGGTTGACATATTCGGACAGGATGTCCCAATGGAAGTGCGCACACCCATTTGGTTGATTATTTTCCCATGCCCCAATGGAAGTCTTTACCCACTTGGTTGATATTTTGGGAGTCCTAAATGGGGTCGTTGCAGTAATTAATAATAAAATGGTTAACTCCTGTTGTATAAAACCATCACAAAGTGGCTGGGCCGCTGATGGAATTTTCAGAAAGCACTAGCACCAGTTAATGCTAAAAGAAAAGATGAAATTGTGATTAAGAAGGATTATGAACTTTGGGTCTCTATATTGGAGACATGATGTTCAAGGATGTGATTTAATCAAAGAAAGAAGATAAAAAGTTTGTGTGACATTATGCATGGAGAAGGAATTGCTCCGATCTAGATTTGGAACTTCGGTAAAGTTAAATCAGAATATCCCTAGCACAAGGATGTTAGGAAGACCGAATTTCCAATCGACATTATCATGCATGGAGGAGGAGTTGCTCCGATCTAGATTCGGAACTTCGGTAAAGTTAAATCAGAATATCCCTAGCACAAGGATGCTAGGAAGACCGAGTTCCCATCGATCGTGATGCTTGAATATGAATCGCTCCGGTTTGATGAACCATAGGATTGAGAATATCCCGAGCCTGAGATACTCGGATGCCAAACCGTGTAGCATGAATGAGGAGTAGGCATGCATCACGACACTAATCGAGATATTATAAAAGACAGTTTGAGCATATACATATGCATTTATTATTGCTATATGATAACATGTGTTTGTTATTTCTAGCCACTGTTATACTCATTTGCTATTGCTTTTAGCTATGACTCACTCCCAGTCCCTTGTGTAGGTGATGGCGAGAAACATGTTCTGCGAGGAGATGAGGCCGCTACCTAATGGGGAGTGGAATTTTGAGGACCATAGGGCTACATATGAGGGGGATGTGGAAGTTATCTTCCGCCATCCTAATCCATATTTCCGTATGCGTCCGCTTAGATCGAGAATTCCAATGGTTTACATCATGCACATTCCGCCAAATTTTGTTATGAGAAATGGAACCCCTCCACCACCACCAAGACGTTTTCCGAGACGCACTATCCCACCGAGTCCAACACTCTCCTCATAAAGAATCATCCTAGAGGTTCCTGCTTGTCCTAGTCCTTCTCCTCGAGTTCGATCCCGAAATCCGATATACGTGCCTGACGATTCGGCATAAGAAGAGGAGGAAGAGGAAGAGGAGGATCCAATCGAGGATGAGGATCCGGTGGATAATGCGAATCAGATGGTGGATGACTTTATGGACAACTCGACTGGAAGTCAGTGGGGAACTGACGACTAAGTTAAGTTGTGGGGTGGAATGTGACTGATATAACCCATCAGGTTTTCTCTTATCTATGTTATGTTATATTTTGAGTCATGAACCATATGCTCTAGGTTATTATGAATTTTGTTGTAATATATGTAAGATAATGTAATGGCCTAGAGTGTTAAGTTAAGTAATTATGTATTTTGTTTAAATGAAGAAAATGGGATGTACTCTTTTTTTTGTATGAATGAAATATGATGTTACGTCACTTGTCTTCATGACTCGGTGTTTATATGATTCCGCAAGATTTGATAATGGATGATGACTTGGCTTTTAGTTTCAAAGAAAAAAAAATATAGTTGTATTTTTTTTTAATACGAATATTTAACTTTGGAATAAAAGTTGGGTCGTCACATTTAGTGGTATCAGAGCAATGGTTCGACTCTCGGCCTTGGAGTGTGGCCTTACACACTAACCATTGAATATCATGACATGATGTTTTTGATGTTTGCAGTATAAGACTAGAATTCGCAGAATCTAATTAAGTTTCCCCTTTGGATTCTGTAGGACTAGATGGCCGGAAGAAATAACGCTAACATTGCGGAGGCATTGACCCGGATGGCTGCAGTTCTGGAGAATATGCAGCACAACCATCCTCCAAGCAATGGAACCCCAGCGGAGTTTCAAGGATTAGATTCCTTTAGAAAGTGCAAACCTCCTAGCTTCTCGGGTGGTCGTCGTCCCGAGCAAGCTCAGTTCTGGCTCGATGAGATGAATAAAATCTTTAGAACGTTGACTCTGTCGGAATCGCAAAAGGTCACGTTTGCTGCCTACGTGCTCACTGGTGAAGCTGCGACCTGGTGGAACCAGACTCGTCAATTCCTGGAGTTTGATCAAGCAGAGTTTACTTGGGGAATCTTCACAGAAAAGTTTCTCGAGAAGTATTTCCCGGATGACATCAGGCTGCAGAAGGAAATGGAGTTCCTCGATTTAACGCAAGGAAATCTGTCAGTGGACCAGTATGCTGAGAAATTTGAAGAGCTGATGAAGTACTCGCCATACTTCCAGTATCACCCCGATGAACATTCCAAGTGCACACGATCGAGAATGGTCTGAGACCCGATATCAAATTAGCTGTGAGTGTGCAAAGGATCCGACACTATCCAACGTTGGTTAGTACTTGTCGCATTTTCGAAAGAAATAGCGTCAAGAAGGACATTGGACAAGGAAGTTTTGGGCTGCATCGCAATCAGCATAGGCATGGCAACAAGAACCGGAGAGGTCCTTATCCACAACAAGGAAAAGGAAATGCATCATCTTCTGGAGTGCCCAGTCTCCCAGCCCCTGGTGCAATGTGCAACAAATGTCAAAGATTTCATCCTGGAAGGGAATGTTGGAGAGACAAACCACCAACTTGCTACAACTGTGGAAAGGCTGGCCACATCGCTCGTCTTTGTCATCAGCCCTAGCGTCAGAACGATCAAGGTTCGGGAAGCAAACCATGGGTCAATGCGAAGGTTTTTACCATGTCCGGATCAGAAGCGGAGCAGGCAGACAATCTCGTGCAAGGTAACCATCTTCTCAATGGCATGCCTTGTCTCTTTCTATTCGATTCTGGTGCTACGCATTCTTTCATCTCTGAGGAATGCGTTAAGCGTTTGTGTTTACCCGTTTCGGAGACACCGTTTAGACTTAAGGTGTGTACTCCTTCGAATGTGCCGGTGACTACGTCAAGAGCATGTTTTGGATGTTCCGTTAATATAGGAAGTTTGTCCTCTAGGGTGGATTTAATCTGTCTACCTTTATCCCAACTCGACGTGATTTTGGGGATGGATTGGTTAGCAACTAACCAAGTGGTGATCGATTGTAAGACTCGAACGATTGTTTTTCCTGGTAAAAAGTCGCCTGAGGTGCAACCTGAAGGGTACGTTTGTGTGTTTTCTGCGGTCGTAGCAGAAAAGAAGGAGGAACCGAAGTTAGAGGAAATCCCGATTATTCGAGATTTTCCCGAAGTGTTTCCTGATGAAGTTCCCGGTTTGCCACCGCATCGAGAAATAGAATTCAGTATCGATCTAGTTCCTGGTACTGGTCCTATTTCTATTGCTCCTTATTGTATGGCTCCAACCGAATTAGTTGAACTGAAAAGGCAAGTAGAAGATTTGTTAGAAAAGCAGTTCATCAGACCAAGTGTGTCGCCTTGGGGAGCGCCAGTTTTGTTCGTAAAAAAGAAGGATGGAGCCATGAGGATGTGCATTGATTACAGACAACTCAATAAGGTTACAATTAATAACAAATACCCGTTGCCAAGAATCGACGATTTGATGGATCAAGTTAGAGGAGCGTCCGTGTTTTCAAAGATTGATTTGAGATCGGGATATCATCAAATCAGAGTAAGAGAGGAAGATATTCCGAAGACAGCTTTCAGATCAAGGTATGGACACTACGAGTATGTGGTGATGCCATTCGGTTTAACCAATGCTCCCGCCATATTCATGGATTACATGAATAGAGTGTTCCGACCTTATTTGGATTCCTTTGTTGTGGTGTTCATAGATGATATACTCATCTATTCAAAGACCCCAGAGAAGCATGCCAATCATTTGAAGATTGTCTTGGAGACTTTGAAGGAAAAGAAATTATATGCCAAGTTAGCCAAGTGTGAATTTTGTCTTGAAAAAGTCAATTTATTGGGGCATGTGATTTCGAGAGATGGTGTTGCTATAGACCCAGCTAAAGTAGAAGCGGTGCTGAAATGGGAGAAGCCTAAGTCTGTTACTGAAGTTAGAAGTTTTCTTGGCCTAGCTGGTTACTATCGGAAATTCATCGAAGGATTTTCTAAGTTGGCTCTTCCTTTAACCCGCCTGACTAGGAAGGAGCAACCTTTTGTTTGGAATGAGAAGTGTGAAGTTAGTTTCCAAACTTTAAGGGACAAGTTAACATCGTCTCCATTGTTAACTCTGCCCGATCCCCAAAAAATTTTTGATGTTTACTGTGACGCATCAAAACAAGGTTTAGGCAGTGTTCTGATGCAAGAAGGAAGAGTTTTTGCTTATGCGTCGCGACAGTTGAAGGTGCATGAGGAGAATTATCCTACTCATGATTTGGAGTTGGCTGCTGTTGTCTTTGCTTTGAAAATATGGAGGCATTACCTGTATGGTAATATGTTCCAAGTATTCAGTGACCATAAAAGTCTAAAGTATCTTTTTGACCAAAAGGAACTGAATATGAGGCAACGTAGGTGGATGGAATTCTTAAAGGATTACAACTTTGAATTACATTACCACCCCGGCAAAGCCAATATCGTAGCTGATGCGTTGAGTAGAAAGACTTTGCATATGAGATTGATGATGGTGAAAGAAGCTGAATTGATTGAAGAATTCCGAAACTTGAATTTGGCAGTTCAGTTCAAACCAAATTGCATCAAATTAGGAATATTACAAATCACAAATGAGTTTGTGGGTCAAGTCCGAAACCTGCAACAAGTGGATGAAGAGCTCCTAGAGAAGAAACGACTAGGGATAGAAGGAGTGGAACCAGATTTCCAATTAGGATCGGATGGCATTTAGAGATTTAAGGATCGAATCTGCATTCCGTCAAATAAAGATCTAAGGAGAGCTATACTAGAAGAAGCCCACAAAAGCAAGCTGAGTATGCATCCTGGATCAACTAAGATGTATCAAGACCTGAAGAAGATGTTTTGGTGGTCCGGATTGAAGAAAGACGTTGCGTCTTATGTTGCGTCTTATGTTGCGTCTTGCCTTGTTTGCCAAAAGGCGAAGATTGAACATAAGAAGCCCGGAGGAGAATTGAAACCTTTGAGCATACCAGAATGGAAATGGGATGGAATAGCCATGGATTTTGTAAGTGGTTTTCCGAGAACGAGAGAGGGTTTCGATGCAATTTGGGTAGTAGTTGATCGTTTAACGAAGCCAGCTCATTTCATTCCCATCAACATGCAATATCCGTTGGAGAAGCTTGCGAGATTATACATCAAGGAGATCGTAAGATTGCATGGAATCCCCTCGAGTATCATATCGGATCGTGATCCCCGTTTCGTATCTCGCTTCTGGCAGAGTTTGCATCAAGCGTTAGGAACACAGTTAAGAATGAGTTCGGCTTATCATCCGCAAACGGATGGTCAATCGGAAAGAACAATTCAATCTCTGGAAGATTTACTCCGTGCTTGCGTTTTAGAGTACCAAGAAAGTTGGGATCATTTGTTGCCGCTTGTGGAGTTCACCTACAACAATAGTTACCACACAAGCATTGATATGGCTCCATACGAAGCCCTCTATGGAAGGAAATGTAGAACCCCACTATGTTGGTTCCAAGTGAGGGAGAACGCTATCATTGGACCTGAGTTAGTTCAGGAAACGACCGAGAAGATCAAGGTTATCCAAGAAAAGATGAAGATTGCACAGAGTCGTCAGAAGAGCTATGCCGATCAGCATAGAACCAAGCTCGAATTTCAAGAAGGAGATCATGTATTTCTGCAAATAGTGCCAACAACTGGTATCGGGAGAGTGATGAAGCCGAGGAAACTGACACCAAAGTTTATTGGCCCTTATCAGATCCTAAAGCGAGTCGGTCCCGTCGCTTATCAGATCGCGTTACCACCTTCTTTAGCTAATCTCCATGATGTATTCCACGTCTCTCAGCTTCGCAAATTTATTCAAGACCCGTCTTCAATTATCCAATTGCAGCCAGACGAAATACCTTTAAAGGGGAATCTGACATTTGAAGTCGGACCAGTGCGAATTGAAGATCGTCAAATCAGAAAGCTGCGAGGAAAAGAGATTCCTTTAGTGCGAGTTCTTTGGAATCAAAAAGGAGTGTTAGAATCAACATGGGAATTAGAATCTAAGATGAGAGAAGAGTACCCACATTTGTTTATTTAATCGGAATTTCGAGGACGAAATTCTATTTAAGTGGGGGAGGATGTAAGATCCTATATTTTAAATATATGAAATAAAAGTATTTTATCAATATTAGTATCATTAAAATAGTCAATTTTTCCTATTTTAGCAAAAACTCGAGTATTTTAGGCAAAACTCGAGTATTTTAAGTAGCTGTTTGGAAATTTGAATTTTTAAATAAAAACTCGAGTATTTGGGAAAAAAACTCGAGTATTTCGTGCAGACCTGAAAGTGTATAAGTCGGTTTTCATTTAATTTTTGCACCAAAACGCGGTTTCTTGAAATGACAAGCATAGAGCTGGACTTTACTTCGACCTGAAGTATTCTTAGGCTATAAATTGGTGCTTGGTTGAAGCATTCAACACCTCTAATCACCCAAAACCCGAATTTCAGCTTTTGACTCTCAGTTTTCTAGAGCACACTTTGATCTCTGATTTCTCCTTCGTTTCTCAATCAAATCCTTCGAAACCAAAACACAACTCAAGTTTCTAGTTCCATCTTTGAATTAGAATCAAGAATCACATCAAATAAGCCCCTGTAGTTCGAGTTCTAGCTCATCAAAGTTTGAGGTTCAAAGCTGTAAAAACAAAGTAGTTTTCAGCATCAAGTATTCATCTTCATTGAATTCGTTTGGTAATCTCAGGGATCCTTTTTGTGTCAAACTTGTTTCTGATTGGAGTTAGTATATCCTAGTTTGTTAAACTAACTTGTTTCGTTCTTTTTCATGCCAAATCCGTGGTGAAATCTGTGGCCAAAGTCAGCTTGTTCAACCCCTTTTTCACAAGTCCAGAATTTGGATTTTTGATCCAGCCAAGTTTCTCGTTGTTTAATTTGTTGTTTAGCTTCTCTAAGGTAAGGGAGGAGTTATCTAATTGCTAGAATGAGTAATCTCAAGCTAGAGATGTAGGAACCCCACAAGGTTCATCAAGGGATGAAGTTGGAATTGGGAGTATGACATGGAGGTCATAAACTCAAGGTTTTCTAAGTCAAACAAGTTTAAATGGACCTAATAATGCTCACTGGATTGATTTTCGAAGTTAAAACCAAGTGGAAATGAATTTCATATCTTGAAATGGTTATCTTCCAAGTTTATGTTGATTCTGTGATTTGATGTTGATTTATGTTGTTATGTACTTGTTTATATGTTCTAACTTGTTTCTTATATGTGTTTATGCCTCTGTTTTGCATAAGAATGGAAAAACAATGAATGGAATTCGAATTGGTGCTTAAAATGCAGAAACTGGTGCTGTTGCAGTAAAAACACTCGAGTTTTTGAGAAACACTCGAGTATTCTGGGAAAATGAAGAACAACTCGAGTCTTTCTTCAAGGACTTCAAGTATTCTGGAAAAAAATGAAGAACACTCGAGTATTTTATAATATACTCGAGTATTTTGACCAAAACTGAAGAAAAAACTTATTTTTTTAGAATATTAAATACCTAATTCTTATACATTTACCCATTGGTCGATTATTATCCTGAAAGAGTCCTACTGGAATTTCATCCAGTGGTTGATATATTCGGACAGGAGTCCCAATGGACAAATGTATAAGTTTATTTGATTCCCATTGGTCGATTATTATCCTGGATGAGTCCTACTGGAATTTTATTCAGTGGTTGACATATTCGGACAGGATGTCCCAATGGAAGTGCGTACACCCATTTGGTTGATTATTTTCCCATGCCCCAGTGGAAGTCTTTACCCACTTGGTTGATATTTTGGAAGTCCTAAATGGGGTCGTTGCATTAATTAATAATAAAATGATTAACTCCTATTGTATAAAACCATCACAAAGTGGCTGGGCCGCTGATGGAATTTTCAGAAAGCACTAGCACCAGTTAATTCTAAAAGAAAAGATGAAATTGTGATTAAGAAGGATTATGAACTTTGGGTCTCTATATTGGAGACATGATGTTCAAGGATGTGATTTAATCAAAGAAAGAAGATAAAAAGTTTGTGTGACATTATGCATGGAGAAGGAATTGCTCCGATCTAGATTCGGAACTTCGGTAAAGTTAAATCAGAATATCCCTAGCACAAGGATGTTAGGAAGACCGATTTTCCAATCGACATTATCATGCATGGAGGAGGAGTTGCTCCGATCTAGATTCGGAACTTCGGTAAAGTTAAATCAGAATATCCCTAGCACAAGGATGCTAGGAAGACCGAGTTCCCATCGATCGTGATGCTTGAATATGAATCGCTCCGGTTTGATGAACCATAGGATTGAGAATATCCCGAGCCTGAGATACTCGGATGCCAAACCGTGTAGCATGAATGAGGAGTAGGCATGCATCACGACACTAATCGAGATATTATAAAAGACAGTTTGAGCATATACATATGCATTTATTATTGCTATATGATAACATGTGTTTGTTATTTCTAGCCACTGTTATACTCATTTGCTATTGCTTTTAGCTATGACTCACTCCCAGTCCCTTGTGTAGGTGATGGCGAGAAACATGTTCTGCGAGGAGATGAGGCCGCTACCTAATGGGGAGTGGAATTTTGAGGACCATAGGGCTACATATGAGGGGGATGTGGAAGTTATCTTCCGCCATCCTAATCCATATTTCCGTATGCGTCCGCTTAGATCGAGAATTCCAATGGTTTACATCATGCACATTCCGCCAAATTTTGTTATGAGAAATGGAACCCCTCCACCACCACCAAGACGTTTTCCGAGACGCACTATCCCACCGAGTCCAACACTCTCCTCATAAAGAATCATCCTAGAGGTTCCTGCTTTTCCTAGTCCTTCTCCTCGAGTTCGATCCCGAAATCCGATATACGTGCTTGACGATTCGGCACAAGAAGAGGAGGAAGAGGAAGAGGAGGATCCAATCGAGGATGAGGATCTGGTGGATAATGCGAATCAGATGGTGGATGACTTTATGGACAACTCGACTGGAAGTCAGTGGGGAACTGACGACTAAGTTAAGTTGTGGGGTGGAATGTGACTGATATAACCCATCAGGTTTTCTCTTATCTATGTTATGTTATATTTTGAGTCATGAACCATATGCTCTAGGTTATTATGAATTTTGTTGTAATATATGTAAGATAATGTAATGGCCTAGAGTGTTAAGTTAAGTAATTATGTATTTTGTTTAAATGAAGAAAATGGGATGTACTCTTTTTTTTGTATGAATGAAATATGATGTTACGTCACTTGTCTTCATGACTCGGTGTTTATATGATTCCGCAAGATTTGATAATGGATGATGACTTGGCTTTTAGTTTCAAAGAAAAAAAAATATAGTTCTATTTTTTTTTAATACGAATATTTAACTTTGGAATAAAAGTTGGGTCGTCACACTCTCCTCTTCTAGGTGGAAGGATTTTCTTCTTCTTCTTTGTGTGTAGATGAGAGTGTAAAGAGATGAGGTAAAAGTGGCTCTTTCCCTCTCTTCTCCCTCTCTCCCTAATTCGGTCTCTCTCTCTCTCTAACTCAGTCTCTCCCTCTCTCTCAAGGCCATGAGATTTTCTTATCTTTGTGTGGAAGTGCAAATAAGCCAAAGTGAAGCAAGGCATGAAGGGCATACATATATATATATATATACATAAAAGTAAGTGGGCTTGGGTTTTAGGGGTTAAATGGGTTAAAGGCCCAAAAGTTAGGGGTAGTTTAGGAATTTCAAATCCAAGTCTAGGGGTAGTCTTGGTAGTTCATAATTTTGCATGCAAGAGTATTTGGGTGGTAGACAAGCTAGAGCAATTTAGGGACAGAAATCAAATCATGCATCATATCATTTTCTTAAAGATATGTTATTTTATTCCTATTTATTTTATCATTCCATGCATCACACAACACATACATATGCACATACATATACATTGCATTTTCATTTTCTAAAATCACCTTTTCATATATAAAAGAGATTCTCAAAAGGAAAAGTTCATTAGAGATCAAAAACTATTTTTCATGATCAATATCTTCAAAATTCGTACTTTACAAATCTGAGAAATAATTTTCGTAAATCAACCCATAAAATTATAAAAGTTACATTTTTGAAATCTACATTTCAATACGATCGTTTTCATATAAAGATCATAAAATTTGGAGTTACGGTTAAAAAGTTATGAATTTCTGAAGTTATTAAATCTATAAAGATGCACAAAGAAATTCATTTCTCAATGAAATCACAAATAATAAAATTCCTGACTTATTTCTTATCAATTAAATTACTCCAAACTTAATAAAATCATTTCCTTAATGAAAATTTATTTATCTTAGTCGGGAGAATACGGGATGTCACATTCTCCCCAACTTAAAGATTTTTCGTCCTCGAGAAATGCTACGCGGAATTCCACGATCAACGGATGTTGGATTACTGTGAGTGATTCTTTTAGCCTTTAACAACAGTCGTCGTCCTCGAGTCGCCAATTATGTATCATTCTCTGAAGGTTCATGGGAGTAAGTCGTATTGATTACATTCAAAAGTAATCCTTTGGGTCATTTCATCATCAGACACAATGGAAGACTAACGGTTTAGTTTTGTCAACAAAAGTGTAAGGGTTCAAGGGTTTTGAAACATCATTTAGAAAGAATAGCATGCTTATGCCAATCCTAACAAGGATACTACTTTTCTCATGGTCTTTCTTCCTTAATTTAACTCCCCTCATTCTTTTAAGTATAGGTGGGTTATTACAAACCTCAAAATCTTCGTTTACTCCCCAACTTTGATGAATCATATTCCTATACATCATATCTACCCAATAGCATTTGACAGGGACTAAAGTCATAAAATTTTCCAACATTCACCAATTCTAGTTTATCTTACAAAACTTCCCATCACTTTATCCAGTCTATCTTATCGTCATCTTGAATTTCGCTGACTAATCCACATTTTCATCCTCATCGAGTCACTATGGTGACCATTGTTCCTTTCCTTTTTCTTTAATAGTCACTAATCCGGAAAGAAATATGTATAATTTTACTCCTCATCTTAAGCACTTACTTAAATAACTTAAGTATTCTAAACCGTTTTCCACCCTTTATGACTCACCTTCGGGTTCTAAACCATCAGAAGCTCCCCAACATAGGGGCTTATTCTTTAGAGTAACGATCTTAACACCTAATGACACCCTTAATTCCATAGCTTAGGGTCGCCTATGTCCATTAAAATGTCAAATCTTAGTCATTTAACCTAATTTTGGTCGTCACTTAAGGGTTCCATCCATTAATTTCACCACCTCCTCTATTCAATCTCATGGTCCTACTATAAGTTCACATCCACTCCAATCATTCACCTACTCCAACTAGAGCTTTTCTAACCCCAAATCTCTCAGACTTGTCTTAGATGTCCACGAGTTTAACACTATCCGTACTATTATTTTAGCTAAGTTGTTATCAAATTCTTTAGTTTTGATCCCTTTATACAGTCTATCATCTTACTTACAGCTCTAAGAGGTGCTCTTATTCTACCTTGTCTATAATACATCACATCCGTTCATGCTTATTCATTTCTCAACCATCATAACTCTCTCCCTAACAACACCTCACTGTCCACCTCATAACTCGGAAACATCTACTTGATTGACATAAGGCGTCATGGTCTAAAGTTTTCATGGAAGGCTTTTAGAGAGAACAAACGTCTTGCCAAAGCAACTCAACAACACATAGGGTTTACAAAAGAAGGGGGTTCAACAAGGAAAAGAGAGTTCTAATCGCAGAACAAGGTCGCATGTCAATAGCTCAGAGGTCGTTGCAAACAAAAAGGGATTCTTAACAAAAGGGGTTTCAACTTAGAAGGGAAAGTTCGGGTCATCAAACAAAGTCTCATTGTAATTCTGATCACTATTCCTTGTACCATCGTAGACAAATTCCCGACACATTTCAAAGATAGAGAGAGCATTCACATAATGTCGTACTTCCATCCTCACTCGTCGTAATTCTAACACTAACACACAGACAGATGCACACAAGCAAAGCATGTAAGCCCATGCATTCGGCTACTTAGGACAACCATTGCTCTGATACCACAAATGTAACACCCCGATTTGGCAACTTGAAAATATAATCTCTTTAATAAATTGTAGTGAAAATTTGGGCCAATTTTTTTTTATAACATAACATGGAAATGAGAATCTCCAAGTTCCAAAACCTTTCATCAAACAAGTTGGTAACAAAAATCTAATCCTCATATCTCATGTTATAATTCAAGCTCCAAAACAAGATGCTACGGAACATCGCGCTTTGAAACTTGCTTTCACAAATTGGTTTTAAAGACCCAGTCCACTTATCCCTAACCAGAAGTCTCAGTACTGATAAATAAATTTTTACAAAACATAATCTGGGTGCACATAATGATATAGCAAATGATGTCTAAGTAAATGCAATGGGATATAATGCTTAAAAAGAAGGGACCTTAACACTAGGCCTACACATTAATCTTCGTCTCCATCCTCGACGGGTACTCCTTCTAGCTCAGGGGATTCCTCAACATCATCGAATCTCCCATCGTCGTCGGGCATCACCAAATTCTTCATGTACTCCTGGTCCTCTAGCACAAGTCTGCCCATTATGTCGTACAAGTCCGTCTCACGGAGGGTAGACAGCGGATCAGTGATCTCCAAACTGATGCTTCCACTCCATCTCCATCCATCCGGAGTGAAGTCCCAGTCTCCATCTTCTAGATGGTGCATAGAAACCTCCACGCGATATGCCATCTGCTCGTTGTGGCATCAACGTTCACCAACAAAACAACGAGACAGGAGAGAGTAAGCATTCCGAACGACGTATCGTCGACGGTGTGGGTTTACAATAGGTAAAATATCAAGACCACACAAACATAACAAATAACATATAGGCAACACCACATTCATAATCATAATCATTATCAACGCAAGCTTACTTTCGCTTATCAATATCATCAATCTCTTTATGACATATACTTCTTTCTTTCTCACATGCTTTTCTCAATCACATCTTACGAATCTTTCACTTTCAGTCATATCCATCTTCGTAGAGTTTCATTCATCTTTCTATACTTTTCGTTATCAAGAGCATTTCTCATTACTGCAATATTCATCTTTTCTTATTACGTCTTATGGATTCACGTCCATCGATGATTGGGGAATTCATAATATCATCGAGGTGAAAGTTTTGTTCGCAGTTAGCACACACGTCTCCATCTCCTCCGTCATCCACCCAATCTAGTCGGAAGCAAACAGGAGTACAAGACCTTTACCGCGAGGCTTGACAACTGTCTCAACAAATGGCTCCAAGCCAGGATAACTGTAGAAAATCGGGTACAGTCTCAAGTCAAATCACATAATCGTGGCACACTGTAGAAAAATACGGTACAGTGGAAAAATCACAGATCCTCGCTCCAGTCCCTCTCACTGTTCTCGAATTGCCATAGGGGGCGACAGTACTATTCTAGTCTCGAGTGCAGAACTTACCACGACATCGGATCGGCCCAACCTTACCCCTTATGGAATTCGTTCTGCCTAGAATATCACTCAAGGCTTCTTGACGTATCACCGTCCTTACCTTCCCCTATTGCAATCACAACCCGAATATCCCTGATATTCCGGGGTATCTTCCTCTCCACTACTTCGCACTCATACTCACCGCATTAATTGATGTCTTTTAAAGTCTTAATGTTTTAGTTACCATCCTAAGGTCGGCTCATCCTTGATGCATCCCTTCAACGAGTCACGACCACTAATTTTCAACATTACTTTTCTTTTCTTTTCTTAACAGAGCACAGAGCTGGGATCGCATCGACATAATTGCATCTCATTTCACAATCTTTCTCAAAATAACAACATATCTCTTTTTGGAACAACAACCCTCTGGCTTCACATAGCTCAACTCATATCACTTCTTATTCAACAACATATCTCTTTTTGGAACATCAGCCCTCTGGCTTCACATAACTCAACTCATATCACTTCTTATTCAACAACATATCTCTTTTTGGAATATCAGCCCTCTGGCTTTGTGACATCCGTCAAAATCCTCGTATTTATTTTAAACAATAAAGAGATTTATTTTTGAGAAAATGTTTTTAAAGAGTATTTCTTGGAATGAATTTTTTATTTCATGATTCTAAAAGTGATGAATGATTCTTAAAAGAATGGTTTTCATATGAGTTTTTAAATTGAGTTTTTGGAATGATTATGTATCTAATGTTTTTATGCTTTGAAGAAATTGTGATTTTTATACATGAGTGATTTTGTGAGAAAAAGATTTATTTCCTATGCATGTATGTGTATGTTTAGGATTTCATGAAAATTAGATTAGTGGGAAGATGTGAATTAAATAGAAAAGCCAACCAATAGGAATTAGGATGAGTGCCTTAATTTACTCTTCTTTGTCTAGGTTGATAAGACCTAAACCATGCAATAGACCAAAGTGCCAAAACTACCCCTCACACTTACACACATGACCGAATTCTCCAAGGGCAAAAGAGTAAGCACACGTTGGTCTATATATAGCTAGCCTTAAGTTCATTTCATTCATTCACTTTCATTTCCTTTCATTTCTTCATTTCTAAACACAACACTAAGAGCCATCCAACTCTTAGTGAGAGAGAGAGAGAGAGTGGCCGAGAGTGAGAGAGAATGAAGAAGAAAAGGATCAAGCCAAAAACTTAAGGATTTTCTTTGAAGATCAAAGAGTGAGAAGCTAGAAGACCTTGATCTTGATGGGTATTTCGAAAATCATAGGAGTTTTGAGTTAGTTTAAGATCTTAGCTTTGTAATTTTCTTTTCTTTTGCATGTTTGATTTTATGGCCTTGTGATCTCTATTTTCTTTTGCATGTATCATTTATGCTTTGGTCTTGAACTTTTAAAGTTAAAGAAACTTGTAAATTGCTAAACCATGAGCTAGATGATTCGGCCATGGCTAGAAAATCATGTCTTGATGCTTTTTAATTAGATCTAAGTGGTTGCATGTTGGTTTCATGCTTAGAAAAGTTGATTTAAGTAGTTGCATGTCTTGATCTATGAAAAGTTTTGATCTTGAGTCATGAATGTTGTTTTTGAGAAAAAAGATTTAATCTTTCTTGAGTACATGTCACGGTTTTGCAAAGAAACCAAGGAAACAAGCTTTTGAAAAACGATTTTGATTTGATCTATGCATTATGTTCTTGCATGTTGAAGATTTAAAGCTAAACCTTGATTTATGATGATGTTCATTCGGTTTAAGCTTAGAAACTAGGAGATCATGTTTTGATCCTCATGAAAAGGCAATGCATGTTGAATCTTTACTTGATTTAAGGATTATTAAAGTGCATGCAAGAGATTTGAAGCCAAATTTTGTTTATATTATGATGATGATTCGGTTGGGTGCTTGAAAAAGGAAATGATGTTTTTGAAAATTTGGGTGAGCAAGTACATAATTTGGTTCATGAATTTTGATCTTTTCATGTTGAAAAATGAACCAAAAATCTTGTCTTTGTCATGATGAATTTTCGGTCAATGCATGTTAACTAGGTTAGGACTCTTTTTCATGAAGTGACATGAAGTAATGAGTGTGTTTTATGGATTGATGTTAAGTTAGTTGGTTTGAATGGTGTTGTGATTATTTCTTTGTTATTCGGTTTTGGTATTGAAAATGGGTAAATGAGTTTAGTTATTTCAAGAAAGTTTTCAATGGTTTTGATTTTATTTCTTTGCTGTCCAAAAATTATTCTTAAGGTATTTGTATTCTGGAAGTGTTTTCGATTGATGAAAAGTATGAATTTTTAAGTACCGTTTGAAATAACAAAAGCTAGACTGAAAAATATCGATTTTTCGGTGTTTTGAGAAATTAAAACGTGGCTGGACCAAGTTCGTACAGCGACTTAAATTGATCATTTAATTTGTATTATTATGAGTTTTCAAATGATTTTGAGAGATTTCAAGTGCAAGAAAAGATTGGAATTGTTTTGACAAATGATTGTATTTCAAAGAGAATGATGAAAAGAAATAAGAGCTTTTCCTGTTTTGAGTAAAGGAGAATAAAGTGATGTATTTCTATTGAAATAAATTTTGATGTAAACGTATTTTTAAAATACGAGGTATTCTTTAGACGGTGGAACGAAATCGTAAGGAGAAGCGAGAGACTAACGAGGATGAGGCAATTTGTAACATCCCTAATTTTAATCCCTAGTATAATTATAAGTTTTATTGAATTAAATATATGTTTCTTAAAAATCAATTATTTAGTTGTCGTGTATTTTTATAAAAATGCATATGTTAATTACGAAAGTATATTTCATTTCTTTTATGTTCTAAAGTAAATTCATTTAAAATAGTTATCCTATATCAAAAATATATTTTATATGCTTTACTTTAATTTTGATATATTTTATATGAAAATATTTTATTTGAAATATCTATAAGTTTCTTACTTTATGATTTTTGTTCTAGTATTAATGTTTAGTGTTCAAAATTGATCATTGGTGCTTTGAGTTAAAAAAAAGAAGAAAGAAATAAAGAAATGTGTGTGTGTGATGCATTTGAGGGAACTCTAACCCCTCTTCTTACTCCCAAGAGCCGCCGGCCCTAATCCCCAATCACTCTTCTTCTCTAATTTTCCACTTCCATAGCCATGAGCTCTAAGCTCCCTCTCATGTTTTTATTTTTCCCTTCCAAAACCGCTTCTCTCCCTAGTCCCGTCTCTCTCGCGTGCTCCCTCTCTCTCACCTCACGTCAGTCTCTCTCTCTCCGCTGCAGCTAAAGAATCGCCGCCACCGCCGCTCGCAGCCTTCAACCGCGAGCCCCGCATCTCTAGTCGCCACGCGACGCCACTTCTCCCTCAAGTTTGAATCGTGACTCCTTCATGGTCAAGAACAAACCGCCGTCGCTGTAGATGGTTGTTCCTCGCCGCTGCTGCCATGGAGGTTGTGCCGCCGTCGCCATCGCCGGGGTGTTGAGGTGTTCGACGTTGCTGTTGGTGCTTTGGAGCTCAGCTCGTTCTCTCTTCCTCCTTTGTTCGGAACCGTGCCGTTAACGTCATCGACGCCGGTCGGGAATGCCGGGGCTGTGAAGTTGTGAACCGACCTTGCCTCTATTGCTTCAAAAACCATATGTGAGGGTATATCTCTAATACCTTTTAGCTGCTCTATGTTGTGTTTTAATTTTAAAACTAATACTAATTTTAATGTTATTTGTAAATAATAATATGGTGTTAAATGGTTTTAGTATGCTATTATTATTGTGGAAAGTAAATTGTATTATGATTTAGTGTTTATTTATTTAAAGTATTATTTTAATGATTTTAATTAGTTGTTTGGAATTGTTATAGTACCAGACTAAATGTTATGTCAAATGAATTGTTTTAAAGAGTATTTTATTTAAACGTGTTGGGTTCCTAAGTAAGTGAGTTGTTGTTTAGCTTGGTGGACTTGTCCCTAGGCTGAACAATACATCAGTTAATTAGGAATCGAATATAATCGACATGCATTAATCCGAGTTTAAAACTATCTTGAACTTTAATTCTAAATTGAAGGAGAGTGTAGCTAATTGGATTTGGAAATGTGACTTGCTTATTTTGGACAAAAATCACCCTCTTTTTAATTCAGAATTTATAGTTTTAAGTAGCCAAAGGTACGTGACTTCAACGCATTATGATATTTTTGATGGTTTCGAAAGTTAAGAGCATTTTTCCAAAGAAGTTATACTATTCTTAATAAAAAGGGCATGATCTTGAGTTTAAATTTTATTTGGTTTTGATTTATGAAATTGGATCAAATAATGTTATGATTTGGAATCAAATATAATACTTATCAAGTTTCAATATTTTATATTTAGTTTAGTTTAGTTCCGGGGTGCAAAGCTTTAAAGTGTTTACTTTAGGGTGATTTCAAAGTAATTATTATTGTTTGTATAACATAGTTAGATGTCGACGGACTTTAGGATCAGCAGGGATGCGAACATTGAACCGTGTTATGTTTGGGCATCATTGCACGAAAAGAATCAGGTCTATGGAAACGCAAGGTAAGGAGTGGGTTATAGTGAGTATTACCTTACTCTGGGGTTTAGTTTACAATATGTATATAATGGGTACTAAGAGTTATGTGTTAGTCTAGGTGGTTATATCATAGGGTAGTCAATAAGTAGAGTTTATGACTTAGGGAAAATAATTAGATGATGATATGTTTCATTTTAATATTTGGTAGTTAAACTTGTGACTTGGTGATGTTTATAATTTAAGTGCTTATTTTGTTGAATGAGTGAGCTATGGTATGATTAGAAACCAAGGCAAAGAATGGAAATCATATAGGAAGGGTAGTTGATAAATAGTATTTATGAATCAATGATAATGATGATGATAATGATAAAATGTTGAATTGTGCTAAATAAATTATGAGATGTAATGGTGATGAATTTAATAATCTGTTGATTGGTGCTAATTAAACGATAAGATATGATTGTGATGAGTTGATAATGTAAATGTGAACTGTGGTGATTGAGTTGAGTAATGTACTTGTCATAAAGTGTAAGTGGTTGAAAGGAGTAATGAAATGGTTGATATGAATAAGAGGAGATGTTATTATAGAAAAATGAATATGAGAATGTTCCTGGGCGCTGTAAGACGTGATCGCACATGAGTGCGAACGCTGTAGGTCGTGACCAGGGAAAGGAATGTAAATACACCCAGACGCAGAAAGACGTGACCGTGCATGGGTGCGGACGCTGTAGGTCGTGACCGGGGGAGAATAAAAATGTACCTAGACGCAGTAAGACGTGACTGCACATGAGTGCGGAAGCAGTAGGTCGTGACCAGGGGAATAAGATGAAAGTAACACACCCGGACGCAGTAAGACGTGACCATGCATGGGTGCGGACGCAGTAGATCGTGACCGGGGGAGAATAAAAATGTACCAAGACGCAGTAAGACGTGATCGCGCAGGGGTGCGAGCGCTGTAGGTCGTGACCAGGGGATAATGGAAACATACCTGGACGCAGTAAGACGTGACCGTGCATGAGTACGGACGCAGTAGGTCGTGACCAGGGACAAAATGAAAAGAGATGTGAATATATTGGAAAAGTATAGACTAAAAGACTTGATAAAAAACGATGAGTAAGAACAAAGTGGAAATAATTGAATTGTAAAACCAATGGATATGTTGACCATGAATTGTGATGAGTTGAGTTTTATTATATTGTTATTTAATTGTTAAATGTATTTGGCTTGGTATAGCATTATGTCATATTTGGAAACTGTTTCCCCATTTTATGTGTAATGCTCACTCCTTACTATTTCCACAGGTACTGAGGTTTGAGCTTGCAATTTTATTGGCCGAGCAAGACTACACTCCACCACGTGGAGTGTTGTAAAATTAATTAGAAGAGAGAGTTGTTTATTATGTTAAAATTCAGTTTTCTTTTGATTTGTTATATTACATTCGTGCAAGCCCTAAATATGTTTTATTTGATTAGCAGGGCATGAAAATTAAATTAGTATGTTTATAAATATTTTCTGAACTGTACTGGTTGACAGGTTTATAAAAGTTATTTTTGGGAAAGTCCGATAAACAGAGGAGACTCTGTCGGATTTTCATTAAGATTTAAAGCGAAATTTTCAAGTCCATATTTTTATAAAACTCAATTTAATTAAATATTTGTGAGGGTGTTACATTGTGGTATCAGAGCAGTTTTCCTCGGCCTATTGGAGTAATTTTTTACTCCTGTAGTTACTCATCGAGCGAGTAACTTATTAGAAATAAAACTGCTTTCTGATTTAGTTAGGTATCATGGCTAGCATGATAATAGGCATAGTTGCGGAGTGTAGTGTAGTGAGTATTCTAGATTCTTTTAAGTTTGTTTGAGTTATTTGAGGAACGCGGTTAGTATTTGAAAGTTCCTTTTTAGCTTGCTAAAAATAACTTGAAAGTTATTAAACCAACCTGAAATCTTGTGTAAAATAACGAGTCATATTTAGAAATGGATGAATGACGAGACTAAGGAAATCAATACCCCAACGGGCTAGAGCATTAAGTTGCTACCCCACCAGGAGAAAGTGATCTTTAGTTTCGCGCCAAGTAAACCAGTTCTAAATGTGACACGCAAAAGAAGGTTTCAACGTTTTAAAACTAATAGGTTGAGTGATTCGAACTTAAGTAAGACGAGAATGGTCTTATCACTAATATGATGCTTGTTTGAGCCTGATCACCTCAAGCATACATATATTGGGAGATATCATCATCCTGTCCTTAAGTTTCGGCGAGTATTCTGGGAATTTAGGAAGATCCAAAATTTAGGAGGATTAGAAGTCTAGCTAGCTGTAATAGTTGCTAGAATTATGTGCATAGAATAGAAAATAAGAAACCCTCAAGTAGTACATAGCGTTGGTTTAGGTCTAAACAATTAAGTGCTTGAAAACCTTAGGCGATTGCGGAGAGCTAGGATGTATGTTATATATATGTATATATATATATGGGTATGATGCTATGTGATGTATTGTGTTCGTCTAAATTATAAATTGTGCATTTGGATGATACCTGCAATTGTTCGAACATGTGAATGTTGAAACTGTTTGGAGCATAACACCATTTTTGAAAACTTCTTTATGAAATAGTGTTGCTATCAAAAGATCGAGTGGTTCCCAAGTATAATAATTTTAAAATCAGGAACCATTCGATATTTAAGTGTGATAGTAACCAAAGTGAATTTCCATATTTTGAAATTGAATTCAAAATGAATTCCACTGTTTTTAACAAAATCGGAAATCCTTCCAAATTGAGTGCTAAGCCGTATCATGAAATTTTGGAAAAGTTAGTGAGTAAACAAGGGATTCCTAGGTAATCGAGCGGTGAATTCATCCTTTTAAACAAGCCACACGCCGATTAAATAGGAACTCCTTCCATGTTACTTTACTCAATTCGGAATGAAGCTTAGTTTCCAAACTCAAAGTCAAAGGGAATGGAACTATTTTAATTTATGAAGAAGCATCAAAGTAAACTTTCTAATCAACCACATATTCCCTTTCTCATTGAGTTTGCTAATCTTGAGTAATTTCATATTCCTTCATCCAAGTTTCCCCGAAGTTAGATGAAGGTAACTTGTTTCGAAAAGATATGCTTCGATTTACAAAGATTGTTTTTGGAATTTCATCCGAGTTATTTGGCATGAACATATCAATGTTTTAAAGTGTAAAATAAATTTTCATGATTTAATATTTTCCTAAGGATTGTACGTAAAACAAATCAAAATGTTTTTCCATTAAGAAAAGAATTCGATTTTTCAAAAACCTTGATTCTATCTTCATACCACCACATCAATATTTTTCTAATACGCTACTTTACTATATGTATATATAAATGTCTTTCTTGTATGCAACTTTAATTCTTAAACCTAAACAAACACATACATATTTCCTGGCATGTTATTTTGGACTTATATATATATATATAAATGCATAAATGATCTTCTTGAACTCCGCATCGACTTTCAAAATGTGTAAGTATTCTTTTAGTATGGGGGTTGTATTTATTGAACTTTAATCCCCATACATGGTGATTACTTTTATCAAAGTTTTGGCATAGCATTTGAATGGTTTGATTATTTGAAACTTTGCTTAAGTGTGTAGATGTAAGCCTAACCTGAGGTTAGTCCAGGTAGATCATGGCTAGATTAGGAAGAGCTAGAGTTTAAGTCATGATTGATGGTTGTAAACATGTGTTGATCTGAAATGTTGTTGAGCATGTTTGAATTTTGAATGATGTGTATGTAATAAATGCTTACTTGAATAATGAATGTGTTTGATTAGGACTTAAGAGTAGTACATAAGTTGTATGTACTTGGGTAGAGTAGGCTCGAATCCCTGTGGATGCTGTCGGATAGATAGGGTGTAGAAGTAGATTTGGATTGTTCTATGTACGGTAGTTGCTAAGTGACAGTGCTGTTAGTGAACCTGACCACGATGCCACCATTGATGGATAAGAGATTGGGATGGGCACCTCAGTCTTTTTAGTTATTAATCGCTGATATCATTGGGAAACTTTAATTAGCACAAAACCAAACAGGCAATGAAGGAAGGAATTCGCCTGAATAGTCGTATTCCCAACCCTTATTGTAAAATCCCTTGAGAAAATCCAGATGACCTTAGAAAACTATATCTAATCATCGGGAGAATCGTACCTGATTCTTGAAACCCAAGACCAAGTAGGAGTCTTCTTAGTAGGACTCTTGAAATGAGTGACTGCCAATAGTGTAAAATCTTGAAAACCTTAGAGCAGTTCGCGTCGAAAACTAACAAAATTGAACCATAACTTGTATTCTTCATTGAGTGCAAGAGTCCAATAGCGTACTAATGCAAAATGGTATGCCGATTCCAAGTGGGGGAGTAGAACCAAAAAGAAGTGAGTTTCGTAGTTAAAAGACCCTTTGTCTGGGATGGTTCTCCATTTGAAGGAATTGAACGGAATTTCGGGGACGAAATTCTCCTAAGTGGGGGAGAATTGTAACATCCCTAATTTTAATCCCTAGTATAATTATAAGTTTTATTGAATTAAATATATGTTTCTTAAAAATCATTATTTAGTTGTCGTGTATTTTTATAAAAATGCATATGTTAATTACGAAAGTATATTTCATTTCTTTTATGTTGTAAAGTAAATTCATTTAAAATAGTTATCCTATATCAAAAATATATTTTATATGCTTTACTTTACTTTTGATATATTTTATATGAAAATATTTTATTTGAAATATCTATAAGTTTATTACTTTATGATTTTTGTTCTAGTATTAATGTTTAGTGTTCAAAATTGATCATTGGTGCTTTGAGTTAAAAAAAAAAGAAAGAAAGAAAGAAACGTGTGTGTGTGATGCATTTGGGGGAACCCTAACCCCTCTTCTTACTCCCAAGAGCCGCCGGCCCTAATCCCCAATCACTCTTCTTCTCTAATTTTCCACTTCCTTAGCCATGAGCTCTAAGCTCCCTCTCATGTTTTTATTTTTCCCTTCCAAAACCGCTTCTCTCCCTAGTCCCGTCTCTCTCGCGTGCTCCCTCTCTCTCACCTCACGTCAGTCTCTCTTTCCGCTGCAGCTAAAGAATCGCCGCCACCGCCGCTCGCAGCCATCAACCGCGAGCCCCGGATCTCCAGCCGCCACGCGACGCCACTTCTCCCTCAAGTTTGAATCGCGACTCCTTCATGGTCAAGAACAAACCGCTGTCGCTGTAGATGGTTGTTCCTCGCCGCTGCTGCCATGGAGGTTGTGCCACTGTCGCCATCGCCGGGGTGTTGAGGTGTTCGACGTTGCTGTTGGTGCTTTGGAGCTCAGCTCGTTCTCTCTTCCTCCTTTGTTCGGAACCGTGCCGTTAACGTCATCGACGCCGGTCGGGAATGCCGGGGCTGTGAAGTTGTGAACCGACCTTGCCTCTATTGCTTCAAAAACCATATGTGAGGGTATATCTCTAATACCTTTTAGCTGCTCTATGTTGTGTTTTAATTTTAAAACTAATACTAATTTTAATGTTATTTGTAAATAATAAGATGGTGTAAAATGGTTTTAGTATGATATTATTATTGTGGAAAGTAAATTGTATTATGATTTAGTGTTTATTTATTTAAAGTATTATTTTAATGATTTTAATTAGTTGTTTGGAATTGTTATAGTACCGGACTAAATGTTATGTCAAATGAATTGTTTTAAAGAGTATTTTATTTAAACGTGTTGGGTTCCTAAGTAAGTGAGTTGTTGTTTAGCTTGGTGGACTTGTCCCTAGGCTGAACAATACATCAGTTAATTAGGAATCGAATATAATCGACATGAATTAATCCGAGTTTAAACCTATCTTGAACTTTAATTCTAAATTGAAGGAGAGTGTAGCTAATTGGATTTGGAAATGTGACTTGCTTATTTTGGACAAATATCACCCTCTTTTTAATTCAAAATTTATAGTTTTAAGTAGCCAAAGGTACGTGACTTCAACCCATTATGATATTTTTGATGGTTTCAAAAGTTAAGAGCATTTTTCCAAAGAAGTTATACTATTCTTAATAAAAAGGGCATGATCTTGAGTTTAAATTTTATTTGGTTTTGATTTATGAAATTGGATCAAATAATGTTATGATTTGGAATCAAATATAATACTTATCAAGTTTCAATATTTTATATTTAGTTTAGTTTAGTTCCGGGGTGTAAATCTTTAAAGTGTTTACTTTAGGGTGATTTCAAAGTAATTATTATTGTTTGTATGACATAGTTAGATGTCGACGGACTTTAGGATCAGCAGGGATGCGAACATTGAACCACGTTATGTTTGGGCATCATTGCACGAAAAGAATCAGGTCTATGGAAACGCAAGGTAAGGAGTGGGTTATAGTGAGTATTACCTTACTCTGGGGTTTAGTTTACAATATGTATATAATGGGTACTAAGAGTTATGTGTTAGTCTAGGTGGTTATACCATAGGGTAGTCAATAAGTAGAGTTTATGACTTAGGGAAAATAATTAGATGATGATATGTTTCATTTTAATATTTGGTAGTTAAACTTGTGACTTGGTGATGTTTATAATTTAAGTGCTTATTTTGTTGAATGAGTGAGCTATGGTATGATTAGAAACCAAGGCAAAGAATGGAAATCATATAGGAAGGGTAGTTGATAAATAGTATTTATGAATCAATGATAATGATGATGATAATGATAAAATGTTGAATTGTGCTAAATAAATTATGAGATGTAATGGTGATGAATTTAATAATCTGTTGATTGGTGCTAATTAAACGATAAGATATGATTGTGATGAGTTGATAATGTAAATGTGAACTGTGGTGATTGAGTTGAGTAATGTACTTGTCATAAAGTGTAAGTGGTTGAAAGGAGTAATGAATTGGTTGATATGAATAAGAGGAGATGTTATTATAGAAAATGAATATGAGAATGTTCCTGGACGCTGTAAGACGTGATCGCACATGAGTGCGAACGCTGTAGGTCGTGACCAGGGAAAGGAATGTAAATACACCCGGACGCAGTAAGACGTGACCGCGCATGGGTGCGGACGCTGTAGGTCGTGACCGGGGGAGAATAAAAATGTACCTGGACGCAGTAAGACGTGACTGCACATGAGTGCGGACGCAGTAGGTCGTGACCAGGGGAATAAGATGAAAGTAACACACCCGGACGCAGTAAGACGTGACCGTGCATGGGTGCGGACGCAGTAGGTCGTGACCGGGTGAGAATAAAAATGTACCAAGACGCAGTAAGACGTGATCGCGCAGGGGTGCGAGCGCTGTAGGTCGTGACCAGGGGATAATGGAAACATACCTGGACGCAGTAAGACATGACCGTGCATGAGTACGGACGTAGTAGGTCGTGACCAGGGACAAAATGAAAAGAGATGTGAATATATTGGAAAAGTATAGACTAAAAGACTTGATAAAAAAACGATGTGTAAGAACAAAGTGGAAATAATTGAATTGTAAAACCAATGGATATGTTGACCATGAATTGTGATGAGTTGAGTTTTATTATATTGTTATTGAATTGTTAAATGTGTTTGGCTTGGTATAGCATTATGTCATATTTGGAAACTGTTTCCCCATTTTATGTGTAATGCTCACTCCTTACTATTTCCACAGGTACTGAGGTTTGAGCTTGCAATTTTATTGGCCGAGCAGGACTACACTCCACCACGTGGAGTGTTGTAAAATTAATTAGAAGAGAGAGTTGTTTATTATGTTAAAATTCAGTTTTCTTTTGATTTGTTATATTACATTCGTGCAAGCCATGAATATGTTTTATTTGATTAGCAGGGCATGAAAATTAAATTAGTATGTTTATAAATATTTTCTGAACTGTACTGGTTGACAGGTTTATAAAAGTTATTTTTGGGAAAGTCCGATAAACAGAGGAGACTCTGTCGGATTTTCATTAAGATTTAAAACGAAATTTTCAAGTCCATATTTTTATAAAACTCAATTTAATTAAATATTTGTGAGGGTGTTACACAATTCACCTGCTGGAGTAAGAGGTGAGAGTGCTGTGAACCCACGACGTGGTGGCTTATAGACTGAATATATGGACTATGTTAATTGTTGAGATCTCTGTGATATACTAAGTGCTAATTGTTTTTCTGCTCAGTTAATTGCAATGCATGATTAGTTTCGTTATGTATCTAAATTTACTGTATTGATGTTGTTAAGTATATTTTTATTCTGTCTGGAACTCTGGTTGTTGTTATGTGTGTTGGAACCTACAATCGGTGGGTGAAATAACTAGGAGACACTAGGAGAACACCTAGAAGGGGGGGTTGAATAGGTGTTTAAGAAACCTTGAAAGATTTTCGAAAGAAACAAATCGAAACGATTAAAACAAATGATTTTCTCAAAATTCTCTCAGTCTTAATCGATTAAATCACATTGTTAATCGATTAAAACTTCAAGTTAATCGATTAATATAATGGCTAATCGATTAATGCCGAAAGCTTGATTAAAATTAATCGATTAATGAAAACAGTTACTCGATTAATCACTGTTAAAACTGAAAAATCACTTTTCAATCGAATACGAAAATCAATCAATTAACACATATGATTAGAGATAAAGCGGAAATGATTAACACCAATATTCTTAATGATTACCTATGTTATGAAAATGATTTTCCCAAATCAATTTACACAATTAATATTCAATTCAATCAATTATGAAAAATCAATCTTTTCTAGGTTTTTAACCAAGAACACAATGAATGACTTGAATGTAAAGAGTTAAGAGTTTAGAGATACGACACAGTGATTTATCCTGGTTCACTTTCATCCACTTGAAAGCTACATCCAGTCCCCTCTTCAACCAAGAGAGATTCTTCACTATGAGGAATTAGAGTTCTCAAATTACAAGTAAATGCCTCACAAGACTCCCTTCTTGCTAGCCTTCAAGAGATACCACACCCTTGCCTTGTAACCCTATTGAATCTAATCTAGCCTCTTCTCTTGCTTGCCGATTCCCCACAACAAGTCTTCCAATTTGCTTTGTGATTCTTCAAAGACTTTCACTTGCTTGATGATGCCTCACACCAAGACTTCCAATTTGCTTGTTAACGAAACAAGACATCCATTTGCTTGTTTGCTTGATGAACAACCAAGACTTCCTTTGTTGTAGATAGCTTGCCTTCTTTGCAATGATTACAACTCAAATGAAAAACAAAATAACAATCCTATGAATCTCTTTCAAAAGCTATGAAAATATCAACATAAGAGATTCAAAGATTCTTGATCAAAGAATGTAAAAGTGAAAGCTTTGATCTTTGAAAGTGAGAGAGAATAGAGTGGCTTGATTCTTTGTAAAAATGTGTATGAAAATGATTCTAGATAGTAATTATGATTCACAAAGGTTAGTAAAAAATTTATATAGAATACCCAAAAGTTAGGAAACAATAGAAAATGATTTTGCCTTGAAAAGCTTATTTTAAAAACTGATTCTGCACGTGTTAATCGATTAATACATGGCTTAATCGATTAATACATGAGTTAATCGATTAAGTGCGCAAGGCATGAAAATTCTAATCGATTAGTCAAAGTGCTTAATTGATTAGTCAAAGTGCTTAATCGATTAGTCAGATGAAAACCACTTAAAAAAACTTGTTTTCTCAAAATCTAAACCTTTTCTTTCAAACCTTTAAGCCACCCATTGATTTTAGGTTAAGTGAAAACTCAAATTATGATATAATCATGACCTTGATAGAGATTCACTACCCTCTATTAACTCTACCCAAACTCATAAACTAAAAGACTTGAGAGGCGAAAGATATTACAATAAAACATAAACTACCAAACTAAGTCTTCATGAGCTTGCTCTCTCTTCATCATTTGTTGAGTGTTGATTGTTTGTTGAACTTCTTCAAACTTTAAGCTTGATCAAACCATTTGTAGCTTGTTCAAAACCTTTGTCAACGTTTGTCATTAACAAAACCTTCTCAATGGATCTTACAATCTCCCCCTTTTTGAAAATGACAAACCATGTTTTGAATTTGTTTGAAGTTCTTTGAAGTTGTTGGTACTTGAACCATTTAAGCACTTGGTGAGATTCTTGCTCACCCTCAATAAATGCTTTTGACATTTGAAATCAAATTGAGATAAGCTTGATTCTCCCCCTATCTTCAACAACTTTGCTCAACCTATATAA
Organism: Crotalaria pallida; assembly: GCA_037953625.1. Taxonomy (NCBI): domain Eukaryota; kingdom Viridiplantae; phylum Streptophyta; class Magnoliopsida; order Fabales; family Fabaceae; genus Crotalaria; species Crotalaria pallida. The sequence continues at coordinate 58,285,905 of CM075651.1, forward strand.
AAACAACAAAAACACAAACCTTTCTCCACAAAACAACCATTTCAAGACAACCATTTCTCCCCCTTTTGGCATTATCAAAAAGTAACATATACCAATTGAAATATAAAATGATAAGCCAAAGTAAGAGAAATAATGATCATTCATTTCTTCGCAACATTGATACCATTTGTATAAACACAAGAACTATACCAATGTAGAAACAAATGTAAGAACTATACTTTGAAATATGATACCAATTGGTAAGAAAATATGACAATGAAATATAATACCAATTGTAACAAACTAATTGAAAATAGAAAATCATCACATCACTTAACAAAGTAAGATATCAATGATAAAGAAATATCATAAAAACAACAATAGCATGATAATCATATAATGATCAAAATTAGTATCATTGAGTGATCAATATCAAACAATATCAAATGTTACCAATTTGTAGGATTTTCTCTTGATACCAATTGAAGATGCAAATGAATGAATAACACATGAAAGTCCTTTTGCTCTTCAATCATACCTACAAAAACAATCATGCTTTGCTTTTTGGTATCCAAATGGTTTTGGATCCATTTTTGTTATTGTAGGGACTCTCACCCTTTTTCACCCAAACAAACTTTCCTTTAGGTATACCATGCACTTTAATATAACATACATTTGAAGTATGTCCATGAGTACCACAATAGAAACATGTTGGTGCATTTGAGAAATCAACTTTAGAAAAATCAACAACATTTCTATGAGATTTACTCTTAGCATTAGTATAACCCAAACCAAACTTGTTTGAATTTTCTCTTTGAAAATTTAACAATGTGCGCAATTTAATATCACCATTTGTGAAACTTGCAAGCTTATTTTTCAAAATAGCATTTTCATCTTTAAGCAACTTGCAATCCTCACAATCAACCACATTATTCAATCTACTAGCACAATCACAAGAAGAACTAGCATATATAAGATCAAGAGTTTCATTTTGAAGATTAAGCTCATCAACTTGTTTTTGAAGTTCTAAATGTTTATGTTTCAAAATGAGCTTCTTCCTTTCAATATTTTTCGAAGCTAGTTTCTTGAGATGTTCATGCATTTCGTCATAAGCATTATATAGAATATCATATTTAGAAGAAATTTCGGATTTAGTTTCACTTACATCGCTTTCGTAGCTTTGCTCACTTGATTCATCATTTGAACTTTCCTCTTCATCTACTAGAGCTATCAAGTTGAGACAAGCGGCATCTTCATCATCCGAAGAACTATTCGATGTGCTTTTCTTGTCATCTTCATCATCACTATTCCAAACTATGTATGCTCTTTTAGATTTTGAATTTTTCTTTTCTTTCTCCTTCTTCTTGAGATACTTAGAGCATGAGTACTTGAGATGATCAGGCTTTCCACATTCATGGAAAACTATACCTTCTTTTGTTTTCTTGGTCTTGTAGTGTGGGGGATCCTTCTCTTTACTTTTGTTCTTGTTCAACCTTCCTTTTCTCCTTAGAATCTTATTGAACTTTCTTAGTAGAAGCTTCATCTCCTCTTCATCAATGTCCGAATCGGAATCTTCATTATCATCATTTTCGGAACTCTCTTCCTTTTGATATGATCTTTGAGCTTTAAGAGCGATTCCTTTTCTTTCTTTGTTCTTGTCCGATTCTTCATGCATATGTAAGCGTCCAAGCTCCATTTCATGTTCTTGAAGCTTTCCGAAAAGTGTAGCTAAGTCCATGGTGTCCAAGTGCTTTGATTCAACAATTGCGGTAACCTTAGGTTGCCATTCCCTACTTAGACATCTTAAAACATTGTTAACAAGTTCACAATTCAAGAAAGTTTTTCCAAGAGCAATGAGATGATTAACAATATGAGTAAAACGCTTTTGTATAAAACATATAGATTCATTAGGCAACATACGAAACAATTCATATTCATGCATCAAAGAATTTAATCTAGCACGCCTAACTTCACTAGTGCCTTCATGTGTGACTTGCAAGGTGTCCCACATTTCTTTGGCATTACAACATTGGGAGACTCTAAAGAACTCATTATAAGATAGAGCGGAGGTGATGATATTCTTAGCTTTTAAATCATATTGAATTTTCCTTTTATCATCATCGGTCCACTTATCTTTGGGAGTTAGTGTAAGTACACCTTCTACTTCTTTTGAGGGAATATAAGGACCATTTTCAATGGCTTCCCAAATGTTCACATCTATGGCTTATATAAAGATTCTCATCCTAATTTTCCAATAAGCATAACCCTCTCCACCAAACATAGGAGGGCGGCTAATTGAAGCACCTTCACCACCAAAGGGATTCGTAGAACCCATTGTAGTTTCCTCAAGGATCTTAACGAAAAAGCTCTATGCTCGTGTCTTTCGACCGAGCTCTGATACCAATTGTTGGAACCTACAATCGGTGGGTGAAATAACTAGGAGACACTAGGAGAACACCTAGAAGGGGGGGTTGAATAGGTGTTTAAGAAACCTTGAAAGATTTTCGAAAGAAACAAATCGAAACGATTAAAACAAATGATTTTCTCAAAATTCTCTCAGCCTTAATCGATTAAATCACATTGTTAATCGATTAAAACTTCAAGTTAATCGATTAATGCCGAAAGCTTGATTAAAATTAATCGATTAATGAAAACAGTTACTCGATTAATCACTGTTAAAACTGAAAAATCACTTTTCAATCGAATACGAAAATCAATCAATTAACACATATGATCAGAGATAAAGCGGAAATGATTAACACCAATATTCTTAATGATTACCTAGGTTATGAAAATGATTTTCCCAAATCAATTTACACAATTAATATTCAATTCAATCAATTATGAAAAATCAATCTTTTCTAGGTTTTTAACCAAGAACACAATGAATGACTTGAATGTAAAGAGTTAAGAGTTTAGAGATACGACACAGTGATTTATCCTGGTTCACTTTCATCCACTTGAAAGCTACATCCAGTCCCCTCTTCAACCAAGAGAGATTCTTCACTATGAGGAATTAGAGTTCTCAAATTACAAGTAAATGCCTCACAAGACTCCCTTCTTGCTAGCATTCAAGAGATACCACACCCTTGCCTTGTAACCCTATTGAATCTAATCTAACCTCTTCTCTTGCTTGCCGATTCCCCACAAAAAGTCTTCCAATTTGCTTTGAGATTCTTCAAAGACTTTCACTTGCTTGATGATGCCTCACACCAAGACTTCCAATTTGCTTGTTAACGAAACAAGACTTCCAATTTCTTGTTTGCTTGATGAACAACCAAGACTTCCTTTGTTGTAGATAGCTTGCCTTCTTTGCAATGATTACAACTCAAATGAAAAACAAAATAACAATCCTATGAATCTCTTTCAAAAGCTATGAAAATATCAACATAAGAGATTCAAAGATTCTTGATCAAAGAATGTAAAAGTGAGAGCTTTGATCTTTGAAAGTGAGAGAGAATAGAGTGGCTTGATTCTTTGTAAAAATGTGTATGAAAATGATTCTAGATAGTAATTATGATTGACAAAGGTTAGGAAAAAATTATTTTATTATTATTTAGGTGGTTATCCAGTGAGATTGACCCTTTGGCGCACCGACGCCTAACGGGAATTTAGGACCTAATGGGCAATTAGCCTGACAGGAATTTGGCCCTAGCAGGCAATTCACCACCTAGCAGGGCACCTAGTGTGCCGGCTTGCCCAAGGATCATATCACACTGCATTCCCTTTTAGTTCTTTTTAATCCCATATTCACAATTAGTCTCATATTCACAATTTCCAATAACTATTCACATGTCATAATTCCAAGGCAATAATTTAATTTTTCCAACATCAAATATCACAATAAAATTCATAACACTTCCTATCAACAATTATATACATATACACATATTCAATTATTCACATTTAAGGACACATAGCAAATACCACAATTAAAATAGCACAACAACACTAAATTATATTATCCATATACACATATTCAATTATTCACATTTAAGGTCACATAGCAAATACCACAATTAAAATAGCATAACTAACACTAAGTTTCATAATTATATTCTAAGCATTATTTTCTACATTATATAATTTAATATTTCTATTCACATAATTTTTATAGCTCACTACCTTAGGGTTCTTTATTAATTATCCTACACAAATAACTCCTAACAAACTATTATACCTAAATGGACACCCGATCCTATGTCAAGCCAATACCCACCCCCTTACCTCAAATGTAATGAAATAAGCGTGCTTTGTTTCTATGCTCGAGTCTAGAACCTTGGGAACCCGAACCTCCTTAGCTTAGCCTGCCACCTCAAGAGAGCTAGAATCCAGTGATGATAAACCTCCTTAGCTTATACTTGGGTAGTGAATCCTCCTTGCCTTGATCTTGGTTGTTTTGCATGAAGTTAATGGTCCTCCATGATGTGGGTTAAAGAAAAACCCAAGGAAAATAGAGAGAGAACCGAATGAGATAGGAAACAAAGGAGGGTTTCTAACTCATTTTTATTGGCTTGATGATATTGATTATGGCTAAGTTTTATAATTAAAGAGCTAGAAGTTGGTTGAAGAAATGGAACAGAAAAAAAAATAAGAAACGTGAACTGAGTAGAGACGAAGAAGCTAAGGGTGATAGTGTTGATGCTTTTGCATTGTTTTTGGTTTCATGGGTCTGATGCCTTAGCTTTTGGACTTGATGGCCACAACCCGTGGCTTCCTTAATAAGCCACCTTTTCCGTGGTGGCACCAGCCCCTTGTTTCTTTTTTTTTTCTTTAATTTATTTATTTATTTATTTTAATATTTTTCTTCACCTTTACGAATGCCGTATTTCTTCGTTACCCGTCGGATCTTGCTCAAAATTTGCAACATGCTTTCTGGGATCCCAATCTTTAAATCCAATGGTGGAATTTGTGTTTGGAACTCTAAATCTTTTATTTTGAATTTCCTAATATAGGGTGTTTAAAATACCGAAAACGCTGATTTTAGCACTCGTTTAGCCTTCTTTAAATTTCTTTTCCGATGGCATTGCTTCCTGATTCCTTCACGGCATTAAAAGGAAATCTAATTTATCACCTTAAATTATCTTATGAATAATTATTATTTCCAAGTCTTATTATTATTCTAATTACTCTTGGAATTAGAATTTGGGATATTACAATTCTCCCCCACTTACTGGAATTTCGTCCCCGAAATTCCGTTCTGTCCCTCAATTGGAGAACCATCCCACAAATAAAACTTTAGCCTACGGTTTGGATTTTCCTCCCGTTTTAGTTCGTCTACTTCTCGACTCACTTTTACTTAGACAAAATCCAAGTTGGATTGCTAAGTTGCTCCCTCACTTGGCATTAACATTCTATATTATCTCGATACCCGAAGGTAAGAGACCGATTGTATCAGCTTTTGATCGTCTCCCATGGAACTTCCGACAAAGAACGCAAGGATTAAACGACGACAATTACTAAATCCATAGAATTTCACGAAGAATTTTATGTTGCTGTTTTAGGGAAACAGACTAAGATCATGCAATCCATAGACTCTTGCAGAATACAACGGATTATGGTTAGAACTCTACTCGTCCATAAGGAACGAGCCGAGTAGATAAAACGGGGACTCCAGGGATAATGAATATTCCAGGATGAGAATTAAGGGTAAGTCGTGAATTCGCCAATCTTAGTCGGCTGGAATGAGGTAATTTTTGATTATGACGTAAAAGCCACTACATTATAATTGCATCGGACCAAATAGAATAAGAAGAAGGAGATCCACTTTTACTAATCGAATCATTAGTCAAAGTTTCACAAAAACAGTAATGGAGCATTCAAATGGTGATTAGGTAATCATGATCCAAGGTGGGCATATATATACTTGAGATTTAGGTGTTTCGTTGTTCACTAAGCTAACTCTATAGAGTTATAAACCAAGTCTTGATGCTTGTTAATGACCAAACTTTTACCTACTTTGAATCGAACCTCCAAGGATGCTTGAATAAATTCGGTATAGACTAAGAGTGTCTATGGAATCCGACTCTTATGTCACTTTTAGGAGTCACAACACACTTAAGATTTACATCACTTCTATGATTGAAGGTCAAGCGGTGTTTTACCACTTGTGGTTGGTCAATCATTGAAATTGTTCAGTCTCGATATGGAGACTTCACGAGTTGTTAAGATTTGTTCTCATGACGGAGGGTCATCTAGAAATCTTGGTAAGATTACCAGTGAGTTCTGGATTACCTATATCCGGTTCGGTCTCTATGATAGTTAGAGTTAATTCCTCTAAGGTTTTGCTTAACTCTTTCTAGAATTCTAATATGCATTAATACTATTCTACCATTGGGAAAAACAACCTAAGGTTCTCCTTCCTTCCATTTTGTTCTAGGTCAAATTCTAGATTCTACAACAAGTTTTGGGAAGGGTATTTCTCCGGTCAATTGATTTTCTTACAAGGGATTTACTTCTTGGAAATCACTACCCCGGCTGACTCGGATAGGATCCAATTTGAGTCGTCAAGTCTCCCCCACTTAGTATCAACATACCTGAGTAAGTCGAAGGCAGGGAGGAAATGGGGTTGATTCCAAGAAATTATTAGCTAGGTTCTTCATTGGTTGGCGAGGTGGTACATGGGGTTAAGTTGACTGCTAATCGGTATTATTGGTGTTGTTTCGAATTTTCTATGATATGGTGGCTCTTCATGCCTACGAATGCAGCTAAGTTCTCATACAAGTTAGAGGGGTGGTTCGATCTTTTAGTTGAATGTTCTCGGTTGAAATATAGAATAAGAGTGTCTTCAATGGGTTTGGTTTGCGAATCACTGTTTATGAGTCTTAGTAAAGATCCTATAGGATTAAAGTTCAATCGAGCTTTCGACAGAGATAGAATTCTTAGATGGTTTATTCGGATTTCAACTAGATAATTGCAATAATATAGCATGTCAATAAACGCGAAGACCGAGGTGGTCAGTCCCAATCCCACATTTATCAACTGTACATCACTGCGTTATTGAATGATAGCATTATCTTTTAACAGATGCAAGAGAAAGGATGACCAATCCTGACCTTACACTCTATTAGAGGACGACACTATCACAAGGTTTTTGGTTAAGTCTCTTGTTACGGTCTTATAACTAAGTAAGGTTTATCCTACGTGTTCCATTAGATGGTACTCAAGATTGGATTGAAGATGAGTATTTCTTAGGTTTCACAACATCTAGAAATACAGGATTAGGAATTTAAAATTCCAAGAGAATTGATTTAGGATGTTCTACACTGAAACTTAATAGAGATGCAGATTGAAAGTGCCTAAAATGTTTATCTAAGTTTTTTGAATTGTCTCGTACCTTTTGTTGGTTTGGCCCTGATCTCCTTAAGTAGCTGTATCGCAGACCTCAAGGGTGTGGACCAGGAAACTGATATTGTCGGAATGTAAGGTTGAGACGTCCAGGACGAAGTCCTGTGTCATTGAGTAATCCCTCTGGGGCTGTGTCTGGTATGATTGCCGACACACCATGAAAGATGTGACGAGACTCGCCACCGAATATTAGTACATCACCTGACCCCAAGATAATTCTTTCTGCTCTCCTTGGATCTCTCTGGTCTCCATAGAGAAACTCAGCCGAGTCACCAATGCAGAATGATACTACTAGTATCCCTCTTTGCAGGCTTCCAGCACTTTCGTCACGATCCTGATGAAGACCAAGCTTTCCATTTTCTTCATAGAAATTGACAATGCAGACATCAGGAGACATGGAATGGAGTATGTCCTCCACTTCACTTACACCGCATTCCTTCTCAATCAAAGATTGTGCTTCTTGCATCGCTCCCATAACCAGCTGAATGAAATGAGCAGGAATGTTGGGTGGTTCGCTTCCATCAATTACCCTTTTGTGTCCATATACTCGGGTTTGAGGATTCCAGTCTAAGCCAAGGCACATCATTTTCAGTCGGAGTCTGGCTCCACTTGTAAAGCCTGGTTGATAAAAACCTCCAGGACCTAAGCCCATCTCACGACAGTTCTTTACTATGCCCACCTGTTCTTCATGAGCCAAGTATTGCTTCAGAAGAACCATTCCCGGTCTCAAAATTATACTCTTCTTCTCACCAACTTGTACCCCCACGGGTTGCTCCTTGTCTTCAATAGTCGATCTAAGCTTACCCATTGCAGAAGTTTGCCCTTCTTGAAAACAGATGTCATACGGCTTAGATTTCAAAGAATCAACTGGGGAATTGATCTTACGATCTGTAGCCGAACTACTAGCAAAAGAATGGAAAAGCTGATTCTTCATGTTGCTACAGTACCCACCCCCTTACCTCAAATGTAATGAGATAAGTGTGCTTTGTTTCTATGCCCGAGTCTAGAACCTTGGGAACCCGAACCTCCTTAGCTTTGCCTGCCACCTCAAGAGAGCTAGAATCCAATGATGATAAACCGTCCTATTGGGAGTATTATACTTGGGTAGTGAATCCTCCTTGCCTTGATCTTGGTTGTTTTGCATGAAGCTAATGGTCCTCCATGATGTGGGTTAAAGAAAAACCCAAGGAAAATAGAGAGAGAGAACAGAATGAGATAGGAAACAAAGGAGGGTTTATAACTCATTTTTATTGGCTTGATGATATTGATTATGGCTAAGTTTTATAATTAAAGAGCTTGAAGTTGGTTGAAGAAATGGAACAGAAAAAAAAAAAGAAACGTGAACTGAGTAGAGACGAAGAAGCTAAGGGTGATAGTGTTGATGCTTTTGCATTGTGTTTGGTTTCATGGGTCTGATGCCTTAGCTTTTGGACTTGATGGCCACAACCCGTGGCTTCCTTAATAAGCCACCTTTTCCGTGGTGGCACCAGCCCCTTGTTTCTATTTTTTTTCCTTTAATTTATTTATTATTTATTTATTTTAATATTTTTCTTCACCTTTACGAAATTTGCAACATGTTTTCTGGGATCCCAATCTTTATATCCAATGGTGGAATTTGTGTTTGGAACTCTAAATCTTTTATTTTGAATTTCCTAATATAGGGTGTTTAAAATACCAAAAACGCCGATTTTACCACTCGTTTAGCCTTCTTTAAATTTCTTTTCCGATGGCATTGCTTCCTGATTCCTTCACGGCATTAAAAGGAAATCTAATTTATCACCTTAAATTATCTTATGAATAATTATTATTTCCAAGTCTTATTATTATTCTAATTAATCTTAGAATTAGAATTCGGGATGTTACATCACTCATATCACATCTCATTTCAATAAGAACCAGTGGAGGAGCAAGCTCAACTCAACACAAGTCTCATTCCAATATCCAACAACATCATTACTTTCACAATCAGCTCTGGCTCATTAACATCATCATCATCAGCTCGTGCTCAATAGCATTATTCTCGTCAGCATTTCGGTACTTTTTGTTCTCATCAAGACTTATCTCTTACCACATTCTCATAACTTTCATGATTTCTTAAATATTTTCATAAGCTTAGCTCATATCTTTCCACATCCTTAGCTCTTATCTCTTTTCTCAATGTCTCATCAAAGCTGCCTTATTCAATAAGGACTTAAGCCAAACAGGGTGTTATATCTTCTCTTTTCGGATAACTTATTCTCTTTTTAATTCATCATTTCTATAATTTCACATAATTATAATCCATAATCAAGACATAGCAGATGTCCATCAGCATGCTCTTCATACTCAACAACAATAGTTATTATCATCATGCATAATTCAAAACTCTTAAACAAATAAACAGAAGCATGCCAATTCAAATCATCATCATATAAATTCATCACATTACAACATGTGGTCTTTGTCTCCTTCGTATAAGTGGCCACACAACACAAACAATTGCCACTATACTACTGACTCAGAACCACTAAGTTCTGATCTTTGAGATGATCCGGAACGTCCTAATAAATCACCTAAATACCACAGTGTCTTAGGAAAGCTTCTCTCTCACCTCAACTCCAGCAAATATTTTGTCCGAAATCATTGCGGGTCCTCCCAACTGTCAGCTGCTCCAACTTCCTGACTTATAAGGACCTTGTACTAAATAGAAGATACTAACGTTACAAGTCTATTTAAATAATCGCCATACTCAGTATCAAAACGTGTTTTCGAAAACTCCTTTCACTTCTTGTTGGAAAATCGTAAAACGTCAAGACTTTCTCAAATCAAATTCAATTTTTGTATATGCTTTAAACACTTCCAAAATCATTCTAAAACAATTAACAAGATATTTTAAAACAAATTCCTTGGTTGCTGGTCCGTTTCGGACAGCCACGAACCAAAGTCTGAAAACATCGAAAAATCGTTCTTTAATCCCTTTAATACTTCATGTTAAAATAAACACTTCAAATAATTTATTTTCAAACATAACACCATGAAATAAAATAGGGCAGCAACCAGTAAGCCCAATACTTTTTCAAATAACCAAATTCTTTTTCAAAAAAATCAATTAACTTCAAAAGATCAATTACAACATCGTAACTTATTAAAACTCGTTTTCCTTCACTTCTTTTATCAAATAAACAATTCCAAGACACTTAAAAAAAGTAGTTCAATTAACATGCATCCCTAAAATAAACCATTTGGAAACATAGCACATAACACATTCTCAAATCATAATTTCAAACCAACAGCCTAGACCGAAACACTGTAAACAATTACCTTGCAAACTCAATCATGCATAGCCTAAACATATCATCAAGCAATCACTGATTCAATTATTTCAACTCATCATGCTCATCATACAGGTCCAGCCAAGTCATAAAATAAAGTACCAAAAATTTATATTTGTTGAAAACATCTAACTAGAGCTTTTGTTCGATTACGGGAAAGCACAAAAGATAAAATCTAAAACTATACCAAATCAATTTGTTTAATCCTAAAAATTTCCAGAACATACACATATATTCCAAAGTTCATCATATAAAATTTTCAATTCATTTGAACAATCCTAAGCTAGGTTTCAAATCAGATTTTGCCTAAAAATCACAACAACACTGTTGGTGACCTGAGGCTAAAATGCCGTGATTAAAAATAGTGTTTCAACTCCGAAATGCATAAAAATTGGTATAAATCTTCCTTACACAATCAAGATCATCTCATAAAATTTTCAGATTATTTGAAGTTGTGAAAGTCATACTTTTTCAATTAAACTTGTCACTAAGTCCGGAAAATATGAACCAACCGGTTCGCTGTTTTGCCATTAGAAAATTATCAAATCAACTCCAAATCTCTTAAAATTTTCCAGAACTCACTTAAATAGCATCAAGGACCACATATTAAAATTTCAAGGCAATCCAATTAGTATAACTATCCTTTCTCAAAGTTCCTTACAAGGAAATCACTTATAGATCAAAATTTCAGCACTTAATTAAATTGTTCAAACCAAACATTTTCATGATCTAAACTTTGATTTACACTTGCATGTGCTTAAAAATTAAAGATCAAGTTAAATCTTGAACCATGCATTAACTCTAACATCAATTAAAAATCAAATCTCACCACTCATCATGTATAAATCGAAAAATCAAGAACAAAGTAAACTAAACTTAAACTCGTTCTCAAATCACAACCAACAAATACAATAAACATAAGGAAAATCACATGCATGCAGTATCAAACATAAAGATTTCACTAGCTAACCTAGATCTTGACATGCACATACTTAGAATTAGTAAATCTCAAAGAAAATCAAACATGCATTAACACTCAAGAATCAAAATCAAGGCTTTAAGAATAAAATCAAAACTTACATCAAAGCATACTCCTTTTCACTAGATCTTTACATGCATGTATCAAATACTCCAAGCAAAATTCATCTCCTAAAGATCTAAGCCAACACCGAAACATGCATCAAGAAAATAAGTTCATTTCATCAAAAGTTTCATGCTTTAAGTTAAACTCTCTAACTAAAAACGATTTCTTTTGCATGCACTCCAAAACCGAATCAAGCAAGATAATAAAATCATTAGCACAAAATCCTTTAAAAACCGAATTGAACATCAAGTTCTCAAACATAGTCAGTCTCTTATTTTTAAGTCAAGATCTTTACATGCATGTGGGGGAAAAGTTAAGATCAACTCAAAAAAATCACATGCATGCAAGATTTTTTCATAAATCAACAAACCTTTTTAAAGGTTCATAAAAAAAAGAAGAATAAGAACTAGGGGATGAAAATCATTACCTAAGGAGGATCTAATAAAGCTTGAAAAAAAAATCGAAGTCCTCTTCCTTTCTTCCTAGCTTGCTTCGGTCCTCTCCTCTTCTAGGTGGAAGGATTTTCTTCTTCTTCTTTGTGTGTAGATGAGAGTGTAAAGAGATGAGGTAAAAGTGGCTCTTTCCCTCTCTTCTCCCTCTCTCCCTAATTCGGTCTCTCTCTCTCTCTAACTCGGTCTCTCCCTCTCTCTCAAGGCCATGAGATTTTCTTATCTTTGTGTGGAAGTGCAAATAAGCCAAAGTGATGCAAGGCATGTAGGGCATACATATATATATATATATACATAAAAGTAAGTGGGCTTGGGTTTTAGGGGTTAAATGGGTTAAAGGCCCAAAAGTTAGGGGTAGTTTAGGAATTTCAAATCCAAGTCTAGGGGTAGTCTTGGTAGTTCATAATGTTGCATGCAAGAGTATTTGGGTGGTAGACAAGCTAGAGCAATTTAGGGAAATAAATCAAATCATGCATCATATCATTTTCTTAAAGATATGTTATTTCATTCCTATTTATTTTATCATTCCATGCATCACACAACACATACATATGCACATACATATACATTGCATTTTCATTTTCTAAAATCACCTTTTAATATATAAAAGAGATTCTCAAAAGGAAAAGTTCATTAGAGATCAAAAACTATTTTTCATGATCAATATCTTCAAAATTCGTACTTTACAAATCTGCGAAATAATTTTCGTAAATCAACCCATAAAATTATAAAAGTTACATTTTTGAAATCTACATTTCATACGATCGTTTTCATATAAAGATCATAAAATTCGGAGTTACGGTTAAAAAGTTATGAATTTCTGAAGTTATTAAATCTATAAAGATGCACAAAGAAATTCATTTCTCAATGAAATCACAAATAATAAAATTTCTGAGTTATTTCTTATCAATTAAATTACTCCAAACTTAATAAAATCATTTTCTTGAACTCTAAAAAAAATATTTAGTTAAAACATTCCATAAAATCAACAACTGATTACGTAATCGAATAAAATATCCATCGAAAATCCTTTGTAAAACAACATCTCAAAATTCTTCTTTAATGAAAATTTATTTATCTTAGTCGGGAAAATACGGGATGTCACAAATGAACAATGTAATATCACTTGAAAAAGTATGAACTACAATAGGAGGACACTAGGAAAGAAATTTTGATACCAATTGTAAAGAAATTTTATAAGAACTACAATCGGTGGATGAAATAACTAGAGAACACTAGGAGAACACCTAGAGGGGGGGGTTAAATAGGTGTTAAAGAAACCTTGAAAGATTTTCGAATAAAACAAATCGGACCAATTAAAACGAATGATTTTCAAAAATTCTGAACCTCTTAATCGATTATGAGAAGTGATAATGAATTATCATCTGACAACAAAGTTTCAAATAATCGATTATGACAAGTGGATAATCGATTATTCACTACACAAACAGAATAATCACTTTTTCAATCGAAAACGAAAATCAATAAATTAACATATAAGATCAGAGATAGCACAGAATTGATTAACACCAAGATTGTAAATGATTACCTAGGTTATGAGAAAGGTTTTCCCCAAATCAATTTGAACAATTAAAACCTAATTCAATCAATTATGAAAAATCAATCTTTTCTAGTTTTTCAATCAAGAACAATATGAAATAACAAATATTAAAGAGTTAAGGGAAGAGAAGCTTGCTCAGAGATTTATACTGGTTCACTCTCAACCACAGAGATCTACATCCAGTTCCCTCTATCACAATAGAGAGAGTTTCTTCAATAGGGAATTAGAATTCTCAAATTACAAGCAAATGCCTCTCAAGATACCCCACTTGATAGCCTCCAAGAGATACCCCACTCTTGTCTTGCAATCCTCTTGAACTTCTAATCTAACCTCTCTTTGCTTGATGATAACCCCACACCAAGGCTTCCACTTGCTTGTTGATTCCTCACAACAAGACTTCCAATTCTTCTTTGTTTGATGAACAACCACCAAGACTTCTTCTTCGTTGTAGAATGTTTGCCTCTTGCAATGATTACAACTCAATAGAAAACACAATAACCTAATGAATCTCCTTCAAGAACTATGAACAATTAGTAATTGAGATTCAAAAGTTTCTTGATAAAAGAATATGAAAAGTAAGAACTTTGATCTTTGAGAAAGTGAGAGAATGTTGAGAGAATAGTGTGACTTTGGATCTTTTCCAAAAATGATATGAAAATGAAGTTAGTTGATCACAATGATTAGAAAAAGGTTTATATAGAATACCCAAAAGTTAGGAAACTTAAAAACTGATTTTGAGAAGTGAAAAACTCTTTTAAAAAGTTATTCTGCTCGTGATAATCGATTAAGCATTTCAAATAATTGATTAAGGCCTGATCAAACTCCTGATAATCGATTATTGCTTCCTCATAATCGATTATTGGCTATAAAAGTTGATTAAAAACTTGTTTTCTCAAAACTAAACGTTTTCTTTCAAACCTTAAAGCCACCTATTGATTTAGGAGTACCAAAATAGAAACATGTTGGTGTATTTGAAAAATCAATCTTAGAAAAATCAACAACATTTCTATGAGACTTACTCTTAGCATTAGTATAACTCAAATCAAACTTGTTTGAATTTTCTCTTTGAAAATTTAACAATGTGCGCAATTTAATATCACCACTTGTGAAACTTGCAAGCTTATTTTTCAAAATAGCATTTTCATCCTTAAGCAACTTGCAATTCTCACAATCAACCACAACATTCAATCTACTAGCACAATCACAAGAAGAACTAGCATATATGAGATCAAGAGTTTCATTTTGAAGATTAAGCTCATCAACTTGTTTTTGAAGTTCTAAAATCTCTTGTTGATGTTTCAAAATGAGCTTCTTCCTTTCTAAATTTTTCAAAACTAGTTTCTTAAGTTGTTCATGCATTTCTTCATAAGCATTATATAAAATTTCATATTTAGAAGAAATTTCGGATTTAGTATCACTTACATCGCTTTCCTCGCTTTGTTCATTTGATTCATCATTTGAACTTTCTTCTTCATCTACTTGAACTAGCAAGTTAAGTGTAGTGATTTCTTCATCATCCGAAGAACTACTTGATGTGATTTCCTTTTCTTCTTCATTCCAAACAATGTATGCCTTTTTGTGCTTTGGATGTTTCTTCTCTTTTTTCATCTTTTTGAGATACTTTTAGCATGTATACTTGATGTGATCGGGTTTTCCGCATTCATGACAAACCACTCCTTCTTTTGTTGTCTTGGTCTTCTAGTGTGGGGAATTTTCTCTTTCCTTTTGTCTTTGTTCAACCTTCCTTTTCACCTTAGAATCTTGCTAAACTTTCTCAATATAAGTTTCATAGTCTCTTCATCAATGTCCGAATCAGAATCTTCCCTATCGGAACTCTCTTCCTTTTTATATGAACTTTTAGCCTTAAGAGAAATTCCTTTTCTTTCTTTGTTCTTATCCGACTCTTCATGCATATGCAAACGTCCAAGCTCCATTTCATGTTCTTGAAGCTTTCCGAAAAGTGTAGCTAAGTCCATGGTGTCCAAGTCCTTTGATTATATGATTGCGGTAACCTTAGGTTGCCATTCCTTACTTAGACATCTTAACACTTTGTTAATAACTTCACAATTCATAAAAGCTTTTCCAAGATCAATGAGATGATTAATAATATGAGTAAAACGTTTTTGCATATCACATATAGATTCATTAGGCAACATATGAAACAATTCATATTCATGCATCAAAGAATTTAATCTATCACGCCTGACTTCACTAGTGTCTTCATGTGTGACTTGCAAGGTATCCCACATTTCTTTGGCGTTTCGACATTGGGAGACCCTAAAGAACTCATCATAAGATAGAGTCGAATTGATGATGTTTTTAGCTTTTAAATCATATTGAATTTTTTTTTATCATCATCGGTCCACTTATCTTTGGGAATGAGTTGAGATGCACCTTCTTGTAGTGGACTTGTAGTAGAACCGAGCGTCAACCGACCGAGAGCCTCATTACCTTTACTAGCATGATACTGATACAGGGCCAACGATCGGATACTTACACTGAGCAAACTGGGTTTCTACATGTAGGTCACGTGCCGATGAGGTTAACACCGAGCACAGGACTTTCAATCTGATCCTTATCGTTTACAGCCTCATCAAACCGTGACTACTCCTAGATTCCCACGACTCTTGGTTAGATAAAACAGCATTGGATAAGGTCTATCATTTACAGGATTTATGGGCATGATCTTATCATAACCTCTACAAAACCTACTTGAATTCTACCTCTACAGAAGGCTCATGAGAACGGCCCACAACACACAGGTAATCCCCTATAAGAACCACCATGCTATAGGGGCTAAGGTACGTCTTCTCATCCCTAAGTTGACACTAGCACACACGTTGTTGACTAGGGAGAACCTGATTATCCCAACTGGATATTCAGAAATCCTAAAAAGTCCTATATTAACATCTTAGCTGGGATCATTCTTCAAGGCTCTTCCATAGCTTTAAGGTTGATCTTGGTTAAGGACACGACATTGGCGCCATCTGTGGGGACTGAATAACATATCATTCCCACCACCACCATGGTTACCACCAGAACTCAAGTTGGTGACCTCCGTGACCGCATCACCCACACCCGTGGCAGGCCCAGAAATGCTGATAACAACAACCTGCAGCCTCATTCTGCGGGTGATCTGCGCGATGTTCTCAACCATAATCGTGTAGATAATGGGCAACCGCCACGAACCTCCCATTTTGGGGCAGCGAATAATTCCCAGCCACCAAACCATTCACAAAGTCATCCACCCCCTCATCGCAGCCATAATCGTAGTAATAATCACGCTACTCACTCCCAAACACCACAATCTTCCCATCCTAGGACTAGAAGCAACCCCCAACCACTCCAAGTTTTACGAACCATACTGCCTCCACCACCACCACCACCCCCTCCTACACCACCTCCCTCCACCCATGGTGATTCGAGCAGCACAGCCCCAACCACTGGAAACACATCCAGGACCACTGGAACTCGAGCACATCATGGCCGAAATACCCAACGTACCCTTCCTATCCCACCCAATTTCGACCACATAAGTACAACACCTAGAACCAGATTGAATCTAGGAAGAACTGCTCCTGGAAATTCTCATCATAGCCATTCCATCGGTAGGTCCTATGGAACATCTGCATCTGCTCGAGCTTGGGAGCAAGAGATGATTAACATCCTAAACAAACAAACGGCTCTAATTGAACAACAAGGTCGGGCTATTGCCGACCTTCAACAGCAAGCTATGGCAAGGATTGCACAGATTCAACCATCCACCATACTACCCCAAAATACAATACCTCAAACCATGGACCCACAACCACTCCCGGTAATGCAGCTCCCCCCGCCACAAAATACCCATACTAACCCTACCATGAACCAGGATCAGGGTGATTTTCACCCTGGTCATCCCTTTACTCCTTATATTATGGCATTCCAAACTCCTCAAGGTTACTTGGGCCCTTCTAATGTACCACACTACAACGGCCTAACAGATCTAGTGGACCATATTGTCTCTTATGAAGGAGCGATGAATTACTACGGTGGAGGGGAGGAGATAAAATGCCGAGCCTTTTCCATGACCCTAGAGCTGTCAGTGTTACGATGGTACTCATCCCTCCCTCAGAACTCAATTAATTCTTGGGAGGAGATGAAAAGAGTGTTTCTAAACAGATACACGGCTAGTTGCATCCAGCCCAAGTCCGACCACACCTTAGCAGCAGTCACCCAAAAGCAAGATGAGTCATTGAAAGACTACCTTTCGCGATTCCATGCAGAGGCTAGCTCGGTTCCTCGATTAGAACCTGGTGTGGCAGTACTATTGTTCACACAGGGTTTACAGTCGGGAGATTTCAGAAAGTCTTTGATTGGAAAACCTCCAAAAGATATGGCCGAGCTAAGACAGAGGTCCAATAAGTTCATTAATTTGGAGGAATTCCACAAGGGGCAGAAAGTCAGAGAAGAAAGGCAACGAGCTGATCCTCAAGGTCAAAATAAACAAAAACGTGATGAACGTTTTGGTGAAAGACAAGATAGGAATGATCGAGACCGAAGGATTCCTCCGAGGAATAAATTTCAGGAATACACTCCTTTAACTGTTCCAAGGAGTCAAATCCTGAGGGAAACAATGCAGACTGACTTACGCTCGGCCCAAAGACCTCCGTCTTTAAGAAAGGGCGCACAGCGTGATAGGTCAAAATACTGTGACTTCCACAGGGGATACTGCCATACGACCGATGAGTGCATCTGGTTGCGGGATCTGATCGAAGAGATGATCAGAGATGGCAAGTTACAACAACACATCAGGGATGCAGCCGGTCGAAGAAGTAGGAACAGATCTCACTCACCAGCAAAGTCCAAACGACAGAGAAGTAGGTCACCAGACGATAGAAATACCGGGAGGCAGAGAACCGATCCCACTCCAACTCCTAATACGAATGCTAATAAAAATGAATTCTTGGTTAATACTGTTGCGGGAGGTTTTGCTGGAGGGGGAGAGAAGAAAGCCGACAGAAAGAAATACATCAACCAAATTTTGGCAGTCAGTCAGAAGCCTATAGCCAAGAGATCAACAAAAAACGTTCCCATTATTTTTGATGACGGCGATTTGGATGGAATCTTTCCAGGACATAATGACCCCATGGTGATCACTGCCCTTATTGGTAATTACGAGGTAAAACGAGTCTTCATCGACCAAGGGAGCTCGGCGGACATCATGTTTTTCCCTCTGTTCAAAGCCCTTAAACTCAGGGAGTGCAATCTCACTCCCTTTGAAGGTGAATTAATTGGTTTCACGGGGGATACCATTGAGCCAAAGGGGTACATCCAACTTCCCGTAACCCTCGGACAACAGCCTTCGGCCAGAACCGAGATAGTCAAATTTTTGGTGGTTGATTGTCCAGCGGCCTACAATGCCATTCTTGGGAGAACTTCTTTGCAAGCATTTGGGGAGGTAGTATCTACAGTTCACTTGGCTATGAAATTCGTCGGAACTGATGGTAGAGTGGTAACTGTCAAGGCCGAGCAAGAAGCAGCAAGGAAATGTTACAACGCCAGTTTAGGGAAGGTTAAAAACAAGGATCCGAGCAATTTGGAAAGAGTCTCTTTGGGAAAGGGCAATATTAACCTCGCAGATCTGGATATGAGAGACCAATCCGACAGAAATAGACCAATCCCGAAGGGACAGTAGGAATTCTTGACGTTGACCAATGATCCCCTTAGGCAAGTAAAAATCGGGTCTGAACTACCCGCAAGTGTAAGAGAGGAGTTAACCACTCTGTTGATTTCAAATAAAGATCTGTTCGCGTGGACATCAGCTGATATGCCGGGAATCGACCCAAATTTTATCTACCATAAGTTGAGTATCATTCCGGGGTCGAAACCGGTGGCACAACGCAAAAGGAAGGTTAGTGCTAAAAAGGCCGCTACCATTGAAGAAAGGTTGCTGAATTACTCCGAGCAGGTTTCATTAGGGAAATTGACTATACAGACTGGTTAGCTAACACCGTCTTGGTCAAGAAACCCAATGGTAAGTGGAGGATGTGTGTCGACTACACGGACTTGAATAAAGTCTGTCCTAAAGACCAGTATCCACTCCCCGTTATTGACAAACTCGTCGACAGTTCAGCTGGTTACAAACTCTTGTCCTTTATGGATGCTTACTCTGGTTACAACCAGATCCCTATGTTTCCTGACGATCAAGATAAAACTGCATTCATCATCGACAAGGCAACTTATTGTTACAATGTCATGCCTTTTGGGTTGAAGAATGCGGGTGCTACCTATCAGAGGATGATGAACAAGGTTTTTCAAGGCATGATCGGCTCAAGCATGGAAGTATACATCGATGATATTATTGCAAAAAGCAGACAGCAAGAAAACCATGCCCAGGACCTTGCGACAATACTGGACCGAGTGAGAAAGTACTCCATGAGGTTGAATCCGGAAAAGTGTGTGTTCGGAGTCCCAGCCGGTTCTTTCCTCGGTTTTATGTTAACCGAGAGAGGGATTGAAGCCAATCCAGATAAATGCAAAGCAATCCTTGAAATGAGGAGCCCAGCTAATCTTAAAGAAGTTCAACAACTCACGGGCCGAGTGGCGGCACTCTCCAGATTCTTATCCCAAGCTGCTCGGAAAGCCTTGCCATGGTACCAGCTCCTTAGGAAAAACAAAGAATTCCTTTGGGACGAGCACTGTGAGCAAGCTTTTGATCAATTAAAGGAGTATCTTTCCAGCCCACCCGTCCTCCACAGCCCACTTCCTGGTGAAAACCTCATTCTATACATGTCAGTGGCAGAAGCGGCGGTCAGTTCGGTTTTGGTAAGAGGAATCAGGTATTGAGGCCCCAGTGTATTTCGTTAGCCGAGCGCTTCAAGGACCGGAGTTGAGATATCAAAAGCTGGAGAAACTTGCGTACTGTTTGGTCGTGTCGGCTCGGAGATTGAGACAGTATTTTCAGGCACATAGAATATTGGTAAGAACAACTCAACCTCTCAGACAAGTGCTTCATAAACCCGACCTAGCAGGTAGGATGGTTTCGTGGTCTATCGAACTATCCGAATTCGACATTGCCTATGAACCGAGGAAGGCGATGAAATCTCAAGCTCTTGCCGATTTTGTCACCGAATTCACAGATATCCCTTCGGACGTCTCTCAAAACTTATGGTCAGTATATGTTGATGGATCAAGCAATAAGAAAGGAGCTGGAGCGGGGGTCATCATTGAAAACCCCGAAGGGTTATGCATGGAATACTAATTGAAGTTCGAGTTCCAAACGTCGAACAACCAAGCAGAATACGAGGCAGTTCTTGCAGGCCTCAAGATGGTTCATGAGTTCGGAGCAGAGCGAGTGTCAGTTTTCAGCGATTCACAACTAGTGGTTTCTCAGATCAAGGGTCAATACTCGGCAAAGGAGCCCATCCTAAAAAAGTATCTTCAAGAGGTAAAGCGAATCATCTCAAACTTTTCAGAATTTGACATTTCCCATGTCCCGAGGGATTCGAATTCCCGAGCCGACATTTTATCCAAATTGGCAAGTACAAAGGGGTCGGAAAACTATAAAACATTGATACAAGAAACTATTCCCCGACCGAGTGTCATTTTGGCTATCTCATTATCTCAATCATGGATGGATCCGCTTCTTACTTATTTGCAACATGGGTTCGTCCCCCAAGATCAGGCAGAGGCTCGGAAATTGGTTAAGAAAGCAGCACAGTACACAGTTCTGAATGGAGTTCTGTACAAAAGAGGCTTTGGCTCCCCCATGCTCAGATGTGTCAACCCATCCCAAGCTGAGGAGATATTGGAGGAGATTCACGGCGGAATTTGCAGCCACCATATGGGTGGAAAATCCCTTGCGAGAAAAGTAATCCGAGCGGGCTACTTTTGGCCTACACTGCAAAAGGACGCCATGGAACATGTTAAGAAGTGTGTTCAATGCCAATTTCACAGCGACATCTACCAAAGACCTGCTGAAGAGTTACACTCTCTCGGTGCCCCTTGGCCCTTTTACCAATGGGGCATGGACATCATTGGGAAGTTTCCCACCGCACCAGGGCAACTCAAGTTTGCGGTAGTGGCTATCGACTACTTTACTAAGTGGATTGAGGCGGTTCCGTTAGCAACAATCTCCACGGCCCGTATTCAATCTTTCTTTGTGAAGGAAATTATCTCTCGGTTCGGGGTGCCTCATGCCATAGTTACTGATAATGGGTCATAGTTTGCAGCCTCTCACTTTCAACAACTAGCAGCCGACCTGGGAATCACTCACTATTTCAGTTCTGTTGAACACCCACAAACAAATGGGTTAGCCGAAGCTGCCAACAGAACCATCTTGGATGGAATTAAGAAGAAACTCGGTAACGCAGCCGACACTTGGGCGGATAAACTTCCGAGCGTCTTATGGTCACACAGGACAACTGTACACTCATCTACAGGAGAGACTCCTTTTCGTTTGACATACGACTGCGACGCAATCATTCCAATCGAAAAGTGAATCCCTACCTTTAGGACGCTTGAACGTCCTTTAGAAACTAACGACCATTTGATCAGCGAAGAGCTCATTTTACTTGAGGAAATTCAAAAGAACGCCGCCGCCCATGAAAGAAAAGTGAAGGAGCGGAAAACTCGGGAATACAACAATAAGGTTCGTCCACGAAGTTTTGAAGTAGGAGATTTAGTCCTTCGCCGAGCGGATATCGGCAAAGGAAATGTTGGAGTTGGAAAATTGAAACCAAAGTGGGAAGGCCCATACCGAGTGAAGGCTAAATCCGGATCTGGTGCTTACAAATTGGAGACTCTCTCGGGCATGGAAATCAATAACAGCTGGAACGTGGCCAAACTCAGAGCTTATTACAGTTAAGCTCCTATTTTATTTTTCACTCTTTACAAATAGGTTAGTCTATTGCTTGAAAATGTTTAGGTAGAATAAACGAAGGATAACATCCTTCCTAGCTTAGAGACAATTGTTGGAGTTAGTTGACAAACGAGCAACATCATTTTTGTATTATTTTATCAATAAAACGTATCAATTTCCTTCAAATTATTTTACGAACATTGTGATGAGACATACGCCTCATTTCGTTCGGCTAGCCACCGAGTGGAATCGAGATACAACTCTTTTTGAGAGTTTAACAATGTATTCTTAGAACGCCCGAATTCAGGAAATTACTTTCCTTGTTTCGCGGTCCGAGGGTCCCGCTTCGGCTAAAGTCGGCGATCCGAGTTCTACTCACAATAATTTATTCCTAAATTAGCCTTTCTGATCGAGAATAGCAGTAAAATCAGGGGTCATTAAACGAAACCCAAAAAAATAACGAAAGTGATTTACAAACACAATTCTTATACAAAGCAAACTGTTGAAAATTTAGCAAGAGCAAAAATAAATTGTTCATGGTTATAAAGAAGTACGCTCGAGTACAACAAGCAACAAGTTAAAGCAAAAATTGCTCAGTAAAAACGCTCTGTAACAGCGAGCAACAAAATGTTAAACCCTACAGAAAAGCAACAAAAACTGATCACTACTCAATATCAGATAGAACAACGTTGGAATCATCGAAGTCAGGGGCTTCAGTCAGATCAGCAATAGGATTTGGCAGATCCTCACCTTGTAGATCGACTTCGGCCTTGGT
This sequence comes from Crotalaria pallida, assembly GCA_037953625.1. Classification (NCBI taxonomy): domain Eukaryota; kingdom Viridiplantae; phylum Streptophyta; class Magnoliopsida; order Fabales; family Fabaceae; genus Crotalaria; species Crotalaria pallida. The sequence continues at coordinate 58,309,253 of CM075651.1, forward strand.
CTCGATATCAATCAGCTTCCCATTCTCGACAAGATGAAATGGGTGAGCTCCGACCACCCTGAATTCAGTCTCAGGATTCAGAAATTGAATTTGCTTGATGGCCGAGACAAAAGAATCATCGACGCTTTTACTCCAGTTATAGAAGTTGGTTGCCGCCTTTTTCTTGTGAAGAAGAGCTTTCTCCTTCAATTTCTGAGCAACCGCAGCAGACTTCTCAACTTCTGCCCTCAGCTCGTCCATCTTCTGCCGACTTTCCTGCAATTCCTTCTTCAGTGCTTCCTCGGCCTCTTTCTTCTTATCCTGAGCAACCTTTTGGGAAACCTTCACAGAGTCCCTCTCCTTAATCAGTTCATTTTTGTCAGCCTTTAAGTTTTCCAATTCATTCTTTATACGGTTCAGCTCATCCGAGAGGCTAGCCTCTTGAGCAGCAGACAATTCACGAGCCTCCCTCTGCTCGGCATTATAACCAGCGAAAAGTCCATCAGGTTGCTTGGCCAAAAAATATGCAAGGTTGACACCCTGCAGCAGATATTTGGCAAGAGTCATGTTGCAACGAGACCATTGGTCGGTAGAAAGAGTTCCAAAACGAGTACAGTCAGATTCAGAACAGATATATTGGCCAAATCTTTCATCAAATTTTTGGTCCCATATAGATGTTTCTGGTGGGGTCGCAGCAGAGCGTTGTCAGAAGAGGGAACAGCAGCAGCCTTAGCACTTGAACCTTCAACCCGCGGATTCGCCCCTTCGGTCACTTTCTCTTTTCCTTTATCAATCCGTCGGCGGCGAATTTGTGGTTGAAGGGGAGAAATGGTTTGAACTTGGCCGCTAGGGCCCAATGAAACCGTAGCGCCGATAGCCACCACGTTTGAAGTTGGCCGAGGGGATGCGTCGGGTGGAGAAGCAGTTGGAGTGGAGGTACTCAAGCTCGGGGTACTCAAGCTTGAAGACCCGGATGCCTTGCTCGTTGCATGGGTCTTCCTCTTCTTTCCCCCTTGAACTAAAGAAGCCATCCGGGAAGCCATTTTTTCTGCAAAGAACAAGAAAAACGAAGTAACATTAGAACGGATCAACTTAACAAATGCAACAACCAAAAGAAAACAGTTTTACCAAGTTCTGCTTTAACATCCGATGAAGGGATGTTCACAATGTCCTTTGTTTCTATCCTCCCATTAGATTTCATGTAACTCTCAACTGCTCGACACACCTCCTTCTCATGTTCAGCCAGTTCTTTCCAATCTGAGGAGTACGAGGCAATCGATCGGTTAAAAAAGCTTGCAGTCCACTGGAGAGGAAACCGTGGAATTGGTCGGGATTCACCAGGACGGGTGAACCAGCAAACTCCATTGCCGATAAAATTGTATTTAAAGAAAAAAGGTTTAAAACCCTTCCAAGATTCAGAATACTTGGTGAAAAGAGTATAGCCATTGCGGGACTTCAGAGAGACCCAAGGTTGTCTTACTGATCCTTTCTCAAAGGTGTTGCATTGAGGGGCAAATAGGTAGAAAAAAATCAGAAGAGTGCAGGACCACTCCATGGCTGAACACACTTGCTGGAAGCCCCTCACAAATGCCCAAGCATTGGGATGCAGCTGGGAAGGGGCCATTCTCAAAGTATTCAAAACACCTATCTCAAAATCGGTAAAAGGCATCCTAATCCCTAACCGAGTAACAACTTCTTCATAAAAATAAAAACCAGGACTACCCGCCGGAATTTGACTGCAGACCCGTTCATTCAAACCCACAGGACTAATGGAGTATTGGTTCCCAGCATTATCACCAGGACACGGCAGAATTATAGCCCGTGTTTCTTCTAGTGAATTTTCTGTTGAGAGCTCAAATTGAGTACCAAGAACTTCTCGGTCCACCCAATCATATTGATCTGCGTCCGACGGAAATGGATAAAGTTCAGGATTAGAGACACACTTCCTCTTCATACTTGAGGAAAAGGGGGCACACTTGGAGTCAGAAGCAGAAAAACTTAACTATTTCAGTTCAAATACTTACGGCTACGGTCGGTTGGAGAACACCTCCCTTTCAGGGCAGAATTTTCCCAAACCGACTGAAATGCCTAATACCTCTCTGTTGCTTCCTTAACCTCCTCTGTTCTACCCTCTCGGCAATCCTATAGTGAATCACACCCTGCCTGAACTCTTTCAAAGTTTGAGGAAAACGCGTGGCTATCAGTTTAACACAAATTTCTGGGTTTCCTCCTTTATGTGTTCTTGGAACATCAGAGTTTACAAATTCCTCACTCATGATAAACGCTACTTCAGTACCAACCCTAAGAAGTTAAGTGTAGCAAAACGTAAAACAGACGTAAGAAACGCTACGACGATCACTCAGTAAACATTAAAGGGGGATAAAGGACTTCGAAGGGCAAATGGGGTACACTATAACAGTGATTTGGAGCAACAATGATTTGGGGTTTTGTTCGAAACAGTGATTTGGAGCAACAATGATATGAGGGTTTGTTCAAACCCTAGAAAAATATTTTCAAAATCAAGGAAGAAGGACCAGAGCCAATGCATAAAAAAGAAAGTTCTAAACACATATACACAGCAGATGGCAGAAACAGTCGCATGCAAAGAATCTTAAACATCAAAGAAGAAAGAGAAAATCGCCAGAAAAGAGAAGAAAGGTTCGTTACCTGTTAGTGATGAATGACCAAGAAACCGAAGAGAAATCAAGACCACAGAGATGGAAATGCACTTGATATAGAGAAGAGAAACATGGCAAGAACTCCTCTGAAGGACTCTGGCTTCGATGATCAAGGCTACAAGAAAGCGATGAATAGAGGTGAGAGAGTTGAAAGGTTTCTGAAGTTTGTTAGAATGAATTGTGTGAAACCGCCCTTTGGAATTCGTCTTAAAAACTTCCCTCCACTATCTCAAAAGGATTGGGCCTGAGTCAGAAAAAGCCCATTAGTATTGAAAACTAAATACGTGGCACCTCCGGTAAGTTTGAAATCATAACGTTCCATTTCCCTGTAAAGTAAGGGACACGTGTAAACACAAGAAGAAGTGAAAGGTCACCTTGGGGTAAATCAAACGAGAGCTCTGATAAAAGCACAAAAGCGCTCGGGTACTTCTTTCAATCAGCAAAGTTCAGTCGGAAGACGGTTCGCTCGTCTCATTAACTCGGCAGGGCTCAAATCACCCAACCGAGCTTGGGGGGCTTATGTAGTGGACTTGTAGTAGAACCGAGCGTCGACCGACCGAGAGCCTCATTACCCTTACTAGCATGATACTGATACAGGGCCAACGATCGGATACTTACACCGAGCAAACTGGGTTTCTACATGTAGGTCACGTGCCAATGAGGTTAACACCGAGCACAGGACTTTCAATCTGATCCTTATCGTTTACAGCCTCATCAAACCGTGACTACTCCTAGATTCCCACGACTCTTGGTTAGATAAAACAGCATTGGATAAGGTCTATCATTTACAGGAATTATGGGCATGATCTTATCATAACCTCTACAAAACCTACTTGAATTCTACCTCTACAGAAGGCTCATGAGAACGGCCCACAACACACAGGTAATCCTCTATAAGAACCACCATGCTATAGGGGCTAAGGTACGTCTTCTCATCCCTAAGTTGACACTAGCACACACGTTGTTGACTAGGGAGAACCTGATTATCCCAACTGGATATTCAGAAATCCTAAAAAGTCCTATATTAACATCTTAGCTGGGATCATTCTTCAAGGCTCTTCCATAGCTTTAAGGTTGATCTTGGTTAAGGACACGACACTTCTACTTGTTTTGAGGGAATATGAGGACCATTCTCAATGGCTTCCCAAATATTAACATTTGTTGCTTCAATAAAAATTCTCATTCTAACTTTCCAATAAGCATAACCCTCTCCACCAAACATAGGAGGGCGATTTATTGAAGCACCTTCACCACCAAAGGGATTCGTAGAACCCATTGTAGTTTCCTCAAGGATCTTTACGAAAAACCTATATGCTCGCGTCTTTCGACCGAGCTCTGATACCAATTGTAAGTACTACAATCGGTGGGTGAAATAACTAGAGAACACTAAGAGAACACCTAGAAGGGGGGGTTAAATAGGTGTTAAAGAAACCTTGAAAGATTTTCGAGTAAAACAAATTGAAAAAATTAAAACGAATGATGTTCACAAATTCTGAAGCTCTTAATTGATTATGAGAAGTGATAAAGGATTATCATCTGACAGCAAAGTTTAAGATAATCGATTATGACAAGTGGATAATCGATTATTCACTACAGAAACAGAAAAATCACTTTTTCAATCGAAAACGAAAATCAATCAATTAACATATAAGATCAGAGTTAGCACGGAATTGATTAACACCAAGATTGCTAATGATTACCTAGGTTATGAAAAAGGTTTTCCGCAAATCAATTTGAACAATTAAAACCTAATTCAATCAATTATGGAAAATCAATCTTTTCTAGGTTTTCAATCAAGAACAATATGAAATAACAAATATTAAAGAGTTAAGGGAAGATAAGCTTGCTCAGAGATTTATACTGGTTCACTCTCAACCACCGAGAGCTACATCCAGTCCCCTCTATCACAATAGAGAGAGTTTCTTCAATAAGGAATTAGAATTCTCAAATTACAAGCAAATGCCTCTCAAGATATCCCACTTGATAGCCTCCAAGAGATACCCCACTCTTGTCTTGCAATCCTATTCAACTTCTAATCTAACTTCTCTTTGCTTGATGATAACCCCACACCAAGGCTTCCACTTGCTTGTTGATTCCTCACAACAAGACTTCCAATTCTTCTTAGTTTGCTTGATGAACAACCACCAAGACTTCTTCTTTGTTTAGAATGTTTGCCTCTTGCAATGATTACAACTCAATAGAAAACACAATAACCTAATGAATCTCCTTCAAGAACTATGAAGAATTAGAAATTGAGATTCAAAAGTTTCTTGATCAAAGAATATGAAAAGTAAGAACTTTGATCTTTGAGAAAGTGAGAGAGAATGTTGAGAGAATAGTGTGGTTTTGATCTTTCTAAAAATGATATGAAAATTAAGTTAGTTGATCACAATGATTAGAAAAAGGTTTATATAGAATACCCAAACGTTAGGAAACTTAAAAACGGATTTTTAGAAGTGAAAAACTCTTTTAAAAAGCTATTCTGCTCGTGATAATCAATTAAGCCTTTCAGATAATCGATTAAGCCTTTGTTAAAAGTTGATAATCGATTATGCATACTATATAATCGATTAAGATCTGATCAAACTTCTGATAATCGATTATTGATTCCTCATAATCGATTATTGGCTATAAAAGTTGATTAAAATCTTGTTTTCTCAAAACAAAACCTTTTCTTTCAAACCTTAAAGCCACCTATTTATTTAGGTTAAGTGAAATACTCAAATTATAATATGGTCATGCACTTGATAGAGATTCACTACCCTCTAATAAACTCTACCCAAACTCATCAAACTCTAAGACTCAAAATAAAGATATTACAAACAATACACATATTGAATCTTAATGAGCTTGCTCTCTCTTCATCATTGTTGTTTGTTGTTCTTTGGTGAGATTCTCCATGACTTGAGCTTGTTCAAAACATTTGTCATTGTCAAAACCATGCACTTGAATAATAGATCTCACAATCTCCACATGCACATGCACACTAGATCTAACAAATTTCACAATAAATCACAATAGCATGATAATCACATAATGAATACACAATGATACCAAGTGTAAGAACTATACCAATTGTAGAAATATATATCATGATAACACTTGTGAATTGTCGATACTAATTGTAAATACCAATTGTAAATACTTATTACGACTTGTGATAATCCACTTGTGTCAATTCACTTGATACCAAATGCGAGTTTTGTAGAAATAATACCAATTGTAGGAAATTTTCTTTGATACTTGAAGATGCAAATAATGAATAATACTTGTAAACCTTTGCTCTTCAATTGTACCTACAAAACAATCATGCTTTGCTTTTTGGTACCCAAATAGTCATGGGTCCATTTTTGTTAGTTAAGGGATTTTCAGCCTTCTTAACCCAAACAAAATTTTCTTTAGGTATACCATGCACTTTAATATAACACACATTTGATGTATGTCCATGAGTGCCACAATAGAAACATGTTGGTGTATTTGAAAAATCAATCTTTGAAAAAATCAACAGCATTTCTATGAGACTTACTCTTAGCATTAGTATAACCCAAACCAAACTTGTTTGCATTTTCTCTTTGAAAACTTAACAATGTGCCCAATTTAATATCACCACTTGTGAAACATGCAAGCTTATTTTTCAAAATATCATTTTCATCTTTAAGCAACTTGCAATTCTCACAATCAACCACAACATTCAATCTACTGGCACAATTACAAGAAGAACTAGCATATATGAGATCTAGAGTTTCATTTTGAAGATTAAGCTCATCAACTTGTTTTTGAAGTTCTAAAATCTCTTGTTGATGTTTCAAAATGATATTTTTCCTTTCTAAATTTTTCAAAGCTAGCTTTCTAAGTTGTTCATGCATTTCTTCATAAGCATTATATAACATTTCATATTTGGAAGAAATTTCGGATTTAGTTTCACAGTTTCACTTACATCGCTTTCCTCGCTTTGTTCACTTGACTCATCATTTGAACTTTCTCCTTCATCTACTTGAACTAGTAAGCTAAGTGCAGCGACTTCTTCATCATCCGAAGAACTACTTGATGTGCTTTCCTTTTCTTTATCATCCCTTACAATGTATTCGTTTTTGTGCTTTGGATGTTTCTTCTCTTTCTCCATCTTTTTGAGATACTTTGAACAAGAATACTTGAGATGACCGGGTTTTCCACATTCATGACAAACTATTCCTTCTTTTTGTTGTCTTGGCCTTGTAGTGTGAGGTTTTTGACTCTTTACCCTTATCTTTGTTCAACCTTCCTTTTCTCGTTAGATGCTTGCTAAATTTTCTTAATAGATGTTGCATAGTCTGTTCATCAATGTCCGAATTAGAATCTTCACTATCGGAACTCTCATCTTTATTATATGATCTTTTAGCCTTAAGAGCAATTCCTTTGCTTCCTTTGTTCTTATCCGACTCTTCATGCATTTCAAACGTCCAAGCTCCATTTCATGTTCTTGAAATTTTCCAAACGCAGTTGCTAAGTCCATTGTGTCCAAGTCCTTTGATTCAATTATGGCGGTAACCTTCGGTTGCCATTCCCTGCTTAGACATCTTAACACTTTGTTAATAACTTCACAATTCAATTTTTTTCCAAGAGCAACGAGATGATTAACAATATGAGTAAAACGTTTTTGCATATCACATATAGATTCATTAGGCAACATATGAAACAATTCATATTCATGCATTAAAGTATTCAATCTAGCACGCCTAACTTCACTAGTGCCTTCATGTGTGACTTGCAAGGTGTCCCACATTTCTTTGGCATTTTGACATTGGGAGACACTAAAGAACTCATCATAAGATAGAGTCGAAGAGATGATGTTTTTAGATTTTAAATCATATTAAATTTTCTTTTTATCATCATCGGTCCACTTATCTTTAGGAATGAGTTGAGATGCACCTTCTACTTGTTTTGAGGGAATATGAGGACCATTCTCAATGGCTTCCCAAATGTTCATATCTATTGCTTCAACAAAGATTCTCATCCTAAGCTTCCAATAAGCATAACCCTCTCCACCAAACATATGAGGGCGATTAATTGAAGCACCTTCACCACCAAAGGGATTCGTAGAACCCATTGTAGTTTCCTCAAGGATCTTTACAAAAAAGCTTTATGCTCGTGTCTTTCGACAGAGATTTGATACCAATTGTAAGAACTACAATCGGTGGGTGAATTAACTAAACAACACATGGAGAACACCTAGAAAGGGGGGGGGGTTAAATAGGTGTTTAAAGAAACCTTGAAATATTTTCGAATAAAATAAATCGAAACAATTAAAACGAATGATTTTCACAAAATCTGCAGCTGTTTATCGATTAATATAAACCACTAATCAATTAATGCTTGAGAGCTGATTTCAGTTAATCGATTAGCACCTTGAGTTAATCGATTAAACACTGTAGAAAACTGAAAAATCGCTTTTCAAACGAAAACGAAAATCAATCAATTAACATAGAATATCATAGATAGCGCGGAATTGATTAACACCAAGTTTGTTAATGATTACCTAGGTTATGAAAAATGTTTTCCCCAAATCAATTTGAACTATTAAAACCTATTTCATTCAATTATTAGAAAATCAATCTTTTCTAGGTTTTCAATCAAGAACAATTCAAATATGCAAAAATTAAAAGATTAAGGGATAGAGATACTGCATAGAGATTTTATACAGGTTCACTCCTCTACTGAGAGCTACATCCAGTTCCTTCTTCCACAAGAGAGATTTCACCAAGGAATTAGAATTCTCAAATTACAAGTAATCAGCCTCTCACGACACCCTTCTTGATAGCCTCCAAGAGATAACCCTTCTTTTGTCTTGTAATCCTATTGAACTTGTAATCTAACCTCTTCTCTTGCTTGGATGATCACACATAAACCAAGGCTTCCACTTGCTTGTTGATTCCTCACAACAAGACTTCCAAATGCTTGATGAACACTGTAACAGCCCAGCCCCAGCCAACCGTACGGTACTGGGCACTAGGGCCCAGCGCACCGCCACGTGGATATTGTCCGCTTTGGGCCTCCAAGGGGGGGTGGATGTAAGGCCAAGACTTAGTCCCACATCGGCTGGTAAGGTGAACGAAGCATGCCTTATATAGGGTGTGGATACCTTACCTCACGTGGACGCATTTTGGGGCTCACTGTTAGTGTGAGACCAAGAGCAAAACCGTGAAGGTGAATGATGCCGAAAGCGGACAATATCCACGTGGCGGTGCGCTGGGCCCCAGTGCCCAGTACCGTACGGCTGGCTGGGGCTGGGCTGTTACAAACACCACCAAGGCTTCCACTTGTATTTGCTTGATGAACACCACCAAGACTTCTTCTTGTTGTAGATAGTTTGCCTCTTGCAATGATTACAACTCAATGAAAAATAATAACCTATTGAATCTCGTTCAAGAACTACGAACAATTAAACTTGAGATTCAAAAGCTTCTTGATCAAAGATATGAAAAATAAGAACTTTGATCTTTGTAAAAGTGAGAGAGAATGTTGAGAGAATAGTGTGGCTTTGATCTTTCTAGAATGATGTGAAAATGAAGTTAGTTTATCACAATGATTAGGAAAAAGTTTATATAGAATACCCAAAAGTTTGGAAACTTAAAAAACTGATTTCGAGAAGTGAAAAGCTGTTTTAAAAAACCATAACTATTCGTGTTAATCGATTAAGACACAGAGCTAATCGATTAACCATTGTTGATTTTATGTTAATCGATTAATCACTTATGGCAATCGATTAAGACCTGATGCAAATTCCTATTAATCGATTAATCAACCTTGTTAATCGATTAAACACTGTTAAAATCAATTAAAAACTTGTTTTCTCAAAATTAAATCTTTTCTTAAAAACCCTTAAGCCACCTATTGATTTTAGGTTAAGTGAAATACTCAAGATATAATATGATCATGCACTTGATAGAGATTCACTACCCTCTAATAACTCTACCCAAAAATCTAAGACTCAAAACAAAAGATATACACAATATACACTTTGAAGTCCTTGAACTTGCTCTCTCTTCATCATAGTTGCCTTTTGTTCTTTGTCACTTGTTGATCTTCTTCATGGTTAAGCTTCTTCAAAACATTAGCTTCTTCAAAACACTGTCATTATCAAAACCATGTACTTGCATAATAGATATAACAATCTCCACATGCACATGCACACTAGATCTAACAATTGTTACTCAAAATGGTTTTTGTGAGGCGAAATTTCTGTATTAGTTTCGTAAGTTATTATTTTATCGTTTTCTATATATAAGACCTTTTTTGTAGATTTTTTGTTAAAAAAGTTGATTAATTTAGTTAATTGTATTGGAAATGTGAATATTTGATATGTATTTTTAAAATTATCCATATTAATAGTATTGTGAATCTAAAAGATGTTAAATAAATAAAAATATTTGTGGAAATAAATAATTAATTATCATTGAAAATTGATATAGGATCTTATAAATTGAAATAAAATAAAAATCTCAAAAATATTATATATAATAATGAAAACATTATTATTTTTTATAAAATTAGTTTCAAAATTTTTTATTATTTCAGATAAGTTGCGTAAATCTTAAACGTTCAACTTATAAATTCTTTTCATCAATTACTTCCACACCATGTTAAGTGTTCACGATTAGGGGTGTTCGCGGATCGGTTCGGTTCAGTTTTGAGGCAAAATACCATCCGATCCGATTACAAAATATACATGCGGTTCAGTTTGGATCGGTCCGTTATATTAACAAATCCAATTGGATCCAGTCCAAAGAAAACCTTGCGGTTTCGGTCCGGTCCGGTTCGGTTTCAAATTTCATTTTTTTCCTTGTTTTGATACACATTATGCAACACTGTAAAGTGCTAAAGAGAATTCACTGCATAGTGCACATAAAAATCAGCCACTGTTTTGATACACAATTAACTTTCTCAAGTTATTCCAAGTCCTCTAAGTTTTTCCAGCTCATCATGGCTAGCTCCATAGCCGATCAATTCTACCTTGACAAAATGAATAAAAACTGACTTCAAAAATTTGAAATGTGTCATACAATTAGCTGCATAATCAAAGCATATCATATCATTTATTTTAATCAAAGAAACAAGTAAAGAATTACTAGATTAGCATGATGAACCTTGCAGAGAACATTCACCTCTGACATAAACTCTTTTGTTTTTGTAGCTGTCATTCTTTTAATAGCAACTTCCTAGAAGGATTTAAGCGCTTGTAAAAAATGGTATGAGAAAAATACCTGCTTTAAGGCTTAAAAGTATATAGCCACAAACCTGGTCCCGAAGAAGGCTATAGTAAACAGAACCATATGTTCCATGCCCAAGTAGATTTGAATCAGAGAAACCATATGTTCCATGTGGCGATGGCGACAACATCTGCTTGCGGGTGGTGACGGGGTCTGCTTGCCGATGGCAGTAGAGGAGCGGCGACGGGTTCCACTTGGATCAGTCCTAGTGGCGACTGGTCTGGACTCCTGGTTGAGGAGGCGGCGGCGGTAGAGGAGAGGAGGCGAAGGCGGTGGCTCTTAGAACCAGGGAGACGGCCTAACAATCTACTAGAGGGGGGGGGGTGAAGCGCAAGTACCAATTTTTTGAGATGTGATTGAGTTCGGTCGGATAATGCTTCCTGTTTAATGAAAATGCTGACTTTGGGGTGAGCAGAGTCTAATAATCGGTTGTCTAGGCCGACCTCCGATTATCCGAGTTGCACGCTCAAAGATCAGGTTTACAACGAAAATATGCAAGCTCTATCCGAGCACAATGTAAGTTAAACAAAAGCCGATTAAATGCTCGGTTATAAATATGCTCGACTAAAAACAAAACTGAAAGCGGTAAAGAAATAGAGAGACAACATATTTTATACTGGTTCACTCCCTCCACTGAGAGCTACGTTCAGTCCCCCTTAAAACCTTTAAGAAGCTTTTTAATAAAATCAAATTGATAGAAATTACAAGGGATCAATTAACCCACAAAGAGAGTACCAAACTCTTGGTTTCTACCTAATTTGATACAAATGCCGAAGAATGTCCTCGGACTTTACACAGCCTTGAAACCTTCAAGGACTTTTGCCAAAGAACCTTCTTGGACTTCTGGCTAAAGAACCTCTTCACCGCTGCTCAAGAACCTCTCGAAACTTCAATCACCCAAGAGCCTCTTGATGAGCTTGGAAACCTTCCAAGACTTTCAGCTGCTTGAGAACCTCTCAAGACATGAAGAACAGTAGAGATGAAGAATGACGATGATGGCTCCAAACCGAAAACCCAAGTGTATGTGAGTCTAAAAGTTTAAGGAACAAATGAGTATCGCCTGAGAAAGGTTTTTCTGAGAATCGATTAGAGCTTGTGTTTCACAGATGTAACAGTTTCTCTCTCTAGCTCTTTATCATTCTCTGTATGTTTTTCTTTTGTTCTCTAAGTTTTCTTCACTGTATGCGTTCCGTTCTTCTTCTTTTTCTGAGAAGAAAACACAACATATTTATTTAGAGTTGCAGCGCAGAGGAGGTACATAAATAGGAAAAATATCTTGAGACACGTCTTGTCCTTTCAACGGATATACCAAGATATTTCCAATTTCTCACAACGATCAGATTTTACACGTATGTCCTTTTTAGAAGCTGCCAATATGCCAGCTGCAATCTGATATACGTGTGTCCTTTTTAATGATTCAAACCTCAAATTTGAATTTCAAACATAAGCGCTCTGAGATGAAAATCTCAGCTTGAGGTTGAAGACGATGCGCAGATGTTGCCGAGCTTGACGACAGTTCGAGCTTGGTAACTTGAATGACTTCTGCAGCAGAATGCTAAGACAGAACTGAGCTTGAACCGAGTTGAAGAGCCGAGCTTGATGATGCTGGCACTGTTGTTGACCAAGAGTGAACCGAGCTTGACCTTGTCCTTGCCCTTTGACTTCTGAGCCGTGGCCGAGCTTCTCACTTAAGCTTGAGTTTAACACTTTGAACCGAGCTCTGGCCGAGCTTTGCACTCTGACTTGAGTTTAACACTTTAAACCGAGATCTGGCCGAGCATGTGCATTCTAGCTTGAGTGACCTTGACGTCCGAGCTTTGACCGAGCTTAAAAGGTGTGTTGTTTTATTTTGTATGTTATAGCGTTACAGGGGGAGAAAGGTGTTGTTCAGGGGGAGACATATTCGAGCAAAGGGTGATCTTCGAGCATTCATTCAAGGAGAACCGCATAAAATCAAAAAGTATTTGTCATCATCAAAAAGGGGGAGATTTTTGAATCAAAGAGATTTTGATGAAGACAAATAAATCATAAAGCTCGGTTCTCGGCCAAGAGTTTTGATGAAGACAAATGAATCAGCTTTGGGTGTACTCGGAAGTGATCAATCCGAGCTCGCTCATAGCAGACTCACTCAGCCGAGAAGAAGCTCAGACTATCATCATTCTTGGCTCAAGAATGACAAGAACATATGCCTTGTACAAAGTCATAAGCTCGGCAAGTTCTCGACTACCTGTAGCAAGTCAACAGTTCAGGTTCAAGCTCGGAATATGATCGGCCACATATATCGAGTCTGAAGATCAAGAACAAGCTCGGCAGTTTCTCGGTTGCATGTTCGGAAGTGCAAGTTTGGAAGACGTTATGAATCTGCTCAGCCGAACATGTTGCACAAGCCATGATATCAAGGTCAAACAAAAGGCTCAGTTGGGAAGATGCTCAGAAGATGTTTGGAAGATGCTCAGCAGTTGCTCTGAAGAAATGTAGTTGAACCAGCAGCAAGTCAGAAGCTCAGATGCAAACTTGAAGTTGATCAGCTCGGCCTTCGTCAAGTCCGATGTTAAGCTCGACCTCCGAGTAAAAGATTAAAGATCAGCTTGTCATAAGTTTTGTTCGAACGAGTATCATGTTATATCATCAGCTCGGCAAAACCATCAGCTCGGCGCTTTGGTATAGTCAATGAAAATCTTAACTAATCAACTCGACTAAAGTTGAGCTCGGCCTAAGCTCGATTGACAAAGTTGAACTCAAGATCAAATGCAAAGCTCGGCCAGAGCTTTGGCCGAGCTTTGCACTCTGACTTGAGTTTAACACTTTGAACCGAGCTCTGGCCGAGCATGTGCATTCTAGCTTGAGTGACCTTGATGTCCGAGCTTTGGCCAAGCTTTGTATCTTATCTTGAGTTTGACTCTGAGCCGAGCTCTGGCCGAGCTTTGCATTTGATCTTGAGTTCAACTTTGTCAACCGAGCTTAGGCCGAGCTCAACTTCGGTCGAGCTAATTACTTAAGATTTTACTTGACTGTACCATAGGGTCGAGCTGATGGTTTTGCTGAGCTGATAATATAACATGTTACTCGTTCGAACAAAACTTATGACAAGCTGATCTTTACTATTTTACTCGGAGGCCGAGCTTAACATCGGACTTGATGAAGGCTGAGCTGATCAACTTCAAGCTTGCATCTGAGCTTCTGACTTGCTGCTGGTTCAACTACATTTCTTCAGAGCAACTGCTAAGCATCTTCCGAACATCTTCTGAGCCCTTCGGAACTGAGCCTTTTGTTTGACCTTGATATCTTGGCTTGTGCAACATGTTCGACTGAGCAGATTCAGAACGTCTTCCGAACTTGCACTTTCGAACATGCAACCGAGCAACTGCCAAGCTTGTTCTTGATCTTCAGACTCTATATATGTGGCCGAGCATATTCCGTGCTGACTTGCTACAGGTATCCAAGCACTTGCCGAGCTTATGACTTTGTACAAGGCATCTATTCTTGTCATTCTTGAGCCGAGCTTGATGATTGTCCGAGCTTCTTCTCGGCTGAGTGAGTCTGCTATGAGCGAGCTCAGATTGATCACTTTCGAGTACACCTGAAGCTGATTCATTTGTCTTCATCAAAACTCTTCCTCGAGAACCGAGCTTTATGATTTACTTGTCTTCATCAAAATCTCTTTGATTCAATAGCGGCGGTAGAAGAGATCTATGGTTTGTTTCTTTTACTTTCTCTTTCTCTAACTAATGGCTGCTACGTTTGTGTCTTTGTGAATTGTGAGGAGTGGAGACCTAAAAAACTAATAACACATGAGGAGGTCTGAACGTTGTGTTTCACTTTCATGTGCCAAGGATAGGTTCGGTTTGGATCGGTTCGATTTTTCAACTGAAACCGAAAACCAAACCGAATCGATCGGTTCACAGAAAATAAGTCCAAAAAAACCCAGTACATGCGATTTTTTCGGTTTTCGGTTTTTCGGTCCGGTTTTGCGGTTTTTAATTGGGCCGATTTTTAACGACTAACGAGGAAACTAGCGCGGATAACAAATAATTTTTAAAACATATTTGTTCCGTTCCTTATTAATTGTTTTTTTAAGAAAAACTTTTGTTTCTTTTTATATTTCATTTTGATAATTTTAAAAATGTAATAAATGTTATTTTTCATATTAATCCCTATTTAACAACATATTGATTTACGTATGTAGTAAGAAAAAGTAATTATTATAGAAAAAAAAGTATAGTGGGAAAAAACATAATTAATGTAGTGGATATGAAAAATGGGTAAATGTTCCTGATTTGTTAGATCTAAAGACCAATGATCGGTGGCCTCAGATCTAGGTGAAACCAGGATTTGATGTATGATTGTAGTGGAATATTTCTGAGTATTCAGTTGGAATACCCAGGTTCTCCCTCCGTCAACAATTAGTGTGTGCAAAGTGTCAACTTAGGGATGAGAAGTACGTACCTGGCCCTTGAGCATGATGATGCCTTTTATAAGGGCGTGCGGGTATGGGCCTATATGGAGGAGACCCTTTTAGGGGCCCACACGCTGATGTCAAGTTCAGAGAATGTCAGCAGGAATCATGGATGGTGGCACACTTGTGAAAAAGTGTTGCGCACTATGTGTTTGAATCCTGGATCGCGGTGGCGCACATGGAAAAGTGTTACGCACCATATCCTTGAATCTTGGACAAGCCAGCGTGTCCCATCTCATGTCTAACCCGGTTTTAGGGATGTTGGGTGCCAAGCATGCGATCTGTGCGGCGTCCCGAGGCCGAACAAATGCTTACCCATCGCTGATTGGGCTACCCAAAACATGTCAAGAATGTTCCGAGCATGTAATCGGTTTAGCAACTACGAGGAGGAGAGAGATCTGAGCTTGTCGGATAGTACGAGGTCGGCTTGATGGTAGGCCTCCATTTGTCATATAGAGATCGGGTTAACTTGTTCAGTTCCGACCTATATCCAGAACGAGTGTATTTTTATACTTGGTTAGGGCTCGTCAGACTCCGATCAAGGATGATGTTTTTTGATATTGGTTAACCCTACAATCCCCCCAAGCTAGTGGAGGCTCGAAGAGCCTGTGTTGAGCTTAAGAGGATGTTCATGGGTCATTCCAAGTTTATGAGCAATCATCCTTTTTGCGTTGGTGAGTGCAAGAGTTTTTCCTTTTTTTCCCGCCTTTTAAGGGAGGTGTCGCAGCTACGTGTGCCTGTCTTGGGAAGGGAAACGGTAATGATGCGTCTTTTCAATTTTTGAATTTTCGTCAGTTGCATCTTCTTGGGAGTGCCACGTTTCTGTTTCTGGTGGACTAGGCTTTTGGGCTTCTCGAGGGATTTAAAAAGGTGGTTTCCTCTTAAAACTTTCCTTATTCTTGTATTTTGTTTGACTCTCTAGAAAGTATACTAGATCGTACAATAGTAATATAATGTTAGTGAAATTATCGTCCCACGAGGATTGCAAATTGTTCAATTACTTTCACCTAAGAGTAGTTCTATGTCCAATCTATTAAATAAAATTACTTTAAAAATCTGATTTTGAATTAAAATTAAAAATAAAATAAAATACTGAAAAATAAAAAGATAAAGTTTCAATGGAAGAAAAGTGGTTAGGAACTTAGTTTCATTGCAAGCATCATTATTAATTCTGAATTATTGTTTCTCCTTTAAATCATGAACAAACTCCTAAATTAGTAATTACTTGATTCCTCTTATGTAATTACAGTTTATTATCCAATTTGATAACTCTTAATTCCTTAAGAAATTAAACCATTGAATAACCTTAATTGGAACAGTGAATTTATGAAAAGTTACATAAAAATCCAAAAGTATTCCTACAAGTTGGATAATTATGTTGTTTGATTGCATGGCCTATTCTAAATCCTAATTTTCCAATTTAAGAATTAGAGATCCAAAACACAAATTGATCAGGTTTATGTATAACACTAAAAACACAATCAAACACATGATTTAAAACTGGAAAAACTCTAATTCATAAATTAAAACTAACTATCCATGCAAATCCACCATGTTCCTAACACAAGGGTTTAGTTACACATCATAGAAGAAAGAAACAAAACTGAAATAATGGAATTCATTCCTAAATTACCACTAAATCTGCTCTGAATCTTCAATCTTCACTGGATTCCTCCTTCAAATTGCTCCTAAATTGTATAATCTCCCTTTCTCAAAGCTGCTGACCTTATTACTAATCCTAATATAAATAATAATACACTCAATTCTAAAAGAATCCTCCGAAAACACTTATGAAATCAGCCCAATTGGGCCTCCACGAGTCACGCGCGCCTGGGCGTATGGGGTCACACACCTGGGCGCTCCTTATCTGATGAACCCTGATTAGCGATGCACGCGCGCCTGGGCACTCGGTCAATGCGCCTGGGCGTGTGGTGCATTTTTCAACTCCGTTTCTCTCCATTCTTGCGCCATTTTCAAGGTCTTCTTATGCTCTTTCCAGCTCCAATATTATTTTCTCCAATTTAGCGCAAAAAGTACCTGAAACATACCCAAAATGGATCAAAAGTTCAAAGGACTCTAAATTACCTAACTTCTTAAAAACTATAAAAAAAGTACTAAATTTACAAGAGAAACAAGCCAAAACCATAGTAAAAGGAAGTGAAATCAAGCCCAAAACATCATATATTAGACCCAAATCACATTTCTCTCTGTTGTTTCGCTCCTTCCAGTCTTTCGCGGTTTCTTCTTCTTCTTCGTTCTCTGCGCCATTATTGTTCCACCGTTTCCTCCTTCTGCTTCAGACCTTCGTCAAGACTTTCAGGTATTATTTCTTCCTTTTTAGTCGTTTTCTTTTTTCTTTTTACAGTTTACTGCTTCTTCTGCATTTACCACCTCTAGTGATGGTGTTTCTTTTTGGAGTTGTTGTTTTTGTTTTGAGTGGGAGCAGTGGCGTTTTGGGATTTTTTTTCCTTTCTTTTTTCTCCATACTGGTGGTTTCTGGAAGATGAGGGAATCCTGGAAGGAGATGGGACTATGAATAATTTCTGGGCCCCTCAATGAGTCTATCTCTGGTGGGACTTTTTTTGATAGTGACAGTGTTGCTGCCAGTCAGTTTTCCATATTGGCTTTAGGTGGTGTTTTAGGCCGAGTTTGGAGAGCTGAGCTAAGGTTGGGAAGAGGATTTGTGTATTTAAATAAGAGTTAGGAAATTAGTTAGGATGGTGGTGAAAGTAAGATCAGTGTATACCCTGTTACTTTGCACCTTCCGTAACTTTGTCCATTGCTCTTCTTAGGGATGACGCGCAACATTTCAGAGAGCTCTCCTCTGCTCGTACTTCCCTCCTACTGCAATCGGTGTAGCTGGGTTCATCCTGATATACTCAGCACCGTGTCGTGCTCTTCGAACTTGGGTCATATTAAGGATGTTACCTTGCCTTATCCTACTGACCGATCTGAAGTAGCCCATGAAGTGGTTCGGGCCGGAAATGAAGACCGAGTATGTCGGCCCCTGCTTGCTCATGCTCGAGAGTTTTTCTTTTACGAAGAGCCAGTGGTTCGGATGGGGGTGAAGTTTCCTTTCTCCGATTTTGAGGTTCTTCTCCTCCGTCGTTTAGGAGTTGCTTCCTCCCAGCTTCATCCGAGTGCTTGGGCAATGATCCAAGGTTTTCAAGTCTTTTGCACGACTGTTGCTATTAATTTTGATGTCAATGTTTTCCTCTTCATCTACCGTCCTCAACCTGTTGTACTCCAAGGGAGGGGTAATGGTCGGACATGGGTGGTTTTTCATCCTCGTGCTGATTTTGACATTCTTACTTATGGTGGGGAATGCGAGTCTTTTCAATTTTGCTACTTCGAATATCGTTTTGTTGGTCGAGGGATGTGCTGGTTTATGAATGGAGATAAACCTCGGTTTCCCCTGTCTTGGTCTAAGGATTTTTACTCGTACCGAGCTTTTGCGTTTGAGCCTGCCTGGGAAAGGATGACGGAGGTGGAGAAGAACGCTGTAGTTTCATTTTATAATTATCGTAAGGAGAGCTGATGAAGGTCTAATATATGATGTTTTAAGGCTTCATTTCACTTACTTTTGATAAGGTTTTGGCTTGTTTCTCTTGTAAATATAGGTATTTTGTATTAGTTTTAGGAATTTTTAGTTTATTAGAATCCTTTGAATGTTTTGATCCGTTTTGGGTATGTTTCAGGTGTTTTGGAGCTTAATTTGGAGAAAATATTATTGGAGCTAAGAAGAGCATAAGAAGGCCTTGAAAATGGCACAAGAACGGAGAGAAACGGAGTCGGAAGTTACTAAGCACGCTAGGCGCGGGAATGGCGCGCCCAGGCGCGCGTGCAGCGGTGAATCAGTGGGTATCAAATATAGCGCGCCCCGGTGTGCTGGTCTGCACGCCCAGGCGCGCGAGTCATGAAAAAGCCCAATTGGGCCTAATTCTGAGCAATTTTGAGGGATTTTTATAAGATTAGACTTTTATCTATTTATTTTAGGATTAATATTAGGTTTAGAGTCGGAAAATAGGAATAATCAGTCATGAATAGTAATTAGGATTCATTAGATTAGAGTTTGGAGGAGATTTACACAGTTTTGGGAGCATTCGAAGGAGGAATCCGGAGAAGATTGAAGATTAAAAGCACATATCCGTGGTAATTTAGGAATAAATATCATAGTTATTTGTTTTCTTCTTCTCTTTCAGTGTAACTAAACCTTTTATGTTAGGAACATGGTGGATTTGTATTTGTAATTTATTTTTATGAATTAATGTTTTTCAGATTTAAATCAAGTGTTTAATTGTGTTTTTAATGTTATGCATAGAAGTAGCTAATCTATGTTTTGGATTTCTAAATCTGAATTGGAAAATTAGGATTTAGAATAGGTCATGCAATTAAATAATATAATGATTCAATTTGTAGGAATACTTTTGGATTATTATATAACTTGATAATTCACTGTTCTTAATTAAGGTTATTCAATGATTTAAATTTCTAAGGAATTAGGATTTAATAAATTGGATAATAAACAGTAATTTCATAAGAGGAATCTAGGAATTACTATTTTCTGAATTTGTTCTTGATTTGAATGAAAAATATTGATTTAGAATAAATAAATGAATATACAATGAAACTAAGTTCCTAACCAAGTTCTTCCATTTAATTTCTCTTTTATTTTATTTTCAGCATATAATTCTTCTTTTTATTTTATTTATTTAATTCTGAATTTTGCATTTTAATAGATTGTATTCTAGATTTTACCTTAGGTAGAGATAGATTGAACAATTCTGAGTCCCTGTGGGTACGATATTTGGTCTTAACCGACTATATTACTTTGCGATCTAGTATACTTGCTAGAGAGTGATCAAGTTTTTGGCGCCGTTGCCGGGGACTTGAATTAGTTTAATCTGTTTTGGCACTAAGAAGTAATTTGGAGTGAAATCTATTTTTGATACCTAATTGAAATGTACAATAATTATTTGTGAAGAGTTAGAATTCTTTGATTTTGTTTTGGCTTTACACCTTCTTACTTATGATGCAAATACTCCTATTAGTGAGATTGAAAAGTTTTATAAGAAATCTTTCATAGAAAATATAGTACAAGAGTTATTCGTTAAGGAAGACTTAAGCACTAATTTCTCTGAAAATTTTGAAGAAAAAGAAATTAAAGTGCATCATGATGTAGAAGAGGTGAAACAAAACAAAACCAATGAGGATAGAATAATAGTAGAAAAATTTGACTCATCCTTACGTGCTGAAATTTCTGAAATTAAAAATTGTGTTAAATCCCTTGCACGTATGGATGATTCAAAATTTTTCAATTATGTTCGACCCTTGAGTTTGCATGATGTTTTTCCAAAACATCAACACAAGTCATTGTTGTACAAAGGGATGAATAAAGATCCTAAAAATTTTATTTTTCTTGTTCATGAAATTAACATCTTCATGAATGGGGAAAAAGACAAATTTTCTAAGATGATGCATGATGTAAGGAATGTACCTTTTGACCCTGGTGGTATTGGATTTATTTCTAAAATTTCCTTACTTCATCCATGCACATTCCCATGGGACATGAGAGTAACTTGTTATTCCTATATCACATGGGAGTTGAGCGATAGAATTTGGGATCCTGGTGGATTCTTTGTAATTATGTAGTAGTATATGTTATTTTTTTGAGTTAGTGAATAAGGAGTTGAAACTTTCTATAATTGATTTCTAATGAGGTGCTTTATAGCACTATTTTTAGTTGTTCATGACACACAAGTAAATAAAATTTGGGAATTTTCTCCATGTTGCATTAATAGAAAAAGCTGTGTTCCAAAGGTAAGTTTCTTAATTCCTTATAATAGTTGATTTTAGCTTAGGAAATTAGTTTTTAGTATAGGTAATTTTAATTTAATTATTTTTTATTTTTTATTATTCTATAAAAAAATGGCCAGTACAGATGCCGCACGCCGAAGCGCGCGGCAAGCGTTAACACATCAGACAGAGGAGTTCTTTTCCCATCTTTTCCCAATTCCTTCAATTTCATTCTTCCCCAATTCAAAACTCTAACCTCCAATTTTTCAAATTCACCAAAATCTTCCTCAAATCCTCAAATTCTTCCAACATAACTCAACATTCCTTCTTCCTTTTCCATTATTCTTCCCTATTCTTCAAGGATTTTCAAGTTTTTCTCCTCTTCTCTACCCTCCCATTCAATTCGGTTTTTCTCTCTCAAGGGAAAAGGGACACGAATTTCTCCATTATTTTGGGTAAGAATCACTCTTCTACACTCCCTGGTACTGTTGTAGTTGATTTTGGAGTTAGGAGTTAGTGATTTAGAGTTTGGTTTTTGAGTTCTAGAGAGTGCCCACCAAGTGTTGGATCAATTGTCTTTAGTTAGTTATGAACTTTTAGGATGCCAAGGGGAAAAAGACCAGTTGTAGGGAGTGCTAGTAGTGATTTGGGGAAGACCTTCGAGGATTCGAGGGTCTCCGACTATTATGAAGGGAAGATGGTGAAGAGGGGTATAAACCCGGAGACGAGTATGCTATATGAGAGCGAGGGCCGGTAGGGAGGAGAGTTGTTGGGGTTAGTAGTATGGAGGAGGTGAAGGAGACCCTATTGATTAAAAGGTGGTTGGATTGGATTAGGGAGCCTGACGAGGTGTTTAGCAAGTTCCTGGTGTGGGAATTCTATGCTAACGCCTGGTGGAGGGCGAAGAGGTTTGAGTTGGATGGTACTCATAGGAGGGTATCGTATGTCCAAGGAGTTGAGGTTCCTTATGATGCAGACACTATTGCTCGTGTCATGGGACTTCAGTCTTACCCTTTGGAGGCGGCACCTGATATGTTTACTGTTGCTAGTTTTGATAATGAGGAGGAGTACCCGCTGAACATGGTGAAGGATGCTTTGTTTCTGGCAGACAAGGATTGGAACTTGACTACGGCTGGAATAGTCAAGCATGTTTACTAGAAGAACTTGGTGGGAGCAGCTAGATTCTGGGTCAGATTCATTGTGCATAATTTGGACCCACATTCTCATGACACTGAGGTACAACCAGGAGTATGTAGATTGATAAATGCCCTTCGTCATGGTATTATAGTAGACGCTGCATCTATTATCTCTGATAGGATGCATCGTTTTGCTAAGAAGGAGGCAGGGTATGTAGGCTTTCCTTGGGTTATCACCCGACTGCGCGCTGCAACCGGTGTTGATTTTCGTGGGGATGTGAGGGATCTTAGGAGGACCCCGAAGATGACCAGGGCTACATGGGACATGTTTATTGGCAGATCTATAGAGGTAGCTAGAGCCGGTCCACCACAGTCACAGAGCCATATCCCAGTTCAGCAGCCTCAGGATGAGGCAGGTCCTTCCAGCCAACCAGCACAGCAGAGGGGAGGTGATGATGGGAAGATCGTTGGGATGTTACAGCGTTTGCTCCGGAGACAGAGCAGAGCAGCTGAGTTCCAGCGCAAGAGCGGTCAAGTGGACGTATTCCAAATTATTACTCTCCCTCCTGACTCAGTTCCACTAAAAATTGGTAGGATTGTGATACCCTTTTTTTTTAAATCCTGGATTTGTTTTGTTTTTCAGTGGAACTATCTACTGAGTTTGCCATGAAGGAGAAGAGTTTTGTGCTGAAGAATCCGTGGGCTTCTACCTCGACCGCTCCTCGGGCTTCTTCTGCCCTCTCTACTGAAGTTATTCGAACAAGGCAGAAACGTCGTGTTTGAGATTCGGCTGACATCTCTTCCTCTAGGCGAGCACCTTCATCTCGGCACTCGGTTGATGTTCCTCAACAAGCCTGCCCAGAACCCGCAGCAGCTCCCTTTTTTCCTGAACCTGTTCGGCAGGTAGCTGCTGAAGACACGTCTTCAAATGATGAACTGCTAATCTTGAGGAGGAGAGTGGATCACGGTAAGGAGAATGTTCTCTCTATGACGGATCCCCCGAATATAGGTCGTGCTGATGATTCTTCCACAAGGGAATCCAGTGTCTGGGATGCAAAGCGTATCCCTCCAGCATTTCGTAACATGATCAAGTCGGCTGCTGATAACCGAAGGTGGTGTAACCAGAATGGGACCTCCCGATCACAAGAAGCTAATATTTTGGCTAAGTACCTTCTTCGAGGGGCCAGTTTCTTGTATAACGTGGCCGATCATGCCAATGAAATTTCTTATTCCATCTCAGTGGAGGAGAGGGAGAAGAGAAGGGCGTTCGTTGATCAGGAAGCTAAGTATAAGGAAGAGATAATGGGGCTGACTGAAGTTCGGACGAAGCAAGCTAACTTGATTCAACAATTGGAAGAGCAGGATGGTCGAGCTCACGAGAAGTTGAAGAAGGCTTAGGGTGATCTTTCACTCCTGGTGAAATCTTATGCTGAAAAGCTGAAGGAGATTCAACTTGGTTTTGAGGAAAGGGAGCTCCTTCTTCGAGAGGAACTTAGGGAAGCCCAAGCTAATTTTGATGAGAGTAATCGTCTTGAAAGGGAAAGATGGGACAAGCTTCGGGCTGATTATGCCTCTTTGAAGAAATCCTCTGATGAGTCTTCTCAGAAGTTTGTTGAGTAGAATGCTCGCCTGCAGGATCGGTTGTCGAAGATGAAGGCTAAAGCCTTGAAGCACAAGGCTGATTCGGAAGAGAATCGGAGGTTCTGGCAGCGATCTCATGAGGATAAGTTCTTGAATGCAATCAAACAGTTAAGGCTACTTAACCTTGGTCTTGACTTTAGAACTGTGGAAGCTGATCCGTATTTTCAAGTGGAGGATGAGAGATTAATCGATGGTCGTACAAAGACCATGGTCGATCTGCATTCTCCTTATTTCCCTGATCCACTCAAGCCAGCATCTTATGACCTTTTTGACAAGTCTTCTGTTGTTCTCTCCGATACTGAGGAGTGATGTATTTTTTTTTTATTTTTGTTAGAGCCCTTTTTGTGGGCTCTGTATTTGGTCTTGTATATTCCCATTGTAACTCTTTGTCACGAGTAAATAGATTTTGTGTTCTCTGTTTATGAACTGTATTTCTACGAACTCGAAACGCAGTCCTTTGACCGAGGTTGGTTTCTCAATCCTGTTTACTTTCGCGATTTTAGTCATAGTTAAATGTCTAGACTGGCGCTTTAGTCGCCTGGAACGACTAGGTTGTTGCACCGGTATCGTAGTACTTTATACACTCGATTTCGAGTACACATTCAAGAGTAATGTATAGTGCTTTACTTTTACGCGTCAATGGCCTACTGAGCTTAAGGAGCAGTACTTAACGAGTTCATGTAGAGAAGTTTTAAAATCGCTTCAGTAAATGGGGTTGGTTACAAAATTAGTTCGAATGAGTTTCGAACTTTCAGGTTTTCCCGTGATACTGAATACGAAGTAATCGTAATAGCATGGGAATTGAAATTTTATCAGGGAAGTTGGGATTGGGATTTCATAAATTTTAGATGTGTCAGTTTGGCTACGGGGGGTCAGTGATGAACCGAGTTCTGATTCGTCAGGAGCCTAACGGTGCAATGTTGCCAAGGATCGGGTCAACATGTGTCGAGTCACAACATACTTTTTTTTTCTTTTTTTTTCGGTTCAACTTTCTACTGATCTGTCGAGGTTTTTCCTTGGTCTAACAGATCTTGATCTTCGGTAATTTTGGTGATGACTGATGCGTGCTTGTTTTTTGGTTGATTCTTGGTTTTGTTCAAGCTTGCGTTGTAGCATTTGTGAGCTGTTCCCTGATTGGCTCTGATAGAGACAACTTGGTCATTGGCCCCCACAAATTTCAAAGCTAAATGGACTGTAGAGACCACAACTTGGAACGAGAAAAGGCATGGTCTGCCAAGGATGCCATTGTAGGCCGAAGGGCAGTCGACCACGAGGAACTTGATCATTTCAGTTCGAGCTGAGTTTCCGGTTCCCAAGCAGATCGGCAAGTAAATGTGTCCCAGAGGTACAATGGTTTCTCCCATGAACCTTATTAGGTGTCCTTCAGTTGGTGTGAGGTCCGATACACTCAACTTCATGGCCTTGAGAGCTGGGAGGAAGATGATATCTGTCGAGCTTCCATGGTCAACCAGAAGTCTTTCAACCTGGTACCTACCAATCCGAGCAGTGATGACCATGGGTCATCGTGGTTAGTTAGTATATCCTCCAAATCTTCTTCTCCGAAGGTTAATGGGATGTCCTTTCCCCTTGGTTTCAATCGCTTTGGCCTCTTAACCACAAACAGGACATGAATGACATATCGTTTTCGATCCGCTCTTTTCTCTCCACCGCCTGCAAATCCCCCAGCGATTACGGTAATTAAGTAGTCATCCAGGGGGTTCTCGGTGTCGTCCTCTTGCTTTGTTGGTCGAATTGTGGTCGTTTCTTGGGGTGTGGGACTTCCCTCTTTCTCCTTTTTAGGGGAGGACTCGATCCTCTGCCTGGGCAAGTCTTTTCTCTTCTTTCCACCACCTTCCTTTGTGTACTGACCAAGACTTCCGTCGCGGATCATTTGTTCGACCAGGTCCTTTAGCCAAGTGCACTGGCCCGTGGTGTGTCCGTAACCGCTGTGATTCTCGTAGTATTTGGTTCTATCCTTCTGATATCCCTTTTTCAGAGCCGGAGGTCTTGTGACACCTCTTAGTTTTGTGGCCATCGTTTCTCTTAAGATTTGACTTCTAGGAACAACAACTGGTGTGTATTCCTCGAACCTTCCTCGGGGAGTTGTTCTCTTTTCTCCCTTCTCTTTCTTTTCCTTACCATTGTCTTCCCTTGGTCCTTCTACTATGTCTTTGTTGGCCAGACGCGCCGCTTTCCCCCGATGGAATTCCTCCCAATTTACGAATTTCTGTGACCTCTCTCGTAGTTCCTTTATAGTTTTCGGGGGTTTTCCGATCAAGGAGTTTCAGAATTCGCCTAGTAAAAGTCCTTGTAGGCATAGAAGGACTGATACTCCGGCTTATAATGAGGGTATCTTACCAGCTTCGTTCATTAACCTTGTAAGGTATTCCCTCAGTGTTTCCCCTAGTCTCTGAGCGAATGCTTTCAGTCTATGGTCTGACCTTGGGGGTGCCAAGCTGGTGGAATATCTGTTGAGGAAGGCGCACTTTACTTTGTCCCAAGATCGGATGGATCTTGGTGGCGAGGTGCTGAACCAAGTTAGTGCGCCTCTGTCAAGGGTTAAAGGAAAGGCTCGGCATTTCATTCCGTCCTTGTAACATCCCCAAATTCGCCTAGTGGTTATGTGCATTAGTTAGTAGGATTTTGATGAGGGTTTAGAATGTGTTTAGGATATAGGATTTAGCTAAGTGTAGAATGGTGTGAGTTAAGAATGGTTTGGAATGTGTTTAGGAGGTAGATTTTAGTGTAGAGTAAGTTAGATTGGGTTAGAAATGGCTTAGAAATCATTAAAATGCATTAGAAAAGCAAAACATCAGCTGCTAATCGATTAACAGAGGTGTTAATCGATTAACCATTTACCCCTTTTCAGGCATTAATCGATTAAGGGATAGATTATTTGATTAAGCATTTCAACCCCATCAACCATTAATCGATTAAGGGCAGAATTAATCGATAAACCATGTTCTACTAATAGGTGTTAATCGATTAACCAAAGTGGCTAATCGATTAACCACGGCTTTTTCAGACTTAAAACACGTTTTTGAATATATTTTCACAGAGTTTCCTCTCTTTTTTCCACGAGTTTCTTCCCCTTCTCAACCCTAGGATTTTTAAATCCTCAAATCAACTCAAACTCTCACCAAATTAGCACCACAAATCATCTCCCCATCAATTCTCTATCAATTTTTCTCTCTCAAATCTCTATTTCATCACTCTCTCACAAAATCTCCAAATCAAACCCCAAACCCTAACTTTCCCAATCCATCTCATAAGGTATTCTAGTCATTCAAGGGAGCTTGGAAAGTGTTGAAGATCAAGAAATTAGGAGGCTAGGAAGCTTGGATTAGAGTTGGTGTTGGTGCTCCCTCAAGAGGTAAGGGGGAGTACTTTGGTTTAAATTAGGGAAAGGGTTTAATGATAATAATAGGGTCATAATTAGGTGTATGTTGATTTGTGTATGTGTGGCTTGTATTTTTATTGTGAAATTATATGTTATGAACCTAGGGTGTATGTAAGCTAGTGAATGACTATAAGTGAATAATATAGTTAAAGAATAAATTCTATGTTAAGTGTTATGGAATTAAATGAATGAATGTTATTGTTAATGAAATTAATATCGTTATAGTTAAATGTTAAATATTGGAATGATGATATTGTTACTTGAATGTCAACCATGTGAATGATTGAATGTTATTGGTCAATTAAGGATAGTCTATATATATATATAGTTATTATTGTTATATTGTTATGGCCTCACACTCTAAGTTAGAGAACCCAACCAATTTGGTATAAATATATAAAGGCTTGACTATTGTAAACACTATAAAATGAACTAGAAACACATGTATTTACGGAGTAAAGTGGACCTTAGGAAATTGGGAAAGATAATCGAATCCTATAACACCCCGATTTGGCAACTTGAAAATATAATACTTTAATAATAAAATGTGGTAAAAATGAGGGCAAATTTTTTTTTTACATTTAACATGAGCATGAGAACCGTTATGTATTCAAAACTCTTTTATATCTCAAATTGATGTTCTCACGTCTCACGTTAACCTTCAAGTTCCAAACCGAGATGTCACAAGACACCGCACTTTGAAACTTGCTTCTTTTCATTTCATTTGCAATAGCCCTTATACTTTCACAACTTGATCATTGATGTGAAATAAAAACTTGATTCATGAACATAAGTCTGGGGTTACATGTTGGTACTGCAATGATAACTAAGTAAATACAGGGAAACATAATACTTCTACTAAAATAAAAGAACTACCACCAGGCCCATTAAGCTGAAGCTGAAGGATCCACGGGAGGTGCCTCACTAGGGTCGAACTCAAACACATCAGCCTCCGGATAGTCTGAGTCCTCACCAGGATCCTCTTCTGGATCTTCCTCTAGTTCATCCTCTTGCAGAGCCTCGAAAGCCTC
The DNA here is from genome assembly GCA_037953625.1 of Crotalaria pallida. Taxonomy (NCBI): domain Eukaryota; kingdom Viridiplantae; phylum Streptophyta; class Magnoliopsida; order Fabales; family Fabaceae; genus Crotalaria; species Crotalaria pallida. The sequence goes on from CM075651.1 coordinate 58,337,616, forward strand.
ATCCGGTAGATCATCCAAAGCCTCATCCAACTCCTCTAGCTCCTCAGCCTCGGGATCAATCCGTGCAGGTAAAGGCATCGGATGCCCACCATGATAGTCAGCTGGTCCACCGGTCTGCAGGTCCGCAAGCACGAAACGACAGGTGCGAGTATCAAGTGTTGTCTCTTGCAGGGTATGGTTGGGATCAAAGATGTGATCCTTAGTGACTCCACGCCACTCCCAACCTCTATAGTTCACTTCCCATTTTCCCTTGTCTCGAATATCGAAGGTGAACTTGACAGGGTCCATAAGCTAAGGAATAGGCATCATAATAACAAGTTACGAAACAGAAGAATTCGAGAGAGTAAGTATTCCCAAGCAAGCGATGCCAACAGTGTGGAATTACAATAGGCAAGATATTAAGAACTAACAAAAAGCATATAAACAAACAACATATAAAAGCATTCTCATATTTATTCATTCCATCCATATACAAATCATTTACTCTCCCCCCTATCATTACTTTCTCTTCTCATGATCTTTGGCATAACCACAACACATTCCATAAATCTCTTACTCTTTTCCAAACTGATTTCATCATCATACAGTCTCATCCTCTTTTCCATTATTCCATATAATCTCATATGCATTTCCATTTTAGAATTATTTCTTAATAATATACCATTCATCTTTTCTTGTTTACGTTTTATGAATTCGTATCCATCAATGATGCGGGGAAAATTAATCATCATTGAGGAGGGTCGCTCAAAGCAGTTAGCACTCACGTCTACATCTCCTCGGTAATCCACCCAACCTAGTTGGAAGCAAATAGGAGTACAGGACCTTTACCACGCGGGCACGACAGCTGTCTCAACAATCAATTGGCTCCAAGCCGGGAGAACTGTAGAAAACTCGGGTACAGTCTCAAATTAATTCAATTCATATCATATAATCAAGTCTCACTATAGAAAACTCGGGTACAGTGGCAAATCACAAATGCCCCGTTCCAGTCCCTCTCACTGTTCAAGATTTGCAATCTAGGTGGCGACAGTACTATTCTAGTCTGCAGTGCAGGACTTACCACGGCATTGGACCCAGTCCCTACTACGTTCGTATACCACATGTGGAGTTTGTTCTGCCTAGAAAGTACTCAAGACTTCTTGACGTTCCACCATCATTGTCCTCCCCTAATGCAATCTCCACCTGAGAATCCGCAGATACCCATGGTTTCTTCCCCTCCACTACTTCGATATCGCACTCATAACTCACCACGTTAATTCATGTCTTTTAAAGTCTTTTAAAGCTTTATTATATTAACATCTTAATCCTAGGGTCGGCTCATCCCTGGTGCATCCCTTCAATGAGTCCCGACCACTATTTGTCGCAATACCTCTCTTTTCTCAACATAGCGCAGAGCTGGGATCGCATTGACAAACTTGTATCTCGTTTCTCCATCTTTTTCACTTCTCATTTCATAATTTCTAAAAACTCGTTTCATATATTTCTCAAAATTGCATTTCATAATCTGTCTCAAAAATCTCATTTCCTCATTTTCTCAAAATATCCTTTCGTAAACTTTCTCAAAGTATCATTTCATGAATTTTCTCAAAAATAACATTATACAACTTTCTCGAAAATAACGTTTCACAAATTTTCTCAAAAATATCAATTCGTAAACTTTTTTCAAAAATATCGTTTCACAAACTTTCTCAAAAATATCATTTCGTAAATTTTTTCAAAAATATCGTTTCACAAACTTTCTCAAAAATATCATTTCGTAAACTTTTTTTCAAAATCTCAATTCATAATCTTCCGCAAGGTAACAACATATCTCCGTTAGAATATCAGCCCTCTGGCTTCACATAGATCAACTCTCATCATATCTTACTTCATTAAGCAGCAACAGCATCACTTTCCCCAGCTCTGGCTCATCCACATCAGTATCATCCAATCTTGCTCAACAGCGATCATCAGTCCTCGTCGCAACCTCATGCGTTCCACAACATCTCGAAGTCTTTCTCGAACTTTAGCTCGGATCTCTTTTCTCGATTATTTTTACATTAATTACTTCACTTTCTTTTTCCTCTCAACATAATATCTCTACTCATCATGCATAATAAATTCATCAATCAATAAACAACATACTAGCATTCAGACATCATCACATAAATGCATCACCTAATCTCACGTGGTCTTTGTCTCCTTCACACGAGTGGCCACACAACCATACAATTGCCACTGTGCTATTGACTCAGAACCACTAAGTTTCGACTTTTGAGATGGTCGAAACAGCTTAATATGTTACCTAAATACCACGATGTTTAGGGGAAACTTCTCTCTCACCTCTACCAGCGACAATCCTCAATACGCTCCTTGATTTCCAACGCGACGCTCGTATCCACTCCTCGATCGTTATTGACAACTAAGACATTTCTCTTTTATTAAAATCATTCTCATACGATTATTTTGAAAACAAAACAACATTATCAAAACTTCTCATTCGAAAATAGAATATTCCCTTTTTCTCACTAGTTTGAAATCACTTTGATTTAAATCCATAATCATGATCAAGTAAAAACATTTGTTTAATAATACGTTTAGAAATTTAAAACTTGAAATACTCTTTTCAAACACTTGCTTATTAAAATAAAAACGTAAATAGTTTCTTGACTCCTTTAAAGGCCACATTTATCTTAAGGATTTTCATATACAGAACACCTTTAAATTAAAATCATGCACTTCAATAATCATATGAAAATCTTTCCAAAACAATACTTTTTAAATTAATCAAATCACAGTACTCACTTTATTTCCTTTAAATCGAATTGAATCAAAGAAAATAATACAAGGGGGTTAAGTTGATAACCATTAAAAATATTAACCATTTAAAACATTAAATCACTCTTATTCTTTTCTTAAATTCTTATAATCATTTTCAAACACACATATTTAACATTTCAAGCCACTCACAATCCATACATCACTTTTACACTCATCATGCATGCACATGAAACAAAAATCAAGCATATGCTCCTATGTTCTAAACATGGCCGAATCTCATCACACATAAGACAAGGTTTATATTCAAAATTTTCAAACACTAATGATTACTAACACTTGAACACAACATGCACATAGGAAAAATAACTTTTTAAACACATTATCCTATTTTAAGCATCATACCCAAAATAATCATTAAAGAAAAGGAATATTTTTGCTAGGATTTCAATATACAAACTTCTTTCAAATGAAGCTATATCAATGATTATTTAATTCAATTAGTTTTATCTCTAAATCAACATGTAAAGGAAAATCAATTTATTTCTTTTATCTCTTGACTAAACCGAATGGAGCATAGAGAATTATTTTCAAGTTCTTAAACAAAATTTTAGGCTTTCATGGGTTTAAAATCCATAGATCTTTCAAGAAAATATACATGCAAAGAAAAATGAACCAACTTTGACATTCATGAGGATAAAACCATGAGCTTCATGCCAAAATTTAATAAACTTTCATTTCATTTCTTTAACTTATATTTTCACAATAAAATCAAGTGTCATATCAAGATCTTTATCTTTCAAACCTTTAATGATTTCATGCATGTACTTTAAATCTTTAAATCACATAAATCTCACCATGCATGTAACTCAAATGATGATTAAAAATGATTTTCTATTTTCCCTAGGCTTGGCCGAATGACCTCATGCAAAAAGGCAAGATCTTTAGATTTTATTTTCACATGCAAGGTTAACACTTCTAGACCAAATCATGTTCTTGTCCATGCAAAGCTTTGAAACATCATTTTCCTTTTAAAAACACCAACCGAATCATCATCATCATCTTATACACAAAATCTTGTTTCAAATCCTTTTTGCACTCAAAATCATTTTCAAGCTTGTTATCCTTATTTTCTCTTTAAAATCGTGACATGCATTAAGGAAAAACCAAGACTTTACACTCAAAATCAACATGAAAGACTCAAGCTTCATGCTTTTTCATAGATCATCCATAAATCATCACATGCAAGAGAAGATCAAGGCAAATAAATAAACTTAAGCACAAGTCTTAATCAAAACCGTGACAAAGAAGGGTTTCAAGTTAAAGATCAAAACTTTCAAGCATAAATATTCATGATCAAGGCTTAAGAAGAGCATGCATGTCATTTAAACTTCAAGGTCATAAGAAAATAAACACATGCATCACAAAGTTTTAAGTTCAAACAAAGTTCATTATAAAGTCCTTTACAACACAATATTGAATACACTAAAACTCTCTTAAACAACTACCTTAAATAAAAATCTCAACTTCAAGCTTCGAATCTCTCTCTTCTTCTCCTAGGGTTAGCTACGGCCTCCTCCTCCTTTGAGGTTGATGGGTGATTTTTCTTCTTAGTCTTTGAAGAAGGAAAGGTGTAAAGAAAGAAATCAAGGGTGCTAGGTCAAGAAGTTTTGATTTTCACTCTCCCTCTCCTCTTCTCCTCTCTCGGCCTCACTCTCTTCTGTATGGGTCTCAAGAGCTTTGATGTTGCTCTTGGACCAAGGTGTTTAGAAATGTGAAGGAAATGAAATAGAATGAATCAACTAGCCAACTACACACACACCCACACAGTTTGTAACACCTAGATTATTTTCCCATAATTACCCTTAGGATTAAAAATAGTGACTTAAAAATTTCTTTTTAAAACATTTGATTAGTTTCCTTTCATAAGGAAGCTCGTAATCATATGATTTGCTTATGAAAATTCTCTGTGAAATCGGACGGAGTTTCCTTAGTTTATTGGATTTTCCAAAGTTTTAGTTTAACCTGCACGTTTTTATAAAAACACATTTATATTCGTCAGAGCCTAGCAGGGCCCAAAATAGAGTTCTATTCATATATTACAACCTTTCCAGAAAAATAAGTCTAAATCTCAAGACTTCTAGTTTTCAAATTTAAAATAAAAGAAAATACATCAAATTCTTTCCATAATACAAAGTATATGACCAAAATGGTGGTCTCCCCAAAAATACCCTACACTCCACATGATGGAATGTATTCCTGCTCGGCCAGACTCGTGTATGCTCCTTCGGTACCTGTAAAATATAGCAAGAAGGGTAGCATTACACAGTACTAAGGAAAATAGCTTCTAAGAAGCATAGCTGACAAACTAGGCCCTATCACAATAAAAAAATTATCTATTAACCTAATATTCTTTTTCAGATGATTACATACAAGCTCATTTTCAATAAAATAAGTCCTAAGTCCATACTACCTTCCTAGCAATTCTACATTCAACCTTAAAATTACTTTTCAACTCCACTTACATTAACATTTTCCATATTCCAAATTCCATTCTCATAAATTACCAATTCACGTACATATATCATTATTTTCATAAAGTCTTTTTATTCTCTTTTCTTCCATTAATTTCACATTTCTCTTTCATTTTGTCCCTAGTCACGACCTACTGCGTCCGCACTAATGTGCTGGTCACGACTTACTGCGTCCGGGTATATTTCATTTCATTCTGTCCCTGGTCACGACCTACTGCGTCCGCATTCGCATGACGTCTTACTGCGTCCGGGTATATTTCATTTCATTCTGTCCCTGGTCACGTCCTACTGCGTCCGCATTCGCGTGACGTCTTACTCCGTCCGGGTATATTTCATTTCATTCTGTCCCTGGTCACGACCTACTGCGTCCGCATTCGCGTGACGTCTTACTGCGTCCGGGTATATTTCATTTCATTATGTCCCTGGTCACGTCCTACTGCGTCCGCATTTGCGTGAAGTCTTACTGCGTCCGGGTATATTTCATTTCATTCTGTCCCTGGTCACGTCCTACTGCGTCCGCATTCGCGTGACATGTTACTGCGTCCGGGTATATTTCATTTCATTTTGTCCCTGGTCACGACCTACTGCGTCCGCATTCGCGTGACGTCTTACTGCGTCCAGGTATATTTCATTTCATGGTTTTAACATCATCACCTCTCATGAATATTCAAGCACAAACATCATTTCAATATCACATATTATCAAACAACTATTATTATCACATTTACACTTAACAAATTAAATCAAGCACAACATCCATCAAGTTCCTAGTCACTCAATCACCATTCTCTAACTCATGATTCACTTAATATTAAACATCACTTTCCTTTTATCAAGCCACTTGTCCTTAATCCATTCATTAATTACTCGTTCGTAATTTTCCATCCTTCCCACCTTACTTAGCCCTTTATATATGACTTGCCTACGTTAATTCTTAGTCCATTATTTGCTTCACGAGCTACCCAACCCAGCACAATATGAACATACATCAATGACAAATAACAATCCACAGTTGGTAAACAAAACTATCGACATACTCAGGTATGTCTCAGAGTACTATAAATTAAGTCAACTCCCTATGGTTCTTCAATTCCTACTTAATTAACATATAATCTACACATTTAGTAGCAATTATACCCCAAGGTTCATTTCATGCACTTTAATTATCCTATGGTTTATTCTCTTAATCAATTATCTACACCTAGTCATCATTACAACAACCTAGAATCTATATCCTTAGCAAAGGTAACACAAACCCCTCTTACCTCCTTAAGAGGTGGTGATGAATCTCAAGTCCTAGCCCATTGATCCCTGGTGTTTGAGCTCCCCATCCTTAGCTTCTCTAATCCTTGCTTTTGATGGTGGGGTTTATGTGTTTGACTCTCCCTCTAGTTATGGAGTTTGAAATTCCATGGGGGGTAGAGAGAGAGAGGCATTCGAATTTAGGAGAGAAGGAGGGAAGGTTTGTTGGTCATTTCCTTGCTTGTACTTGAGTGGAAATGGTGAGTAAGTGGGTGTGGTGACTTGATTTTGGGTAGTGAAAACTTGATGATGATTGGTGTTCTTGGGGTGTTTGAGAGGGAAGAGAAAGATGAAGGAGTTTGGGTGGCTCTTGGTGCTTGATCCATGATGGAGGGTGATGGTGGAAAGCATCAAGGAGGGTGGATAATGGTGGGTGTTGATGGTGATAAGTGGTTCTTGGAACCATGAAGAGGGTGGAGAGAGACATGGAGAAGAGGATGAATAGTGCTTTTTTCTTGGCCCCAATAAGAGGAAGATGAAGAATGGATAGGGTGGATGATGATTTTTGTGTTGCTTTTGACCCCCAAATCGTGTTTTCTTGGCTGAGGGGTTGTGGTGGGTGGTGGAGATTCAAAGGCTTCTCCAAGAAGCCAAAACATGTGGCTGAAATTGGCATCAGCTGACCGCGCACGCCTGGGCGCGGGTCTCGCGCGCTTGAGCGCGGCAACAGCACCAACACCAGATCTGGTGCGGTCAGGAAGGAATGGCGCACCAGTTGGTGCGCCTGATGCGGGATTGGTGCGCCAGATGCGGAACTGATGCCCATAGGCCGCGCCTGGGCGCACGGGATGCTGCGCCTGAGCGAAAAAGTTACTGGGTTGGTGCATCTGATGCACCCTGGTGCGCCTGGGCGTACACCAGTAAGTCCAAACTTCGATTCGCCGTAACTTTTTCGTTAACCGTCGGATCGGGTCCAAATTTTGAAACAAGCTTCCTAAGACCCTTATCTTCACATCCAACGGTTGAAATTGGATTTGGAGCAATGGATATTTTATTCCTAATTTTCCCTTTTCGATTGATTTCTAACATCTAAAACGCCGATTTAACCCCCGATTCCGCTTAGATACTCTTGCCCATTGCTACTAATGTCTCCTACACAACCCCTAGTACCTAAAATTACTACTCACCTATCTCCCAAAATTCTTTAAGTAATTAATCTATTCGTTCCCTAACCTTTAAGCCTATTAATTCACTAATTATGCTTGGAATTAAATTAGGGATGTTACAATTCTCCCCCACTTATTGGAATTTCGTCCCCGAAATTCCGTTCAATTCCTTCAAATGGAGAACCATCCCAAACTCAGGGTTTTCTAAGCTACCATACTCATTTAGCTTCGGTTCTACACCCTCACTTGGAATAGGCATGCTAACTGGCTTAATACGCCACCGGACTCATGCATCCGATGAAGAATACAAATCGTGGTTTAGTTTGGTTAGACTAGAAACAAAATGCTCTAAGGTTTTTGAGGTTTACTCCGATGTCGGTCAAACATTGCAAGAGTTCTAATAAAAAGACTGTTAATAACCTTAGGTTTCTAAAATCAAGAGCAATTTCTTCAATAGATTGGAGATGGCTTCTAAGGTCAACTGGGCCTTTCCTAGACATTTTACTTTAAACATCTGGAAAGGGTGCTAATCAAATTGGTTCTTACATTCTAGGCTTGATTGGTCTTGTGCCATTTATAGTCCTCAGATGACATCAATCATTAATAAACGTAAGATTAGGGGTATCAATCTAAATCTCATATCCATTAATGATATGGTCATTGTCAGGTTTACAAATGGCACTATCACTTAATAACTGCTACATTCAAAACAACCCAGAACTATTTCCTTACTCAATCTAAATGGCAACATTAATAGAGATTTAATCACCATCTACCTAGTGATCTACAACTTAGGCACTATTCTTAAGTCCTAAGCAATCACACTCATTGACAAGTAAACAGTTAGCACATACACAACAATCAAAGTTCAAATATGCACACCAACATTTCATATCAGTGCATGATTGCAAACACTAACTTAGCAATCTTTACTTAATTCTAATCCATTCCTGATCTACCTGAATCAGCCCTAGAATTCAGGTCTAAGTCTTTATACACCTCTTAGACAATCTGTACACATTTCAAATGCAATCCAAGAAGAGCTTGAAAATTTTCATGCCATGATAAAAACTTTGATAAAAGCAATCACTTTGCATGAGGGTTAAAATTCAATAGATAAGACCCCATACATTCAAGGTATGTGTACCTTTATGAAAATCAGAATAGCATTCAGGAAATTTTTTTGTGCATTTATGCATTTATAAAATCAAAAGGATATGCCGAAAAACATGTATATGTTCATCTATGTTTATAAATTTTGCTTATTATACAAGGAAGGCATTTGCATATGCATAAGTAAAAGTAGCACATCAACAAACATTGATGTGATGGTGTGTCGATGGAGTCGTTATTTTTTGAAAATCCAATTCCTGTCTTGATGGAAAAACATTTTGATTTGTTTTGCGTAAAATTATTAGGAAAAGATTAAATCAGGAAAATTTATTTTACACTTTAAAACTTTGATATCTTCATGCCAAATAACTTGGATGAAGTTCCAAAAATAAATTTTATAAAGCGAAGCATATCTTTTTGTAAAGGATTTTCTCCATCTAATTTCGGGAGACTTAGGTGAAGGATTATAACCTTTCTCAAGATTAGCAAACTCAATGAGAATGGGAGTATGTGGTTTACGAGAAAGTTTATTTCAATGCTTCTCAAACAATCAAAATAGTCACATTCCCTTTGACTTTGAGTTTGACACTAAGCTTCATTCCGAATTGAGTAAGGTCACATAGAAGGGTTCCTATTTAATCAGCGTTAGGATCAATTAAAAGAATAAATTAGTTCACCGCTTGATTACTTAGGAATCCTTGGTTGACTCACTAGCTTTTCAAAATTTCTCTACACAACTTAGTACTCAATTTGGGAGAATTTGCTGGTTCTATTAGAAAGGTAAAAATTCATTTTTGAATTCAATTTCAAAACATGAAAATTCATTGGGGTTACTATCACACTTGAAAATCAAGTGGTTCCTAATTTTTTTTTGAAATGTTTATGCTTGGGAACCAAGCGATTTGTGGATAGCAACACCGTTCTATAAAGAAGCTTTCAATAGTTTTAAGCACAAAACAGTTTTCAACATGCACAAATCATAATGTAAGAAAACACAAGACAATACATAGCATCACATTCATTAATTTCCAAACATATAGCCTAGCTCTATGCAATCACCTAGGATTTTAAGCACCTAATGCCTAAACTTAGGACTATTACTATGTACTATCTTAGGGTTTCTTATACTCAATAATAGCACTCCATCATAGCTAACTAGGATTCCTAACTAGCTACTTCTCTTATCTTAAGACAAGACAATACTTCCTACACTTCCGTTGCGCAACCCTGATTCTAAAATGTTTACGCATACGGGAACCTATGATAAAGACCTCTAATCCTCCTAAATTTGGGATCTCACTAAATTCCCAAAATACTCGCCAAAACTTAAGGACAGGATGGTGATATCTCCCAATAGATGTACACTTAAGGTGATCAGGCTCAATCATACACCATATTGATGATAAGACCATTCTCGTCTCACTTAAGTTTGAATTTCCTCAACCTATTGGTTTCAAAATGTTGAAATCTTGTTTGGTGCATCACATTTAGAATTGGCTTGCTTGGCGCGAAACTAAAGATCGCTTCCTCCCGGTGGGGTAGCAATCTAGTGCTCTTGCCCGTTGGGGTATTGCTTTCCTTAGTCTCGTCATTCATCCACTTCTAAATATGACTCATTGATTTTCCACAAGATTTTCAGGTTTTGCATCGTAATTTTAACATACTTAAATGAACTTAGAAAAGATTTTCAAATGTTTACCATGCTTCTCGAAAGAAATCGTCAGATGCTAAACGCACCCCTAAAATGGCTTAGTCTAGCCTAGGAAAATCTAGAGTACTTACCACACTAGACTTCGTAACTATTTCTATTACCATGCTAGTAATGACACTCACTAAATCAGAAAGCAGTTCTATTTCTATTTCAAGTTACTCGCTTGATGAGTAACTACATGAGTAATGAGTTACTCCCTTCGAGCCGAGGAAAAACTGCTCTGATACCATAAATGTAACACCTAGATTATTTTCCCATAAATACCCTTAGGATTAAAATAGTGACTTAAAAATTTCTTTTTAAAACATTTGATTAGTTTCCTTTCATAAGGAAGCTCGTAATCATATGATTTGCTTATGAAAATTCTCCGTGAAATCGGACGGAGTTTCCTTAGTTTATTGGATTTTCCAAAGTTTTAGTTTAACCTGCACATTTTTAGAAAAACACATTTATATTCGTCAGAGGCCAGCAGGGCCCAAAATAGAGTTCTGTTCATATATTACAACCTTTCCAGAAAAATAAGTCTAAATCTCAAGACTTCTAGTTTTCAAATTTAAAATAAAAGAAAATACATCAAATGCTTTCCATAATACAAAGTATATGACCAAAATAGTGGTCTCCCAAAAAATACCCTACACTCCACATGATGGAATGTATTCCTGCTCGGCCAGACTCGTGTATGCTCCTTCGGTACCTGTAAAATATAGCAAGAAGGGTAGCATTACACAGTACTAAGGAAAATAGCTTCTAAGAAGCATAGCTGACAATCTAGGCCCTATCACAATAAAAAAATTATCTATTAACCTAATATTCTTTTTCAGATGATTACATACAAGCTCATTTTCAATAAAATAAGTCCTAAGTCCATACTACCTTCCTAGCAATTCTACATTCAACCTTAAAATTACTTTTCAACTCCACTTACATTAACATTTTCCATATTCCAAATTCCATTCTCATAAATTACCAATTCACGTACATATATCATTATTTTCATAAAGTCTTTTTATTCTCTTTTCTTCCATTAATTTCACATTTCTCTTTCATTTTGTCCCTGGTCACGACCTACTGCGTCCGCACTAATGTGCTGGTCACGACATACTGCGTCCGGGTATATTTCATTTCATTCTGTCCCTGGTCACGACCTACTGCGTCCGCATTCGTGTGACGTCTTACTGCGTCCGGGTATATTTCATTTCATTCTGTCCCTGGTCACGTCCTACTGCGTCCGCATTCGCGTGACGTCTTACTGCGTCCGAGTATATTTCATTTCATTCTGTCCCTGGTCACGTCCTACTGTGCCCGCATTAGCGTGACGTCTTACTGCGTCCGGGTATATTTCATTTCATTCTGTCCCTGGTCACGTCCTACTGCGTCCGCATTCGCGTGACGTCTTACTGCGTCCGGGTATATTTCATTTCATTCTGTCCCTGGTCACGTCCTACTGCGTCCGCATTCGCGTGACGTCTTCTTGCGTCCGGGTATATTTCATTTCATTCTGTCCCAGGTCACAACCTACTGCGTCCGCATTCGCGTGACGTCTTACTGCGTCCGGTATATTTCATTTCATTCTGTCCCTAGTCACGTCCTACTGCGCCCGCATTCGCGTGACGTCTTACTGCGTCCGGGTATATTTCATTTCATTCTGTCCTTGGTCACGTCCTACTGCGCCCGCATTAGCGTGACGTCTTACTGCGTCCGGGTATATTTCATTTCATTCTGTCCCTGGTCACAACCTACTGCGTCCGCATTCGCGTGACGTCTTACTGCGTCCGGGTATATTTCATTTCATTCTGTCCCTGGTCACAACCTACTGCGTCCGCATTCGCGTGACGTCTTACTGCGTCCGGGTATATTTCATTTCATTCTGTCCCTGGTCACAACCTACTGCGTCCGCATTCGCGTGACGTCTTACTGCGTCCGGGTATATTTCATTTCACTCTGTCCATGGTCACGTCCTACTGCGTCCGCATTCGCGTGACGTCTTACTGCGTCCGGGTATATTTCATTTCATTCTGTCCCTGGTCACGTCCTACTGCGCCCGCATTAGCGTGACGTCTTTCTGCGTCCGGGTATATTTCATTTCATTCTGTCCCTGGTCACGTCCTACTGCGTCCGCATTCGCGTGACGTCTTACTGCGTCCGGGTATATTTCATTTCATTCTGTCCCTGGTCACAACCTACTGCGTCCGCATTCGCGTGACGTCTTACTGCGTCCGGGTATATTTCATTTCATTCTGTCCATGGTCACGTCCTACTGCGTCCGCATTCGCTTGACGTCTTACTGCGTCCGGGTATATTGCATTTCATTCTGTCCCTGGTCACGACCTACTCCGTCCGCATTCGCGTGACGTGTTACTGTGTCCGGGTATATTTCATTTCATTCTGTCTCTGGTCACGACCTACTGCGTCCGCATTCGCGTGACGTCTTACTGTGTCTGGGTATATTTCATTTCATGGTTTTAACATCATCACCTCTCGTGAATATTCAAGCACAAACAACATTTCAATATCACATATTATCATACAACTGTTATTATCACATTTACACTTAACAAATTAAATCAAGCACAACATCCATCAAGTTCCTAGTCACTCAATCACCATTCTCTAACTCATGATTCACTTAATATTAAACATCACTTTCCTTTTATCAAGCCACTTGTCCTTAATCCATTCATTAATTACTCGTTCGTAATTTTCCATCCTTCCCACCTTACTTAGCCCTTTATATATGACTTGCCTACGTTAATTCTTAGTCCATTATTTGCTTCACGAGCTACCAAACCCAGCACAATATGAACATACATCAATGACAAATAACAATCCACAGTTGGTAAACAAAACTGTTGACATACTTATGTATGTCTCAGAGTACTATAAATTAAGTCAACTCCCTAGGCTTCTTCAATTCCTACTTAATTAACATATAATCTACACATTTAGTAGCAATTATACCCCAAGGTTCATTTCTTGCACTTTAATTATCCTATGGTTTATTCTCTTAATCAATTATCTACACCTAGTCATCATTACAACAACCTAGAATCTAAATCCTTAGCAAAGGTAACACAAACCCCTCTTACCTCCTTAAGAGGTGGTGATGAATCTCAAGTCCTAGCCCATTGATACCTGGTGTTTGAGCTCCCCATCCTTAGCTTCTCTAATCCTTGATTTTGATGGTGGGGTTTATGTGTTTGATTCTCCCTCTAGTTATGGAGTTTGAAATTCCATGGGGGGTAGAGAGAGAGAGGCATTCGAATTTATGAGAGAAGGAGGGAAGGTTTGTTGGTCATTTCCTTGCTTGTACTTGAGTGGAAATGGTGAGTAAGTGGGTGTGATGACTTGATTTTGGGTAGTGAAAACTTGATGATGATTGGTGTTCTTGGGGTGTTTGAGAGGGAAGAGAAAGATGAAGGAGTTTGGGTGGCTCTTGGTGCTTGATCCATGATGGAGGGTGATGGTGGAAAGCATCAAGGAGGATGGATGATGGTGGGTGTTGATGGTGATAAGTGGTTCTTGGAACCATGAAGAGGGTGGAGAGAGACATGGAGAAGAGGATGAATAGTGCTTTGTTCTTGGCCCCAATAAGAGGAAGATGAAGAATGGATAGGGTGGATGATGATTTTTGTGTTGCTTTTGACCCCCAAATCATGTTTTCTTGGCTGAGGGGTTGGGGTGGGTGGTGGAGATTCAAAGGCTTCTCCAAGAAGCCAAAACGTGTGGCTGAAATTGGCATCAGCTGACCGCGCGCGCTTGGGCGCAGGTCTCGCGCCCTTGAGCGCGACAACAGCACCAGCACCAGATCTGGTGCGGTCAGGAAGGAATGGCGCACCAACTGGTGCGCCTGATGCGGGATTGGTGCGCCAGATGCGGAACTGATGCGCACGGGGCGCGCCTGGGTGCACGGGATGCTGCGCCTGAGCGAAAAAGGTACTGGGTTGGTGCATCTGATGCACCCTGGGGCGGCTGGGCGTGCACCGGTGCGCCTGGGCGTGCACCAGTAAGTCCAAACTTCGATTCGCCGTAACTTCGTTAACCGTCGGATCGGGTTCAAATTTTGAAAAAAGCTTCCTAATACCCTTATCTTCACATCCAACAGTGGAAATTGGATTTGGAGCTATGGATATTTTATTCCTAATTTTCCCTTTTCGGTTGATTTCTAACATCTAAAACGCCGATTTAACCCCCGATTCCGCTTAGATACTCTTGCCCATTGCTACTAATGTCTCCTACACAACCCCTAGTACCTAAAATTACTACTCACCTATCTCCCAAAATTCTTTAAGTAATTAATCTATTCGTTCCCTAACCTTTAAGCCTATTAATTCACTAATTATGCTTGGAATTAAATTAGGGATGTTACACAGTTTATATAGACAAGGGCCAAGGCATGGGATTTTCCTCTTCTAACCTCGGTCCATGGTGCAAGCTCAAGGGCAATTCGGTCCAACCTATTTGTTGCATGGGAAGGGTCTTATCATGGTGAAACAAGGTAGAGTGATTTAAGGGAAAAGGTCATCTCATGCATCATGACACTCACCACCCTACATTTCCTACCAATTTCCATTTAAATTCTCATTTTCTTAATACTTAAGAAAATAAACTCTAATTTGGTCCTCTTGGGTCTATGCTTGGCCGAACACACACACATAGGAGGGAATAAAATTTCCTTTCATTTTGATTGAAAGAAAACAAGTTCAAGTAAACCAAATTAAATCATGGAATCAATGCATACACAATCAAACACAGTTACAATACTTTAGGGCATTATATTTCTTAGTAGAGCATGCATCATACACACATTCACATTCACACCAAGTCATGCACTCATTCATCTCAAATTTGCTATTTAAATTAGCATGCAATTTATTTTACTCTTAGGATAAGGAAATACAAATGTTCACAAACTCAAAAATTCCAAGGATACATTAATAAACTGCACCATTTGGTTATAGATATGATCTTCACTTTATTTTATAAAACCATATTTTCACATAAATCAAAGATCTTCAAAAGGACTAATTTATTTGAAGCCTCAAATCATCTTCCCTACTCAATACTTTCAAAAATCGTCCTTTAAATACTCCAAAATAAATTTTTTCAAATCAACCCATAAAATTATAAAAATTACATATTTAAATTCTACTTTTCGACGCGATCGTTTTCATATATAGATCATAATTTTCCGAGTTACGGTTGAAAAGATATGCACTTTCAAAGTAATCAAATTCATTTTGGTCATGAAAGAAAATTCATTTCTTCAAGAAATCTCAAATGACAAAGTCATAACTTAGATTTCATTAATTCAAACTCAAATAAAAAAAATCACTTGCTTCAAATTCATAAAACATTCCTCTAAAAATCCTTCTTAAATCCTCAAAATTCTCTTTGAATAAAACCTCATTGATTTATTTAGGTTCGGGAAAATGCGGAATGTCAGAAATCCAGGTTCTATGAATTGAAGAACCCTTCTACGGGGAGAATGTGAAGGTTCATAGAACTAGTGGGCGTGAGTAGATAGTGATTTGATTGTGTTTATGAAACAATCACGGGAATTACTATAGGGGACTTTGATCACCCCACCAGAAACTAGTATGAAGAACCCTCCTTCGGGGAGAATGTGAAGTACTGGTTGCATTGGTGATTGGACCGGTGCACACTATAGTAATTCTATCGGTCACTTCCCTACTTCGTGGCTACGGTGGGTGGTCCTCCCCTGTACGAAGGACGCGATACGAGAATTACAGTGGAGCTTACATTGTATGAGGAACCCTCATACGGGGAGAATGTGAAGTATACAATGTAAGCAAAGGTAGAAGGACATTTACTCCTAGTCGGTCTTTCTTAAAGTGTGGAGGGGATGTGAGGCAAAAGTTATAAAGTGTACATTGTATGAGGAACCCTCCTACGGGGAGAATGTGAAATACAATGTAGATAAAGTGTTATTATAAAGGAAATGGAGAAAAGTCCATGCATTGATATATATGTAGAGGTTTAGTTCACTGAATCCAATGAAAGTGTTAAAGTGTATAAAGTGTATAAAGTAAAAGGAAAAGTGTAACATTGGATTCAGGGATTAAATCACAAAAGTATAAAGTTGCATTGCATGATCATATGTTTGAGCATAATAGCATTACAAAGTATAGGTATAGTATAATGGAATAAAATCAATGAAAGTGTGAAATTGATGTTATGTGTATGGGTACATTTAGTTATGTTTTATTATTGTCATTTTAAATGTTTTCCTTAATTTATATTCAAATTACTCACCCCTTAAGTTGACCATTTTAGGTACCATGGAGAAGGAACGTCTTATGAGCAATGCCGGGAATAGTCCGCTCTCTTTTAATAGAGAGTATAGTAGTGATAGTGACTCGAGTGTCGCATCACAGTTGCAACCAGTCTTGGACTCTATAATGTAAAATGTTTTTATTAATCAAAATTGTATTTAAATAATAAATGTATACTTTGCTTTAAATATATTCTCATTTTGTTAAAAGGAACTTTATATGGATTTTTAATTTATGGAATGTTAAAGTGGTTGTGAAGGATATAAAGATATCCTCTTTTTAAATGAGCCCTAATGTATATCACAACCACAAGAATGTAATTATAAGTGTGTTTATATAAACTGTTCTGGACATGACAAGTATAATTTAACTCTGGAAAAGTCCATATTTTAAACGAGACTCCGCCAAATTTTTTATAAAACCCCAAGTCTTTTCTTATTAAATCACCAACCTAAAGTAATATATTTTAAGTTAAAAAGGTAGGATGTTACAGTCCTCACTGTCGTAATATAGTACTGTCGATTCATAGTTGGCAATGTGATTGGTGGGGTTGGTGGTGCCAGTGTATCTTTGGATATTAGACTGCCAAGGATACTGCTGGGGCGTGCGGAAGGCCATAATCTCATCTGAGAAGGGGTGTCCTGGGTGGGGAGGAGGTATCATTAGCTGTTGCTCGGGGAGAATGGCAGAGTTCAGGAAGGTGTTCTGAAAACCTGTTGACAACCTCTGCGGTGGAGGCATGGAGGGATTAATCGGTGGAGGTGGAGGGAGATCTCTTCCCTGTCCCTCCACCAGCGTTGGACTCCCCTGTAGGTTAGTTCGTGCTATATGTGCCATGGTGGTTTGTTGCAGACTTTCTATGATGTGACTTTGACGTTCGATCATGGTTGTCTGGCGCTTTAGCGCTTCCATGATTTCGTAGTAACTTTCACTGATCCCACAGATAGTCGAGAGTGACTCCCTGATCTCTCTATCCTCATACCTCCTTGTGAAGTCCTGATCCTTAGGTCGGAAATTCGCGGCTCTCCCTGAGATTGGATTCTCCGGCCTGGGGCTCTTACTGGTCTTTGTCCTGACGCTCCTCCAGCGGCTAAGGAGTGAGCCGGCAGAGAACCGGTCCTTCTCCCCTCGTTACTGGGGAAATGAACTCTAGTCCAGACTGGTGGCCTTCGAGGTGGCATCTTAGAGGTAGCGGTATCGTCCTCAGAGGCTGTCAGTCCCTCCACAAATTGCTGTGAGGGGCGGCCCTCTTGTCTGCTAGTGGGTGGATTTTGTCCCCCCATGACGTTATCTGAAGGAGGTGGGGGGGAGCACCGGTGGTCTCAGGACAGTGAGGAGGATCCTCTGGGCTTCTGCGATCCCGCCTCTTACGTCCAGCGCGGCCACGAGAGGGGCTGCTAAGACTTTCGTTAGATTCATGTTGTTGCCAGCCATTATGCCGAAAAAAGAAAGGACGGATGGACAAAATCCTGGGTTTTTTGGATTTTAATGTGGGAGGGAATCAAAATTCATCGTTTCCATAGATGGCGCCAATGTAGTGGATATGAAAAATGGATAAATGTTCCTGTTTGTTAGATCTAAAGACCAATGACTGGTGGCCTCAGATCTAGGTGAAACCAGGATTTGATGTATGACTGTAGTGGAATATTTCTGAGTATTCAGTTGGAATACCCAGGTTCTCCCTCCGTCAATAGCTAGTGTGTGCAAAGTGTTAACATAGGGATGAGAAGTACGTTCGTGACCCTTGGGCATAATGATGCCTTTTATAAGGGCGTCCGTGTGGGTATGGGCCTGTATGGAGGAGACCCTTTTAGGGGCCCACACGCTGATGTCAGGTTCAGAGAATGTCAGCAGGAGTCATGGATGGTGGCGCACTTGTGAAAAAGTATTGCGCACTATGTGTTTAAATCTTAGATCGCGGTGGCACACTTGGAAAAGTGTTACCCACCATATTCTTCAATCTTGGACAAGCCAGCGTGTCCCATCTCATGTCTAACCCATTTTTAGGGATGTTGGGTGCCAAGCATGCGACCTGTGCGGCGTCCCGAGGCCGAACAAATGCTTACCCATCCCTGGTTGGGCTACCCAGAACATGCCAAGAATGCTTTGAGCATGTAATCGGTTTAGTGACTACGAGGAAGAGAGAGATCCGAGCTTGTCGCATAGGTCGGCTTGATGGTAGGCCTCCGTTTGTCGTATAGAGATCGGGTTAACTTGTTCAGTTTCGACCTGTATCGAGACCGAGTGTAAAAAAAGGGAAGTATATTGCATGTCGGCTTGTTTAGGGCTCGTCAGACTCCAATCAAGGATGATGTTTTTGGATATTGGTTAACCCTACAATTAACGTACCGGAAATCTAAAAAAGGGAAGTATATTGAAAAATAAAAAAAGTTAATCAAGTATAGGACTAATTTAAAATATTATTATTACTTATATATCTTATTTAAAACAATATCGTAATTTGCGGTATTTATTTAAAATTATTTTTTTATAACCACGTATTTTAAATGTATTTTTTTTGTATACTCTATTTTTAATGTCTTAATTGCACTTCTTATCTTTCAATCTTATCAATATGATGAATTTAGTTTTCTTCTTTTAATTTGAAAATCTAATTTTTCATTTGTAAATTTGTGATCAATTTCGTCCTTTTATTAAAATTGGTTTAGATTACTCCTTCGAAACACAGAAATGAACAAATATATAATATATATTTTCAACTGAAAAATTCAAAACTTTTTTAACTGAATTGCATAATTTTATTTATATTTTAATAACTAAATTGAATTAGTCGGATTTACATTTGCAAAAAATTTTCGGTAAATACCTTTCACGATATCCCGCGTCTCTATCATGCCATCTTTCTGCAAATACCTTTCAACCTCCCGACACACATCCTTTTCATACTCAGCAAGTTCTTTCCAGTCTGATGAGTATGAAGCAATCGATCGGTTAAAGAAGCTGGCACTCCATTGGAGAGGAAATCGGGGA
Organism: Crotalaria pallida; assembly: GCA_037953625.1. NCBI lineage: Eukaryota > Viridiplantae > Streptophyta > Magnoliopsida > Fabales > Fabaceae > Crotalaria > Crotalaria pallida. The sequence goes on from CM075651.1 coordinate 58,357,423, forward strand.
AGTGGTCGTCTTTCCCCCGGCCGAGTGAACCAGCAGACACCATTACCAGTAAAATTATACTTAAATAAAAAAGGTTTAAAGCCCTTCCAAGATTCAGAGTATTTTGTGAAAAGAGCGTATCCCCTACGAGATTTCAGAGAAACCCAGGGTTTCTTTGCCGAACCTTTCTCGAAGGAATTGCACTGAGGAGCAAAAAGGTGAAAAAAGATATTAAGGTTCCAACTCCAATTCATTGTCGAGCAGACTTGTTCAAAGGCTTTTACAAACGCCCAAGCATTCGGATGTAGTTGAGAAGGAGCCACTCTTAAGAAATTCAAAACGCCCATCTCAAAATCGGTAAAAGGCATTCTTATCCCAAGCCGAGTAATCACTTCTTCATAAAAATAGAAAGCTGTAATACCATCCAGAATTTTGGTACAAACTCTCTCGTTCTCACCCACTGGAGTAATGGAATACAAACTCCCAGTATTTTCTCCTGGACACGGCAAAATTATAGCTCGAGTTTGATCTAGTGATCGTTGTGTTGTAAGCTCAGATTGTGTACCAAGAACCTCTCGGTCCACCCAATCATACTCAGCCCAATCTGTCGGAAGTGGGTAGAGATCAGGATTAGTAACACACTTCCTCTTCATACCTGAGGAAAAGGGGGCACACTTGGAGTCAGAACCACAAAAACTTGATTATGTCTGATCAAATACTTACGGTCGGTTGGGAAACACCTCCCTTTCTGGGCAGAATTTCCCCAAACCAATTGAAATGTCTAATACCTCTATGCTGCCTCCTTAACGTCCGCTGTTCTACTCTCTCGGCGATCCTATAGTGAATCACACCCTGTCTGAACTCTCTCAAAGTCTGAGGGAAATGCATGGATATTGGTTTAACACAAATTTCTGGGTTCCCTCCTTTATATGTTCTTGGCACATCAGAGTTTACGGATTCCTCACTCATGGTAAATGACGCTCCAATACCAACCCTAAGAAGTTAAGTGCAGAAAAGTATAAAGCAAACCTAAGAAATACTACAACGATCACTCAATAAGTGGTAAAGCGGATAAAGAATTGCGAAGGGCAAGTGGGGGATCACAGCAACACCAACAACAGCAACGATTTGGGGTTTTCACTAAACCCAGAAAACAAACCCCAGAACAATCTCAACCCATAAAAACGAACAACACCCGCAAAACCCAGAAAAACAAAAAGCACCCACAAAACCCAGAAAAGTGGACAAACTCAATAAACCCAGAAAAATAAATAAACCCAAAAATGGAGAACCCAAGAATGATCTTTTCAAAAAGAAGGGCTGGTAAAAATACTTGAAAAACAAAATCCTACATATACAAACACAGTAAGAAAGCAGAAGCAATCGCATGCAAGACATCACAGAAGGAAGAACATGCAAGACAGCATTCAGAGAAGAAAAAAAAAGAAATTAATCAGAAAAAGAAAGAGTACGGTACCTGCTAGCCAAGTATTATCAAGTGACAAGAAAAATACGAAATCAACACCGAGAAGCGCACTCAGTATGGTGAAGAGAATCGAAGCAGTGAATAAGAACGTCCTTGGAAGTTTCTGGCTTTGTTTGACAAAGATTTCAGAGAAATGAAGAAACAAGAAGAAAGAGAGTTTGAAAAATGCTTGAAGAAATGAGTAAGTGAGAAAACCGCCCTTTGATATTCTTTCTAAAACTTCCCTCCACTATCTCAAAAGGTTTGGGCCTAAGGCGGAAAAAGCCCGTTTAGCGTTGAAAATGGAGTACGTGGCACCTCTGATGGATTTGAAATCATAACGTTACATTTTCCAATAAAGTTAAGGACACGTGTAAGCATAGGGAGAAGCGGAAGGTCACTCTGGGGTCAATCAAACGACAGCCTTGATCAAAGTGCAAAAATGCTCGGACCTCTCTTTCAATCATCAAAAGTTCAGTCGGAAAAAGATCCGTTCGTCTCAGAAGCTCGGCAGGGCTCAAATCACCCAACCGAGCTTGGGGGGCTTATGTAGTGGACTTGTAGTAAACCGAGCGTTGACCGACCGAAGCCTCGTTGCTACGATTGGTATGATACTACAACAGGGTAAACGGTTGGACACTTACACCGAGCAAACTGGGTTGTTACGTGTAGGGTACGCACTGATGAGGTTACCACCGAGCACATGACTCTCAATCTGATCCTTATCATTTACAGCCTCATCTAGCCGTAACTACTCCTAGATTCCCATGACTCTTGGTTAGATAAAACAGCATTGGATAGAGTTTATCACTTACAGGGTTTATGGATATTACCGTATCATATCCTATACAAATCCTAGTTGAATTCTTCCTCTTTAGAAGCCTTATCAAGACGGCCCACAGTACACAGGTAATCCCCTATAAGAACCACCAGGCTATAGGGGCTAAGGTACATCTTCTCATCCCTAAGTTGACACTAGCACACACATTGTTGACTAGGGAGAACCTGATTATCCCAACTGGATATTCAGAAATCCTAAAGAGTCCTACATTAACATCTTGGCTGAGATCATTCTTCAAGGCTCTTCCATAGCTTTGATCTGAGAAACTACCAGTTGTGAATCGTTGAAAACTGACACTTGCTCTGATCCGAACTCATGAACCATCTTGAGGCCTGCAAGAACTGCCTCGTATTCTTCTTGATTGTTCGATGTTTGAAATTATTCCATGCACAATCCCTCGGGGTTCTCAATGATGACTCCAGCCCCTGCGCCTTTTCTATTACTTGATTCGTCCATATAAACTGACCAAAGATTTTGAGAGTTGTCGGAAGGGATATCTGTGAACTCAGTAACAAAATAAGCAAGCGCTTGAGATTTCATTGCCTTCCTTGGTTCGTAGGTAATGTCGAATTCAGAAAGTTCGATAGACCATGAGACCATTCTTCCAGCTAGGTCGAGTTTGTGAAGAACTTGTCTGAGAGGTTGAGCGGTTCTTACCAATATTCTATGTGCCTGAAAATACTGTCTCAATCTCCGAGCTGACGTGACCAAACAATATGCAAGTTTCTCCAGCTTCTGATACCTCAATTCTGATCCTTGAAGTGCTCGGCTAACGAAATATATAGGAGCTTCAGTACCTGAATTATCTCGTACCAAAACTGAACTGACCGCCGCTTCGGCCACTGACATGTATAGAATGAGGTTCTTACAAGGAAGAGGGCTGTGGAGGACCAGTGGGCTGGAAAGATACTCTTTTAACTGAATAAAAGCATGCTCACATTGCTCATCCCAAAGGAAATCCTTGTTCTTCCTAAGGAGCTGGTACCACGGCAAGGCTTTCCGAGCGGCTTGGGACAAGAACTTGGAGAGTGCCGCCACTCGGCCCGTGAGTTGTTGAACTTCTTTAAGATTAGCTGGGCTCCTCATGTCAAGGATTGCTTTGCATTTATCAGGATTGGCCTCAATTCCTCTCTCGGTTAACATAAAACCGAGGAAAGAACCGGCTGGGACTCCGAATACACACTTCTCCGGATTCAACCTCATGGAGTATTTTCTCACTCGGTCAAGTATTATTGTGAGGTCCTTGGCATGATTTTCTTGCTGTCTACTTTTTGGAATGATGTCATCTATGTACACCTCCATGTTCGAGCCGATCATACCTTGAAAAATCTTGTTCATCATCCTCTGATAAGTAGCTCCCGCATTTTTCAACCCAAAGGGCATAACGTTGTAAAAGTAAGTTGTCCTATCGGTGATAAATGCAGTTTTGTCCTGGTCGGCAGGGAACATTGGAATCTGGTTGTAACCAGAGTAAGCATCCATAAATGATAAGAGTTTGTAACCAGCTGAACTGTCGACGAGTTTGTCAATAACAGGGAGTGGGTATTGATCTTTAGGACAAACTTTGTTCAAGTCTGTGTAGTCAACACACATTCTCCATTTTCCATTGGGCTTTTTGACCAAGACGGTTTTAGCTAACCAGTCTGTATAGTCAATCTCCCTAATGAAACCCGCTCAGATTAGTTTAGCGACTTTTTCCTCAATTGCTACGGCCTTTTCCGCACTAACTTTCCTTTTACGCTGTGCCACTGGTTTCGACCCCGGAATGATGCTTAACTTGTGACAAATAAAATTGGGGTCGATTCCTGGCATATCGGCTGATGTCCAAGCGAACAAATCTTTATTGGCGATTAATAGTGCGGCCAATTCTTCTTTAACGCATGCGGGCAAATCAGAACCAATTTTCACTTGCCTGAGGGGGTCGTCAGATAGTGTCAAGAACTCCCATTGTCCCTTTGGGGTCAGTCTATTTCTGTCGGATTGGTCTCGCATATCTAGGTCCGCCAGGTTAACATTTCCCTTACCCAAAGAAACTCTTTCCAGATTGCTCGGATCCTTTCTTTTCACCTTCCCCAGGCTGGCATTGTAACATTTTCTTGCTGCATCCTGTTCGGCTTTGACCGTTACCACTCTGTCATCAGTTCTGACGAACTTCATAGCCAAATGAACTATAGATACAACTGCCCCAAATGCTTGCAAAGAGGTTCTCCCCAGTATGGCATTATATGCTGCTGGACAATCAACCACCAAAAACTTGACTATCTCGATTCTAGTCGAAGGTTGTTGTCCGAGAGTTACAGGAAGTTGGATGTAGCCCTTTGGCTCAACGGTGTCTCCAGTAAAACCAATTAGTTCTCCCTCAAAGGGGGTGAGATTACACTCCCTGAGTTTTAAAGCTTTGAATAATGGGAAGAACATTATATCCGCCGAACTACCTTGATCAATAAAAACTCGTTTTACCTCGTAATTGCCAATCAGAGCAGTTATCACCATGGGGTCATTATGGCCCGGAAGGATTCCATCCAAATCTTCGTCGTCAAAAATGATGGGAATGTTTTTTGTTGATCTTTTGGCAATCGGTTTCTGGCTAACTGCCAAGATTTGGTTGATGTACTTCTTCCTGTCAGCTTTTTTCTCCCCTCCTCCAGCAAAACCTCCTGCAATAGTGTTGACCAAGAATTCATTTTTGCTAGCGTTTGCGTCAGGTACTGGAGCGGATTCGGTTTTCTGTCTTCCTGCGTTTCTATCATCTGGTGACCTACTTCTCTAGCGTTTAGATTTTACTGGGAATTGAGATTTGTTTCTGCTTCTTCGGCCAGCTGCATCTCTGATGTATTGCTGTAACTTGCCATCTCTGATCATCTCCTTGATCAGATCTCGCAGCTAGATGCATTCGTCGGTGGTATGGCCATAACCCCTGTGGAAGTCACAGTATTTCGACTTATCACGCTGTGCGCCCTTTCGTAAAGACGGCGGTCTTTGGGCAGAGCGTAAGTCAGTCTGCATAGTTTCCCTCAAAATCTGACTCCTCGAAACTGTTAGAGGAGTGTAATCTTGAAACTTATTCCTTGGGGGAACCCGTCGGTCCCGATCATTCCTATCTCTGTCTTGTTTCCCACCAAAACGTTCGTCACGTTTTTGTTTGTTCTGTCCTTGGGGATCGGCTCGTTGTCTATCTTCTCTGAACTTCTGTCCCTTGTGAAATTCTTCCAAGTTGATGAATTTATTTGACCGTTGTCTCAACTCGGCCATATCCCTTCGAGGTTTACCAATCAGAGATTTTCTGAAATCCCCAGACTGCAAACCTTGTGTGAATAGTAGCACTGCTACTCCTGGCTCTAACCGTGGAACGGAAATTGCTTCCGCGTGGAAGCGTGATAAGTAATCTTTCAGTGGTTCATCCGGCCTTTGTGTAACAGATGCCAAGGTATGGTCGGATTTGGGTTGAATGCAGCTAGCAGTATATCTGTTAAGAAATACACGCTTCATCTCCTTCCAGGAATTAATGGAGTTAGGAGGGAGGGAAGAATACCACCTTAGAACCGAGGGTTCGAGTGTCATAGAAAATGCTCGGCATTTCATTTGTTCACCGCCCCCATAATAATTCATTGCCCCTTCATAAGACACAATATGGTCCACTGGGTCAGTTAGACCGTTATAATGTGGCAAATTAGAGGGGCCCAAGTATCCTTGAGGGGTTTCAAATGCCATTATATATTGAGTGAAAGGATGACCAGGTTGGAAACCGACCTGATCTTGATTTGTGGAGGGGTTAACATGAAAATTTGGTGGGGGAAGCTGCATTATCGGGGCTGGTTGTGGGTCCATGGTTGGTTGGTTTTGTGGTGGAATAGAGGTTGATTGATTTTGGGAAATCCTCGCCATAGCTTGTTGTTGAAGGTCGGCAATAGCACGTCCTTGTTGTTCGATTAAAGTGGTCTGCCTATTAAGAATATTGATCATCTCTTGCTCCCGAGCCCGAGCGGAGGCAGTAGTTGCATAGGATCTGCTGATGGAATGGCTATGACGAGAGTTTCCCGGAGCAGATCTACATGGATTCAGTCTGGTTCTAGGTGTTGTACTTATATGATCAGGGTTATGTGGGATAGGAGGGGTACGTTGGGTGTTTCGCCCATGGTGTGCTCGGGTTCCAGTTGTTCTAGAAGTGTTTCGTGTGGTAGGGGTTGTGCTACTTGAATCACCATGGGTAGAGGGATGTGGTGTTGGAGGAGGTGGTGGCGGTGGTGGAGGCTGTATGGTACGTAAAACCTGAAGGGGTTGGGGATTGCTCCCAGCCCTAGGATGGGAAGATTGTGGTGTTTGGGGGTGTACAGCATGAGCTCCACTACGATTTTGGCTTTGGTTTGGCGGTGGTTGGCCTTGCGAGTGGTTTTGTGGTTGGGGGTTATTCCCTGGCCCAGAATGAGATCTTCGTGGTGGTTGCCCATTATTTCCACAATTATGGTTAAGGACATCACCCAGATCGCCCGCAGAGTGAGGCTGTGGCTCATTATTATTAGCATTCCTGGGCCTGCCACGGGTGCGGGCGATGCGTTCACGGAGATCACCGACCTGACTTCTGGTAGTGACCATGGTGGTGGTGGGAATGATATGTTATTCAGTCCCCACAGACGGCGCCAATGTAGTGTCCTTAACCAAGATCAACCTTAAAGCTATGGAAGAGCCTTGAAGAATGATCTCAGCCAAGATGTTAATGTAGGACTCTTTAGGATTTCTGAATATCCAGTTGGGATAATCAGGTTCTCCCTAGTCAACAATGTGTGTGCTAGTGTCAACTTAGGGATGAGAAGACGTACCTTAACCCCTATAGCCTGGTGGTTCTTATAGGGGATTACCTGTGTACTGTGGGCCGTCTTGATAAGGCTTCTAAAGAGGAAGAATTCAACTAGGATTTGTATAGGATATGATAAGATAATATCCATAAACCCTGTAAGTGATAAACTCTATCCAATGCTGTTTTATCTAACCAAGAGTCATGGGAATCTAGGAGTAGTTACGGCTAGATGAGGCTGTAAACGATAAGGATCAGATTGAGAGTCATGTGCTCGGTGGTAACCTCATCAGTGCGTACCCTACATGTAACAACCCAGTTTGCTCGGTGTAAGTGTCCGAACGTTTACCCTGTTGTAGTATCATACCAATCGTAGCAATGAGGCTTCGGTCGGTCAACGCTCGGTTTACTACAAGTCCACTACAGTTTTGTCTACGTATGCCTATTATATTGACATCACATAGATAGACTCGAGCCTTCTTCCCTCCATAAATGTTAGACTTGTAGACTTCAATCTTCGGTAAGCCTTCACATCTCTAGGCCCAAATACCACATAGTTTCTTGAAGATGTTAGTTGCGTAACTAACAATAGGTTCTTCTTCACCCCAGGTACATGATACACCAGGACCACTTTCACTTTTTGTGAACCGAAACAAGGAACGATAACTGTTTTGCCAATATGCAAAATTGGCAACTTGGAGTTGTTAGCTGTCACCAGAACTTGTTCTCTTTTATACTCTTACATATTGAATAACTTATCCTCATCTCCAGTCATATCATTGGAACAACCAAAATCAATAATCCATTCATTATCATAATTAATTGATTTGTTGCTGATCGTGACAAACACCACCTCCTCTACTAGTTCATCCATGCATGAAGCGCCGGCAATCTTCTCATCTTCATTCCACTGAGGTTGTCTTAGAAGTCCCATTCTTCTTCAATGTTATTTTGCTTATTTGTAATAATGTTACCTTCTACCATCTTGGTTCTACAATCTCGAGTAAAGTGGTCTTTTCTTTCGCACTTGAAACACCCATCATCATCTTAATAATACCTCTCTCTGTATTAGGGGTGTCTACATCCCCTCATTGTGGACGTCTCCCTCGCCGACAACTTTGCCAACCTCATTGCCCTCTATGTCAGTATTGTTGACATCTACTTGAACTTGTACCTTCGTTGCTCAACTTTGCAGTTGTCTTATCTTCTCTAGGCACTACTCTCCTTTTGGCAAAGAGAGCTCTATCTTCTTTATTTATTGAAATTTTAGACATCTTCTTTTCTAAATCTTCATGGTTGGCTAATATGCTTTTTGACTTTGTCAAAGTTGGTTCTTTGATCCATACTCGAGTAGTTGTAATTATCCAATGGTATTTAGGATTTAATCAATTGATAATTATTCCATGCTTCCTAGTTTCATTGAGTGCATCCGCCGAATCTAGTTTTGTAATTTCAATGCAAATGGATTTTACTTAGGTGAAATATTGGTTAACTATCATATTGCTTTGTTTGACTAACATGAGCTCATCATTTTCCAAAAACAGCAATTTTGCATCACTATTTCTTGTGAAGAGTGTCGCCAAAGTATCTTATTTGGGTCCAATATATGATGTTTTGAGCATGATTTAGACTCTCTTTTACTATGGATTTGGCTTGTTTCTCTGGTAAATTTAGGACATTTTGTATAGTTTTTAGGAAGTTAGGTAATTTAGAATCCTTTGAACGTTTTGATCAGTTTTGGGTTTGTTTCAGGTACTTTCGAAGCTTAATTGAAGAAAATAATTATGGAGCTGAAAAGAGGATGAAAGGATCTTGAAAATGGCGCAAGAACGAAGCGAAACGGAGTCGGAGCAGGGCTGGCATGCCCAGGCCCGCGACCCCCGATCAGCATGCATTAGATCAGTCCTGTGCGCCCAGGCGTGAGGTCCTGGGCACCGAGGCACGCGTGAGTCGCAGAATCCCAATTGGGCTGGTTTCTGATCAGTTTTGTTTCCAATCAATTAGGATTAGTTTTAGACTTTAAATATAGGTGTAGGGTCTGCCGACCATATAAGGACTCAAGTCTCATTTAAGGGACTCTTCAAGGACCTTTCCCTCGGTTTACTCAGCACAAACGTCCTTCGCTCGGACTCGTTGGCTCCGAGCACACAAAAGGACCAGGCTCGGATTTGATGGAGCCGAGCCTTATAAATGGTCTTCCACCCATCAGGCTCGGGACTCTAGGGCCGAGACATACCGTCGGCTTGTGGATAGATTCAGACCCATTCAGGTTTCTTATCCCCTCCGCAAATCTCTCCTAGATTCTCGCTAACAGCCTAGACATGAGATCTTGAGCTGATCCTATCTAGATTCTAAGATTTTAAACCTCCGATATTATCTCACAGAATCCTGGTTCAGCTCTACCCTGATACATGGCCCATACGGCCCATATCAGCCTCCTCCAAACCCTATAAATAGCTCATAACAGCTAGGGTTTCAGGTACGTACTCTCATCCCTAAGTTAACACTCTGCACACACTTGTTGACTGGGGAGACCCTGCTTTTCCCAACTGGAACTGCAGAAACACCATAAAGTCATATATTAACACTTGATCCTCTCTTGGGCTCCTGGTTCCATAATCTTGAGCACTTAGAGGGTTAAGGACATAGTGTTCAAGGACACTACATTGGCGCCGTCTGTGGGGAACGAATAACCAGTATTCCCACCCACTGATCTCATGGCAAACAACAATAATGATGGTAATCAAGAAGATCTCCACCGTCGCCTCCGTGGGAGGCCACCCAAGACCGGGAGAAACGCGAGGGACAGAATCGCTCCGGGAGCACCAACTGGAGGCAATCAGGCTGACGTTCAGATAATTCTGCCAGTTCCAACGGCGGATCAGGCACAAGCCACGGTTCCTCCAGCTGGTCAAGTTCTCGGTGAGGGCAGCGGAGGGCAGTCTAACCCTCATACAGTCCCTGATGGCCAGGTTTCAGAATGGCGTGACACGGCTGATTCTGGACGTCAGTCTCGTCGGGCCGCTGCTGGCTCACGAACTGATGAGGATCGGCGAGTTGAACGGGCTGATCGGCGAGATCATTCAAGGGCTGACAGGTCCAATAGGGAGATACCTCATTTGACTAGAGGCCGTTTTGGAACTCTTCAAGGTGGTTAGCGTTCTGAAATGGAAGGCAGATCTTACATGACTACTTCTTCGGCACGAAGGAGAGAGTAGTCGATCATGGAGATTTTGAGGACTCAGACTTCTTTAATTGAGAAGCAAAACCAAGCCATTGCTGCTCTTCAACAGCAGAGCATGGCAAGGATTGCTGAGCAATCTTCCCCCACCTCCACCCCTCAACCCAAGCTTAACCCTAGAACGTAACACTAGGGAACCCCATCCTGGACACCCTTTCACACCTGAGATTATGCCTTTCCAAACCCCGTAGACTTATGTGGGTCATCAGAATATTCCTCGGTACAATGGAACAACTGACCCGATGGACCACATAGCTGCCTACGAGTCCTCTATGATGTTTTATGGAGGAGGGGATTTTATGAAGTGCCGAGCTTTCTCAATGACTCTGGGCTCGGCGCCTTTGAGATGGTTCAATTCTCTACCCACCAATTCGATCCGATCGTGGGCCGAGCTTAGACAAGCATTCATAAACAGGTACACGGCCAGTATGTCACAGCCCAAGTCAGACCACTCACTAGCTGGAGTTGCACAGAGACCCGACGAGTCTCTACGCGACTATCTAGCTCGGTATCAGCAAGAGGCCAGTGGTATATCAGGCCTGCAATCAGGAGTATATGTTCTTTTGCTCACTCAAGGGTTACAGGATGGAGATTTCAAGGATTGCTTGATTGGGGAACCACCCAAGAACATGGCTGAACTTAGGGAAAGATCCAAGAAATACGTTAATCTAGAGGAATTCCGTAGGATCAGTACTGCAGCAAGGGGTGGCGAAGGACGACATGAGCAACGCCCTCGTCAGAACGACGCTCGTCAGAATGATCGTTTTCGAGATAAGGGAAGGAAAGACAAAAGAGAAAGAGAGAGAGAGAGGGGAATAACTGCCTCCAAAAGGCAAGTATGATGAATATACCCAGTTGACAGTCCCGAGGAGTCAAATCCTTCGTGAGACTATGCATACAGAGATGCGTAACATCACTCGGCCACCAGCTTTAAGGAAGGTAGCTCAAAAGGATAAGACAAAGTACTGCGATCATCATGGTGGATGGGGGCATACCACCGACTAATGTACTCAGTTGAAGGACTTAATCGAGGAAATGGTAAGGGATGGCAAGCTTCAACAATATATCAGCGAAGCGTTGCGCAAACGCTCCAGGGGAAAGAGTCCGTCACCACCCAAAACCGAGCAGAAAAGAACAAGAAGTCCTTCACCACCTGCAGGGGGAGCCTCTACCCAACCATCCGAGAAGGAAAAGAATGGCTTTCTCATTGGCACCATTGCTGGAGGATTTGCAGGTGGTGCAGAAAAGAAATGTGATCGTAAAAAGTATGTGGGACAAGTTCATTCGGTGGCCAGCCGACCAATCCAAAAGCCCAGGAAGAAAAACATTGTCATCAGCTTCAGTGATGAGGATTTTGAGGACATATTACAAGACCATAATGACCCAATGGTAGTTACAGCCAGGCTCGGCAATTGCGAAGTCCGAAGGATTCTTGTCGATCAGGGAAGTTCGGCAGACATCATGTTTCTGGATCTGTTTGAGAAATTGAAGTTGAGAAGATCTGATCTCACCCCATTCGAGGGAAGTTTGATTGGCTTCACGGGACATTCAATTGTTCCCTTAGGCCACATCCATCTCCCAGTGACTATGGGGGAACCACCTTCTGCTCGGACTGAAATGGTAAAATGGCTAGTTGTCCAGGCCCCCTCGGCATACAACGCCATCTTTGGCCGAACTGCACTCCAATCTTTTGGTGCTGTTGTATCTACGGTCAACTTGGCCATGAAATTCCCAGGGTCTGATGACAAGGTAGTAACAGTGCGGTCCGAACAGGAGTTGGCTCGGAAATGTTATAATATCAGCCTGGGCAAGTTAAAGCTTGATGATGAAAAGATCATGCAAGAGCCGCTTAACAAAGGAAGTGTCAACTTAGCAGATCTTGACGTAAGAGAGGAGGATGAAACAAGGCCGACCCCTCAAGGGGACTTCAAAAAGGTGATTTTAGGCCCCGATCCTTCTCGTTGCGTCAAGATGGGGGTGGGCCTTTCTGAGGAATTGGAAAAAGAACTGACTGATTTGCTGGTGGAAAACAAGGACTTGTTTTCCTGGACCTCGGCAGATATGCCAGGAATCGATCCAAACTTCATCTGCCACAGGTTGAGCGTGTATCCTGGAGCCAAGCCAGTTTGTCAGAAGAAAAGAAGAGTCGGAGTTGAGAAGGCAAAGGCAACAGATGAGAAGGTAGCCGAGCTACTAGAAGCAGGATTTATCAGGGAGGTGGTGTATACTGATTGGTTGGCCAATCCCGTGCTAGTAAAGAAGTCCAATGGGAAATAGAGGAGGTGTGTGGACTACACAGACTTGAACAAAGTTTGTCCTAAGGATCAATACCCACTTCCCTGCATCGATAAACTTGTGGATAGCTCGGCAGGTTATCAAAGGCTTTCATTTATGGATGCTTATTCGGGGTACAATCAGATCCCAATGTATCCCCCGGATCAGGTGAAGACTTCATTTATCACAGAAAAGGCCACATATTGTTACAATGTGATGCCATTTGGACTGAAAAACGCTGGGGCAACTTACCAGTGGATGATGAACAAGGTGTTCGGCCCCTTGATTGGGCCGAGAATGGAGGTATATATAGATGATATGATTGCAAAGAGCTTGAAAGAAGAAGATCACGCTAAGGATTTGAAGGAAATTTTGGGAAGGATCCGACAGTTCAACATGAGGTTGAACCCGGAAAATTGCACGTTTGGAGTTCCAGCAGGGGCCTTCTTCGGATGCATGCTAACTGAGCGCGGAATTGAGGCAAATCCAGAAAAGTGCCGAGCCATTCTTGATATGAAGAGTCCGTCAGATGTCAAGGGTGTCCAACAATTGACAGGTCGGGTTGCGGCTCTCTCGAGGTTTTTGTCTCAGTCAGCTAGGAAGGCCCTCCCCTGGTACAAACTGCTGAGGAAAGAAAAGGAAGAGACATTTGAATGGGACGAGACATGCGAAAAGGCCTTTACTGACCTTAAGCAGTACTTAGCATCTCCCCCGATCTTGTCAAGTCCGGTAAATGGAGAAATTCTGTTCCTTTACTTATCAGTGGGTGATTCTGTAGTAAGCTCGGCTTTGGTCCGAGAGGAATCTGGCAAAGAATCCCCCGTGTATTTCGTCAGCCGAGCTCTTCAGGGACCAGAGTTGAGGTATCAGAAAGTGGAGAAATTGGCTTTTTGTCTGGTTATCACAGCTAGACGATTACGTCAATACTTCCAGAGCCACCATATCACAGTCAGAACAGCTTAGCCGATCCGTCAAATACTTCAGAAACCTGATCTGGCAGGAAGAATGGTGACGTGGCCCATTGAGCTTTCCGAGTTTGAAATCACTTTCGAACCGAGGAAGGCAATGAAATCTCAGGCCTTAGCTGATTTTCTCACCGAGTTTACTGAGCCATTGACGAGCTCAAACTTGAATTGGAATATTTATGTTGATGGATCAAGTAACAAACTTGGGGCTGGTGCAGGAATAATCTTGGAGAACTCTGAGGGGGTCACCCTCGAATATTCTTTGAAGTATAGATTTTCAACTTCGAACAATCAGGCGGAGTATGAAGCCGTATTGGCCGGGCTAAGAATGGCAAAAGAAGTAGGGGCCCGAGAAGTGAAAATTCTCAGCGATTCTCAGTTGGTAATTTCACAAGTCAAGGGAGAGTACCAGGCTAAGGAACCAATCCTTCAAAAGTATTTGGAGAAAGTGAAGTTCCTATCCTCGGAGTTTGCTAAGGTCGAATTCTGCCACATCCCAAGGGAGAGTAATAGCCGAGCGGATATTCTCTCGAAGCTTGCTTCGACAAAGAGTCCTGAGAACAACAGAACGTTGATCCAAGAAGTGGTGCATGGACCTAGCGTTGTCCTCTCTATTTCGCTGGATCCGAGCTGGATTGCTCCGATAGCGGACTACTTGGAACAAGGGGTTTTTCCAAGTAATCCAATAGAGGCCAAAAAACTCATCAGAAAAGCTTCACAGTTTGCCCTAGTTGATGGAGTCTTGTTTCGCCGAGGGGTTAGCGGCCCAATGCTTAGATGTCTAGACCCAGCCGAAGCAAAACAGGCGTTGGAAGAAGTTCACGGAGGCATTGAAAGCCATCATATTGTGGGGAAGTCACTGGCTAGAAAGATTCTAAGGGCAGGATACTACTGGCCGACTCTTCAACAGGATGCGATCAACCATGTGAAGAAGTGCGACAAGTGTCAATTTCACAGTGATGTATATCAGAAACCGGCTGAGGAACTCCATTCACTTTCATCTCTCTATCCCTTCTATCAATGGGGAATGGATCTGATTGGACAGTTCCCCACCGCTCCAGGTCAGCTAAAGTGGGTGATAGTGGCCATTGATTATTTCACCAAGTGGGTGGAAGCCGAGCCTCTTGCGACCATATCCTCGGCCAAGGTGCAGAAGTTCTTTGAAAGACAAGTTGTGGCTCGGTTTGGAGTGCCACAAGTGCTGGTGACTGACAACGGAACCCAATTCGCGGCAAAGGCATTCCAAGACTTAGTCAGTGCTTTGAGCATAAAACATTACTTTTCCTCGGTCGAACAGCCTCAGACTAATGGCCAAGTAGAATCTGTAAACCGATCTATCATCCAGGGGATCAAGAAAAGACTCGAAGGAGCGAAAGGGAATTGGTTGGAAAACTTGCACGAAGTACTTTGGTCGTATCGAACCACCATACAAACTTCAACAGGAGAGACACCATATCGGCTCACTTATGGTTGCGACGCGGTCATCCCCATTGAGAGGATCATCCCTTCATTCCGAGCTATACAACAGCCGAATCCCCTCAACAACACTTTATTGTGTGAGGATCTTGTTTTATCGGAAGAAATCAGGGATTTAGCGGCCGAACGAGAAAAGCATGCTAAGATTATGCAAGCAAAAGGGTATAATCGCTCGGTCGTATCCAGAGAGTTCGAGGTAGGCGACCTTGTCTTGAGGAGAGCTGATATTGGTCTCAAAAATGCAAAGGACGGAAAACTGGCCCAAAGCTGGGAAGGACCATACCGAATTGCCTCCAAGACTGGAACAGGAGCCTACAAGCTTGAAACTCTCTCGGGTGCCCTCATCAACAACACATGGAACATGGTGAAACATCGAGCTTATTACAGTTAGTTTTTTATTGTTTCAATTTCGTTTTTAATAGTTTTAGTTGTTTCATTACATTTGCTTTTTGAATTGTTTCTTTTTTGATAATGGTGTACGCTCGGTGAAACTCCGAGCCCATTGTAATTTGCTTCAAATGAATAAAAGTTCTCGTTATTGAATTCATTGTATCACGTACTTTTCCTCGTAACCGATTAGCCACCGATTATGACGCGAACGATTATGAACAGCTCTAGCAAGAGCTTATAACTCGTTAAGTACTTTAAATAAGATTCCCGATTAAGTCATGATTTCATAAAATCATTTTACATCGCGGATAGAGGAACCCACCTCGGCTAAAGTGCTGGAGTTCCAAGGTCTTAACACTTGAATTCTTAACAAAGAGTGTAAAAAGAAGCATAACACGTTTACGAATATTATAAAATATTCCGAACAAAAAACAACAATATAAGTTAAAACCCATTTAATGGGGCAGTTACAAAAGGGAAAGCAAAATGATAAAGCTACTCTAAGTCGGACAGTACAATGCCGTCGGCATCAAATTTATCTTCTTCTTCTTCTTCTTCACCTTCGGCATCCTCGGCATTGTCCCCTTCGGAATCCTCAACCAAATGGTCAGGCAGATCAGCGCTGTTCAGATCTGTGGGAGCCCCAGTTGGGCCGACAATTCGACCATTTTTCATAGAAAAATTAGGGTCAGCACCCTTGGTCAAGAGCCCAGGATTCAGAACGCGGAGTTGCTCGGCAGTGTTGTAGAAAGAATCCTCAACCCCATGATCCCAGTTGTATAAATGCTCCATGGAAGCTTTCTTGTGTTTGAGAGATTTTGCTCTCATCTTCAACAAAGAAGTTCGTAGCCCCAAAATCTCATCCTTAGCATACTCATGCTGCTCCTGAGCCGCGGCAGCAGCCTGCTCCGCTTTCCGAGCTTTTTCTATCGCCGCTCGAAAAGCGGCAGCGTCTTCCTCAGCTTTTTTCAGATTCTCTTCCGAGCGCCTTATCCTCTCTTCAGCCCCCTGGAGTGTCTCCTCGGCCCTAACCTTGGCACCCTCGGCATCTTGTGCCACCTTTTGCAACCGTTCGTTTTCAGCTGCCAAAGTTTGCAACTTCTTGTTCAGACCTTCAACTTGAAGTTGTAAATAATCTTCCCGCTCGGACGCCTCGGTCCTTTTCTTATTTTCTTCGGGGGCTATCCCAGCATGAGCGTCGTCTCCATGATGACCGAGGTGATGAAGTATGCTCGCACCCCTCAGGAGACTCTTCACCAATGACTTACAGTTGTTCTCCCAAGTCCCAGGGGTCCAGGCCTCAATCACTTCAGCATTCTCGGGAGGAAAGACAGTAGCAACAAGTGTATCAGTCATTTTTCGGTGCCACACTGTCGTGGCAGCAGCTTCCTCCTTTCCCTCAGGAATCTCTACCCCTTTATGTGACTTGCTCAAATTAAGCCAATCTCCAGCGAGACCTTTTCCTTTTTCCAGTTGAGACCTCTTGAGGGGACGCTCGGGAGTGCCTTGAGGAGTTGTTTGAGCCTCCACTTCGATGTTTACAGCGTCGATGATACGATCCCTTTTGATCACCGGCTCAGCGCCTTTGATCCTAACAGTCGGAGTGGCATTGGGGATAATGGTCGGACTTTCAGAAGGGGTCGGTTCAGAAGATTGACTCATGTTTGGGGAGCCAGATGCAGCTTTGATTGCAGCCAACTGTGATACTCTAGCTGCTCGATCTTCGCCTTTCTTGGCCTTGGTTGCTTTCTTCCCCATTGTTTCTGCAAGAAAAAATGGATCAGTAAAAAAAAAATATAGTACCCAACTCAGCCTTCACATCATCTCGTGTTTCTTTCAACAAGATTCGTTTGGTATCAATTTGACCATTTGCTTGAAGGTAGTTCCAAACATGGTCGCACAATCGCCTTTTGGCTCTTGTCAAATCCGTCTTAAAGTCGAATTGATACAAGGAGGGTCCTCGGTTATAAATGTTAGTCGTCCAACCCAGTGGAAACCGAGGCACGACCTTGATCACTCCATCTTCTTCAACTCGTTCCATGAACCAACATACTCCAGCCCCAGTGTGCTCGTATTGGAAGAAGAGAGGTTTGAAAGACTTCCAAGAATCAGTCACCTTGGCGAAGAGGGCGTGCCCCCTCCGAGCCTTTAGGGACACCCAAAGCCCCTTGGAATCACCAAACATATTTACTTGGGGAGCATATAACCAGAAAAAAGATCGTACAATTGCTACCAAGTTTTCAACGTCACAGAATTGCTGGAAGGCTCGGATGAAAGCCCACCCACTTGGATGCAGTTGGCTAGGAGCTATTCCTAGATGAGTGAGGACTTCGATCTCGAAGGTGGAAAAGGGCAAGTGGATGTCGACTTTAGTTACTATTTCTTCATAGAAATAAAAAAATTGACGATTTTCCGGTACTTGAAAGCATATTCGGTTGTCGATTCCCAAAGGTCTCAACACGAATTCTGAGGCATTCCCATCGGCGCTCGGAGGTGTTAACATTGGCCGAAGATGGTTAAGACTATCTGTTGTCAACAATGAAGGTCTCGTCCCTAGCACTTCCCGATCAAAAACGGCGTCGTACTGCGCATGATTGGGCAGCAGGGGATATTCTTCAGGGTTGGTAACACACCTGCGCTCCACCATATCTGGGGAAAAAGCAAAAGGCTCGGCGTTAGGATTTTTTACAACACATGTTTTTATTCTAAAATTAAGGCCGAGCCCTGGACTTTTTCCCCCCTCCCTCGGTGGACTTCCTAAAGGTTTTTCCTCGGTGCGACGATCGGGACTAGTTCTGACTTGAGCCCGACGCTCAGCGAACCTATACGCTAGTAACCACTTACTCTCATCTGCGGGATTTGACGGGTATTCTACAACTAGCGGTTTTGCCTCGGTGGATCGTTGGCCGGAAGGGGGGGTAGAAGGGTGTGTAGAATCATCAGTATCAGAGTTTCCCTCATCCCCAGAATTCCCAGAAGAACTTGAAGAATCACTATCACTAGAAGGTTCCTCTCCTAATTTCTTGCAGAGTTCACGATAAACTCTCCTCAAACGTCTCCACCCTCTCATGGTTTAAAGGTAAAGAATCCTAAACACAGCTTACCCAGAACAAAAACCCAAAACCCAGAAATCCCCTAAAGCCAAACTCCCTGCAAAACCCGGAACAAAAACCCAGAACCCAGAAATCCCCTAAATCCAAACTCCCTGCAAAACCCATAACCAAAACCCCTTTACAAAAAGCAGAAATCGCACAAAAAGAGGAAATCGCAGAAATAAAAATAAGAAGAGTATAGGAAGTTACCTACTTTCAGTTGCTGGAAAGGATAATGGGAGAAGGTTTTGGATTCGAAGGCGGAGACGTGGAAAGGAGATTGGAGAGAGAATAATGGGATTTTGATTTTAGGGGATTCTGGAGTGAGGAAAGGGAAAATGAATGTGGGTAGTAAGAGGTTGAAAGGATTCGGACTAATGAAGGAAACGGAAACTTTTCAGTTTCCCTCCATGTTACTCATTTGGGCCGAAAGCCCATCAACCCATGCAACCACTCGCTGGATGAGACGTGGTGGTTTCAACAGGTACTTTTTCAAATTTCAAAAATTGTAATGATTTGGCACAACTTACAAGAGAACGCGCCGTACCTAGAGAAACCAAAACGTCACCTCGGACAGCTGTTGCACATTCGAACTAAGACATCTAGAAGGTCCAACCCTAAACACATGCTACCTCGTCATAGACTTTATAAAGTCTTACGAGCTGGGGGGCTTGTAGGGTCTGCCGACCATATAAGGACTCAAGTCTCATTTAAGGGACTCTTCAAGGACCTTTCCCTCGGTTTACTCAGCACAAACGTCCCTCGCTCGGACTCGTTGGCTCCGAGCACACAAAAGGACCAGGCTCGGACTTGATGGGGCCGAGCCTTATAAATGGTCTTCCACCCATCAGGCTCGGGACTCTAGGGCCGAGACATACCGTCGGCTTGTGGATAGATTCAGACCCATTCAGGTTTCTTATCCCCTCCGCAAATCTCTCCTAGATTCTCGCTAACAGCCTAGACATGAGATCTTGAGCTGATCCTATCTAGATTCTAAGAGTTTAAACCTCCGGTATTATCTCACAGAATCCTGGTTCAGCTCTACCCTGATACAGGGCCCATACGGCCCATATCAGCCTCCTCCAAAATCTATAAATAGCTCATAACAGCTAGGGTTTCAGGTACGTACTCTAATCCCTAAGTTAACACTCTGCACACACTTGTTGACTGGGGAGACCCTGCTTTTCCCAACTGGAACTGCAGAAACACCATAAAGTCATATATTAACACTTGATCCTCTCTTGGGCTCCTGGTTCCATAATCTTGAGCACTTAGAGGGTTAAGGACATAGTGTTCAAGGACATTACAAAAGGTTTTTCTGTAACATCCCAAATTTTAATTCCAAGTTTAATTAGGAAGACCTAAGTTAGAATTTATGAGGAAAACCATAGGAAATCATGGGTAGGAGTTAATAATGGTGTCTTAGAGTTAGAAGTTGCCAAAATAGGAGTTTTCAATAGTGTAATCGATTACTCTGCAGGGGATTAATCGATTACTAGGCCTCTGATGAAGACACTTAAGTGTTGCAGCATTGGTAATCGATTACCTCTTGGAAGTAATCAATTACCTTGTGTTTTTGTGAAGTAATTGATTACTTCTCAATGGTTTAATCGATTACTTGTCTTCTGTCAGAAACACTAAAAATGTTGCATCAAAGGGTAATAGATTACTGTGGGGGTCAGTAATCGATTACAGGGTCTCAAGTGGAAGTACTATGAGTGTTGCATCAAAGGAGTAATCGATTACTCTGGGCAAGTAATCGATTACCCTTGTGTAAATCTGGAAAAAAAATAAGTGCGTAAGAACCACTCGTTGCGAAGCTTCCCTTAGAAGCTTTTAATCTTGGCCACAAAAGCTAATTCCCTCATATCATAAACAAAACAAACCCTTCCTTCTTCTCTCATTCTTTATTCCCTTTCACCAACCCATTTCCCTTCCATCTCTCACGGCTACCCTTCTTCCTCCCTCACCAAGTTGAGATTTTGTTCTTCATTCTCATCAAGCCTCTAAGTTATGGTTCCATCACCCTCAAGCCTAGACTCTTCTTCTCCTCAACATCCTCTGGTTTCTCTCTCCTTCCCTCATGTCATACGGTTCTCTCTCTCTCCTCTAGGTTCCAAATCCATTCCTCTTTCCCAACCTTTTGATCATCAACCACTAACAATAAATCATCACCTTCAACCTCCACCAAGGGAGCAGGTATGTAGATCAACCTCAAGCTCTCCCTCTCACACGTGTTTCCCTCTCTCTCCTGGAGCTTCTCTCTCTCCTCCAATATTGAAGAACGGAGTGGAGATCGGTCTAGAGAATTGGAATCAAGGTAGATCCGGAGTAGATTTGAGGTCCTTGAAGTTTTGTGTGGGCTCTCTCCTCCTCTAAGGTAAGGGGAGTCTCTTTTCCACACTTTGAGTTAGGGATAGTTATACTTTATAATAGAATTTGGGTTTAATAGTTAGATTGGGTTGTGGGCAGTAAATAAATGGTTGATTAGAGTTGATTGGGGTGATTGTTATATTTTGGGTTGATTTTGTTAAATTATTGATAATGTTCATGTTAATTCTCTTTGGATATTATTAAAGTAGGAAGTGAAGAACCCTAGGGAGTTGATTTATTTTAAGCACTCTGAGACATACCTGAGTATGTCGAGTGATTGTTGATTGTTGGTTGTTATGGATTGCTGATATTTTCTTTATGTTCATTAGGTGTTAAATGTGAATATGTGAATAGTGGTGCCCTATTTGTTAATTATGTGCTTGTGTGACATTTGATTTTGTTTAGAAATTTATAATGGAATAATTGATTGTAACTGATGTTAATAAATAAATAATGATAAAAGGGAAATATAATGGTAATTAAGAATGTGAATGTATGTAGGCCCCTGACCTGAGGATGCATACATTTATATCGTGGCATGTATGTAGGCCCCTGACCTGTGGATGCATACATGTTTAAATGGGATAAATGTATGTAGGCCCCTGACCTGCGGATGCATACATTTATCAAGTAATTTGTATGAATGGAATAAATGTATGTAGGCCCCTGACCTGTGGATGCATACATTTATTTAATAATGTGATTGAATGGAATAAATGTATGTAGGCCACTGACCTGTGGATGCATACATTTATTTAGTAATATGTTTAAATGGGATAAATGTATGTAGGCCCCTGACCAGTGGATGCATACATTTATCAAGTAATATGATAAAATGGAATGAATGTATGTAGGCCACTTACCTGGGGATGCATACATTCATAAATTGGCATGTATGTAGGCTTTTGACCTGAAGATGCACACATGGTAAATAAAATGGGATAAATGTATGTAGGCCACTGACCTGGGGATGCATACATTCATCAAGTGGCAGGTATGTAGGCTTCTCACCTGAAGATGCATACCTGGTAAATAAAATGGGGTGTGTATGTAGGCCTCTGACCTGAGGATACATACACACTAAAAAGAAAAAGGGAAACTGATAATGAATAAAGGAAACGAAAGATGGAATTGATAAAGAAATTAAGGGGAAATGAATAATGAGAATGAAATGAAAATGGTAAAGAAAAAGGGAAATAAAAAATGAATAATGAAAATGGATAGGGATTTGTTGTGTATAATGCAAATGAGAATGTGATGAATTGGTTAATCCCCTACTTAATTTAATTGTTATTCTTAAGTTTATATTATGAGCTTTATATTATCTTCTGATTCACTGTGTTGTGAAAAGGTCTCACCCTTAGTGGTTAACATTTTAGGTGATTGCTAAGGAGTTTGTGGATCAGAGTGGCGCAGCAGAAGAATGGAAAGAAGGGAACTTTAAATTTGAGCTACTTATATTGTAAATGGATGCCCAAAGTTATTGTAAATTTGATTTGTGAAAAGAAATTTTTAGATACACTATTTTAAATATAAACTTATACTTAGTATTTTTGCATATAAAATAAGGGTGTTACATTTTCCATTAGGTTTTGTAGACTTTTCAAAGCCAAAATAGGGATTATAGTAGAATTAGGATTAGAGAAGACAGGTTCTTCTGCAATTGAGAGCAAGAAGGCAAGGCACAAGGATTGAAGATTGAAAGATTGAAAATCTCTTGGGGGTAAATTGATTATTGTCAATGATTATTAGTTTTTTCAATTTCTTGTATTTCTTCTTCCAATATGTATAACTAAACCTCTTGTTAGGAATAGGGTGGATTTGTATGGATCTTAATTTGGCTGTTTATTTATGAATTAATGTTTTTCCTTTCAAATCAATTGCTTGGTTGTGTTTTAATTACAATTCATAGAATTAGCTACTTTATGTTTTGCTTTGGTAATTTGAACCTTAATTGGAAAATTAGGATTTAGATTAGGCCTTTCAACCAAACAATATAATTATTCAATTTGTAGGAATACTTTTGGGTAATTGTATAACTCTTATAAAATAGAACTTGTGACACCCTCAATATAATACTCAAAAAAAAGTAATAAATAAACTATTACTCAAATAATATGGACTTGTTTAGTGTTAGAAAATATAAGGTTAAATTTTTCCTTTTCATTTTCTAAAAGAAGCGGGTGCACAAACCAAAATATGGAATTCTTGGAGATTAGATTTTATATCATTTTAAACATTATACTGAATTCGGCATTTTCTAAGACAAGGAAATCTTTTCACATTCCAGATAACATCTGTTCTTAGAAATTGTATTTACATAGTAAAAACTTAAGTGATGCCATCCATTCTTTCGTTTTTGCGGAACTGATACCATTTTCAAATATCGTGGCCGAACTCTTTAAATATCTTTATCAGAGTAAGAGGAAATAATAGGACTATGCACAGGTTGTAGTATGAACATAAGATATAGGTTGTAGTATGTAGATATAGGTCATGAAATACATAGTCCATAAGTCATGTCTCCAAAATCCAGTACAAGTCCAGACAACTGTAATACCAAAATAGACCATCACTCTAGAGTTCTCAAAGGCTATATACAATATCTACATATCAAAAATAAAGACTCTGAAGCGGTTCATGGAACATAAGCAGCAGCAGTAGTAGTAGTAGTAGTAGTATCCAAGAAGCAGCAGTAGTAGTAGTCATCATCCAGCATCATCATCAGCAGCATCATCTCCTCCATAGCATCAATCACACCGGACCCCTGATCCTCATCATCTACCTTATGCACATACCTAGGGATCATCGTCCCTCCACTGACTCCCGGTAGAGTGAACAACAGGCTCGCCTCCGCTCTCGTCCTCCACAGGGTCCTCCTCTATCTCATCCGAAGGAGTGGGTACCCTTCCACTAGGTACAGGGTCAGGTGATGGCGAGACCCTAACAGGGCTCCTCGGATCAGATAGGGGAGTCTCCTCTCGGACGACTCTAGAAGTGAAAGGGTGTGAGCGGGTAAGTCGGAATCGAAAACTGTGATATGAGCGAGCTGGTTGTGTGGGACGTGGTCCATGGTAAGTGTAAAAAGGTGGTACGTGCATAGTGTATATGATGGGGATCCTAAACCTATGAGGACGAAACCGGATCAGCGGGTTAGGGTGATAGAAGGTAATCTCTACCTCACCCTCAAATACCGCTCGGTGATCCTCGTAGATCCATATGCCACTAGGAAGTGGCCGGATCTCGATGCAAGCGATGTAACGTGACATCACCTACAAGGGCACAGGGATAAGCAATTCTATACACATAATAAATAGAGCATAAATAAATGCACAATGAAAGTATGTAGATATGCAACAATAATCAACAACCACACTTAGCACTTAGCAAGTATTTAATGCAAGTAAGATGCTCATACTTATTTTCATTTATCAATTTTAGTTTAAATGAGTGGCATGATGTATGAGTCTAGCTCTCAATCCTAACTCCATCAATCTATGTCACTCTCTGACGTCCATCCTTTACTTCATATCAGCACTCAACAGTGCGTTGTACTCATAGGTGTACAACATTCGTACATTCACCAAGAATGTACATGACAAGCTTGGAAATGGTACATAATGTGATCCTCGAGCAACGTCCCGTCGTCTTAACGGAATAACCATATCATCAGCATCTCACTTTCCCTGGCCACATCGTCAACCATAATGTGTCATCAAGCAAGCCGTCAGTTGGCACTCCTAGAGGCCCTCCTCATGTTACCAAAACATGAAAAACGATCTAACACCCGAACTCCAAAATGAATGCAGTTTCTAAACTTAAAAGAATTGATTGGTATATCTCAATTAATAATATCTCACATTATTAATAATTTCATACCATCATCACTCAAATTCTTTTAAGTCTTAGATCACTTGGATTATTATCACTAGATATTAACATAATGATTCAGAATTAAAAATGGCATTTTTAAGTTTTCTAATCAAAAAGACTTGAGTATTCCCCAAAGGACTCGAGTAGTTCTTCAAACTGCCCCATAGACTCGAGTAGTTTATGAAAAGACTCAAGTGGATTATATATTTCCAGAGGTTCTTGCTTCAGGTTTTCTCAAAAATACTCGAGTCATTCATTGACCCAGAAGACTCGAGTAATTCATGCAAGACTCGAGTGGTTCATCAAAAAAAATTTTTGGTGCATCAGTCAATACCCAAGTCATGGACCAGAGACTCGAGTGGTGGTGCCAGCAGACGCACTGGTGCGTCCTGGAACACTCAAGTCTCGAGTCAAAGACTCGAGTATTTGCAGATAGAGGACAGTGAAAAATTGAGTTTTAACATGCCATTCTCAGAGTTAACATAACATATATTAAACATGTTCAAGCACTTAGAACACATCAAATTACATAATTCACAGAGATTCACAAGATTATGCATAAAACTTATAAATTTCACAACTTAACATATCAATTTGCATAATACACAGAATACTCATGAATTTAAGTTCTAA
This sequence comes from Crotalaria pallida, assembly GCA_037953625.1. Classification (NCBI taxonomy): domain Eukaryota; kingdom Viridiplantae; phylum Streptophyta; class Magnoliopsida; order Fabales; family Fabaceae; genus Crotalaria; species Crotalaria pallida. The sequence continues at coordinate 58,382,817 of CM075651.1, forward strand.
ATAGCTTGCATGCAACATATAAAACTTGCTCAAAACCACTTTAGAGCACAGGTTGGTCTCCAAACCAATTTCCCTATTCAAACTAAGCCCTTAGAGCCTCTTGGTGGCTCTCTAATCAAATTCATGTTATTTAAACTCTATCTAGTGAATAGAAAGCTTTCCCCTTACCTCTTTGACGTGTACCGACAAAAAGTTTTGAAAGAAAAGCTCCACAACACAGAGAACCACTTCAAGCACCAACATGCAGAGCAGTTTGAGTGGAGCACCAAAATCGAATTAGTTGGCACATGAAACAACAATAAGAATTGGGGAAATTAGTTTCCCTAGATTCTATGCAACACAAACTAACTAAAGAAACAAGTTTGAGACTCAGAAAGTACGTGAGCTTACCAAAATCAATGACCAAAGTAAGCTCTAGAAACTGTTGACAGCACACAAGCCTTCACTTTCGAGCTCCAATTCTTGCAACACACAAACTCTCTACTCACGATTTTGGTGTCTATACAAAGCTCGTGATGTGAGCTTTGTATTGGTGTATGATTTGTAGCTCAATTCAACTCAGAGAAGGAGAATCGATTAAGAGAAGCTTGGAACCCTAACACTCGAATTCTACACGAAATTGGCAAAATGGGTTGTTGATTCATCAACCAGAAGCTTAAATACACAACTAAGGCATTCACGCAACTCGACACGAATACTGGGACATGTTCATGAGTTGTTTTCGTGGCAATCCTGGGTAATTCGAGTGGGTGACTCATCGAAACGCACTAACGAGTGCTGAGTTGACTAAAACACTCGAGTATTGGCAGAAAGACTCGAGTCTTTTAGCTAATTTTTGAAAAAAAATATTTTATTTTCTTTCCCTCCAAAACCTATCATATAATTACTTCTAGGTCCCAAAGCAGCGACTAATATGCAAATATATTTATTTTTATGCATAAACAAAATTTCCAAATCACATTCACACATTTCCTAATAATATAAACATAGATTTTAATCGAGGATTAAAAATAGAAATAATTAATTATAATAAACTTTATAATTAACATTTCATTAATCAGGGATTAAAATTTTGGGGTGTTACAGAACTCACTTAAGGGATTAAGGGGTAAGAAACATAATTGCCATGAAAGATCTAGCTTTTATTGTTTCTGGAGTTTTTGATTTATTGGATAACATATTTTCATAATTAATAACCTGATCCTAAAATGAAACCAAGTTCCTAACATTTTCCATATTTGTTTCTAAAACCTTTTTGTTTTCTGATTTGTTTCATTCTTTTAATTCTACACTCCTATCTCTAAACTCTAAACCAATATAAGTTATACATAGTAATCGCAATTAGGTGAAAGAAATTAGAAACAATTTGCAATCCCCGAGTGGAACGATAATTTTACTTACTCTTTATTACTTGTGACCCGGTATACTTGCCGGTAGTCCAACAAGTTTTTGGCGCCGTTACCGGGGATTGAAATTCGGTTCTAATTTTCTTCGATACCTTTTTTGTAATTACTTGTGTAGCTTATAACTTTTCATGTATAACTATTATTTTAATAATGATTTAGATTGTAATAGATTTATTTCGGATCCTTTTTCTCCACACTATTATGCACAAAACATAAGTGATAGGGAAACTCCATTGGAAATATCTTTAGAGAAATTAGAAGCTACAACTAAGAAATTTTTTTATGTAGAGCCAATTCCTGTGGAGAAAGCTCCATGGGAAATAGCTTTAGAGAAATGTGATCAAAGCACTAAAGATTTTGTTGAACAAGTTAGAAACGATTGTCAAATCCAAAGTGCTAGTTCAAAGAACCTTCAAATGCAAGTTGAACACATTTTAAAGCAATTAGATGAAGAGTCACAAGCATCACCAATACTTTTTGACTCTCTTCAAAGAGAGGAAAAAGTGGTGGTGATGGATGTGACCAATGATGAAACCCTTATGGAGGAGCAAGTAAATGAGAATGTGCATAATGACTTTGAGGAAGTGGATCGAAATAAAACAATAGAAGGTTTGAATATGGTAGAAAAATTTGATCCACCCTTGCATGATGAATTTGTAGCAATTAAAAATTTGGTTAAATCTATTGCATGCTTGGATGACTCAAAATTTTTTCACTATATTCAACCTTTGTGCTTTCAAGAAAATTCTAAAAATCAATCTAAATCATTGTTAAACAATAGGGAACCTAAAAAGGTAGTTTTCCTAATTCATGGAATTAACACCTTCATGCATTGGAAAAGAAATAACTTGTCTGAGATGATACATGGAGTAAGGAATGCACCTTTTGACCTGGTGGGATTGATCTTATTTTTGAAACTTTCTTACTCCACCATCATCCAAGGTTTGTCCCATGGGATATGGGAATAACTTGTTATGGCTGCATCACATGGGAATTAACCTATAGGATTTGGGATCCTGGTAGATTCTTTGTAATTATGTAGTAGTGTAGGTTTTGTTTTATTTTTTTAGTTAGTTAGTGAATAAAGAGTTGGACTTTTCTATGTAACTGCTAATGAGGTGCTTCTAGCACTATTTTTAGTTGTTCATGTGACACAGGTGAATAAGTATGGGGAGTCTCCTACATGGTGCATCAAGAGAGAAAGTTGCTACAGAGGGAAGTTTCCCAACTCCTTGCTTTTCTTTTGTTTTAAATTTTTATTTTGTAGTTTAAGGTTAGATTAGTTTGCTTGAAGACAAACCAACCTCTAAGTTTGGGGGAGTGGACAAAATAAAAAATTTCATATCTGAATTTTTCTCCCATATTTGGTGTTTGGTTTGTGTCTTGGTAGGAATAGGTAATTATTGTAACACCCTATCTTAATTAATATTCTAATTACCCCGATTTATTTAGTGACTTAAAAATTTCTTTTTAAAACCATTTTAGCTTATAAAAATCTCTGTCAAATCGGACAGAGTTTCCTTTGTTTTATGGACATTCCAAAAATATGAGTTTGCCTTGAAAACCTGTAATAATATTTTCATATAATCAACAGTATGCCAGCATGGCAAAATATAAATCAGTTCATTACATTCAACTACATCATTTCCAAAATAATAATGATCAAGTTATAAAATAGTTTAATCTCCCCAAAAGACAATACATAATATTTATATACATCAAAAGCCAAAGTTTAATTCTTGGACCAATATAATGTCACACCCCTAATGTTCACACTCCACGTTGTGGAGTGTGCCCCTGCTCGGCCACGACTAGTGCATGCTCCACTTCGGTACCTGTAAAAATATATCAAGAAGGGTAGCATTACACAGAACATAGAAATATAGCTTCTACAAAAGCATAGTAACAAACCAAGGACCTACCCTAACCCATACTATCCAAATTATATACTAATTCACTTTCCTTTTATACAACTCAACCTTTCCTTATCCTTTCAATTACATACTTTCCCTATGCCTTTCTAGTCTTTCCATTCCATTCCATTCTTCCGCGCACCTTTTGGTGGTTCTTATTACCATTTATTCGCACACCACAAGGGTGGGTCCTAATCACATTTACACACACCATATTGGCGGGTCCATAACATACCTAGTCACACTCCCTACGGGAGGGTCCATCATCCACACTCCATTATGGAGGGTCTTAATATATTCACGCTCCGTTATGGAGGGTCCATTTATATAAACGCTCCGTTATGGAGGGTCCATTATTCACATATATTCACCACATTCTCATATATCACACTCCCTATGGGAGTGTCTATAATTCACACTCCATTATGGAGGGTCCTATTATATATTTCAATCCACTCCTTTCGGAGGGTCCATAATATGCATCTATCCACTCCTCCATGGAGGGTCCATATACATACACATATCCACTCCTTTAGGGAGGGTCCATTATTCACGCTCCGTTATGGAGGGTCCATTTATATACGCGCTCCGTTATGGAGGGTCCATTTATATACGCGCTCCGTTATGGAGGGTCCATTTTTCATTCATACATATTTCCACTTCCATTGGAAGGGTCGTTCCTACTCATTCACATTTTCGCACTCCCTACGGGAGGGTCTTATATACATATACCATCATACACATCGTATTCATATATTCACGCACCATGTTAGGTGGGTCCTTCTCACATTATCCATATAGTTCCATTATTGGGACTCATAACTAGTACATTCATTATCTAACTTCCTTTCAATTTCATTCTAAGCTTTAGAGCTCTTACCCCATTTTAACCATAATTACCCTTTCCGTTATCAATTCGCATTATACACATTTATCGTTCGTGTTTTCCCTTTCCCCTTTTCTATTTCTTAATTATCCCTAAAATTCTTTTATTTGTATCTAACATACTTTAACTCTTTACAATTATACAAGCAAGTCTCCTTTCTGTAATTAACTCAGAGTCTATTATCTTCCCTAGTTCCATTTTCCATTTTATCTACTTAATCTTAATCTTTTATTTTATTTTATACATCTTATATTCCTTTTTCTCATTGTCTTACCATTATCTACTTTTAAATTCTTATTCATTCTCCTTAAGAAAGCTCTACCCTTTTATTCTTACTCCTTCCTAATTTACTATCACTTAGCCCATCATTCCTTTTCTATCCATCATATATATATACTTGTTCTCATACATTACACTAGATTCTCTTTCTATTCCCTATTAATAATTTCATTCATTTTCATTATCAACTACCCTAAGGTTTTGTGCTCTACTCATTCTCTACCCCTAGCCATCACTATAACGAAAGAGAATCTATTCCCTAAGCTAAGTTAATACAAACCCTCTTACCTTCCTAATGGAGGATGATGATAAACTTCAAGCTCTAGCCCAACACCTTGTATTTAAGCTCCCTAGCATTGACTCTCTTATTCCTAGTCTTGAATCCCCTTTGGCCCTTGACAACCAAGCCTTAATCTCCTACTCCTTGCTCTTGATGGTGGGGTCTATGTATATAACTCTCCCTAATTGCTAAGTTTTCAAATTCATGGAGGTAGAGAGGGAGGGGATCACGAATTTGGGGATGAGGAGGGAAGAGTGACTTTTAGCTTAATCTTCTAGATTAGGACTTGTTGATGGCTATGGATGATGATGATGTCTTGGTTCTTCTTAGGTGAAAAGCTTGAAAGGTCTATGGAGATGAGGAGGAGGGAGCCACGAATTTGAGAGGGAGTATAAGGATGGCTCTTGGTATTTTATTGTAGAGGGTTTGATGGAGATGATGATGATGGAGTTAGGTTCTTGGGAACCAAGAGGAATTAGTGAGGATGAGTGTTTGTATGTTGGTGTTGTGTGTTTTTTGTTGTTGTTGATGTTGTTTATTTGTTTCTTTCCAAGAGGGGATGAAACGGGTGGTCCAAGATCAATGGCTTCCTCAAGAAGCCAATTTTTGTGTGGCTGAAATGGCACCAGCTGACCGCGCGCGCTTGAGCGCGGCGTTGTAACACCCCAATTTGGACTTAGAATTTTCACTAAAAATTTGCGCCATTTTTTTTATAAACATTTCCAAAATCAGTTTATTTTAATTCTTTTACAAAAAGATTTTCATAAAACAATTTGATTCATTTGTTTACAAAATAATTTGATACTTAACTTGCGTCATAAAATTCTATTTCCAAAAAAGAGATGTTACCATCCAACACATTTAAAAAAAAAAACTCATTTTCTCCATGTCATATTTAATTGATGGTTAACTTGCGAACAATAATTTAGGTACATATGAACATGATACAATAACCAAAAGATCTTCTTTTATTTCATTTAAAATAATCCATATTACAACTGGGGTTACATTCGGGATAGAGTAATCGTGTCCTACCCATCCAAAGATGGAATACAAAACAAAAACTATCCTAGACTATTAATCTTTATCATTTCCTCCACCGCAACTGTCTGGAATATTCCTTGATTGCTGCTTCTGCTTCCTCCTCGTATGTATGTTGTCTCGCGATCCTCTTCCGACTTGAGCAACCGCTACTCGAGATAGTACATGATCTGTCATTTGTGAACATTGTTCCCCAATGTTCACAGGAAAGGGGAATAGAGAGAGTAAGCACTCCAAACGACATGATCGTTGACGACGTGGGCTTACCAGAGGGGAATATTAAGACCACACAAGCATATACACATCATTATTACCATTCCCTTATAATAACTTCAACTAATCACCAAAAAGCCCTTTCTACCAAAAGGATAATTTTCATAAATCATAATCGTTGTATTTAATTATCTTTAGGTTCTAAGTTTCAACGTTATAACCACCGATAATTTAAAGGAAGTACCACCACTGAGGCTCAAGGTTTTAGTAGCACACACGTTACATCTCCTCCATCCTTCCAACCACATCCTAGTTCGGAAAGCAGATGGGACGCACAGGAACCCTAACCATGCTGGCATCGATGTCAAAGGGTACGCACCAAAGAGTATTCAACAACCGAAGTAAAATTATTTCATCCATACAGTTTTACCAAAAATACAGCGACATCTAGCCCCATTCGGGTTCCCTCTCACCATCTAGGATTTGCTCAAGGGGGCCACAGTGCTATCTCTAGTTGATCGTGCAGTCCTTTGCTACGACATTGTCTACAACCGAGAGACAAGTCCTTGTAGTCTTGTTCCGCCTAGAGAAGCGCTCGAGGCTTCTTGACGTTTCACCGTCCTTGCCCTCCCCTATCACAATTGACACTTGAAGAAACACCGACCCCCAAGCATACCTGAGTATCCGTAGATAACCAGGGTGTCTTTCCTCTCCACTACTTCACTCTCAACGTGTAGGTTTAGGAAAGGGGTTCCTAAGTCTTTTAAATCTTTTAAGTCTTTTAAATCTTTTAAGTCTTTTCTTAAACCTAAGTTTTGGTCGACCCATTCTAAGCCTCGCTTCTAACGGGCCTCGACCTCTAAGGGACCACAACCATATTTACTTATAGTACAGTGGATTCCACAAGACTTGAAACCACGGCACAGTCATCCACGTGGCCAGTCACTTAAGGGGATTATGTAACAAAGTTATTTTTGTGCCACTTGCACCATCACTGTACACTAATATCGCTTACAAAATCCATTGATCATTCTCATATTTTCATAATAGTATATCCAAAATATGCCAAATCCTTTTCATGGAACGACCGGTCGAAAAACACAAAGAACTCTTTTCATAGGAACCACCGAACATTAATTATATTTCCATAAGGTGAACCATTATTTCCAAAATATAATATACAATTCAAAAATATACAACATGGCATAATCAATTATCAACCGACATACAATAAATATCGAGGAATCGTGTTTTTCGTATAAACGGCGGGATACACACTCAATTGTCGTTTTACTACTCGACTGATAGATTCCTAGTTCCGACCTTTCAGATGATACGGAACGTCCTAATATAATCCTACATGCCACTATGTCTTAAGAAGGCTTCTCTCTCACCTGAGATCCACGCTTACTCTGTTTCAACCTTTGAGTCCACAACTCCAGCAGCTCGTTCACCTTTGATTCCTTTATTCTTGAATGATGAATGACATACAATTAATATCTAATGAGTACTTTGTACTACCTAAGTAAAGGCTAAACCCAAAGTACCAAAGTACCCTAAAACAGAAATCCCTTTTTAAAACAGAAACCCATTTTAAGGCATTAGATAACTTAAAATAATTCCTTTTTGGAAAACATACTTTTAACAAATACCACTTTCTTAAATAACCTTTGAAATCAAAAGATTTTGTATTAGAATATACAACACTTGGAAAGTAAATCATTCCTTCTCCAAAACTCAAGGCCTCTTAAACATTACTAATAAAAAATTTTAAAACCAATCATCAAGTTAAAATCACTTTTCCAAGACATACAACCCTTATCATCCACACATTTATACAAATAATACAACACTTCATTTAAACAAATAACATCAAATCATACTTTCACAAAATCACTTTTATAATTTCTTTTTACTCTATATAAGTTAAACAAAATAATTTTGCTTGCTGGACAGTCACAAAAATCTAGTTGCATCAATTCTAAAAATTGGAATAAATATGTTCTATCATTCATATACAACCATATACACATCCTAAGATCTATAAATTTAATACAAAATTTAGAACTTAATCAATTAAATCAAAAGAGACTACTTATTCTTTTATTAACTCATAATTCAATTCCAAATGCTTATATAACAACTACCATTCAAATATTAACATAAGCCACTTAAACAAATAACTTAAACTTGATGAAATCTTTTAATCATTTGGACAGTCAAGAAACACATTTTTTTAAAAATCAATACAAACACTTAACACATCAACAATCATTCTGAAATATGAACTCATTCACTTATCAAGTCAAAACAAGTTCTAGAGTTGATGTAACCCAAACTAAAATTCTGGACAACAATACAAAATAAAGTTGCATTACTTCACAGTTACCCAAAAATTCATTCTTTTCAATTTCCTACTAAAAGATTCACATACCAAATTCTAAAAATGTAATTAAGTTTAAGAAAGTAATATTTTTCTACACTTATTCAATTATGGGCAGCACTTAAATTATTTCAATTCACCTTAAACCTTATAGACATACTACTAAGGTTAATATAAAACAAATCTGGACAGCCACTCAAACAAATTGCACTTACTCACAATTTTCATCAAATTAAAGTTCTAACCTCTATTTTCAAAGAACTAAGAACTATAACTCAAAAATACCCATAACTTATAAAAATAGTTACATTTTCTAATTCATATCAAGTCTGGACAACAACTTGATTTCCCAGGAAATTGATTATCTCATTCATTTAAAAACTTTCTTTTTCACACTATAACTACACTAAACACCTATGCACATAAGAACATAAAATATCATTTTAATTTCATATATCCTCATGCCAATAAAATTTTCCAGGATATAAACAAATTCCCAAAATTATTAATCTTTATAAAAATCATTCCTTCAATTGTTATTTCATGAAATCACTTCAAGAATTTAAAACACCACATCAGTATAGACTTAGAAAAATTTCAACAATATACCTACCCTATATAAATAACAATTTCAGCCATATCATCACAGTAATAACAATTTATAACATATATAACATATTCACATGATTTTGAATCAATTACTCTAAACATCAAGTTAAATAAAAATAAACACTTTTTGAGCAAAACTAGTTCTGTACAGTAACTTAATCATTACACTGATAGCATGTACTTGTCAACAAAAAGTCACATAATCATATGGATAATTATTTAACACTCATTTCATGAAATCATTTTTAACAATTAGATTATCATCATTATATAGCACTTAGGCACTTTAAAAATTTTAAAAGAACACACCTAATCACTGAACACTGATTCGGCCAAGCAAGGTAGAATAGGAACAGTGACAAAATTTTATATCAACACTTAAGACATAATACTTTTTATCAATTACTCCAAACATTAAATCATTTTAAAAAAATAAACGCCTTTAGTGCTCATACATTTTTTTTTCGAACAGTAACTTAAGCATGATAATATCACATATATAGAATTCACATAATCCTATAAGCATATAGACAAATATTTTTATATTAAGGAATTATAAAAGAACATCCAGTACAAACAATTCGATATACACATAATAACGAAAGACTTTTATATCACTTAAAGATCATAAAATCTAACAGGGTAAAAATGATTAATCAAAGAAAGCATCATATTTTTCTTAATTACTTAATTTCTGGACAGTAACTAAACAAATATCTAAAACCATATAAACATTTAAGAAACTCACACACACAACAGTTAACAAAATTTTCTTCTTAAAGTGTAGACATACATATTCATATATACTATTAAGAACAAAACCATGTTATTTATTTTCACTATAGGCCATTCGGCCATAAAAATATTAGAGAAAATAAAATAATCACACTTCTCATTCTTTCAAATTAATTACCCATATAAAACAACAACTTTCCAAAACATATATTCATTTAACTAAGAAAACAATTTGTTATCAATAAGATTTCAATACTACTCCCTTATCAATAAAATTCGGCCATCATTGGATTAAAAAGGGAAGACTTGTGTCTTTTTAAACAAATTTCTTTTTGTCCCTCTTAATCTTTATTCATTTGACCATCCAAACAAAAACTTATATACATATAACATAATTCATTTTTTTATTGTAGAATAATATATCAAAGAAGAGATTTGGAGATTTAACCTTTAAGAGATTCATAGCCATAGAAGAGTATTATTATTTTAGTTATAACAAAGTAATAGCTTAAAAATAAGAAATCAAACTAAGATTATAGAGTTACCTTTCTTCCTTAGCAAGATGACCTTCAAAATGAGTATGAAAATTTCCCTTCCTTCCCTCAAAGAGTGTCACGCCTCTCCCTTCCATTTCTCAAGACTTTCTTAATTTTTTTCTCTCAAAAAGGATTGTTTGTCATGTGTGAAAATAGGAGGGGTCTTGGGTTCTATTTATAGGTGAAGTGAGAATACATTCCCCCCCCCACCAAGGTTCTGATGAAAATTCGTCCCTCCCTTCTCAAAATGAGTCAACCATTTTCAATTTTACTTTGGAACATGAATGTGCATTTATGGGGATTTTTCTAACTCCTAAAGCCTTAATTCCAAGACATGCTTCCACTAATTTTCAGAAGATATTTCCTTCTCTTTTTCCTTCATTTTGGACGGTGCATACTTGTCAATATGGGGGAAGGAAATTTGCATTTACTCACTTGAATTCATCTCACTTTGGTCCAATCAAAACAAGACTTTAATTAATCAAAAATCAAAAATAAAAAGAAAATATGAATATCTGGATGGTTCAGCCTATCATAGGCCTCTAAAAATATATATTTTTCAAATACAACTTATTCTCAGTTCATATAAATAATTATAGGTACAAAAATAATTTCTTTCAATATTATAGACATAATTTCGTTTTTTTATTGCTACAGATATAAAATTTTCGAAGCACAGAAAATAAAATTACAAATTTTATATTTTTGAAATCTAAATTTCAATACGATCATTTTCATATAAATTTCATAATTTTTGGACTTACGGTTTGAAAGTTATGAATTTTTGAAGTTCTAAGATCATTTCCTCCAAAAATGCACTTCATAAGCTTTCAAATAATTTCATAATTTAAAAATACGAAAATATATTTTATTTGGACGGTGTAGCCAATCAGGGATTTTTAAAAATATATTTTCTATTCACATAAAAGTAATTTTGGGTCAAAGAGCCATTAAATGCATTAAACCACACATTAACACTTAAAGTTCAAAAATTCGTTCAGTACTGCAGCAGTGATAAAATTTCGAAAAATCCAAAATAAAAATCAAAAATTTACATTTTCATAATCTACACTTCGATACAATCATTTTGACATATCATTTGTAATTTTCCGACTTACGGTTTAAAATATATGAATTTCTGAAGATAGAACACCTTAATCCTTCAAAAAGCATTTCATTTTCTAAGATCATTTAAATCAAATACTATACCTTAAAATATTTCATCTTAAGAATATAAATTAAATACATTAGAGAAAACATTGGTATGCATCTAATATATATACCACGTGTATATATATATATATATATATATATATATATTTGTATAAATCATACGATTTTAATTAAATCCAGGTATCAAGATTTATAAAAAAGAAATCAAATATAATATAAATTCTCAAATAATTTGGGTAAAATTGGGGGTCTCACAGGCGTCAGCACCAATTTCTGGTCTGCTGCGTGGTGCGCGTGACTGGTGCGGGATCAGGGAGAATGGCGCGCCGGCTGGTGCGCCTGATGCAGAACTGGTGCGCGCAGCGCGCGCCTGGGCGGGTTGATGGTGCGCCTGGGCGAAAAAGCCCCTGAGTTGGTGCATCTGATGCACCCTGGTGCGCCTGGGCGTGCACCGGTGCGCCTGGGCGTGCACCAGTGTTTCCAAACTTCGATTTGCCATAACTTCTTCTTTAACCATCGGATCGGGCCCAAATTTTTACACAAACCTCTTAATCCCTTAAACTTCATATCCAACGGTGGGAATTGGGTTTAGAGCTATGGATATTTTATTCCTAATTTCCTTGCACAGGATGCTTTGTAACACTTAAAACCCCGATTTAACTCCCGATTCTACTTCTATAATTCTACTTCTTGTTACCGATGCACCCTACGCAACCCCTAATACTTAAAATTACTAATCACCTTGCTCCCAAAATTCTTAAAGTAATTAATCTACCCAACCTCTTCATTCTAAACCTATTAACTCGCTAATTGGGCTTAGAATTAGAATTCGGGATGTTACAATTCTCCCCCAAGTATTGGAATTTCATCCCCGAAATTCCGTTCGATTCCTTCAATGGAGAACCATCCCATTGGAATTTTTTTTTACTATTATAGTCCTTAGTTCCGTCGCTCCCTCTTGTCTACACTTCATTCTGTGGTTACCCCGACAAGGTCCTTAAAGTTTCGTAAATAAGCTCTCCCCCACTTATTGTAGGCATACCCCTTCGTATCCGTATACCCTTAAGTTCTCGTACTCAATGGGAGCACGAATACGAATCAAGCTAACTGATTTTTGTGTGGCTCCTTCACATAATTGTTAAGATTGGTCTCTCTTGCGTTTGTCCGTTCAGGGATCTCGGTGAGATCCTAGGGGTTTTGAGTTACCAACACCTACACTGGTTCCCACGAAAACTAAAGGCGTTTCCTATGAAGTATTACCTTCTTTCCAAAGGATCTATGCTTGATTACACTACTATTGGTTGATAATATAGCTGGAGGCTCTTATCCTTAAGCTTCGTTGTGGGGTCTAGAACTTGATTAGGCGTAAGGAACTTGGGAAGAACACCATTCAAGTTAGTGTCTATCCCACTAATGGATCGGTGTATTTGTAGAATTCCTATCGCAATTAAGTTCCCACTTTATTAAGAAAGTTGCCATGATATCGTCCGTTAATAGATGCAAAGATCGAGGCGACCAACCCCAACCTTACGTCCATTAACAGCGCATCATCGGCGGTTTTGTTGATAGCATCATCATTTAACAGATGTAGGATCAGAGTGGTCAGTTCTAACCTTACATTCTATTAAACAACGACATTATCAAGGAGTTTGGTTACTTTCTACTTGGCATTCAAAGACTTAATACTTTATTCTTTATGATTTCTTCCTAATAAGAGGGGTTGTATCTATGTGTTTTTCGTAAATTATACAGAGGTTAGGGGTCATGACTCTAAGCAGCACATGCCTTTCTAAGTTTTCACTAAAAGGTTCCTGATCATCAAAGATCTTCACCTAAGACTCTTAGGTTATTTCTAATTTTGAGCAACTCCATTTCCGTTCAAGTAATTAAGGGACACATATAAGCATGTGACTCGATAATTAAACGTCATCTCCCAGAGAGTATTGGAGACTCAACGTTTACCTCAGTTCGGCTTGCCTGCATTCTCAACTTCCTTCCTTTCCAAAGTGAGTACCTTTCCTCTCTGGATAGATCGTCCTGCACCTACTGGATGGGCTCTAGTTGTATTCACCTCTTTCTTCATAGCATTCTTGGGACAATTAGCAGAATAGTGTCCGGGTTGTCCGGGTTGTCCGCAGACAAAACAACTAAAACTTCTTCTAGTTTGGTTCCGAAACCAACACTCTCCACCATGCTGCTTTCCACAATGTGAGCATAATGGAGGAGCATCCACAGCAGTGTCACTCTTGCCCATAATTCTTGGGACTGTTGCCCTGTTGTGGGGAACAACATAAGGGCTTGATCTTTGAGTTGGCCCATCATTTTTGATTGGACCTCCTGCCTTCTGCCCACTCTTAACTTTCTCTTCCGCTAATTTCTGAGCTGCCTTGTCCCGCTCTTCTGCCATTTCCTGCTTGAGTGCATTTTCATAAGCACTTGCCATGTTCACCAATTGGGAAAGATTGGTGATGCCCTGATAGGTGAAAGCAGTCCTAATCTTGGCATTTAGGCCAGACTCGAATTTGATGCACTTGGTGCGCTCGCCTGCGTCCCTGTAGCTGCCTGAGTATCGGATCAGATCTTCAAATCGTGCCGCATATTCGCCGACACCCATGTTCCCCTACTCCAACTTGAGGAAGGCCATTTCTTTCTCCCTTTGGACATCCTCTGGAAAATACTTCTCAAGGAAACGGATTTTGAAGAGATCACAAGAAATAACTTCATTCACTGCCTCCAAACTTCTTCTTTGTTGCTCCCACCGATGCTCCGCATCACCGGACAGAACATATTCCACCAACCTTACATAGTGATCGGCTGGTGGTTGCAGCGAGCGGAGAATCATTTCCATCTCCTGGAGCCACTTTTGTGCACCATCTGGATTGTACCCGCCTTCAAATCTTGGTGGGTCGTTCTTTCTGAATCTCGCCATCCAGTCAATCTCAACCGGAGCTGGTGGTGGAGGTTGTAGAGCTACTGCTGCGGCTGCTGCGGCTGCCGCTATGTTCTGGGCTTGATTCTCAGCCTGGTTCTGCTGCAACTGAACCAGAGTTTCGAGGATTGCTGCGATTCGATCATTGTCAGCCCGTCTCCTAGCCATACTGTTTAGTCATGGAGGAAACAGCCCGTTAAAGACCGAATACTTAATCAATAACGTAATTATCCTATTCCTAGACTTAGACTCTTACTAAACGAATTAGTTACTCGCTTGGTGAGTAACCATTGGAGATGCGAGTCCACACTCCAAAGGCCAAGGGAAACTGCTCTGATACCAAAATGTAACACCCTATCTTAATTAATATTCTAATTACCCCGATTTATTTAGTGACATAAAAATTTCTTTTTAAAACCATTTTAGCTTATAAAAATCTCTGTCAAATCGGACAGACTTTCCTTTCTTTTATGGACATTCCAAAAATATGAGTTTGCCTTCAAAACCAGAAATAATATTTTCATATAATCAACAGTATGCCAGCAAGGCAAAATATAAATCAGTTCATTACATTCAACTACATCATTTCCAAAATAATAATGATCAAGTTATAAAATAGTTTAATCTCCCCAAAAGACAATACATAATATTTATATACATCAAAAGCCAAAGTTTAATTCTTGGACCAATATAATGTCACACTCCTAATGTTCACACTCCACGTTGTGGAGTGTGCCCCTGCTCAGCCACGACTAGTGCATGCTCCGATTCGGTACCTGTAAAAATATATCAAGAAGGGTAGCATTACACAAAACTTAGAAATATAGCTTCAAAAAAAGCATAGTAAGAAAAAAAAGGACCTACCCTAACCTATACTATCCAAATTATATACTAATTCACTTTCCTTTTATACAACTCAACCTTTCCTTATCCTTTCAATTACATACTTTCCCTATGTCTTTCTAGTCTTTCCATTCCATTCCATTCTTTCGCGCACCTTTCGGTGGTTCTTATTACCATTTATTCGCACACCACAAGGGCGGGTACTAATCACATTTACACACACCATATTGGCGGGTCCATAACATACCTAGTCACACTCCCTACGGGAGGGTCCATCATCCACACTCCATTATGGAGGGTCTTAATATATTCACGCTCCGTTATGGAGGGTCCATTTATATACACGCTCCGTTATGGAGGGTCCATTATTCACATATATTCACCACATACTCATATATCACACTCCCTATGGGAATGTCTATAATTCACACTCCATTATGGAGGGTCCTATTATATATTTCAATCCACTCCTTTCGGAGGGTCCATAATATGCATCTATCCACTCCTCTATGGAGGGTCCATATACATACACATATCCACTCCTTTAGGGAGGGTCCATTATTCACTCTCCGTTATGGAGGGTCCAGTTATATACACGCTCCGTTATGGAAGGTCCATTTATATACGCGCTCCGTTATGGAGGGTCCATTTATATACACGCTCCGTTATGGAGGGTCCATTTATATGCACGCTCCATTATGGAGGGTCCATTTTTCATTCATACATATTACCACTTCCATTGGAAGGGTCGTTCCTACTCATTCACATTTTCGCACTCCCTATGGGAGGGTCTTATATACATATACCATCATACACATCGTATTCATATATTCACGCACCATATTAGGTGGGTCCTTCTCACATTATCCATATAATTCCATTATTGGGACTCATAACTAGTACATTCATTATCTAACTTCCTTTCAATTTCATTCTAAGCTTTAGAGCTCTTACCCCATGTTAACCATAATTACCCTTTCCGTTATCAATTCGCATTATACACATTTATCATTCGTGTTTCCCCTTTTCCCTTGTCTATTTCTTAATTATCCCTAAAATTCTTTTATTTGTATCTAACATACTTTAACTCTTTACAATTATACAAGCAAGTCTCTTTTCTGTAATTAACTCAGAGTCTATTATCTTCCCTAGTTCCATTTTCCATTTTATCTACTTAATCTTAATCTTTTATTTTATGTTATACATCTTATATTACTTTTTCTCATTGTCTTACCATTATCTACTTTTAAATTCTTGTTCATTCTCCTTAAGAAAGCTATACCCTTTTATTCTTACTCCTTCCTAATTTACTATCACTTAGCCCATCATTCCTTTTCTATCCATCATATATATATACTTGTTCTCATACATTACACTAGCTTCTCTTTCTATTCCCTATTAATTATTTCATTCATTTTCATTATCAACTACCCTAAGGTTTTGTTCTCTACTCATTCTCTACCCCTAGCCATCACTATAACGAAAGAGAATCTATTCCCTATGCTAAGGTAATACAAACCCTCTTACCTTCCTAATGGAGGATGATGATAAACTTCAAGCTCTAGCCCAACACCTTGTATTTAAGCTCCCTAGCATTGAATCTCTTATTCCTAGTCTTGAATCCCCTTTGGCCCTTGACAACCAAGCCTTAATCTCCTACTCCTTGCTCTTTATGGTGGGGTCTATGTATATAACTCTCCCTAATTGCTAAGTTTTCAAATTCATGGAGGTAGAGAGGGAGGGGATCACGAATTTGGGGATGTGGAGGGAAGAGTGACTTTTAGCTTAATCTTCTAGCTTAGGACTTGTTGATGGCTATGGGTGATGATGATGTCTTGGTTCTTCTTAGGTGCAAAGCTTGAAAGGTCTATGGAGATGAGGAGGAGGGAGCCACGAATTTGAGAGGGAGTATAAGGATGGCTCTTGGTATTTTATTGTAGAGGGTTTGATGGAGATGATGATGATGAAGTTAGGTTCTTGGGAACCAAGAGGAATTAGTTAGGATGAGTGTTTGTATGTTGGTGTTGTGTGTTTTTTGTTGTTGTTGATGTTGTTTATTTGTTTCTTGCCAAGAGGGGTTGAAACGGGTGGTCCAAGATCAATGGCTTCCTCAATAAGCCAATTTTTGTGTGGCTGAAATGGCACAAGCTGACCGCGCGCGCCTGAGCGCGGCGTCAGCACCAATTTCCGGTCTGGTGCGTGGTGCGCATGACTGATGCGGGATCAGGGAGAATGACGCGCCGGCTGGTGCCCCTGATGCAGAACTGGTGCGCGCAGCGCGCCCCTGGGCGGGCTGTTGGTGCGCCTGGGCGAAAAAGCCCCTGAGTTGGTGCATCTGATGCACCCTGGTGTGCCTGGGCGTGCACCGGTGCGCCTGGGCGTGCACCAGTTTTTCCAAACTTCGATTTGCCATAACTTCTTCGTTAACCGTCGGATCGGGCCCAAATTTTTAGACAAACTTCTTAATCCCTTAAACTTCATATCCAACGGTGGGAATTGGATTTAGAGCTATGGATATTTTATTCCTAATTTCCTTGAACAAGATGCTTTGTAACACTTAAAACCTTGATTTAACTCCCGATTCGACTTCTATAATTCTACTTCTTGTTACCGATGCACCCTACGCAACCCCTAGTACTTAAAATTACTAATCACCTTGCTCCCAAAATTCTTAAAGTAATTAATCTACCCAACCTCTTCATTCTAAACCTATTAACTCGCTAATTGGGCTTAGAATTAGAATTCGGGATGTTACAATTATTCTAGATTTAGGACTATTTTTCTGATGATAGGTGTAAATGCTTAGTTTAGGATTAGACTCATAGACTTTTGATATTGATTTGATTGAGCTGTAAATATTTTTGAAATCTGGTTATTTTAATAAACTTTTTGAGAACTTGTGAATAGTGAATTGACTTTAGCCTAGTGAGAATTTGAGCCTAAACATTGAAGGGGTATGTGATTATTTAATTATTTTGAAACCCCTATTTCTTTCATGAGTGTTGTTCACTTTGGCTTTGTGTTATAGAACTTGACTTCTGACCATTTCAAAATTGATAATTGTTTGCATGCATTAAAATGATTAAGGCACTTAGGAGGTGTTTTTGTGGCCTTCAACTGATTTGTATTGATAATGTTCTCTTAGTTGCCCATTTTGAGCCTGATGATTATATGATTTTTCTTTGGTACCCTGCATTGATTGTATAATTTTTGTGAGTACCTTAGGAATTTTGAATGAGCAATTGAGAGGAATGAATAAGGAAAAGTGAATAAATGGTATAAAGTGTTGTGAATCTACTTCTCTTCCATGAAATAAATGAAATGAAAAAGAAAAAATAAAAAGAGAAATTCGAAAGAGATTAGAGAGAAATAAATGAAAAGAAAAGATGTATGAAATAATTGTGAGTTGAGTGTGAGTCCTCTTACTATTCATTGCTCATTCATAATTTTTAAGGGAAATTTGTTTGTTGCATTTTTGCCCTTAGTTTTATCCTTTCTTTCTTTTATCCCCCTTACACTTTTAACCATGGTCACATTACAACCAAATATAAGACCTTTTGATTTTTGTGTGCATTCAATAATTTCAGTGGAGATATGGGTCTATGGTCCAGCATATGGTAACACATTGTCATTGTATGAACTTGAGTGAATCACATATATATAAACCTTGATACACATAGAGATACACATTGTGATGTTGAGAGTGTTCACTAGTTCTGAGTTCTTGTTGAGTTTGTTTCTCTAACCAGGTTTCGATTGTATGATTTGCTTGTGAAAATAAGTCTCTGAGTCTGTGAGTCGAAGTCCTAGATTAGGTGTGTAACACCCGCAATTTTCCCCATTTTAATAAATTGATTTTCGGGGATTTCTGATTGGTGGATTCTTTTAAATTGAGGTAAAAATATTATTTGGTTTATAATGACACATGGAAATGATGAAATTGTTTTAAATTGATTAAATATTTGATTATTGTGTTTTATTGATTCAAAGAGTTTATTTTGTAGTATTACTTTATGTTTTGGAGAAATAATTATTTATTGATTTCCTTGATTTATTTAACTTTGGAAATTCATAACTTTTGACTGCTAGATCAGAATATGACAAATTTACAGTCAAAACGATTGTAATAAAATGTAGAATTTATTTTTGTACTATTTGGAATTTTATTTTGCAGTCCACAAATTTTTGTATTTTTGTGGAAAATTATAACGTTTTATTACGTAAGAAAATTTAATTATGATTTTAAGTATTTTGCACTGTATTGGAAAAATATTATTTTCTCCTGTCTAGATGAGGCACACGGTTTTGACATATATTTTTTATGCATTTGAATTTTGAATTTTAAATTAGAAGACATCCATTTATTATTACACAATTCCCTAGGGCAACCCAATTAATACCCTTATCTCTTAAACCACCTTAATTAAGATTAACAATTAATTACCTTATCTATGAGAGGATTTTCGGCCAATGGGGAACAAGGTTTATTATCCACTACGCACTCCCCCATTCTATTTAATTTTTAGACCCCATTTTATTAAACCAACCCCACCCCACCTAAATTCTATAAAACCCACCCCACCCCTTCTTACCACCCTTAGCTTGTTATGCGCACACACACTTAGACAAAACAAATAAAAAGAGATAGAGTGAGAGAGGGAGCAGTCGAGAGGGAGGAAGGGGAGCATCCAATTTCTCAAGCCATTTTTCATCCCTAACCTAGGTATTGATTTCTAATCTTGGTTTCCTTTTTCTTTTTCTTATTGTTTTCAGTTTCCTCATTGGTTTTATGAAGGATTTTGTTGTTCAATGCTCAAAAGCTTATGCATGTGTATTTTCTTAATTCCTCTTTGTTTTCTAGGCCTTGTTATGAATGTATTTGAGTTTGAAATCAAAAAAATGGACATGCATCCACCTTGATAGAGCTCACGATTTTTGGCCCCTCTTTGTCTAAATATTTTTTTGAACTTTGATTTGTATTTTTATGTTAAAATATAAGTTGAAATAGGGTGTTCTTGGATTATTTAATGTTGATTTGCAAAATTTCTCTTGGTTTCTTGGTGTAGCATACGGTTAGGGTTTTGTTTTTGGGGAAAATGAGTTTGTTTCATTATGCATTGGTTCATGATTTGTGATGATTATTTGGTATATTTTTGAGTTCTAAGTTTGATTTCAAGAAAAATGAAATTTTGATTTAATGTGTGTATGTGAGGGTATTCGGTTTTGGCCCCTTTAAGTTAAAATAATTTTTGGTCATTGGTTTTTAATTTGAATGCTCAAATATAAGAGTGTTATTGCTGTTTATAAACTTTGTATGTTTGATTTGCAAAAATTTCTCTTATTCTCCTTATGCATGTCACGGCCAAGGTAAGAAAATGAGTGGAATGATTTTGTTTTATCGTGCATGTGATTAGTTCTTGGTTATTAATGTATGATAAGTGTACTTTTAAGTGTTAATGAAAGAACGCATGGAAAATGAAATTTTTATGTTGATTTGTCATGAATAGGGTTATACGGTTTTGGGTTAAAAATTATGCAAATGAGTTTAATAAATTTTGGTTGAATAATTTTGTATAAGTGTATAAAATCCCTAAAGAGTATGCATGTACTTGTTTGACAAAAAAAATGTGTGCATGTTTCTTGTAACAGCCCGATTTTCGTAAACCAAAATAATTGACTTTTACTTATTAAAGTTGCAAAAATGAGGCCAAATTTTTTTTTTTTGTAAAACATTATGAAGTGTTTGAAAACGTTATTGAAAAGTTCTTGGTGTTCTCAACACCCTTCACCGAAAACCGAGTTGTTACTAAAACCTTTCTTTTCATAAAACGTTCGTTTCCATAAAAGAACTTGGTTCAAAAACATCATGACAGTTCTCAAAGACTTTACATGGGTCACTTTGCAAAAGATGTACTCCACAAGTCAAATTAAAAACATATCTCGATTACATAAATGGTTCATGGCTCGGTAATCCTTAATTCAAAACATTCACAAAAAACCTAAACTGATAACACTATCCTTAACTTTCCTATTGAAAACTATCGGATGAAGTATCTTCTTCTTCTTCTTGCGCCCTTTCTTCCTTTCCGATGAAGGTGCCATCTCTGTCACTACTTCCCCTTCGTCGTTTGGTTCCATCTCTACTCCATTTTGAGTTGTGGAGTTTCTCTGAGTCTCGTACCGCTTCTTCTCCTCGGGGATCCTATACCCTCGCACGGTAACTTGCCCCAGATGCGGGCCCAAGTTAGCTCCGCTTAGTTGATGCTCCGGATCTGGAATCCCGGTCTGAGTGTAGCCGATCCATGCCCAGCCATGTGGGGTGTGTTTCCAACCACTACCATATCGACTCCATGTAGCGATCTCCATACGATACTCCATCTGCCCGTTGAGATACCAGCAGCACCGATATGCCAACGAACAGGAGAGAGTAAGCGATCCGAACGATGCATCGTCGACGGTATGGGATTACGGTACGCGAGATATCAAGACAATACAAACAATACAAACAACATTCACACAACATAACATTCAATCATCTTATCATTATCATTATCATTATCCTTATTCTTTATCTTTCCAAACTTATTATCCTTTCTCAACATAATCCTTTTTACTCCTCAATGTATCTCTCATATTGCACTTTCAAATCCATCACCTTCAATCACTTTCCACTTCATGGGGTTTTCTCCATCTTTCCATATTTTCCATTCTCAATTCCTTTCTCATTATCCACATCTCATAAACTTTTGCTTCTCTTAATTATAAATCTTTTCTTTGTCATGTCTTATTGAATCATAACCATCGATGATTGGGGGAAATTAAAGTATCATCGAGGTACGCGTTTCTTTCGTAGTTAGCACTCACGTCTCAAGTCTACATCTCCTCGGCTATCCACCCAACCTAGTCGGAAGCAAACAGGAGTACAGGACCTTTACCGTGCGGGCACGACAGCTGCCTCAATAATCAATTGGCTCCAAGCCAGAGAACTGTAGAAAACTCGGGTACAGTCTCAATTCAAATCATATCATTTCAATTCTTATATATAATCAACGCACACTATAGAAAACTCGGGTACAGTGGCAATCAAGATGCCCCACTCCAGTCCCTCTCACCGTTCAAGATTTGCAATCTAGGGGGCGTCAGTACTATTCTAGTTGCGCTGCAGAACTTACCACGACATTGGACCCAGTCCCTACCACGTTCGTATACCACATATGGAGTTCGTTCTGCCTAGAAAGTACTCAAGACTTCTTGACGTTTCACCGTCATCGTTCTCCCCTAATGCAATCTCCACCTGAGTATCCCTGATACCCATGGTTCCTTCCTCTCCACTACTTCGGGATCACACTCATACCTCACCGCGCTCGCGTGTTAGTCTTTTAAAGTCTTTTATCTTTTTAATTAACCTAATGGTCGGCCCATCCTTCGTGCATCCCTTCAATGAGTCCCGACCGCTATCTTTCAACATCACTGTTCCTTTCCTTTCTCATCATAGCACAGAGCTGGGATCACATCGGCAAACTTGCCTCTCTTTTCACAATCCTTCTCAATCAATCTCATATCTCAATTTCCTTCCACAATCTTTCTCAAAAATCTTACTTCTCAACTTTCTCAAAATCTCTTTTCTCAAACGTTCTCATTTCATAAACTTTCTCGAAAATATCATTTCATAAATCTTTCTCCAAAAATCTTGTTTCATATATCTTCACAAAATATCCTTTCAGAAACTTTCTCAAAAGTACCAGTTTGTAAAATTTTATCAAACTTCTAGTGTTGTAAACTTTCTCAAAATCTCCTTTTGTAAACTTTTTTTTTTCAAAAATCTATTTTCATAAATTTTTTTAAAAATCTCATTTTATAAACTCTCTTAAAAAATCTTATTTCGTAAACTCTTTTTCAAAAATCTCTTTTCATAAACTTTTCTAAAAATATTATTTCACAAGCTTTCTAAAAATCTCATTTCACAAAAGTCTCATTTCACAGAGTTTCTAAAAATCTTGTTTCGCAAACTTTTCGCAAAAACTTCCTTTCGTAAGCTTTTTCAAAATATCATTTCACGAATTTTCTCAAAAATCTCAGTTCGTAAACCCTTTTCAAAAATCTCATTTTAGTGAGCACTAGTGGAGGAGCAAGCTCAACTCAACACCAGCCTCATAATAATCTCAACAAAGGAACCAAGTTCCACTCAGGTCACATCTCATTTCAACAACAACAATACCTTCCCCAGCTCTGGCTCATCCTCATCATTATCATTAATTCTTTCCTTAATCTCACCCCTTTATCTCTTTCCAACACACTTCTCTTGTCCAATCAGTCTAATATCTTTTATCATTATTCCCTTCTCATTATGTCCTTTACTCTCGTGAACTTACTCATTCCATTTTCATTATCAGGACGTAGCAGACGTCCCTCAGCATGCTACTCATATTAATAAAATATATTAAATTTCATCGTGCATAATTAAACAGTAAATAAAGCATGCTATATCACATCATCAGCACACAATCATCACACACAACAATCTGGTCTTTGTCTTCTTCGTATAAGTGGCCACACAATACAAACAATTGCCACTATACTACTAACTCATAACCACTGAGTTCCGATCTTTGAGCTGATATGGAACGTCCTAATATATCACCTAACTACCACGGTGTCTTAGGAAAGCTTCCCTCTCACCTGAGGTCCAACGATTAAATGCGTACCGTCCCCTCGGATCCTTGTCTCTGCTAGCTGCCCCAAATCCCTCGTCTTTCAAATTCCTCGTACTAAATAAAATACGCTCACGTTATTAACTTGTATTAAGAAAATCTCTCTTAGTTTCAAAACACTTTTCGTTCCTCGTCGAAAGACTTAAAACATAACCGTTTTCTCTCAACCACTCTAACATTCTTTAATACCTTAAGTACTTTCAAAAATCATTTGAAAACACCATGTAAAGTCATTTAAACTATTTAGTTTGGTTGCAAGTCCGTTTTGGACAGCACCTTAATTACGTTCGAAAACACCGAAAAATTCATCGCTTTCAATCCGGGTTTTTCTTAAATCAAACATCTCTTGGAAACCACATTTTAAATCACATAAACACATTGTTAAGGTTAAGGAACAATTTTAAATAATTCGGGACAGCAAAGGATTATTTTACAAAAATCATTTTAATAGAAATCCGAATTCAATTAATTTCAAAACCAGTCGCTTAACTTAATTATAAACTAAACATTCATTCTTAAACAAACACTTTCACAAATAAACATTTGAAATCAACCAAGACAACTTGATACATCATGATGCTATTTAATTTTCATAAAACAAAACACTTAGACATACATAAATTCACAACCAAATTGAACCAAAGATATAAATCAAGCACATTTTATTTTTCTTACTTTAAACAACTTTATTCCTTTCAAAAATCACTACGCAAATTTAATTCCATGCAACTAGACTTTCTAAACTTATTTTAACTATATGGCTGAATGAAATCAAAGGATACAAGTATAAAATTACAAATTTAAAACACATACATCAACTTGATTTATTTCAAATACTTAAATCCCATTTTCTTTTACAAAACCGAATTGAAAGAAAACATTCACAACACAATTTTAAATAATTTAACTTAAGATTAATTCACAAGACACATTCATTGTTTTTATGTCACTTCATTGAAAAATAATCCTAGTCTAGTTAACATGCATAGGCCGAACCCCATCATGATCAACACAAGATTTTTGATTCACTTTTTCAACATGCAAAAACACAAGATTCTTAAATCAAAAAGAAATTAACATGCATGTGTCCTTTTTCATGGAGACAAAACATGATTTCCTAATTCTAGGCTTAGACCGAATGCACATCATCATATATCAAGGTTTAATCTTCAAATCTTTATCATGCATGCACATAGAACATGGATAAAGACAAAAATCATTTTTCCAAAAACTTGTCTCCTTGATTTCTTTGTGAAACCGTGATGGTCATTAAGAAAGATAAAATCTTTTTACTCAAAAACCACATGCATGTACCTAGATCTTATAGATCAAGTCATGAAATCAATCACAATGGCACAAATCCAAGATAAAAATTATTTTGAGTAGAGAAGACCAGAACCGTGACATGCATGGATGAAAGATCAAATCTTTTGTTTAAAACCACATACATAATTCAAGATCAAAACTTTTTCAAAGATCAAGACAAAGATTAAAGCTTTTAAAGGTCAAAACCCACAAATCAAAGTTTTATCAAAACCATATCAAAATCAAACATTCCAACAACTCAAATTAACTTTGATAAACATAAGATTAACATGCAATCACTTAAATCAAATTAAAAAGCAATAATTACCTAATCTTTAGGTAATGGCCGAATCACATAGTTTAAGATCTAGTGTTTTATGAGTTCATTTAGTCTTAGAAATTCAAGATCAAAGTAAAATCAACACATGCATGTACTCAAGACAACCAAAATCATCATCAACTAACATGCAACACAAAAGATCCCATCATTATTGTCAAGAAAGTTTAGATCATCCATTTATTTATCAAATAAACTCCTAAACACTTCACAAATCGCGGTTTTAAGCAAGGAAATTAGACATGCAAAGAGACTTTACTTTAGATCCACAAAATCTCAACAAATATTTAGATCTAGAAGATTTAGCTTGAAAAGCTTTAAGATCTTTCACGAAAAACTTAATTGAGTTATGAAGTTCGTTGGTTAGACATTTACAAGTTTCTTTTAGCTTAAAAAAAATCCATGATCAAGCACAAACACACTTGTACTCATCATTTAAGCTTTGGAAAATTGACATGCAAAGAAGAAAAGAAAGAAAGATCTCAAGATCAAAAAGGAAAACCTAAACTATTACAACTTCTTCATGTTCATTCGAAATACCCACCAAAGAAAAGTTGGTCTTCTAGCTTCTAAGGTCTTGGATCTTCAAGGAAGGCTTAGGTTTTTGGCTAGATCTTCTCCCTCCTTCTTCTTCTCACTCACGACCCTCTTCCTCTTTTCTCTCTAATGTTGAGAGCTGAATTTTGCTCTCAACTAAGTGTGTGTGTGGAATTGAAAGGGAATGAAAGAAATGAAGGGTGGAAATGAGGAGATGAAGTAGCCAACACTTCACCCACTTGGCTATATATAGGCAAAGGCAAAGGCATGAGACTTTCCCTCTTTTGCCCTTGATCAATTCGGCCATGGTGCAAATGGGATGGGCAATTTTGGCAACTTAATTTGTTGCATGGGTGGAGGTTATCAAAGGAACATCTAGTAGTAGGTTTAGGGTTTAGGTTACTTTAGGTTTATTTAATTTCATTACTTAAGTTTTTCTTACTCATTTGGTTTCCTTAAGGTTCTAATCTACCCATTAACCCTTTATCTTAAAAAAAATGAAATCCTAGACACGTATACATACATACATACATACACGTATCACACACATACACTCATGCATTATCATCTTCTTTTACTAATTTAATTCCATATAATCCTAAGCATACACATATATACCAAAACCGTGCATACATACACATACATGCATAGAAAATAATCCTTTTCATCATAAAATGACTCATGTATAAAAAAATCATAAATCCTTTTAAGCATAAAAATTGTAAACACATAACCATTCCAAACTCAATTTCTAAAACTCATATTAGCATTTCATGAAAATCATTTCTTTAAAAATCACTCATCACTTTGAAAACATGGATTGGAAATTCATTTATGAAAATACTCTTTCCAAACACTTTTCTCGAAAAATAAATC
Organism: Crotalaria pallida; assembly: GCA_037953625.1. Taxonomy (NCBI): domain Eukaryota; kingdom Viridiplantae; phylum Streptophyta; class Magnoliopsida; order Fabales; family Fabaceae; genus Crotalaria; species Crotalaria pallida. The sequence continues at coordinate 58,409,809 of CM075651.1, forward strand.
TCGTTAGTATTTAAATTAATACGAGGAATTTGTGGGGTGTTACATTTCTATATGTCAATTCGGCCAAGATAAGGAAAATGAACGAATGACTTTGTTTGGTAAAAAGTTTGTCTTGATTCTTGCATCTATGTGTATATTCGGCCTAGAGCATGAGAAAATGAATAAATGATTTTTGTTTAGTACCAAGTTGAGTTTTAATCTTGTATGCTGTATATTGGGCCTAATCATGAAAAGGGTGAATGAATAAAGTTTTGTGTCTTTGATATGTTAGGATTGACAGCCGTCACCCAAGAGGGGGGGGTGAATTGGGTGTTTACAAATTCATTGGAAAATATTCGATTTAAATCGTTTTCAATAAATTAAATATAATTTGCAGCGGAAAACTATTAAAACTTTGAAAACGCACAAGCGGAAGCAAATAATAATAACAACGATTATTAATACTCGCAAAGATAAACAACAATATAACAACGAAAATTCTAACGCGCATCGATTAATTTAAAATAATTAAATTAATATAAATGATATTTACGTTGCAAGAAGAATAATTAACACAATAATAAAATATGGAACAATAAATAAAAGAGATAAGGGTTAGAGAAAATTGCACCAGGATTTTTATACTGGTTCAGCCTTTCCAGCGAAAGACCTACGTCCAGTCCCCAAGCGACCCGCTTGAGTTTTTCTTCACTAAACACAACAGGGACAACCAGCCCCAAATACAAGCAAGAGCTCCCTGCACGCTACTAGGAACCTCCGTTCGCTAGGGACCTCAACAACAATAATTAGGAAGACCCTTCCTAGATTTTCCTCAGATAGCCTAACTACTAGGTGCCCCACCGCTCGTCTAGACACTACCCTTTACACAAGGGTTTCTCACCCTAAACACCAGGAACGTGCCACACGTCCAACTAGGAGATTCACTCCCTAGTCACTAAGGGTCACACACCCCTTTACAACCACAGTTAAGGATATGGTGATTGGGTACAACAACTATGGTGCACTCTTAATAGTGCGGATAAAACAATATAAGGTCTAACAATACTGTGTTCTAAATAACACGGATACAACAATATAGCTCTAATTATAATGGAGTTTAAATCACAAGTGTATAGGCCAAAATAAAGTTTTCTTCTCAAAAAGAATATGAACGTGAAAAGCTTGAAGAAGAAGAAGAAGAAGAGAAGAAGCGTTCAGCCAACGTTTTCAGGAATGATTCAAATCCTTTTTATAAAAACAACAATTAACACATGTTTAAAATCAAAAACCAAATCATAAAGATTTAAAAAATAAAACCAAATATTTGATACAATTTGAAATTTGAATTTTGAAAAATAAAATCAGAATCAAATCAAAAAAATTCAAGAATAGGATAAAATCAATTTTGAATTCAGAAACAAATAAAATTGATTTAGGAAATAAATCAAAGATTAGATTCTTAAAACAAATAAGGAAATATTTCAAAATAATATTTAAATTCGAATTTTGAAAATAAATCAGAATCAATCAGGTAAAAACAAATCTAGAAATAAATCAATATCATTCTAACATGTTTTTCAATAAAACTTAAGGTAATTGATTACTTCAGGGAAGGTAATCGATTATCCCCTTTAAAATGGAAACTTTGAAATCCTTTTGAAAAACCAGTAATCGATTACATCATACCAAGTAATCGATTACTTCACTCCTGTTTAGTATATGATGCAACTCATATAATCGATTACTATAACACCCCTAATTTCGTCTTCCGAATAAATATGTTAGTATAATGGTTTTATAAATAAATAATAATTCCATGGTTGATTTTAGTTTGCATTATATGTATATCGATATATATATTATGTGAAAATATTTTATGATGAGGTTTTTCCATAAAATATTAAATTTTGCAATTAAGTCCTTGGGAAGGACCTAAAAAGAATAATGGAAGGTCTTTTGGAGTTAAAATTAATTAAACAAAGTTTTTAGTGATAACTGGCCAAAATACTCAAGTATTTATCTGAATACTCGAGTATTCTGGGTTTGACAGCTCAAGATTGTGCGTGATAGCTATCTAGCCATGGAAGAGCCACGAATTCAGCTCTCTTGCTCTGGTGTTGCCACGCCATCTAGTCCAGACATGCCTAGGACTCGTGTCTTTATGCATGGAGTCTTCCAATCTTCTTCAACAAGGGAGAGGAATTGATATAGGGCCAACAAATTCAAGATTAGGGTTCTTAACTTGAGGAGCTCAATTCTCTCTCGTCCCAGGGTCATACTACACAAACCATATACCGTTTCGAAGCTCACATCCAGAGCTTTGAAAAGCACCAAAAATAATGAGCTAAGGTTGAGTGTGTGAGGAGTAATGATCTCTGCAAAAGAGAGTTCGAAATCTGCTAAGAACCAGAATGTTGTTCAGACCCGTCATCTTCTTGTTTTTGATTCTCTCTCATGCTTGAGAGTTAGATCGTGAGTGAGATACCATTGGAAAGCTCTTTCAACGAGCTTCGATTTGATACCACGTTTGTTAGATTTGAGTCGCTGGTCGAAAAGTTATGCTCTTGTGAAGTTAGGTGTTGAAATCTGCCAAACCAAATGTTCAGATTCAAAGAGCTGACTTTGAGCTTCAATTGTGGTAAGCTCAAGCTCCCTTTTGGTATGAAACTTATTGGTTTTCAAAGTTCATGTTATAGAGAACATAGTCTAACCAATTTCCCCAATTTTTATGCATGATTCGAATGTCAATTAATGAGGTTTTGAACCCCTGCTGAAACTGTCATGCAAGTTCAGGTTGGAAGTGGTTAGAGCTTTTGGTTGCTGTTCTCTATGGAGCTTTTGTTCAAGCACGACCCTAAGGTATGGGGGAAGCTTACCATTTGCTAGAATGAGAATAAAATGTATTAGAAAGTAGGATGAGCCACCATGAGGCTTAAGGGCATAGCTTTGAATTAGGGAAATGGCATGGAGGCCAATCTGAGACATGCTACATGTTTGAGCAAGTTTCTTTAGCTGCATGTGAACTTAATCAATGCTGAAATCATGCCAAATATGAGTATAATTGATTTTGGTAACTCAAGTTGCATAAAGTATGGTTTTTATGCATAATTGGTGATTGGTTTTGATTATCTGAGATTTGATATGATTTCTATGTTGAGACATGTTTAATTTGTGTATGTAAAGCTTTGTTGATCATTGGTTTAAGTTAGAATTGATTAGAATTGAAAATGGTATGTTAAAACCAAGTTGTAGTGCATCTGCTGTCATAAATACTCGAGTATTTGGTAAAATACTCGAGTATTCTCTGATGCAAGATTCCCAGATGATCATGAAATACTCTAGTATTTCCATAAATACTTGAGTATTCTGGGCTATAAAATACTCTAGTATTTTGTGAAAAACTCGAGTATTATGGTGGACTCGGCTAGGCCGAACTCCCCATAACCCTCGCCAAAGACCTAAGGACCCTTCAGGAAGCCTTCTGAACGCTTGGCCGAGCTCAAAGCTCAACGGCCGAACAGACACTAGATACAGGCTGACCTCGTGCTCCAACTCAAGTCCGACGTCCAAGTCCGACACCTTCCCAAGTCCGACACCAAGGAAATGATGACGTCTTCCCTTCTTATCCACAAGGACAGCTCATCCAATCCTTATCTACAAGGACAGCTCATCCACTCATAGCTCATTACAGGCTGGCCCTACTTGGGCCCCAAACAAGCCCATTAGGGCAACCAGCTCTCCCCTATAAGTAGCTCCGTACTACATGGGGCTCAGGTACGTCCTCTAACCCTAATTGTCACCCTCACACACCAGTGATTAGGGTTACTTCTTGGCTCTCTTCTTTAGCCACTTGAGGACTCCCACCAAACATCACATATTAACCCTAGACAGAGGCTCCTTTGAAGGTCTTCTCACATACCCTTGGAGGACCTCACCGTTTAGGACATCACATTGGCACCGTCTGTGGGAAAAATAAACTTCATTCCCACAAACACTACCATGTCTGAAGCACAACCAGATCAGAAGAGGAGAAGGGAGCACCCAGGGAGAATCCCGTCAACTGAGGACCTGCGATCACTCCTTGAGGCTAACAGGGCAGCAAGGTCTCCACCACCCCACCCTCCTCACCCACCGTCACTGTCGTCGCATCAAAGATCGCCCGTGCGGCATCCCGCCGAACGAGCCACCTTTCAAGCCTCAGCCCCCGATGGGTCCCAATAACAATCGAGAAATTTTATTGTACAAGATCTGTTTAAGACACCGGAAAATATCCGGGTGGAAACTATTTCTGGAGGTTTCGCCAGTGGCGGCGAGAAGAAGTCGGAAAGGAAAAAGTACGTTCAGCAAGTATTAGCTGTTCACCACAAGCCTATTGGTAAAAAACCATCTCGGAACATCCCAATCAGTTTTTCTGATCAGGATCTAGGAGATATCATCCCGGATCACAATGACCCAATGGTGATCGCGGCGATGATCAGCAACTTTGAAATCGCCCGAGTTCTCGTCGACCAAGGAAGCTCGGCTGACATTCTTTTTCTCCACACATTTCAAGCACTGAAACTAAGGTCCGCCGACCTCGTACATTTTGAAGGGCATCTTATCAGCTTCACGGGCGAGGCAATATGCCCCCTTGGAGCCATCCTCCTCCCGGTGACCTTGGGCAAACTGCTTTCGGCCCGAATGGAGATTATCATGTTTTTAGTGGTTGATTCTGAATCCCCATACAATGTGATACTGGGACGAACCTGCCTGCAAGCCTTCGGGGCAGTGGTCTCAACAGTTCACTTAGCAATGAAATTCGTCGGTTCTGATGACAACCTTGTCACCGTCAAAGCCGACCAGCTCAAAGCCCGACTCTGCTATAACGCGAGTCTACGGGAAACTAGGAAAAAGCAAGAAGAACTCTCTGGTCCAACATTAGCCAACGGGAAGGTCCTTTTGGCCGAATTGGATGTCCGGGCCGAACAAGATGATCTCAGACCTTCTCCTCAAGGAGAGTGGTTGGCAGTTCAAGTTGACCCCTCTAACCCCGACAGAACTATCAAAGTGGGTGCCGACCTCCCTAAGGAGATCCAGGATGAGATCATCGCACTGTTGCGAGCTAATTTGGATCTGTTTGCTTGGACCTCGGCCGATATGCCGCGGATCGACCCGAACTTTATCTGCCACAAGCTCAGTGTGGATTCAAAGGCAAGGCCGGTAGCGCAAAAGATGAGACGAGTATGGACAGAGAAAGCAAAAGTTATTCAGGAAAAGGTTTCCGAGCTGCTGCAAGCAGGGTTCATTAGAGAAGTACCATACGCCGAATGGGTGGCAAATACTGTGCTGGTCAAAAAGGCAAACGGCAGTTGGAGGATGTGTGTAGATTACACCGACCTCAACAAGGCCTGCCCAAAGGATCAGTATCCACAACCGATTATTGATCAACTCGTCGATAATTCGGTAGGATACCAGTTATTATCATTCACTGATGCTTACTCGGGATACAACCAGATCCCTATGTATCCGCCGGATCAGGATAAGACCACGTTTACAACCGGAAAGGCAACTTACTGCTATACGGTCATGCCCTTCGGCTTGAAGAACGCTGGGGAAACCTACCAAAGAATGATGAACAAAGTTTTCGATGGAATCATTGGAACCACCATGGAGGTCTATATTGACGACATGATCACAAAAAGCAAGAAAAAGGAGGATCATGTCCGAGATCTCACCATGGTTCTGGAAAGGGTGAGAGCTCATAAGATGAGGCTGAACCCCGAAAAGTGCACCTTTGGAGTCCCAGCAGGGGCCTTCCTCGGATTCATGCTTTCAAAAAGAGGAATTGAAGCAAATCCCGACAAGTGCCGAGCTATATTAGAGATGAAGAGCCCCGCCGATCTCAGAGGAGTGCAGCAGTTGACAGGCAGGATGGCGGCATTGTCGAGGTTCCTCCCTCAGGCCGCAAAAAAGGCCTTACCCTGGTATAAACTGCTGAAAAAAGGTACAAATTTTCATTGGGATCAAGATTGTGAAACTTCCTTCCTGGCACTTAAGGAATATCTCTCTTCCCCGCCAGTCCTCTCTAGCCCTCTCCAGGGAGAGAGTCTTTTTATTTACCTTTCTGTTGGCGATTCCGCACTCAGCTAGGTGTTGGTCCGAGAGGAGCGCCGAACCGAGTTCCCTGTTTATTTCATAAGCCGAGCTCTGCAAGGTTCCGAGCTCAGGTATTCCAAAATTGAGAAATTTGCATTTTGTTTAATACTTGTTGCACGACGGCTGCGACAATACTTTCAGAGTCACCCTATTGTCGTAAGGACCGCCCAACCTATTAAACAAGTTCTTCAGAAGCCCGACCTCGCTGGGAGAATGATGGCATGGGCAATCGAACTATCCGAGTTCGACATCTCCTACGAACCGAGGAAGGCAATCAAATCACAAGCATTGGCCGACTTTGTATCCGAGTTCACAGAGCCCCACCAAAGCTCTAGCTCGGACACATGGGTGATATATGTGGATGGGTCGAGCAATCAAAAGGGGGCAGGAGCCGGGGTTATTCTGGAGAATGCGGAAGGGCTCAACATCGAATACTCCCTGAAATTCGAGTTCTTAACCTCGAATAATCAGGCCGAGTATGAAGCGGTCATTGCCGGCCTCCGCATGGCCAAAGAACTCGGTGAGTCCGAAGTTCAGATTTTAAGCGACTCTCAGTTGGTGGTTTCCCAAGTTATCGGAGATTACCAAGCTAAAGAGCCTATTTTGCAAAGATACCTTGACAAAGTCAAATCCCTGGCCCGTGATTTTTCAAAATTTTCGATCACCCACATCCCCCGCTGTTCCAATTCCCGAGCTGACGTGCTTTCCAAGCTGGCGAGCACGAAAGGCGGAGGGAACAATAAAAGCCTCATTCAAGAGCAAATCTCGTCCCCAAGCGTAGTAATGGCTATTTCAGTATCATCTAATTGGATGCACCCAATAAAGGCATATCTCGAACACGGTATACTCCCTGCCGATCAAAAGGAAGCAAAGAAACTTAAGAGAAAGGCAGCTGAGTATGTCCTTATGGATGGAATCCTTTATAGAAGAGGAATGTCTTCCCCACTCCTCCGATGTCTCACCTCCGACGAAGCTCAAGTGACGTTGGACGAGGTTCACGGAGGAATCGGGAGTCACCACGTCGGAGGAAAATCTTTGGCAAGGAAGATACTAAGGGCTGGATATTTCTGGCCGACCTTAGTTATGGATTCCATCGACCATGTTCGACGATGTCCTCAATGCCAATTCTTCAGCGATGTTTATCAGAAACCCTCCGAGGAGCTCCACTCTCTAGCTTCCCCCTGGCCTTTCACCATGTGGGGAATGGACATTGTGGGACAGTTCCCAACGGCTCCAGGCCAGCTAAAATTCATCGTGGTAGCAATAGACTACTTCACCAAATGGATCGAAGCTGAGCCCCTAGCAACCATCACTTCGGCAAGGATCCAGAAATTTTATTTGAAACAAGTTATCTCCCATTTTGGTCTTCCACTCACATTAATCACCGACAATGGTAGTCAGTTCGCTGCCAACAACTTCCAGATATTAGCTGAGAATCTCGCGATCTCTCATCGGTTTTCTTCGGTAGAGCACCCCCAGACTGATGGCCAAGCCAAGGCCGCCAACCGAGCTATCGTTGACGGCCTCAAGAAGAGAATTACGCAGGCCAAAGGAGCATGGGCCGATCTTCTACCCGAGGTCCTCTGGTCAATCAGGACCACGGTTCAGTCATCAACCGGAGAGACCCCCTTCAGACTCACCTATGGTTGTGATGCGGTCATCCCCATCGAATGAAGGATTCATACCTTCCGAATGAGGGACAGACCCGAGGAAGAAAACGGAAATTTGATCAAAGAAAACTTGATAATGGCCGAAGAGATCCGGGACGCCGCCTTTGCTCGGGAAAAGAAAGCAAAAGAAAGGCAAGCCAAGCAGTATAACAAAACGGTACAACCCAGGTCTTTTGAGGTCGGAGATCTCGTTCTGAGGAGAGCTGACATCGGTCTTAAAAACTGAAGAGATGGGAAATTTGCTCGAAGTTGGGAAGGCCCCTACAGAGTCATTTCAAAAACACACTCTGGGGCATATAGACTGGAGACTCTTGAAGGAGCCGAACTCAAAAATTCTTGGAACGTTGCTAAACTGAGAACCTACTACAGCTAGGTTTACCTCAGATGTTTTCAGCCACCCCAGCTAAAAGTTTAAGTTCTATCTTCATTTCTGTTAACATTTTACACTTACTTCCCCTAGTCATGCTCTTATTTTCCACTTTGGGATATACCCACCTTTTTAATTCATAGGCAATGTACTCATGTTTATAATTAATAAAAAAGTACAAACTTGCCCATTACTCAAGTGCTACAGTTTTATATACGTACATACTAGCTTCTCATTTAGCACTAGCCAACTAAATGTTGCATGGCGCTATGCACAGCCAACATCTCGTAAAGGAGATCGGCTCATATGCACAGTGTACAAGGGACACCCGATAAAGAACAGACTGCTATGAAATGTTTCCACATAGCTTCACTCAGCATTCTCTTTCACATCGGGGACGAGGACACCCACCTCAGCTAAGGCGGGTAGATCCGAGTTCCCTACCGTATGCACTTATATACAGTACCTTTATTCAGAGGAAAACTTATAAGATTACTGCACTCACTGAGTCATCCGAGTTTATCCGAGTTATTAATAGAGATTTTAAACACCAATGTCTTGGGTACAAGTTTTTTAGGTCCAATCAGGCCTGAATACAACGAGTTGGTAAAGGACTTGTATTCTCAAAAGTAGTTTTACTTAGTTATTTAAAAACGACCTCGGACGCAGTATATATGCAACAAGTTAAAACAAGAACTTGCATAAAAGTTACAATATGTGACAAGTCTCAAACACTTGCATTCTTTTTTAAAGCCTTTCTGGTGACCACCTAACTACCGCAGTTTGGATCTGAGGTCGAACGAATAAACATGCAACGAGTTGGTAAAGAAAAACTCGCATTCGTGCAACAAGTTAAAGAAAAGACTTTCATAACTCCGACCTCGGACATAGTACGTATGCAACAAGTTAGAATAAAAACTTGCATAAATATAACAACAAAGAACTTGCACAAAAATAAAATGTTGTACACAATAAGCAAAGAAAAATACAATCCAACATTGTCAAACATGTTACAAAAAACATTGACAAATCGCAAGCTGCCCAGCATAAGGGACTTATGCTGCTTCATCTTCAACATCGGACAGGACAACCGAGCTTGGGTTGAACTCCTCATCCGGTTTCTCCACCAAAGGATCGGGCAGATTCTCCTCGGGCTGGTCAAGGTCAACCTCGAGCCCATCCTTTTCGTAATCGATCATCTTCCCCTCCTCCACCCCGAACCCAGCAGAGGCGCCGACATACCGAATTCGGAGCCCTTGGTTCAGGTGAAGAATCTGCTCTACCGCACTGGTAAAAATTTTACTTGTCGCCTTCTCAAGATTGAAATCCGATTCATATGCGGCTACCTTGTGTTTAAGAGCTTGAGCGGCTCTTCTCTTCTGCAATGTCCTCACCTTCTCCACCTCGGCCAGGCCTTCCTGCCGACCAGCCTCCTTTGCATCCGCCTTCGCTTGGGCCAGGGCCTCCTCTTGACTTTTTCGAAGCTCCTCCATCTGCTGACGGTGCTTCTCTTCTAACTCGGACAACTTTTGCTCGGCAGAGTTTTTACTATTCCTCAGCTCCGCCACCTCAGCCGCCATATCAGATCGGGCCCTCTTCCTGGCTGGCGACACGCCTTCCGCAACGTCATCAACAACATCGGCCAACACATTGAAAATATTTGTTGACCTTTTCAAGTGATAGGCCAACCCTTCGGCCATCTTCTTCCACTCGGCTCCCGACATCTTTACAAGTGCCTCTTTGACTGAGGCCCTAGTAGTGGGGGTCGCCGGCCTTGGGGTACCGGCAGCATTGACGAGCTCGGTACTTGGAAACGGAGAGTGAGGAGGAGGTGGGGCAATGATCGCTGCAGGTGGAGTAGAGTGTGGAAGAGCGGAGTCGGTCGACGTGGTATCAGCGGTCGCGGCCTCATTGGAAGTACTCTCCGACCTCTTTCTTTTGCGGCCCAACGCAGCCTTCAATGCCTTAGACGACATGGCTGACCAATATTCCTCTGCAAACAAAAGGATAAGGAAAAATCAGTAAGAGAATTAAAAGAAAATTATAAGAGTATAAGAGCAAGGTTAACTACCAATTTTGGCTAAGACTTCGTTGTCAGAACACTTCATGAAAACTCCAACATCAAGTTGGAATTTCCGAGCCTGATATTCATTTTGGAAATGGTGGACTGTGGCGGCCTCGTCGGCATCAAGAGTCACGCTCGACCATCTTTGTGGTGTGCCGAGGTGGGGATCGAAGAACTCCGGGGTCCACTCCAAAGGAAACCTCGGACCCGTCTCGTCCCGGAACCAAGGTCGACCAGTGCCCACGAACTTGTACTTGAAGAATCTGGGCTTAAAATGCTTCCAAGATTCCGTAAACATTCCGAACAGCCCACAGCGAGCTCGGGCTTTGGCTAATACCCAAAGTCGACCAGTAACCCCATCTTTGTTACTGACGAACGGGTTATACATCCACAGAAAGAGCCGCACTGTGCATACCAACCCTTTGGCCCCGCTATACTTTTGAAACGCCCTCAGAAACGACCAGGTGTTGGGATGAAGTTGCGAAGGGGCCAGTCCGAGCTCTTTCAGAACCCTCATCTCTAAGTCGGTGAACGGCAAGGCCACGCCGAGGTTGTGGATTAAATCGGCATAAAAAAAGAAGGAGTTGTCATCAGTTCTAGTGCATATTCTGTCATTCGCTGAACAAGGGAGAACTTCATAAGAAGTACCAGCGGCATCTCCCGAACAGGGTAGTACAGCTCTCTTCACTACGGTGAGCTTATCCTCGGAGTCTAAGCTAGATTGCACTCCCTTCGGTTCCAGGTCGACCCACTGATATTGATCGGCGTCGGAGGGTGCAGGACAAAGTTCAGGTCGACTTACGCACTTTCGTGGTGGCATAGTACCTGTGGAAGAATAGGGGAGCTCGGCCTTAGTCTTACGAGTTACAAAAATTTAACCCCCCAGAAAACCCCCTCGAAGTTGTTCCGAGAGGCGAGCATCTCCCCTCTACCACAGACACCCCCCATTCATACGTCCTCTCTCTCTCCATCCCCACCACCAATAAACTCGGCCCAGGCGTATTGCCAAACCCACTCTTTCCTCTCCTCCCAATCCCGAGGATAGACAACCTCAACGGGATCAACCTCTAGAACCTGTTCCTCATATTCCTCGTCGACCTCCAGGGAGGAACAGGATGAGGAAGAGGAACCGTCCTCTTCCTCGTTACTGCTACAGGATAGGAAGATCACTCTAGACCATTTCCTAACCCATTCCCTACTCATATTGAACCCAGTATATCCCTTTGATTTTTCGAAAAATGAAAGCAAAAACCCTCCAACAAGTCCTAAAACGCTCCAAACCCAGGAACATTATAAGCCACCAATTTCATTCCCCAAAGAGACTAACACAAAACTCGACAGCTAGAAAAAACCACCCCTCACTATAGAAACAAAACCTTTAGAATCCCAAATCCTGCCCAGGCAAACCAGAACAGAGAAGAAGAAAAGGCAAAAACAAAAAAGATGGAGTAAGAGAATACCTTAAGTATGCGACCGTAAAGAATGAACGGGAGGGAGAGAGTAACTTGCTGTTGATCTCCTGCTGAGAAGGAAGGTAAGAGGAGAACAGTTCCAAAAAGCAGTTTCGAAGGGAAGAGGAAGAATGGGACTGGTGTGAGTGAATGAAAGAGCAACCATTTGGTAGAGAGAAGAAGAGGAACGGTTTTTGTCAAAATAGGAGAAGAGAAACCATCTTCCCTCCATTTTCGAAATTTGGGCTTGGCCCAAAAGGCCCAACCCAGCATGCAGCCATATCAACTGGGACACGTGGCACGCAGCAGCTGAAATAATGGACCTCGAGCAACGTCACAATGATGGTAACGCTTCGTAGGTCGCGATTTCTGACACGTGTCAGATCCGGTAAAAGCAAACGTCACTTCGGTACTAGTGAGTAGACAGCTGTCAAACCCGCTCCGTCATAATGAAAGGACGTCACAAACAGCTGGATCCAACTTTTCGATGACCCAACGTCCGAACCCCTTAAAACCTCGGAGCAAGGCTCAAATAGCCTCGACCGAGCTGGGGGGCTTATGTGGTGAACTCGGCCCTGACATGGTGGACTTGGAAAAGGGACCTGAAACGAGATCTCGGAACAAGGCTCAGTTGACCTTGACCGAGCTGGGGGGCTTATGTGGTGGACTCGGCTAGGCCGAACTCCCCATAACCCTCGCCAAAGACCTAAGGACCCTTCAGGAAGCATTCTGAACGCTTGGCCGAGCTCAAAGCTCAACGGCCGAACAGACGCCAGATACAGGCCGACCTCGTGCTCCAACTCAGGTCCGACGTCCAAGTCCGACACCTTCCCAAGTCCGACACCATGGACATGATGACGTCTTCCCTTATTATCCACAAGGACAACTCATCCAATCCTTATCTACAAGGACAGCTCATCCACTCATAGCTCATTACAGGCTGACCCTACTTGGGCCCCAAACAAGCCCATTAGGGCAACCAACTCTCCCTATAAGTAGCTCCGTACTACATGGGGCTCAGGTACGTCCTCTAACCCTAATTGTCACCCTCACACACCAGTGATTAGGGTTACTTCCTAGCTCTCTTCCTTAGCCACTTGAGGACTCCCACCAAACATCACATATTAACCCTAGATAGAGGCTCCTTTGAAGGTCTTCTCACATACCCTTGGAGGACCTCACCGTCTAGGACATCACAAGTATTTTGGACGGAAAAATACTCTAGTATTTAGTGAAATACTCAAGTGTTATGGACTATAAACTACTCGAGTATTTTGTGAAAAAATCGAGTATTCTGGGTAGTTTGGTACACAGTTTCATGAAAATGATGAACTACTCGAGTATTGAAGCTACCACTCGAGTCTTTTTATTATAATGTTGAGAAAATACCATTTTTAATCTAATCACTCTTATTTAAACCTAATGACACTTAAAGTGAAAAATGTGATACTTTGTTTGATAAATCTTGTCATCATGGAAGTTGAAATGTCTCATTGATACATTTATCGCATGTTGCATATAATAAGATTAATGGATAGTCTTAAATGGAGAATTTGTGTGCATTCATGCATGATGATAAGACAACAGGATACCATTTGTCATGTTCGTAGAACATGAAGGGGGTACTCTGGGAGTACCAAATGTACACGCTAAGTTTGATGACACATTCTAGGAATGTGGGCAACATTCGGGGAATGTTGTTGATTCCGTTCTGGGAACGTGGACATACATTCGGATTGGGACGTATGATACCAAGCTTGATTATTAATGTCATACGTTCGGGGAACGTGAAAATGTACTCTAAGAGTACCAAAGGTTGTATGACAAGCTTGATAACATATTTTGAGAACATAAGCAGTATTCAAAGAATGTCGTTGAGATTGAGGAGAATGCGTTTTGAAAACGTGCACGTACAATCCGAATGGGACGTTTTGCTTATGAGCCAAACTTGTCGTTACATTGGTACATTTATTGCATGTTGCACATATGGAGATTAAGGAATAACCTTAAATGGAACGTTGGTATGTATTTATGCATGGTGATGTGTAACATATCATTTGTTCATGTTCGAGGAACATGAGGAGGATAATCTGGGAGTACCAATTTGGTTACGACTTGCGTGTAGTCACATTTTGGTAATGTGGCCAGCATTGGTTGCTGTGAACTTTGGATATTCGTCTTGGTGACGAAAGGACTATTATAGTCACATTTTGGTAATGTGACCAGCATTGGTTGCTGTGAACGTTGGATATTCGTCTTGGTGACGAAAGGATTATTGTAGTCACATTTTGGTAATGTGGCCAGCATTGGTTGTTGCCAACGTTGGATATTTGTCTTGGTGACGAGATGTGCACATCTATATAGGTATTATGGACCACGTTCCAGGCAAAGTCGCGTGGCTTGCTCGATGACACATTTTGGTAATGTGGGCAGCATAGGAGATGTTGTTACGTCTTGGTGACGCGACGTACATTTTGGTAGTGTCGTTATGGATTATGGTCCGAGCAGGTTCATTATACGTCCGAGGCACGTATACGGGTTGTTTGGATGGTCATGCATGAGAGCATTGATTAGAGAATCTCAAGACTTGAGAAATAGTAAGCAAGCATCTGGACATATCATTAATGGGTTTGATTATCAACTAAATTGGCTTGCTCATAAGTTGTGCATATAACTTGAATTTTTGGTGCTCGAGTATATGCATTGGGATTATGATGAATTGCTTACTTGGGCATATTAGTACTTTATTCTCATTTGATTATGCGAATGAGTATAGCTTACCTCCCTGCCCTTAATAGGTTTTGGCCAGGTACCTAGACTTTCTAAAGATCAGTGATCATGAGATAGAGACTCCTTGTGCAACTCTTGAAGACCCGGCAAAAAAGGATGATTGGACGAAGGACCATTGACTAGGTCTGAACGTCTCCAACTTTTGATAGAAATTGTAACTTTATGATTAGAGAGATGTATTAGAGTAAAACTTAGATTTGACCATTTGATTATATTGGTGGTACTCATAAAGTTTTTACACCTGATTTTATGAATCAATGACCTTCTTCTTGATTTATGAACTCTAAGGAAACATAAATAAACCATTTTTAACATAATCCGCTGACTCTGATTTTATCATTTGAGTTCGGTGATGAAGGAAGTATTGTTAAAGTCAATTTCTTGGGATAACCTTATAACTAAGTTATTTTCGAAAGCTATTTCGTGCCATAAGGGTTATCTCAAAATGATTTTTAATATGTTAGGAAATTAATTACTCCTTCCACCGAATTCCCTCCAAATGCATGGTTTAAACTTGAGTACCACATTTAAGGAAAAATTTTCATACTCCGATTTTTCCAATATAGTCAATAAGAAAATAATATTCTTTTGATTAAACGAGGGACGTTACATTTTATGGTATCAGAGCAATGGTCCTGACTCTTGGTCCTTGGGTGTGTGGTCCAATACGCCGGTCATCAAGAATTGTGGAGTTTTCTGTGAAGTATGCTCGTACATACTTCTAACTGGAGTAAAGGTTCTATCCTTTGGCCCTTGGTTTGTGGCTTAGTGTTTATCTGGTAGTGTTTGATGTAACCTAAGTCAAAGTATGATAGTAATGTACTTCTTTTAGGTCTGATCCAACCTTAAGTTCATAATGTTGATCCATTATGACACCAAGGAATCAATGAGGGGTGATTCCAAAGGATCTTAATATCCTCTAGGGAGGGTATTTTCCTCAGTAGAATGAAAAATTATCAAATCCTTAGATTGGTGCTAGGTGGTTACCTCCCTAGTAATTGGCTTTGCGGAGTCTGTAACTCTGAAGCTGATTAATTCTATGAGAGGACGTGAAATGATTGTGTTTTCTTGTGTTTGATCCACTCTGTTACTTCAAGATCGAACTCCTACAATTTTTCTTGTAGTTGTCTCCCTCGTCTGTTTGAACTATTTTATTGAGCTATCCCTTCGGAGTAGACATGGTCTCCCCATCCTTTTAACAATTAAGTGTAATTTTGGACTTGGATTGGACGCCCAAGAACCAAGTAATACTTAATTGTGATAGCAAGGCAAGAATTCGAAATCCAAAAGGTATGTGTGTGTTGTTTCATAATGGATTTAAGGAAGAGGGAAATTGAAGAAATCTTGGTTTCGAAGAATATTCCGGATATTCTCTATTGAAGTATCGGGTTTCGTCATCAAAGCATGGAGATCAAGTTTGGTATCGATTTGGTTCTAGAGGATGGTTTCATCTTGATTGTTTTTAGGATAGTACCATCAAAAATAGCCGGATCGAAGAAACAAGCAAAGGTATTACTGAATTGGCAGTCGGTCGGATCAAGTGTGTTTCAATGCGGAACTTCACTAGTGTTCAATAAGAATAGGAGTAGAAGTATTGTGCATATGCGATGCTTATTTGGAAATGGAATAAGAGAACCATCAGGGATGAGTATTCCTTACCAAGAAAAGAGAATCGAATATGGAATAAATGGTGAAGCCTCGATAGTTTATAAGAATGACTTCAGGCCGAGGCATCATCAAATTGGAAACTGGAAGTGTTGTGTCCTTAACCAAGATCAACCTTAAAGCTATGGAAGAGCCTTGAAGAGTGATCTCAGCTAAGATTTTAATATAAGACTTTTTAGGATTTCTGAATATCCAGTTGGGATAATCAGGTTCTCCCTAGTCAACAATGTGTGTGCTAGTGTCAACTTAGGGATGAGAAGACGTACCTTAGCCCCTATAGCATGGTGGTTCTTATAGGGGATTACCTGTGTGTTTGTGGGCCGTTCTGATGAGCCTTCTGTAGAGGTAGAATTCGAATAGGATTTGTAGAGGTTATGATAAGATCATATCCATAAATCCTGTAAGTGACAGACCTTATCCAATGCTGTTTTATCTAACCAAGAGTCGTGGGAATCTAGGAGTAGTTACGGCTTGATGAGGCTGTAAACGATAAGGATCAGATTGAAAGTCCTGTGCTCGGTGTTAACCTCATCGGCACGTGATCCACATGTAGAAACCCAGTTTGCTCGGTGTAAGTATCCAATCGTTGGCCCTGTATCAGTATCATACTAGTAAGGGTAATGAGGCTCTCGGTCGGTCGACGCTCGGTTCTATTACAAGTCCACTACATAAGCCCCCCAAGCTCGGTTGGGTGATTTGTGTAACATCCTCAATTTTATTAACCTAATAAGTATATTTAAGAATATTTTATTTATGAGTTAAAGATGATTTTCAGCCATTTTCTTATACGTATATTATTATGTTGAATCAAAATATGTGTATGTATAAGTGTTTGTAAACGTTTTTCTAGTATATGTATATATATTTGTATAAATATATCTTTGCGTAAGTATTAGTATTTGTAACTATACTCTCGTGTATATATATGTGTGTACTTGTGTGTGTTCCTAGGTGTTAGCAATTGTGCTTGTTTCTTTGTGTATGTGTGTATGTGTTATGTAATTGCATCGTTAGGTTTGGATCGGGAAATGTTCTAGAGTCGGTAGTATAAGTCGAAGGGTAATTGGTTTAGGTTTTAGATTGGTGTGGTTGCGATTGAGTGAGTAGGATTCGTGTAGGTTCGTGTATTGAGGTTGTTCAGAGTCCAAGGGAGCGTTTTAGTGCCTTGACCTTGAGGGAATACTTAGGTAGAGAACCCTAAGATTGAGCCTTAAGTGTAAGTGTGGGCCTTAGTGTAACATCTCGCTATTTATAATACCTGTAGTTAAATAATTAAATGATTTATTACGATGTTTTCAATATTTGAGTGTTGTAATAAAATTTTGATTTCATCATTATATTTGAAATATGTTTTGGTAGTCAAAATAACTATAAATTTGTTATTATACGTTTTCCAAAAATAAAGTAGTACTTTTATTTAGTTTAATTAATATTTTGACAGGGAGCTCAAGTGGCAAGCCTTAAAGACATTTTTATAAATAGTTTCTTCAGAAAAATATGTTTAACTTAATATTTTGAGCGTCCCTGTAAATTTTCATAGTGTTCGGAGGCTGTTTTATTTTTAGCTTCTGAACTGGTTTCGTATATTACCGATTTAAGTTATATATAATAATCTTCTACTTCAAAATTTTAAATATTATATATTATCAAGTTTAATATCAAGATTGAGAAAATATATTTACTTTTGAATTTCGATAATTTTTCTTACCCAATAGCTATCCTGAGGGACTGGTAACTTTATTATTTTTCAATCAGTTTTGAATAATTCAAAATACAATATTGTTTTACCTAAACGTATTTTATTTTTAGTATCATCCAACTTTTAGCTATAATCCAAAATACCTACACACATTGACCCACAAATAAGAACAAATTATTAAAATATAACATTTCCTAATTTCTACCCAAAACCCCACAGCCCCACTACTTATTATTAAAAAAAAGAAAAAAAGAGAAGTTGTGGCATTAAAGGCCTTGCTAGAGAGAGAGAGAAAGAAACAAAACAATGAAATAGAAAGAGAGCATCAGAGAAAGAATGAAAGTAGTTGAGAGAGAGAGAGTGAATCAGAGAGTGTGAGAAGTCCGAGGGACGAGAGAGAAGGCTCGACAGAGGAGAAGGAAACTTGTTCCCTTCCAATTTCCTGGTCCAATAACTCAAGATCCAACCGTACAATCTAAAATTCTTCTTAAGTAATTAATACCCTCAACTCCCTCTATCCATCTACCTAATTTATTTGACGATCCGTCAATATTTTTATTATCCCTATATTTTCAAATAAAGAAATGTTTATGACAAAAGTGATATATTTTTATTGTATAATGATATATATTTATTATTTTGACAAAAAATGAATTTATTTGATATATATTTTAATGTTATAATTAGTTTTAACATATGTCCCTATTTAGATCCAACACGTTGTTTTTCACCTTGACCCTGGAGCAAGTTGCGGATGTTAAACATGGCTCTGTCGTTATTGCTAGGATTTCAAGGTAAGGGGAGACTCTTTCCACACTTTGAGTTAGGGATAGTTAGAGTTTATAATAGGATTTGAGTTTAATAGTTAAATTAGAGTATGGGTATCAAAATAATAGTTAATAAAACATAGGGTAGGAGGGTTTAGAGTAATATTAATAATGTTTATGTTAATTTTCTTTGTTGTTTGTTAATAAAGTAGGAAGTGAAGAACACTAGGGAGGTGACTTAAATTATTGCACTCTGAGACATACCTGTGTATGTCGACTGGTTGCTGGTTATCTGGTGATTGTTGTTTGTTATTGATTGTTAATTAATTATTGATCAACCTAAGTGTTAAATGTTTATATTTGTGACTTAGTGTTTTAATTGCTTAATTGTGAATTGGAAAGTGGAAAGGGTTATAGTATTGGAATTGTTAAATGGAAATGGAAATAAAGAAAAGGGAATGTTAAAATAATGGGAAACGAACACGAATGAATGAATGGCAATGGAATTTGTGAATGTGGTTGTATTTTGTTGCCTTTATCTTTGATTTGGCTTTTAATCTCAAGTTTTTTTATGAACTCTTTACTGTCCTTTTTAATTCACTGTGCTGTGAAATATCTCACCCTTAGTGGTTAACAATTTAGGTACACATTCAAGATGCTTGGAGATCAGAGTGCGCAGCGGAACAAGTCGAAAGAAAAAGAATTTATTTTGTATAAATATTCTGTATCGTATTGGGTGCCCCACATTTTGTGTATAACTATTTTGTAAAAAGGAAACATTTAAAGTTATTCCGCTTTAGATTTCAAACTCTGATTTATTTTATTTATGTTACTTAATGAAATATCTTTTAAAGTTTATTATTGATTTCCTAAATTTTTATTCCCTTATATTTTTATATTAAGAAAATCGGGGTGTTACAATTGGTATAGAGCAGTTTTTCCTTTCGACCTGAGGGGAAAGTAATCCCAATTCTGCTGCAACACTCTAATCTCAAGTTTCTCGAATAAAGGTGAGACTTATATGTTTAAGTAAAAAAAAGTGTTAGTGTTAATTGTTCGTTGTGCATGTTTGATATTATTGTTAAGCATAATTAGGAATAAATGTGCATATTGGTTGCTAAGTGTTTTGTGAATAAGTGTGTGCATAATTGGAATGTGAATGTTGCATCATATGGCCACATATTTTAGGTTAGAAAAGCCCTCCCAATGAATCTATATAAATAAAGAAGGAATAATTACTACCCCTAAAACGAACTAGAAACACGTGCACTCATGGAGAAAGGTGGACCTTAGGTACGGGGAAAACTTACGTCGTTTATTGAAACAATCGCTGAGAATTGTTGTGGAAAACTTTGATCCTGCAAAGGACATGGGTTCGCTACCCGTGTTGGGGATTGGTTTTATGCAACCACGATGATTCTGTCTGTTGCTTTGGCTTTTCGTGGCCAGTGAGGGTGATTTCTGCTAAAGCCAATTTGGACAAATCAAACCAAATTGCATGAGGGACCTTCCGCAGTGGAGGTGAAGTGTTGTGCAAGCGGGTGAGCGAGGGACCTTCCTAAGTGGAGGTGAAGCACCCAACTAGGGGTTAAGAAATGCTTACTCCTAGCCGGTTTTCCCCAGAGTGGAGGGGCAAGTGTGGTGAGGAAAAGTGAGAATTGTTAAAAAGTTAAAATTGTTATAAAAGTGGTACATTGCATGAAGAACCCTCCTTCCGGGAGAATGTGAAGTGCAATGTACATAAAATAAAATTGTTAAAAAGTGGACATTGTGTGAGGAACCCTCCTGCGGGGAGAATGTGAAGCACAATGTCAATAAAGTTTTAAAGTTAAAAAGTGGGCATTGTATGAAGAACACTCCTTCGGGGAGAACGTGAAGTACAATGTCAATAAAGTTATAAAGTTAAAAATTGGTAAAAAAATTGGTACATTGTGTGAAGAACCCTCCTTCGGGGAGAATGTGAAGCACAATGTACAAGAGGGAGAAATGAGATTGCATTGCATTGCATTGAAAAGTAAAAGTATTTCAAAGTAAAAAGTAAAGGAAAATTGAATCGTTTCTGCATTGCATTAGCATCGCATGGCATTCGCATAGCATTGCATTTGCATCGTACTTAGAATATTGTTTTGCGCATGATCGATATTAGTTGATGCTTTGTGGTGAGGAGATTGTGTACGAATAGCTATCATAGGAGTGAGTATATATACATATAGAGTGTTCTATGTTAAGAGAATAGAGCATGGGTTTAAGTTTGCAAAGGGAAATACTAACAAGTGATAAACGAAGAAAACTTGGAAATTTTTGAATGTCGTAAGTGCTTCCCATTGCAAACCACAAAACCTAAGCGGTATTAGGTGAATGGTTGAAAGTCAAAGTGTCTTGAGTGTTAGGATAACGTAAAACTAAAGTTCTATACAAAGGAAATCTGAATAGTGCCAAGGAAATTGAAATCGTAGTACGGGAATTCATTGGATTACGAGGGCTATTACCACCTATTTAATGTAGTGTGGGAATTGGCCAATCCGACATTACATTTACCGGGAGGTGAAGTCGTCGAAATCTAGGAGTTTGTGCACTACTATGAAGTAGTAAACGATTTTCTATGTGTAAAACCTTAGTGCCCAATTGTTTGTTGTTTTTCTCTTTGCCTGACTATGTGTATTTGTGTATATTTTGGTTGAATGTTTGTGGAATGGTACGGTGTCAAAGTAATTGAATGGTGATTAGAAATGGAACCGTTCGATTTAAATGAATCATGACTTCTATCCTAATCCAATCGAGCGACTAAGTTCACATCGATTAGATTGGAATCAAAGAGAATGAAAAATAAGATTTAAATTAAGCTCACGGTCGATTCCATTGCTAATCTCGATTCAAATAGTTATGACACCAAGAATGAAATAGGAATCGAGAACTAATCGATCGGATTCTAACCGCCGAACTATTCCAATCGAAAATTTAAAAGAATAAAAAACACTTTTTACCTAAGTTGGGAAGCGGTTCGAATTCAATCAGGAAGTCCTCGAATGTGTTCGGAGGTGGACTAATTTAGTGTCAAAGTAAGCGAACAAAGATTGGGAGTGGAACCATGAAACCCAATCATTTATTTTCACGATTTTAATCCAACCGAGTGACTTAGTTGGCATCGGTTAGACTAAAATCTAAGAAAACCATAACAACTTTTCTATTGAACTTGGGGTTGGTTCCACTACTAAATTGAGCTCAATAACTTCAACACTAAACAAAGGTCAAGCGTGGAGTCTTATCAGTTGAACTTAAACCCCGAATGGTAATATTTGAATTTATGAATGAGAAAGAATTTCTATTTAAGCAGAACCAGGGATTTAAGTTCAATTGGGAGATTGGTATAAGTATATGTTTACGTATATAGGTTTAATTGACTATTTTAATGTTGGTGTTGCGTGATTGTTGTAATGTGTGATTGAATGAATTAATTGATGTTATTGTGAAACAATTCTAAACCATTTTCAAAACTATTTGTGTCTTAAATTTTTAATTCCCCTCTTCTTCTAAAAGGCTTTCCAATATAAGTGGAAACCTTATTTTAAGATTTAAGATGACTAAAATATATGTATATCAAATGTTTTCTCAAATTATTTTTTTTAAAAAAAAGGGATTTTTTTTTCGAACTAAGTTTTAAAAATAGGAATAATGGCGTATATGTATATATATATATTTTCATAATATGCTTATGTATATGTGTATGTGTATATGTTTTTATGATATGCTTGTATTGGTGCATAAGTATATTCATATACATATGTGTAAAGTTTTGTTTTCTTTGCCTTATTTTCATAAAGTACTTCTCGAAAGCTCTGCAATTTTTATTTTTCCCCATAGTGTCCATAGAATTGTAAGCCATAGCGTCAACAGAATTGACCAATGTAGTAAACTGACAAACCTAAGAACTATCAAGACCTTTCAATAGGAAACCGAATAAAGTGTAGCGTTTTAGAGCTATGTCACCTAAGAATTAGAGTTGTGTCTTACTATCCCGAGAGCATATTAGGTTAGCATGGACTAGAAGTATCTTAAGGGAAATAGAGAACTAAAACCTAAGTCCTAGATCGAACACACGAATAACCTATAAGTAACACATCCTAGTGCCCTCCAATTTTCTAAGATTTAAGAGAGACCAAATGGCTACTAGATTCCCAGACCTATATCGCCGGAGTGAATCTGCGAGAAAAAGTGTCAACGCCTACCCAAACAAGAGAACCCAACCAAAGAAGCATAGAATTGCAAACCCTACCCTCAGTGTGTAGATCATCAAGACTAGAAAGTACCTTGAGGTTAGAACCTAACCATGGCATAAGAATTATCAGAGAAATTCTGATTGATTTTTATGCAAGTTCTGGGAAGAGGAACCATTAGTGAGAAAGTGAACCATGAGAGGATTACCTCATCTTGTTAAAGCCCAATAACTCTTAGGGTACCTGAGGATGAGGAACGTTTAGCACCTACCAAGTGGACCCAAACGTCCGCACCAGTCAAATGGAACCACCTCACCCCAATTAAGACACCGAGCCTGAGTTTATAAGCATAACCCAAGCCTAAGTGGGGGAGCACCCATAGAAATAGAATTTAAGATTGTGGAAATTCTGAGAAACCAGTATTTTTATTATTATGATTTTACTATGAGAAACCAAACTATTTTTGAAACTATGAGTATTTTAGTAACTTTAAAAGGGTTTTTAATCAAAACAATTTTTAATAAAGTCTCCTCCCATCCTTTTCAAATGTTTTTCAAAGAGTGAATTTCGGGGACGAAATTCTTTTAAGTGGTGGAGAATTGTAACATCCTCATTTTTATTAACCTAATAAGTATATTTAAGAATATTTTATTTATGAGTTAAAGATGATTTTCAACCATTTTCTTATACGTATATTATTATGTTGAATCAAAATATGTGTATGTATAAGTGTTTGTAAACGTTTTTCTAGTATATGTATATATATTTGTATAAATATATCTTTGCGTAAGTATTAGTATTTGTAACTATACTCTCGTGTATATATATGTGTGTACTTGTGTGTGTTCCTAGGTGTTAGCAATTGTGCTTGTTTCTTTGTGTATGTGTGTATGTGTTATGTAATTGCATCGTTAGGTTTGGATCGGGAAATGTTCTAGAGTCGGTAGTATAAGTCAAAGGGTAATTGGTTTAGGTTTTAGATTGGTGTGGTTGCGATTGAGTGAGTAGGATTCGTGTAGGTTCGTGTATTGAGGTTGTTCAGAGTCCAAGGGAGCGTTTTAGTGCCTTGACCTTGAGGGAATACTTAGGTAGAGAACCCTAAGATTGAGCCTTAAGTGTAAGTGTGGGCCTTAGTGTAACATCTCGCTATTTATAATACCTGTAGTTAAATAATTAAATGATTTATTACGATGTTTTCAATATTTGAGTGTTGTAATAAAATTTTGATTTCATCATTATATTTGAAATATGTTTTGGTAGTCAAAATAACTATAAATTTGTTATTATACGTTTTCCAAAAATAAAGTAGTACTTTTATTTAGTTTAATTAATATTTTGACAGGGAGCTCAAGTGGCAAGCCTTAAAGACATTTTTATAAATAGTTTCTTCAGAAAAATATGTTTAACTTAATATTTTGAGCGTCCCTGTAAATTTTCATAGTGTTCGGAGCCTGTTTTATTTTTAGCTTTTGAACTGGTTTAATATATTACCGGTTTAAATTATATATAATAATCTTCTACTTCAAAATTTTAAATATTATATATTATCAAGTTTAATATCAAGATTGAGAAAATATATTTACTTTTGAATTTCGATAATTTTTCTTACCCAATAGCTATCCGGAGGAACTGGTAACTTTATTATTTTTCAATCAGTTTTGAATAATTCAAAATACAATATTGTTTTACCTAAACGTATTTTATTTTTAGTATCATCCAACTTTTAGCTATAATCCAAAATGCCTACACACATTGACCCACAAATAAGAACAAATTATTAAAATATAACATTTCCTAATTTCTACCCAACACCCCACCGCCCCACTTAGAGCTGTCAAAACGGGCCGCCCGGCCGGGTTCGGGTCAGCCTGCTTCGGGTTCGGGCCAAAACGGGCTTGGGCCCAAAAGCCCAGTTGTAAATTAAGTACATTAGTCTGAAGCCCAAACCCGCCCTAAGTGGGCCACGGGCTTGTCCGGGCCAGCCCGCATGACTTAAAAAAAACATAAAAAAATAATCTGCTGGGTTGCTGGCTGCTGTTCAAGACAAAAAAAAAATTCATAGTCTAAGTCTCTAAGAGACATTAAACAATAAATTATACTCCAAGAGTCTCCAAGACATTAACCTGGAAGAAAAAAGACACACAAAGTCACATAAAAAAAATACATACACACCAGAAAAAATAAAGAAGAAAAAATACATAAAAGATCATTAAACGAAAAACCAGAAAAAAGAAAAACGACCAAAAAAATACAAACTAGAAAATAAAAAAACGAAAAAACGAACAAAAAAATACAAACCAGAAAATAAAAAAACGAAAAACCAGAAAAAAGGAAAACGAACCAAAAAGTAAACAAACCAGAAAAAAGAAAAATGAAGAAAAAAATACAGAGAATGGAGACAGGGAGGAGAGGACTCACGGTCATGGAGGTGCCTCGTCGAGTCGTCGTGCTGTTGCTACTCTGTGAAACTGTGAAAGTGAGACTGAGAACTAAGAACTGAGAAGTGGGAATGGGAAAGGGAAAGTGGAAGTGGAGGAGTCTTGGTCAGTGGGAATGGAATGGAAAGTGAAAGTAGAGGAGCCTTGGGGTCTGTCTGGCATGGGATTGGGAACAGGGAAATGAAACTGGAGAAATAAAATTATGTAATCAACTAATCAAGCAGTGGCCAGTGGGTACTAGACTACTTTTTTTTTGGGTTTTAATTTATTGACCCCCCAATTTAATTATTTGACCCTCTTTTTTTTGCCAAAACCCAAAAACACCCTTACCCAAAAACCAATAGCTCGCTTCTGGGTCAGCGAGTTTGTAATTTTACAAGCTCGCTGACCCATCAGCGCGCTTTATTTTTTTTCTATTTTTCGTCTTCTTGCTGTAAGGTCAGCGAGCTTTATTTTTTTTTAATTTTTCTCCTTCTCATTGACCCCCTAGCGAGATTATTAATCTACTTTGTGAGTTGCAGAACTCCATTTGAAGAAAAGGCATCACCCTGGAACTTTATAAGGTACAGGTTTGGCATGAAAGTAGATAAGTTAAAGGAAACTAACTCTACAGCAGTCATAGTCATAAGTAGTAAAAAGAATAGCATGGTGGGAATTATGAACATGTGAAGAAACATGGTCTTTTCGGTTTGATTATTAGAGTTTGAAGCAGAGTGGAAGAAAGTTATGGGTTGAAAGAAAGAGAAACGAAGAATGATGGTGTTGGAGTGGCCAAAGAGTACAAGTAGCTCAACTACGTATGAAGTGGCTTTGAACTTTTTTCAGATTAACAATATCACTTGTGGGTCAGCTAGAAGGAGAAACATAAAAAAAAAATTAAAGGGTCAGCGAGCTGTGTAAAAAATACAAACTCGCTGACCCTACAGCGAGAAGGCAAAAAAGGGAAAAAAAAAAATAAAGCTCGCTGATGGGTCAGCGAGCTTGTAAAATTACAAACTCGCTGATACAGGAGCGAGCTATTGGTTTTTTTTACATAGCTCGCTGAGGGGTCAGCGAGTTGTATTTTTTTTTGTTTTTGTAATTCTCGCTCAGGTCAGCGAGCTTTATTTATTTATTTATTTTTTTGCATTCTCGCTCAGGCCCCAGCGAGTATGTTTTAGTAGAGGTATTTTTGGATTTTGGCAAAAAAAGGGGGTCAGATGATTAAACTGGGGGGTCAATAAATTAAAACCCTTTTTTTTTACGGGTAGGACTAGTAGTGTCGAGTGGTCTTGAGTACTGGGAAAGTGAGTTTTTTTTTTTAATTTATCATAGGCCCGAACCCGGCCGGGTTTACCCGGTCCGGGCCCGGTTTTTTTAAAGCCCGGTCGGACCGGGCTAAATAGCCCGGATTGCATAAATGCCCCAAATTATGAAGCCCAGGCCCTACATTTTTTCGGGCTATTCGGCCCGGCCCGTCTGGCCCGGCCCATTTTGACAGCTCTAGCCCCACTACTTATTATTAAAAAAAGAAAAAAAGAGAAGTTGTGGCATTAAAGGCCTTGCTAGAGAGAGAGAGAAAGAAACAAAACAATGAAATAGAAAGAGAGCATCCGAGAAAGAAAGAAAGTAGTTGAGAGAGAGAGAGAGTGAATCAGAGAGTGTGAGAAGTCGGAGGGACGAGAGAGAGGGCTCGACAGAGGAGAAGGAAACTTGTTCCCTTCCAACTTCCCGGTCCAATAACTCAAGATCCAACCGTACAATCTCAAATCGTTCTTAGGTAATTAATATCCTCAACTCCCTCTATCCATCTACCTAATTTATTTGACGATCCGTCAATATTTTTATTATCCCTATATTTTCAAATAAAGAAATGTTTATGACAAAAGTGATATATTTTTATTGTATAATGATATATATTTATTATTTTGATAAAAAATGAGTTTATTTGATATATATTTTAATGTTATAATTAGTTTTAACATATGTCCCTATTTAGATCCAACACGTTGTTTTTTACCTTGACCCTGGAGCAAGTTGCGGATGTTAAACATGGCTCTGTCGTTATTTCTAGGATTTCAAGGTAAGGGGAGACTCTTTCCACACTTTGAGTTAGGGATAGTTAGAGTTTATAATAGGATTTGAGTTTAATAGTTAAATTAGAGTATGGGTATCAAAATAATAGTTAATAAAACTTAGGGTAGGAGGGTTTAGAGTAATATTAATAATGTTTATGTTAATTTTCTTTGTTGTTTGTTAATAAAGTAGGAAGTGAAGAACAATAGGGAGGTGACTTAAATTATTTCACTCTGAGACATACCTGTGTATGTCGACTGGTTGCTGGTTATCTGGTGATTGTTGTTTGTTATTGATTGTTAATTAATTATTGATCAACCTAAGTGTTAAATGTTTATATTTGTGACTTAGTGTTTTAATTGCTTAATTGTGAATTGGAAAGTGGAAAGGGTTATAGTATTGGAATTGTTAAATGGAAATGGAAATAAAGAAAAGGGAATGTTAAAATAATGGGAAACGAACACGAATGAATGAATGGCAATGGAATTTGTGAATGTGGTTGTATTTTGTTGCCTTTATCTTTGATTTGGCTTTTAATCTCAAGTTTTATTATGAACTGTTTACTGTCCTTTTTAATTCACTGTGCTGTGAAAGATCTCACCCTTAGTGGTTAACAATTTAGGTACACATTCAAGATGCTTGGAGATCAGAGTGCGCAGCGGAACAAGTCGAAAGAAAAGGAATTTATTTTGTATAAATATTCTGTATCGTATTGGGTGCCCCACATTTTG
The DNA here is from genome assembly GCA_037953625.1 of Crotalaria pallida. NCBI lineage: Eukaryota > Viridiplantae > Streptophyta > Magnoliopsida > Fabales > Fabaceae > Crotalaria > Crotalaria pallida. The sequence goes on from CM075651.1 coordinate 58,437,835, forward strand.
TGTATAACTATTTTGTAAAAAGGAAACATTTAAAGTTATTCCGCTTTAGATTTCAAACTCTGATTTATTTTATTTATGTTACTTAATGAAATATCTTTTAAAGTTTATTATTGATTTCCTAAATTTTTATTCCCTTATATTTTTATATTAAGAAAATCGGGGTGTTACAATTTGAGCCCTGCCGAGTTAATGAGACGAGCGAACTGTCTTCAGACTGAACTTTGCTGATTGAAAGAGGTACCCGAGCGTTTTTGTGCTTTTATCACAGCTGTCGTTTGATTGACCCCAAGGTGACCTTTCACTTCTTCTTGTGTTTACACGTGTCCTTCACTTTACCGGGAAATGGAACGTTATGATTTCAAACTCGCTGGATGTGCCACGTATTTAGTTTCATCCGAAAATGGGCTTTTCCTGATTCGGCCCATGTCTTTGAGATAGTGGAGGGAAGTTCTAAAACGAATTTCAAAGAGCGGTTTTCACAATTCATTTCAAACGAAATTCTAGAAACCTCTCAAGCTCTTCTCTCTCTTCTTCTTTCATCATTTTTCTGAGATTTTGATCATCGAAGCCAGGGTTCTTCAAAGGAGTTCTTGCCAAGTTTCTTTTCTCTACATCAAGTGCATTTCCATCTCTGTGGTCTTGATTTCTCTTCGGTTTCTTGGTCATTCGTCACTAACAGGTAACGAACCTTTCTTCTCTTTTCTGGCGATTTTCTCTTTCTTCTTTGATGTTTAAGATTCTTTGCATGCGACTGTTTCTGCCATCTGCTGTGCATATGTGCTTAGAACTTTCTTTTTTATGCATTGGCTCTGGTCCTTCTTCCCTGATTTTGAAAAGATTTTTCTAGGGTTCGAACAAAACCCCAAATCATTGTTGCTCCAAATCACTGTTTTGAACAAAACCCCATTTGCCCTTTGAAGTCCTTTATCCCCCTTTAATGCTTACTGAGTGATCGTCGTAGCGTTTCTTAGGTCTGTTTTACGTTTTGCTGCACTTAACTTCTTAGGGTTGGTACTGAAGCGACGTTTATCATGAGTGAGGAATCTGTAAACTCTGATGTTCCAAGAATACATAAAGGAGGAAACCCAGAAATTTGTGTTAAACCGATAGCTACGCTTTTTCCTCAGACTTTGAAAGAGTTCAGGCAGGGTGTGATTCACTATAGGATTGCCGAGAGGGTAGAACAGAGGAGGTTAAGGAAGCAACAGAGAGGTATTAGACATTTCAGTCGGTTTGGGAAAATTCTGCCCTGAAAGGGAGGTGTTCTCCAACCGACCGTAGCCGTAAGTATTTGAACTGAAATAGTTAAGTTTTTCTGCTTCTGACTCCAAGTGTGCCCCCCTTTTCCTCAGGTATGAAGAGGAAGTGTGTCTCTAATCCTGAACTTTATCCATTTCCGTCGGACGCAGATGAATATGATTGGGTGGACCGAGAAGTTCTTGGTACTCAATCCGAGCTCTCAACAAAAAATTCAATAGATCAAACCCGGGCTATAAGTCTGCCGTGTCCTGGTGATAATGCTGGGAACCTATACTCCATTAGTCCTGTGGGTTTGAATGAATGGGTCTGCAGTCAAATTCCGGCGGGTAGTCCTGGTTTTTATTTTTATGAAGAAGTTGTTACTCGGTTAGGGATTAGGATGCCTTTTATCGATTTTGAGATAGGTGTTTTGAGTACTTTGAGAGTGGCCCCTTCCCAGCTGCATCCCAATGCTTGGGCATTTGTGAGGGGCTTCCAGCAAGTGTGTTCAGCCATGAAATGGTCCTGCACTCTTCCGATTTTTTTCTACCTATTTGCCCCACAATGCAACACCTTTGAGAAAGGATCAGTAAGACGACCTTGGGTCTCTCTGAAGTCCCGCAATGGCTATACTCTTTTCACCAAGTATTCTGAATCTTGGAAGGGTTTTAAACCTTTTTTCTTTAAATACAATTTTATCGGCAATGGAGTTTGCTGGTTCACCCGTCCTGGTGAATCCCGACCAATTCCACGGTTTCCTCTCCAGTGGACTGCGAGCTTTTTTAACCGATCGATTGCCTCGTACTCATCAGATTGGAAAGAACTGGCTGAACATGAGAAGGAGGTGTGTCGAGCAGTTCAGAGTTACATGAAATCTAATGGGAGGATAGAAACAAAGGACATTGTGAACATCCCTTCATCGGATGTTAAAGCAGAACTTGGTAAAACTGTTTTCTTTTGGTTGTTGCATTTGTTATGTTGATCCGTTCTAATGTTACTTCGTTTTTCTTGTTCTTTGCAGAAAAAATGGCTTCCCGGATGGCTTCTTTAGTTCAAGGGGGAAAGAAGATGAAGACCCATGCAACGAGCGCGGCATCCGGGTCTTCAAGCTTGAGTACCCCGAGCTTGAGTACCTCCACTCCAACTGCTTCTCCATCCGAGGCATCCCCTCGGCCAACTTCAAACGTGGTGGCTGTCGGCGCTACGGTTTCATTGGGCCCTAGCGGCCAAGTCCAAACCATCTCTCCCCTTCAACCACAAATTCGCCTCCGACAGATTGATAAAGGAAAAGAGAAAGTGTCTGAAGGGGTGAATCCGCGGGTAGAAGGTTCAAGTGCTAAGGCTGCTGCTGTTCCCTCTTCTGACAACGCTCCCTCTTCTGCTATGACCCCACCATAAACATCTATATGGGACCAACAATTTGACGAACGATTTGGCCAATATATCTGTTCTGAATCTGACTGTATTCGTTTTGGAACTCTTTCTACCGACCAATGGTCTTGTTGCAACATGACTCTTGCCAAATATCTGCTTCGGGGTGCCAACCTTGCATATTTTTTGGCCAAGCAACCTGATGGTCTTTTTGCTGGTTATAATGCCGAGCAGAGGGAGGCTCGTGAATTGTCTGCTGCTCAAGAGGCTAGCCTCTCGGATGAGCTGAACCGCATAAAGAATGAGTTGGAAAACTTAAAGGTTGACAAAAACGAAATGATTAAGGAGAGGGACTCTTTGAAGGTTTCCCAAAAGGTTGCTGAGGATAAAAAGAAAGAGGCCGAGGAAGCACTGAAGAAGGAATTGCAGGAGAGTCGGCAGAAGATCGATGAGCTGAGGGCAGAAGTTGAGAAGTCTGCTGCTGTTGCTCAGAAATTGAAGGAGAAAGCTCTTCTTCACAAGAAAAAGGCGGCAACCAACTTCTATAACTGGAGTAAAAGCGTCGATGATTCTTTTGTCTCGGCCATCAAGCAAATTCAATTTCTGAATCCTGAGACTGAATTCAGGGTGGTCGGAGCTCATCCATTTCATATTGTCGACAATGGGAAGCTGATTGATATCGATACCAAGGCCGAAGTCGATCTACAAGGTGAGGATCTGCCAAATCCTCTCGTTGATCTGACTGAAGCCCCTGACTTCGATGATTCCAACATTGTTCTATCTGATATTGAGTAGTGATCAGTTTTTGTTGCTTTTCTGTAGGGTTTAACTTTTTGTTGCTCGTTGTTACCGAGCATCTTTACTGAACAATTTTTGCTTTAACTTGTTGCTCATTGTACTTGAGCATTTAACTTGTTGCTCGTTGTATTCGAGCATACTTCTTTATAACCATGAACAATTTATTTTTGCTCCTGCTAACTTTTAATCAGTTTGCCTTGTATACAAATTGTGTTGTGTAAATCACTTTCGTTATTTTTTTTGGGTTCCGTTTGTCACGTGGCCCCTGATTTTACTGCTATTCTCGATCAAAAAGGCTAATTTAGGAATTGCTTCAATTGAATAAATTATTGTGAGTAGAACTCGGATCGCCGACTTTAGCCGAAGCGGGACCCTCTGTTGGGATTCTGGCAAGTGTACCAGATTGTACAAGTAATATAGACAATGAAGTCCGAGTATCGTACCCAAGGGAGTGACCATTTAATTAATTCCACCTAATTAATATTACTTAGTGAACGAGACAAAGGATTTATGAATTTGTAAATAAAAACAGAAATTAAAATAAATGACTTTTTGACAAGGGAAAAAGCGGGATGTAGTTTCGATGCAGGTTCCTAAATATTCTATAACAAATTAATTTATTTTCCTTGAATTCCGAATTGGTTTTGCAAAAGTAGAAAACGCCTAATGTCTTAGTACGTTTCCGTATTTTAGATATTAATCTCCCAATGATGTCTCAAGAGAGCCTTAAAACCTAACCCTTTCATTAAGTTCAGTCAAAACCTCTTTTTATGAAATTACCCAATTCATAGAAAACATGTCTGCGCCTATGCAATTGAACTGTTTGATTATTAGGCTAAATCCTAAATTCATATGTCTATTCATAAAGGATTTCCAAAAGTCATAAAACAGCTTCTTTCATGAGAAACAAATTAGAACATAATCAAACACAGAATTCAATAACGGAAAACAAGATTAATTTATTACTAGAAATATTGAAAAGGTTCCATTCATCTACTCCTACATCCCAAGGACGGAATTAGTTCATACTTACAAGAGAAAACACAATAAACATGATAAAAATAATTACCATGAATCTTTGAGCAAACTCTGTGTTCTTCACAAAAAACCTCCTCCAAGTCTCAAATCCTAATCTACTATTATTCTATGGAGTTGTATGAGTGTCTCTCCTCCCTTTTTTTTTGAATGAATCCTAATCCTATTATTATATAGATAAAAACTAACCTAATTTCCAATCTAATGTGATAAGATAAAACTAATCCTAAATCTGAATATAATATGATAAGATCCTATTAGAAAAAACTAATCTCTAAGAATCTGGAGAAGATATGATTAAATCCACCAATGCTTGACGACGTGCGCTTGGGCGAGATTAACCACGCCTGGGCGTGCTGGCCTGCGCTTGGGCGCAAATGACTGCGCCTGGGCGCACGACGGTGACTTCAACAGATCCTTGCTTTTGCTCTTTTGACCCCATTTCCTGGTCTTGTGCACCCACGCTTGGGCATGCATAGCATCTTAACCATCAAAATTGCCTTCTCAGTTCCAACTTCAATGTTTTATTACTTGCTTCTTTTTTCCTTTTCCAATTTCAACAAATTAAGCTCCAAAACCTGAAATTAAGAACCAAAAAGGCACAAAATCCAGAAGGATCTCGTTCCTCGTCATTAGTAGATAAAATCAATCTTTTCTTAACACTTACTTGAGAAACAAGCCAAAATCACTAAGAAAGAGGGTAAATTATCACTCAAAAACATCATATTTTTGGCTCCAATCACTCCCCCAAACTTAACATTTTGCATGTCCCAGGCAAAAGTAAAACAAAAATTCAGAGCCTCAAATCCTCCCCAATCAAGACATAGCAACTCAACCATAAACTCCGACTAACCTACCCAAGATTCCTCTCTTTACTAGAAAATCACCTTAATTAAAACCAGTTGATAAGACAAACTCAAAGTGAACAAAAGATTAGTGACCACACCACCTCTCAACATCTCTCATGTGTATGGGTAATATTTATCAATTCACTCAAGTTCAAACAATGAAAGCATGTTACCATAAACTTGACTATAGACCTATATCTCCACTGAATTATTAACAGCACGCACAAATCAAAAGGTCTTTAATTTGGTTGTAATGGGGCCATGGCTAAAAGTGTCAGGTGGGATAAAATAAGCAAAGGATAACACAAAGGGTTTATTTTAATAAAATCACGAATCTTCCCTCTTGAATCATGAAATGAGCAATGAAAGTGGTTACACAAACACAACTCAACTCATTTGTTTTCTTTTATTTTTTCTTCTTTCTATTCTCTTCTTCTTTTTTTTTTTTTTACTTTTTCAGCATATTTTTATTATGCTGTTCTTTTTCTTTTGAAGCACATTTTTGCTATGCTTTTTTTTTCGAAGAGAGATAGAAATACATTTAACACTTTCACCATTTTTATGTAACATTCCACTCAATTGCTCATTCAAAAATTCAAAGGTACTTCATAAAAATATTTCAATTAATGTTGGGTACCAGAGAAAATCATATCTCATCAAGCTCAAAGTGGGCAACTAAGGGAACATTATTTCTCAAAAATTTGCTGAAGGCCACAAAAACACAAACCTAAGTGCCTTAATCATGTTCATACATGCAATCCAATATCAATTTTGAAGAGGTCACAAGTCAAGTTCTAGAACACATAGTCAAAGCGAACAACACTCATGAAAAAACTAGGAGTTTCATCGCAATATTCATTAAACATTACTCCTTCAAGTGTATAGGCTCAAAATCTCACTGGTTAAGGTCAATTCACTAATCAATCATTCACAACAAGTTTGCCAAACAACTAATTTTCAAAAATTTTCAAAGCTAAATCCAATTAGTATCTGGGTAAAACAAGTCGGAAATCACAATCAAGCATTTACACCTATCAAAGGGACAAATCTAACACCTAGAATTAGTGCCTACTCATGCCAGGACACAAACCAACACAAAGCCAGGGGAGAAATCAAGTTCAGAAAAATTTAATTTTTATTTTGTTACCCTCCCCCAAACATAGTATGTGGCTTGTCCTCAAGCAACAAATCTATCCTAAACTACAAAATAAAAATCAAAAACTAAAAACAAAAGCAAGGAGTTAGAGACTTCCCTTTGTAGCACAGGATTCTCTCTTGATGCACCATGGAGGAGACCCCCCCAAACTTATTCACCTGTGTAACATAAACAACTAAAAATAGTGCTTGAAGCACCCCATTAGCAGTTACATATAGAAAACTCTAAACTCTTTATTCAATCTCCTAATTAAAAATTTAAATCCTACACTACTACAAAACTAAAGAGAGTCCACCAGGATCCCAAATCCTATAGCACAACTTCCATGTTATGCAGCAATAACAAGTTATTCCTGGATCCCATGGAAATATGCACGGATGATGTTGGAGCAAATGTTTAAAAATAGTTTTAAACCCTCCCGGGTCAAATGGTGCATTTTTCACTCCAAGCATCATCACATGGTGCTTGTCTTTTTCATAATGCATGGAGTCTATGAAAGTGTAAACTCCATGACTTAGCAAAGTTGCCTTTTCAGGATCTAAAAAGGAGAACAATGGCTTATCATCATCACGAGCATCAGGGAAGTCATAAAAAATTAATGGGTAAATTAAAGGAAATTTTTTTGAGGGTTCCACATATTCATGCAATCCAATACATTTAGCAAGAGCAGAAAATTCATCATGCAAAGTGGACCCTAATTCAACCCCTAGACTCATCCCATTATTCAATTTATCTTGGTTCACTTCCTCAATCTTATCATGCACAATTTCTTCTTTTTCTATTGGTTTAGAAAAGGAAGCACTTTGATCTTCTGTAATAGAAGATTTTTTTACCACCTCCTCTAAAAGACCATCAAAAACTTTAATCTCATCAAAAACATTTTGTGCAAAACAGGATGGAATAGGTGACGACAAAATAAAATTGATACATTCTATGTCATCATGAGAATAAGCCATGTTACATAATAATAAAATAAAGAAAAATAAAAATATATACCCAAGTTACACTAAGTAAAATTAAATTAGTACCAAAATTAAATAAAACAAAATCACTCCCCGGTAACGGCGCCAAAAACTTGTTGGGATTCTGGCAAGTGTACCAGATCGTACAAGTAATATAGACAATGAAGTCCGAGTATCGTACCCAAGGGAGTGACCATTTAATTAATTCCACCTAATTAATATTACTTAGTGAACGAGACAAAGGATTTATGAATTTGTAAATAAAAACAGAAATTAAAATAAATGACTTTTTGACAAGGGAAAAAGCGGGATGTAGTTTCGATGCAGGTTCCTAAATATTCTATAACAAATTAATTTATTTTCCTTGAATTCCGAATTGGTTTTGCAAAAGTAGAAAACGCCTAATGTCTTAGTACGTTTCCGTATTTTAGATATTAATCTCCCAATGATGTCTCAAGAGAGCCTTAAAACCTAACCCTTTCATTAAGTTCAGTCAAAACCTCTTTTTATAAAATTACCCAATTCACAGAAAACATGTCTGTGCCTATGCAATTGAACTGTTTGATTATTAGGCTAAATCCTAAATTCATATGTCTATTCATAAAGGATTTCCAAAAGTCATGAAACAACTTCTTTCATGAGAAACAAATTAGAACATAATCAAACACAGAATTCAATAACGGAAAACAAGATTAATTTATTACTAGAAATATTGAAAAGGTTCCATTCATCTACTCCTACATCCCAAGGATGGAATTAGTTCATACTTACAAGAGAAAACACAATAAACATGATAAAAATAATTACCATGAATCCTTGAGCAAACTCCGTGTTCTTCACAAAAACCTCCAATCCTTGTTCCTTCTCCAAGTCTCAAATTCTAATCTACTATTATTGTATGGAGTTGTATGAGTGTCTCTCCTCCCTTTTTTTTTGAATGAATCCTAATCCTATTATTATATAGATAAAAACTAACCTAATTTCCAATCTAATGTGATAAGATAAAACTAATCCTAAATCTGAATATAATATGATAAGATCCTATTAGAATAAACTAATCTCTAAGAATCTGGAGAAGATATGATTAAATCCACCAATGCTTGACGACGTGCGCTTGGGCGAGATTAACCACGCTTGGGCGTGCTGGCCTGCGCTTGGGCGCAAATGACTGCGCCTGGGCGCACGACGGTGACTTCAACAGATCCTTGCTTTTGCTCTTTTGACCCCATTTCCTGGTCTTGTGCACCCACGCTTGGGCATGCATAGCATCTTAACCATCAAAATTGCCTTCTCAGTTCCAACTTCAATGTTTTATTACTTGCTTCTTTTTTCCTTTTCCAATTTCAACAAATTAAGTTCCAAAACCTGAAATTAAGAACCAAAAAGGCACAAAATCCACAAGGATCTCGTTCCTCGTCATTAGTAGATAAAATCAATCTTTTCTTAACACTTACTTGAGAAACAAGCCAAAATCACTAAGAAAGAGGGTAAATTATCACTCAAAAACATCATATTTTTGGATCCAATCACCCTCGGACCGCGAAACAAGGAAAGTAATTTCCTGAATTCGGGCGTTCTATGAATACGTTGTTAAACTCTCATAAAGAGTTGTATCTCGATTCCGCTCGGTGGCTAGCCGAACGAAATGAGGCGTATGTCACATCACAATGTTCGTAAAAGAATTTGAAGGAAATTGATACGTTTTATTGATAAAAGAATACAGAAATGATGTTGCTCGTTTGTCAACTAACTCCTAACAATTGTCTCTAAGCTGAGAAGGATGTTATCCTTCGTTTATTCTACCTAAACATTTTCGAGCAGTAGACTAACCTATTTGTAAAGTGTGAAAAATAAAATAGGAGCTTAACTGTAATAAGCTCTGAGTTTGGCCACGTTCCAGCTGTTATTGATTTCCATGCCCGAGAGAGTCTCCAATTTGTAAGCACCAGATCCGGATTTAGCCTTCACTCGGTATGGGCCTTCCCACTTCGGCTTCAATTTTCCAACTCCAGCATTTCCTTTGCCGATATCCGCTCGGCGAAGGACTAAATCTCCTACTTCAAAACTTCGTGGATGAACCTTCTTGTTGTATTCCCGAGCTTGCCGCTCCTTCACTTTTTTTTTCATGAGCGGCAGCGTTCTTTCGAATTTCCTCAAGTAAAATGAGCTCTTCGCTGATCAAATGGTCATTAGTTTCTAAAGGACGTTCAAGCGTCCTAAAGGTAGGGATTCGCTTTTCGATCGGAATGACTGCGTCGCAGCCGTATGTCAAGCGAAAAGGAGTCTCTCCTGTAGATGAGTGTACAGTTGTCCTGTGTGACCATAAGACGCTCGGAAGTTTATCCGCCCAAGTGCCGGCTGCGTTACCGAGTTTCTTCTTAATTCCATCCAAGATGGTTCTGTTGGCAGCTTCGGCTAACCCATTTGTTTGTGGGTGTTCAAAAGAACTGAAATAGTGAGTGATTCCCAGGTCGGCTGCTAGTTGTTGAAAGTGAGAGGCTGCAAATTGTGATCCATTATCAGTAACTATGGCATGAGGCACTCCGAACCGAGAGTTAATTTCCTTCACAAAGAAAGATTGAATACGGGCCGTGGAGATTGTTGCTAACGGAACCGCCTCAATCCACTTAGTGAAGTAGTCGATAGCCACTACATCAAATTTGAGTTGCCCTGGTGCAGTGGGAAACTTCCCAATGATGTCCATGCCCCATTGATAAAAGGGCCAAGGGGCACCGACAGAGTGTAACTCTTCAGCAGGTCTTTGGTAGATGTCGCTGTGAAACTGGCATTGAACACACTTCTTAACATGTTCCATAGCGTCTTTTTGCAGTGTAGGCCAAAAGTAGCCCGCTCGGATTACTTTTCTCGCAAGGGATTTTTCACCCATATGGTGGCTACAAATTCCGCCGTGAATCTCCTCCAGTACCTCCTCAGCTTGAGACGGGTTGACACATCTGAGCATGGGGGAACCAAAGCCTCTTTTGTACAGAACTCCATTCAGAACTGTGTATTGAGCTGCTTTCTTAACCAACTTCCGAGCCTCTGCCTGATCTTGGGGGATGAACCCATGTTGCAAATAAGTAAGAAACGGATCCATCCATGATTGAGATAATGAGACAGCCAAAACGACACTCGGTCGGGGAATAGTTTCTTGTATCAATGTTTTATTGTTTTCCGACCCCTTTGTACTTGCCAATTTGGATAAAATGTCGCCTCGGGAATTTGAATCTCTCGGGACATGGGAAATGTCAAATTCTGAAAAGTTTGAGATGATTCGCTTTACCTCTTCAAGGTACTTTTGTAGGATGGGCTCCTTTGCCGAGTATTGACCCTTGATCTGAGAAACCACTAGTTGTGAATCGCTGAAAACTGACACTCGCTCTGCTCCGAACTCATGAACCATCTTGAGGCCTGCAAGAACTGCCTCGTATTCTGCTTGGTTGTTCGACGTTTGGAACTCGAACTTCAATGAGTATTCCATGCATAATCCTTCGGGGTTTTCAATGATGACCCCAGCTCCAGCTCCTTTCTTATTGCTTGATCCATCAACATATACTGACCATAAATTTTGAGAGACGTCAGAAGGGATATCTGTGAATTCGGTGACAAAATCGGCAAGTGCTTGAGATTTCATCGCCTTCCTCGGTTCATAGGCAATGTCGAATTCGGATAGCTCGACAGACCACGAAACCATCCTACCTGCTAGGTCGGGTTTATGAAGCACTTGTCTGAGAGGTTGAGCTGTTCTTACCAATATTCTATGTGCCTAAAAATACTGTCTCAATCTCCGAGCCGACACAACCAAACAGTACGCAAGTTTCTCCAGCTTTTGATATCTCAACTCCGGTCCTTGAAGCGCTCGGCTAACGAAATACATTGGGGCCTCAATACCACCTGAATCCTCTCTTACCAAAACCAAACTGACCGCCGCTTCTGCCACTGACATGTATAGAATGAGGTTTTCACCAGGAAGTAAGCTGTGGAGGACGGGTGGGCTGGAAAGATACTCCTTTAATTGATCAAAAGCTTGCTCACAGTGCTCGTCCCAAAGGAATTCTTTGTTTTTCCTAAGGAGCTGGTACCATGGCAAGGCTTTCCGAGCAGCTTGGGATAAAAATCTGGAGAGTGCCGCCACTCGGCCCGTGAGTTGTTGAACTTCTTTAAGATTAGCTGGGCTCCTCATTTCAAGGATTGCTTTGCATTTATCTGGATTGGCTTCAATCCCTTTCTTGGTTAACATAAAACCGAGGAAAGAACCGGCTGGGACTCCGAACACACACTTTTCAGTATTCAACCTCGTGGAGTACTTTCTCACTTGGTCCAGTATTGTCGCGAGGTCCTAGGCATGGTTTTCTTGCTGTCTGCTCTTTGCAATAATATCATCAATATATACTTCCATGTTTGAGCCGATCATGCCTTGAAAAACCTTGTTCATCATCCGCTGATAGGTAGCACCAGCATTCTTCAGCCCAAAAGGCATGACATTGTAACAATATGTTGCCTTGTCGGTGATGAATGCGGTTTTATCTTGATCGGCAGGAAACATAGGGATCTGGTTGTAACCAGAGTAAGCATCCATAAAGGACAAGAGTTTGTAGCCAGCTGAACTGTCGACGAGTTTGTCAATAACAGGGAGTGGATACTGGTCTTTAGGACAGACTTTATTCAAGTCCGTGTAGTCGACACACATCCTCCACTTTCCATTGGGTTTTTTGACCAAGACGGTGTTAGCTAACCAGTCTGTATAGTCAATTTCCCTAATGAAGCCTGCTCGGAGTAATTCAGCAACCTTTTCTTCAATGGCAGCGGCCTTTTCAGCACTAACCTTCCTTTTGAGTTGTGCCACCGGTTTCGACCCCGGAATGATACTCAACTTATGGCAGATAAAATTTGGGTCGATTCCCGGCATATCAGCTCATGTCCACGCGAACAGATCTTTATTTGAAATCAACAGAGTGGTTAACTCCTCTCTTACATTTGCGGGCATTTCAGAACCGATTTTTACTTGCCTAAGGGGATCATTGGTCAATGTCAAGAATTCCCACTGTCCCTTCGAGGTCGGTCTATTTCTGTCGGATTGGTCTCTCATATCCAGATCTGCGAGGTTGATATTGCCCTTTCCCAAAGAGACTCTTTCCAAATTGCTCGGATCCTTGTTTTTAACTTTTCCTAAACTGGCGTTGTAACATTTTCTCGCTGCTTCTTGCTCGGCCTTGACAGTTACCACTTTATCATCAGTTCCGACAAATTTCATAGCCAAGTAAATTGTAGATACTACCGCCCCAAACACTTGCAAAGAAGTTCTCCCAAGAATGGCATTGTAGGCCGTTGGACAATCAACCACCAAAAATTTGACTATCTCGGTTCTGGCCGAAGGCTGTTGTCCGAGGGTTACGGGGAGTTGGATGTATCCCTTTGGCTCAATGGTGTCCCCCGTGAAACCAATTAATTCACCTTCAAAGGGAGTGAGATTTCACTCCCTGATTTTAAGGGCTTTGAACAGAGGGAAAAACATGATGTCCGCCGAGCTCCCTTGATCGATAAAGACTCGTTTTACCTCGTAATTACCAATAAGGGCAGTGATCACCATGGGGTCATTATGTCCTGGAAAGATTCCATCCAAATCGCCGTCATCAAAAATAATGGGAACGTTTTTTGTTGATCTCTTGGCTATGGGCTTCTGACTGACTGCTAAAATTTGGTTGATGTATTTCTTTCTGTCGGCTTTCTTCTCTCCACCTCCAGCAAAATCTCCCGCAATAGTATTAACCAAAAATTCATTTTTATTAGCGTTCGTATCAGGAGCTGGAGTGGGATCGGTTCTCTGCCTCCCGGTATTTCTATCGTCTGGTGACCTACTTCTCTGTCGTTTGGATTTTGCTGGTGACTGAGATCTGTTCCTACTTCTTCGGCCGGCTGCATCCCTGATGTACTGTTGTAGCTTGCCATCTCTGATCATCTCTTCGATCAGATCTCGCAACCAGATGCACTCGTCGGTCGTATGGCCGTATCCCCTGTGGAAGTCACAGTATTTTGACCTATCACGCTGTGCGCCCTTTCTTAAAGATGGAGGTCTTTGGGCCGAGCGTAAGTCAGTCTGCATTGTTTCCCTCAGGATTTGACTCCTTGGAACAGTTAAAGGAGTGTATTCCTGAAATTTATTCCTCGGAGGAATCCTTCGGTCTCGATCATTCCTATCTTGTCTTCCACCAAAACGTTCGTCACGTTTTTGTTTATTTTGACCTTGAGGATCAGCTCGTTGCCTTTCTTCTCTGACTTTCTGCCCCTTATGGAATTCCTCCAAATTAATGAACTTTTTTGACCTCTGTCTTAACTCGGCCATATATTTCGGAGGTTTTCCAATCAAAGACTTCCTGAAATCCCCCGACTGTAGACCCTGCGTGAACAAGAGTACTGCCACACCAGGTTCTAATCGAGGAACCGAGCTAGCCTTCGCATGGAATCGCAAAAGGTAATCTTTCAACGACTCATCTTGTTTTTGGGTGACTGCCGCTAAGGTGTGGTCGGATTTAGGCTGGATGCAACTAGCCGTGTATCTGTTTAAAAACACTTTTTTCATCTCCTCCCAAGAATTTATTGAGTTACGAGGGAGGGATGAGTACCAACGTAACACTGACGGTTCGAGGGTCATTGAAAAGGCTCGGAATTTCATCTCCTCCCCTCCTCCGTAATAATTCATCGCTCTCTCATAAGAAACAATATGGTCCACTAGATCGGTTAGGCCGTTATAATGTGGTACATTTGAAGGGCCCAAGTAACCTTGAGGAGTTTGGAATGCCATAATATATGGAGTAAAGGGATGACCAGGGTGAAAATCACCCTGATCCTGGTTCATGGTAGGGTTAGTATGGGTATTTTGTGGCGGGGGGAGCTGCATTACCGGGAGTGGTTGTGGGTCCATGGTTTGAGGCATTGTATTTTGGGGTAGTATGGTGGTCGGTTGACTCTGTGCAATCCTTGCCATAGCTTGCTGTTGAAGGTCGGAAATAGCCCGACCTTGTTGTTCAATTAGAGCCGTTTGTCTGTTTAGGATGTTAATCATCTCTTGCTCCCGAGCCCGAGCAGATGCCGATGTTCCATAGGACCTGCCGATGGAATGGCTATGATGAGAATTTCCAGGAGCAGTTCTTCCTGGATTCAGTCTGGTTCTAGGTGTTGAACTTATGTGGTCGAGATTGGGTGGGATAGGAGGGGTACTTTGGGTATTTCGGCCATGATGTGATCGGGTTCCAGTGGTCCTGGATGTGTTTCGAGTGGTTAGGGCTGTGCTGCTCGAATCACCATGGGTGGAGGGAGGTGGTGTAGGAGGGGGTGGTGGTGGTGGTGGAGGCAGTATGGTTCATAAAACTTGGAGTGGTTGGGGGTTGCTTCTAGTCCTAGGATGGGAAGATTGTGGTGTTTGGGAGTGAGTAGCGTGATTATTACTACGATTATGGCTGCGATGAGGGGGTGGATGACTTTGTGAATGATTTGGTGGCTGGGAATTATTCCCTGCCCCAGAATGGGAGTTCGCGGCGGTTGCCCATTATCTACACGATTATGGTTGAGAACATCGCGCAGATCACCCACAGAATGAGGCTGCAGATCACCCAAGATCAACCTTAAAGCTATGGAAGAGCCTTGAAGAGTGATCTCAGCTAAGATGTTAATATAGGACTTTTTAGGATTTCTAAATATCCAGTTGGGTTAATCAGGTTCTCCCTAGTCAACAATGTGTGTGCTAGTGTCAACTTAGGGATGAGAAGACGTACCTTAGCCCCTATAGCATGGTGGTTCTTATAGGGGATTACCTGTGTGTTTGTGGGCCGTTCTGATGAGCCTTCTGTAGAGGTAGAATTCGAATAGGATTTGTAGAGGTTATGATAAGATCATATCCATAAATCCTGTAAGTGACAGACCTTATCCAATGCTGTTTTATCTAACCAAGAGTCGTGGGAATCTAGGAGTAGTTACGGCTTGATGAGGCTGTAAACGATAAGGATCAAATTGAAAGTCCTGTGCTCGGTGTTAACCTCATCGGCACGTGATCCACATGTAGAAACCCAGTTTGCTCGGTGTAAGTATCCGATCGTTGGCCCTGTATCAGTATCATACTAGTAAGGGTAATGAGGCTCTCGGTCGGTCGACGCTCGGTTCTACTACAAGTCCACTACAGGAAGGAAGACATTCCCAAAGCAATATTTCAATTTCGATACGTTCACTATGTGAAAATAGTAATGCCGTTTTAATTGGCTTATGCTTTGTTACCTTCATGGGCTACATAAGCGGAATTTTCAGATTTTATCTGAAATCATTTGTGCTGATGCCCGTTGTTAATATCCTAAATTATTAGAAGAATCTCCGAGAGCACATGGATTATCCTGAGAACGTGTTATGGGTCCTGAGCGAGGGGTAGCTGTAACCCTTTTCAATGCAAGTCTGGCTGATGAAGTTAACTTTGAAAGCTCGTAATCTTTGAGGAAGGAAGGACAACGGACTGAACAGCGAAGAATGCAGTTCTACAAAGGGGAACAACCAAAGACAGTCGCTGAAGTTGAAATCTATTGTGACTCTTTGGGTGCTACGGTAAGTTCACAAGAGGACCTTCTTAAATCAAGATACCTCTAACCAAGATAAATTGGAAGGATTAGTCTTTCATATGGAATGTGAAGTGCAAAGGAAATTGTCAGTAACAGAATGGAAGACTAACATCCTATCCTGTGTAACTCTTGCTCGATTCGTGCAAAGGTATTGAAGTGTATTGTCGTGGGTCGAGGCAAGGACCGGGAAGAGTAAAAGAAAGTTGGGTGTGTGTGCATCAAGTGATGGAAGACACACAAGGTGAATCGTTCGACGCAGAACTTGAGCCTTGCAACGATCGTGGATGCTTTGAGGGCTTAAAGTCAATCATTATGGCAATACGCTTAAAGTGTTAGTGACCATGGAGAATTGAAGTGATTTGTTAAATTAGAGGGAGTTGAACAAGAGACAATGTCGACGGACAAAGTTTTGAAGGCTAATGATCGGAGACCCCGTCGTCATCAGGATAAAACAAATATGGAAGCACTTGCAATGGGCCGAAAGACAATTCATGCAAGCTCTATAAGAATTAAAGAAGTTGTTTGAATTGAGTAAGGATTCTAGTGGACTAGAGCTCGGCGATGCAAGTAGACCAACGAAAAGTAAGAAGGGAAGGTTTCAAACCACAAGAAAATTCCTGATTCGGACTTGTGGGTTTTAACCAAAGCGATGAAGGGTTGAAAGGAAAGAAGAGATCAGCTTTAGAAGGGAGGAAACCCGACTTCCATGAGGAAATGGATGAAAATTCTTGTTTCTAAACAGGAGTTTGAGTTTCGAATGATTTGGAAATATGGAAGTTGATTCTGGAATTAAGAGAGCAAAGGAGGGTTAAACGAAAAAGTTTTAGCGCTAAGGGCGAAGCTAAGGTATGGGGGATTACTCAAGGAGAAGTTGTGGAAAAATTGCAGAAAGGAGAAGATTGAATTGTTGGAAATAAGACAAGTAGATATGGATCTTGGAGAATGTGATATCAAGATCGAAAGGTTGAAGGAGGATCCTCTCCAATGATCCAGATGAGAGATTCAAGTATGAAAAGCTCAAGGACGGCTTAAGCCCGAACCTCAAACTAGCTATCAGTTATCAGGAAATGAGGAAGTTCTCGACATTGGGAAGCATATGTGAAATTTACGAGGACAAATGGAAAAGCAGAAAAGAATCACTTGTCTACCTCAATGTGGGAAGTGTGGGACACCTAACTCAGGTTCAAGACACGGTGTACCCAAGGGGATAGTTGTTTCAAGGGTAAAGGCAGGTAAAATGATCAGTAAGCGAATCAAGCTCGAAGAAGGTTCAGTCGGTTCGGCCTGAGTTAGATTTGGATAAGGGTAAACCGAGTGATCTTCTTCCGATCTGAATTAACGTATTTAAATGTCTTTCGATTGCGTTAATTAGATCGTTTGATAATCTGGGAACCTAATCAAGTCTTGGCTTAAAAATTTCTGTGATCAAAACCCTTATCACAGTTGGATGTGATAAACTCCTTGGACACTACAGAATGGGAAGTTCAGTTAAGGCTAGAGAGATTAACAACCACCAGGATAGGACAAGCATTTGTCTCCCCAACGGAAATCTCTCTCAAACTTGACTATCTAACTAAGTCTGATAGTGACGATAATGTTCCCTATCTTTGAGTTCATTTAACTTAAAGGTAAATCGTATAGTCTTTCTTGAGAAAGATTATATCTGAGAGGGATGATTTTCTTGCTAATAGTTTAAATATTAGGACTGATCACCCTAATGTTTACGACTGTTAAGGAATAAAGTCATACAAATATCTCCTTACTCGTGCTCGAGTGATCAGAGTGCGCAGCAGAGAAAGTTTTCCTTGAAAAGTTTATTTGTAAAATGTTTCCATTGTGGAAAGTGTGTATTTGAAATAATATTTTGCGGAATATTTTGAGACGGAAAACTTGGTGAATGTATAAGGAAAAATCTTTTTATGTGGGGGAGGAATTTCCAAAAACTATAAAAAAAAATGAATGATAAAAGACCCGTCTTTTATATAACTTTCGCAAAAGTTTTTAAGAATGAATTTCGGGGACGAAATTCCTTTTAAGTGGGGGAGTAGTGTAACACCCCTAATTTCGTCTTCCGAATAAATATGTTAGTATAATGGTTTTATAAATAAATAATAATTCCATGGTTGATTTTAGGTTTGCATTATATGTATATCGATATATATTATGTGAAAATATTTTATGATGAGGTTTTTCCATAAAATATTAAATTTTGCAATTAAGTCCTTGGGAAGGACCTAAAAAGAATAATGGAAGGTCTTTTGGAGTTAAAATTAATTAAACAAAGTTTTTAGTGATAACTGGCCAAAATACTCGAGTATTTAGCTGAATACTCGAGTATTCTGGGTTTGACAGCTCAAGATTGTGCGTGATAGCTGTCCAACCATGGAAGAGCCACGAATTCAGCTCTCTTGCTCTGGTGTTGCCACGCCATCTAGTCCAGACATGCCTAGGACTCGTGTCTTTATGCATGGAGTCTTCCAATCTTCTTCAACAAGGGAGAGGAATTGATATAGGGCCAACAAATTCAAGATTAGGTTCTTAACTTGAGGAGCTCAATTCTCTCTCGTCCCAGGGTCATACTACACAAACCATATACCGTTTCGAAGCTCACATCCAGAGCTTTGAAAAGCACCAAAAATCGTGAGCTAAGGTTGAGTGTGTGAGGAGTAATGAGCTCTGCAAAAGAGAGTTCGAAATCTGCCAAGAACCAGAATGTTGTTCAGACCCGTCATCTTCTTGTCTTCGATTCTCTCTGGTGCTTGAGAGTTACATCGTGAGTGAGATACCATTGGAAAGCTCTTTCAACGATCTTCGATTTGATACCAAGTTTGTTAGATTTGAGTCCCTGGTCGAAAAGTTATGCTCTTGTGAAGTTAGGTGTTGAAATCTGCCAAACCAAATGTTCAGATTCAAAGAGCTGACTTTGAGCTTCAATTGTGGTAAGCTCAAGCTCCCTTTTGGTCTGAAACTTATTGGTTTTCAAAGTTCATGTTATAGAGAACATAGTCTAACCAATTTCCCCAATTTTTATGCATGATTCGAATGTCAATTAATGAGGTTTTGAACCCCTGCTGAAACTGTCATGCATGTTCGGGTTAGAAGTGGTTAGAGCTTTTGGTTGCTGTTCTCTATGGAGCTTTTGTTCAAGCACGACCCTAAGGTATGGGGGAAGCTTACCATTTGCTAGAATGAGAATAAAATGTATTAGAAAGTAGGATGAGCCACCATGAGGCTTAAGGGCATAGCTTTGAATTAGGGAAATGGCATGGAGGCCAATCTGAGACATGCTACATGTTTGAGCAAGTTTCTTTAGCTGCATGTGAACTTAATCAATGCTGAAATCATGCCAAATATGAGTATAATTGATTTTGGTAACTCAAGTTGCATAAAGTATGGTTTTTATGCATAATTGGTGATTGGTTTTGATTATCTGAGTTTGATATGATTTCTATGTTGAGACATGTTTAATTTGTGTATGTAAAGCTTTGTTGATTATTGGTTTAAGTTAGAATTGATTAGAATTGAAAATGGTATGTTAAAACCAAGTTGTAGTGCATCTGCTGTCATAAATACTCGAGTATTTGGTAAAATACTCGAGTATTCTCTGATGCAAGTTTCCCAGATGATCATGAAATACTCTAGTATTTCCAGAAATACTTGAGTATTCTGGGCTGTAAAATACTCTAGTATTTTGTGAAAAAATCGAGTATTTTGGACGGAAAAATACTCTAGTATTTTGTGAAAAACTCGAGTATTTTGGACGGAAAAATATTCTAGTATTTTGTGAAATACTCAAGTGTTATGGACTATAAACTACTCGAGTATTTTGTGAAAAACTCGAGTATTCTGGGTAGTTTGGTACACAGTTTCATGAAAATGATGAACTACTCGAGTATTGAAGCTACCACTCGAGTCTTTTTATTATAATGTTGAGAAAATACCATTTTTAATCTAATCACTCTTATTTAAACCTAATGACACTTAAAGTGAAAAATGTGATACTTTGTTTGATAAATCTTGTCATCATGGAAGTTGAAATGTCTCATTGATACATTTATCGCATGTTGCATATAATAAGATTAATGGATAGTCTTAAATGAAGAATTTGTGTGCATTCATGCATGATGATAAGACAATAGGATACCATTTGTCATGTTCGCAGAACATGAAGGGGGTACTCCGGGAGTACCAAATGTACACGATAATTTTGATGACACATTCTAGGAATGTGGGCAACATTCGGGGAATGTTGTTGATTCCGTTCTGGGAACGTGGACATACATTCGGATTGGGACGTATGATACCAAGCTTGATTATTAATGTCATACGTTCGGGGAACGTGAAAATGTACTCTAAGAGTACCAAAGGTTGTATGACAAGCTTGATAACATATTTTGAGAACATAGGCAGCATTCAAAGAATGTCGTTGAGATTGAGGAGAATGCGTTTTGAAAACGTGCACGTACAATCCGAATGGGACGTTTTGCTTATGAGCCAAACTTGTCGTTACATTGATACATTTATTGCATGTTGCACATATGGAGATTAAGGAATAACCTTAAATGGAACGTTGGTATGTATTTATGCATGGTGATGTGTAACATATCATTTGTTCATGTTCAAGGAACATGAGGAGGATAATCTGGGAGTACCACTTTGGTTACGACTTGCCTGTAGTCACATTTTGGTAGTGGGGCCAGCATTGGTTGCTGTGAACGTTGGATATTCGTCTTGGTGACGAAAGGACTATTATAGTCACATTTTGGTAATGTGACCAGAATTGGTTGTTGTGAACGTTGGATATTCGTCTTGGTGACGAAAGGACTATTATAGTCACATTTTGGTAATGTGACCAGCATTGGTTGCTGTGAACGTTGGATATTCGTCTTGGTGACGAAAGGATTATTGTAGTCAGATTTTGGTAATGTGGCCAGCATTGGTTGCTGCCAACGTTGGATATTCGTCTTGGTGACGAGATGTGCACATCGATATCGGTATTATGGACCACGTTCCAGGCAAAGTCGTGTGGCTTGCTCGATGACACATTTTGGTAATGTGGGCAGCATAGGAGATGCTGTTACGTCTTGGTGACGCGACGTACACTTTGGTAGTGTCGTTATGGATTATGGTCCGAGCAGGTTCACTATACGTTCGAGGCACATATACGGGTTGTTTGGATGGTCATGCTTGAGAGCATTGATTAGAGAATCTCATGACTTGAGAAATAGTAAGCAAGCATCTAGACATATCATTAATGGGTTTGATTATCAACTAAATTGGCTTGCTCATAAGTTGTGCATATAACTTGAATTTGTGGTGCTCGAGTATATGCATTGGGATTATGATGAATTGCTTACTTGTGCATATTAGTACTTTATTCTCATTTGATTATGCGAATGAGTATAGCTTACCTCCCTGCCCTTAATAGGTGTTGGCCAGGTACCTAGACTTTCTAAAGATCAGTGATCATGAGATAGAGACTCCTTGTGCAACTCTTGAAGACCCGGCCAAAAAGGATGATTGGACGAAGGACCATTGACTAGCTCTGAACGTCTCCAACTTTTGATAGAAATCGTAACTTTATGATTAGAGAGATGTATCAGAGTAAAACTTAGATTTGACCATTTGATTATATTGGTGGTACTCATAAAGTTTTTACACCTGATTTTATGAATCAATGACCTTCTTCTTGATTTATGAACTCTAAGGAAACATAAATAAACCATTTTTAACATAATCCGCTGACTCTGATTTTATCATTTGAGTTCGGTGATGAAGGAAGTATTGTTAAAGTCAATTTCTTGGGATAACCTTATAACTAAGTTATTTTCGAAAGCTATTTCATGCCACAAGGGTTATCTCAAAATGATTTTTAAGATGTTCAGAAATTAATTACTCCTTCCACCGAATTCCCTCCAAATGCATGGTTTAAACTTGAGTACCACATTTAAGGAAAAATTTTCATACTCCGATTTTTCCAATATAGTCAATAAGAAAATAATATTCTTTTGATTAAACGAGGGACGTTACATTTACCACTAATTTAATAATCAATTACAGAGACTCTGATTTTTGTATGATGCAACATCATGTAATCGATTACTTCAGGACAATAATCGATTACTTTGCTTCAGGAAAATGTATGATGCAACATTGATAATCGATTACTTGATCTAGGTAATCGATTACTCTTATACAAAAAGTAATGGATTAGTCAAGTTCACATAATCGATTATCCACACTCTGGTTTTTCTATGATGCAACAAAAGTAATCGATTACTTTGAGAAGGTAATAGATTATCCTCTCTTGCACTTGTAAAACTAGATTTTGATAACTTAGATAAAATTATCCAGAGTTGTTTCATCAAGCACTTCCACAAAAACTAAGTTAAAACTGATTTTCACTAAAAACTCTTTTTCTTCTCCTTTATTTGAAAAACTCATTTGGCCAATACACATTTTTAATAAAACTTCATTACCTTACACATTTCCTATGGACAAGGCTTATACAGAATATTGAACTGAGAGCTTGAGCCTTGATACTGCTTGAGACTTGGTGCTTGACTTGATGTTTGAAACTTGGAATGTGTTGTTATCATCAAAACTAACTTCTTCTAGAAATCTTCTAGCATTGACTCTTTACGTCCTTTAGGACAAGCTTGATTTCCAACACTTTCCCTTTTTGATGATGACAAACCTTTTCTGAGTTTCAAAAACCTTTTCTGAATTTCTGCATCACGGTCGTTAAGAAGGACATTATAGCATAATATAATTCAATAGAAACATAGGAAATTTCAAATGACAGGGAATAATAATAAAACATGATAAAATTTTCATAATCTCTCCCTGCATAGATGGTTAGTATGAAAAATATAATCCATTAAGCTTAGAATTCATCTCCCCCATATTCCATGAAGCTCAGAATTCTTCTCCCCCTTTTGTCAACATAAAAATGGTGAAGATACCTAGTCTTCCCACCCTGTGTACTATACTCCCCCTGAAAAACGAAATACACATAGATAATTTTTCTCCCCCTATTTGACATCAGCTAAAGTAAGTATGGGATACAAAATAATTTCTTCCCAATACACAATAAAATGCCGCATGATGTCAAAATGGGATGAAGAAGCAAAACATGATTTCAATGCAAATATTCAAATAATATTTTTCTCCGCCTTTCTAAAAGATTTTTCCAAAATAAGCTTAACATGAAGGGAGATGAAAAAATGCATCATAAAAACATGTGAATGCTCACAATCATCAAAACTTTAAAATCCTATATGCCATGACAATAATAAAATATTCAATGCAATTTAGCACAAAATGTCATGTAGCATATATCAAGTGTACAAGTATCACAAGATAAAAAATAAGATAATGATACTTATTGAGATGATGCTTTCCATGTATGTAGAATATTCCATTTGTGGAGTTTCTTCCTTTGATAGAGTATCATTGCGTATTTTGAAGTGAACTCCACTTGGATAAAAGAT
Organism: Crotalaria pallida; assembly: GCA_037953625.1. Classification (NCBI taxonomy): domain Eukaryota; kingdom Viridiplantae; phylum Streptophyta; class Magnoliopsida; order Fabales; family Fabaceae; genus Crotalaria; species Crotalaria pallida. The sequence continues at coordinate 58,461,337 of CM075651.1, forward strand.
TCTTCATTTCTTTGGCCTATTCCATTTCATCTCAATGCATCATCTTGATATTGTTGTATCACCTTCAAGTGCTTGAATATTGCCAAGTTCTATTTTCATTTGAATTTAATCAACAAAGAACATTATTGCATGGTTGATACTTATAGCAATACCTACAAGACTAATTAACAATGTTTCTCTTGGTATCTTTTGGGTATTCAAGTGTGAGATGAAGTCCCACATTGGATAGGATGGGATGGGTGAGAAGGTTTATAAGTGGCAAGACCCATAGAACCATTGCCTTAAGGTTTTGGTTCAGGATGTGGTGTCTCACTTATAAGTGGTTCCTCACTATTCCCATGATCCTGGAGCAATGTGACTCCCGGTGGTTGGAACCTCCCCGGTTGAAGGTCCAGCAAGTGGTGTTGAGCAAGGTGTAGTTCAGTTGCATTGTGATAGTCAGAGTGCTATCTATTTGGCAAACAACCAGGTGTATCATGCTAGAACCAAGCATATTGATGTGAGGTACCACAAGATCAGGGAGTTGTTGGCATCCAAACAGATATTCCTTCAGAAGATTCACGCTTCAGAAAATGCAGCTGATATGTTGACCAAGCCAGTCACCAGTGACAAGTTCAAATATTGTTTGGACTTGTTACATATTTCTCAGCATTAAGTAGAAACCACACACCCTAATTGCCAGGAAAGATTGTGCACAGAGGATCTTCACAGGGGTTTGATATTCGCCAAGGTGGAGATTGTTGAGTATGGCTCATAGGTGCTACAATAGGGAAAAGGGTCACATGGGCCACGAAGTTATAGGGTAAAGGGTTATGGGCCTTAGTGTAATCTGTTTTCTACTATATATGCTTGTACTCTGTAACCCTAATTAGCACAAGAAATAATACGGAACTATAGCTGCTCTATAGTCGCAGACGTAGGCATTATTGGCCAAACTGCGTGACCAATTCTGTGTGTTCTGTCTCTCTTTCTCTTCTGTTTCTATTATTGTTGTTACAACAATTGGTATCAGATGGCGCTTAATCCTAGTGCGAAATTCGAAGTCACCCGTTTCGATGGAACAGGTAAATTCGGATTGTGGCAGCGGAGGGTTAAGGATCTGTTGGCGCAGCAGGGTTTACAGAAGGCGTTGCATGACGAGAAGCCGGCAGACATCGCGATCGCTGATTGGAGCGAGATGCAGGAGAAGGCCGCAGGTTTGATAAGACTTTGCGTTTCGGATGACGTGATGAATCATATTCTGGACCTTACAACTCCGAAGGATGTCTTGGCTAAATTGGAGAGTTTGTACATGTCCAAGACGCGGATGAACAAATTGTTCGCGAAGCAGCGTCTCTACATCCTGAAGATGCAGGACGGCGGCGATTTGCAGTCTCATGCCAATACTTTCAACAATATCCTTGCTGATTTGACACGGCTTGGTGTGAAGGTTGACGATGAGGATAAAGCCATTATTTTGCTGTGCTCTTTACCGAGTTCTTATGACCACCTGGTGACCACTCTCACATACGGGAAGGACACAGTCACGCTGGACAGTATTTCTTCTACACTTTTGCAACACGCACAACGTCGCCAAAGTGTAGAAGAAGGTGGAGGAAGTCCAGGTGAAGGTCTGTTTGTGAAAGGTGATCAAGATCGTGGAAGAGGCAAGGGTAAAGCAGAGGGTTCTGGGAAGAAGAAGAGATTCAAGTCCAAGGACAGAAAAATAGCAGAATGTTTTGGCTGCAAGCAAATTGGGCATTGGAAGAGGGACTGTCCAAACAGAAAAGGCAAAGGTAGTAGTTCAGCAAACGTAGCACAGTCTGATGGTTCTTGCAGTGAGGAGGATCTGCTTTGTGTTTCATCTACGAAGTGCACTGATGCATGGATTTTGGACTCAGGTTGTTCCTATCATATGATGCCGCACCGAGAGTGGTTCAGCTCATTTAAATCAGGCGATTTCGGTGTTGTCTATCTAGGCGATGATAAAACCTGTATCATCGAGGGAATGAGACAAATCAAAATTGCATTAGATGATGGTGGCGTGCGCATGTTGAGTCAGGTGCAGTATGTTCCAGAATTGAGGAAGAATTTGATTTCTCTGGGCACTCTTCAGGAGAATGGTTATTCATTCAAGTCTGATGGAGATAGAGACATCATTAGTGTCAGCAAGGGTGCAATGGTAGTGATGAGAGCAAGGAGAACTGCTGGAAACATCTACAAGCTGTTGGGAGGCACAGTTATGGGTGATGCAGCGTCTGTTGAATCTGATGATGATGCAACCAAACTGTGGCATATGCGTTTGGGACATCTCAGTGAACGTGGGATGATGGAACTACATAAGCGGAATTTGCTGAAGGGTGTTCGCAGTTGCAGAATTGGGTTGTGCAAGTATTGTGTTCTTGGGAAACAGTGCAGAGTTCGTTTCAAGACCGGGAAGCACAAGACCAAGGGAATCTTAGACTATGTCCATTCCGATGTCTGGGGACCTACAAAGGAGCCCTCCCTTAGAGGTTTCAGGTATTTTGTGACATTCACTGATGATTTTTCTCGCAAGGTCTGGGTCTATTTTATGAAACATAAATCTGAGGTCTTTGCCAAGTTTAAACTGTGGAAGGTAGAGGTAGAGAACTAGACAGGGAGAAAATTGAAATACCTCAGGTCTGATAATGGAACTGAATACATTGACAAGAAATTCATGCATTTCTGTGAGGAGAATGGGATACAGAGGCACTTTTCTGTGAGGAAGACTCCACAGCAAAATAGAGTTGCAGAGAGGATGAACAGGTCTCTAACAGAGAAGGCAAGGTGTCTTCGGTTGAATGTTGGTCTTTCAAAAGGATTCTAGACAGCAGCAATCAGTATGGCATGCTATCTGGTCAACAGATCACCACGAGCTTCTTTGGATGGAAAAGTCGCAGAGGAGGTATGGACAGGTAACCCCATTGATATGAGTAATTTGAGGATTTTTGGGTGTTCTGCATATGTCCACATTTCCAGTGAGGATCGGTCTAAACTTGATGCCAAGTCAAAACAATGCATCTTTATTGGTTACAATAAAGGTGTAAAGGGGTACAAGTTGTGGGATCCGGTTCAGAAGAAGGTGGTTATTAGCAGAGATGTTGTTTTTGATGAGCAGACCATGTTGAAACATCAGAGGTGACAGTTGTGCCAGATACTGAGTTTGAAAATTCAAGTCAGGACAAGATTCAGGTGGACATAGAGAAGACACCAGAGATTCCTAGGCAGATTGTAGCTCCACAACAACAGGAATCAGATTCAGATTCAGATGGAAGAAATGACTATTCCCTTGTGCATGATAGGGAGCCTCGTCGCAGTGTACCTCCAGTGAGATATGGGTTTGAAGAGTTAGCTGCTTATGCTCTTCTTATCAGCTCAGGAGACCCCTCTACCTTTCGAGTGGCTACGTTAATTGATTCACATTGACGTGCAATTCGTCGATGCCAAAGACGAACTTCATCATCAAAAGATTTAAAACATGTTGAAAACAATGAAGTTATCTCATCCAAGTCAATTAAGTAAGTGTTATTAGAACGACGACCTACGAACTTAACACTATCATCTATACAACTCTTAATAAAACAAAATTCCGAAGTAAAGGTCACATTGTTTCCCATATCACATAGTTGGCTTATACTAAGCAAGTTGTGTTCTAAGCCTTCTACTAATAGGACATTTTCAATGATAAGGTTAGATAAGTTACCAATCTTACCCACTCCTAGAATTTTGCCTTTGTTGTTGTCGCCATATGTCACATGACCACCACCTTTTGAAGTAAGTTCGATGAAGTGCGTTTTGTCTCCCGTCATATGCCTCGAACATCCACTATCCAAGTACCATCTACGCTCCTTTGTTCGAAGGCACATCTACAAAACATTGTCATTTACTTGACTTAGGTACCCAAGTTATCTTGGGTCCTTTGATGTTAGTTTGGGGTGTAGTCCCCTTCACAATCCATACATACTTTCCACATGGTATACCAAATTTCTTAATATTGCATTTATTTGTAGTATGCCCAAAAATACCACAATAATGACAAGTTGGAGTTTTTGAAAAGTCAATTTTGGAGAATGTACCAACTTTGCGAAAATTGCGATTTTTGGGTTTGGTATATCCAAGTCCGGTTCTATTACTATTATTCCTTTGATTAGAAAGCAGATGATCGTCCTGAAATTGGTACTCGTTGGGTTTATAGGAATAAACTAGATGAGTCGGGTATTATTGTTAGGAATAAGGCTAGGTTGGTAGCTAAGGTTTATAGTCAAGAGGAAGGGATAGACTATGATGAAACGTATGCTCCCGTAGCTAGATTAGAAGCTATAAGAATTCTACTCGCTTATGCATCTATCATGAACTTTAAGTTGTATCAAATGGACGTTAAAAGTGCATTTCTTAACGGATACATTCAAGAAGAAGTGTATGTTTCACAACCTCCCGGATTTGAAAGTTTTGAACATCCGGACTATGTTTTTAAATTGAAAAAGGCTTTGTATGGTCTTAAACAAGCACCTAGAGCTTGGTATGACCGTTTAAGTAACTTTTTAATTGAAAAGGGTTTTAAAAGAGGTGTCGTTGACAATACGCTTTTTATTGAAAGATCCGGTAAGGATATACTTTTAGTCCAAATATATGTTGATGACATTAGTTTTGGTGCAACTAATGAAAAATTGTGCAAGAAATTTTCTGAAATTATGCAGAGTGAGTTTGAAATGTCTATGATGGGAGAGGTTACTTTCTTCCTTGGACTACAAATTAAGCAACTTGATGATGGGATCTACATTCATCAAGGCAAGTATTGTAGAGAACTTCTTAAACGGTTTGGCATGGAGTCATGCAAGGGAGCATCAACTCCTATGAGCGTCACATGTTACTTGGACAAGGATGAAGCCGGAAAACCCGTTGAGGTAACAAAATATCGTGGCATGATGGGTAGTTTATTGTATTTAACTGTTTCTCGCCCTGATATTATGTTTAGTGTCTGTATGTGTGCTCGTTTTCAAGCCAATCCGAAAGAGTCACATCTAACTGCTGTTAAGAGGATTATGAAATATTTGAAAGGTACAACTAATACCGGTTTATGGTATCCTAGAGATGCTCTTTTAAAACTTATTGGATATTCGAATTCTGATTTTGCGGGTTGTAAAGTTGAAAGAAAAAGTACAAGCGGAACATGCCATTTAATTGGAAGTTCACTTGTATCATGGTTTTCTAAAAAGCAAAATTGTGTGGCTTTATCAACCGCGGAAGCCGAATATATTGCGGCCGGAAGTTGTTGTGCTCAAATCCTTTGGATGAAACAACAACTCTCGGATTTTGGTTTAAACTGGTCAAAAATTCCTATTAAATGTGACAATACATCCGCAGTCAATTTAACTAAAAACCCGGTATTGCATTCAAGGACAAAACATATTGAAATTAGGCATCACTTTCTAAGGGATCATGTTCAAAAAGGTGATTGTGTTATTGAGTTTGTTCAAACCTCAGATCAATTAGCTGACATTTTTACAAAACCATTACCAAGAGATACTTTCTATCGTATTAGAAGGGAACTTGGAATTTTTGATGAATCAACTATTAGCTAATTGTATTTGAAGTCATTTTTTAGTCCATCACCTTAAGCCTATTTCATTATGCTTTGTTATTTGAATTGTTGTATTTTGAAAATCTTTCATAATACTCTAAATTAGTAGTTATATGTGTGTTTTGCTATGATATGTTTGCTTGTTTAATTGTGTGTGCTAAATGCTAAGTGGTTATATGTGTTTGTGTGCATGAAAATATTTTCAAAATTTCAAAAATTTTGAGTTCTGTGCAATATTAATGGATTAATGGTCCTTTTACTCGATTAAATTTTAAACCTCTTTTGGCTTTAATCAATTAATGGCCTTATTACTCGATTAATTTTTAAACCTCTTTCGCACTTAATCGATTAACGACCTTTTAACTCGATGAATTTTTAAAATGCTTTCGGTCTTAATCGATTAATGCCCTTATTAATCGATTAAGGTCCTCGCTAATCGATTAAGGCGGAATTATAAAAACCCATTTTCAGCACAGTTGCTCATTTTTCTTCTTTCTTTTCTCTCTCTTCTCCGATTTCTCTCTTCTCTTCTCACATACGAAAATCGCATTTTAACATTACTGGATTATTGTACTTTGATTTTCACCAAATTTCTTCCATGAATCCTCCTCCTATCACCATTTCTACCAATATCCATCATCAATTTCACCAATAAACCCACAAAATCAACTTTTCCCCAAATCCAGAAAACCCTAACCCTAGAAACCAAATCTCACCTTCTCTCTCTTAAACCATGGCCTCCTCCTCTTCTGATCCTACTCCTCCTCCACGCAACAAGCGTCCTCCACACAAGGACAGAAACAACCCTTGGTTCTCGCAAGCAGAATGTGATTCAAGGGCTCCACAGTTCGATAATCGTCTTTTTGGGATCATTCGCTACGTTAATTTCGCTTGGCTCAGGAAAGAGAGGTTTGCATTCCATGATCTTCTAGTTGCTCAGAATGTTCAAAAAATTTTGGAATTTAATACACATTATTATCCTAAATTGGTTCGGCAATTTTATCAGAATTTTACTAGAATTGATGATGTGTATCAAAGTCAGGTTAGGGGTGTTCATTTTGTTGTTAAATCTGATGATTTGAAACTTTTATTTGGTTTGGAAAAAGAGGGTACTTTCTTTGGTGATGATGAGTCTGTAGAACTTGAGGTAGATCCTGGTAATGTTTATCAAGATGCAATTAGACCTGGTGAAGTATGGGATAAGGGTACTAAAAATGTTAGTTTGCTGCATGCTGAGGATAGGATTTTATTGTATATCATTGCTTACTGTCTTCTTCCAAAGGGTAATCAAAATTATGCACAAGACCAGGAGGATGACTTGGCATTGTTTTATGGAATTAAGAAACATGTCAGGATTAATTGGTGTAAGATAGTCTTAGCTAGGATGCATTCAGCTGCCCAATCTGCATCTACACAATATCTTCCTTATTCGATGCATGTGACTAAACTACTTAGGCATTATGGAGTTCCAATTCCTGATAGTGAACCCTGTGAAAAAGATCCAAAAAAGAAATGGTGCTTGAATAAACATAATATTTGTAGGATTCTCATGTTTTGATGCTAACAATCTCTCTCCAAGCAACAACATTGGCAACATTGCAAGCTACACCACATGAAGATTAGAATTAGGATTTTTATTAATTCTATTTCAATGTAATCTTTATTTTTATGCAATGCATCTCATTGGTGTGGGTAGCTTAGGTGATTTTAAGAATATTTAAATAATGTTTGATTAAGAGTGAAGATACTTTAAATCTTGATTAAATAGCTCTATTAAAAGTTTTGTGAAAATCCTTTTAGAAAAACCTTGATTTTATTCAGATTCTGATCAGTTTACTCGAGTAATGAGTATTGGGTCACTCGAGTAATTTATGTCATGACAGGTTAATCGAGTAATGGTTTACACATCACTCGAGTAACTTAATCTGACATGTTTTAATCGAGTGATGTTATATGGTTTACTCGAGTAATTCAATCAGTGTTTGGAAAATTTTAAAAGGACTTAATTTTCTCTTTCACAAGGGATACACATTCATTCTTACAATTTTCTATACACTTTCAAAAGCAATTCAAGAGCTATTTTTACATCTTTCAAAAATCATCTTTCTGCACTTGGAAAAGTTATTACTAATGGTGAAGTTGTTAATAAGATTTTGAGATGTCTTAGCAGGGAATGGCAACCTAAGGTGATGGCCATTATGGAAGCTAGAGACGTGGATCAAATTGACTTAGCAACTCTATTCGGAAAGCTTCAAGAGCATGAAATGGAGCTTGGACGGTTATCCATGAATGAAGATGCCGATAGAAAGAAAAAGGGGATTGCTCTTAAATCAACTTCAAAATCTCTTAAGGCACAAGAGGAAAACTCTCAAGTGGATGACTCGGACTCCGATATAGATGATGAGACCCTTGGCTTGCTAGTTAAAAAGTTTGGTAGGTTCTTTAAGAGAAAGGGAAACTTTAATAAGAATAGACAAAGAGATTCTAAGGACTCTCAACCAAGAAATAAGACTAACAAGGATCACATCAAGTGTCATGGGTGTGGAAAGCTTGGTCACTATTGATCAAAATGCCCAACTCATTCTAAGAAGTCGGAAGGTGACAACTCTAAGTTCAACTCATCTAAAGGAAAAAGGGCTTACATAGTATGGGATGAAGAGGAGAGTCAATCAACATCTAGCTCATCGGATGATGAAGAACTTGCAAATCTATGTTTGATGACGAAGCTTGATGAAGAGGAATCTTCGAGCATTAAATCAAGTGACAATGTCAATGAGGTAGATTATCTTTCCGATGCTAGCTCTAGTTCTAATTCTCCTTCATTCAATGAGTTGTACAATGTGTATGTAGAGATGCATAAAGAGTTGAAGAAACTTGCTAAAATAAATGTTGAAAGAAAGAATTTCATAATGAAGCAACATGAAAAGATAATTGAACTTCAAAAAGATTTAGAAGAACTTAAGCTTCAAAATGAAACTCTTGAACTCATTTATGCAAACTCTACATGCAATTGTGAATTGAAATCAAATGAGACTCCATCTTGTGAAAATTGCAAGTCTTTGGAAAAAGAAGTTTTTAATTTGAATGATCGACTTGCAAGGCTCATGAAAGGAGATACTTCATTAGATCATTTGCTTTCAACTCAAAGGAACAATAGCAATAGATCCGGTCTTGGCTATACCAAACCTAAGAAACGCAATTATCGCAAAGTTGGTGGATTTTCAAAGAATAAGATTTCTAAAAACCCAACTTGCCATTATTGTGGGATCTTTGGGCATACCACGAATAAATGTAATATAAAGAAATTTGGTATACCAAGCGGAGAATATATTTGGATTGTTAAGGGGACTTCTCCCCATGCTAACAACAAAGGACCCAAGACCACTTGGGTACCTAAGTCAACCAAATGATATCTTTCTTGTAGGTGTGTCTTCGAACCAAAGAGCGCAAATGGTACTTGGATAGTGGTTGTTCGAGACACATGACGGGAGACAAAACGCACTTCATGGAACTTACTCCGAAAAATGGTGGATTTGTGACATACGGCGACAACAACAAGGGCAAAATTCTAGGAGTCGGGAAGATCGGTAACGTATCTAACCTTGTCATAGAAAATGTCCTATACGTAGAAGGCTTAGAACACAACTTGCTTAGTATAAGCCAACTATGCGATATGGGCAATTATGTGACTTTTACTCCGGAATTATGCTTCATTAAGTCTTCCATAGATGATAGTGTTAAGTTTGTTGGTCGTCGCTCTAATAACACTTACTTAATTGATTTGGATGAGATAACTTCACTATTTTCAAAATGTTTCAAATCTTTTGATGATGAAATTCGTCTTTGGCATAGACGAATTGCTCATGTGAATGTGAATCAATTAAACAAACTTTTGCGAAAAGATTTAGTGATTGGTTTGCCTAAACTAAACTTTAAGCTTGATGGCATTTGTGACTCTTGTCAAAAGTGCAAGCAAGTTAAAAGTTCTTTCAAACCTAAAAATGTGATAAGCACAACAAAGCCTTTGGAGCTAATCCATATGGATTTGTTTGGCCCTTCACAAATTAAAAGTTTAGGTGGCAATTACTATGGATTTGTTTTAGTAGACGATTTTACTAGATTCACATGGACTTTATTTTTATCCGCAAAAAGTGAAGTTTATAAATGTTTTAAAAAATTTGCCAAACTCATCCAAAATCAACTAAGTTTGAAAATTGTGTCTATTAGAAGTGACCACGGAGGTGAGTTTGAAAACACTAGGATTGATGCGTTTTGTGATAAGTTTGGTATTGAACATCAATTTTCGGCCCCTAGGACTCCGGAGCAAAACGGAGTTGTAGAAAGGAAAAATAGAATATTAGTGGAACTTGCTCGTACTATGTTGAAAGAATCAAATGTTCCTAAATATTTTTGGGCCGATGCAGTAAACACTGCTTGTTATGTGCTTAATAGGGTTCTTATTCGTTCGCATTTAAATAAAACACCTTATGAACTTTTAAAAGGGCGAAAGCCAAATATTTCACATTTTCATGTTTTTGGGTGTAAGGTGTTTGTTTTAAATAACGGAAAGGAACCGGTCGGCAAGTTTGACTCCAAAGCCGACGAAGGCATATTCATAGGTTATTCAACTCATAACAAAGCATATAGAGTCTACAATAAAAGAACATTAACCGTTGAGGAATCCGTGCATGTTGTATTTGATGAATCTTCGAAAGGAGATTGTGTTGTTTCTTGTGATGATGATAATATAGGTACATATTTGGATCATGAGAAGTCAACTTCACAACAAATGGAAGAGAATCAAATTGAAGATGGAGAGGTGCAAGCACAAGATAAGGACTTAGCACAAGAGATTCAACCTCAATTACCAATAGCTTGGAAGTCCAACAAAAATCATCCGATTTCTAACATCTTAGGTGACATTGCAAAGGGAGTGGTAACCCGACGCACTTTAAATAATTTTTGTTATTATGTTGCCTTTGTATCTCAAATAGAACCTAAGAGTATCAAAGAGGCTGTTCAAGATGATCATTGGATTATGGCCATGCAAGAAGAATTAAATCAATTTGAAAGAAACCAAGTTTGGGAGCTTGTGCCAAAACCTGATGATCGTCCTGTAATTGGTACTCGGTGGATCTATAGGAATAAGTTAGATGAATCGGGTATTATTGTTAGGAATAAAGCTAGGTTGGTAGCACAAGGTTATAGTCAAGAAGAAGGAATCGATTACGATGAGACATATGCTCCCGTTGCTAGACTAGAAGCTATTCGTATTCTTCTCGCTTTTGCTTCAATAATGAATTTTAAATTGTATCAAATGGATGTTAAGAGCGCCTTTCTTAACGGATACATTCAAGAGGAAGTTTACGTGTCACAACCTCCCGGATTCGAGAGTTTTGAGCATCCGGACTACGTTTTCAAACTGAAAAAGGCTTTGTACGGTTTGAAACAAGCTCCTAGAGCTTGGTACGACCGACTAAGCAATTTTTTATTACAAAAAGGTTTTAAACGAGGCACTGTTGACACTACACTTTTTATTGAACGTTCCGGTAAGGATATTTTATTGGTTCAAATATATGTTGACGATATTATATTTGGTGCTACTAACGATAACTTGTGTAAGAAGTTTTCAGACTTGATGCAAAGCGAATTCGAGATGTCGATGATGGGAGAGCTTACATTCTTTCTTGGCCTTCAAATAAAGCAGCTTAATGATGGCATTTATATTCATCAAAGTAAATATTGTAGAGAGCTTCTCAAACGTTTTGGGATGGATTCATGCAAATCCGCTTCTACACCAATGAGCGTTGCATGCTACCTAGATCAAGATGAGGCTGGAAAAGCGGTAGAGGTAACGAAGTATCGTGGTATTATTGGTAGTTTGTTATACTTAACTGCATCTAGGCCTGACATCATGTTTAGTGTATGTATGTGTGCACGTTTTCAAGCAAAACCGAAAGAGTCGCATCTAACTGCTGTCAAAAGAATAATGAAATACTTAAAGGGTACAATGAATACTGGACTTTATTATCCTAGGGATGCTTTTCTAAAACTTATAGGTTATTCGGACTCTGACTTTTCCGGTTGTAAAGTTGAGCGAAAAAGTACAAGCGGAACATGCCATTTAATTGGTAATTCACTTGTATCGTGGTTTTCCAAAAAGCAAAACTGTGTTGCTTTATCAACCGCGGAGGCCGAATACATAGCTGCAGGTAGTTGTTGTGCACAAATTTTATGGATGAAACAACAATTATCTGACTTTGGTTTAAATTTGACAAAAATCCCTATAAAGTGTGATAACACTTCGGCAATTAATTTGACTAAAAATCCAGTATTACACTCAAGGACAAAGCATATTGAAATTAGGCATCACTTTTTGAGAGATCATGTTCAAAAAGGTGATTGTGTTATTGAGTTTGTACAAACTTCGGATCAATTAGCTGATATCTTTACAAAACCATTACCAAGGGACATATTTTATAAAATTCGAAGAGAACTTGGTATTTTTGATGAATCAACTATTAGCTAATTGTATTTGATGCTTTTCGAAATCACCTTCAAGCCTATTTCAATGTGATTTGTATTTTGAGTTGTTGTATCTTATTAAAGTGTTTCTTATTTTTTGTGATATGTAGTTATGTGTGTATGTTTTCTATAATATGTTAATTGCTTTATTTGTATGTGTGTTACTTGCTAAATGCTAAGTGTTTCTATGTGGTTGTGCATGAAAAATGTTTTTGCATGAAAAATTTGAAATTTTTAAAATTCTGGACAGTTCACTCGAGTAACAGATATTTCACTCGAGTAATTTTAAAATCTCTTTCGTATTACTCGAGTAATTCTGTCTGTCACTCGATTAATTTTAAAATGACTTTCGTATTACTCGATTAGTTCATCCATCACTCGAGTGAAAATTTTTTTACTTTCGGCATACTCGAGTAACATTTTCTTTTCACTCGATTACTGCTCGAATCACTCGAGTGACGCATGAACATTACTCGAGTAACTTACGTGATTTTAAAAAACTGAACTGTTGCAAACTGCATCATTTTCTCGTCACTTTCTCTCTCTTGTTCGTATTTCTCTCTTCTCTCTCATATGGTTCTTCATCAAATCATCATTTTCAGCCACAAAACTTCACAAATCATACAAGTTTCTTCCATATTTCATCATTATATCATCATTTCTACTCATTTCATTCATCAATTTCACCAATTATATCCAAAATCGGAAAAATCCCAATCCAAAACCCTAACCCCAAAACCGAATCTGAACTTTCTGAATCAATGGCTTCTTCCTCACAATCTCAACCTCCTCGAAAGAAAGCAAAGCAAGGAGCAGGCCGTAACGACCCCTGGTTTTCTGGAATCAACCGAGACTTGCGGGAACCGACATTTATCAATCGCTCTTTTGGTCTTACACGGTATGTTAAGTTTGCTTGGTTGCATAAGGAGCAATTTCCATTTGTAGAGGATTTAGAATTTCAGAATTTGAAGAGGTTTTTAGAATTTGAGACTCATTATTACCCTAGGCTTGTCAGACAATTTTATCAGAATTTTACTAAGCTAGATGGTGAGTATCAAACAATGGTTAGAGGACATCATTTTGTTATAAAGCCTGAAGATTTGACAATGATGTTTGGTTTAGAAAACAAGGGAACTTTTATTGGTGATGCTGAATGTCTGGATTTGAATGTGGATACTAATAAGATTTATACTGATTTGATGCGTACTGGTGAATCTTGGAGTGATAGGACTACTAGAACTGTATCACCTTTGCATGCTGTGGATAGAGTGCTCATGTACATTGTTTCTTATTGTTTGATTCCAAAATGCAATCAAAATTATGCGCAATTGGGAGATGATGATCTTATTTTGTTTCATGGGATCAAAAAGAGATATGAGATGAATTGGAATAAAATGTTTTTAGCTCGTATGGAAGCTGCTGCTCAATCTCCTCCTACCCAATTCTTGCCATATCCTATGCATGTCACCAAAATCATGAGGTATTACCGTGTTCCAATCCCTGATGATGAGCCAGCTGTGACGGAAAAGAAAAATAACTGGTGTCTTAATGATACACACATTAGTTATATGAAAATTGCTTGGCATAGGGAAAGTCGCACTTGGTTATGGAAATCACAGATTAAGGAAATGGCTGAAGCTGCAAAGACTGCAAGAGCTTCGGGTTCTAGGAAAAGGACTTTTCTTGGTGATAGGGCTGGTGCATCTTCTTCTGCTCCTCCTTCTTCTACTGATCCGATGGATACCGATCGCGTTGAGGACTATATCAATTTGGACAATCTTGGTACTCCATTTGATGCATAGGCTGCTCATGAGTCATTGGTTGAACATATCAATGCTCAATTCACTCAGTTGGAGATGAGACAGGATGTGAAGAATATTGCCATGGAGCATCGTTTAATGGATTATATGTCTGGCCTCTTTTCTCACCATTTCCCTCCTCCTTCACCTGTGGATGCTGATGATGTTTGATGTTGATTTCTGTTTCATGTTTCATATGCATATTTCTGACTATGTTATGTTTATGTTTTTGTTTCATGTTTATGACTTTGTTGCTACTATGTTTTCGGACCTTGTGTATGGTCTAGTTTGGTTAGTTTCGTTTGATTATTTGCTATGGTTGATGTCTTTTTGCTTTACACTATGATTTGCTGCATAGTATGATACTCTGATATTATGGATTATGGTGCTATATTCGTTGTGCGTTTATATTCGTTGTGGCACTATTGTGGTTTATTTTGGTATTGTCTTTATTGTTATATTTTTTTATATACCATTGTGAACTACTTACCTTCAACTTTTGGCAAAGGACTTTTCTCAACTTTCTTATCTTTTTAATGATGCCAAAAGGGGGAGAATATTTTGTTGATGTTGTTCTTGTAGGTTAACTTTTATTATATTTTTCCTAGGTGTTTTACATTTAGGGGGAGTATGTTAAAACTTAGTGCTTAATTGAAAAGGAGGTTTGTCATCATCAAAAAGGGGGAGTTTGTAGGATTCTCATGTTTTGATGCTAACAATCTCTCTCCAAGCAACAACATTGGCAACATTGCAAGCTACACCACATGAAGATTAGAATTAGGATTTTTATTAATTCTATTTCAATGTAATCTTTATTTTTATGCAATGCATCTCATTGGTGTGGGTAGCTTAGGTGATTTTAAGAATATTTAAATAATGTTTGATTAAGAGTGAAGATACTTTAAATCTTGATTAAATAGCTCTATTAAAAGTTTTGTGAAAATCCTTTTAGAAAAACCTTGTTTTTATTCAGATTCTGATCAGTTTACTCGAGTAATGAGTATTGGGTCACTCGAGTAATTTATGTCATGACAGGTTAATCGAGTAATGGTTTACACATCACTCGAGTAACTTAATCTGACATGTTTTAATCGAGTGATGTTATATGGTTTACTCGAGCAATTCAATCAGTGTTTGGAAAATTTTAAAAGGACTTAATTTTCTCTTTCACAAGGGATACACATTCATTCTTACAATTTTCTATACACTTTCAAAAGCAATTCAAGAGCTATTTTTACATCTTTCAAGAGCTATCAAGATTCAACAAGAAACTTTTCATTCTTCACTCTATTTCTCTCATTGTTCAAATATTCTTGAGATCATAATTTTTGTTCTTAGTGGTTGTTGAAGATTTGCAATTTGTGATTGCATCATTGAAGTTTCAACACAAGTGAAGAATCTCACAAGGAAGACTTTGAGGATCAAATCAAAGCAAGAAAAGAGGATTGGTTGGAAGCATCTTCAATCAATTAGCAAGGAAATCTAGAATTCTCAAAAGGGGTAGATTAGATCAAAGTGTTTGGTACACACTTTGAGTTGGGTTTTAAGATAGGAGAACTAAGAATCTAGTTGCATCTTAAAACATTGTAAAATCTACATTTGAAGATTTCTAGTGAAGAATCTCTCTTGATTCAAGAGGGGACTGGAGTAGCTTTCAAGTGGGTGAAAGTGAACCAGGATAAATCCTTGTGTCTATTTTATTTTCATTCCTTGTATTGCATTAATTCATTAACAATTGCATTTTTAGGTTAGAATTGGGGTTTTCTTAATTCTACTCATTTGATCTAAAATTGCATGTTAATATTACTTGAAATTGTTCATATTAATCATTCATAATTTGTTGAATCATCATAGCATTGTTATTCTTGAAGAACTCCATTGAAAACTGAGTTTTAATTTAATTTTACCCAGTTTACTCGAGTAAAGTTCTTGTCACTCGAGTAATCTGCTTTCAGTTTATGAACAATACTCGAGTAGGTTTTCTGTTACTCGAGTGATTTAAAAATAGCTTTCGTAATACTCGAGTGATTTGCTGAATACTCGAGTGAAATTATTTTTGCTTGCGTATTACTCGAGTGAAGTCTTGAGTTACTCGAGTAATCTGACTTGAATTTTTAAGAAATTTTATTTTCATAAAACCATTCTCTTAGGTGAACGAAAAATCTGTAATAAGGCTTCAATATTCTATTCACCCCCCTCTAGACTATATTGAGCCGCTTGTTGGTTTCCAACAATATTAACTATATGAGGATTGGGTTTCATAAGCCTACAAGGACATGGTTGTGGAAGACTCAGATTCAGGAATTAGAGCAAGCTGCTCAACAGGTGCCTCCTGCTCCTCCTGCTGCACAGGCTGCCCCTGCTGCTCCTCCTCCTATTGTTGATCCTATGGAAATGGATCAAGGGGCAAATCTTGAAGATTTCATTGATTTTTCAAATTTGGAACAACCTTTTGATGCCCAGGCTGCTCATGACTTTCTTGTTCAGCATATTGATGATAGATTTGATGCCATGGAACAACGAATTGAGACTCAGAATCGGGACATGGAACAAAGACTTATGGATCACTTCTCCCGCTTCTTTTCCCATCCTCCTCCTAACCCTTAGTCCATGGTGGTTTTATGTTGATTTTTGCTGTTTTTAAACTGTTTTTTCACTGCTATTTTCACTGGTTTTTGCTGCACTTTATTAGTATTCTCTAATGCTGACTTGTATTGACTTCTCATGGTTCTTGGTACATGTTTATAGCTGGACAGTTATGACTTTTTCTATGGTTGATGTATCTAGGGTCTGTGTATGGCCTAGTTTACTTTCTAGTTATATTTTGATGCTATGACTTGGTATCTGGACTTTGTTATCTGCACTCTGATTATGACTATTATGTGGTATATTGACTTTATTATTATATGGTCTCGGTTATGGCCAATCTTGTCTTTAACTGCGTTTTATGTATTTCAATTGTGATTATTATATATATACCATTGTCTAGCACTTACCTCCAACTTTTGGCAAAGAGATTTTTTTAATAAATTCAATACTTTTTAATGATGCCAAAAGGGGGAGAAATGTTTGTTGATGTTGTGCTTGTAGGTTAAGTTTTTAGATATTGTTCCTAAGTGTATTACATTTAGGGGGAGTATTTAAAAACTTAGTGCTTCATTGTAAAGAAGGCTTGTCATCATCAAAAAGGGGGAGTTTGTAGAGTTATGAAGTTTTGATGCTAACAAACTACAAGACAAGCAACAACATATTCAACAATCATTTAAAGCATCACACCACTCTTGGAGATGTAGTTCTTAGGTTTATGTTTATTTTGTAAATCAATGTAATTTTGCATTTCATATGAGAGTGGGTGGTAGTATTAGAAATCTCAATAATAGGTTTTTTAATATTGTTTGATTAATAGTGAAGAAAGATTAATCTTGATAAAAATAGCTCTAATTAAAGTATTGATCAAAGTATTTTTGAAAAGCTTATTTTTAATCACTTTTTATAGTGGTTAATCGATTAGCTTGATAAGGTTAATCGATTAACGCGTATAACTGTACAACACTGATTATGTTAATAAAGGTTAATCGATTAGTGTGTTAAACGTTAATCGATTAGCACGAATTAACATAGGTTAATCGATTAGTGAGTAATACGTTAATCGATTAATTACTGTTGTGACAGAAAAACAATATTTTGTTTAAAAGCTTTTCTTTTCTATTTTGTCAAGGTTACACACTCTGTCAAAATTTTCTATAGAGAAACATATTTTCAATATTCTTTCAAGAGCTATTACTATTTTCCAATTGTGCTATCAAGATTCAAACATCTTTCTATCTTCTTCACTTACAATCAATTCAATATTCTAAGTTCTATTGAGATTCAAGTTTTTCTAGTTTTAGTATTTTGTGTTGGAGCAATTCACAACAAGGGGTTGTATCAATCAAGCCTTCAACAACAAGTGAAGATTCACAAATTTGAAGTCTTTGAAGAATATCAAAGCAAGTGGAAAAGAATTTGGTTGGAGAGCATCCTTCAACAAATTCAAGAGGACAAGATACAGATTCATTTGGGTAGATTAGCAAAGAGATTGGTACTCTCTTTGTAAGGGGTTAAGATAGGAGAGCTTAGAGTGAGCTGCATCTTAACATTGTAATCTAACATTTGAAGTATCTAGTAGAAACTCTCTATCTTTGATAGAGGGGACTGGATGTAGCTTTCAAGTGGGTGAAAGTGAACCAGGATAAATTCTTGTCTTCTTGCTTTTATTTCTTCTAGCTTTCTTTAACCAAGAACAAATTAATTAGGTTAATTTTGGGGGGTTTTCATTTCCTTGTTAATCAACCTAATTTGGCTTGGCAAATTTACTTAGCATTGTTCAATCCTTCATTCATCATTTGTTGGTGCATCACTGTATTGCAATCTCCATTGAATTCCGATTAAAACTGAATTTTCATCAGATACTGTTCAGATTAATCGATTAAGTCGATTGTTAATCGATTAGTTTTAAGTTGCTTTCAGCATTAATCGAGTAACACTTTAGTTAATCGATTAGTTTGAAAGTAAGCTTCGGCATTAATCGATTAATACTGAAATTAATCGATTAATCAGTATATTTTTGTTAGAAAATCTATTTTCTCAAATCCATTCTCTTTGGTGATCGAAATATTTGTATTAAGGCTTCAAAATACTATTCACCCCCTCTAGTCTATTTTGAGCCGCTTGTTGGTTTCCAACAAGACATGCTTAGGTATTCTTTGGGTTTAGACTTTGGTAATAAGAATAAACTTACTACGATAATCTATAATATCTCTTTTACTCCTAGGGTCACATCTTAAGCATTTCAAGTCCACTAAAGTG
This sequence comes from Crotalaria pallida, assembly GCA_037953625.1. NCBI lineage: Eukaryota > Viridiplantae > Streptophyta > Magnoliopsida > Fabales > Fabaceae > Crotalaria > Crotalaria pallida. The sequence continues at coordinate 58,480,090 of CM075651.1, forward strand.
ATTTTATTGAGTATAGCTATTTCACGAGTGGGCTTGCCATAAAACTACTAATGAGTTGGTCGGGTAGACACATCTAGGTCACTTAGTAAAATTTGAGATTTGAGATTTCTAGTTTCAATAGTTTGCATATTCTAAGAAAAGAAGACCTAGGTGGATTCCAAAATCAAGATAAGTCTACAAGGCAACGATTTAAAAGACAACTAACTTATTCTAAATCCAGACAACGGTTCCAAAAGACAACTAGCTTATTCTAAATCCTCTGACGGATTGGCTTCGCTTCCCATCATCGTGAAAACTTTGACACTGGTATTGGGTTTGGGTGTCACACCGCCTTGGCTCTTATTCCTCTCTGGACAAGATGGGGAGATGTGTCCTAGTTTTCCACAATTGAAGTAGGTTTTAGGTTGCGAAGTCCAACAAAATCTTCCACCATGGAACTTGTGGCACTTATCACATTTTGGTACACTACCTTCTGTTGGTTTTTCCTCACTCTTTTTTGTAACAGCCCGATTTTCGTAAACCAAAAATAATTAACTTTTACTTATTAAAGTTGCAAAAATGAGGCCAAATTTTTATTTTTTTTTTATTTTGTACAAAATAGTTTGGAGTGTCCATGTTAAGTGTACCACTCTTACTGAAAATCGAGTTGTTACTAAAATCGTTCATCACATAAAACCTTCATCTTCATAAAGTGGCTTGTTTCAAAAGCAACATAACATTTTCCCAAAAGATTACATTGTTTGTTCTTCCAAAATAGAGTATTCCACAATACAGAATTAAAACTTGGCTTAGTTACATAATTGGCACATTGCTTGGTAATCCTTGACTCAAAACACAATTCACCCACTTAAACGAAACACACTACTCACGCTTCCTTCTGATGACGACAACCGGATGAAGACTCTCTTTCTTCTTGCACCCTTTCTTCACTCCCGAGAATGAAGTCACCTCTGTTATTGCTTTTCTGTTGTAATTAGGCTCCAGCTCCAATTCATCTAGAGTGATGATCTCCATACAATACTCCGTCTGCCCGTTGAGATATCAGCAGCCCCGATATGCCAACGAACAGGAGAGAGTAAGTGATCCGAACGACGCATCGTCGACGGTGTGGGATTACAATAGGCGAGATATCAAGACAATACAAACACACAACACACAACATACATACAACAATCAAGCATATCATTACTATCATCATTATTATTATCATTATTTCCCTTGCTTTACTAAACCTATACACATTCCTTCTTTCTCAATTACTTTCTCAATCTCACTTACAAATCTTTCACGTTCACATCTCAATTTCATTCCTACCATAAACATTCTAGGGGACTTCAATCATACTATTATCAATCCTTTCGTCACTTTTTCATTTTCATTATTAAGTCTTATCAAATCATAACCGTCGATGATTGGGGGTTCATAATATCATCGAGGGACTCCCTTTATTACCATCGTCTCACACGTCTACATCTCCTCGGTCATCCACCCAGCCTAGTCGGAAGCGAACAGGAGTACAGGACCTTTACCGTGCGGGCACGACAGCTGTCTCACAAACAATTGGTCCCAGACCAGGAGGTCTACCGCCTCAAATCAATTCAATTCATTCAATTCATATATATATATATATCAAGGCACACTGTCTCACAGTGGAAATCAAGATGCCCCACTCCAGTCCCTCTCCACTGTTCTCGAAATGCCATAGGGGTGACAGCACTATTCCGGTTCCGGGTGCAGAACTTACCACGGCATTGGGACCCAGTCCCCACCACGTCTGGCTACCACATATGGAATTCGTTCCGCCCAGAATAGTACTCAAGGCAACGTGACGTTTTACCGCCCGAGCCCACCCTATTGCATTCACCACCCGAATATCCCTGATATCCGGGGTACCTTCCTCTCCACTACTTCGCACTCTCATTCCTCACCGCGTTAATGTCTTTTAATGTCTTTTATCTTTTAATTAACCTAAGGTCGGCCCATCCTTCGTACATCCCTTCAATGAGTCCCGACCACTAACTTTGCACAATCTTTCTCTCATCTTTACTCAACGTAGCACAGAGCTGGGATCACACCAATAAACTCACACCTCAATTTCACAATCTTTCTCAAAATCTCCAATCATAAATTTTTACAAAATCTCTTTTCATAACTTTCTCAAAAGTCTCAGTTCACAAAATTTTGCTTAAATTCTCATTTCACAAACGTTCACAAGAATATTGTTTTCGCAAACTTTTTCTCAAAAAGTCATTTCATAAAATTTTCTTAAAAATATCCTCTTGTAAACTTCCTTAAAAATATTATTTCAAAAAGACTTTCCCAAAAATATCAATACAAAAAGACTTTCTCAAAATATCATTTCAAAAACTTTATCAAAGATTGCTTCCAAAAACTTTTCTCAAGAAAAATATATCTTTTCACAAAACGTTTTCAAAAAGATTGTTTCACCAAAACTCCTCAAAATCTCCTTTTGAAAACATTCTCAAAACTCACATTTCGTACTCTGCTTCAAAAATCTCGTTTCAAAAACTCTTTTCAAAAATTCTCATTTTCAAAAACCTTTTTAAAACAAAAACTTCATTTCAAAACTTTTCGAAAACTTATTGTTTCAATGAGTACTAGTGGAGGAGCAAGCTCAACTCAACACTAGTCTCATTTCAACAATATCACAAAGGAGCCCAGCTCCACTCACATCACATCTCATTCCAGTAATCAATCCCACATCACTTTCCCCAGCTCTGGCTTAACCTCACTCTTATTATCAAATCTGTCCCCAATCTTACTTCTTTATCTCTTTCTCTTTATGTCTTTACTTTCACAACTTAATTATCTTATTCTTATATTCAGGACGTAACAGACGTATGTCAGCATGTTACTAATATTAATTAACAATATTAATTCTCATCATGCATAATTAAATAAATAAACATACAAGCATGCTATTTCACACAATCATCACACAACAACAATGTGGTCTTTGTCACATTCGTATAAGTGGCCACACAATCAAACAATTGCCACTAATACTCATGACTCCAGACCACTAAGTTCCGATCTTTGAGATGATACGAAACGTCTTAATATATCACCTAAACACCACGGTGTCTTAGGAAAGCTTCTCTCTCACCTGAGATCCAGCGATTAAATGCGTACGCTCTCCTCGGATCCTTGTCTCTACCAGCTGCCCCAATCCCTCGTCTCAAAATTCCTCGTACTAAATAAAATATGGTTACGTCATTAACTTGTATTAAGAAAATATTTTCCTAACTCATTTCACATTTTTGTTCCTCGTCGGAAAAACTTAAAAACGTGATTATTTTCTCAAAACAATTCTAATGTTTCTAGCACTTTAAATTCTTTAAAATCATTTGAAAACATCATATAAAATAATTTAATTCATTTGGGGTTAGTTGCTGGTCCGTCTTGAACAGCACCTTAACCGCGTTCGAAAACACCGAAAAGTACACCGTTTTCACTCCGACTTTTTCTTAAATCATTTACCCCTTGAAAATCATACTTCAAATTTCATGACCACCTTTTTAAAGTTAAGAAACAACTTTAAATAATTCTGGACAGCAAAGGTTTATTTCACAAAATCACTTTAATAAAAATTCGAAAACATCGTAAAAACACTTTTTACTTTAAACAATTCTTTAGTTCAAACTAATACTTTAAAACTCAAGTTTTTATCATAAAACAAATCTTGGACAACCACTAAATGAAATTCATCAACCAAATAAATCAAATCAAATCATCTTAAAATCAATTAAATTTAAAAACCAATTATGTACACAAACATTCTTTCAAACATCACAAGCACATATCACTCCACAACACTTTAATAAATCATATCATATAATTACTTAACCAAACACTTGATTATTTTCTAAACATCTTCGTTTTCATAAAACACAAACACTTAGACACACATATACTCACAAACCGAATGGAACTAAAAATATAAACCAAACATATTTATTTTCCTTTTACGTTAAACAACTTAATTTCTTTCAAAAGTCACTATGTAAGTTTCTTTTCATGCAACTAAATCTCCTAGGCTTAACTATACTATATGGCTGAATGGAATTAAAGAAACAAGTTAAAAATTACAAATCCCAAACACATACATCAACTTAGTTTATTTCAAGCACTTTAAACCTTGTTTTCTTTTTCATGAAACAAAATCATTTATCCTTCCTTTTCGTCCTTGACCGAATGATTCATTCATACACTTAAACACAAACTTTTCCAAATCATTTAGTTCATTTATTTCCTTTATCTTGTCAATTAAAACCGAATTGGAAGAAAAATAATCACAATGCCATTTCAAACAATTAATTTAACCTAAGTTCACAAGACATACTCATTACTTTAAGTCAATTCAAAAGAACCTAGCCTACTAAGCTTAACTAGGCCGAATCATCATCATGACAAAGACAAGGTTCTTGGTCCATTTTTCAACATGCAACATTAAAATTCTCAAACTAATTCATGTTCTTTCTCACTCAAAAATTTAAAATTATCATTTTCCTTTTCAAGCATGAAACCGTGACATCATTATCACCAAAATCAAGAGTAAAATTCAAATCTTTAACATGCATGAACATTAAACATAGATCAAGTTAGAAATCAATTTTCAAAAGCTTATTTCCTTTAGTTCTTTGTAAAACCGTGATGGTTCTCAAGAAAATTTAAATCTTTTTATTCAAGAATGACATGCATGAAGAAAAGGTTAAATCTTTTGGTTCAAAAACAACATGCATGCATTTAAAGATCAAACTTTTTCATAGGTCACACAAGATCAAAGCTTTTTAAAGATTAAAACCAAAATTCAAAGCTTCACCAAGATCAAATCAAAAATCAAACATTTCAACAATTTAAATCAAGGTTTCTAAACATGAAGTTAACATGCAATTACCTAAATCAAATTAAAAGCATCAAGACCTAATTTTTCTTCTCATGGCCGAATTACCTAGTTCTTGATTTAGTGATTTTCAAGTTCATTTACTTTTTAAAAATTCAAGATCAAGGCACAAATAACACATGCATGTACATCAAACATCAAGATCATCATCAAACAAATTTAGATCATAAATTTATTCATCAAATCATTCCTTAAAACATCATGGTTCACGGTTTGAACAAAGAAAATTTAACATGCAAGTAGACTTACTTCAAACTTCACAAAAATCTCAACAACTTTTAAATCTAGAAGATTTAGTTGGAAAAATTTTAAGTTCTCTTATGAAAAGCTTTAACCGAAACATAAAGTCCATAGTTTAGAAATTTACAAGTTCATTTGACTCTTGAAAATTCAAGATCAAAGCTTAAACATTACATACAACCATAGATCAACCATAAACTAGACATGCAAAGAAGAAATGAAGATTGAAAGGCTTAGAAAAATAAAAGCTACTCTAAACTTCTTGGGTTCTTCAAATCACCCACCAAATCAAAGTCTTCTAGCTCTAGGTTCTTGGATCTTCAAGGGAGAGCTCTAGGTTTTGGTTTGATCTCCCTTCCTTCTTCTCTTCTTCCTCACGGCCCTCTCTCTTTTTCTCTCTAAGGTTGAGAGTTTGATATTGCTCTCAACCAAGTGTGTATTTGGTCTTAGAAATGAAATGGGAATGAAGAGAAAGAGTGAAAATGAACTAAAGGGCCAACTATATATAGGCAATTCGTGAGATGACTCCTTTGCCCTTGGTAATTTTGGTTCTAATGGATCTAAGAGGGGTAGTTTTGGCAATCCCATTTGTTGCATGGGTGGAGTTTATCAATTAAGGGGACAAGGTGGAGTAGATTAGGGTGCTAGGGGGGCACTTTAGGCCTAATGACTAGTTGGCTAATAGTTAGGATTCTACTAAATTAGTTATCTCATGGTTCTAGTTTAGCTCATTTGGTTTCTTTTCCACAAATAAAAATCTAAGCTTATATATGCATACACGCACGTATAACATACACACACATGCACATTATCTTTTTATTATATTTCCATTTTACTTAGTCATTAAGCAATGGTTCCATGCAATTTCATCTTAGGCCATTACATACACATACATACTACACATACATATACACGTATACACATATATACACATGTATACTCACACACACACACACATTTCAATCCCACTCAATCACGCATTTAATCATGAAATAATTTCTCCTTCAATAATCAAATATAAATATTAATACTTAAACACATTTTCCTCTTTGAACAATAAACTGTACCATTTGGCTATAATTATAACCCTCATTTTATTTTCTAAAACCATATTTTAATATATTAAAGATATTCTCAAAAGGAAAAATTCATTTGAAGTCCTTAACTATTTTTACTAATTTATTCTCACAAAATTCGTCCTTTAAATACCTCAAAAATAAATTTTTGCAAACCAACCCAGAAAATTATAAAAGTTATATTTTTGAAATCTACATTTCAATACGATCGTTTTCATATAAAGATCGTAAAAATCCGAGTTACGGTTAAAAAGTTACGAATTTTCAAAGTTAACAACCCAAAAATTTCATTTTAAATAAAAATCATTCTTTGATAAAATCACAATTTCCTTAAAACACAAAAATATCCAACACATAATCATTTCTTCAAAATTATTCACCACTTAAAATTATAAAATAAGAAATTCACTTCAAGAAAGCACTCTTTCAAAAGCATTTTCTCCAATTAGATCTTTTAATTATTTAAAATAGTACGAGGAATTTGCGGGGTGTTACATTTTTCCCTTGTCCATTCTTATCGTAGGGACTCTTGTTGTGGTCATTATGGTGACGGTTGTTCTTTTCGCGATTACGGTGGGGACCAAAATTTTGTTGACTTTGTTGCTGTCGCTCATACACCACCTTTTCCTTGAGGTCATCTTCGGTGAAACGACAACGTTGCACCAAAGTTGCGAACTGTCGGATGCATTGTCCACTTACGAATGGCTTAATATCTGGCCTTAATCCATTCTCAAAACGAACGCACTTAGCATTCTCGTCGGGGCGAAGAGTGAAGTATGGAGAGTACTTCATCAGCTCCTCAAACTTCGCAGCATATTCCCCAACAGTCATGGTTCCTTGTTTCAGCTCCAGGAATTCGATCTCCTTCTTGTTTCTTATATCTTCAGGGAAGAACTTCTCATAGAATTTCTCCACGAAAACGCCCCAAGTAATTTGTTTGTTCTCATGCTCTAAGGCTTGTTTCGTATACTTCCACCAGTTGTCCGCGAGACCCACCAGGACATAAGCAGCATAGGTAACTTTCTGCTCCTCATCACATGGAATTGTCTGAAATATCTTTTCCAGCTCCTTAATCCAGATCTGCACCTCCTCAGGGTTAGCTCCATCGTGAAACTTTGGAGGGTCACACTTCCTAAAATCAGCTAGTCCCTTGAACTCGGACGGACCAGCAGCTTGCCTATTAGTCAGATGCTCCAAGATTGCAGCGATACGATCGAGGGATTCGTCGGTATGGCGAGCGTTTCTTGAGGCCATTACTACGTTATGCTATTCATCAAAGATAGCAATTATATTTAAAACAAAACAATATATATATTACATCCTCTTGACTTAGTCCTAATCTACTCATAACTCAATCCAGAGTTATCACAGCATATAGCATGTGTGGCCATATTCCATAGGCCGAGAGTTTGAACCATTACTCTGATACCACTAATGTAACATCCCGACTCTCTAACCCTTTATTTACTATTATGAAAATAGAGAATAATTTTTTCGCAAATAATTTCAAACTTTATAATTGCGGAAGCAAAACAACAGAACTTAATTTGATTAATAAAACACAATAGTTCAAACTAATTTACACTAATAGCAAATAGACTCTGAGCTACTTAAGACACTACTCGTAACCCAGAGCATGGTTCTCAACTCCAACGGTCGGGAAGGGAATCTCATATCCCTTGTCGTTCCTACTCCCCTTTCTGTGAAAACGGGACCTTCATTACCTACAAGGGCAACAAGGGAGTAAGTCATAGCTAATCACGTTAAAACGAATGATAAAGAACATTGGCTAAAAACAACAAACACGAGTATTCAAATAGTAACAATTTACAAATGCATATACACATGTCAAACCCTTTTTATCCAAACAATTAATCTTATTGTTAATGGCATGATGCGTGCTGATCTCCACAATTTCTCGGGGCATCACAGTTTGAAGGCGGTAGGACTTACGAGCTTCGCTCTGCACTCATGACTTACGAGCTTCGCTCTGCATAGGACTTACGGGCTTAGCCCTGCACTCACGACATACGGGTTCCCATCTTCCGGCGTTGTAGGACTTACGAGCATAGCCCTGCACTCACGACTTACAGGCTTTCTCCGCCCAGCGTTAATAGTATAAAAGGGAAAACCCTCGCAAACTGGAGCAATCAATGCATGTATGCAAACATAATTTATTTATCAATCTTCCTTATCAATTTATTATCATTTCCATCAAGGATATAGTCCATCATTCCATCTTTCAATTCATTAATCTCACCTTTAACAATTTCTTTAGCTAGTGCTGATGCAGTCATAAAACGACCATCAGCGACATAGCCACTTTGTGATGGGTGTACTTATTTTCAATTCTCTTTTCAGAAAAATCCATCCGCGGCCTAGCCACTTTGTGATGGTTTTAGAAATGGCGTATAATCATTTATTGGTAATCCATCGGGGCCTAGCCTCCTATTGGTGGATTTTTATTGTGACATCCGTCAAAATCTTCGTATTATTTTAAACAATAAAGAGATTTATTTTTGAGAAGTGTTTCTGAAAAAGTATTTCTTTGAATGAATTTCTTATTTCATGATTTTAAAGTGACAAATGAGTTTTAAAGGAATTGTTTTCATGGAATGAAACCATGAGTTTTAAAGTTGAGTTTTTGAGAAACGATTATGTATTTAATATTTTTATGCTTTAAAGAAATTGTGATTTTTATACATGAGTAATTTTATGAGAAAAATTTATTTCCTATGTGTTTATGTGTATGTGTGTACGGTTTAGCCATGTATGTGCATGCTTAGGATTTTATTTTTTTTAGGACAAGGAGCTTATGGGATAAATTAGAACCATATAGAAAATAGATTAGTAAAAGAGTGTGAATTAAGGAGAAAAGCCAACCAATAGGAATTAGGATGAGTGCCTTAATTTACTCCTCTTTGTCTAGGTTGATAAGACCTAAACCATGCAACAAATTGAAGTACCAAAATTGTCCCTCCTAAACCTATGAGAACCGAATTTTCCAAGGGAAAAAGAGTAAACTCACGAGTTGCCTATATAAGGCTTGGCCATGACTCATTTCCCTTCAATTTCTTTTCATTTCTTCATTTCCAAACTTAAGAGCTTAGAGAGAGAGAGAGAGAAAGAGAGAGAGAGGCCGTGAGTGAGAGTGAGAAGAAGAAGAGGAACCAAGCTTGATGATGGAGTTTCCTTGAAGATCTAAGGTGTAGGAGCTTGAGGATCATTTCTTTCTTGGTATAACTCGAAGTTCTTAAAAGTATTAGAGTTAGTTTTTGATTTGTAATTTTGTAATCTTCATTTCTTCTTGCATGTTTGATTTTGTAGTTTAATGATGGTTGCATGTGTTGATTATACCATGATCTTGAATTTTTAAGAGCTAAATGAACTTGTAAAATGCTAAACCATGAGCTAGATGATTCGGCCATGGCTAGCAAACTTGGTCTTGATGCTTTTTAATTATATCCAAGTAGTTGCATGTTGATTTTATACTTGGAAAAGTTGATTTATGTACTAGTATGTCTTGATCTTAACTTGTTCATGAAAAAGTTTTGATCTTGAGCTTTGCATGTGATTTTTGAACAAAAAGATCTAACCTTTCTTAATGCATGTCACGGTTTTGCAAAGAACCAAGGAAATGAAGCTCTTGGAAATGATTTTTGGTCCAAAGAAAGCTTGATTTATGTCTTGTGTTCTTGCATGTTAAAGATTTGAAGTTAAATCTTGATTTCTAGTGATGTTGATTCGGTCTAAACATAGAAACCAAGAGATCATGTTTTGATTCCCATAAAAAGGCACATGCATGTTGATTTTACTTGATTTGAGGATTTTGAAAGTGCATGCACAAGATTTGAAGTTAAAACTTTGTTGAGTGGTGATGATAATTCAGTTTAGTTCTTTAAAAAGGAAATGATGTTTTTAAAATTTTGTGTGTGAGCAAGTACATGATTAAATCCATGAATCTTGGTATTTGCATGTTGAAAAGTGAACAAAAAACCTTGTCTTGATCATGATGAGTTTTCGGCCAATGCATGCTAACTAGGATAGTATTCTTTTTTTCATGAAGTGACATAAAGTAATGAGTGCCTTTTGTGAGTTAATGCTAAGTTAATGTGTTTGAAATTGTGTTGTAATTGTTTTCTTTTATATTTGGTTTTGGTGATGCAAATGAGTAAATGAGTTTAGTTATTTCAAGAAGAGTTTCCAATGATTTTGATTATTTTTCTTTTCAGTCCAAAAATCATTCTTATGGTATTTCCATTTTAAAAGTGTTTTCGATTGATGAAAAGTTTGAATTTTTAAGTACCACTTGTAAATAACAAAAGCTAGATTGAAAAGTATCGATTTTTCGGTGTTTAAAGAAGCCAAAGTGTGGCTGGACCAATTGCATAAAGCCACATAAATTGATTGTTTAATTTATATTATTATGAGTTTTCAAACGATTTTGAGAAATTTCAAGTGCAAGAAAAGATTGGAATTGTTTTGACAAATGATTGTAATTTTAAAGAAAGTAATGAAAAGAAATAAGAGCTTTTCCTATTTTAAGTTAAGAAGAATAAAGTGATGAATTTCAATTGAAATAAATTTTACGCAAACGTATTTTAAAATACGAGGTATTCTTTAGACGGTGGAACGGAATCGCAAGGAGAAGCGAGAGACTATCGAGGACAAGGCAATTCACCTGCTGGATTAAGAGGTGAGAGTGTTGTGAACCCATGACGTGGTGGCCTATAGATCGAATATATGGACTGTGATAATTGTTGAGATTTATGTGATATGTTAAAATGCTAATTGTTTATATGCTCAGTAAATTGTTATGCATGATTAGTTCGTTATGTATCTAAATTCACTGTATTAATGTTGTTGAGTATATTGTCATTCTGTCTGGAACTCTGGTTGTTGTTATGCGTGGTAATGTGAATCATGAGAAAAGAATAAGGCTTGAGATTAATTGAAAAGTTTAAGAAAGATGTTAAGTGTTGAGAGCTGCGAATGCCCCAGTTGAACAATGATGCTGAGACTGTGCTAATGATATTGAGATTGTGCTCATGATGCAGAGATTGTGCTCATGATGCCGAGTTGTGCTCGAGGACTCATGGATGATGATAATTGCAAAGTATCAAGAGGATACAAGAGAGTTATGAGATTTTCCTATGGGAACGGTTTGATGTGCTGTGATGCCAAGTGGCTATTGAAAGTGAAAGAGATATGTGATTATTTTGTGGAACGGATATAACCCTTAGTGGTCGGGACTTGTCGAAGGGATGAATCAAGGGCGAGCCGACCTTAGGTTAATTAAAGAACATAAAAGACTTTAAAAGACTCTAACATATGCGGTGAGTAATGAGTGCGAAGTAGTGGAGAGGAAGATACCATGGGTATCAGGGATACTCAGGTGGAGATTGCATGAGGGGAAGGCAAGGACGGTGAACGTCAAGAAGCTTTGAGTATATTTCTAGGCGGAACGAATTCCACATGTGGTATACCAGACGTGGTAGGGCCTGGGTCCTAAGCCGTGGTAAGTTCTGCATCGCGAACTAGAAATAGTATTGTCACCCCCTTGATTGCAAATCTAGAATAGTGAGAGGGACTGGAACGGGGCTCTGTGTTTTTGCCACTGTACCCGATTTTTCTATAGTGTGCCTTGATTATAATTTGAATTGAGAATGTACCCGATTTTCTACAGTTCTCCTGGCTTGGAGCCATTTGATTTGTTGAGACAGCTGTCAATCCCGGGTGGTAAAGGTCATGTACTCCTGTTAGCTTCCGACTAGGTTGGATGGATAACCGAGGAGATGTAGACGTGTGTGCTGACTGATTTTCCTCAGTGATGGTTTTTCCCCGCCTCATTGAGTGAACCGATTTGATAAGACTTAAGAATGATGAAAGATTCAAAGAAAGAAAGTATAAGTGAATTTCTGAAAGAATGAGAAAGACTGTGATAAGACTTGAATGCTTGAAAAGATTTGTGATGCCAAGTGCAGTGAGTTATATGGCAATAAGTTGTGATTTTGATATATTTGGAATATCATGATATGCTTTGTTTATAAGTGATTAATATATGCTTATGTGTATAACATGTTCAGTTATGATGAGGATGATGTGATTATACTGTGCTACATGTTTATGTTACACTGTTATGGTTATATTGTCCTATTCTATTATTTGCCTGTCTCTATATTGAGTCTATCATGAGACCGTATGGTCGACCCGTTAGTGTTCGGAACACTGACTCTCTCCTACCATGTTGTCGTATTGGCATTTGCCGGTATTGCAACGGGTAGATGGCGTATCGTGTAGCGATTCACATGTGGCCTCTTCAAGGAGGAACATGGGTGGTTGTCCCTGAAGGTTGGATATGGAGAGGATATACTCGATTGGAAATCGATGATCCTAGGCACATTTTGCGAGGGACGAGTCTGGACGTGCATGTGGGCCATGTCACTCTTCGTGACTATCAGGATGGCGGACCAAGGAAACATCATGAGTATGATGGTCAACCCGCACCGTTAGCAGCAGTGACTCCACAGCCGATGGAGGAGGAAGATGTGCGTGACTCTGGTCATGAAGCGGATGCGGATTCTGGTGATACGATGGAAGCAGATGATGGTCCGGATGGTGAGTGAAGCCCGATGTTCTGTACTAGATGTTCTAGTGTCTAGGATCTAAGTTCCCAATCGAGGATTACCTTGTGAAGTACTATTGATGTAATCAAGCTACTTTTATTGATGTTTTTAAGTAAATTTCAAAACCTGGTACGTAATCTTTTGTAACCATGAACTGCTTTTGGGAAAATTGCTGGAGATGAGACTCCGATGCTTTTGGTTTATGATAATGATAATTATAATGATGACGATGTTATGAAATGTTGATGGTATTTCGGTTATGGGAAGTTTTAAGTGACAACTCCGTTTTCAGTTAAGTGACATTAGCAGCTGATGAACTCATGTTTAAAAAAAAATGGCCTCATTTTTTTACAACAAATTGATAATAAATCAGTAATAGTTTTGGAAATGAAAATCGGGCTGTTACAGAAGTGGTATTAGAGCAATGGTAATCCTCAGTGGCCTTAAGCATAGCCTTATATGCTTACTCTGTGTGACTCTGTGCGTCTAGAGTGTAGGTTTGAGTTGTCGTGTAGAACCCTTTTTGTTTTATTTTCAAGATGAGTCGTACGCGTGGAAGACCTTCTGGTTCGAGGAACTCTGGTGACGATGTTGATAACCCAAATCCGACGAATCTTGTGGCTCAGATGACGGCAGTGATGACGGGCGTCAATGATAATCTGCAAGCGCTACATCGGCAAGCACAACAGAATTTCAACAATCAGCAGCAAGCTCAGAACTTGGAAGCACAAGGATATAAAGGATTGGATGAATTCTGTCGTCGCAACCCAAAGGAGTTTGCTGGAGGTTTCGCTCCGGATGCAGCAGTGGAGTGGATAGAGGATTTAGAAAGAATTTTCGGAGGTATGGTGCAGTGCAATGATGAGCAAAAGTTGGCTTATGCTGGATATGTGCTGACGAAAGAGGATGCAGCATGGTGGCGAATTACCAAGAAAGTGATGTTGAATTCGGGAGAGGCGCTGACATGGGAAGCTTTTAAGCAGAAATTTTTGGAGAAGTATTTTCCAGTGTATCTAAGGACTGAGAAAGAAATGGAATTTTTAAGGTTGACTCAAGGAAATCTGTCAGTCGATGAGTATGCTTCGAAATTCGAAGAGCTGGTTAAGTATGTACCTCAGTATACTGGAGGAGAGAATGAGCGGTCAAAATGTGCTAAGTTTAAGGATGGTCTCAAGCCGGAAATCAAGTTAGCTTTTTCTCACCTAGAGATAGAGGACTTTTCTAATCTGGTAAATAGGTGTCGGATGTATGAGGGAGGTTTGAAGGCAAGGGGTGCAGTTGAGAAGGTGACGAATCCATCTTCATCTCATGGACCGATTCGTAATCTACCTTTTCATAGAGATTCTGGTGGAAAGTATAGGACTCCACATCCGTACTCTGGTTCTGGTGGAAGAAGAGATCAACGTTTTGGAGGAAGTGGACAAGGTGGAAGCTTTGGAGGCAATGGTAATCGCGGTGGGAATCGTGGAAGTAATAGTTTTGGGGGAAGCCGTATGAGTCATAGTGGTGGAATTCGTAACAACTTTGGTGGGATGAGATCAGGAACTACACCTCCTCGTTGCAACAAGTGTGGTCGCAATCATTTTAGTTCGATGTGTCCACCCAGGAATCCGAATTGCTTCAATTGTGATAAGCCTGGTTACATCGCGAAGGATTGCAAGGAACCTAAGAGAGTGGCTAATTCAGGGAATGCAAATCGTCCTACTCTGCAAGGGAGAGTGTTCACTATGAGCGGAGCTGAAGCTGCGAATGCTACTAATCTGATCCAAGGTGGATGTTTCATTCATAAGAATTCCTTGTTAGTGTTGTATGATTCGGGTGCTACTCACTCGTTTATTGCTAATGATGTGGTGAATAAATTAAAGTTTAAAGTAGATGCTTTTCCTTATGATTTGATTGTTTCTACCCCTACTGATAGACCTATGATAGTGTCTACTTATTGTTCTAATTGCCCGGTAGAGATAGAAGGTAACACCTATTTTGTTGATTTGATTCAACTACCCCTTTCTCAAATAGATGTTATCTTAGGAATGGATTGGCTTATGAGGAATCATGTTCTTCTGAACTGTTCCGAAAAGTCGTTAGTCTTTAGTGAAACCCAATCTTCTTTACCTAAACCCAAAGACCCTGAGCATTTATCTGCCAAGGAAGTTCAAACTTCATTGAAGGATGGAGCAGTGGCCTACATGTTCTTAGCTTCATTGGATGTCAAGAAGGATAAGGAGCTACACGAATTGCCAATGGTTAAAGATTTTCCTGAAGTATTTCCCGAAGAGATACCTGGTTTACCGCCAATTCGAGAAGTTGAATTCTCAATTGATGTAATCCCTGGAACTGGACCTATTTCCAAAGCACCCTATAGGATGGCCCCAGTGGAGTTAGCTGAACCGAAGAAGCAACTGGAAGAGATGTTGGAGAAAAAGATGATACGGCCGAGTGTTTCTCCATGGGGAGCACCGGTGTTGTTTGTCAAAAAGAAGGATGGTAGTATGCGTTTGTGTACGGACTATCGCCAATTGAACAAGGTGACGATCAAGAATAAGTATCCTTTGCTCAGAATTGATGACTTGTTGGATCAATTGAAGGGAGCGTCCATATTCTCCAAGATAGATCTTCGATCGGGATATCATCAGATTAGAGTAAAGGAGGAAGATATTCCCAAGACTGCTTTCAGAACTTGTTACGGGCATTACGAGTATTTGGTTATGCCTTTTGGTGTAACAAATGCTCCTGCGATATTCATGGACTACATGAATAGGATTTTTCATCCTTACTGGGACTCATTTGTTGTCGTGTTTATCGACGATATTTTGATTTATTCCAAGACTAAGGAGGAACACGCTGAGCATTTAAGGACAGTTTTGACAATGTTGAAGGACAAGCAGCTTTATGCTAAGCTATCGAAGTGTGATTTTTGGCTGGATTCAGTGAATTTCTTAGGGCACGTGATCACAAAGGATGGAATCGCGGTGGATCCTGCAAAGGTAGAAGCTGTGCTGGAACGGAAAACACCGACGTTTGTGACAGAAATACGTAGTTTCTTGGGATTAGCAGGGTATTACCGTCGGTTTATCGAAGGATTTTCTCGCTTATCCCTGTCTTTGACAAAGCTGACGAGGAAAGGTCAACTACTTGAATGGTCGGCAAAGTGTGAGGATAATTTTCAAGAATTGAAGAAGAGGTTAACAACCGCACCAGTGTTGGTTTTACCGGATACAACAAAGCCCTTCTATGTGTACTGTGACACTTCGAAGCAAGGGTTAGGATGCGTGCTGATGCAAGAGAGGAAGGTAGTAGCCTATGCTTCGCGACAACTGAAGATTCTTGAGCTTAATTATCCAACTCATGACTTGGAACTGGCGGCAGCGGTGTTTGCTTTGAAGATTTGGAGACACTACTTGTATGGTGTAAGGATTGAAGTTTTCAGTGATCACAGGAGTTTGAAGTACTTGTTTGAACAGAAGGAGTTGAATATGCGTCAGAGAAGGTGGATGGAATTTTTGAAGGATTATGATCTCGAGCTACAATATCACCCTGGAAAGGCAAATGTAGTTGCCGATGCCTTAAGTAGGAAATCATTGCATGTTTTTGCATTGATGATAAAGGAAATGAAGTTGATTGAAGAGTTTCGAGATTTGAATTTAGGCGTGGAGTTCAAACCTAAGAGCATGATATTGGGGAAGTTGACGGTCTCAAGTGGATTTATAGAGAAGATAAAGGAACTTCAACTAAAAGATGAGGAGCTTCAAGCAAAGAAAGAACTTTCGGAAAAAGGGAAAGAAGTGGAATTCAGAATTGGTAGTAATGGAGTGTTAAGATACAAAGATCGTGTCTGTGTACCAGATAATGCTGAGATAAAAGGAATGATATTGGAAGAAGCTCATAAAAGTAAGTTGAGTTTTCACCCTGGTTCTCAAAAGATGTACCAAGACCTCAAGAGGATATTCTGGTGGTCTGGAATGAAGATTGAAGTTGCGGAGTATGTATCTCGATGTCTGACATGTCAAAAAGCGAAAATAGAGTATAAGAAGCCTGGTGGTGAGCTACAACCGTTGGCAGTGCCAGTGTGGAAGTGGGATTGTGTAACCATGGATTTTGTCTCTGGTTTTCCTAAGACTCAAAAAGGGTATGATGCTATATGGGTAATTGTGGATCGATTGACGAAAACTGCACGGTTTATTCCTATCAATATGAAGTATCCATTGGATAGGATGGCTGAGCTATATTTGAAGGAAGTGGTGAGATTGCATGGAGTACCCTCAAGCATAGTATCAGACAGAGATCCGCGTTGTACTTCTAAATTTTGGGTTAGTTTGCAAGCAGCAATTGGAACAAGGTTGGATTTAAGTTCGGCTTATCATCCGCAGACTGATGGACAATCAGAGCGAACTATTCAAACGCTGGAAGATTTGTTGAGAGCTTGTGTGATAGAGAATGCTGGGAATTAGGATTCTTTTCTGCATCTGATTGAGTTCACCTACAACAACAGTTTCCATTCAAGCATTGAAATGGTGCTGTATGAAGCCTTGTATGGTAGAAAGTGCAGAACACCCTTGTGTTGGTTTAAGACCAGAGAGCAACTGATAATAGGGCCTGATATAGTGCAGCAGATGAATGAGAAGGTGAAGTTAATTCAGGAAAGAATGAGAGCTGCTCAGAGCCGACAGAAGAGCTATCAGGATAAGAGGAGAAGTCCGCTGGAATTCAATGAAGGAGATTTTGTGTTTATGAAGGTAGTGCCAACTACCGGAATTGGCAGAATGCTCAAAACCAGAAAACTTACACCTCGTTTCATTGGACCTTACCCATTTCTTAAAAGAATAGGACCCTTAGCCTACCAAATTGCTTTAGCCCCTTTGCTTTCTAACTTGCATAATGTCTTTCATCTGTCTCAACTGAGAAAGTATATTCATGACCCTTCACACATCATTGAGCCTGACTCAATACAACTAAAGGAAAATCTTACATATGAAGCTTTACCTCTAAGGATAGACGGTAGTAGTGTCAAGAGGTTAAGAGGAAAAGAGATACCCTTAGTTAAAGTAATATGGAGTCGAAACAATGGAGAAGATGTGACATGGGAGCTTGAGAGCAAGATGAGAAGTTCTTATCCGCACCTTTTTGTTCAGGTACGACATTTCTTGGGGACGAGAAATCTTCAAGTTGGGGAGAATGTGACATCCGTCAAAATCCTCGTATTATTTTAAACAATAAAGAGATTTATTTTTGAGAAGTGTTTTTGAAAGAGTATTTCTTTGAATGAATTTCTTATTTCATGATTTTAAAGTGACAAATGATTTTTAAAGGAATGGTTTTCATGGAATGATAGCATGAGTTTTAAAGTTGAGTTTTTGAGAAACGACTATGTATTTAATATTTTTATGCTTTAAAGAAATTGTGATTTTTATACATGAGTAATTTTATGAGAAAAATTTATTTCCTATGTGTGTATGTGTATGTGTGTACGGTTTGGCCATGTATGTGCATGCTTAGGATTTTATTTTTTTTAGGACAAGGAGCTTATGGGATAAATTAGAACCATATAGAAAATAGATTAGTAAAAGAGTGTGAATTAAGGAGAAAAGCCAACCAATAGGAATTAGGATGAGTGCCTTAATTTACTCCTCTTTGTCTAGGTTGATAAGACCTAAACCATGCAACAAATTGAAGTACCAAAATTATCCCTCCTAAACCTATGAGAACCGAATTTTCCAAGGGCAAAAGAGTAAACTCACGAGTTGCCTATATAAGGCTTGGCCATGACTCATTTCCCTTCAATTTCATTTCATTTCTTCCTCATTTCTTCATTTCCAAACTTAAGAGCTTAGAGAGAGAGAGAGAGAGGCCGTGAGTGAGAGTGAGAAGAAGAAGAGGAACCAAGCTTGATGATGTAGTTTCCTTGAAGATCTAAGGTGTAGGAGCTTGAGGATCATTTCTTTCTTGGTATAACTCGAAGATCTTAGAAGTATTAGAGTTAGTTTTTGATTTGTAATTTTGTAATCTTCATTTCTTCTTGCATGTTTGATTTTGTAGTTTAATGATGGTTGCATGTGTTGATTATACCTTGATCTTGAATTTTTAAGAGCTAAATGAACTTGTAAAATGCTAAACCGTGAGCTAGATGATTCGGCCATGGCTAGCAAACTTTGTCTTGATGCTTTTTAATTAGATCCAAGTAGTTGCATGTTGATTTTATACTTGGAAAAGTTGATTTATGTACTAGTATGTCTTGATCTTAACTTGTTCATGAAAAAGTTTTGATCTTGAGCTTTGCATGTGATTTTTGAACAAAAAGATCTAACCTTTCTTAATGCATGTCACGGTTTTGCAAGAAACCAAGGAAAGGAAGCTCTTGGAAATGATTTTTGGCCCAAAGAAAGCTTGATCTATGTCTTATGTTCTTGCATGTTAAATATTTAAAGTTAAATCTTGATTTCTAGTGATGTTGATTCGGTCTAAACTTAGAAACCCAGAGATCATGTTTTGTTTCCCATAAAAAAGGCACATGCATGTTGATTTTACTTGATTTGAGGATTTTGAAAGTGCATGCACAAGATTTGAAGTTAAAACTTTGTTGAGTGGTGATGATAATTCGGTTTAGTGCTTTAAAAAGGAAATGATGTTTTTAAAATTTTGTGTGTGAGCAAGTACATGATTAAATCCATGAATCTTGGTATTTGCATGTTGAAAAGTGAACCAAAAACCTTGTCTTGATCATGATGAGTTTTCGGCCAATGCATGCTAACTAGGATAGGATTCTTTTTTTCATGAAGTGACATAAAGTAATGAGTGTCTTTTGTGAGTTAATGCTAAGTTAATGTGTTTGAAATTGTGTTGTAATTGTTTTCTTTTCTATTCGGTTTTGGTGATGCAAATGAGTAAATGAGTTTAGTTATTTCAAGAAGAGTTTCCAATGATTTTGATTATATTTCTTTGCTGTCCAAAAATCATTCTTAAGGTATTTCCATTTTAAATGTGTTTTCGATTGATGAAAAGTGTGAATTTTTAAGTACCACTTGAAATAACAAAAGCTAGATTGAAAAGTATCGATTTTTCGGTGTTTAAAGAAGCCAAAGTGTGGCTGGACCAATTGCATACAGCCACATAAATTGATTGTTTAATTTATATTATTATGAGTTTTCAAACGATTTTGAGAAATTTCAAGTGCTAGAAAAGATTGGAATTGTTTTGACAAATGATTGTAATTTTAAAGAAAGTAATGAAAAGAAATAGGAGCTTTTCCTATTTTAAGTGAAGAAGAATAAAGTGATGAATTTCAATTGAAATAAATTTCACGCAAACGTATTTTAAAATACGAGGTATTCTTTAGACGGTGGAACGGAATCGCAAGGAGAAGCGAGAGACTATCGAGGACAAGGCAATTCACCTGCTAGATTAAGAGGTGAGAGTGCTGTGAACCCACGACGTGGTGGCCTATAGATCGAATATATGGACTGTGATAATTGTTGAGATTTATGTGATATGTTAAAATGTTAATTGTTTATATGCTCAGTAAATTGTAATGCATGATTAGTTCGTTATGTATCTAAATTCACTATATTAATGTTGTTGAGTATATTGTCATTCTGTTTGAAACTCTGGTTGTTGTTATGCGTGGTAATGTGAATCATGAGAAAAGAATAAGGCTTGAGATTAATTGAAAAGTTTAAGAAAGATGTTAAGTGTTGAGAGCTTCGAATGCCCCAGTTGAACAATGATGCTGAGAATGTGCTAATGATATTGAGATTGTGCTCATGATGCGGAGATTGTGCTCATGATGCCGAGTTGTGCTCGAGGACTCATGGATGATGATAATTGCAAAGTATCAATAGGATACAAGAGAGTTATGAGATTTTCCTACGGGAACAGTTTGATGTGCTGTGATGCCAAGTGGCTATTGAAAGTGAAAGAGATATGTGATTATTTTGGGGAACGGATATAACTCTTAGTGGTCGGGACTTGTCGAAGGGATGAATCAAGGGTGAGCCGACCTTAGGTTAATTAAAGAACATAAACGACTTTAAAAGACTCTAACATAAGTGGTGAGTAATGAGTGCGAATTAGTGGAGAGGAAGATACCATGGGTATCAGGGATACTCAAGTGGAGATTGCATGAGGGGAGGGCAAGGATGGTGAACGTCAAGATGCCTGGAGTATATTTCTAGGCGGAACGAATTCCACATGTGGTATACCAGACGTGGTAGGGACTGGGTCCTAAGCCGTGGTACGTTCTGCATCGCGAACTAGAAATAGTACTGTCACCCCCTTGATTGCAAATCTAGAATAGTGAGAGGGACTGGAACGGGGCTCTATGATTTTGCCACTGTACCCGATTTTTCTACAGTGTGCCTTGATTATAATTTGAATTGAGACTGTACCCGATTTTCTACAGTTCTCCTTGCTTGGAGCCATTTGATTTGTTGAGACAGCTGTCAAGCCCGCGTGGTAAAGGTCATGTACTCCTGTTAGCTTCCTGATCGAGGCCGTACCCGATACAAATAAAAACAGTTTTAGTATAGTACTAGGAAGTGACTCCTAGGTCGTCTCCCAAGGAATATCTTATCAAGCAAAAGGTCGAACACATAGTATGCATAGAAAACAGGGGGGGTTTGTATTGAATGTTGAAATCTAAGATCAAAACAGAATTAAAATAAAAACGAAGTAACAGATAAGGAAACGCGGATAAACCCCTTTGGCTCGCGTTCACAACTCTATCATCGGTCACAAAAGATCAATTTCTTTCCTCTTCACTGTCCAACTCGTGAGAACTAAATACTAAGCGAAAATTCATTTCTCACCCAAAACCCAAACCTCTAATTAAGCATTAAAAGCCAAAGCATGGAGTTTTTACGAGTTTGCATAAATTAAGCATTCATACACATGGATTATCTCTATAGAATGGAACTA
This sequence comes from Crotalaria pallida, assembly GCA_037953625.1. Lineage (NCBI taxonomy): Eukaryota > Viridiplantae > Streptophyta > Magnoliopsida > Fabales > Fabaceae > Crotalaria > Crotalaria pallida. Next base: position 58,501,863 of record CM075651.1, read on the forward strand.
AGCGAACCATAACATATCAATAAGCATGAAAACAGTGAATAAAAACGAAATAGCATTAAGAATAAAACCTCAAGAGTATGTGATACATTACCAAAGGGATTTAACCTAAGAGTTTAGCCTTCCATGAAGAAAAAAATACCAAAAACGTGTAGAAAGGGAAGAGAGAGAAACCCTAGCAGCCACCACAAGCTTGGAGAGCAAAACTAAGCCTTCTCTAAGAGAGAGAATGTAAAAACGTGAATGATAGACTGTGGCTGCTAGGGTTTACACGAAATTGGCTTATTAAATCACAAAACGGGTCTAAATCATGGGCCCAAATCCTAAGGAAAGCTAATCTCTAAATTAAATCTAAAAATATCCTATAGATAAAATCTAATTCTTAAAAGATATAAACTAAATCTCAAATAATCCTAAAGATAGATTACAATCTTCACTTCATCATATATCTTCTCTTCCAAAATTAAATCTTCACTCCCAAAAAGCCCAAAAAGCCCTTGTGCCAAATATGACCTGAAAATAGAAATAGAATTAATTAGGCTAAATAATCCCAAATTAAACAATATTCAGAATATTAGTCCAATAAACTCTAAATCACTAAATCAAGCTAAACAATGTCAAATGGCTAACAAGTATCAATAATAGGAGTAAAATAATGCAAGGAATAATGGGAAATAAAATGCTCATCAAACACCCCCACACTTATCCTTTTGCACTCCTGGGCAAAACTAAGAAATAGGACTGAGAAGATCAATATGCACATAAGTGAATCATGCAACAAGATTACTACAACTAATGAATGCAAACCTAAGAGATTACATACTTCACAATGAATTCTAGGAAATGCAAAGAAATTGGCAAAATCGAGCACACGAAGAGAATAAGGACCAAAGAATCAAGGCATCCATGAACATCATCCAATTATTTCAAATATGCAAAGAAAACCAATGACATCAAGAGGGTAGTCACAAAGATGATAGAAACTCACAAGGATCACTCAATAGTGTTTACACTCAAGTGTTTAAGGTTAATCAGTGTTTACACTCAAGGCACATCATGAAAAACAAACACAACCATAAGCTTGACAAGCCTCTAACATCAACTATCAACACACATGCACAAAATGATCAAAAGGTCTTTTAAGGGTTGTAATGGGGCCAAGGACAAGGTAGGATAAAAATATGGGAATGTAGCTAAAACCAAGGGAATAGAGGAGCAATGGGGAATAAGTAAAAAGAATAAGCACAATCCACCCCAGAATGAAATGATAAACATAACAACAACCTCAAATTCCAATCCTCTATGCCTCAATCAACCTTTTATTCTATTTTTTTTCACTTTTTTTCTTTTCTTTTCTTTTCTTTTTTTTTTTTGCATTGCAGAACTTCATGAACGAAAGGAAAGAAGAAACAACAAAAATGGCATAATGAGATAAAGCCATAATTACATCACCGACCATAGAGGCAAAACCCAGAACTCACAAGAGATGAAGAACAAAGCACCCTCGCTTACTTAATACCCATTCCCAAAACAATTCCAAAGCTCCAACATTCCCTAAGGTTAGGACAATCATGGTTTTTCAGTCATAGGCTTGTAATGAGCTAAAGAACAAAGAAAAGGGATATAAAGGCTCAAAAGGGCTATCAAAGGATAAATTCATTCAAGGTAGGCTCATATGGCTAGTGGCTTATTCAAGAAAAACAATGCCTAAATCATTTCAAAATGTGCATGGGAATATCAAGTATCAACAAGAGTCAAGTCAAGTTCTAGAGTGTAAGTAATCCAGAGTGCAATAACACATGAAAGAAAATTCGGTGGCATAAATAGCAATCCACCCACAATTAAGGCTCAAATCCTCACAAAAGGGACAATTCTATCACAGTGTTACCACCTCTTAATTATCAAAAGCAACTTTACACACAGAAATGCATGAATTCAGACACAAGATACCAAGACTCTACTAAAATGAAGCAAAAACATGCAAGAAAATGCCCAAAACTTAGCAAAACCTAAAAAAAATCAAAGCAAAAATATGCAACCTAAACTACTCTCCCCCCCACACTTAAATCACACATTGTCCTCAATGTAAAACAACAAAAAAATCCAGACAGACATACCAGCCAGCAGATATAGACAAGTGCAATAAAAAGAGTAAGGAAGGAGAAAAGAAGACTCCCTAAGTCATGGTGGGTCAAAAGTGGGGTCGACCAATGAGGCTTCCTCCACAGGCGCATCATCCAAAGTAGGAGAGGTTAGGAAAGGCTTGAGTCGATGTCCATTAACCTTGAAGCTCTTGTCCGTGGACTCACTCTTGATCTCCACAGTGCCATAAGGAAACACCTGGGTGACTACAAACGGTCCAATCCACTTAGAGCGGAGCTTTCCACTCATGAGTCCAAGCCTAGAGTTGTAGAGCAACACTTTTTGACCAACCAAGAACTCCTTTCTGGAAATTGAGCTATCATGGAGCTTCTTGGTCTTCTCTTTGTAGAACTTGGAGTTCTCATAGGCCTCCAAACGGATCTCATCTAGCTCACTCAACTGCAGCTTCCTCTCCTCACCCGCTTGATCAAGAGCTAAGTTACATTGCTTCACAGCCCAATATGCACGGTGCTCTATTTCCACAGGCAGGTGGCATACCTTACCAAAGACAACTCGATAAGGTGACATCCCTATGGGTGCCTCGTAAGAAGTCCGATGGTCCCATAGAGCATCCTCCAATCATATGCTCCAATCCTTTCTATTAGGCTTCACCATCTTCTCCAAAATCCGCTTGATCTCTCTGTTTGAAATCTCAGCTTGCCCATTGGTTTGGGGGTGATATGGTGTAGAAACTTTGTGCACAACCCCATACTTCTTAAGCAAAGCTTGCATGGATCTATTGCAGAAGTGTGTGCCTTGATCACTGACTATGGCTCTAGGTATGCCAAACCTGCAAAGGATATTAGACCTGACAAAATTTACAACAACCTGAGCATCATTAGTCCTGGTGGCCTTAGCTTCCACCCATTTGGATACATAATCCACAGCAAGTAAGATATAATTAAAACCAAAAGAAACAGGAAAGGGGCCCATGAAATCTATACCCCAGACATCAAACACCTCACAGAATAACATAGGTTGTTGCGGCATCTGTTGCCTCCAAGAAAGGGCGCCTCCTGCTCTTTGACATTGCTCACATGAGCTGCAGATGTTGCTTGCAACCTTGAATATGGTAGGCCAATAAAATCCAGAATCCAGCACCTTTCGTGCTGTCCTTTGGGTACCAAGGTGGCCTCCCACTGGTGAAGCATGGCAAAATTGGAGAACCGATTGGATCTCTTGATCTGGAATGCACCTGCGAATGACCTGATCAATGCAAAAACGCCACAAATAGGGGTCATCCCATACATAATACTTGGCATCGCTCTTCAATTTGTCTCTTTGAGCTTTTGATGCCAAGGTTGGAAAAACAGATGCAACTAGATAATTTACAATATCAGCAAACCAAGGAGTAAGGGGAGGGGGATGTGAAACATGCAAAGCTAAAAGCTGCTCATCCGGGAAGTCATCCCGGATAGGAAATGCATCCTCCCCTCTCTCTATTCTGCTCAAGTGGTCTGCGACAAGGTTATGCGCACCACTCCGATCCTGAATCTCAAGATCAAACTCCTGGAGGAGCAACATCCACCTAATCAACCTAGGTTTGGAATCTGTCTTTTTCAAAAGATACTTCAGAGCAGCATGATCAGTATACACTACAACCTTAGAACCTAACAGATATGATCTAAACTTATCAAGTGCAAAGACAATGGCTAACAGCTCTTTTTCAGTTGTGGTGTAATTAACTTGTGCTGAATCTAAAGTCCTAGATGCATAATAAATCACATGAGACAGCTTACCAACCCTTTGGGAGAGAACTGCTCCCAAACCATAATTCGAGGCATCGGTCATGAGCTCAAATGGGAGGGTCCAGTCAGGTGGTTGGATGATGGGAGTGGTGGTGAGTGCTCTCTTTAGCTCATCAAATGCCTTCTTGCATTGGTCTCCAAACTCAAATGCGGTATCCTTTTGAAGCAAGTTGGATAGTGGAAGGGCTATCTTGCTAATGTTCTGAATAAACCTGCGATAGAAACCTGCATGGCCAAGAAAAGAACGCACCTCTCGCACGCAAGAGGGGTAAGGCTGTTGGAAAACTACACTCGGTGGTTGAAACAACTAGGAACACTAGGAGAACACCTAGAAGGGGGGGTTGAATAGGTGTTAAAGAAACTTTGAAAGATTTTCGCAAGAAACAAATCTAAACGATTAAAACCAATGAAAATCAATCAATTAACAAATATTATATCAGAGATTAAGCGGAAACAATCAACATCAATATTCTTATTGATTCACCTAGGTTATGAAAATGATTTTCCCTTTATCAATTTTGCACAATAAAGATTCAATTCAATCAAATATAGAAAAATCACTTTTTCTAGGTTTTCAATCAAGAACACAATTAATAACAAGAATTGTAAAGAGTAGAGAGTTTAGAGATACGACACAGTGATTTATCCTGGTTCACTTTCATCCACTTGAAAGCTACTCCAGTCCCCTCTTCAACCAAGAGAGATTCTTCACTATGAGGAATTAGAGTTTCTCAAATTACAAGTAAATGCCTCACAAGACTTCCTTCTTGCTAGCCTACAAGAGATACCACACCCTTGCCTTGTAACCCTATTGATATCTAATCTAACCTCTACTTGCTTGTTGATAATCCCACAACAAGTCTTCTTTGCTTGCTTCACTCACAAGACTTCCAAGTACTTTGAGATTCTTCAAAGTGCCTTCCAAATGCTTGATGAAATGCTTCTTCAAGACTTTCAACTAAACTTGCTTGATTCACAAAATCAAGGCTTCCTTTGTTGTAGAATGTTTGCCTCTTGCAATGATTACAACTCAATAGAAAACAAAAACAATCCTATGAATCTCTTTCAAAAGCTATGAAATATCAACATGAGAGATTCAAGGTTCTTGATCAAAGAATATAAAAATGAGAGCTTTGATCTTGAGAGAGTGAGAGAGAATAGTGTGGCTTTGATTCTTTGTAAAATTGTGTATCAAAATGATTCTAGTTGATAGAAATGATTAGGAAAAGGTTTATATAGAATACCCAAAAGTTGGAGCACTTAGAATGGCTTTTGAGAAGTGAAAAACGTATTTAAAAAACCATATCTGATCAAGTTACTCGAGTGAAATGAGTGTTACTCGAGTAATACGAAAGCTGCATAAATTTCACTCGAGTGAAAAAGGCTTTACTCGAGTAAAAGTTCAGATAATCGATTATCAAAAGTTTGTTAATCGATTATCAGTACAAAATAGACTGTTAATCAATTATCAAAATCTGTTAATCGATTATTAACATTAAAAATCACTGAAAACTTGTTTTCTCAAAAACTAAACCTTTTCTTTCAAACCTTTAAGCCACCTATTGATTTTAGGCAAAGTGAATACTCAAAATATGATATAATCATGCAATCAAAAGAGATTCACTACCCTCTAATAAATTCTACCCAAACTCATAAACTAAAAGACTTGTGAGGCAAAAGATAAAACAATAAAACATAAACTACCAAACTAAGTCTTCATGAGTTGGCTCTCTCTTCATAACTTGATGTTTGTTGTTGCTTGTTGAGCTTGAACTTGATCAACACACTTGTAGCTTGTTCAAAACCTTTTGGCATTTATCAAAACATTCTTCATGGATCTTACAATCTCCCCCTTTTTGAAAATGACAAACATGTTTTGAAATCGTTTGAAGTTCATTGAAGTTGTTGATGCTTGAACCATTTGATCACTTGGTGAGACTCTTGCTCCCCCTCAATTAATGCTTTTGACATTTGAAATCCAATTGAGTAAGCTTGATTCTCCCCCTATCTTCAACAACTTTGCTCAACCTACATAAAAACAACAAAACAACCTTTCTCCAAACATACCATTTTAATTTCTCCCCTTTGTTTCAAAACATCATATTTCTCCCCCTTTGGCATTATCAAAAAGAAATATATACCAATTGAAATAAGATCTAAGCCAAAATAGAAGAAATATAACCAAAGCATGAATAGAATAACACCAATTTGTAGAATTTTCTCCTTGATACCAATTGAAGTAGCAAATGAATGAATATCACATGAAAGTCCTTTTGCTCTTCAATCATACCTACAAAAACAATCATGCTTTGCTTTTTGGTATCCAAATGGTTTTGGATCCATTTTTGTTAGTGTAGGGACTCTCACCCTTTTTCACCCAAACAAAATCTCCTTTAGGTATACCATGCACTTTAATATAACACACATTTGAAGTATGTCCATGAGTACCACAATAGAAACATGTTGGTGCATTTGAAAAATCAACTTTTGAAAAATCAACAACATTTCTATGAGATTTACTCTTAGCATTAGTATAACCCAAACCAAACTTGTTTGAATTTTCTCTTTGAAAATTTAACAATGTTCGCAATCTAATATCACCATTTGTGAAACTTGCAAGCTTATTTTTCAAAATAGCATTTTCATCCTTAAGCAACTTGCAATTCTCACAATCAACCACAATATTCAATCTACTAGCACAATCACAAGTAGAATTATCAATGATAAGATGCAAAGTCTCATTGTCTAACTTAAGGTCATCAACTTGCTTTTGAAGATCTAAAATCTTTTGTTGATGTTCCTCAATGAGCTTCTTCCTATCAATATTTTTCTTAGCTAATTTCTTGAGATGTTCATGCATTTCTTCATAAGCATTATATAACATTTCATAATTTGAAGAAATTTCGGATATAGTAAGACTTACATCGCTTTCGTCACTTTGCTCACTTGATTCATCATTTGAGCTTTCCTCTTCATGTACTTGAGCTATCAAGTTGAGACAAGCGGCATGTTCATCATCCGAAGAACTACTAGTTGTGTTTTTCTTGTCTTGTTCATCATCACTATTCCAAACTATGTATGCCCTTTTGTGTTTTGCATTTTTCTTCTCTTTCTCCTTCTTCTTGAGATACTTAGAGCATGAGTACTTGAGATGACCGGGCTTTCCACATTCATGGCAAACTACACCTTCTTTTGAAGTCTTGGTCTTGTAGTGTGGGGGATCCTTCTCTTTACTTTTGTCCTTGTTCAACCTTCCTTTTCTCCTTAGAATTTTATTGAACTTTCTTAGTAGAAGCTTCATCTCCTCTTCATCAATATCCGAATCGGAATCTTCATTATCATCATCATCGGAACTCTCTTCCTTTTTATATGACCTTTGAGATTTAAGAGCAATTCCTTTTCTTTCTTTGTACTTATCCGACTCTTCATGCATTTGCAAACGTTCAAGCTCCATTTCATGTTCTTGTAGCTTTCCGAAAAGTGTTGCTAAGTCCATTGTGTCCAAGTCCTTTGATTCAACAATTGCGGTAACCTTGGGTTGCCATTCCCTACTTAGACATCTTAAAACTTTGTTAACAAGTTCACAATTCACGAAAGTTTTACCAAGAGCAATGAGATGATTAACAATATGAGTAAAACGTTTTTGCATAAAACATATAGATTCATTAGGCAACATACAAAACAATTCATATTCATGCATCAAAGAATTTAATCTAGCACGCCTAACTTCACTAGTGCCTTCATGTGTGACTTGCAAGGTGTCCCACATTTCTTTGGCATCACGACATTGGGAGACTCTAAAGAACTCATCATAAGATAGAGCGGAGGTGATGATATTTTTTGCTTTTAAATCATATTGAATTTTCCTTTTATCATCATCGGTCCACTTATCTTTGGGAGTAAGTGTAAGCACACCTTCTACATCTTTTGAGGGAATATAAGGACCATTTTCTATGGCTTCCCAAATGTTCATATCTATGGCTTCTATAAAGATTCTCATCCTAATTTTCCAATAACCATAACCCTCTCCACCAAACATAGGAGGGCGATTAATTGAAGCACCTTCACCACCAAAAAGATTCGTAGAACCCATTGTAGTTTCCTTAGGATCTTTAACGAAAAAGCTCTATGCTCGTGTCTTTCGACCGAGCTCTGATACCAATTGTTGGAAAACTAAACTCGGTGGTTGAAACAACTAGGAACACTAGGAGAACACCTAGAAGGGGGGGTTGAATAGGTGTTAAAGAAACTTTGAAAGATTTTCGCAAGAAACAAATCTAAACGATTAAAACCAATGAAAATCAATCAATTAACAAATATTATATCAGAGATTAAGCGGAAACAATCAACATCAATATTCTTATTGATTCACCTAGGTTATGAAAATGATTTTCCCTTTATCAATTTTGCACAATAAAGATTCAATTCAATCAAATATAGAAAAATCACTTTTTCTAGGTTTTCAATCAAGAACACAATTAATAACAAGAATTGTAAAGAGTAGAGAGTTTAGAGATACGACACAGTGATTTATCCTGGTTCACTTTCATCCACTTGAAAGCTACTCCAGTCCCCTTTTCAACCAAGAGAGATTCTTCACTATGAGGAATTAGAGTTTCTCAAATTACAAGTAAATGCCTCACAAGACTTCCTTCTTGCTAGCCTACAAGAGATACCACACCCTTGCCTTGTAACCCTATTGATATCTAATCTAACCTCTACTTGCTTGTTGATAACCCCACAACAAGTCTTCTTTGCTTGCTTCACTCACAAGACTTCCAAGTACTTTGAGATTCTTCAAAGTGCCTTCCAAATGCTTGATGAAATGCTTCTTCAAGACTTTCAACTAAACTTGCTTGATTCACAAAATCAAGGCTTCCTTTGTTGTAGAATGTTTGCCTCTTGCAATGATTACAACTCAATAGAAAACAAAAACAATCCTATGAATCTCTTTCAAAAGCTATGAAATATCAACATGAGAGATTCAAGGTTCTTGATCAAAGAATATAAAAATGAGAGCTTTGATCTTGAGAGAGTGAGAGAGAATAGTGTGGCTTTGATTCTTTGTAAAATTGTGTATCAAAATGATTCTAGTTGATAGAAATGATTAGGAAAAGGTTTATATAGAATACCCAAAAGTTGGAGCACTTAGAATGGCTTTTGAGAAGTGAAAAACGTATTTAAAAAACCATATCTGATCAAGTTACTCGAGTGAAATGAGTGTTACTCGAGTAATACGAAAGCTGCATAAATTTCACTCGAGTGAAAAAGGTTTTACTCGAGTAAAAGTTCAGATAATCGATTATTAAAAGTTTGTTAATCGATTATCAGTACAAAATACACTGTTAATCAATTATCAAAATCTGTTAATCGATTATTAACATTAAAAATTTTGTTTTCTCAAAAACTAAACCTTTTCTTTCAAACCTTTAAGCCAGCTATTGATTTTAGGCAAAGTGAATACTCAAAATATGATATAATCATGCAATCAAAAGAGATTCACTACCCTCTAATAAATTCTACCCAAACTCATAAACTAAAAGACTTGTGAGGCAAAAGATAAAACAATAAAACATAAACTACCAAACTAAGTCTTCATGAGTTGGCTCTCTCTTCATAACTTGATGTTTGTTGTTTCTTGTTGAGCTTGAACTTGATCAACACACTTGTAGCTTGTTCAAAACCTTTTGGCATTTATCAAAACATTCTTCATGGATCTTACAAAGGCAACTGTGATATTACATGCAGCTTAGCAGGGTCAACCTCTATGCACTTATGCGAAATAATGTGCCCTAAGACTATGCCTTGTTCTACCATAAAGTGACATTTTTCAAAATTCAAGACAAGGTTAGTCTCAATGCACCTATTAAGCACCTTAGACAAACTATCAAGACATGCATCAAAAGAGGAACCATATACACTAAAATCATCCATGAAGACCTCTATGCAATGCTCAAGTAAGTCATTAAAAATACTCATCATACATCTTTGAAAAGTGCCAGGAGCATTGCATAGGCCAAAAGGCATCTTCCTATAAGAAAATGTACCAAAAGGACAGGTAAATGTGGTCTTATGTTGGTCCTCTGGTGCAATACAAATTTGAAAATAACCAGAGAAACCATCTAGGAAGCAATAGTGAGATTTACCTGCCAGGCGCTCCAACATCTGATCAATGAAGGGAAGAGGAAAGTGATCCTTGCGGGTCGCCTGGTTGAGCTTCCTATAGTCAATGCAGACTCTCCAACTGTTCTGCACTCTAGTGGGGATCAGCTCATCCTTCTCATTTTTGACAACTGTCACCCCAGACTTGTTGGGAACTACTTGAACCGGGCTTACCCAAGTGCTGTATGAAATGGGATAGATAATACCAGCTTGCAGCAGCTTGGTGACCTCTTTCTTCACCACATCAAGAATCTGGGGGTTCAACCGTCTCTGGGGTTGTCTCACTGGTTTAGCCCCATCCTCCAATAAAATTCGATGCATGCACTTGGAGGGGCTAATACCAGGTATGTCTGCTAAAGTCCATCCTATTGCCCTTTTGTTTGCTCTAATCACATCCAGCAGCTGCTTCTCTTGATCAACAGAAAGGGAGGTAGAGATGATCACTGGAAGTTTCTGCTCATCCTCCAAGTAAGCATATTTGAGATGAGGAGGAAGGGGCTTCAGGTCCAATAAAGGTGCCTGAATCACAGATGGAACTAAAGGAGCAGCAGAATTGGATTCTGCCGCCTGCACCGGAACAAATGGATTACACTCATGCATAACAGAAATGGGGTTAGGGTTAGCATGATCTGAATCTATATCATATGAATCAACAGATGCAGTAGCAGAATTTAAAAACCGGTCAATTTCAATGCATGCAGTGCACATTTCGGAATCAGAACATGTAGAACAAGTAAATGAGCTAGTGAAAGATAGCAAATCATAATCATGCAAAAAGTCTAGAACATGCTCATCAATCAGATCATCAAGCAAGTCAACATGAAAGACAGAGTGGTCATCAGAAAAATATTTCATAGCATCAAAAATATTGAATCGAACCACTCTGTCATCAAATTCCATTGAAAGTGTACCTGCATGCACATCAATCTTGGTTCGGGCTGTTTTTAAAAATGGTCTCCCTAATATGATAGGGACAGCACTACGAGAGGTGTCCTCTTCCATATCAAGAATATAAAAATCAGCAGGAAAGATAAGTTCACCAACCCGAACCAAGACATCCTCTATCAAACCTGCGGGGTAGGCAGTGGATCTATTTGCCAAATGGATAACCACACTCGTAGGTTGAAGAGGTCCAAGTGAAAGAGACTTGAAAACAGACATAGGCATAACATTAATAGATGCTCCTAAATCTAGCAAAGCATTCTCAAATTTAGTATTACCTATGATACAAGGTACAAAGAAAGTTCCAGGATCCTTACACTTTTCAGGAATATGAGGGACGGGTTTACCTATAAGAGCAGAGACATTTCTTCCCATGTTGATCCTCTCATTGCCCTTGAGCTTCCGTTTGTGTGTGCATAGATCCTTCAAGAACTTTGCATACCTTGGAATCTGCTTGATTGCATCAAGAAGGGGTATGTTGACTTCCACCTTACTGAATGTGTCAAGTATCTCTTTGTCAATCTCTTCCATTTTCTTGCTTTGAGTCACCCCCCCTTGGTGGGAAAGGAAGAGGAATGGGGGGTGGTTGTTGGGCAGTAGCAGGTGTTGTGCTTGTGGAAGGCTGAGCTGGATGGGATTTTCTGGTACTTGTGTGCTCACTCTCATCGACCATTTGGCTCTTCTTGTTGGGTGAAACTAGATCATCTTTGTTGAGGTCAGATTCTGGTGTGGGTGTGATAATCTGCTTCCCTGACCATAGACTAATGGCACTCACATTCTGGTTTGGATTGATCACTGTTTGGGATGACAACTTGTTAGAATTCTGAGATTGCATAGTGTTGATGGCTGTTGCCATTTGTCCCATCTGATTGGTCAAAGATTGAATGGAGGCCTCTTGTCTTTGAATGGATGCTCTAATTTCCTGTTGAAACTGGAGATTTTGCATGGTCATCTGTTTCATCAGCTCTTCCAATGAAGGTTGCTGCTCAGTACTAGGAGCTGGTGGTGCAGAATTAGCCTGTTGTTGTCTCTGTTGCTGGACTGGAGGAGGTACATATGGTGGTCTGGAATTGTTCTGAAATTGAACCTGTGAAGGTTGCTGCTGATCAGACCATCTCAGGTTGGGATGGTTCCTCCAACCAGGGTTGTATCTATTGGTAGAGAGATCAAAGTTCTGTGGCTGTTGGTTTCTACTGTTGAAGATGTTGGCGGCATATGGCTCAGGTTGGTCAGCACCAGTCGTTGGTTGTTGCTGCAAAGAAGGGCATGCATCTGTGGGGTGCTCAGCGGATGTGCATATGCCACATAATCTAGCAGGCAGAGATAACTTCTTCTGGTTGATAGCCAATTGAGTGAACAAAGTTGTAAGTGAGTCTATCTTCTGTTCAAGCTTCTCAACCTTACCAGAACTTGTGCCAACATCATTCACTCCTTTCACTACGATTGCATCGCTGTTGCCCCTTGCATGGAATTGTTGACAATTGGAAGCCATCTTCTCAATCTTGGCTCTGGCTTCTAAAGGTGTCATGTCTCCTAGGGCACCACCACTCGCAGCATCAAGCATGTTTCTCTCCATGAGGTTGAGACCTTCATAGAAATATTGAATAAGCAGCTGCTCTGAGATCTGATGGTGGGGGCAGCTCGCACATAGTCTCTTGAATCTCTCCCAATACTCGTAGAGACTTTCTCCACTTTGTTGCCCGATGCCTGATATATCCTTTCGGATTGCTGTTGTTCTGCATGCAGGGAAGAATTTCTCCAAAAATGCCCTCTTCAGGTCATCCCAGCTTGTGATAGAACCAGGGGCCAGATCGTACAACCAATCCTTGGCTAGCCCCTCTAGGGAGTGTCGGAATGCATTAAGACAAACATGATCCTCTTTCACATCATGTGGTTTCATAGTAGCACACACGATATGAAACTGCTTGAGATGTTTATGAGGATCCTCACCTGCAAGACCATTAAACTTGGGCAACAAATGAATTAGTCCAGACCTTAGCTCATACGGGTCATCGGGATACTGGATGCACAAATCTTCAATAGTGAAATCAGGTGCAGCCAGCTCCCTCAATGTCCTCTCACGTGGTGGAGGTTGAGCCATATTTTCAGAATAAACAGAATAAGAATCAGAATCAGAATCAGAATTTATAGGAATAGAAGAAAAAGAAGCAAACTCACTATGTAAAGACTCAATAGACTCACTACCTATGGACTGGTTCCTATTTTGTCTAACTAATCTGTGATAAGTCCTATCAATTTCAGGGTTGTAAGGATGCAAGTAGCTTGGGTTGCCCCTAGTCATGTACTGAACAGAACACCATTAAGCATAGCAAACTGTCACAAATATGCATGACCAAAATAGGCAACAAAATTTTTTTATTTTTTAAAAATATTTTTTTTTTATTTTTTTCAGCACCCTAAAATCATGAAAACATATCACAAAAAGTTTGAGGACAAAATTCAAAAGGGAACCAAGTCAAACAATTAAATCAGAGATCAAAAACTAAGAAAATAAAACTTGTAAAATAAAAAAGAAATAGTAAAACGCCAAATTCTGATTATTCAGAAAATTCCCTTCAATTTGATATAAAATTCGTCAAATTCCGAGTTACGGGTCAAAAGTTGCGACGATTTGAAGAAAGTGCTGCTAATACTTGGAAAATTTTTTTGGAACTCACAACCAGTGATGACCTGAGTGATCGTGGTGCCTCAAAACCTTTTTATATGATAAAAGTAGTGTGGATATAAATTTTCGTGCAAAAATTCCACCCACAACTATGTGAACTAGCAACCACATAATCAATCAAATACACTAATTGCAACAAAATAGCAAAACAGCAAACAGTGCAACTTCAACCAGTTATCAGAATTGACTACTAGACCCTAAATCAGACACGACACACTATAATAACTATACTAACTACGACACTAACTAACTACTAATGACCTTTGGCAAGAACCGATATTCCCCGGCAACGGCGCCAAATTTGATCGAGGCCGTACCCGATACAAATAAAAACAGTTTAAGTATAGTACTAGGAAGTGACTCCTAGGTCGTCTCCCAAGGAATATCTTATCAAGCAAAAGGTCGAACACATAGTATGCATAGAAAACAGGGGGGGTTTTGTATTGAATGTTGAAATCTAAGATCAAAACAGAATTAAAATAAAAACGAAGTAACAGATAAGGAAACGCGGATAAACCCCTTTGGCTCGCGTTCACCACTCTATCATCGGTCACAAAAGATCAATTTCTTTCCTCTTCACTTTCCAACTCGTGAGAACTAAATACTAAGCGAAAATTCAATTCTCACCCCAAAACCCAAACCTCTAATTAAGCATTAAAAGCCAAAGCATGGAGTTTTTACGAGTTTGCATAAATTAAGCATTCATACACATGGATTATCTCTATAGAATGGAACTAAGCGAACCATAACATATCAATAAGCATGAAAACAGTGAATAAAAACGAAATAGCATTAAGAATAAAACCTCAAGAGTATGTGATACATTACCAAAGGGATTTAACCTAAGAGTTTAGCCTTCCATGAAGAAAAAAATACCAAAAACGTGTAGAAAGGGAAGAGAGAGAAACCCTAGCAGCCACCACAAGCTTGGAGAGCAAAACTAAGCCTTCTCTAAGAGAGAGAATGTAAAAACGTGAATGATAGATTGTGGCTGCTAGGGTTTACACGAAATTGGCTTATTAAATCACATAACGGGCCTAAATCATGGGCCCAAATCCTAAGGAAAGCTAATCTCTAAATTAAATCTAAAAATATCCTATAGATAAAATCTAAATCATAAAAGTTATAAACTAAATCTCAAATAATCCTAAAGATAGATTACAATCTTCACTTTATCATATATCTTCTCTTCCAAAATTAAATCTTCACTCCCAAAATGCCCAAAAAGCCCTTGTGCCAAATATGACCTGAAAATAGAAATAGAATTAATTAGGCTAAATAATCCCAAATTAAAAAATATTCAGAATATTAGTCCAATAAACTCTAAATCACTAAATCAAGCTAAACAATGTCAAATGGCTAACAAGTATCAATAATAGGAGTAAAATAATGCAAGGAATAATGGGAAATAAAATGCTCATCACTTCCGACTAGGTTGGATGGATGACCGAGGAGATGTAGACGTGTGTGCTGACTGATTTTCCTCAGTGATGGTTTTTCCCCGCCTCATTGAGTGAACCGATTTGATAAGACTTAAGAATGATGAAAGATTCAAAGAAAGAAAGTATAAGTGAATGTCTGAAAGATTGAGAAAGACTGTGATAAGACTTGAATGCTTGAAAAGATTTGTGATGCCAAGTGCAGGGATTTATATGGAAATAAGTTGTGATTTTGAGATATTTGGAATATCCCTATATGCTTTGTTTATAAGTGATTCATATATGCTTATGTGTATAACATGTTCAGTTATGATGAGGATGATGTGATTATACTGTGCTACATGTTTATGTTACACTGTTCTGGTTATATTGTCCTATTCTATTATTTGCCTGTCTCTATATTGAATCTATCATGAGACCGTATGGTCGACCCGTTAGTGTTCGGAACACTGACTCTCTCCTACCATGTTGTCGTATTGGCATTTGCCGGTATTGCAACGGGTAGATGGAGTATCGTGTAGCGATTCACATGTGGCCTCTTCAAGGAGGAACATGGGTGGTTGTCCCTGAAGGTTGGATATGGAGAGGAGATACTCGATTGGAAATCGATGATCCCAGACACATTTTGCGAGGGACGAGTCTGGACGTGTATGTGGGGCATGTCACTCTTCGTGACTATCAGGATGGCGGACCAAGGGAACATCATGAGTATGATGGTCAACCCGCACCGTTAGCAGCAGTGACTCCACAGCCGATGGAGGAGGAAGATGTGCGTGACTCTGGTCATGAAGCGGATGCAGATTCTGGTGATACGATGGAAGCGGATGATGGTCCGGATGGAGAGTGAAGCCCGATGTTCTAGTGTCTAGGATCTAAGTTCCCAATCGAGGATTACCTTGTGAAGTACTATTGATGTAATCAAGCTACTTTTATTTATGTTTTTAAGTAAATTTCAAAACCTGGTACGTAATCTTTTGTAACCATGAACTGCTTTTGGGAAAATTGCTGGAGATGAGACTCCGATGCTTTTGGTTTATGATAATGATAATTATAATGATGACGATGTTATGAAATGTTGATGGTATTTCGGTTATGGGAAGTTTTAAGTGACAACTCCATTTTTAGTTAAGTGACATTAGCAGCTGATGAACTCATGTTGAAAAAAGAATGGCCTCATTTTTTTACAACAAATTGATAATAAATCAGTAATAGTTTTGGAAATGAAAATCGGGCTGTTACAGAAGTGGTATCAGAGCAATGGTAATCCTCAGTGGCCTTAAGCATAGCCTTATATGCTTACTCTGTGTGACTCTGTGCGTCTAGAGTGTAGGTTTGAGTTGTTGTGTTGAACCCTTTCTGTTTTATTTTCAAGATGAGTCGTATGCGTGGAAGACCTTCTGGTTCGAGGAACTCTGGTGAGGATGCTGATAACCCAAATCTGGCGAATCTTGTGGCTCAGATGATGGCAGTGATGACGGGCGTCAATGATAATCTGCAAGCGCTACATCGGCAAGCACAACAGAATTTCAACAATCAACAGCAAGCTCAGAACTTGGAAGCACAAGGATATAAGGGATTGGATGAATTCTGTCGTCGCAACCCAAAGGAGTTTGCTGGAGGTTTCGCTCCGGATGCAGCAGTGGAGTGGATAGAGGATTTAGAAAGAATTTTCGGAGGTATGGTGCAGTGCAATGATGAGCAAAAGTTGGCTTATGCTGGATATGTGCTGACGAAAAAGGCTGCAGCATGGTGGCGAATTACCAAGCAAGTGATGTTGAATTCGGGAAAGGCGCTGACATGGGAAGCTTTTAAGCAGAAATTTTTGGAGAAGTATTTTCCGGTGTATCTAAGGACTGAGAAAGAAATGGAATTTTTAAGGTTGACTCAAGGAAATCTGTCAGTCGATGAGTATGCTTCGAAATTTGAAGAGCTGGTTAAGTATGTACCTCAGTATACTGGAGGAGAGAATGAGCGGTCAAAATGTGCTAAGTTTAAGGATGGTCTCAAGCCAAAAATCAAGTTAGCTTTTTCTCACCTAGAGATAGAGGACTTTGCTAATCTGGTAAATAGGTGTCGGATGTATGAGGGAGGTTTGAAGGCAAGGGGTGCAGTTGAGAAGGTGACGAATCCATCTTCATCTCATGGACCGATTCGTAATCTTCCTTTTCATAGAGATTCTGGTGGAAAGTATAGGACTCCATATCCGTACTCTGGTTCTGGTGGAAGAAGAGATCAACGTTTTGGAGGAAGTGGACAAGGTGGAAGCTTTGGAGGCAATGGTAATTGCGGTGGGAACCGTGGAAGTAATAGTTTTGGGGGAAGCCGTATGAGTCATAGTGGTGGAAGTCGTAACAGCTTTGGTGGGATGAGATAGGAACTACACCTCCTCGTTGCAACAAGTGTGGTCGCAATCATTTTAGTTCGATGTGTCCACCCAGGAATCCGAATTGCTTCAATTGTGATAAGCCTGGTCACATCGCAAAGGATTGCAAGGAACCTAAGAGAGTGGCTAATTCAGGGAATGCAAATCGTCCTACTCTGCAAGGGAGAGTGTTCACTATGAGCAAAGCTGAAGCTGCGAATGCTGCTAATCTGATCCAAGGTGGATGTTTCATTCATAAGAATTCCTTGTTAGTGTTGTATGATTCGGGTGCTGCTCACTCATTTATTGCTAATGATGTGGTGAATAAATTAAAGTTGAAAGTAGATGCTTTGCCTTATGATTTGATTGTTTCTACCCCTACTGATAGACCTGTGATAGTGTCTACTTATTGTTCTAATTGCCCAGTAGAGATAGAAGGTAACACCTATTTTGTTGATTTGATTCAACTACCCCTTTCTCAAATAGATGTTATCTTAGGAATGGATTTGCTTATGAGGAATCATGTTCTTCTGAACTGTTCCGAAAAGTCGTTAGTCTTTAGTGAAACCCAATCTTCTTTACCTAAACCCAAAGACCCTGAGCATTTATCTGCCAAGGAAGTTCAAACTTCATTGAAGGATGGAGTAGTGGCCTACATGTTCTTAGCTTCATTGGATGTCAAGAAGGATAAGGAGCTACACGAATTGCTAGTGGTTAAATATTTTCCTGAAGTATTTCCCGAAGAGATACCTGGTTTACCGCCAATTCGAGAAGTTGAATTCTCAATTGATGTAATCCCTGGAACTGGACCTATTTCAAAAGCACCCTATAGGATGGCCCCGGTGGAGTTAGCTGAACTGAAGAAGCAACTAGAAGAGATGTTGGAGAAAAAGATGATACGGCCGAGTGTTTCTCCATGGGGAGAACCGGTGTTGTTTGTCAAAAAGAAGGATGGTAGTATGTTGTAATGTTCTTTATTACTATGTCCTTAACCCTCTAAGTGCTCAAGATTATGACAACCAGGAGCCGAAGAGAGGATCAAGTATTGATGTATGACTTATGGTATTTCTGCAGTTCTAGTTGGGAAAAGCAGGATCTCCCTAGTCAACGTGTGTGTGCGGAGTGTCAACTTAGGGATGAGAATACTTACCTGAAACCCTAGCTATGATGAGCTATTTATAGGGTTTGGAGGAGGCTGATATGGGCCCTTTGGGCCTTGTATCAGAGTTATGCTGAACCAGGATTCTGTGAGATAATATCGGATGATTATGCTTCTAGAATCTGGATAGTATCAGCTGAAGATCTCATGTCTAGGCTGTTGTGAGAATCTAGGAGAGATTTGCGGAAGGGATAAGAAGCCTCGGCGAGCCTAAGCATATCCACGAGCCGACGGTATGTCTCGGTCCTAGAGTCCCGAGCCTGATGGATTGGGGACCGATCGTACGGCTTGGTTCCATCAAGTCTGAGCCTGGCCCTCTCGTATGCTCGGAGCCCACGAGTCCGAGAGAAGGACTTTCATGACAGGTAAACCGAGTAAAATGCCCTTAGAGGAATTCTTTGGTAAGACTCGGGTCCGTATATGGTCGGCAGACCCTACAAGCCCCCCAGCTCGTAAGACTTGGAAAGTCTGTGGCGAGGTATCAAGTGGCTAGGATTGACCTTTAGCATGTCTTGGTTCGGAAGTGTGTGACAACTGTTTCTAGCCATAACCATGTAGCCTGTTCGAGGTGACGTTTTAGGTTCTTTAGGTACGGCGCATGTCCTGGGAAGTTGTGCCAAATCATTTTAAATTTCGAATTTTGAAAAAGTAACTCCAATAACTGCCACGTCTTTCCCTGTGAGTGGCTGAGCGGGTTAATGGGCCTTTGGCCCAACCGGTTTAAACCCTTTTACTCGTATCCCTCCACTACTTTACACTTATTTGCACTTTCATAAACCAGAAACCTTCTTCATTCTCTAATTCCAAACACGTTTCTGTGCATCCCCTCAACGCATTCACGATCAACCACCACAATCAAACTCTTCCACAAAGATCAAACAACAACCAAAAGCAGGTAATCTTTCCTTCTCTTCTGACTCAAACCATTACTTCTGGTTCTGTCATTTCTGGTTTTTTGAGAGGGTTTTGCTTTTTCTAGGTTTTTGCAGGGATTTGGGGTTTTAGTTCTAGGTTGGTAGTTAAAGGGTTTGGTATTCTAGGATTTCTCAATTATGAGAGGTTGGAGAGACTGGAGGAAGTTTTATTACGAACTCTGTGAGAGATTAGGCGAAGAGCCTTCCAGTGATTCTAGTTCCTCTGGGGGTTTTGGGGGTTATGAGGCTGACACTGTTGATACTGGTAATAAAATAGTAAATCCTCCTACCCCCCTTGTGGCGAAAGGATAAACGAGCCACCCAAGGTAGAACCTTTGACCACGGAGTATCCTTCCGATCCCGCAGAGGAAAGTAGGTGGCTATTTGCTTATAGGTTTGCCGAGCGTCGGGCTCAGGTTAAAATTAGCCCAGAGTGCTTTACAAGAGGGAAAGTGTTTTGGGGAGATCCTATGGGGGAGGGGGGAAAAGGTCCAAGGCTCGGCCTTAGGTTTAGAATTAAAACATCTGCTATGAAAAATGCTAACGCCGAGCCTTTTACTTTTTCCCTAGATATGGTGGATCGCAGGTGTGTGACTCATCCCGAAGATTTCCCTTTGCCACCCAACCATGCGGAGTATGACGAAACTTTCGATCGAGAAGTACTCGAGACAAGGCCCTCTTTGCTTACGACGGATAGTTTAAACCATCTTCGACCTGTTCTGACCCCTCCAAGCGCAAACGGGAATGTCTCGGACTTTTCTTTAATGCATGTGAGCATAGACGACCGCATATGCTTCAAAGTGCCAGTGAACCAACAATTTTTCTACTTTTACGAGGAGATAGTCACGAGAGTCGGAATTCGTGTGCCATTTTCCAACTTCAAGATAGATGTCTTCAACCATCTAGGCATAGCCCCGAGTCAGCTTCATCCGAGCGGGTGGGCCTTTGCCAGAGCATTCCAGCAATTTTGCGATGTAGAGGGACTGATTGCGACGCTACGAGCCTTCTTTTGGATATATGCCCCTCAAGTAAACAAATTTGGTGACTCCAAAGGGCTCTGGGTGTCGCTGAAATCTCGGAAAGATCATGCCCTTTTTTCTAAGGTTACCGATTCTTGGAAATCCTTCAAACCTCGCTTCTTCAAGTATGAATATACGGGAGCCGAGGTATGCTGGTTCATGAAGCAAATTGAAGATGGAGAAGAAGTTAAAATCGTGCATCAGTTCTCGCTAAGCTGGTCGGGCGATATTTATAATAGAGGGGCATCCTCATACCAATTTGACTATAAAGTGGATTTAAGTAGTGTCGTGTCCTTAACCAAAATCAACCTTGAAGCTATGGAAGAGCCTCCAAGAGTGATCCCAGTCAAGAGGTTAATGTAGGACTTTTAGGATTTCTGCGTACCCAGTTGGGATAAACATTTTCTCCCCAGTCAACAATGTGTGTGCTAGTGTCAACTTAGGGATGAGAAGACGTACCTTAGCCCCTATAGCATGGTGGTTCTTATAGGGGATTACTTGTGAGTAATGGGCTGTTCTGATGAGCTTCTTGGAGAGGAAGAATTCAAGTAAGATTCGTAAAGGTTATGATAAGGTCATATCCATAAATCCCGTAGATGATAGACTTAATCCAATACTGTTTTTATCTAACCAAGAGTCGTGGGAATCTGGGAGAAGTATTTGGGCTTTGATGAGACTGTGAACGATAAAGATAAGGATGAAAATCCTGTGCTCGGGATTAATCTCATTAGCGTGCAACCTCTTTGTAGAAACCCAGTTTGCTCGGTGCAACTTTCCGACCGTATGCCCTGTTCCAGCTTCTAACCGGTCGAACCAAGGTAACTCCGGTCGGGTAGCGCTCGGTCTACTATAGGTCCACTACATAAGCCCCCAAAGCTCGGTGGGGTGATTTGAGCCCTGCCGAGTTGATGAGACGAACAAACTGTTTGACCAATAGATTTTTGTTGTTGGGAGGTGAGATCCGACCGTCCAAGTACGTCTAATAGGGCTGTCGCTTCATTCACACAGAAGCGACCTTTCAGTTCCATTCACGCTTCCACGTGTCCTTTTCATTACCGGGAAACGAAACATTATGTTTTCAAATTTGCAGGGAGCGCCACGTATTCAACTTCAACATCAATGGGCCTTTATTGATTCGGCCCAAAACCTTGAGATAGTGGAGGGAACTACTAAAATGAATTTTGGGGAGCGGTTTCTCGCAGATCATTTCTCTTGATATTCAAAAACCAAAAACACCTCAAGGCCTTCTCTCTCTCTCCTTCTTAAATCGCTTTTTCAGGGGTTTGATCACAATAAGAAATTATCAAAGGAATTCTTGCCATTGTTTCAGCCTTCTTCCTTGCATTAAGTCTGCTCACATCTCTGTGGTCTTCATATTTTCTTCGATTCTTTGGCTATTCATCATCAAACAGGTAACGAACACTTCTTTCATCGTCTAATTGTTCTTTCTTTCTTCATATTGTTTCAAGATTCTTTGCATGCGATTGTTTCTGTCTTCTGTCATGGTATTGTGTTTAGAACTTCCTTTATTGCGTACTATCACTGGCCCTGCTCCCCTTTTTTCTTGATTTTCAAAGAAATCTAGGGTTCGATAAAACCCCATTACTGTTCATCAGTATAACCTTTTGTCTTTTGAGGTTCTTTGCCCCTTCTTTGTCGTTTGTTGAGTGATCGTCGTAGTGTTTCTTAGGTTTGTTTTATGTTTTGCTGTACTTAATTTCTTAGGGTTTGTACCAAAGCTGTGTTAAACATGAGTGAGGATTCTGTAAACTCTGATGTACCAAGAACACACGAGGCCGAAAACCCAGATATTTGCGTTAAACCGATAGCAATTCATTTTCCTCGGACTTTGAAAGAAATCAGACAGGGTGTGATTCACTATAGGATTGCTGAGAGGGTAGAATAGAGGAGGTTAAGGAGGCAACAGAGAGGTATTCGGTATTTCAATTGGTTTGGGGAAATTCTGCCCAGAAAGGGAGGTGTTCCCCAACCGACCGTATTCATACGTGTTTTATCAAGTTTTACTGCTTCTGACTCCTCGTGTGCCCCCTTTTCCTCAGGTATGAAGAGAAAGTGTGTTACCAATCCCGAACTCTACCCACTTCCACCAGATGCTACTCAGTACGATTGGGTTGACCGAGAGGTAGTTGGCACCCAATCCGAGCTTTCAACAGAAGAATCCTTAGAGCAAACCCAAGCTATAATTCTGCCTTGTCCTAGTGATGATGCTGGGAACTTATACTCCATAAGTCCGGTGGGGCCGAATGAAAGAGTCTGCACTCAAATCCCTGAGGGTAGCACTGGCTTTTATTTTTATGAGGAGTTGATTACTCGTTTAGGGGTTAGAATGCCTTTTATTAGTTTTGAAATAGATATCTTGAATACACTGAGAGTTGCCCCTTCCCAACTGCATCCGAACGCTTGGGCTTTTGTTAGAGGCTTCCAACAAGTTTGCTCTGCGATGGAATGGTCTTGTACTGTTCCCATTTTCTTCTATCTGTATGCTCCACAATGCAATGCTTTTGAAAAAGGGTTGCCGAAACGACCTTGGGTTTCTTTGAAGTCACGTAACGGATACGCTCTTTTTACTAAGTACTCTGAGTCTTGGAAAGTGTTCAAGCCTTTCTTTTTTAAATATTACTTTATTGATAATGGTGTCTGCTGGTTCACCCGACCTGGCGAAGTGCGACCCATCCCTCGGTTTCCTCTTCAATGGAGTGCAAGCTTTTTCAGTAGGAGGATTGTATCATATGCGTTGGATTGGAAAGAGCTTGCTGAGTATGAAAAGGATGTGTGCCGAGCTGTTGAAAGTTATTTAGGCACCAATGGAATGATTGAGATGAGGGATATAGTGGATGTAACATCCCGAAAATTAATATTAATATAATAACTTTATATATATATATATAGGTATATATATATATATATATATATTGATTTATTTAGGAATAGGATTAAGTCGTAGAAGTTGTGCAAGGGTCGTAGGGTAAAAGGAATCGTAGGCCGACCCGATAGGTAAGTGTTGGACCTCGGCTGGATGTCTGCCGAGCTAAATGAGGAACAAACACGAAAAACCTGTTGTCAAGCTCGGATTAGCCGACCTCAACGCATCTCACAAGTATTATCCGACAAGAAGGCTCGGACTACCGCTGTTCCTCTAGACCGAGCCGATGTATCCTTTCTCCTCCGCGACAGCTCATGTTGAGCTGTTGATCCCTTGGTTTTCGTACCATCCGTACACTGTCTTTGTCAATCGCTTTATGTCCCTTTCAAGTCACTGTTCATGGCTTCCTTTGGAAGCCAATGAATCCTGTCCACATATTCTAGCTTCTCAAAGAAGCCTCCAATGAGAACCACACAAATATTTCCCATAAATGAATAAAAGAAAATCCAATACACAACATAACATACTTTTCATTCTCTTTCTCCTCCATCTCCCTCATTCTCTCTGAAACTTCACACACACAAACCCAACATATTCTATCTTCTCACTCACGAAAATCCCTCTCTCTTTCACCATCAAATACTCATTAACCGGAAACTACTCCTCTTCATTTACTCTATCTCATCTAGCGTTTCCTAGACCGTCGTGGCATTCGGTGTGCAGCTAGGAGGAAAGGGTTCAAAGGGATTCTAAGCTTTAGAGGTCAAAACATCAAGAAGCCATCCTCAAACTCTCAACTCTTATCTCTCACGGTTTGAGGTAAGGAGTGAGTGTTACCTCTACTTGAGTTTGGGTTTCTAGGGTGCTCTTAACGGGTGCTAAGAGTGGGTGTTAGATTAGGGAATGAGCATAGGATAATATTAGAGAGGAAAGGTAAAAAGGGTAATGTGAACCAAGGAATGAATTAGAAACATGATTTTTGAGGTAGGAAAGATCATTGTTCTATGCTATATGTTTTTCTTTTAAATGATATGCTGGCTAAGTGTTTATTCATACTGTTGTCATTGTATAAATGTTTACGAGTTTTGGTAATTATTATCTGTATCTGTGGCCGAGCTACGAGAGTGTAAGAATGGGTATTGAGAAAAACGTAAATAGGGAGAAATGAAGAGATAAATTAATGGGTTAGATAACGAGAAATATTAGTGAAATAAGGGAATGGTTACAGGGTTGAGCCAAGAGAGGCCGAGCAAAGACATGGTTAAAAGGATAAAAGAGTAATAAAAGAGAAATGGTTGTGTGATCGGATCATGAAAGACGCGTACTGGGTGCCTGCATTGATCGCGTCAGACACATACTGGGTATGTGCAGCTGTAAGACGGGTACTGGGTGCTCGCAGTTATGATTCACACAAGGTTCCGAGCACGGAATCGGTGGGTAGTGCTCCTGGTCATAGAAGACACGTACTGGGTGCGTGCATTGATCGTGTAAGACGCTCCCTCACTCCATAGAATGATCGGCGGTTGTCACGCTCTCAGTTTCGAAATTCATTTGGACTTGTAAGTTTTCCAAAAATTAGGGTGGAAAATTTTTCTTTTTAAAACACTTGATCAGAGAGTTGAAATCCGGAAGGTTAAAAGAAGTTGAAAAGCAGTCGAGGGGTTTTCGCAACAATTATTATTTTCATAAACAAAACCTTTAATCCCTCGATTGCGTGTTCTTAAAGAAACGGATGAATGTCGGATTTCAAAACTTATTAAAAGCAAGCGGAATATTGAAATGCGTAAAGTGAACCATAGTTGTAGATAATAAGTAATAAAAGGTCTGATATAAAATAGTTACAAGTCCATTGGAAATAAAACACTCTGACAATACCTCACCAAAAACAAAATTTACAAAAGGTAAAACTCAAAAAGAAAGGGTATCATCAGAGCTGGTCGTCGGTCCACTGCAGCTATTCCATAGTCAGAGATCACCGGTTTCGTCCCCACGAAACCTACGAGGACGAAAGCGAACTACGGGATTGGGATGGTAGAGAGTGATCTCTACTTCACCCTCAAAACAACCCGGTGATCCCGATACTCCCAAGCACCATCAAGGAGCGGGCGGATCTCGATACAAGGCAGGCGTTCGGCCATCACCTACAAGGGCAGGAGAGTAAGCCTAACACAGTCGCATTATCGAATAAGCCGAAGCCCTAACATTCACAACCAGATAACAGCAGCAATCACCAGTGCAGAAAATGCATATACATATGAGCAAACTCCAGTTTAATTATTATCTTCGAGATAAGTGGCATGATGCATGTACATGTTCACCAACTCTGACTCTGAGGCCTCTGTGTCCACTGGGTCTAGATCTGAGGAACGGTGCGTCCCAGACGCGGCACGGCTTACGACACGTCTGCCAGCGTAAACGGCATGACTTACGATGTTTCCACCAGCATAAACGGCACGACTTACAGTGTTTCCACCGGCGTAAAAGGCATGACTTACGGTGTTTCCACCAGCATAAACGGCACGACTTATAGTGTTTCCACCAGCGTGAAAGGCACGACTTACAGTGCGTCCACCAGCGTAAACGGCACGACTTACAGTGTTTCCACCAGCGTAAACGGCACGACTTACAGTGTTTCCACTAGCGTAAATGGCACGACTTACGGTGAACCCTGTGCAGGCTTTCATAAAATATCAAGTTCAGTTTCAAAACGGTTCACAGGTTCACCGGCATAGGAAAGGCACGCCTTATAGTGTTTCCACCTGCGTAGGTGTTCCTCAGATTGGGACTGGTCTGATAACCTAGCTCATGTCATGTATGATATCAATGCAACTCTTGCAACCCTAGGTTATCATGCACATGTTCAAGTTCCAGGTTTATCATTAGTCCAATTATGTCATAATCCTTTGACATCAGTCCAACATGGATACATACATAGCCATAGGCATTCAACATGTATCCATAAGTATCTAAGCATACAAATGACATAGTAGAGTCGTATTAGTTCTAGATTACGTCTATGTCTGAGTGTTCGGTCAAGGTCCCATCCTTCTTTGACCTAAGTCACCTTGAGTGACTAAAACTTGGGATAAGCAAGTCTTAACTACTTAAGACTTCGGTTAAGTGAGTCCTAATCAATTAAGACTAGGTTTAACTGACTTCGGTTGACTAATCATGGACTAAGTCCACTAATCTTGGACTAAATCTCACTAATCAGGAGTTTAGTCTCACTAATCATGAACTAGATCCCACTAATCATGAATTAGGTCTCACTAATCATGGACTAAGTCTGACTTGATTAACTAATCTCGGATTAAATCCGACTAATCATGGATTAGGTCCAGCTAATCGGGAATTAGTTGACTAATCAGGGGATTAGGGTTACTAATCGAGGATTAAGTCTAACTAATCTTGGATTAGTTGACTTATCAGGGGTTAAGGTTACTAATCAAGGATTAAGTCAGACTAATCATGGATTAGTTGACTAATCACTGTTAAGGTCACTAATCAAGGATTAAGTCCAACTAATCATGGATTAGTTTACTAATCACGGTTAAGGTCACTAATCAAGGATTAAGTCCCTCTAATCATGGATTAGTTGACTAATCATGGTTAAGGTCACTAATCAAGGATTAAGTCCCACTAATCATGGACTAGTTGACTAATCATGGTTAAGGTCACTAATCACGGATTAAGTCCAACTAATCATGGATTAGTTGACTAATCATGGTTAAGGTCACTAATCACGGATTAAGTCCAACTAATCATGAATTAGTTGACTGATCACGTTTTAAGGTTACTAATCAAGGATTAAGTCCAACTAATCATGGATTAGTTGACTAATCATGGTTAAGGTCACTAATCACGGATTAAGTCCAACTAATCATGGATTAGTTGACTAATCATGGTTAAGGTCACTAATCACGGATTAAGTCCAACTAATCATGAATTAGTTGACTAATCACGGTTTAAGGGAGACTTAACTTTGTCTAAGTGCTACTTAGTTGTCTAAAACTAGGTTGGATTAACACTTAGCAGATAAACTCACTTTAGCTCCTAAATTAAGTCCTTAACCGAGACTTGAGGTTCTAAAACCGTTTGGGATCAACACCTAAACCTAGTTCGTCTATGGGCTAATCATGAATTAACAACATAGTCAATTCGGTTTCTCCTCAACACAAAGTATGCTCATAAAATTCAGCATGAACATATGGTACTCACAAAAGCAATCATTCATCAATACTATACATGGTCATAAAATTCAGCATCAAACATTTCATTAACAACATAGCATAAACAATGGTTCATCAACACATAACATAGTCATAGATTTCAGCATAGAAACATTAAACAAACACATATCAAAACTCATCAAATTCGGCCTCCAAGCCCAAAATCAAAGTCTAACTAGTGCCCTTGAGTCTCATGGTGACTCAACCTAGTTCTAAGCTTCAAGACCTATTCTAGCAAAAGTGTAAAATTCTCTCCATACCTCTTGAAGACACAAAAAGAAAACTTAGAACCTTGGGCCTTTTTCTTCTCCAAAACCGTGAGCAATACTCCCTCCTTGGACACTTGAAATTTGACTTCCAAGCCTCCAAACTTCTAAGACTCCACTTGATCTACCAAGCTAAAGACCTTAAGGCTTTGATGAGGGTGTGGCCGTGAGGTCTATTTGGGTTTGGAGTGAACTTCCTTCAACACAATCTTAATCATGTGGCATATTCATTATCTAGTGTATGAATATGCCAAGGTTTCTTGTGTTTGGTAAGTGTTTGGGCTTGAACAAGGGTGGTGGTGGTTATGGCCGTGAGGTTCTTAAGAGGAGGAAAGGTTGAATTTGAACTTTCTAAGCTTCAATCACTCATGCATGTTGTGTATTCTTGATCTAGGCTTAGAGTATGTAAGGATTCTTGGTTTTTCATGGAAGAAAATGCTTGGATGGTGGTGTTTTGGGAGGTGGCCGTGAGCCTCTTGGCCAAGAAGAAGAAAGAAGAAGACAATGGCATGAAGAAAGGAAAAGCAAAAATGAAGCTCATCAACATAAGGCCACTTTTATAAAAGTTCATGGTCAAATGGTGAGTCATTAGGATGGCTAAGTGGTGAGTTTTGGTGTGGACACCTCAACTCTTCATGCAAAGGGAGGAAAGGTGGTGTTGACACCTAATGCTTTGACCACATGCATGAAATGTGGGCTTGACACCTCACTTGCTTCATGCATTCACAATTTCACTCCATGGCTACACATTCACACAGACCACACGGCCTTCATATGCACACACACACCATTCACCATACACACACACTCCACACGGCCTACACACTTCACACACAAGGCCCAACACACATTCATGTCCCAACATCACTCACAAGGCCCATTAGGTTCACTTAGGCTTAATCTAGTCCACTTAACCCTTAAGCCCTACACTAACAACCTAATCCAACTTCTAAACTAACTATTAGCTAGCTAAACCAAATCAACTTAAAACCACACAAGTCTAAACCTAATTAATTAGGGTTAAGCTATCCCTAATCACGATTAGCTATCTAAACACGATTAAACTCTAACTCATCAATCTAGGACAAATCATTTAAAACACAAAGCACGAATGATTTGGGGAACTAAAATTCAGGGATGTTACACTCTCCCCCACTTACAGGAATTTCGTCCCCGAAATTCTGTTTTACTGGAACAACTCAGGATATTCTCTACGCATCGTAGCTTCAGGCTCCCAAGTTGACTCTTGAACACCATTGTGTTCCCAGACAACTCTAACCAAGGGTATTTCTTTTCCCCTAAGTTGTCTGGTTTGATGGTCTGCTATAAAAATCGGGCCAGCTTCTAGAGTTAGGTTTTCTCGCACAGATAGGTCATCGGGTCGGATATCTAGGATTGAATTAGGGTCGTGCACAAACTTTCGAAGTTGTGAAACATGAAAGACATTGTGAAGATTAGACAAAGATGGTGGTAAGGCTATCTGGCATGAGACTGGGCCAATTTTCCTAAGCATTTGGTACGGACCAATGAACCTGGGTGAAAGTTTCTTGGTTCTCAATGCTCTGCCTACACCTTTCATCGGGGATACTTTGATAAACACATGCTCTCCTTCTTCAAACTCGAGTGGTCTTCTCCTCTTATCCATCTGACTCTTCTGCCTTCCCTGAGCGGTCCTCATCTTCTCTTGTACCATCTTGATTTTCTCAGTTGTTTCTTGTACCAGTTCTGGACCGATTAAAGCATTCTCCCCCACTTGAAACCAACATAGTGGGGTCTGACACTTTCTACCATACAACGCTTCAAACGGTGCCATCCCAATACTCGCATGATAACTGTTATTATAGGTAAACTCCACCAACGGTGACACCTTATCCCAACTTCTTTGTTCCTCCAAGGCACACGCTCTTAACATATCTTCCAATGTCTGAATGGTTCGCTCCATTTGTCCGTCAGTTTGAGGATGATAAGCAGATCCCATTTTTAACTTTGTTCCCAGGGCTTGATGCAGACTGTTCCAAAACCGAGACGTAACCCTTGGATCACGGTCAGAAACTATGCTGGAAGGTATTCCATGCAGTCGTACCACCTCATCAACGTAGAGTTGAGCAAGCCTTTCCATCGAATAATGCATATTTACGGGGATAATATGCGCAGATTTAGTTAACCGATCTACCACAACCCATATGGCATCAAAATTCCGGTTCGTCCTTGGTAAACTTGTCACAAAATCCATCGATATGTTGTCCCATTTCCACTGAGGGACCTCCAAACATTGTAGCTCTCCTCCTGGCTTCTTATGCTCGACCTTCGTTTTCTGGCATACCAGACATGATGCTACATACTCAGCCACATCTTTCTTTAATCCAGACCACCAGAACAACTTTTTCAAATCCTGATACATCTTAGTTGATCCCGGATGCATACTCATCCGACTCTTGTGCGCTTCCTCCAATATCATTCTTCTAAGTTCTGCGTCCTTTTGAATGCATATTCTCATTTTGAAACGAAGAAGTCCATCCTTTCCCTCTTGAAAGTTCAGTTTTTGCCCTTCAGATGCCAACCTTTTCTTTTCACCAAGCTCACCATCTTCTTGTTGTCGCTCGCGGATCAGAGTCATAAACTCATTCGTGATCTGCAGCATTCCTAGCTTTAAGCTTGTTGGCTCGACTTCCATTACTAAAATCATATCCCGAAACTTCTCCAGTAACGCAGCCTCCTTGATCATCATGGCACTCGCATGCAATGCCTTTCTGCTTAGGGCATCGGCAACCTTATTCGCCTTTCCAGGATGATAGTGGAGTTCGAAGTCATAATCCTTGAGAAACTCCGTCCACCAACGTTGTCTCATATTCAGCTCCTTCTGGTCGAAGAGATACTTCAAACTCTTATGGTCACTGAATACTCGGAACACAGTGCCATAGAGATAGTGCCTCCAGATCTTAAGAGCAAAAACTATTGCGGCCAACTCCAAGTCGTGCGTCGGATAGTTCACCTCATGCACTTTCAGCTGCCTTGATGCGTATGCCACCACCTTACCTTCTTGCATCAACACACATCCGAGGCCTTGCCCTGAAGCGTCGCAGTACACGTCAAAACTCTTCTGCGGATCAAGTAGAATCAACACCGGTGAAGTGGTCAGCTTTTCCTTCACCTTTTGGAAACTCTCTTCGCACTTCGAGTTCCAGACAAAAGGTTGATCCTTCTTGGTCAACTTAGTTAAAGGTTGGGAGATCTTCGAAAATCCTTCTATAAACCTCCGGTAGTACCCGGCAAGTCCTAAGAAACTTCGGACCTCCGTTACCGTCTTAGGTTGTTCCCATTGAAGAACTGATTCAACCTTTGTTGGATCGACAGCTATTCCTCCTTTCGAGATCACGTGTCCCAAAAACTTAACCTCCTCCAGCCAAAACTCGCACTTTGAGAGTTTGGCGTACAACTGTTTCTCCTTTAAAACTTCCAACACAATCCTTAAGTGTTCTGCATGTTCCTCTGGACTCTTTGAGTAGACCAGAATATCATCTATAAAGACCACTACAAACGAGTCCAGGTACGGTCTGAAGACCCTATTCATGTAGTCCATAAAGACAGCAGGAGCATTCGTCAAACCGAACGACATTACTACATACTCATAATGCCCATAACGAGACCGAAACGCCGTCTTGGGAATATCCTATTCCCGAATCCTTATCTGATGGTACCCAGATCTTAGATCTATCTTCGAGAAAACAGAAGCTCCACGAACTTGATCCATAAGATCGTCTATCCTTGGCAGAGGGTATTTGTTCTTGATGGTCACCTTGTTCAATTGCCGGTAGTCCACACACATACGCAGACTTCCGTCCTTCTTTCTCACAAACAACACTTGTAGCAACCAGAAAACGGCTTCCGACAAACCTCTTCGAAGTGATGACGTTTGCACTTATCGCAGAACGGAGCATTTCCGTGATAACTTGCTGCTTGTCCCGACGACTTGCTTTTACCCTTGTGCTTGAAGTGCGGCCTTTGGCCTCTAAAGTTCGACTCCTTACGCTTCTGCGACCCGAAACTCTGTTGATTCCTCTTACTTCGTAGGTACAGCTCCTCAGCCCTCTTATCATCTTCATAAACTCGGCACATGTCGACCAGAGTTGAGAAGTTCTGAATCTTCTGATAACTGAAAGCGGCTTTTAGATCCGGCCTTAGCCCATTCTCAAACTTGATGCACTTGCTTTGTTCGTCAGGGTGTTGCTGAAAGTAAGGAGAATACTTAAGCAACTCCTCGAACTTAGCCGTGTATTCGCCCACAGTCATGTCGCCCTGCTGCAGCTGCAGAAACTCTACCTCCTTCTTCCGCCTCAGATCCTCAGGAAAGTACTTATCCAGAAACTTTTCCGTAACCACTTGCCATGTCACTTCCCGACCATCGTGAGCCAAGAGTTGAACAGCGTGCTTCCACCAGTTTTCAGCTTCCCCAAACAACATGTACGTGGCATAGGTCACCCGTTGAGCGTCCGTACATCCTAAGGTTTGGAAGATTTTGTCCAGTTCGCTTATCCACTTGTTAGCCTCATTGGGTTTGAAACCTCCCCAAACCTAGGAGGGTTACAGTTTCGGAATTCGGACAGACTACGGAACTCGACTTGTCCCTCATGGTCTGGGGGTGGTTGGTTAGCTTGTTGTTGCATGTTCTCGATCACCGTAGTGATCCTATCTAAAACGTCAGCTAAGTTACGTTGATTCCTAGCTGCCATTGTGAACCTGCACTAAAGGCTAAGTATCACAATAGTCCTAAGGGAACTGAAGTCCTACAACTATCCTAATCCTACAACTATCTTAGTCTAGATAGAACTAACTATGGACCAGGTGCGGGACCTTCAGCTCTGATACCACAAAAATGGTGTCACGCTCTCAGTTTCGAAATTCATTTGGACTTGTAAGTTTTCCAAAAATTAGGGTGGAAAATTTTTCTTTTTAAAACACTTGATCAGAGAGTTGAAATCCGGAAGGTTAAAAGAAGTTGAAAAGCAGTCGAGGGGTTTTCGCAACAATTATTATTTTCATAAACCAAACCTTTAATCCCTCGATTGCGTGTTCTTAAAGAAACGGATGAATGCCGGATTTCAAAACTTATTAAAAGCAAGCGGAATATTGAAATGCGTAAAGTGAACCATAGTTGTAGATAATAAGTAATAAAAGGTCTGATGCAAAATAGTTACAAGTCCATTGGAAAGAAAACACTCTGACAATACCTCACCAAAAACAAAATTTACAAAAGGTAAAACTCAAAAAGAAAGGGTATCATCAGAGCTGGTCGTCGGTCCACTGCAGCTATTCCATATATAGTCAGAGACCACCGGTTTTGTCCCCATGAAACCTACGAGGACGAAAGCGAACTACGGGATTGGGACCCTCAAAACAACCCGGTGATCCCGATACTCCCAAGCACCATCAAGGAGCGGGCGGATCTCGATACAAGGCAGGCGTTCGGCCATCACCTATAAGGGCAAGAGAGTAAGCCTAACACAGTTGCATTATCGAATAAGCCTAAGCCCTAACATTCACAACCAGATAACAGCAGCAATCACCAGTGCAGAAAATGCATATACATATGAGCAAACTCTAGTTTAATTATTATCTTCGAGATAAGTGGCATGATGCATGTACATGTTCACCAACTCTGACTCTGAGGCCTCTGTGTCCACCGGGTCCAGATCTGAGGAACGGTGAGTCCCAGACGCGGCACGGCTTACGACACGTCTGCCAGCGTAAACGGCATGACTTACGGTGTTTCCACCAGCATAAATGGCACGACTTACAGTGTTTCCACCGGCGTAAAGGCATGACTTACGGTGTTTCCACCAGCATAAACGGCACGACTTACAGTGTTTCCACCGGCGTAAAAGGCATGACTTACGGTGTTTCCACCAGCATAAACGGCACGACTTACAGTGTTTCCACCGGCGTAAAAGGCATGACTTACGGTGTTTCCACTGGCATAAACGGCACCACTTACAGTGTTTCCACCGGCGTAAAAGGTAGGACTTACGGTGTTTTCACCAGCATAAACGGCACGACTTACAGTGTTTCCACCAGCGTAAAAGGCACGACTTACAGTGCGTCCACCAGCGTAAACGGCACGACTTACAGTATTTCCACCAGCGTAAACGGCACGACTTACGGTGAACCCTGTGCAGGCTTTCATAAAATATCAAGTTCAGTTTCAAAACGGTTCACAGGTTCACCGGCATAGGAAAGGCACGCCTTACGGTGTTTCCACCTGCATAGGTGTTCCTCAGATTGGGACTGGTCTGATAACCTAGCTCATGTCATGTATGATATCAATGCAACTCTTGCAACCCTAGGTTATCATGCACATGTTCAAGTTCCAGGTTTATCATTAGTCCAATTATGTCATAATCCTTTGACATCAGTCCAACATGGATACATACATAGCCATAGGCATTCAACATGTATCCATAAGTATCTAAGCATACATATGACATAGCAGAGTCGTATTAGTTCTAGATTACGTCTATGTTTGAGTGTTCGGTCAAGGTCTCATCCTTCCTTGACCTAAGTCACCTTGAGTGACTAAAACTTGGGATAAGCAAGTCTTAACTACTTAAGACTTCGGTTAAGTGAGTCCTAATCACTTAAGACTAGGTTTAACTGACTTCGGTTGACTAATCATGGACTAAGTCCACTAATCTTGGACTAAATCTCACTAATCAGGAGTTTAGTCTCACTAATCATGAACTAGATCCCACTAATCATGAATTAGGTCTCACTAATCATGGACTAAGTCTGACTTGATTAACTAATCTCGGATTAAATCCGACTAATCATGGATTAGGTCCAGCTAATCCGGGATTAGTTGACTAATCAGGGGATTAGGGTTACTAGTCGAGGATTAAGTCTAACTAATCTTGGATTAGTTGACTAATCAGGGGTTAAGGTTACTAATCAAGGATTAAGTCCAACTAATCATGGATTAGTTGACTAATCACGGTTAAGGTCACTAATCAAGGATTAAGTCCAACTAATCATGGATTAGTTGACTAATCATGGTTAAGGTCACTAATCAAGGATTAAGTCCCACTAATCATGGATTAGATGACTAATCATGTTTAAGGTCACTAATCACGGATTAAGTCCAACTAATCATGGATTAGTTGACTAATCATGGTTTAAGGTTACTAATCAAGGATTAAGTCCAACTAATCATGGATTAGTTGACTAATCATGGTTAAGGTCACTAATCACGGATTAAGTCCAACTAATCATGAATTAGTTGACTAATCATGGTTAAGGTCACTAATCATGGATTAAGTCCAACTAATCATGAATTAGTTGACTAATCACGGTTTAAGGGAGACTTAACTTTGTCTAAGTGCTACTTAGTTGTGTAAAACTAGGTTGGATTAACACTTAGCAGATAAACTCACTTTAGCTCCTAAATTAAGTCCTTAACCGAGACTTAAGGTTCTAAAACCGTTTGGGATCAACACCTAAACCTAGTTCGTCTATGGGCTAATCATGAATTAACAACATAGTCAATTCGGTTTCTCCTCAACACAAAGTATGCTCATAAAATTCAGCATGAACATATGGTACTCACAAAAGCAATCATTCATCAATACTATACATGGTCATAAAATTCAGCATCAAACATTTCATTAACAACATAGCATAAACAATGGTTCATCAACACATAACATAGTCATAGATTTCAGCATAGAACATTAAACAAACATATATCAAAACTCATCAAATTCGGCCTCCAAGCCCAAAATCAAAGTCTAACTAGTGCCCTTGAGTCTCATGGTGACTCAACCTAGTTCTAAGCTTCAAGACCTATTCTAGAAAAATTGTAAACTTCTCTCCATACCTCTTGAAGACACAAAAAGAAAACTTAGAACCTTGGGCCTTTTTCTTCTCCAAAACCGTGAGCAATACTCCCTCCTTGGACACTTGAAATTTGACTTCCAAGCCTCCAAACTTCTAAGACTCCACTTGATCTACCAAGCTAAAGACCTTAAGGCTTTGATGAGGGTGTGGCTGTGAGGTCTATTTGGGTTTGGAGTGAACTTCCTTCAACACAATCTTAATCAAGTGGCATATTCATTATCTAGGGTATGAATATGCCAAGGTTTCTTGTGTTTGGTAAGTGTTTGGGCTTGAACAAGGGTGGTGGTGGTTATGGCCGTGAGGTTCTTAAGAGGAGGAAAGGTTGAATTTGAACTTTCTAAGCTTCAATCACTCATGCATGTTGTGTATTCTTGATCTAGGCTTAAAGTATGTAAGGATTCTTGGTTTTTCATGGAAGAAAAGGCTTGGATGGTGGTGTTTTGGGAGGTGGCCGTGAGCCTCTTGGCCAAGAAGAAGAAAGAAGAAGACAATGGCATGAAGAAAGGAAAAGCAAAAATGAAGCTCATCAACATAAGGCCACTTTTATAAAAGCTCATGATCAAATGGTGAGTCATTAGGATGGCTATGTGGTGAGTTTTGGTGTGGACACCTCAACTCTTCATGCAAAGGGAGGAAAGGTGGTGTTGACACCTAATGCTTTGACCACATGCATGAAATGTGGGCTTGACACCTCACTTGCTTCATGCATTCACAATTTCACTCCATGGCTTCACATTCACACACACCACACGGCCTTCATATGCACACACACACCATTCACCATACACACACACTCCACACGGCCTACACACTTCACACACAAGGCCCAACACACATTCATGTCCCAACATCACTCACAAGGCCCATTAGGTTCACTTAGGCTTAATCTAGTCCACTTAACCCTTAAGCCCTACACTAACAACCTAATCCAACTTCTAAACTAACTATTAGCTAGCTAAACCAAATCAACTTAAAACTGCACAAGTCTAAACCTAATTAATTAGGGTGAAGCTATCCCTAATCACGATTAGCTATCTAAACACGATTAATCTCTAACTCATCAATCTAGGGCAAAACATTTAAATCACAAAGCACGAATGATTTGGGGAACTAAAATTCAGGGATGTTACAGCGGTAGTGTTCCTGGTCATAGAAGACGCGTACTGGGTGCGTGCATTGATCGCGTCAGACGCATACTGGGTACGTGCAGCTGTAAGACGGGTACTGGGTACTCGCAGTTATGGACACTCCGACATCCGACCCTAAATGGTGTAAGACATGCATTGGGTGTATACATCCGAGAAGAGTAAAAGATTGTAAACTATGTGAAATATGAACAATGAGTAATATAACCGCGAGAGAGAGATAGAATACCGAGAAAGGAAAGTAATGGCCGGGCAGCTGAGTGTAAGAGTTAAGGAGAGGGTATAAGGGAAATCAATCGGTTGAGCCGAGGTATAATTGGCATGTAAGATATATAATGGATAATGACATGGACCGAGCAAAATGATATTGTATGCATGTGATATTCTGTTTGATTACTTGTTATCATATGTTAATTAACTACTTGTGTTTGGCTTGGTAGTTCGGTATGCCATGTTAGAAACTGCTTACTTAAGTTTTGTGTAATGCTCACCACCTTACCATTTTTAAGGTACTGAGCCCGAGCAGACGCAGTCCCCGGCCGAGCAGGTTCACTCTCCCTCACAGGGAGAGTAAGTTATTAGAGTCGGAGAATTAGTTGGGTCTCGGCCAGCTGGGCCGAGCGAAAACACTGTATTTTGCATTTTGGATATTGAACTCGGTGTAACTATGTGCTTCACTTTTTACTTGTTGATGTATTAAGTCTTCCGCTTTATAACTCTGAATATTTTGTATTAATGAAAGGAAATATTTTTCTGGCCATGCCTACGTTGTCTTAAAGGAAATTTTCAAGTCCTAATTTTTGTTTTGCGGGTGAATTTTAATTAGGTTGTTACAAATTTTGGTATCAGAGCAGTTTCTCCTCGGCCTATTGGAGTTGCAAAGGACTCCAGTGGTTACTCACCAAGGGAGTAACAATTAAGTAAAGTCTAGAGTCTAAGTTAGTCGATAGAACTTATAGATTTAGATATATATATTTATATATGTTTATTTGATTATTCGATGGTTAATTGGCTTTCTCTCAATGACCAAGCAGTATGGCTGGGAGAAGAGCTGATAATGATCGAATTGCTGCTGTGTTGGAAACTTTGGTTCAACTGCAGTAGAACCAAGCGCAGGCTCAGCAGAATCAGGCTGAGAACCTCGCTCAGAACATAGCCGCAGCTGCAGCCCTACAACCTCCACCTCCGGCTCCAGTCGAGATCGACTAGATGAGCTGATTTAGGAAGAACGAACCACCTCGGTTTGAAGGGGGTTACAATCCTGATGGAGCTCAGCGATGGCTCCAAGATGTTGAAAAGATCTTCCGATCTCTGCAATCGCCCTATGAGTACAGGGTGAGATTAGCTGAATTTTTGCTGGCTAGTGAAGCTGAGCACTGGTGGGAACAACAGAGCCGAGGACTGGAAGCGGCTAATGAAGCCATTACTTGGGATCTGTTCCGAAATCGATTCCTCGAAAAGTATTTTCCCGAAGACGTTAGGAGGGAGAATGAACTCGCTTTTCTCAAGCTGGAACAGAGGAACTTGAGTGTCGGAGAAGATGCCGCTCAGTTCGAGGATTTGATCCGTTATTCAGGAAGCTACCGAGATGCTGATGAGCATACCAGGTGCATCAAGTTTGAGTCTGGTCTCCGAGATGATATCCGGATCGCGTTTGAATATCAGAATGTGGCCAACCTATCTCAACTGGTGAACATGGCCAGCACTTATGAGAAGGGTCTCAAAAGGAAAGCCGACGGAAAGTGGAGCAGGTCGGCACAGAAAGTAGTGGGGCCTATCAGGGGGAAAGGAGTTGTTCAGAGATCTGCTCCCTATGTGAATCCGAGCTCTAGAATGTCCACAGCTCCAAGGAGTGGTGGTCAGATGGTGGTTGTCCCTGGCCCCTATCTGATATGTCAACATTGTGGAAAGCAACACAAGGGAGAATGCTGGAGTCTGGATCCGAGCAGAACAAGAGGATCCTGTTTTCGCTGTGGCAGTCATTTTGCAGCTTGGTGTACCGAGAATCTTGTGAAAGAAGAGGTCAATGTGACAAAGGCACAACAGACAGGTGTGAACCGACCGATGCAGAGAGGCAAGGTTTACACTATGGATGGTGAAGAGGTGATTGATGCCGACGAACTGATCCGAGGTACTTGTCAAGTAAACAACATTCCATGTGTTGTGCTATTTGATTGTGGAGCCACACATTCTTTCATTTCCCTTGACTGTATGACCAAATTGAAATTGTCCCCTATAGAAATGCCTTACAAATTATCCATTTCTACCCCAACCAATTCCTCTGTGATCACTTCCCAAATGTGTCTAGATTGTCCTATTCAAGTATTAGGCCGAGAGTTTAAAGTCAATCTAATTTGCTTACCCCTGACTAAGTTAGATATTATCCTCGACATGGACTGGATGTCTCAGCACCATGTCCTGCTTGACTGCCGAGAGAAAACTGTCATCTTTAGTGGCTCTTCTGTTGCAAAGTTAGAGGCGACAGAGGAACCAACCATAGACAAAATCCCTGTAGTCGGTGAATTCCCAAAGGTTTTCTCGGATGAAATGCCTGGTTTACTGCCGAGAAGAGAAGTAGAGTTTAGTATAGATCTCATTCCCGAAACTGGTCCAATTTCAATTGCTCCGTACAGAATGGCACCTCCCGAGCTAGAAGAGCTTAAGAAACAGCTGGAAGAACTTTTGGCCAAGAAGCTAATCAGACCGAGCGTATCACCTTGGGAGCTCCAATCTTGTTTGTTAAAAAGAAAGATGGTAGCCTCAGAATGTGCACTGATTATCGGAAGCTCAATGCGATAATGGTGAAGAACAAATATCTCCTCCCTTGGATTGATGTCTTGTTAGACAAGCTTAAGGGAGCGCCGGTATTCTCGAAGATAGATCTTCGATCAGGATACCACCAGATCCGTATCCGAGAAGAAGATATTCCGAAGACAGCATTCAGGACAAGATATGGGCATTTTGAGTATGTGGTTATGCCCTTCGAGCTTACCAACGCCCCTGCCATCTTTATGGACTACATGAATAGGATTTTTCGACCCTACTTGGATTCGTTTGTGATAGTCTTCATCGACGATATCCTCATCTACTCTCAAAGTCCGAGTGAGCATGAGAAGCATTTGAGAACGGTGTTACAGGTCTTAAAGGACAAAGAACTGTATGCCAAACTCTCTAAATGCAGTTTTTGGCTCAAAGAGGTACATTTCCTCGGTCATGTGATATCCGAGCATGGTGTTGCAGTTGATCCCTCTAAGGTGGAAGCTGTACTCAAGTGGGAGAGACCTAACTCAGTAACCGAGATCAGGAGTTTTCTTGGTCGTGCGGGATACTACAGGAGATTCATTGAACGGTTCTCTAAACTGGCTCTACCTTTGACTTCGTTAACCAGAAAGGATGCACCTTACCAGTGGTCCGAAGAATGTGAACATAGCTTCCAAGAGCTGAAGAAAAGATTGACGAGTTCGCCAGTGTTGATTTTGCCCGAGCCGACCAAAGCATTCGATGTGTTTTGCGATGCATCGAAATAAGGTCTCGGCTGTGTGTTAATGCAGCAGGGAAAAGTGGTGGCTTATGCCTCTAGACAACTTCGGCCGCATGAGCAGAATTACCCCACCCATGATCTCGAATTAGCAGCTGTGGTATTTTCCCTTAAGATTTGGAGACACTACCTGTATGGCATGAAATTTGAAGTATTTAGCGACCACAAGAGTCTCGGCTATCTGTTCGACCAGAAGGAATCAAATATGAGGCAGCGCAGATGGGTGGAATTCTTCAAAGATTACGATTTCAACTTGCACTATCATCCTGGAAAGGCCAACGTGGTGGCCGACGCACTGAGCAGGAAGAGCCTCCATTTGAGCAATATGATGGTCCGAGAGATGCAGTTGATGCAGGAATTTAGTGATCTTAACCTCGGCGTACAGAAGAAGGAAAGCAGTGTTGTACTGGAGATGCTGCAAGTGACAAACGATTTTGTGGGTTTTGTTAAGGAAAGACAGGCTGCCGAATTAGAACTCCAGAAGCTACTAGAAAGAGCAGGAGACAAGGATGAACCCGACTTCGTTAAAGGATCCGACGGTCTTATTCGGTTCCGAGACCGAGTTTGCATTCCTATGGACTTTGAAGTTCGAATAGATATAATCGAAGAGGCCCATAAAACTAAGATGAGTCTTCACCCAGGAGCCACAAAGGTGTACCAGGATCTGAAAAGATTGTTTTGGTGGCCAAAGTTGAAGACTGACGTGGCGGATTATGTGTCTCGGTGATTAACATGCCAGAAAGCCAAGATTGAGCACCAGAAACCAGGAGGATTACTCAGATCTTTGGAGATTCCGCAATGGAAGTGGGACAACATTTCGATGGATTTTGTGTCGGGTCTGCCGAGGACAAGATCTGGTAATGAGGCCATTTGGGTTGTGGTGGATCGACTGACAAAGTGTGCCCATTTCCTGCCAATCAGCATGAAGTACAACTTGGAGAAGCTGACGCAATTGTACATAAAGGACATTGTCAGACTCCCCGGTGTTTCGAGCAGCATAGTGTCCGACCGTGATCCTCGTTTCTTATCCCGATTCTGGCAGAGTTTGCAGCAAGCCATGGGTACAAAGTTGAGGTTCAGCACAACTTATCATCCTCAGACCGATGGACAATCCAAGCGCACCATTCAAACTCTTGAGGACTTGCTGAGGACATGTGTGCTTGAGCAGTTGGAAAGCTAGGAAACTCTATTGCCATTGGTCGAATTTATCTACAACAACAGCTTCCATTCAAGTACTGGGATGGCTCCTTTCGAAGCGTTGTATGGTCGGAAATGCCGAACGCCGTTGTGCTGGTTCCAGATAGGAGAAAACTTATTAATTGGTCCTGACATTGTGCATGAGACAACCGAGAAGATCCGAATGATACAAGGAAAGATGAAAGCAGCACAGGACCGACAGAAGAGCTATGCCGACAAGAAAAGAAAACCCTTGAACTTCATTGAGGGAGATCATGTATTCCTACGGGTATCCCCTGTAACGGGTATTGGCCGAACTATCAAATCAAAGAAGTTGACCCCTCGGTTTGTCAGACCATACCAGATATTGGAGAAAATCGGACCAGTAGCCTACCGAATTGCCTTACCTCCACACTTATCTAAACTCCATGATGTATTTCACGTTTCGCAACTCAGAAGATACATTCATGACCCCTCACATGTGATAGCAGTTGTGAGACCCACAATTTTACCCAATTTATTTGTGATTTTATAATTAAAATTAGGAAATTATGCTTGATTTTGATACCTGGGTTTATATAAAAAATATATATATATATATATGAAAATATATATGTATACACGTAACATATATAGGTATATATATTATATACCAATGTTTTCCCTAGCCTATTTAAATAAAATAATTTTAAGGTAAAGTATTTGATTTAAATGATTTTAAAAGATGAAATGATTTTTGATGGATTAGAGTATCCTATCTTTAGAAATTCATATCTTTTCAACCGTACGTCGAAAAATTACAAATGATATGTCAAAACGATCGTATCGAAATCTAGATTATGAAAATGTAAAGCTTTGATTTTTATTTTTGAGTTTTCGAAATTTTATCACTGCTGCAATAGTGAACGAATTTTTGAGTTTTAAGAACCAATGTATGGTTTTAATGCATTAAATAGCCTTTTGACTAAAGTATATTTTACTTTGAAAATAAAAATGCATTTCTGAAGTTTTATAATGTAATATCATTTAAATAAAGTGTATTTTCGTATTTGTTTTTATTTTAAATATTTGAAAAGCTTAGGAAGTGTATTTTTGAAGAAATGACCTTAGGACTTTAAAAATTCATAACTTTCAAACCGTAAGTTCAAAAATTATAAACTTTATATGAAAATGATAGTATGAAAATGTAGAATCTTAATATATAAAAATAAATTTTTATTGTAATATTTACGAAAAATTTTGTACAGTAGGTAGAAAATCAAATTTAGATAGTTAATATGATTGGATAATTATGTAGGCACCTCCACAATGAACCAATGAAAAATTTTCTCTCCTATTTTAATATACATATACAGTCCAAAAATAAGGTGGAAAGAGGGGAAGAATAGTTCTGAAGTTTGTGAGAATAAACCATGAATTAAAATGCTTTAGGAATCAACAAAATCCCATTTAATGCTAGTTCATGTTCCAAGTAGTGCTTGAAAATTTTTGAATGAGACTTGATGAAGGGGGGACGAATTTGCCTCTGAAAAATGGAGAGGAAATGCATCCTCAACACCTATAA
The DNA here is from genome assembly GCA_037953625.1 of Crotalaria pallida. Classification (NCBI taxonomy): domain Eukaryota; kingdom Viridiplantae; phylum Streptophyta; class Magnoliopsida; order Fabales; family Fabaceae; genus Crotalaria; species Crotalaria pallida. Next base: position 58,545,122 of record CM075651.1, read on the forward strand.
ATAGAGAGCCTTAGTTCCCACATTTTTCACACACAAAACCTTGATAGTTTCATAAGAGAAAAAAAATAAAATTCCAAGAGAAAAATAGAGAGAGAGGGTCGAGTAAGCTAAGGAAGGAGGGAGGAAGTGCTTTGTTGCTTGAAGTTTTCTAAAAAGCTTAAGGAGTAGAGGTAACCCAAAATCACTTATTTATTTAAGTTATTTTTTTAAGTTGTTTTGTTGTTATTATTGAATAAAAACTTCTAACTTCTTCTATAGTCAAGTTCTAAATTTTCCTTTTCATTTTAAAGTTATTTTTGAATATATGAAATTGTTCTTAGGTCATATGAATTAAGAATGAGAAAAGGGACACAAAAAGAGTGTTTAAAGGGATTTATCTCCCATTTTCTTAAATTCTTAAGATGGCTAATAGTTTTGATGAGTTTGAGTAATTTAATTTCTCGGTTTATTTTAATTCTTAGAACATGAGAATTGTAGAGAATTTTGTGTGAACAAATAAGTTTTTATTCATTGTCTTTTTAATTGTTTTGTTCTTTGTTTTAAGGAATGAAAAAGAAATAAGTAAATAACAATGGAAAAAAAATAATAATTTCTAATATGTATATATAAACCGTGGAATACATTAAGAAATTTGAGGATTGATTTGTGTATTTTAATATGTGTATTGTATTGTTGTTTAATATAATAAAAGAGAATAGAGATGAATAAAGGATTAAAATGAATTTTTATTTTGGTTTTTGTTTTTCTTTCTTTTTCTGGACCGAGTGTATGTACGTATGTATATTGTGTGATAATTGTTGTTATTTCATGTATATTTGAGTTATAATTAAGTCTCTAAAAAGAATGAAAACAAATAAGTACTTTTCTTTAAAGTAGAAATGAATTGAAAATGATTTAAAGGAACTAAAATTGATTTTTGGATTAATTGTATGAGTATGTGGTTGATATGTTTGTAAATGTTATTTGCTGGAAAAAGTGATTATTTTTCTAAAAGAGATCTATTTTATATTTTATTAATGATTAAATATCTTTTTTTTTGGTATACGTAATGATGTAATTATATTATATAGATGCTTTAGGAATTGAAAATATTTTTCTGACTTTTCTATATGCTAGTCGATTTGTAGAGAAAAAGGAATACAAGTAATTAAATTTTTCTAATTGATTTGATGATTTTTTTAGTATGTTTAGGGAATATATTACATGTTTATATGGAAAAGATTAATTTTGAAAGTTTCATTTTAATTCTGGAAATTTAAATTTTAATCTGAAAATTTTATTTATTTAAGACCCCAAATGATTATTTTTGAGAATGTTAATGATACCTTGTTTATATGTGCAAATGTAATATAAAAACAAATAGAAATAAGTATTTTTGAGTGATTAAAGTAATTTAAATAAAAATATTAAGTTGCTGTCCAGAATTTAGAATTAATGAAAAAGTAATATTTTATTAGAAATAATTGTAGTTATAAGTCTTTGGCATAAGTTAGAATTGTATATAATTGTTTTGGATTGTTTTACTTGAACTTATTGAAGTAATGCAACTTTTCTGTGGCTGTGCAGCAGATGCAACTATTTTATTTCGTTTAATTTTGTCATTTTATTATAGTAGAAGTTGTAATAAGAATTTAGGAAGAAACGGCATGTGTTTTCGATTTTCTGTTTGAGAGAAATTGAATTTTTTAAGTTTAAGTATGCATGCTGTCTAAAAATCTAAAGTGTGTGGCACCAATGATAGAAATTGTTTTGGATTAAATCAATATGTGAATTTTATGCTAAGACTTTTTATATATAGAGTTAAAAAGGAAATATAAAAATGACTTTGTAAATGTATGCCTTAATGTTCTAGTTGTTTACTAAATTACTGTCTTACTGGTGCTTGTATGATAATTGTGGAATGTCTTGTAAAAGTGATTTTGAGTTTGTATTGTATACTGTCCAAATTTAATAAATTGATTTAAGTAATTATAAAAATGATTTTAATGTATGTGTGTATGTTTGGGTATAGTTATCATATTGTTTGAATTTAGTAAATAAGAAGTGGGCTGTATTTTGATGTAAAAATATAATGTTAAGAATTTGTAGGCAAGTTATAGTATTTCATCAGATAAGTAAATGTATGCTATAAATATTGTTGTCTAAGTGATACGATACTTCTCTAAATAATCCATATGTAACTATTTTTATAAGTTATGAGTATTTTTGAGTTATAATTCTTAGTTCTTTGAAAATAGAGGTTAGAACTTTAATTTGATGAAAATTGTGAGTAAGTGCAATTTGTTTGAGTGGCTGTCCAGATTTGTTTTATATTGACCTTAGTAGTATGTCTGTAGGATTTAAGGTGAATTGAAATAATTTAAGTGTTGCCCATAATTGAATAAGTATGGAAAAATATTATTTCTTAAGCTTAATTTTATTTTTAGAATTTGGATGTGAATCTTTTAGTAGGAAATTGAAATGAATGAATTTTTGGGTAACTGTGAAGTAATGCAACTTTATTTCGTGTTGCTGTCCAGAGAAGATATTTTTATATAGTTGCATGATATTTAAAATAAAACTTGTTTTGACTTGATAAGTGAATGAGTTCATAATTTAGAATAATTGTTGATGTGTTAAGTGTTTGTATTGATTTTAAAAATGTGTTTCTTGGCTGTCCAAATGATTAAAAAGGTTGCATCAAGTTTAAGTTATTTGTTTTAAATGGCTTATGTTAATCCTGGAGTGGTAGTAGTTGTTGATTTTGAGTTAATAATCTCTTTTGATTTAATAATTAGTTCTAAAAAATTTTCCATTGACGTTTTAAAGGTTTTGATTTTGTAAAGTATGATTTATTTTAAGTATTGGATGTTTTTGGTTCAAGTCTTTTGGATTTCCTAAAAGTGATAAAGGAAATTGTTGTTAAGGACATAGGTCTTGTGGTTTGCTTACTTGTAATTGAGTAGTTATATATGAAATTATTTTGTAAATATTATTTGGTAAAGGCTTTCGTTTGGATTTGGGTGACGTGACTTCAAAGCAAGAGGACACTAGTTGTGTAGCTTCAACTTCAGGTGAGAGAGAAGCCTTCTTAAGACATAGTGGCATGTAGGGTAATATTAGGACGTTCCGTATCATCTCAAAGGTCGGAACTAGGAATCTATCGGTCGAGTAGTAAAATGGCAATTGAGTGTGTATCCCGCCGTTTATACCAAAAACACGATTCCTCGATATTTATTGTATGTCGGTTGATAATTGCTTATTCTATGTTGTATATCTTTGTATTGTATATTATATTTTAGAAATAATGGTTCATCTTATGGAAAGGAAATTAATGTTCAGTGGTTTCTATGAAAAGAGTTCTTTGTGTTTTTCGATCGGTTGTTCCATGAGAAGGATTTGGCATATCTTGGAAATACTAATATGAAAATATGAGAATGATCAATGAAATTTGTAAGCGATATTAGTGTACAGTGATGGTGCAAACGGCACGATAACTTTGGAAATATCCCCTTTAAGTGACTGGCCACGTGGATGACTGTGCCGTGGTCTAAGTCTTGTGGAATCCACTGTACTGTAGAAGGGCGTTTGATGTTTCCCTTAGAGGTCGAGGCCCGTTAGAAGCGAGGCTTAGAATGGGTCGACCAAAACTTAGGTTTAAGAAAAGACTTAAAAGATTTAAAAGACTTAAAAGACTTAGGAACCCCTCTCCAAAACCTACGCGTTGAGAGTGAAGTAGTGGAGAGGAAAGATACCGAATACTTGGAGGCCGGTGTACTTTCAAGTGGTGATTGCGATAGGGGAGGGCAAGGACGGTGAACGTCAAGAAGCCTCGAGTGCTTCTCTAGGCGGGACAAGACTACAAGGACTTGTCTTTCGGTTGTAGGCAATGTCGTAGCGAGGAACTGCACGATCAACTAGAGATAGCGTTGTCGCCCCCTTGAGCAAATCTTAGATGGTGAGAGGGAACCCGAATGGGGCTAGATGTCGCTGTATTTTTGAAACTGTATTGATGAAATGATTTTACTTCGGTTGTTGGATACTTGTTGGTGCGTACCCTTCGACATCGATGCCAGCATGGTTAGGGTTCCTGTGCGTCCCATCTGCTTTCCGAACTAGGATGTGGTTGGAATGATGGAGGAGATGTAACGTGTGTGCTACCAAACCCTTGAGCTTCGGTGGTGGTACCCCTTCTCGAATTTCCGGTGGTTACGATAATGAAACTTAGAGCCTAAAGATAATTAAATATAATGGATATGGTTTCATGATGATTACCCTTTTTGGTCTTAATATTCCCCTATTGTAAGCCCGCGCCGTCGACGATCATATCGTTCGAAAGTGCTTACTCTCTCTATTTCCCTTTCCTGTGGACATTGGGTAACAATGTTCACAGATGACAGATCATGTACTATCTCGAGTAGCGGTTACTCAAGTCGGAAGAGGATCACGAGACGACGTACATACGAGGAGGAAGCAGAAGCAGCAATCAAGAATATTCCAGACAGTTACTGTGGAGGAAAATGAAGACTAATAGTCTAGGATAGTTTTTGTATTCTATCTTTGGATGGGTAGGACATGATTACTCTATCCCGAATGTAACCCCAGTTGTAATATGGATTATTTTAAATGAAATAAAAGAAGTTTCTTTGTTATATATCATGTTCATAAAGTAATTAAACTATTTTTCCGCAAGTTAACCATCGACTAAATATGACATTGAGAAAATGATTTTTGGAAATGTGTTGGATGTTAATATCTCTTTTTGGGAATAGAATTTTATGACGCAAGTCTAAGTACCAAAACATTTTTGTAAACCAAATGAACTAAATTGTATTTATGAAAATCTTTTTGTAAAAGAATTAAACCGAATTGACTTTGATAAAAAAAATTGGCGCAAATTTTTAGTAAAAATTCTATGTCCAAATTGGGGTGTTACATTTAGTGGTATCAGAGCGATGGTTGTCCTTAGTGGCCTTAAGCATAGCCTTATATGCTTTCCTTGTGTGACTCTGGTTGTGTTTGTTTGAATCTGAGTGGTGATGGTCTTAGTCTTAGAGTAAACTAAGAGTTAGAGTTGGTACCGAATTGGAGTGGCATGGATGTTCTTCAAGTTTGACTAGTCAAGGCAATGGTAGCAACGATGCAAACCCTGAATTCCCAAGAGGTCAATGGCTAGGATTGAAGTTGGCTTTTCCACATTTGGAGTTTCCGAAGTGTGGATCAGGACAAAGTGACTCGTTGGTAGGAGACTTTCCGACGGGAGAAGAAAAGGAAAAACCTGTTATTGGAAAAAGTGCCGTATTATGAAGATTGTCAGAGAAGAATTGAGCTCAAGTCAAGGCAATACCCTACATTATTTTCGATTTTTGTGAAAACCCAATTGCCTTTTTATCTAGTTGTGAGCTTGAACTTCGCAATTCTGCGATAATTCGACCCTTTCAAATTAAAAAGACTTCCTTTTTGTCAGAAAATACCCAATCTAATGATTACATTCCATCCAAATATTCGACCAAATGCCAAATTTCGGTAAATTCAAAGTTCTTTTCTTGGATTCTCGTGACTAAAACAGAACCCTACCTCATAAAGTATGAAGGAAGTAACACTTGTATGCATAACACATGAATTTTAGGAGGCTGAAGGGACAAGGTGATGGTATGGTTGTGTGAAAAGTTAGGAATTATGGGAATAATGGTTTAGAGTCGGTCCCTAAGTGGTACTAAGAAGGCAAGGTAGTAAGTGAAAAGTCGGGTAGTTAGGGAGTAATCATAGTCTTATGGTGGGCTTTGATGTAAGGGTGTGTAATAGATGGTATAAGATTGATCAAAGTTGGGGAGCAAAAGGTTAAGTAGAGTCTATGTTAGAAAAGTGTAGTGACAAGTACCTGTATGTCATAAGTAGTAATTCAACTGGTAATTATGGTTTTGATATGCATACAAGAAAATACTTCTGGATTGACACCAAGTTCTAAAATAACAAACTCTTCTTATCAAGTCTATTATCAAATGCAAATATCCCTTATGAATAATTCATAATGCTTCTAATCTGGTCAAACAAAATTTTTGAGACACAATGATTGTTTGTTGCCTACCCTTGAGCTTGACTCAATTCGACTCCCGCGAGGCGTTACGGCAAAAGTTGACCAGTAAAAGAGTGTTGATCAACGAAGACATCAAAGGAAGGATATATTCTCAAAAGAAATAAATAACAAAGTGACGGGTAGTAAGAATGTTTGAATAACCATGTGTGCTTCCTTGCTTGTCTCTATGCGTATTTCTCGGGGACGAGAAATCTTTAAGTTGGGGAGGATTGTGAGACCCACAATTTTACCCAATTTATTTGTGATTTTATAATTAAAATTAGGAAATTATGCTTGATTTTGATACCTGGGTTTATATAAAAAATATATATATATATGAAAATATATATGTATACACGTAACATATATAGGTATATATATTATATACCAATGTTTTCCCTAGCCTATTTAAATAAAATATTTTTAAGGTAAAGTATTTGATTTAAATGATTTTAAAAGATGAAATGATTTTTGATGATTAGAGTATCCTATCTTTAGAAATTCATATCTTTTCAACCGTACGTCGAAAAATTACAAATGATATGTCAAAACGATCGTATCGAAATCTAGATTATGAAAATGTAAATCTTTGATTTTTATTTTTGAGTTTTCGAAATTTTATCACTGCTGCAATAGTGAACGAATTTTTGAGTTTTAAGAACCAATGTATGGTTTTAATGCATTAAATAGCTTTTTGACTAAAGTATATTTTACTTTGAAAATAAAAATGCATTTCTGAAGTTTTATAATGTAATATCATTTAAATAAAGTGTATTTTCGTATTTGTTTTTATTTTAAATATTTGAAAAGCTTAGGAAGTGTATTTTTGAAGAAATGACCTTAGGACTTCAAAAATTCATAACATTCAAACCGTAAGTCCAAAAATTATAAAATTTATATGAAAATGATCGTATTAAAATGTAGAATCTTAATATATAAAAATAAAATTTTTATTGTAATATTTACGAAAAATTTTGTACAGTAGGTAGAAAATCAAATTTTGATAGTTAATATGATTGGATAATTATGTAGGCACCTCCACAATGAACCAATGAAAAATTTTCTCTCCTATTTTAATATACATATACAGTCCAAAAATAAGGTGGAAAAAGGGGAAGAATAGTTCTGAAGTTTGTGAGAATAAACCATGAATTAAAATGCTTTAGGAATCAACAAAATCCCATTTAATGCTAGTTCATGTTCCAAGTAGTGCTTGAAAATTTTTGAATGAGACTTGATGAAGGGGGGACGAATTTGCCTCTGAAAAATGGAGAGGAAATGCATCCTCAACACCTATAAATAGAGAGCCTTAGTTCCCACATTTTTCATACACAAAACCTTGATAGTTTCATAAGAGAAAAAAAATAAAATTCCAAGAGAAAAATAGAGAGAGAGGGTTGAGTAAGCTAAGGAAGGAGGGAGGAAGTGCTTTGTTGCTTGAAGTTTTCTAAAAAGCTTAAGGAGTAGAGGTAACCCAAAATCACTTATTTATTTAAGTTATTTTTTTAAGTTGTTTTGTTGTTATTATTGAATAAAAACTTCTAACTTCTTCTATAGTCAAGTTCTAAATGTTCCTTTTCATTTTAAAGTTATTTTTTAATATATGAAATTGTTCTTAGGTCATATGAATTAAGAATGAGAAAAGGGACACAAAAAGAGTGTTTAAAGGGATTTATCTCCCATTTTCTTAAATTCTTAAGATGGCTAATAGTTTTGATGAGTTTTAGTAATTTAATTTCTCGGTTTATTTTAATTCTTAGAACATGAGAATTGTAGAGAATTTTGTGTGAACAAATAAGTTTTTATTCATTGTCTTTTCAATTGTTTTGTTCTTTGTTTTAAGGAATGAAAAAGAAATAAGTAAATAACAATGGAAAAAAATAATAATTTCTAATATGTATATATAAACCGTGGCATACATTAAGAAATTTGAGGATTGATTTGTGTATTTTAATATGTGTATTGTGTTGTTGTTTAATATAATAAAAGAGAATAGAGATGAATAAAGGATTAAAATGAATTTTTATTTTGGTTTTTATTTTTCTTTCTTTTTCTGGACCGTGTGTATGTATGTATGTATATTGTGTGATAATTGTTGTTATTTCATGTATATTTGAGTTATAATTAAGTCTCTAAAAAGAATGAAAACAAATAAGTACTTTTCTTTAAAGTAGAAATGAAATGAAAATGATTTAAAGGAACTAAAATTGATTTTTGGAAATATAGTGAATTCTGGAAATTTGGAATGTTCTTGAAGTGTATGGAATGGTAATTTATGGAATTTTTATGTAATTGTCATTGTTTGATTGTATCTGATTTTCTTTTGTTTGGATTTAAGTTACATAAGAACAATAAATTAGGTTAATGAATAAAAAATAAAATTTTCTGGAAATATAAAAAATATGAGTAGGCCATGAGGCCTATGGTCCTTTTAAAAAAATTATTTTTGTAATTTGTTTGTTGTATGGTTTGTAGTTAAATTATATTAAATTGTTTAAAAGAAATAGGAAAAATGGTAGTTGTTATAAACCTATAAGAACATGTATTTTTGATTAATTGTATGAGTATGTGGTTGATATGTTTGTAAATGTTATTTTCTGGAAAAAGTGATTATTTTTCTAAAAGAGATCTATTTTATATTTTATTAATGATTAAATATCTTTTTTTTGGTATACGTAATGATGTAATTATATTATATAGATGCTTTAGGAATTGAAAATATTTTTCTGACTTTTCTATATGCTAGTCGAATTGTAGAGAAAAAGGAATACAAGTAATTAAATTTTTCTAATTGATTTGATGATTTTTTTAGTATGTTTAGGGAATATATTACATGTTTATATGGAAAAGATTAATTTTGAAAGTTTCATTTTAATTCTGGAAATTTAAATTTTAATCTGAAAATTTTATTTATTTAAGACCCCAAATGATTATTTTTGAGAATGTTAATGATACCTTGTTTATATGTGCAAATGTAATATAGAAACAAATAGAAATAAGTATTTTTGAGTGATTAAAGTAATTTAAATAAAAATATTAAGTTGCTCTCCAGAATTTAGAATTAATGAAAAAGTAATATTTTATTAGAAATAATTGTAGTTATAAGTCTTTGGCATAAGTTAGAATTGTATATAATTGTTTTGGATTGTTTTACTTGAACTTATTGAAGTAATGCAACTTTTCTGTGGCTGTACAGCAGATGCAACTATTTTATTTCGTTTAATTTTGTCATTTTATTATAGTAGAAGTTGTAATAAGAATTTAGGAAGAAACGACATGTGTTTTCGATTTTCTGTTTGAGAGAAATTGAATTTTTTAAGTTTAAGTATGCATGCTGTCTAAAAATCTAAAGTGTGTGGCACCAATGATAGAAATTGTTTTGGATTAAATCAATATGTGAATTTTATGCTAAGACTTTTTATATATAGAGTTAAAAAGGAAATATGAAAATGACTTTGTAAATGTATGCCTTAATGTTCTAGTTGTTTATTAAATTGCTGTCTTACTGGTGCTTGTATGATAATTGTGGAATGTCTTGTAAAAGTGATTTTGAGTTTGTATTGTATACTGTCCAAATTTAATAAATTGATTTAAGTAATTATAAAAATGATTTTAATGTATGTGTGTATGTTTGGGTATAGTTATCATATTGTTTGAATTTAGTAAATAAGAAGTGGGCTGTATTTTGATGTAAAAATATAATGTTAAGAATTTGTAGGCAAGTTATAGTATTTCATCAGATAAGTAAATGTATGCTATAAATATTGTTGTCTAAGTGATACGATACTTCTCTAAATAATCCATATGTAACTATTTTTATAAGTTATGAGTATTTTTGAGTTATAATTCTTAGTTCTTTGAAAATAGAGGTTAGAACTTTAATTTGATGAAAATTGTGAGTAAGTGCAATTTGTTTGAGTGGCTGTCCAGATTTGTTTTATATTGACCTTAGTAGTATGTCTGTAGGATTTAAGGTGAATTGAAATAATTTAAGTGTTGCCCATAATTGAATAAGTATGGAAAAATATTATTTCTTAAGCTTAATTTTATTTTTAGAATTTGGATGTGAATCTTTTAGTAGGAAATTGAAATGAATGAATTTTTGGGTAACTGTGAAGTAATGCAACTTTATTTCGTGTTGCTGTCCAGAGAAGATATTTTTATATAGTTGCATGATATTTAAAATAAAACTTGTTTTGACTTGATAAGTGAATGAGTTCATAATTTAGAATGATTGTTGATGTGTTAAGTGTTTGTATTGATTTTAAAAATGTGTTTCTTGGCTGTCCAAATGATTAAAAAGGTTGCATCAAGTTTAAGTTATTTGTTTTAAATGGCTTATGTTAATCCTGGAGTGGTAGTTGTTGTTGATTTTGAGTTAATAATCTCTTTTGATTTAATAATTAGTTCTAAAAAATTTTCCATTGACGTTTTAAAGGTTTTGATTTTGTAAAGTATAATTTATTTTAAGTATTGGAAGTTTTTGGTTCAAGTCTTTTGGATTTCCTAAAAGTGATAAAGGAAATTGTTGTTAAGGACATAGGTCTTGTGGTTTGCTTACTTGTAATTGAGTAGTTATATATGAAATTATTTTGTAAATATTATTTGGTAAAGGCTTTCGTTCGGATTTGGGTGACGTGACTTCAAAGCAAGAGGACACTAGTTGTGTAGCTTCAACTTCAGGTGAGAGAGAAGCCTTCTTAAGACATAGTGGCATGTAGGGTAATATTAGGACGTTCCGTATCATCTCAAAGGTTGGAACTAGGAATCTATCGGTCGAGTAGTAAAACGGCAATTGAGTGTGTATCCCGCCGTTTATACCAAAAACACGATTCCTCGATATTTATTGTATGTCGGTTGATAATTGCTTATTCTATGTTGTATATCTTTGTATTGTATATTATATTTTAGAAATAATGGTTCATCTTATGGAAAGGAAATTAATGTTCAGTGGTTCCTATGAAAAGAGTTCTTTGTGTTTTTCGATCGGTTGTTCCATGAGAAGGATTTGGCATATCTTGGAAATACTAATATGAAAATATGAGAATGATCAATGAAATTTATAAGCGATATTAGTGTACAGTGATGGTGCAAACGGCACGATAACTTTGGAAATATCCCCTTTAAGGCCACGTGGATGACTGTGCCGTGGTCTAAGTCTTGTGGAATCCACTGTACTGTAGAAGGGCGTTTGATGTTTCCTTTAGAGGTCGAGGCCCGTTAGAAGCGAGGCTTAGAATGGGTCGACCAAAACTTAGGTTTAAGAAAAGACTTAAAAGATTTAAAAGACTTAAAAGACTTAGGAACCCCTCTCCAAAACCTACGCGTTGAGAATGAAGTAGTGGAGAGGAAAGATACCGAATACTTGGAGGCCGGTGTACTTTCAAGTGGTGATTGCGATAGGGGAGGGCAAGGACGGTGAACGTCAAGAAGCCTCGAGTGCTTCTCTAGGCGGGACAAGACTACAAGGACTTGTCTTTCGGTTGTAGGCAATGTCGTAGCGAGGAACTGCACGATCAACTAGAGATAGCGTTGTCGCCCCCTTGAGCAAATCTTAGATGGTGAGAGGGAACCCGAATGGGGCTAGATGTCGCTGTATTTTTGAAACTGTATTGATGAAATGATTTTACTTCGGTTGTTGGATACTTGTTGGTGCGTACCCTTCGACATCGATGCCAGCATGGTTAGGGTTCCTGTGCGTCCCATCTGCTTTCCGAACTAGGATGTGGTTGGAATGATGGAGGAGATGTAACGTGTGTGCTACCAAACCCTTGAGCTTCGGTGGTGGTACCCCTTCTCGAATTTCCGGTGGTTACGATAATGAAACTTAGAGCCTAAAGATAATTAAATATAATGGATATGGTTTCATGATGATTACCCTTTTTGGTCTTAATATTCCCCTATTGTAAGCCCGCGCCGTCGACGATCATATCGTTCGGAAGTGCTTACTCTCTCTATTTCCCTTTCCTGTGGACATTGGGTAACAATGTTCACAGATGACAGATCATGTACTATCTCGAGTAGCGGTTACTCAAGTCGGAAGAGGATCACGATACGACGTACATACGAGGAGGAAGCAGAAGCAGCAATCAAGAATATTCCAGACAGTTACGGTGGAGGAAAATGAAGACTAATAGTCTAGGATAGTTTTTGTATTTCATCTTTGGATGGGTAGGACATGATTACTCTATCCCGAATGTAACCCCAGTTGTAATATGGATTATTTTAAATGAAATAAAAGAAGTTTCTTTGTTATATATCATGTTCATAAAGTAATTAAACTATTTTTCCGTAAGTTAACCATCGACTAAATATGACATTGAGAAAATGATTTTTGGAAATGTGTTGGATGTTAACATCTCTTTTTGGGAATAGAATTTTATGACGCAAGTCTAAGTACCAAAACATTTTTGTAAACCAAATGAACTAAATTGTATTTATGAAAATCTTTTTGTAAAAGAATTAAACCGAATTGACTTTGATAAAAAAATGGCGCAAATTTTTAGTAAAAATTGTATTTCCAAATTGGGGTGTTACAGCAGTGGACGAGCTGCCACTAAGAGACAATCTGACCTTCGAGGTCCTTCCAGTCAGGATTGAGGACAGACAAGTCAGACGGCTCAGAGGGAAAGAAATATCTTTGATCAAAGTCATCTGGAATCGAAATAATGTGGAAGAAGCCACTAGGGAACTCGAAGAGAAGATGAAGCAGTCGTATCGGCAACTGTTCAATGTCGACTAAATTTCGAGGGCGAAATTCCTGTAAGTGGGAGAGGAATGTAACATTCGGAAAATTAATATTAATATAATAACTTTTTATATATATATAGGTATATATATATATATTGATTTATTTAGGAATAGGATTAAGTCGTAGAAGTTGTGCAAGGGTCGTAGGGTAACGGGAATCGTAGGCCGACCCGATAGGTAAGTGTTGGACCTCGGCTGGATGTCTGCCGAGCTAAATGAGGAACAAACACGAAAAACCTGTTGTCAAGCTCGGATTAGCCGACCTCAACGCATCTCACAAGTATTATCCGAGAAGGAGGCTCGGACTACCGCTGTTCCTCTAGACCGAGCCGATGTATCCTTTCTCCTCCGCGACAGCTCATGTTGAGTTGTTGATCCCTTGGTTTTCGTACCATCCGTATGTTGTCTTTGTCAATCGCTTTATGTCCCTTTCAAGTCACTGTTGATGGCTTCCTTTGGAAGCCAATGAATCCTGTCCACATATTCTAGCTTCTCAAAGAAGCCTCCAATGAGAACCACACAAATATTTCCCCTAAATGAATAAAAGAAAATCCAATACACAACATAACATACTTTTCATTCTCTTTCTCCTCCGTCTCCCTCATTCTCTCTGAAACTTCACACACACAAACCCAACATATTCTATCTTCTCACTCACGAAAATCCCTCTCTCTTTCACCATCAAATACTCATTAACCGGAATCTACTCCTCTTCATTTACTCTATCTCATCCAGCGTTTCCTAGACCGTCGTGGCATTCGGTGTGCAGCTAGGAGGAAAGGGTTCAAAGGGATTCTAAGCTTTAGAGGTCAAAACATCAAGAAGCCATCCTCAAACTCTCAACTCTTATCTCTCACGGTTTGAGGTAAGGAGTGATTGTTACCTCTACTTGAGTTTGGGTTTCTAGGGTGTTCATAACGGGTGCTAAGAGTGGGTGTTAGATTAGGGAATGAGCATAGGATAATATTAGAGAGGAAAGGTAAAAAGGGTAATGTGAACCAAGGAATGAATTAGAAACATGATTTTTGAGGTAGGAAAGATCATTGTTCTATGCTATATGTTTTTCTTTTAAATGATATGCTGGCTAAGTGTTTATTCATACTGTTGTCATTGTATAAATGTTTACGAGTTTTGGTAATTATTATCTGTATCTGTGGCCGAGCTACGAGAGAGTAAGAATGGGTATTGAGAAAAAGGTAAATAGGGAGAAATGAAGAGATAAATTAATGGGTTAGATAACGAGAAAGATTAGTGGAATAAGGGAATGGTTACAGGGTTGAGCCGAGAGAGGCCGAGCAAAGACATGGTTAAAAGGATAAAAGAGTAATTAAAGAGAAATGGTTGTGTGATCGGATCATGAAAGACGCGTACTGGGTGCGTGCATTGATCGCGTCAGACACATACTGGGTATGTGCAGCTGTAAGACGGGTACTGGGTGCTCGCAGTTATGATTCACACAAGGTTCCGAGCACGGAATCGGTGGGTAGTGCTCCTGGTCATAGAAGACGTGTACTGGGTGCGTGCATTGATCGTGTAAGATGCTCCCTCACTCCATAGAATGATCGGCGGTAGTGCTCCTGGTCATAGAAGACGCGTACTGGGTGCGTGCATTGATCGCGTCAGACGCATACTGGGTATGTGCAGCTGTAAGACGGGTACTGGGTACTCGCAGTTATGGACACTCCGACATCCGACCCTAAATGGTGTAAGACATGCATTGGGTGTATGCATCCGAGAAGAGTAAAAGATTGTAAACTATGTGAAATATGAACAATGAGTAATATAACCGAGAGAGAGAGAGAGATAGAATACCGAGAAAGGAAAGTAATGGCCGAGCAGCTGAGTGTAAGAGTTAAGGAGAGGGTATAAGGAAAATCAATCGGTTGAGCCGAGGTATAATTGGCATGTAAGATATATAATGGATAATGACATGGACCGAGTAAAATGATATTGTATGCATGTGATATTCTGTTTGATTACTTGTTATCATATGTTAATTGACTACTTGTGTTTGGCTTGGTAGTTCGGTATGCCATGTTAGAAACTGCTTACTTAAGTTCTGTGTAATGCTCACCTCCTTACCATTTTTCAGGTACTGAGCCCGAGCAGACGCAGTCCCCGGCCGAGCAGGTTCACTCTCCCTCACAGGGAGAGTAAGTTATTAGAGTCGGAGAATTAGTTGGGTCTCGGCCAGCTGGGCCGAGCGAAAACACTATATTTTGCATTTTGGATATTGAACTCGGTGTAACTATGTGCTTCACTTTTTACTTGTTGATGTATTAAGTCTTCCGCTTTATAACTCTGAATATTTTGTATTAATGAAAGGAAATATTTTTCTGGCCATGCCTACGTTGTCTTAAAGGAAATTTTCAAGTCCTAATTTTTGTTTTGCGGGTGAATTTTAATTAGGTTGTTATAGTGGATATCCCCTCATCAGATGTCAAGACTGAGCTTGGTAAACTGTTTTCTTTCTGCTATTATACTTGTGATTTATTCAGATCTAATGTTACTCCGTTTTCTTTGCAGATAAAATGGCCTCTCGCATGTCTGCCCTGCTTCAAGGTGGCAAGAAAAGAAAAACTCCTGCAACTAGTGTGGCTTCCGGATCTTCAAATCTGAGCACTCCGAGTTTAAGTACCTCTGCTTCTTCTGCTTCTCCGGTCGAGGTATCTCCTCGGCCATCCTCCAATGTGGTTGTTGTTGCTGCTACCGTTTCGCTGACCCCGAGCGGTCAAGTCCAAGTCTCCTCTCCTCCCCAACAACAGACTCGTCGCCGAAGGTTGGACAAAGGCAAAGAAAAAGTGTCCGAGGGGGTTAGTATCAGGGCTGAGGGGACAAGTGCTAAAGCTGCTACTGCTCCAACTTCTACTGCAACTCCACCAGAAACATCAATTTGGGACCGTGAATTAGATGAAAAGTTTCCCAAATTCGTTTGTCCGGAATCTGACTATCCTCGGTTCGGAACTGTTAGTGCCGATGAATGGTCACGCTGCAACATGACTTTGACGAAGTACTTGCTTCGAGGTGCCAATTTAACTTATTTTTTGGCCAAACAATCAGAAGATCTGTTTAAAGGTATGAACCTCGAGCAGAAAGAGGCTTGAGAGATGCATGCAGCTCAAGAAGCTAGTCTTTCGGACGAACTGGTTCGAGTGAAAAATGAATTGGAGAATTTGAAAGCTGATAAAACCGAGCTGATCAAGGAGAGAGACTCTTTGAAAGTTTCTCAAAAAGCTGCAGAAGATAAGAAGAAGGAAGTGGAAGAGGCACTGAAGAAGGAGCTTCAGGAGAGCCGACAGAGGGTCGATGAACTGAAATCTGAAGTGGAAAAATCTGCTGCTACTGCTCGGAAATTCAAGGAAAAAGCTCTTCTTCACAAGAAAACGGTGGCGACCAACTTTTATAATTGGGGCAAGGGTGTTGATGATTCCTTCGTTTCAGCAATCAAACAAATTCAAATTCTGAACCCTGAAACTGAGTTTAGGGTGGTCGGAGCTCATCCCTTTCACAGCGTTGAAAATGGGAAATTGATTGACCTTGAAACTAAGGCCGAAGTTGATCTACAAGCGGAAAATCTTCCCAATCCTCTTGTTGAGCTAACTGAGGCTCCAGAATTTGATGACAAAGATATTGTTTTGTCTGATGTTGAGGAGTGATCATGATAGGCTTGGTGGTCGGTTTTTATCTGTTTTTCTGTTTTGTAAGATCCCTTTTTTACTGCTCGTTGTGTTCGATCATTTTATTCATGGTTGTTTTGAACAAGTTTCTTTAATCCTTTTAGAACTGAATTTATATTAATTTTCTATGTATGCAAATCATGTTACGTGGTGTATTTTCGTTGTTTTTGGTTTCGCTCGTCACGTGTCCAATAATATTTGCCGAACGAAAAGACTTGTCGTAATCCTTGGGCGAAGAATCGCTTTATTCGTATGTATAATTGTGAGTAGAACTCGGATCGCCGACTTTAGCCGAAGCGGGATCCTCGGACCGCGAAACAAGGAAAGTGATTTCCTGAATTCGGGCGTTCTATGAATACGTTGTTGAACTCTCGTAAAGAGCTGTATCTCGATTTCGCTCGGTGGCTAGCCGAACCAAATGAGTCGTACGTTGTTTCACAATGTTCATAAAAAAGAGAATTTCAAAGAAATTGATGTATTTTATTGATAAGAGAATACAAGGATGAAATTGCTCATTTGCTAAATAATTCCTAACAATTTATCCATAATCTAAGAAGAATGTTACCCTTCGTTTATTCAACCTAAACAATTCTGAGCAATAGACTAAACTAACTGTAAACAGAGGTAAAAATAAAATAAGAGCTTAGCTGTAATAAGCTCTGAGCTTGGCAACGTTCTAGCTATTATTGATTTCCGTGCCCGAGAGAGTTTCTAACTTGTAAGTGCCTGTTCCAGATTTAGCCTTCACTCGGTATGGACCTTCCCATTTTGGCTTCAGCTTTCCAACTCCAGCATTTCCTTTGTCGATATCCGCTCGGCGAAGGACCAAGTCTCCAATTTCAAAACTTCGTGGTTGAACCTTCTTGTTGTATTCTCGAGCCTGTCGTTCCTTTATTTTCCTTTCATGAGCTGCAGCATTATTTCGAATTTCCTCAAGTAAAATAAGTTCTTCGCTGAGCATGTGGTCGTTGGTCTCTGAAGGACGTTCAAGCATCCGAAAGGTGGGGATTCGCTTTTCGATCGGAATGACTGTGTCGCAGCCGTATGTCAATCGAAAAGGGGTCTCACCTGTTGAAGAGTGTACAGTTGTCCTGTGTGACCATAGAACGCTCGGAAGTTTATCCGCCCAAGTGCCAGCTGCGTTGCCAAGTTTCTTTTTAATACCGTCCAAAATGGTTCTGTTGGCGGCCTCGGCTAATCCATTAGTTTGCGGGTGCTCAACGGAACTGAAATAGTGAATGATTCCTAGGTCGGCTGCTAATTGTTGAAAGTGGGAGGCTGCAAATTGCGATCCATTATCAGTAACTATGGCATGAGGAACTCCAAACCGAGAGATTATTTCCTTTACAAAGAAATATTGAACGCGGGCCGTAGTGATTGTTGCTAACGGTGCCGCTTCAATCCATTTATTAAAGTAATCAATGGCTACTACCGCAAACTTAAGTTGTCCAGGTGCAGTAGGAAATTTGCCGATGATATCCATTCCCCATTGATAAAAAGGCCAAGGGGCTCCGAGAGAGTGTATTTCTTCTGCAGGTCTTTGGTAAATATCACTGTGAAACTGACATTGAACACATTTCTTAACGTGCTCCAAGGCGTCTTTTTGCAGTGTAGGCCAGAAGTAACCTGCCCAGATTATTTTCCGAGCTAGGGATTTTTCGCCCATATGATGGCTGCAGACTCCACCGTGGATCTCCTATAGGATTTCTTCAGCTTGAGATGGATTGACGCATCTGAGCATGGGTGAACCGAAACCTCTCTTATAAAGAACACCATTAAGAACCGTGTATTGAGCTGCCTTTTTAACCAATTTCCGAGCCTCTGTCTGATCTTGGGGAACGAAACCGTGCTGCAAGTAGGTAAGAATCGGATCCAACCATGATTGAGATAATGAAACTGCTAGAATGACACTTGGTTGGGGAATGGTTTCCTGTATCAACGTCTTGTTGTTTTCCGACCCCTTCGTACTTGCTAATTTAGATAAAATATCGGCCCGGGAATTTGAATCTCTCGGGACATGGGAAATGTCAAACTCTAAAAAATTGGAGATAATTCGCTTTACCTCCTCAAGATATTTCTGTAAGATGGGCTCCTTTGCCGAGTATTGTCCCTTGATCTGAGAAACCACCAATTGAGAGTCGCTGAATACTGACACTCGTTCCGCTCCAAACTCATGAACCATCTTGAGGCCCACAAGGACTGCTTCGTACTCTGCCTGATTGTTTGAGGTTTGAACTCAAACTTCAATGAATACTCCATGCAAAGTCCTTCGGGATTTTCGATGATGACACCAGCTCCGGCCCCTTTCCTGTTGCTTGAACCATCTACATAAACTGACCACAAATTTTGAGGAGTATCCGAGAGAATATCGGTGAATTCAGTTACGAAGTCAGCAAGAACTTGAGATTTCATCGCCTTCCTCGGTTCATAGGTGATGTCAAATTCAGACAATTCTACTGACCATGAAACCATTCTGCCAGCTAGGTCGGGCTTGTGAAGGACCTGTCTAAGAGGTTGAGCTGTTCTCACCACGATTCGATGTGCTTGGAAGTATTGTCTCAGTCTCCGAACAGTATGCAAGTTTCTCAAGCTTTTGATATCGTAACTCAGATCCCTGGAGAGCTTGGCTAACGAAATAAATTGGGGCCTCTAGTCCCGAATCATCTCGTACCAAAACTGAACTGACCGCTGCTTCCGCTACCGAGATGTATAGAATGAGATTTTCACCAGACAGAGGGCTATGAAGGACTGGTGGACTGGAAAGATACTCCTTCAATTGAACAAAAGCTTGCTCGCAGTGGTCATCCCAAAGAAAATCTTTATTTTTCCTAAGGAGTTGGTACCATGGCAAAGCTTTCCGAGCGGCTTGGGACTGGAATCTGGAGAGGGCCGCCACTCGGCCTGTGAGCTGTTGGATTTCTTTGAGACTAGCTGGACTTCTCATTCCGAGGATTGCTTTGCATTTTTCTGGATTAGCTTCAATACCCCTCTCGGTTAGCATGAAACAGAGAAAAGATCCGGCAGGGACTCAGAACACGCACTTTTCAGGATTTAATCTCATGGAGTACTTTCTTACTCGGTCCAGTATTGTCTTGAGGTCCTGGGCATGGTTTTCTTGCTGTCTGCTTTTTGCAATAATGTCATCAATATACACCTCCATGTTTGAGTCGATCATGCCTTGAAAAACCTTGTTCATCATCCTTTGATAAGTAGCTCCCGCATTCTTCAATCCGAAAGGCATGACGTTGTAACAGTAAGTTGCTTTGTCGGTGATGAATGCGGTTTTATCTCGGTCGGCAGGGAACATTGGTATCTGGTTGTAACCAGAGTAAGCATCCATGAACTAAAGGAGTTTGTATCCAGCCGAATTGTCGACGAGCTTGTCAATGACGGGAAATGGGTATTGGTCTTTTGGGCAGACCTTGTTCAAGTCGGTGTAATCGACACACATCCTCCACTTCCCGTTGGGATTTTTGACCAAGACGGTGTTTGCTAACCAGTCTGTGTAGTCGATTTCCCGAATGAAACCAGCTCGGAGTAATTCAGCGACCTTTTCCTCAATGGCTGCGGCCTTTTCGGCACTAACTTTTTTCTTGCATTGTGCAACTGGCTTTGCCCCCGGAAGAATACTCAACTTATGACAGATAAAATTGGGGTCAATTCCCGGCATATCGGCCGAGGTCCATGCGAACAGATCCTTATTTGCTATTAGCAGAGCGGACAATTCATCTTTAACATTCATGGGGAGGTCAGAACCGATTTTTACTTGTCTGATGGGATCATCAGTCAATGTTAGGAATTCCCACTGCCCCTTTGGAGTCGGTCTGTTTCTGTCGGATTCATCTCGCATATCAAGATCCGCCAAATTAATATTACCTTTTCCGAGGGAGATTCTTTCCAAGTTGTTCTGGTCCTTGTTCTTAACTTTCCCCAAGCTAGCGTTGTAACATTTTCGTGCTACCTCCTGCTCGGCCTTGACCATTACCACCTTGTCATCTGTTAAAACGAACTTCATAGCTAAATGAAGTGCTGACACTACCGCTTCGAACTCTTGCAAGGAAGTTCTTCCGAGGATGGCGTTGTAGGCCGCTAAACAGTCAACTACCAAGAATTTGATTATCTCAGTTCTGGCCGAAGGCTGTTGTCCGAGGGTAACAGGAAGTTGTATGTATCCTTTGGGCTCGATGGTGTCTCCCGTAAAGCCGATCAATTCTCCCTCGAACGGGGTGAGATTGCATTCCCTAAGTTTGAGAGCTTTGAACAGAGGGAGAAACATGATGTCCGCCGAGCTCCCTTGATCGATAAAGACACGTTTTACCTCATAATTATCAATAAGGGAAGTGACTACCATGGGATCATTATGACCTGGGAGGATTCCGTCCAAGTCGTCATCGTTGAAAACGATGGGAACGTTTTTTGTTGACCTTTTGCTAATGGGCTTCTGACTTACGGCCAGAATTTGGTTAATGTACTTCTTCCTGTCGGCCTTTTTCTCCCCTCCCCCAGCAAACCCTCCAGCAATAGTGTTGACTAAAAATTCGTTGTTCGTTGGGTTTGTATCGGTGACCGGGGCAGGGTCGGTTCTTTGTCTCCCTGCATTTCTATCATCTGGCGACCTACTTCTTTGACGCTTGGACTTTGCTGGTGAATGGGATCTATTCCTACCTCTCCGCCCCACTGCATCTCTGATGTACTGTTGTAGCTTACCATCTCTGATCATTTCTTCAATTAAATCTCTTAACCAAATGCATTCGTCGGTCGTATGCCCATAACCTTTGTGAAAGTCACTATATTTCGACCTATCATGCTGTGCGCCCTTTCTCAAAGATGGAGGTCTTTGGGCAGAGCGTAAGTCAGTCTGCATTGTTTCCCGAAGGATTTGACTCCTTGGTACAGTTAAAGGAGTGTATTCCTGATATTTATTCCTCGGAGGTATTCTTCGGTCGCGATCATTCTTGTCCTGTCTTCCACTAAAACGCTCGTCACGTTTTTGTTTGTTCTGACCTTGAGGGTCAGCTCGTTGTCTGTCGTCTCTAAATTTCTGGCCTTTGTCCTGTTTTCCTCTATTGAAAATTATTTTAAAGGAAGTATTTTGGAAAAATAAATTAAGGGGGAAACATATTTTATAACTAAAATAGTTTTGGTAAGAAAGATATAAGAATAACATTTAGGAAAATGATATTTTGGTGAAATATCATGTGAAGAATGGGCTGTATCTTTTTAATTAACCATTGGATCATCCTCAAATTTTTAGACAAGGTTTCTAACTATTATATCTTAACATCCAACGTTGGAAATTTCGTTTTGAGTAGTAAATCTTTTTAAATTAATTTTTCCGTAAAACTGTGCATTACGTTAAAATTGCTGATTTTCATTAGTATCTAACCGGTTAGTGGCCTCGTGTAACCGGTTAGAACGTCTGCATCTGCAGAAATTAAAGTGGATTTGAGCTGGAAATCATGAAGCTTCTTCGTTTTAATATTCCCCAAGAAGCATGGAACCCTAATAGGAGTTCTAGGACAGCTGTTGATCGCTGAAATTGGATGAGTGGCCTTGGTGACGAATCACCCTTCCTTCCACCACCATGTTCTTGATCTATAAATAGGGGTTTAGGGTTTGAGTTCTTGATTCATTCTTTCTCTGCGTTTTTGTGCCCAAACTCTGTCAAAATCACTTCTCAAATTCGTGCAAATAGCTTTCCTTGAGTTATTGCACATTAAGCTTTGAATTAGTGAGGGTTTGCTTGGGGAATCCTTTGGTTTCGTTGGTGTTCTTCTCTGTTTCTGGTGTGGATGCTCTGTGGCTGCTGCTGTGAACTCTTTGGCTGCTGTTATAGGAATCTTAGAGCTTATCTAAGTGCTATTCAAATTGTCCAGGTATGGGAGAAGTCGTTCATATTGCTAGGATTATAGATTATGAATTTGATATGTGTATGCTATGTGATTTGGACCAAGACATGATTGCTGGACTTGAAGGTCCAGACAATCACTTGGTCACTTGATCAATAATCAAAATTAAGGGCTGAAATGAATTGATGAAATTAAGTGAAAAGAACTCATGAATCTTGGCTGAATTGTAATTGGTAAAATGAAGGAATTGCCTTTGGTTTGGAACTAAAATCGTTCTTGGCTATATTTATGCTTGAATTGAACTTGTTAGATTGATTCTTGTTATGCTGGATTTGTGTTTTAAATTAGATTGATTGGAAGTTTGTAATTCATGCTGAAATTCTAAAGTGATGCTTAAGTTTATGAACTTTTGATTATGAGTTTGAGGTTATGCATCAAGTGAAATGGAATTGGTAAATGATGAGAAAACATGTACTTGATGTTGTATGTTCTTGATTATAAGCTAATAGTGAACACGAAACAAGTTTGGACATTGAAATATTAAGGTTTTGCTCTCAGGTCTGCATAATCTAACCAGTTACAGGTTGTTCTAACCGGTTGAAACCTGAGAAGGAAGAGTAATTGATCAAATTTAGATTGATAATCATTTATGGTTTGGAATTACTCTATATTGGCTTATGTTGATAATTGGGTTTTGAAAAGATTGAGTATAAGTTTGAAATTGCAAGAGTATGTTAGAGAACTATGTTACAAGAAGGAATCAAGGGATTAAGAATTAAAGGGCAATGATTTGGGACTAGAACTTAATATGATTTTAATTAGGCATAGACCTTAAGCTGTCATAAGGGAAAGAAATGCATTTGGAATTGATTTGAGTTGTGAAGGAAGCATGTTCTGCTCTCAGACTGCATAATCTAACCGGTTAGAAGTTCCTGTAACCGGTTAGTGCCTGACAGCATTCATTAATTATTCAGTTTTGTAATAGAAATCAGCAAGGGTTGGTATGACATAGGCTTGGGCCAATAACCCAATCAATAAAAAGAATTTTATAAGCTAAGGAATGGATGTTTGTTTAAGAATAGAGTATGTCTAAATATGCTTAAGCTTTATTATAACACTAGAAGCATGTCTTAATTGCTGTATTTGATGTCCTGGAATTAGATATTGACACAATAGGAAATGCCTAGATGTTTAATTAGACTTCGTCCTGAATTTGGTTCCAAGATTTTGAAGTTGTCTTGAACTTAAGATATTGGAATTATGGTTCATTGTTAATTTAATTAAATCACACTTTAGTAATGTCCTAAATGCTTCATGAGGATTAGAAAGACAATAGCTTGAGATTGAAAGTGATTAAGTTTAAGAATTAAGGGTTTGCTCTCAGGTACTGTTGTCTCTAACCGGTTAGTGGGTTTTGTAACCGGTTAGGACCTGAGACAAGAGAATAATTAATTTTGTTTTCTTTCAATCTTTAAAGGTTTTACTTAACTATTGTTTTAGTTTCTAAATAAGTTAAGCCTGAGGTTAATAAGCCAAAAAGGATAAATCATTATTTATCTAATTTTCTAAGAATTATCTTTTAATTGGAATTTTGGTTCTGTTCTAATTAAATTGATAGTGTCTTCGTTGGCTTAACGTTGATGATGAGAAATGATTTATGATTGGTTATAAGGAGCTGACAAGGCAATTGATTAATTGGATAATTATGTCAGCTAAAAAGGGGTAAGTTCTGGATAAAGGACATCAGGTAGGAATTAATACTCCATGATAATAAGTGGAGCAAGCCTAATGTCTCGATCTAAGGATCGTGTAATTGATAATAACTGATTGAGTTACTTGGTAATTAATGTATTGGAGAATAAGAGGATAATGACTTAAGGAGTGTTAAGGATAATGCGAGCATGATGATGCCTGTTGATTATGAGGATCCAATCCAAATGCGATAGGGTTGTTGCTTCGATTTGGATAAGTTAAAGATAGATAAGTTGAATTGCTCTGATTCTCATATGTTGAGGTTAACTCCTTCGTGAAGTCATTATAATTAATGGGATCCGTATAGAACGGTGTGGCCGTTATACGAAGACATGTGGAACGGTGTGGCCGCCATATGTATGGTGAGTGTAATGGAATTCCGTATAGTACGGTGTGGCCGCTATACGAAGACATGTGGAACGGTGTGGCCGCCATATGTAGGATACACTTAAAGGATTCCATATAGTACGGTGTGGCTGCTATATGAAGGCATGGAACGGTGTGGCCGCCATGTGTATAACGTGATGATTAATATATGTGTTGTGCATCTCATGCATGGTGTACAGGGAATTGTAAAACGAGTGAGGTGCATGCGGGATTGGAAACCATGTAGTACGGTGTGGCCGCTACATGAGACGGTTGGAACGATGTGGCCACCACCGTAGAAATGACAAGGACCTAGAACTATTGGTGGACAATGGTTCAGGGATCATCCCCTTGTATCATTTTAGGATCGTGGTCGATGGGGTTCCAGTATAGAACGGTGTGGCCGCTATACAGGTTGTGGAAACATCGAGCGCACGATTGCCTATCCTAGAGTGTTGCTTTCTAGAAGAGTTGATTATGGAGAAATGATTTGAGAGACGTGCATGCATGGCATGAAAGATTAATGGTTATATCTATCATTGTTTAATAAAACACTTGAGCATGCATTTATTATATTGAAATGATATCTATGATGATTGTGTTTGACCAATCATATAATCTGCTTAGGCGATATGACAAGTGACTTACTCCCATCTACCATGTCTGTGGTGGTAGGTTCTTTCAAAGGACAGGACTGAAGTCACTCCTGTAGGAGTGGAAGTGTCTAGAAGAAATAGCCAGGATGAT
This sequence comes from Crotalaria pallida, assembly GCA_037953625.1. NCBI lineage: Eukaryota > Viridiplantae > Streptophyta > Magnoliopsida > Fabales > Fabaceae > Crotalaria > Crotalaria pallida. Next base: position 58,570,318 of record CM075651.1, read on the forward strand.
GTCTCGTCATCCGAATCCTTTCGCTAAAGGATTGAGTTGTGAAGACCAATGCTCTGGGTGTAAAAGGGGTTTTTGGGATTTTGTATTATATATGTTTTACACTCAGACTATTTTGTAAAGGAAATATTACTCTTATGAAAAGTACTTTTGGTTTTCACACTCTTTATGGAAAAAGTTTTTGTTAACTCATATTTTTATTGGACTAGGTTTTGGGGCGTTACATTTGTGGTATCAGAGCAATGGTTCCAACTCTCGGCTGTGGAGTATGGTCCTTCCCATACTCAATAAGTTGTGTAACTCTGACCCGAGTTTCTATGAGTGTAGACGTTCAATGCTGAATGGATATTACACTTATAGTCTGAGTTGAATAGAGTTGTATGTTCTTCTCTAGACCTTACCTTAACCTTAAGTCCATAGCGCAGGTCTACTATGGCAAGGAGAAATCGAAACCATACGAATGAAATGTTAGAAAGGATCACTACTGTGTTAGAGAATATGCATCAACATCAACAACAAGCAAATCAACCTCACCGATGGAATGCTAGACCTGCTGAATTTAGAGGACTGAAAGAGTTCTGAAGTTGCAACCCCCCTCAGTTTGAAGGAGGACATAACCCGAAAGGAGCTGAGAAGTAGTTGCAAGAGATTCAGAAAATCTTTCGATCTATGGAATGTACAAATGCACAGATGGTGGTGTATGCGACTTATATGCTGAGTGACAAAGCGGAGAATTGGTGGAATCACGCAAAACAGTTGTTGGAAGCTGAGGATAGGCACATCACCTGGGAACTATTTAAAGAAAAGTTTTTGGAAAAATATTTCCCGGAGGATGAAAGGAGGAAGAAAGAAGTTGAATTTCTAGAACTGAAGCAAGGGGAGATGAGTGTTGGAGAATATGCTGCGAAGTTTGAAGATTTGATGAAGTATTCTCCATACTTCCAGAATCATCCAGATGAAAGATCAAAGTGCGTTAAGTTCGAGAATGGACTACGCCCAGATTTGAAGTTAGGAATCAGTTATCACGGAATAAGGAATTTCCCAATGTTAGTGAACATGTGTAGAATCTACGAAGATGATATGAAGGCAAAGGAAGTTTATGAAAAGAATGTTCGAATTCAGAAGAAGCGAAAGATTGAGGAAATGAGAGCTCAACTTGATAAGGAAGAAAGGGAATTAAGAGAATCAATCATGGGAAAGGAACAATATGAGGAACTGGAGCTGTATGAATCGGGGTTAGGAAAACCACAACAGAAGAATAATAATCAGAAAGGAAATGAGAAAGGAATCACCTATCCACCTCAATGTGGAAAGTGTGGGGCACATCATTTTGTATCAAGCTGTGGTGTACCCAAGGGAGTAATCTGTTTCAACTGCAGGAAGCCGGGACACTATTCGCCAGATTGTCCGGAAAATAAAAGCAAGAAGGGAAAGGGCAACAAGCGAAACAAGAATTGAAAGGTGTTTACTCTACAAGGACACTAGTCTGTTGCTGGTCAAGGTAAACTCTAGGATTTGTCTGTTCTCCTAGTCTAAATTAACATAGTCAACTATTTCTTTCGATTACGTTATTCGAATAGTTGAGAATTTGAGAATCTAGATGATGTCTTAACCCAAATTTTTGTTATCCAAACCTTTATCACAGTTGGATGTGATAAATATCTATGGACACTACAGAGATAGAAAGATTAGTTATGACTAGAGATATTAATAACCATCGGGAAAGGACAAGTAATTGTCTCCCCAACCGAAATGTCTCTAGACTATCTAGCTAAATCTGATAGTGACAAATACCTTATCCTTAAGTTCATCTAACTTAAAGATACGTCGTATAGCCTTTTCTTGCGAGAGGTTATATCTGAAAGGAATGATTTTATTATTAATGGTTTAAATATTAGGACTGATCACCCTAATGTTTATAACTGTTAAGGAATAAGATCATATAAATGATTCTTCAATCGTGCTTGAGTGATCAGAGTGCGCAGCGGAAAAAGGATTTTTCTAAGGTTTTATACAAAATGTTTTGATGTGGAAAAATTGTTGTTTGAAACTTTCAATTGGAAAGGATTTATTCATATGGATTTATGTGAAATATTGTTTGTAAATGTTTTTGAGACTAAAAATTCTTGAGAAAAATATAACCAAACTCATTCAGTGGGGGAGAATTTTCCAAAACATTATAAGAAAAGTAAGATGAAAATTTTATTTTATAGAAATATTTTGGAAAGTAAAAATTTTAGAAAAACGAATTTCGGGGACGAAATTCAATTTAGTGGGGGAGAGTGTAACATCCCTCATTTTTATGAAAAGAATAAATGATTATTTTTATTATTGAAAATTATTTTAAAGGAAGTATTTTGGAAAAATAAATTAAGGCGGAAACATATTTTATAACTAAAATAGTTTTGGTCAGAAAGATATAAGAATAACATTTAGGAAAATGATATTTTGGTGAAATATCATGTGAAGAATGGGCTGTATCTTTTTAATTAACCGTTGGATCGTCCTCAAATTTTTAGACAAGGTTTCTAACTATTATATCTTAACATCCAACGGTGGAAATTTCGTTTTAAGTAGTAAATCGTTTTAAATTAATTTTTCCGTAAAACTGTGCATTATGTTAAAATTGCTGATTTTCATCAGTATCTAACCGGTTAGTGGCCTCGTGTAACCAGTTAGAACGTCTGCATCTGCAGAAATTAAAGTGGATTTGAGTTGGAAATCATGAAGCTTCTTCGTTTTAATCTTCCCCAAGAAGCATGGAACCCTAATAGGAGTTCTAGGACAGCTGTTGATCGCTGAAATTGGATGAGTGGCCTTGGTGATGAATCACCCTTCCTTCCACCACCATGTTCTTTCTCTATAAATAGGGGTTTAGGGTTTGAGTTCCTGATTCATTCTTTCTCTGCGTTTTTGTGCCCAAACTCTGTCAAAATCACTTCTCAAATTCGTGCAAATAGCTTTCCTTGAGTTATTGCACATTAAGCTTTGAATTAGTGAGGGTTTGCTTGGGGAATCCTTTGGTTTCGTTGGTGTTCTTCTCTGTTTCTGGTGTGGATGCTCTGTGGCTGCTGCTGTGAGCTCTTTGGCTGCTGTTATAGGAATCTTAGAGCTTATCTAAGTGCTATTCAAATTGTCCAGATATGGGAGAAGTCGTTCATATTTCTAGGATTATAGATTATGAATTTGATATGTGTATGCTATGTGATTTGGACCAAGACATGATTGTTGGACTTGGAGGTCCAGACAATCACTTGGTCACTTGATCAATAATCAAAATTAAGGGCTGAAATGAATTGATGAAATTAAGTGAAAAGAACTCATGAATCTTGGCTGAATTGTAATTGGTAAAATGAAGGAATTGCCTTTGGTTTGGAACTAAAATCATTCTTGGCTATATGTATGCTTGAATTGAACCTGTTAGATTCATTCTTGTTATGCTGGATTTGTGTTTCAAATTAGATTGATTGGAAGTTTGTAATTCATGCTGAAATTCTAAAGTGATGCTTAAGTTTATGAACTTTTGATTATGAGTTTGAGGTTATGAATCAAGTGAAATGGAATTGGTAAATGATGAGAAAACATGTACTTGATGTTGTATGTTCTTGATTATAAGCTAATAGTGAACACGGAACAAGTTTGGACGTTGAAATATTAAGGTTTTGCTCTCAGGTCTGCATAATCTAACCAGTTACAGGTTGTTCTAACCGGTTGAAACCTGAGAAGGAAGAGTAATTGATCAAGTTTAGATTGATAATCATTTATGGTTTGGAATTACTCTATATTGGCTTATGTTGATAATTGGGTTTTTAAAAGATTGAGTATAAGTTTGAAATTGCAAGAGTATGTTAGAGAACTATGTTACAAGAAGGAATCAAGGGATTAAGAATTAAAGGGCAATGATTTGGGACTAGAACTTAATATGATTTTAATTAGGCATAGACCTTAAGCTGTCATAAGGGAAAGAAATGCATTTGGAATTGATTTGAGTTGTGAAGGAAGCATGTTCTGCTCTCAGACTGCATAATCTAACCGGTTAGAAGTTCCTGTAACCGGTTAGTGCCTGACAGCCTTCATTAATTATTCAGTTTTGTTATAGAAATCAGCAAGGGTTGGTATGACATAGGCTTGGGCCAATAACCCAATCAACATAAAGAATTTTATAAGCTAAGGAATGGATGTTTGTTTAAGAATAGAGTATGTCTAAATATGCTTAAGCTTTATTATAACACTAGAAGCATGTCTTAATTGTTGTATTTGATGTCCTGGAATTAGATATTGACACAATAGGAAATGCCTAGATGTTTAATTAGACTTCGTCCTGAATTTGGTTCCAAGATTTTGAAGTTGTCTTGAACTTAAGATATTGGAATTATGGTTCATTATTAATTTAATTAAATCATACTTTAGTAATGTCCTAAATGCTGCATGAGGATTAAAAAGACAATAGCTTGAGATTGAAAGTGATTAAGTTTAAGAATTAAGGGTTTGCTCTCAGGTACTGTTGTCTCTAACCGGTTAGGACCTGAGACAAGAGAATAATTAATTTCGTTTTCTTTAAATCTTTAAAGGTTTTACTTAACTATTGTTTTAGTTTCTAAATAAGTTAAGCATGAGGTTAATAAGCCAAAAAGGATAAATCATTATTTATCTAATTTTCTAAGAATTATCTTTTAATTGGAATTTTGGTTCTGTTCTAATTATCTTTGAAGGGGTTGGGGATTGCTCCCAGCTCTAGGGTGAGGAGATTGTGTTGTTTGGGAATGGGTGGCGTGATGTCCACTATGATTTTGGCTACGATTTGGGGGTGGGTGACTTTGTGAATTACTCAGTGGTTGCGGATTATTTCGTGTTCCAGAGTGAGACGCGCGTGGTAGTTGTAAGTTATTCTCACGATTCTGGTTGAGAATATCACGCAAATCACTCGTAGATTGCGGCTGCGGATCATTGTTGGTAGCGTTTCTAGGTCTGCCGCGGGTGCGGCCAATGCGATCACGAAGATCACCATTGTGGTGGTGGAAATGATATGTTATTCAGTTCCCACAGACGGCGCCAATGTCGTGTCCTTAACCAAAATCAACCTTGAAGCTATGGAAGAGCCTCGAAGAGTGATCCCAGTCAAGAGGTTAATGTAGGACTTTTAGGATTTCTGCGTACCCAGTTGGGATAAACAGGTTCTCCCCAGTCAACAATGTGTGTGCTAGTGTCAACTTAGGGATGAGAAGACGTACCTTAGCCCTTATAGCATGGTGGTTCTTATAGGGGATTACCTGTGAGTAATGGGCCGTTCTGATGAGCTTCTTGGAGAGGAAGAATTCAAGTAGGATTCGTAAAGGTTATGATAAGATCATATCCATAAATCCCGGAGATGATAGACTTAATCCAATACTCTTTTTATCTAACCAAGAGTCGTGGGAATCTAGGAGAAGTATTTGGGCTTTGATGAGACTGTGAACGATAAAGATAAGGATGAAAATCCTGTTCTCGAGATTAATCTCATTAGCGTGCAACCTCTTTGTAGAAACCCAGTTTGCTCAGTGCAACTTTCCGACCGTATGCCCTGTTCCAGCTTCTAACCGGTCGAACCAAGGTAACTCCGGTCGGGTAGCGCTCGGTCTACTATAGGTCCACTACAAGTAGGGCCGAGAGACGTTTATGTGATCGGGTTTGGGAATATCTCCAAGAAAAAGGCCAGATTGATACGAAACAAATACTTTTGAAGAAATCAAAGGCTGAAGTGAAGGCCGAGCTGGGTTTTTTTTTTTTTTTGATCGGTATAACACTGACATACTCTTTCTGTTGCAGAGAAAATGGGGAAAAAAGCATCAAAGGCCAAGAAGAGTGTTGCTGCCTCATCTAGGATGGCTCAACTAGCTACGATGAAGGCAGGTTCTGGTTCATCGGGTAGGAGCCAGTCCTCCGAGCCAACACCAACTGACAGTCCAACTGTTACTCCCAGTGCTGCTCCTGCTGAGGCAGCCGAGGGCATTGAGCAAATAGTTAACTTGGAAGCTCAGCCGAATGCCAAAGGTACTCCCGAGCGTCCCCCCAAGAGGCCTCGGATGGACACGGGAAAAGGGGTAGCTGGGGAGTGGCTTAACCTGAGTAAATCCCACAAAGGGATCCAAGGCTCTGAAGGCATGGAGGACATTGTTGCAAAAACCGTGTGGGCAAAGAAGACTCCTGATGGCTTCAATGCAACAGTCTTCCCACCTGAGGATGCATAAGTGATGGATGTCTGGCCTGCCGCGGTTTGGGAAAACAACTGCTCTGCCTTGGTGAAGAGTCTTCTACGGGGTGCGAGCATTCTTCGCTACCTCAGTCAGCGTGGCGAGGATGTTTATGCTGGCGTGGCCCCCGAAGGGAAGAAAAGATGACAGGAAGCTGACTCTCGGGAGGATTATTTAAACCTCCAGTTAGAAGCCTTTGAAAGAAGACTTCAAACCTTGGCTGCAGAGAAGGAAGGGCTGCAAAAGGATAAGCAAGAGGCTGAAGATGCAAAGGCTAAAGTCGAGGCTGACAAAGAGAAGGCTGAGAAAACTCTTCAGGAGGCCCATGAGAGGATGAGGAGGGCCGAGGAAATCCTGAAGAAGGCCGAAGAGGATGCCACCGCTTTGCGAGAGGCCACAGATAAAGCTCGGAAAGCCGAGGAGGATGCTGCAGTGGCTCGAGAACAACTCGAGTATGCCAAGGATGAGGCCGCTGGATTCCGAGCCTCTCTGGACAAGATGAGAGCGAAAGCTCTTAAGCACAAAAGGGCAGCCAGAGAGAATCTGTATAACTGGGATCATGCAGTTGAAGATTCTTTCCTTCGTATTCTGAATCATGGCCTCATAACCAAAGGTGTTGACCTAACTTCAGTGTCAAAGATGGTCGGATCGTGGGTGAGAACGGAGCCGAAATAGACATGGGTGGAAACGATCTGCCTGACCACTTTGCTAAAGAGTCCGAAGAAGATGGGGCTGAGGGTGAAGAAGAAGAAGAGGATAAATTTGATCCTGAAAGTATTGTGTTGTCTGATATAGAGTAGATTTACCCTTTTGCTTTTCAACTTATGTATTTGCCCCATTAGATGGGCCTTGGACCTTACGTTGTAACCACTTTTGAATATTTATAATATCCATTATGACTTTTTGCTTTATATTATTCTTTTAGTTATGAATTCAAGTGTTAAGACCTCGGAACTCCGACACTCTAGCGAAGGTGGGTTCCTCTATCCGCGATGTATAAAATGATTTTATGACAATCACGTTTGAATCGGGAATCTTTTAAAGTACTTGACGAGTTATAAGCTCTTGTTCGAGCTGTTTATAATCGTTCGCGTCATAAACGGTGGCTAATCGGTTATGAGGAAAAGTACGTAAATACAATGAATTCAGAAACATAATTTTTATTTAATTTGAAGCAGTAAATACAATGGGCTCGAAGTTCCACTGAGTGTACACCATTATCAAAAACAAACAGACCTATCAATTAGCAAAAATAACAATTGAAACTAAAAACAGAATTGAAATAGGGATGAAAAAACTTTAGCTGAAATACGCTTTAAGCATTGCCACATTCTAAGTGTTATTGATGGGAGCCCCAGAGAGAGTTTCGAGTTTGTAGGCCCCTGTTGGCCCTTCCCAGTTTTGAGCCAGTTTCCCGTCTTTAGCGTTTTTTAGGCCAATGTCGGCTCTTCTTAGGACGAGGTCACCTACTTCGAATTCTCTGGGTACTACCAAGCGATTATACCCCTTTGCTTGCATTAGCTTGGCATGTCGTTCTCGCTCGGCGGCTAGATCTCTGACTTCATCAGATAAAATGAGATATTGACATAGTAAAGTGTTGTTGAGGGGATTTGGTTGCTGTATAGTTCGAAATGAGGGGATGATCCTTTCCATCAGGATGACCGCGTCGCAGCCGTAGGTAAGCCGATAAGGAGTTTCCCCCGTCGAGGTTTGTATTGTGGTGCGGTATGACCAAAGTACTTCATGCAGATTATCCAACCAATTTCCCTTTGCACCAATAAGCCTCTTCTTAATTCAATGGATGATGGTTCGATTCACTGATTCCACTTGTCCATTGGTCTGAGGATGCTCAATCGAGGAAATATAGTGCTCGATGTTTAAAGCGTTGACCAAGTCTTGGAATGCCTTTGCTGCGAACTGAGTTCCGTTGTCAGTCACCAGAACTTGTGGAACTCCAAACCGAGCTATGACCTGTCTCTCAAAAAACTTCTGAACCTTGGCAGACGAGATAGTTGCTAGAGGCTCGGCTTCTACCCATTTGGTAAAGTAATCTATGGCAACTACTACCCATTTCAGCTGTCCTGGTGCGGTGGGGAACTGACCAATCAAATCCATTCCCCATTGATAGAAAGGATAGGGAGATGAAAGTGAGTGGAGTTCCTCGGCCGGCTTCTGGTACACATCGCTATGGAACTGACACTTTTCGCATCTTTTCACATGATTAATTGCATCTTGCTGAAGGGTCGGCCAGTAATATCCTGCCCTTAGAATCTTTCAGGCCAATGATTTACCCCCAACATGATGGCTCCCGATTCCTCCGTGAACCTCTTCAAGTGTTTGTTTTGCTTCAGTGGGATCCAAACACCTGAGCATAGGGCCACTGACCCCTCGGCGAAACAAAATTCCTTCGACCAAAGCAAATTGTGACGCTTTTCTGACGAGCTTCTTAGCCTTGGTTGGGTCAGTAGGCAAAGTTCCTTGTTCTAAGTAACTCGTGATCGGAACAGTCCAATTTAGATCCATCGAAACAAAGAGGACAACGCTAGGTCCGTGCACCGTTTCCGGGGCCTTTTGTTGAAGCAAGTTTTGAAAGAATGTCTGCTCAGCCATTGCTCTCCCTCGGAACATGACAGAATTCAACTTTTGCAAACTCTGAAGACAAAAACTTCACCTTGTCAAGGTAATTTTGGAGGATGGGTTATGTGGCTTGATAATCCCCTTTGACTTGAGAGACCACCAGCTGAGAATCACTGAAAATCTTGACTTCTCGGGCCCCTACCTCCTTTGCCATCCTGAGACCAGCCATTACAGCTTCGTATTCTGCCTGATTGTTTGAAGTAGGAAATTCAAACTTCAAAGAATACTCAAGGGTAATGTAACACCTAGGATTATTACCCTTAAAACCCCATCATTTAAAAATATGAACATAAAAATTCCTTTTTATTTTAATAAAATCAACCGCCAAACGGACGGAGTTTCGTTTGAAATTCGAACTTATCCAAAATTTCACCTGTGAAAACATTTATCAAATAAACATTCAGTAGCCAACAGGGCATACATCAAGAATATATTTGCATCATAACGAGGCCCAAAGGCTCAAAATTATAAATTCCATATCAGAGTTAAAAGTAGCAGCGAAACACCAAGTTAGAAATATACGTTCAAAGACCCTAAGCTTTTTAACAAAAGAGATATATCCTAAGCCTCGCTCAAAAAGTATATACAACACATTTACATCAAAATAATATAGGAGGCTTAGGTCCAGTGTCATATCCTATCCCCTAACACCCCTACTATCCCTGTAAGGGATAGTAATCCTGCTCGGCCGAATCTGGTGTATGCTCCAGCTCAGTACCTGAAAAATGGTAAGGAGGTGAGCACTACACAGTAAAGTAGGAATAGCAGTTTCTCATATGACATAATAACCGACCAAGCCAAACATATATAGTTCAGGTATTTCACATAGTCATTCACACATGGAAGCAATAGTACAAACAAATGCCAACGATTCTTTTATCTATATACCTTTATCTTTTCTTTCTAATCAGCTCATTCTTATTCTCTAATTTATCATGCTATAGGTCTACTTTATTTCCCCCTGTTTTAACCTTTTATCGCGTCGGGTCGGTGTCGACCTCGCATTATTAAATATAAATGATCGCGCTGGGTCGATGTGACCATCGCATTATTAAATATAAATGATCGCGCTGGGTCGATGTGACCATCGCATTATTGAGTATAAATGATCGCGCCGGGTCGATATGACCTTCGTATTATTAAATATAAATGATCGCGCTGGGTCGATAAGACCTTTGCATAATTATGTTTTATTATCGCGCTGGGTGATATGACCTTCGCATATCGCGCTGGGTACATATACCTTCGCATTATTATGTATTATTATCGCGCTGGGTGATATGACCTTCGCATATCGCGCTGGGTACATATACCTTCGCATTATTATGTTTTGTTATCGCGCTGGGTGATATGACCTTCGCATATCGCGCTGGGTACATATACCTTCGCATTATTAAGTTTAATTCATCGCGCTGGGTCACCATGACCTTCGCAACATGAATTCTAAATGGTCGCGCTGGGTCTGTTTGACCTTCGCAACAATAAGTCTAAATGGTCGCGCTGGGTCTTTATGACCTTCGCTTTTATTAAATTTTCATTCCTTTCTTCATTCATAATTCCCTCTCCACTCCTTCACATCACTTTTTCTAACCATCACTCCCCTTTTCTCTAGTCTCTTAATCAATTCACTTTCCAAGTATTGTCAACACTAATCCCATTCATTTATTTCCATAATCCAGTATTCATTTAGTCACATGGCCAGCAACACATCATTAAACTACTTAGCATCATCACCAACAATTCCACAATATACACTTAAATTCAAACATACACATATTCAGAAATAATCACTTATACACAGCATCATGATTAATTAAATTCCTTTACTTCAATTCTATAATCATTACTAATATTCATTACCCTATGGTTTATACCCTAACTAACACTTAACTCTTAGCTAGTATTATATACATACTAGAAACTCATCCCTAAATTAAGGTAATACTCACTCCTTACCTCAAAATACCAAGAGATAGAGTGATTCCCCACTTGAACTAGCTTACAATTCTTGAAACCTGTATCTCCCTCCACTTAGCTTCCCTCCACAAGAGGAGTGCTATTCCAAAGTTGATGAATATCCTATTGTGAGGGTTGTAAAAATAAAGATTACTATTATCATCTTGCTACTTGTTTAAAATCCATAAAATAGTGAGATTTCCATGGATTGAAATTGGGGATCCCAAAACATGAGAGAGAGAGAGATATCGATCTAGATAAAGAGGAAAAGGAATGATTTTCTTTGAACTTAATCACTTACTTGAAGCTTGTTAGGACTATGATTGTTGAGGAGGATGATAGATACTCTTACTCCTTGAGTATTTGTTGAAGAGAATCACAAACCCCAGAGGAGAGAGAAAAGGTCGTGGAGCTTGAGGGAAGAGAGAGAGTTTCTAACTCATGATTCTTGATTGATGATGATGGAGATGATGGGTGATGCACTTGATTGATGAAGGAGATGATGGAACCCCTTGATCTTGGATGAAGGTTGATGAAGCAACAAAGCCCTAGAGGAGAAAGAGAGGGATGGATCGATGATGAGAAGAGGGAGAGAGAAAGAGAGCTACGTGCTTCTCTTTTTTTTTCTTTTTCTTTTTATGCCCAAACTTAATCCTTAAGTTAAATTTGTGTGGCTAGGGTGATTTGCTTGGAGACAAAGCTAAAAACGTGTGGAGGGGAGTGCATCACGTGCACTCCACCTTTCCCTTTTTTTTTTTGTACAGACCATAAAGTAATCGATTACCCTAGCCTGGTAATCAATTATTTCTTCAATGCAACATTTCTCAGTACATCCACCAGAGCCTTAGTAATTGATTAACCCCCTGAATTTAATCGATTACTACTCAAAGTAATCGATTACTTTACCCTTGTAATCGATTAATTTGCTGCAACATCTTAAGTGTTTCCACCAGAGGCCTTGTAATCGATTACTGTCATGCAGAGTAATCGATTACTTCAGTGAAAAGTCAGATTCTGACGATTTTCTAACTCCAATTCATCTCCTTAGGCCCCCATTCTCACCCAGGCTTGGATTACTACTTAAAATCCTCTCTTAAAACTTGATAACTCTCCTAAAGGCTTGGCATAAATCATATTATACCGAATATTAAACTTAGGGATGTTACAGGTAACACCATCGGAGTTTTCCAGGATTATACCTGCACTTGCCCCAAGCTTATTGCTCGATCCATCAACGTAAATGCTCCAGTCCAAGTTTGAGCTCGTCAGTGGCTCAGTAAACTCGGTGAGGATATCAGCTAGAACCTGACACTTCCTTGCCTTCCTCGGTTCGAAAGTGATGTCGAACTCGGAAATTTCAATGGCCCAAGTTACCGTCCTTCCTACTAAGTCGGGTTTCTGGAGAATCTGGCGGATAGGTTGAGCTGTTCTGACCTTATGCGATGACTCTGGAAGTACTGACTCAATCTTCTGGCCGTGATGACCAAACAGAAAGCCAATTTTTCCACCTTTTGGTATCTCTGTTCTGGTCGTTGAAGCGCTCGGATATCAAAATAAACGGGGGATTCCTTGCCTGATTCTTCTCGAACTAAAACTGAACTGACAACTGAATCACCCATCGACAAGTACAAGAACAGAGTCTCTCCAATTACAGGGCTAGATAGGACCGGGGGGGGGGGGATGCCAACTATTGCTTAAGGTCAGTGAAGGCCTTTTCGCATGCATCGTTCCACTCAAACGCCTTCTCTTTTTCCTTTCTCAACAATTGGTACCATGGTAGGGCCTTCCGAGCTGATTGAGATAAGAATCTGGAAAGAGCTGCTACCCGACCTGCCAACTGCTATACACCGTTAATATTAGATGGACTCTTCATCTCGAGGATAGCTCGGCATTTCTCAGGGTTTGCTTTGATTCCTCGTTCAGTGAGCATAAATCCGAGGAATGATCCAGCGAGAACCCCAAAGGTGCATTTTTCCGGATTCAGCCTCATATCGTACTGCCGAATTCTGTCAAGAATGATCTTCAAGTCCTTGGCATGGTCTTCTTCCTTCAAACTCTTGGCAATCATGTCATCGATGTACACTTCCATTTTGGGCCCAATAAGTGAGCCGAACACTTTATTCATCATTCGCTGGTAAGTTGCCCCAGCATTCTTGAGTCCGAAGGGCATGACATTATAACAGTACGTAGCGTTTTCAGTCACAAAGGAAGTTTTCACCTGATTCGGAGGATACATCGGAATCTGATTGTAGCCAGAATAAGCATCCATGAAGGATAATCTCTGGTATCCTGCCGAGTTGTCTACTAATTTGTCTATGCATGGAAGTGGATATTGGTCTTTGGGGAAAACCTTGTTCAGGTCTGTATAATCCACGCACATTCTCCACTTTCCATTAGATTTTTTGACCAGTACGGGATTAGCCAGCCAATCGGTGTATACCACTTCCCTGATGAACCCAGCTTCAAGTAGCTCGGCAACCTTTTCCTCTATGGCTTGAGATTTTTCGGTCCCGACCCGCCTCTTCTTCTGACAAACTGGTTTAGCGCCAGGATAGACACTTAATTTGTGGCAGATGAAATTCGGGTCAATGCCTGGCATGTCTGCCGAGGTCCAGGCGAATAGATCTTTGTTCTCAATGAGCAGTTCTGTCAACTCTTTCTCAACTTCCTCAGCAAGACCAACACCAATCTTGACACAGCGGGATGGATCGGAGCCCAAGATTATCTTCTTAAAATACCCCTGAGGGGTTGGCCTGGTTTCGTCATCCTTCCTTACATCAAGATCTGCCAGGTTAACACTTCCCTTATTTAGTGGTTCTTGCATAATTTTTTCATATTCAATCTTCAGTTTACCCAGGCTGATATTGTATCACTTTCGAGCCAGCTCTTGTTCAGAATGCACCGTGACCACCTTGTCGTTAGATTCTGGAAATTTCATAGCTAGGTGGACAGTTGAAACAACGGCGCCAAAAGACTGGAGTGCAGTACAACCGAGGATGGCATTGTATGCCGACAGAGCCTGGACAACCAGAAACTTTACTATCTCTGTTCGAGCGGATGGTTGTTCCCCCAGGGTGACTGGGAGGTGGATATGGCCTAGGAGAACAATCAAATGGCCCGTAAAGCCAATCAAACTTCCTTCGAACGAAGTTAGATTAGACCTTTTCAGCTTCAGGGCTTCAAACAAATCCAAGAACATAATATCTGCTGAGCTTCCCTGATCAACAAGAATCCTCTTTACTTCATAATTACCGAGCCGAGCTGTAACTACCATGGGATCGTTGTGGTCTTGGATTATGTCAGCAAAGTCCTCGTCACTGAAGCTGATGACGATATTCTTCTTTTTAGGCTTTTGAATTGGTCAGCTGGCAACAGAAAGAACTTGACCCACATTCTTCTTTCGGTCATCTCTTTTCTGATGATGGATTGGGGACCGATCGTACGGCTCGGTTCCATCAAGTCCGATCCTGGCCCTCTCGTATGCTCGGAGCCCACGAGTCCGAGCGAAGGACTTTCATGACAGGTAAACCGAGTAAAATGCCCTTAGAGGAATCCTTTTGTAAGACTCGAGTCCGTATATGGTCGGCAGACCCTACATATGCGTTTGTGTACGGACTATCGCCAATTGAACAAGGTGACGATCAAGAATAAGTATCCTTTGCTCAGAATTGATGACTTGTTAGATCAATTGAAGGGAGCGTCCGTATTCTCCAAGATAGATCTTCGATCGGGATATCATCAGATTAGAGTAAAGGAGGAAGATATTCCCAAGACTGCTTTCAGAACTCGTTATGGGCATTACGAGTATCTGGTTATGCCTTTTGGTGTAACAAATTCTCCTGCGATATTCATGGACTACATGAATAGGATTTTTCATCCTTACTTGGACTCATTTGTTGTCGTGTTTATCGACGATATTTTGATTTATTCCAAGACTAAGGAGGAACACGCTGAGCATTTAAGGACAGTTTTGACAATGTTGAAGGACAAGCAGCTTTATGCTAAGCTATCGAAGTGTGATTTTTGGCTGGATTCAGTGCATTTCTTAGGGCACGTGATCACAAAGGATGGAATCACGGTGGATCCTGCAAAGGTAGAAGCTGTGCTGGAACGGAAAACACCGACATCTGTGACAGAAATACGTAGTTTCTTGGGATTAGCAGGGTATTACCGTTGGTTTATCGAAGGATTTTCTCGCTTATCCCTATCTTTGACAAAGCTGACGAGGAAAGATCAACTATTTGAATGGTCGGCAAAGTGTGAGGAGAATTTTCAAGAATTGAAGAAGAGGTTAACAACCGCACCAGTGTTGGTTTTACCGGATACAACAAAGCCCTTCTGTGTGTACTGTGACGCTTCGAAGCAAGGGTTAGGATGCTGATGCAAGAGAGGAAGGTAATAGCCTATGCTTCGCGACAACTGAAGATTCATAAGCTTAATTATCCAACTCATGACTTCGAACTGGCGGCAGTGGTGTTTGCTTTGAAGATTTGGAGACACTACTTGTATGGTGTAAGGGTTGAAGTTTTCAGTGATCACAAGAGTTTGAAGTACTTGTTTGAACAGAAGGAGTTGAATATGCGTCAGAGAAGGTGGATGAAATTTTTGAAGGATTATGATCTCGAGCTACAATATCACCTTGGAAAGGCAAATGTAGTTGTTGATGCCTTAAGTAGGAAATCATTGCATGTTTCTGCATTGATGATAAAGGAAATGAAGTTGATTGAAGAGTTTCGAGATTTGAATTTAGGAGTGGAGTTCAAACCTAAGAGCATGATATTGGGACAGTTGACGGTCTCAAGTGGATTTATAGAGAAGATAAAGGAACTTCAACTGAAAGATGAGGAGCTTCAAGCTAAGAAAGAACTTTCGGAAAAAGGGAAAGAAGTGGAATTCAGAATTGGTAGTGATTGATTGTTAAGATACAAAGATCGTGTCTGTGTACCAGATAATGCTGAGATAAAAGGAATGATATTGGAAGAAGCTCATAAAAGTAAGTTGAGTTTTCACCCTGGTTCTCAAAAGATGTACCAAGACCTCAAGAGGATATTCTGGTGGTCTGGAATGAAGAGGGAAGTTGCGGAGTATGTATCTCGATGTCTGACATGTCAAAAAGCGAAAATAGAGCATAAGAAGCTTGGTGGTGAGCTACAACCGTTGGCAGTGCCAGTGTGGAAGTGGGATTGTGTAACCATGGATTTTGTCTCTGGTTTTCCTAAGACTCAAAAAGGGTATGATGCTATATGGGTAATTGTGGATCGATTGACGAAGACTACACGGTTTATTCCTATCAATATGAAGTATCCATTAGATAGGCTGGCTGAGCTATATTTGAAGGAAGTGGTGAGATTGCATGGAGTACCCTCAAGCATAGTATCAGACAGAGATCCGCGTTTTACTTCTAAATTTTGGGTTAGTTTGCAAGCAGCAATTGGAACAAGGATGGATTTAAGTTCGGCTTATCATCCGCAGACTAATGGACAATCAGAGCGAACTATTCAAACGCTGGAAGATCTGCTAAGAGCTTGTGTGATAGAGAATGTTGGGAATTGGGATTCTTTTCTGCATCTGATTGAGTTCACCTACAACAACAGTTTCCATTCAAGCATTGGAATGGCGCCGTATGAAGCCTTGTATGGTAGAAAGTGCAGAACACCCTTGTGTTGGTTTGAGACTGGAGAGCATCTGATAATAGGGCCTGATATAGTGCAGCAGACGAATGAGAAGGTGAAGTTAATTCAGGAAAGAATGAGAGCTGCTCAGAGCCGACAAAAGAGCTATCAGGATAAGAGGAGAAGTCCTCTAAAATTCAATGAAGGAGATTTTGTGTTTATGAAGGTAGTGCCAACTACCGGAATTGGCAGAATCCTCAAAACCAGAAAACTTACACCTCGTTTCATTGGACCTTACCCAATTCTTAAAAGAATACGACCCTTAGCCTACCAAATTGCTTTAGCCCCTTTGCTTTCTAACTTGCATAATGTCTTTCATGTGTCTCAACTGAGAAAGTATATTCATGACCCTTCACACATCATTGAGCCTGACTCAATACAACTAAAGGAAAATTTTACATATGAAGCTTTACCTCTAAGGATAGATGGTAGTAGAGTCAAGAGGTTAAGAGGAAAAGAGATACCCTTAGTTAAAGTAATATGGAGTCGAAACAATGGAGAAGATGCAACATGGGAGCTTGAGAGCAAGATGAGAAGTTCTTATCCGCACCTTTTTGCTTCAGGTACGACATTTCTCGGGGACGAGAAATCTTCAAGTTGGGGAGAATGTGACATCCGTCAAAATCCTCGTATTATTTTAAACAATAAAGAGATTTATTTTTGAGAAGTGTTTTAGAAAGAGTATTTCTTTGAATGAATTTCTTATTTCATGATTTTAAAGTGACGAATGATTTTTAAAGGAATGGTTTTCATGGAATGATACCATGAGTTTTAAAGTTGAGCTTTTGAGAAACGATTATGTATTTAATATTTTTATGCTTGAAAGAAATTGTGATTTTTATACATGAGTAATTTTATGAGAAAAATTTATTTCCTATGTGTGTATGTGTATGTGTGTACGGTTTGGCCATGTATGTGCATGCTTAGGATTTTATTTTTTTTAGGACAAGGAGCTTATGGGATAAATTAGAACCATATAGAAAATAGATTAGTAAAAGAGTGTGAATTAAGGAGAAAAGCCAACCAATAGGAATTAGGATGAGTGCCTTAATTACTCCTCTTTGTCTAGGTTGATAAGACCTAAACCATGCAACAAATTGAAGTACCAAAGTTGTCCCTCCTAAACCTATGAGAACCGAATTTTCCAAGGGCAAAAGAGTAAACTCATGAGTTGCCTATATAAGGCTTGGCCATGACTCATTTCCCTTCAATTTCTTTTCATTTCTTCCTCATTTCTTCATTTCCAAACTTAAGAGCTTAGAGAGAGAGAGAGAAAGAGAGAGAGAGGCCGTGAGTGAGAGTGAGAAGAAGAAGAGGAACCAAGCTTGATGATGGAGTTTCCTTGAAGATCTAAGGTGTAGGAGCTTGAGGATCATTTCTTTCTTGGTATAACTCGAAGATCTTAGAAGTATTAGAGTTAGTTTTTGATTTGTAATTTTGTAATCTTCATTTCTTCTTGCATGTTTGATTTTGTAGTTTAATGATGGTTGCATGTGTTGATTATAGCTTGATCTTGAATTTTTAAGAGCTAAATGAACTTGTAAAATGCTAAACCATGAGCTAGATGATTCGGCCATGGCTAGCAAACTTGGTCTTGATGCTTTTTAATTAGATCCAAGTAGTTGCATGTTGATTTTATACTTGGAAAAGTTGATTTATATACTAGTTTGTCTTGATCTTAACTTGTTCATGAAAAAGTTTTGGTCTTGAGCTTTACATGTGATTTTTGAACAAAAAGATCTAACCTTTCTTAATGCATATCACGGTTTTGCAAAGAACCAAGGAAAGGAAGCTCTAGGAAATGATTTTGGTCCAAAGAAAGCTTGATCTATGTCTTGTGTTCTTGCATGTTAAAGATTTGAAGTTAAATCTTGATTTCTAGTGATGTTGATTCGGTCTAAACTTAGAAACCAAGAGATCATGTTTTGATTCCCATAAAAAAGGCACATGCATGTTGATTTTACTTGATTTGAGGATTTTGAAAGTGCATGCACAAGATTTGAAGTTAAAACTTTGTTGAGTGGTGATGATAATTCGGTTTAGTTCTTTATGTAACACCCCTAATTTTCGTCTCCCAAATAACCAAGAAATTAATTATAACAATTATTTTATAATTGATTTATATTAGTTTTGAAGGTTTTAGTTTTTGTACATTATGTGTTTTTATATAAAAATGAGATATATTTTTATATGGTTATTTTGTACAAAAATGTGAATATTGTAAATTAGCCCTTGGGTTGGGACCTAATTGCAATATTAAAAAGGTTTTTGAAGAAAGAGTAATTAAATTATTAATTTTTGAATTTTATCAGTATGTAACCGGTTAGAAGGGCTGTGTAACCGGTTACACGATGAACTCAGAAAACTGGGTTAGTGCGTTTGACTCAACATGCATGTTAGCCTGATTTCTCTATAAATAGCCCAATTGATCGAGATTTTGGCTCATTTGTTGATCTGAAGTGTTGATGCTCTGTTTAGGGTTTTGAGATTCGTCTCTGAAATTCTCCTTCGTTTCTGAGAGTTAGAACATGAGTGATACACTATTACAAAGCTTAGATCAAGGGCTTTGTATTGATATAAGGTTTGTGAGTTGAGAGTCCCTGAATCAAGAGAACGAAGCTTGCCAAGTTGAGATGTTGATGCTGTCAAACCTCAGCTTCTGATTTCTGGAGCTGACTTTGATGCTCGATTTTGGTAAGCACACAAACCCTTTTGGTTTCAAATCTATTCCTACCTCTAGTGCATGTTGCAGAGAACTCAATTTGACTATTTTCCCCAATTCTTAATTGGGTTTTGCATGTCAATTTCCCTGGTTTTGGTACCTTGTCCAACTCTATCTGCATGTAGTGGATTTAATGGAGATCTATGTTGGAGCCTTTCTCTCTGCAATGTTTTGGAGCAAGCACGAACCTAAGGTGTCACGCGCTCGTTTGTTTCGAAATCGATTTGGACTTGTAAGGTTTTCCAAAAATTAGGGTGGAAAAATTTTTCTTTTTTTTAAAACACTTGATTGGAAAGTAAAATCAGAGAGTTGAAATCCGGAAAGTTAAAAGAAGTTGAAAAGCAGTCGAGGGGTTTTCGCAATAAATAGTATTTTCATAAATGAAACCCTTAGTCCCTCGATTGCGAGTGCTTTAAAAATAAAACTGATCGGTACCGGATCTCAAAACTTATTAAAAGCAAGCGGAATATTCAGATGCGTGAAGTGAACCTTAGTTGTAGACAATAAGTCATAAAGGTCTGATACAAAATAGTTACAAGTCCATTAGAAAAACACTCTGATAATACCAAAAACGACTTTTACAAAAAGTAAGGCTCAAAAAGAAAGGGTATCATCAGAGCTGGTCGTCGGTCCACTGCAGCTATTCCATAGTCCGGGATCACCGGTTTCGTCCAACCCCAAGCACCATTAAGGAGCGGACGAATCTCGATGCAAGGCAGGCATTCGGTCATCACCTACAAGGGCAGGGAGAGTAAGCCTAACACAGTCGCATAATCGAATAGGCCTAAGCCCTAGCACTCACAACCAGATACACCGCAGCAATAGCCAAACAATAATGCATATACATATGAGCACACCGGTTTAGTTATTATCTTCCATTTAAGTGGCATGATGGATGTACATGTTATCCAACTCTGAGGCCTCTGTCCACCGGGTCCAGATCTGAGGAACGGTGTGTCCCAGACACGGCATGACTTACGGTGCGTCCACCAGCACAGTGCGTCCCAGACGCGGCACGACTTATGGCACGTCTGCCAGCGCAAACGGTGTGTTTCCAGAACACGGCATGACTTACGGTGTTTCCACCAGCATAGTACGTCCCAGACGCGGCACGACTTACAGTGTTTCCACGAGCGTAAACGGTGTGTTCCCAGAACACGGCATGACTTACGGTGTTTCCACCAGCATAGTGCGTCCCAGACGCGGCACGACTTACAGTGTTTCCACCAGCGTAAACGGTGTGTTCCCAGAACACGGCATGAGTTACGGTGTTTCCACCAGCACAGGGCGTCCCAGACGTGGCACGACTTACGGCACGTCTGCCAGCGCAAAGGCATGACTTACGGTGTTTCCACTAGCATAGTGCGTCCCAGATGCGGCACGACTTACAGTGAACCCTGTGCAAGCTTTCGTAAAATGTCCAGTTCAGTTACAAAACAGTTCACAGGTTCATCCGACGTAGTAAACGGCACGCCTTACGGTGTTTCCACCTGCGTAGGTGTTCCTCAGATTGGGACTGGTCTGATAACCTAGCTCATGTCATGTATATCATCAATGCAACTCTTGCAGTCCTAGGTTATCATGCACATGTTCAAGTTCTAGTTTCGTTATTAGTCCAACTATGTCATTACTAATTGACATCAGTCCAACATGGATACATACATAGCCATAGGCATTCAACAGGTATCCATGTATCTAAGCACACAGATGACATAGTTGAGCCATACTAGTTCTAGGTCACATCTACGTCTGAGTGTTCGGTCAAAGTCCCATCACTTACTTGACCTAAGTCACCTTAAGTGACTAAAACTTGGGATAAGCAAGTCTTAACTACTTAAGACTTCAGTTAAGTGAGTCCTAATCACTTAAGACTAGGTTTAACTGACTTGAGTTTGACTAATCTTGGATTAAGTCCACTAATCTTGGACTAAATCTCACTAATCAGGAGTTTAGTCTCAATAATCATGGTTTAGATCTCACTAATCATGGATTAAGTCTAGCTTAATCGACCAATCTCGGATTAAATCCGACTAATCATGTATTAGGTCCAACTAATCGTGGATAAGTTGACTAGTCAAGGTTTAAGGTTACTAACCGAGGATTAAGTCCAACTAATCTTGGATTAGTTGACTAATCAAGGTCTAATCAAGGATTAAGTCTAACTAATCTTGGATTAGTTGACTAATCAGGGTTTAAGGTTACTAATCAAGGATTAAGTCCAACTAATCTTGGATTAGTTGACTAATCATGGTTGAGGGAAACTTAGATTGGTCTAAGTGCTACTTAGTTGTCTAAAACTAGGTTTGACTAACACTTAGATAGCTAAACCACTCTTAGTTATTGGGTCATCTCCCTAATCAAGGCTTAGAGCCTAAAACCGAATTGATCAATACTCTAATTACCTCATCTAATTGTTGATTAAGGCCTAATTAGTTCTAATCCTTGGGGTCAACACTTAACCTACTTCATTTAAGGAGTTATGCATTCAATTAATGCCATAACCCATACGGTTTTCAATCAACACAAGTATGTACATAAGAATTTCAGCATCAAACATTTCAATACAACATAATACAAGAAACATGCTCATCAACACAAACATAAGCTTAAAATTCAGCATAGACAATTCAACAATAACACATTATCATTCATCACAAATTCGGCCTCCAAGCCTAAAAACAAAGTCTAACTAGTGCCCTTGAGTCTCATGGTGACTCACCTAAAGTTTCTAAGCTTAAAACTTATTCTAGCAAGTGTGTAAACTTCTCTCCATACCTCTTGAAGACACAAAACAAAAACTAAGAACTTTGGCCCTCTTTCTCACCCAAAACCGTGAGCAACACCTCCTCTTGGACACTTGAAACTTTGCTCCTAAGCTTCCAAGATTCTAAGACTCCTCTTGATCAACCAAGCCAAAATCCTAGTGCTTTGATGATGGTGTGGCCGTGAGCTTGGTTTGGGTTGTGGTTGAAATTTCTTCAACACAACTTCAAGTAAGTGGCATATCCATGATCTAGGGTATGAATATGCCAAGATTCTTTGTGTTTGGTGAGTGTTTAAGTTGATTTAGGATGTTGGTGGGTGTTTGGCCGTGAGGTTCTAAAGAGAAAGGAAGAGTTGAGTTTTGAACTTCTAAGTCTTGATGGCTCATGCATGTTGGACATTCATGATTTAGGTTTTGATCATGTGAAGATTTCTTGGTTTAATGGAAGAAAATGGTTAGATGGCGGTGTTTTAGGTGGTGGCCGTGAGCCTTCAAGGGAAATGAAGAAGAAGAAGTGGTGGAAATGGCATGGAGGTGGCATGAGGAAGAGAGAGCAAAAGTGGTGGTCATCAACATATGACCACTTTTATAAAACTTATGGTCAAAGGTTAAGGAGTAAGGTGGCATAAGGGTAGGTTTTGGTGTTGACACATCACACCTTCATGCAAAGGGAGAAAAGGTGGTGTGGACATCTAGCACTTTGACCATTATGCATGAATGTGGGCTTGACACCTCACTAGCTTCATGCATTATACAATTTCACTCCAAGGCTTCACACACCAACATACCATACGGCCAACACTTGCACACACCTATACCATACGGTTTTGCACACACACACAAGGCCCAAACACATTTTCATGGCCCAATAACACTCTTTAGGCCCATTAGGTTAATCTAATCCACTAAACTCCTAAGCCATTCACTAACCAAGCTATTCTCACTCAAGACTACTATTAGCTAACTAAATCAAATTAATTTAAAACCACACAAGTCTAAACTAAATTAATTAGGGTTAAGCTAACCCTAATCACGACTTGCTATCTAAGCACGATCAAACCCTAACACGTCAAGCTAAGACAAAACATTTAAATTGCAAAGCACGAATTATCAAGGAACTAAAATTCAGGGGTGTTACACTCTCCCCCACTTACAGGAATTTCGTCCCCGAAATTCAGCTTTACTGGAACAACTCCGGGTATTCACTACGCATCGTAGCTTCGGGTTCCCAAGTTGACTCCTGAACACCATTGTGTTCTCAGACAACTCTAACCAAGGGTATTTCTTTTCCCCTAAGTTGCTTGACTCGGCGGTCTGCTATAAAAATCGGACCAGCTTCTAGGGTTAGGTTTTCTCGCACAGACAGGTCATCGGGTCGGATATCTAAAATGGAATTGGGGTCATGCACAAACTTTCGAAGTTGTGAAAAATGAAAGACGTTGTGCAGACTAGACAAGGATGGTGGTAAGGCTATTTGGTACGCGACTGGGCCAATCTTCCTGAGGATTTGGTACGGACCAATGAACCTCGGTGAGAGTTTCTTGGTCCTCAACGCTCTGCCTATGCCTTTCATTGGGGATATCTTGATAAACACATGCTCTCCTTCTGCAAACTCAAGAGGTCTTCTCCTCTTATCCGCATAACTCTTTTGCCTTCCCTGAGCGGTCTTCATCTTTTCTTGTACCATCTTGATCTTCGCAGTTGTTTCTTGTACCAGCTCTGGACCAATTAAAGCGTTCTCCCCCACTTGGAACCAACATAGTGGGGTCTGACACTTTCTACCATACAACGCTTCAAACGGTGCCATTCCAATACTTGCATGATAACTGTTGTTATAGGTAAACTCCACCAACGGTAACACCTTATCCCAACTTCTTTGTTCCTCCAAAGCACACGCTCTTAACATATCTTCCAATGTCTGGATGGTTCGCTCTGTTTGTCCATCAGTTTGAGGATGATAAGCAGATCCCGTCTTTAACTTGGTACCCAGGGCTTGATGCAAACTGTTCCAAAACCGAGATGTAAAGCTTGGATCACGGTCAGCCAGTATACTGGAAGGTATACCATGCAGTCGTACCACCTCATTAACGTAAAGTTGAGAAAACCTTTCCATCGAATAATGCATATTTACGGGGATAAAATGCGCTGATTTAGTTAACCGATCTACTACAACCCATATGGCATCAAAATTCCGGTCCATCCTTGGTAAACTTGTCACAAAATCCATCGATAAGCTGTCCCATTTCCACTGAGGGACCTCCAAACATTGTAACTCTCCTCCTGGCTTCTTATGCTCGGCCTTCGTCTTCTAACAAATCAAACACGATGCTACATACTCCGCCACATCTTTCTTTAATCCAGACCACCAGAACAAATTTTTCAAATCCTGATACATCTTAGTTGTTCCTGGATGCATACTCATCCGACTCTTGTGCGCTTCCTCCAATATCATTCTTCTAAGTTCTGCGTCCTTTGGAATGCATATCCTCCTTTTGAAACGAAGAAGTCCATCCTTTCCCTCCTGAAAGTTCAGTTCCTTCCCTTCAGATGCCAATCTTTTCTTCTCACTAAGCTCACCATCTTCTTGTTGTCGCTCGCGAATCAGAGTCATAAACTCATTCGTGATCTGCAGCACTCCTAACTTTAAGCTTGTTGGCTCGACTTCCATCACCAAACTCATATCCCGAAACTTTTCCAGTAACTCAGCCTCCTTAATCATCATGGCACTTGCATGCAATGCCTTTCTACTTAAGGCATCGGCAACCTTATTCGCCTTTCCAGGATGATAATGGAGTTCGAAGTCATAATCCTTGAGAAACTCCGTCCACCGACGTTGTCTCATGTTCAACTCTTTCTGGTCAAAGAGATACTTCAAACTCTTATGGTCACTGAATACTCTGAACACAGTGCCATAGAGATAGTGCCTCCAGATCTTGAGAGCGAAGACTATCGCAGCCAACTCCAAGTCGTGCGTCGGATAGTTCACCTCATGCACCTTCAACTGCCTTGATGCATATGCCACGACCTTGCCTTCTTGCATCAGCACACATCCGAGACCTTGCCCTGAAGCGTCGCAGTACACATCAAAACTCTTCTACGGATCAGGTAGGATTAACACCGGTGAAGTCGTCAACTTATCCTTCAGCTTTTGGAAACTCTCTTCGCACTTCGAGTTCCAGACGAAAGGTTGATCCTTCTTGGTCAGCTTCGTCAAAGGTTGGGAGATCTTCGAAAATCCTTCGATAAACCTCCGGTAGTACCCGGAAAGTCCTAAGAAACTCCGGACCTCCGTTACCGTCTTAGGTTGTTCCCATCGAAGAACTGATTCAACCTTTGTTGGATCGACAGCTATTCCTCCTTTCGAGATCACGTGCCCCAAAAACTTAACCTCCTCCAGCCAAAACTCGCACTTCGAGAGTTTGGCATACAACTGTTTCTCCTTTAAAACTTCCAACACAATCCTTAAGTGCTCTGCATGTTCCTCTGGACTCTTTGAGTAGATCAGAATATCATCTATAAAGACCACTACAAACGAGTCCAGGTATGGTCTGAAGACTCTATTCATGTAGTCCATAAAGACAGCAGGAGCATTTGTCAAGCCGAACGACATTACTACGTACTCATAATGCCCATAGCGAGACCGAAACGCCGTCTTGGGAATGTCCTGTTCCCGAATCCTTATCTGATGGTACCCAGATCATAGATCTATCTTCGAGAAAACAGAAGCTCCACGAACTTGATCCATAAGATCGTCTATCCTCGGCAGAGGGTATTTGTTCTTGATGGTCACCTTGTTCAACTGCCGGTAGTCCACACACATACGCAGACTTCCGTCCTTCTTTCTCACAAACAACACTGGTGCACCCCAGGGAGACACACTTGGTCTGATCAATTGCTTCTGTAGCAACTCTTCTACTTGCTTCTTCAACTCAGCCATTTCCGGCAGCGCCATCCTATACGGTGCTATAGAGATTGGGCCAGCTCCTGGGATTAGATCGATACCAAACTCGATTTCTCGAGTTGGCGGCAACCCCGGCACATCATCCGTGAACACTTCCGGAAACTCCTTTACCACTGGTATTCCTCCTATCTCTTTCTCCTCTTCTTCCCTCGTCACAGAGAACAGACACATGAAGCCTTTGGGTTCGGGGTTCGAGGGTTGAAGGTCTTTGTATAAGGCTATTCTCCTATCACAGTCGATGATCACTCGGTTCCTCATCATCCAATCCATACCCAGAATGACATCTAACTGTGACAGAGGCAAACAGACTAGATCTACACTCGAGACGCGGCCTAATACCTCGACCAAACAGTTAAGACAGACTTTGGAAGTAAGGACAGGGAAATTAGTTGGGGTTTCTACTCTAAAGTAATATGGTGAATCGGATAAAGGCAAATTCAAACGATTCACGCATTCATATGAAACAAAGGAATGAGTAGCTCCAGAATCAAACAAAACTTTACAAGGTTGACTATTGAGAAGAAAGGTACCTTGTACGAGATCAGAGGCTTGATTGGCTTCAGTACCACTGAGAGTAAACACTTTCCCCCTAGCCACTGGTCTGTTCACCGATCCCTTGGAGTCGTTCTTCTCGGGCTCTCTGCAGTCTTTTGACCAATGACCCGGCTTACCACACTTGAAGCAACCAGAAAACGGTTTCCGACAAAATTCTCCAAAATGATGACGCTTGCACTTATCGCACAATGGAGCATTTCCCTGATAACTTGCTGCCTGTCCCGACATCTTGCCTTTACCCTTGTGCTTGAAGTGCGGTCGTTGGCCTCTAAAGTTCGACTCCTTGCGCTTCTGCGACCCAAAACTCTGCTGATTCCTCTTACCTTGCAGGTATAGCTCCTCAGCCCTCTTGTCATCTTCATAAACCCGGCACATGTCGACCAGAGTTGAGAAGTTCTAAATCTTCTGGTAACTGAAAGCGGCTTTTAAATCCGGTCTTAGCCCATTCTCGAACTTGATGCACTTGCTTCGTTCGTCAGGGTGTTGCTGAAAGTAAGGAGAATACTTAAGCAACTCCTCAAACTTAGCCATGTATTGGCCCACAGTCATGTCGCCTTGCTGCAGTTGTAGAAACTCTACCTCCTTCTTCTGCCTCAGATCCTCAGGAAAGTACTTATCCAGAAACTTTTCCGTGAACAATTGCCATGTGACTTCCCGACCTTCGTGAGCCAAGAGTTGAGCAGCATGCTTCCACCAGTTTTCAGCTTCCCCAAACAACATGTACGTGGCGTAGGTCACCCGCTGAGCGTCCGTACATCCTAAGGTTTGGAAGATTTTGTCCAGTTCGCTTATCCACTTGTTAGCCACATCGGGTTTGAAACCTCCCTCAAACCTCGGAGGGTTACAATTTTGGAATTCGGACAGACTACGGAACTCGACTTGTCCCGCTTGGTCTGGGGGTGGTTGGTTAGCTTGTTGTTGCATGTTCTCGATCACCGTAGTGATCCTATCTAAAACGTCAGCTAAGTTACGTTGATTCCTAGCTGCCATTGTGAACCTTCACTAAAGGCTAAGTATCACAATAGACCTAAGGGAACTGAAATCCTACAACTATCCTAATCCTATAACTATCTTAGTCTCTATGGGATTAACTATGGACGAGGTGCAGGACCTTCAGCTCTGATACCACAAAAGTTGTCACGCGCTCGTTTGTTTCGAAATCGATTTGGACTTGTAAGGTTTTCCAAAAATTAGGATGGAAAAGTTTTTCTTTTTTTTTTAAAACACTTGATTGGAAAGTAAAATCAGAGAGTTGAAATCCGGAAAGTTAAAAGAAGTTGAAAAGCAGTCGAGGGGTTTTCGCAATAAATTGTATTTTCATAAATGAAACCCTTAGTCCCTCGATTGCGAGTGCTTTAAAAATAAAAGTGATCGGTACCGGATCTCAAAACTTATTAAAAGCAAGCAGAATATTCAGATGCGTGAAGTGAACCTTAGTTGTAGACAATAAGTCATAAAGGTCTGATACAAAATAGTTACAAGTCCATTAGAAAAACACTCTGATAATACCAAAAACGACTTTTACAAAAAGTAAGGCTCAAAAAGAAAGGGTATCATCAGAGCTGGTCGTCGGTCCACTGCAGCTATTCCATAGTCCGGGATCACCGGTTTCGTCCAAACCCAAGCACCATTAAGGAGCGGACGAATCTCGATGCAAGGCAGGCATTCGGTCATCACCTACAACGGCAGGAAGAGTAAGCCTAACACAGTCGCATAATCGAATAGGCCTAAGCCCTAGCATTCACAACCAGATACACCGCAGCAATAGCCAAACAATAATGCATATACATATGAGCACATCGATTTAGTTATTATCTTCCAGTTAAGTGGCATGATGCATGTACATGTTATCCAACTCTGAGGCCTCTGTCCACCGGGTCCAGATCTGAGGAACGGTGTGTCCCAGACACGGCATGACTTATGGTGCGTCCACCAGCACAGTGCGTCCCAGACGCGGCACGACTTACGGCACGTCTGCCAGCGCAAACGGTGTGTTCCCAGAACACGGCATGACTTACGGTGCGTCCACCAGCACAGTGCGTCCCAGACGCGGCACGACTTACGGCACGTCTGCCAGCGCAAACGGTGTGTTCCCAGAACACGGCATGACTTACGGTGTTTCCACCAGCATAGTGCGTCCCAGACGCGACACGACTTACACTGTTTCCACCAGCGTAAACGGTGTGTTCCCAGAACACGGCATGACTTACGGTGTTTCCACCAGCATAGTGCGTCCCAGACGCGGCACGACTTACAGTGTTTCCACCAGCGTAAACGGTGTGTTCCCAGAACACGGCATGACTTACGGTGTTTCCACCAGCATAGTGCGTCCCAGACGCGGCACGACTTACAGTGTTTCCACCAGTG
The DNA here is from genome assembly GCA_037953625.1 of Crotalaria pallida. Classification (NCBI taxonomy): domain Eukaryota; kingdom Viridiplantae; phylum Streptophyta; class Magnoliopsida; order Fabales; family Fabaceae; genus Crotalaria; species Crotalaria pallida. The sequence goes on from CM075651.1 coordinate 58,599,179, forward strand.
TAAACGGTGTGTTCCCAGAACACGGCATGACTTACGGTGCGTCCACCAGCACAGTGCATCCCAGACGCGGCACGACTTACGGCACGTCTGCCAGCGCAAAGGCATGACTTACGGTGTTTCCACCAGCATAGTGCGTCCCAGACACGGCACGACTTACGGTGAACCCTGTGCAAGCTTTCGTAAAATGTCCAATTCAGTTACAAAACAGTTCACAGGTTCATCCGGCGTAGTAAACGGCACGCCTTACGGTGTTTCCACCTGCGTAGGTGTTCCTCATATTGGGACTGGTCTGATAACCTAGCTCATGTCATGTATATCATCGATGCAACTCTTGCAGTCCTAGGTTATCATGCACATGTTCAAGTTCTAGTTTCGTTATTAGTCCAACTATGTCATTACTAATTGACATCAGTCCAACATGGATACATAGACAGCCATAGGCATTCAACAGGTATCCAAGTATCTAAGAACACAGATGACATAGTTGAGCCATACTAGCTCTAGGTCACGTCTACGTCTGAGTGTTCGGTCAAAGTCCCATCACTTACTTGACCTAAGTCACCTTAAGTGACTAAAACTTGGGATAAGCAAGTCTTAACTACTTAAGACTTCAGTTAAGTGAGTCCTAATCACTTAAGACTAGGTTTAACTGACTTGAGTTTGACTAATCTTGGATTAAGTCCACTAATCTTGGACTAAATCTCACTAATCAGGAGTTTAGTCTCAATAATCATGGTTTAGATCTCACTAATCATGGATTAAGTCTAGCTTAATCGACCAATCTCGGATTAAATCCGACTAATCATGGATTAGGTCCAACTAATCGTGGATAAGTTGACTAGTCAAGCTTTAAGGTTACTAACCGAGGATTAAGTCCAACTAATCTTGGATTAGTTGACTAATCAAGATCTAATCAAGGATTAAGTCTAACTAATCTTGGATTAGTTGACTAATCAGGGTTTAAGGTTACTAATCAAGGATTAAGTCCAACTAATCTTGGATTAGTTGACTAATCACGGTTGAGGGAAACTTAGATTGGTCTAAGTGCTACTTAGTTGTCTAAAACTAGGTTTGACTAACACTTAGATAGCTAAACCACTCTTAGTTATTGGGTCATCTCCCTAATCAAGGCTTAGAGCCTAAAACCGAATTGATCAATACTCTAATTACCTCATCTAATTGTTGATTAAGGCCTAATTAGTTCTAATCCTTGGGGTCAACACTTAACCTACTTCATTTAAGGAGTTATGCATTCAATTAATGCCATAACCCATACGGTTTTCAATCAACACAAGTATGTACATAAGAATTTCAGCATCAAACATTTCAATACAACATAATACAAGAAACATGCTCATCAACACAAACATAAGCTTAAAATTCAGCATAGACAATTCAACAATAACACATTATCATTCATCACAAATTCGGCCTCCAAGCCTAAAAACAAAGTCTAACTAGTGCCCTTGAGTCTCATGGTGACTCACCTAAAGTTTCTAAGCTTAAAACTTATTCTAGCAAGTGTGTAAACTTCTCTCCATACCTCTTGAAGACACAAAACAAAAACTAAGAACTTTGGCCCTCTTTCTCACCCAAAACCGTGAGCAACACCTCCTCCTTGGACACTTGAAACTTTGCTCCTAAGCTTCCAAGATTCTAAGACTCCTCTTGATCAACCAAGCCAAAATCCTAGTGCTTTGATGATGGTGTGGCCGTGAGCTTGGTTTGGGTTGTGGTTGAAATTTCTTCAACACAACTTCAAGTAAGTGGCATATCCATGATCTAGGGTATGAATATGCCAAGATTCTTTGTGTTTGGTGAGTGTTTAAGTTGATTTAGGGTGTTGGTGGGTGTTTGGCTGTGAGGTTCTAAAGAGAAAGGAAGAGTTGAGTTTTGAACTTCTAAGTCTTGATGGCTCATGCATGTTGGACATTCATGATTTAGGTTTTGATCATGTGAAGATTTCTTGGTTTAATGGAAGAAAATGGTTAGATGGCGGTGTTTTAGGTGGTGGCCGTGAGCCTTCAAGGGAAATGAAGAAGAAGAAGTGGTGGAAATGGCATGGAGGTGGCGTGAGGAAGAGAGAGCAAAAGTGGTGGTCATCAACATATGACCACTTTTATAAAACTTATGGTCAAAGGTTAAGGAGTAAGGTGGCATAAGGGTGGGTTTTGGTGTTGACACATCACACCTTCATGCAAAGGGAGAAAAGGTGGTGTGGACATCTAGCACTTTGACCATTATGCATGAATGTGGGCTTGACACCTCACTAGCTTCATGCATTATACAATTTCACTCCAAGGCTTCACACACCAACATACCATACGGCCAACACTTGCACACACCTATACCATACGGTTTTGCACACACACACACAAGGCCCAAACACATTTTCATGGCCCAATAACACTCTTTAGGCCCATTAGGTTAATCTAATCCACTAAACTCCTAAGCCATTCACTAACCAAGCTATTCTCACTAGAGACTACTATTAGCTAACTAAATCAAATTAATTTAAAACCACACAAGTCTAAACTAAATTAATTAGGGTTAAGCTAACCCTAATCACGACTTGCTATCTAAGCACGATCAAACCCTAACACGTCAAGCTAAGACAAAACATTTAAATCGCAAAGCACGAATTATCAAGGAACTAAAATTCAAGGGTGTTACATAAGGTAAGGGGGAAGCTTACTATTTGCTATAATGAGAATAAATTGTGGTAGAATATAGGATGAGTAACCAAGAGACTAGAAGGGCATAAGTTGAAATGGTTAAATGGCTTGGAGGCCAATTTGAGCTCAATTGTTGTTTTGAGCAATGTTATCTGGATGCATGCAAGCTATGTTGATGTTGATTTCATGGCTTAATTGGATATTATGTGAATTGATGCATTAAGTTGTGAAATATGTGCAATTATGTGCAATTTGAGTATCTAATTTGAATGCACGCAATATAGATAGGTTTCTCTGGTTGAACACACTAGAATTAAGGTATGTGAACTCTATTTATGAATGAAATTGGTTAAATTTGAGTATGGTAGAAAATGGTGTGAAAAACCACATTTTTCAGTGTATTTCTGCCTAATCTAACCGGTTAGTCGAAATCTGTAACCGGTTAGAGACTGTCAATTTTCAAAGAAAATGAATTTATAAAATTTGCTAAATGTCCATACCATTTGTACTCAAGTTTAAGCTAAAATTTCATACAAAGACCAATCTAAAACTATGTATTTGAGCACTGTTTGGTTTAGATTGGAGGTGATGAGTTAATACCTTAATATCAAATGATAATTTCAAGAAGAAATTATGCACAAATGAAATGGGATTATGACTTAGATCTTTTGAATGATATTATGTGTTGAACTTGAGGTATTATGATATGCTAAGGCCTTGTGATTGGATTGAGTAGAGAATTCAATAAAAGATTCGTTGAAAATCAATGGTTTTATATTCAGGTCTGTAATTCTAACCGGTTAGGTGATAATGTAACCGGTTAGTACCTGAAACTTAAAAATAAAAGTTAAGTTTTTGAATAAGGATTACCAATGATTACAATCTCTCAATCCAGGTCTATGAGCATAGGTCAAATTTAAATTCAAAGGTGAATTTTATGAGTAAAGTCATACCTCAAGATATCATTCAGAAGTTGTGTTTTCTAAGTCGTAATAATGGAATTAATGGAAAGACCAACCTTAGTAACTGTGTCTGCAATGCATGCATAGAGAAAGGTGATGAAATAGGTTGACAAGGATCGTTTGTGATGTTCGGGGTACACGACCTTGTACTCTAGGAGTACTAAACTGATGCAACCTACTTGATGACACATTCTGGGAATGTGGCCATTGTCTGGGACATGGTTTCTTGGACATGTTCTGGGAACGTGATGCACACTCTGGGAGTGGTGCTTGATTTTATTCCATGTATGGTTTGCGATACGTTCTGGGAACGTATGTGAGTGTTCTGGGAACACATTGGTATAATAATAGAATTAAAGATAAAAACCAACCTTAATGATTGTGAATTCATGCATATAGAATGGAAGATGGGTTGGTAGGAACGTTTATCATATTCTGGGAATATGAGGAGGGTACTCCGGGAGTACCAAATTATAACCTACTTGATGACACATTATAGATATGTGGCCAGTGTCTGGGACCTGGTTTTATACGTTCTGGGAACGTATGTTAGTGTTCTGGGAACACATTGATATGCAACCTACTTGATGACACATTATAGATATGTGGCCAATGTCCGGGACTTGGTTTTTAGGGAACGTATGCGTTCTGGGAACGTGATGCACACTCTGGGAGTGATGCTTATTTATCCAAGTATGGTTTGCTACACGTTCTGGGAACGTGATGCACACTCTGGGAGTGATGCTTATTATCCATGTATGGTTCGGCATTACGTTCTGGGAACGAATGTCGGTGTTCCGAGAACACAAGAATGTATTGGATGGACGTCCAAGATGGACTTTGTTAGAGGCCTCAGTTGTGGGAGGAAATCATACATCATGCCACCTGCATTGAAAGAATTATGATTAACCGGGTGTGCTCATATGATTATGCATCATGATTTGCTACATGTTGACTTGTGGATGTTAGTTTTATTCCCATTTGATTATGCGAATATGTATAGCTAACCCCCATGCCCTTATTAGGTATTGATCGTGCATCTAGATTGCACAAGAATCAGTAAAGGAAGATGTCCCTTAGGTGCATGCAGAGTGTAGAAAATGTGGGATGGGAACCCGTTGTGCAGATATCGAGGATCCGACCAGAAGGATGTTTGGACAAAGGACCAGTGACCAGCTCTATAACATTTCTATTTTTAATAGAATTTATATGATACATATTTTGGAAAGAGGTATCATAAGAGGAATTCAGTTTCATAATAATACTTATTTGGTATTAATGGACTTGTTACACTTGATATATTTTGAGAGTATAATATGCTGATTTTACTATGTTTTCGCAAACTCTGATTTTACTAGTCACCTTCTTCATTAATCAAGTGTTTGTGAAAATAAATTTTCAAGGGAAGGGATAATTCTTATTTTCAGATCTTTTTTCAACAATAACAAGTCCAAGTAATCATAAACTTATTACTTTTCTTATAAAGTAAGATGATATACAAGGAATGTTACACTTTTATGGTATCAGAGCAATGGTCCTGACTCTTGGTCCTTGGGTGTGTGGTCCAATACGCTGGTCATCGATATCTGCAATGTTTCCTGGGAAGCATGCTTTCATATACTTCCAAACTAGAGCTAAGGTTATGGGTAATGGCTCTAGATAAGTGGCTTATTCTGTTATTAAGAAATGTTCTATGTAGTCTAAGTAGAAGTATGATAGTCGTATGCTTCTCTTTAGACATGTGGTAAACCTAAAACCATAATGTTGGTTTATTCCGTTCTCATAGAACCAGTGATAAGGAAATCTTAAGGAGTTGTAGTTAAGTCCTTGACTCTGAGGAGGAATGTTTACCCTCACTCGTGTTAAAGTTAATCAACTTTTCAGACCAAGTGTAGGGCAGTTATCTTCTTAAAGATCAACCTTGTTGAGTTTGTTAAACTCTAAAGCTATCCTTTCTTTTGTTCCTTTTGGATAAGGGTATTGATCAAAGTTGCTCTATGCCTTACCCAATCTGCTACCTCAAAGTGGAGACTCCTACAAATCTTCTTGTACTTGTTTCCAAGGTATGTCTGAATCGTTCTATTAAGGTATTAGACTTTGTCTATCTACCTGTGTCATGATTTCATTTGATCTTAAGCACGGTTCGGGAGCCGAAGGATCAAGTGATCATGATTAATGACGATAGAACAACCCTGTATTAGGATTTCCAAGCTTCGAATCTGGAATGCAATAGATCCATGTGTTTTCTTCTAGGCAGCAGGGAAGGAAAAAGTGGGTTAAAGAAATCTTGGTTACAAGAAATGATGTTAGGTTCACCCTTGAGCAAAGAGATAGAGTTTGGAATCAAGTTAATTCTTGAAGATGATTCTCTCTCTACTACCCTTACGATATGGTATCATCGGGAATGGTCAAATGAAAGAAGCACATAGGGAAGTTGCTAAGAGGTTATGGGTGGACCAGGTTAAAGGAGTCTAAGTATTTTCTAAGAGTGATTGGAGGTTGGATTAACCCCAAATCAGGATTCGGGACAGGGATACACTTAAGACTGCATTTTTGATCTCGATACGGACATTATGAGTAGGAAAGAATGTCGTTCAGATCGACTAATGCACCTTTTCTTTTATGGATTATAAGAACTGGACCTTTAGATCTTATTTTGATTCGTTTGTGGTTTATCCCGAGAATCCGGAGGAGTATGAGAAACATCTCAGGATGGTGTTGAGAATCCTGCAAGAGGAGTAGTTGTGTGCTAAGCTCACCAAAGATGAGTTTTAGTTGAGCGAAGTTACGTTCGCAGGGCATGCGATCTTTAAAGTAAGAAGTTCTTAGGGCTGGCTGGGTACTATTGCTAGAGTATTTAAGGATTTTCTAAGATCGCATGGCCTCTGACCAAGTTGACTTGGAAAGATCAACTGATGGTATTGGATGATAAGATGTTGTTTAATTATGGTAGGGTAGTGATGGAGTATACCCCAATATAATATGATTAGTCCAAGAGGAATTATGGAAAATGTGAGTAGACTATGATTTAAATCATTTCAGTGATGAATTCAGTTGGAATCAAGGTATTAGAGTATGATTAAATCCTATTTTGAGTTGGATTGGATGATGTAAAGAAAATGGTTTTGAAATTCTTTAGTTTAATTTCTAAAACTGTACTTCATCAACCGGTTAGAGTTTCTTGAAACCGGTTAGAAGCTGAAAGCTTCAACTAAAAATTTAAGTCATTTGTGAAGAAACTTTTGGTATCAGTAGACATCTTCCTCCAATCCAAACTCAATACCAATTACCTAAGTAAAATTTAAGGAAAGGATATAATGTGGAAAAATAACTTAATGCCTTGATTCATCATTGAAATTGATTTAAGAGGCTTGAATCAAAATATTTATGGACTAATCGAGAGTTGAAATTGAGGAGCTACTCCAATTAGAAAAGGTAGAGAATTGAGCTGGACGATGCAAAAGAGACGATAAGCATTAAGATAAGAAGGTTGTGATTCATGAACAAGTTTGAAGTTCGAAAGTGTGGATGACAATAAGAAAAGGAAGAGTTGAATGTGAGACAAAGGCGATGGATGGAGTTTATAAAAGATTATGACTTTGAGCTCCATTATCATCCTGGCATAGCAAACGTAGTTGCAGACGATTGAGTTGATAGGATATTCATGTAAGTTCAATGATGGTTAAAGAGGTATTCTGATTGAGGAGTTCAGAGGCCTAAGTTTGGTAACCCAAGAGGAACCCTCTAGTATTAGATTGGGAATGTTTCCAATCACCAACGAATTCCTGAATCGGATTCGTGAATTACCATCAGAAGATGAAGAGAAGAAAGAGAAGTTGACTTTTGAGGAAAAGGAGTTAAATCTCTATGAAGAAATGAATGAGATTTAATCTTTAGAATTAAAGTCTGTGATTATGGATATTAGAAAATATATTATGGAAGTAAGGGATTTAGGAAGTGTTGTCTAGGACAATCTAGAGGAGAGATCCAAAGGCATGAACTTCAAGAATAGATTATGTTCGAACCCAAGTTAGCTATCAAATATCAAGGAATAAGGAATTTCTCGATGTTGGTAAGCATGTATGAGAACTATGGGAAAGTACATGAATTTCATGCGAGAAGTATCAGAATTCAGAATAAGGGAAAGATTGATGAAATAACGGCCCAACTGGAGAAAGAGGAAAAGTAAATGAGAGAATATCAGCCACGGAAATATCAAGGTTAAGGAATCCTCGATTGAAGAAAAGGGACTAAGGAGGAAATAGGGAAGGGAACATTTGTCCATCTCAAGGTGAAAACTGTGAGGCACATCACTTTGAGTTTAGTTGTGATGTACCTAAGGGAATAGTCAATTTCGATTGTAGGAAGCTGGAGTATTATTCACTAAATTGTCTTGAAGGAAAAGGTGAGAAAGAAATGGACGAATCCAGCACAAGAAGAATTCACCGGCTGAGATGAGGGTTGAGTGTGATCCTGACGTAGACAACCCAAGTCTATCTATTCCTTTGATCTGAGTTAACGTAGTTAAATATTTTCGATTACGTTAATCTAATCGTTTGAGAATATCAACATCCTGTTGGAAGTTCAACTCTAATCTTTATGTGATCAAAACCCTTATCATAGTCGGATGTGATAATATCTGTGGACACTACAGAAATAGAAAGATCAGTTATGGCTAGAGAGATTAACAAACACCGGGATAAGACAAATCTTTGTCTCCCCAACGGAAATGTCTCTAGAACTTGACTATCTAACTAAGTCTGATAGTGATAATTACCCTATCTTTAAGTTCATCTAACTTAAAGACCTGTCGTATGGTCTTTCTTGCGAAAGATTATATCTGAAAGGGATGATTTTGTTATTAATGGATTGAATATTAGGACTGATCACCCTAATGTCTCAAACTATTAAGAAATGAAGTCATACAAATGTTTCTTTGATCGTGCTTGAGAGATCAGAGTGCGCAGCCCAAAAAGTTTTTCCAAAAAGTTTATTGGAGAGTGTTTTAATTGAAGAATATTTATGTGAAGTGTAAAGATTATTTCTTTTAAAAGAAATTCTTCCACCTAAGAGTTTTATGCAAAGAATTTTGGTTTAAGGTGAAAGGTTTTATTAGAAATGTTTCGAAATAAAAGAACTATATCGAAACTCTTTTAAGTGGGGGAGGACCCTAAAGAACAAATTTTTGGGAGCAAGATGAAGTTTTCTAGTATAAAAATATTTTGGAAAAGTGGAAATTTTCAAAAGATGAATTTCGGGGACGAAATTCCTTTTAAGTGGGGGAGTAGTGTAACACCCCTAATTTTCGTCTCCCAAATAACCAAGAAATTAATTATAACAATTATTTTATAATTGATTTATATTAGTTTTGAAGGTTTTAGTTTTTGTACATTATGTGTTTTTATATAAAAATATGAGATATATTTTTATATGGTTATTTTGTACAAAAATGTGAATATTGTAAATTAGCCCTTGGGTTGGGACCTAATTGCAATATTAAAAAGGTTTTTGAAGAAAGAGTAATTAAATTATTAATTTTTGAATTTTATCAGTATGTAACCGGTTAGAAGGGATGTGTAACCGGTTACACGATGAACTCAGAAAACTGGGTTAGTGCGTTTGATGAGTAATCAAGCCAAAACCCATAAATCTGCCACGAATTCATCCTTCTCTTGGTGGGGTAGGACGTGTCAACATGCATGTTAGCCTAATTTCTCTATAAATAGCCCAATTGATCGAGATTTTGGCTCATTTGTTGATCTGAAGTGCTGATGCTCTGTTTAGGGTTCTGAGATTCGTCACTGAAATTCTCCTTCGTTTCTGAGAGTTAGAACATGAGTGATACACTGTTACAAAGCTTACATCAAGGGCTTTGTATTGATATAAGGTTTGTGAGTTGAGAGTCCCTGAATCAAGAGAACGAAGCTTGCCAAGTTGAGGTGTTGATGCTGTCAAACCTCAGCTTCTGATTTCTGGAGCTGACTTTGAAGCTCGATTTTGGTAAGCACACAAACCCTTTTGGTTTCAAATCTATTCCTACCTCTAGTGCATGTTGCAGAGAACTCAATTTGACTATTTTCCCCAATTCTTAATTGGGTTTTGCATGTCAGTTTCGCTGGTTTTGGTACCATGTCCAACTCTATCTGCATGTAGTGGATTTAATGGAGATCTATGTTGGAGCCTTTCTCTTTGCAATGTTTTGGAGCAAGCACAAACCTAAGGTAAGGGGGAAGCTTACTATTTGCTAGAATGAGATTAAATTGTGGTAGAATATAGGATGAGTCACCAAGAGACTCAAAGGGCATAAGTTGAAATGGTGAAATGGCTTGGAGGCCAATTTGAGCTCAATTGTTGTTTTGAGCAATGTTATCTGGATGCGTGCAAGCTATGTTGATGTTGATTTCATGGCTTAATTGGATATTATGTGAATTGATGCATTAAGTTGTGAAATATGTGCAATTATGTGCAATTTCAGTATCTAAATTGAATGCATGCAATATAGATAGGTTTCTGTGGTTGAACACACTAGAATTAAGGTATGTGAACTCTATTTATGAATGAAATTGGTTAAATTTGAGTATGGTAGAAAATGGTGTGAAAAACCTCATTTTTCAGTGTATTTCTGCCTAATCTAACCGGTTAGTCGAAATCTGTAACCGGTTAGAGACTGTCAATTTTCAAAGAAAATGAATTTCTGAAATTTGCTAAATGTCCATACCATTTGTACTCAAGTTTAAGCTAAAATTTCATACAAAGACCAATCTAAAACTACGTGTTTGAGCACTGTTTGGTTTAGATTGGAGGTGATGAGTTAATACCTTAATATCAAATGATAATTTCAAGAAGAAATTATGCACAAATGAAATGGGATTATGACTTAGATCTTTTGAATGATATTATGTGTTGAACTTGAGGTATTCTGATATGCTAAGGCCTTGTGATTGGATTGAGTAGAGAATTCAATAAAAGATTCGTTGAAAATCAATGGTTTTATATTCAGGTCTGTAATTCTAACCGGTTAGGTGATAATGTAACCGGTTAGTACCTGAAACTTAAAAATAAAAGTTAAGTTTTTGAATAAGGATTACCAATGATTACAATCTCTCAATCCAGGTCTATGAGCATAGGTCAAATTTAAATTCAAAGGTGAATTTTATGAGTAAAGTCATACCTCAAGATATCATTCAGAAGTTGTGTTTTCTAAGTCGTAATAATGGAATTAATGGAAAGACCAACCTTAGTAACTGTGTCTGCAATGCATGCATAGAGAAAGGTGATGAAATAGGTTGACAAGGATCGTTTGTGATGTTCGGGGTACACGACCCTGTACTCTAGGAGTACTAAAATGATGCAACCTACTTGATGACACATTCTGGGAATATGGCCATTGTCTGGGACATGGTTTCTTGGACACGTTCTGGGAACGTGATGCACACTCTGGGAGTGGTGCTTGATTTTATTCCAAGTATGGTTTGCGATACGTTCTGGGAACGTATGTGAGTGTTCTGGGAACACATTGGTATAATAATAGAATTAAAGATAAAAACCAACCTTAATGATTGTGCATTCATGCATATAGAATGGAAGATGGGTTGGTAGGAACGTTTATCATATTCTGCGAATATGAGGAGGGTACTCCGGGAGTACCAAATTATAACCTACTTGATGACACATTATAGATATGTGGCCAGTGTCCGGGACCTGGTTTTATACGTTCTGGGAACGTATGTTAGTGTTCTGGGAACACATTGATATGCAACCTACTTGATGACACATTATAGATATGTGGCCAGTGTCCGGGAACTGGTTTTTATGCGTTCTGGGAACGTATACGTTCTGGGAACGTGATGCACACTCTGGGAGTGATGCTTATTTATCCAAGTATGGTTTGCTACACATTTTGGGAACGTGATGCACACTCTGGGAGTGATGCTTATTATCCAAGTATGGTTCGGCATTACGTTCTGGGAACGATTGTCGGTGTTCCGGGAACACAAGGATGTATTGGATGGACGTCCAAGATGGACTTTGTTAGAGGCCTCAGTTGTGGGAGGAAATCATGCATCATGCCACCTGCATTGAAAGTATTATGATTAACCGGGTGTGCTCATATGATTATGCATCATGATTTGCTACATGTTGACTTGTGGATGTTAGTTTTATTCCCATTTGATTATGCGAATATGTATAGCTAACCCCCATGCCCTTATTAGGTATTGATCGTGCATCTAGGTTGCACAAGAATCAGTAAAGGAAGATGTCCCTTAGGTGCATGCAGAGGGTAGAAAATGTGGGTTGGGAACCCGTTGTGCAGATATCGAGGATCCGACCAGAAGGATGTTTGGACAAAGGACCAGTGACCAGCTCTATAACATTTCTATTTTTAATAGAATTTATATTATACATATTTTGGAAAGACGTATCATAAGAGGAATTCAGTTTCATAATAATACTTATTTGGTATTAATGGACTTGTTACACTTGATATATTTTGGTAGTATAATATGCTGATTTTACTATGTTTCCGCAAACTCTGATTTTACTAGTCACCTTCATCATTAATCAAGTGTTTGTGAAAATAAATTTTCAAGGGAAGGGATAATTCTTATTTTCAGATCTTTTTCCAACAATAACAAGTCCATGTAATCATAAACTTATTACTTTTCTTATAAAGTAAGATGATATACAAGGAGTGTTACACTTTAAAAAGGAAATGATGTTTTTAAAATTTTGTGTGTGAGCAAGTACATGATTAAATCCATGAATCTTGGTATTTGCATGTTGAAAAGTGAACCAAAAACCTTGTCTTGATCATGATGAGTTTTCGGCCAATGCATGCTAACTAGGATAGGATTCTTTTTTTCATGAAGTGAAATAAAGTAATGAGTGTGTTTTGTGAGTTAATGCTAAGTTAATGTGTTTGAAATTGTGTTGTAATTGTTTTCTTTTCTATTCGGTTTTGGTGATGCAAATGAGTAAATGATTTTAGTTATTTCAAGATGAGTTTCCAATGATTTTGATTATATTTCTTTGCTGTCCAAAAATCATTCTTAAGGTATTTCCATTTTAAAAGTGTTTTCGATTGATGAAAAGTGTGAATTTTTAAGTACCACTTGAAATAACAAAAGCTAGATTGAAAAGTATTGATTTTTCAGTGTTTAAAGAAGCCAAAGTGTGGCTGGACCAATTGCATACAGACACATAAATTGATTGTTTAATTTATATTATTATGAGTTTTCAAACGATTTTGAGAAATTTCAAGTGCAAGAAAAGATTGGAATTGTATTGACAAATGATTGTCATTTTAAAGAAAGTAATGAAAAGAAATAAGAGCTTTTCCTATTTTAAGTGAAGAAGAATAAAGTGATGAATTTCAATTGAAATAAATTTGACGCAAACGTATTTTAAAATACGAAGTATTCTTTAGACGGTGGAACGGAATCGCAAGGAGAAGCGAGAGACTATCGAGGACAAGGCAATTCACCTGCTGGATTAAGAGGTGAGAGTGCTGTGAACCCACGACGTGGTGGCCTATAGATCGAATATATGGACTGTGATAATTGTTGAGATTTATGTGATATGTTAAAATGCTAATTGTTTATATGCTCAGTAAATTGTAATGCATGATTAGTTCGTTATGTATCTAAATTCACTGTATTAATGTTGTTGAGTATATTGTCATTCTGTCTGGAACTCTGGTTGTTGTTATGCGTGGTAATGTGAATCATGAGAAAAGAATAAGGCTTGAGATTAATTGGAAAGTTTAAGAAAGATGTTAAGTGTTGAGAGCTGCGAATGCCCCAGTTGAACAATGATGCTGAGACTGTGCTAATGATATTGAGATTGTGCTCATGATGCAGAGATTGTGCTCATGATGCCGAGTTGTGCTCGAGGACTCATGGATGATGATAATTGCAATGTATCAAGAGGATACAGGAGAGTTATGAGCTTTCCCTACGGGAACGGTTTGATGTGCTGTGATGCCAAGTGGCTATTGAAAGTGAAAGAGATATGTGATTATTTTGGGGAACGGATATAACCCTTAGTGGTCGGGACTTGTCGAAGGGATGAATCAAGGGCGAGCCGACCTTAGGTTAATTAAAGAACATAAAAGACTTTAAAAGACTCTAACATAAGCGGTGAGTAATGAGTGCGAAGTAGTGGAGAGGAAGATACCATGGGTATCAGGGATACTCAGGTGGAGATTGCATGAGGGGAGGGCAAGGGCGGTGAACGTCAAGAAGCCTGGAGTATATTTCTAGGCGGAACGAATTCCACATGTGGTATACCAGACGTGGTAGGGACTGGGTCCTAAGCCGTGGTAAGTTTTGCATCGCGAACTAGAAATAGTACTGTCACCCCCTTGATTGCAAATCTAGAACAGTGAGAGGGACTGGAACGGGGCTCTGTGATTTTGCCACTGTACCCGATTTTTCTACAGTGTGCCTTGATTATAATTTGAATTGAGACTGTACCCGATTTTCTACAGTTCTCCTGGCTTGGAGCCATTTGATTTGTTGAGACAGCTGTCAAGCCCGCGTGGTAAACGTCATGTACTCCTGTTAGCTTCCGACTAGGTTGGATGGATGACCGAGGAGATGTAGACGTGTGTGCTGACTGATTTTCCTCAGTGATGGCTTTTCCCCGCCTCATTGAGTGAACCGATTTGATAAGACTTAAGAATGATGAAAGATTCAAAGAAAGTATAAGTGAATGTCTGAAAGATTGAGAAAGACTGTGATAAGACTTGAATGCTTGAAAAGATTTGTGATGCCAAGTGTAGTGAGTTATATGGAAATAAGTTGTGATTTTGATATATTTGGAATATCATGATATGCTTTGTTTATAAGTGATTCATATATGCTTATGTGTATAACATGTTCAGTTATGATGAGGATGATGTAATTATACTGTGCTACATGTTTATGTTACACTGTTCTGGTTATATTGTCCTGTTCTATTATTTTCCTGTCTCTATATTGAGTCTATCATGAGACCGTATGGTCGACCCGTTAGTGTTTGGAACACTGACTCTCTCCTACCATGTTGTCGTATTGGCATTTGCCGGTATTGCAACGGGTAGATGGCATATCGTGTAGCGATTCACATGTGGCCTCTTCAAGGAGGAACATGGGTGGTTGTCCCTGAAGGTTGGATATGGAGAGGAGATACTCGATTGGAAATCGATGATCCCAGGCACATTTTGCGAGGGACGAGTCTGGACGTGCATGTGGGGCATGTCACTCTTCGTGACTATCAGGATGGCGGACCAAGGGAACATCATGAGTATGATGGTCAACCCGCACCGTTAGCAGCAGTGACTCCACAGCCGATGGAGGAGGAAGATGTGCGTGACTCTGGTCATGAAGCGGATGCGGATTCTGGTGATACGATGGAAGCGGATGATGGTCCGGATGGAGAGTGAAGCCCGATGTTCTGTGTCTAGATGTTCTAGTGTCTAGGATCTAAGTTCCCAATCGAGGATTACCTTGTGAAGTACTATTGATGTAATCAAGCTACTTTTATTTGTTTTAAAGTAAATTTCAAAACCCGGTACGTAATCTTTTGTAACCATGAACTGCTTTTGGGAAAATTGCTGGAGATGAGACTCCGATGCTTTTGGTTTATGATAATGATAATTATAATGATGACGATGTTACGAAATGTTGATGGTATTTCGGTTATGGGAATTTTTAAGTGACAACTCGATTTTCAGTTAAGTGACATTAGCAGCTGATGAACTCATGTTTAAAAAAAATGGCCTCATTTTTTTACAACAAATTGATAATAAATCAGTAATAGTTTTGGAAATGAAAATCGGGCTTTTACATTTATTGCAACGACCCCATTGGGACTCCTATAGAAAAATATCAACCAAGTGAGTAAAACTTCCACTGGGACATCTAGGGATCATATCAACCAAATGGGTGTACGCACTTCCGTTGGGACTCCTGTAGGGAAATAATCAACCACTGAATAAAATTCCAGTAGGACACCTCCATGATAATCATCAACCAACGAGAATAAGATGTTAAATTTTTAAACGAGTTGATTATAAGAAAACTTTAGAAAATAAGTGTTTTCTGAAAAGTTATTCATAATACTCGAGTAGTTCATGATCTACTCGAGTAGTTCATACCAAAATACTCGAGTACTCGAAGAAATGCTCGAGTCGTTCATCATTTTCTAGAATACTCGAGTCTTTCTCTAAATACTCGAGTCTTTTTGCTGCGACAGCACCAGTTTTTCTGCATAATATGCACCAATTCGTGATTCTTACACTTTTACTTCAATTCTGTACCAAACAGAAGTTAGTTCACAAGTAATAAACATGTTGCACATATTAATTAACGTCAATTTAATAGAAAACACACTAAAATCACAGAATTGCATAAAACATAGAAAATATTCATTTCAACATATGACTTTCATTTCTACTTGATTTTAAGTTCGAAAATCAATCAGTGAGCTTCCTTAGGTCCAATTAAAGTTGTTTGAATACAAAACCATGGGTTTTTGGCCTCCAAGTCATATTCCCATTTCAAACTTAAGTTTCCCGTGAACCTCGTATGGTTCCTATGAATTTAGCGTATTGATTATCATTCTAGCGATTAGGTAACTTCTCCCATACCTTAGAGAAGCTAAAGAAACAGTTGATTGAGAGAGAAACGATCAGGATCAAACTTTGAGTTCCAACACTCAAGTTCTGCACTCTGAACAGCAAACTTTGGCCACGAATTTGACAGGGAATATGTAATGAAAAAGGGTGAAACAAATTAGCTTTATCAACTAGGTAGTACTAACTTTAATCAGAAACGAATTTGGAATCAAGGGGGTTCCTAAATTTACCAAACCAATTCAAGAAAGAGAGGTACTTGAGACTGTTTGTACTCTGTTTTTCAGACTTTGAATACTCAACATTGAGGGCTTGTAACTTGATCTACAGGAAGCCAATTTGAGTGGTTCTTGGTTCTAATTCAAGATTGGAACTAGAACTTGAATTGTGTTTTGGTTTCACAGATTTTGGTTGAGTGAGGAAGGAGAATCGAAGGCACCAAGAGAGCTCCAGAAAACAGAGTAAATGTGAATATAAATTCGGGTTTGGGAGATTTGAATGCGTTTGTGGCTCCCCCAATCACCTATTTATAGTCTAAGATTACTTTCCTTCGAATTAATGTCCAGCTCTGTGCTTGGAACCAAGAGAAAACGCGTTTTGATGCGAGTTTTGAATCAAAACCGACTTATAGACTCAGCACCATTACTCGAAATACTCGAGTATTCTGGACAATACTCGAGTATTGCTGACGCACCAGCTTCAGAACACTCAGCAACACTACTGAATACTCGAGTCTTCCAACCAATACTCGAGTATTCCAACTAAAATTTCAAATTTTCCTAACAGCTAGTTACAATACTTGAGTCTCCCTCGAATACTCGAGTATTCTAACCAAAAATCAAAAAAATTAATATTTTTATTTTATTTATTTAAAATTCCTTGACCTTACAGAAAGAATGATAGAATGATTTTGTTTCAAGAAAATAAAATGGTGTTTAAGTGCATGCCAAGAATCATGATGAACTAAGTATTTAAATTTGTAATTTTTAGCCAAAATTGTTCTTGAATCAATTCGGCCAAGTGTGACGAATGTACTTAGGAAATTTTGTTTTATGAAGATGAATTTGTATGATAACACTCTAAGTTGATTGAGTGATTTAGAAGTGTTTAAACTTGTAAAATTGGCTTATCTTGCTTGGTTAAATTCGGTTCATTTAAGTTAAGTAGGAAATCATGAAAGGTTAATTGTTTTAAAGTGATAAAATGATTTTTGAAGTAACTAGTGAGGATGAAATAATGCTTGAATGCTTTGAAAAAGTTAAATTGATTTAAGAACGTGAGACTTGTAAACTTAGTTTGCTTTCCTTATTCAATTCAGTTTTGCTTAGTTGATAGGAGAAAACATTATTTTGCAACATAATAATTTCCATGATGATATGTTCAAGTGTTTTGAGACAACTTGGACTTGTTTTGGTGCTTTTTTGCATTTTTGTTTTGGTTTAGGAATTAGGACTCTTGCTTGACAACTATTCGGATGAAAAGTGCTTATACATGATTAATGAACTTGAGAGATTTTCACTGTTTCAATAAGGATATTGTAGGTGTCTCTGAATTTTTATATAATTTTTGGGTTTGGTTTACTAGCTTTTCAAGAATTGTTTTTAAGAAAATGATTTCGGAAAAATGGAGTTTTCGGGTAAAATGCAAGCTGAGTTTCAGAACTTATACTACTCCTAAAGACTTGAAATTTTTATAGTACAACCTTACATATATTAGGATACCCTCTGTAAAGTTTTGTATTATTTGGAGTTGAATTGGTATTTTATTTAAAACAAAACAGTGAGAAATTTCAATCCAGGAATTACAGAGTTTTAGGGAAGTTTAATTAAAAAAGTATTATTTCCACAACTCCAAATAATCTGAAATTTTTGT
This sequence comes from Crotalaria pallida, assembly GCA_037953625.1. NCBI lineage: Eukaryota > Viridiplantae > Streptophyta > Magnoliopsida > Fabales > Fabaceae > Crotalaria > Crotalaria pallida. The sequence goes on from CM075651.1 coordinate 58,617,304, forward strand.
GAGATGTTCCTGACTATATAAGGATACCCTGTACCAAATTTTGTTACAATTGAACTTGATTTGTTATATTAAATAAATACAAATTTGCCTCGGTTTGCAGCAGTCCAGACTTGGAGTTTTGAGAAAATTTGAGTAGAAATTTAGGTTCTGATTGTTGAAATGACTTGAAAATTTTATGTGAGGCATTCCAATATGTGTTTAAGTGTTCTGAAAATTTTGGGACTGAAATGAGTTGATTTGGTTCAGATTTGGAATTTTATTTTCTTGTATTTCCCGTATTCGATTTAAGATGTGTTCGATGTTTTGATGGAGATGAAGCCCTGTGTGTGTTGCTGAACTTGGTTGGATTTTATTTGATTATGATGTTTGAATGACTATATGAAGGAAGGAAATTGGTTTATGTTTTATAGAGTAAAGTAAAGTGTTTGTTCTTGTTTTCAAGGGTTCTGCGCTAGGTGTTCAATTGATGACTTGCTCCTAAAAGTACAGTTGGTTTTGAGTTGTTTAATTTTATGTTCATTTCTGGATATTGGAACTTTTTGTGGCTGTCCACGTTTTGTTTAAAGCATTATGGTTTGAGAACGAATTGTTTTAAGTGTTTATTTTATGTTTGAAGGTTTTGTGAACTAACGCATGGTTTTACGATGATTTTGGGTTTCTGGAAAGTAATTCATAGGACAAGCTCTTTGCTGTCCAGAATTTATTTAAGTAGTTTTCCCCAACTTTAAAAAAAATTTCAAGTGATTTAAAGAATAGTTTTCAAGTGGTATTTGAATTAGGCAAAAGCCGGAAATGAAAACGTGGATTTTCCGGTGTTTTGGGATTGTTCGGGGTGCTGTCCAAGGTGGACCAGCAGCCCTATTTGCTTTTAAAAATTTATTTAAGGATTATTCTTAATGTGCTTTAATGTATTTAAGATGAGGTTTTGCTTTGGGACTATTTGAGAAAGGATTTATGTTTTACCTGAAGGATTTCCGATTGAATTTCAAAGAGTGATTTTAGTTTTGGGATGAATACTTGAATTAGAGTACAATATTAATATGTTATTTTTTTTTTGATGATTTAGAGAGTGTCTTCTGTGGACGCGTGTTGAAAGATCGCAGCAGAAAAGGCTTTGGGAAATTATCGACTCTCGAGGTGAGAGAGCAGCTTTCCTAAGACACAGTGGTGTGTAGGTAACATGTTAAGTGTTCCTGGCCATCTCAAAAGTCGGAACGTGGTCTAAGAGACAGTCGTATAGTGGCAATTGATTGTGTATGTTTGGCCACTTATACGCGAGACTAAGACATCCCTTTTTTGTTAAAGTTTTATGACATGATGCTATTTATTTATGATGATGAAATATTATGATATGCTTTATGTCTACTGAACTTTTATCTGAAAATGAGAGTAATCATGTTATATGATTTATTGTCATGCTTTGATTATGAAGTAAATTAATGTCACTGATGAGAAAAACGCGATAAGGCAGGATTAGTGATAAAAGGAAAAGAATTCTTAATAACGTATGTTAGTGTTCTGGGAACACATTGATATGCAACCTACTTGATGACACATTATAGATATGTGGCCAGTGTCCGGGACCTAGTTTTTATGCGTTCTGGGAACGTATACGTTCTGGGAACGTGATGCACACTCTGGGAGTGATGCTTATTTATCCAAGTATGGTTTGCTACACATTATGGGAACGTGATGCACACTCTGGGAGTGATGCTTATTATCCAAGTATGGTTCGGCATTACGTTCTGGGAACGAATGTCGGTGTTCCGGGAACACAAGGATGTATTGGATGGACGTCCAAGATGGACTTTGTTAGAGGCCTCAGTTGTGAGAGGAAATCATGCATCATGTCACCTGCATTGAAAGAATTATGATTAACCGGGTGTGCTCATATGATTATGCATCACGACTTGCTACATGTTGACTTGTGGATGTTAGTTTTATTCCCATTTGATTATGCGAATATGTATAGCTAACCCCCATGCCCTTATTAGGTATTGATCGTGCATCTAGATTGCACAAGAATCAGTAAAGGAAGATGTCCCTTAGGTGCATGCAGAGTGTAGAAAATGTGGGTTGGGAACCCGTTGTGCAGATATCGAGGATCCGACCAGAAGGATGTTTGGACAAAGGACCAGTGACCAGCTCTATAACATTTCTATTTTTAATAGAATTTATATGATACATATTTTGGAAAGAGGTATCATAAGAGGAATTCATTTTCATAATAATACTTATTTGGTATTAATGGACTTGTTACACTTGATATATTTTGGGAGTATAATATGCTGATTTTACTATGTTTCCGCAAACTCTGATTTTACTAGTCACCTTCATCATTAATCAAGTGTTTGCGAAAATAAATTTTCAAGGGAAGGGATAATTCTTATTTTCAGATCTTTTTCCAACAATAACAAGTCCAAGTAATCATAAACTTATTACTTTTCTTATAAAGTAAGATGATATACAAGGAGTGTTACACTTTCATGGTATCAGAGCAATGGTCCTGACTCTTGGTCCTTGGGTGTGTGGTCCAATACGCTGGTCATCGATATCTGCAATGTTTGCTGGGAACCATGCTTTCATATACTTCCAAACTAGAGCTAAGGTTATGGGTAATGGCTCTAGATAAGTGGCTTATTCTGTTATTAAGAAATGTTCTATGTAGTCTAAGTAGAAGTATGATAGTCGTATGTTTCTCTTTAGACATGTGGTAAACCTAAAACCATAATGTTGGTTTATTCCGTTCTCATAGAACCAGTGATAAGGAAATCTTAAGGAGTTGTAGTTAAGTCCTTGACTCTGAGGAGGAATGTTTACCCTCACTCGTGTTAAAGTTAATCAACTTTTCAGACCGATTGTAGGGCAGTTATCTTCTTAAAGATCAACCTTGTTGAGTTTGTTAAACTCTAAAGCTATCCTTTCTTTTGTTCCTTTTGGATAAGGGTAGTGATCAAAGTTGCTCTATGCCTTACCCAATCTGCTACATCAAAGTGGAGACTCCTACAAATCTTCTTGTAGTTGTTTCCAAGGTATGTTTGAATCGTTCTATTAAGGTATTAGACTTTGTCTATCTACCTGTGTCATGATTTCATTTGATCTTAAGCACGGTTCGGGAGCCGAAGTATCAAGTGATCATGATTAATGACGATAGAACAACCCTGTATTAGGATTTCCAAGCTTCGAATCTGGAATGCAATAGATCCATGTGTTTTCTTCTGGGGAGCAGGGAAGGAAAAAAGTGGGTTAAAGAAATCTTGATTACAAGAAATGATGTTAGGTTCACCCTTGAGCAAAGAGATAGAGTTTGGAATCAAGTTAATTCTTGAAGCTGATTCTCTCTCTACTACCCTTACGATATGGTATCATCGGGAATGGTCAAATGAAAGAAGCACATAGGGAAGTTGCAAAGAGGTTATGGGTGGACCAGGTTAAAGGAGTCTAAGTATTTTCTAAGAGTGATTGAAGGTTGGATTAACCCCAAATCAGGATTCGGGACAGGGATACACTTAAGACTGCATTTTTGATCTCGATACGGACATTATGAGTAGGAAAGAATGTCGTTCAGATCGACTAATGCACCTGTTCTTTTATGGATTATAAGAACTGGACCTTTAGATCTTATTTGGATTCGTTTGTGGTTTATCCTGAGAATCCGGAGGAGTATGATAAACATCTCAGGATGGTGTTGAGAATCCTGCAAGAGGATTAGTTGTGTGATAAGCTCACCAAAGATGAGTTTTAGTTGAGCGACGTTACGTTCGCAGGGCATGCGATCTTTAAAGTAAGAAGTTCTTAGGGCTGGCTGGGTACTATTGCCGGAGTATTTAAGGATTTTCTAAGATCGCATGGCCTCTGACCAAGTTGACTTGGAAAAATCAACTGATGGTATTGGATGATAGGATGTTGTTTAATTATGGTAGGGTAGTGATGGAGTATACCCCAATATAATATGATTAGTCCAAGAGGAATTATGGAAAATGTGAGTAGACTATGATTTAAATCATTTCAGTGATGAATTCAGTTGGAATCAAGGTATTAGAGTATGATTAAATCCTATTTTGAGTTGGATTGGATGATGTAAAGAAAATGGTTTTGAAATTCTTTGGTTTAATTTCTAAAACTGTACTTCATCAACCGGTTAGAATTTCTTGAAACCGGTTAGAAGCTGAAAGCTTCAACTAAAAATTTAAGTCATTTGTGAAGAAACTTTTGGTATCAGTAGACATCTTCCTCCAATCCAAACTCAATACCAATTACCTAAGTAAAATTTAAGGAAAGGATTTAATGTGGAAAAATAACTTAATGCCTTGATTCATCATTGAAATTGATTTAAGAGGCTTGAATCAGAATATTTATGGACTAATCGAGAGTTGAAATTGAGGAGCTACTCCAATTAGAAAGGGTAGAGAATTAAGCTGGACGATGCAAAAGAGACGATAAGCATTAAGATAAGAAGGTTGTGATTCATGAACAAGTTTGAAGTTCGAAAGTATGAATGACAATAAGAAGAGGAAGAGTTAAATGTGAGACAAAGGCGGTGGATGGAGTTTTTAAAAGATTATGACTTTGAGCTCCATTATCATCCTGGCATAGCAAACGTAGTTGCAGACGATTGAGTTGATAGGCTATTCATGTAAGTTCAATGATGGTTAAAGAGGTATTCTGATCGAGGAGTTCAGAGGCCTAAGTTTGGTAACCCAAGAGGAACCCTCTAGTATTAGATTGGGAATGTTGCCAATCACCAACGAATTCCTGAATCGGATTCGTGAATTACCATCAGAAGATGAAGAGAAGAAAGAGAAGTTGACTTTTGAGGAAAAGGAGTTAAATCTCTATGAAGAAACGAATGAGATTTAATCTTTAGAATTAAAGTCTGTGATTATGGATATTAGAAAATATATTATGGAAGTAAGGGATTTAGGAAGTGTTGTCTAGGACAATCTAGAGGAGAGATCCAAAGGCATGAACTTCAAGAATAGATTATGTTCGAACCCAAGTTAGCTATCAACTATCAACGAATAAGTAATTTCTCGATGTTGTAAGCATGTATGAGAACTATGGGAAAGTACATGAATTTCATGCGAGAAGTATCAGAATTCAGAATAAGGGAAAGATTGATGAAATAAAGGCCCAACTGGAGAAAGAGGAAAAGTAAATGGGAGAATATCAACCACAGAAATATCAAGGTTAAGGAATCCTCGATTGAAGAAAAGGGACTAAGGAGGAAATAGGGAAGGGAACATTTGTCCATCTCAAGGTGAAAACTGTGAGGCACATCACTTTGAGTTTAGTTGTGATGTACCTAAGGGAATAGTCAATTTCGATTGTAGGAAGCTGGAGTATTATTCACTGAATTGTCTTGAAGGAAAAGGTGAGAAAGAAATGGACGAATCCAACACAAGAAGAATTCACCGGCTGAGATGAGGGTTGAGTGTGATCCTGACGTAGACAACCCAAGTCTATCTCTTCCTTTGATCTGAGTTAACGTAGTTAAATGTTTTCGATTACGTTAATCTAATCGTTTGAGAATATCAACATCCTGTTGGAAGTTCAACTCTAATCTTTCTATGATCAAAACCCTTATCACAATCGGATGTGATAATATCTGTGGACACTACTGAAATAGAAAGATCAGTTATGGCTAGAGAGATTAACAACCACCGGGATAGGACAAATCTTTGTCTCCCCAACAGAAATGTCTCTAGAACATGACTATCTAACTAAGTCTGATAGTGATAATTACCCTATCTTTAAGTTCATCTAACTTAAAGACCTGTCGTATGGTCTTTCTTGCGAAAGATTATATCTGAAAGGGATGATTTTGTTATTAATGGATTGAATATTAGGACTGATCACCCTAATGTCTCAAACTATTAAGAAATGAAGTCATACAAATGTTTCTTTGATCGTGCTTGAGAGATCAGAGTGCGTAGCCCAAAAAGTTTTTCCAAAAAGTTTATTGGAGAGTGTTTTAATTGAAGAATATTTATGTGAAGTGTAAAGAGTATTTCTTTTAAAAGAAATTCTTCCACCTAAGAGTTTTATGCAAAAAAATTTTGTTTAAGGTGAAAGGTTTTATTAGAAATGTTTCGAAATAAAAGAACTATATCGAAACTCTTTTAAGTGGGGGAGGACCCTAAAGAACAAATTTTTGGGAGCAAGATGAAGTTTTCTAGTATAAAAATATTTTGGAAAAGTGAAAAATTTCAAAAGATGAATTTCGGGGACGAAATTCCTTTTAAGTGGGGGAGTAGTGTAACACCCCTAATTTTCGTCTCCCAAATAACCAAGAAATTAATTATAACAATTATTTTATAATTGATTTATATTAGTTTTGAAGGTTTTAGTTTTTGTACATTATGTGTTTTTATATAAAAATATGAGATATATTTTTATATGGTTATTTTGTACAAAAATGTGAATATTGTAAATTAGCCCTTGGGTTGGGACCTAATTGCAATATTAAAAAGGTTTTTGAAGAAAGAGTAATTAAATTATTAATTTTTGAATTTTATCAGTATGTAACCGGTTAGAAGGGCTGTGTAACCGATTACACGATGAACTCAGAAAACTGGGTTAGTGCGTTTGATGAGTAATCAAGCCAAAACCCAGAAATCTGCCACGAATTCATCCTTCTCTTGGTGGGGTAGGACGTGTCAACATGCATGTTAGCCTGATTTCTCTATAAATAGCCCAATTGATCAAGATTTTGGCTCATTTGTTGATCTGAAGTGCTGATGCTCTGTTTAGGGTTCTGAGATTCGTCTCTGAAATTCTCCTTCGTTTCTGAGAGTTAGAACATGAGTGATACACTGTTACAAAGCTTACATCAAGGGCTTTGTATTGATATAAGGTTTGTGAGTCGAGAGTCCCTGAATCAAGAGAACGAAGCTTGCCAAGTTGAGGTGTTGATGCTGTCAAACCTCAGTTTCTGATTTGTGGAGCTGACTTTGAAGCTCGATTTTGGTAAGCACACAAACCCTTTTGGTTTCAAATCTGTTCCTACCTCTAGTGCATGTTGCAGAGAACTCAATTTGACTATTTTCCCCAATTCTTAATTGGGTTTTGCATGTCAATTTCGCTGGTTTTGGTACCCTGTCCAACTCTATCTGCATGTAGTGGATTTAATGGAGATCTATGTTGGAGCCTTTCTCTCTGCAATGTTTTGGAGCAAGCACAAACCTAAGGTAAGGGGGAAGCTTACTATTTGCTAGAATGAGATTAAATTGTGGTAGAATATAGGATGAGTCACCAAGAGACTCAAAGGGCATAAGTTGAAATGGTGAAATGGCTTGGAGGCCAATTTGAGCTCAATTGTTGTTTTGAGCAATGTTATCTGGATGCATGCAAGCTATGTTGATGTTGATTTCATGGCTTAATTGGATATTATGTGAATTGATGCATTAAGTTGTGAAATATGTGCAATTATGTGCAATTTGAGTATCTAAATTGAATGCATGCAATATAGATAGGTTTCTGTGGTTGAACACACTAGAATTAAGGTATGTGAACTCTATTTATGAATGAAATTGGTTAAATTTGAGTATGGTAGAAAATGGTGTGAAAAACCTCATTTTTCAGTGTATTTCTGCTTAATCTAACCGGTTAGTCGAAATCTGTAACCAGTTAGAGACTGTCAATTTTCAAAGAAAATGAATTTCTGAAATTTGCTAAATGTCCATACCATTTGTACTCAAGTTTAAGCTAAAATTTCATACAAAGACCAATCTAAAACTATGTGTTTGAGCACTGTTTGGTTTAGATTGGAGGTGATGAGTTAATACCTTAATATCAAATGATAATTTCAAGAAGAAATTATGCACAAATGAAATGGGATTATGACTTAGATCTTTTGAATGATATTATGTGTTGAACTTGAGGTATTCTAATATGCTAAGGCCTTGTGATTGGATTGAGTAGAGAATTCAATAAAAGATTCGTTGAAAATCAATGGTTTTATATTCAGGTCTGTAATTCTAACCGGTTAGGTGATAATGTAACCGGTTAGTACCTGAAACTTAAAAATAAAAGTTAAGTTTTTGAATAAGGATTACCAATGATTACAATCTCTCAATCCAGGTCTATGAGCATAGGTTAAATTTAAATTCAAAGGTGAATTTTATGAGTAAAGTCATACCTCAAGATATCATTCAGAAGTTGTGTTTTCTAAGTCGTAATAATGGAATTAATGGAAAGACCAACCTTAGTAATTGTGTATGCAATGCATGCATAGAGAAAGGTGATGAAATAGGTTGACAAGGATTGTTTGTGATGTTCGGGGTACACGACCCTGTACTCTAGGAGTACTAAAATGATGCAACCTACTTGATGACACATTCTGGGAATGTGGCCATTGTCTGGGACATGGTTTCTTGGACACGTTCTGGGAACGTGATGCACACTCTGGGAGTGGTTCTTGATTTTATTCCAAGTATGGTTTGCGATACGTTCTGGGAATGTATGTGAGTGTTCTGGGAACACATTGGTATAATAATAGAATTAAAGATAAAAACCAACCTTAATGATTGTGCATTCATGCATATAGAATGGAAGATGGGTTTGTAGGAACGTTTATCATATTCTAGGAATATGAGGAGGGTACTCCGGGAGTACCAAATTATAACCTACTTGATGACACATTATAGATATGTGGCCAGTGTCCGGGACCTTGTTTTATACGTTCTGGGAACGTATGTTAGTGTTCTGGGAACACATTGGTATGCAACCTACTTGATGACACATTATAGATATGTGGCCAGTGTCCGGGACCTAGTTTTTATGCGTTCTGGGAACGTATACGTTCTGGGAACGTGATGCACACTCTGGGAGTGATGCTTATTTATCCAAGTATGGTTTGCTACACATTATGGGAACGTGATGCACACTCTGGGAGTGATGCTTATTATCCAAGTATGGTTCGGCATTACGTTCTGGGAACGAATGTCGGTGTTCCGGGAACACAAGGATGTATTGGATGGACGTCCAAGATGGACTTTGTTAGAGGCCTCAGTTGTGGGAGGAAATCATGCATCATGTCACCTGCATTGAAAGAATTATGATTAACCGGGTGTGCTCATATGATTATGCATCACGACTTGCTACATGTTGACTTGTGGATGTTAGTTTTATTCCCATTTGATTATGCGAATATGTATAGCTAACCCCCATGCCCTTATTAGGTATTGATCGTGCATCTAGATTGCACAAGAATAAGTAAAGGAAGATGTCCCTTAGGTGCATGCAGAGTGTAGAAAATGTGGGTTGGGAACCCGTTGTGCAGATATCGAGGATCCGACCAGAAGGATGTTTGGACAAAGGACCAGTGACCAGCTCTATAACATTTCTATTTTTAATAGAATTTATATGATACATATTTTGGAAAGAGGTATCATAAGAGGAATTCAGTTTCATAATAATACTTATTTGGTATTAATGGACTTGTTACACTTGATATATTTTGGGAGTATAATATGCTGATTTTACTTGAACTCTTGTTGATGAAATTGTGAGGTTTAGGGTTCCGAATTCATTTTCAACGATTCTCATTCGTTCTTGAGTGTTAGGTTGAGTGTGATACACGGTTACGAAGCTTACATCCTGAGCTTCGTAAGGACTCTAAGCTTGTGAGTTGAGGATTCGCGTGCAAAGAGAATTGGAGCTCGAAAGATTGGGGTCTTTGTTGATAAGTGGTTCGGGAAGCTTACTTGGATCTTTGATTTTGGTAAGCTCTTGAACTCTTGAGACTTCAATTTAGTTTCATTCTCTTATGCATGTTGTAGAGAACAATTTTTAATCTTTTTCCCCAATTATTTTACATGATTTGATGATCAAAATCCTTGGTCTTATGACCCTATTCGAAATGGTGTTGCTATCAAATGGATTTCGGGGAAACTAGCTTGGAGGTTGAATTTCTGTCAAGTTTCAGTTCTCACACGACTTAGAGGTAAGTGGGAAGCTATACATTCACTAGAATAAGGATTAATTTCATGAATTTGTGTAGGAAGCCACCATGAGGCTTAAAGGGCATAGTTTGAAATAGGATATTGGCTTGGATGCCATTCTAGGTGTTGAAACTTGTTGGAGCATGTTTGATATGTTGCATGCAAGCTAAATGCAAGTTATTTTCGTGTTAAAGGTGCTCAGAATTGAAATTGACATGTTGAGTTGTTGAAATATGATTTTTATGCATAATGAATGCTCAGTTTTGATTCAGTGTAATTTGATGTAATTTTTGTGTTGGAACATGTTTAATATACTTAAACTTAACTCTGTTGAATGTTTGTTTTGGTTAAAATTGGTTAGAATTGAATTTGGTATGTGAAAACTCAGTTTCAGTGCTGTTCTGTCATGGAATACTCGAGTCTTTGGCTCGCTACTCCAGTATTTCGTGGTGCACCAGTGCGTCTGGTAGCACTAGTACTCGAGTATTTGAGCTGAGACTAGAGTATTGTCCGACGCACCAATTTGAGATTGCAATGAACTACTCGAGTATTCTGGAATGATGAACTACTCGAGTAATTCATGAACTACTCGAGTATTTCTGGAAAACCTGAAATTGTACTTTTCAGAAATCGTATGAACTACTCGAGACTTTTGGTAAGATACTCGAGTATTTTTAGTCAGAACACTTAAACTTCATTTTTAAAATCTAACCAAGTTATTTTAACCCAATTTATTAATTTTAAGTTCATTAATCATGTTCCAAGAAATTAATGAGACTATAAGATTACATCAATTACTTTAAATACCTGTGAATAAATTATTCCATGTTGGATATACATTAAGATTAAAGAGGATTTAATCTTAAATGGAATATGTTATGGCATTCATGCATGGTGTTGGTGGTGGGTCGTAATTTTGTCATGTTCAAGGATTACTGCTTGCTTGACCCCACTTCAAGGTTGACGTTGTGGGTCTTATGTCTAGATGACTATGTAATACAAGTGATAGTTTATGTTTTGGCGACGTGACGTTCACTAGATAGAGTGACGTTGTTTATCACTTTCAAGCAAGTACGCCATACATTTGACAACGTATTTTTAAAACATGAGGAGGGCCTCTGGGAGTGCCAAAGGTTGCTGTTTGCTCGACCCCACTTCAAGGTTGACGTTGTGGGTCTTATGTCTAGATGACTATGTAATACAGTGATAGTTTTACGTTTTGGCGACGTGACGATCACTAGATAAAGTGACGTTGTTTATCACTTCGAGCAAGTACGTCATACGTTTGATAACGTATTATTTTTGTATGCTGGGAAAACAAAGAAGTTATGGAAGGAGGTCCATTTGAGAGATTAGTTGGAGAATCTTAGAAGAGTGAGATATCATGCATCATATCATCATTGATTTATTTATGTGATTAAAATTGATATGATTATCAAATGTTAACTGCTCACTTTGCATATTTATTGCTCAGCCTTATTTGATTATGTGTATGTATATGCTTACCCTCGTGCCCTTGTTAGGTGATGGCACGTTACCTAGCATGCGTAGAGATCAGACCCATCCCTAGCGGGATATGGACGTATGAGGAGCACCGAGCGACATTTGAGGGTGAGGTGGAGTTCACACTCTTCCACCCTAACCCACTCGTTCGGGTGCGCCCTCGTAGGTTTAGGATACCTATTATATATACTATGCACATCCCTGCTTTTTATGTTTATAGAGGACCACCACCGCCAGCTCGACCTGTACGTAGGTTTCATAGTTTTCGTTTTCGTCTCGCTACTCGTTCTCATCCCTCTGCCTACAGAGTTTTCACCGATGAGGATGTCCCTTCATCCTATCCGACTGGAGCTGGTGGAACTACACCAACTACTACGTTTGGACCTACTGATAGGTCAGTCACTCAGTCGGACGGGATAGAGGAGGATCCCGAGGAGGAGGGAGTACCAGTCGAGCCGGTTCCCAGACCTCGAGGAGGACCCAGTGGTTCCTAGGACATGCATAGTATAGTTAGTAGGGATCCCGGACCGACTTTTCTACTGCAGTGGACCAGACAGGTGCGGAGGACCAGTTGACCTGCTTTCAGACACTCCTTATTTTTGAGTTGTGACATATTGTACATATTTTGAGAGTGTTTGAGAGTTTAGGTCTTATTTTCAGACTTTTATATGTATTTTCAGTTTATGGACATGATCACCTGTACTTTGCTGACTTCTGTACTTATGGATCCCTTTCTATGATGATGATATATCTATATATAAAATGTTTATTTACAACATGGATCCTTAAGTACTACTATCTTTCCGCGCACTCTGATTTTGTTGAAAGAGAATTCGGCGACTGTGATTATTTGGAAAATAATTTTATGCGAACAATAAGGAAACGCTATATTTATAATTATGGAAGTCTAAAATAATTTTTAATTAACAATTATACGTTGTCTTTCAAATTATTAATTGTTTCAATATTCTATTGATTAAGCGAACGGAGCTGAATTCGTTAATTTGTTTCATGTTTTTAATAAATGTTAATTTATCCAAACTATTAATGTCCATAAAATAATATAATATTGTTTGATAAAGGAAAGGGTGTCACACTTTTTTATGGTATCAGAGCATGGTCCTGTTCCTCCTAGCTCAGCTGGAAGCAGTTAGGCACGCTGTTCGAATAGATCGAATATAGTAAGGATAAGATAGCATAGTTATTCCAATCCAAAAGAGACCTTTAAGTGATATAGAGACCATAGTGCAGGTCTGCTATGGCAACTAGAAACCCAAATCATGCCAATGCTATGCTGGATAGAATTACTACTGTTCTGGAGAACATGCAGCAACATCAACAGTAGCAAACCAATCAGCCACATCCATGTAACCTAGGTAATTTAGAGGCTAAGACTCTCTCGGAATTTCGAAGTTGTAATCCTCCAAGGTTTGAAGAGGGATATAAGCCAGAGGAAGCCAACAAATGGATTTATGAAATGGACAATATTTTCAGAACTCTGGAGTGTACTGATGTACAGAAAGTGGCATATGCTGTCTACATGTTAGGGGATGAAGCTGAAAATTGGTGGAACCACACAGTGCAACTATTGAACTATGAAAGAAGGGAAGTCACCTGGGGAGTATTCATGGAGAAGTTCCTTAACAAGTACTTTCCGAAAGATTTGTGAAGGAAAAAGGAGATAGAATTTATGCAACTAAAACAAGGGGATATGAGTGTAGGGGAATATGCTGCCAAGTTCGAGGCACTGATGAAGTATTCTCCCTATAACTTGAACAATCCAGATGAACGGAGCAAATGTATTAAGTTTGAAGGTGGACTGAGACCAGAATTGAAGTCTGTTTTCAGTTATCAGAAAATACAGAGCTTTCCGACATTGGTGGACATGTGCCGAATGTATGAAGATGATAAGAAAGCTGAAGGAGTGGTTAATCAAGAGAAGAGCAGTCAACAAGGTTATGGATCACAAAGAAAGAAGGGTTCTAGTTATCGGGGAAAGAGTCCATACTTTAACAAGAACAGAGGCAAGGGTAAGATTGCAAGTGGTGACATAACAAAGCCTCGCAATGATGCACCTCTTTGTGAAAAGTGCAACCATCATCATTATGGGAGATTGTGCTGGGCAACCAATGTTAGTTTCAAATGTGGCAAACAAGGTCGCATTGTACGTTTTTGCAAATAACCTGGGAGGAGTAATTCCAATGAACCTTCTAGCAAATCAATTACTCAAGGGAGAGTGTTTACCTTGAGTGGAGTAGAAGCTAACCAGTCTCCTGATCTCGTTCAAGGTAATTATCTTCTCAATAACCACCCTTGCATGATTTTGTTTGACTCAGGAGCTACACATTCTTTTGTCTCCTATGAATGTGTAAATAGGTTGAAGTTAGCAGTCAAATTCGCCCATTTGTTTTAAAATAGAAACCCCTATGGGATTACCTGAATTCACCTCCAAAGTCTATTTAGACTGTAGTGTCGAGATATTTGATCGCATCACTAAGGTAGATTTGATTTGTCTCCCTCTGTCACAAATAGATGTGATCTTAGGTATGAATTGGTTAGAGAAAAACCAAGTGACCATAGATTGTGAAAGAAAAACAATCATATACAAACCCCTCGAACCCAAAGGATTCATGTGTTTGTTCTCCATTATGGGATAGGAGAAGGAGAAACCATTGGAGGAGATTCTAGTTGTGAAGAACTTTCCCGAGATATTTCCTGAAGAGATTCCAGGATTACCCCCAAAGAGAGAGATTGAATTCGGGATAGAGAGATTGAATTCGGGATAGAGTTAACTCCAGGAACTGGTCCCATCTCTGTCGCTCCATATAGAATGGCACTGCCGGAAATGGCGGAGCTAAAGAAGCAAGTAGAGGAGTTATTACAAAAGCAACTCATCAGACCAAGCGTATCACCCAGGGGAGCTCCAGTGTTGTTCATAAAGAAAAAGGATGGAAGTATGCGTATGTGTGTAGACTATAGACAGCTGAACAAGGTCACCATCAAAAACAAGTATCCTCTGCCAAGGATAGATGACCTTATGGACCAGGTTAGAGGAGCTTCAGTATTTTCCAAGATAGATCTGAGGTCGGGATATCATTAGATCAGGATAAAGGAGGAAGACATACCCAAGACGGCATTTCGCTCCCGATATGGACATTATGAATATGTAGTAATGCCGTTCGGATTAACAAACGCACCTGCTATCTTCATGGACTACATGAACCGAATCTTCAGACCATACTTGGATTCGTTCGTAGTAGTACTCATTGATGATATTTTGATCTACTCCAAGAATGAAGAAGAGCATGCAGAACATCTTAGAATCGTATTGATGATTCTAAAGGAGAAGCAGTTGTATGCCAAACTTTTGAAGTGTGAGTTTTGGCTGAAAGAAGTCCAATTCTTGGGTCATGTGATCTCTAAAGAAGGAATAGCATTAGACCCTACAAAGGTGGATTATGTGCTACAATGGAGACAACCCGCAACTGTGATGGAAATAAGAAGTTTCTTAGGATTGGCGGGATATTACCGTTGATTCATTGAAGGATTTTCAAAGGTAGCACTGCCATTGACAAAGTTGACTCGAAAAGATCAGTCGTTCGTATGGGACGACAAGTGTGAAAGAAGTTTCCAAGAATTGAAGGAAAGATTAATATCATCTCCTGTGTAAATATTGCCAGATCCCAATAAGAATTTTGAAGTATTCAGTGATGCGTCAAAACAAGGACTTGGAAGTGTACTAAAGCAAGAAAGACGGGTAGTTGCTTATGCTTCACGTCAATTGAAGATGCATGAGGTGAATTATCCGACGCATGACTTGGAGTTAGCTGCTATTGTATTTGCCTTTAAGATATGGAGGAACTATCTCTATGGCACTACTTTTCAAGTGTATAGTGACCATAAAAGCCTGAAGTATCTGTTTGATAAAAAAAAATTAAACATGAGACAAAGAAGATGGATGGCAAAGGCGAACGTAGTGGCAGATGCGTTAAGAAGAAAAGCAATCCACTTAAGCCAGATGATGGTGAAAGAAGCCATCTTGATCGAAGAATTCAGAGATTTAAGTCTAACAATGGAGGTCGAACCCTCAAGCATCAAGATGGGCATGCTGCAAATCACAAATGAATTCATGAATGAAATTCATGAATTACAACAGAAGAATGAAGAATTGACTGAAAAGAAGAGACTGATGACATAAGGAAGATAGAAGGACTTTCACCTTGACTCAGATGCGATTCTACGTTTCCGAACAAGAATTTGCATCCCAAAGAATTCAGATCTAAGGAAGCTGATTCTTGACAAAGCTCATAAAAGCAGAATGAGCATGCATCCAGGCTCAACCAAGATGTATCAAGATCTGAAGAAGATCTTTTGGTGGTCAAGATTGAAAAGAGATGTTGCTAAATACGTAGCTTCGTGTCCGGTGTGTCAGAAAGCCAAAGCGGAACATCAGAAACCTGGAGGATAGCTCCAACCATTGAATGTTCCTCAATGGAAATAGGAGAGCATATCAATGGACTTCGTATCAGGTTTGCCCAAGACGACCTCAAATCATGATGCAATTTGGGTAATAGTAGATCGTTTAACGAAGGTGGCACATTTCATCCCAATAAGCACCTGATACCCTCTGGAAAAGTTTACCCAATTGTATATCAAAGAAGTTGTTCGATTACATGGGATACCTTCAAGTATCATATCAGACCGTGATCCCAGATTCACGTCCAGATTCTGGAACAGTTTGCACCAAGCAATGGGCACAAGATGTAACACCCTTCTAATAAAATAGATTAATTATAATCATTAAGTTGATTTTGAAAATTAGGACCTGAAAATTTCATTTTAAATCTTAATGAAAATCCGACAGAGTTTCCTCTGTTTATCGGACTTCCCAAAAATTTAGAGTTTTCACCTGTCAAATCAGTACAGTTCAGAAAATATTTATAAATATACTAATTTGATTTTCAGGCCCTGCTAACAAAGTAAAACAAAACTCAGGGCTTACAATGAATTGTTTCAATACCCAATTAAATTAATTATAATAAAAAGAATGTAATTCCCTCTACACTAAATTACACTCCACGGTGTGGAGTGTACTCCTGCTCGGCCGACAACTGTGTCTGCTCAAATTTTGAACCTGTAGAAAAATGGTTGCAAGGGTGAGCTTTACACATGAAATAGAAAGTAGTTTCTAACTAGACATAATGACCTACCAAGTCAAACACAATTAACACATAGCACAAATATTTCCATTTAGTCAAACCAGCATGCTCAAACACACCCAATAATCTCATTTCTTCATCTCTTGTTAATTATGTCCATATTAGCTTTTCCATATTTGTCTCACTAATCTCATCCTCCTATCAACTATCTAGTGAATAACCCTTTCACACACATGATCAGTTATCATCTAATTACAAATTTCACCTATTCCAAACACATCTCTTATTTACTTTTATATTTCACATTCTCTTCTTCATTTACCTTTCACGTTCTAATTTCCCAACATACAGTTCCATTTATATTTCCATTTCATTTTTAAGATGCTCATACCATTGTACTTCACCTCCACACCGGAAGGTACCTCATACCTTTGTACTTCACCTCCACACCGGAAGGTCACCGGAAGGTACCTCATATAATTTGGCCTGTGGGTACTTCACCTTCACACCGGAAGGTACCTCATACCATTTTACTTCACCTCCACACAGGAAGGTACCTCATACGGTTTGGCCTATGGGTACTGCACCTCCACAACGGAAGGTACCTCATACCATTGTACTTCACCTCCACACAGGAAGGTACCTCATACAATTTGGCCTGATGGTACTTCAGCTCCACACCGGAAGGTACCTCATACCATCACATATGTTATTCATATAGATAATAATATTAAAGCATCACAATACACATGTTGCACTTAGTTTAATTCCGAACATTCATATTTTTCTTT
This sequence comes from Crotalaria pallida, assembly GCA_037953625.1. NCBI lineage: Eukaryota > Viridiplantae > Streptophyta > Magnoliopsida > Fabales > Fabaceae > Crotalaria > Crotalaria pallida. The sequence goes on from CM075651.1 coordinate 58,634,701, forward strand.
TCATCATTCATAAATTCTAGGGCTCATGATGATTTAGCAACACATCAACCACATAGTTCAAGTATCAACAATTAGAATTAAACACAAAACAAGATATCAAATTACTCTTATATAGGCTTACATCTTTAACACATTTATTCTTTCACAACTAATAGCCTCACATTCCCCAAACATACATACCTAAAGACATATACCAATTAACCCCACATTTCCCACCGGAGCCTATATGACAACTTATTATATTTCACATAAACATTCCACCACAGTTAGACTCTCATTATTCATACATAAAAGCATAACAAATATTATCACATATACATTCACATAGTCAAAATACACCTTAGCACCTATATTTTCACCTTTAGCAATTAAACATGTCATTTTATCACAAACACATCATTTATTCTTTTTTTCTTTTTTACTTTACTCTTTAGTCTAATTAATTACCTAGAAGTTCAAACACAAGCACGCCCATATACTCTTAACAAGTATTATATACTAATCAGAAAATACTCTCTAAAGCAAGGTAAAGAACCCCTTACTTGCGTTTCCTTAGACCTGATTCTTTTCGTGCAATGATGCCCAAACATAACGCGGTTCAATGTTCGCATCCCTGCTGATCCTAAAGCTCTGCATCGTCTATCTATATTATTAAATCAGATAGTAGTCAATGGGATGCGCCAACACCGACTCAATTTAAAATCTCAATAGTTAAAATATTTCAAAGTAGAGTATTTCGTAAGTTTTCCAAATCACGCAATTCATTAAATTATAATTCACAAACCAAAATAACATAGAGTTTCAAATTAAGATCATTGTCTTCTCAATAATATAGTATAGCTTTTTATTGAAAATACGCTAACTTTCAAAAACTAACATAATCGTCAAAAATACATTAAAGTTGAGTAGTTTTAGCTTCTGTAACACCCTCACTTTTATTAGTTAGTTTTTAGGTTTTAAATAAAATCAGAGTTTAAAAATTTATTTTTAATTTAATTATTTATAAAAATTCTTAGGAAAAACCAGCAGAGTTTCCTTTGTTTTTCGGACTTTCCCAAAATTTCTTCTTAAAACCTGTCAGTCCAGAAGCATTTTAAAACATAACGCACAATAGATAAAATATTCAGATCAGATCCTAGTACCCAAGTAGTACAAGTTCAGGGCGTACAACTATTACATATTTTAAATTGCAAAATAGTTGTCCACTCAAAAAGATATATATATGTATGTGTATTCACTCCACGTAGTGGAATGAAAATCCTGCTCGGGCGTGTCCCATGTAAGCTCCACTTCAGTACCTGTAAAAATATAGCAAGAAGGGTAGCATTACACAGAACATAAAAAGATAAATTCTACAAGAAGACATAGTAAATAACTAAGCCTACACTATTATTACTATTCATTAACCATATACATCCGAATATTTAATTCCCTTTTTTTTTCATCTCTATTTCTCACATTCTTTTTCCGATTTCATTTCCATTTTCCCTTAACCTCTTCACTAATCCCATTTCCTTTCCATTTTTAATTCCGTTACCATTATCCATTTCCCTTTATCATTTCCATTTTCCTTTATTCCTTTTTCCATTCAGCGTAACCTTAAATCAGAGGTCTACGCACAGTGTATGCATCCACAAATCAGTGATCTGCATACACTCCATATCCTTTATCCATTTTCCATTCTTATTCTTTCTAATCGACACGCCTTGGCAGGCTCGCATCGATGCCGATACGCCTTCTCAGGCCCGCATCGGACATTTAAGTAATTCTCTTATGCTCGTCAAAATCTTTTAATCTTTATTTTCGTTTATGACTTAGCACATTTTCATACGTTTTCTAATTTATTCTCTTCCATGATACTAATTATCCTTACTTTTACCCAACTCTGTTTAACTTGGTCAAGTATATCATCTTCTTGCCCTCGTTTATAATTCTTAGTTATTTTCTTTATTTCATTTATCTCTCACTCTTACTTAACTTATTATTTCTATTTCATTGACTCCAATTTATTTAACTACTCTTTGACTCACATTATTACTTAACTTATTATCCCTATTTCATTAATTTCATTTTATTTAATTACCCTATTAACTCCACTTGGTTTTCCTATTTTATTACACCGTTCTAAACCAACTTTCATCATGACGTCCTCTCATTTCGATTTATTATCTTTTCCCTAGTTTCTTTTACCTATGTCCTTTTTGTAATTGAATTTGGTTTATTGCCTCGTTCCTATCTCTCTAATTTTTCCAACAACTCCTAATTACGTCCACTCCGCCCCTACTTATCGTATTCGCATTTTAAATTCCTCATTTTCCTTATTTTTAGTTTAATAGCTCTCCTTGCCTAACACAATTATTCTTTATTCTTTTACTCTCACGTTCCGTTGGTTCTCTCTAACAATTCTCCTTGGTTTTATTTTATACTTTTCTACATTTTCACTCTATATTAACTCTTTTAGTATTCTAAATACACTCACTCATTCCAAACTTTATTCTACGCACATACATTCTATTCCCTAGGGTGTGGTTTCTCGTGACAATTTTATTTATTTTATCTATCTCAACGGGGGTACCCTAGGGTTCATTAACATACTTTTAATTACTCTATTCTTAGCTACCGCTATAGCATCCTAGAATTTACTTCTCAAGTAAAGCTAACGCGAACCCTCTTACCTCAGGCTTTTTAAATAGAACGTGGATTTTAGCTCGACGACGATGACGCCGTCGGTGTTGCTCCTCGTTAGCGGGAACGATCGCGGCTGGACCAAGGCAAGAGCTTCGAGCTTCGAGATTCCCGACACGAGTCCGGCACGATCACGGGTCGATAACGGCGCCGGTGACGTCCGTGGAGAGAGAGAGAGAGCTCACGGTGAGGGAGAGGGATCCAAGCCAAGGGGAAGAGAAACAGGGAGAGAGAGAGGTCTTGATGGTGGTGGGTGGTGGTTCAAAGGGCGGTGACGGTTGTAGTGGTGGTGGTGGCGGCTTGGTGGCCGGAGCAGGGAGGAGGAAGAGATGAGGCAAAGAGAGAGAGATCTATTGAGAGGAGGAGAGAGAAGGAGGGAGAAAGAGAGCTATGGTGGCGGTGGCGGTGGCTGGAGGGTGGCTGTGGTGGAGCTGGACGGCGGAGGGAGGATGAGAGAGAGAGAAGAGAGAGAAGGAGGGGTTGCCAATGGGGTTTGGGGGGGGCTGGCGCGGCCATATAATAGGCCTGGTGCCGATCTGTTTTGCGTCGTGCGCCTGGGCGCGATTTAGGTGCGCCTGAGTGCACAAGCACCTGAGCTGGTGCATCTGATGCACCCTGGTGCGCCTGGGCGTGCACCGGTGCGCCTGGGCATGCACTAGTGATTCCAGACTTCCATTCGCCATAACTTCTTCGTTAATCGTCGGATCGGGCCCAAATTTTTGGAAAAGCTTCTTAATCCCTTAAACTTCATATCCAATGGTGGAATTTAATTTTTTAGCATCCTATAATAAATTCCAAATTTTCTCGTACCGGCTGATTTCTAAAACTTAAAACGCCGATTTAACTCTCGATTTCTCGCTTAAATAATTTTGCCCCTTGCTACCGATGTCTCCTACAAAACCCCTAATACTTATAATTACTATTCACCTTGCTCCCAAAATTCTTTAAGCAATTAATCTACCCATTCCTTACACTTTAAACTTATTAATTCACTAATTATGCTTGGAATTAAATTAGGGATGTTACAATTCTCCCCCACTTATTAGAATTTCGTCCCCGAAATTCCGTTCATCAATTCCTTCAAATGGAGAACCATCCCATTAGTAAGCTTCTAACTACGGTTTTCACTCCCCTTCGATTTTTACTTTCCGCTCCATATATGGTTAGGGCCATGCCCATTTCAACGTCTGTCTTCTGGCACTACGTACTATCTCTATCCACACAGGGTCGTCGGTTTTCTTATTATTAAAATTCCATCTCTCATTCCTTGGATTGAAATCCTCCCCCACTTAGCATTGACATACTTGATTTTATCCATGCTAGGGGGTATGCTCATTCGTTGCTCAGAATAGAGTACACCGGATCCCGACCGGTATCCAAGGCTGAAAAGAGGTCACGTAGGTGACTATCTATCGATAGGCATTGGACTATGCTGGGTTTCTACGACTTGGAAAATTCTCACCCATGCATCTGAGATGCTTGAAACTTGAAGAGAGTGAAGATGAAAAGAAGAGACATGAAGCACTCAAGGGGAATTTTAATGATCTTTGCAATGTGATCAAGGACATTTCAGGTGATAAGGGTGTAGAGATTATGGTGCTTGATAGCGTTGTGGCTCCCTTCCTAATGTCCGTTGACCGCTCAACACCAAAGAATTATGTAAGCACCGGCATTGAGGGATAGCAGCATGGCTGGACACATGTCAAGCAAGAAGACAATGGAGGTTATCCTTAAGCTTGCATTCTCAGAAGAGAATCATCGAAGGATGCATTCTCTGTGGACCTATAGCTGATTTGATTGGTCTCAATAAAGGTTCCTGACGCAGTGACTAAGACTTGCTTCCTTCGAAGAAATCGTTGGGATCTTTAATTAGATTCTTATGCGAGCTTTAAGCTGTCTACTATCTAATTCGATTAGTTGTAGAAGGATGTCTACGAGGTTTGTTGGAGTCGCCCTGGGGTGCTATACTACATTACTCTTCTTTCTAATGATACGCAAGGACCTTAGAAGGAATTCTTTTTAGTTTAGTTCTACTCCGTCTAGGGGGTCTACTTTAAAAATCGTTAATTCGATTATTTCGGTTTTAGATGAAATGTGCCAATGACATCGATCACTAATAGGTGCAAAGATCGAGGTTATCAATCCCAACCTCACATCTATTAATGGCCATATCATTGTCAGGTTCGCTGATGTTATTGTCCCCTAGTAGATGTAAGAATCAGAGTGATCAGTTCTAACCTTACCTTCTACCAGTGGCAATACCATCACTATGATTGGTGGAACTTTAACTAATGTGTTATCACTTATTAATTTCTTCTAAGTCATACTACTCACACTTAGCCTAAGCAACAACATTGAAGTAAACAACCGGTGTATTACTAACATGAAAAGTACCTTGGTTAGTTCATTCGCTCCCTTCACCGATGCGTCTAGGACAGTTTTCCCCTATGTGTCCTGGTTGTCCGCATATATAGAAGAGACCCTGTTTTCTGTGCTGTTTCAACATCAGGCACAGTTTCCGATGGACTCCCCCACATAGTGGGCATGGTGGCCTGGTTCTCGGGGCATTCACATTAAAGGCCACATCCCTCGGTACTACTTCCATAGTGTTGATGTCAAAGTGTGGGTCTGATTCATGAGCCAATTCCTTACCCTTGTTAAGACCTACTTCATTCGGTATATTCTTGCTCCTTTTCTCTGCTTCATGCTGATTCAAACTCTTCTCATAAGCGCTAGTCATATTCACCAGCTGAGAGAGGTTAGCTATACCCTGGTGTACAAAGATAGTCTGAATCTTGGCATTGAGACCTGCTTCAAATTTAGTACACTTGGTGTGTTCGTCTGCGTCCCGATAACTGCCAGAATAGCGAATCAGATCTTCAAATTGTGCCGCATATTCGCCAACACTCATGCTCCCTTGCTTCAGATGCAGAAAAGCGATCTCCTTTTCCCTACGAACATCCTCAGGGAAATACTTTCCCAGGAAGTGAGCCTTAAAAAGATCAAAAGTGATATCCTGATTAGCCGCCTCCAATTCTCTTCGCACTCGTTCCCACCAATACTCTGCTTCATCAGTCAACATATATTGCGCTAGCAACACAGTTTGTTCAGCAGGTGGCGCCATGGTGCGAAGGATCTTCTCAATTTCCTTGAGCCATCGCTGAGCTCCATCAGGATTATACCCCCCTTCAAACTTGGGCGGTCCGTTCTTTCGAAATCGTGCCAACCAATCAATCGCTACTGGAGCTGGGGGTTGGGGGTTCAGTGCTGCTATTTCTGCTGCAATATTTTGTGCCTGATTTTGTTGCATCTGCACAAAATGCTCGGCCTGATTCTGCTGTACCTGCATCAGATTTTCCAGGATGGCAGCCATTCGGTCGTCTTCAGCACGTCTCCTAGCCATGATAGCTAAGTCCTGGAGAAAATACCAATTAACACTTGCCTAGCAATTAATTGCATAATAATCCTATTTGCCTAACCTAGACGCTTGACTATACACATTGGTTACTCGCTTGGTGGGTAACCACTGGAGTTGTGAGTTCAAACTCCAAGGCCGAGGAAAAACTGCTCTGATACCATAATGTAACACCCTCACTTTTATTAGTTAGTTTTTAGGTTTTAAATAAAATCAGAGTTTAAAGATTTCTTTTTAATTTAATTATTTATAAAAATTCTTAGGAAAAACCGGCAGAGTTTCCTCTGTTTTTCGGACTTTCCCAAAATTTCTTCTTAAAACCTGTCAGTCCAGAAGCATTTTAAAACATAACTCACAATAGATAAAATATTCAGATCAGATCCTAGTGCCAAAGTAGTACAAGTTCAGGGCGTACAACTATTACATATTATAAATTGCAAAATAGTTGTCCACTCAAAAAGATATATATGTATGTGTATTCACTCCACGTAGTGGAATGAAAATCCTGCTCGGTCGTGTCCCATGTAAGCTCCACTTCAGTACCTGTAAAAATATAGCAAGAAGGGTAGCATTACACAGAACTTAAAAAGATAAATTCTACAAGAAGACATAGTAAATAACTAAGCCTACACTATTATTACTATTCATTAACCATATACATCCGAATATTCAATTCCCTTTTTTTTCATCTCTATTTCTCACATTCTTTTTCCGATTTCATTTCCATTTTCCCTTAATCTTTTCACTAATCCCATTTCCTTTCCATTTTTAATTCCGTTACCATTATCCATTTCCCTTTATCTTTTCCATTTTCCTTTATTCCTTTCTCCATTAAGCGTAACCTTAAATCAGAGGTCTACGCACAGTGTATGCAACCACAAATCAGTGATCTGCACACACTCCATATCCTTTATCCATTTTCCATTCTTATTCTTTCTAATCGACACGCCTTGGCAGGCTCGCATCGATGCCGATACGCCTTCTCAGGCCCGCATCGGACTTCCATTTTCCCTTTCTAATCGACACGCCTTCACGGGCTCGCATCGATGCCGATACGCCTTCTCAGGCCCGCATCGGACTTCCATATTTCCTTTTTAATTGACACGCCTTCACAGGCTCGCATCGATGGCGATACGCCTTCTCAGGCCCGCATCAGACTTCCATATTTCCTTTTTAATCGACACGCCTTCACAGGCTCGCATCGATGCCGATACGCCTTCTCAGGCCCGCATCGGATTTTTTAGCTTTTACCTTTCTTTCTCTTTCTCTTTTTACTTGTTTCTTAGTCATATATCTTTTCCTCTTTTCTGATTTACTGTAATTTTTCTCTTTTCTTTCATTTCTTTACTTAGTGGCTTAACATCACCTTGTTTACTTTTCACTGTTTCAATATCCTTCTTTCTTTTCCTTTTTCTTCTTCTCTTCCTTTCCTTCTTCTTATAATTTAAGTAATTCTCTTGTGCTCGTCAAAATCTTTTAATCTTTATTTTCGTTTATGACTTAGCACATTTTCCTACGTTTTCTAATTTATTCTATTCCATGATACTAATTATCCTTACTTTTACCCAACTCTGTTTAACTTGGTCAAGTATATTCTGAAAAAATGCCAAGCCATTCTGAACATGCACAGTCCATCTAATGTGAAAGAGGTCCAGAGGCTTACAGGTCGGATGGCGGCTCTTTCGAGATTCCTCCCTCAAGCAGCCAAGAAGGCCCTCCCGTGGTATCAACTGCTCAGAAAGAACAAAAACTTCCATTGGAATGAACCCTGTGAACAAGCGTTTGCTGAACTCAAGGAATACCTCTCGACCCCTCCCGTCCTTACCAGCCCTCGGGAGGGGGAGACTCTGTTTTTATATATGTCAATTGGTGAATCATCTGTAAGCTCGGCCTTGGTCAGAGAAGACTCGGGGACCGAGCAACCCGTCTACTTTGTAAGTAAGGCCCTGCAAGGACCTGAAGTGAGGTACTCCAAGATAGAGAAACTTGCTTTTGCTCTGGTGGTTACTGCTAGGAGGCTCCGGCAGTATTTTCAGAACCACCCCATTGTAGTCAGGACAACCCAGCCGATAAGACAGGTGCTCCACCGACCTGACTTGGCTGGGAGAATGGTCTCATGGTCCGTTGAGCTATCAGAGTTCAACGTAACCTATGAGCCAAGGAGAACCCTCAAATCCCAGATTTTAGCATATTTTGTTTCAGAACTGTGAGACCCTCATCACTCCAACAAACCGCAGCTTTGGAAGATTTATGTGGATGGCTCCAGCCACAATAAGGGGGCTGGGGCCGATATAATTCTGGAAAGTGCTGAAGGCCTCAGCGTTGAATACTCCCTGAAGTTCGAGTTCCCCACCTCCAACAATCAGGCGGAGTACGAAGCGGTGTTGGCTGGCTTGCGGATGGCCCATCAGATGGGGGCCTCGGAAATTCAAATTTTCAGTGACTCTCAGTTAGTAGTGTCCCAGGTCAACGGAGAATTTCAGGCCAAGGAACCGGTTCTCCAAAAGTACCTGGAACAAGTCAAAGCTCTTTCAGACCTCTTTTCACAATTCTCCATCACTCATATCCCAGGGCCTCCAATGGGCGAGCAGATATCCTCTCCAAGCTCGCCAGCACCAAAGGCCCCGAGAACAACAAAAGCCTAGTTCAGGAAACCGTCCATCAGCCGAGCGTGATTCTAGCAATATCATTGACCGCCGGCTGGATGGACCCTATCAAGCAATATCTCAGGTACCAAGTTTTGCCAACCGATCCTTTGGAAGTGAAAAAGATAGTCAAGCAAGTTGCCCAGTATTCCATGATTGGTGATACCCTGTACAAACGGGGAATAGACTCCCCCATGCTGAAGTGTCTGGAATCTGCGGAGGCTGAACTCGTTTTGGTCGAGGTTCATGAAGGAATCTCGAGCCATCATGTAGGTGCAAAAGCATCCTATAATAAATTCCAAAATTTCTCGTACCGGCTGATTTCTAATACTTAAAACGCCGATTTAACTCTCTATTTCGCTTAGATAATTTTTCCCCTTGCTTTCGATGTCTCCTACACAACCCCTAATACTTATAATTACTACTCACCTTGCTCCCAAAATTCTTTAAGCAATTAATCTACCCATTCCTTACACTTTAAACTTATTAATTCACTAATTATGCTTGGAATTAAATTAGGGATGTTACAACTTCAAGACACAAAATCAAATGTCGGTACTTGACACTATTAATTCCGGATTAAAAAGAAGTGTCCACGGTTCAAAATAAGTCCAAGTCACAATTATAACTTTCAAATAATTGCACTTCTCTTCAATTTGATATTAATGTTCAACGTTTTGACTCGAATTAATGTTATGCCGAATATCTCAGGTTCCTAATTAACTGAGGTATTGTTTAGCCTAGGGACAATTCCACTAAGCTAAACGACAGCTCACTTACTTAGGGACCCAGCACATTTAACTAAAATACCCTTTAAACTCATCATTCGACATAACAATTTATTCGATATAATTACGAACCATATTAACCCATTAAAATCATTATCAATAGCATTATTTTTCAAATCAATGTAAAGTATAATACCAATTTAATTCCAAAAACAATACTAAGGTTCCAAAACAATTTATCACTATATAAATCATTACCAACGTTACTATTACTATTATTATTATTTAAAACACAACACAGTGCGGTTCAAAAGGTATTAGAGATTTACCCTCCAATATGGTTTTTCTTTGAGGCAGCAAAGAGGCTAAGACCGGTTCGGTCCACCTCAACCCGAACGGTTCACGGTACAGCAACAAGCAAAGAACACCACCACAAGCTCCGATCTCGGTGCCAGCGTAACTCGATTCAGCAATAAGAACACAAGTGAAAGCCCCTGGTTTGTGGGTCATGAAGCTATCAACAACGATGGTGACGGAGCTTGGGGCCACAAGTCACCTCGCCGGTGACCGGGGCCATGGGAGCTGCGATTCGTAGGTCTCCTTCAACAACAAAGGCAGCGGCAGCACAAGGAGGCGAAGATCGTGGCTCCACAGCGACAACTGTAACAGGGAACAACGACGTGACGACCTCCATGGTGGCCACGAACGACGGATTCACGACGGGGGCAGAGAGGAATACGCGGCTTGGGGGAGAGCACTGGAGTGGCGACGGCAGAGAGCGAAATCGCGACCCAAGGGGAGGAGCAGAGTCGCGGTTGGAGGGTGAGCCCGCGAGCGACGGAGAGACCGAGGTAGAAGACGATCGCGGGGGAGACTGGCTGTGGCGGATCCAAGGCTAGAGGCGGCAGTCGACGAACGAGGGAGGAGAAAGAGAGAGAGGTCGCACGGCTGAGAGAGAGGGAAATGGGGCGGCGGCTCTTTCAGCAAGAAGGGGAAACAAAGAAAATAGGGTTTCCACCCTATTACACTGCACACACAACACTTAGTCACTTTTTTTTAAAAAAAAATAAATAAGTACTATTACAAGTCATATATTAAATAAATAAGTATCGAAAATTATAAGGTTTGAAGCTTAGAGTTATTAAAATACCTCAATATGGTCTATATCAAAATCAAAGTAAAGTATAGAAAATGTAATTATTAAATGGGTAATTGCTTTAAATGAATTTACTTTAAAATATATAAATAAAATATACTTTTGTAAATAACATAATGCACTTTTATGAAAATACCCAACACCTAACTAATTGATTTCCAAAAACAATTATTTAATTCCATAAAACTTATAATTATACTAAGGATTAAAATTAGGGATGTTACACAAGACTTAGGATGAGTTCTGCATATCATCCTCAAACTGATGGGCAATCGGAAAGAACGATTCAGTCTTTAGAAGATGTTTTGAGAGCATGTGCACTTGAGGAACAAGGAAGTTGGGATCAAGTGTTACCTCTTGCTGAATTTGTAACACCCCGATTTGGCAACTTGAAAACATAGTTCCTTTTCATAAAATGTAGTAAAAATATGGGCCAATTTTTTTTTAAGTAACATGGGCATGAGAACTGTTAAGTTTCCAAAACTCTTTTGTATTTAAAATTGGTGTTCTCACGTCTCATGTTAAACTTCAAGTTCCAAACCGAGATGTCACAGGACACCGCACTTTGAAACTTGATTCTTTTAATTTCATTTGCAATGGCCCTTCTTTTTTCGCAACTTAATCATTGATACTAATTAAAAACATACTTCATAAACATAAGTCTGGGGTTACATGTTGGTACTGCAATAATAGCTAAGTAAACACAGGGAAACACAATACTTCAAATAAAAGAAAAGAGCTGCCACCAGGCCCACTCTAAACTGATGCTGAAGGATCCACAGGAGGTGCCTCACTAGGGTCAAACTCGAACACCTCAGCCTCCGGGTAGTCTAAGTCCTCATCAGGATCCTCTTCTGGATCTTCTTCTGGTTCGTCCTCTTTCATAGCCTTGAAAGCCTCATTGGGTAGATCATCCAAAGTCTCATCCAACTCCTCTAGCTCCTCGGCCTCGGGATCAATCCGTGTAGGCAAAGGCATTGGATGCCCACCATGATAGTCAGCTGGTCCACCAGTCTGCAAGTCCGCAAGCACAAAACGACAGGTGCGAACATCAGGAGCTGTCCCTTGCAGAGTATGGTTGGGGTCAAAGATGTGAACCTCAGTGACTCCACGCCACTCCCAACCTCTATAGTTCACTTCCCATCTTCCTTCATCTCGGATGTCGAAAGTAAACTTGACAGGGTCCATAGGCTAAGGGATTGACATCATGTAAACAAGCACACAAAACATAGATCTCGAGAGAGTAAGTATTCCCAAGCATTCAATGCCAACAATGTGGAATTACAATAGGCAAGATATTAAGAAATACAACATCATATACATAAGCAACAGATAAAAAGCATTCTCATATTCATTCTCATCATCAACATCCAATTCATTTACTCTTATCGATATCATTACCTTTCTTTCTCAAGATTCTTTACATAACCACATCACATTCTGTGAATCTCTTATCTGTACACATTTCCATCTCCACATAATCTCATACTCTTTTCCATTCTTTCATTCTTGGAATCATATCTTGATATTATATAATTCATCTTTTCTTATTTAAGTATTATGAATTCGTATCCATCAATGATGCGGGGAAAATCAATCATCATTGAGGAGGTCGTTAAACATAGTTAGCACACACGTCTACATCTCCTCGGTCATCCACCCAACCTAGTCGGAAGCAAACAGGAGTACAGGACCTTTACCACGCGGGCTTGACAGCTGTCTCAACAAATGGCTCCAAGCCAGGAGAACTGTAGAAAATCGGGTATAGTCTCAAATCAATTTATATAATAAAGGCACACTGTAGAAAAATCGGGTACAGTGGCAAAATCAAAGAGCCCCGTTCCAGTCCCTCTCAGTGTTCAAGATTTGCAATCCAGGGGGCGACAGTACTATTCTAGTCTGCAGTGCAGAACTTACCACGACTTTGGACCCAATCCCTACCACGTCTGGTATACCATATGTGGAGTTTTTTCTGCCTAGAAAGTACTCAAGACTTCTTGACGTTTCATCGTCATCGTCCTCCCCTAATGCAATCTCCACCTGAGTATCCCTGATACCCATGGTATCTTCCTCTCCACTAGTTCGATATCGCACTCATAACTCACCACATTATTCCAAGTCTTTTAGAGTTTTAATGTTTAATTAACATCTTAATCCTAAGGTCGGCTCATCCTTAGTGCATCCCTTCAACGAGTCCCAACCACTAATCGACAATTCGCTTTTCTCAACCTAGATCAAGGCTTGAACATTAACAACATACATCTCATCTCTTGGACTTTCACAATACAATCTCGTATCTCAGCTCAGGGCATCAACATTTCAGCTTCACGTTATAACTAAGGAGCACAACTCACTCACATCAATACGATCTCATGAGTCTCATTACTTTTTGCAATTCTTGCTCAGCAGCATCACTATCATCAGCCCTTATCGCGTTCTTACAAATTCCACGATATCTCAGATCTTTCTCAAACTTTAGCTCGTATCTCTTTTCGATCATTTTAACATCAATTATTTCTCTTTCCTTTCAATATTACATCTCTATTCATCACTTGAGCTTTTCCAAAACAACATAACAATTCTTCTTATATTTCTCACTCGTAAATCTCATCAATAATATTCTCATAATCATTATTATTATCAACATTATTATCACCATCACTATTATCATTATCGATAGCAACCTAGATCTTATCATGCATAATCAACTCTTTAGTAAATAAACAAAAGCATACTAGCATCAAGGTATCGTCACATAAAATTCATCACATGATCTCACGTGGTCTTTGTCTCATTCGCATAAGTGGCCACACCACAATACAATTGCCATTATGCTACTGACTCAGAACCACTAAGTTTCGACATTTGAGATGGTCGAAACAACTTAATATGTTACCTAAATACCACGGTGTTTGAGGGAAACTTCTCTCTCACCTCTACCGGTAGCAATTCCCAATATGCTCCTTGAATTCCAATGCGATACTCGCGTCCGCTCCTCGATCGTTACTGGCAACTAAGATAGTTCTCTTTCATTAAAATCATTCTCATACGATCATTTCGAAATCAAAACAACATTATCAAAACTTCCTATTTGAAAATAGAGTATTCTCTCTTTCTCAATAATTTGAAATCAACTTTTGGGTTTTAAACTCGCAATCATGATTAAATGCAATCGTTTGTTTAATAACACGCTTAGGAATTTAAAACTTACAATACTCTTTTCAAACACTTGCTTATTAAGATAAAAACATAAATAGTTTCTTGACTCCTTTAAAGGCCACATTTATCTTAAGGGTTTTCATATACAAACCACCATTAAATTAAAACCATACACTTCCATAACCATATGAAGATCTTTTCAAAGCAATACCTTTTCAATTAATCAAATCACTTTACTCACTTTATTTCTTTTAAACCGAATTGAATCAAAGAAAATAAAACAAGGGTTAAGGTAATAACCATTTAAAAATATTAACCACATAAAACATTAAATTACTCTTATTCTTTTTCTTAAATCCTTATAATCACTTTCAAACACACATATTTAGCATTTCAGGCCACTCACAATCCATGCATCACTTTTACACTCATCATGCATGCACATGAAATAAGAATCAAGCATAAGATCCTATTTTTCTAAGCATGGTCGAATCTCATCATACATAAGGCAAGGTTTTCATTCACAATTTTCAAACACTAATGATTTATAACACTTGAACAAGATCATGCACATGTGAAAATAACCTTTCAAATATATCATCCTACTTTGAGCATCACACCCGAAATAATTGTTAAAGAAAAAGAATACCCTTGCTTAGAATTTTGTTGACATCTTTTAAATCAACATACAAAGGAAAATCAATTTATTTCTTTTATTTCTTGACCAAACCGAATTGAGTATAGAAAAATGACTCAATCTCTTAATAACAATATCGTGTATCAAATCAACTTTATTTGTCCAAAGTTAAGCTCAAGCCATAACACATAAAGAAATAAAAATAACTTGAGTAAGACTTGTTCCAAAACCGAATGGAGCATGAAAATTACTTTCAAGTTTTTAAACAAAGATTTAGGCTTTCATATGTTTAAAATCCATAGATCTATCAAGAAAACATACATGCAAAACAAAATGAACCAACTTTGATATTCATGAAAGTAAAACCGTGAGCTTCATACAAAACCTAACAAACTTTAATTAAATTTCTTAACATAAATCAATACACCACCTTAAGCATCACATCAAAGTTTCATCTTTCAAATCTTAATAATTTCATGCATGTACTTTAAATCTTTAGATTAAATAAATTTCATCATGCATGTAGCTTGAAATGATGATCAAACATGATTTTCTACTCTCCCTAGGCTTGACCGAATGACATCATGTAAAAAGACAAGATCTTTGATTTTTATTTTTACATGCAAAGTCCAAAACTCATAAATCATACCATGTTCTTCTTGATGCAAAACCTTAAAGCACCATTTTCTTTTCCAAACACCAACCGAATCATCATCATCATCATCATGCAAGCAAAATCTTGCTTCAAATCCTTTTTATACTAAAAATTATTTTTAAAGCTTGTTACTCTAATTTCACTTCAAAACTGTGACATGCATCAAGGAAAAACCAAATCTTTTCACTTTGTGTTAGACCGACCCTCGGTCCTACCCTTACAATACTCGGCCGACCAGATTGATCTATCTATCAGGTCACGCCTATCCAGGCCGAGCGCTTGTTCTAGGACCCACCCTAGCAACCTTGGACCGACCACATGGGCCTCGCCCCTAAAGGGTCCGAGCAAGGGGCGCGTGAGCCTAACTCGCCACACGGATAAGGACTCCCAACACAGGATAAGAATGAATGACTCATCCCTTATCCTAAATGGGACACGTTAGTTGCCTTGCTCGACCTCCGTACAGGCCCACAAGGTACAATGTCACCCCTATAAATAGCTGTCTCCAGCAAGGGGCTCAGGTACGTTCTCTCACTCCCTAATCGCACATTTGCATACACCAGTGATTAGGGAAACCCTAGTTGTCCCAACTAGACATCTAGCATACCTAAGAAATCACACAGTAACACCAGATCATCCTCTAACTCTCTAGTCTTTCCATACCTTTGAGCTAGGGGTATCCCGTGAACACAGTGTCTTAGACACTACATTGGCGCCGTCTGTGGGGAAGATAAACTGTCATTCCCACCCAAAATGGCAAACACACGTGGAAATAACTCTCGTGCTGCTAACCACCAGGCTGGAAGAAACCGTCAGAGACTGGTGGAAGGTAGTGCAGACAATGGAAGAGATCTTGAAGGAAGAAACTCGCCTCACCCACCCCACCAAAGCATGCCATCAGTTAGACTTGAAATCCCAGCCCGCAACCACCACTCTATACCAGCCCACACTCATAGTGGTCCCTACACTATTCATTCGAGACAAGCAAGTCCCACTCCCCCTAACCGTGTTCAGAACCGCGGCTCTGGACGATCCTTCGACGCCCGCGTTTCCGGCTAAGAGAGGGAACACTCCCAGGGCCGAAGAGAGACCCAACTCGCAGAAATAATTAAGCAACAAGCTCAAATGTTGGAGCAGCAAGGAAAGGCCATAGCCGACCTTCAACAGATCCACATGAACGCGCTTGCTGCACGGGCCATGGAAACAGCCCCGGCAACCGCACCAGTTCAGGATCTACAAGGTCCAATCACCTTACCCCCTCCACCTCCCATAAATCCAGTCTTAGCAGCTACTTATGAAACTAAAAACTCTTCTCACCTAGGCCACCCCTTTACCCCACGTATCATGGCCTTCGAGACACCCTCTGCTTTCCTCGGCCCCACCAGCGTAGCAAAGTATAACGGTTTAACCGACCCCTTGGAGCACATCTTATCCTTTGAAGGAGCAATGAATTTTTATGATGGAGGAGATCTGATGAAATGCCGAGCCTTTTCAATGACTCTTCAACCACCCGTGTTGAGGTGGTACTCAGCCCTGCCCATAAATTCCATTAATTCTTGGGAAGAGATGAAAAGAGTCTTCCTCAGCAGATACACAGCTAGCCGCGTGCAACCGAAATCTGACCACGCACTGGCAAGAATTATGCAACTTCCGAAAGAGCCATTGAGAGAGTATCTTTCCCGATTCCACTCGAAGGCAGGATCTGTTCCGAATCTTGAACTGAGCTTCACAGTATTTCTTTTTACCCAGGGACTTCGAAACGGAGACTTAAAAAATTCGCTGGTAGGAAAACCGCCGAGGGACATGGCGGAATTGATGCACCGTTCCTCCAAGTTTATCAATTTAGAGGAATTCAGCAAATGGAAGAAACAGAGAGAAATGGGTGAAAGAGGGGAGCCTTCCTCTCAAGGGAGACCAAGGAGAGAGGACATAAATGATAATAGAAGGGAGGAGCGGGGAAGAGGACCTACGGGTGACAGGAGATTCACCATCCCTCGGCCCAGGTTCGATGAGTACACCCCTCTCACTGTCCCAAGAAGTCAGATCCTGCAGGAGACTATGCAGACTGATCTTCGAATGGTTGAGAGACCTCTTCCCTTAAAAAGAAGCCAACGCCAGGATCGTTCTAAGTTTAGCTCATATCATGGGGGATACGGGCATACTATAGACGAGTGCACCTGGCTAAGAGATGTGATTGAGCAATTGATAAGAGATGGGAAGTTACAATAGTATGTCAGTGAGGCACTCAACCGGCATGCTCGAAGAAGGACCCCCTCCCCTGACAGAAATGTTCGACCTCCAACTAGACAAACCGATCACCACCCCAATCAGCAACAACCATCTAATCAAAAGAGAATAGCTATGGTGGAGATAGCTACAGACCAATCCCCGCAAAACCTCAGAATCAACACCATTGCTGGAGGTTTTGCGGGAGGAGGTGAAAACAGATCTGATAGGAAAAAATACACCAATCAAGTACTTGCCGTTCAAGACCATCCCATCCGCAAGAGAACCACAAAAAGTGTCCCAATCTGTTTCTCCGATGAGGATCTTGAAGGAATCATCCCGGGTCACAACGACCCAATGGTCATTACTGCTCTAGTAGGCAACTATGAGGTTGCAAGAATATTTTTCGACCAGGGCAGTTCTGTAGATATTATGTTCTTGAACCTTTTTGAAGCACCGAAGTTGAAAACCTCGGACTTGACTCCTTTCGAGGGGAAACTGATTAGTTTCACAGGGGATACGGTTGTCCCCAAAGGACATATTCAACTCCCTGTAACATTCGAGAACCATCCCTCTGCGAGAACTGAAATCATCAAGTTTTTAGTTGTTGACTGCCCGTCGGCATATAATGCCATCCTCGGCAGAACATGTTTGCAAGCCTTTGGGGCGGTTGTTTCAACCGTCCATTTGACCATGAAATTCGAGGGCTCTGATGGGAGTGTGGTCTCAATCAGAGCCGAACATGAACAAGCCAGACAATGCTATAATGCTAGTCTGGCAAAACTCAAAAGCCCAGAAGAAATCCAACCCAAGTTAAGTTTGAACAAAGGAAATGTACTTTTGACAGACCTGGATGTTAGGTCCGATCAGGACGACACAAGGCCGACCCCCCAGGGAGAGTGGGAATTCATAGTGTTGGACGAGGAAACCCCGAGCATAAAAGTGAAACTGGGGACCAACCTCTCCGGGAATACACGAGCAGAAATGCTCGAACTTTTGAAGAAGAACAAAGATCTTTTTGCCTGGACCTCGGCAGACATGCCGGGGATTGATCCAAACTTTATATGTCATCACCTTAGTGTCAACCCGACCGCCAAACCGGTCGCCCAGAAAAAGAAAAGAGTGGGAACTGAGAAAGTTGCAGTAATTGAAGAGAAGGTAGCCGAGCTCCTCTCAGCCGGATTCATCAGAGAGGTTAATTACTCTGATTGGCTTTGGAATACCATGCTAGTCAAAAAATCAAACGGGAAGTAGCGCATGTGCGTCGACTATACCGACCTAAACAAGGCCTGCCCAAAGGATCAGTACCCCCTCCCTGTTATTGACAAACTGGTGGACAATTCATCTGGTTACCAGCTCCTTTCTTTTATGGATGCGTATTCAGGGTACAATCAGATCCATATGTACCCTCCTAACCAGGAAAAAACGGCCTTCATCACCGAGAGGGCCACATACTGTTACACAGTTATGCCCTTCGGATTAAAAAACGCTGGCGCAACATACCAGCGGATGATGAACAAGGTCTTCTCTGGACTGATTGGTCCTACCCTTGAAGTATACATAGATGACATGATAGCCAAGATCAGAAGGAAAGAAGACCACCCCCATGATCTGGCGACTATCTTGGCAAGAATCAGAATGTACAACATGCGGCTGAACCCCGACAAATACACTTTCGGAGTTCCTGCCGGAGCTTTCTTATGTTTCATGCTTACGGAGAGAGGCATCGAGGCTAACCCGAAAAAATGCCAAGCCATTCTAAACATGCACAGTCCATCTAATGTGAAAGAGGTCCAGAGGCTTACAGGTCGGATGGCGGCTCTTTCGAGATTCCTCCCTCAAGCAGCCAAGAAGGCCCTCCCGTGGTATCAACTGCTCAGAAAGAACAAAAACTTCCATTGGAATGAACCCTGTGAACAAGCGTTTGCTGAACTCAAGGAATATCTCTCGACCCCTCCCGTCCTTACCAGCCCTCGGGAGGGGGAGACTCTGTTTTTATATATGTCAATTGGTGAATCATCTATAAGCTCGGCCTTGGTCAGAGAAGACTTGGGGACCGAGCAACCCGTGTACTTTGTAAGTAAGGCCCTGCAAGGACCTGAAGTGAGGTAATCCAAGATAGAGAAACTTGCTTTTGCTCTGGTGGTTACTGCTAGGAGGCTCCGGCAGTATTTTCAGAACCACCCCATTGTAGTCAGGACAACCCAGCCGATAAGACAGGTGCTCCACCGACCTGACTTGGCTGGGAGAATGGTCTCATGGTCCGTTGATCTATCAAAGTTCAACGTATCCTATGAGCCGAGGAGAACCCTCAAATCCCAGATTTTAGCATATTTTGTTTCAGAACTGTGAGACCCTCATCACTCCAACAAACCGCAGCTTTGGAAGATTTATGTGGATGGCTCCAGCCACAATAAGGGGGCTGGGGCCGGTATAATTCTGGAAAGTGCTGAAGGCCTCAGCGTTGAATACTCCCTGAAGTTCGAGTTCCCCACCTCCAACAATCAGGCGGAGTACGAAGCGGTGTTGGCTGGCTTGCGGATGGCCCATCAGATGGGGGCCTCGGAAATTCAAATTTTCAGTGACTCTCAGTTAGTAGTGTCCCAGGTCAACGGAGAATTTCAGGCCAAGGAACCGATTCTCCAAAAGTACCTGGAACAAGTCAAAGCTCTTTCAGACCTCTTTTCACAATTCTCCATCACTCATATCCCAGGGCCTCCAATGGGCGAGCAGATATCCTCTCCAAGCTCGCCAGCACCAAAGGCCCCGAGAACAACAAAAGCCTAGTTCAGGAAACCGTCCATCAGCCGAGCGTGATTCTAGAAATATCATTGACCGCTGGCTGGATGGACCCTATCAAGCAATATCTCAGGTACCAAGTTTTGCCAACCGATCCTTTGGAAGGGAAAAAGATAGTCAAGCAAGCTGCCCAGTATTCCATGATTGGTGATACCCTGTACAAACGGGGAATAGACTCCCCCATGCTGAAGTGTCTGGAATCTGCGGAGGCCGAACTCGTTTTGGCCGAGGTTCATGAAGGAATCTCGAGCCATCATGTAGGTGCAAAAGCTTTAGCCCGCAAAGTCCTCCGAGCAGGCTATTACTGGCCCACACTTCAAAGTGATGCTTCAGATCATGTCAAGAGATGCAAGTCCTGCCAATTCCATGGAAAAGTCTTCCAGCGCCCTCCGACCGAGCTTCACTCGATGATCACCCCATGGCCCTTTTATCAACGGGGCATGGACATCATTGGAAAATTCAAAACGGCTCCCGGACAATTAAAGTTCGTTGTGGTTGCAGTGGATTATTTCACCAAATGGGTCGAAGCCGAGGCTTTGGCTACAATCTCTTCAGCTAAAATTCAAAAAAATTTCTCAGACAAGTCATCGCTCGCTTCGGCGTCCCGCATACTTTGATAACCGATAATGGCACGCAGTTCACCGCCAAGGTTTTCCAAGAATTGGTCGACCACTTCCATATAGCCCACTATTTCTCGTTGGTTGAGCATCCACAGACGAACGGGCAGGCAGAAGCGGTGAATAAGATCATCATTGATGGGATAAAGAAAAGACTATTGGAAGCCGGAGGGTCATGGGATGACATTCTTCCTGAGGTGCTATGGTCAATCCGCACGACCATACATACCTACACAGGAGAAACCCCATTTCGACTCACCTATGGTTGTGAAGTTGTGTTACCTATTGAAACTCGGATTCCCACCTTCCGAGTGTCCGAGCGCCCAGTGGAAGTGAATGATAATTTGTTGAAGGAAGAGTTAGCTCTCAGTGATGAGGTCCGACCCCTCGCGGCCGCCCGAGAAAAGAAAGCAAAAGAAAGGCAGTCTCGAGAGTACAACAAGTGGGTCGTTCCGAGGAGTTTCGCTATAGGGGATCTAGTCCTCCGACGAGCCGACATCGGCATGAGAAATGCCAAAGAAGGAAAATTGGCCAAGAATTGGGAAGGCCCCTACAGAGTCACCTCAAGAACAGGGTCTGGGGCATACAGGTTGGAGACATTGACAAAGCAGCAACTAAACAACACCTGGAATGCTACAAAACTCAAACCCTACTACAGCTGATTCAGAATCCCACAACGACCTCTGCAAAATTTCAACCCTGATTTTAAAATTCTTTTGTTTCAATTTTATCTACTTTGATGTCCTTTATTTTAGCATCTTTATGTTTTTGACGTTTCAATACCTTCTATATTTAACATTCGCTGTTTGTAAACAGATTGAAAGAACTTAATGAAGATCTCTCTTTTTCCAGCACTTCATCCTCGAATTTTCTTTCTGTTAACGTACTGACCCTTTCCTCTCGGCTCGCCACCGAGTCGAACTTGGGTGTTTATACATGTCTCTCCAACAGGGACTTATAAACTAATAATCACAAGTACTTTTAGAGATGCCCGACTAAAAACTTAAACAGTTTCTACAAGCCGAGGACCGAGGATCCCACCTCGGCCAAAGGTAGGAGATCCGAGATCTCGATAACATATTATAACAATAAAGGATAAAACTCGATTATCGTGGAATTAAAAAGAAAAAGATCAAAATAGAGGAAGAAATTGCGAACTTCAAAAGCAATAAATTCATTGTCGAATAGCATCAAGATCATCAGAACACCGATCATATTACACAGTCAACTACATCATCAAACTACAAAAGAAATATACAAAAAATAAAAAGATCTAATCCTCGTCCTCGAAAAGCACAATGGTTGACCCATCAAAGTCAGCTTCTTCTTCATTCTCTAAGTCCAAGGGATTGGGGAGATCCGGCGCAGACAAATTCACCTCTCTGTCGCCTTGGGCATAGTCGATAATACGACCACCATCGACCCCAAAGGTCGGATTTGCTCCAATAACTCGGATCCCAGGATTCATTAAACTCAGCTGCTTGACGGCGTTAACAAAGGAATCATTCACTGCATGATCCGAGTTGAAATGATTCCGTTTGGCCAAAACCTTGTGTTTTAATGCCTTCCGACGAACTTTCTCAAGATCAGCTTGCAAATGAGTTATCGTATTCTCTGCATCAGTTAACCGACCCTGAACTCCTTCGAACTCAGTATTTCTGCACCGAGCTTCAGCCAATTTTTCTTCAACAGTTTGCAACAACCTGCTCGTTTCAACCTCATTCCCAACAACATTTTCCTTGGCCTTCACAGCAGCTTCCCGAGCCTCCTCGGATACCTCAAGATTTTTCTGGAGATTGGTGTTGGCCTCCGTCAACGCTCCGATGTTAGCCTCATTCTCCCTGATCTGAGCAAGTAGACCTTCTACTTGAACCACGGAAGCCCTCCTTTTCTCCCTCTCAGTCGGCGAGAGAGCTGCACTTATCTCTTCGGCATTTTCCGCCACATGAAAGACGTAGCTTGCCGCCCTCAGCATATTCTTAGCCAGCAAATTACAGTTGTTCCTCAAAGTGTTGGCTGTCTGATCCGACAACCTCTTCTTATCATTGGGAGTGTAGATCAAATTCACATATTTTTCCCGCAATTTCCGAACCCAAACGGTCTCTTCCTCGGGATCAGATATTACAAAATCAAAGTTCCTCTCAGGAGATTTCAATGGTTTCAACAGGTCAACAGCTTTACCCTTTCCCTTGTCTAATCTAGCTCTCTTAGACAAAGGTACTCGGTCTTCTTCTTCTTCCTCTTCAACACCAACTAAAGGAATCGCAATAGCAACCTCGGCCGCTCGAGCATATGGTGCTTGGACATCCTGCACAATTTCCACCTCAGAAGGTGGAGCCGACGCAACGGTCACAGATGGGGTGGCCTCGGAGGAGGCGGCTACACTCGGGGACCTGGCTGCTTCACCCGACCTAGCCTTGGCAAGCTCCCTCATACGGACAACAGCTTTGTTCTCTTTGGCCATTCTGACTGCAAAAAGAAAAGTCCGAAAACATGGTTAAAAAAAATTCATTACCAAGTTCGGCTTTCACAAGTTCATTGGGGAAAATGACAATGTTCCTAATATCAACCTGACCATTCTCTCTAAGATATTTGTAAAAGGTATCACAAGTGTGCCTCTCCCCTTTCGACAACTCCGTGTCATAGTGATATTGGTAAAGCTTTGGGCTCTTATTGTAAAAATCAGAAGACCACGACAGGGGGAACCGAGGATGACCATCCTCCATAAACCAACAAGCTCCCTCTCCGACGAACTGATACTTGAAAAATAAAGGCTTAAAGGTTTTCCATGAATCGGTAACCTTAGAAAATAGGGCATAATTATTGCGTGCCTTCAGCGACACCCATGCCCTCTTGATCGACCCCTTCTCGAAAATGTTTATTTGGGGTACATACAACCACAGAAACGCTTTGAGTGAGCACGTCAATCTTCGGGCCTCACAGAACTTTTGGAATGCCCGAGCAAAGGCCCAACCACTAGGATGTAATTGGGTAGGGGCCAAACGCAGCCTCCGCAACAGAGCCATCTCAAGATCCGAAAAGGGCATCTTAATGCCAAGCTTTATAACAACTTCCTCGTACATAAAGAACTCCTTGCGGTTCTCTTCAATTAAGGTGCACACCCGGTCGTTAACCGACGGAGCGCTAATGGCATAAGAGGTCCCAACCTCATCCAAGTGGCAGGGGAGCACGTGAGCTCGGATGTGGCCTAAATTGCTGTTGACCAAAGCTGATCCTGTACCAAGCACCTCCAGATCAACCCAGTCGTAAGCTTCAGAGTTTGGAGGCACTGGAAATTCATGAGGATGCCAGACGCATCGACGAACCATACCTGGGGAAAGGGAAGACTCGACGTCAGAATCTGTAAAATTATAACTTTCAGATACCCTAACCCTAGGTCGATTTGTCCTATAGCCGAGCCTACTACACCTTCCCCTAACCTTTACGGTTTTTCCCCAAAAGGGCCTTTCCCTAGAACGGTTCAAAGTTGAATGGTTTGAGAAGCGAGACGCCACTTGCGCCCGCTCCTCCGCCAACCGATACGCTAACTTTCTGCTTTCTTCCTCTGCGAAATTTTGGGGAAAATCCACCGCTAACGGTGTCTCCACCGCAGGATCCGCCATACGATGGCGGAAGGGTGAGGGTAAGAAATCTAAGACCTCCAAGTCAGAAGAGGATGAAGAAGAGGAGGAAGAATCCTCAATGTCACTCAAATTTAAAATCTTAAACAACTTTTCATACCATGACCATTTGTTATCCATGATTAAATAAGAAACCCAGAAAAGAAACCCAGAAGGAAACGCAGAACCTAACGAAAACTAGGAAACCAGAGCCTAAGAATTTGGAAATGAACAGTTCAATGAAAAAGAATCAAAGTACCTGAGATTTGAAGACTGGCACGAACCGGATTGGCGTAGCGAAAGGGAAGCAAAAAGCTTCAAGAGAGGATGATAGAAAGAATGTGATGGAGAAGAGTCTGGAATCCAAGAAAGGAAATCGCAGAAGTGAGAATGAGATATCAGAAGTGCAGGGTTTGGAAGAAAGTGAGAGTGGGGAAACTGAAAGGACAGTTGAAGTTCAAAATGGAACTTCCCCCCCCCCCTCACGATTCTGAGTAATTGGGCTTGGAAGCAAAAGGCCCAATTTTGCATTGAACCACGAAAAGCGAAACGTGGCGCGTAGCCACTAGAGGGGATATTTGAAAAACCCAAAAGCCAACATGCACAATAATGGCGCAACTGACACATGCAACACGTGTCAACAGAAGGGCACTCAAACGTCTTGTCAAACAGATGAAGGGACAGCAAGGCGCATTGAGTTATCCAAAGGTCATTGCCCCATTTCGATCATGACACTCAGCCTCTCCAGCTTCAACTTCAAAGAACTCTCAGCTCGGCTCAAGACTCAAAAAGTCTTGCCGAGCTAGGGGGCTTATGTGGTAGACCGACCCTCGGTCCTACCCTTACAATACTCGGCCGACCAGATTGATCTATCTGTCAGGTCACGCCTATCCAGGCCGAGCGCTTGTTCTAGGACCCACCCTAGCAACCTTGGACCGACCACATGGGCCTCACCCCTTAAGGGTCCGAGCTAGGGGCGCGTGAGCCTAACTCGCCATAGGGATAAAGACTCCCAACACAGAATAAGAATGAATGATTCATCCCTTATCCTAAATGGGACACGTTAGCTACCTTGCTGGACCTTTGTACAGGCCCACAAGGTACAATGTCACCCCTATAAATAGCTGTCTCCAGCAACGGGCTCAAGTACGTTCTCTCACTCCCTAATCGCACATTTGCACACACCAGTGATTAGGGAAACCCTAGTTGTCCCAACTGGACATCTAACATACCTAAGAAATCACACAGTAACACCATATCATCCTCTAACTCTCTGGTCTTTCCATACCTTTGAGTTAGGGGTATCCCTTGAACACAGTGTCTTAGACACTACACACTTAAAGTTAACATGCAAGACTTCAAGTTTCATGCTTTTTCCTAGATCAACCATAAATCATCACATGCATGAGAAGATCAAGGCAAATAAATAAATTTAAGCACAAACTTTAAACAAACCGTGACAAAGAAGGATTACAATTTAAAGATCAAAAGTTTTAAACACAAACATTCATGATCAAGGCTTAAAATAGCATGTATGTCATTTAAACTTCAAGATCACTTCAAAATAAACACATGCATCACAAAACTTTAAGTTCAAACAAAGTTTATCATAAAATCCTTTACAATACAAGATTAAATACACTTAAAACTCTCAAAAACTTAAACAACTACCTTAAATCAAAAACTTTAACTTCAAACTTCAAGGTCTCCCTCTTCTTCTACTAGGTTTTTGCTTCGGCCTTTCCTCTCCCTTGGGTTGATGGGTGATCTTCTTGAGTTTTGAGGATGGAAGTGGTTGAAGAAGGAAAGTCAAGGATGAAAGGTTGAGGAACTTAGATCTTCACTCTCTCCCTTCCTCTTTCTCTCTCGGCCTCACTCTCTTTCTCTCTATGTCTCAAGAGCCTTGTGTTGCTCTTGGAATAAATGTGTGTGTGTAGAAGAAATGAAGGATGGAAATGAAGTGAAGAATGAAGAGTGAATCACTTGCCAACACCCACACCCACACGGCTTATATAGGCAAGGGCAAGGGCATGGGTTTCTCTTCCTAATTTCGGGTCTAGGGTCCAATTTCAAGGGCAAATTTGTCCAACCTAATTGTTGCATGGGAAGGGTCTTGTCTTGGTGAAACAATGTGGAGTGATTTAACGAGAAAGTCATTTCATGCATCATGACACTCACCACCTCACATTTCCTACTCATTTTCCCTTTAAATCCTTACTCTCTTAATTCCTAAGAAGATAGATTTCAATTTGGTCCTCTTTGGTTCCTACATGGCCGAACTATACACATAGGAGGGAAATAAAATTTTCCTTTCATTTTGTTAAGAAAGAACAATTCAAATCTTAGGACATTCTAAAAATTCAACGTATAGCATGCAACACATAAACAAACATATATGCAATACTTTAGAGCATTATATTTCTTAATGAAACAACTCAAAAGCATACATCATACACACATTCATATTCACATCAAGTCATGCACTCATTCATCTCAAATATACTATTAAATTTGCATACAATTTATTTTACTCCTATGATAAGAAAACACTAATGTTTACAAACTTGAAAATTCCAAAGATATACTTCTTAAGGAAATTAATAAACTGCACTATTTGACTATAGGTATAGGCTTCGTTTTGTTTTCTAAAACCATATTTTCACATAATTAAAAGATCTCCAAAAGGAATAATTTATTTGAGGTCTCTAAATATTTTTCAACACTCAATACATTCGAAATTCGCACTTTACAAATCTGGAAAATAACATTTTGTAAATCAATCCAGAAAATTATAAAAATTACATATTTAAATTCTACTCTTCGATATGATCATTTTCATATAAAGATCATAATTTTCCGAGTTACGGTTGAAAAGATATGCATTTTCAAAGTTACCAAATTCATTTTGGTCATAAGGGAAAATTCATTTCTTCAAGAAATCACAAATGACAAAACCATAACTTATATTTTATTTATTCAAACTCAAATAAAAATCATTTGCTTTGGGTTCATAAAACATTCATCTAAAAATCCTTCTTAAATTCTCAAAATTCACTTTAAACAAAACCTCATTGATTTGTTCAGGTAAGGAAAATGCAGGATGTCACAGAATTCACTTACAACAACAGTCATCATGCCAGTGTAGGAATGACACCATTTGAAGCCTTGTATGGGAGAAAATGTCAAACCCCGCTATGTTGGTTTCAAGTGGGGGAGAATTTGATGGTTGGTCCGGAAATGGTTCAGCAGACAACTGAGAAGATTAGGATGGTTCAGGATAAGATGAGGACGACACAGAGTAGACAGAAGAGCTATGCAGATATAAGAAGAAGGCCATTGGAATTTTCAGAAGGGGATCATGTATTTCTTCGGATCGTTTTGATGAAGGGATTTAACCGAGCCTTGAAAACCCGGAAGCTTTCACCCAAATTCATTGGTCTTTGCCAAATCCTCAAGCGAATAGGTTCTGTCGCTTACCAACTAGCCTTACCTTCGTCCTTAGCTAATCTTCACAATGTATTTCATGTGTCTCAACTCAAGAAATACGTGCACGATCCGACCGTAATCCTTCAGATTAAGCCTGATGATCTGAGCCTAAGAGAGAACCTTACTTTTGAAACCTGTCCTGTTCGTATAGAAGACCGTAGAGTTAAGCAACTCAAAGGAAAAGAAATTCCTTTAGTAAAAGTCATTTGGGAGAACGGGAATGTGTCGGAAGCGACATGGGAATTAGAAAGTAAGATGCGTCAGGAATATCCAGGTTTGTTTTTATAATACAAGAATTTCGGGGACGAAATTCCTTTTAAGTGGGGGAGTAATGTAACACCCCAAAATTTTAATCCTGGATTAATAAAAGTTAATTATAAATTTTATTTATAATTAATTATTATTATAAATTCCTGATTGAATTAGGTATCTAATTATTGCAAATAGTGGAAAATAGTTTACAATTATTTTCTATGCAAAAATTAGATTTTTGCATATTAGTCCTTGCTGTAGGACCTAAGTGCAATATTAGAAAGAGTTTGGAGGGAAGAAGGAATAAAATAATCATTTTTCAAATTTTAGTCGAAATACTCGAGTATTTCGTCTGATACTCGAGTATTCTGGGTAGTGTTGCTCGAGTTAGTGTGTTTGATGAGTTATCAACGCGTTAATCCCCGAGCTCGACACGAAATCACTTCAGGAACACCTCAAGGATATCATGGCGAGCTGCATGCTACAGGGAATCGTCTATTTAAGGCAATCAACACGAGTTTGAACTCTTGTTGATGAAATTGTGAGGTTTAGGGTTCCGAATTCGTTTTCAATGATTCTCATTCGTTCTTGAGTGTTAGGTTGAGTGTGATACACGATTACGAAGCATACATCCTGAGCTTCGTAAAGACTCTAAGCTTGTGAGTTGAGGATTCGCGCGCAAAGAGAATTGGAGCTTGAAAGATTGGGGTCTTTGTTGATAGGTGGTTCGGGAAGCTTACTTGGATCTTTGATTTTGGTAAGCTCTTGAACTCTTGAGACTTCAATTTAGTTTCATTCTCTTATGCATGTTGCAGAGAACAATTTCTAATCTTTTTCCCCAATTATTTTACATGATTTGATGATCAAAATCCTTTGTCTTATGACCCTATTCAAAATGGTGTTGCTGTCAAATGGATTTTGGGGAAACTAGCTTGGAGGTTGAATTTCTGTCAAGTTTCAGTTCTCACACAACTTAGAGGTAAGTGGGAAGCTATACATTCACTAGAATAAGGATTGATTTCATGAATTTGTGTAGGAAGCCACCATGAGGCTTAAAGGGCATAGTTTGAAATAGGATATTGGCTTGGAGGCCATTCTGGGTGTTGAAACTTGTTGGAGCATGTTTGATATGTTGCATGCAAGCTAAATGCAAGTTATTTTTGTGTTAAAGATGCTCAGAATTGAAATTGACATGTTGAGTTGTTGAAATATGATTTTTATGCATAATGAATGCTCAGTTTTGATTCAGTGTAATTTGATGTAATTTTTGTGTTGGAACATGTTTAATATAGTTAAACTTAACTCTGTTGAATGTTGGTTTTGGTTAAAATTGGTTAGAATTGAATTTGGTATGTGAAAACTCAGTTTCAGTGTTGTTTTGTCATGGAATACTCGAGTCTTTGGCTCGCTACTCGAGTATTTCGTGGTGCACCAGTGCGTCAAGTAGCACCAGTACTCGAGTGTTTGAGCTGAGACTAGAGTATTGTCTGACGCACCAATTTGTGATTGCGATGAACTACTCGAGTCAAGCATGAACTACTCGAGTATTCTGGAAGGATGAACTACTCGAGTAATTCATGAACTACTCGAGTATTTCTGGAAAACCTGAAACTGTACTTTTCAGAAAACGTATGAACTACTCGAGTCTTTTGGTAAGATACTCGAGTATTTTTAGTCAGAACACTTAAACTTCATTTTTAAAATCTAACCAAGTTATTTTAACCCAAATTATTAATTTTAAGTTCATTAATCATGTTCCAAGAAATTAATGAGACTATAAGATTACATCAATTACTTTGAATACCTGTGAATAAATTATTCCATGTCGGATATACATTAAGATTAAAGAGGATTTAATCTTAAATGGAATATGTTATGGCATTCATGCATGGTGTTGGTGGTGGATCGTATTTTTGTCATGTTCAAGGATTACTGCTTGCTTGACCCCACTTCAAGGTTGACGTTGTGGGTCTTATGTCTAGATGACTATGTAATACAAGTGATAGTTTACGTTTTGGCGACGTGACATTCACTAGATAGAGTGACGTTGTTTATCACATTCAAGCAAGTACGCCATACGTTTGATAACGTATTTTTGGAACATGAGGAGGGCCTCTGGGAGTGCCAATGGTTGTTGCTTGCTCGACCCCACTTCAAGGTTGACGTTGTGGGTCTTATGTCTAGATGACTATGTAATACAATGATAGTTTTACGTTTTGGCGACGTGACGATCACTAGATAAAGTGACGTTGTTTATCACTTCGAGCAAGTACGCCATACGTTTGATAACGTATTATTTTTGTATGCTGGGAAAACAAAGAAGTTATAGAAGGAGGTCCATTTGAGAGATTAGTTGGAGAATCTTAGAAGAGTGAGATATCATGCATCATATCATCATTGATTTATTTATATGATTAAAATTGATATGATTATGAAATGTTAACTGCTCACTTTGCATATTTATTGCTCAACCTTATTTGATTATGTGTATGTATATGCTTACCCCTGTGCCCTTGTTAGGTGATGGCACGTTACCTTGCATGCGTAGAGATCAGACCCATCCCTAGCGGGATATGGACGTATGAGGAGCACCGAGCGACATTTGAGGGTGAGGTGGAGTTCACACTCTTCCACCCTAACCCACTCGTTCGGGTGCGCCCTTGTAGGTTTAGGATACCTATTATATATACTATGCACATCCCTGCTTTTTATGTTTATAGAGGACCACCACCGCCAGCTCGACCTGTACATAGGTTTCATAGTTTTCGTTTTCATCCCGCTACTCGTTCTC
This sequence comes from Crotalaria pallida, assembly GCA_037953625.1. Taxonomy (NCBI): domain Eukaryota; kingdom Viridiplantae; phylum Streptophyta; class Magnoliopsida; order Fabales; family Fabaceae; genus Crotalaria; species Crotalaria pallida. The sequence goes on from CM075651.1 coordinate 58,665,572, forward strand.
ATCCCTCTGCCTACAGAGTTTTCACCGATGAGGATGTCCCTTCATCCTATCCGACTGGAGCTGGTGGAACTACACCAGCTACTACGTTTGGACCTACTGACAGGTTAGCCACTCAGTCGGACGGGATAGAGGAGGATCCCGAGGAGGGGGAGAGCGAGGAGGAGGGAGTACCAGTCGAGCCGGTTCCCAGACCTCGAGGAGGACCCAGTGGTTCCTAGGACATGCATATTATAGTTAGTAGGGATCCCGGACCGACTTTTCTGCTGCAGTGGACCAGACAGATGCGTGGAGGACCAGTTGACCTGCTTTCAAACACTCCTTATTTTTGAGTTGTGACATATTGTACATATTTTGAGAGTGTTTGAGAGTTTAGGTCTTATTTTCAGACTTTTATATGTATTTTCAGTTTATGGACATGATCACCTGTACTTTGCTAACTTCTGTACTTATGGATCCCTTTCTATGATGATGATATATCTATATATAAAATGTTTATTTACAACATGGATCCTTGAGTACTACTATCTTTCCGCACACTCTGATTTTGTTGAAAGAGAATTCGGCGACTGTGATTATTTGGAAAATAATTTTATGCGAACAACAAGGCAACGCTATATTTATAATTATGGAAGTCTAAAATAATTTTTAATTAACAATTATACGTTGTCTTGCAAATTATTATTTGTTTCAATATTCTATTGATTAAGCGAACGGAGCCGAATTCGTTAATTTGTTTCATCTTTTTAATAAATGTTAATTTATCCAAACTATTAATGTCCATAAAATAATATAATATTGTTTGATAAAGGAAAGGGTGTCACAAAGATCAGTAGTTAGTTTATTTTAGTTATGTTTTATGAGTCATGGATGTCATTGGACTTTAATAACTCTGCTGGATATCATGTAACTCCCGTATTTGTAATAATGTTTACTAGATTTGATAATCGAAATAATATGATGACAATTTAACATGGGATTCCAAAGCGCAGTGTTGGTAACATCTCAATTTGGAAACCTGATGGATGACATGGAACATGGTTGTATAATTTTGTAACACAAATGTTTTTGGTAATGAACGTGTTCGCAAGAAAGGACTCATGCCCATGTCATCAAATAAAAAAAATCGACCCGTATTTTTATGAATTGAAAGTTTCTAAATCGGGGTGTTACATTTATGATATCAAAGCTGAAGTTCATTAAAGGCTAAATTTACCCTTGTCGCCGTAAGCATGGGCTTGCATGCTTTGTTTGTTTCCTTTTGTTTGAGTCAGTATGGAGCTCTGCTGAATGAGTACTTGCACTCAGTGGATAGTTTGTTCATGTTCCGCGCTGGTCGATGCTAGCGTTCTGTCTCTTCGATTGTCTCCTTCCGGTCGTATTTGGTGGTGATGAAGGCTGATCGAGTTAAAGTTGAACCAGTACCCTAAGACAGTTCGTGCCCCTCTTTGTTGATGACTAATTGCTATGACTTAGTTTGCCAGGCCTAAGCCTTTTGACCTAAATGAGCCTTTTTCATTGTGATTTGTGACAAAGTACCTTTCCAAGGACATAATGTTATTCTTGGACCCCTTGTTTTAATGAATTTCTTTGATAAAACAATAAAATTATGTGAAACCCGAAGTTATTCCTTTCTGATCCTTGTCACCCATTGAAGTTCCGCCAAATCTTTGCAAATCTTTTAGTGAGAAGGAGAACCTTGTAGGCTTGGTTATGACTGCTTTTAAAGTTAATGGATGATGGAGTTTGTTAGCGAACTAAGGATTGTAGAATAGAATTTTTGAAAGTTTATTCCTTGAAGGTGTCTAGGGAAGTGAATTTACAAAAGAGGAACGGTAAGGATTTATGGTTACTAGGGAATAATTAGTGATGAACCCCAATTCATTTTAAGGATACATGGTAAGGCTCTAACCCCACTGAGTAGGTGGAATCCCTTTGAGAAGTATGATGATGTATTAATGGAAGTTAGAAGTAGAGCTTTAGCAAAATAAACATAAGAAGAATGAATGAATAGAATGATTTTGCTGGAATATCTATGGAAATTGAGATTAACCGTGATAGCAATACCCTGCTTTAGTGTAACCTTTTGTGGATTAGAGTGTGGTGATCAACGTTGATGATGTAATCTTATAGATAAAATGTAGTATAAGTGACGATTTTAAGTGGCATTAGGCAATTTTGGTGATAGGTTTGATCCAAGTTGGGGAGAAAAAGTAGATAAATGCGGAGTAAGTGCCGGTAATTAGGCAACTTTGGAATGATTTAGACGTTGGAATTTGTGCAAATTCAAAGTTAGGTGAGTAAAAGACTAAAGGCGATAAGAAATTAGTGGAGTTTAGGATGAATCCGTAAGGTGAAGTGAAGTTAATTCTAAAACTTTGGATGAAATTTGAGGAAAGAGAGCGTAAAGTTAGGATGAAATCTTAGTAAGTTAAGAGAAATAACGGATGAAAGGTAGTATGGTGTAGTATCTTAGGAGTAGTAAACGGGAAAAGGTGGTTAAACTTAGGTCGTTGTGATAAATTAAAATGGTTTAGTGTTGTTAAGAACGGGTGATTTTCCGACAGTAATAAACGTTTGATGGTTTGAGATGCGGTTTCGATGCTTCGAAGATGGGAAAGATCGCAACTGTTTGACTATAGCCTGAGTTAGAGTCTAAGATCGGAATCTTGATCGTCTAAAGTTCCGGATTGAAATGTGATAAGTAGATAACCCCACTAAAGTGTCAAGGAAGCAGTGTATCCCTAAAAAGTGTAGTTATTGGTAGTGATTGGCAGAGTTGGCATGGAACTTGGAAGAACATAATCGTACCCAATGCGCCTTGTGTATAAAACCATTTGTGATACCTTGCCGATTTATCTTGTGACTTATCTCTATCAATTTCTCTTTGCTAAATTTTAATGAAACCCCATAAATTTGTTACCCTGAGGAATTTGTTGAAGAATCTTTTGGTTTGACTATGTTTAACCATGATTTGATACAGCGAGTGAACAGTTTGGTGGAGGAGTTTCCCTGTTAGAAGGACTGTTATGGATGGGATCAGAAGTTATGAGTTGTGTTTTTTGCTCTTTTTGATTGTTTGTGTTTTCTTTTCACACCATTTCTCGAGGACGAGAAAATTTTTAAGTTGGGGAGTAATGTAACACCCGCAATTTTCCCCATTTTAATAAATTGATTTTCGGGGATTTCTGATTGATGGATTCTTTTAAATTGAGGTAAAAATATTATTTGGTTTATAATGACACATGGAGATGAGGAAATTGTTTTAAATTGATCAAATATTTGATTATTGTGTTTTATTGATTCAAAGAGTTTATTTTGTAGTATTACTTAATGTTTTGGAGAAATAATTATTTATTGATTTCCTTGATTTATTTAAATTTGGAAATTCATAACTTTTGACTGGTAGATCAGAATATGACAAATTTACAGTCAAAACGATCATAATAAAATTTAAAATTTATTTTTGTACTGTTTGGAATTTTATTTTGCAGTCCACGAATTTTTGTATTTTTGTGGAAAATTATAATGTTTTATTACGTAAGAAAATTTAATTATGATTTTAAGTATTTTGTAATGTATTGGAAAAATATTATTTTCTCCTGTCGTACACGGTTTTGACATATATTTTTATGCATTTGAATTTTGAATTTTAAATTTGTAACACCCCTCAAAATCCTCGTATCGGTTTGATTTCTAAAAAGAATTATTTTTGAGCAAAGTATTTTTGAAAGGATATTCTCTTAAATAAATTTCTTTATTCACGTTTTCAAAATGATAAATGATTTTAAATGGATGATTTTTCATGAAATAATGTGATGAATTTTAAAGCTTAAGTTTTTGGAAATGATTATGTGTTTAGAATGATGGTGAATTTTCAACAAGAAATTATTTGATGAAAAGGTGTTTTGTTTCCTATGAAAATATGTGCTTGATGTTTTGATGTCATTATAATTATTAGGCTTGAATAATTTATTTTATATGTGTGTATGCATGTATATGTACGGCCTTGTGTGTATGTGTATGTTTGGAATTATGTGGAAATTTAATTAGTAATTGAATGGGATGATATATGTATACATATATATATATATATATATCTGTGTGTGTGTAACGTGTAAATGAGTGTGTGTATGCATATGAATATTTGTGTGCCGTGTGTGTATGTATAGAAGAGAGCCTAGAATTTTCCTAAGTTGTAACCAAAAGAACCAAATCCTAACTAAGTCCTAACTAAACCCAAACTAGATAGAAGAGACCCTATGTTGGAAACCAACAAGAGGCTTAACTATCGAGTAGAGGGGGGGGGGGGTGAATAGGAGATTGAAAGAGATATGGTAATTTTTCGATTTCTTGAAAAAGCTTAAGTTGTTGTTCTCGGTTTTGAATAGAGTTTAAAGACTATCCGAGCAGTCACGGTTAATTGATTAACCAAACAGATAAACAGAAGGGTTAATTGATTAACCGAGCTGTCGAGCAAACAATGTTAATGTATTAACCAGAAAAATACACTGGTTAATCGATTAACACAATTGCTTCACAGCTAGTATTTCCGAGCTACACTTAAAAACCGAGCAATCACAGAGTAAATTAAAAGCTTGATGCTTAAGCCAACGGATAACCAGTCAAGCAAACCGAGCAATAGAAAGCAGTAAAGAAATAAAACTTAACACCACAGAATTATCCTGGTTCACTCTCACCCTGAGAGCTAGTCCAGTCCCCTCTAAAAACCTTTTAGAGAGCTTTCACTAAAAATCGATTTTCTGGGTTACAAAAGGATTTACAAGAGCCACCCCTCTAGACCTATTCAGTCAACCGAGTTTACCAAACTCGTGACAACCTACCCACGACAAATCGATGACCAAAGAACCTCTTTGGAACCTTTTCACCACTGAAAAGCTTTCTCGATCAGAGAACAACTTTCCACTCCAGCAAATACAATGAACATGATTTATGAATAAGAATGGCTCTAATTCGAAACACTCTTTGAATGAGTATGACAGTATGAAGTTCAAAAGTGAGTCAATTTTTGTGAAGGGTATCACAGAGAAGAATTGAGTAGAACTTAGAGTTAGGATTTGAAAGTTTTGAATCTCTAAGTTCCTACGAAAATCAAATGTTCTTCTCCTCTGTGATGGTTTGATTTCTGCTCTGTTTTTCGAATGTAAAAAAAATGAAGGTTCAGAGAAAAATTGGTTGTCAAAAATCTTCTATGTTTCTGTTACCGTTGAAGACCCCTTTTATAAGCTCTTCTGATTTTTCCAGAAAAAGAGAGAGAGAGCTGTACGGAAAAGCAATAGGGATTTCAACGGCTATATTTTGACAGCAGAGCAGTGATAGTGACCCTTCACCAACCTTTGATTTTAACTCATTTTGAATTTCAAACTGTTACTATGTTGGAGTTAAAATCCTAGAACTTCTGCCCAGACTCAACGGTAATAAAAGGTACGGCACAGCTGAGCAGAGTCTGAAGGTTGAAGAAGATGCGTTGTTGAAGAGTGAACAGAGACAGTCGAGATTGAGCTTCGTTCGAGCCTAGTCTGAGATTGGGGTTGCCGAGCCTTTAGCTTTGTTTGAGCTTGGTCTGAGATTTGTGTTGTCGAGCCTTGAGCTTTCCTCGGCAACCAGACTTGAAACTAACAGATCCAAGCTTTGTTCTTTGCTCAGGGTGCGTATTCAATCCGAGCTAATTTGATCTTTCTTATGTTGTGGCTTAGTTCAATGTTCAAAGCCTTCTGAGCGTGTTCCGAGCTGATCAATATCCGAGCGTACTGTCTTGAAGTGAAGAGCTGAGCTTTCAAACTTGGATGAACTTTCGCCGTGATCAAGAGCCAAGCTCAATCCGAGCTGAAACTTCAGAAGCAGATATCCGAGCTTCTGCCTTTGGCGGAATGCATGCGCAGAACTAAGTCTGACGCTTTTGACATTGACCCCACGTCGAGCTCTAATTAACCTGACATTATCAACATCATTGATTCTGCCGAGCGTATATATTTGACATCATCAAAAACTCTTTGATTCTACAATCTCCCCCTTTTTGATGATGACAAATATTCTCTTGAAAGTTTGTTGTTTTTTTGTGTTCTTCCTGTAAGTTTCATGATGGGGAGATTGTAAGTTCCATGATGAATGTTTTTATAATGACAAAAGGTTACAAAGTGTTTTGAACAAGCTGTCATGTGATGATCAAGTTCAAGTTCAACAAGCAACAACAAACATCAAGTGAAGAAGAGAGAACAAGCTCATGAAGACTTAAGTTTGAGTGTAATTGTTTTCGTTTTATCTTTTGCCTCTCAAGCTTCATAGGTTTTCATTTGGGTAGTTTGTTTAGAGGGTAGTGAATCTCATTCATAAGTCATGATTTAATCATAATTTGAGTTTTCACTTAATCTAGAATCAATAGGTGGCTTAAAGGTTTTAAAGGAAAGGTTGGTTTTTGAGAAAACAAGTTTTAATCAAGTGCAGTATCAATCTACTCGAGTAAATCAAGATTTAATCGAGTACTACTCGAGTATGCTGTAATTTACTCGATTAAACACTGCTGAACTGATTTTTAAAATACGATTTTCACTTCTCAAAATCAGTTTTCAAGTGCCATAACTTTTGGGTATTCTATAAAAACCTTTTCCTAACCTTTGTGATCATAATCTATCATTTTGATATTCATTTTACAAAGAATCAAGCCATTCTATTCTCTCTCAATTTCAAAGATCAAAGCTTTTTCTATTTTCATATTCTTTGATCAAGAACCTTTGAATCTCTTGGGTTGATTTGTCATATCTATTGATTGAGTTCATTAGGATTGTTATGTGTATTCATTGATTTGTAATCTTTGCAATAAGGCAAGCCACTACAATAAACAAGAAGCCTTGGTGTGTCGATTATCATCAAGCAAATCTCATTGGAGAAGAAGAAGTCTTGGTTGTGATTCAAGCAAGGAGAAGCCTTGGTGTGTGAATTATCATCAAGCAATTGAAGACTTGTTGTGTCGATTATCAACAAGGGGTAGAGGTTAGATTAGAGAGAAGATCAATAGGATTACAAGGCAAGGGTGTCGGTTATCTCTTGTAGGCTAGCAAGAAGGGAGTCTTGTGAGGCATTTACTTGTAATTTGAGAACTCTAATTCCTCATAGTGAAGAATCTCTCTTGGTTGAAGAGGGGACTGGATGTAGCTTTCAAGCGGATGAAAGTGAACCAGGATAAATCACTGTGTCGTATCTCTAAACCCTTACTCTTTATATTCAAGTCATTTGATTGCTTTCTTGGTTGAAAACCTAGAAAAGAGTGATTTTCATAATTGATTGAATTGAATCTTTATTGTTCAAATTAACTTGGGGAAAATCATTTTCATAACTAGGTTAATCAATAAGAATATAGGTGTTAATCATCTCCGCTGAATTTCTGATCTTTCATGTAAATTGATTGATTTTCGTATGCGAATCAAAACTTGATTTTTCTGGTTTCTGTCAGATATACTCGAGTAAACGAGTCTTTAATCGAGTACTACTCGAGTACTCTGAAATCTACTCGAGTAAACCTGAACAAAATTGCAAAAATATTTTGTTTTGATTGTTTCGATTTGTTTCGTTCGAAAATCTTTCAAGGTAGCTTAGACACCTATTCAACCCCCCCTTCTAGGTGTATTCCTAGGGTTCCTTTGTCTCTCCAACCACCAATTGCGGTTTCGTCACTTCCTTCGACTATATGCTCATAAACTGATTGGACTCAGCACTGATCAGAATTTGCTCGAAAATGTACCACTTGTTGTTGCTATGAAAATGTTCAAATCAAAATGTGTACTATATGTCGAAATGATCTACTTGTAGTACTTGTTGCTCAATAATGCTACCACTTGTTGAAATCATTTGATGAATAAAAGTTTGAGAATTTGTGGAGCCGCTCGTTAAGTACTCCCTCTGAGTTTATGCTCGTACACCTTTCTCCCAATTTATGCTCGCTCGCACATATCTCTCTCCATTGAATATCTGCAACAATCAAAAACAACAAAAACAACAACACACCTCCTCTCCCCCTTTTGGCATGATCAAAAAGGAGCCAAAGATTAAGCATAATTGCCAAAATAGAAATAAGTTGCTTGATACCATTTGATGGGAACAAGGCTTGAGTCATTAAAAACTTTTCTCCCCCAGAAGAAACAAAAAAAATGATCGTGGAAGAAAATTTTCATCATTCTCCCCCTTTAACAGTGAAAACATGTTTCTCAACAGAGAAGACAAATGAAAAAGAAGAGAATGACGAATATTAAAATATGAAAGTTCAAATAGAAACATAAGCCAACACCTTTCTCCCCATTTTAAGGAAGATGAAAGCATGCGTCTCGAAAAGAGAAGATAATTTAAAGGAGAGGAAGAGGAGTTGGAGGATGTGATATTTCAGGAATTTAAACAAATACACAATTGAATGAAACAATCGAGATTATGAAGGTGATCAAGTTTATGATATACTGAAAAACCAAGCTCATGCCGAGCACATGCTGAAATCATCCATGATGCCGAGCTTACGTCGAGCACACACTGGATTCATCCAGAATGCCGAGCTCACGCCGAATTTTATAAAGAGTTTCCCTCGGCAAAGGTTTTGTAAACACGTCGGCTAATTGGTTTTTAGTACTAACAAATTCAATGACACAATCACCTTTTTGAACATGATCTCGTAGAAAGTGATGCCTAATTTCAATGTGTTTTGTTCGAGAGTGATACACTGGATTCTTAGTTAAGTTGATTGCACTTGTATTGTCACATTTGATAGGAATGCGATCTAATATTAAGCCAAAATCTGATAACTGTTGTTTCATCCAAAGAATTTGAGCACAACAATTACCAGCAGCAATGTATTCGGCTTCAGCTGTTGACAGGGCAACGCAAGCTTGCTTTTTAGAAAACCACGACACAAGGGAACTGCCGAGCAAGTGACAGGTTCCACTTGTGCTTTTTCGGTCAAGCTTGCACTCAGCAAAATCTGAGTCCGAATACCCAATCAAACTAAGATTGGCATCCCTAGGATACCATAGACCAGTGTTCACAGTTCCTTTTAGATATTTAAAAATTCGTTTAACCGCCGAAAGATGAGATTCTTTGGGATTAGCTTGAAAACGAGCACATAAACAAACACTGAACATAATATCAGGCCGAGACGCAGTTAAATATAGAAGGCTTCCTATCATGCCTCTATATTTGCTTACATCTACGACTTAACCTGACTCATCCTTGCCGAGATAGCTGGAGGTGCTCATGGGAGTGGCAGTTTCTTTGCAATTTTCTATGCCAAATTTCTTGAGGAGAGCCTTGCAATATTTTCCTTGATGCACAAACGTTCCTCCCTCAACTTGCTTTATTTAGAGTCCGAGAAAGAATGTGAGTTCTCCCATCATCGACATCTCGAATTCACCTTGCATTGATTCAGAGAACTTCTTGCAAAGAGACATGTTAGTAGCACCGAAAATTATATCATCAACATAAACTTGTACTAACAATATGTCCTTTTTGGATTTATAAATGAATAGAGTTGTGTCAACCTTCCCTCTCTCAAACCCTTGTTCAAGTAAAAATGAGCTCAACCGATCATACCAAGCTCTCGGAGCTTGTTTCAAACCGTAAAGAGCCTTTTTGAGTTTATATACATGGTTTGGATATTCAAAATTTTCAAAGCCAGGAGGTTGTTTTACATACACTTCTTCATTTATAAAGCCATTTAAGAAAGCACTTTTTACATCCATTTGATAAAGGGTGAATTTCATAATAGATGCAAAAGCAAGCAAAATTCGGATTGTTTCAAGCCTAGCAACTGGAGCGAAGGTTTCATCATAATCGATACCTTCCTCTTGGTTGTAGCCTTGAGCAACTAATCTTGCTTTGTTTCTTATAATTAAGCCTAATTCATCTGTTTTATTTCTGAAAATCCATTTCAAGCCAATTATCGTATGATCATCGGGCCGAGGAACCAATTCCCAGACATCATTTATGATGAATTGATTCAGTTCCTCTTGCATGGCAATCGCCCAATGTTCATCATCAATTGCTTGATCAATCGAATTAGGTTCAATTTGAGAAACAAAGGAAGCGAAATTGCAAAAGTTCTGAATAGAACGACGAGTTAAAACTCCCTTATTCAAGTCGCCGAGCACATTCTCTATCGGATGGTCCTTGACTCTCTTCCAGGCTGGGCTGAGCTCATACTGCTCTGCTCCGCTTGGAATGAGTTCGGACTGACTATTTTGAAGTTGGCTCGGACTTAGATCGGTTTGTTCCTTGTTTGTTTGGCTGGGAACAAGCTCGTCCTTCTGATCTTTGACTTCAGCAGCTTCATCCTTTTGAGCTTTTTCAGTTGTTGTGCTAGGATCGTGTTCTGCCATAGTTTGATCCTCTCTGTCTGCACCACTAACAATGTCTCTCCGAGGAGACTCATCAAATACCACATGTACGGACTCTTCCATAGTGGAGGTCCTTTTGTTAAAAACTCTAAATGCTTTACTATGAGTAGAATAACCCAAAAATATTCCTTCATCAGCTTTAGAATCAAATTTGCCGAGATGCTCTTTTCCATTATTTAAAATGAAGACTTTGCAACCAAATGCATGGAAATGAGAAATTTTTGGTTTTCTACCCTTGTAAAGTTCATATGGAGTTTTCTTTAAAATTGGTCTGATGAGGATGCGGTTCATTACATAGCAAGCTGTGTTTACTGCATCGGCCCAGAAATAATGTGGCAAATTGTATTCATTAAGCATGGTTCGGGCTAGCTCTTCAAGAACTCGGTTTTTCCGTTCCACAACTCCGTTTTGTTCGGGAGTCCGAGGAGCAGAAAATTGATGTTCTATGCCGAGCTTGGAACAAAACTTGTCAAATTTGTAGTTCTCGAACTCACCACCATGGTCTGTTCGGATTACAACTACTTTTTGGTTAGCTCGGTTCTGGAGTTGCTTGACAAGCTCTTTAAAATTTTCAAAAGTATCACTTTTTGATTTTAAAAATAAAGTCCATGTAAATCTGGAAAAGTCATCTACCATTGCACCCAAAGCTTTTTACTTGTGATGGTCCAAACAAATCCATGTGTAACATTTCCAAGGGTCGAGTTGTTGAGACCATCGATTTAGATAAAAAATCATTTTTCTTTTTGGTTGGTTTGCACTTCTTGCAAGACGAGCAAACCCCCTCAATATTAAAATTCAACTTTGGTAAACCAATCACTAAGTCTATTGATTGTAGTTTCTTTAACTGATTTACATGTATATGAGTTGTCCTTCTATGCCATAACCATGTATCACTTTCTTTGCTAACCATACAAGTGGTTATCAAAGAGGTGATTTCATTCAAATCAACCAAGTAAGTGTTGTTATATCGTTTTCCAACAAATTTGACAGAGTTGTCCTCGTCACTTTTAATAATGCAATGGGTAGAGGTAAAAACAACATGGTTACCAATATCACAAAGTTGACTTATGCTTAAAAGATTATGTTCTAGCCCTTTTACAAGTAAAACATTATTGATAACCAAGTTAGCAGAATTACTGACCTTACCTTCACCCAATATTTTGCCTCGGTTGTTATCACCATAAGTGACGTAGCCCTTTTCTGAATGTAAAAGTTCAGTGAATAAATTTTTGTCCCCCGTCATGTGCTTCGAGCAGCCACTATCAAGGTACCATCTGCTCTCCTTTGCTCGGAAGCACACCTGCATCACAAAAATATTACTTCTTTGATTCGGGTACCCAAGTTATCTTGGGTCCCTCGGGGTTAGCAGTTGGATCTTTCCTTTTAACTACCCAAACAAAATTGCCCTTGGCTACACCATAACGTCGGATTTTGCATTCATTTGGTGTATGACCATGAAGACTACAGTAGGAGCAGCTCGGCTTTTTCAAATTATTAAAGTTTGAGACCTTGCCGAGGTTCCTTACTGATTTCTTGGTCTTAATGTATCCAAGTCCAGTTTTGTTTGAATATTTTCTTTGTTCGGCTAAAAGCCGATCAAACAAGCCATCACTCTTGTTGACAGTTGCACTTTTAAATTTTAGCTCAGAAATTTCTTTTTCATATCTAGTGCAGCAGTCAAGATTTTCATTTTTCAGTTGAGTGATAGTGTTTTCTAATTACTTGTTTCTGCTTTTCAAAGTTTCAATTGATTTTTCCAATTCAAGAACTTGCTCTTTATAGTTTGAAAGATTTTGTTTAATCTTAATGAAATTTTTAGCAAGTTTCTTGAACTCGGTTTGCATTTCAAGATAAGTAGAATACAATTCATCAGTATCATTAAATTCTGATTCAGAGTCAGAATTAGAAGTGGAGGTTACCTCAGTGCTTGTATGTTTGGATACTGTTCGGCTTGTTGAGGTTTCCTCGCTGTGTTTGCCCATTAAACATTTTATGTTTGATCTTTGTTCTGATGCATCTAGTGCCGAGCTCGATGAGACTTCTTGATCAGCAAATCTGAGAACCGAGCGTGGTTCTTCGTCTTCACTCTCCGAGCACGAGTCATATACAGGAAGATCTTGCTCAGAATAAGTTTGGCTTGGGCTTTCAAACACAGTTTCCCTTCCTATTAAGCACAAAATTGCTTTCTGTTCTTCGTTGGAAGAGCTGGAGCTTGAGCTGTTGTCGTTGTTGGGTGTATCCCATACAATGTAAGCTCTCTTCTTCTTGTGGTCTTTGTTCTTCTTTGTTTCTTCACCACCTTGCTTTTGCACTCTTGGACAGTATGCTCTGATGTGACCAGCTTCACCACATTCATGGCATCTAACTCGGTCTTTTGAACTTGAGCCTTTGTGGTGAGTGCTTCTGGTATCTCTTGCTCTGTTTGTGAAGTTCTTTTTCCCTTTAAAAAATTTGCTGAACTTCCTGACCATGATACCGAAGTCTTCCTCATCTATGTCCGAGCTGGACTCATCTTCGGAGGATTCTTAGGTTGCCTTTATAGCAGCTTTGAGGGAAATTCCCTTCTTCTTCTTATCAGATTCTTCATGCATGGTCAGTCTGCCGAGCTCCATCTCATGCTCTTGCAGCTTGCCGAACAAAGTGGCTATACTCATTGTGTCCAAGTCTTTAGCCTCCATGATGGTAGTGACCTTCGGCTGCCATTCTCTGCTAAGACATCTAAGTACTTTGTTAGTTATCTCGGCATTTTGAAAGATTTTGCCGAGAGCATTAAGATGGTTAATGATATGAGTAAACCGTTTCTGCAAATCATTTATATTTTCATTTGGCAGCATTCGGAATAACTCATATTCATGCATAAGAGTATTTAATCTAGCTCGTCTGACCTCACTTGTCCCTTCATGAGTAAGTTGCAGAATGTCCCACATTTCTTTTGCATATTTGCAGCTTGACACTCTAAAAAACTCATCATAGGACAAAGCTGAGGTGATGATGTTTTTGGCTTTTAAATCAAAGGATACTTTTCGTTTATCATCATCATCCCAACTTTCCCATGGGATTTCTACAACTTCATCATTAATTTTTCTTTTGGGGACAAATGGCCCGTTTTCAATAGATTTCCAAATTTCCATATCTATAGCTTCAATGAAAATTTTCATTCGAGCTTTCCAATAAGCATAACCCTCACCATTGAATAGTGGTGGTCTGTTTATGGAAGAGCCTTCACCTCCGAAGGGATTGTTAGCAGCCATTTGGTTTCCTCAAGGATCTTTTCGAAAATGTTTTTACACTCGATCTTTCGACCGAGCTCTGATACCACTTGTTGGAAACCAACAAGAGGCTTAACTATCGAGTAGAGGGGGGTGAATAGGAGATTGAAAGAGATATGGTAATTTTTCGATTTCTTGAAAAAGCTTAAGTTGTTGTTCTCGGTTTTGAATAGAGTTTAAAGACTATCCGAGCAGTCACGGTTAATTGATTAACCAAACAGATAAACAGAAGGGTTAATTGATTAACCGAGCTGCCGAGCAAACAATGTTAATGTATTAACCAGAAAAATACACTGGTTAATCGATTAACACAATTGCTTCACAGCTAGTATTTCTGAGCTACACATAAAAACCGAGCAATCACAGAGTAAATTAAAAGCTTGATGCTTAAGCCAACGGATAACCAGTCAAGCAAAACGAGCAATAGAAAGCAGTAAAGAAATAAAACTTAACACCACAGAATTATCCTGGTTCACTCTCACCCTGAGAGCTAGTCCAGTCCCCTCTAAAAACCTTTTAGAGAGCTTTCACTAAAAATCGATTTTCTGGGTTACAAAAGGATTTACAAGAGCCACCCCTCTAGACCTATTCAGTCAACCGAGTTTACCAAACTCGTGACAACCTACCCACGACAAATCGATGACCAAAGAACCTCTTTGGAACCTTTTCACCACTGAAAAGCTTTCTCGATCAGAGAACAACTTTCCACTCCAGCAAATACAATGAACAAGATTTATGAATAAGAATGGCTCTAATTCGAAACACTCTTTGAATGAGTATGACAGTATGAAGTTCAAAAGTGAGTCAATTTTTGTGAAGGGTATCACAGAGAAGAACTGAGTAGAACTTAGAGTTAGGATTTGAAAGTTTTGAATCTCTAAGTTCCTACGAAAATCAAATGTTCTTCTCCTCTGTGATGGTTTGATTTCTGCTCTGTTTTTCGAATGTAAAAAAAATGAAGGTTCAGATTAAAATTGGTTGTCAAAAATCTTCTATGTTTCTGTTACCGTTGAAGACCCATTTTATAAGCTCTTCTGATTTTCCAGAAAAAGAGAGAAAGAGTTGTACGGAAAAGCAATGGGGATTTCAACGGCTATATTTTGACAGAAGAGCAGTGATAGTGACCCTTCACCAACCTTTGATTTTAACTCATTTTGAATTTCAAACTGTTACTATGTTGGAGTTAAAATCCTAGAACTTCTGCCCAGACTCAACGGTAATAAAAGGTACGGAACAGCTGAGCAGAGTCTGAAGGTTGAAGAAGATGCGTTGTTGAAGAGTGAACAGAGACAGTCGAGCTTGAGCTTCGTTCGAGCCTGGTCTGAGATTGGTGTTGCCGAGCCTTTAGCTTTGTTTGAGCTTGGTCTGAGATTTGTGTTGCCGAGCCTTGAGCTTTCCTCGGCAACCAGACTTGAAACTAACAGATCCAAGCTTTTTTCTTTGCTCAGGGTGCGTATTCAATCCGAGCTAATTTGATCTTTCTTATGTTGTGTCTTAGTTCAATGTTCAAAGCCTTCTGAGCGTGTTCCGAGCTGATCAATATCCGAGCGTACTGTCTTGAAGTGAAGAGCTGAGCTTTCAAACTTGGATGAACTTTCGCCGTGATCAAGAGCCAAGCTCAATCCGAGCTGAAACTTCAGAAGCAGATATCCGAGCTTCTGCCTTTGGTGAAATGCATGCGCAGAACTAAGTCTGACGCTTTTGACATTGACCCCACGTCGAGCTCTAATTAACCTGACATTATCAACATCATTGATTCTGCCGAGCGTATATATTTGACATCATCAAAAACTCTTTGATTCTACACCCTAATGGAGGACCTAAAAGTCTTAAAGCCTAAAATGACCCTAAGTACCTTATGTCCCCTATATTGTCTCCTTATGAAATACTAACCTCCACCCATGCAAAATTATAGAAGAGCCGAATTTACCCCTCCCTCAAAAGCTCATGACCAAATCACACAAGGGCAAAATAGGAAGCCACGAATTTTCTATATAAGCCTTGGCCCTTAGCTTCATTTCATTCATTCTTCACTTTATTTCTTCACTCCCTTCGTCCCATACATCAAACCAAACACAAGTCTAGGAGCTTCTCAAAACTCTTAGACTAAGAAAAGAAAATAGAAAGATAGAGAGAGAAGAAGAGGAGGCCGTGAGTAGGAAGAAGGAAGAAGGAGAGGAGTTCAACCATAAACCTAGGAGTCCTTTTGAAGATCAAGTGCTTAGAAGTGTTAAGACCTTTTCTTCTTGGTATAACCGAAGACCTAGAAGTTTTAGAATTAGTTTGATTTGTGATTTTGTAATTTTTCTCTTGCATGTTCATTTTTATGTTTGGAAAGATGAATTTATGTGTTGATCTTTCTTAAACATGGACTTTTAAGGACCTAAATTAATTTGTAATAGGTGTAGCTTATGTTGATGATTCGGTTAGTACTTTTCTTGGTAAGATCTTGATGCTTATATGTTAGATCTTGATGTTTTCCTCTAGATCTAAAGTTTTGTTCATGATCTTTGTGAATTTGAAGTAGATCTTCTTGCATGTTTAATTTTTATGCTTAGAACCGTAAACCATGAAGCGTTTTAGTGTTGATTTGTTAAATCAATGTTTGGTCTAAACTTGTTTTTAATTTTTGGTCTTGCATGTTGATTAATGATGATTTATATGGTTTTGAACCCTTGCATGTTTCGGTTTTGATTTAATCTTGATAAAAGCTTTAATTTGTGTTTTGATTCTTAGTTTTGTTTTGATCTTAACCTTTGCATGTCTTAATTTGTGTCTTGATTTGTGGTTCTTATCTTGATCCTTGATCTTTGTTTTGACCTTGTTTTTGTTTTGAGTTTTGTAAATGATTTTTGAAACAAATGCTTTAGTATTTTCCTAGAATATGTCACGGTTTTGCCTTTTTTCTTACTCAGGATGATTTTTGAAACAAAAGCTTCATTATTTTCTCCATGAATGTCTCGGTTTCGGTCCCTTTTCACATAAGATGGTTTTGTCTTCTATTTGTGTTCTTATGTGTAATTCCATAATTTGATCTACATGATTTATATGCATGCATGTGAGTGTTTGACTTTGAGAAAATTATTTTTATGATTCCGTGGAAAATAAATTGAAAATGTTTATGTTGATATATGACTTTTACATGTTTTGTTAGGAAAGCTTAGGATTTAACCTTGCATGTTGATTTTAAAAAGAAAAGAGTATGTGTTCTTTTGTTGCATGCCTCGGTTTTTAGAGAAAATTAGGGAGATAAGCTTTAAAACAATTTTATTTGCATGAACAAGATTTAATCTAAGTGTTTATTTTGTGCATGATGCATTCGGTCATAATTAGATTAAAATACATGCTTTTTATTTTGTGAAAATTTGATATGTGTTCTATGTCCTTGCATGCTTTCTTGATTTAATTTAAGTACCGGAAAATAAATTAAGGTTTGATTGTTTTCTAAGTTTGAGCTCACGGTTTTGTCAAGGAAGAGAAGAAAATAATTGCATGGTTTGTGTGTGTGTTTGATGATGAATTAATCTTGCTATGATTTGTGATATTTTCAGGTTTATGCATGTTAATTAGGTTAGAACTCTTTTCCATGGAAGTAACATAGGAATAATGCACGTATGGTGTAAAATGATTGATTGGGAATAAGTTTTATGTTTGAATGGCTATGTGTGTGTAATCGGTTTAAGGGTCTAAATATGTTAAAGTGTTTTCATTTTTTAAAATGAAATGGTTTTTGAAAGTGACTATGTGTTGAATAATTTGATTAAGTGTTGATTTGCAATTGATTAATTGTTTATATGATTTGAGTGACCAAGGTACATTGTATATGAATGTGGTTTTGAGATCTATTTTATTTGATGTAATTTATTTGAGTGAGTGAGATTATGTTTGTGGTTATTTAAGATGTGTTTTACAACAAAACCTGAGTTTTCAAAGTATTTGAAACAAAAACGAGTTTTTACGATGTTTTTGGGTTTTATTAAATTGATTTTTGTAGAGTATTTCTTTGCTGTCCACGTTTATTTAAAATTGTTTTCTTGATTTCTAAATTGAGTTCACGAGACTCAAAGTTTGGTTTTCAAAAGATAATTGATTCGAGCAAAACCCGGATTGAAACCGGTGAATTTTTCGGTGTTTTTGAATAAGGTTAAGGTGCTGTCCAGGACGGATCAGCCACCTAACCAATTGATTTAAATTGTTTTATTTAATGTTTTCACAATGATTTCAAAGTAGAAAACGATCCTATTTTAAGATTTCCGATGAGGAATGAAGAATGCTTTAAGTTAAGAAAAGATTTTCTTAATAAAAGTTAGTAATAAAAATGTGTTTTAATCAATCCGAGGAATGTTACAGACGAGGGATTAAGGCAGTGGCAGCTACCAAGATCAGAGAAGACTGTGCACAATTAATCGCTGGACCTCAGGTGAGAGAGTAGTTTTCCTAAGACACTGTGGTAGTAGGTGTTATATTAAGACGTTCCATATCAGCTCAAAGATCGGAACTCAGTGGTTCTGAGTCAGTAGTATAGTGGCAATTGTTTGCCTTGTGTGGCCACTTATACGAATAGGACAAAGACCACGTTGTTGTGTGTGATGTGTGATGGTGTGTGGTTTATATTTGTTTGCTCATGCATGTTAATATTTTAAGTGTTGAAGTGAATTAATATTAGATGACTGATGATGATAGCAAGAGAGATTAGAATTAAAAGACATCAAGAAAAGAGATAACCCTTGTTTGGCTTAAGTCCTTGTGGAGCAAGGCAGCCTTAGCTTGATAAGACATTGAGAGGGGAGACAATGACAAGAGAATTAAGAATTATTGGAAAGGAAATGGAAAAGAAAGATTGAAAGTGTTAAAGAGATGAGATCGGAGATGTTTGTTTGATAATGATGCGAATGAGCCAGAGCGAGGACGGAATGTTGATGTGTTTGGAAAGTAAAAAGGTGTTGAGAGTGGAACTTGATTCTTTGGTTTTTGTTTTCTCGGACTGAGTCTAGTGTTGAGTTGAGCTTGCTCCTCCACTAGCTCTCAAGAAGAGAAAGTTTTTGAGAAAAACTTTTGAAAAGAAATGTTTGAAAAGGATTTTTGAAAAGAGTTTGCGAATTGAAATTTTTGAAAACAAGTTGTTGATGTAACACCCCGCATTTTTCCCGTACGTGCGTAAACGAATTCGTTTAAAATAAACCTTGAGTTTTGCTTTCAAAAGGATTTTTCTAAAAAGAATTATTTATGATTTTATTCAAGAATGATTTCTTTATGGAAAGAACTTGCATTTTGATTGATGAACTTTGAGAATGCAATTTTTAGAATTTTCTGGATTTATTTACAAACTGTATTTCTGGAAATTTTGGAAGATGAATTTTTATGAAACCATGATTTCTGGAAAGCTGATGACTTTAAATAAATTATCTTTTGGAAATTTCCTATTTGTTCGAAAAACTTGAATTTTAAGGATTTCTAATTATGTGTTTTGTGTAAATGATTGTTTCACTTTGAGAGAATTTAAGTTTTTCCTAGGATAATGATGTGTTCTCGTAGGAGATTAAATCAATTGCCATGACATAGAATTAATTGATGATATGTGCTCATTGTGATATGTGTTTGGTTTAATATGTAAATATTGTTTGAAAATAAACATGTGTGCATATGTGTGTAAATGTGTTACGATTTTGGGCATATAGGTGTGTATGTGACTTTTGAAAATGTTTCATAAATCACATGAACTAATGATCATGGTGTCTTGAATAAATAAGAATAGGAAATGAAAATGAAAATGCATGAGGTGTGGGCATATGTGTGTGCCACGGTGATGGGTGTGTGTGTGTGTATAGGTTAGAACTTTGACTCTTGGGTAGAAAAGAAAGGATTGGAAGTGACCATGCATGATGAAGTCTAACCCTAGCCTATGCACTTTGTCTCTTTGATTTAACCCTTGCCATGCAAAATTTTTAGAAACCCAAATTTGCCCTTCCTTTTGGTGCCTTGGCCGAACCTCAACTTAAGGGAAAAGGAGGCAAATTCGGTGGCCCTTAAATTTATCTTGCCCTAGTTCATTTCTCACATTTCATTCCCATTTCCTTCACTCACATATCCAAACACTTTCTAAGGGATCATCACACCCTTAGAAAAGAAAAGAGAGAAAGAGAAAGAAAGTGTGGCCGTAGGAAACAAGAAGGAAGAAGAAGGAGAATTAGACCAAGACTTTGAGTTTCCTTGAAGATCAAGAACCTTGGAAGTTCGAAAACCAACTTTCTTGGTAGGTTATATGAAGATCAAGAAGAAAACCATGATAGTTAGATTTTCTTTTGGATTTGTAACTTTTCTTTCCTTTTCCATTTCATTGCATGTTTGTCTTTATGGCATAAAAGATGAGTGCAAGTATGTCTTAGACTTAACTATGGACTTTTTAAATTGGTTGTAATATGTGAACTCATGGACTCTATGCCTCGGTTATGACTCTCTCTAGCTGGATCTTGATGATTTTCTAAACAAACTTCTAAAGGATCTAAACTATTATTTGAGATTTTCATGAAAACTAAAATTGAAACTCCTTGCATGTTGGATTTCTTCTTTAAAAAAAAACGTGATCTATAAGGTTTTTATGAGTGGTTTTGGTAAATAAATTATGATCTAAGTTGATTTGTGATAAAGTAAAGATTTTAAGTCTTGCATGTTAATTTCTTTTGCTCCAACCGTGATCTATGTACTTTTATGTGAATATTTGATAAATCTCTACACGATCTAATCTTATTTGATAAAGAAATAGGAATTTTTAGTTTTTCATGTAATTTTGTAATGATCCAGATTAATTTTTGTATGTACATATTTCAATCCATGTCTATTAACTTAAAAGTTAGGACTTTGAAGTTTGCATGTTAAATTTTTAAGTTTTCTCCCTATATATGTTACGGCCTAGAAGAAATAAATAGGGTAATGATTTTTACAATGGTTCTTTTCAATGTGGGCATGATTTGATTTAAAGATTTGTTTTATGCATGTTGTGTTGATGAGAAGGCCATTCGGCCATGGGTGATGAAAAATGTTTTGATGCTTAATTCTTGATGCATGAGTATGTTTTGAGAGTTCAAGCATGTTATCTTTTTAGAAGTCCAAGATATAACTCAAATTTCTATCAAAAGGTCTAAAGAAAACCTCTTAATGGCTCATGCATGTTGGTGTGATTAAATGGTGATGTGTGATCTATATGATTTGCTTTGATTAATTATCTTTAGTATGTCAAAAAGTAAACTAAAATTCTTGCCTCATGTGTGATGATATTCGACCTTGAGGTAGGAGAATAGGGAAGTGTGTTTAATCATCATTTAGGATGTATGTAGACCTTAGACTAAGATTAGCTTAATTTAGGAGCATAAAGGTGCATGTATGAAATAACCAATTTAAAGGAAAATAAAATAAATCTTTGAAATGATTTGTAGCTTTAATTGTTGTTTGAATTGAAGTGAAGAAAATGAAATTGAAGTTGTCAAATTTCCCTATGATGCTCACGGTTTCAATCTTTGAAGGCATGGAATAATTTCATTTTTTTTCTTTGGTTGTGTGCTATGTCATTGCAAGATCTCATTTAAATGTTCTGGTTAATATATGTTTAGATGATTAGAAGAATTTCTTTTAAATGAATAATGAGAGTGATTATATGTTATGTTTATGCTATTATCTGTTTGATGAAATGATGTAATTTCTTTTCTTCTTTTCGGATTTTAGGACTAGAAATAAATAAATTGATTTCAAGGTCTGGAAATTATTTGTAGTTAGGAAATGCCAATCCTAGGTAATTCGGTTTTGTCATGATTTAGCTAAGGGGTTAAATTTGAATTGTTTTCTCATGCATGATTAGTTTGTGTGTCAACGTTATAAATTAATTTAATGTAACTTTAGAATTTCATCTTTTAAATCTTGTTATTCTGATGAATGTTTCCATACCCCAAACGTTTTAAAGCAAGTTTTTAATGAGGAAAGAAATTTTATTTGAATAAAAGAGTATTTTTAAATTGTTTTCAAAAGCAAATTGAAAGAGTGTATCGAAATCGTTTCTAATGCACGGGAAAAATGTCTTAGTTCGAGCGACGAACGCAAAAGGAAATGAGGCGAGGATAGCGATCAGAGAATCTTGGAGAGCTTTAGGATGTTCGTCATTAAGGTGAGAGAGGGGCTTTCCCTTAAGATGTCGTGGTAATTAGGTAACATATTAAGACGTCCAATCATCTCAAAGATTGGACTCCAATCTCATTTAGCGTAGTGGTGTATGAGATAGCGATTGTTTGATTGGTTTAGCTATCCACCCGAACGACTAAGATTGGTTTATCAAATATGGTGCATGTTTATGATTGTTCATGTTGCATTATTTATTTATCTTATGATTTGATAAATTGTTAAGTAAATATGATGTTGTTGAGAATTAATTGAATGCGCGTTAGTAACGAAGTATGGAAGTAACTAATTAAGAATGGAAGAGAAAAGGATGATGGATATGAATGATGAGAATGATTTGTAAAAGGAATAACAACGACTGGAATGTTGAGTCCGAATAGGAGAGAAAGGACACCAGTGATGCTGCCGAGTCACAAATGGCAAAGAGGATGATGATGGCGTGCTGGGCGACAAGTGACTTGAAAAAGTGATACTAATGCTGTGGAGCTAGGATTAATGAGAGCAATGTTGCTGCGATATGAGAGAAAGAAAGATGGTGCAAAGATGTTGTGATGATGCAAGTGATTTAAGTATATGAGCCTTAGGGGGAATTAGATGCGAGCGATTAGCGATCGGGTTTCATTGAAGGGATGCACCAAGGATGAACCGATCATTAGGGATAAACCGTAATTTAAAAATCTCTTAAAAGATTCTAAAAGACATTGATAAATGCGGTGAGGTATGAGTGTCGTACCGAAGTAGTGGAGAGGAAGATACCATAAGTATCTGCGGATACTTAGGAGGAGATTGCATTAGGGGAGGACGATGGCGGTGATACATCAAGAAGTCTAGAGCATGTTTCTAGGAGGAACGAACTCCACATGTGGCGCACTAACGTGGTGGGGACTGGGTCCAATGCCGTGGTAAAGTTCTGCAGGCCTACTAGAAACATATTGTCGCCCCCTAGATTGCAAATCGAGAACAGTGAGAGGGACTGGAACGGGGCATTGTGTTTGCCACTGCGTGGACAGTGAGCCTTGTTATTATTGAAATGATTTGAGGACGAGATCCTCCTGGTCTGAGACCATTTATGTGTTGTGACAGCTGTCGTGCCCGCGTGGTAAAGGTCATGTACTCCTGTTTGCTTCCGATTAGGTTGGGTGGTTGACCGAGGAGATGTAGGCGTGTGTGAGCTCAATGATGTCTCCCCCTCATCATTGATGCTAACCGAAATGATAAGACTTAAATAACCAAGATGCTCCAAAGACACGGGTAATAATAGTGATAATAAAAATAATAATGATAATGATGTTAACTTCAAGTGATGGATAAGATTTATGAGTGGTAAATGATATGAGTGCCTTTGAAGCAGTTGAGGAGTATGAGGATGAGAAAGGAACGGAAGTCTCATGGTGAAGAAAGTGAGGTCAAAAGAATCTTGAAAATATTATCTTGTATTATTAAATACGCTTATATTTTGTTAATAAATCTTTGTTGTCTTGATTTACTTTATGTTATGGTTGGATTTATTTACTTATATTCATTTGGTCTTAGTATTTACCTAATGTAATCCCACATAATCGTCATTTCCGTTTTGGGTAGCTCACTCTCTCTTTCTCCTACAATTCTATTATGTGTTGCATAAAAACTATACGGATCCTAGATGGACAACATTGCAAGATATCAGCTTATCAGGGAGATAGGAGCCCCACCAATGAGAGGAGATAACAACACCATGTCGGCCTACGTGGTGTTCTTTCTAAGGATTCAGAGTAGAAGCGCAGAGCTAGCCGAAAGAGTTACTCCTTTGGAAATAGAGACTAATAGGGCGCCGGATGACTCTACGGTAGAAATCACGGAGGAGGCAGAGGAGGAGGATCCCGATACTTGGATGGAGGCTGATACAGATGAGTGTCTGAGCGATGAGGATTGGAGCCCGAGCCC
The DNA here is from genome assembly GCA_037953625.1 of Crotalaria pallida. Lineage (NCBI taxonomy): Eukaryota > Viridiplantae > Streptophyta > Magnoliopsida > Fabales > Fabaceae > Crotalaria > Crotalaria pallida. The sequence continues at coordinate 58,689,318 of CM075651.1, forward strand.
TGAGGATCTTTCGATAGAGGAGGAGGACGAGTGACATTATGTGGCAAGTGTTAGTAGAATCCGACGACTAGAGATTAGGTAATTCCCTTTTGAGTAGTGTATTCCACTTCAAGTTATTAGACACCTGGCTCTAATATGCTGTAACCCCAAACAAGATTATGTTAAGTACTGGTGTTTTGAAATCAAATCAAATGGGGTAACTTGTTTGAATGATGTTTTGGAAAACGAGTTTCAAAGTGCGATGTCCCATGACATCTCGGTTTGGAACTTGAAGGGTGGCATGCCTTTGAGAACGTAATGTTTCATAACTCGGTTTCAAATTGAAAATGTTCTCATGAGCGTGTAACTCTTGTAAAAAAAAATGGCCCCTAATTTTCACTTAAAATGATTATGGTTTTCAAGTTGCCAAATCGGGGTGTTACAGTTGAAAATGTATTTTGAAAGGGATTCCCAAAAATGAGATTTTTTGAAAAGAGTTTACAAAATATATTTTAAAAGGGGTTCCCAAAATGAGAAAATTTTTCCAAAATAGATTTTCTGGAAGGGATTGTGAAAAGAGGTTTTGAAAACTGATTTTGAAAAGAAATTTTTGGAAATTTTTAAAAAGAGGAATGAAATGAAATATTTTTAGAGAAGGTGATGAACTGAAGTTTTGGAAAGGGTTTTACGGAATGAAATTTTGAAGAGAAGTGGTGAAGTTGTGAAGTGAGATTTTGCTGTGAAAAGAGAGATGTGTATGAAAGATTGTTTTTGGGAAAAGTTTTTGTGATGAGATTCAAGTTGTGATTGTGGTCCCGCTCTGTGCCAAGTTTGAGAAAGGAAAAGTGATGCAAAGTTAGCAATCAGGACTCATTGAAGGGATGCACGAAGGGTGAGCTGACCATTAGGTTAATTAAAAAGATAAAAGCCTTTAAAAGACATTAACAGCGAACGCGGTGAGGTATGAGAGTTAACCCGAAGTAGTGGAGAGGAAGGAACCATAGGTATCTTCGGATACTTAGGAGGAGATTGCATTAGGGGAGGACGATGACGATGATACGTCAAGAAGTCTAGAGTACTTTTCTAGGCGGAACAACTCCACAAGTGGCGCACTAACGTGGTGGGGACTGGGTCTAATGCCGTGGCAAGTTCTGCATGATCAGCTAGAAATTGTACCGTCGCCCCTAGATTGCAAATCGAGAACAGTGAGAGGAACTGGAGTGGGGCATTTGTGTTTGCCACTGTAGTGAGACAGTGTGCCTTGTTATATATGAAATGATATGATATGATTTGAGGCTGAGTCCTCCTGGTCTAGGACCATTTGTTGTGTGACTGCTGTCGTGCCCGCACGGTAAAGGTTCTATACTCCTGTTTGCTTCCGACTAGGTGGATGGATGGCCGAGGAGATGTAAACTTGAAACGTGAGTGCTAACTACGAACGGACGCGTACCTTGATGATTCTTAAATCCCCTAACATCGATGGTTATAATTTAATAAGATTTGATAAGAAAAGAAGTATAATTAAGAGAAGTAAGGCTTGAGAGTTGAGAAAGATGGAAAGTGAGAAAGGAAAGAAATGAGACTCTTGGAAAGGGAAGGAAAGAAGTGAAGGATTGGAAGATGAGAATGAAACAGTAAATGAGAGAAAGGAGGGTTATGTAAGAATTATAATAAGTAATGAATAAAGAAATAATAATAATTAAGAATTGTGATGTTATGTTTGAGTGTTGTATTGCATGTGTTTTGTTTGCATTGTGTTTGCTGTCTTGATATCCCGCCTGCGGTAAATCCTCAACGTCGACGACTTGTCGTTCGGTTCGCTAACTCTCTCCTGCCCGTTGGTATATCGGTGTTTCTGGTACTCCAACGTGCAGATGGAGTATCGCATGGAGATTGCTACCTGGACTAAGCACGGATGTGGCTGGAAGCGTACCCCATTTGGTTGGGTATGGATTGGGGACACTCAGATCGTGATTCCGGATCCAGAGCATCGACTTTGCAGAGCTAATCTAGGACCGCTGCTAGGACAAGTTTCTGTCCGAGGATACAGAGACTACGAGGAGAAGCTGCGCTGTGAAATTCCGAAGACTTCTTCTGCTCCAGATCGGATGCATTGGGTGTCAAAGAATCGTGGACCAGCTGCAACTGAGATAGTTTCATCTTCTGGTGCCAAGGAAGGACACAATAAGGAGGATCATGAGCTGCACCCCATAGTTTTCATTAGGAAGAGCCAGAGGTAGGGTAGTTTAGTTTAAGTTTGTTGTAAGTACGAGACAAAGGACTATCTTAGCAATGTATCACTCTTGTAACTATGCCCTACTTTATTTTGTGAACTGGCCGAATCTTTGAAACTATTTTGGGAAATTGAAAGTGGAAGTGCGGAAAGGTTTTTAAGTAACACCCCGGTTTTCAAGTAAGGACGTGAATATGCACCAACTGCTTTTCAAAAAAAAATGGCCTCATTTTTAGCAACTTTTTAAATAAATAATGATTATTTTCGGGAGGTGAAAATCGGGGCTGTTACAAAATTAGGAGACATCCATTTATTATTACACAAGTCCCTAGGGCAACCCAATTAATACCCTTATCTCTTAAACCACCTTAATTAAGATTAGCAATTAATAACCCTATCTATGAGAGGATTTTCGGCCAATGGGGAGCAAGGTTTATTATCCACTACACACTCCCCCATTCTATTTAATTTTTAGACCCCCATTTTATTAAACCAACCCCACCCCACCTAAATTTTATAAAACACGCCCCACCCTTTCTTACCACCCTTAGCTTGTTACACACACACACTTAGACTAAAAAAAAAAAGAGATAGAGTGAGAGAGGGAGCAGACGAGAGGGAGGAAGGGGAGCTTCCAATTTCTCAACCCATTTTTCATCCCTAACCTAGGTGTTGATTTATAATGTTGGTTTCCTTTTTCTTTTTCTTATTGTTTTCGGTTTCCTCATTGTTTTTATGAAGGATTTTGTTGTTCAATGCTCAAAAGCTTATGCATGTGTATTTTCTTAATTCCTCTTTGTTTTCTAGGCCTTGCTATGAATGTATTTGAGTTTGAAATAAAAAAAATGGACATGCATCCACCTTAAATAAAGCTCACGGTTTTTGGCCCCTCTTTGTCTAAATAATTTTTTTTAACTTTGATTTGTATTTTGTGTTAAAATATAAGTTGAAATATGGTGTTCATGGATTATTTGAAGTTGATTTGCAAAATTTCTCTTGATTTCTTAGTGTAGCATACGGTTAGGGTTTTGTTTTTGGGGAAAATGAGTTTGTTTCATTATGCATGTAATTGGTTCATGATTTGTGATGATTATTTGGTATATTTTTGAGTTCTAAGTTTGATTTCAAGAAAAATGAAATTTTGATTTAATGTGTGTATGTGAGGGTATTCGGTTTTGGCCCCTTTATGTTAAAATAATTTTTGGTCATTGATTTTTAATTTGAATGCTCAAATATAAGAGTGTTAATGTTGTTTATAAACTTTGTATGTTTGATTTGCAAAAATTTCTCTTATTCTCCTTATGCATGTCACGGCCAAGGTAAGAAAATGAGTGGAATGATTTTGTTTTATCGTTCATGTGATTAGTTCTTGGTTCTTAATGTATGATGAGTGTACTTTGAAGTGTTAATGAAAGAATGCATGGAAAATGAAATTTTATGTTGATTTGTCATGAATAGGGTTATACGGTTTTGGGTTAAAAATTATGCAAATGAGTTTAATAAATTTTGGTTGAATAATTTTGTATAAGTTGTAAAATGCCTAAAGAGTATGCATGTACTTGTTTGACAAAAAAAATGTGTGCATGTTTCTATATGTCAATTCAGCCATGATAAGAAAAATGAACAAATGACTTTGTTTGGTAAAAAGTTTGTGTCTTGATTCTTTCATATATGTGTATATTCGGCCTAGAGCATGAGAAAATGAATAAATGATTTTTGTTTAGTACCAAGTTAAGTTTTAATCTTGTATGCGTGTATATTGGGCCTAATCATGAAAAGGGTGAATGAATGATTTTGTTTGATAAAGTTTTGTGCCTTTGATGTGTATATGTGTGTGATTCGGCTAAGAGGGATAGCATGATAGAATGATTTTGTTTCATGAAAATAAAATGGTGTTTAAGTGCATGCCAAGAATCATGATGAACAAAGTATTTAAATTTGTAATTTTTAGCCAAAATTGTTCTTGAATCAATTCGGCCAAGTGTGATGAATGTACTTAGGAAAATTTGTTTAATGAAGATGAATTTGTATGATAACACTCTAAGTTGATTGAGTGATTTAGAAGTGTTTAAACTTGTAATATTGTCTTATCTTGCTTGGTTAAATTCGGTTCCTTTAAGTTAAGTAGGAAAGCATGAAAGGTTAATTGTTTTAAAGTGATCAAATGATTTTTGAAGTAGTGAGGATGAAATAATGCTTGAATGCTTTGAAAAAGTTAAATTAATTTAAGAACGTGATGTTGAATCAAAGAGTTTTTGATGAAGTCAAATAAAGCAGTCGCTCGATTCTCGGCCAAGGTTTGATGAAGCCAAATGAATCAGTCAGTATGTTGAAATTGGACGGAGTCAATTGGATCCGACCAGCATGATGTAGAAGTTAAAATTTTCTAAAAGATCCAACTATTGTGGATGAAGTCGGAGCAGCTCAGCTTAAGCTCAGGCGCACTCGGAACTGATCAATCCGAGCTATCGCTTAGAGCAATCTAGTCGGTGAATGATCAGCTCGGCCAACCAAAATCAGATTTATCACTCAAGTCCCCAAGCTCGAACAGAGGCCAAGCTCGGCATCACTGTTCATCGTCTTCAACCTTCAAAAGTACAGCGTCGTATGCACCTCTTCTTTTCTGTACTGGTTTTGCAGTACTGTGCGTAGCTGGCAATTTTTTCTTTACTGCACAACACCCATCTGTCATCAAGTTAAAATTTCAAAATTGGAAAGGGACATTTTTGTATCATTTCTAAGAAGTTGAAGCGGCTGGTACCGCTATCTGAAAAAGCACAGACATGTCTCTGAACGTTGCAGAAAATAGAAAAACTTGTCTGATATATCCGTTGCAAAGGACATACGTATCCCAAGATATTTTACACTCTCTCTCCTACATCATGCGTGTTGGGATCATTATAAAAGGCGTGACTTATCTTCTCCAAAGTAGATAGAAAAGAGAACTCAGAGATAAGCAACAAGAGCAAAAATTTCATACCCATTATCTGAGAAACACACAGAAGAAAAAAGTAGAAAAGAGAACGATCGAGTTAGAAAGTAAAAACTGTTATATTCAGAATCCAAGCTTCAAATCGTTCTCTACAAAAAATCCTTTCTCAAACACACAACCGAATACTCATCTGTTCATCAAACTCTCAAAATCAAACACACTTGAGTTTCGGGTTGGAGCCATCTGATTCACTCAATCAGTTCTACAAGTCTTGAGGTGTTCTCAAGCGGTGAAAGTCTTGGAAGGTTTCCCAGCTCGTCTAAGAGGTTCTTGGCAATTGAAGTCTTAGGAGGTTCCTGAGCAGAAATCCAAAGAGGTTCTTGAGTGAAAGGCCTTGAAGGTTTTAAGGCATCTTAAAAATTTCAAGATTTGTAAAGTCCGAGGACGTTCTTTGGCAGTTTGTTAAATTAGGTAGAAGCCAAGAGTTTGGTACTCTCTTGGTGGGTTAATTGATCCCTTGTAATTTCTATCTATTTGATATTATTAAAGGCTCCCTGAGGTTCAGGGGGGACTGGATGTAGCTCACCGTGGTTGTGAGTGAACCAGTATAAAATCTCGGCGTCTCATTTTTCTCTTTCCTGCTTTTAGTTTTTGCCGAGCATTTAGTCGGCTTTGTTTAACTTGTATTTTGTGCTCGGATAGTGCTAGCAAATGTCCGCTGCAAACCTGATCTTTGAGTGGCGTAGCTCGGATAATCGGTGGTCGGTCTAGATAACCGATTATCAGATACTGCTCGGCCCAAAGTCAGTCTTTCATTTTAAAACTACTAGCATTATCCGACTGAATCGCAAAAAATTGGTATTATTGCTTCCAACTACTATTCACCCCCCCCCTAGTAGATTGTTAGGCCGCTTGCTGGGTTTCCAACAAGTGGTATCAGAGCTCGGTCGAAAGATCGAGTTTAACAGCTTTTTCGAAAAAGATCCTAGGAAACCATGGGCTCTAACAATCCATTCGGAGGTGAAGGCTCTTCAATAAACCAACCACCACTATTTAATGGTGATGGTTATGCTTATTGGAAAGCCCGAATGAAAATTTTCATAGAAGCAATAGATATTGATGTTTGGGATGCGATTGAAAATGGTCCTTATATTCCGAGAAGGAAAATCGGAGATGATGTTGTAGAAATCCCGAGGACGAGCTGGGATGATGATGATAAAAGAAAAGTGTCTTACGATTTAAAAACCAAAAACATCATCACCTCGGCCCTGTCCTACGATGAATTTTTCAGAGTTTCACATTGCAAAAGTGCAAAACAAATGTGGGACGTTCTACAACTCACTCATGAAGGGACGAACGAAGTTAGACGAGCTCGGTTAAATACTCTTATGCATGAATATGAGCTATTTCGCATGTTGCCGAGTGAATCGATAAATGACATGCAAAAGCGATTTACTCGTATTATAAACCATCTTATTGCTCTCGGCAAAACTTTTCAAAATGTCGAGGTTATTAAAAAAGTGTTGAGATGTCTTAGCAGAGAATGTTAGCCAAAGGTCACTGCCATCATGGAATCAAAATACTTAGACACTATGGACATCGCAACTCTGTTCGGCAAACTTCAAGAGCACGAGATGGAGCTCGGCCGATTGACTATGCATGAAGAATCCGACAAGAAGAAGAAGGGGATCTTGCTCAAGGTCTCAATTAGGTCTTCCAAAGTCTCCTCGGACAGTGACTCTAGTTCGGACATGGATGAGGAAACCCTCGGTCTTATGGTCAAAAAGTTCGGAAAATTCTTCAAAAACAAAAGAAATTTTAAAGACAAAGGCACAAGTTCAAAAGACAAAATTAGGTGCCATGAATGCGGTGAATCGGGACATATCAAGCCCTACTGTCCCAGGTTGCAAAAAAAAGGAAGTGTCGAGAAGAAGAAAGGCAAAGACCCTAAACCGAAGAGAGCCTACATCGTCTGGGATGCACCTGAGCAGAATGAATCATCAGAGTCAAGCTCCTCGAACGATGAAGAGACGGCGAACCTATGCTTAATGGGTCAGTCTGACTATGAAGTCTCGCCATGCTCGGACCTCGGCTCCACTAAGAATGAAATCAATCATCTGTACTTAATGGAAAGACATGAAGCCTCTCCAAGCTCGGAGTTCAGCTCAACTGAGCATCGAAGCAAGATCTTGTGCTTAAGGGGAAGACATGATGAAGAAGCCTCTCCAAGCTCGGTGTTCGGCTCAGCTGTACATGAAAATGAGGTGTGCTTCCAAACAAGGGAAACTCGGTGGTATCTGGACAGTGGATGTTCGAAGCACATGACATGAGATAAGCGGCACTTTACCGAGCTTACTCCAACCGAGAAAGGATATGTCACTTATGGAGACAACAACAAAGGTAAAATTTTGGGTGAAGGAAAAATCGGAAATTCTTCCGACCTGATTATCGAAAATGTTTTATTCGTTCAAGGATTGGAACACAATCTTTTGAGCATTAGCCAACTTTGTGATATCGATAATCATGTTGTTTTTACCTCCACTCACTGTCTAATTAAAAGTGACAAAGACAATTCGATCAAATTTGTGGGAAAAAAGTCAAACAATACTTATTTGGTAGATTTAAATGAAATTTCTTCTCTAGTTTCTACATGCCGAGAAAATGATACTTGGCTTTGGCATCGTCGGACTGCTCACATAAATATAAATCAGTTAAAGAAACTTCAATCCAAAGATCTAGTGGTCGGCCTACCAAAGCTAAAATTTGATATAACAAGGTGTTTGCACTTCCTGTAAAAAGTGTAAACAAACCAAAAATAAATTTTCATCTAAAATGATGGTCTCTACAACTCGGCCATTAGAACTTCTTCATATGGACTTGTTCGGACCATCGCAAGTAAAAAGCTTTGGTGGTAACTACTATGCCTTAGTGATTATTGATGACTTTTCTAGATTTACTTGGACTTTATTTTTAGCTGCAAAAAGTGACACTTTTCAAAGCTTTAAAGAGCTAGTCAAATGAATCCAAAATCAAGTAAACCAAAAAGTAATTGTTATCCGAACAGACCATGGCGGCGAGTTCGAGAATCACAAGTTTGATAAGTTTTGTTCTATGTTCGGCATAGAGCATCAATTTTCAGCTCCTTGAACTCCCGAGCAAAACGGAGTTGTGGAACGAAAAAACTGAGTACTTGAGGAACTTACTCGGACAATGCTGAACGAATTTCAAGTTCCTCACTATTTCTTGGCGGATTCAGTCAACACTGCTTGTCATGTATTGAACCGAGTTCTTACTCGGCCTATCTTAAAGAAAACGCCCTATGAACTTTATAGGGGTACAAAGTCGAATATTTCTTATTTTCATGCCTTTTGATGCAAAGTTTTTATTATAAACAATGAAAAAGATCATCTCGGAAAATTTGATTCAAAAGCCGATGAAGGTATATTTTTAGGCTATTCTGCTCGAAGTAAAGCTTACCGTGTATTTAATAAATGAACTTCCACTATGGAAGAATCTATACATGTGGTATTTGATGAGTCTTCGAAAGGAGATACTTTGAGTAGTGTGAAGAGTGCAGGAATCAGAGATAACTCAATGGATGAGCAAAATGATGATGAACCAGTCATAATTGAACAAGCTCAACAACAAGACGACGCTGTAATACCTATTGACAAAGCTTCGAGGGACGACCTCCCTCCATCTTGGAAAACAAACAAAAATCATCTGATCGAGAATGTGCTCAGCGATATTTCAAAGGGAGTTCTAACTTGTCGGTCAATTCAAAACTTTTGCAATTTCGTCTCGTTTGTTTCTCAAATTGAACCTGATTCTATTAGTAAAGCGATTGTGGATGAACATTGGGCCATTTTTATGCAAGACGAGCTGAACCAATTCATCAGAAATGATGTTTGGGAATTAGTTCCTCGGCTTGATGATCATTCAATAATCGGCACATAATGGATTTTCAGAAACAAAATGGACGAATCAGGGGTAACTATAAGAAACAAAGCTAGACTTGTTGCTCAAGGCTACAACAAAGAGGAAGGTATCGATTATGACGAGACCTTTGCTCTGGTTGCTCGGCTTGAAGCAATCCGAATTCTTCTTGCTTTTGCATCTATCATGAAATTCACCCTGTATCAAATGGATGTCAAGAGTGCTTTCTTAAACGGATTTATAAATGAAGAAGTGTATGTGAAACAACCTCCTAGTTTTGAAAGCCATGAATTTCCAAATCATGTTTACAAACTTAAAAAGGCTTTGTACGGTCTGAAACAAGCTCCGAGAGCTTGGTATGATCGGCTGAGTTCTTTTCTTTTAGAACAAGGCTTCGAAAGAGGGAAAGTTGACACCACTTTGTTCATTCTTAAATCTAAAAAGGACATTTTATTAGTACAAATTTATGTAGATGATATAATTTTTGGTGCTACTAATATGTCTCTATGTAAGAAATTCTCAGCACTAATGAAAGGTGAATTTGAGATGTCGATGATGGGAGAACTCACATTCTTCCTCGGACTTCAAGTTAAGCAAGCCAAAGGAGGCATCTTTGTACATCAAGGAAAATACTGCAAAGAGCTCCTAAGGAAGTTTGGCATGGAAAATTGCAAGACTGCTGCAACACCGATGAGTACCTCCAGCTATCTTGATAAGGACGAGGCAGGTAAATCAGTAGATGTAAATAAGTATAGAGGCATGATAGGAAGTCTTCTATATTTAACTGCATCTCGGCCTGATATAATGTTTAGCATCTGTATGTGTGCTCGGTTTCAAGCTAATCCCAAGGAATCCCATTTATCAGCAGTTAAACGAATTTTAGATATTTAAAAGGAACCGAGAACACTGGTTTGTTTTATCCGAGTGATGCAAATCTTAGTTTGGTCGGATACTCTAATTCGGATTTTTTGGGATGCAAGCTTAATCGAAAAAGCACTAGTGGAACTTGTCATCTTTTGGGAAGTTCTCTAGTGTCATGGTTTTCTAAAAAGCAAGCTTGTGTTTCTCTTTCCACCGCAGAAGCCGAATACGTTGCAGCCGGTAGTTGTTGTGCTCAGCTTCTTTGGATGAAACAACAACTGTCGGACTTCGGCCTAAAATTGGATCACATTCCTATCAAATGTGACAATACAAGTGCAATCAATCTAACTAAGAATCCTGTGTATCATTCTCGGACAAAACACATTGAAATAAGACATCATTTTTTACGTGATCATGTTCAAAAAGGTGATTGTATTATTGAATTTGTAAGCACTGAAAATCAATTAGCCGACATTTTTACAAAACCCTTGCCGAGAGATACTCACATTTAAATCCTAAGGGAACTCGACCTTTTAGATGAATCTTGTGTAAGCTAATGAATGGTCAGTGTTTTTCAATCACCCAAAACTAAGTTTTATGTCAATGTAAAATTGCTCGGCTTTCTTTTATGTGCAAATTTTTTTTCCCTCGTGTATTTTCTTTCATTTTTCTTTTCTAGGGGAGAAAGGTTGCATTTCTGAGTATACTATCTGTTTTAGGGGGAGTAAAGCAAGAATATATATACCTTCTTTTTCAACAATTGGTACAACTTGTTTCTAGCAAGTGGTATTTCTCTACTTGCTTGCTCTCGGTTTTATTCTCGGATTATGTTACCTATTACTCTTTTGGCAATGTACTTAAATCTTCAGCTCCTTTTTTATCATGCCAAAAGCGGGAGAAATGTGTGTTGTTTTGTTTTGTCTTTACAGCATTACAGGAGGAGAAAGGTGATCAACAGGGGGAGAAAGGTGATGTTCAGGGGGAGTGTCATTCGAGCATAGAGTGATCTTCAAGCACTCATTCAAGGAGAACTGCACAAAATCAACAAGCATTTGTCATCATCAAAAAGGTTGAGATTGTTGAATCAAAGAGTTTTCGATGAAGTCAAATAAAGCTGTCGCTCGGTTCTCGGCCAAGGTTTGATGAAGCCAAATGAATCAGCTCAGTACGTTGAAATTGGACGGAGTCAATTGGATCCGACCAGCATGATGTAGAAGTTAAAATTTTCTTAAAGATCCAACTGTTGTGGATGAAGTCGGAGCAGCTTAGCTTAAGCTCAGGCGCACTCGGAAGTGATCAATCCGAGCTATCGCTTAGAGCAATATAGTCGGCGAATGATCAGCTCAGCCAACCAAAATCAGATTTATCACTCAAGTCCCCAAGCTCGAATAGAGGCCAAGCTCGAACAGAGGCCAAGCTCGGCATCACTGTTCAGCGTCTTCAACCTTCAGCAGTACAGCGCCGCACACACCTCTTCGTTTTTGTACTGGTTTTGCAGTACTGTGCGTTGCTGGCAATTTTGTTTTCACCACACAGCACCCTTCCATCATCAAGTTCAAATTTCAAAATTGGAAAGGGACAGTTTTGTATCGTTGCTAAGAAGTTGAAGCGGCTGGTACTGTTATCTTTAAAAGCACAGACATGTCTCTGAACGTCGCAGAAAATAGCAGAACTTGTCTGATATATCCGTTGCAAAGGACATACGTGTCCCAAGATATTTTACTCTCTCTCTCTCCTACATCATGTGTGTTGGGATCATTATAAAAGGCGTGACTTATCTTCTCCAAAGTAGATAGAAAAGAGAACTCAGAGATAAGCAACAAGAGCAAAAATTTCAAACCCATTCTATGAGAAACACACAGAAGAAAAACGCAGAAAAGAGAACGATAGAGTTAGAGAGTAAAAACTGTTATATTCAGAATCCAAGCTTCAAATCATTCTCTTCAAAAATCCTTTCTCAAACACACAACCGAATACTCATCTGTTCATGAAACTCTCAAAATCAAACACACTTGAGTTTCGGGTTGGAGCCATCTCATTCACTCAATCAGTTCTACAAGTCTTGAGGTGTTCTCAAGCGGTGAAAGTCTTGGAAGGTTTCCAAGCTCGTCTAAGAGGTTCTTGGCGATTGAAGTCTTAGGAGGTTCCTGAGCAGAAATCCAAAGAGGTTCTTTGGTGAAAGTCCTTGAAGGTTTTAAGGCATCTTGAAGGTTTCAAGATTTGTAAATTCTGAGGACGTTCTTCGGCAGTTTCTTAAATTAGGTAGAAGCCAAGAGTTTGGTACTCTCTTGGTGGGTTAATTTATCCCTTGTAATTTCTATCAATTCGATATTATTAAAGGCTCCCTGAGGTTCATGGGGGACTGGATGTAGCTCAGCGTGGTTGTGAGTGAACCAGTATAAAATCTCGGCATCTCATTTTTCTCTTTACTGCTTTTAGTTTTTGCCGAGCATTTAGTCGGCTTTGTTTAACTTGTATTTTGTGCTCGGATAGTGCTAGCAAATTTCTGCTACAAACCTGATCTTTGAGTGGCGCAGCTCAAATAATCGGTGGTGGGTCTAGATAACCGATTATCAGATACTGCTTGGCCCAAAGTCAGTCTTTCATTTTAAAACTACTAGCATTATTCGACTGAATCGCAAAAAACTGGTATTATTGCTTCCAACTACTATTCACCCCCCCTCTAGTAGATTGTTATGCCGTTTGCTGGGTTTCCAACACGTGGGACTTGTAAAATTAGTTTGCTTTCCTTATTCAATTCGGTTTTTCTTAGTTGATAGGAGAAAACTTTATTTTTTAAAATAATAATTGCCATGATGATATATGTTCAAGTGTTTTGAGCCAACTTGGACTTGTTTTGGTGCTTTGATGCATTTTTGTTTTGGTTTAGGAATTAGGACTCTTGCTTGACAACTATTGGGATGAAAAGTGCTTATACATGATTAATGAACTTGAGAAATTGTCACTGTTTCAATAAGGATATTTTAGGTGTCTCTGAATTTTTATATAATTTTTGGATTTGGTTTACTAACTTTTCAAGAATTGTTTTTAAGAAAATAATTTCGGAAAAACGGAGTTTTCGGGTAAAACGCAAGCTGAGTTTCAGAACTTATACTACTCCGATAGACTTAAATATTTTATGGTACAACCTTACATATATGAGGATACCCTCTGTAAATTTTGGTATTATTTGGAGTTGAATTGGTATTTTATTAAAATAAAACAGTGAACAGTTTTAATCCAGGAATTTCAGAGTTTCAGGGACGTTTAATTGAAAAAGTATTACTTCCACAACTCCAAATAATCTGAAATTTTTATGGGATGTTCCTGACTATATAAGGATACCCTGTACCAAAGTGTGTGACAATTGGAATTGATTTGTTATATTAAATAAATACAAATTTGCCTCTGTTTGCAGCAGTCCAGACTTGGATTTTTGAGAAAATTTGAGTAGAAATTTAGGTTCTGATTATTGAAATGACTTGAAAATTTTATGTGAGGCATTCCAATATAATTTTAAGTGTTTTCAAAATTTGGGACTAAAATGAGTTGATTTGGTTTAGATTTGGAATTTTATTTTCTTGTATTTCCCGTATTCGATTTAAGACATGTTCGATGTTTTGATGGAGGTGAAGCCTCGTGTGTGTTGCTGAACTTGGTTGGATTTTATTTTATTATGATGTGTGAATATGAATAAATGAATGAAGGAAATTGGTTTATGTTTTATAGAGTAAAGTAAAGTGTTTGTTCTTGTTTTCAAGGGTTATGTGCTAAGTGTTCAATTGATGACTTGCTCCTAAAAGTACAGTTGGTTTTGAGTTGTTTAATTTTAAGTTCATTTCTGGATTTTGGAACTTTTTGTGGTTGTCCACGTTTTGTTTAAAGCGTTATGGTTTGAGAACAAATTGTTTTAAATGTTTATTTTATGTTTGAAGATTTTGTGAACTAACGCATGGTTTTACGATAATTTCGGATTTTTGGAAAGTAATTCTTAGGACAAGCTCTTTGCTGTCTATAATTTATTCAAGTAGTTTTCCCCAACTTTAAAAATTTTTTCAAGTGATTTAAAGAATAGTTTTCAAGTGGTATTTGAATTAGGCAAAAGCCGGAAATGAAAACGTGGATTTTCCGGTGTTTTGGGATTGTTTGGGGTGCTGTCCAAGGTGGACCAGCAGCCCTATTTGCTTTTAAAAATTTAGTTAAGGATTATTCTTAATGTGCTTTAATGTATTTAAGATGAGGTTTTTCTTTGGGACTATTTGAGAAAGGATTTATATTTTACCTGAAGGATTTCCGATTGAATTTCAAAGAGTGACTTTAGTTTTGAGATGAATACTTGAATTAGAGTACAATATTAATATGTGTTGTTTGTTTTGAGGATTTAGAGAGAGTCAGTTGTGGACGCGTGTTGGAAGATCGCAGCAGAAAAGGCTTTGGGAAATTATCGACTCTCGAGGTGAGAGAGCAGCTTTCCTAAGACACAGTGGTGTGTAGGTAACATGTTAAGTGTTCCTGGCCATCTCAAAAGTAGGAACGTGGTCTAAGAGACAGTCATATAGTGGCAATTGATTGTGTATGTTTGGCCACTTATACGCGAGAGTAAGACATCCCTTTTCTGTTAAAGTATTATGACATGATGCTATTTATTTACGATGATAAAATATTATGATATGTTTAATGTCTACTAAACTTTTATCTGAAAATGAGAGTAATCATGTTATATGATTTATTGTCATGCTTTGATTATGAAGTAAATTAATGTCACTGATGAGAAAAACGTGATAAGGCAGGATTAGTGATAAAAGGAAAAGAATTCTTAATAACGTTACAATGTGCATATAATGAAAGAAATGATGAAGAGGAATGTGATTGTAAATTAATGATGCACACGTGCTGAGCTGCGAAAGAAGTATTGTAAACTGTGTCGGGTTGAGGAACTCCCCGATTTGTAAGGATGATGTGATGTGCTGCCAGAATGAGGAACTTCCCGATAAGCTAAGCTGTTACGACGATCGTGTGACAATGAAGCGTGATGCGAAAGATTCGATTAGAGGCCGAGGATCACCGAAGGGATGAACAAGGGGTGACTCTCCGAATATAGCATTAATAAAATATTAATATAGCATTGATAAAAGATTTAAAAGACATTAATCATAACACGGCGAATTGAGTGTGAAATAGTGGAGAGGAAGATATGTAACATCCCCGATTTTCCCAAATCATTAGGTGCCTTAGTTAATAGAATTTTGACAAGGGTAGTGTTGTTTCCAAGTCTTTGATTCAGTTTAGAGGTGCTAAGGGATGTTTAGAATGCAGGATTTAGTAAGGGTAGGTTTTTATGAGGTAGAATTAGCTTAGGAATGAGTTTTAGAAGAGTTATTTAAGATCTAAAGAACATAGAATCTTAGGAAATTAGGAATAAAGTATCCATAGTTCTAAACCCAAATTCCACCGTTGGATGTGAAGATGAGTGTCTTAGGATGCTTGTCTCAAAATTTGAGCAAGATCCGACGGTTAATGAAGAAGTTATGACAATTTGAAGTGCAAAGGAATGGTGGGCTGAACCAGTTAATCAATTAACAATTGAGTTAATCGTTTAAGTTTTTGGCAATGTTCAGCCACTAATCGAGCAATGTGTGGCTTAATCAATTAAATTTTTAGCCACCTTCAGCCACTAATTGATTAAGGTCAGAATTAATCGATTAATCATGTGCAAACAGCAAGTGTTAATCGATTAACCAAAGTGGTTAATCGATTAACCACTGCTTTATCAGACAAAAATATGTTTGATTGGAGCATTTTTCTCAGAGTTTCCTCTTCCCTCTTCACGAGTCTTCTTCTTCTCTCTCAACCAAGGGTTTTGCAAACCCTCTTCTCATCATCAAATCAACACCAAATAGCACCAATTAAACCCTCTAAATCATCCCTCCATCAATCCTTTATGTGTTTCCCTCTCCCAAAATCTCAATTTCATCTCCTTTCTCAAAATCCCCAAATCCCCACACAAACCCTAACTTCTCCAATTCACCTTATAGAATTGTGCTGTCAGCCAAGGAAACATAGGAAGTGGTTAAGGGCAAGAAATTAGGAGCCTAGGAAGCTCGGATTAGAGTTGGTGTTGATGCTCCCTCAACTTCCCATTTTCTCCTCTTCTCTTCAAGAGGTAAGGGGGAGTACTTTGGTTTTAATTAGGGAAGGGACTTAATGATAGTAATAAGGTAATATGTAGATGTATTTTGTTATGTGTATGTGTGACTTGTATGTTTTGTATGTTGAATATGAGAATATATGACTTGTGTGTTTTATCCGTTGAGTATGAGAATATATGCTATGGACTTAGGGTTTAGATTAGTAATAAATTGTTATAATTGTTATGAAACTAAATGAATAAAAACTTTTGGTCAATTAAGAATAGTATGTGTTTGTTTATAATTAAATAATTATTAGTGTATTGTTATGGACCTAGGATTTTATGGTGAACTAAATGAATGAATGGCATGGGAATGATAATTATTGTTGTTATGTGTGATTGTTACTATATATATAGTATGGCCATGAATCCTAAGTTAGAGAACCCCACCAAATCGATATAAAGTATTAAAGGTTTGATTAACAAAAAGCTACATAAAATGAACTAGAAACACTTGCATTCAAGGAGTAAGGTGGACCTTGGGAATGGGGAAAAACATACGTCGTTTTCGATTGATGAAGGCAAAAGTAACTAGATTGTGTCATTGAAACAATCGCCGAGAATTGTTGTGGAAAACTTTGATCCTGCAAAGGACACGGGTTCGCCACCCGTGTTGGGGATTGGTTTTAGGCAACCATAACAATTCTGTCAGTTACTTTGGCTTTTCGTGACCAGTGAGGGTGTTTTCTGCTAAAGCCAATTTGGACGAATCAAACCAAATTGTATGACGAACCCTAGAGGGGTGAAGTACTGTGCAAGCTGGTATGACGAACCCTAGAGGGGTGAAGTACCAAACTATAGGTTGAGAAATGCTTACTCCTGGTCGGTTTTTCCCCAGAGTCGGAGGGTGAAGTGTTGTGAGGAAAATTACAGTGTTATTGTTATTGGAAATGGAGAAGTGCATTCATTGTTATATAATGGGCTTAATTCACTGAATCCAATGAAAGTATCAAAGTGTTGTAGTGGTTAAAGTTAAATGATATAGTGTTACATTGGATTCAGGAATTAAACCATAATAGTATAAAGTGCATTTCATATTCATATGTTTGAGCATCAAAGCATTGTATGTATTGGTATTTTATACTGAAAGGTGTATAAATATAGTGTAATGGAATAGTTAAATGATAAGGTTTAGAAATAGTATGGTTGAATAGGATAAATGAATATGAGTATATGGGTGTGGGTATGTCTAGTTATCTCTTATTACTGTTATTTCAAGTGTTTTCCTTAATTATTATTCAAATTACTCACCCCTTAAGTTGACCATTTTAGGTACCATTGGAGAAAGATATTCACGCTTCCGTGCCGAGAAGGTATACTCTTACATAAGGAGAGTATATTATTTTTTGGGACTTTAGTAGTCCCATTTATATTGCAATCATTCTAGGATAATGTAATGTAAATTATTTTCATTAACTAAAGTTGTATTTAATTTTGAACTATTTATCTCAATACTTCTATTTTTGTAAAAAGGACTTTATAAGAACATTTATTTTGATTGAATGTATAAATGGTTGTGAAGGATATAAAAGTATCCTTTTCTAAATTATTTCAAAGTAAGTCACAACCACTTACAATGTAATTTATAGTTTTGTTACAAATAAACTGATCTGGACTGGCAGGTACAAAGTTAACTTGGGGAAAGTCCATATTTTAAAGTAAACTCCGCCAAAATTTTTATAAAACCCCAAGTATTTTCTAATGAAATCACTAATAGAAAGTAAAGTATTAAAGTATAAAAAGTTAGGATGTTACATTATGGTATCAGAGCAATGGTTGCACTTCTCGGCCATAGAGTATGGATTTCCTACTCCCAAAGAGTTACTCCACATGAGAGTAACTAACAAATAGTTAGCTTAGTAGCTTATTGTAATAGTACATGCATGCATATCTAGTTGAAGTTAGTATAGTTTAGTAGTAGTAATGAAATAGGGCTAGTGATAGTTTAGTGATTATAAGGTTATATCTTCAACTCAAAGTGGGCTAAGTAAAATCTTCAATTTGTAACTTTGTTGTGCGGAGAAGCGGACCGAAAGTAGAGACTAAGGGAAGTAAAAACTCCCAACGGGTCAGAGCATGAAATTGCTACCCCAACGGGAAGGACTAAACCTTAGTTTTGAATTAAGTAAGTCAACTTCAGATATGACGAAGAATTGAAACTTTTACGTGAAATGAAATTTCAAAGCTTCTTTTGAATGGAAGATGAGTCATTTCTTTTATTATTATTTGATAGGAATTCAGGTTGCACGAAAATGGTTTTATCTTTAATGCGATGTAGAATCGAGATGGGCCCCTCGAGGTTTACATTTTATTGGAAGATGATATCATTGAGTCCTTGAATCCAATGAAATAATTTCCAAATTTCTTTTCTATGCATAAGAATAGGATAGGTATTAGAGGTCAGTTCATCATACACACTCCGATCATTCTTTATCAGAGTGCGTAGTGGAAGTGAATAGGTGTCAACCCAAAGTACTTGCCTTTAACTTTGATGACTGAGTGTCGTCTCTAATAAGACCTAACTACTTTCTACAATTCCACATTATGTTTGGTGATAAATACATCACTATATTGATAAAGTGTAAATGTGTTTTTGCATCAAAATATTTTAAGACTTTATTTTGAAAAGTATTAATAGTGTGAATTCTAATGAACGTCAAGCATACTAGTATTCTAATACTTTCCAGGGTACGGAATTGATTCTAACTTTGATGATTGGTCGAATGTCGCAGCATCAATTTTTAAACAGGTTCTGTTAACAAAGTGAATTCCTAAGTAATGGAATGATGATGTAGTTTATTATTGGACTACACCAATTGCCGATTAAATAGGAATTCACCGAACGCGACATACGTCAATTCGAAACAAGATTTGAACTTCAAAGTTGAAATAAAAGGAAGAGCATTTATTAAAATTTTAAAATACGGATGAAATTCAATTTCACCCGATACAGACACTCCTTTTATTTGAATTTGATGGTCATAAAGGATCCTTACTTTTCTTTGTCAAAGGAGTCCTCGAAACTATTGAATTAATTCTAAAACCAATGTGAAATGATTTTGTAAATCTTTAAGAATACTTTGAACTTTTGGATGCTTGACATGTTTCTTATCATCAACTAATTTTGTTAAAGTTCGAAATGAAACTGATTTATAAATTACTAAGAGTCTTCCCTTATTTTCGGAAAGAGATAATTTTTGGAAGTTCTTTATCACCGAAGACCAAATCTTTTCCTTATAAGTTAGACCTCCTTTGTTTTCCAATATGATGTGGAATTGCGAAATGCAAATGACGATAACAAGGTCGGTTAAAGGCAAGGTATTTAGCATAGAGTGAGATTCTAGTTTAGAATCTCAACTAAGGTAAGGGATGTTATGTCTCTTCCGTTGAGTTCACATAGAACTCAAGCGAAGTGTGGGATAATTATTGAACAAACTATAATCCGGAATTATAAATAATTTTCAAACCAATATTAACTTGTTCATGGAATGTAGTTTGTTGGATATTAAAGTCCCAATTCTAGCATCCATTATAAGAGTCTTAGCACCAAAGATTAGATAGCAAAAAGAGAGTTTCACCTAGGGCCTAGAAAGAAGTTATGCAGAGTCCTAACCTAAGGAACCAAATAGGAAACCTTGAACCCTATGTGAAGGATATGTTGGAAACCAACAAGCGGCTCAAAATAGACTAGAGGAGGGGTGAATAGTATTTTGAAGCCTCAATACAAATATTTCGATTGCTAAAGAGAATGGATTTGAGAAAACAAATTTTCTAACAAAAAATATATTGTTTAATCGATTAACTTCAATATTAATCGATTAATGTCGAAGCTCACTCAAATACTAATCGATTAACTAGACGTTACTCGATTAAGACCGAATGATACTTAAAAACTAATCGATTAATTAATCACTTAATCGATTAATACGTGTAAAATCTGATAGAAATTCAGTCTTATTCAGACTTCAATGGGGATCACAATTCAATGATTTACTAACAAATGATTTATGAATGAATGAACAAAACTACGTAAATTTACCAGGTCAATTTAGGTTTATTATCTAGGAATTGAAAAAGCCCCAAATTAAACCTAATCAATTATTTGTTCTTGATTAATGAAAGCTTGACGAAAGAAAACAAAGAAGACAAGATTTTATCCTGGTTCACTCTCTACCACTTGAGAGCTACATCCAGTCCCCTCTATCAAAGATAGAGAGTTTCTACTAGATACACAATTGTTAGATTACAATGGTTAAAGATGAAGCTCACTCTATCTCTCCTATCTTAACCCCCTCAAAGAGAGTACCAAACTCTTTGAAAATCTACCCAATTGTTTCTTGTATCTTGTCCTCTTGAATTGTTGAAGGATGCTCTCCAATCAATTCCTTTCCACTTCTTTGAGATTCTTCAAAGACTTTCAAGTTGTGAATTCTTCACTTGTTTGTTGAATACTTGATGTTACAACCTCTTGTTGTAGATTGCTTCAACACAAAGTACTAAACTCTAGAAATTTGAATCTCCATGAATCTAAGAATACTGAATTATTGAAAGTGAAGAAGATTGAAAGATTGTTGAATCTTGATAGAACAATTTGGAAATAGTAATAGCTCTTGAAAGATTGTGAAAGTATGATTCTCTATAGAAAAATGTGAAAGTGAAAGTAACCTTGTAAAAGTAGAAATGAAAAGCTTTTAAACAAAATATTATTTTTCTGATACAACAGTAATTAATCGATTAATGTACAAGCCACTAATCGATTAACCTTTGTTAACTCGTGCTAATCGATTAACGTATAAGTCACTAATTGATTAACCTTTGTTAACACAATCAGTGTTGTACAGTTATAACTTGTTAATCGATTAAGCCTATCGTGCTAATCGATTAACCACTGTAAAAAGTGATTAAAAATTAAGCTTTTCAAAAGTACTTTGATCAAGACTTTAATTAGAGCTATTTTCTATCAAGATAGATTTTCTTCATTATTAATCAAACAATATTAAAAACCTAATTGAGATTCCTAAGCTACCACCCACTCTCATGAAATGGAAAATAAAATATTACAATTGATTAAGAATAAAATAAAACTTAATCTAATTCTCCATGAGTGGTGCATGACTTGTTGTTGAATGTTGTTGCTTGGCATTGGTTTGTTAGCATCAAAACATCATAAATATACAAACTCCCCCTTTTTGATGATGACAAACCCTCTTCACAATAAAGCACCAAGTTTTTAAATACTCCCCCTAAATGTAACACACTTAGGAAAAATACATAAAAACTTAACCTACAAAGCACAACATAAACAAACCTTTTCTCCCCCTTTTGGCATCATTAAAAAGTAGTGAATATTTAAAAGATCTTTTGCCAAAAGTGAGAGGTAAGTGCTAGACAATGGTATATATAATAATAAATACAATGTAAAGGCTTAATATGCAATAAAAGAAATAGAATTAGGCCATAACCGAGACCATAAAGCATACCACATAATAAGTCCATAACACATAGTCCATAACAGTGCAAAATACATAGTGCAGACATCAATGTCATAGCAAAATACCATAGAGCAACAGCATAATAAGTATCATAAAGAAACTAAGGCCATACACAGACCCTATAGAGTGTCAACCATAGCAAAAACATAAACATTGCAGCAAGTTAGTTAAGTCCCAAAACCATAAAACCAGAAAAAGTTCAGCATCAGAGAATGATAAAAGTGCAGCAAAAAAATAGTGAAAAACATCATATGAGCATAATGGGCTAAGGGTTGGATGGAGGATGGGTAAAGAGGCTAGAGAAGTGATCCATGAGTCGTTGCTCCATTGCACGATTCTGAACATCAATCCTTTGTTCCATTGCATCAAACCGATTATCTATGTGCTGAATAAGTGAAGCATGTGCAGCTTGAGCATCAAAGGGTGCCTCTAAGTTGTCAAAGTCAATGAAATCTTCAACATTGACCCCTTGATCAGTTTCCATTGGGTCAACAACCGGTGGAGCAGCTTGTGGAGCGGGAGGAGCTTGTTGTGCAGCTTGCTCTAAAGCCTTAATCTGCGAATTCCACATCCAGTTTCTTGTTGGCTTATGAAAACCAATTCGCATTAGATTGATATGATGAATGTTCAAACACAACTTACCCTTCGGATCTTTCTCACACGGTTCACCATCCGGAATTGGCACACAATAATGACGAAGAAGTTTGGTCACATGCATAGGATATGGTAAATACTGAGTTTGAGCAGAATGTGCAGCAGTGAGCATTCTAGCCAAGACTATCCTATTCCAATTTATCATAACATTATGCTTAATTCCATAAAATAGGGTCAAGTCATCCTCCTGGACTTGTGCATAGTTTTGAGAACCTTTAGGAATTAAACAATAAGCAATGATATATAATAAAACCCTATCTTCAGCATGAAGCAGTGAAACCTTTTTGGTACCCTTGTCCCAATTTACACCAGGTCTAACAGCATCTTGATAAACAGTAGCAGGATCAACATTAAGTTCCACAGATTCATCATCACCAAAAAATGTACCCTCATTTTCCAAACCAAACAAAAGTTTCAGATCATTAGGATTAATAACAAAGTGATGTCCCCTCACTTGGCTTTGATAGACCTCATCAATTTTAGTAAAATTTGCATAAAATTGCCTAACAAGCCTAGGGTAATAGTGAGTGTTAAATTCCAAAAACTTCTTAACATTCTGTGAAACAAAATGATCATGAAAACCAAACATTTCCTTCCTAAACCATGCAAAATTAAGGTACTGAATGACTCCAAAGATTCTGTCATCGAACTTCGGTGCACGTTCTTCACGTTCCGCTTGAGAGAACCACTTATTGTTGCGATCCTTATGTGTTGGACGCTTCTTTCGTGGAGGAGGATTCGGATCAGAGGAGGAGGAGGCCGTATTCCAAGGATTAGGGTTAGGGTTTTTGGATTAGGGTTAGGGTTTGAGGAATTTGGGGGAAATCGGATTTTTGGGGAATTGAGTTGAAATTTATAGAATTTCTGGTGATAATGATGTGAGGAAGAAGATTTGTGGGAAGAAATTGGGTTAAAATCGAGTTTCAATAGCCCATATGATCCATGAATGCATTTCAAGTTGAGAGAAAAATAGAGAGAATCGGAGAAGGGAGAGAAAAGAAAGAGGAAAAATGAGCAATTGTGCTGAAAATGCGCTTTTATAATTCTGTGTACAGATACCCTTAATCGATTAGCGAAGTCCTTAATCGATTAAGATCGAAAGTAGTTTTAAAATTAATCGAGTTAAAACTTCATTAATCGATTAAGTGCGAAAGAGGTTTAAAAATTAATCGATTAATGAATGACTGTTAATCGATTAATGTGCACAAAACTCAAATTTTTGAAATTTTGAAAAATATTTTCATACACACAAACACAAATAGACACTTAGCATTTAGCACACACATTTAAACAAGCAAACATATCATAGAAAAAGCACACACATAACTACTAATTTTGAGAATTATGAAAGGATTTTCATATTTATAAAAAAAAAAAAAAAACTCATACAACAATACATAATGGAATAGGCTTAAGGTGATGAACTAAAATGATTCCAAACACAATTAGCTAATAGTGGATTCATCAAAAATACCAAGTTCCCTTCTAATACGATAGAAATTATCCCTTGGTAAAGGTTTTGTAAAAATGTCAGCTAATTGGTTTGAAGTTTGAACAAATTCTATAACACAATCACCTTTTTGGACATGGTCCCTTAGAAAATGATGCCTAATCTCAATATGTTTTGTTCTAGAGTGCAATATCGGGTTTTTAGTTAAATTTATTGCAGATGTATTGTCACATTTAATAGGAATTTTTGACAAGTTTAAACCAAAATCCGAAAGTTGTTGCTTCATCCAAAGGATTTGAGCACAACAACTCCCGGCCGCAATATATTCGGCTTCCGCGGTTGATAAAGCTACACAATTTTCCTTTTTTGAAAACCATGATACAACAGAACTTCCAATTAAATGGCATGTTTCACTTGTACTTTTTCTTTCAACTTTACAACCCGCAAAATCAGAATCCGAATAGCCTATTAAATTTAAAAGAGCATCTCTAGGATACCATAATCCGGTATTGGTTGTACCTTTCAAATATTTCATAATCCTCTTAACAATAGTTAAATGTGATTCTTTTGGATTAGCTTGAAAACGAGCACACATGCACACACTAAACATAATATCAGGACGAGAAGCATTTAAATACAATAAGCTACCTATCATGCCTCGATATTTTGTTACCTCAACGGGTTTTCCGATTTCATCCTTGTCTAAGTAACATGTGACGCTCATAGGAGTTGAAGCTACCTTGCACGACTCAATGCCAAACCTTTTAAGTAGTTCTCTACAATACTTGCCTTGATGAATGTAGATCCCATCATCAAGTTGCTTGATTTGTAGTCCAAGGAAGAAGGTGAGCTCCCCCATCATAGACATTTCAAACTCACTTTGCATTATTTCTGAAAATTTCTTGCACAATTTTTCATTAGTTGCACCAAAAATAATGTCATCAACATATATTTGGACTAAAAGTATGTCCTTACCGGATATTTCAATAAAAAGCGTATTGTCCACGACACCTCGTTTAAAACCTTTTTGAATTAAAAAGTTGCTTAAACGGTCATACCAAGCTCTAGGTGCTTGTTTAAGACCATACAAAGCCTTTTTCAATTTAAAAACATAGTCCGGATGTTCAAAATCTTCAAATCCGGGAGGTTGTGAAACATACACTTCTTCTTGAATGTATCCATTAAGAAACGCACTTTTAACATCCATTTGATACAATCTAAAATTCATTATAGATGCAAAAGCAAGTAAGATTCTTATGGCTTCTAATCTAGCTACGGGAGCATACGTTTCATCATAGTCTATCCCTTCCTCTTGACTATAACCCTTGTAGTAGACCGAGTGTTAACCGACCTAAATCACCTTAGTCCGACCATTTAGACACTGGGACAAGGCCTATGGTCGGAATGTTACACCGAGCAAACTGGGTTTTTACAGAGATGTAATACGCTTATGAGATTAACCCCGAGCACAGGATTTTCATCCTTATCTCTATCATCCACAGTCTCATCAAGCTTAACTACTACTCCTAAAATCCCACGACTCTTGGTTAGATAAAAGCAGTATTGGATTAACTTTATCACTTACGGGATTTATGGATATGATCTTATCATAACCTCTACAAATCCTACTTGAATTCTACCTCTTCAATGGACTCATCAGAACGGCCCACAACACACAGGTAATCCCCTATAAGAACCACCATGCTATAGGGGCTAAGGTACGTCTTCTCATCCCTAAGTTGACACTAGCACACACTTTGTTGACTAGGGAGAACCTGATTATCCCAACTGGATATTCAGAAATCCTAAGAGTCCTACATAAATCTCTTTGCTGGGATCACTCTTTGAAGTTTCTCCCATAGCTTCAAGGTTGATCTTGGTTAAGGACACGACATTGGTGCCGTCTATAGGGACCTGAATAACATATCATTCCCACCACCACTATGGTCACCACCAGAAGTCAGGTGGGCGATCTCCGTGACCGCATCGCCCGCACCCGTGGCAGGCCCAGAAACGCTAATAACAACGATCCACATACAGCCTCAATCTGCGGGTGATCTGCGTGACGTTCTCAACCATAATCGTGGAAATAACGAGCAACCGCCACGAACATCTCATTCTGGGGCAGGGAATAACCCCCAGACACCAAACCATTCACAAAGCCAGCCAGCCCCTAATCGTAGCCAAAATCGTAGTGGAAATCACGCTACCCACTCCCAAACACCACAATCTTCTCATCCTAGGGCTGGGAGCAATCCCCAACCCCTCCAAGTTTTACGAACCATACTGCCTCCACCACCACCACCACCCCCTCCTACACCGCCTCCCTCCACCCATGGTGATTCAAGTAGCACAGCCCCACCCACCCGAAACACATCTAGGACCACCGGAACCCGAGCACACCATGGGCGAAACACCCAACGCACCCCTCCTATCCCACCCAACCCCGACCATATAAGTTCAACACCTAGAACCAGATTGAATCCAGGAAGAACTGCCCATGGTAATTCCCGCCATAGCAATTCCACCAGTAGATCTTATGCCACATCTGTATCAGCTCGTGCTCGTGAACAAGAGATGATTAACATACTTAATAGACAAACAACTCTAATTGAGCAGCAGGGCCGAGCAATCGCCGACCTTCAACAACAAGCAATGGCAAGGATGGCTCAAAACCAACCAGCTGCCGTTCACCCTCATAACCAAATAACCCAAACCATGGATCCCCAGTCACTTCCAGTACTGCAGCTTCCCCAACCACAAAATTTCCACTCGAATCCAGCCACTGACCAAGGCCAAGATGATTTTCACCCCGGCCATCCGTTCACCCCGTACATCATGGAATTTGAAACCCCACAAGGGTACTTAGGTCCATCCAACGTTCCACATTATAATGGCTTGACTGACCCAGTAGACCATATCGTTTCTTATGAGGGCGCCATGAATTATTATGGAGGTGGCGATCGAATGAAATGCCGAGCTTTTTCCATGACTCTCGAACCCTCGGTGTTACGCTGGTATTCGTCTCTCTCGCGCCACTCCATCAATTCTTGGGAAGAGATGAAACGTGTTTTTCTAAACAGATACATAGCCAGCTGCATCCAGCCCAAGTCTGACCATACCTAGCTGCAGTCACACAAAAGCAAGAGGAACCATTAAAGGATTACTTATCACGCTTCCATACGGAAGCCAGTTCAGTTCCCCGACTAGAACCCGGTGTGGTAGTGTTGTTATTCACACAAGGTTTACAGCCGGGGGATTTTAGAAAATCACTAATTGGGAAGCCTCCGAAGGATATGGCCGAGTTGAGGCAAAGGTCAAATAAATTCATCAACTTGGAGGGATTCCACAAAGGCCAAAAATTCAGAGACGATAGGCAGCGAGCTGAGCCTCAAGGACAGAACAAGCAAAAGCGTGACGAACGTTTTGGTGGAAGACAAGATAGGAATGATCGTGACCGAAGGGTTCCTCCAAGGAATAAATTTCAGGAATACACTCCTTTAACTGTTCCAAGGAGTCAAATCCTTCGTGAAACAATGCAGACTGACTTACGCTCGGCCCAAAGACCTCCGTCTTTGAGAAAGGGCGCACAGCGTGATAGGTCGAAGTATTGTGACTTTCACAAAGGATATGGGCATACGACTGATGAGTGCATCTGGTTGAGGGATCTAATTGAAGAAATGATCAGAGATGGTAAACTACAACAATATATCAGAGATTCAGCCGGTCGAAGAGGAAGGAACAGATCCCAGTCGCCAGTATAATCCAAACGCCAAAGAAGTAGGTCACCAGATGATAAAAATACAGGGAGACAGAGAACCGACCACACTCTAGCTACTGATACAAACCCTACGAAAAATGAATTCTTAGTTAACACTATTGCGGGAGGTTTTGCTGGAGGTGGAGAGAAGAAGGCCGACAGAAAGAAGTACATTAACCAAATTTTGGCAGTCAGTCAGAAACCCATAGCCAAGAGGTCAACAAGAAATGTTCCCATTATTTTTGATGATGACGATTTGGATGGAATCCTTCCAGGACATAATGACCCCATGGTAATCACTGCCCTTATTGGTAATTACGAGGTGAAACGCGTCTTTATTGACCAAGGGAGCTCGGCGGACATTATGTTTTTCCCTCTATTCAAAGCTCTTAAACTCAGGGAATGCAATCTCACCCCTTTTGAAGGGGAATTGATTGGTTTTACGGGAGACACCATTGAGCCTAAGGGATACATCCAACTTCCTGTAACCCTCGGACAACAGCCTTCGGCCAGAACCGAGATAGTCAAATATTTGGTGGTTGATT
Organism: Crotalaria pallida; assembly: GCA_037953625.1. Classification (NCBI taxonomy): domain Eukaryota; kingdom Viridiplantae; phylum Streptophyta; class Magnoliopsida; order Fabales; family Fabaceae; genus Crotalaria; species Crotalaria pallida. The sequence goes on from CM075651.1 coordinate 58,717,350, forward strand.
GTCCAGCGGCCTACAACGCCATTCTTGGGAGAACTTCTTTGCAAGCATTCGGGGCGGTAGTGTTAACAGTTCATTTAGCTATGAAGTTCGTTGGAACAGATGACAGAGTGGTAACAGTCAAGGCCGAGCAGGAGGCAGCAAGAAAATGTTACAACGCTAGTTTGGGGAAAGTTAAAAACAAGGATCAAAACAATTTGGAAAGAGTCTCTTTGGGTAAGGGAAATATTAACTTGGCGGATCTTGATATGCGGGACCAATCCGACAGAAATAGACCGACCCCAAAGGGACAGTGGGAATTCTTGACATTGACCGACGATCCCGTGAGGCAAGTAAAAATCGGTTCTGAGCTACCCATAAGTGTTAAAGATGAATTGACCGCTCTGCTGATTGCAAATAAGGATCTGTTCGCTTGGACTTCAGCGGATATGCCAGGAATTGACCCCAATTTTATTTGTCACAAGTTGAGTATTCTTCGGGGGACAAAGCCAGTGGCACAACGCAAAAGGAAAGTTAGTGCTAAAAAGGCTGCAACCATTGAAGAAAAGGTTGTCGAATTACTCCGAGTCGGTTTCATAAGGGAAATTGACTATACAGACTGGTTAGCTAACACCGTCTTGGTCAAAAAGCCCAATGGGAAGTGGCGGATGTGTGTCGACTACACAGACTTGAACAAAGTCTGCCCAAAAGACCAATACCCACTTCCCGTCATTGACAAGCTCGTCGACAACTCGACCGTTTACAAACTCCTCTCATTCATGGAGGCTTACTCTGGTTACAACCAGATACCTATGTTCCCTGCCGATCAAGATAAAACAGCGTTCATCACCGACAAAGCAACTTACTGTTACAATGTAATGCCTTTCGGATTGAAGAACGCGGGAGCTACTTATCAAAGAATGATGAACAAGGTTTTTCAAGGTATGATCGGCTCCAACATGGAGGTCTATATTGATGACATTATAGAAAAAAGCAGACAGCAAGAAAACCATGCCCAGGACCTCAAGACAATACTGGACCGAGTAAGAAAATATTCCATGAGGTTGAATCCTAAAAAGTGCGTGTTCGGAGTCCCTGCCGGATCTTTCCTTGGCTTTATGTTAACTGAAAGGGGTATTGAAGCTAATCCAGATAAATGCAAAGCAATCCTTGAAATGAGAAGTCCAGCTAATCTCAAAGAAGTTCAACAGCTCACGGGCCGAGTGGCGGCCCTCTCCAGATTCCTGTCCCAAGCCGCTCGGAAAGCTTTGTCGTGGTACCAGCTGCTGAGGAAAAATAAAGACTTTCTTTGGGATGATCACTGGGAAAAAGCTTTTATTCAATTGAAGGAGTATCTTTCCAGCCCGCCAGTCCTTCATAGCCCTCAACCTGGTGAAAATCTTATTTTGTACATGTCGGTAGCAGAAGCTGCGGTCAGTTCAGTATTAGTACGAGAGGATTCGGGACTTGAGGCCCTAATTTATTTTGTTAGCCGAGCCCTACAGGGAACTGAGTTGCGATATCAAAAGCTTGAGAAACTTGCATACTGTTTGGTCATTTTTGCTCGGAGACTGAGACAATACTTCCAAGCACATAAAATCCTGGTGAGAACAGCTCAACCTCTCAGACAGGTTCTTCATAAACCCGATCTAGCAGACAGAATGGTTTCATGGTCAGTAGAATTGTCTGAATTTGATATCATCTATGAACCGAGGAAGGTGTAACACCCCAAAATTTTAATCCCCGATTAATGAAATGTTAATTATAAATTAATTATAATTAATGATTTCTATATTAATCCTTGATTAAAATTATGTGTTCATATAATTAGTATATGTGTGTGAAGTGACTTAATAAATATAATAATGCATAAAATAAGTGTTTTGCATATTAGTCCCTGGGTTGGGACCTAGAAGCAATTATAGGAAAGGTTTTGGAGGGAAAGTAAATAAAATTATTATTTTTCAAAAACTGGGCAAAATACTCGAGTATTATTCTGAATACTCGAGTATTCTGGGTCAAATTGCACGAGTTAGTGCATTTGATGAGTCACCGCCAACGATTCCGTGACGTTGACACGAAATCATCACCATGCCAACGCCATGGATATCGTGTCGTGCTGCACGAGTCTTCTCCATGCCTATAAAAGCCTATCAACACCGATTTGTTGAAGCTCTTGGTCAAATTCGAACTTTGTTGAGGAGTTAGGGTTCCTGGATTGTACCCTTCGATTCTTTCTCTATGGGTTGAGTTGAGTGATAATCTATACATGAATACAAAGCTCACATCACGAGCTTTGTATAGAGAGTAAAATCGTGAGGATTGAGTGAGTGTGTTGGGAGAATTGGAGCTGGGAAGTGGAGCAAGTTTCTGTCAAATTCTGGTTTGGGAGCTTACTTTGGGGTCGATTTCTGGTAATCTCATGAATCCCTGAGTCTCAAATTCGGTTTCCTTAGTGAGTTCATGTTGCATAGAGTCTAGAAAATCTAATTTCCCCAATTTTATTCTCTGTTTCATGTGTGAACCGATTCCATTTTGGTGTTGCACTCAAAATGCTCTGTATGGGATGCTTGAAGTCATTCTGAGAGTTGTGGAGCTTTTCTTTGGGGATTCTTTGTTTGATTCACGTCTGAGAGGTAAGGGGAAGTAATTTTATTCACTAGATAGAGATTGAATTTCACTAATTTTGCTAGAGAGCCACCAAGAGGCTCTAAGGGCTTAGATTGAATAGGAACTTTGGTTTAGAGACCAATCCATGCTCTAAAACTGTGTTGAGAAAGTTCTGTATCATGCATGCAAGCTTAAATGAACTTTACTTCATGAGTATTGTGCTTATTATGCAATTTGAGTTGTTGAGTTGTTAAAATGTGCATTTTATGCATAATTGTTGGATTCTCTGTCAAATCTGTGTTTTGATATGATATGAATGTTGTAACATGTTCAAATTATGTTATGTGAACTCTGTGGATCCCTGGAATGGACTGGAAATGAGTAGAAATGAAATTGGTATGTTAAAACTAAGATTTCAGTGTATTCTGCTGTGAAACACTCGAGTAATAGACAGGATACTCGAGTAAAACGCCTTTAAAACAATGCAAATGCAGCAAGAACACTCGAGTATCATGTCTAGCACTCGAGTATCGAGCATGACCTGAGGACAAGTTAAGGCTAACCACTCGAGTCATTCAAGGTCACTCGAGTAATCTGGAAATCAAGATGAACACTCGAGTAACCTATGAACTACTCGAGTAATTTATTGAATTTGAAACCCAAATCCTCAGAAAGTCATGAACACTCGAGTAACTTTAAGAACACTCGAGTAATCTGGAAAAGTTGATGAACACTCGAGTGTACTGAATTTTACTCGAGTAAATTGCCCAGAACCTGAAAGATACATTTTCAATTCTGACTCATTTAAGTTAAGGAATTAATAACAATAATCCAAGGGATCTAGACATGAAGGAAAGTGATTAATATGAATATACCGTTTGGTGACGGTCCTTTTTGATAATGAAATAAGCCTAGGTGGCCTGTAAAATATTAATCAACTTCCTTTAAGTCTAAAGAATAAAGTGTATTCATTCTGGAGTTTGGATGGTAGGACGTATATCATGTTTTTGGTAAACATGTGGAGGGCCTCTGGGAGTGCCAATACGCTTGCTTGATGACACGTCGTTGACGTGGTCGGCTGAGTGAATGCCGATATGGTTATACCGTTTGGATGACGGTCCGTTTGGATGACGGGATATGCTCCGGTGGCATGGATTCCAAGCTTGTCGTGTACATTCTAGGTGAATGTACGAATTGTTGTATACCTAGGAATACAACGCACTGTTGAGTGCTGGGTTGTCAGGGATGGACGTCAGAGAGTGACATAGAATGATGGAGATAGGCTTGGGAGCTAAATTCATGCATCATGCCACTCATCCAAATTAAATGTGACAAATGAAACAAGTATGAGCATCCTATGTGCATTAGCTAACTGCTAAATGTTAAATGTGATTGTTGCTCCTTGTTGCATATGTGCATATACATATTGGTAGACTTTATACTTATGTTGCACAATTTATTCTCTATTGATTATGTGTATAGAATTGCTTACCCCTATGCCCTTGTAGGTGATGTCTCGTTACATTGCTTGCATCGAGATCCGGCCACTTCCTAGTGGCACATGGATCTATGAGGACCATCGTGCGGTGTTCGAGGGAGAGGTAGAGATTACCTTCTACCACCCGAACCCGCTGATGCGATTCCGTCCTCGTAGATTTAGGATTCCCATCATATACACTATGCACGTACCCCCGTTTTATACTTACCATGGACCACCTCCCATGCGACCAGCTCGCTCTTATCACAGTTTTCATTTTTGACCTACCCGCTCTCACCCTTTTACTTCGAGAGTCGTCCTCGAGGAGACTCCCCCTTCTGATCCGAGGAGCCCAGACAGGGTTTCACCATCACCTGACCCGGTACCCAGTGGTAGGGTACACTCTCCCTCGGATGAGATCGAGGAGGATCCGGTGGAGGACGAGAGTGGGAGCGAGCCTGTCGTGCATTCTACTGGGAGTGATTGGAGGGACGATGATCCCTAGGTATGTGCGTATGGTGTATGATGTGGATCAGAGGATCCGATGTGTGGATGCTATGGAGGAGATCTTGCTGCTGCTGTGTTGATGATGATGCTACTACCTTACTACTTTTGCTTCTTGGAGACTACTGCTATCATTACTACTACATCTGACGATGCCCGATCTATGTGACCGCCCTTGGAGTTTACATTTTGGTTATGTATATATAGTGTAGATATACTTTTGGGGTACTCTAGGGTTTTGTTACACTGTTATGTAGATTTGTTTATGGACTTGTATATTTTGGAACTTGGAGACTCTATTGTTGGGCTTTGTACTTATGACTTTCCTATATATAAAATCTATGTTTATATTCCTATCCATGGCATAGTCCGATAATTTCCGCTTACTCTGATTTAATCTATTTGAGAGTTCGGCTGTGAAAACTATTCGATGGTATCAGTTTTATCAAATAAAGCAAGGGTAGCTTTAGTTATTTTCTATGATATAAACACGATTTCAAAAGACGAATGTTACCCAACTTTTGAAAAGGTTTTAGAAATTGCCGAATTCGATACAACTGTTTCGAAATGCTTTAGAGTTATTCTCCAAGAATTACAAGTGTTGATTTGTGCACCCGCTTTAAGAAGAAATTTTTTTTTTACATATTTTATTAATACTCACAAGTCCATATATTATCCAATATAATAGCTTAAGTACTATATGTAAGATCCATGACGAATGTTTTGATAAATGCCAAAAGGTTTTGAACAAGCTACAAATGTGTTGATCAAGTTCAAGCTCAATAAGCAACAACAAACATCAAGTTATAAAGAGAGAGCCAACTCATGAAGACTTAGTTTGGTAGTTTATGTTTTAATGTTTTATCTTTTGCCTCACAAGTCTTTTATTTTATGAGTTTGGGTAGAGTTTATTAGAGGGTAGTGAATCTCTTTTGATTGCATGATTTTATCATATTTTGAGTATTCACTTTGCCTAAAATCAATAGGTGGCTTAAAGGTTTGAAAGAAAAGGTTTAGTTTTTGAGAAAACAAGTTTTAAGTGATTTTTAATGTTAATAATCGATTAACAGATTTTGATAATTGATTAGAAGTGTATTTTGAACTGATAATCGATTAACAAACTTTTGATAATCGATTATCTGAACTTTTACTCGAGTAAAACCTTTTTCACTCGAGTGAAATTTATGCAGCTTTCGTATTACTCGAGTAACACTTATTTCACTCGAGTAAACAGGGTCTGTAACTGTTTTAAATACGTTTTTCACTTCTCAAATGCTATTCTAAGTTGCTCCAACTTTTGGGTATTCTATATAAACCTTTTCCTAATCATTTCTATCAACTAGAATCATTTTGATACACAATTTTACAAAGAATCAAAGCCACACTATTCTTTCTCACTCTCTCAAGATCAAAGCTCTCATTTTCATATTCTTTGATCAAGAACCTTGAATCTCTCATGTTGATCTTTTCATAGCTTTTGAAAGAGATTCATAGGATTGTTATTTTGTTTTCTATTGAGTTGTAATCATTGCAAGAGGCAAACATTCTACAACAAAGGAAGCCTTGATTTTGTGAATCAAGCAAGTTTAGTTGAAAGTCTTGAAGAAGCATTTCATCAAGCATTTGGAAGGCACTTTGAAGAATCTCAAAGTACTTGGAAGTCTTGTGAGTGAAGCAAGCAAAGAAGACTTGTTGTGGGGTTATCAACAAGCAAGTAGAGGTTAGATTAGATATCAATAGGATTACAAGGCAAGGGTGTGGTATCTCTTGTAGGCTAGCAAGAAGGAAGTCTTGTGAGGCATTTACTTGTAATTTGAGAAACTCTAATTCCTCATAATGAAGAATCTCTCTTGGTTGAAGAGGGGACTGGAGTAGCTTTCAAGTGGATGAAAGTGAAACAGGATAAATCACTGTGTCGTATCTCTAAACTCTCTACTCTTTACAATTTTTGTTATTCATATTGTTCTTGATTGAAAACCTAGAAAAAGTGATTTTTCTATATTTGATTGAATTGAATCTTTATTGTGCAAAATTGATAAAGGGAAAATCATTTTCATAACCTAGGTGAATCAATAAGAATATTGGTGTTGATTGTTTCCGCTTAATCTCTGATATAATATTTGTTAATTGATTGATTTTCATTGGTTTTAATCGTTTAGATTTGTTTCTTGCGAAAATCTTTCAAAGTTTCTTTAACACCTATTCAACCCCCCCCCCCTTCTAGGTGTTCTCCTAGTGTTCCTATTTGTTTAAACCACCGAGTGTAGTTTTCCAACACTATATTATACTTGGGTAATTCGGAAGGGTGTCACACTTAGTGGTATCAGAGCAAAAGCCAGATCCTGTAGTAGTGGAAGTAGTACCAGAAAGGTAGCCATCAACGTCAAGCAGGTATCTCCAGGGCATGTACATTATTTTGAATGTTGTTATTTTGCTTGTTGAGCTATAGATACCCTTGATTTGTTTGTATCTTGTCTCTTTTGAGCACAAGACGCAATTGAATGTGAAGTTAGAATCTTAAGCTATAGCCTTAGCATAGGTGGTGTAATTGAAGTTTCTTTAGTTCAGCATATGTGACCATAAGCCCATAGCGCAGGTCTAATATGGCAACTAGAAGCCAAAATCACACCAATGCAATGTTAGAAAGGATCACCACGGTGCTGGAAGCCATGCAGCGACAGTCTCAACAACCATCTCAACCGGTTAACCCGCCACATCAGTGTAATGTGGGTAACGCTGAGGCGAAGACTCTGGCTGATTTAATAAGTTGCAATCCGCCAAAGTTTGAAGGAGGATTTAAACCGGAAGAGGCCAATAAATGGATTCACACCATGGATAAGATTCTGAGAACATTGGAGTGTTCTGATGCTCAGAAGGTGGCGTATGCAACATACATGTTGGAGGATGAAGCTGAGAATTGGTGGAATCACACGATGCAACTTCTACAATATGAAGGAAGGGAAGTGAGTTGGGGTGTATTCATGGAGAAGTTTCTCCATAAGTATTTCCCTGAGGATTTAAGGAGGAAAAAGGAAGTGGAATTCTTGCAGCTGAAGCAAGGTAATATGAGTGTGGGAGAGTACGCGGCCAAGTTTGAGGAGCTTATGAAGTACTCTCCATATTATCAGAACAATCCGGATGAAAGAAGCAAATGCATTAAGTTTGAAGGAGGCTTGAGGCCCAAGTTGAAGTCGATCTTCAGTTATCAACGGATTCAAAGCTTTCCTGCACTTGTGGATATGTGTAGGATGTATGAAGATGACACAAAGGCTGAGGAGGTGCAAGTCTCAGAAAAGAAGGACAATCAGAACTATGGACCTCAAAGACGTAAAGGTTTCAACAACCGAGGAAAAGGTCCGTATGATCGTCGAGGGAAAGGCAAGGGAAAAGCTGGTGAGTCTAATGGAAGGAATTATCGGAGCGAGGCTCCATTCTGCGACAAGTGCAAGCGCAACCACTATGGCCGTGTATGCTGGGGAACAAGTGGCTGCTTCAACTGTGGAAAGCCGGGACATTTTGCAAGGGATTGCAAGGAACCGGTCAAAGCCAATTCAAGAGGGACTGCGGATAGGCCTATGGCTCAAGGAAGGGTTTTCACTCTTAATGGGGTGGAAGCAAGTCGGTCCTCTGATCTGGTGCAAGGTAAATACTTGCTTAATGGTCAGTCTTGTCATGTCTTGTTTGATTCCGGTGCTACGCATTCATTTGTTTCATATGAATGTGTGAAACGGTTAAGTTTGTCTGTGTCTGAATTACCTTATGTTTTGCAAGTGAAAACTCCTACCAATGCTCCTGTTGTAGTTTCTAGAGCATGTCTTAACTGTTGTATAGAAGTGTTAGGACAAACCTCTATAGTAGATTTGATCTGTTTACCCTTGGCACAATTAGATGTGATCTTGGGAATGGACTGGTTAAGTCAAAACCAAGTGATCATTGATTGTGATAGAAAAATAGTAACCTATAGAAACCCAAAACCTTCCGGCCACGTGTGCCTGTTCAACTCTGAGGTGGAAGAGAATGGTCCAAGGATGGAAGAGATTCTTGTTGTCATAGACTTTCCGGAGGTATTTGCTGATGAGATCCCTGGTTTGCCACCAAGAAGAGAGATTGAATTTGGTATTGATCTAGTTCCGGGAGCTGGTCCCATTTCTATTGCTCCTTATAGAATGGCACCACCAGAAATGGCTGAAATGAAGAAGCAGATTGAGGAGCTGTTGCAGAAGCAGATGATCCGACCAAGTGTGTCGCCTTGGGGTGCTCCAGTTTTGTTCGTCAAGAAGAAAGATGGTAGCATGAGGATGTGCATCGACTACCGGCAGCTGAATAAGGTCACCATCAAGAACAAGTATCCATTGCCGTGGATCGATGACCTTATGGATCATGTGCGAGGAGCGTCGGTATTTTCCAAGATTGATTTGAGGTCGGGGTACCATCAGATCAGGATAAGAGAAGAGAATATCTCTAAGACTGCATTTCGATCTCGATACGGACATTATGAGTATGTCGTGATGCCGTTCGGATTGACTAATGCACCAGCTATCTTTATGGACTACATGAATCGAATCTTTAGACCCTATTTAGATTCATTCGTGGTTGTGTTCATTGATGATATCCTTATTTACTCTAAGAGCCCGGAGGAGCATGCTGAACACTTGAGGATAGTGTTGAGTATCCTGAAGGAGAAGCAGTTGTATGCCAAACTTACAAAGTGTGAGTTCTGGCTGAAGGAGGTTAAGTTCTTGGGGCATGTGATTTCGGATAAAGGAATAGCCGTTGATCCGACGAAAGTAAGCTCGGTTTTGCAATGGGAGCAACCGAAGTCGGTCACGGAGGTGAGAAGCTTTCTAGGTTTGGCTGGTTACTACAGAAGATTCATTGAAGGTTTCTCGAAGATTGCACTGCCTCTGACGAAGTTGACTCGGAAAGATCAACCATTTCTATGGGATGAGAAGTGTGAAAGGAGTTTTCGGGAGTTGAAGGAAAGGTTGACATCGTCTCCTGTATTGATTCTGCCCGATACACAGAAGAGTTTCGATGTGTATTGTGACGCATCGAAACAAGGTCTTGGGAGTGTTTTGATGCAAGAAGGGCAAGTCGTCGCCTATGCCTCGAGATAGCTAAAAGTTCATGAAATGAACTATCCAACCCATGATCTAGAGCTGGCAGCTGTGGTGTTTGCGTTAAAGATCTAGAGGCACTATCTCTATGGCACTACGTTCCGGGTGTTCAGTGACCATAAGAGTTTAAAGTACCTCTTCGATCAGAAAGAGTTGAATATGAGGCAGCGCCGATGGATGGAGTTTTTGCAGGACTACGAGTTCGAGCTCCATTACCATCCTAGGAAGGCCAATGTTGTGGCAGATGCATTGAGTAGAAAAGCAATGCACATCAGTGTAATGATGGTCAGAGAAGCTGCGTTGATAGAGGAGTTCCGGGATTTAAGCCTGACGATGCAAGTAGAGCCGACGAGTATTAAGATGGGGATGTTGCAGATTGCTAATGAGTTTCTGCAAAGGATTCGGGAATTGCAACACAAGGATAATAAGCTTATGGAAAAGAAGAAGTTGATGCAAGAAGGTAAGGAGTTGGAATTTCAAGAAGGGAAGGATGGAATCCTGCGTTTTAAGACAAGGATATGTGTCCCTGATGATTTGGAAGTAAGAAGAATGATTCTGAACGAAGCGCATAAGAGTAAGATGAGTATGCATCCAGGAGCTACCAAAATGTACCAGGACTTAAAGAAGCTATTTTGGTGGCCTGGTTTGAAGAAGGACGTAGCTGAATATGTGGCACGTTGTTTGGTGTGTCAAAAGGCGAAAGTGGAACATCAAAGGCCAGGAGGAGAGTTACTTTCTTTGGAAGTTCCCGTATGGAAATGGGATAGTATCTCGATGGATTTTGTGTCGGGATTGCCAAGGACATCTAATGGTCATGATGCAATCTGGGTGATCGTGGATCGTTTGACCAAGTCGGCGCATTTCATTCCCGTGAATATGTGCTACTCGTTGGAAAAGCTCACCTAGTTGTACATCAAGGAAGTTGTTCGTCTGCATGGGGTACCGTCAAGTATTGTGTCAGATCGCGACCCGAGGTTTACATCGAAGTTTTGGGAAGATCTTCATAGAGCTTTGGGTTCAAAATTGAAGTTAAGTTCTGCATACCATCCTCAGGCTGATGGTCAAACGGAGAGGACTATTCAGTCACTGAAGGACATTTTGCGAGCCTGTGCGTTGGAAGGTCAAGGGAACTGGGAACAAATGTTGCCACTCATGGAGTTCACTTACAACAACAGTTACCACACGAGCATTGGAATGGCACCATTTGAAGCTTTGTATGGGAGAAAGTGCCAGATGCCGTTATGCTGGTTTCAAGTGGGGGAGAGTTCTCTGGTTGGGCCAGATTTTGTGCAAGAGACCACGGAACAGATCAAGATGATACAAGAGAAGATGAAGACGGCTCAGAGTAGGCAGAAAATTTATACGGATAGGAGGATGAAACCTTTAGAGTTCGCCGAAGGAGACCATGTATTCATTAGAATAGTACCAACAAAAGGTGTTAGTAGAGCCTTGAAAACCCAGAAACTATCACCTAAGTTTATTGGTCCCTATCAAATCCTCAAAAGAGTCGGCCCAGTAGCTTATCAGTTAGCCCTGCCTCCGTCATTAGCTAACCTTCACAATGTATTCCATGTGTCTCAGTTGAAGAGATATGTCCATGACCCCACCATTGTTCTTAGAATCCAACCTGATAACTTAGAAGTTCATGAGAACCTAACCTTCAAAGCTGTACCAGTTCGCATTGAAGATCGAAGGATCAAGCAGCTTAGAGGGAAGGATATCCGTCTGGTCAAAGTCGTCTGGGTTTGTGGTGATATGATAGAAGCATCTTGGGAATTAGAGGATAAGATGCGTCAGAACTATCCTGACTTGTTTGTATGAGTTGAATTTCGGGGACGAAATTCCTTGTAAGTGGGGGAGTAGTGTAACACCCCAAAATTTTAATCCCCGATTAATGAAATGTTAATTATAAATTAATTATAATTAATGATTTCTATATTAATCCTTGATTAAAATTATGTGTTCATATAATTAGTAATGTGTGTGAAGTGACTTAATAAATATAATAATGCATAAAATAAGTGTTTTGCATATTAGTCCCTGGGTTGGGACCTAGAAGCAATTATAGGAAAGGTTTTGGAGGGAAAGTAAATAAAATTATTATTTTTCAAAAACTGGGCAAAATACTCGAGTATTATTCTGAATACTCGAGTATTCTGGGTCAAATTGCACGAGTTAGTGCGTTTGATGAGTCACCGCCAACGATTCCGTGACGTTGACACGAAATCATCACCATGCCAACGCCATGGATGTCGTGTCGTGCTGCACGAGTCTTCTCCATGCCTATAAAAGCCTATCAACACCGATTTGTTGAAGCTCTTGGTCAAATTCGAACTTTGTTGAGGAGTTAGGGTTCCTGGATTGTACCCTTCGATTCTTTCTCTGTGGGTTGAGTTGAGTGATAATCTATACACGAATACAAAGCTCACATCACGAGCTTTGTATAGAGAGTAAAATCGTGAGGATTGAGTGAGTGTGTTGGGAGAATTGGAGCTGGGAAGTGGAGCAAGTTTCTGTCAAATTCTGGTTTGGGAGCTTACTTTGGGGTCGATTTCTGGTAAGCTCATGAATCCCTGAGTCTCAAATTCGGTTTCCTTAGTGAGTTCATGTTGCATAGAGTCTACAAAATCTAATTTCCCCAATTTTATTCTCTGTTTCATGTGTGAACCAATTCCATTTTGGTGTTGCACTCAAAATGCACTGTATGGGATGCTTGAAGTCATTCTGAGAGTTGTGGAGCTTTTCTTTGGGGATTCTTTGTTTGATTCACGTCTGAGAGGTAAGGGGAAGTAATTTTATTCACTAGATAGAGATTGAATTTCACTAATTTTGCTAGAGAGCCACCAAGAGGCTCTAAGGGCTTAGATTGAATAGGAAATTTGGTTTGGACACCAATCCATGCTCTAAAATTGTGTTGAGAAAGTTCTGTATCATGCATGCAAGCTTAAATGAACTTTACTTCATGAGTATTGTGCTTATTATGCAATTTGAGTTGTTGAGTTGTTAAAATGTGCATTTTATGCATAATTGTTGGATTCTCTGTCAAATCTGTGTTTTGATATGATATGAATGTTGTAACATGTTCAAATTATGTTATGTGAACTCTGTGGATCCCTGGAATGGACTGGAAATGAGTAGAAATGAAAGTGGTATGTTAAAACTAAGATTTCAGTGTATTCTGCTGTGAAACACTCGAGTAATAGACAGGATACTCGAGTAAAACGCCTTTAAAACAATGCAAATGGAGCAAGAACACTCGAGTATCATGTCTAGCACTCGAGTATCGAGCATGACCTAAGGACAAGTTAAGGCTAACCACTCGAGTCATTCAAGGTCACTCGAGTAATTTGGAAATCAAGATGTGTTGGAAACCAACAAGAGGCCTAACAATCGAATAGAGGGGGGATGAATAGGAGATTGAAGCTAATATGGCAATTTTTCGATTTATTGAAAATTAGCCATATGTTGTTCGGTTTTAAAAGATAACGCGAGCTTCTTTCCGAGCAGACAAGGTTAAATGATTAACCAATCAGATAAACAAAATGGTTAATCAGTTAACCGAGCTGCTTCAAGGTAGAGCTGGTTTTTGACTTAAGTTCGAAGAACAACACTCAAAGGGCCGAGCTAAGAAAAATAACAATTCAAACTCAGATAAATGAAGATTAGCGGAATTAACGTTATGCTCGGCAGCAACAGATAAGCAGTAAAGAAAGAACACCAGAGATTTATCTTGGTTCACTCTCACCCTGAGAGCTAGTCCAGTCCCCTCTGAAAACCTTTCAGAGAGCTTTCACTAAAAATCGATTTTCTGGGTTACAAAGGATTTACAAGAGCCTACCCCTCTAGACCTATCCAGTCAAACGAGTGTACCAAACTCGTGACAAACTACCCACAACAAATCGACGACCAAAGAACCTCTTTGGAACCTTTGCAAATCGAAGCTTTCTCGATCAGAGACCAGCTTCTCACAACAGCAAATACAACGAAGAATTTGATGAAAGTGTATGGCTCCAATTCGAAACACTCTTCGAATATGATGAAAGATTGAATAACAAGAGTGAGTCAATTCTAGAAGGATTTCACAGAGAAGAACTGATTCAAACTTAGAGTTAAGATTTGAAAGATTTAAGTCTCTAAGTTCGTATGAAAATTCGAATGTTCTTCTTCTCTGTGAGTTTTTGATTTCTGCTCTGTTTTAAAGTAAAAATGAATGTTTAAGTTCTGAAAAAAATGGTTGTCCACCAATAGATCCCTGTTAACGTTGAAGACCCTCTCTTTTATAGTCTCCTCTCTTCTGCAGAGAAGGAGAGAAAGAGAGCTGCACGGAGATGGGGTTTCCAACGGTAACAATTAGACAGCAGAGCAGTGATGGTGACAGTTCACCAACCTTTGATTTAAACTCATTTTGAATTTCAAACATGTCAGAGCATAGGAGCTAAACCTAGGACTTCTACCCAAACTCAACGGTAATAAAAAGTACGGAACAGTTGAGCAGAGTCCGAAGGTTGAAGACGATGCATTGTTGAAGACGATGAACAGAGATTGTCGAGCTCTTGGCTTTGTTCGAGCTTGGTGTTTCTGAGCTTGATCTGAGCGTCTGCAAATAGTCAAGTCTAGAACGATCAACCCGAGCTTATTTACTCTATCAGATGCTGTGGCTGTTTCGAGCTTAATCCGAGCGAATACAGAGCAAATCATCATCCGAGCTTACTGCCTTGAAATGAAGAACTGAGCTTGCAAACTTGGATGAACTTTGGCCTTGATCACGGGCCGAGTCAAAGCCGAGCTTGAGCTACAAAAGCTGACTTGATGCAGGTAGCGAAAAACCCTAGTTTTCTGAGCTTCTGCCGAGCCTCCGCCTCTGGCGGAACGCATATGCAAAACAAAGATTCCGAGCCTCTACAGAGCTTGTACCATTTGCTGAACGTTTGCGCTGATAAGTCTGACTTGTCTAACGCTAAGCACAAGCCGAGTCTGTTTATTTGACATCATCAAAAGCTCTTTGATTATGCATTTTGAGTCTACAATCTCCCCCTTTTGATGATGACAAATATTCTTTAACAGTTTGTTGCTTTTTGTGATCTCCCCCTGACTTTATGCTCGTAAGCTGATTGGACTTGGCACTGATTGGAATTTGCTCGAAAATACACCACATGTTGCACATGAAAATGCACTTATCAGATCTTTCTCCCCCTTCCACTTGTTGAAAGAATGTAAAAATTTGGAGCAGGAGCAGCTCGTCAAACACTCCCCTTGAGTTTATGCTCGCAAAAATCTAAAACATCAAAAACAACCAACAAACACACCTTTCTCCCCCTTTTGGCATGATCAAAAAGGAGCCAAAGATTAAGCACATTCACCAAAAGAGAGAAATAAAAACGAAAGAAAAGATTAACACCTTTCTCCCCCTTTTTGAAAAAAAAAGATTTTAACATTTTTCTGTAAGGACTTGATACCACTTATTGAGTTAAAAAAAAGATTTGAACCAACAATTGTTGAGTTAAAAACAAAACTGTTCTCCCCCATAAGACTTTAAAGTGATAACCAAGGAAGAAAATTTTTCATGATCATCGTTCTCCCCCTTTAACAGTGAAAGCATGCTTCTCAGCCGAGAAGGTAAGAGGTAAAGGTGAGAATGACGAATAACATAATATGAAAGTTCAAATAGTAAAAACAACACTCTTCTCCCCTAAAAAAAATTTAGAGGAAGGGAAGAGGTTTTGAAGGATGTGAAATTTTAGGAAATTTAAACAAATACACAATTGAACGAAAAGATCGAGACTATGAAGGTGATCAAAATTTATGATATACTGAAAACCAAGCTCATGCCGAGCACATGCTAAACTTATCCAGAATTCCGAGCTTGCGCTGAGCACACACTGGATTCGTCTAGAATGTCGAGCTCACGCCGAATTTTATAAAGAGTTTCCCTCGGCAAAGGTTTAGTAAACACATCGGCTAATTGATTTTCAGTACTTACAAATTCTATGATACAGTCACCTTTTTGAACATGATCTCGAAGAAAATGATGCCTAATTTCAATGTGTTTTGTTCGAGAGTGATACACTGGATTCTTAGTTAGATTGATCGCACTTGTATTGTCACATTTGATAGGAATGTGATCTAAAATTAAGCCAAAATCTGACAACTGTTGTTTCATCCAAAGAATTTGAGCACAACAATTACCAGCATCAATGTATTCGGCCTCAGCTGTTGACAAAGCAACGCAAGCTTGCTTTTTAGAAAACCACGACACAAGAGACCTGCCGAGCAAATGACAAGTTCCACTTGTGCTTTTTCGGTCAAGCTTGCACCCAGCAAAATCTGAGTCCGAATACCCAATCAAACTAAGATTGGCATCCCTAGGATACCACAGACCAGTGTTCACAGTTCCTTTTAAATATTTAAAAATTCGCTTAACCGCCGAAAGATGAGATTCTTTGGGATTAGCTTGAAAACGAGCACATAAACAAACACTGAACATAATATCTGGCCGAGACGCAGTCAAATATAGAAGGCTTCCTATCATGCCTCTATATTTGCTCACATCCACGGCTTTACCTGATTCATCCTTGCTGAGATAGCTGGATGTGCTCATGGGAGTGGCAGCTTCTTTGCAATTTTCTAACCCAAATTTCTTGAGGAGTGCCTTGCAGTATTTTCCTTGATGCACAAAGGTTCCTTCATCAACTTGCTTTATTTGCAGCCCAAGGAAGAATGTGAGTTCTCCCATCATCGACATCTCGAATTCACCTTGCATTGATTCAGAGAACTTCTTGCAAAGTGACATGTTAGTAGCACCGAAAATTATATCATCAACATAAACATGTACTAACAATATGTCCTTTTTGGATTTATAAATGAATAGAGTTGTGTCGACCTTCCCTCTCTCAAACCCTTGTTCGAGTAAAAATGAGCTCAAACGATCATACCAAGCTCTCGGAGCTTGTTTCAAACCGTAAAGAGACTTTTTGAGTTTAAATACATGGTTTGGATATTCAAAATTTTCAAAGCCAGGAGGTTGTTTCACATATACTTCTTCATTTATAAAGCCATTTAAGAAAGCACTCTTTACATCCATTTGATAAAGGGTGAAATTCATAATAGATGCAAAAGAAAGTAAAATTCGGATAGCTTCAAGCCTAGCAACTGGAGCGAAGGTTTCATCATAATCGATACCTTCTTCTTGGTTGTAGCCTTGAGCAACTAATCTTGCTTTGTTTCTTATAATTAAGCCTAATTCATCTATTTTATTTCTGAAAATCCATTTCAAGCCAATTATCGTATGATCATTGGGCCGAGGAACCAATTCCCATACATCATTTCTGATGAATTGATTCAGTTCCTCTTGCATGGCAATCGCCCAATGTTCATCATCAATTGCTTGATCAATCGAATTAGGTTCAATTTGAGACACAAAGGAAGCGAAATTGCAAAAGTTCTGAATAGAACGACGAGTTAAAACTCCCTTATTCAAGTCGCCGAGCACATTCTCTATCGGATGGTCCTTGACTCTCTTCCAGGCTGGACTGAGCTCAAACTGCTCTGCTTGGCTTGGAATGAGTTCGGACTGAATATTTTGAATTTGGCTCGGACTGAGTTCGGTTTGTTCCTTGTTTGTTTGGCTCGGAACAAGCTCGTCCCTCCGATCTTTGTCTTCAGCAGTTTCATCCTTTTGAGCTCTTTCAGTTGTTGTGCTCGGATCGAGTTCAGCCATATGATGATCCTCTCTATCTGCACAACTAACATTGTCTCTCCGAGGAGACTCATCAAATACCACATGCACAGACTCTTCCACAATGGAGGTCCTTTTGTTAAAAACTCTAAATGCTTTACTATGAGTAGAATAACCCAAAAATATTCCTTCATCGGCTTTAGAATCAAATTTGCTACGATGCTCTTTTCCATTGTTTAAAATGAAGACTTTGCAGCCAAATGTATGAAAATGAGAAATTTTTGGTTTTCTACCCTTATAAAGATCATATGGAGTTTTCTTTAAAATTGGTCTGATGAGGATGCGGTTTATTACATAGCAAGCTGTGTTTACCACATCGGCCCAGAAATAATGTGGCAAATTGTATTCATTAAGCATGGTTCGGGCTAGCTCTTCAAGAACTCGGTTTTTCCGTTCTACAACTCCGTTCTGTTCGGGAGTTCGAGGAGCAGAAAACTGATGCTCTATGCCGAGCTTGGAGCAGAACTTGTCAAATTTGTGGTTCTCGAACTCACCACCATGGTCTGTTCGGATTACAACTACTTTTTGGTTAGCTCGGTTCTGGAGTCGCTTGACAAGCTCTTTAAAATTTTCAAAAGTATCACTTTTTGATTTTAAAAATAAAGTCCATGTAAACCTGGAAAAGTCATCTACAATTACTAAGGCATAGAGATTGCCACCAAGCTTTTTACTTGTGATGGTCCAAACAAATCCATGTGTAACATTTCCAAGGGTCGAGTTGTTGAGACCATCAACTTAGATGAAAAATCATTTTTATTTTTGGTTGGTTTGCACTTCTTACAAGACGAGCAAACCCCCCACAATATTAAAATTCAGCTTTGGTAAACCAATCACTAAGTCTTTTGATTGTAGTTTCTTTAACTGATTTACATGTATATGAGCTGTCCTTCTATGCCATAACCATGTATCACTTTCTTTGCTAACCATGCAAGTGGTTACCAAAGAGGTGATTTCATTCAAATCAACCAAATAAGTATTGTTAAATCGTTTTCCAACAAATTTGACAGAGTTGTCCTCGTCACTTTTAATAATGCAATGGGTAGAGGTGAAAACAACATGGTTACCAATATCACAAAGTTGGCTAATACTTAAAAGATTTGTTCTAGCCCTTTTACCAGTAAAACATTATTGATAACCAAGTTGGCAGAGTTACTGACTTTACCTTCACCCAATATTTTACCTCGGTTGTTATCACCATAAGTGACGTAGCCCTTATCTGAATGTGAAAGTTCAATGAATAGATTTTTGTCCCCCGTCATGTGCTTCGAGCATCCACTGTCAAGGTACCATCTGCTCTCCTTTGCTCGGAAGCACACCTGCATCACAAAAATATTACTTCTTTGATTCGGGTACCCAAATTGTTTTGGGTCCCTGGGGTTAGCAGTTGGATCTTTCTTTTTGACTACCCAAACAAAGTTGCCCTTGGTTACACCGTGACGTCGGATTTTACATTCATTGGGTGTATGACCATGAAGGCCACAGTAAGAGCAGCTTGGCCGTTTTGAGTTATTAAAGTTTGAGACATAGCCGAGTTTCCTTACTGCTTTCTTCTTGGTCTGAGTGTAGCCGAGGCCAGTTTTGTTCGAGTAGTTCCTATGTTCGGCTAAAAGCCGATCAAACAAGCCATCACTCTTGATGACAGTTGCACTTTTAAATTTTAGGTCAGAAATTTCCTTTTCATATTTAGTGCAGCAGTCAAGATTTTCATTTTTCAACTGAGTGATAGTGTTTTCTAATGACTCGTTTCTGCTTTTCAGAATTTCAATTGAATTTTCCAAATCAAGAACTTGCTCTTTGTATTTTGAAAGACTGAGTTTCAATTTAATGAAATTTTTAGCAAGCTTCTTGAATTCGGTTTGCATTTCAAGATAAGCAGAATACAATTCATTAGAGTCATTAAATTCAGATTCAGAGTCAGAATCAGATGTAGAGGTTACCTCAGTGTTTTTATGTTCGGACATTGTTCGGCTGGCTGAGGTTTCCTTGCTGTGTTTGCCCATTAAGCATTTGAAATTTGATCTTTGATTAATTATGCCAAAAGTCGAGCTTGATGAGTCTTCTTGATCGGTATATCTGAGACTCGAACAAGCTTCCTCATCTTCACACTCCGAGCAAGAGTCATATACAGGGAGATCTTGTTCATCTATTCTGAGTGATGAGCTCGATACTTCCTTTTCACGGTTCGAGCACCATTCTTGCTCGGGGCTCGTTTGGCTCGGGCTTCTGAACACAGTTTCCCTTCCAATTAAGCACAGAATTGCTTTTTCTTCTTCATCGCCTGAGCTGGAGCTTGAGCTGGTATTGTTGTTGGGTGCATCCCATACTATGTAAGCTCTCTTCTTCTTGTGGTCTTTGTTCTTCTTTGTTTCTTCACCACTTTGCTTTTGTAATCTTGGACAGTAAGTTCTAATGTGACCTGTTTCACCACATTCGTGGCATCTAACTCGGTCTTTTGAACTTGAACCTTTGTGGTGAGTGCTTCTGGTATCTCTTGCTCTGTTTGTGAAGTTCTTTTTGCCTTTAAAAAATTTGCTGAACTTCCTGACCATGAGACCAAAGTCTTCCTCATCCATGTCCGAGCTAGACTCATCTTCAGAGGATTCTTTGGTTGCCTTTATAGCAGCTTTGAGGGAAATTCCCTTCTTCTTCTTATCAGATTCTTCATGCATGGTCAGTCTGCCGAGCTCCATCTCATGCTCTTGCAGCTTGCCGAACAAAGTGGCTATACTCATTGTGTCCAAGTCTTTAGCTTCCATGATGGCAGTGACCTTCGGCTGCCATTCTCTGCTAAGACATCTAAGCACTTTGTTAGTTATCTCGGCATTTTGAAAAGTTTTGCCGAGAGCATTAAGATGGTTTATGATATGAGTAAACCGTTTCTGCAAATCATTTATATTTTCATTTGGCAGCATTCGGAATAACTCATATTCATGCATCGGAGTATTTAATCTTGCTCGTCTGACCTCACTTGTCCCTTCATGAGTAAGTTGTAGAATGTCCCACATTTCTTTAGCAGATTTGCAACTTGACACTCGAAAGAATTCATTGTAGGACAAAGTTGAGGTGATGATGTTTTTGGCTTTTAAATCGAAGGATACTTTTCTTTTGTCATCATCATCCCAACTTTCCCACGGGATTTCTACAACTTCATCATTAATTTTTCTTTTAGGGACAAATGGCCCATTTTCAATAGATTTCCAAATTTCCATATCTATGGCTTCAATGAAAATTTTCATTCGAGCTTTCCAATAGGCATAACCCTCACCATTGAATAGTGGTGGTCTGTTTATGGAAGAGCCTTCACCTCCAAAGGGATTGTTAATAGCCATTCGGTTTCCTCAAGGATCTTTTCGAAAAAGTTTTTACACTCGATCTTTCGACCGAGCTCTGATACCACTTGTTGGAAACCAACAAGAGGCCTAACAATCGAATAGAGGGGGGGTGAATAGGAGATTGAAGCTAATATGGCAATTTTCCGATTTATTGAAAATTAGCCTGATGTTGTTCGGTTTTAAAATATAACGCGAGCTTCTTTCCGAGCAGACAAGGTTAAATGATTAACCAATCAGATAAACAAAATGGTTAATCAGTTAACCGAGCTGCTTCAAGGTAGAGCTGGTTTTTGACTTAAGTTCGAAGAACAACACTCAAAGGGCCGAGCTAAGAAAAATAATAGTTCAAACTTAGATAAATGAAGATTAGCGAAATTAACGTTATGCTCGGCAGCAACAGATAAGCAGTAAAGAAAGAACACCAGAGATTTATCCTGGTTCACTCTCACCCTGAGAGCTAGTCCAGTCCCCTCTGAAAACCTTTCAGAGAGCTTTCACTAAAAATCGATTTTCTGGGTTACAAAGGATTTAAAAGAGCCTACCCCTCTAGACCTATCCAGTCAAACGAGTGTACCAAACTCGTGACAAACTACCCACAACAAATCGACGACCAAAGAACCTCTTTGGAACCTTTGCAAATCGAAGCTTTCTCGATCAGAGACCAGCTTCTCACAACAGCAAATACAACGAAGAAGATGATGAAAGTGTATGGCTCCAATTCGAAACACTCTTCGAATATGATGAAAGATTGAATAACAAGAGTGAGTCAATTCTAGAAGGATTTCACAGAGAAGAACTGATTCGAACTTAGAGTTAAGATTTGAAAGATTTAACTCTCTAAGTTCGTATTAAAATTCGAATGTTCTTCGTCTCTGTGAGTTTTTGATTTCTGCTCTGTTTTAAAGTAAAAATGAATGTTTAAGTTCTGAAAAAAAATGGTTGTCCACCAATAGATCCCTGTTAACGTTGAAGACCCCCTCTTTTATAGTCTCCTCTCTTCTGCAGAGAAGGAGAGAAAGAGAGCTGTACGGAGATGGGGTTTCCAACGGTAACAATTAGACAGTAGAGCAGTGATGGTGACAGTTCACCAACCTTTGATTTAAACTCAATTTGAATTTCAAACTTGTCAGAGCATAGGAGCTAAACCTAGGACTTCTACCCAGACTCAACAGTAATAAAAAGTACGGAACAGTTGAGTAGAGTCCGAAGGTTGAAGACGATGCATTGTTGAAGACGATGAACAGAGATTGCCGAGCTTTTGGCTTTGTTCGAGCTTGGTGTTTCTGAGCTTGATCTGAGCGTCGGCAAATAGTCAAGTCTAGAACGATCAACCCGAGCTTATTTACTCTATCAGATGTTGTGGCTGTTTCGAGCTTAATCCGAGCGAATACAGAGCAAATCATCATCCGAGCTTACTGCCTTGAAATGAAGAACTGAGCTTGCAAACTTGGATGAACTTTGGCCTTGATCACGGGCCGAGTCAAAGCCGATCTTGAGCTACAAAAGCTGACTTGATGCAGGTAGCGAAAAACCCTAGTTTTCTGAACTTCTGCCAAGCCTCTGCCTCTGGCGGAACGCATATGCAAAACAAAGATTCCGAGCCTCTGCAGAGCTTGTACCATTTGCTGAACGCTTGCGCTGATAAGTCTGACTTGTCTAACGCTAAGCACAAGCCGAGTCTGTTTATTTGACATCATCAAAAGCTCTTTGATTCTGCATTTTGAGTCTACAAGATGAACACTCGAGTAACCTATGAACTACTCGAGTAATTTATTGAATTTGAAACCCAAATCCTCAGAAAGTCATGAACACTCGAGTAACTTTAAGAACACTCGAGTAATCTGGAAAAGTTGATGAACACTCGAGTGTACTGAATTTTACTCGAGTAAATTGCCCAGAACCTGAAAGATACATTTTCAATTCTGACTCATTTAAGTTAAGGAATTAATAACAATAATCCAAGGGATCTAGACATGATGGAAAGTGCTTAATATGAATATACTGTTTGGTGACGGTCCTTTTTTATAATGAAATAAGCCTAGGTGGCCTGTAAAATATTAATCAACTTCCTTTAAGTCTAAAGAATAAAGTGCATTCATTCTGGAGTTTGGATGGTAGGACGTATATCATGTTTTTGGTAAACATGTGGAGGGCCTCTGGGAGTGCCAATACGCTTGCTTGATGACACGTCGTTGACGTGGTCGGCTGAGTGAATGCCGATATAGTTATACCGTTTGGATGACGGTCCGTTTGGATGACGGGATATGCTCGGGTGGCATGGATTCCAAGCTTGTCGTGTACATTCTAGGTGAATGTACGAATTGTTGTATACCTAGGAATACAACGCACTGTTGAGTGCTGGGTTGTCAGGGATGGACGTCAGAGAGTGACATAGAATGATGGAGATAGGCTTGAGAGCTAAATTCATGCATCATGCCACTCATCCAAATTAAATGTGACAAATGAAACAAGTATGAGCATCCTATGTGCATTAGCTAACTGCTAAATGTTAAATGTGATTGTTGCTCCTTGTTGCATATGTGCATATACATATTGGTAGACTTTATACTTATGTTGCACAATTTATTCTCTATTGATTATGTGTATAGAATTGCTTACCCCTATGCCCTTGTAGGTGATGTCTCGTTACATTGCTTGCATCGAGATCCGGCCACTTCCTAGTGGCACATGGATCTATGAGGACCATCATGCAGTGTTCGAGGGAGAGGTAGAGATTACCTTCTACCACCCGAATGTAAGTTCCATGATGGGGAGATTGTAAGTCCCATGATGAATGTTTTGATAATGACAAAAGGTTACAAAGTGTTTTGAACAAGCTATCATGTGATGATCAAGTTCAAGTTCAACAAGCAACAACAAACATCAAGTGAAGAAGAGATAACAAGCTCATGAAGACTTAAGTTTGAGTGTAATTGTTTTTGTTTTATCTTTTGCCTCTCAAGCTTCATAGGTTTTCATTTGGGTAGTTTGTTTAGAGGGTAGTGAATCTCATTCATAAGTCATGATTAAATCATAATTTGAGTTTTCACTTAATCTAGAATCAATAGGTGGCTTAAAGGTTTTAAAGGAAAGGTTGGTTTTTGAGAAAACAAGTTTTAAACAAGTGCAGTATCAATCTACTCGAGTATGAGTTTGTTTAATCGAGTACTACTCGAGTATGCTGCAATTTACTCGAGTAAACACTGCTGAACTGATTTTTTAAAATACGATTTTCACTTCTCAAAATCAGTTTTCAAGTGCCATAACTTTTGGGTATTCTATAAAAACCTTTTCCTAACCTTTGTGATCATAACCTATTATTTTGATATTCATTTTACAAAGAATCAAGCCACTCTATTCTCTCTCAATTTCAAAGATCAAAGCTTTTCTATTTTCATATTCTTTGATCAAGAACCTTTGAATCTCTTGTGTGATTTGTCATAGCTATTGATTGAGATTCATTAGGATTGTTATTGTGTTTTCTATTGTGTTGTAATCTTTGCAAGAAGGCAAGCCAACTACAACAACAAAGAAGCCTTGGTGTGTCGATTATCATCAAGCAAATCTCATTGGAGAAGAAGAAGTCTTGGTTGTGAATCAAGCAAGTGAAGCCTTGGTGTGTGGATTATCATCAAGCAAAAGAAGACTTGTTGTGTCGATTATCAACAAGGGGTAGAGGTTAGATTAGAGAGAAGATCAATAGGATTACAAGGAAAGGGTGTCGGTTATCTCTTGTAGGCTAGCAAGAAGGGAGTCTTGTGAGGCATTTACTTGTAATTTGAGAACTCTAATTCCTTATAGTGAAGAATCTCTCTTGGTTGAAGAGGGGACTGGATGTAGCTTTCAAGCGGATGAAAGTGAACCAGGATAAATCACTGTGTCGTATCTCTAAACCGTTACTCTTTATATTCAAGTCATTTGATTTCGTTCTGGGTTGAAAACCTAGAAAGATTGATTTTCATAATTGATTGAATTGAATCTTTATTGTTCAACTTAACTTGGGGAAAATCATTTTCATAACTAGATTAATCAATAAGAACATAGGTGTTAATCATCTCCGCTGAATTTCTGATCTTTCATGTAAATTGATTGATTTTCGTATGCGAATGAAAACTTGATTTTTCTGGTTTCTGTCAGATATACTCAAGTAAACGAGTCTTTAATCGAGTACTACTCGAGTACTCTGAAATCTACTCGAGTAAACCTGAACAAAATTGCAAAAAAATTTTGTTTTGATTGTTTCGATTTGTTTCGTTCGAAAATCTTTCAAGGTAGCTTAGACACCTATTCAACCCCCCCTTCTAGGTGTATTCCTAGGGTTCCTTAGTCTCTCCAACCACCAATTGCGGTTTCTTCACCGAACCCGCTGATGCGATTCCGTCCTCGTAGATTTAGGATTCCCATCATATACACTATGCACGTACCCCCGTTTTATACTTACCATGGACCACCTCCCATGCGACCAGCTCGCTCTTATCACAGTTTTCATTTTCGACCTACCCGCTCTCACCCTTTTACTTCGAGAGTCGTCCGCGAGGAGACTCCCCCTTCTGATCCGAGGAGCCCAGTCAGGGTTTCACCATCACCTGACCCGGTACCCAGTGGTAGGGTACACTCTCCCTCGGATGAGATCGAGGAGGATCCGGTGGAGGACGAGAGTGGGAGCGAGCCTGTCGTGCATTCTACTGGGAGTGATTGGAGGGACGATGATCCCTAGGTATGTGCGTATGGTGTATGATGTGGATCAGAGGATCCGATGTGTGGATGCTATGGAGGAGATCTTGCTGCTGCTGTGTTGATGATGATGCTACTACCTTACTACTTTTTCTTCTTGGAGACTACTGCTATCATTACTACTACATCTGACGATGCCAGATCTATGTGACCGCCCTTGGAGTTTACATTTTGGTTATGTATATATAGTGTAGATATACTTTTGGGGTACTCTAGGGTTTGGTTACACTGTTATGTAGATCTGTTTATGGACTTGTATATTTTGGAACTTGGAGACTCTGATGTTGGGCTATCTACTTATGACTTTCCTATTTATAAAATCTATGTTTATATTCCTATCCATGGCATAGTCCGATAATTTCCGCTTACTCTGATTTAATCTATTTGAGAGTTCGGCTGTGAAAACTATTCGATGGTATCAGTTTTATCAAATAAAGCAAGGGTAGCTTTAGTTATTTTCTATGATATAAACACGATTTCAAAAGACGAATTTACCCAACTTTTGAAAAGGTTTTAGAAATCGCCGAATTCGATACAACTGTTTCGAAATGCTTTAGAGTTATTCTCCAAGAATTCCAAGTGTTGATTTGTGCACCCGCTTTAAGAAGAAATTTTTTTTTACATATTTTCTTAATACTCACAAGTCCATATATTATCCAATATAATAGCTTAAGTACTATATTATACTTGGGTAATTCGGAAGGGTGTCACAGAAGGCGATGAAATCTCAAGTTCTTGCCGATTTCGTCACTGAGTTCACTGATATTCCCTCGGATACTCCTCAAAATTTATGGTCAGTTTATGTTGATGGATCAAGCAACAGGAAAGGAGCCGGAGCCGGAGTCATCATCGAAAACCCCGAAGGACTTTGCATGGAATATTCATTGAAGTTTGAGTTTCAAACATCAAACAATCAAGCGGAATACGAGGCAGTCCTTGCGGGCCTCAAAATGGTTCAAGAGTTTGGAGCCGAACGGGTATCAGTTTTCAGCGACTCACAATTGGTGGTTTCTCAGATTAAAGGGCAATACTCGGCAAAGGAACCCATCTTACAGAAATATCTTGAAGAGGTGAGGCGAATTATTTCCAATTTTTCTGAATTTGACATTTCCCATGTCCCGAGAGATTCAAATTCCCGAGCCGATATTTTATCAAAATTGGCAAGTACCAAAGGGCCAAAAAACAATAAGACACTGATACAAGAAACCATTCCCCAACCGAGTGTCATTCTAGCTGTTTCATTGTCTCAATCATGGATGGATCTGCTTCTTACCTATTTGCAACATGGTTTCGTTCCCCAAGATCAGGCAGAGGCTCGGAAATTGGTTAAGAAGGCAGCTCAATACACAGTTCTGGATGGAGTTCTGTACAAAAGAGGGTTTGTTTCTCCCATGCTCAGATGTGTCCACCCATCCCAAGCTGAGGAGATACTAGAAGAGATCCACGGTGGAGTCTGCAGCCACCATATGGGTGGAAAATCCCTAGCTCGGAAAATAATACGGGCAGGTTACTTTTGGCCTACCTTGCAAAAAGACGCCATGGAACATGTTAAGAAGTGTGTTCAATGCCAG
Organism: Crotalaria pallida; assembly: GCA_037953625.1. Classification (NCBI taxonomy): domain Eukaryota; kingdom Viridiplantae; phylum Streptophyta; class Magnoliopsida; order Fabales; family Fabaceae; genus Crotalaria; species Crotalaria pallida. The sequence goes on from CM075651.1 coordinate 58,744,406, forward strand.
TTTCACAGCGACATCTACCAAAGACCTGCAAAAGAGCTACACTCTCTCGGCGCCCCTTGGCCCTTTTATCAGTGGGGTATGGACATCATCAGAAAGTTTCCCACTGCACCAGGGCAACTCAAATTTGCAGTAGTGGCTATTGACTACTTCACTAAGTGGATTAAAGCGGCACCGTTAGCAACAATCTCTACGGCCCGTATACAATCTTTCTTTGTGAAGGAAATTATCTCTCGGTTCGGAGTGCCTCATGCCATAGTTACTGATAATGGATCGCAGTTTGCAGCCTCCCACTTTCAACAACTAGCAGCTGACCTGGGAATCACTCACTATTTCAGTTCTGTTGAACACCCACAAACAAATGGGTTAGCCGAGGCCGCCAACAGAACCATCTTGGATTGAATTAAAAAGAAACTTGGTAATGCAGCCGGCACTTGGGCGGATAAACTCCCGAGCGTCTTATGGTCACACAGGACAACTATACACTCATCAACAGGTGAAACTCCTTTTCGATTGACATACGGCTGTGATGCAGTCATTCCGATCGAAAAGCGAATCCCTACCTTTAGGACGCTTGAACGTCCTTCAGAAACTAATGACCATTTGCTCAGCGAAGAACTCATTTTACTTGAGGAAATTCGAAAGAATGTTGCAGCTCATGAAAGAAGAATAAAGGAACGGCAAGCTCGGGAGAACAACAAGAAAGTTCGTACGCGAAGTTTTGAAGTTGGAGACTTGGTCCTTCGCCGAGCAGATATCGGTAAAGGAAATACTAGGGTTGGAAAATTGAAGCCAAAGTGGGAAGGTCCATACTGAGTGAGGACTAAATCTGGAACTGGTGCTTACAAACTGGAAACTCTCTCGGGCACGGAAATCAATATCAGCTGGAACGTGGCCAAGCTCAGAGCTTATTACAGCTAAGCTCCTATTTTTCATTTCTGTTTACAGATAGGTTAGTCTATTGCCCAGAATTGTTTAGGTTGAATAAACGAAGGTTAACTTCCTTCTTAGATTACAGATAAATTGTTAGGAATTATTTAGCAAATGAGCAATTTCATCTTTGTATTCTTTTATCAATAAAATTCGTCAGTTTCTTTGAAAGTCTCTTATGAACATTGTGAAAAAACGTACGACTCATTTGGTTCGGCTAGCCACCGAGCGAAATCGAGATACAGCTCTTTACGAGAGTTCGACAACGTATACAAAGAACGCCCGAATTCAGGAAATTACTTTCCTTGCTTCGCAGTCCGAGGGTCCCGCTTCAGCTAAAGTCAGCGATCCGAGTTCTACTCACAATTAACAACACATGCAAAAGTAATAGATATTCTTGGTTTAAGAATAAGAGTTTCCGCTCGGAAAATACCATCGAGCACGCAACTAACAAAACCCAAAAACAACGATAATACATCGGGCAGTAATGAGATTGGCATACACAGCAAATCGATTCAAATTCAGTTCTAAAAAGTTAAAAGGACCTTGTCCAAAATAAACATGAAGTAAACGCTCAAACATAGTGAGCAGCAAAAAAGAATACTAGAACTGAACAGAAATTAACTGAGCAAGATTACTCTTCAACATCAGACAAGACGATATCCTTGTCATCAAATTCTGGAGCCTCAGTCAGCTCAAGAAGAGGATTAGGAAGATCCTCCGCTTGTAGATCAACTTCGGCCTTAGTCTCAAGGTCAATCAATTTTCCATTCTCAACACTGTGAAAGGGATGAGCTCCAACCACCCTGAACTCAGTTTCAGGGTTCAAAATTTGAATTTGTTTGATCGCCGAAATAAAAGAATCATCAACACCTTTGCTCCAATTGTTAAAATTGGTCGCTGCCACCTTCCTATGACGGAGAGCTTTTTCTTTAAGCTTCCGAGCAAGAACAGCAGATTTCTCTACTTCAGATCTCAGTTCATCAACCATCTGTTGGCTTTCCTGCAGCTCCTTCTTCAATGCCTCCTCCACTTCCTTCCCCTTATCCTCTACAACTTTCTTAGAAACCTTCAAAGAATCTCTCTCCTTGATCAGCTCGGTTTTGTCAGCTTTCAAATTCTCCAATTCATTTTTCACTCGGACTAGTTCGTCCGAAAGACTAGCCTCTTGTGTCGCGGACATTTCTCGAGCTTCTTTTTGTTCAATACTAAAAACCAGTGAACATATCTCCTGATTGCTTGGCCAAAAATTAAGTCAGGTTGGCACTTCGAAGTAGATACTTTGTCAGAGTCATGTTGCAACGTGACCATTCGTCGGCGGTAAGAGTTCCGAACCGAGGATAGTCAGAATCAGGACAGACAAACTTGGGAAACCTTTCATCTAATTCTCGATCCCAAATTGATGTTTCCGATGGAGTAGCAGTAGAAGTCGGAGCAGTGGCAGCTTTGGTGCTTGTTCCCTCAGCCCTGATATTTGCCCCCTCGAAAACTTTTTCTTTTCCTTTATCCAACCTTCGGCATCGAGTCAGTTGTTGAGGGGGAGAGGAGACTTGGACTTGACCGCTCGGTCCCAACGAAACGGTAGCGGCAACAGCATGCACAGTGGAAGAAGGCCGAGGAGACACCTCGACCGGAGAAGCAGAGGGAGCAGAAGTACTTAAACTTGGCGTGCTCAGGTTTGAAGATACGGAAGCTGCACTGGTTGCAGTAGTTTTTCTCTTCCTGCCACCATGAAGCAGGGCAGACATACGAGAGGCCATCTTATCTGCAAAGAAAACGAAGTAACATTAGATCTGGATAAAACATAAGTATAAAAGCAGAAGGAAAACAGTTTACCAAGTTCGGCCTTGACATTTGATGAAGGGATATCCACTATATCCCTCGTTTCTATCATTCCATTGGTTTTCAAATAACTCTCAATAGCTCGGCACACATCTTTCTCATATTTGGCGAGCTCTTTCCAGTCCGATGCATATGACGCAATTCTCTGATTAAAGAAGCTGGCACTCCACTGAAGAGGGAATCGAGGGATTGGTCGTTGTTCGCCAGGCCGAGTGAACCAGCAAACACCATTACCAACAAAATTGTATTTAAAAAAGAAAGGCTTGAATCCTTTCCAAGACTCAGAATACTTAGTTAAAAGTGCATATCCGTTCCGCGACTTCAAAGAAACCCATGGCCGCTTCGGTGACCCTTTTTCAAAGGCATTGCACTGAGGAGCAAACAGGTAGAAGAAAATAGGAACGGTACAGGACCAATTCATGGCAGAGCAGACTTGTTGAAAGCCTCTAACAAAATCCCAAGCGTTCGGATGCAGCTGAGAAGGGGCAACTCTTAAAGTATTCAGAATATCTATTTCAAACTTAGTAAAAGGCATTCTAACCCCTAAGCGAGTAATCACTTCTTCGTAAAAGTAAAAGTCGGGGTTACCCTCTGGAATGTGAGTGCAGACTCTTTCGTTTGGCCCCACCGGACTTATGGAATATAAGTTCCTAGTGTAACATCCCGAATTTTAATTCTAATAATAATATTTGGAAGTAAGGATTATCCTAGAAGGAATTTAAAATGATGGATTAGGAATTATTTGAGTGCCATAGAGGAGTAAAGGAGCATTGGCATCGAAAAGCAAATTTAAAGAAGACCAAACGAGTGTTAAAAATTGATTTTTCGGTGTTATAAACACCCGATGTTAGGAAATTCAAAATAAAAGATTTAAGACTCCAAACACAATTTCCACCGTTGGATATGACGATATGATTTTTAGGAAGTTACTCGTCAAATTTGAGCAAGATCCGACGGTGAACGAAGAAGTTATGGCTATTTGAAGTTGGGAGAAAATAGCTGAAAAATAGAAAAAACAAACTAGCAGTATCTGATCATTATACTCGAGTATTTTGTGAAATACTCGAGTATTTTGGGTCAAAACTCGAGTATTGACAAAAACACTCGAGTTTTGACAGGAACACTCGAGTGTTTACAGAAACACTCGAGTATTTCGCGGTCTGCAGCTTTAAAAACGTGTTTTGGGGGTCGAAACCCCCATTCCAACCCCACTTTCTCTCTCCACCCGATCTCCCTCCCTCCTCCGACTCCGACCGCCACCATCACCGCCGCCCTTTGCCGCCCACCGTGGCCACCCTCTTCATCCCTCAACCCGTCTCTCTCCCTCTCTTGTTCTCTCTCTCCCTCCCTCACAAACTCTCTCTCTCTCCTCCCCACTCACAGCCGCCGCCACCTCCACACGAACCACCACCACCACCATAGTTCTCCCTCCCTCTTCCCCTTTGGCTTTGGTTCCCCTCTCTTTCCCTCTCTTCGAGCTATCTCTCTCTCCATGGATCTTACCGGCGCCGTTACCGACTCGTGACCGTGTCGGGCTTTTGTCGAGTACACCGAAGCTTGAAGCTCTTGCTTAGGACCAGCCGTGATTGTGCTAGCACCGGTGTCAATCGGCGTCGACCCGTTCATCACCCCGGATCAATAAAACGTAGCGGACAGCCGCTCCCTCCCCGGAGTTGAGGTTATTTCTTTGCTTTCGTCAACCGAGGTAAGAAGGGTTCGTATTACCTCTATTTAAAAAGTAAATTCTAGGAGTTTATAGTGGTGACTAGGAATAGGGTAATTAAGGAATAAGTTAATGAACCTTAGGGTAGTTCCCACAAATATAAATGATTTACTTAAATTGACAATGGAATAAATTGGATATGCATAGAATGAGTTCTGGAGTGGATGAATATGATAGGGTATTAAAAGAGTTGATATAGAATGAAAGGGTAGGAAAACATGAAATAAAACCAAGGGAAATTAGTTAAGGAAAAACTAACTAAAATTGGGGGTAAAGGAATAAAGAGAAAGTGTGATAGGCAAGAAGAGTAGAACTAATAAACTAGAAATTAAAAAGTAAAATAGTAAGTGAAGATATAAATGGGATAAAATGAAGAAGGAATGAGAAAGTGAAATGCAGAATATATGTGGAATCAAATACAGAAAGGGAAACAAATTAGTGAATTAGATATAAAAGGAAAATAGATAATCGGTAAAAGAAATTAATAAAAAGGATACTAAAACCGAAAAGAGAGTACGTTGATAGGGAATTAAATAAAATGTTATAACAAGATATGGAAACCAAGCTAAATTAGAGAGGGTAGTTAAATTAAATATAGAGTACATGACTAGGCTAAGAGTTAATTAAAAGTGAGAATAACATTAGTAAAGAGAAACACTTAAACAGAAAAAGATAAAAGAAGGGCCAAGAGATTACAAGAATTTAAGAGAACTTAGGAACTAAAAGTAAAGAGAAAAGGCTAAGATGAATTGATGAAGAGAAAGATAATAAAAGGTTAACGACGCAGGTTGGTCGTGGTGACCCTGTGGCCGAATAATAATAAAAGAGAAATGGTGCAGGTTGGTCGTGGTGACCCTGTGGCCGAATAATAATAAAAGACAAATGGTGCAGGTTGACCCTGTGGCCGAATAATAATAAAAGAGAAATGGTGCAGGTTGGTCGTGGTGACCCTGTGGCCGAATAATAATAATTAAAGCTAAATGGTGCAGGTTGGTCGTGGTGACCCTGTGGCCAAATGGTAAATGTGAAAAAGGGAAAAAGAGATAAAGTAAAAAGAAAAAGAAAGAGAAAAAGAAAAGAAAAGAGAGTGTAAATAATTAGATAAAAAGGTATGGAAATGAAAGAAATGAAAGAAATGTAAGAGAAATGATATAGAAACAGTGGAATAAAATGTGGAAAATAGAAAAGAGAATTAAAAGGGTAAAGGAAAGTGAGAATTGGTGAAGAAACTAAAATAAGGATAAATAATTATATGGATATTAATGAATAGCGGATATCAATACTAGGGTAGGCTTAGTTTATTACTATGTCTCTTTTAGGATTTATCTTTTTCAGTTCTGTGTAATGCTACCCTTCTTGCTATATTTTTGCAGGTATTGAAGTGGAGCTTACATGGAATATGGCCGAGCAGGACTTTCATTCCACCACGTGGAATGTTTATTGAATATTATGAGTGAATAATTATTTAATGTAATTTAAAATTTGAATTAGTAGCTTGCCCTGAAACTTGTGTTATTTGGGCGTTAGGATCTGTTATAACTATTAAACTATTATGGGTTATGTTCTAAAAATCTCTGGCTGACAGGTTTAGAAAAGGAAAATTTTGGGAAGTCCGAAAAACAGAGGAAACTCTGCCGGATTTTCCTAGGAATTTTTATAAGTGTTTAAATTAAAAAGAAATTTTCAAACTCTTATTTTATTAAAGCCTATAAACTATCGACTAAAAGTGAGGGTGTTACACCCAGCATCATCACCAGGGCAAGGCAAAATTATTGCTCTGGTTTGCTCTAAGGTTTCCTCTGTTGAAAGTTCGGATTGGGTGCCAACCACCTCTCGGTCAACCCAATCATACTGATTGCTATCTGGTGGAAGTGGGTAGAGTTCGGGATTGGTAACACACTTTCTCTTCATACCTGAGGAAAAGGGGGCACATGCGGAGTCAGAAGCAGTTAAACTAATTTCTGGTTAAACACTTATGAATACGGTCGGTTGGGGAACACCTCCCTTTCTGGGCAGAATTTCCCCAAACCAACTGTAGTATCAGATACCTCTCTGTTGCCTCCTTAACCTCCTATGTTCTACCCTCTCGGCAATCCTATAATGAATCACACCCTGTCTGAACTCTTTCAAGGTCTGAGGGAAATGCATTGATATCGGTTTATTGCAAATTTCTGGGTTTTCTTCTTCATGTGTCCTTGGAACATCAGAGTTTATAGAATCCTCACTCATGATTAACGCAGCTTCGGTACAAACCCTAAGAAATTAAGTGCAGCAAAACGTAAAACAAACCTAAGAAACACTACGGCGATCACTCAACAAATGATAATGAAGGTCAAAAATTTTGAAAAGACCAAGGGTTTCACTCATGTACAGTGATGGGGTGTTTGTCGAACCCTAGGATTTGTTTAAAGATCAAGGAAAAAGGGGAGCAGGGCCAGTGTTAATACATTAAAAAGAAAGTCCTAAGCATATACACACAGCAGATGGCAGAAACAATCGCATGCAAAGAATTTTAAACAACAAAGAAGAAAGAGAAAATAGTCAGAGAAGAGAAGAGAGGTTCGTTACCTGCTATTGATGAATAACCAAGAAACCGAAGAAACACGAAGGCCACGAACTTAGAAATGCACTCAATGTAGAGAAGAAAAATGAAGTAGTAGCAAGAATTCCTTTGAAGAACTTTGGCTTCGAAGATCAAAATCATAGAAAAACGATGAACAAAGGAGAGAGAGAATTTGAGAGGTTTCTGAAGTTCTGTTTAGAATGAATTGTGACAAAACCGCCCTTTGAAATTCGTTTTAGAGCTTCCCTCCACTAACTCAAAGACTGGGCCGAATTAGAAAAAGCCCATTTATGATGAAACTAAATACGTGGCGCTTCCAACAGGTTTGAAATCATAACGTTCCATTTCCCGGTAAAGTGAAGGACACGTGGAGGCACAGGTAGAATTGAAGGGTCACGTCTGGGTCAATCAAGCGACAGCTCTGGCAGGATCACTTGGACGGTCGGATATCTCTCTCCAAAAAAACTTGGTCGGAAAACAATGTGCTCGTCTCATTAACTCGGCAGGGCTCAAATCACGCTACCGAGCTTGGGGGGCTTATGTAGTAGACCGAGTGTTAACCGACCTAAATCACCTTAGTCCGACCATTTAGACACTGGGACAAGGCCTATGGTCGGAATGTTACACCGAGCAAACTGGGTTTTTACAAAGATGTAATACGCTTATGAGATTAACCCCGAGCACAGGATTTTCATCCTTATCTCTATCATCCACAGTCTCATCAAGCTTAACTACTACTCCTAAAATCCCACGACTCTTGGTTAGATAAAAGCAGTATTGGATTAACTTTATCACTTACGGGATTTATGGATATGATCTTATCATAACCTCTACAAATCCTACTTGAATTCTACCTCTTCAATGGACTCATCAGAACGGCCCACAACACATGTAACATCCTAAACTTTGATTTAAATGAAATAATTATTAAAAACCTTAGAAAAATTGGAAAAGTGACTTAATGAATTTTTCTAGATATGTGAGTGGTGAATATAGGACCTAGGAGTTGTATAGAAGGCATTTATGGCTTTGGGCAAAGTCATATAAGCGAGATCGGGAGTTAAATCGGCGTTTTCGATGCTAGAAATCGACCGAAAAGAGAAAATAAGAAATTTATTATAGGATGCTAAGAAAATAAATTCCACCGTTGGATATGAAGTTTATGGGGTGAAGAAGCTTGCCTAAAAATTTGGACCCGATCCGATGGTTAACGAAAAAGTTATGACGAATCGAAGTCAGGAACCACTGGTGCACGCCCAGGCGCACCGGTGCACGCCCAGGCGCACCAGTGTGCATCAGGTGCACCAAACCCGTGAAAAACCCGCCCAGGCGCACCAATTATTCGCCCAGGCGCGCCATCTGCACCAGCCAGCCTTCTGGTGCACCAGAAACGCGCGCCAGCCCCATCATCCCACCAGAAATGCGCACCAGCCAGGCACCAGCACCAATCTGGTGCGTATCCTTGCGCCCAGGCGCCCCACACCGGCGCCCAGGCGTGCGACCGAATCACCAGCACGCGCATCAGATGCGCAGCGCGCGCGCAGGCGCACGCTTTCCGCGCCCAGGCGCGCGGGTGCGTTTTTCACGCACCAGGCCCATAAATTGGGCGCACCAGACCCTCCTCTCTCCATTTCTCCTCACCACTTCTCCCTCCTCCACCCAAACTTAACCCCAGCACCTCCAGCAACACCAGCCACCACCACCAGCCGCCACCACCAAGGCCACCACCACCATGAGCGCCTCTCTCTCTCCTCCCTCTTAGTCTCTTTCTCTCTCTTTCCTTCATCTCCTTCTCTCTTTCCTTCCTCCACCATCCACCTCCTTCCTTTCCGGCCACCACCACGAACCACCACCCACCACCACCACCATCAAGAGCTCTTCTTCCTCTCCCTTTCCCTATTGATTGAGTTCCCTTACTCTCTTCCTCCTCCCTTTGTGTTTCTCTCTCCTCTAGGGTTTTCTCTCTCCTCACCGGATCTCACCGACGCCGACACCGATCGTGATTCGCACCGGGCTTGTGTTGGGTACTCCAAGGCTTTAAGCTTGGGCCTCGATCCGGCCGCGATCGTTCGCAAACAACGAGGTGCAACACCGTCACCGCGATCGGGATCGATTGTCCCCGCCGTGCTTGGAATCAAAGGTCGTGGAAGCTTAGGATCGAATTGGAGCCGAGCTAGAGCGTAAGCCGGGGAGTAAAGCATCGGGCTAAGGTTACCCCTCTCACTGTCATCGATTGAGGTAAGGGGTTTCATTACCAATCCTTAAGGGGTGTATTTCTGGGTAGTTATATCTATCGCTAGGACCGGGGAAAATGGTAATTGTTAATGAACCTTAGAGTAGCCCGCTAATAATGAAGGAAGATAATTAGGAAAGAAAATTTAGTTAAAGAAGAGTTGAAACAATTAGCAACGAAATTAGCGGAATTATAATAATGAGTGAGTAGCGTAAGTAAGAAAGGGAAGAAATTAGAGATTGATTAGGGAGAGCCGGAACTAAATAAAGAAAGTGTAGAAATGAGTTGAGAATTAAATTAGGATGAAATAAGGTTAATAGAAATAAATGGAGTGAATGAGTAATTAACCATTAGAGGAAAGAAATAAACGGAAAATAAGAAAGAGAGGGTTAACGAAAAAAGAAATAATATATTTGGTTCTAAATGCATGAGCTAGGAATTATTAAATATGAGTGATGTAGGAAAAATAAACAAAGGAAGAGAAGAAGAAAAAGAAAAGAAAGGGAAATGAGATTTATTAAGGGTGAGTGGCGAGAATTGAAATATAATGCATAGGGCTAAATGAAGCAAAGTTAATTGGGAACGAGAATTATTAGTGAGTTGAATATATTTAGAATAAACAAAAATAAGGAAAAGGGACAAGGGGAGTAAACACATAATAGGGATTAAAGATGGATTAATGAATTAAAAGAATTAAAGAGAATTAAGGGACTAAATGTAAAGAGAAAAGAATAAGACGAGTTAATGATGAGAAATAAAGAAAATGATAAATGTCACAGGTGGTTGTATTGACCCTGTGGCCTAGATAAAATGATAAATGTCACAGGTGGTTGTATTGACCCTGTGGCACGGCGCAGGTGGTTGTATTGACCCTGTGGCCTAGATAAAATGATAAATGTCACAGGTGGTTGTATTGACCCTGTGGCACGGCGCAGGTGGTTGTATTGATCCTGTGGCCTAGATAAAATGATAAATGTCACAGGTGGTTGTATTGACCCTGTGGCACGGCGCAGGTGGTTGTATTGACCCTGTGGCCAGATAGTAAATGTGATAAAGGAAAGAGCAAAAGTAATAAAGGAAAATGGAAAGGAAAAAGAGTAATGAGAATGACATAAAAGGAAGTTTAAAATGGAAATACAAAACGAGAATAAAAAGGAAAATAACGAAAGTAATGAGTAACACGGATAAATAGAGATTAAGGATTATCTAAAAGAAAACACTTAGAAAGGATAAGAATTGAGAAACAATCAGGTGGAAAAAAAAAGAAAGAAGAACATGAATTGTGTAGCATAGCATAGGCTTGAATAGTTTTGACGTGTCGTATATATCTGCTTAGAAATCTCCCTTTTAAGTTCTGTGTGATGCTTCCCCTGTGTTGTTAACATTTTTTCAGGTACGCAAGTGGAGCATACACCAGTGCTGGCCGGGCAGGATCTTCATTCCACTACGTGGAGTGAATATATATATATATATATATATATATGTTTTGAGTGGACCAGTATTTTGTAATTCAAGTATGTAATAGTTGTTCGCCCTGAACTTTGTATCCATCGGGCATTAGGATCTGATATAACTATTAGACTGTTGTTGTTTATGTTTTAAAAGTTTCTGGACTGACAGGTTTTTAGAAGAAAAATTTTGGGAAGTCCGGAAAACAGAGGAAACTCTGCCGGATTTCCGTAAAACCTTTTAAAGGAATTTAGGTGTTAAAAAGAAATTTTCAAACTCCGATTTTTTATAAAACCTAATAATTACTAATAATAAGTGAGGGTGTTACAACACACAGGTAATCCCCTATAAAAACAACCATGCTATAGGGGCTAAGGTACGTCTTCTCATCCCTAAGTTGACACTAGCACACACTTTGTTGACTAGGGAGAACCTGATTATCCCAACTGGATATTTAGAAATCCTAAGAGTCCTACATTAATCTCTTTGCTGGGATCACTCTTTGAAGTTTCTCCATAGCTTCAAGGTTGATCTTGGTTAAGGACACGACAACCCTTAGCTACCAACCTAGCCTTATTCCTAACAATAATACCCAACTCATCTAGTTTATTCCTATAAACCCAACGAGTGCCAATTTCAGGACGGTCATCGAGTTTTGGCACAAGCTCCCAAACTTGGTTTCTTTCAAATTGATTTAATTCTTCTTGCATGGCCATAACCCAATGTTCGTCTTGAAGCGCCTCACTAATATTCTTAGGTTCTACTTGTGAAACAAAAGCAACATAATAACAAAAGTTATTTAAAGTGCTTCGGGTTACCACTCCCTTAGCTATGTCACCTAAGATATTAGAGACCGGGTGATTTTTGTTCGATTTCCAAGCAATTGGTAGTTCGGGATGCGGCACTTGTGCTAAGTCTTTGTCATGTGCTTGCATTTCTCCATTCTCAACTTGATTTTCTCCTTCTTGTTGTTGTGTTGGCTCTCATGATCCATAAGTGTACCTACATTATCATCATCACAAGAAACAACACACTCTCCTTTCGGAGATTCATCAAACACGACATGAACTGATTCTTCAATGGTTAAGGTTCTTTTATTAAAAATACGATAAGCCTTGCTATGAGTTGAATATCCAATGAAAATACCTTCGTCGGCTTTTGAATCAAACTTGCCGACCAGATTCTTACCGTTATTTAAAATAAACACCTTACAACCAAACACATGAAAATAAGAGATATTTGGCTTTCGCCCTTTTAACAACTCATAAGGTGTTTTATTCAAATGCGGACGGATAAGAACCCTATTAATGACATAACAAGCGGTATTAACCGCAACAGCCCAAAAATAAGAGGGAACTCTAGATTCCTTAAGCATAGTCCGTGCAAGTTCCTCTAAAACTCTATTTTTCCTTTCTACAACTCCGTTTTGTTCCGGAGTCCTAGGGGCTGAAAATTGATGATTTATTCCATACTTTTCACAAAACGCATCAACTTTGAGTTTTCAAACTCACCACCGTGATCACTTCTAATAGACACTATTTTCAAATTTAATAGATTTTGGATGAGTTTGGCAAACTTTTTAAAACTTTTATAGGTGTCGCTTTTGGCGGATAAAAATAAAGTCCATTTGAATCGAGTAAAGTCATCTACCATAACAAAGCCGTAGTAATTACCACCTAAACTCCGAACTTGTGATGGGCCAAACAAATCCATGTGGATTAACTCCAATGGCTTTGTTGTGCTTACCACATTTTTGGGTTTAAAAGAGTTTTTAACTTGCTTGCATTTTTTACATGAGTCACAAACACTATCAAGTTTAAAATTAAGTTTAGGTAAGCCAATCACTAAGTCCTTGCGTAGTAGTTTATTTAATTGATTCACATTTACATGAGCAATGCGACGATGCCAAAGTTGAACTTCATCATGAAAAGATTTAAAACATGTTGAAAATAATGAAGATATCTCATCCAAATCAATTAAATAGGTGTTATTAGAGCGTCGACATACGAACTTAACACTATCATCAATACAACTCTTAATAAAACAAAATTCCGAAGTAAAGGTCACATTGTTGCCCATATCACATAGTTGACTTATACTAAGCAAGTTGTGTTCTAAGCCTTCTACGAATAGGACATTTTCAATGATAAGGTTAGATACGTTACCAATCTTACCCACTCCTAGAATTTTGCCTTTGTTGTTGTCGCCATAGGTGACATGACCACCACCTTTTGTAGTAAGTTCGATGAAATGCGATTTGTCTCCCATCATATGCCTCTAACATCCACTATCCAAGTACCATCTTCGCTCCTTTGTTCGAAGGCACATCTACAAAACAATGTCATTTACTTGACTTAGGTACCCAAGTTATCTTGGGTCCTTTGATGTTAGTTTGGGGTGTAGTCCCCTTCACAATCCATACATACTTTCCACTTGGTATACCAAATTTCTTAATATTGCATTTATTTGTAGTATGCCCAAAAATACCACAATAATGACAAGTTGGAGTTTTTGAAAAATCAATTTTAGAGAATGTACCAACTTTGCGAAAATTGCGATTTTTGGGTTTGGTATACCCAAGTCCGGTTCTATTACTATTATTCCTTTGATTAGAAAGCAAATGATCCAAGCAAGTGTCTCCTCTTGTGAGCCTTGCAATTCTATCATTCAAATTAAAAACTTCTTTTTCAAGAGATTTGCAATTATCACAAGTAGAGATGTCATTTGTTTTCAAATCACAATTGCATGTGGAATTTGCATAAATGAGTTCAAGGGTTTCATTTTGAAGCTTTAGCTCCTCAAGAGAGTTTTGTAATTCCAAAATTTTTTCTTGTTGCTTCAAAATGAAATTCTTTCTTTCAACATTTATTTTTGCTAATTTCTTCAACTCTTTATGCATTTCCACATACACATTATACAGTTCATTGAAGGAGGGAGAATTAGAATTAGAACTAGCATCGGAAAGATAATCTACCTCATTTGCGTTATCACTTGATTTCATGCTTGAAGATGCTTCTTCATCAAACTTGGTCATCAAGCAAAGGTTAGCAAGTTCTTCATCTTCCTATGAACTAGTTGAAGATTGATTTTCCGGTTCATCCCACACTATATATGCCCTTTTTCCTTTAGATTGATTGGGCTTGCCTTTGTCACTTTCGGGCTTCTTTGAGTTGGTTGGACAATTTGATCTATAATGGCCCGGCTTCCCACACCCATGACATATGATGTTGTCTTTATTGGTCTTGTTCCTTGGTTGAGCATCCTTAGAGTCTCTTGATTTATTTCTATTGAAATTACTCTTCTTCTTAAGGAAACGTCCAAGTTTTTTGACCAACAACCCGAGTGTCTCATCATCGATGTCGGAGTCGGAATCATCCACTAAAGAGGGTTCTTCATGTGCCTTTAGGGATTTTGAATTAATTTTAAGAGCTATCCCCTTCTTCTTTTTATCGGCATCCTCGTTCATGGATAATCTTCCTAGATCCATTTCATGCTCTTGAAGCTTCCCAAATAGTGTTGCTAAATCCATCTCGTCTAGATCCTTAGACTCCATGATGGCAGTGACTTTCGGTTGCCATTCCCTGCTAAGACATCTCAAAACTTTATTAACAACTTCACCATTAGTTAGTCTTTTTCCAAGAGCAGAAAGACGATTAATGATGTGAGTAAAGCGCTTTTGCATGTCGCCTATGTTTTCATTTGGCAACATACGAAAGAGCTCGTACTCATGCATGAGAGTATTAAGCCTAGCCCTTCTAACCTCATTAGTGCCCTCATGTGTGACTTGTAGTGTGTCCCACATTTGTTTAGCATCAGTGCATTGTGATACTCTAAAGAATTCGTCATAAGAAAGTGCCGAAGTGATGATGTTTTTGGCTTTTAAATCATATTGAACTTTCTTCTTATCATCATCATTCCAGCTTGATTTTGGTTTCAAAGAAACAGTATCATTGACTTTTTTTTGCGGAATAAAAGGCCCATTCTCTATGGCATTCCAAATTTCTATATCAATAGCTTCTATAAAAAATTTCATTCGGACCTTCCAATAAGCGTAGCCCTCACCATTGAATAGTGGAGGACGATTAATGGAAGCTCCTTCACCGCCAAAAGGATTAAAATTTGAGCTCATGATTTCCAAAATCAGATCTTTGCGAAAAAGCGTTTTAATGCTCGGATCTTTCGACCGAACTCTGATACCACTTGTTGGAAACCAACAAGCGGCTCAAAATAGACTAGAGGGGGGGTGAATAGTATTTTGAAGCCTCAATACAAATATTTCGATTGCTAAAGAGAATGGATTTGAGAAAACAAGTTTTCTAACAAAAAATAAACTGTTTAATCGATTAACTTCAATATTAATCGATTAATGCCGAAGCTCACTCAAATGCTAATCGATTAACTAGACGTTACTCGATTAAGACCGAATGATGCTTAAAAACTAATCGATTAATTAATCACTTAATCGATTAATACATGTAAAATCCGATAGAAATTCAGTCTTATTCAGAATTCAATGGGGATCACAATTCAATGATTTACTAACAAATGATTTATGAATGAATGAACAAAACTACGTAAATTTACTAGGTCAATTTAGGTTTATTATCTAGGAATTGAAAAAGCCCCAAATTAAACCTAATCAATTATTTGTTCTTGATTAATGAAAGCTTGAAGAAAGAAAACAAAGAAGACAAGATTTTATCCTGGTTCACTCTCTACCACTTGAGAGCTACATCCAGTCCCCTCTATCAAAGATAGAGAGTTTCTACTAGATACACAATTGTTAGATTACAATGGTTAAAGATGCAGCTCACTCTAGCTCTCCTATCTTAAACCCCTTCAAAGAGAGTACCAAACTCTTTGAAAATCTACCCAATTGTTTCTTGTATCTTGTCCTCTTGAATTGTTGAAGGATGCTCTCCAATCAATTCCTTTCCACTTGCTTTGAGATGCTTCAAAGACTTTCAAGTTGTGAATTCTTCACTTGTTTGTTGAATGCTTGATGTTACAACCTCTTGTTATAGATTGCTTCAACACAAAGTACTAAACTCTAGAAATTTGAATCTCAATGAATCTAAGAATATTGAATGATTGAAAGTGAAGAAGATTGAAAGATTGTTGAATCTTGATAGAACAATTTGGAAATAGTAATAGCTCTTGAAAGATTGTGAAAGTATGATTCTCTATAGAAAAATGTGAAAGTGAAAGTAACCTTGTAAAAGTAGAAATGAAAAGCTTTTAAACAAAATATTATTTTTCTGATACAACAGTAATTAATCGATTAATGTACAAGCGGCTCAATATAGTCTAGAGGGGGGGTGAATAGAATATTGAAGCCTTATTACAGATTTTTCGTCCACCTAAGAGAATGGTTTTATGAAAATAAGTTTTCTTAAAAATTCAAGTCAGATTACTCGAGTAACTCAAGTCTTCACTCGAGTAATACGCAAGCAAAAATAATTTCACTCGAGTATTCAGCAAATCACTCGAGTATTACGAAAGCTATTTTTAAATCACTCGAGTAACAGAAAACCTACTCGAGTATTGTTCATAAACTGAAAGCAGATTACTCGAGTGACAAGAACTTTACTCGAGTAAACTGGGTAAAATTCAATTAAAACTCAGTTTTCAATGGAGTTCTTCAAGAATTACAATGCTATGATGATTCAACAAATTATGAATGATTAATATGAACAATTTCAAGTAATATTAACATACAATTTTAGATCAATTGAGTAGAATTAAAATAACCCCAATTCTAACCTAAAAATGCAATTGTTAATGAATTAAAGCAATACAAGGAATGAAAATAAAAGAGACACAAGGATTTATCCTGGTTCACTTTCACCCACTTGAAAGCTACTCCAGTCCCCTCTTGAATCAAGAGAGATTCTTCACTAGAAATCTTCAAATGTAGATTTTACAATGTTTTAAGATGCAACTAGATTCTTAGTTCTCCTATCTTAAAACCCAACTCAAAGTGTGTACCAAACACTTTGATCTAATCTACCCCTTTTGAGAATTCTAGATTTCCTTGCTAATTGATTGAAGATGCTTCCAACCAATCCTCTTTTCTTGCTTTGATTTGATCCTCAAAGTCTTCCTTGTGAGATTCTTCACTTGTGTTGAAACTTCAATGATGCAATCACAAATTGCAAATCTTCAACAACCACTAAGAACAAAATTATGATCTCAAGAATATTTGAACAATGAGAGAAATAGAGTGAAGAATGAAAAGTTTCTTGTTGAATCTTGATAGCTCTTAAAAGATGTAAAATAGCTCTTGAATTGCTTTTGAAAGTGTATAGAAAATTATAAGAATAAAATGTCTGTTATTGTGAAAGAGAAAATTAAGTCCTTTTAAAATTTTCAAACACTGATTGAATTACTCGAGTAAACCATATAACTTCACTCGATTAAAACATGTCAGATTAAGTTACTCGAGTGATGTGTAAACCATTACTCGATTAACCTGTCATGACATAAATTACTCGAGTGATCCAATACTCATTACTCGAGTAAACTGATCAGAATCTGAATAAAAACAAGGTTTTTCTAAAAAGATTTTCACAAAATTTTTAATAGAGCTATTTAATCAAGATTTAAAGTATCTTCACTCTTAATCAAACATTATTTAAATATTCTTAAAATCACCTAAGCTACCCACACCAATGAGATACATTGCATAAAATAAAGATTACATTGAAATAGAATTAATAAAAATCCTAATTCTAATCTTCATGTGGTGTAGCTTGCTTGTTGCCAATGTTGTTGCTTGGAGAGATATTGTTAGCATCAAAACATGAGAATCCTACAAACTCCCCCTTTTTGATGATGACAAACCTCCTTTTCAATTAAGCACTAAGTTTTAACATACTCCCCCTAAATGTAAAACACCTAGGAAAAAAATAATAAAACTTAACCTACAAGAACAACATCAACAAAATATTCTCCCCCTTTTGGCATCATTAAAAAGATAAGAATTGTGAGAAAAGTCCTTTGCCAAAAGTGGAAGGTAAGTAGTTCACAATGGTATAAAAATAAGATAACAATAAAGACAATACCAAAATAAACCACAATAGTGCCACAACGAATATAAACGCACAACGAATATAGCACCATAATCCATAATATCAGAGTATCACACTACGCAACAAATCATAGTGTAAAGCAGAAAGACATCAACCATAGCAGATAATCAAACAAAACGAACCAAACTAGGCCATACAGAAGGCCCTAAAACATAGTAGCAACAGAGTCATAAACATGAAAAAGTAACATAAACAGAACATAGTCAGAAATATGCATATGAAACATGAAACAGAAATCAATCATCAAACATCATCAGCATCCACAGGTCTAGGAATCAGGTGGAGGAGGAGGGAAATGATGAGAAAAGAGACCAGACATATAATCCATTAAACGATGCTCCATGGCAATATTCTTCACATCCTGTCTCATCTCCAACTGAGTAAATTGAGCATTGATGTGCTCAACCAATGACTCATGAGCAGCCTGTGCATCAAATGGAGTACCAAGATTGTCCAAATTGATATAGTCCTCAACGCGATCGGTATCCATCGGATCAGTAGAAGGAGGAGGAGCAGAAGAAGATGCACCAGCCCTATCACCAAGTAAAGTCCTTTTCCTAGAACCCGAAGCTCTTGCAGCCTTTGCAGCTTCAGCCATTTCCTTAATCTGTGATTTCCATAACCAAGTGCGACTTTCCCTATGCCAAGCAATTTTCATATAACTAATGTGGGAATCATTAAGACACCAGTTATTTTTCTTTTCCTTTACAGCTGGCTCATCATCAGTGATTGGAACACGGTAATACCTCATGATCTTGGTGACATGCATAGGATATGGCAAGAATTGGGTAGGAGGAGATTGAGCAGCAGCTTCCATACGAGCTAAAAACATTTTATTCCAATTCATCTCATATCTCTTTTTGATCCCATGAAACAAAATAAGATCATCATCGTGCAATTGTGCATAATTTTGATTACATTTCGGAATCAAACAATAAGAGACAATGTACATGAGCACCCTATCCACAGCATGCAAAGGTGATACAGGTCTAGTAGTCCTATCACCCCAAGATACACCAGTACGCATCAAATCAGTATAAATCTTATTAGTATCCACATTCAAATCCAGACATTCAGCATCACCAAGATAAGTTCCCTTGTTTTCTAAACCAAACATCATTGTCAAATCTTCAGGCTTTATAACAAAATGATGTCCTCTAACCATTGTTTGATACTCACCATCTAGCTTAGTAAAATTCTGATAAAATTGTCTAACAAGCCTAGGGTAATAATGAATCTCAAATTCTAAAAACCTCTTCAAATTCTGAAATTCTAAATCCTCTACAAACGGAAATTGCTCCTTATGCAACCAAGCAAACTTAACATACCGTGTAAGACCAAAAGAGCGATTGATAAATGTCGGTTCCCGCATGTCTCGGTTGATTCCAGAAAACCAGGGGTCGTTACGGCCTGCTCCTTGCTTTGCTTTCTTTCGAGGAGGTTGAGTTTGTGAGGAAGAGGCCATTGATTCAGAAATTGCAGAGAAAAAAGAATTCGGTTTTGGGGGTTAGAGTTTTGGTTTGGGGTTTTTCGGATTTTGGGTATAATTGGTGAAAATGATGAATGAAATGAGTAGAAATGATGATATAATGATGAAATATGGAAGAAATTTGTATGATTTGTGAGTTTTTGTGGCTGAAAATGATGATTTAATGAAGAACCGTATGAGAGAGAAGAGAGAATGACGAACAAGAGAGAGAAAGAGGCGAGAAAATGAAACAGGTTGCAACAGTTCAGCTTTTAAAATCACGTAAGTTACTCGAGTAATGTTCATGCGTTACTCGAGTGATTCGAGCAGTAATCGAGTGAAAAGAAAAATGTTACTCGAGTATGCCGAAAGTTAAAAAGTTTTTACTCGAGTGATGGATGAACTAATCGAGTGATACGAAAGTCATTTTAAAATTAATCGAGTGACAGACAGAATCACTCGAGTAATACGAAAGAGATTTTAAAATTACTCGAGTGAAATATCTGTTACTCGAGTGAACTGTCCAGAATTTTAAAAATTTCAATTTTTCATGCAAAATCATTTTTCATGCACAAACACATAGTAACACTTAGCATTTAGCAAGTAACACACATACAAATAAAGCATTTAACATATAATAGAAAACATACACACATAACTACATATCAAAAAAGTTAAGAACACACTTTAATAAGATACAACAACTCAAAATACAAATCACATTGAAATAGACTTGAAGGTGATTTCTAAAAGCATCAAATACAATTAGCTAATAGTTGATTCATCAAAAATACCAAGTTCTCTTCGAATTTTATAAAATGTGTCCCTTGGTAATGGTTTTGTAAAGATATCAGCTAATTGATCCGAAGTTTGAACAAACTCAATAACACAATCACCTTTTTGAACATGATCTCTCAAAAAATGATGCCTAATTTCAATATGCTTTGTCCTTGAGTGTAATACTGGATTTTTAGTCAAATTAATTGCCGAAGTGTCATCACACTTTATAGGGATTTTTGTCAAATTTAAACCAAAGTCAGATAACTGTTGCTTCATCCAAAGGATTTGAGCACAACAACTACCGGCTGCTATGTATTCGGCCTCCGCGGTTGATAAAGCTACACAATTTTGCTTTTTAGAAAACCACGATACAAGTGAACTACCAATTAAATGGCATGTCCCGCTTGTACTTTTTCGCTCAACTTTACAACCGGCAAAGTCAGAGTCCGAATAACCTATAAGTTTTAGAAAAGCATCCCTAGGATAATAAAGTCCAGTATTCGTTGTACCCTTTAAGTATTTCATAATTCTTTTGACAGCAGTTAGATGCGACTCTTTCGGTTTTGCTTGAAAACGTGCACACATACATACACTAAACATGATGTCAGGCCTAGATGCAGTTAAGTATAACAAACTACCAATAATACCACGATACTTCGTTACCTCTACCGCTTTTCCAGCCTCATCTTGATCTAGGTAGCATGCAACGCTCATTGGTGTAGAAGCGGATTTGCACGAATCCATTCCAAAACGTTTGAGAAGCTCTCTACAATATTTACTCTGATGAATATAAATGCCATCATTAAGCTGCTTTATTTGAAGGCCAAGAAAGAATGTAAGCTCTCCCATCATCGACATTTCGAATTCGCTTTGCATCAAATCTGAAAACTTTTTACACAAGTTATCGTTAGTAGCACCAAATATAATATCGTCAACATATATTTGAACCAATAAAATATCCTTACCGGAACGTTCAATAAAAAGAGTAGTGTCAACAGTGCCTCGTTTAAACCCTTTTTGTAATAAAAAATTGCTTAGTCGGTCGTACCAAGCTCTAGGAGCTTGTTTCAAACCGTACAAAGCCTTTTTCAGTTTGAAAACGTAGTCCGGATGCTCAAAACTCTCGAATCCGGGAGGTTGTGACACGTAAACTTCCTCTTGAATGTATCCGTTAAGAAAGGCGCTCTTAACATCCATTTGATACAATTTAAAATTCATTATCGAAGCAAAAGCGAGAAGAATACGAATAGCTTCTAGTCTAGCAACGGGAGCATATGTCTCATCGTAATCGATTCCTTCTTCTTGACTATAACCTTGTGCTACCAACCTAGCTTTATTCCTAACAATAATACCCGATTCATCTAACTTATTCCTATAGATCCACCGAGTACCGATTTCAGGACGATCATCGGGTTTTGGCACAAGCTCCCAAACTTGGTTTCTTTCAAATTGATTTAATTCTTCTTGCATGGCCATAATCCAATGATCATCTTGAAGAGCCTCTTTGATATTCTTAGGTTCTATTTGAGATACAAAGGCAACATAATAACAAAAATTATTTAAAGTGCGTCGGGTTACCACTCCCTTCGCAATGTCACCTAAGATGTTAGAAATCGGATGATTTTTGTTGGACTTCCAAGCTATTGGTAATTGAGGTTGTATCTCTCGTGCTAAGTCTTTATCTTGTGCTTGCACCTCTCCATCTTCAATTTGATTATCTTCCATTTGTTGTGATGTTGACCTCTCATGATCCAAATATGTACCTATATTATCATCATCACAAGAAACAACACAATCTCCTTTCGAAGATTCATCAAATACAACATGCACGGATTCCTCAACGGTTAATGTTCTTTTATTGTAGACTCTATATGCTTTGCTATGGGTTGAATAACCTATGAATATGCCTTCGTCGGCTTTGGAGTCAAACTTGCCGACCGGTTCCTTTCCGTTATTTAAAACAAACACCTTACACCCAAAAACATGAAAATGTGCAATATTTGGCTTTCGCCCTTTTAAAAGTTCATAAGGTGTTTTATTTAAATGCGGACGAATAAGAACCCTATTAAGCACATAACAAGCGGTGTTTACCGCATCGGCCCAAAAATATTTAGGAACATTTGATTCTCTCAACATAGTACGAGCAAGTTCCACTAATATTCTATTTTTCCTTTCTACAACTCCGTTTTGCTCCGGAGTCCTAGGGGCCGAAAATTGATGATCAATACCAAACTTATCACAAAACGCATCAATCCTAGTGTTTTCAAACTCACCTCCGTGGTCACTTCTAATAGACACAATTTTCAAACTTAGTTGATTTTGGATGAGTTTGGCAAATTTTTTAAAACATTTATAAACTTCACTTTTTGCGGATAAAAATAAAGTCCATGTGAATCTAGTAAAATCGTCTACTAAAACAAATCCATAGTAATTGCCACCTAAACTTTTAATTTGTGAAGGGCCAAACAAATCCATATGGATTAGCTCCAAAGGCTTTGTTGTGCTTATCACATTTTTAGGTTTAAAAGAACTTTTAACTTGCTTGCACTTTTGACAAGAGTCACAAATGCCATCAAGCTTAAAATTTAGTTTAGGCAAACCAATCACTAAATCTTTTTGTAAAAGTTTGTTTAATTGATTCACATTCACATGAGCAATTCGTCTATGCCAAAGACGAATTTTATCATCAAAAGATTTGAAACATTTTGACAATAGTGAAGTTATCTCATCCAAATCAATTAAGCAAGTGTTATTAGAGCGACGACCAACAAACTTAACACTATCATCTATAGAAGACTTAATGAAGCATAATTCCGGAGTAAAAGTCACATAATTGCCCATATCGCATAGTTGGCTTATACTAAGCAAGTTGTGTTCTAAGCCTTCTACGTATAGGACATTTTCTATGACAAGGTTAGATACGTTACCGATCTTCCCGACTCCTAGAATTTTGCCCTTGTTGTTGTCGCCGTATGTCACAAATCCACCACTTTTCGGAGTAAGTTCCATGAAGTGAGTTTTGTCTCCCGTCATGTGTCTCGAACAACCACTATCCAAGTACCATTTGCGCTCTTTGGTTCGAAGACACACCTACAAGAAAGATATCATTTGGTTGACTTAGGTACCCAAGTGGTCTTGGGTCCTTTGTTGTTAGCATGGGGAGAAGTCCCCTTAACAATCCAAATATATTCTCCGCTTGGTATACCAAATTTCTTTATATTACATTTATTCGTGGTATGCCCAAAGATCCCACAATAATGGCAAGTTGGGTTTTTAGAAATCTTATTCTTTAAAAATCCACCAACTTTGCGATAATTGCGTTTCTTAGGTTTGGTATAGCCAAGACCGGATCTATTGCTATTGTTCCTTTGAGTTGAAAGCAAATGATCTAATGAAGTATCTCCTTTCATGAGCCTTGCAAGTCGATCATTCAAATTAAAAACTTCTTTTTCCAAAGACTTGCAATTTTCACAAGATGGAGTCTCATTTGATTTCAATTCACAATTGCATGTAGAGTTTGCATAAATGAGTTCAAGTGTTTCATTTTGAAGCTTAATTTCTTCTAAATCTTTTTGAAGTTCAATTATCTTTTCATGTTGCTTCATTATGAAATTCTTTCTTTCAACATTTATTTTAGCAAGTTTCTTCAACTCTTTATGCATCTCTACATACACATTGTACAATTCATTGAATGAAGGAGAATTAGAACTAGAGCTAGCATCGGAAAGATAATCTACCTCATTGACGTTCTCACTTGATTTAATGCTCGAAGATTCCTCTTCATCAAGCTTCGTCATCAAACATAGATTTGCAAATTCTTCATCATCCGATGAGCTAGATGTTGATTGACTCTCCACTTCATCCCATACTATGTAAGCCCTTTTTCCTTTAGATGAGTTGAACTTAGAGTTGTCACCTTCCGACTTCTTAGAATGAGTTGGGCAATTCGATCGATAGTGACCAAGCTTTCCACACCCATGACACTTGATGTGATCCTTGTTAGTCTTATTTCTTGGTTGTGAGTCCTTAGAATCTCTTTGTCTATTTCTATTAAAGTTCCCCTTTTTCTTAAGGAACCTACCAAGCTTTTTAACTAGCAAGCCAAGGGTCTCATCATCTATATCGGAGTCCGAGTCATCCACTTGAGAGTTTTCCTCTTGTGCCTTAAGGGATTTTGAAGTTGATTTAAGAGCTATCCCCTTTTTCTTTCTATCGGCATCTTCATTCATGGATAACCGCCCAAGCTCCATTTCATGCTCTTGAAGCTTTCCGAATAGAGTTGCTAAGTCAATTTGATCCACGTCTCTAGCTTCCATAATGGCCGTCACCTTAGGTTGCCATTCTCTGCTAAGACATCTCAAAATCTTATTAACAACTTCACCATTAGTTATAACTTTTCCAAGTGCAGAAAGATGATTTATGATATGAGTGAACCGCTTTTGCATGTCACCTATATTTTCATTAGGTAACATACGAAAGAGTTCATATTCATGCATGAGTGTATTTAGCCTAGCCCTTCTAACCTCCGAAGTGCCGTCATGTGTGACTTGTAATGTGTCCCACATTTGTTTAGCATCAACACATTGAGATACTCGAAAGAACTCATCATAAGAAAGAGCGGACGTGATGATATTTTTAGCTTTTAAATCAAATGCAACTTTCTTCTTATCATCATTGTCCCAACTCGATTTTGGTTTGATCGAAACAACATCATTTACTTTCGTTTGAGGAACAAAAGGTCCATTCTCTATGGCGTTCCAAATTTCCATATCTATGGCTTGAATAAAAATTTTCATGCGGACCTTCCAATAAGCGTAACCCTCACCATTGAATAGTGGAGGACGATTAATGGAAGCTCCTTCACCACCAAAAGGATTTGAAATTGAGCCCATTGTTTCCAAGTAAAAAGGATCTTTTCGAAAAACCTTTTTAAGGCTCGGATTTTTCGTCCGAGCTCTGATACCACTTGTTGGAAACCAACAAGCGGCTCAATATAGTCTAGAGGGGGGGTGAATAGAATATTGAAGCCTTATTACAGATTTTTCGTCCACCTAAGAGAATGGTTTTATGAAAATAAGTTTTCTTAAAAATTCAAGTCAGATTACTCGAGTAACTCAAGTCTTCACTCGAGTAATACGCAAGCAAAAATAATTTCACTCGAGTATTCAGCAAATCACTCGAGTATTACGAAAGCTATTTTTAAATCACTCGAGTAACAGAAAACCTACTCGAGTATTGTTCATAAACTGAAAGCAGATTACTCGAGTGACAAGAACTTTACTCGAGTAAACTGGGTAAAATTCAATTAAAACTCAGTTTTCAATGGAGTTCTTCAAGAATTACAATGCTATGATGATTCAACAAATTATGAATGATTAATATGAACAATTTCAAGTAATATTAACATACAATTTTAGATCAATTGAGTAGAATTAAAATAACCCCAATTCTAACCTAAAAATGCAATTGTTAATGAATTAAAGCAATACAAGGAATGAAAATAAAAGAGACACAAGGATTTATCCTGGTTCACTTTCACCCACTTGAAAGCTACTCCAGTCCCCTCTTGAATCAAGAGAGATTCTTCACTAGAAATCTTCAAATGTAGATTTTACAATGTTTTAAGATGCAACTAGATTCTTAGTTCTCCTATCTTAAAACCCAACTCAAAGTGTGTACCAAACACTTTGATATAATCTACCCCTTTTGAGAATTCTAGATTTCCTTGCTAATTGATTGAAGATGCTTCCAACCAATCCTCTTTTCTTGCTTTGATTTGATCCTCAAAGTCTTCCTTGTGAGATTCTTCACTTGTGTTGAAACTTCAATGATGCAATCACAAATTGCAAATCTTCAACAACCACTAAGAACAAAATTATGATCTCAAGAATATTTGAACAATGAGAGAAATAGAGTGAAGAATGAAAAGTTTCTTGTTGAATCTTGATAGCTCTTAAAAGATGTAAAATAGCTCTTGAATTGCTTTTGAAAGTGTATAGAAAATTATAAGAATAAAATGTCTGTTATTGTGAAAGAGAAAATTAAGTCCTTTTAAAATTTTCAAACACTGATTGAATTACTCGAGTAAACCATATAACTTCATTCGATTAAAACATGTCAGATTAAGTTACTCGAGTGATGTGTAAACCATTACTCGATTAACCTGTCATGACATAAATTACTCGAGTGATCCAATACTCATTACTCGAGTAAACTGATCAAAATCTGAATAAAAACAAGGTTTTTCTAAAAAGATTTTCACAAAACTTTTAATAGAGCTATTTAATCAAGATTTAAAGTATCTTCACTCTTAATCAAACATTATTTAAATATTCTTAAAATCACCTAAGCTACCCACACCAATGAGATACATTGCATAAAATAAATATTACATTGAAATAGAATTAATAAAAATCCTAATTCTAATCTTCATGTGGTGTAGCTTGCTTGTTGCCAATGTTGTTGCTTGGAGAGAGATTGTTAGCATCAAAACATGAGAATCCTACATTAATCTTGTTGCCAATGTTTTTTTTTATTATTGCTATTATATTTTGTAAGGTAATCTCTTCTTTATAGAAAAGTTTGTAAATGATAAATTTATAATTTTGATACACCAAGTCCTTGTATGAAGGACAACCCATTTTCTATACATGTATGTATATACTTGGAGTGTACCTTTTCAAGTAATGTTTTCAATCCGAACTATAATCGTATATCAAACTAAATTTTCAAAAGACCATCATTGTCTTTACTTCTCATAATAACCCCTATTTTCAACCGCATTCAGGTTTAATGTATTCTTTGATCTTGACTCTTTTGCAATGGTAAATTTCGAAAATGCTTTCAAGCAACCTATCGCTTTCACCCGGCGTAGGAATATCTCAAAATCGTATTTCTTTTATATTGAATAACTTTGGGTTGGAATTTAAACTCATTCTCTTCATGAGTAACCAACTCTATTTTTGGGTGACCTTTCATATGTGTAAATGTTGTTTATCCTTTAAATTGCAAGATGCATAACTTTTTATCAAATAAATATCAAAATATTTTCCAGAATTGACACAACTCAATTCAATGCAAGACTATTTTAGTGTGTAGTAATTATTTTCACTTACTTGTGTTTAGTTGATGTCTTACTTTTCTTTCAAAAGTATACTCTTTTATAAAATTCCAAATTACTCACCCCTTAAGTTGACCATTTTAGGTACCATTGGAGAAAGATATTCACGGCTTCCGTGCCGAGAAGGTATACTCTTACATAAGGAGAGTACATTATTTGTTGGGACTTTAGTAGTCCCATTTATATTGCAATCATTCTAGGATAATGTAATGTAAATTATTTTCATTAACTAAAGCTGTATTTAATTTTGAACTATTTATCTCAAGTTAAGGATACTTCTATTTTTGTAAAAATGACTTTATAAGAACATTTATTTTGATTGAATGTATTAATGGTTGTGAAGGATATAAAAGTATCCTTTTCTAAATTATTTCAAAGTAAGTCACAACCACTTACAATGTAATTTATAGTGTTGTTACAAATAAACTGATCTGGACTGGCAGGTACAATGTTAACTTGGGGAAAGTCCATATTTTAAAGTAAACCCCGCCAAAATTTTTATAAAACCCCAAGTATTTTCTAATGAAATCACTAAAAGAAAGTAAAGTATTAAAGTATAAAAAGTTAGGATGTTATTGTTGGAGAGTGCCCTAGTGACAATCGTATTTTCTCTTTTACTTGTACTTATTTCATGTTTATGGATTATTACTATTAATAATAATGAGGCATTTCATTTATTATATTTATGCTTTAATTGTTTAATTAAAATAGATGTAATAAAGCCCTTAGGATTATAAGTTCAATGTCATAAGAATATCAAGTACATGACTTGATAGTGAGATCTTATTGATTGATAATTATCCTTAAAGATTCCCTAGTCGAGTATTATAGTTAATAAGGGCAACTATAATACATCGAGACTAGTATGTGGCAGACTGATGACTGTATCTCACCGGTCATGGATATGGGATATCAAGTCTTCACGTAAGTACACATTGGGACAATTGTGTACTGGATTGACCCGCCATGAGAATGCTACATGGGTTATTAAGTGAGTGTCATAAGCGATTCTCATAGTGACAATGGTGTACATGGTCCTTCGACCTGAAGTCGCTACGGTTTCCAACATGAGGAATTATGTGCTTTCACGCAATCAAACGTCATCTTTAACCAGGTGATCATAACGGTTGTAGTCGGGTATATGACAAATCATGTAGAGGGATGTGAGTGACGTAGATGGGATTTGTCCTTCCTTGTCAATAGGAATTATATCTCTGGGCCCCTTGATTGAGTGAGACGGTGAAATGTATGGTCATACTCAAGACAGTCAATATTAGATATTGACGAGACTTGTTTAGACGCGTCTACTCAGGGATCAAGAAACCATAGGTTACACTATACATGGGTGACACGTTCCATGCCATGAGTGTAACTAAGATATTTGGACAAAGGGATTAAATTTACACATGATCATTGGTCACGCTAAGGTTATGTCAGATCACAGACATTCCTGTCACTTGGGTAGCAATGACGTGTTGCTAGATACCGCTCATTGCTTGTAAACTTAAAATGAGATTTTAACTTTACTGCCAACGTTATAGGAACCTATAGGTCACACACTAAGAACAGATAGATTGGAGATATCACATTTGATAAAAAAATACAATAGTTGTCTTTTTATGTCCGTGCCATGCACAGTATGACCGTGCGACGCATTCTGATATGTGCTACCAAGCCCAGCCCGCTAGTCTAATACTATTATAAATAATAGTATTAGCCTTAGGGTTTTGGTACATGTGAGACACAGAACGGCAACCCTAGCCGTCCATATCAGAGAGTGAGTGATACACCGAATCTCTCTCTTCTCCGCTAGCACTGAGAAGAGAGACGTGACTCCAATTGGGAATCTGTTCGTGTGGATACCGATAGAGGCGCGACTACCTTGCTGCGCTCGCGATTAACGTGAATTGTTCGTGGACGATCTGACCAGCGTCGTTCTCCTCTTCGCATCAAGAGGTAAACGTTTTCCTATCTCGAATCATGCTCTCTCGCATGAATCCTGTTCTGGAAATAGGGTATTTCGTTTTTATTTTTCGCTGCGTATTGTATCCCTATTTCCAGCAGTTACAAGATACCCTGTTTATCTGCGGATACTCAGGTGTGTGATTGTGATAGGGGAGGGTGATGACGGTGAAACTTCAAGTAACTAGAGTGCTATTTTAGGTGGAAAGAGTCTATATATGATCGGGGATTTATATCCAAGGGATCGTAGCGAGTTCCACACTGCAGACTAGAATAGTACTGTCACCCCCTTGCTCAACTTCGAAGCAGTGAAAGGGAACCTGAACGAGGCGGGCAGTCGAATGGTTTTGGGCCCTTGCGGTATCGCGTAAAATATTAATTGTCGTAATGACAGGCCTGTATGGTTGTGGTCTTGACAAAGATATTATATGCTGTTGGATTTTCTCGGTTGTTCGACCTGCGTGGGTTAAGGTTCCTATACGTCTCGTTTGCTTCCGACTTGGTTTGGATGGATTGGAGGAGATGTATGTGTGCTAACCCAACTCCTCGATGACTTATCTTTAAACCCCCGTCATCGATGGATACGCCTCAATAAAACTTAATAAGAAAAGTGTATAAAGATACAAGTATAATCCTTGATAAGTGAAACGAGAATTATGAAAGCATGTGGTATCTAGAGAGCTCTCGGGCAAGGGAGTGAAATGTTTAATAAAGATAAAAAGTGTCATGATCACAAGAGACTTGGATGTGATGAAGAAAGGAAACATTGGTGAAGGAAAGACTGAGATTAAGGCCTGGATTTCCAAATATGGGAAAAGATGATGATAACAAATAATAATATGGACAAGAATAATTGAAATCATGAAATGCGAATGATTGTTTAATGTGTTGGTTATTTATCTTAATATGTTTACCTGCTGTAATTCCACATAGTCGGCTTACCCTCCCGGAAAAGTTGACTCTCTCTTTGTATCTCTTTTGTTTTGGTGTTTCTTTTGGTCTTGTGACGGACCAATAGATGGTGGACCTGGTCAAGTTTGCTTTTGAGATTTACCACGACGGTAACTGGGAAGTGAATCGCCAAGGCTGGAAGTGGACAGGTGGCTCAGAGGTGACCATCAAGGACCCAGGACATACGCTCAAAGGAGATTCTTCTGACACTCATGAATGTCGTTTATCTTTGGTGGATCTTCGGATTGGAGGACCGGCGGACTACCACGGTGGCTACCCACTACCACTGCCTGCACGCGTTGACCCTGAAGCAGAAGAGGTGGATGTCTATGAGGACTTGGATCCTGATGAACCTCTCGAGGATGGTTTTGAAGCTTTGCCCCAGAGTGACCCAAATGAGGTTGAAGAGGACCCTAGTGGGGGCTCGACCCCAGCCGAATATTCTGACGCGGACACTTGGGAGTACGATCCGGAAGAAGTGCCTGCTGCAGCATCCAGTGATGAAGATCAGTAGTTAGTTTATTTTAGTTATGTTTTATGAGTC
This sequence comes from Crotalaria pallida, assembly GCA_037953625.1. Classification (NCBI taxonomy): domain Eukaryota; kingdom Viridiplantae; phylum Streptophyta; class Magnoliopsida; order Fabales; family Fabaceae; genus Crotalaria; species Crotalaria pallida. Next base: position 58,775,059 of record CM075651.1, read on the forward strand.
ATGGATGTCACTGGACTTTAATAACTCTACTGGATATCATGTAACTCCCGTATTTGTAATAATGTTTACTAGATTTGATAATCGAAATAATATGATGCCAATTTAACATAGGATTCCAAAGCGCGGTGTTGGTAACATCTCGATTTGGAAACCTAATGGATGACGTGGAACATGGTTGTATAATTTTGTAACAAAAATGTTTTTGGAAAGGAAACGTGTTCACAAGAAAGGACTCATGTCCATATCATCAAATAAAAATAATCGACCCGTATTTTTATGAATTGAAAGTTTCTAAATCGGGGTATTACAAGGTGTGTATATTTTGATTTAGAGGGTAGTCTTGTGTTCTAGAGTTTTTATTTTACTTTTTCCTATGACATGCAAAATACTAAGTTTGGGGGAATGATTTGGGTCCAATATATGATGTTTTGAGCATGATTTAGACTCCCTTTTACTATGGATTTGGCTTGTTTCTCTTGTAAATTTAGGACTTTTTGTATAGTTTTTAGGAAGTTAGGTAATTTAGAATCCTTTGAACGTTTTGATCCGTTTTGGGTTTGTTTCAGGTACTTTCAGAGAAGAAAATAATTATGGAGCTGAAAAGAGGATGAAAGGATCTTGAAAATGGTGCAAGAACGGAGCGAAACGGAGTCGGAGCAGGGCTGGCAAGCCCAGGTGTGGAATCCCCACGCCCAGGCGCGCGACCCCCGGTCAGCATGCATCAGATCAGTCCTGTGCGCCCAGGCGTGAGGTCCTGGGCGCCCAGGCGCGCCTGAGTCATAGAAGCCCAATTGGGCTGGTTTCTGATTAGTTTTGTTTCCAATCAATTAGGATTAGTTTTAGACTTTAAATATAGGTTTTTCCATTAGATTTTGTGGACTTTTCAGAGCCAAAATAGAGATTAGAATAGAATTAGGATTAGAGAAGAGAGGTTGTTCTGCAATTGAGAGCAAGGAGGCAAGGCACAAGGATTGAAGATTGGAAGATTGAAGATCTCTTGGGGTAAATTGATTATTGTCTATGATTATTTGTTTTTCCCATTCCTTGTCTTTCTTCTTCCAATATGTATAACTGAACCTCTTTTTAGGAATAGGGTGGATTTGTATGGATCTTAATTTGGCTGTTTATTTATGAATTAATGTTTTTCCTTTCAAATCAATTGCTTGGTTGTGTTTTGATTACAATTCACAGAATTAGCTACTTTATGTTTTGCTTTGGTAATCTGAACCTTAATTGGAAAATTAGGATTTAGATTAGGCCTTTCAACCAAACAATATAATTATTCAATTTGTAGAAACACTTTTGGGTAATTGTATAACTCTTATAAATTAGAACTCACTTAAGTGATTAAGGGGTAAGAAACATAATTCCATGAGAGATCTAGCTTTTATTGTTTTTGGAGTTTTTGATGTATTGGAAAACATATTTTCATAATTAATAACCTGATCCTACAATGAAACCAAGTTCCTAACATTTTCCATATTTGTTTCTAAAACCTTTTTGTTTTCTGATTTGTTTCATTCTTTTAATTCTACACTCCTATCTCTAAACTATAAACCAATACAAGTTATACATAGTAATCGCAATTAGGTTAAAGAAATTAGAAACAATTTGCAATCCCTGAGTGGAAAAATAATTGTACTTACTCTTTATTACTTGTGACCCGGTATACTTGTCGGTAATCCAACAGTATCCCAAGCCTCCTTTGGCATTGTCAAGTCCTTAACCCGCTGCAAGAGCTCGTCTTCCATGGTGATAGACAACTCGTACATAGCTTTATCAACTTTGATCTTCCACTCTCTTTTCTCCTCTTCATTAGTTGGTGAATTTATCTCCGCACCACCAACACCCCATAAGTCTTGCTGGAGCAAATAATACTTTATTTGGGTGTTCCACGTCTCATAATTGTTGTTGTTGAGCTTCTCCATTGAACTAGTTGAAGATGCGAGATCTGTCATGATTATTGAATAGTGTTTGACACTTAACCAAATTAACTTGGTCATAGACCAAAAATATCATAGTCCCAAACTGTGTAAGGGCAGACTCTCCTTGTACCGCGGTCCTTGACCGTGAACTTCTGAACTATACAATGGTCAGAGCAAGCAAGTCCAAAACCACCTACTCTAATACCATATTAATTTACACAGAGATGTAAAGAACAAAGGAGAGGAGAAAGAAACAAGCTTTAGTGTATTATTGCTTGAATATTGAGTGATGAATACCATACAAGAAGTATGCCTTATAGGCAATGCAAAGTTGACTCACATTCCTTTAATTAAGGTACACATTTTATGTAGTGTAACAAAACAAAAGCTACCACATATATATGAAAATACGTTCACGCATAATATTTCCACCGATGCCTGTACTTTTTTATATTGCTTTTAAGTATAGTCTTTTTCGCATCAGAATGAGGAAATTTGCAATGTAGTCCAAAGACTTTGTGTACTATCATTGTTGCTTTATTTAACATGGTGGACATCATTATTGCTAGCTAAACGAAATAAGCTCAAACTATCAATCATCTTTTCTTTTCAAGCATTCGATTATTTAATTTTATTAACTTCATGGCTAAAATAAAATTGATCAAAGATAACCCTTCTCCTTGCAACATTCAATGGCATCTTGAAACATATCCTCCAGACTATACTTAAACTCGAATCCGGCATCTACGAGTTTCTTCGAGTTCAAATGTGGTAGTTTAAATCCTTTAATTTCTTTCAGCTCCCTAGAAGAAGAAAACAAATTAAATATTAGTTACAATAAGATTAAATTAATTCATACTGTATATATTTAATAATAAATCATATTACAAGGAAAAAGACTTTGCAACTCACTCTACAGTAGGTATTTGAAATTCTGGGTATTTAGCTGAAAGAAGCTCAGAAATCTCTTCAATAGGTACAATGAATGGTGAGCAATTGTATCTTCCTTTTGGATTAGGATGCTCAAGTAGAAATATATGTGCTCTAGCGACATCTTCCACATGCGCCATATGGAAACGAGTGACACCAATTTGATCTTTCTTGCCTGCATCACCAATTTCTTTTACTAACTTTATATGAATTTTAAAGAATTGATAAAACATAATTTGTAGGTACTAGGTGTATGAAGTCCAAAACTCAAATTCAACTAGGATCGATGTAACAACAACAACATTTAAAACATTCTGAATTCCTTCCATTTATTTCAAAACAGCTTTATTTTTATTGGCTTATTTAAGTTTTTAGTCCCTTAACTTAGATGCTCTTTTAGAATTGGTCCTTAAACTTTTTTTCCGATGCTTTTAGTTCCTAAACTTTGTTCAAATTTTGGAAATGATTCGTTTATCACTTAATAAGTGGTGATATGATGGAGGACATGTCACGTTACCTTCGCCACATCGATAGGTAACGTGTCAGATGATGCCACATGAATTTTATAAATTAAAAAAATTCAAATTTATTAAAAAATAAATAAAAATTGTATTTTCTTAAATAAAATTGAATCTTTTAATAATTTAAAAAAAACAATGTTTTTAATTAAAAAAAATCATGTAGTGTCACGTTACGCTACATAACACGTCACTCATCGATATTGTGAAAGGGACATGTCATGTCAGCGGCTATATCATCACTTAAGTGACAAAAGGATTATTTCCAAAAAAGAAACAAAGTTCAGAGATCCAAAGCTTCGAAAAAAAAGTTTAAAGACTAATTCCAAAAAAGTACCTAAATTTAGAGACTAAAAAGTTAATTAAACCTTTTTATTTGGTCTCTTAATTCGTTATTTGTTTCAAATTGGTCACTGACGTAATTTTTAACATATTTCATTAAAGTATGTTTTTAAAATATCTATTAAAATAATATTTTATCTAATTGAATATTTTGTTTTTATTGGAATATCTTACTGGGATATGATTAAAAAAAAAAAAACTAACATTAATTTGAGAACAAATTAAAACAAACAATAGAGTTGAAGAACCAAAATAAGATAAAATATGATGATAAACTATTTTAAAATAAATAAAATAATAGATGAAGTTAGTAATTTAGGCAAGAATGTTTTATTTCATCATTCAAGTTGAATATAAGTTAAGAACAACTACTGATATATATTCAGTCACAGACCTACTTATTAAATTATTTTAATTCAAAATATGATTTTTTTTTCTTTAATAGACTTATATCTTGAAAGTATGGTTTAAGCACATTGAAAACAAATGTCTATGGCAGTATTTGTAAGGATTACAGTTGGTGCTTTAGAGTAAGTTTTACCTGATGTTACTAAATTCTGATGTAGATTTATTATTTATGCTCCTTTTGAGATTTTTTTTTATTTTTATTAAGGAGTGTAGTTAAATTTGTTAGTAATAAATAGAAATGTAGAATTCACCAAAAAAAAATAATAGAATTGTAGAAATTTGCTATACTATAATGATCCCTATAATTATTATTGAGACTTTAAAAAGTGTTAAATAAATATAGGTGTTTGTTAAAAAAAATAATTAAATGCTATTAAAAATTGAAATAAGGTCTTATAAATAAGACCAATATGAAAGTGCCAAAACGGTTTTACATATAGGATAGAACGGAGTAGTATGCGATAATTTTAAGGATTTTATTAACACCGGTCTTTAGGACTGAGAATAAAATATTATCAATGACATGTTTTTATAGGAAAAATAAAAAAATAATAGTTTAATTAAAGTTAAAAGACTTAAGTTTCAAATGAGATTTTACTATATTTTAACCTTTTATCCTCAATCTTAAGGGTTGGATTTAAGCAAATCTTAATTTTAATTATTAAATAAGATAAATTAGAGGAGTTAAAATCATTGGATTTAATTAATAAATTTAATATACTCCCCCGTCTTTTATTATAATGCACTATTTTGGTATAATTTTTGTCTTTTTTATAAGTCATTTTCGAATATCTAGGTAATATTAAAAAGTTTATTTCAAATACACCCTTGTAATTTCATAAGAGTGATAAGATAATAATTACAATAGAAAGAGAAATAAATAAAGTTTTAAAATTTTAAATAGAGGTAACTTTGTAATGACAATATTTTTTTTTTTATAAATTTAAGAATAATAATTTTAAAATCCGCATAAATTAAGTAAAAATGACTTAAGGGATAAATAGATTAGATACTCTCTCCGGTCCTATTTATAAGGCACATTTTAGAATGATTCTTTGGTCCTATTTATAAGTCACTTTGTATTTTGTAGGAGATAATTATTGTTATTTTCTCTTATTTGTCATTTGTCCATTAATGTGAAATAATACATTGTGACATTCCCAATACAAATTAAGTGAGTAAAATTGTAATGTTGAAGTATTTTTTTTAAAAGTTTTAAGAAATTTAACTACCCTCCTTACTCGGTGTGATATGGTTATATATGTCCTATAAATAGGACCAGAGTCAGTAATAACGTGCACTCTTCACGTTGGACATCAGAGGACATGATGTCTTATAAAATTCAAAGAAAATCGGCGGTGTAATTAACATTTAAATGATACAAGTCAAACCCAATTTTGTGAAAAATAAAGACTAGACAACAAGAGTACAATTTTCTATTCGTAAGATCGATTTAGGGAAGAAAAAAAATGATTTTTACCAACTAGGTTTGGTTCAGTTGGTGTAAGGTTCCAACTGAAATCTTGGGAATGGGACAAGGGTGCTAGTAGTCCCGGGTTCGATTCCCACTAAAAACATCCCGCTGGGAAAGCCAGTCACGCAGCTCGCTCCGGATTAGTCTCAAGGGCTCCCTGGTATTAAGGGTGCTCTTGGGGATACCGGTGGTTCCGCAAGGAATATGGACAAAAAAAAAAAAAAAGATTTTATTTTTAAGATTATATGATTTTATTTTAATTTTTAGTACGATCGTTTTAGGGAAGAAAGGGAGGCGTTGAGTAAATTGCAGAGCACTTACCCAATACCAAAACCAGAGCTTTTTCAACAGAGTCGGGAAGCTTAGGACAAATGAAGGGTCCAACAACAAATGGAGGTATCAAAGTCACAACATCCAACCCATGTTGTTCTCCAAATTCAAGCACAGCCTTCTCAGCCAAGGTCTTGGAAACTGCATACGACCAAGCATACGGCTTCACACGTCTAAGAAAATCTACATCACTCCAGCCACTCTCATCAACTTCATCTACATTTACATCCGTGGATAGAGTAGAGCCACTTGAAGTATAAACAACTCTCTTTACGGTCTTTGAGTTTAGGCACGCTTTTAAAATGCCTAGTGCTCCATCAACGGTTCTTTTTGTCACTGTTTCCTCTGGTTCGTTTACTGCAAAATCAATTGGAGAAGCGGTGTGGAATATCCCAACACAACCTTCAATTGCTGCACCGAAACTTTCAGGGATGCTGAGATCAGCGTTGAAGATTTTTAGCTTTTCAGATGCACCAGGTAGATTTGTGAGGAAGCTAACATCTCTCTTGCGACCTGCTAATATGTTCAATAATTAGAGCAAAAGCAAAACTATATATTTCAATAAGCTCCGATGGATCCTAATAGATTGGTATAGACTATGGCGAACAATCATAATTTTTATTTTGGGTACAGTAAACATTAGGTGAGTTGGGTCCAAAGATTCACGAGGGTCAGACACACATTCGGGTTCAAAAAATGCTTTCAAAGTATTTATCAATATCGTCCTCACATTTATAAGATTCGAACATGGGATCTCTCACAAGCACAAACTTAATTCTTACTCACTAAGCCAACGGTTGTTGATAACAAACAATCATACTTTAAAAACATAAGAAATAAAAATAACGGATTATAATTTGTGTGTGAAGACATGGGTTATAATTTTTTTGATGAAATTGAACCACCTCAGATAAAGTGTAACTTATCCTATGATACTTAGCAACGCTTGCTGAATTACTATTTACAGGGAATATCCAATACTTGCTGTACAAAAACATTTTTCGTTTTTTTTTTTTTTTATAGATTAAAAAAATGAGGATTACTTACCAGGATCAGATCTAATAGTGGTATTAACACTGTATCCATGTTCAAGGAGTGTCTTGATGAACCATGATCCAAGATAACCTGTGCCTCCGGTTACACAGACTCTTCCTTTCCCCTCTTCCATTTGGGGACTCTTTCCCTTTCCTATAGGCACTCTATCTGGTTTCAATAATTTGCTCCGGTTTGTACGTATTTATATAGAATTTTGTACCGGTAGAAAATATAAAGATGGTAAGGGATTTATTGCTACTAAAACAAGTGGTTGGGGGTTCATTGGCTCTTACGAATATAAGAGGTCTTGTTGGAAGATCACCCCGAAAAGGTCCAATAATATCAAAAGGATTAATCACGTAGTTATATGAATGGATACTTTCGAAAAAAATATAGAATTTTATTTGCTTTCATTCATCTTGATTAGAAGTTGCATTCTAATATTTTTTTTTTTAATTTGAGTCACTTCATGTTTTTTAAAAAATATTTATTTTTTTTCTTCCATTACTCTAATAAATTGGATTTCTTTTTACCTAGAAAGCATACGCTATTACGCTTCATACATATTTTTTATGCAATGGTATGTGTGAAAGAGGATAAAATTGTAAAAATCATAAATTTTTATAATCAAGGATTTAACTTATTTTAACTTTATACTTTTTCATGTGTTTATTTATAAGTGATTTTTAACCAATTAACTTAACTTGGATTAAGCAAACTAGTTAAAGGTATTTAACAATTTCAAATTTATCAAAAAAAAAATTAACATTTAAAAGTTACCCTTATTTAAAATGAAATATCACCTAAATTCAATTAGTCATTATTATGAGAAAAGTGAAAAAGTTTATTAGAATATGCAAAATAAAGTGAAATCATTAAGAATATATTTGGTATAAGTATGTTGTTGAAATACAACAAAGTAACTTATATTTAAAAACAAAGAAATTTTCAAAAAATAACTTATAAATAAAAATAGATGAAATAAATAGAACCGGAAAGAGTAGTGTTTTACTTTGTGTATTCTATTCCTTCCTTTTAATTTATTTCTCTTTTCGAATATAAATCCAAAAATCAATAAATTTAATTGATTCAACTAATTTTTCTAAGGTTTTTTTTTCATATTTAATATTTCCTCTGTCTTTAAATATAAGATTCTTATTATAGTTTTATTTTTTTATTTATAAGATCATAAACCAATTTTCAATGACAATTAATTATTTCTTTCAACAAATACTCATATTTACCTAATACATTTTAGATTTTCTATAATATTAATAGGGTACTTTTGAAAATAATATCAAACATTCGCATTTCAAATATCATTAAATAAATTACCATAATGGTAAAATCTATAAAAAAAAATCTTATAGATAAAAATGGAAGGAGTATTTATCTTTCTATCAACTATCATCATTAATACCCATTACACATTCTACTATTAACATTATTTTACTAATTAATTTCTTTTTATCTGTACTCTTTGACTAGTACCGCAGGTGTCTCCAAGAGCACCTTTAATACCAGGGAACCCTTGAAACTAATCATGCATGAGGTCGCGTTCATATGTCTCTCCCAGCGGGGTGTTTTAACCGAAACCGAGAATCGAACCTGAGACTTCTTAGTCTCAGACCTCATTCCCAAGTTCTCAGGATCGCACTTCTTGAGCCAACCCCGTTGATATTACATTTTAATTTTTGATCTAAGGATATAAAGTAAAACACAAGTATTACTTCTCATTAAACTTGGAAAGAGATAGGAACAAGTAAATAGAAATAATTTTTTTCCCTACAAAAGAACCTATAGAATGAAAGAAATAGATTAGTTTTTTTTTTTTTTTCTGAGTGTGATGATTAGTTTAAACATAATAATTTCATTAAAGGTTTAATAAAATATTAATTTTTTTATAAGTGCTCATACTTCAATGTTAGAAGTGGCTCAAAACGTGAAATGAAAACAATTGGAGGAGTTACTTCACCAATGATAGATGTTCTTATTTACTATCTGTTTTATAAATAAATTTAAAAAATATAATTATTTTTTTATTTTTAATAAATTAATTATGTTTTTTTATATGTACTATTTATCTTTTTGGAGTCATTATTTTTTCTCAAATATTACATAAATCAAAGTCCTATCAAATAGAGACATAAAAAGAAAATAACATTTATTTCACTCTTAAATTTTTAAACAAAACAAATAAATAAGAATGAACTTTTTTAAATGAGACAAATTAATTGAAAAGAAAAAAATATAATACTTCCTCTGTTCCTAAATATAAAACCCTCTTGACACTTTTATTTTGTCCCTATTTATAAAGTCTCATGCAATTTTCAATGATTATTAATTACTTTTTTCCACAAACACCTCTATTTATTTAACACTTTTTAGATTCCCAATAATATTAATAGGGGTAATTTTGAAATTACATATCAAAAATTCACATTTCCAATACAATTAACTAAATTATTTCACTTTCTTAATGGACGTGAAATCCCCCAAAGAGGCTTTATATTTAGAGACGGAGGGAGTCCTATTTTTTATAGACAAATTCCAAGAAGAGTCTTTAAGTATCTTTTAGTCACTTATTGAACAATCAATTTTGGTAAATAAGTTGTTGGAATTTTATATTGTCTTTCTCATAATATGTGGTATTGTTTAAATATCTGTTAGGTTACTTTACCCATTATTAATTGGTTTTGAAATGAAACATTAACATAAATATCAAAAGATATAGTTTTTAAAATTTTTTAGAGAAAAATTTTTGCCAATTTATGTATTTTTTATTTTTAATAATCTTAACAGGAACTTTTAAAATGGTTTTTTTTTATAAGTAGGCTGGCTCATATAATCCCTCCAATCATATATGTAAAAGCCTTTTGATAAAATTCACATCCATTAAAAATTGGATTAATATTGGTAGTGTTATTGAAAATAGAAATTTTTATTATTTTCTTCAAAATTACCCTTATAATTATTATTAAAACTCTAAAAAATGTTAATTTAATAAAATAGTTTTGAAAAGAAATAATTAAATGTTATTTAAAATAGAATGTTCTTAAATGACCTCGTTTGTAGACTATTTTTCGGTCCTTGATGTAAGCTGCAATTCCAATTTTTAGTGACATTAATTACTTCTTTTTCATAAACAACCTTATTTATTCAGCACTTTTTATATTCTCAATAATGAACATGGGGTACTTCTGAAAATATATACCAAATATTTACATTTTCAAATATCATTAACAATATTAACTAGCATTTTAAATGTTTGAAAATTGGTAAAAAAAACTTATTATAAAAACAAGATGGAGTATTTTTTATTTTAAAAAAAAAAAATCAAAGAGAACAGGCTGGAGTACATCGGAAGAAGACATTTTATTAGCCGTCGCCAGACGTCACATTTTAATTTTCGCTATTTGACTATTCTCACAGTCAAATGTATTTTCGCTATTTGACTATTCACACAATGACACAATGGTCATACTTGAGTAAATAATGCTCTTTGTTTCTTCGTCCAAAGATTTTACTCTTTATTATAAGTTTATTTGATCTATTTTCACATTTTAAATTATTTACTATGATTAGTGGTATTGAAAATATAAAAAGTGTTGAATAAAAATGGATGTTTATAGAAAAAAGTAATTATTGCCATTGAAAATTTGATATAAAACTTATTTTAAAGACAAAAATTTTCTTTTTGAAAGGATCTAATATATAAGACTGAAAGGAATTAAACAAAAGTAAATAATGATTCACGGGGTTTGCTCTAGTTGTGGCTACTGGGGTAACCGAGTTAGTTTGAGTTGGTACTGAGTCAATCAGAACTGGCTTCGGGTTGACTTCAGCTTGTTCGCTGACTGGTAGTGGGTTAACCAAAGTTGAATTCGGATTTCCCATTGGGTTTGTGTTTTGTGGGATTTATAGTTTACGATTTCCCACAAACGACGTCAATGTTTTGTCCAGATATAACAAGGGTCCATGTTAAGGATGTTTAGTCTGACAAAAGCGGGCTTTAGGTCCTACGTACCCATTCGAACTAAGTTTTAATTTGGGGATCAAGACTACATAGTTCTATCAGGCACGTTGAAATAGTGCATTAAGGGCTTCGAGCTGTCCCTAAGAGTAGTTGATGATATACCCCATACACTTAAGGAGGTCATTTGCGATCTAGTGTCTCCTATATAGACTACGTAGAACACCGCTTTAGATCCTGAGGTTAAGACTTTCAATACTGTTGGGCAATGGCCTTCGAGTGGTTATTGAACCTTCATGGTGGGATTGGATGCAACTCCCACCAGCAAGAGTTTGGCTCTCTCATTGCCAAATATCTCTCTGCGGTATATTGGTGATGTGAGTATGGAATTACGTGTATTTGAAGTGTTTGATACTTTTGATGATGATGGTGATGATGATGATTCAACCCCCTGCTTAAGGTAGGTATTTATAAAATTAGAAGAAACAGGTGTTGGAAACCAACAAGCGGGCTTAGCAATTACTAGAGGGGGGTGAATAGTAATATGAAGGCAACAGTGACTAATTTTCAGATGTAATTAAGATATAATTGATTTAGTACTGATTTTTCTGAAACAGGGCAAAAAGACTCGAGTCTTCTGAAGAACACTCGAGTGATTCGTGCAGAAATGCAGAAAACAGTTTTAGAAAATTAGCACTTTGAATCAATATACATAAAACCAGTCCAGAGCAGATATATAACAAAGTAGTAAGCAATTAAGTAAAGCTATAACAACTTAAAAACAACTTAATTATTGCGGAATTACTACTCAAATTAAAAAGCCCCTTTTGAGAAAACTTAGGTTTTGGTTTTTGCTTGAAAGTTAAGAAAGCTATAAAAAGAGGACACCACCAATTTTTATCCTGGTTCACTCCCAATATAGAGAGCTACTCCAGTCCCCCTAAGCACCTTAGGAGAGTTTAATAATATCAAATTGTTAGAAATATTACAAAGGATTAATGAGATGACTCACTCAACCTAACCCTTCCAAGAGTGTACCAAACTCTTGAATTTCTACCCCAATTTTATTTTGGTGATGAAGACTCCTTCTTCCTAAGCTCCTTGAAACCTTCAAGAGCTCCACCAAGCTAAGAACCTCTTAGACTTTTGCTTGAGAACCTCCCAAGACTTGATTTGAACCTAAGACCCCCTTAGGTACACTTGGTTACCAACCAAGATTTTGGAACAAGCAATATGAGTGTGTGTGAAGAAATACAACCAATGATTTCTTCAACAATTAAGCACAATCTCTAACTCTTTAAGACAAAATAATAACAACGAATGAGAGGTTGAGTTAGAGGGAATTATCACTTGAGAGAGAATGAGCAAAAAGAATGTTTAAGCTTGTTGTCTTGTCCTCTTGTACAAAGGCAATAAAGTTCAGAATATATGGAAGAGGGAATGAGAGAGAAAAACAAAGTTGAACCCCATTCTTGTCCTCTTCTAACGTTTAAAAAATTTGCTATCAGGACCAAAACACTCGAGTCTTTTTGGATCTACTCGAGTCTTTTGGTCAGACTCTGATAGTGATGCCTTTGTACTTGAACCAACAGTTATATCTCTGATTTTAAACAAAACACTCGAGTCTTTTTCAGATCACTCGAGTCTTTTGATCAGAGTTGGTAAGAAATTAAGTTTTTCTAAAATTATTTTCAATTCTCTTCTCAAGTATTAATCTTATGTAACCCCAACCTTTTCATGCATTATAATTATTTATCCTAGGATGAGATTAACTCCTAAACTACCCACTCTCAACATAAAATTAAAAATTACAATTAAAAAAAATGAGAATGAATAGCTAATGATGCACTTGATCTTCTTGATTTGTTGAGCTTGAATTCTTCCCTTTAAATCCATGATTTAATTACATTGTCATCATCAAAACTTTAACCACCTAATTGGAGACTTGATTCTACAATCTCCCCCTTTTTGATGATGACAAAATAATTAAAACGTTCCAGCACTTCTGAGAGCTCCCCCTCAATTTAGGAACCTATAAATCTGTCCAATCCACAGAATTCCAAGCACAGCATAATATCATAATAACCATAAACAAGTGCACATTATATTTTTAGTATCAGAGCGAGAGCATATATCATTAGAGTAAAAAAACATGAAAATGTGCTTCTCTCTTTCTCTTTTCCTTTTCTCCCCCTTTTTGTCATAATAAAAAAAGTATCATTTGGAAACTTTGGAGGAGAGAAGAAGGATACCAATAAAGAAGCTCCCCCTGAATATTAGCATAAGATAATGAACATGACTATTGGATCATAAAACATTTTTAAATCAAAGGCATTAAACCAAAATGCAACGGTGCATAAAACATCATAAAAGCATAGCCAGAGTTTGAAAACAAGATCCAACTCACAAGTACATAAAACACCCACATCAAAGTTTAAAACTAACTCCCAATACAAAACATAACGAAAAACCAACACATGAAGCTAAAATCCATGAAAAGCTAGAAATAAAACATGAAGAACTGAAAAGCATCGCAAAGTCATCATAATCCTCAGAACGTGTCAGGTGCAGGAGGATCACGAGATGGCGGGGGATAAAAACGACTGATGGCAGACATCATGTCATCAAACCTAGCATTCATCTGAGTTGAATGCTGATCCAAGCGAGAGTAGATCATAGATGACTGCACTCCCATCTGAGTCTCAAGCCTTCCATGGTTGTCCTGCTATTCATACACCTGATGCTCAATCCTATCCAAACGACTGTCAACATGGTCAAGGCGAGAATCAAAGTGAATACGGTACTCCTGAAAAGAAGGATTGTTAAAGTCAATGTGAGCCGCAGGGTCATCATCATTAGCACCACCACCAGCAGCCTGATCAAACGCAGCCTGCTCCTGAGCCAGTTGCTCAGCATCCAGTCCCTGCTGTGCTGCCGCTTGTTCGGCTGGGGCCTGAGCTTCCAAAGCTCTTACCTCATCCTTCCAGTAGTACTGACCTTCATAAAGCTGCATACCCATTTGCCTTAGCAGACCATCAGTTATCACATGTAGCTCCTCTTGAGGATCAAAGAACTCCTCATCTTGTGGAATAGGCACATTGAAGTGTAGGAGGAGTCGACATACATGCATGGGATAAGGCAGCTTTTGGGAAGATTTGTAACTTCCCGCCTTCTCCATCCGAGCAAGAATAATATTGGCCCAGTTAAGAAAATTGTCATAGAGGATTGCATCCATGATTCTAAGTTCAAATTGGGTTGGCTTAGAGTAATTTGGTGAGGTCTCGGGTACTAGCTGGTGGGATACTATATGGTGTAAGACACGGTTTGGAGCTGTCAATAACGGCTTTATTTTCGTTTCCAGTATATCGACGATCAGGACGAAGCAAGTTTCTAAAAATTTCATCAGTATTAGCAGTATAAGAGTTCGTGCCTGATCGTGATAAACCAAATACAAGCTGTAAGTCCCTAGGGTGAATCTGAAAACGCACACCTTCAACACATGTTTCATACTTAGAGTCAGCATACCTAATGTTGGCATAAAACTGTCTCACTAGCCTAATGTAAATAGGGCCATGGAATTATATGAACTGCATAAGCTTTTGATCCTTAAGTTTTCGTAGAAAAAGAAAACCGTTACCCCTTAGAAAGCTCTCTCTAGTCCAGCTTTGAACTCCATAGGTGTGAGACACAAACAAAGCCTCCCTCCTTGCACACTCCTCCGGTGAGTAGAAAACATCCTCCTCCTTTGATGATGATGAAGAAGGTGGAGGTGTAGCAACTTTCTTTTGCTTCCCTGGTCGTTTAGGAACCCTTGAGGATGATGACATTTGCAATTATGAAGAGAAATTGAAGATTTTAGTGGTTTTGGGGAGTTAGGGTTTTGAAAAGGGATTTTCGGATTTGAGGGTGAAACCAAGTGATTCGATGAAATAGTGGTTAAAAAGTGATTAGAAGGTGATATAGTGAGGAAATGTAGCAAAGATTTGTGAAAGAAAACGAATTTTGTAGAAAGAGAATAGAGAAAACGCGAGTGAGAGAAAAGAGGTTCGTGAAAAATGAAGAACAACAACGCTGCTGCTGCATTAAAACTGCTCGAAAGACTCGAGTGTTTTGTAAAACACTCGAGTGTTCAAAGATGAACAACTCGAGTCTTGAGGAAAAGACTCGAGTCTTTTGCAGAGGCTGAGAGCATCAATTTTCAGAACCTGAAATTCACTCGAGTGGTATGTGAAACACTCGAGTGTTTTGAGTTGGCTGAGAGCATGCAAATTTTGAAAACTCGAATCACTCGAGTGATTTTGGAAAGACTCGAGTGAATCCATCAGATATGCTCAAAAACTTTTTCTAATTAAAACTGATTTAAGATTGAATTAAAGTACTCGAGTGGTTTAGAAAATACTCGAGTGATTTGACCTGAAAATCAGTTATGAACACATTTTTGAATACTTTTGCACAAAACTAGCACATTTAAAACCAACACAAACTTGGAATCAAAATCACTCACAATTAAGATCATATATTTCACAACATCTCAAGGTCCAATCATCCATCAAGCATCAATACATATTTAATTAGCACACTTGGTGATTTTTCAACAAAACACAAATCAATTAGCTAATGCTTGACTCATCTAAAATTCCAAGTTCCCTTCTTATGTGATAGAAGGTATCTCTTGGCAAAGGTTTTGTAAAAACATCGGCTAATTGACTTGATGTGCTAACAAATTCAATAGTGCAATCACCTTTTTGCACATGATCTCTAAGAAAATGGTGTCTAATTTCAATATGCTTGGTCCTTGAATGATAAACCGGATTCTTAGTTAAGTTTATGGCACTCGTATTATCGCATTTAATAGGAACACTTTTTAATTTCAAACCAAAATCTGATAGTTGTTGTTTCATCCATAATAGTTGAGCACAACAACTTCCGGCGGCGATATATTCCGCTTCGTCGGTTGAAAGAGCAACACAAGCTTGCTTTTTAGAAAACCATGACACTAATGAACTTCCCAATAAATGGCAAGTACCACTAGTGCTTTTACGATCAATCTTGCATCCCGCAAAATCGGAATCCGAGTAACCAACTAAACTAAGATTTGCATCACAAGGATACCATAAACCGGTATTTATTGTTCCTCTAAGATATTTAAATATATGTGATGAGCATTTTATTTCCCATTTTTCCTTGCATTATTTTACTCCTATTATTGATACTTGTTGCCTATTTGACATTGTTTAGCTTGATTTAGTGATTTAGAGTTTATTGGACTATTATTCTGAATATTGTTTAATTTGGGATTATTTAGCCTAATTAATTCTATTTCTATTTTCAGGTCATATTTGGCACAAGGGCTTTTTGGACATTTTGGGAATGAAGATTTAATGTTGGAAGAGAAGATATATGATGAAGTGAAGATTGTAATCTATCTTTAGGATTAGTTGAGATTTAGTTATATCTTTTAAGATTTAGATTTTATCTATAAGATATTTTTTAGATTTAATTTAGAGATAAGCTTTCCTTAGGATTTGGGCCCATGATTTAGGCCCGTTTTGTGATTTAAAAAGCCAAATTCGTGTAAACCCTGAGAGACCTTCCATTCACGTTTTTTACATTCTCTCTCATAGAGAAAGCTTAGTTTTGCTCTCCAAGCTTGTGGTGGCTGCTAGGGTTTCTCTCTCTTCTTTTCTACATGTTTTTGGTATTTTTCTTCATGGAAGGCTAAACTCTTAGGTTAAATCCCTTTGGTAATGTATCACATACTCTTGAGGTTTTATTCTTAATGCTATTTCGTTTTTATTCACTGTTTTCATGCTTATTGATATGTTATGGTTCGCTTAGTTCCATTCTATAGAGATAATCCATGTGTATGAATGCTTAATTTATGCAAACTCGTAAAAACTCCATGCTTTGGCTTTTAATGCTTAATTAGAGGTTTGGGTTTTGGGGTGAGAATTGAATTTTCGCTTAGTATTTAATTCTCACGAGTTGGACAGTGAAGAGGAAAGAAATTGATCTTTTGTGACCGATGATAGAGTTGTGAACGCGAGCCAAAGGGGTTTATCCGCTTTTCCGTATCTGTTTCTTCGTTTTGATTTAATTCTGTTTTGATTTCAATTATTCAATATTCAATACAAAAAAAAAACCCTGTTTTCTATGCATACTATGTGTTCGACCTTTTGCTTGATAAGATATTCCTTGGGAGACGACCTAGGAGTCACTTCCTAGTACTATACTTAAACTGTTTAAATTTGTATCGGGTACGGCCTCGATCAAATTTGGCGCCGTTGCCGGGGAATATCGGTTCTTGCCAAAGGTCATTAGTAGTTAGTTAGTGTCGTAGTTAGTATAGTTATTATAGTGTGTCGTGTCTGATTTAGGGTCTAGTAGTCAATTCTGATAACCGGTTGAAGTTGCACTGTTTGCTGTTTTGCTATTTTGTTGCAATTAGTGTATTTGATTGATTCTGTGGTTGCTAGTTCACATAGTTGTGGGTGGAATTTTTGCACGAAAATTTATATCCACACTACTTTTATCATATAAAAAGGTTTCGAGGCACCACGATCACTCATATCATCACTGCTTGTGAGTTCTAGAAAAATTTTCCAAGTTTTAGCAGCACTTTCTTCAAATCGTCGCAACTTTTGACCCGTAACTCGGAATTTGACGAATTTTATATCAAATCGAAGGGAATTTTCTGAATAATCTGATTTTTCTCACTTCGTCAGAAAACTCCTTCGTCTGGATCCTGAAAAAGCCGTTTTACTATTTCTTTTTTATTTTACAAGTTTTATTTTCTTAGTTTTTGGTCTCTGATTTAATTGTTTGACTTGGTTTCCTTTTGAATTTTATCCTCAAACTTTTTGTGGTATGTTTTCATGATTTTAGGGTGCTGAAAAAAATAAAGAAAAAATTTTAAAAAAATAAAAAAATTTTGTTGCCTATTTTGGTCATGTATATTAGTGACAGTTTGCTATGCTTCATGGTGTTCTGTTCAGTACATGACTAGGGGCAACCCAAGCTACTTGCATCCATATAACCCTGAAATTGATAGAACTTATCACAGACTAGTTAGACAAAATAGGAACCATTCCATAGGTAGTGAGTCTATCGAGTCTTTACATAGTGAGTCTGCTTCTTTTTCTTTTATTCCTATAAATTCTGATTCTTATTCTGATTATTCTGAAAATATGGCTCAACCTCCACCACGTGAGAGGACATTGAGGGAGCTGGCTGCACCTGATTTCACTATTGAAGATTTGTGCATCCAGTATCCCGATGACCCGTATGAGCTAAGGTCTGGACTAATTCATTTGTTGCCCAAGTTTAATGGTCTTGCAGGTGAGGATCCTCATAAACATCTCAAGCAGTTCCATATTGTCTGTGCTACTATGAAACCACATGATGTGCAAGAGGATCATGTTTGTCTTAAGGCATTCCCACACTCCCTAGAAGGGCTAGCCAAGGATTGGTTGTACGATCTGGCCCCTGGTTCTATCACAGTCTGGGATGACCTGAAGAGGGCATTTTTGGAGAAATTCTTCCCTGCATGCAGAACAACAGCAATCCGAAAGGATATATCAGGCATCAGGCAACAAAGTGGAGAAAGTCTCTATGAGTATTGGGAGAGATTCAAGAGACTGTGTGCGAGCTGCCCCCACCATCAGATCTCAGAGCAGCTGCTTATTCAATATTTCTATGAAGGTCTCAACCTCATGGAGAGAAACATGCTTGATGCTGCCAGTGGTGGTGCCCTAGGAGACATGACACCTTTAGAAGCCAGAGTCAAGATTGAGAAGATGGCTTCCAATTGTCAACAATTCCATGCAAGGGGCAACAACGATGCAATCATAGTGAGAGGAGTGAATGATGTTGGCACAAGTTCTGGTAAGGTTGAGAAGCTTGAACAGAAGATAGATTCACTTACAACTTTGGTCACTCAATTGGCCATCAACCAGAAGAAGTTGTCTCTGCCTGCTAGATTATGTGGCATATGCACATCCGCTGAGCACCCCACAGATGCATGCCTTTCTGTGCAGCAGCAGCCCACGACTGGTGCTGACCAACCTGAGGCATATGCCGCCAACATCTTCAACAGTAGAAACCAGCAGCCACAGAACTTTGATCTCTCTACCAATAGATACAACCCTGGTTGGAGGAACCATCCCAACCTGAGATGGTCTGATTAGCAGCAACCTTCACAGGTTCAATTTTAGAACAATTCTAGACCACCATATGTACCTCATCCAGTCCAGCAACAGAGACAACAACATGCTAATTCTGCACCACCAGCTCCTAGTACTGAGCAGCAGCCTTCATTGGAAGAGCTGATGAAACAGATGACCATGCAAAATCTCCAATTCCAACAGGAAACTAGAGCATCCATTCAAAGACAAGAGGCCTCCATTCAATCTTTGACCAATCAGATGGGACAGATGGCAATAGCAATCAACACTATGCAATCTCAGAATTCTAACAAGTTGCCATCCCAAACAGTGATCAATCCAAACCAGAAGGTGAATGCCATTAGTCTAAGGTCAGGGAAGCAGATTGTCACACCCACACCAGAATCTGACCTCAACAAAGATGATCTAGTTTCAACCAACAAGAAGAGCCAAATGGTCGAGGAGAGTGAGCACACAAGTACCAGAAAATCCCATCCAGCTCAGCCTTCCACAAGCACAACACCTGCTGCTGCCCAACAACCACCCCCCATTCCTCTTCCTTTCCCACCAAGGGGGGTGACTCAAAGCAAGAAAATGGAAGAGATTGATAAAGAGATACTTGACACATTCAGGAAGGTGGAAGTCAACATACCCCTTCTTGATGCAATCAAGCAGATTCCAAGGTATGCAAAGTTCTTGAAGGATCTATGCACACACAAACAGAAGCTCAAGGGCAATGAGAGGATCAGCATGGGAAGAAATGTCTCTGCTCTTATAGGTAAACCCGTCCCTCATATTCCTGAAAAGTGTAAGGATCCTGGAACTTTCTCTGTGCCTTGTATCATAGGTAATACTAAATTTGAGAATGCTTTGCTAGATTTAGGAGCATCTATTAATGTTATGCCTATGTCTGTTTTCAAGTCTCTTTCACTTGGACCCCTTCAACCTACGGGTGTGGTTATTCACTTGGCAAATAGATCTACTGCCTACCCCGCAGGTTTGATAGAGGATGTCCTGGTTCGGGTTGAAGAGCTTATCTTTCCTGCTGATTTTTATATTCTTGATATGGAAGAGGACACCTCTCGTAGTGTTGTCCCTATCATATTAGGGAGACCATTTTTGAAAACAGCCCGAACCAAGATAGATGTGCATGCAGGTACACTTTCCATGGAATTTGATGACAGTGTGGTTCGATTCAATATTTTTGATGCTATGAAACATTTTTCTGATGACCACTCTGTCTTTCATGTTGACTTGATTGATGATCTGATTGATGAGCATGTTCTAGACTTTTTGCATGATTATGATTTGCCATCTTTCACTAGCTCATTTACTTGTTCTGCATGTTCTGATTCCGAAATGTGCACTGCATGCATTGAAATTGACCAGTTTTTAAATTCTGCTACTGCATCTGTTGATTCATATGATATAGATTCAGATCATGCTAACCCTAACCCCATTTCTGTTATGCATGAGTCTAATTCACTTGTTCAGGTGCAGGCCGCAGAATCCAATTCTGCTGCTCCTTTAGTTCCATCTGTGATGCAGGCACCTTTATTGGACCTGAAGCCCCTTCCTCCTCATCTCAAATATGCTTACTTGGAGGCTGAGCAGAAACTTCCAGTGATCATCTCTACCTCCCTTTCTGTTGATCAAGAGAAGCAACTGCTGGATGTGATTAGAGCAAACAAAAGGGCAATAGGATGGACTTTGGCAGACATACCTGGTATTAGCCCCTCCATGTGCATGCATCGGATTTTATTGGAGGATGGGGCTAAACCAGTGAGACAACCCCAGAGACGGTTGAACCCCCAGATTCTTGATGTGGTAAAGAAAGAGGTCACTAAGTTGCTGCAAGCTGGTATTATCTACCCCATTTCAGACAGCACTTGGGTAAGCCCGGTTCAAGTAGTTCCCAAGAAGTCTGGGGTGACAGTTGTCAAAAATGAGAAGGATGAGCTGATTCCCACTAGAGTGCAGAACCGTTGGAGAGTCTGCATTGATTATAGGAAGCTCAACCAGGCGACCCGCAAGGATCACTTTCCTCTTCCCTTCATTGATCAGATGTTGGAGCGCCTGGCAGGTAAATCTCACTATTGCTTCTTAGATGGTTTCTCTGGTTATTTCCAAATTTGTATTGCACCAGAGGACCAACATAAGACCACATTTACTTGTCCTTTTGGTACATTTGCTTATAGGAAGATGCCTTTTGGCCTATGCAATGCTCCTGGCACTTTTCAAAGATGTATGATGAGTATTTTTAATGACTTACTTGAGCATTGCATAGAGGTATTCATGGATGATTTTAGTGTATATGGTTCCTCTTTTGATGCATGTCTTGATAGTTTGTCTAAGGTGCTTAATAGGTGCATTGAGACTAACCTTGTCTTGAATTTTGAAAAATGTCATTTTATGGTAGAACAAGGCATAGTCTTAGGGCACATTATTTCGCATAAGGGCATAGAGGTTGACCCTGCTAAGCTGCATGTAATATCACATTTGCCTTACCCCTCTTGCGTGCGAGAGGTGCGTTCTTTTCTTGGCCATGCAGGTTTCTATCGCAGGTTTATTCAGAACTTTAGCAAGATAGCCCTTCCACTATCCAACTTGCTTCAAAAGGATACCGCATTTGAGTTTGGAGACCAATGCAAGAAGGCATTTGATGAGCTAAAGAGAGCACTCACCACCACTCCCATCATCCAACCACCTGACTGGACTCTCCCATTTGAGCTCATGACCGATGCCTCGAATTATGCTTTGGGAGCAGTTCTCTCTCAAAGGGTTGGTAAGATGTCTCATGTGATTTATTATGCATCTAGGACTTTAGATTCAGCACAAGTTAATTACACCACAACTGAAAAAGAGCTGTTAGCCATTGTCTTTGCACTTGATAAGTTTAGATCATATCTGTTAGGTTCTAAGGTTATGGTGTATACTGATCATGCTGCCCTGAAGTATCTTTTGAAAAAGACAGATTCCAAACCTAGGTTGATTAGGTGGATGTTGCTCCTCCAGGAGTTTGATCTTGAGATTCAGGATCGGAGTGGTGCGCATAACCTTGTCGCAGACCACTTGAGCAGAATAGAGAGAGAGGAGGATGCATTTCCTATCCGGGATGACTTCCCGGATGAGCAGCTTTTAGTTTTGCATGTTTCACATCCCCCTCCCCTTATTCCTTGGTTTGTTGATATTGTAAATTATATAGTTGCATCTGTTTTTCCACCCTTGGCATCCAAAGCTCAAAGAGACAAATTGAAGAGTGATGCCAAGTATTATGTATGGGATGACCCCTATTTGTGGCGTTTTTGCAGTGATCAGGTCATTCGCAGGTGCATTCCAGACCAGGAGATCCAATCGGTTCTCCAATTTTGCCATGCTTCACCAGTTGAAGGCCACCTTGACACTCAAAGGACAGCACGAAAGGTGCTGGATTCTGGATTTTATTGGCCTACCATCTTCAAGGATGCAAGCAAAATCTGCAGCTCATGTGAGCAATGTCAAAGAGCAGGAGGCGCCCTATCTTGGAGGCAACAGATGCCGCAACAACCTATGTTGTTCTGTGAGGTGTTTGATGTCTGGGGTATAGATTTCATGGGTCCCTTTCCTGTTTCTTTTGGTTTTTATTATATCTTACTTGCTGTGGATTATGTATCCAAATGGGTGGAAGCTAAGGCCACCAGGACTAATGATGCTCAGGTTGTTGTAGATTTTGTCAGGTCTAATATCCTCTGCAGGTTTGGCATACCTAGAGCCATAGTCAGTGATCAAGGCACACACTTCTGCAATAGATCCATGCAAGCTTTGCTCAAGAAGTATGGGGTTGTGCACAAAGTTTCTACACCATATCACCCCCAAACCAATGGGCAAGCTGAGATTTCAAACAGAGAGATCAAGCGGATTTTGGAGAAGATGGTGAAGCCTAATAGAAAGGAGTTCTTGGTTGGTCAAAAAGTGTTGCTCTACAACTCTAGGCTTGGACTCATGAGTGGAAAGCTCCGCTCTAAATGGATTGGACCGTTTGTAGTCACCCAGGTGTTTCCTTATGGCACTGTGGAGATCAAGAGTGAGTCCACAGACAAGAGCTTCAAAGTCAATGGTCACCGACTCAAGCCTTTCCTCACTACCCCTTCTTTGGATGATGCACCTGTGGAGGAAGCCTCATTGGTCGACCCCATTTTTGACCCACCATGATTTCGGGAGTCTTCTTTTCTCCTTCTTTACTACTTTTATTCCACTTGTCTATATCTGTGTTATTCTGCTATTTGTTTTACATTGAGGACAATGTGTGATTTAAGTGTGGGGGGGAGAGTAGTTTAGGTTGCATATTTTTGCTTTGATTTTTTAGGTTTTGCTAAGTTTTGGGCATTTTCTTGCATGTTTTTGCTTCATTTTAGTAGAGTCTTGGTATCTTGTGTCTGAATTCATGCATTTCTGTGTGTAAAGTTGCTTTTGATAATTAAGAGGTGGTAACACTGTGATAGAATTGTCCCTTTTGTGAGGATTTGAGCCTTAATTGTGGGTGGATTTCTATATATGCCACCTAATTTTTCTTTCATGTGTGATTGCACTCTGGATTACTTGCACTCTAGAACTTGACTTGACTCTTGTTGATACTTGATATTCCCATGCACATTTTGAAATGATTTAGGCATTGTTTTTTTCTTGAATAAGCCACTAGCCATATGAGCCTACCTTGAATGAATTTATCCTTTGATAGCCCCTTTGAGCCTTTATATCCCTTTTCTTTGTTCTTTAGCTCATTACAAGCCTATGACTGAAAAACCATGATTGTCCTAACCTTAGGGAATGTTGGAGCTTTGGAATTGTTTTGGGAATGGGTATTAAGTAAGCGAGGGTGCTTTGTTCTTCATCTCTTGTGAGTTCTGGGTTTTGCCTCTATGGTCGGTGATGTAATTATGGCTTTATCTCATTATGCCATTTTTGTTGTTTCTTCTTTCCTTTCGTTCATGAAGTTCTGCAATGTAATGCAATTCAAAAAAAAAAAAGAAAAAAAATGAAAAAAAAATGGAATAAAAGGTTGATTGAGGCATGGAGGATTGGAATTAGAGGTTGTTGTTATGTTTACCATTTCATTCTGGGGTGGATTGTGCTTTTTTTTTTACTTGTTCCCCATTGCTCCTCTATTCCCTGGGTTTTAGCTACATTTCCCATATTTTTGTCCTACCTTGTCCTTGGCCCCATTACAACGTTGAAAAGACCTTTTGATCTTAATGTGCATGTGTATTGATTGTTGATGTTAGAGGCTTGTCAAGCTTATGGTTGTGTTTGTTTTTCATGATGTGCCTTGAGTGTAAACACTGATTAACCTTAAACACTTGAGTGTAAACACTATTGAGTGATCCTTGTGAGTTTCTATCATCTTTGTGACTACCCTCTTGATGTCATTGGTTTTCTTTGCATATTTGAAATAATTGGATGATGTTCATGGATGCCTTGATTCTTTGGTCCTTATTTTCTTCGTGTGCTCGATTTTGCCCATTTCTTTGCATTTCCTAGAATTCATTGTGAAGTATGTAATCTCTTAGGTTTGCATTCATTAGTTTTAGTAATCTTGTTACATGATTCACTTTGGTGCATATTGATCTTCTCAGTCCTAATTCTTAGTTTTGCCCAGGAGTGCAAAAGGATAAGTGTGGGGGTATTTGATGAGCATTTTATTTCCCATTTTTCCTTGCATTATTTTACTCCTATTATTGATACTTGTTGCCTATTTGACATTGTTTAGCTTGATTTAGTGATTTAGAGTTTATTGGACTATTATTCTGAATATTGTTTAATTTGGGATTATTTAGCCTAATTAATTCTATTTCTATTTTCAGGTCATATTTGGCACAAGGGCTTTTTGGACATTTTGGGAATGAAGATTTAATGTTGGAAGAGAAGATATATGATGAAGTGAAGGTTGTAATCTATCTTTAGGATTAGTTGAGATTTAGTTATATCTTTTAAGATTTAGATTTTATCTATAAGATATTTTTTAGATTTAATTTAGAGATAAGCTTTCCTTAGGATTTGGGCCCATGATTTAGGCCCGTTTTGTGATTTAAAAAGCCAAATTCGTGTAAACCCTGAGAGACCTTCCATTCACGTTTTTTACATTCTCTCTCATAGAGAAGGCTTAGTTTTGCTCTCCAAGCTTGTGGTGGCTGCTAGGGTTTCTCTCTCTTCTTTTCTACACGTTTTTGGTATTTTTCTTCATGGAAGGCTAAACTCTTAGGTTAAATCCCTTTGGTAATGTATCACATACTCTTGAGGTTTTATTCTTAATGCTATTTCGTTTTTATTCACTGTTTTCATGCTTATTGATATGTTATGGTTTGCTTAGTTCCATTCTATAGAGATAATCCATGTGTATGAATGCTTAATTTATGCAAACTCGTAAAAACTCCATGCTTTGGCTTTTAATGCTTAATTAGAGGTTTGGGTTTTGGGGTGAGAATTGAATTTTCGCTTAGTATTTAATTCTCACGAGTTGGACAGTGAAGAGGAAAGAAATTGATCTTTTGTGACCGATGATAGAGTTGTGAACGCGAGCCAAAGGGGTTTATCCTCTTTTCCTTATCTGTTTCTTCGTTTTGATTTAATTCTGTTTTGATTTCAATTATTCAATATTCAATACAAAAAAAAAACCCCTGTTTTCTATGCATACTATGTGTTCGACCTTTTGCTTGATAAGATATTCCTTGGGAGACGACCTAGGAGTCACTTCCTAGTACTATACTTAAACTGTTTTTATTTGTATCGGGTACGGCCTCGATCAATATGCTTAACCGCGGATAGGTGTGATTCTTTAGAATTAGCTTGAAAGCGAGCACACATGCATACACTAAACATATTATCCGGTCTAGATGTAGTGAGATATAGGAGACTACCTATCATGCCCCTATATTTAATAACATCAACCGGGTTACCTGAGTCATCTTTGTCTAGGTAGCATGAGGTGCTCATTGGAGTGTATAGGCTTCCTTGCATTTGTCCAATCCAAACTTCTCAAGGAGATCTTTGCAATATTTTCCTTGATGCACAAAAATCCCCTCCTTGACTTGCTTGATTTGAAGTCCTAGGAAGAACTTGAGCTCTCCCATCATAGACATCTCAAATTCCTTTTTCATCATATTAGAAAACTTTCTACAAAGAGACTTGTTAGTGGCACCAAAGATAATATCATCAACATAAATTTGCACTAACAAGGTGTCTTCTTTAGTTCTATAAATGAATAGGGTATTATCAACTTTTCCCCTTTGAAAGTTATTTTCTAATAAAAAGGAACTTAATCGATCATACCAAGCTCTAGGAGCTTGTTTCAATCCATAAAGTGCCTTTTTCAATTTATAAACATGATTTGGAAATTCATGACTTTCAAAACCGGGAGGTTGCTTAACATACACCTCTTCATTTATAAAACCATTCAAGAAAGCACTCTTAACATCCATTTGATAAAGAGTAAATTTCATAATTGATGCAAAAGCAAGTAAAATTCGGATTGCCTCAAGTCGTGCAACTGGAGCAAAGGTTTCATCATAATCGATACCTTCCTCTTGGTTGTACCCTTGAGCTACTAATCTCGCTTTGTTTCTTATAATTAATCCGGATTCATCAAATTTATTTCTATAAATCCATTTTGTGCCGATTATGGTATGATCATCGGGTTGAGGGACTAAGTCCCACACATCATTTCTAGTAAATTGATTTAATTCTTCTTGCATGGCCATAACCCAATGTTCATCCTTAATCGTCGTTTTAATGGAATCCGGTTCAATTTGAGAAACAAAGGAGACAAAGTGACAAATATTTAGAATAGTCCTATGAGTTAATACTCCCTTTGAAATATCTCCTATGACATTGTCAATAGGATGAGCTTTTACCATTTTCCAAGTCGGACCAAGTTCTTCTTTAACTTCTTCTTCATCTTTTAATTTCTCCTTCTCTTTCTCTTCTTTTGAAAACTCAAATCCATCATCACCAACATCACACAAAACACTATCTTCTTTCGAAGACTCATTAAAAACAACATGAATAGATTCTTCAATAGTCATAGTTCTTTTGTTAAAAACTCTATATGCTTTACTATGTGAAGAATAGCCCAAAAATATTCCCTCATCGGATTTGGAGTCAAATTTTCCAAGATAATCTTTTCCATTGTTTAAAACATAAACTTTGCATCCAAAAACATGAAAGTGGGATATATTTGGTTTTCTTCCTTTGTAAAGCTCATAGGGGGTTTTCTTGAGCATGGGCCTAATTAAAATTCTATTCATGACATAAAAAGCCGTATTAACGGCATCGGCCTAAAAGTAATGAGGTACTTGAGAATCATTTAGCATGGTTCTTGCAAGTTCCTCTAGCACCCTATTTTTCCGCTCTACCACTCCATTTTGTTCCGGAGTTCTTGGTGCGGAGTATTGGTGCTCAATACCATGTTTATCACAAAATCTATCAAATTTGTAGTTTTCAAATTCACCACCATGATCGGTTCTAATAATAATTACTTTTTGGTTGACTTGGTTTTGCACAAGTTTGACATGACGTTTGAAAGATTTGTAGGTCTCACTCTTTGCACTTAAAAATATTGTCCATGTAAATCTAGAAAAGTCATCAACAATTACCAAGCCATAATAGTTGCCACCAAAGCTTTTTACTTGAGAAGGTCCAAACAAGTCCATATGAAGCATTTCTAATGGTCTTGTTGTGGACACATCATTTTTAGATCCAAAATGATTTTTGATTTGTTTGCACTTCTTACAAGGAGTGCAATCACCTTCAATTTGAAAATTTAGCTTTGGTAATCCAACTACTATGTCTTTGGATTGTAATTTCTTTAATTGATTTACATTAATGTGAGCGGTCCTACGATGCCATAACCAAGTGTCACTCTCTTTACTAACTAAATAAGTAGATACTAAAGAGGTGATATTGTTCAATTCAACCAAGTAAGTATTATTAGACCTTTTACCAACAAATTTGATAGATTCATCTTTGTCACTTTTTATGAGACATTGAGTAGAGGTAAATAAAACATGGTTACCAATATCACATAATTGACTAATGCTCAAAAGATTGTGTTCTAATCCTTGAACATAAAGTACATTATCAATAACCAAGTTGGAAGAATTACCGATTTTACCAATACCAAGAATTTTGCCTTTGTTGTTGTCTCCATAAGTGACATACCCATCTTCTTGAGGAGTAAGCTCTATGAAATTCCGCTTATCTCGTGTCATGTGCCTTGAACATCCACTATCAAGATACCAAAGCTTCTTTTCCGTTCTAAGGCACACCTACAACACAAAATTATTTGCTCAATTTGGGTACCCAAATTATGTTGGGTCCCTTTGGGTTAGCTTTGGGTGTTGCTCCCTTCTCAATCCAAACATAAGTGCCTTTTTGAATTCCAAAGTTCTTTATGTGGCACCTATTGTTTATATGTCCAAACTTTCCACGATAAAAGCAAGTTGGTTTCTTTGTAAAATCAACTTTAGAAAATGAACCAACCACTTTATTGTTCTTTTTCTTGTGGACATAACCTAAACCGGTTCTGTTTGAATTGTTTCTTTGTGAACTAAGTAATCGATCTAAGTTCCTATCACTATTGGAGAGAGTGTTGAGTTTGTTTTTCAAATCATTAACTTCCTTTTCAAGTTCACAACACCTCTCACAATGTGTGATAGTTTCCTTAGGATTTGCACATTCACACACATGACTAGAGTTAACAAGTTCTAAGGATGCATTTTGGAGTTTCAAGTCATTTATAGATTTTTCCAATTCATTGATCTCTTTTTGATACTCCAAAAGTTTCTTTCCTTTTTCATTGTTGACTTTAGCAAGTTTTTCAAATTGAGTTAACATTTCATTATATTCATTAAGCAAATCATCATAAGGAATAGTGAAAGAGGAAGAGTTAGAATTTTGAGATGATACCTCATCCTCACTTTCGCCATTGTCAATTGAGGCTTCATTGTTGCTCCTAGCCATGAGACAAAGATTAGCAACTTCGTCATCCGAGCTACTTGATGAGGATTTTACATCCTTCTCCAGTGCATCCCAAACAATGTAAGCTCTCTTGCCTTTGCCCTCTTGGGTCTTTTTTTCATTCTTCTTCAAGTATGTGGGACATTCCATTTTGATATGTCCAATGCCTCCACATTCATGACATTTTACTCCTTCACTTGAGCTCTTGTTCCTTGATTTATGATCCTTGGGTTGTAACATCCCAAATTTAATTCCAAGTATAATCTATGTTGGGATGGTCTTAGGGTAGAAGAAATGGAGATATAAGTTAGAATATAGCCAAAAATACATGTAGAACTAGGGTTAAAAACATAGAACCTTAGGAAATTCAAAATAAAAGATTTACAACTCTAAACACAAATTCCATCGTTGGATGTGAAGATTAGTATTTGGGGAAGCTTGCTTTAAAATTTGAGGAAGATCCAACGGGTAACGAAGAAGTTATGGCCTTTCAAAGTTTGGATACTGCAAAATTGTGCAGCTTAATCGCCTCTTAATCGCCTCTTAATTGCCTCTTAATCGATTAAGCTGAAATTTAATCGATTAAATCGTGCTGCTGCTGAAAAAAATAAAAGCAAAACACACACTCTTTCTTTCCCAAATTCGTTTCTCTCTTCCTCTCTCCCCTAGGGTTCCATTCTCTATCATCAAATCCTCCAAGAACAAGTGGGATTTCTTCATTTCATCATCACATCTCTTCCTCCTTGCTTCAAGTAAGTATTCAAGCCTTTGAATTCCTTCCCTTTCTCTCTCTAATTCGAGTTTTCTCTCTCCTCCCTCTCATGAAGGTTTTCATTTCTAAGCATAGAACCTTCAAGTTTTCCATGGGGTTTAGTTTGAGAATCATGGAATGAGCAATAACCCTCATTTTTGTGGCTTTATAATAGGTTCTATCACTCTCTTGTGGATTTTGAGCTCTTGGTGGACAAACTCAAGTATAGGACACTTGGACTCTCCTCATCCTTAAGTGTTTGAGGTAAGGGGGTGGATATAGTGAGCTTTGCCTTGTTCTAGGGAGTAGGTTCTAGTTAGTATATAATGCTTGTTAGGGTTATGTGTTAGGGGAGAACATTAGATTATAAATCCCTAGGTTATTGAATATGAAATTCTAATTAATTAAATGTGTATGATGATTGGATGTTAAGGCTAGGAAAAGGAAACCCAATAATATAAGAATGAATTATTTGATAAATGAAATTTGGTTAATGATTATATTGAAGTACATGAGAAATTGGGTGATGTGAAAGTGAAGTTGACATAAATGATTTTTATGATTATTGACTTATTTGTAAAGTTGTGAATTAAATGATAATTAATTACTGTAGCAAATATATGTATGTGTTGTGGAATAAATTGATATAGGAAGAAAGGGAATGGAAACGATTAAATGTGATAAATGTGCATATTTGTATCTAATTGTTCAATAAGTAAAAATGTTCAGTATTATCAATTGTGAATAAAGATCATGGTTTATGAATTGAACTTGTGAATATAGGAAACGGAAGTAAAACAATTATGTGGAAATAAAAAGTAAAAGATGATATATGCAAAATTAAAATGAAGGGCGAATCTAAAAGTTAGGCCATAAAAGAGAACACTATTTGGTATGATTGTGATAACTGAGAAAGGAAATGAATAAGGTAATTACATGAATCATTAGTTGTGGAATGTGTGTTGTTGTATTTAAAGGTGTTACAATTAATTGAACAAGAAAGTGAATAATTCTTGGCCTCTGAATTGAGGCGCCGAACATTGAGAATGTGGTTTATGCGTTGGCCTCTGATTTGAGGTGACGATTAAAGGAAAGATTTGATAAATGATATAGGGAATGAGTATGGATAAAGAATGAATGGGAAATGTGTGTAAGTGTATTAGTGATTGTATGTGTTAAGTTGTTTGTGTAAGATGGTGAAAGTATGATTTGGCCTCTGATGTGAGGTAATGTGAAATGAAAATGTAATAAGTGCGTTGGCCTCTGTTTTGAGGTGACGATTAATGGAAAGTGATGATTTGGCTGACCTCTGATATGAGGGGCACAAAATGAATGAAAGTAATAGAGTGTTGACCTCTGACCTGAGGGACACCGGATGAATTAAAATGAAAGTGTGTGTTGACCTCTGACCTGAGGGGCACGGAAAGGAATAAAGTGAATGGGTGTTGACCTCTGACCTGAGGGACACCGTATGAATTAAGGTGAATGGGTGTTGACCTCTGACTTGAGGGACACAGAATGAAATAAAGTGTTGACCTCTGACCTGAGGGACACAAGATGAAATGAATGTTATTGGGTGTTGACCTCTGACCTGAGGGACACCGGATGAAATAAGGAACTGAGTGTTGACCTCTGACCTGAGGGACACATAATTTAAATATGGAAAAGTATAAGGGCCTCTGTTTTGAGGTGACAAATGTGTTGAATGAAAATTGTTCATTGGCCTCTGATTTGAGGTGATGTATTGAAATGAAATGAGTATGTGAAATGAACAGGTTAATAATGGAAATGGATGTTGAAATGAATAATGGAAATGGATGTTGAAATGAATAATGGTTAATGGAAATTTTGGAAAGTCCGAAAAACAGACAAAACTCCGTCCGTTTGACGAGTGATTTTAATATAATAAAAATGAATTTTTAAGTTTACATTTTAATACTTGGGAATTAAGGGTAATATTTATTAGGGTGTTACACTTGGGTCTTTTATCTCTTGATGATGAACCACCCTTGTTGGAAATCAACAAGCGGCCTAACACTTTACTAGAGGGGGGGTGAATAGTAAATTGAAGTAATGATATTAACTTTTCGAATGTAATTGATATTAATAAATAACACGCTTACTGTTTTAAAAACAAAATTAATTTTCTGACCAAAATGTGATGAACTACTCGATTAGTTCAGAGACTACTCGAGTAGTACGAGGCACTTCAGACAGAGAACAGAGTTTTCAAAAGAGGGGTTTCGCTAGCACGAATCCAAGAACGGAAGCGGATGATTTGCTAACTTAAGGTTCTGAAGAAAGATTAAATAACTGAAATAAACGAAAGCAATAAAAGATAGACACAGGGAATTATTATACTGGTTTACTCTCTACCCACTTGAGAGCTACGTCCAGTCCCCCCTAAACCTTAGGGAGTGTCTACTAATAATCAATTAAATTGGATACAAACAGGATTAATTAGTGAACCTCACTCAATCTAATCCTAACCCTTCAAGAGTGTACCAAACTCTTGAACTTTACCCCAATTTCAATTGATTCTCTGTTGAAGAACCTCTTCAACCTTCCACAAAAAGAGAGCTTCTTGAAACCTTCAAGAACACCTTCTCCCTTTAGCAATAGAGCCTCTTGAAACCTTCAAGTGCTCCTTCCTTTCTTCAATGGAGTAATCAGATCACAGCGAAGCGGCTCCAAACAATCTCAATTGACAATGAGTAAGAAAGCTAGAATACTAGAAAGAGATTGATTCTTAGAAAGGGATTGGATCAATTTGTTCTATTTTGTGTGCAAGGATTTCAAAAATGTTTTTCGCTCAAGATCCGTCTTCTCGCTCTTGTTGAAGAGGTAATCCTTATAATGTGTTTTCAAATCGCCAGAATCAGGGAGGAGCTTGAGAAAACTAATTAGGAAAGATTCTCCCTTGATTGCCTCTTCAACAGCCATATAAGAATTTGAAAATTGACTGATCTGACTCGTACTACTCGAGTAGTTGGAGCACTACTCGAGTAGTGAGAAAATTGGTGGACTTACTATTTCTAAAACTACTCAATTAGTGCAGCAACTAATCGATTAGTTGAGAACTAATCGATTAGTCAACAGACTACTCGAGTAGTTTGGTGAAACAGTGAGCAGACCAATTTACTTCTTTGCAGGCTACTCGAGTAGTCACTGCTACTTTCTTAAAGAATAATGTTAAAAATGATTTTCCAAAATACCTAGTCCCTTTCTAAGATTTTTCAACTATTTAGCTTAACTAGTATTCACACTAACTAACTCATAATCGCTTGATTAAAAACCTAAGTCTACCACTCACACTCAACATAAATATAAAATATTACAAGGGAACGGGAAATGGAAAACTTCTAAATGGTTGTTGTTGCTTTGTCTTCATCAAGGACAACTTGTTGATTTATTTGTCTTCATCAAAACCTTTTTGATTCTACAATCTCCCCCTTTTTGATGATGACAAATCCTTGATAATATAAACCTTGTTGTTTTGCATAAACTCCCCCTGACTTTATGCAACATCAGAAACCTGCACAGCATAAACAACAACACCATTTCTCCCCCTTTTGGCATGATCAAAAAGGAGCCTAAATTAAGAGCAATATGCCATAGGAAGAACATAATAACACTTGTTGGATTATGAGAAATGATAGCACTTGTTGATTTATAGCCCGAAAAGAAAACTTTTCTCCCCCTAAAACAAATATACTTATGAAGAGGCAAAAAAAACATTTAAGCACATAGCCCTTCAAAAGTACTTGAAAAATTTAAGTTTTGCTTGAGGGTACCCAAATTGTTTTGGGCTTATCGGGATTTTCATCTTTCACAATTCAAACATAATAACCGTTAGGCACACCATGAGATTTAATTCTACAAATATTTGAGGTGTGTCCATGAATGCCACAATAAAAGCAAGTTGGCTTTTTAGAATAATTAACATTTGAAAAAGAGCGAACTTTTCTAAAATTCTTTTTATTGACATTCATGTATCCTAAGCCGGTTTTATTTGTATTGTTCCTTTGATTTTCAAGAAGTTGAAAGTTGCAATAGTGTTTTTCAAATTTGTAACTTCATGTTCATGACTTTTGCAACTTTCACAAGGAGGGATTTCTTGAATTTTCAAAGAATCAATACTTTGTTGAAGTGCTTCATTTTTACTATTTAGCTCATTAATGCATTTTTCTAAATTCAAGACTTGCTCTTTATATTTCAAAATAGCTCTTTTTCCTTTGTCATTTAATTTAGCAAGTTTCTTGAATTCTTTATGCATTTCAACATAAGCATTATATAATTCTTCATAATCATGAGACTCATATTCGGAATCGGAATTTACCTCGGTTCCTTGCTTACTTGAAGTGAAACTTGATGATGTGCCTTCATCAAATCCACTCACCAAGAAAAGATTGGCTTCTTCCTCATCACTTGATGTGCTTGAGCTTGTCTCTTTGTTTTCATCCGGTGCATCCCACACTATGTAGGCTCTTTTGCCCTTTTTCTTTTCATCTTTGTGTCTCTTAAGATACTCAGGACAATAGATCTTGATGTGTCCCGGTTCTCCACACTCATGACACCTGATCTTATCTTTTGACTGGTTACCTTTATGATGGGAATCTTTGGTCTCTTTTCCCTTGCCTTTAAAATTTCTTTTATTTTTAAAAAACTTTCCAAACTTTTTAATCATGAGACCAAAGGTTTCCTCATCCATATCAGAATTTGATTCACTATCAGAAGAGTCTTTGCTTACCTTGGGGGTCTTAGTGGCTACCTTTAGGGAAATACCCTTTTTCTTCTTATCTGTTTCCTCATGCATAGACAGGCGTTCTAGCTCCATCTCATGCTCTTGAAGCTTTCCAAAGAGGGTTGCAAGATCCAAGGTGTCTAAATCTTTTGACTCCATGATAGTTGTGACCTTGGGTTGCCATTCCCTGCTTAAACATCTCAATACTTTGTTAATAACTTCAGAATTAAGAAATGTTTTACCAAGAGCTATGAGATGATTTATGATATGAGTAAATCGCTTTTGCATGTCATTAACTGACTCATTAGGGAGCATGCGAAATAACTCATATTCATGCATTAATGTATTTAATCTAGCCCTTCTAACCTCGCTTGCCCCTTCATGAGTAAGTTGTAGAATGTCCCACATTTGTTTCGCATTTTTACAATGTGAAACTCTGAAGAACTCATCATAAGACAAGGCGGACGTGATGATGTTTTTAGCTTTCAAATCATAGGAAACTTTCTTTTTGTCATCATCATTCCAACTTGCCCTAGGAATTTCTACAACTTCATCATTTATTTTTCTTTTAGGTATATAGGGACCATTTTCAATTGCATTCCAAACATCAATATCAATCACTTCAATAAATATTTTCATTCTGGCTTTCCAATAAGCATATCCTTCACCATTAAATAGTGGAGGACGGTTTATTGAAGAGCCTTCCCCTCCAAAAGGATTGTTAGAGCCCATGGTTTCCTTAAGGATCTTTTCGAAAAAGTTTTTACACTCGATCTTTTGACCGAACTCTGATACCACTTGTTGGAAACTTTTTGCCCTTGAGGAATTTATTGAATCCTTTTGCAAATAAGCCAATTTCCTCCTCATCGAGTGCATGATCGGAGTTCTCACTTGTAGAGTCATCTTCAACCTCTTTTGAGACTTTGGTTGAGGCCTTGAGAGAGATGCTCTTCTTCTTCTTATCCAACTCCTCATGTGTGCTAAGTCTTGATAGCTCTATTTCATGTTCTTTAAGCTTGCCAAACAAGGTGGCCAAGTCCATAGTGTTCAAATCCTTAGACTCATTGATGGCGGTCACCTTTGGTTGCCATTTCCTATTGATCGAGGTCGTACCCGATCAAAATAAAAGGTGTTTATTCTATAGTACTAGGAAGGTGATCCTAGGTCGTTTCCCAGCGAATATCGGTCTAGGCAAAGTATCAAACACGTAGTGTGCAGTAAAATGGGGGGGTTTTGTGTGTGACAAATGTGAATAACAAAACATAAACAGAATATAAAAACTAAGAAAATCATAAACAAAAGCGGGCAAACCCCTTTGGTTACGTACACTACTCAATCCTAGCTCACTAAAGATCGATTCCTCTCCTCTCCTCTGTCCAACTCGTGATAACCAAATACTAAGCGAAAATTCAGTTATCACTCCAAACCCTAACTTCTAATTAAGCATCAGAAATCAGAATTAGAGTTTTTACGAGTTAATACAAATTAAGCATTTATATTCATGTATTATCTCTACGAAATGGAATTAAGCAAACCACTACACATCGATAAACATGAAAACAGAGAAGAGAAAACGAAATTGCATTAATAACAAGAGCTCAAGAGTAGATAATACAATACCAAAGGGATTAACCCTTGAAGTCTAGCCTTCCATGGCCATAAATGAAGAAAAACGAGTAGAAATGGGGAAGAACAAAACCCTAGCAGCCACCACCACTTGGGAGAGCCAAGAGAGAAGTTCTAACCTAGAGAGAGAGTGAGAAATCTGAAATGAAAGTATGTTCTTGGGGGTTACACGAATTTCCCCTCTTAAGACACAAAATGGGCCTAAAACATGGGCCCAAATCCTAAGAAACACTATTCTGAAAATTACAATTAAAAAGGGACCTAAATGCAAATTACAATCTTCACTTCAATACTTCAATCTTCATTTCCAAACTTCCCAAAGTGTCCTTGTGCCAAATATTACCTGAAAATAGAAATAGAATTAATTAGGCTAAATAATTCCAAATTAAACAATATTCGGAATATTAGTCCAATAAACTCAAAATCACTAAATCAAGCTAATCAATGTCAAATGGGCAACAAGTATCAATAATAGGAGTAAAATAATGCAAGGAATAATGGGAAATAAAATGCTCATCACCTATCAAGACATCTCAAAACTTTGTGAGTAGTTTCACCATCACGAAATTGTTTTCCTAGAGAAATCAAGTGACTAATGATATGTGAAAACCTCTTTTGCAAGTCATCAATGGATTCATTAGGGAACATGTGAAATAATTCATATTCATGAGTCAAAGAATTTAGTCTTGCATTTCTCACTTCACTTGTTCCTTCATGACTAACTTGCAAAGTTTCCCACATTTCTTTAGCCGACTTGCAATGAGAAACTCGATAAAATTCATCATGGGACAAGGCGGAGAAGATGATGTTTTTAGCTTTCAAATCATAAGATACTTTCTTTTTATCATCATCACTCCAACTTCTCCTAGGAATTTCAACGACTTCTCCATTTATCATGTGTCTAGGAATATAGGGACCATCTTCTATTGCATCCCAAATTTCGGTATCTATTGCTTCAATAAAAACTCTCATCCGGACCTTCCAATAAGCATACCCTTCACCATTGAAAAATGGAGGGCGGTTTATTGAAGAGGATCCTTCTTGGTGATTGCTAGAGCCCATAGTTTCCAAAGGATCTTTTCGAAAAAGCTTTTACGCTCGATCTTTCGACCGAGCTCTGATACCACTTGTTGGAAACCAACAAGCGGGCTTAGCAATTACTAGAGGGAGGTGAATAGTAATATGAAGGCAACAGTGACTAATTTTCGGATGTAATTAAGATATAATTGATTTAGTACTGATTTTTCTGAAACAGGGCAAAAAGACTCGAGTCTTCTGAAGAACACTCGAGTGATCGTGCTGAAATGCAGAAAACCGTTTCAGAAAATTAGCACTTTGAATCAATATAAATAAAACCAGTCCAGAGCAAATATATAACAAAGTAGTAAGCAATTAAGTAAAGCTATAACAACTTAAAAACAACTTAATTACTGCGGAATTACTACTCAAATTAAAAAGCCCCTTTTGAGAAAACTTAGGTTTTGGTTTTTGCTTGAAAGTTAAGAAAGCTATAAAAAGAGGACACCACCAATTTTTATCCTGGTTCACTCCTAATATAGAGAGATACTCCAGTCCCCCTAAGCACCTTAGGAGAGTTTAATAATATCAAATTGTTAGAAATATTACAAAGGATTAATGAGATGCCTCACTCAACCTAACCCTTCCAAGAGTGTACCAAACTCTTGAATTTCTACCCCAATTTGATTTTGGTGATGAAGACTCCTTCTTCCTAAGCTCCTTGAAACCTTCAAGAGCTCCACCAAGCTAAGAACCTCTTCGACTTTTGCTTGAGAACCTCCCAAGACTTGATTTGAACCTAAGACCCACTTAGGTACACTTGGTTACCAACCAAGATTTTGGAACAAGCAATATAAGTGTGTGTGAAGAAATACAACCAATGATTTCTTCAACAATCAAGCACAATCTCTAACTCTTAAGACAAAATAATAACAATGAATGAGAGGTTGAGTTAGAGGGAATTATCACTTGAGAGAGCATGAGCAAAAATAATGTTTAAGCTTGTTGTCTTGTCCTCTTGTACAAAGGCAATAAAGTTCAGAATATATGGAAGAGGGAATGAGATAGAAAAACAAAGTTGAAACCCATTCTTGTCCTCTTCTAACGTTTAAAAAATTTGCTGTCAGGACCAAAACACTCGAGTCTTTTTGGATCTACTCGAGTCTTTTGGTCAGACTCTGATAGTGATGTCTTTGTACTTGAACCAACGGTTATATCTCTGATTTTAAACATAACACTCGAGTCTTTTTCAGATCACTCGAGTCTTTTGATCAGAGTTGGTAAGAAATTAAGTTTTTCTAAAATTATTTTCAATTCTCTTCTCAAGTATTCATCTTATGTAACCCCAACCTTTTCATGCATTATAATTATTTATCCTAGGATGAGATTAACTCCTAAACTACCCACTCTCAACATAAAATTAAAAATTACAATTAAAACAAAATGAGAATGACTAGCTAATGATGCACTTGATCTTCTTGATTTGTTGAGCTTGAATTCTTCCCTTTAAATCCATGATTTAATTACATTGTCATCATCAAAACTTTAACCATCTAATTGGAGACTTGATTCTACAACAGGTTGGCCCGATATATTCCCTTGATAAATCTTCTATCTCTGAGAATAATCTTCGTGTAATATTATCTTTGAAGAGATAATCAGTGATCTCATATAATTGCTGATAATTCAAAGATAATCTATCAACAATCTTCAATAATTGAGTTGTTTATCTTATGAAGATTCTCTAAAATAAGTCTCGTGACTTATCTGTAAGTCAGGTCTTTTTTCGAGTTTCTCCAAGTTAAGCCAAGCTTAAAGTCTTTCATTGTAGGTTGTCTAAGCACGGTTCATCCCGTTAGGTCGTTATTGTAAGTCATAGTAGATCTTCTATAAGTCATCACGTAAGATAAGTGTCCTTAACTTGCGATATGTCCGGAATAAAAGGGGATTTTGAGGTTGAAGATGATGTTACCTATCAAAAGAAGGATAAAAATGAACAAAGATTATTGAGCATCGGTTAAATTAGTCCTTGAGATTGTCGAAACTGGTCAAATTAGTTCTTGACTTTATGGACCATTAGCGTCAGGGACTAATATGATTGGCTAATTCCTATCTCGGGCACTAATTTGAAACTTCGATAATCTTATAAACTAATTTGACCGATGCCCACAAAGTCAGCAACCAATCTGATATATTATTCCTTAAGGATTAAGGCCTCAGGAAAAGAGAAGACAATAATAGTTTGTCTTATCATGTTACTACCAAGAGTTTGGTAAGCTAGCAAGATAAACCAATGTTATACTGTTAACTATAACAAATGCGCACACATCTAAAGAAAATTAAAATACAATGTATTAGACAGTATACTTTAGCAAATCGCAGTGACCAATGCTTAATAGTCATAAAACTAGCCCATCAAAAAAAAATTAAAAATCATAAAAATAGGAAATGAAAAATAGACAGAACACACAACATTTGCTTTTTTACTTATTGTAACACCTAAGTTTATTTATCTTTTATACCCTTAATTAAAAATAGTGAATTTAAAATTTTCTTTTTAATTTATAAAAATCACCCGTCAAACGGACGGAGTTTCGTTTGTTTTTAAGACTTTTCCCGAAATTCCTGTTCTCCTGCAATCTGATAAATAACACATTTTCAAATAGCAAAGCCAGCAGGGCTATTCACATATATAACAGCTTGGGCAACTTCGTGCACGCATCAGAAAAGCCAGTTTAAGACATCAGAGTTTAAAGCATCAGAGTTAGCGGAATATAAACAAGTTAGGAAAACAGTTTTTCCCCAAAATAGACCCCTTTCCCAAAAGGAGTCGTCCTGGGCCCCCAAAAGCTATTTACATTTATACACAACAAAAAAAATGATTCACATCATCAGGCCCAGGACATTCCCATGTCCTACATGACTAAAGGTAACCTACTCTCCCTGGGAGGGAGAGTACTCCTGCTCGGCCTGATCTTGTGCAAACTCTTCCTCAGTACCTGTGGAGATAGTAAGGAGTGAGTATTACACATAAAATGGGGAGGCAGTTTCCAATTAAGACATAATGCGACACTAAGCCATACACAAATAACAATTCAATCACAACATAATAAGAGTCAATGTATCACAATTCATTTTCAAGTATTCATTAGTTTCTCAAATCGATTTTTATTTAACATTTTCTTAAGTCTTTCGTTCCATGTATTTTAATCATATTAATATTCCTTTCTATCTGTCCCTGGTCACGACCTACTGCGTCTGCACTCCTGTGCACTCACGACTTACTGCGTCCGGGTGTGTTTCTCAATCCCCTGGTCATGACCTACTGCGTTCGCACCACCGCGCGATAACGACTTACTGCGTCCGGGTGTGTTTCTCAATCCCCTGGTCACGACCTACTGCGTTCGCACCACCGCGCGATAACGACTTACTGCGTCCGGGTGTGTTTCTCAATCCCCTGGTCACGACCTACTGCGTTCGCACCACCGCGCGATAACGACTTACTGCGTCCGGATGTGTTTCTCAATTATATATTATAACTTAATTAGCACAATTCAACATAATATCACAACTCAAATCATTAAACAACATAAGCATCATCAACATCACCAAATAACAAAATGAAACATATCAACATCAAATAATTTCCCTAAGTTATAAATTTTAATTTAACAATTATTCTCTATCATATCAACCTAAACTAACACAAAAATCTTAGTACCCATTATATGCATATTGTAAACTAAACCCCAGAGTAAGGTAATACTCACTATAACCCACTCCTTACCTTAAATTAGCAAAGAGTAAATAGAACCTTAGTGAGCCCTAGCTCAAAATCTTGGAAACTTGAACTTCCTAAGTCTAGCTTGCCACCTCAATAAGGAAATGATGAAATGATGATAGACAAGCCTATTGGAGAGAGCACAAGATGAGTGATCCTTGTCCTTGCCTTGGTTTGAGTTGGAAGGCATAAAGCAAAGCTCCTACATGACCATGGATGCAAGAACCCTAAGGGTTTTAGAACAAAATTCATGAACTAAGGAGAGTTTGAATGAAAAGAAAAATAACTCATGGCATGAAGCTTACTTACCCCAATCAATGGTGGAAATTTGAAAACCAAGAAGAGAAGGAGGGAGTAACTCGTGTGAACCAAGGAGGAGAAAGGAATGAGCTTCAATCAAAATCCATGGTGCAACTTGATGGGTTTTGGTTGATTTTGGGTTGAGGTGCCCAAAAATCAAGTGTATATGGTGGATTGATGATGGAAATGTGATGGAGATGGAGAGAACTTGATGGAGATGGAGAGAACTTGATGAAGATGATGGAGTTGCTTTGGTGTTGAAAGGTGGTGGAGTGTTTATGTTTTTTTTTTTTTTTGGTGCTTTATTTCTTGCCATAAGCTGAGGAAATCGTGTGGCTGGGGCTGAATTCTTAGCCACCAAGCCAAAATCAAGGGACCAGATGCATTCTGATCTGCGCCACGCGCCTGGGCGCATGCCAGGCTCGCCTGGGCGCGAGATCAGCACCAGCACCAAGTTGGTGCATGGCTGGTGCGGTCAGTTGAGGCTTTGGCGCGCCACACGCGATTTTGGTGCGGGCCGTGCATGCGTCCGCTCGCCTGGGCGAATTGATGGCTCGCCTGGGCGGGTTTTTCCCTGTCTAGTGCACCAATGAATAGTGCACCCGCCTGGGCGCATGGCTGGTGTGCGCCTGGGCAAAAATCTGAGTTTCCAACCTTCGATTCGCCATAACTTTTTCGTTAACCGTCGGATCAAGTCCAAATTTCTAGACATGCTTCTTCACCCCATAAACTTCACATCCAACGGTGGAATTTATTTTCTTAGCATCCTATAATAAATTTCTAATTTTCTCTTTTCGATCGATTTCTAACATCTAAAACGCCGATTTAACTCCCGATTTCGCTTATTTGACTTTGCCCAAAGCCACAACTGCCTTCTATACAACCCCTAGGACTTATAATCACCACTCACCTATCTACCAAAATTCATTAAGTCATTATTCCAATTTTTCTAAGGTTTTTAATTAATAATTTCATTTAAATCAAAGTTTAGGATGTTACACTTATCCATGAGCAGCACTTAAATTAAAAAAAAAAATCTTCACATACTTTATGAAAAATAATTGACTGCTGGCAATGTTGCCCCTGTGGATATCTTGTTCGCTTTATTTATTCCCCACAATAATGGTAATATCACATGTGAACCCTAAGCTGAGCGTAGGAAGAAGACTCCAGAATTCACTCTCAAAAGCTGCCCCCCAGACCTTCCAGTATTATCACACGACCAAAAAGGAATTTTCCATAATCAGCATTAGTCAAAGGATAACAAAACTACAACGAATAAACCAAACCACTCACTATAGGTTGTCCCATTACAACCTGATATCCAATATCTTGGAGGAAGATTTCCACCAGTAACGATAAATTAAAATAGCAAACAGGAACTCTACATTCCCATAATTTAAACAATGATTGGCATGTGTCCATGTAAAATAATCAAAACATTCTTCAATATGGGGAATCCTTTTATCCAGTACCCAAGCCAAAGATCTTAACATCAGCTCAACCTCCGAAGATTCACATCATTGCAGTAAACCAGCCTCCTTAAGAGCACGTTTATAGTCTTCAACACTTTTTTCCTGCACCTGCATCCCAGAGACATTAAGAAAATTACATTGGGTAAGATGTAAACATTCATAACTATAAGTCTATAACAAATAAATTACCAAGTCAAAATAAAAATTTGCAAGTTCTTTGAATCATACTGCATGGAGTATCAAAAACCACAACAGTTATCATACCTCAGTAACATGGCAGCCAAAATGGTTCACAATCTTCGACATAAGATTTTCATCTCTTTCACCACATATCAGGTTAAATACAGCCCCTGTAGGATCAAACAAAACAAATGGAAATCAACTTTGTTATTTTGCATCAATCCTGAAAAAATGTCATGCATGACTAATAATGCAATTTCAATTGGCTTCTTTAGAATTAAAAGGGTAAGGCAAAAATTAAGGCCCAGCAAGCACAACCCCAGCTGAGCAGGGTCCCAGAGTTCAAACTAAGGATCTAATTGGTTGAGTATCTGAAAAGAATATGTATTTAGACTCGGTAAAGTCTATATACATAATCTACGGCACATTCTTATTTCTAAACTTTTTTATCTTGACTGTTATGCCCAAAAAAATTCACTTTCCAAACATCTACGCAACTTCCTTCAAATATTACTAGTCCCATAAGAGTAATTAGAACATATATCAATTCTTGAACATATCAAACAGTTACGGCTCAAGTTATGCATTTAATAAAGGTAATAAATCTCAGACTACATCACCTGTTGCAACCACAATGGCATCAAACCATGATTGCGGACTGCATCAGCACACATCGGTCCTTGTCAGCACGCAACAGTCGCTATCCAACTGTGACCATAATACAGTCACAATCATGATTTATAGCCTTCATTTCAATTAGGAAAAACTAGTGATTTCGTTCTGTATGGATATGTTTTGTTTCAATTAGGTCCTAAGTTTTATACTCTCATAACTCTCAGTTCGCAACCAAAATTTATAATCTTGGTATCATTATGTTCAGAATAAAAAGATCCACAAAACACATTCATCACTTTTTTTAAATTGTACCATAAAAAATGAATTTTAGGACCCCATTCAAAACAAAAAATACCTTTAGGACCAAATTAACACATCTTCACCTATTATTCTGCGT
This sequence comes from Crotalaria pallida, assembly GCA_037953625.1. Lineage (NCBI taxonomy): Eukaryota > Viridiplantae > Streptophyta > Magnoliopsida > Fabales > Fabaceae > Crotalaria > Crotalaria pallida. Next base: position 58,819,032 of record CM075651.1, read on the forward strand.
TCTCCTATATACTTTTCTCACCCATTAATACATCTTCTGTCTTCTCCTATACACTTATTCTTTTTTCGTTTTTTTCTTCTTCTTCCATCAGTGTTCTTTTTACATTTTTCTTCTCCATCTCCCATCTTTTTTCATGCCTCTTCAGTCTTCAACCAGCCATGACTTCACCTCAGCCACCCCCATCTCACTCGGCCACCTCCATCTCAGTCTCAAACACCAACCCCTAGGAACAATACTTCCTTTGCTTCTGCATTGGTGAAACCTACATGTCCTAATATTGACATGGCTTGGGAATGGAATAGCCTAAAGGGCATTAAGGAGAAGAAGAGGGTCATCTGTGATTTTTGTAAGCATACTTCTACTGGTGGAATTACAAGGGCAAAGAAGCAAAATATGTTGAAGGGAGAGGTTTATGGCTGCAAAAAACTCCAGAGGATGTGAAGGCAAAGCTTAAGAAAGCTTTCGATAAGAAAGCTGAATGTGATGCTGCAATATTCCCAGATGGTGATGAAGATGCAATAAAGATACAAGAGCTTTATTAACAGATGTGGAGCAAGACGGAGAGGAAGAAGTCTATAAATCAAGCAGTGAAGATGAGTCAGATGAGAAAGAGGAATTTGAAAATGGGGATAGTAACTCCAATTAAGAAAATCACTAGTATTTGTAGTTTTTTTTAGACCAATAGTCTAAAGATAGAATGACTTAATTTAAGCCTTAGACAGGCTTTAACTACTTACTTATTTGACTTATATTGGCTTATATGGAATTGAGTTATGCAATTGATTTTAGTAATTGAGTTTATGCTTTATGTCTTTAATTTTGTATATTTTTCTCTGTTTTAGCATTTGTATGTCTAGTGTTTGCTTCCCTAAACAGACCAATCCCAGGCATCCCGATATCCGTTATCCCATTTTTGGGGCTGACTGGGATGAACTGGGATATGGGATTAACTACAGAGATTGAAACAGAAAACTACTTAGGACAGAATTGAAATCGGAAAATAACAAGAGGATAAAATCACTAGTTCTGCCTTGTAAATTGAAATTATAACACTCCCCGTAGTCCTTTTTACATGACCCTTTTAAGTAGTTTAACGTGAATTAATGAAGTTGGTAAATATAGATAGTAGCATTAAATTTGTCAATGGTTATATGCACTTTTCCAAAATTACCCTTCATAATTGGGACTCGTTCTCTTTCTTTTTCCACTCAATTAAAGACTTTCTGGACTAATTCTCTCTTTCCACTCAACTAATAAGGGCATTTTTGAAGAAAAAAATTAATTAATGTGCTCAAAATTCTGTAAAGGGAACTGTAAAAAGGACTGGAGGGAGAACAATGTAAAGCATGGTAAAAGCTAATAGCGGTTTGTTGGAACTCTTGTTTAAAACATGCAGGATACTGAGGAGCAGGAAAATAAGGCTGCACAGTCTGCTGAGTTTGCTGAGTTTTCTGTCCTTTCTGACCCTGCTGCTGAGACTGATTTTGTGCATTGGAATTCATAACAATATCAACTCTGTTCCAGCACTTAAGAGACTCATGACCAGGCTTGTCACAAAGCTGACACCTCACACGATTTCTACCATATTTACCTATATTGGATTTGCCTTTAAAACCAGTAGTCTTAGACCTAGAGGAAGCTTCAAAATCAGGATTATCACTATCTTCATTGTCAGTGTCAAATGGATTAGTAGACTTAGGCTTAGAGACAACTCGACCAGGAGCATTAGATGACCGAGAGTAACCATAACCAGAAACCTGATTTGGATAATACAGCAAAGGTTGAGAAACCTGATTCACAGTCTGAGACAACTGAGGCTGCAGAGGCACCTGAGGCTGTAGAGACATCTGAGGGTGCATGTGCAGAGGAAGGTGATGGACACCTTGAGAAGGTAAGAGGCAGAGAAGATGAGGCATGAGCAACATTCACTTGAGGATCTGGAATAGAAGACACAGGTTTCTGTGCTTGAGTGAGATGAACAAAGAATGCATCATTAACAACAGGATGCAACCTCTCCAAATATGCCTCTTGTCCAACAAGGAGCACTTCAAGAGCACCTACACTTAGAGGCTCATCACGAATAAGAATAGAGGTCACAAAGGCCTCATATTCAGATGGTAATCCATCTAATATAACTCTCACTTGTTCCTTTTGAGTTACTGTTTCTCCAACAGCAGCAAGGGAAAACGATAGAGCCTTGATTCTAGATATAAATTCTGAAATGCTTTGACTGCCTTTCTTCGACGAGCGCAATTCAGACTGAAGCATCTGACCACGAGCTTTGATGAGAGTGTGGAAGTAGTTGTGTAGCTCATCCCAAATCTGATAAGCATACACAAAACCAAGGACTCTGGATTGCACAGTTTCAGACAAAGACTGCAGCAACCATGAGGCAAGATGCTGATCTTGCTCTTCCCAGCTGAGGTAGTTAGGATTGACACGATCAAGTTCACGATCGTCTTCAGTGAGATATCTCACTGGAATCTGTGGATTAACAACAAACCTCTGAAGTCTGTGTGACAGAATCACAGCTTCTACTTGTTGTTTCCATAGCAGAAAGTTCTTATCAGTTAACTTTGCAGAAATAGAGTGTGAAAAGGTAACAGGCGTAAACACAGTAGTAACTGGAGTAGCATGCACTGGAGAAGAAGGAGGAGAATCGTGGATAGAAGCCATAACTGAAGTCGCAATAAACCAGAAAACGAAAAATCAGGGAGTAACTTCCAAATGATGAAGTGATTCTGAAAAGCTGAGGCGCAAGTGAGAACACAAGCAGGCGCAAGTGAGAACTCAAGCAATCTGATAGCGCGATGGAGAACTCTGTAACAATCACAGCAACACTGCAATTCACGATCACGCGATGGAGAACACTGCAACAATCGTAACCGCACTGCTCTTCACAATCGCAATTGTACTCAGATTCCAAAAATTGAACGCTCGAATCACTGCACTTCACAATCGCAAGTGCAAATGCAGAGAAAAGAAGAATAGCGAAGAGAATTCAATGAGAGATTCACATTCGGAGAGAAGAGAGGATCGAAAGAAAAACCCTAGAAGCTCTTGATACCATGTTAGAATCTGAAATTCTGAATAGAGAGAGAAAAGAAGAGAGAGAGAAGAGAGAGAAGAGAAATGAATCTGAAAATTCTGTTATTGAATTACAATTGAGTTGGTTACAAAGAGAGCGCAACACTTCTATTTATAGAAGTGTTGGCGGGTACATTAACTTACTGCCAGCTGTCAGCTTATTCAGCTTATAAGCTGACAGCATACACTTTAACATTAAGCTACACTACTAAGCTGACAGCATACACTTTAACATTAAGCTACACTACTGTATAGAATATACTCTAATAATGACAATTACACGTTAGCAAGTAGATAATATGCTTGAGATATGATCTAGAAAATTACCCTTGCGCCCAAAACGTCCAGCCCTACCAACCCTGTGCAAATACACCTCATAATCAGGCTCACGCTCGCGGGTACGCTCAGGAGTATGTTTCACCGGAAGATCATAGTTGATAACCAAATTAACCTGAATAAATAAGCAAATTAAAGATGTCATCACATTGAAAACCAAATGAGTACATATTCGCAAAAAAATGAAGAGGATAGAGCGCAGAACCAATTCAGCACCTCTTGCTGATCAAAGCCTCTGGCAAGAACATCTGTTGATATAAGAACTTGTGTTAAACCATCTTTGAACTCCTTGACAATCTTGTCTCTCTCTTCATGACTAAGAGCACCTTGTATGGAAGTAACCTCATAGCCCAAATCAACAAGTGCTGTATGCAAACTTTTTGCACTTTCTCTTGTGCGCACAAATATAATAGTTTGCCCCACATTCTCTCCTATTTCAAATATGTAATCTTTTATGACTTCAATCTTAGAAAGTTCATCAGGACAGCGCACTTTGTATTGCTTCACTGCATCTAAAGATAGTTCTTCTTTCTTCACAAAAAGTTTATTATGATCCATCTTAACTGTCCTTGAAACAAAATTCTTGACAGTGTCATTGAATGTGGCAGAAAAAAGAAGAACCTGAAAATATACAAACCAGTCAGATTTTTCACAGATAAGAAAAGAACCAGAAAATATCAATTACATCACATACAAGCAGACTTAAATGTCTGAATCTAATACATAGCAACCATGTCTAAGTAAAAAGCCTATTCAAGTACCTCTGCAAGAATAATGACTAATAAGTGTACCAAGTTACACGTAACAGTTATATTTCCCTTGTATGCAAATTCAAATTTAATTAAAGCAATCAATTAGCATCAAGCCATCACGCAAAATATTTTATCACTATCTATGCAATATTTATTAGAGTGAGCATGAGAGGAAGTACAACGCAAAAAAATCCTAAGATTGTTATTTTTTCATATATGATGAAGAGATGAATATGGACTTAGTTTGTACTTCAAATATCTTTCACAATCTCTGTAGCTAATGCCAGTTCCCAGTCCATCTCAGTCAACCCCAAAAACGGGATAGCGGGATAGCGGATATCGGGATGGCCGGGATAGGCATGTTTAGGAAGCAAAATATATTGGACATATAAGTGCTAAAACAGAGAAAAATACACAAAATTTAAAACATAAAGCATAAACTCAATTACTCAAAATGAATGGCATAACTCAATTCTAATATATAAGCCAATATAAGTCAAATAAGTAGTAGTTAAGCCAATCTGAGGCTTTAAAATTAAGACATACTAATTACTATCTTAGACTAATAGTATCAAAAAAACTACAAATACTAGTGATTTTCTTAAGGTTAGACCCTGTAGGTTTCACCATTGCAGAAGCAGAGGAAGAATTATTCGTAGGGCTACTGGTTGAGGCTGAGAAGGAGGAGGATGAGATGGGGGTGGCTGAGGTGAAGTCTTGGCTGGTTGGGGAAGAGAAAAATAAAGATGGGATAAGGAGGAGAAGAAGAAAAATGAAAAGGAATATTGATGAGGAAGAGAAAAATGAAAAAAAAAAAGGAAAGAAGGAGAGTAGAGGAGAAGGAGGAGAGAACAATGAAAAAGAAAAAGAAGAAGAAGAAGAGTAGAGGAGAAGGCAACGTGAAATAGGCGCCAAAAGGAGAAATGAGAAGGGGCACCAACAGAACTGATTTGTTGTTATTGGGTTTTAATTTTAATATATGTATTTTATCTCATGGTTGGGCCTGCTTTGTTGGCCCAGTTCAGTTTTTACTTTGTACGGTACGCGTAAAATTAGGGTTTGGCCAAATGACCAAACAATCCAAAAAAAATAAATAAAACACTTTAAAATGAAGGGCGAAATTTCTTCATCTTCTTCATCCCAGGGAGATCGCAATGCGAAGACCCGCGATGCGACGTGAACCCGACCCGCGATCGCAGCCGCGGCGACAAACCGAGATGCGACGACGTTTCCCATCCCACCGACGACGGAATCTGGGATGCAATACCGGGATCCCACGCCATCCCACTGGGATTAACAACAGAGTTCACAATTTCTAGAAGGTAACATTGAAAACATGATGATTTTGCATTGAAGGTGTTCAAACCGAATAGATTAAAGCATGTATTACTTACATTACAAGTTATATATCAGCATGTATGAGTGTCGTCCCTGTGGAGGGAAAAATCATGCATGCAAGCACAGTAAGCGAGAAAAAATTCCACAAACCTGACAGTTAGAATTGAACTTTTCTATCTCTTTCATTATTCTCAAGGAATCATCTTTAAAACCATCCTGCAACAGAAGGCCAAAATATATTCAGCAACCTATAATTGTAATATATATACATATGATGATATGAATGCCTAAATCAGTAAATAATGAATTCCCTGAAACTAAAACTAGGTCAGAGGATCTCTGGGATATTCATTAGAAAGGAATTACAATCTAGAAAAATACTAAAGATATTGTTCACTAGTGCTCTCCTCTTTTTAACCAACATAAGAGGAGAATTAGAATTTACCATTTGTAACCTATTCCCAAACAGGGTATTGCTAATTTTCCACTAAATTGTAATAATAGTAAATTCAGGAAGAAAGATAAGGTTTATGTGCTAACCTAGTTAAAGAAGAATTTCAAACTGTAACTGAAAACAGATTAGATTTTATCAGAATTCTAGAATTACCTCAGCAAGCATTTGATCAGCTTCATCAAAAACAAGAATCTTTAATCTAGTTACACCCAGTTTCTTATAGCTCATCCACTTTTTTATTGTGCCCGGAGTACCAATAATCACTTGAGCCATAACCGGTGCCCGTTTCGCCACAGAAAGATCGACCCTACTGTCTGTTGGAATGGCACATTCTGAACTAATCCCTGTGTACTTCCCCATCTTACGAAGAACTTCAGTATTCTGTCATAGGATACAAATTACAGTAATTATTATGCTACAACTACATGCCACATCAATCAATATAACATATAAAAGAAGAAACATGTTTGTAAACTTCTATCGGATGGCAGCTCTATTGCTCAGAGCCAAGTTTGACACATGTCATTGTGCCAAGTGTCACACACGATAAATTACTTAAAACAAATTAAAATTTGAATCTCCATTACTATCTTATTTCAAACAGTCCAAAATTGTAGTCACCTCAGAGTTTAAGCTCTTGGAAGAGTTAGATGAGGACATAATCATAGCTTCAACAATCAAGTGGTTTGTCACATCCATTAAGTTTTATTTCATTTCAGAGTTTAAGCTCTTGGAAGAGTTAGATGAGGACATAATCATAGCTTCAACAATCAAGTGGTTTGTCACATCCATTAAGTTTTATTTCATTTCAACACATGATAAAGATGGGCTTGTGCTTTACCCATACTAAAGGGCTCTTGTGTGAGGCGGTATGACAGAAGAGATACAATAATGTGGTTCACGTATGTGTCTTCACTAATCGGTTAAGCTTTTGGGTGAGTTGGTTCATGAGAATATCTTATTACATAATCACATAATTTCATAAATATCTACATTATTCAGTGTTAATAACATAAATTCATTTGTACTACTAATACAAGTCTACAACAACAACAAAGCCTTTCTCGCTGGAACTACAAGGATCTGTAAGGACCCAAGAGAGTAAAGGCCCAATAACACAGTTAGGTCAAGGGCCTATTGTTACAACACAACAGTGCAACACTCTAACCCTGTAGCAGGATGGCGGGTAGTGAGGTGCGATACAGCTTATATTAGTTAAACATAAGTAATTTATATTTTATACATAAAATGCTTGAAAAAAGAAAGAAAAAAAACACAAAAAAAATAAAGACATTTATAATTAATAATTAATAATCAAAATCCATTGTTTCTAAATAACAAATACTTTGATAAATCATATAGGAAAATAACATTAGCATGACTTATGGTAAATATTACATTTTATAACTGTTGCTTCAGTTTGATTTTAGTTTTGTTTGATTATATATCATCAAACGAGGTCGCAATGATGTTTACGGAAATATAATCACAACTATGTCCTTCTTAATGGTTTCTACCTATCTCATGCTTATTGCGGATCCTTGCATAGTTGGTGTACCAATCCCAGATATAAAGTGAGGATTGTGTCACGCAATCAAAGTAAAAATAAAATTTAAAAAAAAAAATCAGCAATAGATTGATTAATATCATCGCTAAAGCGCAGTGTTAATGACAAAAAGAAGAAGCAAAGAGCCTCACCTGAATGGCCAACTCCCTAGTTGGGCAAATGCAGAGAGCTTGAGGAGCCTGTTGCTTAGGATCAACGCGGCTAAGCATCCCAAGCACGAAGCAAGTGGTCTTGCCAGAACCGTTATGCGCCTGCGCGATCAAATCCTTATGCGGAGGGTTCAAAATCATAGGCAAACTTATAGCTTGGATCTTACTCGGCTTCTGAAACTTCATCTCAACATACAAACCCTTCAATAGTTCCGGCGATAGATTCAACTCTTCGAACGTGGCCGCTGACGTGTAAGGCGTCTCACTCGACGTAACCTATTATTGAAAAAACCCTAACAATCAAATTCTGGCCGAGGAAAAGGGAGAAATTGGAGATTTGATAAATTAATCGGTTAATGGAAATCGAACCGTTTGGATGTTGGAATCGTCGGGGTCGTCTAAGAGCTTCGGGGGTTTCTTGTTCTCATCGATGGATAGGTCGTTGAGGTTTAGTGACGAGGAGGATTGTGCTGTTTCTGAAGTAGACGACGGCGTTGCGTTGGTTTGTTCGGCAGCTTCGTCGTCTGCTTCATCGGCCCAACTCTTGTGAGCGGAGGCTGGGGCTGGGGCTGGTGGCGGCGCCATTGGGGAAGCGGTGTCGGCGGGGTTGGATTCTGTCATGGTGGATGAGGAGAAGAGAAGAGTGGGAGTGAAAGCGAGATAAGGGGTTTCCTAAATTCACAGTTTGAAAGGGAGTAGAAGGTGAGGGGAGCAAGCAGAAAACAATGACACGGCCCTTGCGGCGGAGAATTATTATTTGAGCACAAGTGAAATTACTAAATTAGTGTTCTAAACATCTCTCATACATCGTCCTCGTCAGGAATATCCAAACCGATTCAAAATAAAATTGTAAACCAATCAAAAATATCGAAAATAGAAAAAAAACCGAATTTCTTTGGATATTTTTGGATCGATTATTGAAAAACCGATTATTTTTTGTTTTACTTCTAAAACCCGATTCAGACCAAATTGGACTGCTAGTTATAAATATATACATTCGAACGCGTAGCCCAATTGGTCAAAGGCTCAGACTTCCCACTAAAGGATATTTCTAATCTAACTTAACAAGGAGCTTGGGAGTCAGGGGTTCGAGCCTTGGCTAGCTCATAAGGATACGCTATGAGGGGCCCCTGTTGCGGAGTGGGAGATATCCCCCCTAGTTTGGTCCCAGGTTCTGGGTTATAAAAAAATAGTTATAAATATATACACAAAATTACACTGGTTTAGGCTTAATACTTACATGCGCACTGCACATATGTATAATGTTATATAAGTTTGTGTTAATTAGAAATGCTAACAACAAAAATAGTTGCTTTCATGCATATATGTTTATGACTTGTCGCAAAAAAATACATGTTTATGACATAATAATTAATTTTTATAAAAATTATATAAAAGTTTTAATTAAATTAAAACCGGACCGAATCAAACCAAAACCGCAAGTTTTATTTTGGATTGGTCTGGATTGGATTTGATTGTATGATTGGACCGAACCAAATCGCATGTATATTTTATGATTGGATCCGATGACTTTTTGCCCACAAACCGAACCAGACAGCGAACACCCCTCCTCCTTATAAGGTACTCCCTCCGTTCCTATTTATAAGACCCCTTTGAAAGATTTCACGTCCATTAAGAGAGTGGAATAATTTAATTAATTGTATTGGAAATGTGAACTTTTGATATGTATTTTCAAAACTACTCCTATTAATATTATTGGGAATCTAAAAAGTGTTAAATAAATAGGGGTGTTTGTGGAAAAAAGTAATTAATGCTCATTGAAAATTGGTAAAGGGTCTTATAAATAGGAACAAAACAAAAGTATCAAAAGGGTCTTATATTTAGAAACGGAGGGAGTAGTATATGATTTTTTTAAAAACGAATATATTCAGCCCTAGTTTAAGCATTTAAAAAATTTCCAAAATCATTTTCATATCATAAATAATCAAGATCCAATCAATGTTCATTTATTACATTTAACTAGTAATTTTACCCGTGCATTGCATGGATTTGATTATAGATTTTGGAAATATGTCTTTTTAAACGATAAGTTAATCGCAAAAAAATATATGTTTATGACAAAATAATTAATTTTTATAAAAATTATATAAAAGTTTTAATTAAATTAAAACCGGACTGAATCAAACCGAAACCGCATGTTTTATTTTGGATTGGACTGAATTGGATTTGATTGTACGATTGTATCGAACCAAACCGCATGTATATTTTATGATTGGATCGGATGACTTTTTGCCCCAAAACCAAACCGAACCAAACTGGACCGCGAACACCCCTACTCCTTATAAAATAGTGTAACATCCCGAATTTTAATTCCTAGAGTAATTAGAATAATGATAAGATTTGGAAGTAAGGATTATCCAAAAAGGGATTTGAAATGATGGATTAAGAATCCTTTGAGTGCCATAAAGAAGTTAAGAAGCATTGGCATCAGAAAGGAAATCTAAAGAAGACCAAACGAGTGTTAAAATCGATGTTTTCAATGTTATAAACACCCTATATTAGGAAATTCAAAATAAAAGATTTACACCTCTAAACACAAATTCCACCTATGGATATCAAGATTAGTTTGTAAGAAAGCTTGCTTTCAAATTTGAGCAAGATCCGACGGGTAACGAAGAAGTTATCTCGTTCTGAAATGCAAAGTAGTGGAAAACTAAGTGGGTTAATCAATCAACCTGGAGGTTAATCGATTAAGACCTGATTCATGAGAAAGCTGAAATACACGAGTTAATTGATTAACCAGGGCTGACAGCTGTTTTTGGAAAGTTTACACTGGTTAATCGATTAACCAGTGGGTTAATCGATTAACGAGCTGCAGCAACGAAAAAAATAAAAGCAAATGATCTCTCTCTCTCTCCCTCCCTCCCTCCCCCATTTTCTCATAGTTTGGGTGCATGAGCTCCACTCTTTTTCTTCATAATCTTCATCAACAACAACAATAAGCCATGGATTAGGAGCTAAGATCATCACCACCCACACAAGAGCAAGTTCCTCCCTCTCTTTTCTTCCTCTCTCTCACGGTTTTCTCTCCCTATCTCCAAGAACAAGTGTTGTTCTTCCTCCTCCTCAAGGTTTAAGGGCTCCAACCTCCATCATCATCAAGAACCATCATCAATCTCACTTCATCTCCCTCAAATACAAGATAAATTCCTTCATCAATTCAATTCCCTAATGTTTTTGAAAATCTTGAAAATAATGTCTCTGTACATAATAGAACATCATGGTAAATTTTCAAGTAAATCATAGTTTATTAGGTTCATTCTTGACCCTATGACCACTTTGTCAAAGATTTGTAATGGTCATGGGTGAACCTATGTCAAATTCACTGAAAATAGTAGACAAACTCTGATTGGCCTCAAAATTTAAAGGGATATCACTTATACTTAGTCCAAGGTTGTGTAAAATTGTCAAACCAATCAGAGCACGTTAAATTCGCTTTGTTTGAAACACTAACTTGCTCCGTTTGGCTTGTAATGTTACATGAAACAATGAGTCAACCTTAGGGTGTTTATATCAAATCTTCCAAGTCAAACAAATATCCTAAACCCAAAAATTTGGTTTTCCATTTATGTAAAAACCCTGGTTACCCACAGACACCTAACTACAAACACAAACATTTTAAACTCCTTGGTTTGAACAATCATTAGGTATGAGGATTTAAAATTTAGGGAGAAGATCCCATACAAGTGAAACACTTAGAAAAGCAATTTTACATTTACAAGAACAAAATTCTTTAAAAATTTGGTTCCTCTCTTGATGAGGAACATTTAGTTTCATTTGAAAAGTTCAATAAAACCTTCAATCGTGCATATTACCATAAAGAACTACCTCCATCTAATTTCGTAAGATCCTAGATGAAGGAGTGAAAGTACTGATCACTCTCTAGCAAGTATACTAGATCGCAAAGTAATATAGTCGGTTAAGACCAGATATCGTACCACAGGGACTCAGAATTGCTCAATCTATCTCTACCTAAGGGAAAATCTAGAATAAAATCTATTAAAATGCAAAATTCAGAATTAAATAAATAAATTAAAAAGAAGAATTATATGCTGAAAATAAAATAAAAGAGAAATTAAATGGAAGAACTTGGTTAGGAACTTAGTTTCATTGTATATTCATTTATTTATTATAAATCAATGTTTCTCATTCAAATCAAGAACAAATTCAGAAAATAGTAATTCCTATATTCCTCTTATGAAATTACTGTTTATCATCCTGTAACACCCCGATTTGGCAACTTGAAAACCACAGTTACTTAAATTAAATATAGTGAAAATTTGGGCCATTTTTTTTAAAAAAAAAAAAACATGTGTAACAAAGACATGAGAACATTTAAACTTTCAAAACATAGTTACATTTAAAAACTTAGTTCTCACATTACATAAAATCTTTCAAGTTCCAAACCGAGATGTCACAAGACACCACACTTTGAAACCCGTTCACAAAACATCATTTAAAGATATAGCCCATTTACTTGTTTCAAAACATCGGTGTTGAATAAAACTTTAGCCGGGGTACAATACGATAGAGCTAAGGAAACTAAGAACTTACAATGGAATACATTGCTCAGGGGGATCACCTATCCTCTAGTCATACGGTACTAAGACTTGCAGCCTAACTCTGGGACTTGGCAGATCGAACTCTCAATCATCTTCGTCTGTCGAATGATCCTCGGACCTCGGTTACCAAACCTCGTCGCTGATACTCTCTTCCGTGTCTACCTCAGACCGCCAAGCAGAGTCGCCGTCCTTTACCACTTCAGGAGTTTCTTCCACAGAGTTGTCTCCTTTCAATGGGGATACTTCTACCTCCCGAATAAGCTGGGATCGCGCTATACGATCCATCTAATGATCATACCAAAATTTTCCAATGCAAAGCAGAAGTATAGGAGAGAGTAAGCTACCCAAAACAGCTATGTCGACTATGGGGAATTAAAATAGCCAAATATTAAGACAAAAAACAATAAACAAATCAAACAACAACAAGCTCATCATTATCATCATATAACTAATCACAAATGTTATAATCGATTTCTTGTAATAACTTTCTTAGAATCCTTCTCATGAAACTTACACCATTCCTTTCCACTCTTTCACCAATTCTTATTCAAGCTTATCACTTATTCCAAAAATCATTTCTTATACTTGCCTTATAAATCTTATTCAACACTTAATATCTTTACTTTACTTTTGATTATTCCAATCTTTTAAGTCTTATCGTTCCGGTTCGCTCAATGATGTGGGGAAATCATCACTGAGGAAGACACACACGTCTACATCTCCTCGGTCATCCACCCAACCTAGTCGGAAGCAAACAGGAGTACAGGACCTTTACCACGCGGGCACGACAGCTGTCTCAACAATTGGCTCCAAGCCAGGAGAACTGTAGAAAACTCAGGTACAGTCTCAAATCAATTCAATTCATATCAATTCATATAATCAAGGCACACTGTAGAAAACTCGAGTACAGTGGCAATCACAAATGCCCTGTTCCAGTCCCTCTCATTGTTCAAGATTTGCAATCGAGGGGGCGACAGTACTATTTCTAGTTCGCGGTGCAGAACTTACCACGACATTGGACCCAGTCCCTACCACGTCTCGTATCCCACATGTGGAGTTCATTCTGCTTAGAAAGTACTCTATACTTCTTGACGTTTCACCGTCATCGTCCTCCCCTAATGCAATCTCCACCTGAGTATCCGCAGATACCCATGGTTCCTTCCTCTCCACTACTTCGATACGACACTCATAGCTCACCGCGTTCGTTAATGTCTTTTAAAGTCTTTTAAAGTTTTACAGAGTTTTAATTAGCGGCTTAATCCTAATAGTCGGCTCATCCTTGGTGCATCCCTTCAACGAGTCCCGACCACTAATCGCAATCCGTTCCCCAAAGAATCTCAACAGCATTTGCATCATATCTCTTTCTTGTGCATCTCATCAGCATTATTCTCATCAGCATCATCAGCATCTTTCTCATCATCATTTCTCAGCAGCATCATCAACATCTTTCTCCTCAGTCATTGCTTAGCAGTACCATCAGCGTCTTTCTCCTTAGTTGTTGTTCAGCAGCACCCTCAGCGTCCTTCTCCTCAGTTGTTGCTCAACAGCGCCATCAGCGTCTTTCTCCTCATCAATTGCTCAGCATCCTCATTATCACCACGCTTCCGCTCGCCTCGTCGGGTATTTCTTCTCACCATCTTGAAAATCATCTTTTCATCTCAACTCTTTCTCAAATTCAATTATTAATTCTCTTTCTTTCACTATTTATCTCTTTCATAGTTTCTTTCATCTCATGACTTATCTCTTTCTCATTCGTTCTTATAACTCTTCTCCGTATCTCTTTTCTCTTCTCAGTCTTAATTCATTATCTCCACAATCTCATTTTTTATCAATTCATTATTATCATTCCACATACTAAGAAAATCAATAGCTCATGCATAACTATTAAAAACAGAACATCATACTATTTCAGCAAAAACATATCAATTATAGATAACAATTCAATCTCAGCGATTCGTGTGGATAGCCAAACAAACAACAAACGAACAAACAATTGCTATCCCACTACATCGCCTAACGAGATTGGGGTCCAATCTTTGAGATGATTGGATGCCTTAATATGTTACCTAAATACCACGACGTCTTAAGGGAAGCCCCTCTCTCACCTCGATGACGAAACTTCCGAAAGCTTTCCCAAGATTTCCCCGTCGCTAGCCTTGCCTCGTTTCCTTCGCGTCCTTCACCCGAACTAGAACATTTTTCCCGTGCGTTAGAACGATTTCGATAAACTCATAATTTCATTTTGAAAACACGTTGAGACAATCCCTTTCTTGAAAACACATTGCCAATATCCAAAAGTTTTCAAATCCGATTCAAATCTCTAATAAAAGGTTTTCAAGAAAACTTTGAAACAATTCTAAAATAATCTTTTCATCAAAACAAAATCCATTCTTCTTAGTTTAAATCATTCCGGTCATAAAATCATTGTCTTTAGTCATTAAACGAAATTCCAAGAAATCACACATTGAAAATCTTTCAAAACACAAGAATTCAAGAAGATAAAATTCCAAAACCAAATCAAATTGATCCATTAAACTTTCCAAATTTCACAATATTATTCGATACTGGTTAAAGAATGTCATATAAAGATTTTCAAATCAATTTAAGTTGTTTTAAATCATACTTTTTAAATAAAACATTTTTCAATTCCTTTAAAATCCAAACATAGATTTTTATCAAGTAAACAAAATTCAGAACAATTTCAATTCAATACATTCAATCAACATAAGAACAACACATACAAATTTCAAAGCATTCGCAAACACACATAATGCAAGTTACGTTTTCAATCATTCAAAATCATTAATTAAATTATAATCTTCATGGATTAATTCAATTATTCTTAAGAAAATAATTTAGACTTAATCTTTTAATTAACTCAACAAAACCGAATCACACATGATTAATAATTTCTAGTCACCAATAATTATAAAAACTTAAGATCATTAAATCATCATCATAAAAATTTCTTTTTACATGGTTAAATCAACTCATTCACTTTTATTTCTAAAACCAAAAAGATTAAAGGAAACACACATCATTTTCATTAAACACATAACATCATGCACCTAGAAATATAGCCATTATCAAAGGTCATTTCATGAAGACAATTTTCCAACCATTTAAACATGCATTGGCCGAATCATACACATATAATTTTGCAAGGATTTAATGCACACATAAAGACATATAAGAATGAAATCATTTTCTTTCTTTTAGGGCTAAAACCGTGAGCATCCAAAAAGGAAAAATTAACAATTTTAATTCATTTCTTAGCTTAAATCAAGACAACAATTAGAATCACAAACCACCTCAAGATTCACACATATTTTCTTTTAAATTCAATTACTTCATGCATATACTTTTTAAGCCCTTAAATTAAATTAGTCTTATCATGCATGCAACCTATATGAGGAACAAGCATAACCCTCTACCTATTTCTAGGTTGGCCGAATGTCAACACTCACAAAGACAAGGTTTTTCATTCATTTTTCAACATACAAGAATCACAAAATCAAATCAAATCATGTAGGTTTTTAAGACTCATTTTTAAAGCATCATACTACATCACATCATCATGCAAGGACATCATCAAGGCAAGATTTTTCATTAAAGATTTCCAATAAAATTCAAGTTCATCATTTAATCTTAAACCAAAGTAAAGACCTTACTTTAACTTCATGAAAATAACATGCATGAACATAAAATCACTAGATCTAGTCTTAACACACACATGCATCCACTTTTCACAAAATAAAAAGCATGGATTTCATTATTTATTGGACATGGCCGAATGGCCTTCACAAAATAAGACATGCACAAGATCAAACAATAGATCAAAACATGTTTATGCTCAAAAACCATTTTGAAGCTTGCTTCTTTAAATTTTCTTTAAAACCGAATCATATATTAAAAGAAAAACATAATCTTTTCTCTTAAAATGACATGCAAGACCAAAGATCTAAACTTTTTCACAAATCAAGTCTAGATCATAGATTTATTCATCAATAATCATGGAAACACATCATAAACCACGGTTTAGCAAAAAGATTCAACATGCAAAGCCAAAGATTTTTACTTTATTAGTAAACAAACTTAGATCATGTGTTTACTTGTCAAATCATCACATAAACATACATAGATCACGGTTTTGAGCAAGAAAATTTAACATGCAAGGGGGTTTATTTTAGGCTTCACAAAAGTCTTAGTTTTCTTTAGATCTTTAAGATTTAGTTAGAAAAACATCTAGATTTAACAAGAAAATCCTCAACCGAACATCAAACATAGAGTTACACATATTACAAATTATTTTTAGTCCTTAAAAGTCCAAGATCAAAGATGAACAACACATAAAATCCTCTTTTCAACCATAAAATTAAACATGCAAAGAAGAAAATAAGGAAGATCTACAAACTAGAAGGAAAAACTAGACTATTACAATCTTCTTCTTGATCTTCAAGTTACCTACCAAGGAAAGGGTTGGTTCTCTAGCTCCTAACACTCTTGATCTAGTTTGAATCTCCTTCTTCTTCCTCCCTCAACCTCACGGCCACACACACACACTCTCTCTCTCTCTATTTCTTTTTCTTTTTCTCTCTAAGGGTTTGATGAGTCCTTAGAGTTGTGTTTGTGGTGGAGTGAAGAAATGAAATGGAATGAAAGGAAATGAACTAAGGCCTCACTTATTTATAGGCCAACTCACGATTTCTCTCTTTGCCCTTAGGTTTGGTTCGGTTATGCATCATTGGGAGGGGTAGTTTTGGGCTTCCAAAAGTTTGCATGCGTGGAGTTTATCAAATTAAGGAGAAAAGGTGGAGTAGATTAGGGTACTATGGGTCACTTTAGGCCTAATGACTAGTTGGCTAATACTTAGGATTTCTACTAACTTAGTTTGGTTCTAGTTTAGTTCATTTGGTTTCTTGTCCAACAAATAAAATCCTAGGCTTATACATACAATACACACGTACAACATACACACACATATACATACAACCGTACCATACACACATACACATACATACATGCATCTTACATTTTTATTTCTTGATCATACTTGCTTAAAATCATCAATTCACACAACAAGGCAATTAATTCTAAGAAATCACATTCACACAACCATTTTCATGCATCACTCATTACACACACATTAAACCAAGCACATATCACATAAAAATTCATGCCATGACAAAATTTTCATTTTCTACAAAACACCTTTCTCAAAATCCGTACTTCATAAACTCTGAAAATAAATTTTTATAAATCAATCCAGAAAATTCTAAATGTTACATTTTCAAAATCTACATTTCAAGATGATCGTTTTCGTATAAAGATCATAAAATTCCGAGTTACAGTTAAAAAGTTACGAATTTTCAAAGTTGACAAATCCAAAAGAAAATTCCTTTCAAATAAAAATCATCCTTTAACAAAATCACAACTTAGTAAATCATTTCAAACTCAACAAAATCATTCACTTTATGTTTATGAAAACATTTTGGCTTATAAAACTCCATGAAAATCAATACTTTGTTTCTTACTCACGTAAAATACTTGTCTGAAAATCTTTTATAAAACAGAACTCCAAGGTTTATTTTGACAAAATTCGTTCACGCACGTACGGGAAAAATGGGGGGTGTTACACATCCAATTTATTAAATCCTAATTCCTTAGAAATTTAAAGAGTTCATAGTCACATAGGTCCCCGAAAGATACATGTGGAATCAGTTAGGTCCTTGAAAGATTGGTGGAATCTCTTAAGCCCCCCAAAGATCATTTTGGAATCAGTTAGGTCCTTGAAAGATTTGTGAAATCTCTTAAACCCTTGAAAGATCAATTTGGCATCACATTAGTCCCCTCATGAGGAACCTAACGGAATCCTACGTGGCACGTTAAATGCTTTTTTGGCTCAAACGTGGAACCTTCTTAATAGTCCATCATGGCATTGTGATCAACAAAGCATTTAATATGCCACATAGGATTCCGTTAGGTCCCTCATGTCGAAAATGGATAAGGGGACTAACGTGACGCCAAATTGATCTTTGGGGGGTTTAAGAGATTCCACAAATCTTTCAGGGACCTAACTGATTCCATGGGTATCTTTTGGGGACCTATGTGACTATTAACCATTAAATAACCTTGATTATGAACAGTGAATTTATCAAGTTATATTATAATCCAAAAGTATTCCTTCAAGTTGAATCATTATATTGTTTAATTACATGACCTATTCTAAATCCTAATTTTCCAATTCAGATTTAGAAATCCAAAACATAGATTAGCTACTTATATGAATAACAATAAAATCACAATTAAACAGTTGATTTAAAACTGAAAAACATTAATTCATAAAAATAATTTACAAATACAAATCAACCATGCTCCTAACACAAAAGGGTTAGTGTTGTGGGGTGTTATCCCATATGTACCGGCTAGTTTGCCGCTCCCACTGTGGTCGCCATTGTTGTGGGGTGTTATCCCACATGTACCGGAAAGCCGGTTTGTTGATGTACGACAATGATAACGAGTTCTCGGTTAAAGAACTCCGTCACCGAGTCGGGATTTTTTGGGGGGTGGTGTGTGTGCCGTGTGTAAACTGTGGAAACCTACAATCGGTGGTTGAAATAACTAGGATACACTAGGAGAACACCTAGAAGGGGGGTTGAATAGGTGTTATAGAAACTTTGAAAGATTTTTGCAAGAAACAAATCTAACAAATATTATATGATCAGAGATTAAGCGGAAACAATCAACACCAATATTCTTATTAATTAACCTAGTTATGAAAATGATTTTCCCAAAATTAATTTGAACAATAAAGATTCAATTCAATCAAATATAGAAAAATCACTTTTTCTAGGTTTTCAATCAAGAACACAATTAAAGACTTGAATGTAAAGAGTTAAGGGTTTAGAGATACGACACAGTGATTTATCCTGGTTCACTTTCATCCACTTGAAAGCTACTCCAGTCCCCTCTTCAACCAAGAGAGATTCTTCACTATGAGGAATTAGAGTTTCTCAAATTACAAGTAAATGCCTCACAAGACTTCCTTCTTGCTAGCCTACAAGAGATACCACACCCTTGCCTTGTAATCCTATTGATGATCTAATCTAACCTCTTCTCTTGCTTGCCGATACCTCACAACAAGTCTTCCAATTGCTTGCTTTACTACAAGACTTCCAAATGCTTGTTCTTCAAGGCTTCCAAGTGCTTGATGAAATGCCTCACCAAGGCTTCCAATATAACTTTGCTTGATTCACAATATCAAGTCTTCCTTTGTTGTAGATAGCTTGCCTTTTGCAAAGATTACAACTCAAATAAAAAACAATAACAATCCTATGAATCTCTTTCAAAAGCTATGAAATATCAACATGAGAGATTCAAGGTTCTTGATCAAAGAATGTAAAAATGAAAGCTTTGATCTTGAGAGAGTGAGAGAGAATAGTGTGGCTTTGATTCTTTGTAAAATTGTGTATTAAAATGATTCTAGTTGATAGAAATGATTAGGAAAAGGTTTATATAGAATACCCAAAAGTTGGAGCAACTTAGAATAGCTTTTGAGAAGTGAAAAACGTATTTAAAACAGTTATAGACCCTGTTTACTCGAGTAACCAAGTTACTACTGGAGTATTTGCGCAAGGCTTCAAAATACTAATCGAGTAAAAGTCAAGATAATCGATTATCAAAAGTTTGTTAATCGATTATCAGTTCAAAATACACTGTTAATCGAGTATCAAAATCTGTTAATCGATTATTAACATTAAAAATCACTTAAAACTTGTTTTCTCAAAAACTAAACCTTTTCTTTCAAACCTTTAAGCCACCTATTGATTTTAGGCAAAGTGAATACTCAAAATATGATATAATCATGCAATCAAAAGAGATTCACTACCCTCTAAGAAACTCTACCCAAACTCATAAACTAAAAGACTTGTGAGGCTAAAGATAAAACATTAAAACACAAACTACCAAACTAAGTCTTCATGAGTTGGCTCTCTCTTCTTAACTTGATGTTTGTTGTTGCTTGTTGAGCTTGAACTTGATCAACACACTTGAAGCTTGTTCAAAACCTTTTGGCATTTATCAAAACATTCTTCATGGATCTTACATAAACAACGAGAGATCAGTTAGTTTCATACCTTGGCCACTACCTTATTTATAGGGAGGAGTAGGAGACATTAGAATGATGAGCCATGATGGAGATTAAGGCCGAAGAGTAACAGCTCCATGAATGCCGTCATTAGCAACATAATGACGAACCGTTATGTCGGTTACGTATTGATGGCTATTGATGTTGAATTGTCGGTATGCCGAATTGATGCTTGTTGGTCCGTGATACCGATTATTATTTGTCCATGATACCGGTCCATAACAATAGCTCCCCAGCTCGGTGCTATGATGTAAGGAGGAGCGTCGAGGTATGGATAGGAAAGACCAGTATGAGCGCTGAATTTTTTGTGACTATGAAACGGATCCTTATCTCCGAAGAAATTCCTCAAATCTTTCAATTGATTCCAAATGAGGGAAAACAATACAATATTCTCAATGTCCGGAACCAGAGTTTGAAGGGGGGGAACTCGGTGCAAGGTTTCTCGAGTCGTCTAGTGTGTTTGAAGGAAGAAATCTAGCATGAAGTTTCCTTGCTTGCCGGATACAAGACCTAAGGGGGAAGCCCAATTGAGGGTTCCTCACTCTTGGCAAGAGTCCGAGAAGGGGAATTCAACATGAAGTTCTTCTCATTCTGAACCCTAAAGCAAATAAACTCGACACAAGGTTCCTCGCCGTCAACAAATGAGTCCGGATAAGGGAATATAGCAACGTGTTCCTCATCTTTGGAAGATATTGAATATTGAAGAAAATATCAGAGTAAGGAAACCTCATGGGCTAGAATAATCATGATGGGGAATATTTTTATTCTCCTTTTGAAAAGCTTATTGTCCATTGATAAGAATCTCGGAGTCATTTATAGACCAGTCCTGAGAAAATTGAGGCATCATGTTTGTACCTTTCAATGAAAAATAACAATTAAAATATTAAACAATTATCACATAAAAACATTAATTAGCAAAAATATAAGTTGCCGTGAATATAATCAAATGATCGCATCTTGGTATAAAATCAAGTTAAATGATATATTGATCCATGCAATTATGTAGTCCAATAAACTAATGTAAAGTATAATAAATATATTGAATTCCTTTCCTGGATAGTATATGTGCCGCATGTTGCTTGGTTTTTCTTTTTTTTTTTTTAAATTTGCTAGCTCTCCATGGTCCTTGGCTATCGCTTGACCAGCTTCAAACACGAGAGTTGTTGGGTGCAAGCGAAGGATGTGATGCATAAGAAAAGTACTGACACTAGGATCGCCGGAAGGGGTGGCGGCAAAGGTCATTTCTGGCCATAGCAGATGGCAAGGTTTGCACTAGGAATGACCGTGGAGGCGTTGGCTTGTTCTCCTTTTTAATCTGTTGCCCGCTTTACCTTCTGTGACACTCATTTTTCTCTTTTTTTTTTGAGTGATGGACTTGGTGCTCTATGTTGTTTTCTTCATCCTTAGACAACATCATTCTGACTATGGAGAGTGGTTGCAGCAACAACCGCATCAACTCCATAGACGATGCAGTGAGAAGAACGAATTTTAAATTCGGTCATGGCCATCCGTGTCCAACCTTGAAAGTAGGTAGAAGAGGAGGGGGAAAGCATCGTGAAATTGACGATGAGGACAACAGTCATGACCGTAAGTCTGCACAATGTTGCTAACGGTGAGGAGATGCATGAAATGTGGTTATCATGCGGTATTCCGACTTTGTGAAGATTTCTCGGTGGTGGGAATTAATTTGCCGCTCCCACTGTGGTCGCCATTGTTGTGGGGTGTTATCCCACATGTACCGGCTAGTTTGCCGCTCCTACTATGGTCGCCATTGTTGTGGGGTGTTATCCCACATGTACCGGCAAGCTGTAACATCCTAAATTTTAATTCTAATAATAATTAGAGTAATAGTAAGATTTGGAAGTAAGGATTATCCAAAAAGGGATTTAAAGTGATGGATTAAGAGTTCTTTGAGTGTCATAAAGGAGTCTAGGAGCATTGGCATCGAAAAGCGAATTTAAAGAAGACCAAACGAGGGTCAAAAGCGGTGTTTTCAGTGTTTTAAATTCGCTAACTTGGGAAATTAAAAATAAAAGATTTAAGACTCAAAAGACAATTCCCACCGTTGGATATGAAGGTATGATTTTTAGGAAGTTGCTCGTCAAATTTGAGCAAGATCCGACGGTGAACGAAGAAGTTATGGCTATTTGAAGTTGGGAGAAAATTGTTGAAAAATAGAAAAATGAAGTAGTAGTATCTGTTCATTTCGCTTAAGCGAAGCGAAACTGTTCCAGTAGCGACTCAGATGGAGTTCGCTTAAGCGAAATTACTTCGATCTGCAACATTAAATTCGTGTTTTGGGGGCTGAAACCCCCATTCCCAACCCCACTTTCTCTCTCCGATTCTCTTTCTCCCTCCCTCCTCCACTGCCTCCACCGGAGCCACCAAGGCCGCCGCCACCACCGCCTCCTTGGCCCTTCCTCTTTCTCTTCTCTCTCTTGGCTTTGCTCTCTCTCTCTCTCCTTCCCTCATAATCTCCCTCCTCACACTCTCTCTCCACCACCACCAACCACGGTCGCGGCCGCCCAGAGCCGCCACCGCCACCACCTCCACGATCACCACCCTCACAAACCCCATCCCTTTCTCTCTCCCTTTGACCCTTACTCTCTCTCTTCTTCTCCTCTCTCTTCGTTCTCTCTCTCCTCTCTCTTTCCGATCGGAGCCGCCACCGTGGCCATCGATCGAACCACCACGGGCCACCACCACCATAGCCTCTCCCTTATCCCTTCCCCTTTCACATCCACGAGCTTTCTCTCTCTCCACCGGATCTCACCGGCACCGTTATCGACCCGTGATCGTGCCGGGCTCGTGTCGGGAACCTCGAAGCTCGAAGCTCTTGCCTCGGTCCAGTCACGATCGTTCCCACTAACGAGGAGCAACACCGACGCCGTCATCGTCGCCAAGCTAAAATCCAGGTTCTATTTAAAAAACCCGAGGTAAGAGGGTTCGCGTTACCTTTACTTGAGAAGTAAATTCTAGGATGCTATAGTGGTAGCTAAGAATAGGGTAATTAAAAGTATGTTAATGAACCTTAGGGTACCCCCGTTGATATAGATAAAATAAATAAAATTGTGACGAGAAACCACACCCTAGGGAATAGAATGTATGTGCGTAGAATAAAGTTTGGAATGAGTGAGTGTATTTAGAATACTAAAAGAGTTAATATAGAATGAAAATGTAGAAAAGTATAAAATAAAACCAAGGAGGATTGTTAGGGAGAACCAACGAAACGTGAGAGTAAAAGAATAAAGAATAATTGTGTTAGGCGAGGAGAGCTATTAAACTAAAAGTGAGGAAAAAGAGGAATTTAAAATGCGAATACTATAAATATGGGCGGAGTGGACATAATTAGGAGTTGTTGGAAAAATTAGAAAAAAAAATAGGAACGAAGCAATAAACCAAATTCAATTATAAAAAGGACACAGGTAAAAGAAACTAGGGAAAAGATAATAAATCGAGATGAGAGGACGTCATGATGAAAGTTTGATTAGAACGGTGTAATAAAATAGGGAAACCAAGTGGAGTTATTAGGGTAGTTAAATAAAATAAATTAATGAAATAGAGATAATATGTTAAGTAATAATGTGAGTCAACAGAGTAGTTAAATAATCTGGAGTCAATGAAATAGAAATAATAAGTTAAATAAGAGTGAGAGATAAATGAAATTAAGAAATAACTAAGAATTAGTAACGAGAACTAGAATATACTATACTTGACCGTATTAATTAGAGTTGGATAAAATCGGGGAAAGCTAACAAAAAGAAAAAGAGTAAAGTAGAAAATGTGATAAGTCATAAACGAAAATAAAGATTAAAAGATTCTGATGAGCATAAAAGAATTACTTAAATTATAAGAAAAAGAAAATGAAGAGAAGAAGAAAAAGGAAAAGAAAGAAGGATATTGAAAATAGTGAAAAGTAAACAATGTGATGATAAGTCCCTAAGTAAAGAAATGAAATAAAAGAGAAAAATACAGTAAATCAGAAAAGAGAAAAGATATATGACTAAGAAAAAGGGAAAAAGAGAAAGAGAAAGAAAAAGAAAGAAAAAGAAAGAGAAAGAAAGGAAAGAAAATAAAAGTCCGGTGCGAGCCTGGTAAGGCGTATCGGCATCGATGCGAGCTTGGTAAGGCGTGTCAATTAAAAAGGAAAATAAAAGTCCGGTGCGAGCCTGGTAAGGCGTATCGGCATCGATGCGAGCCTGGTAAGGCGTGTCGATTAAAAATAAAATAAAAGTCTGGTGCGAGCCTGGTAAGGCGTATCGGCATCGATGCGAGCCTGGTAAGGCGTGTCGATTAAAAAGAAAATGGAAGCTCGATGCGAGCCTGTTAAGGCGTATCGATTAAAAGGAAAAAGAATGGAAAAATGGTTAAAAGAATGGGAATGAAAGAATGAAAAGAGAATCAATAATTAAAAGAATGTGAGAATAAGGGAAGAACTAAAAGAGATTATTTATATGAATAATTATGAATAAAGTATATTAATAATTATGTAGGCTTAGTTATTTGCTATGTCTTCTTATAGGATTTATCTTTTTAAGTTCTGTGTAATGCTACCCTTCTTGCTATATTTTTACAGGTACGGAAGCGGAGGTTACACTGTAGCGGGCACGTGGAGTGAATTTGTGATACCCTGAGTGGATTTTATTATATTAAAAACTGTTATTTTTGTAATTTATAATATGTGTAGTTATATGCCCTGAAACTGGTACTAATCGGGCGTTAGGATCTGAACTGGGTTTTAATCTGTTGTGTTTATATTTTTAAATAATTCTGGACTGACAGGTTTATAAGAAGAAATTTTTGGGAAGTCCGAAAAACAGAGGAAACTCTACCGGATTTTCGTAAAACCTTTCATAAGAAATCAAATTCAAAAATGAATTTTCAAACTCTGATCTTATTAAAATTTAAAATTAACTAATTAAAGTGAGGATGTTACACAAGCCGGTTTGTTGATGTACGACAATGATAACGAGTTCTTGGTTGAAGAACTCCGTCACCGAGTCGGGATTTTTTGGGGGATGGTATGTGTGCACCGTGTGTAAACAATGAGAGATCAGTTAGTTTCATACCTTGGCTACTACCTTATTTATAGGGAGGAGTAGGAGACATTAGAATGATGAGTCATGTGTAGATTTATGATGTTTTGATGCTAACAAACTAAAGCCAAGCAACGACATTCAACAACAAGGAAAGCACCACTCATGGAAATTAGATTAAGTTTTATTTTATTCTTAATCAATTGTAATACTTTATTTTCCATATTTCATGAGAGTGGGTGGTAGTTTAGGAATCTCAATCTAGGTTTTTAATATTGTTTGATTAACAGTGAAGAAAGGTTAATCTTGATAAAAATAGCTCTAATTTAAGTGTTGATCAAAGTACATTTGAAAAGCTTTATTTTTAATCACTTTTTACAGTGGTTAAATGATTAGCACGATAGGCTTAATCGACTAACACGTTAAAACTGTACAACACTGATTATGTTAACAAAGGTTAATCGATTAGTGATTTATACGTTAATCGATTAGCACGAGTTAACACAGGTTAATCGATTAGTGGTTGTTCGTTAATCGATTAATTACTGTTGTATCAGAAAAATAATATTTTGTTTAAAAGCTCTTCATTTCTACTTTGACAAGGCTACACAAACTTTCATATTTTTTCTATAGAGAATCATACTTTCATAATCTTTCAAGAGCTATTACTATTTCCAAATTGTTCTATCAAGATTCAACAATCTTTCAATCTTCTTCACTTTCAATCATTCAATATTCTAAGATTCATTGAGATTCTAGTTTCTAGTTTCTAGTTTTTAGTACTTTGTGTTGAAGCAATCTACAACAAGAGGTTGTTACAATCAAGCTTTCAACAACAAGTGAAGAATTCACAATTTGAAGTCTTTGAAGCATCTCAAAGCAAGTGGAAAGGAATTGATTGGAGAGCATCCTTCAACAATTCAAGAGGACAAGATACAAGATTCAATTGGGTAGATTTTCAAAGAGTTTGGTACTCTCTTTGAAGGGGTTAAGATAGGAGAGCTAGAGTGAGCTGCATCTTTAACCATTGTAATCTAACAATTGTGTATCTAGTAGAAACTCTCTATCTTTGATAGAGGGGACTGGATGTAGCTCTCAAGTGGTAGAGAGTGAACCAGGATAAAATCTTGTCTTCTTTGCTTTTCTTTCTTCAAGCTTTCATTAACCAAGAACAATCAATTGATTAGGTTAATTTTGGGGCTTTTCATTTCCTAGTTAATCAACCTAAAATTGACTTGGTAAATTTACTTAGCTTTGTTAATTCATTCATAAATCATTTGTTAGTGCATCATTGAATTGTAATCTCCATTGGATTCTGAATAAGATTGTTTTTCTGTAAAATTGTTTTTCTCTCGAATTAATCGATTAAGTGATTAATTAATCGATTAGTTTTTAAGTATCATTCGGTATTAATCGAGTAACGTCTTAGTTAATCGATTAGTACGAGAGTGAGCTTCGGTATTAATCGATTAATATTGAAGTTAATCGATTAAACAGTGTTATTTTTGTAGAAAATTTGTTTTCTAAAATCCATTCTCTTTAGCAATCGAAAAATTTGTATTGAAGCTTCAAAATACTATTCACCCCCCCTCTAGTATATTTTGAGCCGCTTGTTGGTTTCCAACACCATGATGGAGATTAAGGCCGAAGAGTAACGGCTCCATGAATGCCATCATTAGCATCATAATGACGAACAGTTATGTCGGTTACGTATTGATGGCTATTGATGCTGAATTGTCGGTATGCCGAATTGATGCTTGTTGGTCCGTGATACCGGTTATTATTTGTCCATGATACCGGTCCATAACAGTTAGTTACACATAATGAAAGAGAAGAAGAAAACAAATAACTATGATATTTATTCCTAAATTACCACAGATATGTGCTTTGAATCTTCAATCCTCTCCGGATTCCTCCTTCGAATGCTCCCAAAACTGTGTAAATCTCCTTTCTAAAACTATCTATTGAATCCTGATCATTATTCATGACTGATTAAATTCTATTCACTCCCTCAAAACTGACTGCTAAACCTAATATTAATCCTAATATAAATAGATAAAAGTCAAATCCTATCAAAATCCTTCAAAACTGCTCAGAATTAGGCCCAATTGGGCTTCCTCGTGTCTCACGCGCCTGGGCGTGTGAAGCAGCACGCCTGGGTACGCGCTATCTGATGCCATCTTATTAACGAAGCACGCGCGCCTGGGCGCGCTATTCCCGCGCCTGGGCATGCTATTCTCGCACGTGGGCGTGCTAGGTACTTTCCGACTCCGTTTCTCTCTGTTCTTGTGCCATTTTCAAGGTCTTCTTATGCTCTTCTTAGCTCCAATAATATTTTCTCCAAATAAAGCTCCAAAACACCTGAAACATACCCAAAACGGATCAAAACGTTCAAAGGATTCTAATAAACTAAAAATTCCTAAAACTAATACAAAATACCTATATTTACAAAAGAAACAAGTCAAAACCAAAGTAAAAGGAAGTGAAATTAAGCCCAAAAACATCATATATTAGACCCAAATCACACCCCCAAACTTAGCATTTTGCATGTCCCAGGCAAAAGTAAAATAAAAACTCATAAACTCAAGACTATCTTCTAAATCAAAATGTAAAACACTTAATCTAAGACTTCGACTCATCAACACAGCCACATATTTACACAAACTATTCACATATCAAAATCTGGTTAAAGAAACAAAATCAATCAGAACTTAGAACTAGTGAACACTCTCAACCTCTCAGTGTATATCTCTCATGTGTATCAAGGTTTATAACAATTCACTCAAGTTCATACAATAGTTAAATGTTACCATAAGTTTGACCATAGACCCAAATCTCCACTGAAATTATTAAAAACATGCACAAATCAAAAGGTCTTTAATTTGGTTGTAACGTGGCCATGGTTAAAAGTGTTAGGTGGGATAAAAGAAAGAAAAGATGAAACTAAGGGCTAAAATATGCAAAAACAAATTTCCCTCTAAAAATTATGAATGAGCAATGAATACTATGAAGACTCACACTCAAATCACAACTATTTCAAACTTCTTATTTTTCAATTTTACTCTACTACTTCTTCCAAACAAAATTTCTTTTCTCTTTTCATTCATCAATTTTCACTTTTTCTCAATTTTCTTTGTCTTTCCTTTTCTTTTGGAAGAAGAGTAACTCAACAACACTTTCACAGTTTTCATACTTTTGAAATGTCCCTCTCTCAATTGCTCATTCAAAATCCCTAAGGTATTCACAAAAATATACAATCAATGCAGGGAACCAAAGAAAAATCATAATATCTCATAAGGCTCAAAATGGGTAACTAAGGGAAAACAAATCCAACAAAAATCTCCGAAGGCTACAAAAACACCATCCTAAATGCCTTAATCATTTCATGCATGCAATCAATTATCAATCTCAACATGGTCACCGGTCAAGTTCTAGAACACAAAACTAAAGAGAACACACTCATGAAAGAAATAGGGGTCTCAAATCAAAATAATTCAATAAATCATACCCCATCAAATAGGCTCAAAATCTCACTAAGCTAAAGTCAGTTCACTAATTTCAAGTTCTGAAAAACTGTCAAAATAACCAGATTTCAAAAATATTTACCGCTCAACAAATAAATAACATGAATCAGTGAGTCTAATCCTAAACTAAGTATATACACCTATCATCAGAAAAATAATCCTAAGTCTAGAATAATTACAAAACCTCTACCTAAGACACAAACCAATCACCAAAAATGGGAGAAAAATTCATATCTGAAAAAAAAATTTATTTTGTTCACTCCCCCAAACTTAAAGGTTGGCTTGTCCTCAAGCAAACTAAACTAAACATACCTAACTACAAAATAAAAAATTAAAAAAAAAAGCAAGGATAGAGACTTCCCTTTGTAGCACAACATTCTCTCTTATTGCACCATGGAGGAGACTCCCCCAAACTTATTCACCTCTGTAACACCCTTAGTTTATTTGCAAAAATAGTGAGTAAAAGTTTATAATTAAAATAGTGTACTTAAAAATTCCTTTTTCCAATTCAAGTTTACAAGTAAAATTGGGCATCCATTTACAATTCAAGTATGCACAAACATAAAATTCTCTTCTTTCCAATTCGTCCACCGCGACACTCTGATCCTCAAGCTCCTTGACTTTCACCTAAATGTTAACCACATAAGGGTGAGACCTTTTCAGCAATACAGTGAATCATCAGATAGTATGCAGTTCATAATATAAACTTAAGGATAGCGATCAAGTCAGATCAGGGATCAACCCCAAACATCACATTCCATTCCATATATTTATTACCTTTATTCATCATCCTTTTCATTTCCGTTTTCGTTACCTTCACTTACTTATATTATCAGTATCACAGTTTCTTGAATCAAGTTTAGCTACGAAACCGCTTATTAATTTAATATACACATTATTTTTCGTTCTCTTGGATACCAATCTAATCAACATGACTTTAGTCACTTGATTGGATTAGTATTCGGAATTTATAATTTATTTATTTCATGCGGTTCCATTTCTAATCCCGGTTCAATTACTTTGACACCAAATTACTCAACAAACAAACATCAAGATCACACACAAGGCATTTAGCAAAGCGAACATACATAAAAGAATTACACATAAGTTTTATACACAGGAGATCCATTACTAATTCACGATGATGCACAAACTCCCAGATTTCGACGACATCACCTCCCGATAAATGCAACATCGGATTGGCCAGTTCCGATACCACATTTCATTAGTGGTCATAGCCTTCGCCATCTAGCTTAAGTTTATGTACTTCATTATTAATTAGCAAGATTTCCTTTGTAAGAAACTTTGACTTTTAATTAACTCGACTTGGAATTTGCATCCCTTAATCAATAATCAAATTGCACCTTTGAAGTTTGCTGCTTACCAACATGCCACACTTATAGGATGCAATTCTTTGAATCTCTAACGGATCCTGCTTAGGTTCTCAAAGAATCACATTCTATTCTCCTTTACTATCAAATATTAAAATTTTCACTTAAAAGGGTCTCACCTCTGGAGAAGAAACTTGAGATGAGAGTGTTCGCAGCGAGATCGGGACCACTTTCCCTCAGGTCGGAATGGAAGGAATTGCTCTGATACCATAAATGTAACACCCTTAGTTTATTTGCAAAAATAGTGGGTAAAAGTTTATAATTAAAATAGTGTACTTAAAATTCCTTTTTCCAATTCAAGTTTACAAGTAAAATTGGGCATCCATTTACAATTCAAGTATGCACAAACATAAAATTCCCTTCTTTCCAATTCGTCCACCGCGACACTCTGATCCTCAACCTCCTTGACTTTCACCTAAAATGTTAACCACATAAGGGTGAGACCTTTTCAGCAACACAGTGAATCATCAGATAGTATGCAGTTCATAATATAAACTTAAGGATAGCGATCAAGTCAGATCAGGGATCAACCCCAAACATCACATTCCATTCCATATATTTATTACCTTTATTCATCATCCTTTTCATTTCCGTTTTCGTTACCTTCACTTACTCATATTATCAGTTTTCAACTCAAAACCATAAATCATACACTTTTTCGAAATCATACACCGTATGTCACCTCACGATCAGAGGCTAACATACCCAAATAACATCGCATGTCTCCTCACGGTCAGAGGGCAACATAAACACATCTCTTCATCTTTCAAATCATTTTATCTTTTCTTTACCATTAGGGATTAGCGCACCTGTTAGGTCATTTCACACCCACTAGGACTTTCACCCAATCCAGGTAACTTTCCACCTATTAGGCCACGGTTGACACCCGTTAGGACTAAAAACAACATCTCAACTCTTTTACCATCACATTCACATTTTCTCTTTTAAAAACTCTTATTATCGTGCAGCATGATTGATCCATTGGGTACACCCACCTAACGGGGCATTTACGGGACCTAATAGGTAACTTTCACCTGGACTGGGTAACTTGTCACCTAACAGGGCACCTAATGGGTCGGTGTGTCCCAATGATCAATCATAGCTGCAGCTCAGTCACTCTTTTAATTTAAATCAAA
The DNA here is from genome assembly GCA_037953625.1 of Crotalaria pallida. Taxonomy (NCBI): domain Eukaryota; kingdom Viridiplantae; phylum Streptophyta; class Magnoliopsida; order Fabales; family Fabaceae; genus Crotalaria; species Crotalaria pallida. The sequence goes on from CM075651.1 coordinate 58,850,531, forward strand.
TCATTCACAACCAAATCAACCAATACCTTCAAATACTCACACCATTAAATTCCAAACATCACAATAACATATATTTACAATCAACGTTGTTATTCTTTGCTTAATATAATTTGTTTTTATTTATCTCTCCTATTATCTTTCTAAATCCATTGGTAGTAATTCCATTGTCATTTATCCATATACTCATCACATACACAAATATACCCTTTTTCCTCCCATAATTTGTGCTACTTATTGACTCGCTATCTCCTAAGTTCATTTCAAAGCCCAAACCCGACATACACTTCACATATATACATACCGATCATATTCAATAATAATCATACCCATTTAGCATTTGGTAAATATAACCACAACTCAACAAACATCACAACTCATTCGGCATACTCAAGTATGCCTCAAATTACTTTAATTTAAGTCAATATCCCTAAAGTTCTTCTCTTCCTATTTCTATAACATACATAAAGAGGATACTTCGTAAAACATTTCTTTTTATATAAAATCAGCTAATAAAACTCTATTCAGCCTTTACTAATTATAATCACATACTAGTTGGGCTCCCCTAGCCCAACTTAATCATACACCCAAAATCCAATTATAAACTCTAACTATCCCTAACTCAAAGTGTGGAAAAGAGACCCCCTTACCTTGGAGAGAGAGAGCTCGGTTGAAACTCCAAGGACTTTGAATCTACTCCCGGTCTATCCGATTTCCCGCTCCCTAAACCGATTCCCATCAGATCCTTAGGATTGGAGGAGAGAGAAAGTGCCCTAGGTGAGAGAGAGAGCTTGAAAATAAGAGAGGGATAGTGTTTGAGTATGGGATTTAGCCCAAATCAAGGTTAAATCCATGGGTGAGGGTAGAAATTTAGGCTTGGGTGCTTAGGGTTTGGGTTTTGTTTGTGGGTATGTGAAGAGAGGGAGAGAGGAAGAGAAATTCGTGTGAGGAAGGGAGGAGAAAATGAGTGATGTTGATGATGGAGAGAAGAGGAACTCTTGGTTCGATGAAAGGAAGAAGCGATTTGATAAAGATTCAAGAGGTTTGAGGTTGGGAAATGAAGAACCCTAGCTTTTCTCAAGAGAGATCGAGTGATTATTTGATTTTTCCCCCAAATGAACCCTGCCAAATGACTTAAAAACTGGTTCTGCAAGTCGTGGATATCGATATCCACCTATGGATATCGATGTCCAACATCGATATGCACAATCATCACATCGATATCCACTGCTGAAATTTGACAGCGACCTTCGCATTCGAACAGCCATAACTTTTTCGTTAACCGTTGGATCTTGCTCAAATTTGGTGACAACCTTCCTACGACTCTTATGTTCATATCCAACGGTGGGAATTGGGTTTAGAGCTATGGATATTCTACTCCTAACTTCCTTAAATCCTATGCTCTAATTTCTCAAGTTACACTTCTAAATTCCTAATTTTAACCTAACATACCCATACCTCTTCACTCTAAGTCTATTACCACACTAATTATGCTTGGGAATAAATTAGGGCTGTTACAATTCTCCCCCACTTATTGGAATTTCGTCCCCGAAATTCCGCTCAAAATCCTTAATTGGAGAACCATCTCGGAAAAGGTTTTTGCTAAACCACGCCACTAACCCATCTTAGGTCTACTCCCCCACTTAGGATTGGCATACCATTCAGCATGAATGCGTCGCAAGACTCTTGAACTCATTGAAGAGTGCTGAATATGGTTTATTTTGGGTCAACCTCTAGACTACGACTCTAACAGATTTCTAAGGTTAGTAGGCTTCTCTTCGGAATCCTACTTCGAGGATTGGTAAGGCACTAATACGTTCTAGGTACTGTTACCTTAAAGGGTTAATTATAGTCTAACTCCAAATCTACTACTTAAATCCTAAACCTAAACTCTAATCAAACACATCCATCATTCACACAACATAAATCATGTAAACATCATTCCAAGGGCAAACATTCACAACAACAGTCCACAACATCTTAAACCTTAAACCTAAACACGATTCAACTTAGCTTCCTTCCTAACTATTCCTAGCCTAACTTAGGGCTAACACTACTTCTACAAACACATGCACAAGTATCATCACATATTTTGGAAAATCGCTTAAAAAGGGGTTCGGGAAAAATAGGGTTTGCATAGCTTGCAACCAAAAATTAATCTTATAAATTCAATTTCCCAAGGTTTTTGAAGAATTGGAAGACTGTGTCCCTGCACCTAAAAGAACATTATAGCAAATCTTCAAGTAAATTAGAGTTCATTAGGTTCACTTTTGACCCTATGACCGCTTTGAAAAGATTTGTAATGGTTGGGGTGAACCCATGTCAAAATCACTTAAAAATTAGTAGACAAACTCCAATTGGCCTCAAAATTTGATGGGACATCACTTAAACTTAGCCCAAGGTTGTGTAAAATTGTCAAACCGATTTGAGAACATTAAATTCATTTTGTTTAAACACGCTAACTTGCTCCAATTGGTTTGAAGTGTTACATAAGACAATAATTCAACCTTAGGGTGTTTATATCAATTCTTCCAAGTCAAACAAATAGCCTAAACCCAAAAACTTAGTTTTCCCTTTATATAAAAACCCTGCTTACCCGAAAACACTTAACTACAAACACTTACGTCTTTAAAACCTTTGGTTTGAAAAATCACTAAGTATGGGGATTCAAAATTTAAGAAAAGGATCCCATACAAGTGGAACATTTAGAAAATAATAACACATTTATAAAAACAAAGTTCTTTTGCAAATTAGGTTCCTCTCTTAATGAGGAACAAATGATTTCATTTGAAAATTCACTAAAACTTTTAATCATGCACCTTACCATGATGAGCTTGTAGAATCAAAAAGGTTTTGATGAAGACAAATAAATCAACAAGTTGTCCTTGATGAAGACAAAGCAACAACAACCATTTAGAAGTTTTCCATTTCCCGCTCCCTTGTAATATTTTATATTTATGTTGAGTGTGGGTGGTAGACTTAGGATCTTACTCAAGCGATTATGAGTTAGTTAGCATGAATACTAGTTGAGCTAAAATAGTGAAAAAGCTTAGAAAGGGACTAGGTGCTTTGGAAAATCATTTCTGGTCTTTAATTTTTTTATAAAAGTAGCAGTAACTACTCGAGTAGTTGGTGCACTACTCGAGTAGTCTGCATTGATGAAAATTAGTGTACTTACTGTCTCCTCAACTACTCGAGTAGTCTGTTGACTAATCGATTAGTTACTTCACTAATCGATTAGTTACTTCACTAATCGAGTAGTTTGAGAAACAGTAAGCCCACAAATTTTCTCACTACTCGAGTAGTGCTTCAACTACTCGAGTAGTACGTATCAGATCTGTCAGTATTTTAATTCTAATATGGCTGTTGAAGAGGCAATCAAGGGAGAATCTTTCCTAATTAGTTTTCTAAGGCTCCTCCCTGATTCTGGCGATTTGAAAACTCAATATAATGATTACCTCTTCAACAAGAGCGACACGGATCTTGAGCAAAATTGTTTTTCAAACATTGCACACAAAAGAACAAATTGATCCAATCCCTTTCTAAGAAATCAATCTCTAGTATTCTAGCTTTTCTGACTCATCATCAATTGAGATTGTTCTGGAGCCGTTTCTCAGTGATCAAATTTCTCCATTGAAGAAAGGAAGGATCTCTTGAAGGTTTCAAGAGGATCTATTGCGAAAGGGAGAAGGTGTTCTTGAAGGTTTCAAGAAGTTCTCTTTGTGGAAGGTTGAAGAGGTTCTTCAACAGAGAATCAATTCAAATTGGGGTAGACTTCAAGAGTTTGGTACACTCTTGAAAGGGATAGGTGTGATAGAGTGAGGTTCACTTGTATCTCCTATTGTAACCATTTTGAACTGATTATTAGTAGACACTCCCTAAGGTTTAGGGGGGACTGGATGTAGCTCTCAAGTGGGTAGAGAGTGAACCAGTATAATAATTCCCCGTGTCTATCTTTTATTGCTTTAGTTTATTTCTGTTATTTAACCTTTCTTCAGAACCTTAAGTTAGCAAATCATCCGCTTCTGTTCTTGGTTTCGTGTTAGCGAAAACCTTATTTTGAAAACTCAGTTCACTATCTGAATTTACACGCACTACTCGAGTAGTCCATCAACTAATCGAGTAGTTCATTCATTTTTGGACAGAAAATTATTTTTGTTTTAAAACAGTAAGCGCGTAATTTGTTATTATCAATTACATTCGAAAAATTAGTATCGTTACTTCAATTTACTATTCACCCCCCTCTACTAAATTGTTAGGCCGCTTGTTGGTTTCCAACAGAGCTACCTTCATCTAATTTCATAAGATCCTAGATGAAGGAGTGACAAATCACTCAAGATAGATAAACTCGAAGGAAGAGTGAATGTGCCTTGAACTTGGAAAAAATTAGTTTAGTTCATTATGTGAAAATTGAAACAGTTACATTCCCTTTTTACTTCAAGTTTAAAAAATTGAGTTCTCATTCCGAATTGATTTGAGTCGCATGAGAAGGGTTCCTATTTGATCGATGCGTGACTTGGTTACAAAGTTCACCACTCGATCACTTAGAAATCCTTGCTTTTCTTATTACTAGTTCTTGAAAATTTGTTGTGTGACCTCACGATCCATTTAGAACGATTGTGGTTCGTTGAAAACTTTTGAAATTCATTTTAAACACTCACAAGTATCAAATACAAATTTCACCTTGCACAAAGACATATCAAGCACACATATCAATCGAGCATACACTAACAAAATTTCAATTTCATCAAAAACACAATTTTCAAAAACAACACTTTTAGTCAATGCTTAGTGGAAAGTAAATTTTGGATTTCAAACATAAAGAGGGCAATTGAAAAGTTATTAATCCCAAATCATTTTGAAAACATTTTTGAAAGTTTAGCTTCACTTCCACATAAACATAGACTTCTTCCTATATACCAATGCACTACCAATGATGTAATCAAAAATGAGGTAAGAACTTCTATGTTGAATTTTAACCCCGCCCTCGATTAGATAAGCTTCTTTTCGTTACAAAAATTTTTATTATGGTAACTCGGGGTTCAAGTTCAATCGTTAGAAGCTTCAACTTAACTTTCGATTAATATTAAAGTCACCGAAATCAAATTAGTGGTGGAATCAACCACAAGTTCACTAAAGATGTTTTTGTTGTTTGTATGGATTTTAGTCTACCCGATTGCAAACTGAGTCATTCGGATAGATTAGAATCGAGGTAGAAAATCATTTTGATTCTCATGATCCCATTTCTAATTTTCTTTCGCTCACTTTAACACTGCACTACTCCACATATAGGCATATTTCGAGAACCCTTTGGATTGAATTCAAACCGCGTATCGAATTGGACAAAAAATTTGTTTTTATTTGCAGCTCAAATTAATATGATTCAGTGGTTTAAATCCATTCGATTTGTTCTCGATTCTTGCCCCCGATTGGTATCACAGTTTCTTGAATCAAGTTTAGCTACGAAACCGCTTATTAATTTAATATACACATTATTTTTCGTTCTCTTGGATACCAATCTAATCAACATGACTTTAGTCACTTGATTGGATTAGTATTCGGAATTTATAATTTATTTATTTCATGCGGTTCCATTTCTAATCCCGGTTCAATTACTTTGACACCAAATTACTCAACAAACAAACATTAAGATCACACACAAGGCATTTAGCAAAGCGAACATACATAAAAGAATTACACATAAGTTTTTTACACAGGAGATCCATTACTAATTCACGATGATGCACAAACTCCCAGATTTCGACGACATCACCTCCCGATAAATGCAACATCGGATTGGCCAGTTCCGATACTACATTTCATCAGTGGTCATAGCCCTCGCCATCTAGCTTAAGTTTATGTACTTCATTATTAATTAGCAAGATTTCCTTTGTAAGAAACTTTGACTTTTAATTAACTCGACTTGGAATTTGCATCCCTTAATCAATAATCAAATTGCACCTTTGAAGTTTGCTGCTTACCAACGTGCCACACTTATAGGATGCAATTCTTTGAATCCCTAAGGGATCCTGCTTAGGTTCTCAAAGAATCACATTCTATTCTCCTTTACTATCAAATATTAAAATTTTCACTTAAAAGGGTCTCACCTCTGGAGAAGAAACTTGAGATGAGAGTGTTCGCAGCGAGATCGGGACCACTTTCCCTCAGGTCAGAATGGAAGGAACTGCTCTGATACCATAAATACTACACCCTTAGTTTATTTGCAAAAATAATGAGTAAAAGTTTATAATTAAAATAGTGTACTTAAAAATTCCTTTTTCCAATTCAAGTTTACAAGTAAAATTGGGCATCCATTTACAATTCAAGTATGCACAAACATAAAATTCCCTTCTTTCCAATTCGTCCACCGCGACAGTCTGATCCTCAAGCTCCTTGACTTTCACCTAAAATGTTAACCACATAAGGGTGAGACCTTTTCAGCAACACAGTGAATCATCAGATAGTATGCAGTTCATAATATAAACTTAAGGATAGCGATCAAGTCAGATCAGGGATCAACCCCAAACATCACATTCCATTCCATATATTTATTACCTTTATTCATCATCCTTTTCATTTCCGTTTTCGTTACCTTCCCTTACTCATATTATCAGTTTTCAACTCATAACCATAAATCATACACTTTTTCGAAATCATACACCGTATGTCACCTCATGATCAGAGGCTAACATACCCAAATAACATCGCATGTCTCCTCACGGTCAGAGGACAACATACACACATCTCTTCATCTTTCAAATCATTTTATCTTTTCTTTACCATTAGGGATTAGCGCACCTGTTAGGTCATTTCACACCCACTAGGACTTTCACCCAATCCAGGTAACTTTCCACCTATTAGGCCACGGTTGACACCCGTTAGGACTAAAAACAACATCTCAACTCTTTTACCATCACATTCACATTTTCTCTTTTCAAAACTCTTATTATCGTGCAGCATGATTGATCCATTGGGTACACCCGCCTAACGGGGCATTTACGGGACCTAATAGGTAACTTTCACCTGGACTGGGTAACTTGTCACCTAACAGGGCACCTGATGGGTCGGTGTGTCCCAATTATCAATCATAGCTGCAGCTCGGTCACTCTTTTAATTTAAATCAAATCATTCACAACCAAATCAACCAATACCTTCAAATACTCACACCATTAAATTCCAAACATCACAATAACATATATTTACAATCAACGTTGTTATTCTTTGCTTAATATAATTTATTTTTATTTACCTCTCCTATTATCTTTCTAAATCCATTGGTAGTAATTCCATTGTCATTTATCCATATACTCATCACATACACAAATATACCCTTTTTCCTCCCATAATTTGTGCTACTTATTAACTCGCTATCTCCTAAGTTCATTTCAAAGCCCAAACCCGACATACACTTCACATATATACATACCGATCATATTCAATAATAATCATACCCATTTAGCATTTGGTGAATATAACCACAACTCAACAAACATCACTACTCATTCGGCATACTCAAGTATGCCTCAAATTACTTTAATTTAAGTCAATATCCCTAAAGTTCTTCACTTCCTATTTCTATAACATACATAAAGAGGATACTTCGTAAAACATTTCTTTTTATATAAAATCAGCTAATAAAACTCTATTCACCCTTTACTAATTATAATCACATACTAGTTGGGCTCTCCTAGCCCAACTTAATCATACACCCAAAATCCAATTATAAACTCTAACTATCCCTAACTCAAAGTGTGGAAAAGAGACCCCCTTACCTTGGAGAGAGAGAGCTCGGTTGAAACTCCAAGGACTTTGAATCTACTCCTGGTTTATCTGATTTCCCGCTCCCTAAACCGATTCCCATCAGATCCTTAGGATTGGAGGAGAGAGAAAGTGCCCTAGGTGAGAGAGAGAGCTTGAAAATAAGAGAGGGATAGTGTTTGAGTATAGGATTTAGCCCAAATCAAGGTTAAATCCATGGGTGAGGGTAGAAATTTAGGCTTGGGTGCTTAGGGTTTGGGTTTTGTTTGTGGGTATGTGAAGAGAGGGAGAGAGGAAGAGAAATTCGTGTGAGGAAGGGATGAGAAAATGAGTGATGTTGATGATGGAGAGAAGAGGAACTCTTGGTGCGATGAAAGGAAGAAGCGATTTGATAAAGATTCAAGAGGTTTGAGGTTGGGAAATGAAGAACCCTAGCTTTTCTCAAGAGAGATCGAGTGATTATTTGATTTTTCCCCCAAATGAACCCTGCCAAATGACTTAAAAACTGGTTCTGCAAGTCGTGGATATCGATATCCACCTATGGATATTGATGTCCAACATCGATATGCACAATCATCACATCGATATCCACTGCTGAAATCTGACAGCAACCTTCACATTCGAACAGCCATAACTTTTTCGTTAACCATTGGGTCTTGCTCAAATTTGGTGACAACCTTCCTAAGACTCTTATCTTCATATCCAACGGTGGGAATTGGGTTTAGAGCTATGGATATTCTACTCCTAACTTCCTTAAATCCTATGCTCTAATTTCTCAAGTTACACTTCTAAATTCCTAATTTTAACCTAACATACCCATACCTCTTCACTCTAAGTCTATTACCACACTAATTATGCTTGGGAATAAATTAGGGATGTTACAATTCTCCCCCACTTATTGGAATTTCGTCCCCGAAATTCCGCTCAAAATCCTTAATTGGAGAACCATCCCGGAAAAGGTTTTTGCTAAACCACGCCACTAACCCATCTTAGGTCTACTCCCCCACTTAGGATTGGCATACCATTCAGCATGAATGCGTCACAAGACTCTTGAACTCATTGAAGAGTGCCGAATATGGTTTATTTTGGGTCAACCTCTAGACTACGACTCTAACAGATTTCTAAGGTTAGTAGGCTTCTCTTCGGAATCCTACTTCGAGGATTGGTAAGGCACTAATACGTTCTAGGTACTATTACCTTAAAGGGTTAATTATAGTCTAACTCCAAATCTACTACTTATATCCTAAACCTAAACTCTAATCAAACACATCCATCATTCACACAACATAAATCATGTAAACATCATTCCAAGGGCAAACATTCACTACAGCAGTCCACAACATCTTAAACCTTAAACCTAAACACGATTCAACTTGGCTTCCTTCCTAACTATTCCTAGCCTAACTTAGGGCTAACACTACTTCTACAAACACATGCACAAGTATCATCACATATTTTGGAAAATCGCTTAAAAAGGGGTTCGGGAAAAATAGGGTTTGCATAGCTTGCAACCAAAAATTCATCTTATAAATTCAATTTCCCAAGGCTTTTGAAGAATTGGAAGACTGTGTTCCTACACCTAAAAGAACATTATAGCAAATCTTCAAGTAAATTAGAGTTCATTAGATTCACTTTTGACCCTATGACCGCTTTGAAAATATTTGTAATGGTTGGGGTGAACCCATGTCAAAATCACTTAAAAATTAGTAGACAAACTCCAATTGGCCTCAAAATTTGATGGGACATCACTTAAACTTAGCCCAAGGTTGTGTAAAATTGTCAAACCGATTAGAGAACATTAAATTCATTTTGTTTAAACACGCTAACTTGCTCCAATTGGTTTGAAGTGTTACATAAGACAATAATTCAACCTTAGGGTGTTTATATCAATTCTTCCAAGTCAAACAAATAGCCTAAACCCAAAAACTTAGTTTTCCCTTTATATAAAAACCCTGCTTACCCGAAAACACTTAACTACAAACACTTACGTCTTTAAAACCTTTGGTTTGAAAAATCACTAAGTATGGGGATTCAAAATTTAAGAAAAGGATCCCATACAAGTGGAACATTTAGAAAATAATAACACATTTATAAAAACAAAGTTCTTTTGCAAATTAGGTTCCTCTCTTAATGAGGAACAAATGATTTCATTTGAAAATTCACTAAAACTTTTAATCATGCACCTTACCATGATGAGCTACCTTCATCTAATTTCATAAGATCCTAGATGAAGGAGTGACAAATCTGTAAGTTCCATGATGAATGTTTTGATAATGACAAAAGGTTACAAAGTGTTTTGAACAAGCTACAAAGATGTTGATCAAGTTTCAAGTTCAACAAGCAACAACAAACATCAAGTAAAGAGAGAAAACAAGCTCATGAAGACTTAGTTTGAGTGTAATTGTAATTGTTTTATCTTTTGCCTCTCAAGCTTCTTAGGTCTTTTATTTGGGTAGTTTATTTAGAGGGTAGTGAATCTCTATCATAGTCATGATTAAATCATAATTTGAGTTTTCACTTAACCTAGAATCAATAGGTGGCTTAAAGGTTTTAAAGGAAAGGTTTGGTTTTGAGAAAACAAGTTTTAAACAAGTATCAGACATGTTTAATCGATTAAGAACATATTTAATCGATTAGTACTCGATTAAGTAAAGATTTAATCGATTAAGTACTGCTGAACTATTTTTTTAAAATACGATTTTCACTTCTCAAAATCAGTTTTCAAGTGCTACAACTTTTGGGTATTCTATATAAACCTTTTCCTAATCTTTGTGATTAATGAGAACACTTTCATAATCAATTTTACAAGAATCAAGCCATTCTATTCTCTCTCAAATTTCAAAGATCAAAGCTTTCATATTTTCATATTCTTTGATCAAGAACCTTTGAATCTCTTGTGTGAATTGTCATAGCTATTGATTGAGATTCATAGGAGTGTTATTGTGTTTTCTATTGTGTTGTAATCTTTGCAAGAAGGCAAGCCAACTACAACAAACAAGAAGCCTTGGTGTGTCGATTATCATCAAGCAAATCTCATTGGAGAAGAAGAAAGCCTTGGTTGTGAATCAAGCAAAGAGAAGACTTGGTGTGTGGATTATCATCAAGAAAAGAAGACTTGTTGTGTGGATTATCAACAAGGGGTAGAGGTTAGATTAGAGAGAAGATCAATAGGATTACAAGGCAAGGGTGTGTATCTCTTGTAGGCTAGCAAGAAGGGAGTCTTGTGAGGCACTTACTTGTAATTTGAGAACTCTAATTCCTCATAGTGAAGAATCTCTCTTGGTTGAAGAGGGGACTGGATGTAGCTTTCAAGCGGATGAAAGTGAACCAGGATAAATCACTGTGTCGTATCTCTAAACCCTTAACTCTTTACATTCAAGTCAATTCATTGTGTTCTTGATTGAAAACCTAGAAAAAGAGTAATTTTCATAATTGATTGAATTGAATCTTTATTGTTCAAATTGATAAAGGGAAAATCATTTTCATAACTAGGATAATCAATAAGAATATAGGTGTTAATTGTTTTCGCTGAATCTCTGATCTTAAGTGTTAATTGATTGATTTTCGTATTCGATTGAAAAGTGATTTTTTCAGTTTCTGATAGTTTTAATCGATTAAGTGTTCGTTTAATCGATTAAGGACTTTTGAACTTTCAGGTTTAATCGATTAAATTGCAGGTTAATCGATTAAATTTCAGTTTAATCGATTAAGTGCTGTAGAATTTTCAAAAATCATTTGTTTTAATTGTTTCGATTTGTTTCGTTCGAAAATCTTTCAAGGTTTCTTTTACACCTATTCAACCCCCCCTTCTAGGTGTGTTCCTTGGGTTCCTTAGTTGTTTCAACCACCAATTGCGGTTTCTTCAATTGGTATCAGAGCTCGGTCAAAAGACACGAGCATAAGAGCTTTTTCGTAAAGATCCTTTAAGAAAATCGCAATGGGATTCGTACTCTTTGGTGGTGAAGGTTATTCAATAAATCGTCCTCCATTGTTTACCGGAGAAGGCTATGCATATTGGAAAGTTAGAATGAAAATATTTATCCAAGCCATAGATAGTGAAATTTGGAAAGTAGTTGAAAAAGGTCCTCATATCCCCTCTAGTTTAGTTGAAGGTGTAGAACAATTGATCCCCGAGGACAAGTGGAAGGATGATGATAGAAAGAAAGTACAATATGATTATAAAGCAAAGAATATCATCACATCCGCTTTATCCTATGATGAGTTCTTTAGGGTTTCTCAATGTTCTAGTGCTAAGGAAATGTGGGATACTTTACAAGTGACTCATGAAGGAACTAGTGAGGTTAGGAGAGCTAGATTGAATGCTTTAATGTGTGATTATGAATTGTTTCAAATGCTTCCAAATGAATCTATTAATGATATTCAAAAGCGTTTTACTCATATTATTAATCATTTACTTGCTCTTGGTAAGACTTTCTTACAAGGTGAACTTTCTAACAAAGTGTTGAGATGTTTAGACAGGAATTGGCAACCAAAAGTAACGGCTATTGTTGAATCTAAGAATTTGGATGCTATGGATCTAGCAACACTTTTCGGAAAGCTTCAAGAACATGAAATGGAGCTTGGACGATTAAGTATCAATGAAGAGTCGGATAAGAACAAAGAAAGAAAGGGACTTGCTCTTAAAGTCAATAGATCATACAAAAAGAAAGAGAGTTCCGATGATGATGATGATAGTGAATCCGATTCGGATGTTGATGAAAAAGAAATGAAACTTTTACTAAGGAAGTTTGACAAGTTTCTAAGGAGAAAAGGAAGGTTGAACAAGGACAAAGGTAAAGAGAAGGATTCCCCACACTACAAGACCAAGACTTCAAAAGAAGGAGTAGTTTGCCATGAATGCGAAAAACCCGGACATCTCAAGTATTCGTGCTCTAAGTATCTCAAGAAGAAGGAGAAAGACAAGAAAAATTCTAAATCTAAAAGAGCATACATAGTTTGGGATAGTGATGAAGATAACAAGAAAAGCACATCGAGTAGTTCATCGGATGATGAAGAAGCCGCTTGTCTCAACTTGATAACTCTAGTAGATGAAGAACAAAGTTCAAATAATGAATCAAGTGAACAAAGCAAGGAAAGCAATGTAAGTCATACTAAATCCGAAATTTCTTCTAAATATGAATTGTTATATAATGCTTATGAAGAAATGCATGAACAACTTGAAAAACTAGCTTTGAAAAACATTGAAAGGAAGAAGCTCATTTTGAAACATCAAAAAGAGATTTTAGAACTTCAAAAACAAGTTGATGAGCTTAATCTTGAAAATGAAACTCTTGATCTTATATATGCTAGTTCTTCTTGTGATTGTGCTAGTAGAGTGAATATTGTGGTTGATTGTGAGAATTGCAAGTTGCTTAAAGATGAAAATGCTATTTTGAAAAATAAGCTTGCAAGTTTCTCAAATGGTGATATTAGATTGCGCACATTGTTAAATTTTCAAAGAGAAAATTCAAACAAGTTTGGTTTGGGTTATACTAATGCTAAGAGTAATTCTCATAGAAATGTTGTTGATTTCTCAAATGCACCAACATGTTTCTATTGTGGTACTCATGGACATACTTGAAATGTGTGTTATATTAAAGTGCATGGTATACCTAAAGGAGATTTTGTTTGGATGAAAAAGGGTGAAAGTCTATATACTAACAAAAATGGATCCAAAACCATTTGGATACCAAAAAGCAAAGCATGATTGTTTTGTAGGTATGATTGAAGAGCAAAGGGCTTACAAGTGTTATTCATACATTTGCATCTTCAATTGGTATTACATTTGCATCTCAAAAGAAGTCCTACAAATTTGGTACAAGTGATATTGATGATTATAGTATCTTCTCAATTGGTATCTCCTTAATTTCTTTTCTAAAGTTCAATTGATACTAATTTTGATGATTAGATGATTATCATGTTTTTGTTGTTATTGAAGAAATATCACAATATATCTTATTTCTTTACATTGATGATATCTTAATTGGTATTATGACTTCTTGATATTTCTATTGGTTCATAATTCATTGTTATATTTTCTTGCCAATTGATATCACATTTCAAAGTATAGTACTTGTTATATTTCAATTGGTATCAATGTTGAAAAGAAATAGATGTGAATTTCTCTATTTTGGCTTAGTATTTTATATTTCATTTGGTATATATTTCTTTTTGATAATGCCAAAGGAGGAGAAATATGATGTTTTGAAAAAGGGGAGAAATGGTATATTTTGGGAGAAATTGTATGTTTTGAAAAATGAGAGAAATGATATGTTTTTGGGAAAAAGGTTGTTTTGTTGTTTTTATGTAGGTTGAGCTAAGTTGTTGAAGATAGGGGGAGAATCAAGCTTCTATCAATTGGATTTCAAATATCAAATGCATTGATTAAGAGGGAGCAAGTTTCTCACCAAGTGATCAAATTGTTAAAGCATCAACAACTTCAATCAAATTCAAAACATGGTTTGTCATTTTCAAAAAGGGGGAGATTGTAAGTTCCATGATGAATGTTTTGATAATGACAAAAGGTTACAAAGTGTTTTGAACAAGCTACAAAGATGTTGATCAAGTTTCAAGTTCAACAAGCAACAACAAACATCAAGTGAAGAGAGAAAACAAGCTCATGAAGACTTAGTTTGAGTGTAATTGTAATTGTTTTATCTTTTGCCTCTCAAGCTTCTTAGGTCTTTTATTTGGGTAGTTTATTTAGAGGGTAGTGAATCTCTATCATAGTCATGATTAAATCATAATTTGAGTTTTCACTTAACCTAGAATCAATAGGTGGCTTAAAGGTTTTAAAGGAAAGGTTTGGTTTTGAGAAAACAAGTTTTAAACAAGAATCAGACATGTTTAATCGATTAAGAACATATTTAATCGATTAGTACTCGATTAAGTAAAGATTTAATCGATTAAGTACTGCTGAACTGTTTTTTTAAAATACGATTTTCACTTCTTAAAATCAGTTTTCAAGTGCTACAACTTTTGGGTATTCTATATAAACCTTTTCCTAATCTTTGTGATTAATGAGAACACTTTCATAATCAATTTTACAAGAATCAAGCCATTCTATTCTCTCTCAAATTTCAAAGATCAAAGCTTTCATATTTTCATATTCTTTGATCAAGAACCTTTGAATCTCTTGTGTGAATTGTCATAGCTATTGATTGAGATTCATAGGAGTGTTATTGTGTTTTCTATTGTGTTGTAATCTTTGCAAGAAGGCAAGCCAACTACAACAAACAAGAAGCCTTGGTGTGTCGATTATCATCAAGCAAATCTCATTGGAGAAGAAGAAAGCCTTGGTTGTGAATCAAGCAAAGAGAAGACTTGGTGTGTGGATTATCATCAAGCAAAGAAGACTTGTTGTGTGGATTATCAACAAGGGGTAGAGGTTAGATTAGAGAGAAGATCAATAGGATTACAAGGCAAGGGTGTGGTATCTCTTGTAGGCTAGCAAGAAGGGAGTCTTGTGAGGCACTTACTTGTAATTTGAGAACTCTAATTCCTCATAGTGAAGAATCTCTCTTGGTTGAAGAGGGGACTGGATGTAGCTTTCAAGCGGATGAAAGTGAACCAGGATAAATCACTGTGTCGTATCTCTAAACCCTTAACTCTTTACATTCAAGTCAATTCATTGTGTTCTTGATTGAAAACCTAGAAAAAGAGTGATTTTCATAATTGATTGAATTGAATCTTTATTGTTCAAATTGATAAAGGGAAAATCATTTTCATAACTAGGATAATCAATAAGAATATAGGTGTTAATTGTTTTCGCTGAATCTCTGATCTTAAGTGTTAATTGATTGATTTTCGTATTCGATTGAAAAGTGATTTTTTCAGTTTCTGATAGTTTTAATCGATTAAGTGTTCGTTTAATCGATTAAGGACTTTTGAACTTTCAGGTTTAATCGATTAAATTGCAGGTTAATCGATTAAATTTCAGTTTAATCGATTAAGTGCTGTAGAATTTGCAAAAATCATTTGTTTTAATTGTTTCGATTTGTTTCGTTCGAAAATCTTTCAAGGTTTCTTTTACACCTATTCAACCCCCCTTCTAGGTGTGTTCCTTGGGTTCCTTAGTTGTTTCAACCACCAATTGCGGTTTCTTCAAAATCACTCAAGATGGATAAACTCGAAGGAAGAGTGAATGTGCCTTGAACTTGGAAAAATTTAGTTTAGTTCATTATGTGAAAATTGAAACAGTTACATTCCCTTTTTACTTCAAGTTTAAAAAATTGAGTTCTCATTCCGAATTGATTTGAGTCGCATGAGAAGGGTTCCTATTTGATCGATGCGTGACTTGGTTACAAAGTTCACCACTCGATCACTTAGAAATCCTTGCTTTTCTTCTTACTAGTTCTTGAAAATTTGTTGTGTGACCTCACGATCCATTTAGAACGATTGTGGTTCGTTGAAAACTTTTGAAATTCATTTTAAACACTCACAAGCATCAAATACAAATTTCACCTTGCACAAAGACATATCAAGCACACATATCAATCGAGCATACACAAACAAAATTTCAATTTCATCAAAACCACAATTTTCAAAAACAACACTTTTAGTCAATGCTTAGTGGAAAGTAAATTTGGGATTTCAAACATAAAGAGGGCAATTGAAAAGTTATTAATCCCAAATCATTTTGAAAACATTTTTGAAAGTTTAGCTTCACTTCCACATAAACATAGACTTCTTCCTATATACCAATGCACTACCAATGATGTAATCAAAAATGAGGTAAGAACTTCTATGTTGAATTTTAACCCCGCCCTCGATTAGATAAGCTTCTTTTCGTTACAAAAATTTTTATTATGGTAACTCGGGGTTCAAGTTCAATTGTTAGAAGCTTCAACTTAACTTTCGATTAATATTAAAGTCACCGGAATCAAATTAGTGGTGGAATCAACCACAAGTTCACTAAAAATGTTTTTGTTGTTTGTATGGATTTTAGTCTACCCGATTGCAAACTGAGTCATTCGGATAGATTAGAATCGAGGTAGTAAATCATTTTGATTCTCATGATTCCACTTCTAATTTTCTTTCGCTCACTTTAACACTGCACTACTCCACATATAGGCATATTTCGAGAACCCTTTGGATTGAATTCAAACCGCGTATCGAATTGGACAAAAAATTTGTTTTTATTTGCAGCTCAAATTAATATGATTCAGTGGTTTAAATCCATTCGATTTGTTCTCGATTCTTGCCCCCGATTGGTATCACAGTTTCTTGAATCAAGTTTAGCTACGAAACTGCTTATTAATTTAATATACACATTATTTTTCGTTCTCTTGAATACCAATCTAATCAACATGACTTTAGTCACTTGATTGGATTAGTATTCGGAATTTATAATTTATTTATTTCATGCGGTTCCATTTCTAATCCCGGTTCAATTACTTTGACACCAAATTACTCAACAAACAAACATTAAGATCACACACAAGGCATTTAGCAAAGCGAACATACATAAAAGAATTACACATAAGTTTTATACACAGGATATCCATTACTAATTCACGATGATGCACAAACTCCCATATTTCGACGACATCACCTCCCGATAAATGCAACATCGGATTGGCCAGTTCCGATACTACATTTCATCAGTGGTCATAGCCCTCGCCATCTAGCTTAAGTTTATGTACTTCATTATTAATTAGCAAGATTTCCTTTGTAAGAAACTTTGACTTTTAATTAACTCGACTTGGAATTTGCATCCCTTAATCAATAATCAAATTGCACCTTTGAAGTTTGCTGCTTACCAACGTGCCACACTTATAGGATGCAATTCTTTGAATCTCTAAGGGATCCTGCTTAGGTTCTCAAAGAATCACATTCTATTCTCCTTTACTATCAAATATTAAAATTTTCACTTAAAAGGGTCTCACCTCTGGAGAAGAAACTTGAGATGAGAGTGTTCGCAGCGAGATCGGGACCACTTTCCCTCAGGTCAGAATGGAAGGAACTGCTCTGATACCATAAATGTAACACCCTTAGTTTATTTGCAAAAATAATGAGTAAAAGTTTATAATTAAAATAGTGTACTTAAAAATTCCTTTTTCCAATTCAAGTTTACAAGTAAAATTGGGCATCCATTTACAATTCAAGTATGCACAAACATAAAATTCCCTTCTTATCGTGTTCCTTTTTTGATGGAACACCACGATGTGTTTGATGGGTTGTTGTAGCTGGCGAGGGTGACCCCGGTCCTACGTATCCCCAGTGAAAAGGGAATCAAGCCACACGTAGTTCTTGAGAGTAGGGATGAGAACATACCTTAGCCCCCATAGCCTGGCGTTCTTATAGGGGATTACCTGATACATGTGTCTCTGGGCTTGTCTGGTGAAGCCCGCAAAGAAGGAGAGTTCAATTGGGATTAGTCAAGGTTCTGGTAAGCTAACCCTTGTAAATCCTGTAATGGATAAGCATTGATCTATATCCCGTAGTTTATCAAGCTACGCGGGAATATAGGAGTAGTTGTTAGACTATTGGGAGCGTAAAGAGTGAGGATAAGGATGATAATCCTGTGCTCGGTCTAGATCCCGCAAGCCTTTAAACCACTGTGTCCCTAGCTCGGTGTGCTGTGAATCCGACCAGTTTATGGTCAGTGCTCATAAACTCAATGCTAACTGGTCGGCATAAGATCTAACTGGTCAGACAGGAGTTAGGTCCACTACATAAGCTCCCAAGCTCGGTAAGGCTATTTGAGCCTGTGCCGAGTTAAAGGGTTAGCCGAGCAGTTAACCGACCGATTATAGGAGGAAAACTAGGGCGATGGGACTGTATCTAGTAAGATAAGGCTGTTGGTAGCCTGTTTTATAGCTGTAATCCAGTGGCCCGTAAAATGTCGAAGAGTTCGGAATACGGTCGGTTAAGATGGGGGTAGGTCGAACTGGAGCCCGGTACACGACATAATCCCCCTAGCTCGGGAAGAGTCATAGAGACTCTGTGCCGAGTTTAGAGCCCTTTTGGGTCGATCAGATGTTCTCTTCCGAGGCTTGGTGGTGACGTAAAAGACTATTCGCAGCCGAGGTCTTTTACTCGGAAGACTATCGCGATTTGGAGATTCTTACACCTCTCTCATCGGGGTGTGTTAAAAGTAATATCATGAATTGGATCGTAACGTCTACGGGGGATGTTGTCGGAATGACTGCCTTGGCCGAGGTGCATTCCTCGATCCTGCGACGTATTTGGCCGATAACCAAGTTATCGAGGTAGCAATCCCCGTTTTCACTTGTAGCCATGCCGATCTGGTCGGCCAACCGAGATCGTAGGCAAGTGCGTCGGGACGTGATCCGAAATGAGTGAATGTATTAAAGTAATACCTTGATGAGAGAGGCATATACCAAATCTGATTATCATATGGTGTCGTCTGCTATGTACATACTCTATCACATACCAGACCCCCACTCGGTAGAGCCTGAAAAAGGCTTGTGCCGGGTCATAAGATCTATGAAGCTCTCGGGGCCAACGCGAGTGAAGAAAAGTTGGAGTATTCAGATAAACTTTGTGCCTGCCTCCTTCACCCGAAAGAGGCCGTGATCGTGAAAGGTCGTTGAGGTTTGTGTCGATTGTACGATAATTGTGAGATGCTAACTGTTGATGTTCGAGGCTTCCTCGGACTCGATCTGGGTCCGAAAGAATTCCTATAGATACTGGTCGGCGGCAATGATTTTTCAACGCAAAGCGAACATGGAAACTTCCTTGTGGATACGAAAAAAGTAGCGCTGATTCTTTCGTTAATGCTGTTAATCAACTATAACTGCTGAACCCCTCAGAAATCGGAATAATTGGGGCAGATCCATGTTATGAGGTCGTCGAAGGCAAGGTGATAGATTATTCAAATAAAGAAGCTGAAGTAGACCTCTATTCCCTTGCATAACAAATTCTAACCCGATAAAGCCTGAAAAGGCTTGTGCCGAGTTCGGAAGCCCTGTGATACGTAACAAAGTGTTTTGGTCGGCACCTTATGAATCCGAGGGGAGATGGATGAAATCAGTCAAGCTCGTACGGATGCCGACTAATGAAACCGAGGAGAGATGATCGATGTGAGGTTCCTCGCCATCAGGAAAATAATTCTAGAAAGGAGGAATGAAACAAAGTGTTTGTTGTGCTTGCAGAACATGTTGTCTGTTAGGAGAATCTCGAAGTGGCTTGCTTTTGGAGTTCTTTGAGCAGCTTGTGTGATCATACTTGTACCTTCTTTTTCTTTCATGGTGCTCAGAAACGATCCTATGAGCGGTTCGACCTAAAGATTGAGGCCACCATAAACCATGGTGGTCCGTGCTTGGCCAACGAGAGGAGTTGAGTGCCGAACTAATTTTGTGATGGCATAGGAAGAAGGGTCAGCATGATGTTTCACTTGCTAGGAAGGATGTCGACCGAGCAATAATGTATTGTGAGTCATTGGGAAGGATGTATTGTGAGAAAATGTGACGATCTGCATGCGCTGGCCTAATTAGATCGGATTTCAGCTTGTTTAGGAAATTTCTGGATTCAGATCTGTGTGGAAGAACAGTATGACGAGTTTAAACGTTTGTGAGTTGTGAGAGAGGGTCTTCATTGTGTGGTTCCTCCGATCTGATGGATCCTAATTAGATTATGGACCTCGGCGCTCGGATCCGTGGAGGCACCGACTCGGGGTAAGACAGTTAAGACAAGATGCTCGGTGAGAGGTCGGTGTAGCCCCTCAAAGGTCGGTCCGAGATAGAGGAGGTCGCATGTACGATCAGCTAAGTGCCGACTCGTTGTGGTTGATTGGTTACTAGGAAGGAGTGTGAGGCGAAGCGAGGTCGGCCTATAACCCCGATGTTGTGGCAGAAGGTGCGAGAATGCTAGAGGCTTCAGTTGTGTTACTTAAACAAGAATCTGAGTGATGACTTTGAGGCCACGACCAGTAATAAATGGAAATAGTCACAATAAGCAAGTTCAACAAAGGAGACAGTAATGTCATCGTGAGATTTTGCCGAAATCATGTTGAAGATGATGTAATATTAGATGCCCAGAGTGACGTGCTGTAAGATTAGACGCCAAGAATGACTAAGTTTGTATGACACCGATTGATTTGAGGATATTGTTGGCGATTGGAAGCTGACAAAAGAAGTCACCATCAGTCGGTTACTTCCTGGTAATTTGCTCGACCTTCGTAGTTGTGTTTATGGATGATGAGATCACGGTATGATGACAACATGGCCTTCGGGGACATGCTCGACAGTGTTGAGAATCATTTTGGCATGACTTGGTTCTAAGCTTCTGGGTCTAGTTTAGTATTTCAGAATTGCTGATCGCAACGTAGGTCGGTATGTTGATTGTCATTAGCTCAACTTTTGAACTATCGAGAGCCGTCAGGCATCCATCTGCTCAGGACGGATACCAGTACAATACTTAGAGAATGCATGTGGAAGCGTTGTGCGATAACTACTTTGTGAGAATGATGGCGGGATTCTTTCGATCCTTCGTCCGGAACTCCGAGAGTGCCATTATCCCATGTGTCCTCAAGCTGTATTGGGAATAAAGGAGCGGAGGTTGGACTGTTGGGACCGTAACTGGTTTAAATAGGAATGAGGATCCTATGTTCGGTCGTTATCCCGTAAGTCTCAATCCACTCGTGTCCCTAGCTCGGTAACACATGGTTCCGACCAAATTCGTGGTCGGTGCTCGTTGGTTCAATCTTTAACTGGTTGGCCTGAAGCAATATCGATCGGACTGAAGTCTGGTTCACTACATTTAATCCCAGACCGAGCGTGTTGGGAGCACATCACCAGATTGTCGAGATTTCTCGGTCTTCCATCAATAAGAACATCCCTCGTTAAGGATTTAACGACTACCGGTTCCCCTTTTCAGTCCTCGCCCGTTTTTGGAGAGGAGCCACAAGAGACAAAATGTTATCTCCATAGCCCGGTGTTCAACCACAGGCGTAGGAGGCTAGTCGGAAACCGGTGGAAGAGTGGCGACAACCGTCTAACGACTTTGAAGGGAGAAGGCTATTCTCTGGTTCCTGATGCTTCGAATTCATGGTTATGAAAAAAAAAAAGAGGGGTTGCTTGATGAGGGTCCGCCGCGCTTGTCACATGCATCGAGAATTGTGAATCGAACATGAGCCCTTTTTGTTCAGGATACGAGCTCGAAGATTAATCGTGAAGCTTTGGCGAAGTTTTGGCACGTGGGTCCTTGCCACCTCATCTTCGCCGTCATCAGCTAGACTCCGATCATGTCGATGTGTTCCCAGTACTCGGAAACAATTTTCCCATTGACGAGGATCTTGAAATGGGCTGTTTAGAGAAAAAAGGGCATCATACATGTACCTCACATATGTAAACAAAATTAATAATTAGTGATCGTCATTAGATGTAAAACAATTAAATAACAATAATGACAATTATTGGCTAAGATAGAATGTATTATCGGTATAAAAGTAGTATGATTTTATGTATTATTGGCGATTTTTGGCGAAGAGTTGATATATAATATCAGTATAGAAGTAGTATGATTTAACGATGTCACACGTAATAAACACCATAATGAGAATTATTGGGGATTAAATACTTGTAAGTTATACAAGATTGTTAATAAAAAGATGCAAGAAAATATATCATGCGTAGTAATAAGTGACACGCACGAAAAATATGTCAGAGCAATTAATGGTGTTGAACCAGATAAAAGCATTAATAATGACAATGTTTAATTGTCGGGAACTACTTAGTGTTACTTAAAAGGCAATGCACATCAAATATCATTATTCTATATTGACAGGAAAGACACATGTTTAGGGATATTTAGCAGCAAAGGAGTTTGCGTCACATATCAACATGTATGAAAAATCATGAGTATAGGATAAATGATATGTAATGAAATTAAAGGAATATATAAAAGCATTAGGAGCATATATCAAAAGCATTGCATCAAGTAAATTAATATTAGCATGTGTGAAGTAATCACGTAAAATGCTAATTAAATAGGAAAATAATACAGGAACGAAAATTCCTTCCCTGATTCAGTGTGGCGATGAATGTTGAGTTGAAGAGTGCTAGATTGAAACCTCCTGTCTATCCTTTCCAAGCGTTTGGTTGAGCGGTTGGCCCAGGATGAGAGACTCAAGTAGGGAACATGGTGCGAGGTTTACGCAATCGTCTTATAAATCCGAGGAGAGAGGAGTAGTGCGTGGTTCCTGACATTTCGGATGTATGAGATACCAAAAGGGAGACGCTGTCGAAGGTCCGCGTGCAGTTGGCACATGTATCCGGAGTGCGGAACCGAGCACGGGGCTCTTTATATTTAGAGACGAGCTTAAAGAGGGAAACTTGGCGCGGGGGTCCTCGTTGTCGGCACCATGTTTTGAATAGAATGACATGATTGTAATCACGGTGTTCGAAAAACAATTTGCCCATTGATTAAAATCGATTCGAGGAAGGCGTCAATCTTGATTTGCTGATGGGGTGGCTCCTTATTTGATGGTGGAATATTGTTGGGCTTGTATATGTGCTAAGCCAGCATTTAATTTGATTTATTTTGTTTGGGCCTGTATCAATTGAGCCCGTATAGTTTTTTATTTTATTTTAGTTAATCTGGGCTTGTTGGCCCGTAAGTGTTCTTGTGTATTTGGGCTTGCAGCCCAATTTCCTTTTGGAGAACAACCCTAGTTGCGTGAGGGTCTGCGACTTGGAAAAATTGGGTGAAGACGGCGGCGGTTCTGCAGCGGTGGTGGTTGTTCATCGGGCTTCCTCACCAAAAACCGGCGCGGTGCAGGCCCACGGATCTTGCCCGCACCGGTTCGTGTCACCACAAATTTGATGTTGCGAACTCCATCACTAACCACGGCGACCGGTTCTGAGAGCTTAACCCGGGATCGAGTTATGCGCAGCGGCGAATGTTCCGGTCAGCGATGGTGGTGGTCGTTCATCGTACTTCCTCGTCAAAAACCGTCGCGGTGCTAGATCGAACAATGTTGGGTGGCTCTCCGTCTCTTCCGCCGCTGTTATCGACTTGTTGATGTTGGAAGTGCAGATCGTCTTGGTCTCTTTCACGGTGGCTCCGTCTCTTCCATTCTTCGTTTGGATTCGGTAGAGATCGTGAGAGGATTGGAATCTGCCCATGTCCTGCATACCTCGGAGTGGTTCACCATGGATCAAGAGACCGCTTCCTTGTCTTGCGATCTAAGGCCTTCAGAGATCGAGATTCGAGATCGCGATCCGATATCGCCTTGTTGTACATGCGCCGCCATCTATCATGTTGATGATGGCCGTTCGAAATATTGTTCTGAATCCAAGGCACCGCTACCGCCGTGGGTCCCGTGTTCGTTTGCGGTTGATGCGCCGCCATATCCTGTGTTTTTATTGTAGCTGATGCTTCAAGGCTCGCAAATACATGTTACGAACGAAATTAGATGATAATGGTCAATATTAGTTATCAGGATGTAAAATCCATTCATAATGACCACAAAATTTTTGATGTCATGAATTCCTCAAAGTTGAATCATCTATGGACCGAATAAAAAACAAGGATTTGAGGAATTACGATCCTAACGGGGATGGATATGTTTTACCAGACTTGAACCATCATGAATGTTACCAAATTAAATATGTAAATAATGAGAATGAAAATTTCTTCCCTGTTTGTCTGAGAATATTTGATCTTCAATCTTTGAATATATTGATTTGCTTCACGGATGTCACCATGATATTGATTTGCTTCACGGATGTCACCATGATGTTATTAACGTTCTTCGTCTTTTTCATCGTAGTTGAGCATGGGTGGGGTTAGTAATTTACCGTCCCCACAGACGACGGCGCCAATGTCGTGTTCCTTTTTTGATGGAACACCACGATGTGTTTGATGGGTTGTTGTAGCTGGCGAGGGTGACCCCGGTCCTACGTATCCCCAGTGAAAAGGGAATCAAGCCACACGTAATTCTTGAGAGTAGGGATGAGAACATACCTTAGCCCCCATAGTCTGGCGTTCTTATAGGGGATTACCTGATACATGTGTCTCTGGGCTTGTCTGGTGAAGCCCGCAAAGAAGGAGAGTTCAATTGGGATTAGTCAAGGTTCTGATAAGCTAACCCTTGTAAATCCTGTAATGGATAAGCATTGATCTATATCTCGTAGTTTATCAAGCTACGCGGGAATATAGGAGTAGTTGTTAGACTGTTGGGAGCGTAAAGAGTGAGGATAAGGATGATAATCCTGTGCTCGGTCTAGATCCCGTAAGCCTTTAAACCACCGTGTCCCTAGCTCGGTATGCTGTGAATCCGACCAGTTTATGGTCAGTGCTCATAAACTCAATGCTAACTGGTCGGCATAAGATCTAACCGGTCGGACAGGAGTTAGGTCCACTACACTTCTTTCCAATTCGTCCACCGCGACACTCTGATCCTCAAGCTCCTTGACTTTCACCTAAAATGTTAACCACATAAGGGTGAGACCTTTTCAGCAACACAGTGAATCATTAGATAGTATGCAGTTCATAATATAAACTTAAGGATAGCGATCAAGTCAGATCAGGGATCAACCCCAAACATCACATTCCATTCCATATATTTATTACCTTTATTCATCATCCTTTTCATTTCCGTTTTCGTTACCTTCACTTACTCATATTATCAGTTTTCAACTCATAACCATAAATCATACACTTTTTCGAAATCATACACCGTATGTCACCTCATGATCAGAGGCTAACATACCCAAATAACATCGCATGTCTCCTCACGGTCAGAGGACAACATACACACATCTCTTCATCTTTCAAATCATTTTATCTTTTCTTTACCATTAGGGATTAGCACACCTGTTAGGTCATTTCACACCCACTAGGACTTTCACCCAATCCAGGTAACTTTCCACCTATTAGGCCACGGTTGACACCCGTTAGGATTAAAAACAACATCTCAACTCTTTTACCATCACATTCACATTTTCTCTTTTCAAAACTCTTATTATCGTGCAACATGATTGATCCATTGGGTACACCCGCCTAACGGGCATTTACGGGACCTAATAGGTAACTTTCACCTGGATTGGGTAACTTGTCACCTAACAGGGCACCTAATGGGTCGGTGTGTCCCAATGATCAATCATAGCTGCAGCTCGGTCACTCTTTTAATTTAAATCAAATCATTCACAACCAAATCAACCAATACCTTCAAATACTCACACCATTAAATTCCAAACATCACAATAACATATATTTACAATCAACGTTGTTATTCTTTGCTTAATATAATTTGTTTTTATTTATCTCTCCTATTATCTTTCTAAATCCATTGGTAGTAATTCCATTGTCATTTATCCATATACTCATCACATACACAAATATACCCTTTTTCCTCCCATAATTTGTGCTACTTATTAACTCGCTATCTCCTAAGTTCATTTCAAATCCCATACCCGACATACACTTCACATATATACATACCGATCATATTCAATAATAATCATACCCATTTAGCATTTGGTGAATATAACCACAACTCAACAAACATCACAACTCATTCGGCATACTCAAGTATGCCTCAAATTACTTTAATTTAAGTCAATATCCCTAAAGTTCTTCACTTCCTATTTCTATAACATACATAAAGAGGATACTTCGTAAAACATTTCTTTTTATATAAAATCAGCTAATAAAACTCTATTCACCCTATACTAATTATAATCACATACTAGTTGGGCTCCCCTAGCCCAACTTAATCATACACCCAAAATCCAATTATAAACTCTAACTATCCCTAACTCAAAGTGTGGAAAAGAGACCCCCCTTACCTTGGAGAGAGAGAGAGAGCTCGGTTGAAACTCCAAGGACTTTGAATCTACTCCCGGTCTATCCGATTTCCCGCTCCCTAAACCGATTCCCATCAGATCCTTAGGATTGGAGGAGAGAGAAAGTGCCCTAGGTGAGAGAGAGAAAACTCCATAGAGAGAGAGAGAACTTGAAATTAAGAGAGGGATAGTGTTTGAGTATAGGATTTAGCCCAAATCAAGGTTAAATCCATGGGTGAGGGTAGAAATTTAGGCTTGGGTGCTTAGGGTTTGGGTTTTGTTTGTGGGTATGTGAAGAGAGGGAGAGAGGAAAAGAAATTCGTGTGAGGAAGGGAGGAGAAAATGAGTGATGTTGATGATGGAGAGAAGAGGAACTCTTGGTTCGATGAAAGGAAGAATCGATTTGATAAAGATTCAAGAGGGTTGAGGTTGGGAAATGAAGAGCCCTAGCTTTTCTCAAGAGAGATCGAGTGATTATTTGATTTTTCCCCCAAATGAACCCTGCCAAATGACTTAAAAACTGGTTCTGCAAGTCGTGGATATCGATATCCACCTATGGATATCGGGTGGATATCGATGTCCAACATCGATATGCACAATCATCACATCGATATCCATTGCTGAAATCTAACAGCAACCTTCGCATTCGAACAGCCATAAGTTTTTCGTTAACCGTTGGATCTTGCTCAAATTTGGTGACAACCTTCCTAAGACTCTTATCTTCATATCCAATGGTGGGAATTGGGTTTAGAGCTATGGATCTTCTACTCCTAACGTCCTTAAATCCTATGCTCTAATTTCTCAAGTTACACTTCTAAATTCCTAATTTTAACCTAACATACCCATACCTCTTCACTCTAAGTCTATTACCACACTAATTATGCTTGGGAATAAATTAGGGATGTTACAACCTGTGTCACATGAACAACTAAAATAGTGCTAGAAGCACCTCATTAGCAGTTACATAAAGAAATCTCTAAACTCTTTATTCACTAACTAACTACTAAAAATAATAAAACCTACACTACTACATAATTACAAAGAATCCACCAGGATCCCAAATTCTATGGCTCATCTCCCATGTGATATAGGAATAACAAGTTACTCCCATGTCCCATGGGAATGAGCATGGATAAAGTAAGAAAATTTTAGAAATAAATTCAATCCCACCAAGGTCAAAAGCTATATTCCTTACATCATGTATCATCTTAGAAAATTTGCCTTTTTTCCGATTCATGAGAGTGTTAATTTCATGAACAAGAGAAACAAAATTTTTAGGATCTTTATTCATCCCTTTGTACAACAATGACTTATGTTGATGTTCTGGAAAAACATCATGCAAACTCAAGGGTCAAACATGATTGAAAAATTTTGAATCATCCATACATGCAAGGGATTTAACACAATTTTTAAGTTCATAAATTTCAGCACGCAAGGATGAGTCAAATTTTTCTATTATTATTCTATCCCCATTTGTTTTGTTTTGTTTCACCTCTTCTACCTCATGATGCACTTTAATTTCTTTTTCTTCAAAACTTTCAGAGAAATTAGTACTTAAATCTTCCTTAACGGACAACTCTTGTACTATCTTTTCTATGAAAGATTTCTTATAAAACTTTTCAATCTCACTAATAGGAGTATTTGCATCATAAGTAAAAGGATGTGAAGCCAAAACAAAATCAAAGAATTCTAACTCTTCACAAATCATTATTATACATTTCAATTAAGTATCAAAAATAGATTTCACTCCAAATTACTTCTTAGTGCCAAAACATATTAAACTAATTCAAGTCCCCGACAACAGCGCCAAAAACTTGATCACTCACTAGCAAGTATACTAGATCGCAAAGTAATATAGTCGATTAAGACCATATATCGTACCCAGGGACTCAGAATTGCTCAATCTATCTCTACCTAAGGGAAAATCTAGAATAAAATCTATTAAAATGCAAAATTCAGAATTAAATAAATAAATTAAAAATAAGAATTATATGCTGAAAATAAAATAAAAGAGAAATTAAATGGAAGAACTTGGTTAGGAATTTAGTTTCATTGTATATTCATTTATTTATTATAAATCAATGTTTCTCATTCAGAAAATAGTAATTCCTAGATTCCTCTTATGAAATTACTGTTTATCATCCAATTTATTAAATCATAATTCCTTAGATATTTAAACTATCGAATAACCTTTATTAAGAACAGTGAATTTATCAAGTTATATAATAATCCAAAAGTATTCCTACAAGTTGAATCATTATATTGTTTAATTGCATGACCTATTCTAAATCCTAATTTTCCAATTCAGATTTAGAAATCCAAAACATGGATTAGCTACTTCCATGCATAACAATAAAATCACAATTAAACACTTGATTTAAAACTGAAAAACATTAATTCATAAAAATAAATTACAAATACAAATCCACCATGTTTCTAACACAAAAGGGTTAGTTACACTTACACATAATGAAACAGAAGAAGAAAACAAATAACTATGATATTTATTCCTAAATTACCACAGATATGTGTTTTGAATCTTCAATCTTCTCCGGATTCCTCCTTCGAATGCTCCCAAAACTGTGTAAATCTCCTTTCTAAAACTATCTATTGAATCCTGATCATTATTCATGACTGATTAAATTCTATTCACTCCCTCAAAACTGACTGCTAAACCTAATATTAATCCTAATATAAATAGATAAAAGTCTAATCCTATCAAAATCCTTCAAAACTGCTCAGAATTAGGCACAATTGGGCTTCCTCGTGTCTCGCGCGCCTGGGCGTGTGAAGCAGCACGCCTGGGCGCGCGCTATCTGATGCCATCTGATTAACGAAGCACGCGCGCCTGGGCGCGCCATTCCCGCGCCTAGGCGTGCTAGGTACTTTCCGACTCCGTTTCTCTCCATTCTTGTGCCATTTTCAAGGTCTTCTTATGCTCTTCTTAGCTCCAATAATATTTTCTCCAAATAAAGCTCCAAAACAACTGAAACATACCCAAAACGGATCAAAACGTTCAAAGGATTCTAATAAACTAAAAATTCCTAAAACTAATACAAAATACTATATTTACGAAAGAAACAAGCCAAAACTAAAGTAAAAGGAAGTGAAATTAAGTCCAAAAACATCATATATTAGACCCAAATCAAGTACATTCAAGATTGGTAAACTCAAAGGAAAAGGGAATATACTTTGGACTTGGAAAAATTCAGTTGAGTTCATTTTCAAAAGTTGAAACAATGATATTCCCTTTTACTTCTAGTTTGAAAATCTGAGTTTCATTCTGATTTGATTTTGGATCGCATATGAAGGGTTCCTCTTTAATTCACTACTCGATTACTTAGGAATCCTTGCACTCCTTACTATTTTCTTAAAAATTTGTTATGCGTCCTCACGATCCATTTGTAACGATTGTGGTTCGGTGCAACCTTTTGAAATTCATTTTGAACACTCACACGCATCAAACAAAAATTCATTTTGCATATATTGATATCAAGTACATTTATCAATGAATCATACACAACTATAAGCCCTTAACAATTCTGCCTGTCCTAGGGTTTAACAACACTATCCTAATCACATACTCCTAACGACTCGCTACAGACTAACTAAAACTTCTTTTCCTATGCCAAGACAAAAAAAACTCTTAGTTCAAAAGAAATCAATTTTAAAATCGTTTTCGAAATTCAAATCCATCCAAACTTAAACATAAAATTTATGCATATACACATATAGATATACACGTACACAAACATAATCAATTATATTTTTAAAAACAAATTTCAAAATCAATATCTTAAGTCACTGCTCAATGAAAATTGGTTTGGGACTTTAAAGCATGGGGATGGAAATTGAAAAGCTCTTAGTCCCAAAATCGTTTGGAAACATTTTCAAAAGTTTAAAATCATCCCCACATGGTAGACTTTTTATATATGCATATATACTACCTTCCATCCAATCCGATTTGATGCAAGAACTTCTAGATTGAATTTTAACCCCTTCCTCGATTAAAGAAACCTATTTCCATTATAAAAGTTTTATTATTGTAACTCGGGGTTCAAATTCAATCGATAAAAGTTCCCACTTATCTTTCGTTTGGTATTAAAGTCATCGGAGTTAAATTAGAGGTAGAATCAACTACGAGTTTAACATAAATATTTTTGTTGTTTTTATGAATTCTAGTCTAACCGATGCAAACTAAATCACTTGGATAAATTAGAATCAAAGCAATAATTATTTGGATTCTCATAGTTCCACTTCTAATTTTTGTCCGCTTGCTTTAACGCTACACTATTCCACATATAAACATATTTCGAGAACCTTTTTATTGAATTCAAACCATTTCCCAAATTGAGCAAAAAGTTGTTTTTATTTCGTAACTCAATTTGGTATGATTCAGTGGTTTAAATCAATCGGTTAGTTCTCGATTTCCTATTTTTATTTTCATTTGGTGCCACAGTCACTTGAATCAAGTTTAGCTACGGAACCGATTATTAATTTAATATAAACATTATTTTTTTGTTCTCTTAGATACTAATCTAATCGAAATGACTTTAATCACTTGGTTGGATTAACATCGAAATTATAATTTATTTATTCCAGGCAGTTCCATTTCTAATCTCCGTTCAATTACTTTGACACCAACTTACTCAACAATCATACATTAAAATCACACATAAATGCACATAGCAAGGCAACAAGACATAAAGAACTAACACAAAAAGTTTTATATATGGGAAATCGGTTACTAATTCACGATGATGCACAAACTTCTAGATTTCGACGACGTCACCTCCCGATAAATGCAACATCAGATTGACCAGTTCCGACACTACATTCCTTCAGTGGTAATCGCCTGTTCTGTCGTAGGATTTCTATTCTTAGACAATCCGGCTAAGAGTTCGGCAATCCTACCTTTGATGTCAGACGTGAAATGAGCACCTTGAATACCAAGATACACACTCTCTTGTCGTTCTAATTTGGGGGGTGGTGTGTGTGTTTGTGTGAGATAAGTTAGTCCATACCTGCTTGCCTTACCAGGTATTATATATGCATACCAGCATATACCGTATTGATTGCCGCTTTCATGTGGCGGGTAAGATTCCTTCTAAACGGCACGAATGTAATGGTGGGTATTAAGTCCAGTAGTATCCTATGCTGGTGCGGACAACGGAATTCTTCAGATTCCCTAATGCACGTGTTCGAATTCATACCGGTATGAGGTCACATGTTCAACACTTATCCTGATACCGGTATCTGAATCCGGTCTTCTAAGACCTCTTAGGATTCCATTCTGATATGTGAATCCGGTTTGATTGGGTATCTGATAGCCTCTATCCGGTATCCGAATCCGGCCCGGTGGGTCTCTCAAGGCCTCAATCCGGTATGTGAATCCGGCCCTAATGGACCTCTCTGGCCTCATACCGGTATCCGGATCTTGTATCCTTAGGCCTCTTAGGACCTCGAACTGTTATCAGGATCCGAACTTATTGGGCCTCTTGTGGCCTCAAGCCGGTATCTGAATCCGGCATACCAGTTCTGACTATCCGGTCCATAACATCGCCCTTTCCATCTAGTTTAAGTTTAAATGCGTCATTTTGATTAGCAGGATTTTATTTGTAAGAAACTTCAATCATTTTGATTAACTCAAAACTTAAAATTTTCATTCTCAAACAGAACTCAATTTGCACCATTTAAGTTTCCTGTTTGTAAACGGATAAACACTTACAATATGTAATTCTTTGAATCCCTAAGGGATCCACTTAGGTTCCGAAGAATTCCATTCTCTTTTCCTTTTGCAAACATAAACCTATTCCATTCGTTTCATTTCCAGGCGAGCACAAATGCCAATTTAACATCACATCAACATATATATACTTTCACATAAGCATTTATGACGCACTTAGCATCCACATTTCTATTTCACAATAGCACCAAACATTTTCAAAAATCGCTTAACGTAGAAATATATTTTTCACTTATATCAGTCTCACCTCTTATCAGGAAGCTTGAGATGAGAGTGTTCGCAGCGAGTTAGGGACCACTTTCCCTCAAGTCGTAAGGAAGGAATTGCTCTGATACCATAAATGTAACACCCAATTTTAATTTTTTTTTAATAAAATAGTAATTTAAAAGTTTGTAATCCAAATAAGGAACATTAAAATTTACTATTCATAAAACAAGTTTACAAATGGTTTGGGCATTCCAATCATAATATAAGAAAGTACAACATAGAGTTCCCTTCTTTCCATTCTTCCGCTGCGACACTCTGATCTTTGAGTTTCTTGCACAGGTACCTAAAATGATAACCACTAAGGATGAGACCTTTTCACACCACAGTGAATTACAAGATAGTAAATAGTTCATAACAAGAACTCAAGAGTAATAATCAAATCAAAACATGGATCAACAATACACCATATTCATTTGCCAATCTCTTACACAAATAGATTTCCAGGTTCAGTAAACTCACATCATTAACACAAATTTCCTTTGATCATTCATCAACTCTTTTACTTCATGCATTTCCATTTATTTTCAACTTGTATCTTTTTCATTACTTTAACTTTTCTTTTCTCTTTTCATACTCTTTGAGTTTTTCATAGATTTTTATAAATTATTACGTGGATCCATAATTGCGTACAGTCTCCTTCGGACAACGCCTTACAGTTGCACACAATGTGTGTCTTACGCGGTCTATGCGTACAGTCTCCTACGGACAACGTCTTACAAGACCTGGATTCCACAATCAGAATGTGCTTCCATCATTGCATACAGTCTCCTTCGGAAAACGTCTTACAGCTGCGCATCAAGTGTGTCTTACGCGATCTATGCGTACAGTCTCCTACGGACAACGTCTTACAAGATCTGGAATTGCACGATCCAATTTTATCTTTATTATTATATGGTGTGTGTGTCCATCATTGCGTACAGTCTCCTTCGGACAACGTCTTACAGCTACGCATCAAGTGCGTCTTACGCGATCTATGCGTACAGTCTCCTTCGGACAACATCTTACAAGATCTGGAGCACCCCCAGCCAGAATGTGCTCCCATCATTGCGTACAGTCTCCTTTGGACAACGTCTTACAGCTGCGCATCAAGTGCGTCATACTCGATCTATGCGTACAGTCTCCTTCGGACAACGTCTTACAAGATCTGGGTCACACAATCCAAGCTATATCTTTAATATTTTATTGGCATTTTCTGAATTGTTTTCATTTGCTTCCACTCTCATAAAATCATCATTTCTCTTTTTTCTTTTATATTATTTTATCAAACAATCAATAATCAAAAGTCACACACACTAAGCACTTATTTGAACATAATAATTTTTTAACAGATAACACATAACGTGTAACAATCATCAATTATCAACAAATTAGTCGACATACTCAGGTATGTCTCAGGGTGCTTAAAAATAAATCAACTCCTTAGAGTTCTTCACTTCCTACTTTAATAATATACAAAAAAAAAGCATGACCTAGCTCTCTCCCTTGCGCCGCAGTTCCCCTTGTTTCTCTCGGTGGCTGCCACCGCGCCATCATTGCTAAGAAACGAGGGAAATCAAAGCAATCCACACCCTCTTCTTCTTCCAATCCTACTCGTTCGAATGATGGTACGGTCAATAATTGCAAAGACATACCCTCTCCTGTGCATATGGAGTTATTTGAAGAACAAGAAATCGAATTTCGTGAACTGTACGCCAGCGTTGACTCGATGAATGCACAACAAGTCAAAAGCCTCTTGGAAAACATGGATCGAATCAAAGAAAAAATCAAAGGAAAGCACCCAGTGATTGAGAACGTAGCAGAAGAGAATCAGGAATCAGATAAGGCAGTTGAAACTCATACAACAATTGGTGAATCGTCTTTGAACCCAGAATTCCCAAAATTGTCTGGAGTTGAGAAAGTTGAAAAAAGGGCATCTGTATGGGATAAATTTGACATAAGTAAACTCAGGAATTCAGGTGAAAAACTAACATACCAACCTCCAGTAATTCGTGATGGGGTTTCTGTTGGAAAGATTGATGAAGCTGATGTAAAGGATGAGTTAGTTTACTGGAACAATGCGGTTGTTTGCTTTGTCTTGGGAGCCAAGCCACCATTCCCTGTCATCCAAGGATACCTGAAAAGAGTGTGGGGGCAACATGGAATTGATAAAATCTTAATGGACTCAGAGGGAAACATCATTGTGAGATTTAATACCCTTGAAGCCAGGAACACTGTTCTTGAAATCGGGGTATTTCATTTTGATAGCAAACCCCTCTTCATTAGCCCTTGGTCTGCAAAGCCATCTGGTATGTTTAATCCTGAGCAAATCCCTATCTGGATACAACTTCATAAACTTGATGTCAAATTCTGGGGAGCAGCTGCTCTGAGCAAAATTGCTAGTTTAGTAGGGGTGCCTATAATGGTTGACAGTATGATCCAATCAAGAGATAGGATTAACTATGCTAGAATCTTGATAGAAGTGAATCCTGCTACACTACTAGATGAGGTATTCTTTGAGGATGAGAAAGGTCAGGTAATCACTCAGAAAATTACCTATGAATGGAAGCCAAGCTTGTGTGAAAAGTGTGGTAAATATGGGCATGACCAGAAGATGTGCAAAAAAGGGCAGAAACCAATGAGGAAGGAGTGGGTTCCAAAAAATAAACCTACTCAGGAGGAAGTTCTACATGTGGTAGACTCTGTGAAAGTCCAAGAACAAGTCAAGGAAGGAATGATCCCTACTGAAAAGGTGAATGTTGCAGAACTGCACCCTGCAGTGGTGTTAAATGTTGAAGATGCCAATGAAAGCAACACTAATAAACAGATCCAAGCAAGTAAGAAGGTGGATGATGGCAATCATAGAAAGGAGGTTATTGCTGATGAGCAGTGGCATACTGTAACAACTAGAAGAAGGGCACAACAACAAAAGAATATAGCTATTGAGGTTGGAAGGGACAATCCCTTCATACCTACTAATGGATAGTGTAGCAGTATGGAACATTAGAGGGGCCAACCACCCTCAAAAGCAGAAGGAGCTTAAAAGGTTGGTAAGTAACAATAATATAGGCTTATTGGCTATTTTAGAAAATAAAATAAGGGAATCTTCTTATGAAAGTTTGAAGCAGAGATTGTTTCCTGGGTGGGGATCTTTTTTGAATCTGGATGTAGTTCCAATTGGAAGGATTTGGGTGGTGTGGAAACCTGACATGTTCTCAGTCTTAATCTTGAATGATTCACCTCAACTTGTCCACTGCCTGGTGAAGCATAGGCATGGTATGCAAGACTTTTGTATTACCTTTGTGTATGCTAGTAATGATGCTAGTGAAATAATGGAATTGTGGTCAGATATCTCTCAGACTCAATCAAATATGGACATGCCTTGGTGTATCATGGGTGATTTTAACACTTTTCTTGAGCCTCAAGAAAAGCTGGGAGGACTGCCTGTGCATATTGATCAGTTGAATGATTTCAGGACTTGTGTTCAGTGCAATCAATTGATAGATATGAATTATTCAGGCTGCTACTTCACCTGGTCTAATAAACAACAGCCTGAAAGTAGAATTTACACAAAGTTGGATAGAGCTATGGTGAACATGCAGTGGATTTCTGTCTGGCCTCAAGCAAAGGCTACTTTTTTGAATGAGAGCATCTCAGACCATTCTCCTATTGTGGTTGATTGGCATCATCAGCAAATTGTTAGATCTTCAACCTTCAAGTTTTTCAATATGCTTGTTAAGGATGATGATTTTCACAATATTGTCAGCCAAACATGGAGTACTAAGATTGAGGGGTTTGCTATGTATAGAGTAATGCAGAAACAAAGAATGTTGCATGGTCCTTTCAGAGATCTAAACAGGAGGAAGTATTCAGATATAGACAAAAAAGAGATTGTGTGTAGGCAAGGTATGGACAAGGCTCAGAGTGACTTGGCTGATGACCCTGGGAATGTGCACTTGCAGAAAATTGAAAGAGAGGCAGTAAGGGATTATTTAGCAATTGCTGAGGCAGCTAGAAGCTTCCTTAAGCAGAAAGCTAAGGAGAATTGGCTTAAAGATGCAGATCAGAACACCAAATTCTTCCATGAATCCATTAAAATTAGAAGATATAGGAATAGGATTCTCTCTATCATGGATGACAATGGAATTTGGCACACAGATCATGAGGCAGTATGCAAGGTCTTTGAGAGGTTTTATTTGAATTTATTTAAAGCTACTCAGTGTCCTTGGAAGTTGTCTGAGCAGGAGATCAATCAAGGAAAAACACTCTCAGTGGAGCAGCAGATGAGATTAATCAAGCCAATCACTGATCAGGAGATAAAAGAGGCTCTCTGGAGTATGGGAAGCAATAAAACCCCTGGCCCTGATGGTTTCACTGTAAAATTCTACAAAGCTAGTTGGGATGTGGTTGGGTCTGAGGTTTGTGAGGCAATAAAAGAGTTCTTTGCTTCAGGTAAATTGTTAAATGAGATTAATAATACTGCTTTGGTACTTGTGCCTAAGGTGGAGTGTCCAAAATATGCTTCAGACTTTCGACCCATTGCCTGCTGCAATACAATTTATAAATGTATTGCAAAAATAATTTCAAATAGGTTGCAGCTGGTAATGTCTGATCTGATCCAAGGAAACCAAACAGCTTTCATTAGTGATAGAAGCATTGTGCAAAATGTCTTAGTCACTCAAGAACTTCTCAGGTTTTATGGTAGAAAACATGTTTCTCCTAGATGTTTACTTAAGGTTGATATGAGAAAAGAATATGATTCTTTGGATTGGTCTTTCATTGAAAACATGCTTTCAGCCTTTAGGTTTCCTACTAAATTCATTCACTGGATTATGGTTTGTATTAAAACTGTGCAACTCACTCTGGTCATTAATGGATCCTCTGCTGCAAAGGTCAAGAATCAAAGGGGGTTGAGGCAAGGAGACCCATTGTCACCTCTGATCTTTGTTCTAGCAATGGAAGTGTTGACAAGGAAACTCCAACTTGCTGCCACTAATAGACAGTTCAGATATCATCCTCAATGTAGAAGTCTTAAAATGGTTAACTTAGCATTTGCAGATGACATCATGATGTTTTGTAATGGTAGTGTGCAAAGTGTAGGTGTTCTGATGTAGACTTTTAATGAGTTTTCAGTTAGCTCAGGTCTTTATGCCAATCAATCCAAATCTCAAATCTTTATGGCTGGAGTTTCAGAAGATAATGAAGCAAGATTGTAGGAGATTACAGGTTTTTCAAAGGGCTCCTTTCCTTTCAGGTATCTTGGAATGCCTATTTCAGCAAAGAAATGGACACATCAAACTTGTCAATTGCTTGTGCATAAAGTAACAGCCAAAATTGAATCCTGGAGAACTAGGCACTTGTCTTATCAGGGGAAGGTCCAATTAATCAACTCAGTTCTTCTGTCTATGCATGTGTATTGGGCCAGTATGTTTATCATCCCCAAGAGTGTGTTGAAGCAGATTGAACAGAAATGTAGGCAATTTCTTTGGGGAACAACTCAGGCTGGAAGGTCAAGATCTCTTATAGCTTGGGAGGTTTGTTGCAGACCTAAATTAGCTGGAGGGCTTGGTTTCAAGAACAGCATTTTATGGAACCAAGCTGCTATTGGGAAGCAGGTGTGGCAGCTAGCTATGAAAAAGGATATGTTATGGGTCAAATGGATTAGCACAATCTATCTGAAAGAGCAAGACTTGTGGATGTATCAATGCAGCAGCCAAGACAGTTGGCATTGGAAGAAGGTCATGAAGATGAGAGATAATTTTTGAGCTCAGTATAGTAATGGAATGTGGGCTGGTAACTCATGCTATTCAATTAGTAAGGGATATACTTTTTTGCTTGGACAACAAGAAAAGGTTACATGGAGTAGGTTGGTCTGGAATTCAGCATCAATCCCTAAACATTGCTTTATTTTTTGGCTAGCAGTTCATGATAGGCTCAAGACTAAGTCAAACTTAGTGTATGCCAATAATTTTGATCCAATTTGTGTCCTATGTCATGGTGCTTTTGAAGATCGTGATCACTTATCCTTCCTGTGCCCGTGGAGCAAAGAACTTCTTGGGTTGATTTCTGACTGGCTGGGTATTGAAAGCTGGCGCGCCAATTTTATGACCTGGTTACATTGGCTCGGTCATGGGTTCAAGCACAAGCAGCGGCAGAAATTTATTGGTGCGGCCATGGCTGTGGTTCTATATAATGTGTGGGTTGAACGCAATAGAAGGATTTTTATGGGGAAATCAAGGATCCCATCTCATGTTTTCAAACTTGTGAAGAAGGAGATAGCCACTAGAGTTCATGTTTATTTTCAGGAT
This sequence comes from Crotalaria pallida, assembly GCA_037953625.1. Lineage (NCBI taxonomy): Eukaryota > Viridiplantae > Streptophyta > Magnoliopsida > Fabales > Fabaceae > Crotalaria > Crotalaria pallida. Next base: position 58,889,338 of record CM075651.1, read on the forward strand.
GTTAGGAAAATTTGTAATTGGACTATTTTTAATAGATTACAAGTTGAACTTTAGGTAGGTTTACGTTTGTGTTCCCCTTATTCTTCAACCCTACATAGTAGGTGGGAAGATTTAAGGGTACACGTTTTCTTTTGCTTGTTTTGAAGTTGTAATTTTGTCCTGTTGGTAATGAAAATTTTTTCTTTTACCAAAAAAAATATACAAAAAGAATTAACATAAACATTATCAATAATTTAACAAAATCAACCAAAAATATAACAATCACCCCAATCAACTCTAATCAAGTATTAATTTGTTACCCACAACTCAATCTAACTATTAAACTCAAATTCTATTATAAACTCTAACTATTCCTAACTCAAAGTGTGGAAAAGAGACTCCCCTTACCTGAAAATCCTAGCAATAATGACAGAGTCACGTTTACATCTGCGACTTGCTCCAAGGTCAAGGTCAATAGCGTGTTGGATCTAAATAGGGACATATGATAAAACTAATTATAACATTAAAATATATATATCAAATAAATTCATTTTTGTCAAAATAATAAATATATATCATTATACAATAAAAATATATCATTTTTCCCTAAAACATCTCTTTATTTGAAAATATAGGGAAAATAAAAATATTGACGGATGGTCAACTAAATTTGGTAGATGGATAAAGGGAGTTGAGAAGGTTATATACCTAAAAAGGATTTGGGATTGGACGGTTGGATCTTGAGTAATCAAACTGAGAAGACTAAAAACCTTAAAACTCTTCTTCCAGTCACCCATGTTTCTTGCTTCTTTTCCTTCTCTCTCTGATTCACGTGTTCATTCCTTCTTTCTTTTCTATACTTATGGTGGTGCTCCCTTTAGTTTCTCTTGTCTCAACGTGGTTGCCTTCGGGCCACACGTTTGTTGTTTTTTTTTTTTTTTGGTTACGGTGGGGTTGGGTAGATTTAGGATATATATATATATATATATATATTTATATATTATTTTATGTTTTGTTTTTATTTGTGGGTCATTGTGTATAGGTATTTTGAATTATATTTATAATTTTGATGATTCCAAAAATAAAATATATTTTAGTAAAATAACATTGTATTTTTAATTACTCAAAAATGATTGAAAAATAATAAAGTTATCGGTCCCTCTGGATAGCTATTGCGTCAGAAAAATTATCGAAATTCAAAAGTAAATATATTTTCTCAATCTTGATATTAAACTTGATAATATATAATATTTAAAATTTTGAAGAAGAAGATTATCATATATAACTTAAACTGGTAATATATTAAACCAGTCCAGAAGTTAAAAATAAAACAGCCTCCGAACACTATGAAAATTTATAGGGTTAAACATATTTTTCTGAAGAAACTATTTATAAAAATGCCTCTAAGGCTTACCACTTGAGCTCCCTGTCAAAATGTTAATTAAACTAAATAAAAGTACTACTTTATTTTTGGAAAACGTATGATAACAAATTTATACTTATTTTGACTAGAAAACATATTTCAATTAAAATTATAAAATCAAAATTTTATTACGACACTCAAATATTGAAAACATCATATTAAATCATTTGATTATTTTGCTAGAAGTATTAGAAATAACGGGATGTTACATGGAGGCTTACCTAAAATTTTAGATTAAATATCTAGGAAAAAAAAATGAGATTTTCACCCCTATTACCCTAGGAATTTCGAAATATCTAGGGGTCAAGAGGCTAAAAAAACTTTCTGACTTCCTATGTACAATACTAGTACCATACCCGTGCATATTGCACGGTAATTAGGAGTGAACGGTAGCATTATAAAAAATATTTCAAAAATATTCTATACGTTTATAAAAAATATTTCAAAAATATTCTATACGTTAGATGCTATTGCAATATATGCATTATCAGCGTAGAAGGTAAAGAATATTAATTTGTTCATATAACATCACATCTGTCGATATTAGAAAATATAAACTGTAGCACTGAGCGGTTCAACAATTTATTAGTAATTTATATGACTCGTAGGAAAAAAAAATATGTATTATACATGTTTGGGATTACAATAGTGTCCCACTTAGATAATTAATGTATAGTACATCTCATTAGATATAAATATAAAACATTATTACCTTCCAATTTATATATTCCGAATAATTTGGAATAGACCAATGAGCATAAATTTTATATAAAAGATTCACTTTAACTGATGTGGACGGAAAAAATTGATGGAAAGGTTACATAAATTTCTATTGAGTGTAACAGTAAATTTGTTTGGTCGGTGTATATGTAGAGATATTAGAATTATTAATGATATGCTTTACTGTATTACAGTGAATTTGGTGTTTTTTTATATTTGGTCATCAATAAAATGAAATATCTGCTCGGTTTGCAAATAAACAAGGTGTATTTAGAAGTATATATTAATTTAATGTCTAAATTGTCAATTTACTAATATTTAAGGAAGTTTATATTACAAATAATATAAAAAGTGTAATTTGGATAAAGAGAAGCACATAGCTTTGAAAATGACATTTTCGTTAATAAAAAGTAGGAAAATAAGGCTTTTATAATTTTGAGCTCAATATGCACTCTTATAACCTCTCGCCCGATAAATAAAATCAATAATCTTCATGTAGTTAAATTATTTAAGAAATTTGAAATGTAACAAATTATTCACATTAAAATATTGTTATATATTGAAATAGATAAATGTAACACTTCTTGTATATCATCTTACTTTATAAGAAAAGTAAGAAGTTTATGGAAACTTGGACTTGTTATCGTTGGAAAAAGATCTGAAAATAATAATTTTCCCTTCCCTTGAAAATTCCTTTTCACAAACACTTGATTAGTAATGAGGTTGACTAACAAAATCAGAGTTTGCGGAAACATAGTAAAATAATCATATTATACCCTCAAAATATATCAAGTGTAACAAGTCCATGGATACCAAATAAATATTACTATGAAACCAAATTCATCTTATGATACCTCTTTCAAAATGTGTATCATATTAATACTATTAAAAACATAGATGTTATAGAGCTGGTCACTGGTCCTCTGTCCAAACATTTATCTGGCCGGATCCTCGATATCTGCACAACGGGTTCCCAACCCACACTTTCTACATTCTGCATGCACCTAAGGGACATCTCCCTTAACTGATTCTTGTGCAAGCTAGATGCACGATCAACACCTAATAAGGGCATGGGGGTTAGCTATACATATTCACATAATCAAATGAGAATAAAACTAACATCCACAAGTCAACATGTAGCAAATCATGATGCATAATCATATGAGCACACCCGGTTAATCATAATAATTCTTTCAATGCAGGTGGCATGATGCATGATTTCCTTCCACAACTGAGGCCTCTAAAAGTCCATCTTGGACGTCCATCCAATACTCCGTTGTGTTCCCGGAACACTGACATTCGTTCCCAGAACGTAATGCCAAACCATACTTGGATAAATACGCAACACTCCCAGAGTGTGCACCACGTTCCCAGAACGTGTAGCAAACCATACTTGGAATAATAAGCACCACTCCCAGAGTGTGCACCACGTTCCCAGAACGCATACGTTCCCAGAACGCATACGTTCCCAGAACGCATAAAAACCAGGTCCTGGACTCTGGCCACATATCTATAATGTGTCATCAAGTAGGTTGCATATCAATGTGTTCCCAGAACACTAACATACGTTCCCAGAACGTATAAAACCAGGTCCCAGACACTGGCCACATATCTATAATGTGTCATCAAGTAGGTTATAATTTGGTACTCCCGGAGTACCCTCCTCATATTCCCAGAATATGATAATCGTTCCTACCAACCAAACTTCCATTCTATATGAATGCATAATCATCAAGGTTGGTTTTATCTTTAATTCTATTATTATACCAATGTGTTCCCAGAACACTAACATACGTTCCCAGAACGTATCGCAAACCATACTTGGAATATAATCAAGCACCACTCCCAGAGTGTGCATCACGTTCCCAGAACGTATCAAAGAAACCATGTCCCAGACAATGGCCACATTCCCAGAATGTGTCATCATGTAGGTTGCATCCGATTAGTACTCCTAGAGTACAGGGTCAAGTACCCCGAACATCACAAACCATCCTTGCCAACCTATTTCATTACCTTTCTCTATGCATGCATTGCATACATAATTACTAAGGTTGGTCTTTCCATTAATTCCATTATTATGACTTAGAAAACACAACTTCTGAATGATATCTTGAGGTATGGCTTTACTCATAAAATTCACCTTTGAATTTAAATTTAACATATGCTCATAGACCTGAATTGAGAGAATATAATTCTTACTCAAAAACTTAACTTTTATTTTTAAGTTTTCAAATACTAACCGGTTACGTCATCACCTAACCGGTTAGAATTACAGACCTGAATACAAAACCATTGTTTTTCAAAGAATTTTTCCTTGATTTCTCTACTCAATCCAATAACAAGGTCTTAGCATAACAGAATACCTCAAGTCCAACCATAATATCATTCAAAAGATCTAAGTCATAATCCAATTTCATTTATGCATAATTTCTTCTTGAAATTATCTCATTACACTAAGGTATTAACTCTTTAACTTCAATCTGAACCATAACAGTATATTCAACTTATCTTCAGATTGTTTCCAATGAAATTAAGGCCTAGATTTGAGTAGCATCAATAAGACCACAAGACTGATTTTATAAACTTATTTTCTTTTACAATTTTACAGTGTCTAACCGGTTACAATTATCGAGTAACCGGTTAGATTGTGCAGTCAGCACACTGAAATATGAGATTTTGCAAACCATTATTTTCATTACTCAAATCTAACCAATTTCAACATTCAAAAGAGTTCATATACCTTAAGCAAACATGTTTAATCACAGAAACACATTCACCTTGCATGCATTCAATTAAGATACTAAAATTGCACATAATTGCACATATTTCACAACTTAATGCATCAATTCACATAATATCCAATTAAGTCATGAAATCAACATCAACATAGCTTGCATGCATCCAGATAACATTGCTCAAAACATCAATTGAGCTCAAATTGGCCTCCAAGCCATTTAACCATTTCAACTTATGCCCTTTGAGTCTCTTGGTGACTCATCCTATATTCTACCACAATTTATTCTCATTCTAGAAAATAGTAAGCTTCCCCCTTACCTCTAAATTGTGCTTGATCCAAAACATTGCAGAGAGAAAGGCTCCAACACAGATTTCCATTAAATCCACTCCATGCTGATAGAGTTGGACAGGGTACCAAAACCAGGGAAATTGACATGCAAAACCAAATTAAGAATTGGGGAAAATGGTCAAATTGAATTCTCTGCAACATGCACTAGAGGTAGGAACAGATTTGAAACTAGAAGGGTTTGTGTGCTTACCAAAATCGAGCTTCAAAGTCAACTCCAGAAATCAGAAGCTGAGGTTTGACAGCATCAACACCTCAACTTGGCAAGCTTCGTTCTCTTGATTCAGGGACTCTTAACTCACAAACTTTATATCGATACAAAGCCCTTGATTCAAGCTTTGTAATGGTGTATCACTCATGTTCTAACTCTCAGAAACGAAGGAGAATTTCAGAGACGAATCTCAGAACCCTAAACAGAGCATCAGCACTTCAGATCAACAAAATGTGCCAAAATCTCGATCAATTGGGCTATTTATAGAGAAATCAGGCTAACATGCATGTTGACACGTCCTACCCCACCAAGAGAAGGATGAATTCGTGGCAGATTTCTGGGTTTTGGCTTGATTACTCATCAAACGCACTAACCCAGTTTTCTGAGTTCATCGTGTAACCGGTTACAGAGCCCTTCTAACCGGTTACATGCTGATAAAATTCAAAAATTAATAATTTAATTAATATTTCTTCAAAAATTATTTTAATATTGCAATTAGGTCCCAACCCAAGGACTAAATTACAATATTCACATTTTTGTATAAAATAACCATATAAAAATATATCCTATATTTTTATACATAAAAACACATAATGTACAAAAACTAAAACCTTCAAAACTAATATAAATCAATTATAAATTAATTGTGATAATTAATTTCTCGGTTATTTGGGAGACGAAAATTAGGGGTGTTACACTACTCCCCCACTTAAAAGGAATTTCGTCCCCGAAATTCATCTTCTGAAATTTTCCGCTTTTCCAAAGTGTTTTTATACTAGAAACTTCATCTTGTTTTCAAAAATTCGTTCTTTAGGGTCCTCCCCCACTTAAAAGAGTTTCGATATAGTTCTTTTATTTCGAAACATTTCTAATGAAACCTTTCGCTTTAAAATTCTTTGCATAAAAACTCTTATGTGAAGAAATTCTTTTAAAAGGAATACTCTTTTGAGTAATACACTTCACATAAACATTCTTCAATAAAACACTTTTCATCAAACTTTTTGGAAAAACTTTTTGGGTTGCGCACTCTGATCCCTCGAGCACGATCAAAGAAACATTTGTATGACTTTATTCCTTAATAGTTTGAGACATTAGGGTGATCAGTCCCAATATTCAAACCATTAATAACAAAATCATCCCTTTCAGATATAATTTTTCACAAGAAAGACCATACAACAGGTCTTTAAGTTAGATGAACTTAAAGATAGGGTAATTATCACTATCAAACTTAGTTAGATAGTCAAGTTCTAGAGACATTTCCGTTGGGGAGACAAAGATTTGTCCTATCCCGGTGGTTGTTAATCTCTCTAGCCATAACTGATCTTTCTATTTCTGTAGTGTCCACAGATATTATCACATCCAACTGTGATAAGGGTTTTGATCACAGAAAGATTGGAGTTGAACTTCCAACGGGATATTGATATTCTCAAACGATTAGATTAACGTAATCGAAAACATTTAACTTCGTTAACTCAGATCAAAGGAAGAGATAGGCTTGGGTTGTCTACGTTAGGATCACACTCAACTCTCATCTCAGCCGGTGAATTCTTCTTATGCTGGATTCGTCCATTCCTTTCTCACCTTTTCCTTCAAGACAATTCGGTGAGTAATACTCCAGCTTCCTACAATCGGAGTTGACTATTCCCTTAGGTATATCACCACTAAACTCAAAGTGATGTGCCTACAGTTTTCACCTCGAGATGGACAAATGTTCCCTTTCCTATTTCCTCCTTAGTCACTTTTCTCCAATCGAGGATTCCTTAACCTTTATGTTTCCGTGGTAGATATTCTCCCACTTACCTTTCCTCTTTCTCCCATTGGGCCTTTATTTCATCAATCTTTCCCTTATTCTGAATTCTGATACTTCTCGCATGAAATTCATGTATTTTCCCGTAGTCCTCATACATGCTTACCAACATCGAGAAATTCCTTATTCCTTGATAATTGATAGCTAACTTGGGTTCGAACATAATCTATTCTTGAAATTCATGCCTTTGGACCTCTCTTCTAGGTTGTCCTAGACATCACTTCCTAAATCCCTTACTTCCATAATATATTTTCTAATATCCATAATCACCACCTTTAATTCTAAAGATTAAATCTTATTCGTTTCTTCATAGAGATCTAACTCTTTTTCCTCAAAAGTCAACTTCTCTTTCTTCTCTTCATCTTCTGGTGGTTATTCACGAATCCGATTCAGGAATTTGTTGGTGATTGGCATCATTCCCAATCTTATACTAGAGGGTTCCTCTTGGGTTATCAGACTTAGGTCTCTGAATTCCTCGATCAGGAAAACCTCCTTAACCATCATTGAGCTCACAAGAATAGCCTATCAACTCAATCGTCTGCAACTACGTTTGCTATGCCAGGATGATAATGGAGCTCAAAGTCATAATCTTTTAAAAACTCCATCCATCGCCTTTGTCTCACATTCAACTCTTCCCCTTTTTATTGTCATTCATACTTTCGAACTTCAAACTTGTTCATGAATCACAACCTTCTTATCTTAATGCTTATCGTCTCTTTTGCATCGTCCAGCTAAATCCACTACCTCCTCCAATTGGAATAGCTCCTTAATTTCAACTCTCGATTAGTCCATAAATATTATGATTCAATCCTCTTAAATCAATTTTAATGATGAATCAAGGCATTAAGTTATTTTACCACATTAAATCCTTTTCTTAAATTTTTACTTAGGTAATTGACATTGAGTTTGGATTGGAGGAAGATGTTTATTGATACCAAAAGTTCCTTCACAAGGACTTAAATTTTTATTTTAAACTTTCAGATTCTAACCGGTTACAAGAAACTCTAACCGGTTATGAAGTATAGTTTTAGAAATAAAAACCAAAGAATTTCAAAACCATTTTCTTTACATCTTCCAATCCAACTCAAAATAGGATTTATTCATAATCTAATACCTTGATTCCAACTAAATCCATCACTGAAATGATTTAAATCATAGTCTACTCACAATTTCCATAATTCCTCTTAGACTAATCATATTATATTGGGGTATAGTCCATCACTACCCCACCATAATTAAACAACATCCAATCATTTCATTACAATCAGTTGATCTTTCCAAGTCAACTTGGCCAAAGGCCATGCGATCGTAGAAAATCCCTCAATAATCAGGGCGATAATATCCAGCCAGCCCTAAGAAACCTCTCTCCTCAGTCACAGTCTTAGGCTCTTCCCATTTCAACACTAAACTTACCTTTGCTGGATCCATCGCAATTTCTTCCTTAAAGATCACATGCCCTGCGAACGTAACTTCGCTCAACCAAAACTCATTTTTGGCGAGCTTAACACACCACGACTCCTCTTGCAGGATTCTCAACACAATCCCGAGATGTTCTTCATGTCCCTCCGGATTCTTAGAAGAAACCACAAACGAATCCAAATATAATCTAAAGGTCTCGTTCTTATAGTCCATAAAAGAACAAGTGCATTAGTCAATCCGAACGGCATTACTTCCTACTCATAATGTCCGTATCGAGATCAAAAATGCAGTCTTAAGTGTATCCCTGTCCCGAATCCTGATTTGGGGTTAATCCAACCTCCAATCAACCTTAGCACTTTTCTACGTGTTTCTCCCATTTGACCATTCCCGATGGTACCATATTATAAAGGTAGTAGAGATAGAATCAGTTTCAAGAATTGACTTGATTCCAAACTCTATCTCTTTACCCAAAGGTAAACCTGGCATCATTTCCTACAACCAGGATTTCTTTAACCCCCTTTTTCTTTTAATATTGCTTCCCAGAAGCAACATATGGGTTCATTGGATTCCCGATTCGAAACTTGGGAATCCCAATACAGGGTTGTTCTATCGTCATTAATCATGATCAATTGATCCCTCGGCTCCCAAACCGTGCTTAAGATCAAATGTACTCATGACACAGGTACATAGACAAAGTCTAATAGAATGATCCAGACGTACCATGGAAATGACTACAAGAAGATTTGTAGGAGTCTCCACTTGAGATAGCAGATTGGGTAAGGCATTGAGCAACTTTGATCACTACCCTTATCCGAAAGGAACAAAAGAAAGGATGGCTTTAGAGTTTAACAAACTCAGCAAGGTTGATCTTTAAGAAGATCACTGCCCTACACTCGGTCTGAAAAGTTGATTAACTTTAACACGAGTGAGGGTAAACACTCCTCCTCAGAGTCGAGGACTCAACTACAATATTCACACTTTTGTACAAAATAACCATATAAAAATATATCCTATATTTTTATACATAAAAACACATAATGTACAAAAAATAAAACCTTCAAAACTAATATAAATCAATTATAAATTAATTGTGATAATTAATTTCTCGGTTATTTGGGAGACGAAAATTAGGGGTGTTACAATAAACACTATATATTAAATATATGTTTGAAAATATATGATTAAAAAATTATAAAGAAATTAATTTCATTCATAAAGTAAATTTTTTAAATAGTTATTTCATGAAAAAAGTAAATAAAAATAGGAGAGACATATTTAAAATATACATTAATTAACATAAGAATGAAAATAATGACTATTAATTACTGGACTGTGGTGATTCAGAATATACCATTGATATTTCTATAAAAAAACAAGCGTAGTTAATGCAATAAAATTTGTGTAAAGGTTATGGTGAATAGAGGCCGTTTCTCTTTAGACATACGAAAACAAACATTACACATTGTCATATTAGTGGGCTTGGTAGAATATGGCCCATTTTATTGTAGTGGTGGAGGGAAGTTAAGAATTAGAACGGTTACATAGAAATTTGAACAGACAAAATACAGTGTACTTCCACAATCAGCGAACAATATATCACAAATCGCTACAGATATTGATAGCACGAAATATTTTGAAACCTAAATTTCTCGTCAGTGTGGTGTAACTACAAAAGTATCAGAGGTTGCGACAAATTTGATATGGTTTTTGAAGCTTTGGAACTGCTTTTCAAGGGTTTGAAACATAGAAGCATCTAGAATCTTGGGTTCCATTGTTCTTTCACAGCAAACAGGTAAATATTCAACTTTACTTCTTCAATAGTTTGCATGTGTAAATTGCCTAATTTATACTGTGATAAAGCCATAAATATGTGTGTTTCGACACACTATCAACGGAAGAGAGAAGATAATAAAACACAAATTCAATATTTTCTGATAATGACATGAATTTAATCTCTTGCATTGTGAATTGAAAATGGTTAACTGTTAAATTTGGATGATAAGAAAAATTTAAAAAATTACTTTTTGCCTTTTATGGGGGTTTACTATTTAATGGTGTCTGCGAGAGGTTACTCCACCCTTTTAAAACCCCATTTAGTTTGATTAGTTGGGTTAGATAAGAAGCGATTAAAGTTTGCCATGGACGGAAAAATGTGACATCATCATTGTTAAAGATAAGAGAAGATAGTATTATAGATTTAATTGAAATAACGGGGTAGATCTGTGTAGTATGGGAATGCCGAACAAGTTGGAGAACGAGGTTAAGGAGGCATCAGAGAGGTACAACATAATCAATTGAGGAACATGCCACAGTTACTGAGGGATGGTACCTCAATTGATAAAGTACATAATTTAATTTATGGTTTCTGCGTTTATACTGATCTCGGTTTGCCTCCTTTTCCTCAGGTATGGGTTGCAGGGTTATAAAACAACCTGAGCTTTACCCTTTGGCACACAACTCGAATCAATATGAGTGGGTTGACAGAGAAGTGGTTGGAACATGCTCGGAACTAACAAAAAAAGAGTCAGTTGAACATGTCAGGTCAATTCTGCTACCAAGCACTGTAGAAGATGGAGGGAATGAATATGGGGTTTTCCCAGTTGGAAGAGAGGAGCGAATTTGCACAACAGTGCCGCAAGAGAATCCGGGATTTTATTTTTATGAAGAAGTGATAACAAGACTTGGGATAAGAATGCCATTTACGAATTTTGAAATGGGAGTTTTGAGGACTCTTGGAATTGCTCCTTCCCAATTGCACCCTAACGCTTGGGCTTTCGTAAGAGTATTCCAACAAATCTGTAGTGCAATGGGATGGCAACGTACACTGAGGATATTCTTTTATCTTTTTGCACCTCAGGCTAATCCATTTGTGAAAGGGTCAGAGAAAAGGCCATGGGTATCACTCAAAGAAAGGAATGGATACAGTCTATTTACAAAATTTACAGATTCATGGAAAACATTCAAACCTTTTTACTTCAAGTATAGATATCTAGGAAATAGAGTAAGCTGGTTCATGAGGGCTGGTGAGAATCAACCAATACCTTACTTTCCACTACATTGGAGTCAAACATTCTTTCAATATAGTGGGAAAAGTTACAGCACTGACTGGGAAGATTTGATAGAATCTGAAAAGAATGTATGCAGACAATACAAGGAGTATTTAGTTAAAAATAGAATGATTGTAACTAAAGAAATAGTTAACATTCCAGAGGGCCAAGTTAAATTAAAACTTGGTAAGAAATTTATCGATTCCTATTTGCATTTGAGACCATAGACTGATCTGCTATTATTTCATTTTCAGCAGAAATGGCCGACCGTATAGAGAAATTAGCAAAGGTAGGAAGGAAACGAAAGAATCAAAGTGTGAAGAATACAGCAGGAAGTTCAACTCCAAGCATCGCAACACCTACTGCATCTGGACCACCTGCTACGGGTACATTAAATCCTGCGGTGGTTTTGACTCAGGACCAAACAACATCAGAACAAGGAGGTAATGTTGAGGGGGTTATAATAACTGAAGTACCTAATGAGGAAAGATCAGCATCACCCGAACAAGTGTTTAGGCGACGGAGGCTAAACAAAGGGAAAGCATTAGCTGTTGAGGTTCCAAGAATAGAGCATGTCGAAGAAGAGGAGGTGGAAGCAGAGGAGACTGGCTCGGTGTGGGATAGAAAGCTAGATGAGAAATTCCCAAATTTCATCTGCACAGAGCAGGATAAGGACTATCTTTCGAAACTGTCAGCAAATGGATGGGGAGATCGTATGAATAGCCTTACCATGTTTTTGTTACGAGGTGCATGCATAAAGTGGAAAGTTACAAATGAAAGTTACAGATGCATCAAGTGGAAATAGATCAGAGCATGGTTTCTTATAGAGAACGCGAGCATCACGGTCGAGGAGAATCACTGTAAGTGTGCCGGATGAATCACTAACAACAAGAGGAATACGATACCTGGTTGAACGGGAAAAGGTTAAAATGAAAAACAAATTGTTAACGGTTGTAAAAGTATGGTTTATGGAGAAAGCTATAAAATTTACTTGGGTACAGGGTTATTGACAATGGATGAACAGACTCCACACATTGGCTTTGGGGAGTAGTCCAACAACATGGCAGAGCAAGAGCATTCATGTGTGAACCAAGGAATATCAGTGGAAAGTCCAAGAACAGTGCAAAGAACATGGTAGTATCCAGCCTGAAAAAATTTTAAATAAGAGAAATACAAACATGCGAGAAAAAGGAAAATATCATACATTAAGTAATACGTTTAAGACCAATGAATGATACCTTTGTTATTTTCCTCAAAAGCCCAATACCAATGGGATTAGTATTACCCATTAGTTGTTGATGGATAGTAACACCAGTGGAAACCAATGAAAATATTGGAGGGGAAGAACCAAACCCTTGCAATATCATCCTAAGTAGGTAAAAAAAATTAAAAAAACATGGTAAATATAATAATTACAATGCACATTTATTGGTAAAATTATACCTTCTATGGAAAGCGATGATATCAGGTGTATCAGAACCAAACATCATCCTAGAAGTAAATAACACCGTGTGGAAAACAACTCGACCTAGCAAAATATATAAATAATAATGTGAGAAATGGTAAATACGCATTTTTAATATAATGATTCAATATAATAAATTAATTTTAAACGAAGTATACCACGGTTGTATTCAAGCTTAGCAAGCTTCATGAGAAGGACAATTGTCTTATCCTTTCTAAGATTGGTATATGCTAAGAAGTCGTCAATGTAGTGATCAAGTAAAAGGCAGTCAAATGATCCACTGAATCGCGCAAAATAAAGAAACTAATAATATAGTACGATGAAAAAGTAGTTACCAAGGACCTTTATAATAGATTAATGGTTTGATACTTACTGATCGTTGCATAGTTCTACTCCAATAACACGGCCTCGATGACCATCACTCACAAATGTTTTTTCTCGAGAAACAGCGGTAACAATTCCAGCAAAATCTAAGTTGAAATTAAAATGATTTAATAAAACACAAATGCGTTAAAAAATAAATTTATTTAGGGTAAAAAAGAAAAACAAACCCATGAGATGAATAGCCTTGTTCTTGAGGCCAGATACATCGTCAACGGAGTTGTTGTTCAGACTCCAACAAGGAAAAGCAGCACATGTAACTTCATGGAAATTAGTTGAAAATTGAAATTCCAACTTATAGGGGTGATTTGTTGCTCTATAGTTGTCAAGATATTTAACAACAGAAAATGCGTAAAATTCATATACAGAACCCTCATGCAAAGTCCTAAGGAAAAATTGAACATGAGGACCTTTAACAGTGGCTTCAATGCTATCACCCTGGAGAAGAAGAAATAATATAGTAAAAAATTACAGTAGCAGTTATAAATTTACAAAAGTTATAGGATTAACATATGTTATACCATATGATCCATGAGTATCAAATGTAAACCATCGGAAATCAGTGAATGTGGAACGATAGGAACATGCCACAACATGTTGACTCTTGCTCGAATGGAAATACACTTTGATTGGTCGGTTATATAATGATTGGAGTGTGAGGATGTTCCATTGCGTTATTCATTCTAAAAAGAAATTAAGAAAAGTTAAGATGAAGAGTGTCTAAAAAAGGAAAGACAGAAAGTAAAAAAGAGACGTCGTAATGGTAAGTGTGTTAGGTGTAGGTATATATATATATATATATATATATATATATATGTATATGTATATAAATATAGACATGGGATCGGATTGGCAACAGATTCTAAATACCTAAAAACTTAAAAATAATATATAAACAAAAAATGGAGAAATACAATAATGAAGATAATATTTTGGATAGAGTAATGACAAGGATAAATAGTTAACAACGGATAGATGAAATAATTGAAAAAAAGTAAATTTAGTGATAAAGTAACAACTATTAAAAGAAGGGATACATATAGTATAATGCAATGAGATTAATTTAGAATATAACGTTGCCTTCTTCATACGTGATAAACTTTACATTGATTTTAAAAAATGAATTATATTTCTTATATTATGATCAGCAAATTTAATTAATGTGATAGGCAAATATTATACAAAAAATAATTCCGTACATTTTAAAATACCAAAAGATAAACGAACTGCTGACGTTACATTATATAGTTAACGTTGCTAAATATATCAAAATGGGGTTTGTGTCTTTTTACATTTTAGGAAATGGGAAAGAACTTCTTAGAACATATACATTTAAAGAAGTTTCAATTAAAGAACTACAGTCATTACATGGTTAGCGATGAAGGAGAGTTGAAGTATATTCTATACTAAAACTAAAAAGCAATAAATACGGGTAAGGAAACATAGGGAACAAAACTGACATATGGATGACAATTAAAGATTAATAAGAAAGTACAATGATGGTAGAGTCGTGAGAAAGTTCAGGGTGCAGATTCATAAAGCTGGTTCAACTACCCAACTTAGGAAAGAGTGATTGCTGTGAAGGGTAATAAATTATACAATATGTCCTACCCATCATGGGAATTAGTAGGATTTCTAATTGAAGATGAGAAATAGTGAAATGTTGGCCTTAAACTTTATCAATTTTGGTTACATGACATAATTTAGTGTAGATAGAAATGTCCGTGTTATTTACTAATTACATTAACAATGCTATTGGTAGGACAAATAGAATAAAAAAATAAAATTTGAAGTTGTTTAGAAATTGCAATATAAAAAAAAGGTTGAAAATTGAGAGAAATAATATTGAGTTGTTTTAAAGAATATATATAAAAAATAAATGATATCATATGTTAAGGAGGAAAGAAATTAAATTAGCAACTTAATTAAAGTGTTGTTCTTAAATTTATCAACAAATAATTAGAGAAGTATATAACTCAACCAAAGATTCGGGTGAGGTTAAGAAGTAAAAAGGAGAGTAGCACTGAACTGATAGAGTTAATTTGGCAAATCTACACTGCACGCTAGATAAAAGATATTAAAGTTCTGTGCAACTGTAATAAATATGGGGTTTTTTAATCATTACAAATGGGAGGTACTAATTGAGAACGTAAAAATAAATGTCACAATTTATTGAAAGAAAAATAAACGGTTGTGGGGATTATAAGTTATAAGTATTATATTTTCAATGCTGATGTTTAGATATACATTACCTTAGTATAATGGGTGAAGAGGAAGAAATTGTATCAATATAATGGCTGAAAATATATTGTAGCAATTATTCATTAATTGAAAAATTTTTGTTTTTTTTTTATGGCTGAAAATTTTTGTTTTTTTTTTTGGGTGGCAATATATATAATGTGGCATCACAGCTCGGGAATGATTATAACCTCCTTTTACTGCAATTATGAGTGGTAAAAGATGACAGGCCGAGCGATATAAGAAGCCTAGAAATCAAGATGAAACAAATATCTAGAATATTCATGGGTGGCCAGGCAATAAAGATAGGAAAAAACCATTTACGAACAACACGAACTCTCAAAACGATATGACTTCTGATGAGTTTAAAATAAATCAAAAGATCAAACCTAATACCCATGGAATTAGATTCTGACCGATATTTCAAAGGTGCGGTGAAAAAATTCAGTTTGCTATGAAAAAAGGAGTAAGTTCAGTTTGCTCTGAAAAAATTCCAAAGGGAATCGTCAAAGTGCATAATAAATTATTCCGCAAAGGGATAATAATTTATTCAAAATTCATGACAGAAACTTCGAGGATGATTTCACCAGAAAGAATCCCACGTGATAAATTTTCGATATAAATTAAAATTATGGATGGAAAACAATGTGGGGGATAGTGCCACTATACTCATTATGGGTAAAAAATAAACATGTTTTACAAATTAGAAATAGATTTGATCGAAGTAACATACTGTTGTGTACTTTTATATAATTAACTTTGTAAGATAATATGGATGAGAGAAAATTCCGAGCGATAAACATATTACAAAAGTAATTGACCACACGGCTCCGACAACATACTGAGTTGAGACAAAGTGGTCGAGACAAAGGTGTAAATTATTGGTCACTTCTGGAAAAAAAGGACAATCACCGAAGCATTACAACAAATAAAACACCACATCTAAGGAATAACATTCAAAAAGGTAAGGGATTAAAACCTTAGCTTTTGCAACATTAAGAATAGTGGAAGGTGATGGTCCGAGCGGAAACAGAAGACAAGTTATCAAAATGATACAATACGCTAGAATATTCAGGGGTGGAGGAGCAAATGAAAACGAATATTCAATATCATAAGGAAATATGGGGAGTTAGGATGATCTCGTTGGAACATAATGTTGAGTACAGTTTTAGAGTTAACTTTGCAATATATTATGCAAGAGAAAAATTCAGAACGATACACATATTAGTAAAGTAATTGAAAAAACGGAACCGACCACATAAAGAATCTGAGAGAAATTGGTCGATAAGAAGGTGAAGAATCCCTCGTCAGTTATGAAATATACAACAATAATTGTGCTCAATTTATTGAAAGAAAAACAAACGGTTGTGGGGATTATAAGTTATAAGTATTATATTTTCAATGCTGATGTTTAGATATACATTACCTTAGTATAATGGGTGAAGGAAGAAATTGTATCAATATAATGGCTGAAAATATATTGTAGCAATTATTCATTAATTGAAAAAATTTTGTTTTTTTTTATGGCTGAAAATTTTTGTTTTTTTTGGGTGGCAATATATATAATGTGGCATCACAGCTCGGGAACTAAAACTCTAAAAGGTAAATGATTATAACCTCCTTTTACTGCCATTATGAGTGGTAAAAGATGACAGGCCGAGCGATATAAGAAGCTTAGAAATCAAGATGAAACAAATATCTAGAATATTCATGGGTTTCCAGGCAATAAAGACATGAAAAAACCATTTACGAACAACACGAACTCTCAAATCGATATGACTTCTGATGAGTTTAAAATAAATCAAAAGATCAAACTTAATACCCATGGAATTAGATTCGGACCGATATTTCAAAGGTGCGGTGAAAAAATTCAGTGTGCTATGAAAAAAGGAGTAAGTTCAGTTTGCTATGATAAAATTCCAAAGGGAATCGTCAAAGTGCATAATAAATTATTCCGCAAAGGGAAATTAATTTATTCAAAATTCATGACAGAAACTTCGAGGATGATTTCACCAGAAAGAATCCCACGTGATAAATTTTCGGAATAAATTAAAATTATGGATGGAAAACAATGTGGGGGATAGTGCCACTATACTCATTATGGGTAAAAAAGAAACATGTTTTACAAATTAGAAATAGATTTGATCGAAGTAACATACTGTTGTGTACTTTTATATAATTATCTTTGTAAGATAATATGGATGAGAGAAAATTCCGAGCGATAAACATATTACAAAAGTAATTGACCACACGGCTCCGACAACATACTGAGTTGAGACAAAGTGGTCAAGACAAAGGTGTAAATTATTGGTCACTTCTGGAAAAAAAGGACAATCACTTAAGCATTACAACAAATAAAACACCACATCTAAGGAATAACATTCTAAAAGGTAAGGGATTAAAACCTCAGCTTTTGCATCATTAAGAATAGTGGAAGGTGATGGTCCGAGCCGAAACAGAAGACAAATTATCAAAATGATACAAAACGTTAGAATATTCAAGTGTGGACGAGCAAATGAAAACGAATATTCAATATCATAAGGAAATATAGGGAGTTAGGATGATCTCGTTTGAGCATAATGTTGAGTACAGTTTTAGAGTTAACTTTGCAATATATTATGCAAGAGAAAAATTTAGAACGATACACATATTAGTAAAGTAATTTAAAAAACGGAACCGACCACATAATGAGTTGAGAGAAATTGGTCGATAAGAAGGTGAAGAATCCGTCGTCAGTTCTGAAATATACAACAATAATTGTGCCAATATATATATTATCGCATCACAGCTCGGGAATAAATCTCTAAAAGGTAAATGATTATAACCTCGTTTTACTGCCATTATGAATAGAAAAAAATGAAAGGTCGTGCGATATCAGAAACCTAGAAATCAAAACGAAACAAATATCTAGAGTATTCATGGGTGGACAGGCAATAAAGCCAGGAACAAACAAATCACGAACAACACGAACTCTCAAAACTATATGACATCCGATGAGTTTAAAAGAAGTCAAAAGATCAAATTTAATACCCATGGAATGAGAACCCGACCGATATTTGAACGGTCCGATGATAGGATGTAAGAACAGTTACATGTAGAATGATAAGTTTGAAGAAATTACCGAAACATAGATCGAGAGGACAAAAATATATATACATATCTATATTAAAACCAATACCGTACTTTGGAAAAAGTATTAAATAGTTAAACGAAGCTTAATTTACACAATGTAATTTACAGGCATAATATGTCTGCAACAAATAAAAAGTAAGATTATTATCTTAATTAAATAAGTCAAAGTATAAGAAACGGTTAAATATATAGGATTATGGTAAAAAGATTAGTCGACGATGGTAGGCAGAGCGATATAAGGAGCCTAGCTATCAAAATAGATGATGTATCAAGAGTATTATGGCGTGGGCGAGCATAAGGATAATGAAAAAAATTGTAAACTATGAAGAAAATCATTCTACATCGTCCAACATATATATTACGTAAAATAATAACTCCAGGATTAACCATAGGAAGAAAAAAATCTAACAACACGGACGGATAAAGGAGTAAGTTCCGTTTGCAAAGGAAAAATTCCAAAAGATTTAGTTAAAGTACAGAAGAAGTTATTCTGCCAAGGGAAAATAATTGCTTCTAAATTCATGAAATAAACTTCGCGGAGGAAGTGAGCACAAAGAATCCCACATCATAAGTTATAAGTTGTCCATTCAAATTAAAATTATGGCTGGAAAACAAAGTGGGGGAAAGTGCCAATAAAATAATTATGCGTAAAAAGGAAACATGTTTTACAAATTAGAAATAGTTGTTATAGAAGTAACATATTGTTGTGTACTTTTATATAATTAACTTTACAAGATACTATGGGAAAGAAAAATTCCGAGCAATAAACATATTAGTAAATCAATTGACCACACGGATCTGACCACATACTGATTAAAGACAAAGTGGTCGATAAGAAAGTGAAAATTATTCATCTGTTCTGGAAAAAAGGACAATCACTGAAGCATTACAAGTAATAAAAAAACACATCTCGGGATTAACATTCTAAAAGGTAAGGACTTAAAACCTCGGCTTTAGTACCATTAGGAAAAGACAAAGTTGATAGTCGGAGCGGTACCAGAAACCAAGTTATGAAATGAAACAACACGCAAGTATATTGAGGGGTGGTCGAGCAAAATAAAACGAATATTCATTATCATACGGAAATATAGGGAGTTAGGATAATCTCGTTGGAGCATAATGTTGAGTAGAGATTTGGAGTTAACTTTGCAAGATATTATGGAAGAGAAAAATTCCAAATGATACACATGTTAGTAAAATAATTGAAAAAACGGAACCGACCACGTAATGAGTTGAGCGTAATTGGTCGATAAGAAGGTGAAAATCCGTCGTCAGTTTTGAAATAAACAACAATTATTGTGACAATATATATAATGTGGCATCACAGCTCGGGAATAAAACTCTAAGAGGTAAATGATTATAACCTGGTTTTAGTGCCATTATGATTAGAGAAAGATGATAGGAAGAGCAATATAAAAAGCCTAGAAATCAAAAAGAAACAAATATCTAGATTATTCATTGGTGAACAGGAGATAAAGCCAGGAACAACCCATTTACAAATAACACGAACTGACAAAATGATATGACATCTGATGAGTTTAAAAGAAGTCAAAAAATCAAACTTAATAAACATGGAATGAGAATCCGTCCGATATTTCAACGTTCCAATGAGAGGATGTAAGAACAGTTACATGAAGATTGATAAGTTTGAAGAAATTACTGAAACATAGATAGAAAGGACAAAAATATATATACATGTCTATATTTAATATAAAAGAGTAATTTGGAAAAAGTATTAAATAGTTAAACGTAGATTAGTTTACACAATGTAATTTAAAGGCATAATATAATAACTAAATGCGGTTAAAAATTTCTTGGTAAACAACATTATTGGTAGCTCCATATGGATGGTCATTTGTACTTTCAACCAAAACCTTCAATCCGAGTGGAGATTTCACCCTTGAAATGGCAACATAAATTTGACCATGCGTAAATACTGGCTTATTTAGGTAAAGGCCAACATGAGAAAGCGTCTGTCCCTGACTTTTGTTGATAGTCATTGAAAAACATAACGCCAAGGGAAACTGTCGACGACAAAACTTAATTGGCAAATTGGGATCAGATTGGATCAAATTCATCCGAGGAATAAAAACCCTTTGACCAGCATTTGTACCAGTTACAACGCGAGCATGTATAACATTAATTCCAAGGTCAATAATAATTAGTCTTGTGCCATTACACAGCCCAATTGATTGGTCAATATTACGAAGAAGCATTACAGGAACTCTAGGCTTGAGTACAAGTTTATGGTTGGGGATGCCAGAACATTTAATCATATTCAAAAATTCAGTGCTTACCCATTGAATATCAGGAGCAACATCATTTTCAACAACAGGGATGAAATCAACGCTTAAGTATATCTTAGCCTCACCGGGAACCAGGGATAATACATAATCATTAATTTTTTCAACGGCTTCCAACCGTGGGGCAAGGACAACACGTTCCTCAAAATACTTATCATTATCAAAGTTAGCTTGCATATCGGGATAGGTAGCATTGACAATGTCAACAACGGGATTAACCGAGTGATTAACTAAGAAATTAGAAGGAATCTGGACTTCAAATTCACCATCAACGTCAATACCAACCTTACCATCACCAATACGCAAAATCCACTCACCAAAATTTGCTACTTCGGCTGAATCAACGGCACCAATATTTGAGGACAACCTCATGTTTTGTGAAAATACAAGGACAGTACACATATTCCAAAAATATGATGAGTTAATAGTTGACATAATAATAGTTGCTCTATTAGCTCTAGGAATAACAGGAAGTATCTGTCGGAAATCACCTCCAAGAACCAACATCTTTCCTCCAAAAGGAAGTTCCATATTGCTATCTGACTGAGAACGCATGATATCACGCATTGTTCTATCAAATGCCTCAAATGCCCATTTATTAACCATTGGAGCTTCATACCATATTATCAAAGTTGCAGCCTGAAGTAACTGAGCCTTCAAACTGCCTTGCTTAATATTGCAACACGATTCTAAATTTAAATCAAGGGGAATAGAGAAAACAGAGTGTGCAGTACGTCCACCAGGAAGCAACAGAGAAGCGATTCCACTGGAAGCAACATTTATAACAATCTTCTTCTGGGATCTAAATAGATATGACAATGTGTTCCACAAAAATGTCTTGCCTGTGCCACCAAAACCATATACAAAGAAAAATCCACCAAGCTCGGAATTAACGGCGTTTACAATAGCATTATAAGCACGCAACTGATCCGCATTTAAGCATTGAAAATTCCGTTGATGAAGTAAACACATCTCTTCAACATTGTAATTAAGCTCATTAATTATATAAATATTTTCATATATGGAATAGTCAATGTCAAGTGGATATGGCATTCCAGGGAAATCCTTGAGTGATCGTCCATTTAAATGCAACAAAGATTCAATCTCTTTCAAGCAAAGATTAGTAGCATCACCAATTGATATATGAGCATCTGAAAGAGTGAAAAAATTCCAGTGATACTTAAATATATAATTGATCGATTACTAATAAATAACGAATTTATATTATACCTAGACAATGTCTTTTTTTTTTATGACGCAAATCTTCGGCCAATAACTCAAATGTTTTCTCCCAAACATTGGCAGGATTACTCATGGAATTAGATATTAGGAGCTCAGCAAATAACCTCCAAATATATTTACCAGATGACAAGAAATAAGCATCATGAATACCATTAATATATTCTTTGTCATCAGCAAGCAAACCAAGTGCAAAACATGTTTCCTTAAAGGATTCATAAACAACTCCATTAACAGTCTTAATGTCATCAAAGCTTGTGCATCCACGCTGAAAGTTAAGCAAAATACGCAGGAAATGTAACTCACCGGTACCGGCTGGGATAAAATTGAGTCTCCCAACTGAAAATCCCTTCCGCCTAAGACGCCATTCTTTGAGATGTGCATTGAATACAAATTTAGCTGGAAACTCAACATAAGTCAAAGAACGACCCTCTTCGTAAACTTGGTTTGCACGCATCCATGCCAGAAACATTGTTGTTGAATCACGAGCTCGTGAAACAACATTATCAATTAGCTCTCGGCCACGAAAAAATATGTTTTGTTCACCGGGTAAATGAAATGTAAGACGCTGAACAGCTGGCCATCTTTGATGAATTTCAAAAGCAAATATTCTCCAAACTGACTCACAGGGAGACAGGTATCTGCAATCATAGTATTCCTTGATTTCATCAACAACCACGTCAGATGAGGAATTATTTATAGGATCAACAGCAACGGTGACACGGTCTGGACCCTTGCTAACATATTTGAACAAGTACTTTATGCAATTGGACTGGTTACAGAATTCAATATTAATATGAGCACGATACTTCATGAGAAGCAAAGGGTTGTAGGGAAGTCCGCGTAAGACAGCCTAGTTGGTGGCTGCAGGGACACTTAGGATTTCCCCCTCCTCCAGGTCATGGGTTCTAGTCTCAGACCTCCTATGTAAACAAAAAAAAAAAAAAGGGTTGTAGGGAACAACGTAACCATTGCACAATCTAACACCATTACGTTCAACAGCAACACCAAGATCTCGACGTCTATAAACTGGGTACCCTGCATCGTCAAAGTAAGTGTTGGGGTTATATTTCTTTGGGAAGAGTTTAGAACATCTTCCATTCTGCATGCAACGTGAAGTCCGTCGAGCATGGCCACAGGGACCATGAATCATGAAAGATGAAACAACAGAATATAATTCAGGAAATAGGTCAGGGTTTGGAAGTTCTGCGCAAATAACACTGTCAATTACATCAAGTGGATTGGACATAGAGGATGGTTCTAACCAAAGAAGAATGTGAGCATGGGGCAAACCACGCTTTTGAAACTCAATAGTATACATACCTGTGAAATATAATCATCTTAGAACATAGAGAATACAATATATATCATATATATATATATAAGTTTATTATACATACCAGCAACTAAGGGTCCAAATACAATTCCATCTTTGAAATCTTTCATCATTGCATCAAGTTTCATTTTGAAAACGCGACAAACAATGTCTGGCCGATCTGCAGCAGTAAGTCCTTCAACAGACATGTATCTATCAATTTCGGGCCATTTAGGATTACACGTGAATGTGATGAAAAAATCTTGGTAACCATACTTTTTACATATAGACATAGCATCTTGACAATTATTGAACATATATCTACGGCCACCAACAAATGAAGATGGTAGAACAATACGTTTACCAATAGTAGAAGCTTGAAGGTCACCGCGATCTAATGCATCTTCAACACCCTTCAAAAATTCTGACCTTATCTCTTTTTGCTTACCTCTTATAAAAGAAAGTCTTTGTGACTCAACCATGGAGTAACAATCTACCACAAATTGCTGAAACAAACGCTGACTCCTAACCAACAAACCTGGATCATTTTGCCTATGTTGTATTCGAAAAGCAACATACTCTCGCAAAGTAACACGATCACGAAAACCCGGGACATGATCAGAAGGCAACCCAGAACGCAGTATATGCTCATGAAAACCATCCTCACCATAGGGAAAAAGTAGTGGGTATTGTAGAGGAAGATAAGAAGGGTGAGTTTCATGTATCCGTTGAAGATAAACAGAAGTGGAACGAACGACAATGTCACGAAGTAAATTTGGTCCATCAAAATCACCAACAATCAAAGTAGCAACTTCATTAACCGAAGGAAGATTATAAACACGAGCATCATTAGAACGATGACGTAACAACTGAAGAGAAAAATGGGGGATAAATTGGTTGAGTTAAATCCCTTATCTGTCTGAAAATCTTGACTAAAACATTGAATTCATCAAACATGGATATAAAATCACGGACCAGTGATATATCAAGTTGCAGACCGGAATCATTGGAACTGTAAATATCAAGATAAAATATGATAAAGAAATATAAATGCAATGCAATAAAAAAATTATAAATATTAATTGATACATACCCAAAGTGGCTAATGCGGTTAGAAACCTCATTGTCAGTATCATAAATGTATAACTGCATAAACTTAGGCCGGTGCAAATTTTCTGGGAACAAAGAACCAATACGGTGATAATTCTGTCCGCCAATTATGAACTGGGGAGGACCACGACCATCATTACATGAATTGTGGACATTGCCTCCAAGAGATGTAAAGGCAAATATACTATTATAAGTCCTTATATTTTGGAAAAAGTTGATCCGTCGATCATCAGATCCAGACATTAGCCCATAAATAAGGGGAGGTGGAGTAGATAGTGGTGGTAATGTGACATCACCTTTCATACATCACAAAGAAAATTCAGCAAGCATAACATTTTTATTCTTATCACTTCTTTCATCAGGCCACATAGAAGCATTGCAGTGTTTGCATGTGAGTTCCATATCACCAAAATCAAGATATGCTGGAAACACAACAAAACTAATCAACATAACTTAAAAGTATAGAAAATTATATGGGAAACCAATGAAAAAGTACCTGTATTTTCAGAAATGTCAAACAGTGAATGGTTATGTGACAATGTTGATATCAGATTTTCATAGTAAGATACATTGTCAGAGACATAGAAGTCAGCAATTTCATCATCTGTCAAGGAAATGGCATATTTCAAGAGCATGAAACACTTTTATATAATCATTTAAAAAGTAAAGAAAAAATTAACAATACACATAAAAAAGAAAGTGTACAAACCCAGTAAGTGTGAAAGATCGGGTACACAGCTAACAGATGGCGTTTGGAAACCGTAAGAGGAAACTAAATAGCAGCGCTTAGTATGGTTAATAGATAGGATAATCCGAAAATTAAACAAAAAATAAATTATTGGATTAATTAATAAAAAAAAATTAAGAACATACGCATGTTAGCAGCAATGAATGATGGACCACGCCGACGAATTCGAAGGTTCTCTTGAGCATACATTGCCAAGTTGGAAAAATAAATGACAGTTTGAAATAAATATGTAACGGGAGGTTACGCTTAGATTAGAATGTCAAGGGAGTGGAAAGATAATAAGCCTGAATGGAAATATCTGGGCGTAGGGATATACAGTGTCATGACTGAAATATCTACGCCGACAATGCGCATAATACATCGAAATAAATAAATTCAATTATTTATGGTCAAGAGAGAATGAACCAATATAGTATTAAAAGGGTGCAAAGTTGAGTGTGATACATATATACGGAACGGTGCAAAGTACCGATCAGGTATTAATAATTAAATAAAAAGATAATGAAAAGTAGGTAAGTGGAGAACAAAAAAGGATCGGTAAGTCAAACATGGTAGGCTATTAAACAATTTTATTTAAAAGGAAAGCAACGTACAAAACGATTACCGACCACATAAAAGACAAATACATCAAAGGAGTGAAACACTCACCGAACCACAAAACAAAACATGTCGTTATTAATTGCATAGCACTAACACAACAACAGATCTATTAAAATAAAACATCATAAACTGGTGATGAAACGATAAACAGACGGGCTACAACATAACATAAGTGACTTGAAGAAGAATCACTTCTTAACATTCTTCAACGGGCGTTTTCGACCACTTGTTGCAGGAGAAGAACAATCAGCGAACGCACTTGGAAAATTCCTTTTGGCAGTCTTGGACGGTGTTGCAACTATTTCATCAAGCGAGAGATCAACAACATCAACACCAACAGATTCATTAGACGGAGGAGTTACAAGGACAGAAGAAGAGAAAGCAATAGAGTCCGCATGATCAGCAAAAGTGGATGCTGTGATATCCATAACAGGAGCAGAGTTGTGAACAGATAGACCCTATCGAAAATTGAAATAAAAAAACACAAATAAAATTGTGTCAGCATAAATAGAATAGAATAGGGAAAAAGGGGGAAGAAGGAAGCAATGAAAAGAAGGTATATATGTGAAATAAATACCTCTCGGGGAGATATGTCGGAACCTGGAAGTTCGTACATAGCAATAACATTAGGGTCATCACATAACGCACGAACCTTAATGATAGAATCTTCAGAAGAAGAACCTTTAGATGGATTAGCAACCTTAAACAACATCTTCCGCCCAATTAGGCTTCGAAATATGGGAGGATAATCATGTTCGTCATCGGCCTATTTGAATGTGAAATTCAGAGTAAAATTGGAGTAATTAATATTGTGAACTTGCACTTTGTGAACAAAAATAGGAAGTAAAAAAAATAATTAACGAAATAAAATTACCTCCTTAAAGGAAGAGAGGACGTCGGCACAACTTTGACCAAGAAGATATTCAACATCATAATCAAACATTACGAGGGTTACACAACCAGTGGTATCAACAACATCAAGCCTAAGTCTAAACCTATTACATCAATGGAACAACAATTAACAAAAAATGGGTTTAAAAATAAACAAGAGTAAAAAATAAATTACTTGGTCGGTTCTGGTAAACATAAATTTGTTGGAAACCAACAAGGGGCTAAAATAACCTTCTAGAGGGGGGTGAATAGAAGAGTTAAGCTACGATATCAAAATTTAAAAGGTAATCAAAAAATGTTTCAGATTTAAGCCAAAAACACTAATTTAATCGATTAACCTGCAATTTAATCGATTAAACCTGAAAGTTGATTTTATCTTAATCGAGTACTACTCGATTAAACACTGTTAAATTGCAGAAATCAGAAATTCAATTCAAATCGATTATTCTACGAAACTCAACGAATCAAGAATCAAATCAGTGAAATCAATTACTAATCAATTAACAAGAATATAATGAATATGTAACTGAAAAACCCAATACCAATCCTTATTTGATTTTAAGTTCTTGATCGATTTTAATTGAAATTAAACGTAGAAAGTAAAGAACGAAGAACACAATGATTTTAGCCTGGTTCACTCACAATCGGTGAGCTACATCCAGTCCACCCTCTCTGGATTGGGTGATTTGCTACACTATGAACAAATAGATCAGTTTACAAGAATGTTAGAATCCTCTCAACTCTCGATCCTAACCCGTTATCATATGAAGTACCAATTCATATGAAACTACCCCAATCTTGTAGTTCGATCCTCTTCGTTCCTCCTTTGATTGAAATGTCGCGTTCAATCCCAATGAGCTTCGAGCAATGTATCTTCGATTGCTAAGAGTAATGCTCCAACCCTTCTTCCTCAATTTGCCTCAATTGAAATCTTTGCCTTTGTTGAATCTTGATGAAGGTAACCTTTTTGTTACAAGATTGATTCAACTAGAAATGTTCAAGAACATTGAATCTTCAATTTGGAATCAAAAGAATGAAGTATGCATTCAAATTGAGATTCAAAAGAACATTGATAGAGATGATGTAAAACAATGAAATCTTAGCTCAAGAGTATGTGTAAAAGATGTGAAAAATGCTGTGAAATGATAATGGTTCTTAACCTTTGACATGTAGAAAATGAAAGGCTTTTAATGATTCAGTTTTAACAGGATTTACTCGATTAAACGACTCCTTAATCGAGTAATACTCGATTAATCTGAGATTTACTCGAGTAAACACTGCTAAATACTGCTAAAAACTTTTTCATTTAAATTGCATTTTTCACTGATTTTATTTTAATAAAATCTTGAGTCCTTTTCTCTATCAATGCAATCTCAATTCTAAACATATTAAATTCTTTAATTCAAATTGGGATTTCTAATCCTAATTCTACCACCCACTCTCATATAAAATAATAATAAAACAATTACAATACAAATATATGAGAAAGTAGTAAAACTAGTCCTTGAGAATTGTTGTTGTAGGTTTGCCACATAAAGTTGTCTTCATCAAAACATAATTGAATCCTTGTATCTTCAATCTCCCCCTTTTTGATGAATGACAAACCATTCCAAATCCAAACTCCCCTTAAATGTATGCACACTTAGGAAAAGTGTAATCAACCTACAAAAACAACAATCCAAACCTTTCTCCCCCTTTTGGCATTAATCAAAATATAACAATAAACCTTGCCAAAGGTGAGAATTTAAAAAAAAACACACAATAACCATATTTCAAACTATATAAAAGATAGGTAAGGGCATAAAATGCACAAGCACTAAACACAGAATAGACCATAAAACACAAGTGCCATAGCATCCAAATACATCACCCAAACACACATAAAACCATAACATAGTCTGAAACATAGAACAAAGTCCACAAACCGGACTTTACAACGAACCAAACATACCATACTAAACTAAACCAGAAAAAAAAAATAGAAACCCATAAACCATAAGTCTGAGACATAATCACCAAAACATCATAAAACTAGAGATAATGCATCAAAACATAATGCAATGCATGATAAAATCCATGAAATCACTGAGGTGATGGTGGTGGTTGTGGAAACATCCTCCCAAGAGCACCAAAGAACCGGTCCTCCATAGCTTGATGACGGATAGCCATATCCGCAAAACCACGCTGAATCATCTCCCGCTGGCGCTCCTCAATAGCATATTGCCTTTGCTCTATCTGAACAAAGCGCTCATCAATCTGTCCTGAAAGACCATCATAAAGAGCCCTATAATCAAAGCCAGCATCAGACCGGGGCGGAGGTTGCTCTTGTTCAACTTGAGGAATATGCATGAAATCCTCAACATTAAAAGTAGCATCTGGTGGTGGATTAGATGGTCCAGCCCCATCCATACCACCCATTTGACGAGCCAAATCCTCCTCAGCTTTCTTTTGTTGCTCTATCTTCTGAATGTCAATCTTCCACATCCAATTCCTATCCTCAGGATATTCATCCATGCCTAATCCATGCAATAAAGCAGCATTGATACAATTTGAATCAGTGATGGATTCCTCTTCCTCATCATCAACTTCCACACCATAATAAGATAAAAGCTTAGACACCAACATTGCATATGGCAAAGTAGCCGACCCAGTAGAACCTGCAGCAATGACCATCCTATCCAGCACAACACGGGACTAATTTATCGGAATGTGCTCACGAAGACCATAGAATATACGCAACTCATCACCATTTGCTTGAGCATAATTTTGACTTGTTTTCGGCATCAAACAATATGAGATAACGTACAACAATAGCCTACTATCCGGTGTCATAATGCCAGCATGTTTAGTACCCTTAGACCAAGTATATCCAGCTCTAACAGTTTGAGTGAATACAGTAGCAACATCACAGTCAATAAGTATATCACTATCCGGATCATTCAAAAAAGTGCCAGTCATGCTCAATCCAAATAAGTCATGCAAATCTTGTGGTTTAACAATCAGTAATTTTCCCTTAACCACAGACTTATATTTTCCATCTTCAAATTTGAAATTAGCATAAAACTTCCGGACTAGCCTAGGGTATATATCACAACGAAAACTCAGAAATTTTTGGAGTTCTTGTTCAACAAATAAAGCAGAACATTCAAACCTTTGATGAAGAAGCCATTTCATGTTCATGAAGCGGATATGCCCAAAATCCCTTCGCAAAAACCTAGCTTCACGTTCCTTGCGAATCTCCTTTGAATAGTACTGAGAATCCAAGTCCATGTTGACCCGTTGCTTCTTTCTTCTTCCGGTGGATGTGGATGGAGGTGCCATTGATGCTCTTAGGGTTTTTGAATTGGGGGTTTTGAAAAATTGAGTGAAGGGAAGTGAAATTGATGCAAATAAAGATGTAGAATGAGGTTATAGAGAAGAATAATGAAGAAAAAATGGAAGAAATCAAGTCAAAAGTGTTGAAAAATGATGAAACCGTGAGTATGGAGAAGGGAGAACTCGTGAAAAATGAAAGAAGTGAGAAGAAAAACTGCAGAAGAGGGGTTTTAAAAACTGTCAGGTTTTCACGATTTCATCAAGTAAATTTCAACTTAATCGATTATTAATCGATTAACCTGCAATTTATTCGAGTAAATCATGCGTAAAAATGTGTTTTAATCGAGTAACCTGCAATTTAATCGAGTACACCTGAAAGATTTATTTTTCATACTCGAGTAAATAGTGGCTTAATCGATTAAAATACTTAAAAATGCAGTTTCAACTTAGTTTTTAGACACAAATCATGGAAAATCAAATGCAAAACACATATACACCTAATATGGAATACATGAACACATTTAGCACCACAACAACTAAGCAAATAAGCAAACACCAAGCTAATATATCAATCAAATCACAATAGAGAACACACATAACCAAAGCTATAAGAATCATGAGTTTGAAGTTCAAAACACAAATAACTCTAAACAATTCATATAGAAATAGGCATTTGTTGTGAGATTGGTTTGATAAAAAAAATGTCAAATACAACTAACCAATGGTTGATTCATCCAAAATTCCTAACTCCCTTCTAATATAATAAAAGGTATCTCTAGGAAGGGGTTTTGTAAAAATATCGGCTAATTGATTTGAAGTTGAAACAAACTCAATCACACAATCTCCTTTTTGAATATGATCTCTAATAAAATGATGCCTTATTTCAATATGCTTTGTTCGAGAATGAAGTACCGGATTTTTAGTGAGGTTAATTGCGGACGTATTATCACAACGAATTGGAATTTTTGATAAAGACACACCAAAATCAAGTAATTGTTGTTTCATCCAAAGTATTTGTGCACAACAACTACCCGCCGCAATGTATTCGCCTTCTGCGGTAGACAAAGCAACACAGTTTTGCTTTTTAGAAAACCAAGATACAAGTGAGTTACCTATCAAATGACAAGTGCCACTCGTACTTTTTCTATCTACTTTGCAACCGGCGAAATCGGAATCCGAATACCCTACTAAATTTAAAAAAGCATCTCGTGGATACCACAATCCGGTATTCATTGTTCCTTTTAAATACTTCATGATTCTTTTAACCGAAGTCAAGTGCGACTCTTTTGGATTAGATTGATATCGTGCACACATACAAACGCTAAACATGATGTCAGGACGCGACGCAGTTAAGTATAAAAGACTACCAATCATTCCTCTATACTTTGTTACCTCTATTGATTTGCCGCTTTCGTCCTTGTCCATGTAGCACGTTGCACTCATTGGTGTTGACGCATGCTTACTCGAATCCATTCCAAATCGCTTTAAAAGCTCCTTGCAATATTTTGTTTGATGGATATAGATTCCGGCGTCCATTTGCTTAATTTGAAGCCCAAGAAAGAATGTCAACTCGCCCATCATCGACATCTCGAATTCGCTCTGCATCAAATCTGAAAACTTCTTGCAAAGCTTGTCGTTAGTAGCACCAAATATTATATCATCTACATAAATCTGAACCAAAAGGATGTCCTTACCGGACTTTTCAATGAAGAGAGTATTGTCTACAGCACCCCTTTTAAATCCTTTTTCAATCAAAAATGAACTTAAACGGTCATACCAAGCTCTAGGAGCTTGCTTAAGACCATATAAGGCCTTTTTTAATTTAAAAACATAGTTAGGAAATTCATGATTTTCAAAACCGGGTGGTTGAGACACATAGACCTCTTCTTGAATAAAGCCGTTAAGAAAAACACTTTTAACATCCATTTGATATAACTTGAAATTCATAATAGATGCATAAGCTAATAAAAGTCTAATAGCTTCTAAACGTGCTACGGGGGCATAAGTTTCGTCATAATCAATTCCTTCTTCTTGACTATATCCTTGAGCTACCAATCTAGCTTTGTTTCTAACTATAAAACCCAACTCATCTAACTTATTACGATAAACCCATCTAGTACCTATTATAGGTCTATCATCGGGTCTAGGTACAAGTTCCCAAACCCTATTCCTTTCAAATTGATTTAGCTCCTCTTGCATAGCCATAACCCAATTTTCATCTTGGATGGCTTCATTAATATTTTTGGGTTCTACTTGTGAAACAAATGCAACAAAATGACAAATATTACGTAAAGAGCTTCGGGTTACCACTCCCTTAGCTATATCACCTAATACATTTGTCAAAGGATGATTCCGGTTGGTTTTCCATGCCAAAGGTAGTCCTTCATGTGCTTGTTCATTGCCATTTGAATTGTCAATATCTCCATGAGTTTGTATTTCCATTTCCTTCTCTTTCTCATTGTCATCACGTGGTACTTCTTCATATATATCAATACCTGAAATATTAAAAGTACCTTTCTCTCCTTCCGGAGATTCATCAAATACAACATTTATTGATTCTTCAATAGTCAAAGTTCTCTTGTTAAACACTCTAAATGCTTTACTATGAGTTGAATAACCTAAGAATATCCCTTCATCCGCTTTTGGATCAAATTTTCCCAAAACTTGTTTTCCATTATTTAAAATAAAACATTTACATCCAAAAACATGAAAATAAGATATGTTAGGCTTTCGGCCTTTGAAAAGCTCATAGGGGGTTTTCTTAAGAGATGGCCTAATCATAACACTATTCAACACATGGCAAGCAGTGCTTACCGCATCGGCCCAAAAGTATTTAGGAACTTTGCTATCACTCAACATAGTCCTTGCTAATTCTTCTAACACTCTATTCTTCCGCTCAACAACTCCGTTTTGTTGAGGAGTTCTAGGAGCAGAAAATTGATGCTCTACACCAAATTTAACACAAAACTTATCAAATGCATGATTTTCAAATTCGCCACCATGATCGGTTCGAATAGCCACTATACTTTGATTGACTTTATTTTGAACAAGTTTGGCAAAGGCTTTAAAACGTGAGTAGTCATCCACAATAACAAGTCCATAGTAATTACCTCCAAAGCTCATAGTTTGTGAGGGACCAAATAAATCCATATGTATGAGTTCCAACACCCTTGTAGTAGACATCACCTTCTTAGGTACAAAATTAGTTTTCGTTTGTTTACACTTTTTACAAGGGGTGCAAACTCCATCAATTTTAAAATTGAGCTTCGGAAGACCAATCACTAAGTCCTTGGATAAAATCTTGTTTAATTGTCCTAAGTGGACATGAGCTACTCTTCTATGCGAAAGCCAAACATCATTCTCTTTATTTATAAAACATTTTGAAAACAAAGAAGTAATATCATTTAAGTCAATCAAGTAAGTGTTATTGCACCGATTTCCCACAAATTTAATGGAATGATCACAATCACTTCTAATAATGCAATGGTTAGAGGTAAAACTAACACTATTTCCAATATCGCACAATTGACTAATGCTAAGTAGATTGTGCTCTAAGCCTTCAACATACAAAACATTATCAATGACAACATTGGATGAGTTTCCAATTTTACCTATACCAAGGATTTTCCCACGATTGTTATCACCATATGTAACATGACCTTTATCTCTTGGTGAAAATTCGATGAAATGTCTCTTGTCTCCCGTCATGTGCCTTGAACAACCGCTGTCCAAATACCAACGATCATCTCTCGTTCGAACACACACCTACAAAAAACAAATTAAGTGGAAGACTTAGGTACCCAAACAATTTTGGGTCCTTGTGGGTTAATTTCCGGTTTTTGTCCCTTAACAATCCAAATAAATTCCTTATTGGGAACACCATAATTTTTGATATTTCAAAATTTTGAAGTATGACCAAAGATGCCACAATAGAAACATGTTGGTTTTCTAGAAAAATTCACCTTTGAAAAATTTCCAACTTTTCTATAGGACTTCTTCTTTGGTTTGATGTATCCCAAACCGGTTCTATTTGTATTGTCTCGTTGACTAGAGAGCAAATCATTTAAATTCCTTTTTCCTTTTGTAAAGGTAGCAAGTTTTTCTTTCAAATCATGTAATTCATTTTCATAAGTCTTGCACCTTTCACAATCGGAAATCACAGCATTAGAGACACAATGATCACATGATGCATTAGAGTAAATGAGTTCTAAGGTCTCATTTTGAAGTACAAGTTCATCAATATGTGTTTGCATTTCTTTAATCTTTTCATTGTACTTCAAAATGGCTTTCTTAGCCTCTATGTTGATTTTAGCTAATTTTTTAAGTTCGGCATGCATATCAACATAGGCATTATAAAGTGCATCATATGAAGGGGAAGAGCAAGATTCACTATCGGAATCCATATCAGAGTTGGTTTTAGAATGTACCTCCTTTGAGCTTGATTGCTCAAGAGACGTATCACTAGAGGAAGCTTCAATGTCGTCCTTAGCCATTAAACATAAGTTCGCCGATTCTTCCTCATCCGAAGCACTTGAATTAGTCTCATCTTCGGGTTCATCCCAAACAATGTAGGCTCTCTTAGCCTTGTGATTGTTGGACCTCTTCTTATCACTATCGGACTTTTTCGGCTTTTGAGGACAATGATATTTGATGTGACCCGCTTTCCCACATGTATGACATATTATCTTGTCTCTAGGGGTTTTTGACCTTTGTGGAGTTTCCTTGCTTTCCTTTGAATTGAATCTTCTTGTGTTTCCTTTCTTCTTAAGAAACTTTTTGAAGTTCTTGACCATGAATGCAAGTGACTCATCATCCAAGTCGGAATCCGAATCTTCATCTTGTGAAGAGTCATTTTGAGTATCAACCATTTTTGATGAAACCTTCAATGCGATACCCTTTTTCTTCTTGTCGGATTCTTCATTTGAATTTAGGCGTCCGAGCTCCATCTCATGCTCTTGCAACTTACCAAACAATGTAGCGAGATCCATGGTATCCAAATTTTTGGATTCAATTATGGCGGTCACCTTAGGTTGCCAATTCCTATCCAAACATCTCAAAACTTTGTTAGTAAGTTCTCCCGGCAAGAAAGCCTTACCAAGAGCAAGCAAGTGATTAATAATATGAGTAAATCTCTTTTGCATATCATTAATATTTTCATTAGGCAACATTTGAAATAACTCATATTCACGCATCAAGACATTTAATCTAGCTCTCCTAACTTCGCTAGTTCCCTCGTGAGTCACTTGTAAAGTGTCCCACATTTCCTTTGCACTAGCGCATTGGGAGACCCTAAAGAACTCGTCATAGGACAAAGGGGAGGTAATGATATTCTTAGCTTTGTAATCAAGTTGAATTTTCTTTTTATCATCCTCCGTCCACTTCTCCTCGGGAGTTAACATTTGAACATCTTCAACTAGGGTATAGGGAATGTGTGGACCTTTTTCGATTGCTTTCCAAATCTCAACATCAATAGCTTGTATAAAAATTTTCATCCTTACTTTCCAGTAAGCATATCCCTCACCTCCAAATAGTGGGGGACGATTTATTGCAGCACCTTCTCCTCCAAAAGGGTTTTGAGAGCCCATGGTTTCCAATGGATCTTTTCGAAAAAGTCTTTAAACTCGGTTTATTCGACCGAGCTCTGATACCACTTGTTGGAAACCAACAAGGGGCTAAAATAACCTTCTAGAGGGGGGTGAATAGAAGAGTTAAGCTACGATATCAAAATTTAAAAAGTAATCAAAAAATGTTTCAGATTTAAGCCAAAAACACTAATTTAATCGATTAACCTGCAATTTAATCGATTAAACCTGAAAGTTGATTTTACCTTAATTGAGTACTACTCGATTAAACACTGTTAAATTGCAGAAATCAGAAATTCAATTCAAATCGATTATTCTACGAAACTCAACGAATCAAGAATCAAATCAGTGAAATCAATTACTAATCAATTAACAAGAATATAATGAATATGTAACTGAAAAACCCAATACCAATCCTTATTTGATTTTAAGTTCTTGATCGATTTTAATTGAAATTAAACGTAGAAAGTAAAGAACGAAGAACACAATGATTTTAGCCTGGTTCACTCACAATCGGTGAGCTACATCCAGTCCACCCTCTCTGGATTGGGTGATTTGCTACACTATGAACAAATAGATCAGTTTACAAGAATGTTAGAATCCTCTCAACTCTCGATCCTAACCCGTTATCATATGAAGTACCAATTCATATGAAACTACCCCAATCTTGTAGTTCGATCCTCTTCGTTCCTCCTTTGATTGAAACGTCGCGTTCAATCCCAATGAGCTTCGAGCAATGTATCTTCGATTGCTAAGAGTAATGCTCCAACCCTTCTTCTTCAATTTGCCTCAATTGAAATCTTTGCCTTTGTTGAATCTTGATGAAGGTAACCTTTTTGTTACAAGATTGATTCAACTAGAAATGTTCAAGAACATTGAATCTTCAATTTGGAATCAAAAGAATGAAGTATGCATTCAAATTGAGATTCAAAAGAACATTGATAGAGATGATGTAAAACAATGAAATCTTAGCTCAAGAGTATGTGTAAAAG
Source organism: Crotalaria pallida (assembly GCA_037953625.1). Lineage (NCBI taxonomy): Eukaryota > Viridiplantae > Streptophyta > Magnoliopsida > Fabales > Fabaceae > Crotalaria > Crotalaria pallida. Next base: position 58,926,337 of record CM075651.1, read on the forward strand.
ATGTGAAAAATGCTGTGAAATGATAATGGTTCGTAACCTTTGACATGTATAAAATGAAAGGCTTTTAATGATTCAGTTTTAACAGGATTTACTCGATTAAACGACTCCTTAATCGAGTAATACTCGATTAATCTGAGATTTACTCGAGTAAACACTGCTAAATACTGCTAAAAACTTTTTCATTTAAATTGCATTTTTCACTGATTTTATTTTAATAAAATCTTGAGTCCTTTTCTCTATCAATGCAATCTCAATTCTAAACATATTAAATTCTTTAATTCAAATTGGGATTTCTAATCCTAATTCTACCACCCACTCTCATATAAAATAATAATAAAACAATTACAATACAAATATATGAGAAAGTAGTAAAACTAGTCCTTGAGAATTGTTGTTGTAGGTTTGCCACATAAAGTTGTCTTCATCAAAACATAATTGAATCCTTGTATCTTCAAAATTACCTTGGGGTGACATGGAATACATGGCGTCCACAGCTGGAACAGAAATAAAATCCATTATCAGGAGTAACAGCCTTCAAACGTTTGCAAGCAGGGTACCGCCAGTGACCATCATCCATAACATCATTAACTGTAGCAAGTAGAATGGACATACCATTCTGGCATAAATAAAATTGTTAGATAATTAAAAAGGGATTAAAAAATATTACGGCATGGAAAGAAAACGACCATAATACAATTAAAGGCAACCTGAGAAACAGAAAGAAGTTCTTCAGTTGTCCTCTTTGGATGCAACTTCAGAAATTCATCCTCCACCGAATATTTGGGGCCCACAACAAACGAGGTACAGTCTTGAGAAGCAGAAACACCAGCAGCAAGAAGACTAATGCAATGATGAAACAACATATAATTATAAACCTATGGAATATATATAATTACTTGAGTCAAGAAAAAAGGTTAAATATATCAATGGCTACAACGATACAAACCTCTGTTTCAAGTTAGAAACGTCAGATATGTCAGGATTAATAAGCAACCTTGATGCATGCATACAGTTCTGAACGACCGGCTTACCTAAAAAATGACCAGAAAAGACAATACAGTTAACTTAACACAATTGATGACAGAAGCATGACGAAAAAATACACATACCCTTGAAAATCTTGACCTTCTCATACTGAAGAACAATCATTGGAGCCGTAACATGGTCATCGTTGATAAAACCCATTAGTTGATCAACAAAGTCATCGAAGAGAGTGCACTCATCTTTACCACTACAAAAAAATCATTAAATTAGTCCTACATTATGAACTGTCCAATAAAAACCTTAGGGTCAGCAAACGCGTAGATCCAGCTAATGAAACGTGTACCCGAGGTCAGTTAGCTCAATAACAATCATCTTAGTAACCTTTCCATCACGGAGATACTCTCGCTGTGAAGAAACAGCAGTCATGAGACCAACCACATCTGCTTTCAAAAAATTCAGTGTTATTTACAAAAGAAACCAGGCATAGAACAAAATAGGCACAAAAAAAAAATTTATTCGTAATGGAAAATGAGTTCACGAAAATTAGTTACCAATGAGATAGTCATAGTCAGAGGTGATTGAGGAAATAACTTCAGAGGTTGTTGGGGTCAGTCCATAAAAAGGAATGGACGTGAAATCAACCTCAGAGACGGTGGTCCTCAAGAGGAAAATAAGCTTATTTTAATGGGAAGTTGAATGATAAGATCCAGAATTTGCAACAACACCAAAGTATGACATACGGTACACAACACCCTCTTTTATAACGTCAGAAAACGTATAGAGAACTGATTTACGGGCGGTTGCTTGAATTTTATGTCCCTGTTAAAAAACAGTAAAAAATAAACCAATTGAGAAACAATATATTTAGCATTCAGAGATTATTTCATATCAAAATTTGGCATAGTCGGTTTAAAATAGATGCCTGTTGTAGAAAAATTAGAAATCACCTTCTCATCCATAAGAATGAGCTCCATTGACATAGGTTGCTGTGGATTTATAAAGCCAGGAACAAACCATTTACGAACAACACGAACTCTGAATCGATATGACTCCCGCTGGAGTTTAAAAGAAGTCAAAAGATCAAACTTAATACCCATGGAAGGTGAAGCCGAGAGAAATTTAAAAGTGGAAAAAAGGGGGGAAGATAGAATATAAGAACAGTTACATGAAGTTGGTTAACTGGTTGATACACAGCATGATTCACAAACGTCTGCGGTATTTAAAGAGAGAAAAAGCAGAAACACTTACAGCAATTAATATAACCATAGATTCATACAAATTATAGAATAGGTTTTAGGGGAAGAAGAGGTACGGAGGGAATATACAATTAATTAAACAGTCTAGGGGGACAGGAAACATAGCCATATGTGCTATGTTGGTCAGAAAAAGTTATTGCAGCATGCAAAAAGACTGAGAAAACGGCGCAAAGAATCCATAACTGTAAAGCTGCAAAAGGCAAAAACACAATTTGAAAAGGAAAAACCGAGGGAAGCATAGTGCCGACATGGAAATGAACAGTGAATCGGAGGATGGAGGGTTTTCTGCATTTCTTAAGTAATAGATACTCTCTTAATGTGTCTTAAAGTGGTACTTGTAACCTTCACCAAGCCATAAATGATTCACTTTCCCCTTTACTAACATTAACTCAAAAATATTCCCTAACTAATTCAAAACTTGAATTTCTAAATGCATCTAGACAAATATATATTTCAGATTCATTCACCCTTATACTCCCTCCCATGGTTCGAAACTTGCAGCCCAAGGGGTAGAAAAAAAAAATTCATTCTATTCATGGTGCATTAACTTCATACTTAAAACTCCATAATCTCACTTACCGTTACACTTCATTCTAATGCCCCTAATAAAATCAAAACATAACTCCTAGGCCACTTAATGATAATCTAATAAAGTGTAGAATTAATAATGTCTTTTCATATTTACTATGCATTCAGGTGTCACATGTGTTAATTGAACAAAATATCTCCCACATGTACAGACTATTTGGACGGCACACCTAAGGTCAATGAGAAGGGAAAATTTTTTTTTTCATTTAACTCGCCACACATTCAACCAATCAAAACTTTTCTTTGAAATTTAAAATTCAACTATAAAAAGAATAATTCTAATTCTAGACGGTGCAGCCAATAGGATAATTTAAAAAATACATATTTCTTATAAATAAAATAGCCTTTAGTTAATTAAATAATTATATGAATTAAAACCACATTTCCCAGCTTAAAACACCAAAAATCGTACAGTTACTAAAGCAGAGATAAAATATCGAAGACTTTAGAATAAAAATCAAATATTTGCATTTCCACAATTTACATTTCAAGATGATCGTTTTGACATAAAGTTCGTAATTTTTAGACTTACGGTTTAAAAGTCATGAATTTTTGAAGTTACAACACTATAACCTTTCAAAAATCATTTCATCATCTAAGCATTATTTAGATAGTATCCAAATATCATTTTCTAAGATAAAGTAATATACTCATAAAATATTTTTATGCCAAGAGTACATTTACAATTTATTAAAGAAAAATTATATATATATATATATGTATGTATATGTATATATACACACAACTAATTATTACCTTTATAATTCATATATAAATCAAGGTATCACATATACTTATGATATTAATAACAAAAATCTATTAAATCACCCATATAACAAATACAAATATAATTGAAATAAAAAGGCAAATAGCATAAATAAAATGGGCAAAATTGTGGGTCTCACACTTGGCATGTGTGGTCTCCTTAGCACTAATTTTTTTTTAAGTCTGATAGTGCTGGTAGTCAATTACCTCATCAAGTAATCGATTATCCCTTTTAATTTCTCAATTAAGTAGTTCCTCACAGGAAGTAAGGTAATCGATTACCTTGCTTAACTCTCATATATTGGTGGTTTCTAACTCTAAGACATTCCTCTTAACTCCTACATACACTTTGGCTATGATTATTTCACTTTCACTTTGCTTACTCTTATTATTTCCATTTGTTTAACTTAGACTTATTCTAATTAAGCTTGGAATTAAAATCATGGATGTTACAAGAGGAACACATCCCAGGTTGGTCATAAGACCTTGTGCATATGATATAGGGCACAGGTTGGTGATAAGACCCTGTGGATAACTAATAAGATAAGAATGAAGAAAAAGAATTATAAGAGTAAAAGGAAATGAAAAGAGAATTAAGAACATAAAGTAAAAATGTGAATGAAAATGAACTGATTAGAAATAATGGTGTAATAATTAGTTGTGTACGTTGTGGTATGGATTATTGTTGATAAATGTGTATGATCTTAGTTTATTATTATGCCTTTTTAGAAACTATTTCCTAAGTTCTGTGTAATGCTATCCTTCTTGCCTTTTTTTTTTTATACAGGTACAAAGATGAAATTTACACAATGGCAGGCCGAGTAGGAATACCCTCCATTATGTGGAGTGTAAATTAGTATGAGAGAAGTTTAGTAGTTTAGGGTTAACCAGTGTATTTTGATTTCAAAACAATTCACTAGTTGTAGCCCTATAACTTGTATTTCTTTTGGTATCAGGGTATTAGTGATAAGCTGTCTGTGTCTAATACTTATGTTTATGTTTTACTACGTTCTGGACTGACAGGTTATTAGGATGTAACTTTTGAAAGTCCGATAAACAGAGGAGACTCTGTCGAATTTTAGAATGAAATTTTCAAGTCCTTAATAATCTTAATTTAATTAAATGATAATTTTTGTTAGGGTGTCACACTTAGGGCTGAGTATATCAAAACCATTTTGCGAATGTTATTTTAGTGGTATTTATAAAGACTTTATGTCAATTTTTGATGACAATTAATAGTTATTTATTTCACAAACATTTTTATTTATATTTTTTAGAATTCCAATAAAATTTATGAAAACAGTTTCAAAAAAGAAACATTAAATATTCACATTTTCAATGTCATAAACTAATTAATAAATTTTATTTTATAAAAAAAATTAATAAATTTTATTAGTGGACGTTAATTTTGTCAAAGGCTCTTGAATGCGGAGACGGAGGGAGTATAAGCATCACTGGATAAATTTGCAAAAATCAGAAAAATTTGTTAATATTGTTAGAGATACTGAAATTGATACTCCTTTATCATAGAAAGTTAATGAAAAATTAGAAAAATTATTGTTCCAAATCAAATTAAAATAGTGAATAAAAAAAGAGAAATTATATTCTATGATATATGATTGGATAGTCAATTAAAAAATTAATAAATGATTGATTTTGCAATTGGTTGATTTTGTCCATTTAGAAAACAAAACATTAAATGCTTGTTTTTTTAATTTTGTTGAATATTTAAAGTTTGACCAACTTTTTGGAATAGAGTAATATTTTGTATTTTTTTTTCAAGATTACCCTTATAATTAAGGATTTGTTAACATGCGTAAAGTGACTTTTTTTAGTTAGAACATTTTAGCAAAGTATATCAGATCATAGTAAAAAAAAAGAGTTAATAGGTACTTTAATTCCTGAAAGATACAATGGTCATCAATTTAGTCCCTGAAAGATTTTTTACATCAATTTAGACCTCCAAAGATCAACATGATATCATGTGTAACTTTTAATCCCCTAAAGATTCATATGATCATCAAATAAGTCCTTGAAAGGACTAATGTGGTGACATATTGATTTTTGGGGACTAAATTGTTTTAAACAATTTTTTGAGGACTAAATTTGTGAGCAATGTATCTTTTTAGGATCAAAGTGACTATTAACTCTAAAAAATTGCCTCATACATTAGGGAAGTTAAGATTTAAAGACAGGGATACTTTAATAAAAACATTTTGGAACCTAAAACTCTTAGACACTTCTCTCTCATCCACCAATAAAGCCCAGCACAGTTGGTAGATAGCTAAGTTCCTTAAGCATGATGTCAGGGGTTTGACTCATGTCGTGGGTACGGAAAAGGCTTTGTTGGAAGAGATTATACTCACTTCGGTGATCTCTCCGCCTCGAAAGGGATTAGTCTTCGGCTGTCGGTCGGAGGACACCCTTGGTTCAAACCAAAAAAAAAAAGAAAAAAAAAAAAAAACTTCTGTCTCATCTCTTGCTTCTCTCTTTCATAAAACTTAGGTTTGCCGGTTGGGCTGGGTGATGGTCTGTGATGTTGAAGTATAAGAGGAGAATGTTGAATGGAAAAGTGAGAGAAGAGAGAAAATTTGAAATTGGATTGAAAGAGACAAGAAGGTAGGGGATTTTTTTTATTAATTTATAAAATGAAATTATTAAAATACCTTTATCATTAAAACTAACTCCCACAAAATATTAAGGTTATTTTTGTCCAAATATTCAGATATTCTTTGCTAAAGTCTTTCAACTTGTATTTATCACTTTACGCATGTTAGCAAATCATTTAATTACTTTTATAGCCCCGTGTATTCCAATGATAACTACACTAGTTTGTATTAAAATTATAAACATTTTATATATGTTTCAAAAATTATCTTTATTCCAATTTTCCATATGAAAAGGCAAAGTAAACTAAAAAAAAAGATGTGTCTTTTCATTTCTTATGAATAACTTACTTTATCTTACTGCAAGAAAATGTCATAAATAAAGTAAATTTGAAAAAACTTAATTAATGTAATTAACTAATCGATAGAAATTTTATAAATAAGAAAGAAAAAAGCAAATTCTATTAACAACTGTATCATTCGTTGCACGTCTATACAAATTTTCAGATAAACAACCCAATATTTTTTTTCTATAATTTTCATTCAAGCTATTCAAAATTTTGCACTCTCGAATAACTAATCCCAATGGAAATCATGTTTGTCAATAGCATAGCCCAAAAGAAGTTCCTTATTGAGGCTTACACCAAGAAGAACATGGAAAAAAAAAACACTACGATTCAAATTGCCATAAAGAAATAAAGTCATATAGGTACATTCACCACAAGACTGTTTCACTTTACATGTCTCTTCCGAGTAACCCGGAAGGTTGGCAAAAATCTTGTTACAGGATATTGGAAACCAAAAAATCTAACTAGATTTTGACAATCTTTCTTCTCTTCTTCATTATCTGGTGGTGAACTTAGTTGACTCAAATAAGTTTTACCCTGGTATATATAAGATAGTTGCTGCCATAGAAGAACCATCAATCCTATCTGCAGTGAAACACTTGAAATAAACAGATAAACAAGAACAAGTCCCCTAGTGGATAGAAGCAGGGCAGATCCAAGAAAGGCAACAAAAATTTCGTTCATAACTCTCCATGCCAGATGTTGATGGGTCACCCCATGTAATTGGCCGATGTTGTATTTCAATGGTGGCCATAAACGCATGCCTGCATATGCGGCCATGATACAGACATAGATTATGCTCGACACCGCCGAAATGAGGAAGAAAATGAAGCTGCGGTGATTAGCTGCACCAACACAGTTCCCAATCTGCCAAACAAATTTCAAAAGTTATTACCAGACTATCACCAAGACAAAGGAAGTTTGAAACAAAAGCATCATCCACTTCAAACACAGTTGATTGGCAAAGATTACAACTATGAAGCAAGATTATTAAAAACAAAAAAAATCGGCTTCATGCCGAAAACATATGAAACACTTGCGTTTAACACTACACTACACTTAAAAAAAGCAAAAGATATTTTAACTTTTTCCTTGTCATATTATCCCTTTTTGGAGTCCCTGTTAGGGCCCAATGCTTCTACGTTAATTCATCAAACATCATTCGATAGAATATTATAGTGGCTTAATTATGTATGGTGTCCCTGTAGTTTGGACCTCTTTTGTGAGATACCCCTATGTTTTTTTTTCAATGAATATGCCCCTGTAGTTTACTCCGGTTAGGTATTTGCCCCCAGCTCCTTTTCCGGCGAGTTTTTGGGTGAGCTGGATCAACGGAGCTCCACCAGGAGCTGACACGTGGCAGTCTCTTAAATTTTTTTTTTTAAAATTAATAAAAATAAGGCTTAATTATGTTTGGGGTCCCTGTAGTTTGAACCTCTTTTGTGAGATACCCCTATGCTTTTGTTTTTCAATGAATATACCCCTATAGTTTACTCCGGTTAGGTATTTGCCCCCAGTTCCTTTTCCGACGAGTTTTTGGGTGAGCTGGACGACCGGAGCTCCACCTGGAGCCACGTGTTATACATGTGACGATGGCAGTCACTTAAATTTTTTTTTGTTTAAATTGAAAAAAAAATAAAATAATAGAATAAACTAATAAACTAAAAAAAAAAAACAATCAAAATCAATTTGCTGATATTGCAAAGATTGAATTCTATGATTAAGATGAAATGATGTGTCAAAGGATTAATGTCTGTGCTTGATTAATCAATTTTCTGGAAATGAAAACACTATATGTCCCTTGACATGGGTATATGCTTCTTTATGTATGTTCCTTTTTCAAAGCCCCATCTTCTACTTCATCTGTTTCTATTCTATTTGCTGTTTCTTTTTTTTTTCATTTTTATAATAGAAATGTCAATTGTTCTTGTGCTGCTCACTTTCGCATGCCACCTTGACCCTAAACGGTGACCTCGAAGAAGCTGCATCTCTGGAGCTGGAGGACTTCATGACTGAAAAGAAGAAGAAGAAGAAGAACCGAACGACTATGAGAGGGAGAAGATGACAGCTACACCGTGGGATATGGAGTTAAAACGCCGGAGGGAGATGCTGGTTGTGAGTGAGAGAAAAAGAACGAGGGAGATAGATGGATCGAATGGAAGGAAATGGGAGGGATTATAATAAGCCACTTTTTTTTTTTAGTTTATTAGTTTATTATATTGTTTTATTATTTTTTTTCAATTTAAACAAAAAAAAATTATGTATAACACGTGGCTCCAGGTGGAGCTCCAGCGGTCCAGCTCACCCAAAAATTCGTCGGAAAAGGAACTGGGGGCAAATACCTAACCGGAGTAAACTATAGGGGTATATTCATTGAAAAAAAAGCATAGGGGTATCTCACAAAAGAGGTCCAAACTACAGGGACCCCAAACATAATTAAGCCTTATTTTTTTTATTTTTAAAAAAAATTTAAGACACTGCCACGTGTCAGCTCCAGGTGGAGCTCCGGCGGTCCAGCTCACCCAAAAACTCGCCGGAAAAGAAGCTGGGGGCAAATACCTAACCGGAGTAAACTACAGGGGTATATTCATTGAAAAAAAAAGCATAGGAGTATCTCACAAAAGAAATCCAAACTACAGGGACCTCAGACATAATTAAGCCTATTATAGTAAAGGAGGACAAAGAGAGATCCTGTGTAAAACATCTAATTAGGGTCTGTTCGGCAAAACTAACTTGTAGCTGTGAGCTTGTAACTTGTAGCTATGAGTTTCTAGCCTGTAACTGTTAAGCTAGCTAGGAGCTGTTAGCTTGTAGCTGTTTAGCTGACTATTTGAAATAGTGTTGTCGGCAAAACTAGCTTTTGAAGTAGCTAAAAGTTATTAAATGACCAAAAAGAACATGAAACATTTTGTTATTTTAAATTTTCCAATTTTTTTTCTTTATTTATTAAATAGATAGTTAATTAATTAATTAATTAAATATTAAATTATTAAATTATAATTAATTAAATTCATTTTTTCTTAATTTATTAATTATGTAGTTAATAAATTAATTAATTATAACCAAATTATTAAATTATAATTAATAATTAAATAAAGGGTAGTAAAATAATTTTAAATTTTGTTTGAGGGTATAATTGATATATGAATTATTGAAAGCTAGTTTAGTTTATAGAAACCTACTTAGCTTTCTAAAAGCTAGCTTTTAAAATTTACAAGCTCCTTCTTTAAAAGCTATAAGCTCCTTCTTTAAAAGGTATAAGCTCCTTCTAATTTGTGTTCACCGAACGGGACTAGCTTATTGACTAAATCTAAAAGCTCCTAGCTAGCTAAAAAGCTCCTAGCTACCCTTGCCGAACAGAGCCTTAGTGGGTCAATCTAAAAGCTCCTAGCTACCCTTGCCGAACAGAGCATTAGTGGGTCAATATCTCTACGAGCTTTAGAAACAATCTCAATTTAGAGAAGCCTTGTCCATGTAATTTATACATGAAAAAAGTTACAAGTTCCATTTCAAAACTGAAACCATGGACCTAAAATTTCTTCAAAATGATCACTTGGTAACAGCAAATTATTTGAGGCTTCACACACAATAGCAGTTACAACTTACAACAACCATTATATTAACATAATAAATGAGCTTAAGATGAATCAGACAATACTGTCAACCAACACTTCCATGACCATATAATCACATGATTCACATATATTACTGAACAACAGTTTCATAATGGAATAACCCCTGAAACAGATGAAACTGACCTAAGAATATTCAATCATGTTCACACATGTCCTCAACAATTAAATTCTCCCTTAATAAAATTCTACATGCACCTTAAGAGGTCTGTTGGCTCTCATAGCAAGGAAAAGCATCAATACAATCAACACTAAACTTTCCATTACTGAACAAAAGCTTTATCATGAAACAGGCACTTAAAAAGAAGGAGCTGTCCAAAGAACTATCAAACATATTGACCCATGGCCTCAACAATTAAATTCTTCCTTAAAGTTTTCCGGGCACAATAAAAGGATGTTAACTCTACTCGTAAAGAAGCCTATATCTCGATTTAAAATATGCACAACAAAGTTCCTAGAAGCTAGATCAACACCAAAGGAAGAAAATAATGATAAAGCCCTGATCCCAGAAATTGAAAATTCCATGGACTAGAGTGATAGGAAGTTGGATGGAATCAAAAGTAAGAGGATTATTATGTCCATTTTGAAGAAAGGGATACGATGTTATTTTATAATTTAGATGATATTTTGGCAAAACTACTCGTTTGGTCCCTTAAGTTATTTATTTGTTCTAAAGTGGTCCCTTAAGTTTTTTTTGTTCTAAAGTGGTCCCTCGAGTTTTAATAAGTTATCACCGTTAGTCCTTCCGTCAATTTTTCCATTATCTTCTCCCTCCGGTCATCTTCTCCGGCGAGCTTCATATTTTCCGACGAGGGAGATAAGAAGACCATTCAGTATGAAGGAGCTGGAACAATGGAACCGAGCTTGCCTCCGCTGCACACCGGTTTTGATTGGAAGAAGAAGAGGAGGAGGAGGAGCAGGCGAAGTAGCTAGGAGGAGAGAGAAAATATGAAGCTCGCCGGAATTTTCGCCGGAAAATATGAAGCTCGCCGGAGAAGATGACCGGAGGAAGAAGATAACGGAAAAATTGATGGAAGGACTAACGGTGATAACTTATTAAAACTTGAGGGACCACTTTAGAACAAAAAAAACTTAAGGGATCACTTTAGAACAAATAAATAACTTAAGGGACCAAAGGAGCAGTTTTGCCTAATATTTTTTTGTTTTATTCTAGAATGTTATCTAAGTATTGAGATGTTGTCACTTGTAGGGCTAATCCTCACTCTAAGGTTTTATTATTACTATGTAAGTCTTGTTTTGATCATCACTAGAATCAATGAAAAATGAAGAAATTTTGTTATAAACTGAGAAGAGGAGGGAGAGAGAGAGAGAGAGAGAGAGAGAGAGAGAGAGAAACAGAAAACTGAATATTATTAGAATAGAAGGTAGTTACAAATGAGATGATCAGCATCTATTTATAGAAGCTGCTAGCTATGACAGCTGTCAACTCTCAACTAATACAATAGACACTATGACTTAAGTTATCTAAACTTAACTACTCTAATAAATTTATTTGTTATCATTCTTTATTCCTTTTAGCATTTTAGTTTATGTACTTCCTTAGGTTGCATCTAGCATCCTAACAGTGGTGCTATTGGGGAATTACTTAAAAAAACATAGCAAATATTCCCTCTCCTCCAGCCAGCACCCACATCTACCCACCAGCCTCACCACCACAAACTCCTCTCCCTCTATACCCACCACCAAAAACCACCATATTATCCACCCTCACAGTACTCTTATACACCATCTCCACCTCATTTTTCATACTCTCAGTCCCATTATCAACGAACAAGGACACACTCCTATCACCCACCCTCACAATCAACACACTGGCAACTTGGCAAGCGTTTCCCAGTCCTGATGGAAGAACATATTACTACAACAAAGTCACCAAAGAAAATTCAGCGGAAATTCCATCTCAGCCACCTTATCAACTGCCACCATCTAAAAATCCGGTCGCCAGCCACACTCCGGTTGGAGATCCTATTGCTGAAAATAGAGAAATAAAAACCCTTTCTACCATCCTATTCTAACATCATAATAGAGCCAACCCCATAAGCATCATAACTATATAACTATGATCATTTATTACACTAGTAACACTCCTAAGTTGCTCCTACACTATAAGCTAAGGATTAGCTTTGGCGTCACATGTTTCTTATTAACATCAATTTCAAAAACATTCCTTGTATAGGAAATAGCTTTAACATATATTTTAAACAATTAAGAATACTAATCACTTGAAATATTAGTTTACAAAGAATGAAAGAAGCAACAGAGCTAGGATTCATACCAAAGCATACAGCTAAAAACAGAAGAGCTTAATATTTAAACCTAACAATTCATTCATCCCTTAGTAAGAAGTTGTCCTGTTAAAGATGCCTAGCATCAAATTACTATATAAAACAAAAATTCAAGTGAAGACTGAAACCATCACCACTGAGATTAATGTTTTCATAATTAGAAGATGATGGAAACTTACAAATGGGCAGTGATGGTCCATGTCCAGTATACATTTTCCACATGAACGACAGTGATGAGCTCTGGGTGACTTCGGTTTTGAGCAGTACTGACAGAAAGTATAATTTTCAAGGTCACCTTTCCCTACAGTGGGGTAGCTTCGCCACAATGTATTTGGTGGGGTGCCAGCACACCTAAATGCTGCAAGGCTGAAAAAGGAAATGGTAGCTATGGACAAGATTGCTGTAATGATTGAGTGAAAAACCCCGCAAAGAAGACTGACCGAAAAGACAACAGGGTATACAGCCCACACCCCGCCAACTGCACAATAGAACATCAAATGTATAAGAGAAGTATGCGATAATTCAGTTCTTCATGTGAGTGAATGTTAAGGGAAACTTATTCCCTGATAATGGATGTAACGAAAATACATCTAATACAGAACTAATAATGACAGAAACACTGTACCACAACCCACAAGATTTAAATTTTGACTTGCAGAGAGAAAAACGAACAATCATAAGCCAAAGAATGAATTCTACTGCATTCTGTTTGTTGAGTTTTATGTTTTCTTTTAGTGGGGTATTTTTTCCTCTCCTCTTAAATTCCATTTTCTTTTCATCCCTAATAATATTTCATCTTTCTCCAAAAAAGAAATCACAAGGAAGGCACCGAAACCAAAACGAAAAACAGAAAAAAGAAGCAAGTTTGTCTAAAGCTGTCCAATCTCTTTGCATATCTCATACCCAAAAGTCAAAACCTTTTGATGCCATTAAATATCACTCATGGGAATGCCCTGAACTACTATTAGCAAAGCACTACATAGTAGAAACTTATGAACTATAAACCATCAACTCTCAATTTGAATGTATCAGTCAAACCTCTTACACTACACAGACATTTGATATATGTTGACATGAAAAGAAAAATGGAAATGGAGAGAAAAAATTTGAAAACCAAATGTAGACAACGGTGGAAAATAAAAGCAAATCTGGTCATACAGAATTATAACAAAAGAAATCAGCAAATAAAGGAACAATGACAGAGGCTTACGTATTACAAAGAGCATAAATATGACGACAACAAAAAGAAAGCATCGATCACGCAGTAGTCTCCACCTAAGGCACTTATCGTCACGTTTCTGTTTGTTTTGATCTGTAATGGCCCCACACCAGCCACATTTGAAAACAGATGCACAAGATGGAAGCAAGATGTGCAGTCCACAACCCCAACATGTTGTCTCGTAATTCCCAGTAACCTCAGTTATATATTGCTCCTATATGAGACTTACATGAGCAACCAAGTAAGCTACAAAATTTTCAAACTGTGGGAAAGGAATTAAAAAAAAATAGCAAGCAATAACAATATAGCTTCTCGCAAAAGAAATACTTCCTCTAGTCCTAATTATAGGTCATATTTAATTACATTACAAAAACCAAAGCTGATAGTTACATTTCTTGTAACTTTAAAAATGTACTTTATATTTACAATTTTACCCTTTTAACATTTTTTTTTAATCTTGTACCGGGTTTCCACCCACGCAAATGGGTGACTAATCAATTTTCTTAACTTGCAGTGAAAATCTCACAAACGTGTTGTTTCATATTTATGAACAAATGCAAATAAGAGAAAAAGCAATAATACCACATAAAAAATACAAAGTGACTCATAAATAAAACCGGAGAAATTTTCTAGAAATCGACTTACAAATAGGACCGTAGGGAGTATTGATTATTAAAAAAAAAGTGATTATACAAAAATAGCATGAAAGCTGAATTTCAGTTTGTAAAAATCCAACCAAACAACCAAATAAATGTCAGAAGTGATATTTTCACAAAAAAAAAAAAAATCAATTTTCGTGGAAAAAGCATAAGCTGAAATAAACCCAAGCCACTAAACTACACATAACAACAACTTAAGCAATAAAGAATCAGAATCAATGAAATAACTTAAGCATCGATTTTTTTGTGTTAGTTAGGGAATGGAAAGAATTGATCTAAGAATAGAGATAATGAATGATACAAATATTAAAACGAAAATCGGTGGCGCATAAGAAACTAAAAAAGACCTAACAAAAGAGAGAGACAGAGAGGAATTGAATAAAAGAGAAGTGCGATGGAAACCAACCTCGGGCGAAGAAGAAGCCATGACAGTATCGCCTTTGGTCTGGGAATGGGAGGTCAGAGCTTTAACTTTAACGGGACTTTTTAATTTTTTGATTCTTGTCAATAAAATGTCTTTTTAATACGTATTCATGATTTAAATTTTTTTAGTTAAATTCTTATATTTCAATTCCCATGGGATAATTACATCATTTCCTTTAACAAAACAAAGTAGTATCATGAGGAGCGTGTCTATAAATATATATAGGAAAATGCTAACTTTAAAAAGCTAAATATGGTTTATAAGCATTGAAAGTTGAAGTTTTTCAAGTTTACGAGAGAAAAAAAGACTTGGGACTTGTGATGTTTTTTCTACTTCTAAAAAGCTTAACAAGTGCCCTTAGCAAGACTCATATATATATATATATATATATATATATATATATATATATATATTACCATTAAAGATAACAAACTTAATATAGGCATAAATAATTGAACAAAGTTAGGGATGACCACTTGCAAATCGGGTTATGAAAGGATCTTTGCCCTCTTTCATGCAAAGAGACTTTTACAGAGCAACCAACGATGCTCAGACCTTCCTCGTTTACCGTAGCACGGCCTTCCTTCGTTTCCTACCGAAGGCGTAACTAATTTTGCTAAATTAACTGTAGGGTTAACCAATAATAAATCCTACCGCTACAGGATGAGCATGAGCTTTCTAGTACAGGATAAGGGTGAATAACTCATCCTTCTTATCCTCTAAGAGTCACGTCAGCCCTACTGGGCCGAACAGACCCATAAGGCACCACAACACAACTTCCCCTATAAGTATCGCCATGCTATAGGGGCTATAGGGGCTAAGGTATGTTCTCTGATCCCTACTCTCAAGAAACGTGTGGCTTGATCCTCTTATCACTGGGGGTACGTAGGACCGGGGTCACCCTCGTCAGCTGCAACAACCCCAAACGATGTGATGTTCCATCAATACCGGGACACTACATTGGCGCCGTCTGTGGGGATCGATAAACTTTGATTCCCAACCACTTCAAAAAATTCATCTTCGTCAAGTTCATCGTGTTGACCATGGTGATCAGATAGGCACTATTGTTTAATTTGCAGATTTGTTTGTTGCAAGCACTGGTTACAACTTACAAGTACTCCTCATGTACACTCGTCAGGGAGAAAATTAGATCATTCAAACATTCAATATTCTTCCATATGCCACTGAACATTATGTTGCGGACTTGTGGCTACTGTGGAAGAGGGGGCCATCCATGAGGAACTCATCTCTTTCACCTTCACACAAGGTGATTAACGATGTTGCGGAGTTGTTCTTCATGCGGATCGGAGCGGGGAGGCCGCGAGACTAGCGACTCCTCTTCCCCTGTGGCGGTCCGTCGCGTACAGTGGTGTCCATCGCTAGCCCCGTCATCCACCGCGGCTCCCATCACATCTAGCGAGCATCATGACGCGGTGAGCATGATGCCAAGCACGAGCGCCGCCGCTTTATACCTCCCTTCATATCCATACACACCAAGCCCACAACCACCGTCCTCTTCCACCCTCATCAACCGCAACATCACGAAACAATGATCACCGCAGCAGAGATGTAGAGGGAACTCGCGACGGCGCAACACCGATTGCTTACTCACTCCCGGCGACGATTGATTCGCGCCACTCCGGCGCCGTGGCCATGTTGTGTCTACCTCATTGCCGCCGCCCCCGATTGTTCCACCCACAACAACCTCTGTTGCAGCCACCACATCCAGGAGGAAGGAGATGGAACCTTAGGGTTCCCAGATGGCAAAACGGGCCACCAGGCCCGAACGAATTCTAAAAAAAAAAAGGGCTTCCACAGGCCCAAAACAAAAAAAAACTATATGGGCTTAATTGATACAAGCCCAAATAAAATTCAACCTTCAAATAAGGAGCCGCCTCATCAGCAAAACAAGATTGACTCACGCCTCAAATCCAGGGAAGTAGTTTTTTTTTTATCATGTATATTGCCATATCATCATTCATATCATGATGCTACTATTTGACTACCTGCTATTGTTCAACGTAATTACGATTAATTTAAATGAGTATCTTGATATGCTCTTTGTAATTATCTGAATAATTAAAATTAAATATTTTTGTTAATTATTTTCATAATATGCTTCTTATTATTTGATAGTATATGATCATTTTATCTTTCTTTCTTTTAAGATACATGACATGATGCAAAATATTCTTCACAATAAATGTCATTATCTATTATTTACGATTATTAACATCATTATTATTATTTTTATAACGCGTGATATATTTATAATCATGCTTCTTTTCGTAGACAATCTTCTATGATTTACGAGGGTATTAACCTCAATAATTGTCATTACTATGTTTATTACGTGTGATATTATTAAATCATACTACTTCTATACTGATATTATACATCGTATCTTTGCCAATAATTGTTATTATCGTTATTTAATTGTTATAAATTGTTAAATAATGACGATTACCAATTATTAATTTTGTTTACACATGCGAGGTACGATTATGATGGCCCATTTCTCTAAAAGGCCCATTTCGAGCTTCCGACTGCCAAAGATATCCTCAAATTAATCGGTGCCAGACTACTCAGTCACGAGGGTTCGGCAAAATCTCACGATGACATGGTTGTCTCCTCTATTACACGTGCTTACTATGACCATTTCAATTTATCATTGATTATGACCTCAACGTCACTACTCGGATTCCCGCTTCAAATAACACAACCAAAGCCTACAACATCCTCGTACCCTCTGCCACGACACCCTTGCCTCTCACGGTCACTTAGAGCCAAAAGACGATCGTTGTCAAGATCCCTCCTCGGGATCCCGGCCTTGCTCACACAAGTGCTACACAATGACTTGTCCATAACGGCATACAGGGTTTTTGGTAGAAAGATGATGAAGAATACTAGGCAACCGCCCATTCCAACAATAAAAGAGGAAATGCCTCACTGCCAAGAGGGTGCCGGGCATATCAACATTAAGAAATAGTCTAAACACGAAGACTGACAGGGAACGATCTTTCTCATTACCCCATTAATATTATTTCAATTTCATGGTTTAACTGTCATATTCATTACTATTGAATCACTTGCCACATGACATGTGTTACTATTGAATCACTTACCACATGACATGTGTTATCTTAGATAATAATCGTAATTAACAGTGAATTAATTCATACTTCGCTAATTAATGTCATTACATATCATCTATTACTTGATATTCTAATCGTTGTTTTTATACATCATAAAAAGGTACAAACATAACGATCGGATCTGCCGAGCATGATGACCTATGTTAATTTGAGTCCGAGTATGACGACCCAACTTAATTCAAGTCCTTCACACCGGTTGCCGATCATTTTTTCCTTGGTTTGCGCACCATCGCGACCTTACCTATATGGTAGAACGGTCCGCAGTGCCAACACCCAGTGATCTAATTCGGATCCCAGCATCTCCGAGGAACCACACAATGCTGATTCCACACCCACAACTCGCAAATATTCAACCTTCGCTCAGCGTTCGCCTACACAGATCTGAATCCGACAGTCTCTCAAAGAGGCTTGGATGAACACGATCTAATTGGCGGAAAACAACTCACACCTTAAAGGACTTCTTAACTCGGCACAAGCCTCTTCAGGCTTTATCGAGTAAAGGGGTTGGTTATGCAATGGAGTAAAAGTTTGCTTCAGCCTTGTTATTATGATGATCTATCAGCTTGCCTTCGCCCTAATTACTCGGATTCAAGAGGGGTTCAACAATTGAAGTTGACAAAACAGTTCCGAAAAGGGAAATGGTCGTCCTTGGCTTCTCTACCTGTTCTTGCCTCCTCGGTTTCATTCTTTCCATTCTCGGCATCCTCGGCCGCTTCATCAGCTCGATAAACTTTCGATGACTTCCACTCGAGTGACCTTATTCGGCCATGAAGCTTACTGCTCGGCGGATAGAATGGACTCTGAGTCTTGAAAGTAATTCGAGCCTCCAACTCTTCGGGTCGAGTGGCTATTCTCGAACACGATGTTCGCTGCTTCGGGGAAGGAACAAACTCCGACTCTACAAAATAATCCGAGAAGAACTGTAAAGCCCTGAGCAGCAAATGCTCCGGCAATATTTGGGTGCCTTCGCACCACATCTTTAGAACCTCTCACCGAGCTTTCGGACCTATACCGGGTCCGAGGGTGCCTCGAACAATAACAATAAATGTCTCACAATTCTTATATACCCGGCACAATCTTCTACGAGCTTTCTCGATCTCCTTTTTCAGGTAAAGGAGGGTGTACAGAGTTGATCTTGATACTCTAACCTTTCTTCGCCCACTTTGGTCCCGAGCGTTTCACAGACCTTATGAACTTGACACAAGCCTTTTCAGGCTTTACCGAGTAGGGGACTAGTATGTGATGAGGCATATACATAGCTGACATTGGCCGACCTTGATACTGGTATTATATGATGTATAAGTTACTCGAGATCAAATGTCGTGCCAAAGAGGACCACCACGTCCCATGAGGCAACAAATTGATAATTTACCTTCCTTATTAAGGACATATGTTAAGCGCACTCACTTCGGATCATGTTCTTACGCACTTGCCCACGATCTCGGTTAGCCGGCCAGATCGATGAGGCTACAAGTGAAAACGAGGATTGCGACCCGATAACTTGGCTTAGCCTCTCGGCTCAAAGCCTCTCGGCTCATATCTGGCCAAATACATCGCGGATCGAGGAATACACCTCGGCTAAGGTTGTCATTCCGACAGCAATCCCTCGTAAACGTTACGATCCAATTGGTGATAATCTTGGCACACCTCGAACTCAAATAACAGTTTGAGTCGTGCCAGCATACCTTGGAACAAGCCTTTCGGCTTTCACCATGGCAAGCGCATAAAAGGATGTCTCCTTAAAAGCATCGTGACTTTAAAAACAATAGTCCAATTCGACTTTGAACTCAGTACATGACGATACACGACTAAGGGCCTTGACTGCGAATAGTCTTATACGTCCTAATCAACCATCCACGACACTCCTCCGAATAAAAAGTTCTCAGTCGCAAACATTGTTTTATGTCACCACCAACTCTCAGAAGCTCAGCACAGGCTCTTCGAGCCTATACGAGCTTGGGGGGCTTGTAGGGTTAACCAATAATAAATCCTACCGCTACAGGATGAGCATGAGCTCTCTAGTACAGAATAAGGGTGAATAACTCATCCTTCTTATCCTCTAAGAGCCACGTCAGCCCTAATGGGCCGAACAGGCCCATAAGGCACCACAACACAACTTCCCCTATAAGTATCGCCATGCTATAGGGGCTAAGGTATGTTCTCTGATCCCTACTCTCAAGAACTACATGTGGCTTGATCCCCTTATCACTGGGGGTACGTAGGACCAGGGTCACCCTCGTCAGCTGCAACAACCCCAAACACACATCGTGGTGTTCCATCAATACCGGGACACTACATTAACCATAACCATATTCAACAAAATTTTCTTTCACAGAATCATAACTTTTAGTTAAAGGTAATACTAGCTTTAGCCCCTAAAAGAAGTTTAGTTGACCATACCTTATTGAGCTTTAACTTCTTTGGAGGTGGTGGTGAATCAGCTATTAAAGACTAAATTCTTTTTCTCTAAATATATGTGTTTCAAGTGTTTATTATTTTCTCAATACTCAAGATAGTAAGTAAAGAGATGTGTATGAGAGAGAATATAGGGAGAAACTTAGAATGCTGAAACTTAGAATGCTCGATTCTTATTCAACTTGTGAATTACTTAGGCATACAGGTATTTATAGAGCTAGGCATTCCCAACTCTGGTTACATAACTAGGATTTCTTTACTCAACCAGAATTACTTTTACTAACCAGAGTTACTTTTACTCTGCTAACTCTAGTTACTCTTTGACTTTAATACAATTTGCTCAGAGATATTTACAAAACATTACTGTTGATAGTAGGTGACTCATAGTCATGTTCTTCTTTTTCTTTTTCTCTGTCGGCACAATAAAGACACATGTGGGTCGGGTCCCACTCTGATAATACTTGGCATATCTTTCTCTTCGTCATTTCATCGCTATCCATATCATTATTGTTTATTCTTTCATAAAAATGGTTGAATAGTCTCTGGTTTTTTCTATTTTTCCCTATTGAGTATATACATGTAGTTGGGCCTGCACAGTAGGTCCATTGGGCTTCATCACTGGACTTTGTTCTATTCATTTCTTGAAAAATAATGTTCATCTCTTGGGCTCTTATAGTACCAATCTTGGACTGGAAGTCTTCTTCTAGAATGTCTTCTTTTATTTCTTCTTCGACTTCAAATGGCTTCTTTGTAGTACCAAATCGGATCAGATTTATTGGAGGATAAAACTTATCAGGAGTTATTTCAGCTATTGTGGAATAAAATCTGATATATACCTTATATTGGGTTACTATGGAAGAATAGTGTTTAGCAGCTTCTTGGATCATTTTTGGTAGTTGGGATAGTTCTTGTAGATTTAGGGAAGGATACAGACAATGAATTAATCCATACATATACAAGGTTTTTACTAATTCTGAATTAGTTTCTGGCATTACAACAACCTTATTGAAAGCATAATGAGATATGTATCTTAATATTGTAAAGGTCAAAGCTAATTGATTCAATTTTTGGGTTAAAAGTCCGAGAAAATTGTAATGGTCAACAAGGTTAAAAGGCGATTGATTATTGTTGCTTCTTGAATTATTGGTTGATCCAGATGAGCTACTGGACTTGGACTTGTCTTTTTGTTGTGACTTGACTATTTTTGTGAAGGGAGTGATCTGGTTATTTGGCTTAGTGGTTTCCTGGAATATAATCTCATGAGCTTCTTTAATTATCTGTTTATTGGTCTGGATAATGGACTTTTCATTTTTCTGAACCTTTTCTAGTTTAGTTACTCTATATTTTATTTCTTCAACTTGGCTACATAGCCCATTAATTGCCATGTTTATATTACTGAGAGTAGAATTTACTTGCCCTTGTAAAATATTCATACTCATCTTCAGCATACTTCTTTCCAGTATTAATTGAGCATTAGTCATAGTTGGTATGTCTTTCGACACCTTACTGGATTCTGCATTACTCGGAGAGTTTTGCTCCATCTGCTACAACAATCAATTAGTCATTATAACATCATAATATCATAAGGTTCTATTTTATCATAAGGATCTAATTAAAGTTCTTTAATTAATTCCTCAATTTTTATAATAAAAACTAATCTTATCTTGTCATTATCTCTTTCAGTATTAATTTTTTGTTTCTCTATTCTATTATGTAGTCTTTCTTTCTCACTTTTAATGAGTCTAATTATGTGAGACATTTTTTCTTTAGTTAATTTCTTTACTTCATCTTATTAGTTGTAGTTTAATTTATTCGTTACAACTACAATAATAAGGATCTTGAAATTACATGACTTTCACACGTTATAGAGACAGAAGGAATACGATTACGAACCTCTATCCATTGCTATACTTGAGAGAGTTCTCCAACGTCCTTTGACCAAAAGCCAGGAAACAAGGTTTCTATTCCTTTGCCATCTCTACTATTCTTTCTGTGTCGTTATGTGATGGTAAAAGAGAGAATACGTTATAGCCAGGAACAGGACTTGTTTCTCATAAATAGGTAAAACCCTATCTCTTATCCATTGGCTTCCATCAAGCTAATGGGCCTTTAGAAACAATCCCCTTATTATCTAAATATGATTTAGCTCATTAAGATTTAATTAATTATTTACTAAACACAATTCAATATATATCACATGCACATCACATGAGACATACTAAGATATAAAAAATCTTACATTCTCCCACTTGGCTCATGTGACATGATTCAACATTATGGTTTAATAAACAAATAATTAAACAAACAATTAATGCGCATTTATGTAGCTAAATTATTCTATAATTAGATACTCGATTAATCATAGTTAAAGATAGGAACTAATTCGGGTCATAGCGGTTGTATGTCATTTATTCGACATAGTTCCTTCCATGTACCACAAAGTAGTCTTTTCCTTAACCTAATATATAATTGGGAAATATATAATTAGTCCATAATGTCTTTGTTCAAGACAATACCTGTTTACATTACTCTAACACAATAATGCATGCTGTTCTAGAGAACAGGTAATCAGAAACATATCAAACATATCATAAATGAGCTCAACATGTCAATTACATCATACAAAAGGATGTCAACATCAAATTCAATTTTACTTAACAATAGTAATGCCTATACTTTCAACATGTTCAATAAATGTTTAGGCAATAACCCTTCTTTCAATGGATTAACAATCATAAGATTGGTGCTAATATACTCTATTGACAATTTTTTTGTTTCTGATCTCATTCTTTAGAGACAAAGTACTTCATTCACATACTTTTAGCACCTTTATAGTACTTGTCATTGCTGCAAAACACCACAGTACGTTTTCAGCGGCTAAGCAATATTGTCGACAGTTCTAAGCCCCGAAATAAAATTTTGCAGTCAATTAGTTTGAATTGTAACCTCAAAACTTGTTACAAATTCAACATTCTGATCACCTCAATGTGATCATTCATTATAGAAATAAGCATGCATTTATTCGTTCCATGCTAATATCTCAAGACTTTATGAGTATAGTTAATACTTCCTTAACGTAAATTTTATTCATTCTAAATCATTCTAGTACTTTAATGATATATGCTTTATGAGATAAGCCTAACAATTCATGTGACATATTCTAGAATATTCATTTTCTAATCACATGGCTCGACTCACCTATATCTTTCATTCAAAGTTACTGGAAAAAACTTCTTAGTCTAGTGTAAAAGACCAAGATAATAAGTTGCAAGCAAGATATAATAACATACAGAATCAACATAATAAACTCACTCCTACTGACCTTCAGATACTTACACAAGTTAATTATGTTTCCTTAAATCTAAAAAGAACAATAGTATCATTGACTATCTTTCAGATACTATTGGTGAGATGTACGTTTAAATTTGTATATTAATTTCCTCAAATTTGCACATTATGTGTTCATTCTTTTCAATTGAGAACCATATTAGTGGGTCATCCACATAAACATCCTCCTCTAAAATTCATAAAGGTTGTTTAGACATTCATAAAGGTTGATAAATTATACACCAATACAAAGCTCACATCACGAGCTTTGTATAGACATAAAAATCGTGAGGATTGAGTGAGTGTGTTGGGAGAATTGGAGCTTGGAAGTGAAGCTGTTTCTGTCAAGTTCTGTTTCTGGAGCTTACTTTGGGTTTGATTTCTGGTAAGCTCACGAATCCTTGAGTCTCAAATTCGGTTTCCTTTAGTTAGATGATGTTGCATAGAGTCTAGAAAACCTAATTTCCCTAATTCTATTCTCTGTTTCATGTGTGAACCAATTCCACTTTGGTGTTGCACTCAAAACTGCTCTGCATGTTGGGTTAAAGTGCTTTTGATGCTGTGGAGTTTTTCTTTGGGGAATTTCTTGTTTGATTCACGTCTGAGAGGTAAGGGGAAGTAATTATATTCACTAGATAGAGATTAAATTCCATTATTTGTGATAGAGAGCCACCAAGAGGCTCTAAGGGCTTAGATTGAATAGGATCTTTGGTTTGGAGACCAAGCTTTGCTCTAAAACTGTGTTGAGCAAGTTTTATATCATGCATGCAAGCTTAAATGACCATTGTTTTATGAGTATTATGCTTAATTTGCAATTTGAGGTGTTGAGTTGCTAAATTGTGTAAATTATGCATAAATGGTTGATTCTCTGTCAAATTGGTTATTTGATATGAAATGAGTATTGCAACATGTTCAAAATATGGTATATGAACTATTGTGATCACTGGTTTGGGTTAAAAGTGTTTAGAAATTGAAATGGTATGTAAAAACCAAGCTTCATTCTGTTCTGTCTGCATATACTCGAGTATTTGGCTTAATACTCGAGTATTTCGTGGTGCACGAGAGTGAAAATTGGCGCACCAACTTGAGAATCAGATTGGACACTCGAGTAATATATGAACTACTCGAGTATTCTGGGTAATGGAATACTCGAGTATCTCATGAATTACTCGAGTATATTTATGAAGACCTGAAACCCTAAATCTCTGAAAAGACATGAACGACTCGAGTATAATTGTGAACAACTCGAGTAGAATCTGGAAAATGATAAACTACTCGAGTATTTTGGGAAAAACTCGAGTATTTTTAGTCAGATACTTAAAAATACCATTTTCAATTCTAAGTTTTTTTGTAACTCTTAAAGGACAATAAACCAAGTGATCCTGGACTTAAAAGAAATTGATTGACGTTATGATGTTTCATTTGAATAATGATGATACGTTGCTCGGGAGGCATGTAGTGTATTAATAAAAGGACGAAACATCAATCAATCCCTTTTAAGTAAAGTTAATGCATTCATACTAGAGTTTGGATGGTAGGACGTATATCATGTTTTTGGTAAACATGTGGAGGGCCTCTGGGAGTGCCAATACGCTTGCTTGATGACACGTCGTTGACGTGGTCGGCTTAGTGGATGCCGATATGGTTATACCATTTGGATGACGGACCGTTTGGATGACGGGACGATGCTCGGGTGGCACGTTATAACTATTCTCGGGTGGCATGGATTCCAAGCTTGTCGTGTACATTCTAGGTGAATGTACAAATTCTTGTATACCTAGGAATACAACGCACTGTTGAGTGCTGGGTTGTCAGGGATGGACGTCAGAGAGTGACATAGTATGATGGAGATAGTCTTGAGAGCTAAAGTCATGCACCATGCCACTCATTTAAACTAATGGCAGTAAATGAAATAAGTGTGAGCATCCTATGTGCATTCATTAACTGCTAAGTGTTGTATGTGATTGTTGTTAATTGATGCATATTTACATATTCATACTGCACAATTTATTCTCTATTGGTTATGTGTATAGAATTGCTTACCCCTATGCCCTTGTAGGTGATGTCTCGTTAAATTGCTTGCATCGAGATCCGGCCACTTCCTAGTGGCATATGGATCTATGAGGACCATCGCGCGGTGTTCGAGGGTGAGGTAGAGATTACCTTCTACCACCCGAACCCGTTGATCCGATTCCGTCCTCGTAGATTTAGGATTCCCATCATATACACTATGCATGTACCCCTGTTTTACACTTACCATGGACCACCTCCCACGCGACCAGCTCGCTCATACCATAGTTTTCGTTTCTGACCTACCCGCTCTCACCCTTTTAATTCGAGAGTCGTCCGCGAGGAGACTCCTCCTTCTGATCCGAGGAGCCCAGTCAGGGTTTCATCATCACCTGACCCAGTACCCAGTGGTAGGGTACACTCTCCCTCGGATGAGATCGAGGATGATCCGGTGGAGGACGAGAGTGGGAGCGAGCCTGTCGTGCATTCTACTGGGAGTGATTGGAGGGACGATGATCCCTAGGTATGTGTATAGGGTATATGATGAGGATCAGAGGATCCGATGTGTGGAGGTTGTGGAGGAGATTTGCTGCTGCTGTGATGATGATGATGTTACTACCCTTTTTACTACTTGGAGACTGCTGCTATCACTACTACTACATCTGATGCTACCGGATCTACGTGACCACCCCTGGAGTTCATATTTTGGTTATGTATATACGTTGTAGATATACTTTTTGAGTACTCTAGGGCTTTGGTCATATTACTATGTAGATCGGATTATGGACTTGTATTTTGGAACTTGGAGACTTGATATGGGGATTATGTACTTATCACTCTTTTCATACTTATGAATATATATCTATGTTTATATTATTATTAGTTGCATAGTCCTATAACTTCCGCTTACTCTGATCGAAAGAGTTCGGCTGTGAAAACTATTCAATGGTATTAGTTTTATCAAACAAAGTAAGGGTAGCTTCTGTTATTTTCTATAAAATATGAACGATTCTAAGAGACGAATGCTACCCAATTTTCGAAAAGGTTTTAGATATCGCCGAATTCAATGTAACTGTTTTATAATGCCTTAGGGTTTATTCTCCAAGGATTCCAAGTGTTGGTTTGTGCACCCGTTTAAAAGAAAAATTTTATTTTCCATATTTTCTTAATACTCGCAAGTCCATATATTACCCAATGTTAGAGCTTAAGTACTATATTATATTTGGGTAATCCGGAAGGGTGTCACAGATATTCTGCTTTTCCTTAATTCAACTTTCTTAGGTGATATATTCAATCCCTTTTCTTCTATTATTTCAATAAATTTTAGCAAATGTTCTTCATGTTGGTTTTCATTTTTTGAAAATATTAAAATATCATCTATATATATTACTGCAAATTCTCTTATCGGTAATAATAATTTTGTTACGTATTCTTGAAATATACTAGGGCTATTATGGAATCCCATAAGTAATACATTCCATTCATATAATCCTTCAAAGGTAATAAAGGTTGTATATTGTTTACTTTCCTCTTCTAATTTGATTTGATAGAATCCTGACTTACAATCAAATTTACTAAATATTGTTTTTCCTCTTATTAGATTAAATAATAATTCCATTTTGGGAATTGGGTATCTATTTCTTATAGCCAAATCATTTAGTTTTTTAAAATTTATTACTAATCTAGATTTTCCTCTTTTCTCTTCACTATGTTTAATTATTATCATTGCGGGGAAGAGTAGGCTGATTGACTTTCTCTTATTAGTTTATATTGTTTCATTTCTTTTATGTCCATAATAAATTCTTTTTTTATCTTTTTTTTGTTGTTTACATGGGAGGTCTGGGACTAGAACCCATGACCTGGGGGAGGGGGAACTCTTAAGTGTCCCTGCAGCTACCAACTGGGCTGTCTTACGCGGACTTTTTTTATCTTTTTGAGTCCATGGATATGGTTTACAATTTATTTCTTTAATGTAATCTTTTAATTCTAGTTTTGCCATTGGTTTAGATTTTTCCCAATGAATTAATGGATTATCACTATAATTATCTATTAACCTTTTTTCTATTTCATCTTTAATTTGTATTACCTTTATTATTGGTTTCTCTTCTATTTCTACGGATAATTTATTTTTTAAGAATAGTATTTCATTTAGTCCTTGTTTTTTCTGGAATGACTCATCTTGTCTAGTGTATGGTCTAGTGATTCTTATTCCCCATGTTTTGTGTTTACAAGGAGTTGCTAATGTTAAGGCTTTATTCCACATAATTATAGGTTCGTAATTCATTAAAAAGTCTAATCCTTAAATTACTTCACATGTTGAATCATTAAATTGTTGAAGTACTGGTATTTTTAATTCATATTCTCCTATTTGTATTGGGACATTTTTGGCATCTAATTCTATCATGTGAACTTCTTATCCAGCACTAGCCATCATTAATGGTTTGATTTTTTGCTTCCAAAATTCTCCTGGTAAGACATTATATTTTGCTATAATTATACTTGATCCTGTATCTATTAGAGCATGATATTTTCTTGATCTATATTTTTGGTAATTGAATTTTACTAACACGTAGTATAACATTTAAATTATCTTAGGAATTACTATTGCTTAATGATCTACCCTAATCATTATCCTTTTTTCTTGAATATGATATGGTTTTAGTTGTTCTAAAAAATCTTTTCCTAATATTAATTTTGTTGAACTATTATCATTAATTTCTTCTTGTACCCATAATTTCAAACTTATTATTTCTGATTTATTAATTCTTATGGTGGAACTAGTTTTGGTTCCTTCCAAATCTATTTCTATATTATCCTCAATATATTCTATATCTATTGTACTTCTTTCTTTATTTGAATTTATTAAGGCTATAATTTCTTTCCATATTCCTTCCTTCTTTATTTCTAGTGAAACATAATTATCTATCTGAGATGTTAAATCTATTTGTGCTGTTTTCAGGTTTATTGGAGCAATTGATGATGATATAGGTATTTCTGCCAAGTGGAGCCTAGTCTTAGTTTCTCCTATCTTGAAACTTTTAGATTTTTCTAGACTAGGTACATTATTAAAGTTGTTAGGGGTTGAAAAACTTTTTCTAGCTACTAGGGGTTGACTAGAAACTAGGCTAGGTAGGTTAATGTTTATACTAGTAGGTGTATTAACTCTTAATGATCTTTGTCCTAATGTATTATTGTAATTTATTCTACTATGATTTCTATCATGATAATCTACTGTCTTATCTAATTCTAGTTGTAATTGTTGTGGAATATTTATATTTACAGGATCTAAAGGAAGTTCTTGTAATATTTGCATAAATTGTTTGTCTATAATTACCTTACCACTGTTTCTTTTATATATTTTATGTTCATTCGTAAATACTAATTCTATCATAGCTTCTATGCTTATTATTTTTGAACCTTCCATCTAATTTACGATAAACTATTAATGTTTGATCCATATTGGTATCTGCTGTAGATAAAGTAAAATTAGTATTTAGTGTAAATTTTAATTTTTGGTATATTAAATTTCCTGTCAATATTCCTAATATGCTATCGTGCACACTACTTATAATTCTTCCATCTGTAATTAATAATTCTATTGGTGTATTTATTCCTTCTTGAAAATAAGCTTTTACTAATATTTGTACTCCAGCAACTAATATATCAGTTATTTCATCTCTAAATGATATTTTAGCAATTTTAGCTTCTATTATATTTTTATTTAATGATGGTATTCTTAATACTCCTTCTGCTAACTTAGAATCTATAGGGGTTTTCTTTTGTAGTAGTACACATGCACTTTTTTCTCTTCTTTTTGTTTTTAATATTTTTGATACTTTACCCATTAAACTTTGTTGATGAATTTCTTCTGGTTTTAAATCTAAACTTGTCTTTTTTATTTTATCATAATGTTTTTCATTAAATGTCATCCACCTTTCGATTATACCTTGACTTGCAGTTCTATATTCTTGGTATTTATCATAATTTTTACTACTTTCTCGACTACTTTCTCCTTCATCCTCTTTAGATTCACCAGGATCTATTGTTCTCATCATATACATATAGTTTATTTCATTTTCTTCTTCTGAACTAGATTCTTCAGATTCTAATATTTGTAATTTATATATTTTCATCTCTGAATCTTCTATTTCATTTTTATCTTCTATCATTTCATCATATTTTATTGGCTCTAAGTCTATTTCATATGCATCTTCTAGAATTTTCATATATTTTTTATATGGGGGTTCAGGACAATTAAGTGATATATGTCCTATTTTTCCGCAATTATAACACTTACATTTCTTAGGATTTTTATTATATTTCATTTTCTTTCCTCCTTTCTGATACCATTAAAGATAACAGACTGAATATAGGCATGAATAATTGAGCAAAGTTAGGGATGACCACATGCAAACAGGGTTATGGAAGGATCTTTGCCCTCTTTCATGCAAAGAGACTTTTACAGAGAAACCAATGGTGCTCAGACTTTCCTCCTTCAGTTTACGGTAGCACAATCTTCCTTCGTTTCTTACTGGAGGCGTAACTAATTTTGCTAAATTATCCATAACCATATTCAGTAAATTTTCTTTAACAGAATCATAACTTTTAGTTAAAGGTAGTACTAGCTTTAGCCCCTAAAAGAAGTTTAGTTGGTCATACCTTATTGAGCTTTAACTTCTTTGGAGGTGGTGGTGAATCAGCTATTAAAGACTAAATTCTTTCTTCTCCAAATATATGTGTTTCAAGTGTTTATTATTTTCTCAATAGTCAAGATAGTATGTAAAGAGATGTGTATGAGAAAATATAGGGAGAAACTTAGAATGCTAAAACTTAGAATGCTCGATTCTTATTCAACTTGTGAATTACTTAGGCATACAAATATTTATAGAGCTAGGCATTCCCAACTCTGGTTACATAACTAGGATTTTTTTACTCAACCAGAATTACTTTTACTAACCGCCAGTTACTTTTACTCTGCTAACTCTAGTTACATTTTGACTTTATTACAATTTGCTCAGAGATATTTACAAAACATTACTGTTGATAGTGGGTGACTCATAATCCTGTTCTTCTTTGTCTCTATCGGCACAATAAAGACACCTGTAGGCTGGGTCCCACTCTGATAATACTTGACATATCTTTCTCTTCGTCATTTCATCGCTATCCATGTCATTATTTTTTATTCTTTCATAAAAATGGTTGAATAGTCTCTGGTTTCTTCCATTCTTCCCTACTGAGTATATACATGTAGTTGGGCCTGCAAAGTAGGTCCATTGGGCTTCATCACTGGATTTTGTTCTATTCATTTCTTGAAAAATAATGTTCGTTTCGTGGGCTCTTATAGTACCAATCTTGGACGGGAAGTCTTCTTTTATTTCTTCTTCGAATTCAAATGGCTTCTTTGTAGTACCAAATCGGATCAGATTTATTGGAGGATAAAACTTATCAGGAGTTATTTCAGCTATTGTGGAACAAAATCTGATATATACCTTATATTGGGTTAATATGGAAGAATAGTGTTTAGCAGTTTCTTGGATCATTTTTGGTAGTTGGGATAGTTCTTGTAGATTTGGGGAAGGATAAAGACAATGAATTAATCCATACATATACAAGGTTTTTACTAATTCTGGATTAGTTCCTAGCATTACAACTGCCTTATTGAAAGCATCATGAGATATGTATCTTATGTTGTAGAGGTCAAAGCTAATTGATTCAATTTTTGGGTTAAAAGTCGGAGAAAATTATAATGGTCAACAAGGTTAAAAGGTGATTGATTATTGTTACTTCTTGAATTATTGGCTGATCCAGATGAGCTACTGGACTTGGACTTGTCTTTTTTGTTGTGACTTTACTATTTTTGTGAAGGGAGTGATCTGGTTATTTGGCTCAGTGGTTTCTTATCTGTTAATTGGTCAGGAAAATGGACTTTTCATTTTTCTGAACCTTTTCTAGTTCAGTTACTCTATTTTTTATTTCTTCAACTTGGCTACATAGCCCATTATTTGCCATGTTTATATTACTGAGAGTAGAATTTACTTGTCCTTGTAGAATATTCATACTCGTTTTCAGCATACTTATTTCTCGTATTAATTGATCGTTAGTCGTAGTTGGTATGTCTTTCGACACATTACTGGATTCTACATTACTCGGAGAGTTTTGCTCCATCTGCTACAACAATCAATTAGTCATTATAACATCATAATCTCAGAAGGTTCTATTTTATCATAAGGATCTAATTTAAGCTCTTTAATTAATTCTCAATTTTTATAATAGAAACTCATCTTATCTTTTCATTATCTCTTTCAGTATTAATTAATTGTTTCTCTATTCTATTATGCAATCTTTCTTTTTCACTTTTAATGAGTCTAATTATGTGAATAGTGAAATCTATTCTAATATTAAAATGATATTCTATGAAATCTACTATTGAATGAAAAATGGTTACTATTCTTTCTAAGTATGGTTGGTTATAGAACTCATAAGTTATTGTAATGGTTATAGTGAGCATACCAGACTTGGCTTACTCAGTGCTCAGATTACTTTGCTCAAAAAATCAACAATTAGATTATTTTTTCCTTTAATGTGCTCTATATTATAGTAATAATATGACATATCCATTTGCCATTTTATTAACATTTTATTACTTAGTTTATTAATATTAATTCCTTTGTCTAACCAATGTTTTACTTGGGTATTATCAGTTCTTATTGCAAATTTATTTATTTTTTTGAACATCTTATTGCAAATTTATTATTTACTATGAATAATTCAAATTTTTCTACTGCCTTAACTATTGCTAAAAATCCTTTCCAATTTGAATGGTATTTGCTTTGACTGTCATTAAATTTTCCACTTGCATATTTTGTAATTACTTCTTCTCCTTTTTCATTTTCATGATATAGTGCTGCACCCCAATAGTTGTCAGATGTATCTGTATAAATAATCCAATTTATATTATCATCTAATGGAATTATTAATTTTGGTAAATTTTGACACATATTTTTTATTTTTTTTACAACTTGTTGGGTTTCTTTATTCCAAATCCACCTAGTTCTTTCTCCAACTAATTTTGATATTTTAGCAGTTAATTTTGACAGATTAGGAACATAATTTCTTGCTTGTTTACTAATACTAAAAAAGATTATTGTAACTCATTTTTATTTTTTATCTCTGGGAAATCAAATATCTTTTTACCTATATGTTCTTGCAATTCTATCCCATCTTTTGAAACATACTGTCCTAAAAATGATATCCTGCTTTTCCTTAATTCAGCTTTCTTAGGTGATATATTCAATCCCTTTTCATCTATTATTTCAATAAATTTTAGCAAATGTTCTTCATGTTGTTTTTCATTTTTTGAAATTATTAAAATATCATCTATATATATTACTTCAAATTCTCTTATCAGTAATAATAATTTTGTTACGTATTCTTGAAATATGCTAGGGCTATTATGGAATCCCATAAGTAATACATTCCATTCATATAATCCTTCAGAGGTACTAAAGGCTGTATATTTTTTACTTTCCTCTTCTAATTTGATTTGATAGAATCCTGACTTACTATACAATCAAATTTACTAAATATTGTTTTTCCTCTTATTAAATTAAATAATAATTCCATTTTGGAAATTTGGTATCTATTTCTTATAGCTAAATCATTTAGTTTTTTATAATTTATTACTAATCTAGATTTTCCTCTTTTCTCTTCACTATGTTTAATTATTATCATTGTCGGGGAAGAGTAGGCTGATTGGCTTTCTCTTATTAGTTTGTATTGTTTCATTTCTTTTATGTGCATAATAAATTCTTTTTTATCTTTTTCAGTCCATGGATATGGTTTACAATTTATTTCTTTACTGTAATCTTTTAATTCTATTTTTGCCATTGGTTTAGATTTTTCCCAATGAATTAATGGATTATCACTGTAATTATCTATTAGCCTTTTTTCTATTTCATCTTTAATTTGTATAACCTTTATTATTGGTTTCTCTTCTATTTCTACGGGTAATTTATTTTTTAAGAATTGTATTTCATTTAGTCCTTGTTTTTTCTGGAATGGTTCATCTTGTCTAGTGTATGGTCTTGTGATTCTTATTCCCCATGTTTTGTGTTTACACGGAGATGCTAATGTTAATGCTTTATTCCACACAATTATAGGTTCGTAATTCATTAAAAAGTCTAATCCTAAAATTACATCACATGTTGAATCATTAAATTGTTGAAGTACTGGTATTTTTAATGAGTTTTTCTTTTTGATTCTCTTTGTTTACTCATTGGCCCCCATTGGACATTGCGCTGACGGAATTGCCCTTAAAGTACCGACTGATACAAGGCGGGACTATCTTTCCGCCTTTAAGTAGGCGGTTAAAAATAGATTATTTTAACCGACTACGTTAAGGCGGAATAATTCCGCCTTGTAAAAGTCGGCAGTAATTTTGAACTTCCGCCTTGTTAGAAGCGGAATAACTTTAAAAATTATTAAATTCCCAAACTACCCCTCCGTGAACCGTCCCTTCCCTTCCCCTTAAACGTCTCACACTCCCCACTCATTTGCATTCAAACTCTCTCTCTCTCTCTCTCTCGTTTCAACTCCCTCCCATTCAAACTATCTCTCTCTCTCTCATTCCAATCCTATTCTCATTCTCATTTCTCTCATTCTCGTTCTCATTCATTCTCTCAATCTCCATTGTCATTCTCCCACGTTATTGGCTTCCTCATTCTCGTTCTCCATTCTCGGTTTCCCATTGCATTTCCATGTCAAGTAAGTGATTTTCTCTCTCATGCTAGTTGGTATAGGGTTTGTGCTTAATAACTTGAACAATGTATGTGTTGTTGTTGATTGTATGATGTTGTTGTAGTTGATTTTCTGTGTTGATTGTATGATGTTGTTGTAGTTTGATTTCTACTGCAAACGTGCTGATTTAGTGAAGTCGGGAACACTTCCGATTTATTCAAGGCGGTATGTTCTTGCCACTTTGAAGGCGGAATAGTTCCGCTTATGCAAAGGCGGTAATACCTCCGCCAATGTTAAGACGGAAACTGTATGACTTTCAAGTGGCGGAAGTACTACCGCCTGCATAAAGGCGGAATGAATGTTAAATTCATTTATATTATTACTATTTTTATTGTTATTATTAGAAATTAGTATATAATTTTTATTCATATTTATATCATTA
The DNA here is from genome assembly GCA_037953625.1 of Crotalaria pallida. NCBI lineage: Eukaryota > Viridiplantae > Streptophyta > Magnoliopsida > Fabales > Fabaceae > Crotalaria > Crotalaria pallida. The sequence continues at coordinate 58,961,208 of CM075651.1, forward strand.
AATTAATTTTTAGTTTTTATCGTTTATATGATTTGTATTGTTACTATTATTATTATTATTGCATTAGTTATTAGATTAGTATTTTGTTGTTTTTTTTTGTGATTAGTTATTAGATTTAATTAGTATAATGGCTAATATTAGTGGTATATAGATTAGTATAAATGAGTTGATTTAATTAGTATATTATTTTGTTTTTTTTGGTGATTAGTTATTAGATTAGTATTAATGAATTGATTTAATTAGTATAATGGCTGTGGTATATAAATTAGTATAAATAAATTGATTTAATTAGTATATTATGTTGTTTTTTTTGTAGTAATTATATTTTATAATATTTTATTTGATTATTTCGTATAGTATAATCGTTTATATTGACATTATTTTTGATAAATAAATTTGTAATTGTTTTTCAGGAATGGTGATCGAGGACGAAGAACACCATTAGGAGTGCACCGCCGCAGACAGTTCATCCCGATAACCTTAGGATACTGCCACCCGGTGCTACTCGCGTGGGGAGAGAGGCACCGAGCGCGTCGGGTAGGAAGTGGAAGGTAGGGGAGCTTGAGGCGTCGTCGTCCTAGGAACCAGTAGATCCACACCTGGCGCCACCACCGCCACCACCACCAGTACATGGGTGTGCACCTCCATCACCAGTAGGCGACCCTACACCAGCACCATCATCAGCAGCAGCATCAACATACCAGTGTGCATCACAACCGCCACCAGTAGTGGAGCAGTCCACACCATGATCACCACCACCATCAACAGACCAGTCTGCACTGCCACCACCACCTTCAGCAGACCAGTCCGCACCACCCTCAATTTACGAGCCTACAACAGCAGCAGCACCACCACCCTCAGCAGACGAGGCTACACCACCACCACCCTCAGTAGAGCTACCTACACCACAGCCACCACTACCATCAGCAGACGGGGATTCATCTGATTCATCTTATGACGACTCGTCGGAAGAAATATTTGTTGAGCCAGTTGTTGTGGCACCACCATCATTTGATCCTTCGTTTGATTTATCGGCGGAGACATCATCATCCGAGGATGATTCGACATCGTACGAGCAGGAGGGTCAGGCCCAGCAGGAGGGTCAAGAGCAGCATGAGGAAGCCCATCATGAGGCCCAGGATCAGCAGGAGGAGCAGTACTCGAAACCTGACCCACAGGATCTGACTTTGTTGCAGTCTTGTGCTTCTCATGTAGCCCGTGAGATTTGGCAAGGCAGAGTAAGTCTTTAATATTACAAAAGTAAATTTTTTTATTAATGATTTAATATTATTATAATTATGTTTATATTTCCTAATTTCCTAATTATTTATTATGTTTGATTGTTGCTTTATTTTTGTAGTGTCCTGGAACACTATATGTCCTTAACCCTCTAAGTGCTCAAGACTATGAAATCAGGAGCCCTAGAGAGGATCAAGAGTTAATGTGTGACTTATGGTATTTCTGCAGTTCCAGTTGGGAAAAGCAGGTTTTCCCTAGTCAACGTGTGTGTGCAAAGTGTCAACTTAGGGATGAGAGTACGTACCTGAAACCCTAGCTGTAGTGAGCTATTTATAGGGTTTGGAGGAGGCTGATATGGGCCGTCTGGGCCCTGTATCAGGGTTGAGCTGAACCAGGATTCTGTGAGATAATATCGGAGGATTATGCTCTTAGAATCTGGATAGGATCAGCTGAAGATCTCATGTCTAGGCTGTTGCGAGAATCCAGGAGAGATTTGCGGAAGGGATAAGAAGCCTCGGTGGTTTGAACTTATCCGCTAGCCGACGGTATGTCTCGGCCTAGAATCTCAAGCCTGATGGATTGAGGACCGATGATGAGGCTCGGTTCCATCAAGTTCGAGCCTGGTCCTTTGGGGATGCTCGGAGTCCATGAGTCCGAGCGAGGGACGTTCATGTTAAGTGAACCGAGGGAAGTGCCCTTAGAGGACTCCTTTGAAAGGCTTGAATCCGTATCAGGTCAGCAGACCCTACAAGCCCTCCAGCTCGTAAGACTTTGAGAAGTCTGTGACGAGGTAGCAAGTGTTTAGGGTTGACCTTTTCGGATGCCTCATTCCGGGAGTGTGTGACAGCTGTAACCAGGTAGTCTGTTCGAGGTGACGTTTTGGGTTCTCTAGGTACAGCGCGTGTCCTTGAGAGTTGTGCCACATCATTGCAATTTTTGAAATTTGAAAAAGCGCCTTTGTAACTGCCACGTTTCATCGTGTGAGTGGCTGGTAAGATAATGGGCTTTCGGCCCATACGTGTATCGTGGAAGGAAATTGAGCAGCCTTTTGGGGGTTATTTGAGTCACTCATTCTTCCTCCCCTCACTCTTTCTTCACTTCTCATTTCCGCAAGACAAAAACTCTTCGATTCCTCTTCAAACGCATCTCCCCCACACTGTCATGACCATCCATCGCTACCAAGCTTTTCCACAGAGATCATCAATCTAAAACAGGTAACTACTACTCTTTTTGGTTTCCGTCATCCGTTTTTGGTGTTGCGATTTCTTCTTTTTTCTTTTTTGTAAAAGGGGTTTTGGTTTCTGGGTTTTTGCAGGGATTTTGGGATTTTAGTTCTGGGTAGATAGTGTTTAAGGGTTTGGATTTCTGAATCATGAGAGGTTGGAGGGACTTGAGGAGAATTTATCATGAACTTTGTAGGAAATTAGGAGAAGAGCCTTCTAGTGATAGTGATTCCGGTTTTTCTAGGGATTTTGGGGATTCTGGGAATAGTGATGACGCAGTTGATTCTTCCTCTCCCCCCATCAGCCAGGGATCCACCGTAACAAAACCGTTAGCCGTAGAATACCCATCGGATCCTGCTGAAGTTAGCAAGTGGCTGTTAGCTTATAGGTTTGCTGAACGTAGAGCTCAGGTTAGGGTTAGTCCCGAGCGCTGTACAATGGAAGAAAAGCCTTTGGGAGATCCGAGGAGAGAGAGGGGGGAAAGAGTCCAAGGCTCGGCCTTAACTTTAGAATTAAAACATCTGCTATAAAAAATCCTAATGCCGAGCCTTTTACTTTTTCCCCAGATATGGTGGAGCGCAGATGTGACACCAATCCTGAAGAATATCCCTTGCCGCCAAATCATGCGCAGTATGACGAAGTCTTTGATCGGGAGGTGCTTGGAACGAGGCCTTCGTTGCTGACTAGTAACAGCTTGAACCACCTTCGTCCTCTCCTAACCCCTCCGAACGCAGATGGGAATGCGTCAGATTTTGAGTTAAGGCATGTTAATATCGACGACCGGATCTGCTTTGAAGTGCCGCAAAATCGACAATTCTTTTACTTCTACGAAGAAATAATAACAAAAGTCGGAATCCGAATGCCCTTTTCGACTTTCAAAATCGAAGTACTCAACCATTTAGGCATAGCCCCGAGTCAACTACACCCAAGCGGATGGGCATTTTTACGAGCATTCCAGCAGTTCTGCGATGCCGAAGGTTCAGTTGCCACACTTCGAGCTTTCTTTTGGCTATATGCCCCTCAAGTGAACAAGTTCGGCAACTCAAAAGGGCTTTGGGTGTCACTGAAAGCTTGGAAGGACCACGCGCTCTTCGCTAAAGTCACCGACTCTTGGAAGTCTTTCAAGCCTCTCTTTTTTCGGTACGAGTACAATGGGGCTGGTGTATGCTGGTTCATGGAGCAGGTTGAGGAAGAAGGAGAAATCAAAGTTGTACCTCGCTTCCCTTTGGGTTGGTCAAATGGTATCTACAACCGAGGGGCCTCCTTGTATCAATTTGACTATAAGGTCGATTTGACCAGGGCCGAGAGACGGTTGTGTGACCGAGTCTGGGAATACCTCAAGGCGAATGGTCAAATTGATACCAAGAAAATATTGCTGAAGAGGACACGGGCCGACGTGAAGGCCGAGCTAGGTAAATACAATTTTTTTACTCGATCTAAAGTATATTTCCTTGTTGCAGAAAAGATGGGGAAGAAAGCATCAAAAGCTAAGAAGAGTGCTGCTGCTTCGGCCAGGATGGCTCAGTTGGCTGCTGCGAGAGGAGAGTCGGGATCCTCGGCTAGAAGCCAAACCCCCGAATCAACTCCAACAGCTAGTCCTCTTGTTGCTCCTCGTGCTATTCCTTCCGAGGTACCTCAAGCCCCCAAGAGTGCTGAGCCAACAGCTCATGTAGAAGTGCAACCAAGTGCTCAGGGCACCCCTGAGCGTCCCTCCAAGAGACCTTGGATGGAGAAAGGGAAAGGATTGGCTGGCGACTGGTTTCACATGAGCAAGCCCCACAAAGGAGTTCAAGTCACTGAGGGCACGGAGGATGCCGTTGCTAAAACTGTGTGGAGTAGGCATAATAAGTTAGATTCATTCGCCGCAAATCTCTTCCCCCCTGAAGATGCTGAAGTGATTAATGCCTGGGGTCCAGGCACTTGGGAAAATAACTGCATGGCCTTGGTGAGGAACTTCCTACGAGGTGCAAGCATTCTCCATTACCTCGGTCAGCGTGGTGACGATATCTATGCTGGAGTGGCCCCCGAGGAGAAGAAGAAAAGAGCTGAAGCTGACGATCGGGAGGATTACTTGCAGCTTCAAGTGGAAAGCTTTGAGAAAAAACTCCAGGTTCTGGTGGCCGAGAATGAAAGACTGCAAAAGGGAATGCAGGAATCTGAATGCGTCAAAGCTCAAGCCGAAGCTGCTAAAGAAACAGCCAAAAGGACTCTTCAAGAGGCCGAGGAAAGGGTGAAGCGGTCGGAGGAAATATTGAAAAAGGCTGAGGAGGATGCCATAACTCTCCGAGAAGCTATAGAGAGGGCTCGGAAAGCCGAACAGGTTGCTGCTGTGGCTTAGGAGCAACTCGAATATGCTAAGGACGAGGTTACCGGGCTCCGAGCCTCAATGGAAAAAATGAGAGCGAAAGCTCTTAAGCATAAGAAAGCGGCCCAGGAGAATCTGTACAACTGGAGTCACGCAGTTGAAGATTCCTTCCTTAACACAGCCGAGCAGCTTCGCATTCTGAACCCCAACCTCGTGACAAGGGGCGCCGACCCCCTCTTTGCTACCAAGAATGCTCAAATTGTTGGTGCGAATGGGGTTCTTATTGACATGAGCAGTAATGATCTTCCTGACCATTTTGCCGAGGAATCCGAGGAAGATGAGGCCGAAGGCGTCGAAGGTGAAGAAGAAGAAGAGAAATTCGACCCTGACAACGTAGTACTGTCTGACATTGAGTAGTTTTTTTCTTTTGCTTTTTTACTTTTGTATCTACCCCAATAGATGGGTTGAAATCTTGTTGCTATAACTTGTTTGGAATATTTATAATATCCGTTTTTATTTTATGCTTCTTTCTGAACTTTTTGTTAAGAATTCAAGTGTTAAGACCTCGGAACTCCAGCACTTTAGCCGAGGTGGGTTCCTCTATCCGCGATGTAAAAATGATTTTTAAAACAAATCATGTTTGAATCGGGAATCTTTCTAGGGTACTTGACGAGTTATAAGCTCTTGTTTGAGCTGTTTATAATCGTTCGCGTCATAAACGGTGGCTAGTCGATTATGAGGAAAAGTACATAAAAACAATGAATTCAATAACAGCACTTTTATTTATTCAAAGCATTAACAATAAGTACAATGGGCTCGGAGTTCCACCGAGCGTATACCATCATTAAAAATAAACAATCCTATAACAGCAAGGGAAATAGTAAAACGAAAACAATTGAAAATGAAATTGAAATGGGTAGAAATTTCTAACTGAAATATGCTCTAAGTTTTGCCACGTTCCATGTGTTGTTGATGAGGGCACCCGAGAGAGTTTCGAGCTTGTAGGCTCCTGTTCCTGTTTTGGAAGCTACTCAGTACGGACCTTCCCAATTCTGAGCCAGTTTACCATCCTTTGCATTTTTGAGGCCGATGTCAGCTCTTCGTAGGATGAGGTCACCTACCTCGAATTCTCTGGGTACCACTGAGCGATTATACCCTTTCGCTTGCATCAGCTTGGCATGTTTTTCCCGTTCAGCAGCTAAATCTTTGACTTCTTCTGAAAGAACTAGGTCCTCACACAGTAAAGTGTTGTTGAGGGGGTTCGGTTGTTGTAAAGCTCGGAAAGATGGGATGATCCTTTCCATCGGGATGACAGCGTCGCAACCATAAGTAAGACGATAAGGGGTTTCTCCCGTTGAAGTCTGTATGGTGGTGCGGTACGACCAAAGCACTTCGTGCAGGTTTTCCAACCAATTTCCCTTTGCACCGATGAGTCTTTTCTTGATCCCCTGAATGATACTTTGGTTCACTGATTCTACTTGTCCATTGGTCTGAGGATGCTCGACCGAGGAAAAATAGTGTTCAATGTTCAAAGCGTTGACCAAGTCCTGGAATGCCTTTGCCGCAAATTGAGTTCCATTGTCAGTTACTAAGACCTGTGGCACTCCAAACCGAGCTATAACCTGTCTCTCAAAGAACTTCTGAACCTTGGCTGAGGAAATTGTTGCTAGTGGCTCGGCTTCGATCCACTTGGTAAAATAATAGATGGCCACTATCACCCATTTGAGCTGTCCTGGTGCGGTGGGGAACTGGCCAATCAAATCCATTCCCCATTGATAGAAGGGATAGGGAGATGAAAGTGAATGAAGTTCCTCGGCCGGCTTTTGGTAGACGTCACTGTGGAACTGACATCTTTCACATCTCTTTACATGACTGATTGCGTCCTGCTGTAGGGTCGGCCAATAGTATCCCGCCCTTAGAATCTTCTTGGCCAACGATTTCCCTCCGACATGATGACTTCCTATACCTCCATGGACTTCTTCCAGCGCCTGCTTTGCTTCGGCGGAGTCTAAGCACCTGAGCATAGGGCCGCTGATCCCACAGCGAAACAAAACTCCATCGATCATAGCGAATTGGGAGGCCTTTCTGACAAGCTTTTTGGCCTCGGCTGGATCTGTCGGCACGATTCCTTGTTCCAAGAAGTTTATGATCGGAGAGGTCCAACTTGGATCCGTAGAAACGGAGAGGACAACGCTAGGTCCATGCACCATTTCTTGAATCAACGTCTTATTATTTCCAGGACCCTTTGTTGAAGCAAGTTTGGAAAGAATGTCCGCTCGACCATTGCTTTCCCTCGGGATGTGGCAGAATTCGACCTTGGCAAACTCTGAAGATAGGAACTTCACTTTCTCCAAATATTTTTGTAGGATGGGTTCCTTGGCTTGATAGTCACCTTTCACTTGCGATACCACCAACTGAGAATCGCTGAAAATCTTCACTCCTCGGGACCCTACTTCTTTTGCCATCCTCAGACCAGCCATCACAGCTTCATACTCCGCCTGATTGTTCGAAGTCGGAAATCCGAACTTCAGTGAATATTCAAGGGTAACTCCCTCGGAGTTCTCCAGGATTATTCCCGCCCCTGCTCCGAGCTTGTTGCTTGACCCATCGACATAAATGCTCCAATCCAAGTTTGAGCTCGTTAATGGCTCAGTAAACTCGGTGAGAAAATCAGCTAAGATCTGAGACTTCATTGCTTTTCGAGGTTCGAAAGTAACGTCGAACTCGGAAAGTTCAATAGCCCAAGTCACCATTCTGCCTGCCAGGTCGGGTTTCTGAAGGATCTGTCGGATTGGCTGAGCAGTTCTGACCGTGATATGGTGGCTTTGGAAGTATTGACGCAGCCTCCTAGCCGTAATAACCAAACAAAACGCCAACTTTTCAACCTTCTGATACCTCAGCTCTAGTCCTTGAAGTGCTCGGCTGACGAAGTAAACAGGAGATTCTTTGCCTGATTCTTCCCGAACCAGAACCGAACTGACCACCGAATCCCCTACTGATAAGTACAGGAACAAAACCTCTCCTGCTGCCGGACTAGATAGGATTGGAGGAGAGGATAAGTATTGCTTAAGGTCAGTAAAGGCCTTTTCGCATGCCTCGTTCCAGTCGAACGTCTTTTCTTTTTCCTTCTTCAGCAGTTGGTACCATGGCAAGGCCTTCCGAGCTGACTGAGACAAAAACCTGGAGAGAGCTGCTACCCGAACTGCTAGCTGATGTACTCCTTTGATGTCGGAAGGGCTCTTCATCTCAAGGATGGCTCGACACTTCTCTGGGTTTGCCTCAATTCCCCGTTCGATGAGCATGAACCCGAGGAACGAACCAGCAGGAACCCCAAAAGTGCATTTTTCTGGGTTTAACCTCATGTCAAACTGCCGAATTCTATCAAGTATAACCTTCAAATCCTTAGCATGGTGCTCCTCCTTCAGACTTTTTGCAATCATATCGTCGATATATACTTCCATTTTCGTCCCAATGAGCGGACCGAACACCTTGTTCATCATTCGCTGGTAAGTCGCCCCATCGTTCTTCAGTCCGAACGGCATGACGTTGTAACAGTACGTAGCATTTTCTGTGACAAACGAAGTCTTCACCTGATCCGGGGGATACATAGGAATCTGGTTGTACCCCGAATAAGCATCCATGAAGGATAGCCTTTGATACCCTGTCGAGCTATCTACGAGTTTGTCTATGCAGGGAAGTGGGTATTGATCCTTGGGGCAGACTTTGTTCAAGTCTGTGTAATCCACGCACATCCTCCATTTTCCATTGGATTTCTTGACTAGCACGGGATTAGCCAACCAATCTATGTACACCACCTCCCTGATAAATCCCGCCTCCAGTAGCTCGGACACCTTCTCTTCTGTTGCTTGTGCCTTCTCGGTTCCGACCCGCCTTTTCTTCTGACACACTGGCTTGGCGCCAGGATACACACTTAGCTTATGGCAGATAAAATTCGGATCGATCCCCGACATGTCTGCCGAAGTCCAAGCAAACAAGTCTTTGTTTTCTACCAGCAATTCTGTCAGTTCTCTTTCCAATTCCTCGGCAAGGCCGACACCAATCTTGACACAATGGGACGGATCGGGACCCAGAATTACCTTTTTGAAGTCCCCCTGAGGGGTTGGCCTAGTTTCATCCTCGTCCCGTACGTCAAGATCTGCCAAGTTCACACTTCCTTTGTTGAGTGGCTCCTTCATGATCTTCTCATCGTCATCCAACTTCAGCTTTCCCAGGCTAATATTGTAACATTTCCGAGCCAACTCTTGTTCGGACCGCACCGTTACCACCTGGTCATCGGACCCTGGAAACTTCATGGCCAAGTGAACGGTTGATACAACGGCACCAAATGATTGGAGTGCTGTACGGTCAAGGATGGCGTTGTATGCCGACGGTGCTTGTACAACTAGCCACTTTACCATCTTGGTTCGAGCAGACGGTTGTTCACCCATGGTCACTGGGAGATGAATGTGGCCTAAGGGAACAATGGAATGCCCCGTAAAGCCAATCAAACTGCCCTCAAATAGAGTTAGGTCAGATCTCTTCAACTTCAGCCTTTCGAACAGATCCAAAAACATAATGTCTACTGAACTCCCCTGATCGACGAGAATCCTTTTCACTTCGTAATTACCGAGCCTAGATGTAACTACCATAGGATCATTGTGATCCTGAATAATATCAGCAAAGTCATCGTCACTGAAACTGATGACAATGTTCTTCTTTTTCGGCTTTTGGATCGGTCGGCTAGCCACCGAAAGGATCTGTCCCAAATACTTTTTTCGATCACTTCTTTTTTCCCCACCACCCGCAAATCCACCAGCAATGGTGTTGATCAGAAACGACTCTCGACCCTTATCCTGCTCGGACGGTAAGGCGGAGGCTCCCCCTGCAGGTGGTGTAGGGCTTTTATTCCTTTTTTCTTCGGTTTTGGGTGGTGACTGACTTCTTCTTCTTGAACGCTTCCGCATCGCTTCCCCGATGTATTGTTGAAGCTTCCCATTCCTAACCATTTCCTCAATCAGATCTTTCAATTGGGTACATTGATCGGTGGTATGCCCCCATCCCATCCGCCATGATGGTCGCAATACTTTGTCCTATCCTTTTGAGCAGTTTTTCTCAAAGTTGGAAGCCGAGTGATGTTACGCATCTCGGTATGCATAGTCTCACGAAGGATTTGACTCCTCGGGACTGTGAGCTGGGTATATTCATCATACTTGCCTTTTGGAGGCAGTTTCTCTCCTCTTTCTCTCTTGTCCTTCCTCCCCCTGTTTTCTCGAAAACGATCAGTTTGACGGGAATCATTCTGACGAGGGCGCTGTTCCAGACCCCGAGCCGCGGTGCTGATTCTATGGAATTCCTCCAAATTAACAAATTTCCTAGATCTTTCCATGAGTTCGGCCATATCCCTCGGTGGTTCTCCGATCAGACAATCCTTGAAATCACCATCTCGCAATCCTTGAGTGAGTAAGAGGACAAATACTCCCGATTGCAGGCCTGATATGCCACTAGCTTCTTGCTGATACCGAGCTAGGTAATCGCGAAGAGACTCGTCAGGTCTCTGTGTGACTCCAGCCAATGAATGGTCCGACTTGGGTTGTGACATATTGGTTGTATATCGATTCAAAAATGTTGTCCTCAGCTCGGCCCATGAGTGAATCGAGTTGGCAGGTAGGGAATTGAACCATCTCAAAGGTGCCGATCCCAGAGTCATTGAGAATGCTCGGCACTTCATGAAATCCCCTCCTCCATAAAACATCATGGAGGATTCATAAGCCGTGATGTGGTCCATCGGATCAGTCGTCCCATTATACCGAGGGATATTCTGATGACCCACATAAGTCTACGGGGTTTGAAATGCCATTATCTCAGCTATGAAAGGATGTCCAGGATGGGGTTCCCCAGTAACACGCCTAGGAACTAATCCCGGATTAAGGGGTGGGGGCGGAGGAAGGTTATTAGGGTTTCCGAGAGCCACGTTAGGGCCTTGCTCGGCTATTCTTGCCATGCTTTGCTGCTGAAGAGCAGCGATAGCCTGATTCTGCTTTTCAATCAAAGAAGTTTGAGTCCTCAAGATCTCCATGATTGATTCCTCTCTCCTACGGGCCGACGAAGTAATCATGTAAGATCTACCTTGTGTTTCGGAACGTTCACCACCTTGAAGTGTTCCAAAACGACCCCTGGTAAATTGAGGGACTTCTCTGTTGGATCGCTCGGCACGAGAGTGGTCATGTCGAGCGGAACGCTCAACTCGCCGATCCTCACCAGTTCGTGATCCAGTAGGGGCCCTCCGAGATCGATGTGGTCCAGAGTCCGCAGTATCGTGCCAATCTGAAACATGGCCATCCGAAACAGTGCGGGGATTGGATCGCCTTCTGCCGCCTTCCACAAGGGGAGGAACAATGGCTTGAACCACCGGAGGAACTGGTGGAACATCACCCTGAACTGGAGGAACCGGGGGAACGACCGTCTGATCCACCGGAGGAACCGGTGGAGTGTTACCCCGACTGCCTCCAGTAGGTCTTCCTGGGGCGATTCTGTCCCTAACTTCCTGCATTCTTAGGTGGCCTCCCACGAAGGCGACGGCGGAGATCCCCTTGTTCTTGGTTATCGTTGTTGTTTGCCATGAGTACGGTGGAAGTGGGAATACTGGTTATTCGTCCCCACAGACGGCACCAATGTAGTGTCCTGGAACACTATATGTCCTTAACCCTCTAAGTGCTCAAGACTATGGAATCAGGAGCCCTAGAGAGGATCAAGAGTTAATGTGTGACTTATGGTATTTCTGCAGTTCCAGTTGGGAAAAGCAGGTTCTCCCTAGTCAACGTGTGTGTGCAAAGTGTCAACTTAGGATGAGAGTACGTACCTGAAACCCTAGCTGTAGTGAGCTATTTATAGGGTTTGAAGGAGGTTGATATGGGCCGTCTGGGCCCTATATCAGGGTTGAGCTGAACCAGGATTCTGTGAGATAATATCGGAGGATTATGCTCTTAAAATCTGGATAGGATCAGCTGAAGATCTCATGTCTAGGCTGTTGCGAGAATCCAGGAGAGATTTGCGGAAGGGATAAGAAGCCTCGGTGGTTTGAACTTATCCGCTAGCCGACGGTATGTCTCGGCCTAGAATCTCAAGCCTGATGGATTGAGGACCGATGATGAGGCTCGGTTCCATCAAGTCCGAGCCTGGTCCTTTGGGGATGCTCGGAGTCCATGAGTCCGAGCGAGGGACGTTCATGTTAAGTGAACCGAGGGAAGTGCCCTTAGAGGACTCCTTTGAAAGGCTTGAATCCGTATCAGGTCGGCAGACCCTACAATTTTTCAGGAGCGTGGTGTTCTGGGTAGAGGCACGTCTCGACGATGGGTCTTGCCTTTGCTTGATGATCTGCCGCAGGAGGTTCGCGACATAGTGCAGGAGTTCGGACTGGTCTCGCTTGTGGGAGTATCATATGAGCAGGTGGACAAGCGCTTGCTGTCCTCATTTGCCGAGTGATGGTTTCCCAAGATTTACTCATTCCACCTGCTGGTCGGAGAGGTGACAGTCACGTTAGATGACCTGTCATCGCTTTTGCACATACTAGTCACTAGGAGCTTCATTTGCTGGAGCAAGCCTAGGAAGGATAAATCTGTCATCCTTATGAGAGATTTGTTAGGTGTTCTAGATGCAGTGGCGGCGACGGAGGTCCAGAAGCTTGGGAAATTGCCGAGGGTCAGAAAACAATGCACTAAACTGCTTCAATGCCCACACAAAGCTGTCATAATTCTCGGCTGACATGAAAGAAAAGGCAACCGAGAATGTTCTACACGTTGATGTCTCACCCACAATCTCAAGCAACGACACTCTATATCGGTTTGTCTTGTACGTGTTGTCCATTACTAGCACAAGACTGAAGTTGCGGAGTAGAGCTATGCTGTCAGGATGAGCCCATAAGATATCCTTAACCACATCAGAATTTGGCAAAGTCCTGTAAGAATACTCGTATCCTTCCCTCGCCAAACATAGCAACAGATGTTGCATTTGTGTACGCGGGTGTCTCACCTCTTTTTTGTATCGGCCACGAACATTGTATATTTGCTTCATCGTCGTCACATTCCCTGGGTATGGTTCATGAAGGGTAGTCATTATCTTCTTCGGTCTCACACCACTCTTTGTTAAGTCAACAACAAGAGTGTGTTGTTCTACAGTTAGCCTTCCAGGGAATGGATGACCAACCAATGACTCGTATCCCTTATGGTTATGGAAAACACATTTTACCTTTAATGCCCACCTATCATCAAAATGACTCCGCTTTGCATACAATCTGAATGGGCAATTAATTTTCTTACTCCCAGTCTCATATTTAAGGACTACCTTGGTACGCTTGTAAACACCACTTTGCTCACAAGCAAATACAATCCTTTGCCGCTTACTTTTGCCTAGTCCTAAATCAAATTTCAATACTTTCATTACAAACCCTAGATTATAGCCGACTCTGCGAACCTAATCAATAAGCTCATCACGATTCTTAAACATATCGTTCGTGAAAAACGATGTGCTAAAATCGGGAAACTCTGTCTTCGGAACCTTTTCATGAGGAGGGTCTTCGACATCTATCACCATTGTATCTGCATGCAAGGTTAATTGACTTAATTATTGATAATGCATGATAAGTACTCTATTCTGTTTCTGCCTATAACAAGTCGGAATTCAACCCGACTTTGGATTGTCGGAAAGAATTCTGCCTCTGGGTTGTCGGCAGCATTAATGCAGCCATTACTGCTCCATTAATGTAGCCACTATTGACAAGGCAAAAAAATACACAAAGAAACATATCTTGAATGCAACTATAACCTAAACATAACTACAATATAACCTCTTTCAAATAATATTATTCAAACCAAAATAAAAAGTTTTCAAATACCTTAAGTGAAATATATTCTTGTGCAAAGAGTTCTCAATGTGGCTTCAATGATTTGTTTCAAGTTCCTTCACTTTATTTCCTCTTCTTTGAACACTCCTCAACAAGCATTTTTTTCCTTTCTTATTTTCTTCTCCTAGGAACCCCGTAGCTTATGAATGAAGGTAAGAGTATGGAGTTGTTGCTTTTGTTTTGTACGCCATTGAACGGAGGGGCATTTTTGCCATTATAACATTTGATTAATGTATCCGCCTGAGGAAAGGCGGAATACTTAAATTTTTACCGCTTTGAAAGAATCAGAAGTAATAACGACTTTCATAAGGCGGAATTGTTGTATTTTGTTCCCGCCTAGGTTAAATCGGGAAGTTTTTTCGCCTTGATTCAGGCGGTAAATAAAGGGCAAATTTGTCCCGAAAATACAAAATGGGGACCAATGAGTAATGTAAGGGGTTCAAAAAGAAAAATTCTTTTTAATTCATATTCTCCTATTTGTGTTGGAACATTTTTGGCATCTAATTCTATCATGTGAACTTCTTGTCCAGCACTAGCCATCATTAATGGTTTAATTTTTTTCTTCCATAATTCTCCTGGTAAGACATTATATTTTGCTATAGTTATACTTGATCCTGTGTCTATTAGAGCATTATATTTTCTTGATCTATATTTTTGGTAATTGAATTTTACTAACACGTAGTATAACATTTAAATTATATTAGGAATTACAATTGTTTGATGATCTATACTAATCATTATCCTTTTTTTTAATATGATATGGTTTTACTTGTTCTAAAAAATCTTTTCCTAATATTAATTTTGTTGTACTATTATCATTAATTTCTTCTTGTACTCATAATTTCAAATTTATATTATTTGTTTTATTAATTCTTATGGTGGAACCAGTTGGTTCCTTCCAAATCTATTTCTATATTATCCTCTGTATATTCTATATCTATTGTACTTCTTTCTTTATTTGGATCTATTAAGGCTATAATTTCTTTCCATATTCCTTCCTTTTTTATTTCTAGTGAAACATAATTATCCATCTTAGATGTTAAATCTATTTGTGCTGTTTTCAGGTTTATTGGAGCAATTGATGATGATATAGGTATTTCTGCCAAGTGGAGTAGTCTAGTCTTATTCTCTCCTATCCTGAAACTTTTAGATTTTTCTAGACTAGGTACATTATTAAAGTTGTTAGGGGATGAAAACTTTTTCTAGCTACTAGGGGTTGACTAGAAACTAGGCTGGGTAGGTTAATGTTTATACTAGTAGGTGTATTAACTCTTAATGATCTTTGTCCTAATGTATTATTGTAATTTATTCTACTAGGATTTCTATCCTGATAATCTATTGTCTTATCTAATTCTTGTTGTAATTGTTGTGAAATATTTATATTTACTGGATCTAAAGGAAGTTCTTGTAATATTGGCATAAATTGTTTATCTATAATTACTTTACCACTGTTTCTTTTATATATTTTATGTTCATTCGTAAACACTAATCCTATCATAGCTTCTATATATGCTTATTATTTTTGAACCTGGTGGCATTTTTATTCCATCTAATTTATGATAAACTATTAATGTTTGATTCATATTGGTATCTGCTCTACATAAAGAAAAATTAGTATTTAATGTAAATTTTAATTTTTGGTATATTAAATTTCCTGTCAATATTCATAATATGCTATCCTGCACATTACTTATAATTCTTCCATCTGTAATTAATAATTCTATTGGTGTATTTATTCCTTCTTGAAAATAAACTTTTCCTAATATTTGTACTCCAGCTACATATATTTCAGTTATTTCATCAATGGTATTCTTAATACTCCTTTCGATTATACCTTGACTTGCATTTCTATATTCTTGGTATTCATCATAATTTTGACTACTTTCTCCTTCATCCTCTTTAGATTCACCGGGATCTATTGTTCTCATCATATACATATAGCTTATTTCATTTTCTTCTTTCGAACTAGATTCTTCAAATTCTAATATTTGTAATTTATATATTTCCATCTCTGAATCTTCTATTTCATTTTTATCTTCTATCATTTCATCATATTCTCTTGGCTCTAAGTCTATTTCATATGCATCTTCTAGAATTTTCATATATTTTTTATTTGGGGGTTCAGGATAATTAAGTGATATATGTCCTATTTTTTCGCAATTATAACACTTACATTTCTTAGGATTTTTATTATATTTCATTTTCTTTCCTCCTTTCTTAAAATATTTTCCATGTTTATATTTTTTAAACATTATTTGTTTTGGATATTTTTTAAATTTATATTTATATTTTTTATTTTTCTTTTTCATTATTTTATTTTTTGGCTTGCAACACCCCCAGCTATGAGGTGTTTGTAATTGTCCACATTTTAATATCATTTTATTAGTTTTATAATATTTCATATTTCTCCATGCTTGTTTACATTTTTCAGATAAATAATGTCTTAAATAATCTTCTCTTCTTCCCATTGTATCGAGATATTGCATTATATTTTTTTTGTTCCTTAAATTCATTGTTATATTCCTCTATTATAGTTTCTGATATTAATGTTGGCAATTTTCTATAAAATAATTCTAAGTAAAATTTTTGTTGTTCATAATTTTCTAATCCTGCCTCATAATATAACTTTTTATATTCACATATATAAGGATTTAAATATTTGGGATCTAATGAACATATTTCTATTTGATGTAATCTTGTTATTGTTCTTGCTGATTTTGTTTTTTCATTTGTTGGGTACTTTTTCCTACAAATTCATTTCTTAATATTTGTTCATATTGCCTAACTAATATGAGAAAATATTCTTTTCTAGTTGTATGCCCTTGAACTTTTCTTACTTGATCTCTAAATTCTGTTGGTCTATTTTTTACCAATTTTGCACTATTCCTATAAAACTTGTTTCTATTATTAAACTTGTTGTTTGTGTATCTATATTTCTTCCTACTAACGCAATTAATTGAGATTTAGCCCATTCCTCTATTTTTTTTTCATTGTCTAAGTTACAGTTTAAATCTAATCATATTCCTGAATTAGGTATTGATCTAGTTTCATATTGTTCTAGTGGTGTTGGTGTAAAATTATTTTCTTTTGGAGTTTTATATGTCATCTCAAATATTTGGTCATCTTATTTCATTGCTTCTTTATTTCGTAACTCTTCTCTTTTTGCCATTTCTTCTCTTTCTGTATTTCTATTAATAGAAGTTCCTATGTCATGTGTTACTCTTGAATTTTGACTTTCTTCGGAGGGGGGTATTATATTATTCATATTAATTTGTTCCATTTGTTTTTCTAATGATCTCAATCCTATACTTTCTAATTCTTGTTCTAATTCTTGTTTTATTTGTTCATAATTCATTTCCTCTTCTTCACCCATTTTTCTTTCTATTTCCTCGTAATTTAATATATCCTTAGTATTTATTTGTTCTATAACTAATTGTTTATCTTCCTTTTTCATCGGTTTTAATATTTTTAATATTTGGTCAGTATCCTTTCCTATTTGGCATGCAAGTTCTGATATATTATTAATTTCTTTTGTATTTATTTCTGATTCTATTATTTCTTTATTCTTATGTCTTTTTATTCCCTCATTTTTAAATTCCATTTTCTTTATTTCCTCCATTATTGTCCATAAATTCTGGTTCATTACCTCATGTCCTATTTTTACTTGCTATGTTATTATCCTAGTTTGTCTCATATTTTCGTCTATTGTTTGCTTATTTATTTGTGCTTCAGTAGTACATGATCCATATTCTTTTTCTAATATTCTCATCATATTAATTTGTGCTACATCTGGGATTGGCTCTAATTGTGATTGTATTCCTAATGTTTTCATAATTATCATAGTATTTGATTTTATAATCTCTGATTCTTTAATTACTTGCTTAAGTTCTTATTCTATATCATATAATTTTTGTTCTATAGGCTTTGATAATTCTATCAACCTGTCATTTTTCTTTATTGAATCCTCTTTATCTATTATTGCTTTTATATTTTCTGGTAATCCTTTAATAGCATCTTCTAATGTTTTACCATCTTCATAAATATTCGGATTTATGTAACTACCTAATTGCTTCATTAAAAACATATTAGTCCAATTTACTTGATTAAATGTGCTATCTCCATCTCCTCTTAATATAAATGGTGTAAACATACAATATTCTGTTTGATCTTCTATATAAGAACTAATTGGCAATTTCTTATCTTCTAAACTATATATCTTAGGTTCAAATTTTCTAATAGGGACTTCAGCATCATATTATCTTTAACCATTAAAGATAAATGACTGAATATAGGCATGAATTATTGAGCAAAGTTAGGGATAACCACATGCAAACCAGGTTATGGAAGGATCTTGGCCCTTTTTTATGCAAAGAGACTTTTACAGAGCAACCAATGGTGCTCAGACCTTCATCCTTCAGTTTACTGTAGAACAACCTTCCTTCGTTTCCTATCGGAGGCGTAACTAATTTTGCTAAATTATCCATAAACATATTCAGTAAATTTTCTTTCACAAAATCATAACTTTTAGTTAAAGGTAATACTAGCTTTAGCCCCTAAAAGAAGTTTAGTTGGCCATACCTTATTGAGCTTTAATTTCTTTGGAGGTGGTGGTGAATCAGCTATTAAAGACTAAATTCTTTCTTCTCCAAATATATGTGTTTCAAGTGTTTATTATTTTCTCAATACTCAAGATAGTAAGTAAAGAGATGTGTATGAGAGAGAATATAGGGAGAAACTTAGAATGCTCGATTCTTATTCAACTTGTGAATTACTTAGGCATACAGGTATTTATAGAGCTAGGCATTCCCAACTCTGGTTACATAACTAGGATTTCTTTACTCAACTAGAATTACTTTTACTAACCGCCAGAGTTACTTTTACTCTGCTAACTCTAGTTACTTTTTGACTTTATTACAATTTGCTCAGAGATATTTACAAAACATTACTGTTGATAGTAGGTGACTCATAGTCTTGTTCTTCTTTTTCTCTGTCGGCACAATAAAGACACCTGTGGGTTGGGTCCCACTCTGATAATACTTGGCATATCTTTCTCTTCGTCATTTCTTCGCTATCCATATCATTATTTTTAATTCTTTCATAAAAATGGTTGAATAATCTCTGGTTTCTTCCATTTTTCCCTACTGAATATATACATGTAGTTGGGCTTGCAAAGTAGGTCCATTGGGCTTCATCACTGGACTTTGTTCTATTCATTTCTTGAAAAATAATGTTCGTCTCTTGGGCTCTTATAGTACGAATCTTGGACGGGAAGTCTTCTTCTAGAATGTCTTCTTTTATTTCTTCTTCGAATTCTAATGGCTTCTTTGTAGTACCAAATTGGATCAGATTTATTGGAGGATAAAACTTATGAGGAGTTATTTCAGCTATTGTGGAATAAAATCTGATATATACCATATATTGGGTTACTATGGAAGAATAGTGTTTAGCAGCTTCTTGAATCATTTTTGGTAGTTGGGATAGTTCTTGTAGATCTGGGAAAGGATAGAGGCAATGAATTAATCCATACATATACAAGGTTTTTACTAATTCTGGATTAGTTCCTAGCATTGCAACTGCCTTATTGAAAGCATAATGAGATATGTATCTTACTGTTGTAGAGGTCAAAGCTAATAGATTCAATTTTTGGGTTAAAAGTCTGAGAAAATTATAATGGTCAACAAGGCTAAAAGGTAATTGATTATTGTTGCTTCTTGAATTATTGGCTGATCCAGATGAGCAACTAGACTTGGACTTGTCTTTTTGTTGTGACTTTACTATTTCTATGAAGGGAGTGATCTGGTTATTTGGCTTAGTGGTTTCCTGGGATATAATCTCATGAGCTCCTTTAATTATCTGTTTATTGGTTTGGATAATGGACTTTTCAATTTTCTGAACCTTTTCTAGTTCAGTTACTCTATTTTTTATTTCTTCAACTTGGCTACATTGCCCATTAATTGCCATGTTTATATTACTGATAGTAGAATTTACTTGTCCTTGTAGAATATTCATACTCATCTTCAACATACTTATTTCCCGTATTAATTGATCATTAGTCGTAGTTGGTATGTCTTTCGACACATTACTGGATTCTGCATTACTCGGAGAGTTTTGCTCCATCTGCTACAACAATCAATTAGTCATTATAACATCATAATCTCAGAAGGTTCTATTTTATCATAAGGATCTAATTCAAGTTCTTTAATTAATTACTCAATTTTTATAATAAAAACTAATCTTATCTTGTCATTATCTCTTTCAGTATTAATTATTTGTTTCTCTAGTTTATTATGTAGTCTTTCTTTCTCACTTTTAATGAGTCTAATTATGTGAGGCATTTTTCCTTTAGTTAATTTCTTTACTTCATCTAACACATATAACATCCTACTAGTATTATCAAAATCTAATTCTTGATTTTCCATTATCAATCAAAAATATGATTTAATATTATAGTGGAATCTATTCTAATATTAAAATGATCTTCTATAAAATCTACTATTGAATGAAAAATGGTTACTATTCTTTCCACATATGGTCTGTTATAGAACCCAGAAGTTATTGTAATGGTTATAGTGATCATACCAGACTTGACTTACTCAGTGCTCAAATTATTTGCCTGCTCAAAAAATCAGCAATTAGATTATTTTTCCTTTAATGTGCTCTATATTATAGTCATAATATGACATATCCATTTGCCATTTTATTAACATTTTATTACTTAGTTTATTAATATTTATTCCTTTGTCTAACCAATGTTTTACTTGGGTATTATCAGTTCTTATTGTAAATTTATTATTTACTATGAATATTTCAAATTTTTCTACTGCCTTAACTATTGCTAAAAATTCTTTCCAATTAGAATGGTATTTGCTTTGACTGTCATTAAATTTTCCACTTGCATATTTTGTTATTACTTCTTCTCCTTTTTCATTTTCATGATATAATGCTGCACCCCAATAGTTGTCAGATGCATCAGTATAAATAATCCAATTTATATTATCATCTAATGGAATTATTAATTTTGGTAAATTTTAACACATATTTTTTATTTTTTTTACAACTTGTTGGGTTTCTTTATTCCAAATCCACCTAGTTCTTTCTCCAACTAATTTTGATATTTTAGCAGTTAATTTTGACAGATTAGGAACATAATTTCTTGCTTGTTTACTAATACTAAAAAAGATTATTGTAACTCATTTTTATTTTTTATCTCTGGGAAATCAAATATCTTTTTACCTATATGTTCTTGCAATTCTATCCCATCTTTTGAAACATACTGTCCTAAAAATGATATCCTGCTTTTCCTTAATTCAGCTTTCTTAGGTGATATATTCAATCCCTTTTCATCTATTATTTCAATAAATTTTAGCAAATGTTCTTCATGTTGTTTTTCATTTTTTGAAATTATTAAAATATCATCTATATATATTACTTCAAATTCTCTTATCAGTAATAATAATTTTGTTACGTATTCTTGAAATATGCTAGGGCTATTATGGAATCCCATAAGTAATACATTCCATTCATATAATCCTTCAGAGGTACTAAAGGCTGTATATTTTTTTACTTTCCTCTTCTAATTTGATTTGATAGAATCCTGACTTACAATCAAATTTACTAAATATTGTTTTTCCTCTTATCAGATTAAATAATAATTCCATTTTGGGAATTGGGTATCTATTTCTAATAGCTAAATCATTTAGTTTTTTTATAATTTATTACTAATCTTGATTTTCCTCTTTTCTCTTCACTATGTTTAATTATTATCATTGTCGGTGAAGAGTAAGCTGATTGGCTTTCTCCTATTAGTTTATATTGTTTCATTTCTTTTATGTGCATAATAAATTCTTTTTTATCTTTTTCAGTCTATGGATATGGTTTACAATTTATTTCTTTACTGTAATCTTTTAATTCTATTTTTGCCATTGGTTTAGATTTTTCCCAATGAATTAATGGATTATCACTATAATTATCTATTAACCTTTTTTCTATTTCATCTTTAATTTGTATAACCTTTATTATTGGTTTTTCTTCTATTTCTACGGGTAATTTATTTTTTAAGAATTGTATTTCATTTAGTCCTTGCTTTTTCTGGAATGGCTCATCTTGTCTAGTGTATGGTCCAGTGATTCTTATTCCTCATGTTGTGTTTAGAAGGAGTTGCTAATGTTCAAGCTTTATTCCACATAATTATAGGTTCGTAATTCATTAAAAAGTCTAATCCTTAAATTACATCACATGTTGAATCATTAAATTGTTGAAGTAGTGATATTTTTAATTCATATTTTTCCTATTTGTATTGGGACATTTTTGGCATCTAATTCTATCATGTGAACTTCTTGTCCAGCACTAGCAATCATTAATGGTTTAATTTTTTGCTTCCATAATTCTCATGTAAAGACATTATATTTTGTTATAGTTATACTTGATCATGTATCTATTAAAGCATGATATTTTCTTGATCTATATTTTTGGTAATTGAATTTTACTAACACGTAGTATAACATTTAAATTATCTTAGGAATTACTATTGCTTGATGATCTACACTAATCATTATCCTTTTTTCTTGAATATGATATGGTTTTAGTTGTTCTAAAAAATATTTTCCTAATATTAATTTTGTTGTACTATTATCATTAATTTCTTCTTGTACCCATAATTTCAAACTTATTATTTCTATTTTATTAATTCTTATGGTGGAACTAGTTTTGGTTCCTTCCAAATCTATTTCTTTATTATCCTGAGTATATTCTATATCTATTGTACTTCTTTCTTTATTTGGATCTATTAAGGCTATAATTTCTTTCCATATTCCTTACTTCTTTATATCCTGTGAAACATAATTATCTATCTTAGATGTTAAATCTATTTGTGCTGTTTTCAGGTTTATTGGAGCAATTGATGATGATATAGGTATTTCTGCCAAGTGGAGCAATTGATTCAACTCACACCAAGTTCTGCTACTACAACAATTACAGCCTCACTCAACCTAGGTACTTCTGCAACACTTGTAGAAGGTACAAGTCACTAAGCTAAAATAAAAATACTGCTTCAATTTAGATTAATCATTTTTTCAATGACATTTTTCTTTAAAAACAAACTTAGTTAAATAATTGATTTTGTAAATTGGAACACAAAAACATATAAAATATAGATAAATAAAAATAAAAAGAGTGGCTGACGGAACTGGTTAGCAAAACCAACACCATATCCAAGAGCCTGTCAATAATAAGCATGGCAAGGTCTTGAGCTGCAACATTAAAGATAACTCCTTCTACGAAGATGAATCTGCAATCAACATGGTGAACCTTCTTACCAACCTCCTAGCAGTCTATGAGGCAAAGAATGTGGTTGTTAAACCAACCCAAATAGAGAGAAAACATGAACAATTCTAGTTCTTGTATATGATAGCCTATATAAGTAATCTTAAACCATTGGCAACAATAACCAATTTAGATGACAATTAAATAAGCCATTTGATATCAGTAAAAGACCAAACATGTTATAAATTAGCATAAAGATAGAAATCTCAATTATCTTGGTTCAGTCTTTCCTTTAAAAAAGGGTCAGCACAGATTTTAATGTCATCAAACAATATAGATTTAAATTACGGTATAGTATAGATTTAGAACGTATCTCAAACAATTACAATTAAGTCATTTGAAACATGACCAAAATAGTACCTGTGCAAAGACATTCCACAATGACGGGACAAAAGTTAATGAGACATCCATGAACAATACATCACATAAACATGTTGAGAAAATAACTAAACAACATGATTGCTTCATAAAGTTTCTTTCCTTTGTTCAATACATAATAAAGATGAGAAGCCAACTAAAAATGTTTTTTTACCATTAAGTTTTTTTACCACCATCCTGCACTGTGCCTGGGAAATGCTGCCAATACAATATTAGCCTGCTTTTTAAGAAGTTGAAATATTTGTGCTCCTTCTTCATAGGTACTTCCAAAATCTGTTCTAGAAATTGCATCACAGGATAAATTCTGAAGGAAAGGCCAAACATCAATCTCTAATGTTCCATCCGAAGACAACATCCCTTCCCATTTCCTTATCATATCATTGCTGCACTCAAAAACTGCTGGTAGCATATCCTATAAATTAATTAAGTATGACTATTAATTAAGTATGACTATCATTGCTGCACTCATCCAAGCGACCAAGCTAGTACTAAAGTAGATTGCCATATTGGTTATTTTAATATTTTGATTATTTAAAAATAGTACCCATGCATATATGTCATCAATTACTCAATCAATCTCTTATAAGAAATTATTTTAAAAAAAAGTGATTTTATAATTAAAAAAATATCAAACAAACACACTGCAAATCTCAACATCACTCATATCGTTAAAGCCAGCTTTATGGACAATTGCTGAAAACAAAAGGATTTGCGTGCAGGCAAAAATTGTTTTTTATGGAAAGGTACAACTCCACAAGTGGTAATCACAGACCCAGAGCAAGCAAAAGAAGTTTTTTGCAAGATGCAGGACTTTCCCAAGCCCAAGTTATCTTTCATTGCCAAGTTATTGACCACTGGTCTAGTAAGTTATGAGGGCGAGAAATGGGCTAAACATAGAAAAATTGTCAATCCAGCATTCCATTTAGAGAAATTGAAAGTAAGATTATTGCTTAGTTTATTGTTTGTACTTCATAATCAAAATATTCAACTTTTAATTTTTCTCTATCTTTCTAATATGATTTACATCATACTTAATTAATTTATAGGATATGCTACCAGCAATTTTTGAGTGCAGCAATGATATGATAAGGAAATGGGAAGGGATGTTGTCTTCGGATGGAACATTAGAGATTGATGTTTGGCCTTTCCTTCAGAATTTATCCTGTGATGCAATTTCTAGAACAGCTTTTCAAAGTATCTATGAAGAAGGAGCACAAATATTTGAACTTCTTAAAAAGCAGGCTAATATTGTATTGGCAACATTTCACAGGCACAGTACATGATGGTGGTAAAAAAACAACTTCCTACCATCTGAATGGCACTGATCAATGTGAATTCTGATCTTATCAACGAAATGAAACTAGAAAATTCTTGCCATAATGATACGATATTGATATTAAAATTTCGATCCTCAAGGTCTCTAGTTAACTAATGCTTTAAAGGACAATGTTGTTCATACATACAAATGCAATCTGACAAACATATACAGTGAAAGCACTCAATGACCTTAGCATCATCTCGAATTCTATTTATATAGGAATGCAACTGAAGATCCATGTTTCACACTTAACTAACATTATTTAAGGATTAATAATCATTTCAACGCAACACGAATGAGGGCATTCTTTAGTTGAGGCCTTGAGGGGATATTCAGTTACTAAACACATGTTATTAACTTCAAGAAATTTTGACATTTAATCTTTGTCGGAAGTGAACACATTAAAATAAAAACCAAACCTTAGCTTCAGAAAAAGTCCAAGAACACCAGATGATTCTGTTAGTGGACTGTTCAATATTGCTAGCTTTGATATCTTCTTGAGTTCTTCAAGGCCAAACAAAGCAATAAGACCAAATAATAACAGGAAAGATAAGAGAGAGAACTTATCTCTACTATATAAATAAAAGAAACCTATGCAAACAGAAAGTAATTACTAAGAGTCTACCACAATTGCTTTGGCATAGAAGTCCAAGCAAAATAAGCACATACTAGCTTTTGAGATATATACACATAAACAACAAATGATAAACTCATCAGCAACCAGTCTTTCCAATCACCCTTTTTTTTATTATAAGAAAATTTCATTCTAAAGAGGCTAAGAAATAATGAACCAGAGTTTAATACATAGAAATAAAGAATGAAACACCAACCCAACCCCTACACTTTAGTGCTGCAGAAACAAAAATTAATCACCCCAACATAATAAAACGCCAAACAAATGTGCAAAGAGTATAACAACCATAGACATATCATCGCACTCAATCTAATGACAGCATTCATCCTATGCCTCTACCCCACCTCAGTTTCAAACAATATGATTAGTAAAAAAAAACAAAATCTATCTAAAAGAGTTGATCTCATGCATCTATCTATAAAATCCTATTTTAGAAATTGGATGAGGCCGTGTAACATCCCGCATTTTAATTCCCAAAATAATTAGAATAACGATAGGGTTAGGAGAATGATAATCATGCTAAATAAGAATTTAGGTGATGGATTGGGATCCCGGAGCGTGCCATGAAGGAGTTAGGAAGCATTGGCAGCGGAAAGGAGGTTGGAAGATGAACAAGAGAGCGTTAGAAGCGATGTTTTCGGTGTTATAAACCCCCTATGTTAGGAAATTCAAAATAAAAGATTTACATCTCTAAATCCAAATTCCACCGTTGGATGTGAATATTAGTATGTAGGGAAGCTTGCTTTAAAATTTGAGGAAGATCCAACGGGTAACGAAGAAGTTATGGACTTTCAAAGTCTGGATACTACAAAAATTGTGCAGCTTAATCGTCTCTTAATCGATTAAGCTAAAATTTAATCGATTAAGAGCTGCTGCTGATGAAAAAAATAAAAGCAAAACACATGCTCTTTCTTTCCCAAATTCGTTTCTCTCTTCTTCTCTCTTCCCCAATCCTTCTCCCATGTCAAGGTAACACCAAATCAAACCAAATTAACACCCCATAATCATTCCCCATCATCTCCCCATGATTTTCTATCAACAAAAACCCCAATTTCATTCTCAAGCCCTCAAATCCCCAATTCCCAATTCAAAACCCTAACTCTCTCAATCTTTCTCATTGGGTTGGATAATCATCCAGGGAGCTAGGAATTGGTCATGGAGCAAGGAACTAGGGATTTAAGAGTTTGTTCCAAGAGCTCGGTGGAGTGCTCTCTCTCTCTCTCACTCTCCTTCTCCTCTTCTCTCCAAAAGGTAAGGGGGTCTCTTTTCCACACTTTGAGTTAGGGATAGTTAGAGTTTATAATTGGATTTTGGGTGTATGATTAAGTTGGGTTAGGGGAGCCCAACTAGTAGGTGATTATAATTAGTAAAGGGTGAATAGAGTTTTATTAGCTGATTTTATATAAAAAGAAATGTTTTACGAAGTATCCTCGTTATGTATGTTATAGAAATAGGAAGTGAAGAACCTTAGGGATATTGACTTAAATTAAAGTAATTTGAGACATACTTGAGTATGCCGAATGAATTGTGATGTTTGTTGAGTTGTGGTTATATTCACCAAATGCTAAATGGGTATGATTATTATTGAATATGATTGGTATGTATATATGAGAAGTGTATGTCGGGTTTGGGCTTTGAAATGAACTTAGGAGATAGTGAGTTAATAAGTAGCACAAAATATGGGAGGAAAACGGGTATATTTGTGTATGTGATGAGTATATGGATAAATGACAATGAAATTAATACCAATGGATTTAGAAAGATAATAGGAGAGATAAGTAAAAACAAATTATATTAAGCAAAGAATAAAAACGTTGATTGTAAATATATGTTATTGTGATGTTTGGAATTTAATGGTGTGAGTATTTGAAGGTATTCGTTGATTTGGTTGTGAATGATTTGATTTAAATTAAAAGAGTGACCGAGCTGCAGCTATGATTGATCATTGGGACACACCGACCCATTAGGTGCCCTGTTAGGTGACAAGTTACCCATTAGGCACAAGTTACCCAATCCAGGTGAAAGTTACCTATTAGGTCCCGTAAATGCCCTGTTAGGCGAGTGTACCCAATGGATCAATCATGTTGCACGATAATAAGAGTTTTGAAAAGAGAAAATGTGAACGTGATGGTAAAAGAGTTGAGATGTTGTTTTTAGTCCTAATGGGTGTCAACCGTGGCCTAATAGGTGGAAAGTTACCTGGATTGGGTGAAAGTCCTAGTGGGTGTGAAATGACCTAACAGGTGCGCTAATCCCTAATGGTAAAGAAAAGATAAAATGATTTGAAAGATGAAGAGATGTGTGTATGTTGTCCTCTGACCGTGAGGAGACATGCGATGTTATTTGGGTATGTTAGCCTCTGATTGTGAGGTGACATACGGTGTATGATTTCGAAAAAGTGTATGATTTATGGTTATGAGTTGAAAACTGATAATATGAGTAAGTGAAGGTAATGAAAACGGAAATGAAAAGGATGATGGATAAAGGTAATAAATATATGGAATGGAATGTGATGTTTGGGGTTGATCCCTGGTCTGACTTGAACGCTATCCTTAAGTTTATATTATGAACTGCATACTATCTGATGATTCACTGTGTTGCTGAAAAGGTCTCACCCTTATGTGGTTAACATTTTAGGTGAAAGTCAAGGAGCTTGAGGATCAGAGTGTCGCAGCGGACAAATTGGAAAGAAGGGAACTTTATGTTTGTGCATACTTGAATTGTAAATGGATGCCCAATTTTACTTGTAAACTTGAATTGGAAAAAGGAATTTTTAAGTACACTATTTTAATTATAAACTTTTACTCACTATTTTTGCAAATAAATTAAGGGTGTTACATTTATGGTATCAGAGCAGTTCCTTCCTTTCCGACCTGAGGGAAAGTGGTCCCGATCTCGCTGCGAACACTCTCATCTCAAGTTTCTTCTCCAGAGGTGAGACCCTTTTAAGTGAAAATTTTAATGTTTGATAGTAAAGGAGAATAGAATGTGATTCTTTGAGAACCTAAGCAGGATCCCTTAGAGATTTAAAGAATTACATCCTATAAGTGTGGCACGTTTGTAAGCAGAAAACTTCAAAGGTGCAAATTAATTCTTGTTTAAGGGATGCAAATTCCAAGTTGAGTTAATTAAAAGTCAAAGTTTCTTACAAAGGAAATCTTGCTAAATTATAATGAAGCACAAAAACTTAGGATGGATGGCGAGGACTATTACCACTGACGGAATGTAGTGTCAGAACTAGCCAATCCGATGTTGCATTTATCGGGAGGTGATGTCGTCGAAATCTAGGAGTTTGTGCATTATCGTGAATAGTAATGGATCTCCTATGTATAAAACTTATGTGTTTATTCTTTTATGTTTGTTTGCTTTGTTAAGTGCTTTGTGTGTGATCTTGATGCATGTTTGTTGAGTAATTTGGTGTCAAAATAATTGAACCGGGATTAGAAATGGAACCGCATGAAATAAATAAATTATAAATCTCGAATACTAATCCAATCAAGTGATTAAAGTCATGTTGACTAGATAGGTATCCAAGAGAACGAAAAATAATGTTTATATTAAATTAATAAGCGGTTTCGTAGCTAAACTTGATTCAAGAAACTGTGATACCAATCGGGGGCAAGAATCGAGACCAAATCGATTGGATTTAAACCACTGAATCATATTAATTTGAGCTGCAAATAAAAACAAACTTTTTGTCCAATTTGAGACGCGGTTTGAATTCAATCTAAAAGGGTTCTCGAAATATGCCTATATGTGGAGTAGTGCAGTGTTAAAGTAAGCGAAAGAAAATTAGAAGTGGAATCATGCGAATCAAAATGATTTACTACCTCGATTCTAATCTACCCGAATGGCTCAGTTTGCATCGGGTAGACTAAAATCCATAAAAACAACAAAAACATCTTTATTGAACTTGTGGTTGATTCCACCACTGATTTGATTCCGATGACTTTAATATTAATCGAAATTTAAGTTGAAGATTTTAACGATTGAACTTGAACCCCAAGTTACCATAATAAAATTTTGTAACGAAAATAAGTTTATCTAATCGAGGACGAGGTTAAAATTCAACATAGAAGTTCTTACCTCACTTTTGATTACATCATTGGTAGTGCATTGGTATATAGGAAAAAGTTTATGTTTATGGGGAAGTGAACCCAAACTTTCAAAAATGTTTTCAAAATGATTTGGGATTAATAACTTTTTAATTGCCCTCTTTATGTTTGAAATCCCAAAATTACTTCCACTAAGCATTGGCTAAAAGTGTTGTCTTTGAAAATTGTGTTCTTGATGAAATTGAATTTTGTTTGTGTATGCTCGATTGATATGTGTGCTTGATATTTTTATGTGTAAAATGAAAATCTTGTTTAAATGCTTGTGAGTGGATGTTGTGATAAACGCTTGTTTTATTATGTGAGTGTTTATAATGAATTTCAAAAGTTTGCACCGAACTACAATCATTCTAAATGGATCGTGAGGTCGCACTACGAATTTTCAAGAACTAGTAAGAAAAGCAAGGATTTCTAAGTGATTGAGTAGTGAAATTAACTTATCTGTTTGTAACCAAATCATACATCGATCAAATAGGAACCCTTATTATGTGACTCAAATCAATTCGGAATGAAAACTCAAATTTTCAACTTGAAGTAAAAAGGGAATGTAATTGTCTCAACTTTTGAAGATGAATTAAAATTACATTTTTCCAAGACCGAGGCACATTCCTTCTTTCTTTGAGTTTATCCATCTTGAGTGATTTGTCACTCCTTCATCTAGGATCTTATGAAATTAGAAGAAGGTAGCACATCATGGTAAGGTCCATGATTAAAAGTTTTAGTGAATTTTCAAATGAAATAATTTGTTCCTCATTAAGAGAGGAGCCTAATTTGCAAAAGGATTTTGTTTTTATAAATGTGTTATTGTTTTCTAAATGTTCCACTTGTATGGGATCCTTTTCTTAAATTTTGAATCCCCATACTTAGTGATTTTTCGAACCAAAGGTTTTAAAGACGTATGTGTTTGTAGTTAAGTGTTTTTGGGTAATCAGGGTTTTTATATAAAGGGAAAAAAACTAAGTTTTTGGGTTTAGGCTATTTGTTTGACTTGGAAGAATTGATATAAGCACCCTAAGGTTGAATTATTGTCTTATGTAACACTTCAAACCAATTGGAGCAAGTTAGCGTGTTTAAACAAAATGAATTTAATGTGCTCTAATCAGTTTGACAATTTTACACCACCTTGGGCTAAGTTTAAGTGATGTCCCATCAAATTTTGAGGCCAATTGGAATTTGTCTACTAATTTTTAAGTGATTTTGACATAGGTTCACCCCGACCAATACAAATCTTTTACAAAGTGGTCATAGGGTCAAAAGTGAATCTATTGAACTCTGATTGACTTGAAGATTTGCTATAATGTTCTTTTAGGTGCAGGGACACTGTCTTCCAATTCTTCAAAAACCTTGAGAAATTGAATTTATAAAATGTATTTTCAGTTGCAAACCATATAAGTCCTTTTTCCCGAACCCCTTTTGAACTGATTTTCAAATGTGTGATGTTATTGTGAATGTGTGTGTAGAAGTAAGTTTTAGTCCTAAGATAGGCATGATAGACTAGGACTAGCTTAGGAGGAAGTAGGGTTGAGTTATGGTTATGTGTGAAATGTGTGATGATGTGGATTGTTGTTGTGAATGTTTGAACCTTGTATGAGAATTATATGATTTATGTTTGTTTGGTTGGTGAATGTGGTTGATTAGGGCCTAGGTATAGGATTTAAGTGGTAGGTTTGGAGTTAGGTTGTAATCGACCCAAGCGTGTATTAGTGTTTAGAGCGTATTAGTACCCTTTCCAACCTCTGTTATAGAATTTCGAAGGGGACCCAGTTAACCTTAGAGACCATTTCTGACTTCCTTGGGAAGTTAAACCTGAGTTTTTAAGAACCCAAGACCTTTGAGAGTCTTTCTAGTGGGACTCTTGAGAAGATAGCTGCATGAAGGGGGAACCTTAGCAAACCTGTTAGAATCTTCGCATCAGAACTAACCCCATTAAACCATAGTCGGTGCTCTTCAATGAGTGCAAGAGTCTAGTGACGTACTCATGTTGAATGGTATGCCACTTCCAAGTGGGGGAGTAGAACCAAATGAAGTAAGTGCTGTAGCTTAAAAACCTTTTTTTTTCCGGGATGGTTCTCCTGATAAGGATTTTGAAGCGGAATTTTGGGGACGAAATTTCAATAAGTGGAGGAGAATTGTAACATCCCGCATTTTAATTCCCAAAATAATTAGAATAATGATAGGGTTAAGAGAATGATAATCATGCTAAATAAGAATTTAGGTGATGGATTGGGATCCCGGAGCGTGCCATGAAGGAGTTAGGAAGCATTGGCAGCGGAAAGGAGGTTGGAAGATGAACAAGAGAGCGTTAGAAGCGATGTTTTCGGTGTTATAAACCCCCTATGTTAGGAAATTCAAAATAAAAGATTTACATCTCTAAATCCAAATTCCACCGTTGGATGTGACGATTAGTATGTAGGGAAGCTTGCTTTAAAATTTGAGGAAGATCCAACGGGTAACGAAGAAGTTATGGCCTTTCAAAGTCTGGATACTGCAAAAATTGTGCAGCTTAATCGCCTCTTAATCGATTAAGAGCTGCTGCTGATGAAAAAAATAAAAGCAAAACACATGCTCTTTCTTTCCCAAATTCGTTTCTCTCTTCTTCTCTCTTCCCCAATCCTTCTCCCATGTCAAGGTAACACCAAATCAAACCAAATTAACACCCCATAATCATTCCCCATCATCTCCCCATGATTTTATATCAACAAAAACCCCAATTTCATTCTCAAGCCCTCAAATCCCCAATTCCCAATTCAAAACCCTAACTCTCTCAATCTTTCTCATTGGGTTGGATAATCATCAAGGGATCTAGGAATTGGTCATGGAGCAAGGAACTAGGGGTTTAAGAGTTTGTTCCAAGAGCTCGGTGGAGTGCTCTCTCTCTCTCACTCTCCTTCTCCTCTTCTCTCCAAAAGGTAAGGGGGTCTCTTTTCCACACTTTGAGTTAGGGATAGTTAGAGTTTATAATTGGATTTTGGGTGTATGATTAAGTTGGGTTAGGGGAGCCCAACTAGTAGGTGATTATAATTAGTAAAGGGTGAATAGAGTTTTATTAGCTGATTTTATATAAAAAGAAATGTTTTACGAAGTATCCTCGTTATGTATGTTATAGAAATAGGAAGTGAAGAACCTTAGGGATATTGACTTAAATTAAAGTAATTTGAGACATACTTGAGTATGCCGAATGAATTGTGATGTTTGTTGAGTTGTGGTTATATTCACCAAATGCTAAATGGGTATGATTATTATTGAATATGATTGGTATGTATATATGAGAAGTGTATGTCGGGTTTGGGCTTTGAAATGAACTTAGGAGATAGTGAGTTAATAAGTAGCACAAAATATGGGAGGAAAACGGGTATATTTGTGTATGTGATGAGTATATGGATAAATGACAATGAAATTAATACCAATGGATTTAGAAAGATAATAGGAGAGATAAGTAAAAACAAATTATATTAAGCAAAGAATAAAAACGTTGATTGTAAATATATGTTATTGTGATGTTTGGAATTTAATGGTGTGAGTATTTGAAGGTATTCGTTGATTTGGTTGTGAATGATTTGATTTAAATTAAAAGAGTGACCGAGCTGCAGCTATGATTGATCATTGGGACACACCGACCCATTAGGTGCCCTGTTAGGTGACAAGTTACCCATTAGGCACAAGTTACCCAATCCAGGTGAAAGTTACCTATTAGGTCCCGTAAATGCCCCGTTAGGCGGGTGTACCCAATGGATCAATCATGCTGCACGATAATAAGAGTTTTGAAAAGAGAAAATGTGAACGTGATGGTAAAAGAGTTGAGATGTTGTTTTTAGTCCTAACGGGTGTCAACCGTGGCCTAATAGGTGGAAAGTTACCTGGATTGGGTGAAAGTCCTAGTGGGTGTGAAATGACCTAACAGGTGCGCTAATCTCTAATGGTAAAGAAAAGATAAAATGATTTGAAAGATGAAGAGATGTGTGTATGTTGTCCTCTGACCGTGAGGAGACATGCGATGTTATTTGGGTATGTTAGCCTCTGATTGTGAGGTGACATACGGTGTATGATTTCAAAAAAGTGTATGATTTATGGTTATGAGTTGAAAACTGATAATATGAGTAAGTGAAGGTAATGAAAACGGAAATGAAAAGGATGATGGATAAAGGTAATAAATATATGGAATGGAATGTGATGTTTGGGGTTGATCCCTGATCTGACTTGATCGCTATCCTTAAGTTTATATTATGAATTGCATACTATCTGATGATTCACTGTGTTGCTGAAAAGGTCTCACCCTTATGTGGTTAACATTTTAGGTGAAAGTCAAGGAGCTTGAGGATCAGAGTGTCGCAGCGGACAAATTGGAAAGAAGGGAACTTTATGTTTGTGCATACTTGAATTGTAAATGGATGCCCAATTTTACTTGTAAACTTGAATTGGAAAAAGGAATTTTTAAGTACACTATTTTAATTATAAACTTTTACTCACTATTTTTGCAAATAAATTAAGGGTGTTACAGGCCGAATCAAAATTGTTACCTCAAAAGTCAAGTTGAGATTTTCTCCTGTTTGAGCACACCGCTGGATTCGCGAATTCAACAATCGGTGCATGAGCAAGCATAAATTGAAATTGAAATTATGAATTACCCCAAACTAGTTAGCAAACTCAAAATCTCAAATGAAATTCATTAAAATGAAAAGGGGAATACTATCATCGCTCCACAACACAAGAACATCATAGTCAACGAAAATGGAACCAAACACTGAGGCTACTTCAACATCAATGGCATTTCAATAAATTGAACAGAGGAGATTATTTCTTAGCTAGGATGAAGAAAGGGGTGCACCATGATAAATGGAAATGTGTTAATTTCAAACTCTAACCTACCAAACAACTTGAGACGCTAGGAAGCATCTAAGTCTTAGCACAACGCAGGCATAGTCAGAGCAGTGTTGTACATGGTGTGAGAGAGAGCATGAGAGCCTTTGTGAGGATCGACGGAGGTAAGAGGGCTCGAAGGTTGGGAAGGGTTTACGGTGGTTGTCGAATTCGCGGTGGGGCTGGTTGAGAGAGAGGTAGGCCGCAGGGTGGGTGAGGAGATTCTCAAGTTCAATGGAGGAAGATAGAGGCTCTCGGTGGCTGCGATGGTTGAGTTCGGCGGATGAGAGGGAGGAGCGATGAGGGGAAAGGGGGAGATAGGGTCAGTGAGGGAAAAGGTGGAGAGAGGCTCGGTGGCTTGATGGACGAGAGAGAGCAAATGATGGCGTGACTTGTGAGGGATAGAGCTGTGACCTGTGAGATTACTGACCGAGTGAGGAGAAAGGAAAGGAAGGAGAAAGGGAAGGTGAAAAGGAAGGCGATTTTGGGGGGTGAATTTTTTAATTAAAAATTAAAAAAAAACAAAACAAAAGCGCTCCAAACGATAGACGCATGGGGAAGAAAAATTTGGTTCCAACATTTTACAGCATTTCCTTAATGAAGTGCAGTCTAATTAGAGGGACACAAATTTTCAAGGATTTATACAGCATTTCTTTAACCAAGTGCTGTAAAAAGTATAATGCTAAATCAAATTTTGTGTCTACAAAGACATTTTACAGCATCTTATATACAAGTGCTGTAAAATGCGTGTTGTTAAAACAACTTTATGGTGTAGTGCCTATTCTGAAACTTTTAGATTTTTCTAGACTAGGTACATTATTAAAGTTGTTAGGGGTCGAAAAACTTTTTCTAGCTACTAGGGGTTGACTAGAAACTAGGCTAGGTAGGTTAATGTTTATACTAGTAGGTGTATTAACTCTTAATGATCTTTGTCCTAATGTATTTTTGTAATTTATTCTACTAGGATTTCTATCCGGATAATCTATTGTCTTATCTAATTCTAGTTGTAATTGTTGTGGAATATTTATATTTACAGGATCTAAAGGAAGTTCTTGTAATATTGGCATAAATTGTTTGTCTATAATTACATTACCACTGTTTCTTTTATATATTTTATGTTCATTCGTAAATACTAATTCTATCATAGCTTCTATGCTGATTATTTTTGAACCTTTCATCTAATTTATGATAAACTATTAATGTTTGATCCATATTGGTATCTGCTCTAGATAAAGAAAAATTAGTATTTAGTGTAAACTTTAATTTTTGGTATATTAAACTTCCTGTCAATATTCCTAATATGCTATCCTGCACACTACTTATAATTCTTTCATCTGTAATTAATAATTCTATTGGTGTATTTATTCCTTCTTGAAAATAAGCTTTTACTAATATTTGCACTCCAGCTACATATATTTCAGTTATTTCATCTCTAAATGATATTTTAGCAATTTCAGCTTCTATTATATTTTTATTTAATAATTGTATTCTTAATACTCCTTCTGCTAACTTAGAATTTATAGGGGTTTTCTTTTGTAGTATTACACATGCACTTTTTTCTCTTCTTTTTGTTTTTAATATTTTTGATACTTTACCCATTAAACTTTGTTGATGAATTTCTTCTAGTTTTAAATCTAAACTTGTCTTTTTTATTTTATCATATTGTTTTTCATTAAATGTCATCCTCCTTTCGATTATACCTTGACTTGCATTTCTATATTCTTGGTATTCATCAGAATTTTGACTACTTTCTCCTCCATCTTCTTTAGATTCACCGGGATCTATTGTTCTCATCATATACATATAGCTTATTTCATTTTCTTCTTCTGAACTAGATTCTTCAGATTCTAATATTTGTAATTTATATATTTCCATCTCTGAATCTTCTATTTCATTTTTATCTTCTATCATTTCATCATATTCTATTGGCTCTAAGTCTATTTTATATGCATCTTCTAGAATTTTCACATATTTTTTATTTGGGGGTTCAGGACAATTAAGTGATATATGTCCTATTTTTCCGCAATTATACACTTACATTTCTTAGGATTTTTATTATATTTCATTTTCTTTCCACCTTTCTTAAAATATTTTCCATGTTTATATTTTTTAAACATTTTTTGTTTTGGATATTTTTTAAATTTATATTTATATTTTTTATTTTTCTTTTTCATTATTTTATCTTTTGGCTTGAACATCCTCAGCTATGAGGTGTTTGTAATTGTCCACATTTTAATATCGTTTTATTAGTTTTATAATATTTCATATTTCTCCATGCTTGTTTACATTTTTCAGATAAATAATGTCTTAAATAATCTTCTCTTCTTCCCATTGTATCGAGATATTGCATTATATTTTCTTGTTCCTTAAATGCATTGTTATATTCCTCTATTACAGTTTCAGATATTAATGTTGGCAATTTTCTATAAAATAATTCTAAGTAAAATTTTTGTTGTTCATAATTTTCTAATCCTGCCTCATAATATAACTTTTTATATTCACATATATAAGGATTTAAATATTTGGGATCTAATGAACATATTTGTAACAGCCCAGCCCCAGCCTGTAAGATCCATGAAGAATGTTTTGATAAATGCCAAAAGGTTTTGAACAAGCTACAAGTGTGTTGATCAAGTTCAAGCTCAACAAGCAACAACAAACATCAAGTGATGAAGAGAGAACCAACTCATGAAGACTTAGTTTGGTAGTTTGTGTTTTAATGTTTTATCTTTTGCCTCACAAGTCTTTTAATTTATGAGTTTGGGTAGAGTATATTAGAGGGTAGTGAATCTCTTTTGAATGCATGATTATATCATATTTTGAGTATTCACTTTGCCTAAAATCAATAGGTGGCTTAAAGGTTTGAAAGAAAAGGTTTAGTTTTTGAGAAAACAAGTTTTAAGTGATTTTTAATGTTAATAATCGATTAACAGATTTTGATAATTGATTAACAGTGTATTTTGAACTGATAATCGATAAACAAACTTTTAATAATCGATTATCTGCACTTTACTCGAGTATTTTTGGTCTCACTCGAGTGAAATTTATCTTGCTTTCGTATTACTCGATTAACACTTATTTTACTCGAGTAAACAGGGTCTGTAACTGTTTTAAATACGCTTTTCACTTCTCAAAAGCTATTCTAAGTTGCTCCAACTTTTGGGTATTCTATATAAACCTTTTCCTAATCATTTCTATCAACTAGAATCATTTTGATACACAATTTTACAAAGAATCAAAGCCACACTATTCTCTCTCACTCTCTCAAGATCAAAGCTCTCATTTTCATATTCTTTGATCAAGAACCTTGAATCTCTCATGTTGATATTTCATAGCTTTTGAAAGAGATTCATAGGATTGTTATTGTTTTTCATTTGGGTTGTAATCATTGCAAGTTAGGCAAGCTATCTACAACATTGGAAGCCTTGATTTTGTGAATCAAGCAAGTTTCATTGGAAGCCTTGGTGAGGCATTTCATCAAGCACTTGGAAGCCTTGTTGAAGAACAAGCATTTGGAAGTCTTGTGAGTGAAGCAAGCAATTGGAAGTCTTGTTGTGAGGGATATCGGCAAGCAAGAGAAGAGGTTAGATTAGATATCAATAGGATTACAAGGCAAGGGTGTGGTATCTCTTGTAGGCTAGCAAGAAGGAAGTCATGTGAGGCATTTACTTGTAATTTGAGAAACTCTAATTCCTCATAGTGAAGAATCTCTCTTGGTTGAAGAGGGGACTGGATGTAGCTTTCAAGTGGATGAAAGTGAACCAGGATAAATCACTGTGTCGTATCTCTAAACTCTCAACTCTTTACATTCAAGTCTTTAATTGTGTTCTTGATTGAAAACCTAGAAAAAGTGATTTTTCTATATTTGATTGAATTGAATCTTTATTGTTCAAATTAATTTTGGGAAAATCATTTTCATAACTAGGTTAATCAATAAGAATATTGGTGTTGATTGTTTCCGCTTAATCTCTGATATAATATTTGTTAATTGATTGATTTTCATTGGTTTTAATCGTTTAGATTTGTTTCTTGCGAAAATCTTTCAAAGTTTCTATAACACCTATTCAACCCCCCTTCTAGGTGTTCTCCTAGTGTTCCTATTTGTTTCAACCACCGATTGTAGGTTCTAACACAGCCAGCCGTACGGTACTGTGCAATGGGGCCCAGCGCGCCGCCACGTGGATATTGTCCGCTTTGGGCATCTTTCACCCTCACAGTTTTGCTCTTGGTCTCACACTAACAGTGAGCCCCAAAACGCGTCCACTTGAGGTAAGGTATCCACACCCTATATAAGGCATGCTTCGTTCTCCTTACCAGCCGATGTGGGACTAAGGCTTCACCTTACATCCACCCCCCTTGGAGGCCCAACGTCCTGTTGGCACACCGACCCGGCCCAGGCTCTGATACCAAATATGTAACACCCTATCTTAATTACTACTCTAATTACCCTGATTAAAATTTTGTGACTTGAAATTTTCTTTTAAAGAACTTATTTACTTATAAAATTCTTACGAAAATCCGACAGAGTTTCCTCTGTTTATCGAACTTTCCAAAAATTCCATTTCCTGTTTATCCTGCTTAAAAACGTTCCTGTAAACAACAGTAGGTCAGCAGGGCCAAAATATAATTTAGTTCATTCATTACATCATTTCCAAAAATATAAACCAATTCTTGAAGTATTTTTAGATTCACAAAATACCATTTTTGTATACATCAAAATGCTCAAAATAAACCCAGGACCCAACTATGGTCCTGCCCCTAAATATCCACACTCCACGGAGTAGAGTGTGCTCCTGCTCGGCCAAGACTTGTGCATGTTCCTTCTGTACCTGTAAAAAATAGCAAGAAGGGTAGCATTACACAGAACTTAGGATATAACTTCTAAGAAGTCATAGTAATAAACTAAGCCTAATCCTATTATTAGCTCATAATAATCATACACCATACTTTCAATTCATTCATACATTTAATTTCATTCCCTTATTAGTTAACTCTTTTACTCTTTAATCATTCTTAATTCTCAATTCCTTTTACCTCATTTCTTACAATTACTTTCTTATCCCTGGAGCACATGGGTCGTCCAGGTTATGCTTTCTCTTTTCTTTCAGTCTTACATTTATTTTCTTTCTTTTCTTTTCTTTTCTTTTCCAATCCTTTTCTTTTCTTTTCTCATCCCCAGAGCATATGGGCCGTCCAGGTTGAGTTCAATCATCCTCGGAGCACATGGGCCATCCGAGTTTGCGCTAGTAATCCCCAGAGCACATGGGTCGTTCGGGTCCTCGGAGCACATGGGCCGTCCGAGTTGCGCTTCGACAGAGCACATGGGTCATCCGCCGATATTCATTTTAGTTATTCTCGGAGCACATGGGCCGTCCGAGTTGCGCTAGTAATCCCCATAGCACATGGGCCGTCCGGGTCCTCGGAGCACATGGGCCGTCCGAGTTGCGCTTCGACAGAGCACATGGGCCATCCGCCGATATTCATTTTAGTTATTCTCGGAGCACATGGGCCGTCCGAGTTGCACTAGTAATCCCCAGAGCACATGGGCCGTCCGGGTTGCGCTTCGACAGAGTACATGGACCGTCTGCCGATATTTCTCTTTCTTTTATTTCCAGTCTTATTACTTTATTTTCCCCGAGCACATGGATCGTCAGGGTTGTGTTTCTTTATCCTCGGAGCACATGGGCCATCCGAGTTTGGTTTTTCTTCCTCTTTCTCATTTAATCTTTTCTTACTTTTCTCGTTAAATCTTTTCTTCTCTTTCTTTACTTAGTTCTTTACTTACTTGTTCTCTTTCTCACTTTTAAATTTCTTAATTATTTATCCTTTCTCTTCTTTAGTCTATATTACTTATTCTCTTCTCTCTTCACTTTCATTAATTATCTATGAACATTTTATTATTATCACTTGATAGTTAATCAACAAAACCAACGTTTCTAACTCACACACATTCGCAATCATTTCCTTAATAGTAGTTCACAATTCTTCTTTTATCTTCTTAATTAATTACTTCGCTCTTATTCTTGTTTACTATCCCTTATTCACTTCTTATTAGTTCATTATATACTAGACTCATTTTAAAACCCGACCCCACATACATAACATCATTCAATCATGTTCAACTTTAACCATAAATCAACAAATAGTCTCTTTATCCTACTAACCTATTATTATCTTTCTATTGTATTTCCTCACATTACATAATTATATCACACACATTTTTATATCATTCAATTGGTTTCATTTCCCTATTTTCATTCCTGAGTTATTGTCAATATCCACTACCCTAATGTTTATCATCCTATCAAATTTTCTCTATTCTCAGCCATCACCATAATCGACCTAGAAATCACACCCTAAATTAAGGTGAGGCAAACCCTCTTACCTGGAATCCTAGCAATAGAAACAATATCACGTTCGCGTCCGCGCCTTACTCGAGGGTCAGAGACAATAATAGATCTAAATAGGGACACACGTTAAAACAAATTATGACATTAAAAGTGTATATATATATATATATATCAACTAAATTCATTTTTGTCAAAATAATAAATATATATCATTATACAATAAAAATATATAATAACTTTTCCCCAAAACATCTTTTTATTTGAAAATATAGAGATAATAAAAATATTGATGGATAGTCGAATAAATTATATGAATGGGTAGAGGAGGTTGAGAAGATTATTTACTTAAGACGGATTTTAGATCGGACGGTTGGATTTTGAATTATTGGATCGGGAAAGATAGAAAAACCCAATTTCTTTCTCTGTGTGGTGCGCCTCTTCTTCCTGTATACCTCACGCGTTTTCTGAGGTGCTATGTCCCTTTTCTTTCTCACGGCCTTTATGGCCACATTCTCTTAATTTTAATTTTGTTTTGGTTTGACGTGGTGGCCTTGTGGCCACACTCTACTTTCTTTTTTTTTTTTTCTACGGTGGGCTTGGGGACTGCGTAGATTATTAGGAAAATATTATATTTTATGTTTTTGTTCACATTTGTGGATCAATGTGTGTAGGTATTTTGGGTTATAATTAAAAGTTTGATGATTATAAAAATAAAATACATTTAAGTAAAATAATATTATATTTTTCATTACTCAAAACTGATTGAAAAATAATAAAGTTACATTTCCCTATAGATAGCTATTGCATAAGAAAAAGTATCGAAATTCAAAAGTAAATATAGTTTCTCAATCTTGATATTAAACTTGATAAAATATAATATTTATAATTTTGAAATAACATATCATTAAATATAACATATACCGACAATATATTAAAATCAGTCCAGAAGTTAAAAATAAAAGAGTCTCCGAACGCTCTGAAAATTTATAGGGACGTTCAAAATATTAAATTAAACATATCTTTCTAAAAAAATTATTTGTGAAAATGCCTCTAAGGCCTGTCACTTAAGCTCCCTGTCAAAATATTAATTAAACTAAATAAAAGTACTCTTTTATTTTTGTAAAGCTTATAATAACAAATTTATACTTATTTTGGTTAGAAAATATATTTCAATTATAATGATGAAATCAAAATTTTATTACGACACTCAAATATTAAAAACATCATATTAAATCATTTAAGTAATTTATTCTTAATTTTTTATTATTATACGTTTCTAACACCAAAAGATTTTTTTTAACACTCATTTAACCTTGTTATTAATATTACTATTATTCCAATCTCGTTATTATTCTAATTATACTTGGGATTAAAATTTGGGATGTTACAATATTTCTATTTGATGTAATCCTGTTATTGCTATTTGCTGAATTTGAACCTAAGGAAAAGATTTTTAGAACAAGTAAAACCATATCATATTCAAGAAAAAAGGATAATGATCAGTGTAGATCATCAAACAATAGTAATTCTTAAGATAATTTAAATGTTATACTACGTGTTATTAAAATTCAATTACCAAAAATATAGATCAAGAAAATATCATGCTCTAATAGATACAGGATCAAGTATAATTATAGCAAAATATAATGTCTTACCAGGAGAATTATGGAAGCAAAAAATTAAATCATTAATTATGGCTAGTGCTGGACAAGAAGTTTACATGATAGAATTAGATGCCAAAAATGTCCCAATACAAATAGGAGAATATGAATTAAAAATATCAGTACTTCAACAATTTAATGATTCAACATGTAATGTAATTTTAGGATTAGACTTCTTAATGAATTACAAACTTATAATTATGTGGAATAAAACATTAACATTAGCAACTCCATGTAAACACAAAACATGGGGAATAAGAATCACTAGACCATACACTAGACAAGATGAGTCATTCGAGAAAAAGCAAGGACTAAATGAAATACAATTCTTAAAAAATAAATTACCCGTAGAAATAGAAGAAAAACCAATAATAAAGGTTATACAAATTAAAGATGAAATAGAAAAAAAGGTTAATAAATAATTATAGTGATAATCCATTAATTCATTGGGAAAAATCGAACCAATGGCAAAAACAGAATTAAAAGATTACAGTAAAGAAATAAATTGTAAACCATATCCATGGACTGAAAAAGATAAAAAAGAATTTAATATGCACATAAAAGAAATGAAGAGAAAGCCAATCAGCCTACTCTTCCCCGGCAATGATAATAATTAAACATAGTGAAGAGAAAAGAGAAAAATCAAGATTAGTAATAAATTATAAAAAACTAAATGATTTAGCTATAAGAAATAGATACCCAATTCCCAAAATGGAATTATTATTTAATCTAATAAGAGGAAAAAAATATTTAGTAAATTTGATTGTAAGTGAGGATTCTATCAAATCAAATTAGAAGAGGAAAGTAAAAAATATACAGCCTTTAGTATCTTTGAAGGATTATATGAATGGAATGCATTACCTATGGGATTCCATAATAATAGCCCTAGTATATTTCAAGAATATGTAACAAAATTATTATTACCGATAAGAGAATTTGCAGTAATATATATAGATGATATTTTAATATTTTCAAAAAATGAAAAGCAACATGAAGAACATTTGCTAAAATTTATTGAAATAATAGAAGAAAAGAGATTGAATATATCACTTAAGAAAGCAGAATTAAGGAAAAGCAGAATATCATTTTTAGGACAGTATGTTTTAAAAGATAGGATAGAATTGCAAGAACATATAGGTAAAAAGATATTTGATTTCCCAGAGATAAAAAATAAAAAAGAGTTACAATCTTTTTTAGGATTAGTAAACCAAGCAAGAAATTATGTTCCTAATCTGTCAAAATTAGCTGGAGAAAGAACTAGGTGGATTTGGAATAAAGAAACCCAACAAGTTGTAGAAAAAATAAAAAAATGTGTCAAATTTTATAAAAATTAATAATTCCATTAAATGATAATATAAATTGGATTATTTATACTATGCATCTGACAACTATTGGGGTGCAACGTTATATCATGAAAGTGAAAAAGGAGAAGAAGTAATAATAAATATGCAAGTGGAAAATTTAATGACAGTCAAAGAAATACCATTCTAATTGGAAAGAATTTTTAGCAATAGTTAAGGCAGTAGAAAAAATTGAATTATTCATAGTAAATAATAAATTTACAATAAAAACTGATAATACCCAAGTAAAACATTGGTTAGACAAAGGAATAAATATTAATAAACTAAGTAATAAAATGTTAATAAAATGACAAATGGATATGTCATATTATGCCTATAATATAGAGCACATTAAAGGAAAAAAAATAATCTAATTGCTGATTTTTTGAGCAGGCAAATAATCTGAGCACTGAGTAAGCCAAGTCTGGTATGATCAATATAACCATTAGAATAACTTCTGGGTTCTATAACCGACCATACGTAGAAAGAATAGTAACCATTTTTCATTCAATAGTAGATTTCATAGAATATCATTCTAATATTAGAATAGATTTCACTATATTAATAAATCATATTTTTGACTAATAATGGAAAATCAGAAATTAGATTTTGATAATACTAGTAGAATGTTATATGTGTTAGCTGAAGTAAAGAAATTAACTAAAGAAAAAATGCCTCACATAATTAGACACATTAAAAGTGAAAAAGAAAGATTACATAATAGATTAG
Source organism: Crotalaria pallida (assembly GCA_037953625.1). Classification (NCBI taxonomy): domain Eukaryota; kingdom Viridiplantae; phylum Streptophyta; class Magnoliopsida; order Fabales; family Fabaceae; genus Crotalaria; species Crotalaria pallida. The sequence continues at coordinate 59,005,574 of CM075651.1, forward strand.
AGAAACAAATAATTAATACTGAAAGAGATAATGACAAGATAAGATTAGTTTTTATTATAAAAATTGAGGAATTAATTAAAGAGTTTGAATTAGATCCTTATGAAAAAATAGAACCTTCTGAGATTGTGATGTTATAGTGACTAATTGATTGTTGTAGCAGATGGAGCAAAACTCTCCGAGTAATGCAGAATCCAGTAATGAGTCGAAAGACTCACTTCCGTTTAACAGTTTCAGGAAAAGTCCATCAGCGGCCTAGCCACTTTGTGATGGTTTTAGAAATAGTATTTAATTATTTCATTCATGGTCCATCAGAGCATAGCCTCCTATTGATGGTTATTGCAACGACCCCATTGGGACTCCTATAGAAAAATATCAACCAAGTGAACAAAAACTTTCACTGGGACATCTTTAGGATAAACATTGACCAAATGGGTGTACGCACTTCCGTTGGGACTACTGTAGGAAAATTATAAACCACTGAATGAAATTCTATAGGACACCTCCAGGATAATTATCAACTAAACGGGATTAATTTATTATAATATTAGACAAGTTAAATATGAAAATTAAAGAAAATCTGAGTTTTATGAAAGTTTGTTCAAAATACTCGAGTAGTTCATGAACTACTCGAGTAGTTCATGCAAAAATACTTGAATAATTGAAGAAATACTCGAGTCGTTACTCAATTCCCAGAATACTCGAGTCTTTCTCTAAATACTCGAGTCTTTTTACTGCAACAACATCAGTTTTCTGCATTTTAAGCATCATTTCGTGATTCTTACACCTTTACTTCAATTCTGCACAAAACAGAAGTTATCCCACATACAATAAACAGGTTACATATATATAATAATTACCATCAAACTAACAGGAAACATAATTAAATCGCAGAATTGCATAAAACATAGAGAATGTCCATTTTAGCATATGAATTTCATTTCTATTTGATTTTAAGTTCGTAAATCAATCTAGTGAGTATCCTTAGGTCTAATTAAACTTTTTTGAATACAAAAACTGTGAGTTCCTGACCTCCAAGTCAGATTCCTATTTCAAACTATATTGCCCATGAACCTCAATTGGTTCCTATGAATTTAGCTTGTTAAATACCATTCTAGTGATTAGGTAACTTCCCCCTTACCTTAGAGAAGCTAAAGAAATGATTGGTTGAGGAAGAAATGTGCTGCAACAATTTTGAGTTTTGAAGAGTTCAACTTAGAACTTGGAAACAGAGGTGACACGGGTACTTTGACTGCTTGGTTCTTCAAACACAGATTATAAAAATACAAGAAAACGATTTGTTTAACAACTAAGAAGTATTGACTGTAATTAGGAACAAGTTTGGAATGAAATGGTTCAGTGTACTTACCAAACCAATTCAAGAAAGAGAGCTAGATGATGTTGTTTTGCACTCTGTTTTTCAGCTTTAGAACTCAACTTTGACTGTCTAAAACTTGCTCTACAGGAGGTTAATTTGAGTGGTTCTTGGTTCTAATTCAAGATTGGAATTAGAACTCGAATAGTGTTTTGCTTTTACTGAATTTGGTTGAGCGAGGAGGGAGAATCGAATCTGGGAAGTATGCACCAGAAAACAGAGAAAAATGAGAATGGAATTCGGGTTTGGAAGATTGGAAAGCGTTTCTAGCTTCACCAATCACCTATTTATAGCCTAAGGTTACCCTCTTATGAAGTAAAGTCCAGCTCTGTGCTTGGAACCAAGAGAAAACACGTTTTGGTGCGAAATTTGAATTGAAACCGACTTATACACTCAGCCATACTACTCGATCTACTCGAGTCTTTGGCTCAGGACTTGATGGCAGCCCCAAAAGAGACACAACAGTCAAAAACAAATTAAAGCTTTCCAAGTTAATTTGCACCAAGAACTTTTGGAGATTTAAGTTAGCTCTTGTTGTTCTTACTTTTTTTTAATAATAAGGGTTTAGGAGAGTACCCACAAATGCTTATGTTATGTCCTATGTTTATGTTTGAGTCTTAAATAAATCAAGTAGGAACATGTAATCCAGGTACAGGAGCCAAGCTAAGGTTTCATGTTCATCATCATCATCATCATGCTCACGGCAAAGAGAAAGAAAGGATTCAATTCACTATGTGGCTAATAAATGAATCAATCATAAAACATCCAATGACCTTGGATTACCAAGAGGGCTCACGGTTTCAAGAAGGTGAAACAAGCCTTGAAGTTTCTTTTCACAATCATGATAATTAGTGAACATTAATAGACTTAAAGGCTTATTAATTCATGAGCTTTCATGAACCAAAGGAGAGCTATAGCCGTGAAGGAGAAGAATCAATCCTTGGCCATCAACCTTTTTGGTTTTTCAACCGTAGTATCCTCATCATCACTTCAATAAGTTACCATTTAGGATCATTAATAGAATAATCATGTATGTTAATTCGTGCATCATGGAGCCATGTGAAGAGTCTTCCACGGCTGCCTTTAAATTGTAATCTCTTTTACATTAGAAAGGGGACTTGGTTTTTTGTGCGAATACTCAATCTCGAGTTTGAGAGTGATTCTCATTTCTTTGGTTGTTGAAGGAGCTCAATTCGTGTGAAGCAAATTGAGTACAACCAAGGCTTATCTCTTGATTCTTCAAGAGTGGCGCCTCTCCTTCATCTATCCTTTATTCCTCATCAAAAACATATACGAATTCATTTCTGAATTTCATCATCTTCGCATTCGAAAATTTCGAATAAGCATTTCATGTTAAATCCACCATTGATGAAGAGTTCGAGTTCTTGAGAAGAAGAAGAATAAGAAATTCGTGAAAGGAAGGAGAAGACTTGGCTGCCTACCATATTTTTAGCATCACATGGTTGAAAACAAACACTTTAAGTTACTCATCATTTCCTTTGATTCCCATTCATTCCTTTCCAAAACCGTAGCCTTCCTCATAATTTCCTTGAAACATAATCCCTTGATTTTAGCATCACATGTTACATGAGTCTTATTCCCTTAATAAGCTCAATCAAATTGAGATTCCCTACTTTTCTAATTCGGCCAGCCACCATTAGTTGACTCACGAATTAGCCTTCCCTTGATTCTCTCCTTGTCATAATTGTCAGAGCATCAAGTGGGAAAGGATTCAAAATTCAAACCGATTCCATATCTATGATCCACGAATTCCCATTAAACTCCCTTTGATGCCTAAAAAGGGAAGGATTGAATCATTTTCAATTAAATTCCTTGCCTAGAAAAGAACGAACCAAAGGTCCCTCTGCTTGGGTGTATCAAATGGTAATCAGAGCCATAAACCACTTTTCAAGTGGTATCAAGATCCAGTTTTCTCTAAGGTTCAATTTTCTTCTTTTTCTTTGTTAGTTTTTGATTTTTGTTTTAAGTGTGTCTATGTGTCTCGGTTGAGTCTTTTAAATTCTGTTTTGTTTTTGTGACGATTTAATCCATGGTTGTTTAAGGTTTTGATGTGTTACATTCAAAAACTCAAACCGTGGTTGATCTCCTTTCGTCACTAATTCTTCTTAGTTTCTTAACTTGTGTCGCTGTCTTGTTTTGAGTTTTTCATTTCTTCCTTTTTTTCGTCACTGTTTTGCAATTTTTGTCGCTGTTTAGTGTTGTTTTCAAACCGTGGTTGTTATTGTCTTAATTGTTTTGTCGCTCTTTGTGTGTGTGTCAAAACCGTGGCAACTTTGGGAACTCTTTGTCACAATTTTATTTGTCCCTAAACTGATTCATTTCTTTCAAACCGTGGCTAAGACTTGTTGCATTCGGTTTTTTTTGCATCATTATTTTTCATTTTGATTTCTTTAGGGGTGTGTCTTGTTTATGCAACCTTGTCATTTCAGCTCTAGAATTGCTAAGAATGCATTCTTGTCTTTAGGTATTCTTTGTAGTCTCTCTTGTGTTGTTTTGAGTCTAAAACCGTGGTCTTTTGGATCTTGAAGTGGTTTTCTTTTTAGTCTTCGATTTCTTTGTCTTGTGTTATAAGTTGCCTTTTTGTTGGTCTAAGTCATGGTTGGGGCAAGAGAAATTGCTTATACTTCCTTAATTGATGGAACCAATGTGAATCTAATCAAGGATGTCACTCAACAAGTTTCAAGGGTGATGAGACCACACTATGATATGCTTCACAAAAGGTTTGATCAACTTTTAGGAAAAGAAGTGTACAAGAAGCATAACACTATAGATCGTACATCAAGAAGGAAGGCCAATCATGAAAGACTTTTCAACAATTTCACCAAGGAGATAAAGGCTGTTTTGGATCTTTTGTATCCAATGGATAATCAAGTTAAACAATCTGTGATCAATCCAAAGGAAAGTGTGAAAGAAACACAAATTGAGAACGGTGAGAGTGATACACCTGTTAGCATGAATGAAACACCTGAGAGTAAAGAGAGCAAAACACAAGAGAGCAATGAAAAAACTTTTGAGAAAGAGCTAGTTATGCCCAAAGAAGATTTGTCTAAAAACTTAAGTTTTAATGTCACTATTGCTCCTAATGTTAATTTCTTTGTTTATGCTAAAGATCATTTTCAGGTTCCAAAGGCAAATGTGGAAGAGGAGAATCATGCACCTCAAAGGAAGTTTAGAAGGACCGTTGCTTTGGTTCCTAGTGCACCAAAGTTTACACGACCAGCTATCTTTCAAGATGAGGAATTAAATCCACCTAAGACTAATGCTTGCAAAGAAAATGAATTTGAACAAGTGTTAATGTTGCCTTATTTTCACACAAGTACTAATATTGATTGTTATAATCACATGTTAGGTCCAAGGCCTCATGATTAGGTTTTTGAGGATGACATCTTATACTCCAATTGGAGTTCAAATGTTAATGTTTTTGAACAAGTGTTTATGCCAGACTTTATGCCACCACTTAACATGGTTCTAATTTGTGATGATCTTAATTGTGAATTTTTAAAGTTATACTGTTGGCTTAACAATAATTTAAAGACAATAGGAGGTTGGCCAATGCAAGAAGAAGTTGTAACATCCCAAACTTTATTTATATTGTAATTTATGTGGCGATGGTCTTAGGGTAGAAGAAATGAGAGCATAAGTTAGAAACTTAGCCAAATTAGCATGCAACCGTAAGTTTAAAACATAGGAACTTAGGAAATTAGAATAACAAGATTGGTAGCTTAAAACATAAATTCCACCGTTGGATGTGAAGTAGGATATGTGAGGAAGCTTGTCTTAAAATTTGAGGAAGATCCAACGGGTAACGAAGAAGTTATGGCCATTCAAAGTCGGGGTGCTGCAAACTCTACAACTTAATCGATTAAGCTGCTGCTTAATCGATTAAGCCCAGAAAATTTGAAAGTGCATAATCGATTAATAATCGATTAGAGGCTGTAGATGCTGAAAAAAATAAAGGTGCGTCCACCTCTTAGTTCTTAGGAAATTCGAACTCTCTCTCTCCTAGGGCACCAAATCTTCCATTTTCATCAATCAATCCTCAAGAGGATCACTCCAAGTCCATCCCCAAGTCCTTCCTTGTTGCTCCAAGTAAGTGAATGTTGATTTTATTCTTCTCTTTCTCTCCCTAGAATTCGAATTTCTCTCTCTCCCTCTTCCTCCCTTGAAGCTTTAGTCAACAACCTTGAGGAACTTGATGGGGTCATGAATTTCCTCAAGATTCTTGGGCAAAGTTTAATATTTTGTTCCTTTATTTTATTGATTTTAGGTTCCTCCCTCTCTTTTGAATTGTGGCTCTTTCTCAAGTGAGCTCCAAGCACAAATTCTCTCTCTATCTCTAAGAGCTTGAGGTAAGGAGTGGGTTATAGTGAGTATTACCTTACTCTGGGGTTTAGTTTACAATATGCATATAATGGGTACTAAGAGTTATGTGTTAGTTTAGGTTGTTATACTATAGGGTAATAAATAACTAGAGCTTATGACATAGGAAAAATAATTGGATGATGATATGCTTTATCTTTAATATTTGGTATATAAGCTTGAGACTTGGTGTTGTTATTAATTTAAGTGCTCATTTTGCTAAATGATTGAGTTATGATTTTATTTTATAAACCAAGGCAAAGAATGGAAATTAAGTATGAATTAAGGATAATGGTGATGATATTAATGAAGTTGTTTGATTTGTGCTAATTAAAGTTATAAGACATAATTGGGATAATATGGATACTGTAAAGGTGTTATGTTGTGATTGGTTTGAATATGGTACTTGTTAAAAAATTTAAGTGGTTGAAAGGGTAATGAAATGGTTAATATGAGTAAGAGGAAAGGTTAATAAAGAAAATGAATATGAGAATGTACCCGGACGCAGTAAGTCGTGACCAACACATTAGTGCGGACGCAGTAGGTCGTGACCAGGGAAAAATGAATATGAAATATACCCGGACGCAGTAAGACGTGAGTGCACAGGGGTGCAGACGCAGTAGGTCGTGACCAGGAATGAAATGAAAGTGAAAATATATATACCCGGACGCAGTAAGACGTGAGTGCACAGGGGTGCAGACGCAGTAGGTCGTGACGAGGGATGAAATGAATATGAAATATATACCCGGACGCAGTAAGACGTGAGTGCACAGGGGTGCAGACGCTGTAGGTCGTGACGAGGGATGAAATGAATATGAAATATATACCCGGACGCAGTAAGACGTGAGTGCACAGGGGTGCAGACGCTGTAGGTCATGACCAGGGGAGAATGAAAACATACCCGGACGCAGTAAGTCGTGACCAGCACATTAGTGCGGACGCAGTAGGTCGTGACCAGGGGAAAGAATGAAAATGAAAACATACCCGGACGCAGTAAGTCGTGACCAGCACATTAGTGCGGACGCAGTAGGTCGTGACCAGGGGAAAGAATGAAAATGAATTATACCCGGACGCAGTAAGACGTGAGTGCACAGGAGTGCAGACGCAGTAGGTCGTGACCAGGGACAGATTGAAAAGAATTATGGATATGATTAAAGTGTAAGGAATAAAAGACTTTATGAAAATGATGTATAAGAATGAATAGGCAAGATTGACTTGAGAAACCAATGGAATACTTTGATAATGAATTGTGATTTCTTGAGTTTTATTATATTGTTATTGAATTGTTAAATGTGTATGGCTTGGTATAGCATTATGTCATAATTGGAAACTGATTCCCCATTTTATGTGTAATACTCACTCCTTACTATTTCCACAGGTACCGAGGCTGAGTTTACACATGACCAGGCCGAGCAGGAGTACTCTCCCTCACAGGGAGAGTAGGGTTGGGATTAGATGCATTCGTTTGACCTAAGCCTCTATATTATTTGATGTATATGTGCTGTATATGCTCTTTTGTGAGAGGCTTAGGATAGTTTCTTTGGTGTATTTGCTTATGATTCATTTTTGGGCATAGTTGCGGATATGGTCTCTTGTTTTGCATACTTAGCACTGTTGCTGGCACTCTGACACACTGACGTTGATGTTTTACACTTGAGCCCATGGGGCAACTATGTGATGCACTTATATCTATATTTGAGCCCTGCTGGCTACTGTTGATATTAAATAAATGTGTTTATCAGGTTGAAGATTTTGAAATGTCCGAAAAACAGACGAAACTCCGTCCGTTTGACGGTTGATTTTCATGAATTAAAAATGAATTTTTAAATCCGTATTTTTGATATAAAGGAAATTAAGGGTAAATATTATAGGGTGTTACAGAAGTTGTTAAGGAAGATCTTTCCAGATTTGTATTTGATCCAGGAGGTTGGAAGAACAAGGATGAGATGTCACACTCAATAAGCTTCTTGTGCAAGGAAGATACAGGAAAAGCCAAGATTTGTTTTTACAATAAAATATTGTGTGTTCCACCAAGTCAATCAATTTGGGATTTGAGGGCAAATCCTCTCCAAGAAGGGGGGAATGATGGCAGCCCCAAAAGAGACACAACAGTAAAAAACAAATTAAAGCTTTCCAAGTTAATTTTCACCAAGAACTTTTGGAGATTTAAGTTAGCTCTTGTTGTTCTTACTTTTTTTTTTAATAATAAAGGTTTAGGAGAGTACCCACAAATGCTTATGTTATGTCCTATGTTTATGTTTGAGTCTTAAATAAATCAAGTAGGAACATGTAATCCAGGTATAGGAGCCAAGCTAAGGTTTCATGTTCATCATCATCATCATGCTCATGGCCAAGAGAAAGAAAGGATTCAATTCACTATGTGGCTAATAAATGAATCAATCATAAAACATCCAATGACCTTGGATTACCAAGAGGGCTCACGGTTTCAAGAAGGTGAATCAAGCCTTGGAGTTTCTTTTCACAATCATGATAATTAGTGAACATTAATAGACTTAAAGGCTTATTAATTCATGAGCTTTCATGAACCAAAGGAGAGCTACAGCCGTGAAGGAGAAGAATCAATCCTTGGCCATCAACCTTTTTGGTTTCTCAATCGTAGTATCCTCATCATCACTTCAATAAGTTACCAGTTAGGATCGTTAATAGAATAATCATGTATGTTATTTCGTGCATCATGGAGCCATCTGAAGAGTCTTCCATGGCTGCCTTTAAATTGTAATCTCTTTTACATTAGAAAGGGGACTTGGTTTTTTGTGCGAATACTCAATCTCGAGTTTGAGAGTGATTCTCATTTCTTTGGTTGTTGAAGGAGCTCAATTCGTGTGAAGCAAATTGAGTACAACCAAGGCTTATCTCTTGATTCTTCAAGAGTGGCGCCTCTCCTTCATCTATCCTTTATTCCTCATCAAAAACAAATACGAATTCATTTCTGAATTTCATCATCTTCGCATTCGAAAATTTCGAATAAGCATTTAATGTTAAATCCACCATTGATGAAGAGTTCGAGTTCTTGAGAAGAAGAAGAATAAGAAATTCGTGAAAGGAAGGAGAAGACTTGGCTGCCTACCATATTTTTAGCATCACATGGTTGAAAACAAACACTTTAAGTTACTCATCATTTCCTTTGATTCCCATTCATTCCTTTCCAAAACCGTAGCCTTCCTCATAATTTCCTTGAAACATAATCCCTTGATTTTAGCATCACATGTTACATGAGTCTTATTCCCTTAATAAGCTCAATCAAATTGAGATTCCCTACTTTTCTAATTCGGCCAGCCACCATTAGTTGACTCATGAATTAGCCTTCCCTTGATTCTCTCCTTGTCATAATTTTCCAAGCATCAAGTGGGAAAGGATTCAAAATTCAAACCGATTCCATATCTATGATCCACAAATTCCCATTAAACTCCCTTTGATGCCTAAAAAGGGAAGGATTGAATCATTTTCAATTAAATTCCTTGCCTAGAAAAGAACGAACCAAAGGTCCCTAGGCTTGGGTGTATCAGGACTCGAGTCTTTTTGGCGCACCAGCCACAAAATGGTCAGTAGCACCACAGAAGACTCGAGTAGTCCAACTTATACTCGAGTCTTTTTGGCTGAAAGGCCAAAAGTCAATTTTTTAATTCATTACTTTTTCTTCTAATATTTTTCCCTTTATAATTCCAATTAAATAATTAAATCCACTACTAAACATAAAATATGTATAACTATGTAAAATCTCAAAATATTAAACAGATAAATATAATTATATATATTTTATTTTATTATTTCGGGTATAATTCCAATGGGTGTTACATGATGTGATTGCTTGGTTGGCTCAACGATCACCCTGTCTGTCTATTTCTCTGCTACTCTACACTTATCTGCATTTGACGACGACGAAAGCGAATTGAGTCTACCTTGAAACCTTGCCCTATGATAATTCTTCCCTATTCTTGATTTTCTAATTGTGTCGTCCTTTGCCAGTTGAACCATAACTTATCCACTTTGATGAACCTTTCTCCTTGTGATTTGTGACAATCATCCCTTGAAGAATGAAAATTCGTTTAAAGATGACCCTGTTTTGTTAAATTGCTTGGACAAAACTATAACCTTGTTGAACCCGAAGTTATATTTTCTGATCTTTGTCACCAAATATAGCTTTGCCAATCCATCTAGGTTCTTTTGAGAAAGCGAGGAATCCTTTACATGTAACCATGAGAGTATCGGAATAAGAAGGAGTTGTTTATAAGTTGATAATTTTGGGATGGAACTTTAGAAATTGTTTCTTTGAGACATGTAGAAGGGCTAGACGATAGTAATAAATGGTGGAGAATCTTGAGGATTAGAAGGAGCTTAGTGGCGAAACCGACCTATTTTACAGGTCAAATAGTGGGACTGGACCCTACCCATAGGTTGAATCGCGATGAGAAAGTGTCTTAGTTTGCGCATAAAGGATAGAAGTAGTGTTTCTAAGTGGATGAATCAAGAAAGAATGTACGAATGGAATGACCCGAGGAAGGATATTAATAGAATTTAGGCCTGAAAATGGAGATTTTGCTTTGTAAGTACATAAGCTTTAAGGATTAGAAACGAATGTTCAACCTTGGTATTGGAAGATCAGAAGTCAAATGGAGTACAAATAAGGATTTTAAGCAATGACGAGTGGTTATAGTAATAAGTTGAATCGAAGTTGGGGAGAAACGGAAGATAAAATTAGTGTGAATCTGTTAGAGAATCAAGGATATGGGATGGAATGTGTCGGTTAAACCCTTAAGTGCTTCGGTTAAGTGAGAATTTTCATGGAATGAAGGGAATTCCTGATGTTTAGGATGAATCCGAAAGGAGAAATGGAGATATTTTAATGAAATACACTGAGAAGTAAGATAAAACCCTAAAAGGTTAAGAAAATGTTGAGCGGAAGTATGAAAGTTTGACATCTTTAGGTGGATTAAGCGAGAAAGGTTAGCTAAGGGTAGATAATTATGATTGGAAGTGACAGTATGAAGTTGTTGGAAGTAATGGTTACCTGGCAATGAGGAGGTATTCTAATGACTTGGGAAGCAAGACCTTGTAACAGTAGGATGTGAAGAACTTATGAATGTTTAGCCATGATCTAAGTAGATACTTAAGATTGAAATTCCTGTGATCATAAGTGCTTGATGAAAGGATAGTTGGGTTAGAAAGGGAATCTTACCCCAGTTTCAAGTGAAGGAATAGATGTATGAACCAATATTGTGTGTGTGAGGGACGACAAAGAGCTATAGCAGTTAAACTTCCTGACCATCTTTTGTTAACCCAACTTTGTGACCTAACTCTACCATTCTCTTTTCGAAAGTCCTATATGACCCTGGACACGATGGATTTGAAAAACATTGTTGATGACTCTTTTTGCTTGAAGCTCACTGAGTATGACTCAATTCGACGCAATGCGGCTTGACGGATGAAGCTTCACTGTCTGGAAGCAACAATCAGAAGAGTTTGCAAAAGTTAAGCGAAAGTGCGAATGTTGTTTTGTGTTTATGTATGCTTTCTTTTCATCCCATTTCTCGAGGACGATAAATTTATAAGTTGGGGAGGAATGTAATACCCACAATTTTTCATATTTTAATAAATCGATTTTTCTGGGTTTTTGATTGGGCAGTTATTTTCAAAATTATAAAAAATTCGTTATTTGACTTAAAACTTCGAATGGGGGATGATTATTTGGAATTTATTTTTATAATGATGGATTATTTTATTTTGTTTTGTGTTTGAAGGAAATATTATTTATTCATTTATTTGATTACGTAACTTGGAAATTCATAACTTTTGATCTGTAAGTCCGAATTGGACGAATTTACTGTCAAAACGATCATATTAAAATATAGAATTTATTTTGGTATAGTTTGGGATTTAATTTTCTGTTCACGAATTTCTCATTATTTTTGAGAAAATGATCATGTTTTATTTTAAGTAAATTGAATTATGTTTTTCAAGTGTTATTCACTGAATTGGAAAAATATTATTTTTCACTGTATGGGAATGCTGTACAGTTTTTAAATTTTTTGGTGCATTTTGAATTTTAAATATTTAGGCATATAATTAAAAGTGCACAAGACCGTAGGGTAACCCAATTAAATACAACCTACCCTAATTAAGGTGTAACCTGTAACACCCCGCAAATTCCTCGTATTAATTTGAAGTACTAAAGATAATTATTTTTGAGAAAAGTCTCTTTGAAAGAATATTTTCTTAAAATAAATTTCTTAATTCACGTTTTTAAGGTGATAAATGATTTTAAAAGAATGATTTTTCATGAGATAATGTTAAAAATTTAAGGCTGAGTTTTGGAAATAATTATGTGATTAAAATTCTTTTAGGAAAATGGTGAATTTTAACTATTTGATGAAAGGGTGTCTTGATTTCTACAAATATATGCTTGATATTTTTGGTGTTATTATGATACATGAATAATTTATTTTATGTATGAGTATGCATATATGTGTGCGGTCCTTGTGTATGCATGCTTAGGGTTATGGAAATTTAGTGAGTGCAAATTATGTGATGATGTATGCATGAATGTGGGAATGGTTGAGGTGTGCATGAGTATGTGTGCGAATGTGTATGTGAATACGTGAGTGATACGTGTAAGTGTGTGTGTATGCATGATAATATATGTGTGTGCAACGTGTGAGTGCATGGGTATGGCCGTGTGTTTGTGTGTGCATGATGAAACCTTGACTTTCTTGCACCCTAAGGTAGTAGACTAGGGACCCATAGGTTTGGTTTAATGTAAAGCATAGTTAAGGATTTGAACAACCAATAGGGCCAAGGATTAAGCCTAATTTCACTCTATTTGTCCCATGGCTTGGTCCTAAGCCATGCAACTTTTTGTGGAGCCAAATTTGCCCCCTAAGCAACTTTTTGGCCGAATTGTTCCCAAGGGCAAGAAGGGAATTACTTAAGTGCCTTTTTATGCCCTTAACCGTAGCACTCCTACCCATTTCCTTCACAATTTAGTTTTCCAAACCAACACACACTTTCTAAGAGTAACATCAAAACTCTTAGAGAAACATAGAGAGAGAGAGAGAGTGGAACCATGAGCCTTAAGAGGAGAAGGAGAAGGAGATCAAGTCCAAAAACCTTAGGATTTCTTGAAGATCAAGTGGAGGAGGTTGAAGATCTTCTCTTTTCCTTAGTTTGTTCGAAGATCAAAGAGTGTTAGGGCAGTTTTCATTTTTCAAAGTCTTGTAAAAGTTCCTTTGTTGTTGCATGTCTATCCTTCTTGTAGATCTATGTTTATATGTAAATTCTAAGCCTTGATCCTTTGATTTCAAGAGCCAAACAAACTTGTAGAACCTTAAACCATGGACTCTATTATTCGGCCATGTCTAGGAAACTAGGTCATGATGATCTTTATTTCGATTTGAGTTCATGCATGTTAGTTCTATGCTTGCTAAAGTTGATCTAAATGGTTAAAATGCTTTGACTTTGCTTTTGATTTTTATAAAGCCTTGATCTTTGGTTTCACCTTGAAAAAGGTTTTGATCTTTTGTTTGATCTTGCAAAAGGACTTGATTCTTGCTTTGATTTTTAAATAGCTTTGATCTTGAAGTTTTGCATGTGATTTCTTTTACTCAAAAAGTCTTGATCTTTGCTTGCATGTCACGGCCTTAGTGGGAAAACAAGGAAAACAACTTTTTCCAATTTGATTTTGCTTTGACCTAAATCTATGTGTGTTTCAAAGTTAAGGATTTAAGTTTTCTTCTTGATTTTGTTAATTGATTTTCGGTCAAGCTTCAAAATCAAGGAGATCATGATTGTTTTCATGAAAAAGCTTCTTGCATGTGTCCTCTCTTTGAATTACATGATTTTAAAAGTGCATGCAAAGGAAAATAAAAAGGGGATTTGTGTTTAATAGGCCACGGTTTTGGGGAAGAAAAGGGAGTGGTATTTCTCTAAAACCATGTGTTTGGAATGCATGTTCTTGATTTAATATTTTAAGGTTTTTGTATAAAAGGAAAAGTACATCAAAGACTTTTGTTTCCCAATAGGGATGATTCGGCCTATACTAGGTTACATAGGCTAGATTCTTTTTGGGCATGGGATTGTCTCCTTAAAATGATTGTGTTTTGGTGACTTTGTTTTAAGGAAAATCTATTTGAATTGTGTTGTTTTGTTCAACTCGGTTTTCATAAAAGAAAAGGCATAAGTGTATTGAATTATTTTCAAAAGTATTTTCATGACTTGATTTAAGAATTAAGAAAAATGAATTAAAGTTTGATGATTTTCTAAGCTTAAAACTCACGGTTTTGTTAAGGAAAAAGGAAGAAATAATTCCATGATTTTGTGTGTGTGTTTGATGATGCATGAATTTTGTTTTGATTTGTGTGTGTGAATTCCGGTTCATGCATGCTAATTAGGTTAGAATTCTTTTCTATGAAGTCACCTAGAAATAATGAATGTAATGTGGTGAAATGATGTTAAGCTAATTGATTTAGGAATGAGTTTTATGTTTACGTGAAACTATTTATGTGTGTATTCGGTTTATAGATACATATATGTTTGAGTGTTTTTGAAAGTGAAACGTTTTTGAAAGAAATTGTGTGTAGATGATTGAACTAAGTGTTTGTGTTGTATGAAAATGAAGGTGTTTAGAAAATAATCAAGCGTTTGGATTTTCATTAAAAATGATTTTTCGAAGCATTTCTTACTGCCCATAATTTATTTAAATTTGTTTCTTAAATATAAAATGTGTTCATATGATTTAAAGTATGGTTTTCAAGTGCTAATTAATTTAAGAAAAAGCCGGAGTGAAAACGGTGAATTTTTCGGTGTTTTCGAAAATGATTAAGGTGCTGTCCGAGACGGACCAGCAACCAAATCAAATGATTTAAATTGTTTTATAAGATGTTTTCAAATGGTTTTAAAGAATTTAAAGTATTAGAAAATAAGGAAGTCGTTTTGAGAAAACAATTAAGTTTTAAGCTTTCCGACGAGAAACTAAACGTGTTTGAGTTACGAAAATATTTTCTTAATACAAGTTAATGACGTAAACATATTTTATTTAGTACGAGGAAACCTTAAAGACAAGGATTGGGACAGCCGGTGAGAGAGAAGCTTTCCTAAGACACCGTGGTAGTTAGGTGATATATTAGGACGTTCCGCATCATCTCAAAGATCGGAACTTAGTGGTTCTGAGTCAGTAGTATAATGGCAATTGTTTGCTTTGTGTGGCCACTTATACGAAGGTGATAAAGACCACAATGTTATTATGCGATGTTGTGTGTTGATAACCTGCTTGATTTATTTATTTACTTATCTATGGAATTATGTCTGATGATGCTATCGCTGATGATTATGATGAGTAAATGCTGATGGACGTCTGTTACGTCCTGAATAAGAAAATGAAAATGAAACGAAAGAGTTGAGAGAGTAATGAAATAGAAAGTAATAGTATAAGAAGAAAAAGTAATGAGAAAGGATAAGAGATTGAGTGGAACAGAATGAGAAAAGAGTAGAGATTGGGGAATGAAATTGAGGGTGATATTGAGATCGAGCCAGAGCTGGGAAAAGTATTGTTGTGGTTGGAACAAGGTGTGCAATGAGTGGAGCTGGGCTCCTTTGTTTTGGTTTTAGTCTGGGACTAGTGTTGAGTTGAGCTTGCTCCTCCATTAGCGCTCAGCAAAGTGGTGACTTTTGAAAAAAAAAGTATTTGAAAAGCGGTTTTTGGAAAGAGATTTTTGAAAAGGTTTTCGAATAGCAGTTTTTGAGAAGATTTTTGAAAAGGAACTTTTTGAAAAGATTTGTCAAAATCAATTTTTGTGAAAGAACTATGAAAAGAAAGTTTTGAGAAAAGTTTGTGAAGGGAAATTTTTGGAAAGAGGTTTGAAAAGAGGGATTTTTGGAAGAGGCTTGTCAAAAGGGGTTTGCGAAAGTTTATGAAAAGGGTTTTGAGAATGTTGTAAAAGGATTGTTTTGAAAAGAGATGTTGGAATGAGATGATGGTGAGAAATGGAGTATGATGAGAAAATTTGAGAAATGAGATATGAAACAAGTGAGGAACTCCCAGCTCTGAGCTATGTGTGATTTTGATGAGAGAAAGATTGTGCAACGTTAGTGGTCGGGACTCACTGAAGGGATGCACTAAGGGTGAGCCGACTGTTAGGTTAATTAAATAATTAAAAGATTATATAAGACATTAACAACGAACGTAGTGAGATACGAGAGTTAACCCGAAGTAGTGGAGAGGAAGGAACGATAAGTATCTGCGGATACTTAGGACGAGATTGCATTAGGAGAGGACGATGACGGTGAAACGTCAAGAAGTCTAGAGTATGTTTCTAGGCAGAACGAACTCCACATGTGGCGCACTAACGTGGTGGGGACTGGGTCTAATGTCGTGGCAAGTTCTGCGGGCCCACTAGAAACATATTGTCGCCCCCTAGATTGCAAATCGAGAACAGTGAGAGGGACTAGAACGGGGCATTATGTTTTGCCACTGCGAGGTAGTGTGCCATTATTATTATGAATTGATATTATTGAGGCTGGGCCTCCTGGTCAGGGACCATTTATGTGTGAGACAGCTGTCGTGCCCGCGTGGTAAAGGTCCTGTACTCCTGTTTGCTTCCGACTAGGTGGATGGATGGCCGAGGAGATGTAGACTTGAAACGTGAGTGCTAACAACGAAAGAAATGCGTACCTCGATGATGCTTTACCACCCCCGATCATCGATGGTTATAACTCGATAAGCCATGATAAGAAAAGATTTATAATTGTCAAGAAACAAGAGTACGAGCAGTGTAAAGAATGAGAAAGAGATTTGAGAATGGAAATGTGGGAAGGATATTGAGTTCCATGAGAGAGATTAGAAATAAAGAGGAGAGGCATAAAGAAAATGATAATAAGAAGAATAATGAGATGTGTTGATGATGGTAGTATACTTGTTTGTTATTCTGTACGTGTGTTATATATTGTGTGTGTGTCCTATATCTTGCCTACCGTAATTCCACATCGTCGACGCTACGCCGTCCGGATCGCTTACTCTCTCCTATTCATTGGTGCATCGGTGTCGCTGATATCCCAACGGGCAGATGGATCGTCGCTTGGAAATCTCTACGTGGCTTCGTGACGGGAATGGATGGAAAGCTACGCGTTACGGATGGGTATGGACGGGACATGTTCAGTTGGTAATTGCAGACCCGGAACATAAGCTAGGAGGAAAGACAACGACTTCGTGTTTAGGAAGCGTATCCTTTGTGGGATACAATTCTGAACCACCATCACAAGATTCAAAGAAGGAGCACCCCATGAAGCTATTCGGAGTGGAGCTGAAACCGAACTCTGAAGTGGATACAGCAAGTGAGGTTGCGTCAACCTCTGGTGCAAAGGCACCGGCAAAGAAGAAACGAAAGTTGGAACCGACCATCTTTGATAGGAAGAGAGAACCAGTAGTAGAATTAGATTTAGTAGTCGTTTGTATTTTGTTTAGGATTACCTAAGTGATGAACTATTGCTGTACTTCAACTACTTTGAAGCATGCCCGACTTTTATGGAATGTAAGAATACTTTTTATGAAACATGTTTGAGTTCTTTTGAAGAAATGAATGAATTTACTTAAGTTGAAATCAAATGTTTTCGGAAAACAAGGTAAGTGAGTTGTGGTTTCTAGTAACAACTCGGTTTTTGAAAAGAGAAGGTTGAAGGAGGTTAATAACCTTTCAAGAATGTTTTAAACCCTTCAACAACGTTTACAAAAAAAAAAATTTCCCAAAAATTTGGTCTCATTTTGCTACATTAATAAGTAAAAGTCAGTTGTTTTGGTTTTCGAAAATCGGGCTGTTACATAACCACCCTATATATCCCTATAGGAGACATGCAATTAATGACCCTATCCAAGCATGAAGAATTCGACCAATGCATGTCTTTGTGTTTTCCATCCACTTTTTCCAATACTAATTATTTTATCTAAACCTACCCATACTTAATTATCTCTCATAAACATAGAATTAAAAATGCAAAATACCTACCCTATTTCTATGCTAAAAAACGTGAGGGGTATATGGCTTGTAGGGGAAGCCTCCTTATTTTCATTGACCCCAATTTTTTTTAGTTAGCGCACCCCACACTCACCAACCCTTATAAATACCCCTAAGGCCCTAAGACTCAATCTTTTGCTCATTCATAAACTTAGAACAAAAAAAATAATAAGATAGAGAGAAGAGAGAAGAGGCCGAGAAAGGGAGGAGGAAGAACGAGGAAGAAAATCTTGATCTTTGTGGCCCATTTTTGTTCTCCAACTAGATATTCATTATTATTTCCATTCCTTTTCTTCCTTGCTTTGTTTCATTTTGGTTTTCATGGAGCTTTTATTTGAAGAACATTTGTTTGCTTTGATTTAAGCTTGCATGTGTGTTCTTGAGTTAAAGCTTTGATTTTTAGATATTTTTATACTTGAATCAAAGAGTGAAGATTGAAAAATGAACATGCATCCATGTTTCATGGTGCCACGGTTTGGTCCCTTTTAGTGTTCATGGGATTTTTGTTTTTACTTTTGATTTATGGTAATGAAACAAGAGTAATCTTTGGTGTTGTTTATCATTTATTTTGTTGAAATTCTTCCCACTATCTTTACATCTAATTCGGCCAAGAGGAGAAATAAAAGGGAATGATTTTTGTTTTTCATGCATGTTGGTTTTTGTTGTTGATTTATGATTTTTAAGTCTTTATATGTGTTGAATCAAGCTTAAAGATTGAAAAAGGGACATGCTTGAACCAAAGAGGTCCCGCGGTTTTGTTACCTTTCATGTTCAAAATGATTTTTGTTTTCCTTTTGATGATTTGATTCTTGCTCTTGAAATGATTGTGAGTATATTGATTCGTATTTGAAAGATTTTTTATTTTTTTTACACTTATGATTCGGCCAAAGCAAGAACCAAAGGGGATGGATTTTTATTATTAACGCATGTTGTATTTTAGAGTTCCTCTATGATTTTTAAACCCCAATGTATAAGGATTTAAGCTTGCAAGATTAAAACGAACATGCATGAACCTCTAAGGGACCATACGGTTCTATGAGCTTTGTGCTCAAGTGTTTTGATTTTTGTTTTAATAACTTATTGTGTTCAAAATAAAGGAACAACCTTTGATTTTTATTGATTTAAAACATGTGTCTATGTGTTGTTTTATTGTGAAAAAGTTTCGCATTTCCCTTAGCAATGATTCGGTCAAGATAAAAAAAAAGAGAGAAATGAAATTGATTTTGGTGACTAATTGGTTTTGAGTTTTGATCTTTGATTTTTAAGTGCATGCATGTTAGAATCTAAGCTTAAAATGAACAAAGTCAACATGCATAATGTTTTGAGGTCTATACGGTTTTTCTTATTGATTTTGTCCAAATGATTTGGTTTTATTTACATGCTTTGATTTGTGTTTAAAATAGAGGAATGAAAAGTGGATTTTTGGTGAATGTTTATGTGTTGATTGATTTGTGAAAAGTCCCTAATTTGTTATATGTATGTTTCGGCCTAAGTAGGGTAATGCGAAAAATAAATTGATTTGATTATACTTGTTCTAATTGAGCTAAAGTAATTCATTTTCATTCTTTATAAGTTGGTTCTTAATAAAAATAATTGATGAAATGATCTTGCGAATGGTTGTATGCCTATGTATGCCAAACGGTTTTCTATTGATTTTGGCTCAAATGATCTTGTTTTGCTCTAATGCTTGGGTTTGTGATTAAAAATGGATTTTTGATGGTGTTGAAGTATGTGTTATCTTTTGAAGTTAAAAGTACTTTACCTCATTTTCATCTAGTTGGACCGAATGGTGTATGAGGAAAAGTAAATGGTTGAACCTTGATTTCTAATCTTTAAGTTGTGTAGAGTTAAGAGTAATAGAGTAAATTTTAAGTTGAGAAATTGTTTTGTACTTGTTTTGAAGAAGAAACTGAAAAGTGCACATGAAAATGTTTGGAGGGAATAAATTTTTATATGGTGCACTTGGTGATTGTTTATGTGTTATTATGTGATTATAGTAGGATTGAAGTTGTATAGGAGTTATTTGATAAGAATTCATGTGGAATATGTTTGCATATGTTGATGCTGAAAATTTTAGAAATGACATTTTCATGAAAGAGGTTTAAGTGAAAGATAGTTGTGCTCATTGGATTGCCTTGAAATTTTGATATGTTGTTCTTGATGCTAATTAAGTGTATTATGGAAAATTTGAGAATGTTTGAAATTGTTTTGGTATTTTAAAAGTAATTTCGTATGGTTATAGTTGTTTATGAAAAATTTGTGTTTTAATTTCTAAAAGCCCAAATGAAATATATTTCCCTAATATCAGTGTGTGTGATACTTGGTTACTGTTTTACTTAAGAATATATGAAGCTCTGTGAATTTCTATAAGATTTTTGGGATTGATTTGGTAATTTTATAAGAGTCATTTTGGTGAAAACAAATTCGAAAAATGAATTTTTTGGGAAAAACCTAAACAGAGTTTTCTAACCTAAACTACTCTAAATGGTTTGAAATTTTTATGGTAGTTCTCTGGACATGTCTAGTGTGTCTCTGTAAAATTTAAGGAAATGTGCAGTTGGTTTGGTATTTTTACCAATGACAAAACAGTGAACACCTCTGCTCAGAATTTTAAGAGTTAGAGAAGAATTTAATTAGAAAAATGTGACATAAACCACTCCAAATAATCTGAAATTTTTATGAGATGACCTTGACTCTGTGAGGAAGTTTTATACAAATTTTCATGCAATTCGGGGTTGAACTACAAATTTTCATTATAGCAGTGCTGTTTTGGTTTTTAGGCAAAATCTGATTTGAAACTTAGGTTATGGATATCCGATTGACTTGAAAATTTTATTTGGTGAACTTGCATATATGAGTATGTATTCTGGAAATTTTGGGTTTGAAAAAAATTGGTTTGGTATAGTTTTGGATTTTTTTTCTCGTATTTTCCCCGTAATCGACTAAACTCTCTTTTTGAGTACTTTTGATAACTATGGACTTTGGTGCTTTCTTTTATGTTTGGCTGGACCTACAAGATGGTTATGCTACCTTGAAATAATTGAACGAGTAATGATTGAAATCGTGTTTGGACTATATGAAAATGAACTTGTATGTTGGTTGTCAGTTATCATGCATGTTTTGGTTTAAATGTTTATTGTTAAGGTTAGGATATTTGGCCTTATGTGATATATGTGAACTGAATTGTTTATGAGATGCATGACAAATTTTTTGATTATGTATTTCCTTGCCTTGGATTATTGTGTGTAAAAAGGGAAGTAAAGGAAAATGAATTGCTTGATAAGTCAAAGTATGGTGTTTAACTATATGATAAGTTTTTGAAAAATAATTGATCTTGGAATGGTTTAATTGGAAAATGTTTGAGTTGATTAGTCACTGCGTTATTTTAGTTTATGGTGATATGTTTGGAAAATGAATTATTTAAGTGTTGTTTTGTTGCAAAGTATTGGATAAACTAAAGTATGATTTTACGATGTTTTCGAATTTTCCGCAAAAATGATTTTGAGTTGTTTTGCTGATGTCCAACGATGATTTAAATTGTGTTTCACTTTTAAAAATACTTTCAATTGATTTAAAATTTAGTTTTCAATGGTACTTAATTTAGTGAAAAACCAGATTGAAAAAGTAACGTTTTTCGATGTTTTCGGGTTATGATTAGTTGACTGCCCGGAAGGGACCAACATAGAATTGATTTGTTTTAAAATGTTTTATCACTTGTTTTAAAGTGATTTTGAAGCTTTTAAAGTATATTCGAAAATTATATTTAATTTGAAAAAAATAAAGGTTTCTTTTATGATGACTATCCGATAAGAAGTAAAAGCGAGTTTTCGAAAAGTGAGTGGATGATTAATCATGATTTTTAGTAAGTAGCCTTGTATTAATTATGCGTCTCATTTTAAGCAAGGAATTCGTAGATCGGGAGTTTGGAGTTGCTGTCAGTCAGACGGACTTGCGGCAATTGCTGACAATGTTTGCTGGACAAGAGGTGAGAGAGGGGTTCCCTAAAACATTGTGGTATTTAGGTAAAATGTTTAGATGTTCCTGGCTATCTCAAAAGCCGGAACGTGGGGTCTGTGAGTCATTCGTATAGTGGCAATTGTTTGTATGTTAGTATGGCCACCTATATGCAGGAGTAAGACATCCCTTTTCTATTGTATTACTATGACATGATGTTGTTGATGTGATTATACCATGATAATATAATATGTTTTATGATTTATGTCGTGAGGAATATTATATATGATGATTCACATGATTGTATGCTTTAAATCCATGACAAAAAAATTGAGGCAATGGAATTTTCAATGTGATAATGATGCTAAAGAGAATAAGGCGATCGCGCGAAAATTAAGTAATGAAAAGGAAAGATTCCTGATAATGCTATGACGCGTATATAATAAATGTATTAAAGGCGCAAGGAAAGAAATGATAAAATGATTACGATTGACGCTTAGTGGACACGTATCTTCTACGTGGTAAATGATGAAATACTTCCCGATAAGCATCGTCGTGTGACGTGCTTGCTTGGCTAAGGAGCTCTCGGATGTGTTCAGGTGCCATGATGGTTACGAAATATTGCGAAAGCTTTAATGTGAAAGATTTAAGTAGAGGTCGAGGTTCACCGAAGGGATGAACAAGGGTGACTCGCCGAATCTAAGGTTAATAAAATACTAATAAGACTTTAAAAGACATTGAGTAATGCGGCGAGTTGAGTGTGAAGTAGTGGAGAGGAAGATACCCTGTTTATCTGCTGATACTCAGGTGAACGATTGTGATAGGGGAGGGTGATGACAGTGAAACGTCAAGTAACCTGGAGTGCTTTTCTAGGCGGAACGAGTCTATATGTGATCGGGACTTAAGAACCAAGGGATCGTAGCGTGTTCTGCACAGCTAACTAGAAAAGTACTGCCACCCCCTTGATCAATTTTGGAACGGTGAAAGGGAACCTGAACGAGGCGGGCAGTCGATTTGTGTTGGTCCCTTGCGGTATCACGTAAAATATTAATTGTCTTAATGACTGGCCTGTACGGTTGTGGTCTTAACAAGTATATTTGTATGCTGTTGGATTTTCTCGACTGTTCGACCTGCGTGGGTTAAGGTTCCTGTCCATCCCATTTGCTTCTAATTAGGCTTGGGAGGATTGGAGGAGATGTATGTGTGCTAACTAACTCCACGATGACAAATTCTTATCCCTTGTCATCGATGGATGCGATTTGATAAAACTTAATAAAGTAATTCACAATAATGAAAAGATCTCTAGAATAAGAGATGGAAATATCATAAAGTTATTGATGATGAGAACGAGAATGGCTAAGTGAAGAAGATACCTTGAGAAGATCAAAGTGGATGATAATTATGAATACATTTCAAGGATGTGATTTTGGGGTGGCTATGAGTTTGCGAAATAACGTGGAAAAATAAATTGAGAAAGAGATCAATGATGATGAAATGAGAGTGGAAAGCTTGAGATTCATGAATAAATGATTATGATAATAATGCGATAAATGTTGCATATTCTATCTGTGTGTGATGTTGTAATTTTTATATCTTAATGTTTCTGCCTTTTGTAATTCCACCCTGTCGACGAGAAATCGTTCGGGATGCTCACTCTCTCTGCTATTCTATTTTTTTCCCTCCCGGCACTTGATGTCGTGGAATTTTAGATGGCATTCGACGTCAGAGTTTGTATGCACCCTCTGGAAGACGAAGATTGAGACTTCCTTGAGAAACGCTGGAAATGGCGAGGAGATGTTAGCTTGGAAATCGACGACCCTCTGTTCACTCCAATGGGTATCGACATGTGGGACATATGGTCTGGATAACGCTAGAAGATCCAAAGTATGCCAAGGTGTTGGTGTTACCAGACAATGATGGGAGATTTGATGAAGCTGAAGAGGACCTGGAATTGAAGGAGGTACTTGCTACGAATGGCGACCAGTAGAGTAGGTTCTCTTTTGTGTTCAAATATATAATGCACTTTCTTAAGTTACTAAGCTGATGTTGCTCTACCATGATGTAATTCACCCTATTATTTCTTGTAAGTTTTGGAAATTCAGTATTTGACGTTACTTGAAAAAGGGGAAATGAAATAGTATTTTATAAAATCGGAAGAAAGAGTTTCAAAGCACGATGTTGGTAACATCTCGATTTGGAAATTGATGTGTGACGTGGGACGTGAACGAAATGTTTTTAAAATGAAAATGTTTTGTAAAGGCAAACTCATGTCCATATCACCAATGTAAAAAAAAAAAAAACTTCCCAGATTTTTACTAAATAAAAATATAATCAAGTTCCTAAATCGGGGTGTTACATCAAGCATAAAATCAAATCCTATTTTTATATAGGATGATTTTTATATATTACAACAGACAAAATATATTATAGAAGGAAAATCAAATCCTATTATTATATAGGATGATTACATTTGGTTTGTTATTAATAGTTTTAGTTCTCTTGTCACGATAAAAAAACAAAAAACAAAAAAATATTTACATCAAGCATAAAATCAAATCCTATTTTTATATAGGATGATTTTTATCTATTACAATAAACAAAATATATTATAGAAGAAAAATAAAATCCTATTGTTATATTGTCGTAGTCATTAATAAAATCTTCTTAAATTAAAGCATGAATCTCTCAAGAAGATGAAACTAATGTAGAATCAAAGAGCTTTTGATGATGTCAAATATATGCTCGGCAAAGATTGTAGAATCAAAGAGCTTTTGATGATGTCAAATAAATACGCTCGGCAAACTAAAAGAGATTTTGATAAGCTCGGCTTGGGGTCAAGTTCAAACGCGTCAAACTCAGTTTTACGTATGCGTTCCGCCAAAGGCAGAAGCTCGGAAAATTGGGTTTCTTCGCTACTCACAGCAAGCCAGCTTTTGAGACTTCAGCTCGGTTTGAACTCGGCTCTTGATCACGACCTAAGTTCATTCAAGAGAGCTAGCTCAGCTCTTTACTTCAAGACAGTAAGCTCGAATGTTGGTTGACTCGGCACACACCCAGAATGTTGAAAGAAGCCACAACATAAGAAATATCAATAAGCTCGGATTAAGCACGAGCCTTAAGCAAAGGCCAAAACTTGGATCTGTTCTTCAAAGCTCAAGCTCGGCAACACCAATCCAAGATCAAGCCGAAACAAAGCTCGAGCTCGGCAACTCCAATCCAAGACCAAGCTCGAAACAAAGCTCAAGCTAGGCTATCTCTGTTCATCTTCAACAACTTCATCTTCAAGCTTCAGACTTTGCTCAGCTTGTCCGTACTTTTTATTACCGTTGAGTCTGGGTAGAAAGTCTAGGATTTTAACTCCAACAAAGTAATAAGTTTGAAATTCAAAATGAGTTAAAGTCAAAGGTTGGTGAAGGGTCACCATCACTGCACTGCTTTTCAGAATATAGCCGTTGGAAACCCCATAGCTTTTTCCGTACAACTCGCTCTCTCTTCCTTTTTTTTTGGAAATCAGAGGAGCATATAAAAGGGGGAGCTTTCAACGGTTATAGGGAGAGATAGATGGAGAGAGATACTGCTGAACAATTTTTCTTTGAACCTTAATTTCATTCTCTTTCGAAAAACATAGCAGAATTCAAAAACTCACAGAGAAGAAGATCATTTGAATCTTCTCAAGAACTTAGAGATTTAATTTTTCAAATCCTAACTCTAAGTTCAACTAATCTCTTCTCTGTGATTAACCTTCACAAAATCAACTCACTCTTGAACTTCAATCTTTCATAAGCATTCGAAGAGTGTTTCGAATTGGAGCCATTCATTTTCATTATATCTTTCATTGCATTGGCTGTTGTAAGGAGCTCATCTCAGATCGAGAAAGCTTCACTGTTAAAAAGGTTCCAAAGAGGTTCTTTGGTCATCGATTTGTTGTGGGTAGTTTGTCACGAGTTTGGTACACTCGGTTGACTGGATAGGTGTAGAGGGGTAGTCTCTTGTAAATCCTTTTGTAACCCAGAAAATCGATTTTTAGTGAAAGCTCTCTAAAAGGTTTTTAGAGGGGACTGGACTAGCTCTCAGGGTGAGAGTGAACCAGGATAAATCTCGGGTGTTCATTTTATTTCTTTATCGCTATCCTGTTGCAATATTTGCTTAAGTGTTTTCCGCTGTATTTCGAGCATCCAAGTCTTAATTGTCAGTATCGTAGCTCGGCCTTGAGTGTTGTTCTCAAAGCTCGGCTTCAAAGCAGCTCGGTTAACCGATTAACCAATCTGTTCATCAATTTGGTTAATCATTTAACCCTGTCTGCTCGGTTATCGCTCGACATTTATTTTCAAACCTGAACAACATTCAGTTAAGTTTTCAATAAATTGAAAAATTGTCATATTAGCTTCAATCTCCTATTCACCCCCCTCTACTCGATTGTTAGGCCTCTTGTTGGTTTCCAACAAGTGGTATCAGAGCTCGGTCGAAAGATCGAGTGTAAAAACTTTTTCGAAAAGATCCTTGAGGAAACCGAATGGCTACTAACAATCCCTTCGGAGGTGAAGGCTCTTCCATAAACAGACCACCACTATTCAATAGTGAGGGTTATGCTTATTGGAAAGCTCGAATGAAAATTTTCATTGAAGCCATAGATATGGAAATTTGGAAATCTATTGAAAACGGGCCATTTGTCCCTAAAAGAAAAATTAATGAAGAAGTTGTAGAAATCCCATGGGAAAGCTGGGATGATGAGGATAAAATAAAAGTATCCTTCGATTTAAAAGCCAAAAATATCATCACCTCAACTTTGTCCTATGATGAATTTTTTAGAGTATCAAGTTGCAAATCTGCAAAAGAAATGTGGGATATTCTACAACTTACTCATGAAGGGACAAGTGAGGTCAGACGAGCAAGGCTAAACACTCTGATGCATGAATATGTGCTATTCCGAATGCTGCAAACGAAAATATAAATGATCTGCAGAAGCGGTTTACTCATATTATAAACCATCTAAATGCTCTCGGCAAAACATTTCAAAATGCCGAGATAACTAACAAAGTGCTGAGATGTCTTAGCAGAGAATGACAGCCAAAGGTCACTGCCATTATGGAAGCTAAGGACTTGGACACAATGAGCATAGCCACTTTGTTCGGCAAACTGCAAGAGCATGAGATGGAGCTCGGTAGACTGACCATGCATGAAGAATCTGATAAGAAGAAAAAGGGAATTTCTCTCAAAGCTGCTATAAAGGCAACCAAAGAATCCTCTGAAGATGAGTCCAGCTCGGACATGGATGAGGAAGACTTTGGTCTCATGGTCAGGAAGTTCAGCAAATTTTTCAAAGGGAAAAAGAACTTCATAAACCGAGCAAGAGATACCAAAACCACTCACCACAAAGGCTCAAGTTCAAAAGACCGAGTTAGATGCCATGAGTGTGGTGAAGCGGGACACATTAGAATATACTGTCCAAGATTGCAAAAGCAAGGTGGTGAAGAATTGAAGAAGAACAAGGACCACAAGAAGAAGAGAGCTTACACAGTATGGGATACACCCAACAACAATACCAGCTCAAGCTCCAGTTCAGCTCACGAAGAAGAGAAAGTAATTCTGTGCTTGATGGGAAGGGAAACTGTGTTCAGAAGCCCAAGCCAAACTAGTTCCGAGCAAGAATCATGATCGAACTGTGAAAAGGAAGTATCAAGCTCTGTACTCAGAATTGATCAAGACCTGCCTGTATATGACTCCTGCTCGGAGTGTGAAGATGAGGAACCATGTTTAAATCTCAGATATGCCGATCAAGAAGACTCATCTAGCTCGGCACTTGGCTCAACAATGCAACAATCAAATTTCAAATGCTTAATGGGCAAACACAGCGAGGAAACCTCAGGTAGTCGATCAGTGTCCAAACATAAAAACACTGAGGTAACCTCTGCGTCCGATTCTGACTCTGAATCTGAATTAAATGACACTGATGAATTGTATTCTGCTTATCTTGAAATGCAAATCGAATTCAAGAAGCTTGCTAAAAATTTCATTAAGTTGAAACAGAATCTTTCAAACTATAAAGAGCAAGTTCTGGAGTTGGAAAATTCAATTGAAACTCTGAAAAGCAGAAACAAGTCATTAGAAAACACAATCACTCAATTGAAAAATGAAAATCTTGATTGCTGCACTAAATACGAGAAAGAAATTTCTGAACTAAAACTTAAAAGTGCAACTGTCAACAAGAGTGATGGTTTGTTTGATAGGCTGTTAGCTGAACAGAGAAACTATTCGAACAAAACTGGGCTTGGTTACACTAAGACCAAGAAGAAAACAACAAGGAAGCTCGGATATGTCTCAAACTTTCATAACTCGAAAAAGCCAAGCTGCTCTTACTGTGGTCTTCATGGTCATACACCAAATGAATGCAGAATCCGACGTATGTTGTAGCCAAGGGTAATTTTGTTTGGGTAGCTAAAAGGAAAGAACCAACTGCTAACCCCCAGGGACCCAAAACATTTTGGGTACCCGAATCAAAGAAGTAATGTTTTTGTGATGCAGTTGTGCTTCCGAGCAAAAGAGAGCAGATGGTACCTTGATAGTGGCTGCTCGAAGCACATGACGAGGAACAAAAACTTATTCATTGAACTTTCACATTCGGATAAGGGCTATGTCACTTATGGTGACAACAACCGAGGTAAAATTTTGGGTGAAGGTAAAATTCGCAATTCTGCCAACTTGGTTATCAATAACGTTTTACTTGTAAAAGGGCTAGAACATAATCTTTTAAGTATTAGCCAACTGTGTGATATTGGTAACCATGTTGTTTTTACCTCTACCCATTGCATTATTAAAAGTGACGAGGACAATTATGTCAAATTTGTTGGAAAAAGATATAACAATACTTATTTGGTTGATTTGAATGAAATCACCTCTTTGGTAACCACATGCATGGTTAGCAAAGAAAGTGATACATGGTTATGACATAGAAGGACAACTCATATACATGTAAATCAGTTAAAGAAACTACAATCAAGAGACTTAGTGATTGGTTTACCAAAGCTAAATTTTAATATTGAAGGGGTTTGCTCTTCATGCAAGAAGTGCAATCAAACTAAAAAGAAAAACGATTTTTCGTCTAAGATGATGGTCTCAACAACTCGACCTTTGGAAATGTTACACATGGATTTGTTTGGACCATCACAAGTCAAAAGCTTTGGTGGCAATCTCTATGCCTTAGTAATTGTAGATGACTTTTCTAGATTTACATGGACTCTATTTTTGAAATCAAAAAGTGACACTTTTAAAAACTTTAAAGAGCTTGTCAAGCAACTCCAAAACCGATCAAACCAAAAAGTGGTTGTAATCCGAACAGACCATGGTGGTGAGTTCGAAAACTACAAATTCGACAAGTTTTGTTCTAAGCTTGGCATAAAACATCAGTTTTCTGCTCCTCGGACTCCCGAACAAAACAGAGTTGTGGAACGGAAAAACAGAGTTCTTGAAGAGCTAGCCCGAACCATGCTTAATGAATACAAGTTACCACATTATTTCTGGGCCGATGCGGTAAACACAGCGTGCTATGTAATGAACCGCATCCTCATCAGACCAATTTTAAAGAAAACTTCATATGAACTTTACAAGGGTAGAAAACCAAAAATTTCTCATTTCCATGCATTTGGTTGCAAAGTTTTCATTTTAAATAATGGAAAAGAACATCTCGGCAAATTTGATTCTAAAGCCGATGAGGGAATATTTTTGGGTTATTCTACTCACAGTAAAGCATTTAGAGTTTTTAACAAAAGGACATCCACTGTGGAAGAGTCTGTACATGTGGTGTAACATCCTCACTTTAATTAGTTAATTTTAAATATTAATAAGATCAGAGTTTGAAAATTCATTTTAGAATTTGATGTCTTATGAAACGTTTTACGAAAATCTGGCAGAGTTTCCTCTGTTTTTTGGACTTCCCAAAAATTTCTTCTTATAAACCTGTTGTAACATCCCAAATTTTAAACCCAGATACAAATAAATTAATAATAATCTGGGATAATGGGGATAATAATAACAAAAACCATAAATAGGTATTAAAATAAGTGTTCAAGCATTAGAAAAGATAAATAATAATAATATTGGTTTAGGAAAAGAAAGGAGCATTAAATTGGAATTAGGAACAGTCCATAAAAATAGATAAATCGGTACTAAAACATAACATAGGGTAGAAAATCAAAATAAAAGATTTAGGACTCAAAACAAAATTCCCACCGTTGGATATGAAGGTATGATTTTTAGGAAGTTGCTCGTCAAATTTGAACAAGATCCGACGGTGAACAAAGAAGTTATGGCTATTTGAAGTTGGGGAGAAAATAGCTGGAAAATAGAAAAGTGAAATAGCAGTACCTTCACATTTCGCTTAAGCGAAAATACGTCGCTTAAGCGAAAACATAAAATTTCCTCACTAAAGTCATTTCGCTTAAGCGAAACTGGCCGCTTAAGTGAAAACAGTTCGTGTCACCACTGAAGCCAATTCGCTTAAGCGAAATTATTTCGCTTAAGCGAAAAGGTCACAGAATCAACACCTCAAGGATTCGCTTAAGCGAATGGATTTCGCTTAAGCGAAATGGTTGAGTTTCATCACTGAAGAGAAATCGCTCAAGCGAAAATGTTTCGCTTAAGCAAAAATACCTCGATCAGCAAAAATAAAACGCGTTGTTGGGGTCATTTTCCCCCAAAACCCTAACCTCCCTCTACTCTCCTTCTCCCTCCTCCTCCATGGCAGCCACCACCACCCACAACCACCACTCTTCACCTCTCCCTTCCCTCCTTCCCTCACATTCCACCATCAACTCTCTCTCTCTCTCTCTCTCCATTGAGTTCTCCCTCTCTTTCTCTCTCCATCACCCCTACCACCATTTCCCCTCCACAATCACCGCCGCCGCCGCCGCCCCTGCGGCCGCCGCCACCACCATCATCTCCCTCTCCACCTCACCATCATTAAGCTTCATCATCATCCTCGACCTCAAGTTCTCTCTCCCTCTCTTGTAGTCTCTCTCTCCCTTTACCCTCACACACCACCAAACCACCACCACCACCCACGGTGGCCACCGCCACCATCAAGATCACCATCAACCCCTCCCTCCTTCATCCTCCCTCTTGATATCCCCTCTCCCTCCTCGGTGCTCTCTTTGTCTCTCCTCGGTGTCGGGGAGCGACACCGCCATCATTACCAAGATCGATTGTCCCCACCGAGCTTGGAATCGAAGATTGGGGAAGCTTAGGATCAAATTGGAGTCGAGTTAAAGCGTGAGTCGGGGAGTAAAACGTCATATTAAGGTTGCCCCTCTCACTGTCATCAATTAAGGTAAGGGGTTTATTGATGCACGGTGGTTGTGTAACTAGTATGTGTGTGTGTGTTGAGGTTAATTGGTTTGTGTAGTTGATATTAGGAATTGATATTTATGAATTATAATATAAATTGATGATTTATTGTGCTAAGTGATTAATTGATATATATGTCCTGATAATTGTGTGGTGACTTGCTAAATGCTAATTGAGGCCATGAATTGGGTGTAATCGTTGAAAATATAAGAATGATAAATATGTGCTAAATTATGTGAATTAATTGGATAATGACATGTATTATGATGTAATTATTAAATATGTTGAATGGGGTACGTATGTTGTGCTTTAGAGATTGAGTGAAAAAGGAAAGGAGTGGACAAAGGAGTGCACTTTGAATTTGATAGTAACACATAGATAAAGACTTAAGGGAAATAAATTGGAGAAAATAGGAAGTGTATTGAGAAAATGATAGCGAGTAACTATATGGGAATAGATTAGTTGGTGTAGAAGAGGAAAAGAGGAAAATGAGAGTAGAAGGAAAAAGGTGTTAGGCGAGGGTGGACTAAAATTGATTAAAAAGAAAAGAAAAGTCGATAAAAGAGAAAATAAAAGTCAATTAAAAAGAAAATGGAAGTCCGGTACGAGCCTGGTAAGGCGTATCGGCATCGATGCGAGCCTGGTAAGGCGTGTCCTCTGAAAGACTGGGGAACGCAGTGGCAAACTCGCATAGCCAAGGATTTTGTGGCATTCTGGCCGTGTAAGACACGCTCTCGGGTGCAGGAAACGTAAGCCGCCTTGGCAGAGTGCGCAGTGGTTGAGTTAGACGTGCGGCCTTTGGGGATCCGTACGCATCCGTAAGACGTATCCTCTGAAAGACTGGGGAACGCAATTGTGAAACCACAAAGATCCCGAAAAAGTAAAAAGAAAGGAAAAGAATGAAATGAAAAGAAATAAAAAGAAGAAAGCTGAGAAAGTGATGAATGAGATGAAGAAATGAGAGATAGAGATTAGAATTAGTTAACTAGAGAAGAATAGGAAGAATGTGAGTAAAAAGGAGAAATGGAAGAAGAATTGAGAGTTTAAGTTTAGGTGAGGATAGAAAGCTAAGTGAACGGAAATAGAATAGGAGTTGACATTAATCAGGGAATGTGAATAATTTGGAGATGTTTGTGTTTGCAGTGGATAGGTGATTGGGCGTGATATATTTGCTTTATTTGGTTAATTGCTAATTGTGTATGACTTGGCATGTATTATGCATTACTAGTTCGTGCAATTCTCACCCTTACAACCAATACAGGTACAGGTTGAGTTTGCAGATATCGAGGCTGAGCAGGAGCACACTTCCCACAGGAAGTGTGAAATCGAGTCGTTTTATTTATTTGAGTCAAAGTGGGCCACATTTGAATACTTGATGTATTTTGTATATTTATGGATTATGTATGCATTTCCAATGTGTATTTTGTAAAATTGGTGGCCCGGGGTATTTAATTTTATTTGCAAAAGTTTAAAAGTTCCTACTTTAATATTTGATGTCAAAAGAGTCTAAGTATGTTATGTATTATATCTGGCTGTCTGGTTGTTATTGAAAACTATTTTGAGCAGATTACAGGTCAAAACTAAATTTTGGGAAAGTCGGAAAAACAGAGGAGACTCTGTCCGATTTTTCGGAAAAAAATTATAATAAGTATTTTAATTAAAAAGAATTTTTAAATCCATATTTTCAAAATAGGTAAAATAAAATAGGTTGTTACATTTATGGTATCAGAGCAGTTGTCCTCGGCCTCGGAGTCGCGAGTTACTCCAATGGTTATCTCACCAAGAGAGTAACCAAAATGTAGTGTCAAGTCCTATAGTAGTTACTTAGGTTTATAATTATAAAACCCTATGTAGTTATGTACTAAATTATATATGTGTCTGCATCAACAGAATCCTTTGTTGCCACACTGTAGCAACATGAAGAATCAGATTTTCGGTTCCCCTACTTGCAGTTCGGCTACTGATCGTAAGATCAATTCCCTAGCTGAATCTTTGGAATCCGAGCCGTATGACATCTATTTTCAAGAAGGGCAAAATTCTGCAGTGGTCAAGCTTAGATCGACTATTGAAGACAAGGAAGAACACGTGGGGGTACAAGTTGGTGAGAAGAAGAGTATAATGTTGAGACCGGGAATGGTTCTTCTGAAACAACACTTGACTCATGAAGAACAAGTGGGCGTAGTGAAGAACTGTCGTGAGATGGGCTTAGGTCCTGGAGGTTTTTATCAACCAGGCTTTACAAGTGGAGCCCGACTCCGACTGAAAATGATGTGCCTCGGCTTAGATTGGAATCCTCAAACCCGAGTATATGGACGCACAAGGGTAATTGATGAAAGTGAACCACCCAACATTCTTGATCATTTCATTCAGTTGGTTATGGGAGTGATGCAAGAAGCACAATCTTTGATTGCGAAGGAATGCCGTGTAAGTGAAGTGGAGGGCATACTCCCTTCCATGTTCCCTGATGTCTGTATTGTCAATTTCTATGAAGAAAAAGGAAAGCTTGGTCTTCATCAGGACCGTGACGAAAGTGCCGGAAGCCTGCAAAGAGGGATACCAGTAGTATCATTCTGCATTGGTGACTCGGCTGAGTTTCTCTATGGAGACCAGAGAGATCTAAGGAGAGCAGAAAGAGTTATCTTGGGATCGGGTGACGTGTTAATATTCGGTGGCGAGTCTCGTCACATCTTTCATGGTGTGTCAGCAATCATACCAGACACAGCCCCAGAAGGATTACTCAATGACACAGGACTTCGTCCTGGACGTCTCAACCTTACATTCCGACAATATCAGTTTCTTGGTCCACACCCATAATGTCTGCGGTACAGCTACTTAAGGAGATCAGGGCCAAACCAACAAAAGGTATGAGACAATTCAAAAACTTAGACAAACATTTTAAGTGCTTTGGATCTGCATCTCTTTTTATTTTTAGCGGGAACATCTTAATCCGAATTACCTAGAATCGCAATTCCTAAACTTTTATCACCGAATAATTACAATATCTAAGAATTTCATGCTTTCGACTTAATCCTGAACTTTAGAGAGATACTCTAAGTGTTTAAAGCCTTCATTTCTATTAAGTCTCAGTGTAAGGCATCCTAAATCAATTCTCTTGGAATTTTAAATTCCTAATCCTGTAATTCCAGACGTGATGAAACCTAAGAAATACTCACCTCCAATCTAATCTTAAGTACCATCTAATAGAATACGTAGGAAAAACCTTACTTAGTTATAAGACTGTGACAAGAGACCTAACCAAGAACCTTGGGATAGTGTTGTCCTCTAATAGAGTGTAAGGTCAGGATTAGTCATCCTTTCTCTTGCATCTGTTAAAAGATAATGCTATCATTTCATGATGCAGTGATGTACAGTTGATAAAGGTGAGATTGGGACTGACTACCTCGGTCTTCGCGTTTATTAACTGACGACAAAATTGCAAATCCTGAAGGACGTGATGATTTGTTGTTGCTAGATGAAGGAGTGGGACTAGCTACCCCGGTCCTTGCATTTACTGGCAGATATATCATTGCAATCTCTCAAATCTGATTAGAACCATTGACATAGGAATTCCGACCTGAAGAAGGTCCAATTGAATTCAAGCTCACTAGAAATCTTGTGGAAAATTCGTTACAAGCGATCATGCGACTAATCTACCCATGACAATCCTCTCCAGTAATGGAGCATAGAGAACCCAACGAGTACGTGAAACCGCCATATCTTAGAAAACCCAACGAGTAGTTCATCCAATCTTGTTGTCCGAACCCGTCACCTAATCGAAAAGTAGAACCACTAATTCTTAACATCTGTTCAGCTACCCCTTGGTATCGATCTACGTAGGTATGTTGATATTAAGTAGGGGAGAACCTTATAGTCCTACCCGAAACCGATCCGAGTGATGGTAAAGAATGAGAACGACAGCCGAGCAGAACTAGAACGTAAACTACCTTAGTGTACCCATAGAAATATCGAAACCGAAAACGGATGAGATGTCGAACATCCGCTGTTATCTCTTCCCACACTTTGGAAAGGCATAACAGACTTGCACAGGCCACCAATATCTCTCAAATTGATAATGACATTTTGTCGGGCATCAACCCAACTTTTAACAATGTTATCTTCATCAATAGTTGTCCAAGACCGTTATTCTTAAAAACCTTACGTAAACCGCTAAGAAGGTCATTAGGAACTGGAGGAGAACCAATCTCGAACGAGATAGTATAAATCCGAACAAACACGGAACTGAGAAGTAGAATTAGATCTTGACCCTTATTCTCAAGTAGAAACCAGTCTTAGCTTCTTCAAGACGAAGCGGAGCTAGGAATCGAGTAAGCTGGAACGACAATGAAATAGGATTCGGATGAAATCAAGTAAAACGTCGGAGTGACTTTTGCTAAATTCAAGCAAGGAAATGAAGTGCTAGGAATTCCCCAAGTGTGGTGACTAGGAGAATTGCAACCTGATAACAATGCCATTCTTAGAGTCTCAAGACTCTATATTGTGGCCCGAATGACCAAAGACCTTGGGTTGCGTACTTAGAAGAATAAGCATGAGTCTGATCAAAGGGGAGTAAATGACGAAGAGATGCGAGGTTGCGGTGAATTAGTTCTCAAGATTTTGTTATCTCCCTAGGTTACTCGATGGAATTTCGGGGACGAAATTCAAATAAGTAGGGGAGAAATGTAACATCCCAAATTTTAAACCCAGATACAGATAAATTAATAATAATCTGGGATAATGGGAATAATAATAACAAAAACCATAAATAGGTATTAAAATAAGTGTTCAAGCATTAGAAAAGATAAATAATAATAATATTGGTTTAGGAAAAGAAAGGAGCATTAAATTGGAATTAGGAACAGTCCAGAAAAATAGATAAATCGGTACTAAAACATAACATAGGGTAGAAAATCAAAATAAAATATTTAGGACTCAAAACAAAATTCCCACCTTTGGATATGAAGGTATGATTTTTAGGAAGTTGCTCGTAAATTTGAGCAAGATCCGACGGTGAACGAAGAAGTTATGGCTATTTGAAGTTGGGGAGAAAATAGCTGGAAAATAGAAAAGTGAAATAGCAGTACCTTCACATTTCGCTTAAGCGAAAATACGTCGCTTAAGCGAAAACATAAAATTTCCTCACTGAAGTCATTTCGCTTAAGCAAAACTGGCCGCTTAAGCGAAAACAGTTCGTGTCACCACTGAAGCCAATTCGCTTAAGCGAAATTATTTCGCTTAAGCGAAAAGGTCACAAAATCAACACCTCAAGGATTCGCTTAAGCGAATGGATTTCGCTTAAGCGAAATGGTTGAGTTTCATCACTGAAGAGAATTCGCTCAAGCGAAAATGTTTCGCTTAAGCGAAAATATCTCGATCAGCAAAAATAAAACGCGTTGTTGGGGTCATTTTCCCCCAAAATCCTAACCTCCCTCCACTCTCCTTCTCCCTCCTCCTCCATGGCAGCCACCACCACCCACAACCACCACTCTTCACCTCTCCCTTCCCTCCTTCCCTCACATTCCACCATCAACTCTCTCTCTCTCTCCATTGAGTTCTCCCTCTCTTTCTCTCTCCATCACCCCTACCACCATTTCCCCTCCACAATCACCGCCGCCGCCGTCGCCCCTGCGGCCGCCGCCACCACCATCATCTCCCTCTCCACCTCACCATCATTAAGCTTCATCATCATCCTCGACCTCAAGTTCTCTCTCCCTCTCTTGTAGTCTCTTTCTCTCTTTACCCTCACACACCACCAAACCACCACCACCACCCACGGTGGCCACCGCCACCATCAAGATCACCATCAACCCCTCCCTCCTTCATCCTCCCTCTTGATATCCCCTCTCCCTCCTCGGTGCTCTCTTTGTCTCTCCTCGGTGTCGGGGAGCGACACCGCCATCATTACCAAGATCGATTGTCCCCACCGAGCTTGGAATCGAAGATTGGGGAAGCTTAGGATCAAATTGGAGCCGAGTTAAAGCGTGAGTCGGGGATTAAAACGTCAGATTAAGGTTGCCCCTCTCACTGTCATCAATTAAGGTAAGGGGTTTATTGTTGCACGGTGGTTGTGTAACTAGTATGTGTTTGCGTGTTGAGGTTAATTGGTTTGTTTAGTTGATATTAGGAATTGATATTTATGAATTATAATATAAATTGATGATTTATTGTGCTAAGTGATTAATTGATATATATGTCCTGATAATTGTGTGGTGACTTGCTAAATGCTAATTGAGGCCATGAATTGGGTGTAATCGTTGAAAATATAAGAATGATAAGTATGTGCTAAATTATGTGAATTAATTGGATAATGACATGTATTATGATGTAATTATTAAATATGTTGAATGGGGTACGTATGTTGTGCTTTACAGATTGAGTGAAAAAGGAAAGGAGTGGACAAAGGAGTGCCCTTTGAATTTGATAGTAACACATAGATAAAGACTTAAGGGAAATAAATTGGAGAAAATAGGAAGTGTATTGAGAAAATGATAGTGAGTAACTATATGGGAATAGATTAGTTGATGTAGAAGAGGAAAAGAGGAAAATGAGAGTAGAAGGAAAAAGGTGTTAGGCGAGGGTGGACTAAAATTGATTAAAAAGAAAAGAAAAGTCGATAAAAGAGAAAATAAAAGTCAATTAAAAAGAAAATGGAAGTCCGGTGCGAGCCTGGTAAGGCGTATCGGCATCGATGCGAGCCTGGTAAGGCGTGTCCTCTGAAAGACTGGGGAACGCAGTGGCAAACTCGCATAACCAAGGATTTTGTGGCATTCTGGCCGTGTAAGACACGCTCTCGGGTGCAGGAAACGTAAGCCGCCTTGGCAGAGTGCGCAGTGGTTGAGTTAGACGTGCGGCCTTTGGGGATCCGTACGCATCCGTAAGACGTATCCTCTGAAAGACTGGGGAACGCAATTGTGAAACCACAAAGATCCCGAAAAAGTAAAAAGAAAGGAAAAGAATGAAATGAAAAGAAATAAAAAGAAGAAAGCTGAGAAAGTGATGAATGAGATGAAGAAATGAGAGATAGAGATTAGAATTAGTTAACTGGAGAAGAATAGGAAGAATGTGAGTAAAAAGGAGAAATGGAAGAAGAATTGAGAGTTTAAGTTTAGGTGAGGATAGAAAGCTAAGTGAACGGAAATAGAATAGGAGTTGACATTAATCAGGGAATGTGAATAATTTGGAGATGTTTGTGTTTGCAGTGGATAGGTGATTGGGCATGATATATTTGCTTTATTTGGTTAATTGCTAATTGTGTATGACTTGGCATGTATTATGCATTACTAGTTCGTGCAATTCTCACCCTTACAACCAATACAGGTACAGGTTGAGTTTGCAGATATCGAGGCTGAGCAGGAGCACACTTCCCACAGGAAGTGTGAAATCGAGTCGTTTTATTTATTTGAGTCAAACCGGGCCACATTTGAATACTTGATGTATTTTGTATATTTATGGATTATGTATGCATTTCCAATGTGTATTTTGTAAAATTGGTGGCCCGGGGTATTTAATTTTATTTGCAAAAATTTAAAAGTTCCTACTTTAATATTTGATGTCAAAAGAGTCTAAGTATGTTATGTATTATATCTGGCTGTCTGGTTGTTATTGAAAACTATTTTGAGCAAATTACAGGTCAAAACTAAATTTTGGGAAAGTCGGAAAAACAGAGGAGACTCTGTCCGATTTTTCGGAAAAAAATTATAATAAGTATTTTAATTAAAAAGAATTTTTAAATCCATATTTTCAAAATAGGTAAAATAAAATAGGTTGTTACATTTATGGTATCAGAGCAGTTGTCCTCGGCCTCGGAGTCGCGAGTTACTCCAATGGTTATCTCACCAAGAGAGTAACCAAAATGTAGTGTCAAGTCCTATAGTAGTTACTTAGGTTTATAATTATAAAACCCTCTGTAGTTATGTACTAAATTATATATGTGTCTGCATCAACAGAATCCTTTATTGCCACACTGTAGCAACATGAAGAATCAGATTTTCGGTTCCCCTACTTGCAGTTCGGCTACTGATCGTAAGATCAATTCCCCAGCTGAATCTTTGGAATCCGAGCCGTATGACATCTGTTTTCAAGAAGGGAAAAATTCTGCAGTGGTCAAGCTTAGATCGACTATTGAAGACAAGGAACAACACGTGGGGGTACAAGTTGGTGAGAAGAAGAGTATAATGTTGAGACCGGGAATGGTTCTTCTGAAACAACACTTGACTCATGAAGAACAAGTGGGCGTAGTGAAGAACTGTCGTGAGATGGGCTTAGGTCCTGGAGGTTTTTATCAACCAGGCTTTACAAGTGGAGCCCGAATCCGACTGAAAATGATGTGCCTCGGCTTAGATTGGAATCCTCAAACCCGAGTATATGGACGCACAAGGGTAATTGATGAAAGTGAACCACCCAACATTCTTTATCATTTCATTCAGTTGGTTATGGGAGCGATGCAAGAAGCACAATCTTTGATTGCGAAGGAATGCGGTGTAAGTGAAGTGGAGGGCATACTCCCTTCCATGTTCCCTGATGTCTGTATTGTCAATTTCTATGAAGAAAAAGGAAAGCTTGGTCTTCATCAGGACCGTGACGAAAGTGTCAGAAGCCTGCAAAGAGGGATACCAGTAGTATCATTCTGCATTGGTGACTCGGCTGAGTTTCTCTATGGAGACCAGAGAGATCCAAGGAGAGCAGAAAGAGTTATCTTGGGATCGGGTGACGTGTTAATATTCGGTGGCGAGTCTCGTCACATCTTTCATGGTGTGTCAGCAATCATACCAGACACAGCCCCAGAAGGATTACTCAATGACACAGGACTTCGTCCTGGACGTCTCAACCTTACATTCCGACAATATCAGTTTCTTGGTCCACACCCATAATGTCTGCGGTACAGCTACTTAAGGAGATCAGGGCCAAACCAAAAAAAGGTATGAGACAATTCAAAAACTTAGACAAACATTTTAAGTACTTTCGATCTGCATCTCTATTTATTTTTAGCGGGAACATCTTAATCCGAATTACCTAGAATCGCAATTCCTAAACCTTTATCACCGAATAATTACAATATCTAAGAATTTCATGCTTTCGACTTAATCCTGAACTTTAGAGAGATACTCTAAGTGTTTAAAGCCTTCAATTCTATTAAGTCTCAGTGTAAGGCATCCTAAATCAATTCTCTTGGAATTTTAAATTCCTAATCCTGTATTTCCAGACGTGATGAAACCTAAGAAATACTCACCTCCAATCTAATCTTAAGTACCATCTAATAGAATACGTAGGAAAAACCTTACTTAGTTATAAGACTGTGACAAGAGACCTAACCAAGAACCTTGGGATAGTGTTGTCCTCTAATAGAGTGTAAGGTTAGGATTAGTCATCCTTTCTCTTGCATCTGTTAAAAGATAATGCTATCATTTCATGATGCAGTGATGTACAGTTGATAAAGGTGAGATTGGGACTAACTACCTCGGTCTTCGCGTTTATTAACTGACGACAAAATTGCAAATCTTGAAGGACGTGATGATTTGCTGTTGCTAGATGAAGGAGTGGGACTAGCTACCCCGGTCCTTGCATTTACTGGCAGATATATCATTGCAATCTCTCAAATCTGATTAGAACCATTGACATAGGAATTCCGACCTGAAGAAGGTCAAATTGAATTCAAGCTCACTAGAAATCTTGTGGAAAATTCGTTACAAGCGATCGTGCGACTAATCTACCCATGACAATCCTCTCCAGTAATGGAGCATAGAGAACCCAACGAGTACGTGAAACCGCCATATCTTAGAAAACCCAACGAGTAGTTCATCCAATCTTGTTGTCCGAACCCGTCACCTAATCGAAAAGTAGAACCACTAATTCTTAACATCTGTTCAGCTACCCCTTGGTATCGATCTACGTAGGTATGTTGATACTAAGTAGGGGAGAACCTTATAGTCCTACCCGAAACCCATCCGAGTGATGGTAAAGAATGAGAACGACAGCCGAGCAGAACTAGAACGTAAACTACCTTAGTGTACCCATAGAAATATCGAAACCGAAAACGGATGAGATGTCGAACATCCACTGTTATCTCTTCCCACACTTTGGAAAGGCATAACAGACTTGCACAGGCCACCAATATCTCTCAAATTGATAATGACATTATGTCGGGCATCAACCCAACTTTTAACAATGTTATCTTCATCAATAGTTGTCCAAGACCGTTATTCTTAAAAACCTTACGTAAACCGCTAAGAAGGTCATTAGGAACTGGAGGAGAACCAATCTCGAACGAGATAGTATAAATCCGAACAAACACGGAACTGAGAAGTAGAATTAGATCTTGACCCTTATTCCCAAGTAGAAACCAATCTTAGCTTCTTCAAGACGAAGCGGAGCTAGGAATCGAGTAAGCTGGAACGACAATGAAATAGGATTCGGATGAAATCAAGTAAAACGTCGGAGTGACTTTTGCTAAATTCAAGCAAGGAAATGAAGTGCTAGGAATTCCCCAAGTGTGGTGACTAGGAGAATTGCAACCTGATAACAATGCCATTCTTAGAGTCTCAAGACTCTATATTGTGGCCCGAATGACCAAAGACCTTGGGTTGCGTACTTAGAAGAATAAGCATGAGTCTGATCAAAGGGGAGTAAATGACGAAGAGATGCGAGGTTGCGGTGCATTAGTTCTCAAGGGTTTGTTATCTCCCTAGGTTACTCGATGGAATTTCGGGGACGAAATTCAAATAAGTAGGGGAGAAATGTAACATCCCAAATTTTAAACCCAGATACAGATAAATTAATAATAATCTGGGATAATGGGGATAATAATAACAAAAACCATAAATAGGTATTAAAATAAGTGTTCAAGCATTAGAAAAGATAAATAATAATAATATTGGTTTAGGAAAAGAAAGGAGCATTAAATTGGAATTAGGAACAGTCCAGAAAAATAGATAAATCGGTACTAAAACATAACATAGGGTAGAAAATCAAAATAAAAGATTTAGGACTCAAAACAAAATTCCCACCGTTGGATATGAAGGTATGATTTTTAGGAAGTTGCTCGTAAATTTGAGCAAGATCCGACGGTGAACGAAGAAGTTATGGCTATTTGAAGTTGGGGAGAAAATAGCTGGAAAATAGAAAAGTGAAATAGCAGTACCTTCACATTTCGCTTAAGCGAAAATACGTCGCTTAAGTGAAAACATAAAATTTCCTCACTGAAGTCATTTCGCTTAAGCAAAACTGGCCGCTTAAGCGAAAATAGTTCGTGTCACCACTGAAGCCAATTCGCTTAAGCGAAATTATTTCGCTTAAGCTAAAAGGTCACAAAATCAACACCTCAAGGATTCGCTTAAGCGAATGGATTTCGCTTAAGCGAAATGGTTGAGTTTCATCACTGAAGAGAATTCGCTCAAGCGAAAATGTTTCGCTTAAGCAAAAATATCTCGATCAGCAAAAATAAAACGCGTTGTTGGGGTCATTTTCCCCCAAAACCCTAACCTCCCTCCACTCTCCTTCTCCCTCCTCCTCCATGGCAGCCACCACCACCCACAACCACCACTCTTCACCTCTCCCTTCCCTCCTTCCCTCACATTCCACCATCAACTCTCTCTCTCTCTCCATTGAGTTCTCCCTCTCTTTCTCTCTCCATCACCCCTACCACCATTTCCCCTCCACAATCACCGCCGCCGCCGTCGCCCCTGCGGCCGCCGCCACCACCATCATCTCCCTCTCCACCTCACCATCATTAAGCTTCATCATCATCCTCGACCTCAAGTTCTCTCTCCCTCTCTTGTACTCTCTCTCTCCCTTTACCCTCACACACCACCAAACCACCACCACCACCCACGGTGGCCACCGCCACCATCAAGATCACCATCAACCCCTCCCTCCTTCATCCTCCCTCTTGATATCCCCTCTCCCTCCTCGGTGCTCTCTTTGTCTCTCCTCGGTGTCGGGGAGCGACATCGCCATCATTACCAAGATCGATTGTCCCCACCGAGCTTGGAATCGAAGATTGGGGAAGCTTAGGATCAAATTGGAGCCGAGTTAAAGCGTGAGTCGGGGAGTAAAGCGTGATGTCCGGTGCGAGCCTGGTAAGGCGTATCGGCATCGATGCGAGCCTGGTAAGGCGTGTCGATTAAAAAGGAAAATAAATAATGAAAAAGGGAACTCCTAGCGCTCAGTACCGTATGGCTGGCTGGGGCTGGACTACCTAATGAAAAATTGGAATTGAAAAAGAATAAAAAGAAAAGAAAAGAGAATATTGGTATGCGGTTTGAATCCTGTAAGACACACAGTGTAACAGCCCGATTTTCGTAAACCAAAATAATTGACTTTGTGTATTAGAAGTTACCAAAAATGCGGCCAATTTTTTTTTTTGTTGTTATAATTAAAACATTGTTGACATGTTTTGAAAAGTACTTGGTGTTTTCCACACCCATTTTCTAAAACCGAGTTGTTACTAAAAACTTTTCTTTTTATAAAACATTTGTTTCCATAGAAGAACTTGGTTCTAAATCATCTTGACAATCTTTCAAAACTTCACATGAGTTACTTAGCAAGAAATGTATTCCATCAATCAGTTTGAAAACTTAGCTTGATTACATAAATGGTTCATGGCTTGGTAATCCTTGACTAAAACACAAATCATAACCTAAAACTAAATTTACTACTATCGCTTCCGCTGCGCTACTCTGATGAAGACCACCGGATGAAGCTTCCCTTTCTTCTTGCACCTTTTCTTCATCCCCGAAAGTAAAGTCACTCCTGTCAATTACTTTCTTGTTGACGCTAAACTCCAGCTCCAACTCATTCAGAGTGATGATCTCCACGTGATATTCCGTCTGCCTATTGAGATACCAGCAGCCCCGATATGCCAACGAACAGGAGAGAGTAAGCGATCCGAACGACGAGTCGTCGACGGTGTGGAATTACGATAGGCAAGATAGAAGGACCATACAAACACATAATAAAACACACAAGCACACCACAATCAAGTATGTTATCAACATTATGATCAGTCTTATCATCATTATTCTTATCTTTCATTATCTTTTCAAACTTAATTTCACTTCTCATAAACATACTTTCTTTCTCATTCCCCTTCATTCTCATACTCACAATTCCTTCTTACAAAATATCATCGGGATACTCACTTCGTTCTCGGTTATCACTCGCGTCTACATCTCCTCGGTCATCCACCCAACCTAGTCGGAAGCAAACAGGAGTACAGGACCTTTACCACGCGGACACGACAGCTGTCTCACACATAAATGGTCCCAGACCAGGAGGATCTCGTCCTCAAATCATTTCAATAATAACAAGGCTCACTGTCCACGCAGTGGCAAACACAATGCCCCGTTCCAGTTCCTCTCACTATTCTCGATTTGCAATTTAGGGGGCGACAATATGTTTCTAGTGGGCCCGCAGAACTTACCACGACATTAGACCCAGTCCCCACCACGTTAGTGCGCCACATGTGGAGTTCGTTCTGCCCAGAAACATACTCTAGACTTCTTGACGTTTCACCGTCATCGTCCTCCCCTAATGCAATCTCGTCCTAAGTATCCGCAGATACCTATCGTTTCTTCCTCTCCACTACTTCGCACTCTCATATCTCACCGCGCATGTCTTTTAAAGTCTTTTTTAATCTTTTTAATTATCCTAAGGTCGGCCCGTCCTTCGTGCAACCCTTCAACGAGTCCCGACCACTAACTTTGCACCATCTTTCTCTCATCATTCCGCACATAGCACAGAGCTGGGATCACATCACAATCTCAAATTTCATTGCTCAAATTTTCTCAACATTCTCTATCTCTCGTAATCATCTCATTTCCAAAATCCTTTCAACATCCTCAATCTTTTCCAAAAGAACAATCTTACTTTCCTCAACACATTTTCATAAACTATTTGGAAAA
Source organism: Crotalaria pallida (assembly GCA_037953625.1). Classification (NCBI taxonomy): domain Eukaryota; kingdom Viridiplantae; phylum Streptophyta; class Magnoliopsida; order Fabales; family Fabaceae; genus Crotalaria; species Crotalaria pallida. The sequence goes on from CM075651.1 coordinate 59,050,534, forward strand.
TCTCATATCATAAACTTTCATAAAATCTCCTTTCGAAAACTTTCACATAAAAACTTTTCACAATGGTTCGCAAAACTATGGATTCAGAAACTTCTCTTCGAAAATGCCATTTCACATCAACAACAACAACAACTAAGCCTTTGTCCCACTAGGTGGGGTCGGCTACATGGATCAAACGACGCCATAAAGGCCTATCATAAATCATGTCTTTTGATAAGGCATTGATTGCCATATCCTTCTCAATTGTTTCGCCTATAGTTTTTCTAGGTCTTCCTCTTCCTCTAGCCCTTGTAGTACCCTCCATTTGGTCTACCCTCCTAACCGGGGCTTCCACCGGTCTCCTCCACATATGCCCAAACCACCTAAGACGAGATTCAACCATTTTTTCAACAATAGGAGCAACCCCGACTTTTTCTCGAATATACTCATTTCTAATCCGATCTTGTCTGGTATGCCCACTCATCCACCGCAGCATCCTCATCTCTGCAACATGAAGTTTATTCTCTTGTGTGCCCTTTGCCGCCCAACACTCTGTCCCATATAACATCGCCGGTCTTATAGCAGTGCGGTAGAACCTTCCTTTAAGTTTAAGTGGTACCTTCTTATCTCATAACACGGCCGAGGCACTCCTCCATTTCATCAACCCTGCTTGAATCCTATGATTTACATCCCCTTCTATTTCTGCATCCTGCTGTAAGATAGAAACCAAGATACTTAAACTTCGGGACTTGTGCTAAGACATGCTCACCAACCTTCACCTCCCGAGTAAGGTCCACGTACCTCTTGCTAAAATTACACTCCATATACCCTATCTTGCTTCGACTTATCCGGAATCCAGACCCTTCTAAAGCTTGTCTCCACATTTCAATCTTCCCATTTATTTCCTCTCTAGTATCCCCAATAAGCACAATATCATCGGCAAAGAGCATGCATTTCGGCACTGGTTCTTGGACATGTTCCGTAAGCACATCCAAGGCCAGTGTAAAGAGGTAGGGGCTCAAACTTGACCCTTGGTGTAGACCTATCGTGATGGGAAAATCCTCTGAAATCCCACTTTGTGTCCTCACGCTCGTCTTGACCCCGTCATACATATCCTTAATGGCTCTAATATAGGCAACACGCACCCCTTTCTTCTCGAGAGCCCTCCATAGTACCTCTCTAGGCACTCTATCATAAGCTTTCTCCAGATCAATAAAAACCATATGCAAATCCTTTTGTTGCCTCCGGTATTCCTCCATCAACCGGCGCAGTAAGTATATTGCCTCCATAGTTGATCTCCCCGGCATGAGGCCAAATTGATTCTCAGTAACATGAGTCTCCTGCCTCAATCTTCGCTCTATCACCCTTTCCCAAAGTTTCATGTTATGACTCATAAGCTTAATCCCTCTATAATTCGCACAATCTTGTATGTCACCTTTGTTCTTGTAGATAGGGATTAAAGTGCTCCTCCTCCACTCGTCCGGCATCTTCTTGGATCTTAAGATCTCATTAAACAACTTGGTGAGCCAACTGATGCCCCTCTCTCCCAAGGTTTTCCATACCTCAATGGGGATACTATCCGGACCAACCGCTTTACCATTATCCATCCTTCTCAATGCCTCTTTTACCTCAGTCTCCCTAATTCTACGGTAAAAGGTATGATTTTGGTCCCCTTCTCTAGTGACTATCTGATCATGATGTGAACTTTCATGACCTTCATTGAAAAGGTTGTGAAAGTAACTCTTCCATCTTTCTTTTACATCCAAATCTGCGACCAAGACTTTGCCATCTCCATCCTTAATGCACCTCACTTGATCTAGGTCTCTCGTCCTCCTTTCCCTAAGTTTAGCAATCCTATAAATACTTCTTTCTCCTTCCTTAGTGCCTAGGATTGGTATAGCCCATCAAACGCTCTACCTCTTGCTTTGCTCACCGCTTTCTTGGTCTCTTGCCTAGCTGCTTTATATTTATCCCAACTCTCTGCATTTCTATTCAAGGACCAAGTTTTGAAGCATTCCTTTTTCTCCTTTACCTTATCTTGCACCCTTGCATCCCACCACCATGATTCCTTGCCCTTTGGTCCATAACATCTTGATTCACCGAGTGTCTCCTTTGCAATCTTCCTAATCCCTTTGGCCATAACCTCCCACATTTCATTTGCGCTTCCTTCTCCATTCCAACTTCCTTCCTCTAAGACCCTTTGTTGGAATCGTTTTTCCCCCTTCAATTTCCACCACCTGATTCTTGGAGCCTTTTCTTGTATTTTTCTTTCCATCCTTCTCTTAACCCTTACATCCATAACCAAGACTCGATGTTGGGTAGTCAAGCTCTCTCCAGGTATAACTTTGCAATCCATGCAAAGCTTTCTGTCTGGTTTCCTCATAAGGAAGAAATCAATTTCAGAGCGCGTTGACCCACTCCTATATGTGATAAGGTGTTCCTCCCGCTTTTTAAAACAAGTATTGGCTATTGTTAGATCGAAAGCTGAGGAGAAATCGAGAATGGTTTTACATTCCCCATTTGCTATCCCTATGCCATGGCCTCCATGGAGTCCTTCAAATCCACAAGGGTCACTTCCCACATGGCCATTGAGATCTCCCCCTAAGAAGATCTTTTCTCCCATAGGTATTCCTTGGATTACCTCTTCCAGCTCCTCCCAAAATTGCACCTTAAGATGATCTTCCAACCCTGTCTGAGGTGCATAAGCACTAATCACGTTGAAAGTATCTCTTCCAGCTACCAACTTAAGAGCTATGATCCTATCCCCAACTCGCTTCACCTCCACCACATCCTTCTTCCACACCTTATCCACTATGATGCCCACCCCATTTCTCGCTCTAATCTTACCGGTGTACCAAAGCTTGAAACCCGAAGAGTCTAATTCCTTTGCTTTTTCCCCAACCCACTTGGTTTCTTGTAGGCACATAAAATTGATCCTTCTCCTAATCATGGTGTCCACTACTTCCATTGATTTACCGGTAAGTGTGCCTATATTCCATGTTCCAAACTGAATCCTAGTGTCGTGAACTAACTTCTTTACCCGCACCCGTTCACCAAAATGCGGGAACCCTTGCTTATTTTTCACATCCAGGCGGCGATGCAGCGACCCTTGCTCATTTGACAATGTACTCGAGCCATACATCGCGTTGCTTCCGGGAAACGACCTGGCATTAACCTTATAACATCGTTGATCCATATCATAGATTTGACAAAATTTTTACGTTGACTGTCAAGGCCTAACACAACCTTCACCTTTTATCCGGGCTTAGGACCGGCTATGCAGCATACACCGCATAGGCAGGATTCCACCTATGCAGCATACACCACATAGGCAGGTTTCCATTTCACATCAATTTCCCAAAATTATTATTTCAAAAAGACTTTCTTAAAAATGCCATTACCAAAAAAAAAATTTCTCGAAGTTTATAAAAATCTCCCTTCAAAACTTTCCACAAAATTACCTTTCGAAAACTTTTCTAAAAAAAATACTTCTCATTCTGTTTCTCAAAAACCTTTTTTTTTCAAAAACATTCACAAAAGAATTTCTTTTCATAAATCCTTTTCTAAAAATTTCTCTTCATCATCCTCTACAAAAATCTCTTTATTGAAAACCTTTTCAAAAATCACAACTTTCCTGGGCGCTAATGGAGGAGCAAGCTCAACTCAACACTAGTCCCAGACTAAAACCGAAAACCAAGGAGCCCAGCTCCCTTCAAATCACATCTCCTTCACATAATCAACATCACTTTCCCAGCTCTGGCTCGTTCTCAACATTGTCATCAATTTGTTTTCCAATACCAACTCTTTATCTCCTTTCACATTCATCTTATCATTATTCTTTTCTCTTTACATCTATAGTTTCTTCAACTTACTTATCTCATTTTCATTTTCTTATTCAGGACGTGATAGACGTCCATCAGTCGTTTACTCATTACAACCAACAGTAATAAGTATCATCGGATATAATAAAATAAGTAAATAAAAGCATGCACACAACATCACACAATAACATTGTGGTCTTTGTCACCTTCGTATAAGTGGCCACACAAAACAAACAATTGCCACTTATACTACTGACTCCAACCACTAAGTTCCGATCTTTTGAGATGATACGGAACGTCCTAATATATCACCTGACTACCATGGTGTCTTAGGAAAGCTTCTCTCTCACCTGAGGACCAGCTATTAAATGCGCACCGCCTCCGCGTATCCTTTGTGCTGCCTGCTGCCCCAATCCCTCATCTTTAAGATTCCCTCGTACTAAATAAAATACACTTATGTTATTTTCTTGCATTAAGAAAATCTTTTCTTAGTTCATGACACTTTCCGTTCTTAGTCGAAAGGCTTAAAACCTTATCGTCTTATCAAAACAACTCTCATATTTCTTAGCACTTTAATTGTTTTAAAATTATTTGAAAACATTAAATAAAATGGTTTAAATTATTTGGTTTGATCGCTGGCCCGATTTGGGCAGCCCCTTAAAACACGTTCGAAAACACCGAAAAATGTCCCGTTTTCCATCGGGTTTTTCTTGAATCAAATATCATTTGAAAATTCTATTGTAAATTAGTTGAACATATTTTCAAAGTTAGAAAACAATTTTAAATAATCTTGGACAGCAAGGATTATCCCATGAAATCACTTTACTAAAGGTTTGAAAACCTCAAATAAGTCAAATGGAATTTTCTTAAAATCAATTAATTTCAAAACCACTTTCACATTCACATACTTTTCAAACATCAACTAACACATAATCAGCAAGCAACTCACCAATAATTCAATCTTATAAAACAAACCTCTAGTCATGCATACAAACCGAATAGATTCAGAGATATAAACCAAACGTATTTTATATTTTTATTTCTTACTTTAGACAACTTTATCCTTATCATGTGTATTTTATTTCATGCAATTAAACTTCCCAAATGTATTTACTCTATGTGACCGAATGATATCAAAGAAAACAAGTTAGAAATTACAATTTGAAACACATAAAGCAACTTGATTTATTTCAAGCATTTAAACTCTATTTCCTTTCTCATGCAACTAAATTATTTACTCTTTCTTCTATTCCTACCCGAATACATATACTTGCACATATCTTCATTTTAATACAATACTTTTCCCAAAATCATTTGATTCATTTTTTTTCCTTATTTTTAATTAAAAACCGAATGTAAATTAAATAGCCACAACACAATTTTAAACATATTAATTTAGCAATAGTTTTTGAGACATACTCATTACCCGTGGTCTATTCATGAGAAAAAGGATCCTTGTCCACTTATTATGCCTAGGCCGAACCTCCTTTTGACAAAAATAAGGTTTTTGATCCACCCTTTCACATGCAAAAACACAAGACCCTTAAATCTAGAGAAATCAACACTTAAATTAATTCATGTTCATGCAAGAAGATTCATGTTAAAGCTTATTTTCCTAATTTCTTTCTAAAAATCCGAGGCATGCAACAAAGGACCTATACTCTTTTCATTATGCAAGAATCATAGATCACACAAGCACTTTCAATTCCTTTTTCAAAGAAACATACAATAACTTTTTAAAGCTCAATACCATCATGCATGTATTTACATCATATAGATCAAGTCTTAGAATTAAACATAAGAACACAAATAAAAACAAAAATCATCTTGGGTGAGAAAAAGAACCAAAACCGAGATATACTTAAAGACGACATCAAAGCTTTTGTTTTAACCATTACATGCAAAGCTCATAATCAAAACAAAAATGAAAGATCAAGACACAAATCGAAGACAAAATCTTAGATGAAAAAGGGACCAAGACCGAGACACACTTTGGAAAAATAAGAAACTTTTGTTTCAAAATCCTTTACAAGACGTAGAACAAAATCAATATCAAAGCCAAAATCATAGATCATGTTAAAAACCAAAGGATCAAAACACAAATTAAGACATGCAAAAGGGTCAAGACCATAAAGATCATCATCAAATAACATGCAAGACCAAAGATTTCAACATTATTGTTGAGCAAGTTTAGATCATCCACTTCCATCTCCAATAAATTCTTAAACACATCATAAATCACGGTTTTAGAGAGAAACTTCAACATACAAAAGATTTACTTTAAACTTTACAAAATCTCAACAACCATTTTAGATCTTGAAGATTTTGTTTGAAAAGCTTTAGGATCTCTTATCAAAACTTTAAACGAGTTATGGAGTCCATTGATTAGATGTTTACAAATTTATTCAAGCTTTGAGAAATTATTATGTAAAGAAATACACTTTAAACTTTGCAAGAATCCTCAAAACTTTTTAGATCTTTAAGATTTATTTTGAAAAACTTCAAGATCTTTCATAAAGACCTTAAACGAGTTATGAAATCCGGTAGTTAGACGTTTTTAAGTTCCTTTAGACTTTAGAATCTATGATCAAGTACAAACACTCTTGTACTCATCATTTAAGCTCTAGGAATTGACATGCAATGAAGGAAAGAAAGAAAAGTTACAAGATAAAAAGGAAAATGTAAACTATCACAACTTTCTCCACAATTTTCGAACTACCCACCAAGGAAGGGTTGATCTTCAAGCTTTTAAGGTCTTGGAACTTCAAGGAAGACTTAGGTTTTGGTTTGGTTTCTCCTTCTCCTTCCTCTCTAGCTCACGGCCCCTTTCTCTTTTTCTTTAAGTGTTGAGAGCTTGATTGTTGCTCTCAACAAACGTGTTTTGGAAAGTAGAAAGAAAGATGAAGAGAAGTGAAGGGTGAAAGTGAACAAATGGAGTGGCCAATGCTTCACCCATTCGGCCCTAAATAGACAAGGCTAAGGCATGGGATTTTTCCTTTTTTGACCTCAATCAATTCGGCCAAGGGTGCACAATGGGAGGGCAATTTTGGCAAGTCAAAAATATGCATGGGTGGAGATTAACATTTCTTAAGGGAACATGTGACATTAGGGTGCTTGGAGTCAATCTAGGCTTAATGGTTAGTTGGCATTCCATTAGGGTTTTCACTATTTGGTTAGGACTTGGTTAGGGACTTAGTTAAGGTTTAGTTGGGACTTGGTTACTTGGCTAGCCCTTAAAGAAAATTCTAGGCTTCTCTTCACTCACCTACATACACAGGGCACACACATATTTTCTCATACATACACACACTTTCACGTATTATACATACATGCACACACATACATACATTCATAAAAAACCGTACACATGCATGCATTCATTCATAGAATCACCAAGTTTACATAATAATTTAAACATTTTCTAGAAACCAGATTAACATATACCAAACACATATAAATCAATCACATAAATGCAGAAAACCAATTACTTTTTCTTAAAATAACTCTTGTTTTGAAATTCACTATTTCTTCAAAGCATGAAAATATTAATCATCTAAATATTTTTTTTTCTTGACTCAACTTTTAAACTTATAACTTTTGAAAACCATCTCTTCAAAATCACTAAACACTTTGAAAACGTGAATTTAGGAAAAATTATTTAAGAAAATATTCTTTTCAAAACACTCTTCTCAAAATAAATTTCTTTAGTATTTTAATTCAATACGAGGAATTTGCGGGGTGTTACATCCTCCCCAACTTAAAGATTTCTCATCCTCGAGAAATACGCTGTGGGTTGGGCAGCAGGGCATAAAATTCTCACATTACCGTGATTCTCATAAGAACATTCTCATTTATCTTTCGTGGCCGTATTCCCTTTTGCAGATATAATCCTTCTTGCAGTGCTCCGCATGTGTTGCTCTCGGACTAAGAAGTTACACTCGTACCACCGCCTGTGTGTCGAATCGGGTCAAGTCCAACGGACTAACCGAAGAAGATGTTGTTCCCTTACTGGTCGTCATCACATAGAGTCCATCCATAGGTACGGATTTAGGGAAAATTAAACAAACAGAATTCATGCATCTCCAAAAGTATGGGATTTCTCCTAGAAATCCTCAAACATTTACTATTTTCTACAATTTAGGTTCTTACTAGCTCACAAGAATCACTTCTTCATCCAATTCTCTTTCTAACTCTAAGGTTTTTTTTTTGGTCTATCACTTTCCTAACTTAGGGGATTTTGCTACCACTTAGGCTTACTTACTTCCTCAAACAAACTTCATCTCCCTCCTTAGATTTATCCTGAATATTAATCAAACCTATCACCTTCACCGTCTAATCCCCGGATTAGGGTGTATGGTAATTCTAATCTTCAAACTTTCCTCAGGATTCCCTCTAGTAACGGGTAACATACACTTCTTTTCTTCCTTGTGACTCCCCAACTTTGATCGGACTTATAACTAAATCCTCGATGGCCTTATATCCTTGCTTAATTTAAACCATCTACCATTCCTTAATCGTTCAAGCCTAAGTTATTTGGGTACTATGGCACTCCTAACCCCACAATTTGAACTAATACATTTCAGAAAAGATCGGTGAGGTTACGGGTGAACAGTAGGGCTTATGAAGGAAAGTTCGAATTTTGGCAACAAAATGTTTGGTTGAAGCAATTCAACAAACACGGGAATCCAGATAGGGTATACTATATTCTCAAAGATACTAACTGTCCCTATACAAGAGGATATGCTAGGGTTAATCAGATCCGAGTCTAACAATCACTGATGAGACGTCAAGGGTATAGGGTCCTAATTGCAGGGTCCATTCATGATCTATTCTTATAGTGCCAAAAGGTTTCTTAAACTAATGCGGTCAGTGCTAAGCTACAAACTAATCCTTGTCCTATGCTCCTATCTTATACTAGCAAACATACAGAGTCACACAAACAAAGCATGTAATAAGCCCATGCTTAAGGCCACTAAGGACTACCATAAGCTCTGATACCATTCTGTAACAGTCCGATTTTCGTAAACCAAAATAATTGACTTTGTGTATTAGAAGTTACCAAAAATGCGGCCAATTTTTTTTTGTTGTTATAATTAAAACATTGTTGACATGTTTTGAAAAGTACTTGGTGTTTTCCACACCCATTTTCTAAAACCGAGATGTTACTAAAAACTTTTCTTTTTATAAAACATTTGTTTCCATAGAAGAACTTGGTTCTAAATCATCTTGACAATCTTTCAAAACTTCACATGAGTTACTTAGCAAGAAATGTATTCCATCAATCAGTTTGAAAACTTAGCTTGATTACATAAATGGTTCATGGCTTGGTAATCCTTGACTAAAACACAAATCATAACCTAAAACTAAATTTACTACTATCGCTTCCGCTGCGCTACTCTGATGAAGACCACCGGATGAAGCTTCCCTTTCTTCTTGCACCTTTTCTTCATCCCCGAAAGTAAAGTCACTCCTGTCATTACTTTCTTGTTGACGCTAAACTCCAGCTCCAACTCATTCAGAGTGATGATCTCCACGTGATATTCCGTCTGCCCGTTGAGATACCAGCAGCCCCGATATGCCAACGAACAGGAGAGAGTAAGCGATCCGAACGACGAGTCGTCGACGGTGTGGAATTACAATAGGCAAGATAGAAGGACCATACAAACATATAATAAAACACACAAGCACACCACAATCAAGTATGTTATCAACATTATGATCAGTCTTATCATCATTATTCTTATCTTTCATTATCTTTTCAAACTTAATTTCACTTCTCATAAACATACTTTCTTTCTCATTCCCCTTCATTCTCATACTCATAATTCCTTCTTACAAAATATCATCGGGATACTCACTTCGTTCTCGGTTATCACTCACGTCTACATCTCCTCGGTCATCCACCCAACCTAGTCGGAAGCAAACAGGAGTACAGGACCTTTACCACGCGGGCACGACAGTTGTGTCACACATAAATGGTCCCAGACCAGGAGGATCTCGTCCTCAAATCATTTCAATAATAACAAGGCTCACTGTCCACGCAGTGGCAAACACAATGCCCCGTTCCAGTCCCTCTCACTGTTCTCGATTTGCAATTTAGGGGGAGACAGTATGTTTCTAGTGGGCCCGCAGAACTTACCACGGCATTAGACCCAGTCCCCACCACGTTAGTGCGCCACATGTGGAGTTCGTTCTGCCCAGAAACATACTCTAGACTTCTTGACGTTTCACCGGCATCGTCCTCCCCTAATGCAATCTCGTCCTAAGTATCCGCAGATACCTATCGTTTCTTCCTCTCCACTACTTCGCACTCTCATATCTCACCGCGCATGTCTTTTAAAGTCTTTTTTAATCTTTTTAATTATCCTAAGGTCGGCTCGTCCTTCGTGCAACCCTTCAACGAGTCCCGACCACTAACTTTGCACCATCTTTCTCTCATCATTCCGCACATAGCACAGAGCTGGGATCACATCACAATCTCAAATTTCATTGCTCAAATTTTCTTAACATTCTCTATCTCTCGTAATCATCTCATTTCCAAAATCCTTTCAACATCCTCAATCTTTTCCAAAAGAACAATCTTACTTTCCTCAACACATTTTCATAAACTATTTGGAAAATCTCATATCATAAACTTTCATAAAATCTCCTTTCGAAAACTTTCACATAAAAACTTTTCACAATGGTTCGCAAAACTATGGATTCAGAAACTTCACTTCGAAAATGCCATTTCACATCAATTTCCCAAAATTATTATTTCAAAAATAATTTCTTAAAAACGTCATTACCAAAAAAAAAATTTCTCGAAGTTTATAAAAATCTCCCTTCAAAACTTTCCACAAAATTACCTTTCGAAAACTTTTCTAAAAAAAATACTTCTCATTCTGTTTCTCAAAAACCTTTTTTTTTCAAAAACATTCTCAAAAGAATTTCTTTTCATAAATCCTTTTCTAAAAATTTCTCTTCATCATCCTCTACAAAAATCTCTTTATTAAAAACCTTTTCAAAAATCACAACTTTCCTGGGCGCTAATGGAGGAGCAAGCTCAACTCAACACTAGTCCCAGACTAAAACCGAAAACCAAGGAGCCCAGCTCCCTTCAAATCACATCTCCTTCACATAATCAACATCACTTTCCCAGCTCTGGCTCGTTCTCAACATTGTCATCAATTTGTTTTCCAATACCAACTCTTTATCTCCTTTCACATTCATCTTATCATTATTCTTTTCTCTTTACATCTATAGTTTCTTCAACTTACTTATCTCATTTTCATTTTCTTATTCAGGACGTGATAGACGTCCATCAGCCGTTTACTCATTACAACCAACAGTAATAAGTATCATCGGATATAATAAAATAAGTAAAGAAAAGCATGCACACAACATCACACAATAACATTGTGGTATTTGTCACCTTCGTATAAGTGGTCACACAAAAAAAACAATTGCCACTTATACTACTGACTCCAACCACTAAGTTCCGATCTTTTGAGATGATACGGAACGTCCTAATATATCACCTAACTACCACGGTGTCTTAGGAAAGCTTCTCTCTCACTTGAGGTCCAGCTATTAAATGCGCACCGTCTCCGCGTATCCTTTGTGCTGCCTGCTACCCCAATCCCTCGTCTTTAAGATTCCCTCGTACTAAATAAAATACACTTATGTTATTTTCTTGCATTAAGAAAATCTTTTCTTAGTTCATGACACTTTCCGTTTTTAGTCGAAAGGCTTAAAACCCTATCGTCTTATCAAAAAAACTCTCATATTTCCTAGCACTTTAATTTTTTTAAAATTATTTGAAAACATTAAATAAAATGGTTTAAATTATTTGGTTTGATCGCTAGCCCGATTTGGGCAGCCCCTTAAAACACGTTCGAAAACACCGAAAAATGTCCCGTTTTCCATCGGGTTTTTCTTGAATCAAATATCATTTGAAAATTCTATTGTAAATTAGTTGAACATATTTTCAAAGTTAGAAAACAATTTTAAATAATCTTGGACAGCAAGGATTATCCCATGAAATCACTTTACTAAAGGTTTGAAAACCTCAAATAAGTCAAATGGATTTTTCTTAAAATTAATTAATTTCAAAACCACTTTCACATTCACATACTTTTCAAACATCAACTAACACATAATCAGCAAGCAACTCACCAATAATTCAATCTTATAAAACAAACCTCTAGTCATGCATACAAACCGAATAGATTCAGAGATATAAACCAAACGTATTTTATATTTTTATTTCTTACTTTAGACAACTTTATCCTTATCATGTGTATTTTATTTCATGCAATTAAACTTCCCAAATGTATTTACTCTATGTGACCGAATGATATCAAAGAAAACAAGTTAGAAATTACAATTTGAAACACATAAAGCAACTTGATTTATTTCAAGCATTTAAACTCTATTTCCTTTCTCATGCAACTAAATTATTTACTCTTTCTTCTATTCCTACCCGAATACATATACTTGCACATATCTTCATTTTAATACAATACTTTTCCCAAAATCATTTGATTCATTTTTTTCCTTATTTTTAATTAAAAACCGAATGTAAATTAAATAGCCACAACACAATTTTAAACATATTAATTTAGCAATAGTTTTTGAGACATACTCATTACCCGTGGTCTATTCATGAGAAAAAGGATCCTTGTCCACTTATTATGCCTAGGCCGAACCTCCTTTTGACAAAAATAAGGTTTTTGATCCACCCTTTCACATGCAAAAACATAAGACCCTTAAATCTAGAGAAATCAACACTTAAATTAATTCATGTTCATGCAAGAAGAATCATTTTAAAGCTTATTTTCCTAATTTCTTTCTAAAAATCCGAGGCATGCAACAAAGGACCTATACTCTTTTCATTATGCAAGAATCATAGATCACACAAGCACTTTCAATTCATTTTTCAAAGAAACATACAATAACTTTTTAAAGCTCAATACCATCATGCATGTATTTACATCATATAGATCAAGTCTTAGAATTAAACATTAGAACACAAATAAAAACAAAAATCATCTTGGGTGAGAAAAAGAACCAAAACCGAGATATACTTAAAGAGGACATCAAAGCTTTTGTTTTAACCATTACATGCAAAGCTCATAATCAAAACAAAAATGAAAGATCAAGACGCAAATCGAAGACAAAATCATTTTAGATGAAAAAGGGACCAAGACCGAGACACACTTTGGAAAAATAAGAAACTTTTGTTTCAAAATCCTTTACAAGACGTAGAACAAAATCAAGATCAAAGCCAAAATCATAGATCATGTTAAAAACCAAAGGATCAAAACACAAATTAAGACATGCAAAAGGGTCAAGACCATAAAGATCATCATCAAATAACATGCAAGACCAAAGATTTCAACATTATTGTTGAGCAAGTTTTGATCATCCACTTCCATCTCCAATAAATTCTTAAACACATCATAAATCACGGTTTTAGAAAGAAACTTCAACATACAAAAGATTTACTTTAAACTTTACAAAATCTCAACAACCATTTTAGATCTTGAAGATTTTGTTTGAAAAGCTTTAGGATCTCTTATCAAAACTTTAAACGAGTTATGGAGTCCATTGATTAGATGTTTACAAATTTATTCAAGCTTTGAGAAATTATTATGTAAAGAAATACACTTTAAACTTTGGAAGAATCCTCAAAACTTTTCAGATCTTTAAGATTTATTTTGAAAAACTTCAAGATCTTTCATAAAGACCTTAAACGAGTTATGAAATCCGGTAGTTAGACGTTTTTAAGTTCCTTTAGACTTTAGAATCTATGATCAAGTACAAACACTCTTGTACTCATCATTTAAGCTCTAGGAATTGACATGCAATGAAGGAAAGAAAGAAAAGTTACAAGATAAAAAGGAAAATGTAAACTATCACAACTTTCTCCACAATTTTCGAACTACCCACCAAGGAAGGGTTGATCTTCAAGCTTTTAAGGTCTTGGAACTTCAAGGAAGACTTAGGTTTTGGTTTGGTTTCTCCTTCTCCTTCCTCTCTAGCTCACGGCCCCTTTCTCTTTTTCTTTAAGTGTTGAGAGCTTGATTGTTGCTCTCAACAAACGTGTTTTGGAAAGTAGAAAGAAAGATGAAGAAAAGTGAAGGGTGAAAGTGAACAAATGGAGTGGCCAATGCTTCACCCATTCGGCCCTAAATAGACAAGGCTAAGGCATGGGATTTTTCCTCTTTTGACCTCAATCAATTCGGCCAAGGGTGCACAATGGGAGGGCAATTTTGGCAAGTCAAAAATATGCATGGGTGGAGATTAACATTTCTTAAGGGAACATGTAGGGTACATTAGGGTGCTTGGAGTCAATCTAGGCTTAATGGTTAGTTGGCATTCCATTAGGGTTTTCACTATTTGGTTAGGACTTGGTTAGGGACTTAGTTAAGGTTTAGTTGGGACTTGGTTACTTGGCTAGCCCTTAAGGAAAATTCTAGGCTTCTCTTCACTCACCTACATACACACGGCACACACATATTTTCTCATACATACACACACTTTCACGTATTATACATACATGCACACACATACATACATTCATACAAAACCGTACACATGCATGCATTCATTCATAGAATCACCAAGTTTACATAATAATTTAAACATTTTCTAGAAACCAGATTAACATATACCAAACACATATAAATCAATCACATAAATGCAGAAAACCAATTACTTTTTCTTAAAATAACTCTTGTTTTGAAATTCACTATTTCTTCAAAGCATGAAAATATTAATCATCTAAATATTTTTTTTCTAGACTCAACTTTTAAACTTATAACTTTTGAAAACCATCTCTTCAAAATCACTAAACACTTTGAAAACGTGAATTTAGGAAAAATTATTTAAGAAAATATTCTTTTCAAAACACTCTTCTCAAAATAAATTTCTTTAGTATTTTAATTCAATACGAGGAATTTGCGGGGTGTTACACACGGTGGGGTGCAACACGTCGGGTGCGCAACACCAGCAATAAGCCGCTGGCTGGAACGTGTGCAAGGGTTGAGTTAGTCGTGCGGCCTTTGGGAATCCGCACGCATCGGTAAGTCGTATCCTCTGAAAGACTGGGGAACGCAGTGGCAAACTCGCATAGCCAAGGATTTTGTGGCATTCTGGCCGTGTAAGACACGCTCTCGGGTGCAGGAAACGTAAGCCGCCTTGGCAGAGTGCGCAGTGGTTGAGTTAGATGTGCGGCCTTTGGGGATCCGTACGCATCCGTAAGACGTATCCTCTGAAAGACTGGGTAACGCAATTGTGAAACCACAAAGATCCCGAAAAAGTAAAAAGAAAGGAAAAGAATGAAATGAAAAGAAATAAAAAGAAGAAAGCTGAGAAAGTGATGAATGAGATGAAGAAATGAGAGATAGAGATTAGAATTAGTTAACTGGAGAAGAATAGGAAGAATGTGAGTAAAAAGGAGAAATGGAAGAAGAATTGAGAGTTTAAGTTTAGGTGAGGATAGAAAGCTAAGTGAACGGAAATAGAATAGGAGTTGACATTAATCAGGGAATGTGAATAATTTGGAGATGTTTGTGTTTGCAGTGGATAGGTGATTGGGCGTGATATATTTGCTTTATTTGGTTAATTGCTAATTGTGTATGACTTGGCATGTATTATGCATTACTAGTTGGTGCAATTCTCACCCTTACAACCAATACAGGTACAGGTTGAGTTTGCAGATATCGAGGCTGAGCAGGAGCACACTTCCCACAGGAAGTGTGAAATCGAGTCGTTTTATTTATTTGAGTCAAACCGGGCCACATTTGAATACTTGATGTATTTTGTATATTTATGGATTATGTATGCATTTCCAATGTGTATTTTGGAAAATTGGTGGCCCGGGGTATTTAATTTTATTTGCAAAAGTTTAAAAGTTCCTACTTTAATATTTGATGTCAAAAGAGTCTAAGTATGTTATGTATTATATATGGTTGTCTGGTTGTTATTGAAAACTATTTTGAGCAGATTACAGGTCAAAACTAAATTTTGGGAAATTCGGAAAAACAGAGGAGACTATGTCCGATTTTCCGGAAAAAAATTATAATAAGTATTTTAATTAAAAAGAATTTTTAAATCCATATTTTCAAAATAGGTAAAATAAAATAGGTTGTTACACCTGTCAGTCCAGAATTGTTTACAACATAAACGCAACAGATAAAAACCATTTCAGATCCTAACGCCCGATCAGTACCAGTCTCAGGGCATATAACTACACATATTATAAAATTACAAAATAACAGTTTTTAATATAATAAAATCCACTCAGGGTATCACAAATTCACTACACGTAGTGGAGAGTTTCCAATTCGGCCCGCTACAGTGTAAGCTCCGCTTCCGTACCTGTAAAAATATAGCAAGAAGGGTAGCATTACACAGAACTTAAAAAGATAAATCCTAAAAGAAGACATAGTAAATAACTAAGTGTAACACCCCGATTCGGCAACTTGAAAAATATACTTCTTTAATTCCAAAATGTAGTGGAAATATGGGCCAAAATTTTTTTTTTAAACATGTAACGTGGTTGAGTAGCATGAGTATGAGAACCACTAAGTTTTCAAAACCCTTTCGTAATTAAAGAGTTTTCTCATATCTCATACTGAAGTTCAAGTTCCAAACCGAAGTGTCACAAGGCACTACACTTTGCAACTTGCTCCTTCTCAACTCTATTATCGTAGCCCATTAAGATAAATTTCTTCCACAAAAATTTGGGGTTACATCATGGCATTGCAATGAAACTAAGTAAATACAGGGAATACAAAATACTTCAGGGAAAATGAAAGACTACCACCAGGCCCATTGAAATGAATACGATGGTCCACGGAGAATGCCTCGTTAGGGTTGTCCTCAATTACGTCCGCCTCCGAGTATCTATGTCCTCGTCCAAGTCCTTCTAACTTCTCAGCCTCGAGGTCAATGTGTGCGGACAAAAGCATCGGGTATCCACCATGATAATCAGCTGACCCACCAATCTCGGTGTAGTCACGCCACTTCCAATCTTCCTTCGTCTCGAATGTCGAACGTGAACTTGACAGGATCCAGAGACTAAGGGAATAGACATCATAACAACAAGCAGACAAGACAGAAGACTAGAGAGAGTAAGTATTCCCAAGCATGTTATGCCAACGATGTGGGATTACAATAGGCAAGATATTAAGAAATAACAAAAACATATAAGCAAACCACACACACAAGCAATCATATTCAAACCTCTACTTTACTTCATATCTTTTCTTTTCTCAAAACTTTACATATCCACAGAACTTCCGTCAATCGATTCCGCTGCGCAACTCTGATTCCATCATCCATCTCATCCTCTTTTCGAGCTGTCTCTTAAGAATTATTTCTTATCAATATCAGTTATCTTTTCTTGATTAAGTTTTATGAATTCGTCTCCGTCAACAATGCGGGGAATTTAATCATCATTGAGGAGGGTCGCTTTCAAAGTTAGCACACACGTCTACATCTCATCGGTCATCCACCCAACCTAGTCGGAAGCAAACAGGAGTACAGGACCTTTACCACACGGGCACGACAGCTGTCTCAACACATAAATGGTCCCAGACCAGGAGGATCTCGTCCTCAATCAATTCAATAATATCAAGGCTCACTGTCCACGTAGTGGCAAAACACAATGCCCCGTTCCAGTCCCTCTCACTATTCTCGATTTGCAATCTAGGGGGCGACAGTATATTTCTAGGGAGCTCGCAGAACTTGCCACGGCATTAGACCCAGTCCCCACCACATTAGTGCGCCACTTGTGGAGTTCGTTCTGCCTAGAAACATACTCTAGACTTCTTGACGTTTCACCGTCATCGTCCTCCCCTAATGCAATCTCCTCCTAAGTATCCGTAGATACCTATGGTTCCTTCCTCTCCACTACTTCGCACTCTCATACCTCACCACGTATATTAATGTCTTTTAAAAGTCTTTTGCCTTTTCAAAATCAATCCTAATGGTCGGCCCATCCTTCTTACATCCCTTCAATGAGTCCCGACCGCTATCTTTGCACAATCTTTCTCGACAGAGCTCAGAGCTGGGTTCACATCATCACACTCGATTCTCATTACACAACTTGTCTCCAACAATCTCAAATCATTCTCTTTCTCAAAATCTCCACTCACAAAACTTTTCTTAAAAACTTACTTCTTAAACTCTTACAAAATCTCTTTTCGTAAATCTTTTCAAAAATACCTTTTCACAAACCCTTTCACAAAAATCTCCTTTCGAAAAGATTCTCAAACTCACATTCCGTACTCTGCTTGAAACATCTCGTTTCAAAAACTCTTTTCAAAAATTCTCATTTTCAAAAACCTTTTTAAAATAAAATATCATTTCAAAAACTTTTCGAAAACTTATTGTTTCAATGAGCACTAGCGGAGGAGCAAGCTCAACTCAACACTAGTCTCATTTCCACAATATCACAAAGGAACCGAACTCCTTCTAAATCCCATCTCATTTCACCACACAACATCACTTTCCTAGCTCTGGCTCATCCACATCAAATCATCAATTCTTACTCATCCGCTTTTACAATTTCCACAACATCTCAACATCTTTCTCAAACTTTATCTTATACTTCTTTTATTCTTGCTATTCATTATTATTCACACTATCTTCAATCTCATCATGCATAATAAATTCATCAAATAAACGAATAAACAACAAACTAGCATTCGGATATCATCATATAGACTCATTATCTAATTTCATGTGGTCTTTGTCTCCTTCACACGAGTGGCCACACAACCAAACAATTGCCACCGTGCTACTGACTCAGAACCACTAAGTTTTGACGTTTGAGATGGTCGAAACGCTTAATACATTACCTAAATACCACGGTGTTTGGGGGAAACTTCTCTCTCACCTCAACCGATGACGATCTTCAATGCGCTCCTTAGTTTCCATTGCGACGTTCGTAACTGCTTCCCGATCGTTACTGGCACTCAAATATTTCCCTCTTATTAAAATCATTCTTATTCAATTATAAAGCAACGTTACAAAACTTTTATTTGAAGACAAAGTATTCGCTTCCTCTTAATATTTTGAAATCTTTTTGGGTTTTAAATTCACAAGTAAAACATTCATTTAAAAACACATTTAGAAGATTAAAACTTAAAATACTCTTTTCAAACACTGATTAAAAACATAGTCAGTTTCCTGACCACTTTAAAAGTCACATTTATCTCAAGGGTTTTTAAATATAAAGCACCTCTTAAATCCAAAACCACATGCTTTATAAACCATATTAAAATCTTTTCGAAACAATACTCTTTCAATAAATCAATTCACTGTACTTACTTTTTTTCTTTCAAAAACCGAATTAAGTCAAAGAAAATACCAATAAGGGTTAAATCAAAAACCTTTTACAAGTATTAAACATTCAAATCATTTTCAAACACACATATTGAACATGTTAAATCATTTATAATTCATGCATGTATACAAAACAAGAATCAAACACAAACTCCTATTATTTTCTATATATGGCCGAATCCTATCACACATAAGGCAAGGTTTATATTCATAATTTCAAACACTAATGATTACTAGCACTTAAACAAAACATGCACATATGGGAAATAATCATTTAAACACATTATCCTACCTTAAACATCATAACCGAAAATAATTATTAAAAGAAAGGAATGTCTTCAATTAAATTCATGCTAACATCTTTCAAATCAATTAGCTTTATCCCTAAATTAACATGCAAATGAAAATCAATTTATTTCTTTTATTTCTTGCCCAAACCGAATGTAGTATAAGAAAAATAGTAACTCAAAAAGATAATCACATACCAAACCAATCTTATTCACTCAAAGCTACTCAAACAATAATCACTCAAGAAAATAAAAATAGCTTGAGTAAAACTTGTTCCTAAAACCGAATGGAACACAAAAATCACTTTCAAGCTTTTAATCAAAAATTTAGATTTTCATATACTTGAAATCCATAGATCCATCAATAAAACACACATGCAAAGCAAAATAAACAACCTTTAATACTTACAAAAGCAAAACCGTGAGCTTCACATAAACTTCATCAAACTTTAATTTTATTTCTCCAAATAAATTTACCATAATAACATCAAGAGTCATATCAAGATCTTTCACCTCCAAAAATTTCATGCATGTATTTTAAAGCTTTAAATCACATAAATTCCAACATGCATGTAACCAAAATAATGATCAATTATGGTTTCCTACATTTCCTAGGTTTGGCCGAATGGTGAAATACACAAAAGCAAGATCTTGGGTTCTATTTTCACATGCAAGGCTTTAAAACAACATTTTCTTTTCAAACATCAAGAAATCATCATCACACACACATGATCTTGTTTAAAAATCCTTTTTGTACCAAAAAATCATTTTTAAAACTTATTATCATAATTTTCTTTTTAAAATGGTAACATGCATCAAAAGAAAACTAAGACTTTTACACACATAGTTCAAACTTCATGCTTTTGCAAAGATCTACCATAGATCAAGACATGCAAGGAAAGATCAAGGTAAAAACATAAGCTCAAACACAACTTCAAACAAAACCGTGAAGAAGAACTTTTACAAATTAAAGATCAAAGCTTCCAAGCATAAATATTCAAGATCAAGCCATAGAAATTACATGCAAAACATTTAAACTCCAAGATCATAAGAAAAATAACACATGCATCACAAAAATCAAAATTTAAACAAAGTCCATCACAAGTCCTTTACAAAACCAAGATTATTACATTAAAACTTTCTTAAACAACTACCTTAAACAAAAATTCTAATCTTCAACCTTTAATTTCTCCTCTCCTTCTCCTAGGGTTGCTTCGGCCTCTCCTTCTTAGGGTTGATAGGTTGGTTTTCTTTTTTAGTCTTTGAAGAAGAATGTGTTTGAAGAAAGAAATCAAGGGTATTTAGGTTGGAAGTTTAGGTTTCCACTCTTCTTTTTCCTCTTCTTCTCTCTCGGCCATCCTCTCTTTTCTCTCTAGGTCTCAAGAGTTTGAGGTGCCCTTGGACCAAAAAGTGTTTGTGTTTGGGTGTGAAAAGAAGTGAATGAAGGAAATGAGAAATGAACTAAAGCCAACCCACACACACACATACGGTTCATATAAGCAAAGCAAGGGAATGGAAATTTTCAATTTCTACCCTCGGTTCAAGGTGCTAGCTTAAGGGCAAGTTGGTCCACTCCAAATGTTGCATGGGAGGTCTTTTTCGTGGGGGACAAAGTGAAGAGAAAGTCTTACTAGGCTTCATGAGTCACACCCTAGGTTTCCACTTGTTTTTCTTTCAATTTTTCTATTTAATTTTTCCATCTAAATTCTATTTTCTTAATGGCTAACAAAATGCATTCCTCTTGGCCTTCCTAGTCCTAATGGCCGAACATACACATGCACATTACACACATATTTTCATTTCATGTTATCATAGCAACACATAACATTTAGGTCATGGAATGATGCATACATTTAGCACATATTTAAGCATGCATGTAACACTTTGACATATCATGTTTCCTACTCAAACACACGGCACACACACACATACATATATCCTACATATAATCTTATTCACATAATTCATGCATATCATTCAATTTTATTTCTTAAGATAAGAAAACACACATTTACATTTCAAAATTTCCAAAGATGCAACTTTAAAGAAAATCAATTCACTTCATCAATTTAATTTTCGAAAATAAGCTTATCTTTGAAATAAAACCTCATTTTCACACAAATCAAAGACTTTTAAAGAAACCATTTATTAAAAACCTCAAATCAAATAAAAAGAAAATTCGTTTCTTTGAGAAATCTCAAATGACAAAATCATAACTTGGTTTTCATGAAATCACACTCAAATAAAAATCATTTGCTAAAACATTTTTCTGAAAATCTTTCTTAAATTCTCAAAATTCATTTTAAATTCAAAAATTCTTTTTAAAATAAAATCTCATTGATCTATTTGAGTCCAGAAGATGCGGGATGTTACACTAAGCCTACCCTATTATTGATATCCGTTACTCATAAATATCCATACAATTATTTTTCTTTTAGTTCCTCACTTATTCTCACTTTCATTTAACTTTTAATTCTCCTTTTTATTTTCTCACATTTTATTCCACTTTTAATCCACTATTCATTTCTATATCATTTCTCTCTTCATTCTTCATTTCCATTCCTTTATCCATTTTCCATTCTTATTCTTTATCCGTTTTTCATTAATTGGCCAACATGCCGGATACATTTTCGTTCCTCTACTCTTTTATTGGTGACAGGGTCTAACGACCTCCCGTCATTTTACTTTTTATTATTGTGACAGGGTCTACCGACCTCCCGCCATTTTACTTTTTATTATTGTGACAGGGTCTACCGACCTCCCGCGAATTTACCTTTTATTATTGTGACAGGGTCTACCGACCTCCCGCCAATTTACTTTTTGTTATTGTGACAGGGTCTACCGACCTCCCGCCATTTCACTTTTTATTATTGTGACAGGGTCTACGGACCTCCTGCCAATTTACTTTTTATTATTGTGACAGGGTCTACCGACCTCCCGCCATTTCACTTTTTATTATTGTGACAGGGTCTACCGACCTCCGGCCAATTTACTTTTTATTATTGTGACAGGGTCTACCGACCTCCCGCCAATTTACTTTTTATTATTGTGACAGGGTCTACCGACCTCCCGCCAATTTACTTTTTATTATTGTGACAGGGTCTACCGACCTTCCGCCATTTCACTTTTTATTATCGTGACAGGGTCTACCGACCTCCTGCCAATTTACTTTTTATTATTGTGACAGGGTCTACCGACCTCCCGCCATTTCACTTTTTATTATTGTGACAGGGTCTACCGACCTCCCGCCATTTTACTTTTTATTATTGTGACAGGGTCTACCGACCTCCTGCCGCTCAGTCCATTCCCTTTTCTTTATTCTCGTTTATTTTAAGTACATTCTTATTCATTAATGACTCTCATTCTCATTTCAATTTGCTTGAATTGGCCATATACATTATGTTTTAATTCTCGTCACTAACTCTTAATTATTTCCATTTTCCCTTTCTTTTCTTTTTCTTCTTCTCTTCTTTTCACTTTTTCCTTATTCTTTATATTAATTACTCTAGCTTTCGTCTACCTTCATTCTATTAGACTACCATAGTTGCATTCGCTCTAGTTGTCTTATCACCTTATCGCTAAATTCTTTTACCTATTACCCTCTTGTATTTGGAATTTAGTTTATCATTTTCCTTTCGATTTCATTACTACCTGACCACTCTTAACCAATTTTTCATCCGTGCTTCCTTATTTCTTTCGTACTCTAACTTCTCTTTTTCCTCACCTTTAGTCTTAACTCATTCTACACCCTTCGCCTATTACAAACACTCCATACTCTTTTACTCTCACACTCCTCTAATTTCCCTTAATTAATTTCCCTTGGTTTTATTTTGCGTTTGTTCTACACTTTCATTCCATATTAACTCTTTTAATATTCTATTATATTCATTCACTCCGGAACTCATTCTATGCACCTTCAATTTATTCCATTGTCCATTTAAATACACCATTTATTTTTGCGGGAACTACCCTAAGGTTCATTAACTTATTTTTTAATTACCCTATTCTTAGCTACCACTATAGCATCCTAGAATTTACTTCTCAAGTAAAGGAAACGCGAACCCTCTTACCTCGGGCTTTTTAAATAGAACCTGGATTTTAGCTTGGCGACGATGACGGCGTCGGTGTTGCTCCTCGTTAGCGGGAACGATCGCGACTGGACCGAGGCAAGAGCTTCGAGCTTCGAGGTAATCGACACGAGCCCGGCACGATCACGGGTCGATAACGGCGCCAGTGAGATCCGTGGAGAGAGAGAAGGCTCGTGGGTGAGAGAGAGAGAGAGAGCTTGGGAACCGGTGGTGAGGGAAAGAAAGAGGTCTGGATGGTGGTGGGTGGTGGTTCAAAGGGTGGTGACGGTTGTAGTGGTGGTGGTGGCGGCTTGGTGGCCGGAGGAGGGAGGAGGAAGAGATGAGGCAAAGAGAGAGAGATCTATGGAGAGGAGGAGCGAGAAGGAGGGAGAAAGAGAGAGCTATGGTGGCGGTGGTGGGTCGTAGCGGCGGCCCTGGGGCGGCGGCGGTGGTGCTGGACGGAGGAACTAAGGAGGAGAAGAGGGAGAGAGAGAAGAGAGAGAAAGTGGGGTTGAAATGGGGTTTTCAGCCCCAAAACGCGTTTTTAATGTTGCAGATCGCAGAATACTCGAGTATTTCTGTCAATACTCGAGTATTTTGACCCAAAATACTCGAGTATTTCACAAATACTCGAGTATAATGATCAGATACTACTAGTTTGCTTTTCTATTTTTCTTCTGTTTCCCCCTATCTTCAAATTACCATAACTTCTTCGTTCACTGTCGGATCTTGCTCAAATTTGACGAGCAACTTCTTAAAAATCATACCTTCATATCCAATGGTGGGAATTGTGTTGTGAGTCTTAAATCTTTTATTTTGAATTTCCTAACGTCGGGTGTTTATAACACCGAAAAATCGATTTTTAACACTCGTTTGGTCTTCTTTAAATTTGCTTTTCGATGCCAATGCTCCTTAACTCCTTCATGGCACTCGAAGAATTCCTAATCCATCATTTTAAATCCCTTTTAGGATAATCCTTATTTCCAAATCTTATTATTATTCTAATTATTATTAGAATTAAAATTTGGGATGTTACATTTCTCCCCCACTTATTTAGAATTTCGTCCCCGAAATTCCGTTCGATTCCTTAAATGGAGAATCATCCCATTGGTAAACTCCTGACTATGATCTTCACTTCCCTTCGGTTTTTATTTCCCGCTCCAAGTGTAGTTAGGGTCATACCTATTTCAATGCTTGTCTTCTAATACTACGTATTATCTCTATCTGTACAGGAGCGTCCGTTTTCTTATTATTAAAGTTCCATCTCCCATTCCTTGGATTGAAATCCTCCCCCACTTAGCATCGACATGCTTGATTATATCCATGCTAGGGGGTATGTTCATTCGTTGCTCAGAATAGAGTACACAGGTTCCCGACCGGTATCCAAGGTTGAAAAGAGGACACGTGGGTGACTATCTATCAGTAGGCATAGAACTATGTCGGGTTTCTATGACTTGGCAAATTCTCACCTACGCATCTGAGATGCTTGAAGCTTGAAGAGAGTGAAGATGAAAAGAAGGAACATGAAGCACTCAAGAGTGAGTCTCATGGTCTTTACAAGATGACCCAGGATGTACTGGATACATGTCAAGCAAGAAGACGATGGAGATTATCCCCAAAGTGTGCATTTTCAGCAGAGAGTTGTCGAAGGATGCGTTTTCTATGGATCTGCGGCTAATTGATTGGTCTCGGTCAAGGCCTAGATGTTATTTCTCAATTTGGTGTTATTTTGGGGAGGTATTGTTTTACCTCAAGTTTAATTTTCATTCGATCCTCCGCGAAGCGTTTGGAATTGTCTGTTTAGTAGTCCTATGGCTTATGGTATGATTACTAATTATTGTCGCTCGGATAGGATCTTCATTGAGTCGTTAAGTCTCCCCCACTTAATATCAACTTACATGATCACACCGGTGCCCGGAATCGGGGAATCGAATGTGTCGGCTTCTGATTGTCTTTCATACGACTTTCAATGAAGAGTGTAATAATCTAACAACAACAGGAAACGTAATCTTTGGAATTCACAAGGAATTTGCGCTTTCGCTTTAAGAAAAATAGCCTAAGATTATGCGATCCAAGGACTTTTCGCAGAATGTAGCAGCTTATGACTAGAAATTTCCTCGTCCACTAGGAATCGGATCGAATACATAAGACTGGAACTCTAGGAACGATGGGTATTCCAGGATAAGAAACAAGGAGAAAATCGTAAGTTCACAATGTTCAGTAGATTAGAGCGAGAAATCTTTGATCCGTGATCTAAAGTCGCTACTTCAAGGTAAAGTCGAACCAAGAAGAATGAGGAGGAAGAGATCTACTTGCACGAATTGAGGTACTAACTAAGCTTTTCAGAATTACTATTAAAGTCTTAAACGATTTTTGATGGTCACAAGTTGTGGTTGGCCGACATTCTTGAATTCTGAATGCTCTATTAAGCACTATTTTAGATCAGTGACACTCAAGACATACCTTGGGTGTATGTCAGCAATCCCTTACAACCTATTTCGAGTTCGATCTTAAGGAAAGCTTAAATGAATTTGATATAGAACAAGAAAGCTAATGAAATCTAACCTTTCTATCACCTTAAGACTTGCACTACTCTCGAAAGCGAGATTCGTGTTGGGTGGACGACCCGTTGGTGGTCATTCATTCAATTTGTTTGGTCTCTGTGTAGAGACTTCAAGAGGTTACCAGTTAAGCTTTTCTAATGGATGACCATTCAGGAACCTGCGTAAGATTCCCGATAAGACTTGGGTTACCTAAGTTCTAGTTTGGCTTTTTGATGGTTAGGGGTGGTTCTTATAGAGTTTATTCCATCCATCCTAAGATAGGGTATTCGATTATGCTATTCTTAAATAGATAAGATGGCTTAAGGTTCTTATGCTTTGGTTTTGTTTTGGGCCTACTATCCGCTTCCGTTTAAGGAACTTGGAAAGAACACCATTCGGGTTGGTTTCTTTGCTTCCAAAGGATCTACTCCCTTGGAGAGTTTCCATTTCTATTGTTTCAATTTCATTAAGAGGATTGCAATGATATCATCCGTTAATAGTTGCAAAGATTGAGGTGATCAATCTCAACCTCACGTCTATCAACAACGCACCATTGTCGGGTTCTTATTTTCACCGAAGACCATTGTTTAGTTGTTCAATCTTGGTTGATCTTGTTGGAAACCAACAAGCGGGCTTAGCAATTACTAGAGGGGGGTGAATAGTAATATGGAAGCAACAGTGACTAATTTTCGGTGCAATTAAAAGATAATTGATCAAATGCTTGTTTTTCTGAAACTGGGCAATTTACTCGAGTGAAATGAAGAACACTCGAGTGAATTGCTGCGAAATACTCGAGTGAATTGTAAAACACTCGAGTGTTTTATGCAGAACAGCAAAGAGCAGTTTCAGAGAAATTTAGCAAAACGAATCAATTTCTTAAAGACCAATCCAGAGCAGATATAAATCAAAGTAGAGGGCAATTAAACTAAGTTAAAACAAGATGAAAACAAGTTAATTGCTACTTGAATTATAAAAGCCCCTTTCTAGAGAACTTAGGGTTTGGTTTTTCTTGAAATCTAAGAAAGCTATAAAAGAGAGAGACACCGCCAATTTTTATCCTGGTTCACACCCAATAAAGAGTGCTAATCCAGTCCCCCTAATCAACTTAGGAGTTTCTACTAATAATCAAATTGTTAGAAAATCAAGGATAAATTGAGATTCCTCACTCAATCCTAACCCTTTTCAAGAGTTTACCAAACTCTTGAAATTTCTACCCCAATTTGATTTGGTGATGAAGAGTCCCTTCTTCTTTAGCTCCTTGGAACCTCCAAGAGCCCACCAAGCTAAGAATCCTCTTAGTCTTTGTGCTTGAGAACCTCCCAAGGCTTGAGAACTTGGATACCTCACCAAGTACTTGGATACCTCACCAAGATTTCTTAAACAACCTAAAGTGTTTGAATGTTTGAGAATTTTACAACAAATAATTCTCTTACAAATGAAGCACACTCTCTTAACTCAATAAGACAAATAATAAAGATGAATGCTTGGTTGAGTTTAGAGAGAAAAATGATTTTCACACTTGAGAGAGAGAGAATCAATGAAAGAGTGGAAGCTTGTTATGGTAGAATAATGGTCACTATTCAGAATATATATGAGGGGACAAAAGGGAAGGAAAAACCAAGTTATTCTTCCTTTTTGTCCTCTTCTAACGTTTAAAAGATTTGCTGTTAGACCTAAATCACTCGAGTCTTTTTGGAAACACTCGAGTGTTTTAGTCAACTCTGATAGTGTTGCCTTTTTACTTTAACCAACGGCTATATTACTGAAATTTCATAAATCACTCGAGTGAATTGAGAATCACTCGAGTGAATTGAACAGTGTTGGAAAAATTAAGTTTTTCTAACATTGTTTTCAATTCTCTTCTCAAGTCTAATTGGTTTTGATCTCAACCTTTCATGCATGAATATTATTTGACCTTAGGTGAGAATAAAAACCTAAACTACCCACTCTCATATAAAATAAAATACATTAAGAATAAGTGAGAATGAATAATTAAACTAAGCACTTGATCTTCTTTATTGTTGGGCTTGCATTCTTCAAATTACGTCCATGATTTAATTACATTGTCATCATTAAAATTAATCCACCTTAATTGGAGACTTGATTTCACAATCTCCCCTTTTTTGAAGATGACAAAATAATTAAACCTCTAGCACTTGAGAGCTCCCCCTCAATATAGGAACCTTTTTGACCTGTACAATCCAGAAAATGCCAAGCACAACGTAATACAATAATAATCATAATCAAGTGCTCATTGGTATCAGAGTAAGAGCATATATCATCAGAGTGTAAGCAAGAAAGCGGAAAAAATATGCTCTTTTTTTCTTTAATCTCCTTTCTCCCCCTTTTTGTCATGATCAAAAAGAGAACATTTTGGAAACAAAGGTGGAAAATGAAGGATACCAATAAGAAAACCTTCCCTTAAGAGGAAATAATAATCAAAATATGACTATGAGGCATTATTGAAAAACCATGAAAGAACATGAAAACCATGAAAAACCATGATGAATGTAACAACATCATTAATCCAAAAACAAACAACATCATAGGTTTTAACAATCCACACACCATACAGAAAACATAAATCATAAAGCATGAGTTTGAAAAGGTACATCCAACTCCCAACATAAACCAACAAAAGTCTCATCATAGCTGAATAAAGTCATAAAAACATAAAATATAGTGCAAATGAACATCAAGGACTCAAGAGGATGGTGGTTTCTGATCATCATCACGATGATAGGGCTGGAGTCTCCCAAGAGCTGTCAGGATCTGACCAAGATCGGAGCGCACATGTCCAAAACTAGCATCCACACTAGCAGAATGGGCATCAAGCCTACCATGAAGAGCTGAGTGCTGGAGCTCCATGTGAGTCCTCATGTCAAACATAGTTGCCCGTTGCTCTTGAGCTTGATTTTCAATAGCATCCAAACGCCCATCAATACGATCAACTCTACCAGTCATATAGGTCCTATATTCCTGAGCCTGATGTGCCAATGAAGCAAACCTCCCATCAAAACCATCCAGTCTCTTATCCATATATACCCTGTACTCTGCAAATGTGGTGTTCCAGGAGCCCGGCATATCAAAGTTGATCCCATCAGTAGGATCACCCTGGGGTACTCCACCACTGCCTCCTGCCTGCTGATCAAAGGCGGCCTACTCCTCCTCCAACTGCTGAGGGTCAACACCTAGCTGATCTGCAGCCTGTTGAACATTACCCTGACCTCTCAGAGCAGCTGCCTCATCAATATACAAACATCGATAACCGAAGTACTCGATGTCCATCTTACCCAAGGAGTTATCAGAAAATGCATGAATTTTCTCAGGAAGTCTAACGACAGGCTCCTTATCCGAAATAGGAACCTCAAAGTACTGAAGGACCTTGCAGACATGCATGGGGTAAGGTAGGTGTTGTTTTGGTTTGGATTCAAAGGCCTGTTTCATTCTGGCTAGGATGATGGAGGCCCAATTCAAGACTGTACCATTGAGAATGGCATCCATAACTCGAAGCTCAATTTGAATTGGTTGGGAGTAGTTAGGAGATGTTTGAGGCAACAGGATATGGCAAATGAGGTAATGTAGGACTCTGTTGTTGGCAGTCATCTGATTGGCTTTCTTCTCACCTTTGATATATACACGATCAGGGCGGAGCAAGTTTCGAAAAATTGGATCAACATCTCCTTTAGAAGTGCCCTCTCCTGATCGTGATAACCCAAAGACTTGGAATAAGGCCCTAGGGGTAACCTCAAAGATATGTCCTAAAACCGAGGTCTCATAGGTGTTTCCATTTTGCCTAAAATTAGCATAGAATTGCCTAACTAACCTAATGTAGATAGGACGTAGGATAGAAAACCCATGAGTTTTTGAGTCTTAAGGGCATTAACAAAGGTAAATCCTCTACTTAGGAGATAGGCTTCACTTACCCAAGTTTGCGTTGCATAATCATTTGATGCAAATTTCCTTTCCCTTTCAATGCAATTTTGCCTTTGATAGAAACCATCTTCCTCCTCCACAATTGGTTGAGGTTCCTCCACCCTTGGCTTTTTCCCTTTTCTTGTATTGACCGAAGTTGAAGTCATTTGCACTTACAAGTGAGAAACTAGAAGCAATTTTGAGAAATTGGGGTTTTGGGGAGTTAGGGTTTTCGAAAGGGAATGATGAATTTGATGTTCAAAAACTTGAATTTGATGTGAAATAGGAATGGAAATGAGTTTAGAAGATGAAATAGAGTTGAAATATGTAAGAAATTTGAATTTTTTTTTGGTGTGATTTGTGAAAATGGGAGTGAGAGAGCAGAGAAAGCGTGAGTGAAGAGAGAGAGGGATTCGTGCAAAATGAAAAAAAAAATCGCAGCAGCAGGCTATAACTGATGAATTCACTCGAGTGAATATTAAATCACTCGCGTGTTTTCCAGAAATTCTGAAGAACACTCGCGTGAAAACGAATTCACTCACGTGTTGGCCGAAAGAGGGATTTTCAGAAACTTTTAATTCACTCGAGTGAAATGGGATTCACTCGAGTGTTGGCCCAAAAGACTCGAGTCTTTTATAAAAGACTCGCGTGTTTTGCATCAGACCTGCTCAGAAACTTTTCCAATTAAAACTGATTTAATTTTGAATTCAAATCACTCGAGTGATTTAAAAAACACTCGAGTGTTTTTATCAGTTATGCAGAAAAACACAGTTTTGAAACACAAAAACACAAAATTAAACACATGAAATGAAAACAACAGATAGGAAACATAATCACACACAATTAAAGACATAAATTCATAACATCTCAAGGTAATTTCAAACAAGTATCACCACACACTAAATTTAGACACACTTGGTGATTTTCAAATGGCACAAATCAATTAGTTTATACTTGACTCATCTAAAATACCAAGTTCCCTTCTTATATGATAGAAGGTATCCCTAGGCAAGGGTTTTGTAAAAATGTCCGCTAATTGATTTGTGGTACTTACAAATTCAATTGTGCAATCACCCTTTTGAACATGATCCCTTAGGAAATGATGTCTAATTTCAATGTGTTTAGTCCTTGAGTGATACACCGGATTCTTAGTTAGATTGATGGCACTCCTGTTATCGCATTTTATTGGAACACTTTCTAATTTCAAACCAAAATCCGATAATTGTTGTTTCATCCACAAGAGTTGAGCACAACAACTACCGGCGGCAATATATATTCTGCTTCGGCGGTGGAAAGAGCAACACAAGCTTGCTTTTTAGAAAACCATGACACTAATGAACTTCCCAATAAATGGCAAGTACCACTAGTAATTTTGCGATCAAGCTTGCATCCCGCAAAGTCGGAGTCCGAATAACCAACTAAACTAAGACTAGCATCACTAGGATACCATAATCCGGTGTTAATTGTTCCTTTAAGATATTTAAAAATATGTTTAACTGCGAATAGGTGTGATTCTTTAGGATTAGCTTGAAAACGGGCACACATGCATACACTAAACATAATATCCGGTCTAGATGCGGTAAGATATAGAAGACTACCTATCATGCCCCTATATTTACTAACATCAACCGGTTTACCTTTGTCATCCTTGTCTAGGTAGCATGATGTGCTCATGGGAGTGTATGCTTCTTTGCATTTGTCCATTCCGAATTTTCCAAGGAGCTCCTTGCAATATTTTCCTTGATGCACAAAAATCCCCTCCTTGACTTGCTTGATTTGAAGTCCTAGGAAGAACTTGAGCTCCCCCATCATGGACATTTCAAATTCCTTTTTCATCAAATTAGAGAACTTTCTACACAAGGACACATTAGTGGCACCAAAGATAATATCATCTACATATATTTGCACTAGCAAAATGTCCTCTTTGGTTTTATAGATGAATAGGGTATTATCAACCTTTCCCCTTTGAAAGCCATTTTCTAATAAAAAGGTACTTAATCGATCATACCAAGCTCTAGGAGCTTGTTTTAATCCATAAAGTGCCTTTTTCAATTTATAAACATGGTTTGGAAACTCATGACTTTCAAAACCGGGTGGTTGCTTAACATACACTTCTTCATTTATGAAACCATTCAAGAAAGCACTCTTGACATCCATTTGATAAAGAGTAAAATTCATAATTGAAGCAAAGGCAAGCAAGATTCGGATTGCCTCAAGGCGTGCAACCGGGGCAAAGGTCTCATCATAATCAACACCTTCCTCTTGGTTGTATCCTTGGGAAACAAGTCTCGCTTTGTTTCTTATAATCAAACCGGATTCATCAAGTTTATTTCTATAAATCCATTTTAAACCAATTATGGTATGATCATCGGGTATAGGCACAAATTCCCAAACATCATTTCTAATAAATTGATTTAGTTCTTCTTGCATGGCCATAACCCAATGTTCATCCATAATTGCTTCCTTAATTGAATTTGGTTCGATTTGAGAAACAAAGGAAACAAAATGACAAATATTTTGAATTGACCTACGAGTTAATACTCCCTTTGAAAGGTCTCCTATGACATTGTCAATAGGGTGAGCTTTCACCGTTTTCCAAGTCGGATCAAGTTCATTTTTGACTTCTCCTTCATCCTTTGATTTTTCCATCTCTTTGTCAACATTTGAAATCTCAAGTTCATCATCACTACCATCACATAAAGCACTATCTTCTTTCGAAGACTCATTAAAAACAACATGAATAGATTCTTCAATAGTCATAGTTCGTTTATTATAAACTCTAAAAGCTTTACTATGAGAAGAGTAACCCAAAAATATTCCCTCATCCGATTTAGAATCAAATTTTCCAAGTTGATCTTTTCCATTGTTTAAAATGTAAACTTTGCATCCAAAAACATGGAAATGGGATATATTGGGTTTTCTACCTTTGTAAAGCTCATAGAGGGTTTTCTTTATCATGGGCCTAATATTAAAATTCTATTCATTACATAACAAGCCGTATAAACGGCATCGGCCCAAAAGTAGTGAGGTACTTGAGAATCATTTAACATGGTTCTAGCAAGTTCCTCTAGCACCCTATTTTTTCTCTCAACAACTCCATTTTGTTCCAGAGTTCTAGGTGCCGAATATTGGTGCTCAATTCCATGCTTATCACAAAATCTATCAAATTTATAGTTTTCAAATTCACCTCCATGGTCGGTTCGAATAATAATCACTTTTTGGTTTACTTGGTTTTGTGCAAGTTTAATATGGCGTTTAAAAGACTTGTATGTCTCACTCTTAGCACTTAAAAACAATGTCCATGTAAATCTTGAAAAATCATCAACAATCACCAAGGCATAGTAGTTGCCACCAAAGTTTTTTACTTGAGAAGGTCCAAACAAGTCCATGTGAAGCATTTCCAATGGTCTTGTTGTGGACACATCATTTTTGGAACCAAAATGATTTTTAGTTTGTTTGCACTTCTTGCAAGGAGTGCAATCACCTTTAATTTGAAAATTGAGCTTTGGTAAACCAACTACTAAGTCTTTGGATTGAAGTTTCTTAAGTTGATTTACATTAATGTGAGCGGTCCTACGATGCCATAACCAAGTATCACTTTCTTTGCTAATTAAACATTTTGAAACTAAAGAAGTGATATTATTCAATTCAACCATGTAAGTGTTATTAGACCTTTTTCCAACAAATTTGATAGATTCATCTTTGTCACTTTTTATGAGACAATGAGTAGAGGTAAATAATACATGGTTACCAATATCACATAATTGACTAATGCTCAAAAGATTATGTTCTAATCCTTGAACATAAAGTACATTATCAATAACCAAGTTGGAAGAATTACCAATTTTACCTATACCAAGTATTTTGCCTTTGTTGTTGTCTCCATATGTAACATATCCTTTTTCTTTAGGAGTAAGCTCAAAGAAGTGTCGCTTATCTCCCGTCATGTGCCTAGAACATCCACTATCAAGTATCCAAAGTTGCTTTCCGGTTCTAAGGCACACCTACAAAACACAATCACTTGCTCATTTTGGGTACCCAAATTATGTTGGGTCCCTTTTTGTTAGTCATGGATGATTCTCTCTTCTTAATCCAAACATAAGTACCATTTTGAATTCCAAAAGTTTTGATATGACACTTATTGTTTGTATGTCCAAATTTTCCACAATAAAAGCAAGTTGGTTTCTTTGTAAAATCAATTTTTGAGAATGAACCAACCACTTTATTTTTCTTTTTCTTGTGGACATATCCTAAACCGGTTTTGTTTGAATTGTGTCTAAGAGAACCAATTAACCGATCTAGGTTTCTTTCACTTTTGTTAAAAGTGTTGAGTTTGATTTTCAAATCATTAACTTCCTTTTCAAGCTCACAACACTTTTCACAATGAGTGATGGTATATGATTGATTTGCATTCTCACAAACATGACTAGAGTTAGCAAGTTCTAAGGATGCATTTTGGAGTTTCAAATCATTAATAGATTTTTCCAATTCATTGATTTCCTTTTGATACTCCAAAAGCTTCTTTCCTTTTTCCTTGTTAACTTTAGCAAGTCTTTCAAATTGAGTTAACATTTCATTATATTCATTTAGCAAATCATCATAAGAAATAGTATGAGAAGAGCAGTAAGAATAATAAGATGATACCTCATCCTCACTCTCATTGTCTTTTCTTTCACTACTTGAGGAGGCTTCATTGTCATTCTTGGCCATGAGACATAGCTTGGCTTCCTCATCATCCGAACTACTTGAGGTTGACTTGGAATCCTTTTCCGGTTCATCCCAAACAATGTAAGCTCTCTTCCCCTTGCCATCTTGGGTCTTCTTCTCATTCCTTCTCAAGTAGGTGGGACATTCCATTTTTATGTGTCATATCCCACCACACTCATGACATTTTACATTTTCACTTGAGCTCTTGTTTCTTGGCTTGTTATCCTTGACTCTTTTGTCTTGAGATCTCTTGTCCTTAGAGAATGATGAACTACCCTTTTTGCCTTTGAGGAATTTGTTGAACCTCTTGGCAAATAAACTAATGTCTTCCTCATTTAGAGCACGATTGAAGCTTTCACTTGAAGATTCATCTTCATCCTCTTTTGACATTTTGGTTGAGGCTTTTAGAGAGATGCTCTTCTTTTTCTTGTCCGAATCTTCATTTAAGTGAAGTCTTGATAGTTCCATCTCATGTTCTTGGAGCTTCCCAAACAAGGTGGTCAAGTCCATAGATTTTATATCCTTAGCTTCCTTGATGGCGGTCACCTTTGGTTGCCATCTCTTATCGAGACACCTCAAGACTTTGTTAGTAGTTTCACCATCTCTAAATTCTTTTCCTAAGCCAATCAATTGGTTAACGATATGTGAGAACCTTGTTTGCATATAATTGATAGACTCATTAGGGAACATATGAAAGAGCTCATATTCATGAGTTAAAGCATTTAATCTTGAGTCTCTAACTTCACCAGTTCCCTCAAGAGTAATTTGCAAGGTATCCCACATTTCTTTAGTCGATTTGCATTGTGAAATCCTATGAAATTCATTTTTGGACAAAGCGGAGAAGATGATATTTTTAGCTTTTAAATCATATGAAACTTTCTTTTTATCATCTTCATTCCAACTTGTTCTAGGAATAACAACGACTTCACCATTAACCACTCTTCTAGGAATATGTGGACCTTTTTATTGCATCCCAAATATCGGTATCTATTGCTTCTACAAAGACTCTCATTCTAACCTTCCAATAAGAATAATCTTCACCATTGAAGAATGGAGGTCGGTTAAGAGACATAGACCCTTCTTGTTGATTGCTAGAGCCCATTGTTTCCAAAAGGATCTTTTTCGAAAAAGCTTTTACGCTCGATCTTTCGACCGAGCTCTGATACCACTTGTTGGAAACCAACAAGCGGGCTTAGCAATTACTAGAGGGGGGTGAATAGTAATATGGAAGCAATAGTGACTAATTTTCGGTGCAATTAAAAGATAATTGATCAAATGCTTGTTTTTCTGAAACTGGGCAATTTACTCGAGTGAAATGAAGAACACTCGAGTGAATTGCTGCGAAATACTCGAGTGAATTATAAAACACTCGAGTGTTTTATGCAGAACAGCAAAGAGCAGTTTCAGAGAAATTTAGCAAAACGAATCAATTT
Source organism: Crotalaria pallida (assembly GCA_037953625.1). Classification (NCBI taxonomy): domain Eukaryota; kingdom Viridiplantae; phylum Streptophyta; class Magnoliopsida; order Fabales; family Fabaceae; genus Crotalaria; species Crotalaria pallida. Next base: position 59,086,625 of record CM075651.1, read on the forward strand.
CTTAAAGACCAATCCAGAGCAGATATAAATCAAAGTAGAGGGCAATTAAACTAAGTTAAAACAAGATGAAAACAAGTTAATTGCAACCAATTGCTACTTGAATTATAAAAGCCCCTTTCTAGAGAACTTAGGGTTTGGTTTTTCTTGAAATCTAAGAAAGCTATAAAAGAGAGAGACACCACCAATTTTTATCCTGGTTCACACCCAATAAAGAGTGCTAATCCAGTCCCCCTAATCAACTTAGGAGTTTCTACTAATAATCAAATTGTTAGAAAATACAAGGATAAATTGAGATTCCTCACTCAATCCTAACCCTTTTCAAAAGTTTACCAAACTCTTGAAATTTCTACCCCAATTTCATTTGGTGATGAAGTGTCCCTTCTTCTTTAGCTCCTTGGAACCTCCAAGAGCCCACCAAGCTAAGAATCATCTTAGTCTTTGTGCTTGAGAACCTCCCAAGGCTTGAGAACTTGGATACCTCACCAAGTACTTGGATACCTCACCAAGATTTCTTAAACAAGCTAAAGTGTTTGAGTGTTTGAGAATTTTACAACAAATAATTCTCTTACAAATGAAGCACACTCTCTTAACTCACTAAGACAAATAATAAAGATGAATGCTTGGTTGAGTTTAGAGAGAAAAATGATTTTCACACTTGAGAGAGAGAATCAATGAAAGAGTGGAAGCTTGTTATGGTAGAATAATGGTCACTATTCAGAATATATGTGAGGGGACAAATGGGAAGGAAAAACCAAGTTATTCTTCCTTTTTGTCCTCTTCTAACGTTTAAAAAATTTACTGTCAAACCTAAATCACTCGAGTCTTTTTGGAAACACTCGAGTGTTTTAGTCAACTCTGATAGTGTTGCCTTTTTACTTTAACCAACGGCTATATTACTGAAATTTCATAAATCACTCGAGTGAATTGAGAATCACTCGAGTGAATTGAACAGTGTTGGAAAAATTAAGTTTTTCTAACATTGTTTTCAATTCTCTTCTCAAGTCTAATTGGTTTTGATCTCAACCTTTCATGCATGAATATTATTTGACCTTAGGTGAGAATAAAAACCTAAACTACCCACTCTCATATAAAGTAAAATACATTAAGAATAAGTGAGAATGAATAATTAAACTAAGCACTTGATCTTCTTTATTGTTGGGCTTGCATTCTTCAAATTACGTCCATGATTTAATTACATTGTCATCATCAAAATTAATCCACCTTAATTGGAGACCTGATTTCACAGATCTCGGCGTGGATACTTTGTAAGATTGTCAAGATTTGCTTTTCTCGCGGGCGACCGTCCAGGAATCTTGTTGGTAAGACTCCCAGTAGGTTCCGGACTGCCAAAGTCTGGTTTAGCTTTTCAGGGAAGCTGGAGATGGTTTCTAGGGTGAGCTTGATTCCCTCAAGAACTTCGCATGAAGGATCCGAAGAAGGTACCGTTCAAGTCGACTTACTTTCTTCTAATGGTGGTACTTCTCATGAAATCTTATGTCGGATTGGTTTTTGTGTTACTTCGAAGCTTTCAATGACATTGACAATCGACAAGTGCGAAGGTTGAGATGGTCAGTTTCAATCTCACATTTATCAATAGCAACATCATCGTCAATTTTGTTGACGATATCATCACTTAATAGCTGCAAGAGTAAGGATGACCAATCCTACCCTTACACTATTAAACGACAACACCATCGAGGGATCCAGTTGAGTTTAAACTAACATCCTATAGTCTATTGCTGTCACAACCTAATCCTGGAGAAGTTAGCAAGTGAACACATATATAAATAGGTAGTTAAATATGTATCCTATTTGCCTAACTTAGACACTTGACTATACATATCAGTTACTCGCTTGGTGAGTAAACCACAGGAGTTGTGAGTTCAAACTCCAAGGCCGAGGGAAACTGCTCTGATACCATAAATGTAACATCCTCACTTTAATTAGTTAATTTTAAATTTTCATAAGATCAGAGTTTGAAAATTCATTTTAGAATTTGATTTCTTATGAAACGTTTTACGAAAATCCGGCAGAGTTTCCTCTGTTTTTCGGACTTCCCAAAAATTTCTTTTTATAAACCTGTCAGTCCAGAATTGTTTACAACATAAACGCAACAGATAAAAACCAGTTCAGATCCTAACGCCCGATCAGTACTAGTCTCAGGGCATATAACTACACATATTATAAAATTACAAAATAACAGTTTTCAATATAATAAAATCCACTCAGGGTAAACACAAATTCACTCCACGTAATGGAGAGTTTCCAATTCGACCCGCTACAGTGTAAGCTCCGCTTCTGTACCTGTAAAAATATAGCAAGAAGGGTAGCATTACACAGAACTTAAAAAGATAAATCCTAAAAGAAGACATAGTAAATAACTAAGCCTACCCTATTATTGATATCCGTTACTCATAAATATCCATACAATTATTTTTCTTTTAGTTCCTCACTTATTCTCACTTTCTTTTAACTTTTAATTCTCCTTTTTATTTTCTCACATTTTATTCCACTTTTAATCCACTATTCATTTCTATATATTTTCTCTCTTCATTCTTCATTTCCATTCCTTTATCCATTTTCCATTCTTATTCTTTATCCGTTTTTCATTAATTGGCCAACATGCCGGATACATTTTCGTTCCTCTACTCTTTTATTGGTGACAGGGTCTAACGACCTCCCGTCATTTTACTTTTTATTATTGTGACAGGGTCAACCGACCTCCCGCCATTTTACTTTTTATTATTGTGACAGGGTCTACCGACCTCCCGCCAATTTACTTTTTATTATTGTGACAGGGTCTACCGACCTCCCGCCAATTTACTTTTTATTATTGTGACATGGTCTACCGACCTCCCGCCATTTCACTTTTTATTATCGTGACAAGGTCTACCGACCTCCTGCCAATTTACTTTTTATTATTGTGACAGGGTCTACCAACCTCCCGCCATTTCACTTTTTATTATTGTGACAGGGTCTACTGACCTCCTGCCAATATACTTTTTATTATTGTGACAGGGTCTACCGACCTCCCGCCATTTCACTTTTTATTATTGTGACAGGGTCTACCGACCTCCTGCCAATTTACTTTTTATTATTGTGACAGGGTCTACCGACCTCCCGCCAATTTACTTTTTATTATTGTGACAGGGTCTACCGACCTTCCACCATTTCACTTTTTATTATCGTGACAGGGTCTACCGACCTCCTGCCAATTTACTTTTTATTATGGTGACAGGGTCTACCGACCTCCTGCCAATTTACTTTTTATTATTGTGACAGGGTCTACCGACCTCCCGCCATTTCACTTTTTATCATTGTGACAGGGTCTACCGACCTCCCGCCGTTTTACTTTTTATTATTGTGACAGGGTCTACCGACCTCTTGCCGCTCAGTCCATTCCCTTTTCTTTATTCTCGTTTTTTTAAGTACATTCTTATTCATTAATGATTCTCATTCTCATTTCACTTTGCTTGAATTGGCCATATACATTATGTTTTAATTCTCGTCACTAACTCTTAATTATTTACATTTTCCCTTTCTTTTCTTTTTCTTCTTCTCTTCTTTTCACTTTTTCCTTATTCTTTATATTAATTACTCTATCTTTCGTCTAACTTCATTCTATTAGACTACCAAAATTGCATTCGCTCTAGTTGTCTTATCACCTTATCGCTAAATTCTTTTACCTATTACCCTCTTGTATTTGGAATTTAGTTTATCATTTTCCTTTCGATTTCATTACTACCTGACCACTCTTAACCAATTTTTCATCCGTGCTTCCTTATTTCTTTCGTACTCTAACTTCTCTTTTTCCTCACCTTTAGTCTTAACTCATTCTACACCCTTCGCCTATTACAAACACTCCATACTCTTTTACTCTCACACTCCTCTAATTTCCCTTAATTAATTTCCCTTGGTTTTATTTTGCGTTTGTTCTACACTTTCATTCCATATTAACTCGTTTAATATTCTATTATATTCATTCACTCCGGAACTCATTCTATGCACCTTCAATTTATTCCATTGTCCATTTAAATACACCATTTATTTTTGCGGGAACTACCCTAAGGTTCATTAACTTATTTTTTAATTACCCTATTCTTAGCTACCACTATAGCATCCTAGAATTTACTTCTCAAGTAAAGGTAACGCGAACCCTCTTACCTCGAGCTTTTTAAATAGAACCTGGATTTTAGCTTGGCGACGATGATGGCGTCGGTGATGCTCCTCGTTAGCGGGAACGATCGCGACTGGACCGAGGCAAGAGCTTCGAGCTTCGAGGTTCTCGACACGAGCCCGACACGATCACCGGTCGATAACGGCGCCGTTGAGATCTGTGGAGAGAGAGAAGGCTCGTGGGTGAGAGAGAGAGCTTGGGAACCGGTGGTGAGGGAAAGAAAGAGGTCTTGATGGTGGTGGGTGGTGGTTCAAAGGGCGGTGACGGTTGTAGTGGTGGTGGTGGCGGCTTGGTGGCCGGAGGAGGGAGGAGGAAGAGATGAGGCAAAGAGAGAGAGAGAGATCTATGGAGAGGAGGAGAGAGAAGGAGGGAGAAAGAGAGAGCTATGGTGGTGGTGGTGGGTCGGAGCGGCGGCCCTGGGGCAGCGGCGGTGGTGCTAGACAGAGGAACTAAGGAGGAGAAGAGGGAGAGAGAGAAGAGAGAGAAAGTGAGGTTGAAATGGGGTTTTCAGCCCCAAAACGCGTTTTTAATGTTGCAGATCGCAGAATACTCGAGTATTTCACAAATACTCGAGTATAATGATCAGATACTGCTAGTTTGCTTTTCTATTTTTCTTCTATTTTCCCCTATCTTCAAATTACCATAACTTCTTCGTTCACCGTCGGATCTTGCTCAAATTTGACGAGCAACTTCTTAAAAATCATACCTTCATATCCAATGGTGGGAATTGTGTTGTGAGTCTTAAATATTTTATTTTTAATTTCCTAACGTCGAGTGTTTATAACACCGAAAAATCGATTTTTAACACTCGTTTGGTCTTCTTTAAATTTGCTTTTCGATGCCAATGCTCCTTAACTCCTTCATGGCACTCGAAGAATTCCTAATCCCTCATTTTAAATCCCTTTTAGGATAATCCTTATTTCCAAATCTTATTATTATTTTAATTATTATTAGAATTAAAATTTGGGATGTTACATGTGGTATTTGATGAGTCTCCTCGGAGAGACAATGTTAGTTGTGCAGATAGAGAGGATCAGCCTATGGCCGAACACGATCCAAGCACAACAACTGAAAGAGCTCAAAAGGATGAAGCTGCTAAAGACGGAGATCGGAGGAACGAGCTTGATCCGAGCAGAACAAACAAGGAAAAGACTGATCTCAGTCCGAGCCAACAGCACAATGATCAGTCCGAATTCATTCCGAGCCAAGCAGAGCATTTTGAGCTCAGTCAAGCCTGGAAGAGAGTCAAGGACCATCCGATAGAGAGTGTGCTCGACGACATGTCTAAGGGAGTTTTAACTCGTCGTTCTATTCAGAATTTTTGCAATTTTGTTTCATTCGTTTCTCAAATTGAACCTAATTCGGTCGATCAAGCCATTGAAGATGAACACTGGGCAATTGCTATGCAAGAGGAAGTGAAGCAATTCATCAGAAATGATGTCTGGGAATTGGTTCCTCGACCCGATGATCATACAATAATCGGCTTAAAGTGGATTTTCAGAAATAAAACAGATGAATTAGGATCAATTATAAGAAACAAAGCTAGATTAGTTGCTCAAGGCTACAACCAAGAAGAAGGTATCGATTATGACGAAACCTTCGCTCCAGTTGTTAGGCTTGAAGCAATCCGAATTTTGCTTGCCTTTGCATCTATTATGAATTTCACCCTTTACCAAATGGATGTAAAGAGTGCATTCTTAAATGGCTTTATAAATGAAGAAGTTTATGTAAAACAACCTCCTGATTTTGAAAATTTTGAATTCCCAAACCATGTGCATAAATTGAAAAAGGCTCTTTACGGTCTGAAACAAGCTCCAAGAGTATGGTATGATCGGTTGAGCTCATTTCTACTTGAAAAAGGGTTTGAAAGAGGAAAGGTTGACACTACTCTATTCATTTATAAATCCAAAAAGGACATATTGTTAGTACAAGTTTATGTTGATGATATAATTTTCGGTGCTACTAACATGTCTCTTTGCAAGAAGTTCTCTGAATTAATGCAAGGTGAATTCGAGATATCAATGATGGGAGAACTCACTTTCTTCCTCGGGCTGCAAGTAAGGCAAGTTGAGGGTGAAACCTTTGTGCATCAAGGAAAATATTGCAAGGAACTCCTCAAGAAATTCGGGTTGGAAAATTGCAAAGAAGCTGCCACTCCCATGAGCACTTCCAGCTATCTCGGCAAGGATGAGTCGGGTAAAGCCGTAGATGTAAGCAAATATAGAGGCATGATAGGAAGCCTTTTATATTTGACTGCATCTCGGCCTGATATTATGTTCGGTGTTTGTTTATGTGCTTGATTTCAAGCTAATCCCAAAAAATCTCATCTTTCGACGGTTAAAAGAATTTTTAAATATTTAAAAGGAACTGTGAACACTGGTCTGTGGTATCCTAGGGATGCAAATCTTAGTTTGATTGGGTATTCGGATTCAGACTTTTCTGGGTGCAAGCTTGACCGAAAAAGCACAAGCGGAACATGTCACTTGCTCGGCAGTGTCCTTGTGTCATGGTTTTCTAAAAAGCAAGCTTGCGTTGCCCTGTCAACAGCTGAAGCCGAATACATTGCTGCTGGTAGTTGTTGTGCTCAAATTCTTTGGATGAAACAACAGCTATCAGACTTTGGCTTAATTTTAGATCACATTCCTATCAAATGTGACAATACTAGTGCAATCAATCTAACCAAGAATCCAGTGTATCACTCTCGAACAAAACACATTAAAATTATGCATCATTTTCTATGAGATCATGTTCAAAAAGGTGACTGTATCATTGAATTTGTTAGCACTGAAAATCAATTAGCTGATGTGTTTACAAAACCATTGCCGAGGGAAACTTTTTATAAAATTCGGCGTGAGCTCGGCATTCTGGATGAATCCAGTGTGTGCTCGGCGTGAGCTCGACAATTGTGTATTTGTTTAAATTTCATGATTTTCAGTATATCATATACTTGTTCACCTTCATAATCTCGATTTTTACGTTCAATTGTGTATTTGTTTAATTTTCCTGAAATTTCACATCCTCAAATTCGTCTTCTTCTCCTTTAAATCATCGTTAGAAGGGGAGAAAGGTATTGATTTATATGAGAAGCATCCTCCAATTCTTTTTATGAAAAGCATGTTTTCATTGTTAAAGGGGGAGAGCGATGATCATGAAAATTTTCCTCCTCGATTATCCTGTTACATTCTTCAGGGGGAGAAAAGTTTTGAAAAATTTTCAAAAATTTCAAGCCTTGTTACCATCAAATGGTATCAAGTAACACATTTTCTTTTTCATCAAATGGTATCACATTTGTTTTCAACTCTCTTTTGGCACATGTGCTTAATTCTTGGCTCCTTTTTTATCATGCCAAAAGGGGGAGAAAGGTGTCTGTTGTTGTTGTTGTTGTTGTTGTTGATTCTGTGCAGATGGGTAGGAAGGTGTATGCAAGCGAGCATAAACTCAGGGGGAGTGTTTAACGAGTAGCAGGCAGCTCCACAAACATTCAAGCTATCCTTCGAGCCTTGGTGTTCAACAAGTGGGGTGCAGTCTGATCTGAGCATTTTCATAGCAACATGTGGCACAAATTCCGATCAGTGCTAAGATCAATCAGTCTTCGAGCGTATAGTCAAGGGAAGAGCACAAAAATCAAAAAACCTTCAACAGAATATTTGTCATCATCAAAAAGGAGGAGATTGTAGAATCAAAGAGCTTTAGATGATGTCAAATATACGCTCGGCAAAGATTGTAGAATCAAAGAGCTTTTGATGATGTCAAATAAATACGCTCGGCAAACTAAAAGAGATTTTGATAGGCTCGGCTTGGGGTCAAGTTCAAACACGTCAAACTCAGTTTTACGTATGCGTTCCGCCAAAGGCAGAAGCTCGGAAAATTGGGTTTCTTCGCTACTCACAGCAAGCTAGCTTTTGAGACTTCAGCTCGGTTTGAACTCGGCTCTTGATCACGGCCTAAGTTCATTCAAGAGAGCTAGCTCAGCTCTTTACTTCAAGACAGTAAGCTCGAATGTTGGTTGACTCGACACACACCCAGAATGTTGAAAGAAGCCACAACATAAGAAATATCAATAAGCTCGGATTAAGCACGAGCCTTAAGCAAAGGCCAAAACTTGGATCTGTTCTTCAAAGCTCAAGCTCGGCAACACCAATCCAAGATCAAGCCGAAACAAAGCTCGAGCTCGGCAACTCCAATCCAAGACCAAGCTCGAAACAAAGCTCAAGCTCGGCTATCTCTGTTCATCTTCAACAACTTCATCTTCAACCTTCAGACTTTGCTCAGCTTGTCTGTACTTTTTATTACCGTTGAGTCTGGGTAGAAAGTCTAGGATTTTAAGTCCAAAAAAGTAATAAGTTTGAAATTCAAAATGAGTTAAAGTCAAAGGTTGGTGAAGGGTCACCATCACTGCACTGCTTTTCAGAATATAGCCGTTGGAAACCCCATAGCTTTTTTCGTACAACTCGCTCCCTCTTCCTTTTTTTTTTGGAAATCAGAGGAGCATATAAAAAGGGGGAGCTTTCAACGGTTATAGGGAGAGATAGACGGAGAGAGACACTGCTGAACAATTTTTCTTTAAACCTTAATTTCATTCTCTTTCGAAAAACAGAGCAGAATTCAAAAACTCACAGAGAAGAAGATCATTTGAATCTTCTCAAGAACTTAGAGATTTAATTTTTCAAATTCTAACTCTAAGTTCAACTAATCTCTTCTCTGTGATTACCCTTCACAAAATCAACTCACTCTTGAACTTCAATCTTTCATAAGCATTCGAAGAGTGTTTCGAATTGGAGCCATTCATTTTCATTATATCTTTCATTGCATTGGCTGTTGTAAGGAGCTCGTCTCAGATCGAGAAAGCTTCACTGTTAAAAAGGTTCCAAAGAGGTTCTTTGGTCATCGATTTGTTGTGGGTAGTTTGTCACGAGTTTGGTACACTCGGTTGACTGGATAGGTGTAGAGGGGTAGTCTCTTGTAAATCCTTTTGTAACCCAGAAAATCAGCTTTTAGTGAAAGCTCTCTAAAAGGTTTTTAGAGGGGACTGGACTAGCTCTCAGGGTGAGAGTCAACCAGGATAAATCTCGGGTGTTCATTTTATTTCTTTATCGCTATCCTGTTTCAGTATTTACTTAAGTGTTTTCCGCTGTATTTCGAGCATCCAAGTCTTAATTGTCAGTATCGTAGCTCGGCCTTGAGTGTTGTTCTCAAAGCTCGGCTTCAAAGCAGCTCGGTTAACCGATTAACCAATCTGTTCATCAATTTGGTTAATCATTTAACCCTGTCTGCTCGGTTATCGCTCGACATTTATTTTCAAACCTGAACAACATTCAGTTAAGTTTTCAATAAATTGAAAAATTGTCATATTAGCTTCAATCTCCTATTCACCCCCCTCTACTCGATTGTTAGGCCTCTTGTTGGTTTCCAACAACTAACGATAGGACTGGGTATATCGGCCACCGTCATATGTCATATTCCACTGCTTGCGTGATTAAAGAAGTCATTGGTGCATATAACAATAAATAACCATATTCCTTAATAGTTTATGATAGTCACCCTAAAACAATGCAATATTAGATTTTGATGCACTCTATTGTCACCAGCAATTGAAGAATTTGTTGCTATAAAAAATAAACAACAAACTGGTTAAGCATTATTTACTTTGCCGGGATGGACTCCTCTACTTGTCTTTCTCCACTCCCTAACATCACAATTAGAGAATTAGTTACACCCAGATCAAAAATTTAACCAAACCACATTTTGATCAATGGTACACACAAATTGCTGAATTAAAGTGAGTGGGTAATCAGAGAGAAACTTAAGAATAAAATAATATAAATTAAAATGTGCAAGAATTATTAGAAAATTAGAAAAATTTAATGAAAAAATTAATAAAAAAATTGAACGCGAATATAACTATGAGATTGCTATTTACCTGAATATCCATAAGTTTGTGAGCCATCAAATGCATATTGCGAATTATATATAATGATTTGAAAAACTTGTCATACTAAGGATAATGATATAACAGATAAGGTTAAATAAATTTTAAATCTAAGGATAATGATTTCACATATATATAAGATTAAATAAATTTTGAAATTAAGGATAATGATTTCACATATAAGATTAAATAAATTTTGAAACTAAGGATAATGATTTCACAGATAAGATTAAATGAATTTGAATTATTTATTTAATTTTTGATAACTAAGGATAATTATTTTTCAGATAGATAATGATCATCTTCCTAAAATCTCTCTGGTGCGAATATTCCTTAAGTGAACAAACGTGGTGTCTCAAAAATTTTTCTGACAAACGTGGTGCCTTGAAAATTTCACCGACAAACGTGATGACTTGAATAAGCGTCTTTTTAAATAATGTATATAATATACTAGCTCTTACCCCGTGCAATGAACGGGTTATTGATAATTTAATTTTTTATATTAAATATTTAAAGTAAAGATTGTTTTCATTTTAAAGTAAAGATTATTATCACACAATAATAAAAAAAAAATTATACAAAAAGGCAGAGACTTAAATCAAATACTACAGTTAAAAAAAATTAATTTAAATGAGTTTGTTGAGAAATATTGTACTTTCTTGTATAAATAAAAAGTAACATTTTTTATCTGATATCTTCCTTATTTATTTAATAGATAAATTAATATTTTTATATGATTATCAACTTTATTTTAAAGAATCAAAAGTAAATCATATTTAAATATTTTCATCTTTTTTGTTTGGTGGTATTATAAGTATATTTAAGGATAAATTAGAATATTTCGTATTTAATAGGAATACGAAATACTCTAACATTGAACTTGTTATTTTTTACTGTCTTGATTAATTAACACATTGCATTTTATAGAATATAATGACTGCTTTTTTTTTTATATTTGTTTATGTATAGATGAATATTAAATTAATGTATTTCTTATTTAGTTATCGATGAAGTAACACTTTTTATATATCATTATTACGTTTATTATGATATTATGATTAAATGGAGTGAAATCAAAATTAAACTTTTTTTTAATATTATTTGTTTGATGGTATTATGAGTATATTTAAGGATAAATCAAAATATTTCCTATTTCATGGGACATGATAATTTAGATTGAATTTAACTGTTTTTATATTTGGGTATGTAGTTTGTATCTTGTTTTTTTTTTTAATGTTGTTGTTATCTTTTAATATATATTTAGATAATGTTGTTGTTGTTGTATATCTAGTTCTTTGCTTATGTTATCATTATCGTGTTATTTCTCTTTAGCATGTGACAGAAACACTGTCACTCCTCTGTCATTGCCTTCAATTTATTTGATACATCCGGTGAGCGTTATTTTTATAAAATGAATTTGGGTCCTATTAAATGATTTTTTTTAACAAAATGAGGATAATGGTTCAACATATTCCACATATAGATAATTTATTTATTTTAAATTATAATTTTGATTAAAGACGATATTATCTACCTACAAATGCTCTTGTGCGAGTATTTCTTAAGGGAACAAACGTGGTGCCTAGAAAAATTCTCCAACAAATGCGGTGCTTCGAAAATATATGTTTTTATATAAGTATAGTCTATATATATATACACACATATATAGATAATACAGTAGATAGGAACTAATTTTGAAGAAGCCAATATTTTTTAGGAACTAATTTGATAGTTTTCAGTTTTATATCTTTATTAATTAATTAATTAATTTTATTTTTGTTTGACAGTTTAATTTCTCATAGGATTTTCCATTTAAAAACAAATTCTTTGAATATTTTAAATCTGACCATACAAACACCACACCAACCGGAGGCATCGGTGGGTCCCTACCCTTTCCACCGTCGCCCCCGGTAACCGCCGATTCTCATCTCCCCATGCTCAATTTCTAGCTTTTCGCAGGAAATGTCTCGTCAAACGACGTCGTCTGCGTTCTCTAAGTCCAAGACTCTTGACAACAAATACGTAATTCCCTCGTCTTCTTATTCTTATTCTTATTCTTATTCTCCCTCGTCTTCTTGTTTTCTATTGCGTTAACTCCCTCCGTCACGTTAATGCCAAAGCGCAGCGTTGTAGTAGTAAAATCTCAATGAAAATCGGACCCTAAATGAGAATTCATTCATAATCAGCATCCTGAATTTCCGTTTATTTCGCTTGGCTGCATTTGATGAATCTCTCGTTCTCATGCAGAGGACGAGAGAGGATTTTAACAATTGTAACCGCATCGCCTGCATTTTTTTGCAATTTCACGCAATCTCACGAAATTGCAGTAAACTCAACATTTGATGGGTCATTAATAAAATTTCACGAAGGTTATATAGCGTTTTAGGCCTACATAGTGAAGCGTTCGGTTTGCAGAGTTTTGTTTAACGTGGTAATAGGTATCAGAGTCTCTATGACCGAGTGGTTTTAGTTTGATGATTGTTGCATAGTCGGATTGTTCGAGACTTGGCATATTGGAATGAGCTCAACAGCATTATTATATGCTGTAATTATTCATTTTTTATGTTTGAATGGATTATCAATCTAAGTTTTTTTTTTTTTTTATTTTATTTTTTAATTTGAATTTGACGTGGCAATTTAAGTTTACTGAAATGCTTTGAAATGGAGAAAAAGAAAAGAAATTATTAACGTTATGCATTTTCCTACAGATGAGTCAAGTTATAGGTTAATGGCCAACTTCTGTATCTGATTTTTTGATTTGAGTATGATGTAAGTTTCGAAATGCTGATGATTAAAAGGATTTGGATATGTTATTAGATGCTTGATTTCAAAATAACAATGAGGCTTATTTGAATTTTACAAGTATTCGTATGAATATGTGCCGTACTTGAGTTAGTTGAGTGATGCTTTCTGTTCTTGTCTTGTTTCTCTTTTGAATTTGCACTGTGGGTTGGTTCATTCTATAGCTAATAGTGGTAGCAGTAGCATGAGTTTTGAATTGAATGATTGGTTATTTTCATCGTATGTGTAATTTGGAGCAGATGCTGGGAGATGAGATCGGGAAAGGGGCATATGCTAGAGTTTACAAAGCTTTGGACCTAGAGAATGGAGATTTTGTAGCTATTAAACAAGTTTCTTTGCAGAATATTGCTCAGGAAGATCTTAGTGTCATCATGGTATAAATGTGTTTTCTATAATTCTATTTTTAGATATTAATTATAAATTTATAGACCATCAAAAAGGAAAAACAAAATAGATGATGCTTTTCACAGTTTGATCAAGCTGTTAAAGTCTACATAGTTTGTCTTTCATATCTTCATCAACTAATTGGGTGCTGTTTTCCCTTTGACTACTCTGTCTTTTGATGGACGCCTTAATATTTTCAGCTAGAGATTGATTTATTAAAGGTACTTCTTTTTCATGTTCTCCCTTGTTGTTTCTGTTCTACATTGTTGAATATCTCTTTTGCTCAATAGCTGTCATGGTGGTGCATGGAAGCATACCCAAAGGAGCTTATACTTTGTAACTAACTGGAAAACATAGCTATTAAATGATAGTATACATGTTTTTGTTTTTTGTTTGGTTTTTAAATCCATGCCCATATACATGTTCTTCTAATATGAATTACAGAGGGCTTGGAGATCTCTCTTACCTAATTCACTTTTTTTCCCAATTGTTTTATTCTTCTCTTTTTGGTTTCTAATCCTCGTTATTTTTCCCCCCTCGCAATACATTTTATTTTTACAGAATTAGAAGCCTGATATTACCTCTTTACTGTCTATGTGAGCTGGTGTGTTATTAATGTATATTTTATGGGCATAATCTTGGGAACTATTATAAAGAACATGGGATTATGAGCACCCGTGAAATTTGTGTTTACCTACTATGTGAAACGTTTTGGGAAAATGGTTATCCATTTGCAGAACTTGAACCACAAAAACATTGTGAAGTATCTTGGATCATCTAAGACAAAGACTCACCTGCACATAGTTTTGGAGTGAGTGAGCTTAATTCTTTTTTACTTCAATTTAAAAAGGTTTAATCATAGCATCATTTGAAGGACACTTAAAGGAATTAATAAATTTTGCTACATGTTATTTGAAACTTCATAGATATATGGAGAATGGTTCACTTGCAGATATCATAAAGCCAAATAAATTTGGTCCTTTTCCAGAATCCTTGGTTGCTATGTATATTGCCCAGGTTTGTAAGTGTAAAACTGTTTATTATAATTTTCTTGGGTTTAACTATTTGGTTTTTTTCCATAATAAATGGATTATATGATGAGATAGGTTTTGGAAGGCTTGGTTTATCTACACGAACAAGGTGTCATCCATCGTGATATTAAAGGCGCAAACATTTTGACAACTAAAGAGGCAAGTCACTTTTGTTTTTGCGTGCAAGGTTTTTGCAGTTTTTGAAATTTTTCTGGTTGTATCTGTGCAAATTGATTTATCATTATGTTATCTGTATGCATTTGAGTTTTCTTTATTTCTTTTATTTTTTATAAGATAATCCCTCTTTCTATTAGAAGTTTGGACTTAACTGTTCAATTTAGACCTCATTGATTCATCAGGACTTCGGTAATAGATGGTCCCTGTAGAAATCTAAAGTTAAATTTTAGCTTAATTGAGTGATTAAATATGTTAGCAGGTGACCCAGTTTTGAACCTAATCTTGCAAGATGGAGAGGTTTATGAGTTAGAGTCTCTTGTTGCTGATTGACTCTATTAAACTGTTTTCTATTCCATACTCAAGAACTTGGGTCCTTTATTGCTTGGGACTGTTCACTTCTAAATATAATTTTAAGTTCTTGACTCACTCTAACAATACATGTAGATTTCTTTGGATAAACCTATTTAGATGTACGGAGCTCAATCTGTGGTTAAAGCTTTTGTCTAGACTACTACTGTTAATGGGATTAACAATAATGTCATGCTCAAGAAGCACAGACTTTTTATCACCTTTCTCCTTATATGTGCATAATGTGTGTTTCAGATTTAGAAATTGGTCTCATATTTTTTCGCATTGGTCGGTGGAGAATTCTCCTGGGAATAGGTTGTTTGGAATCTTTGAAGAGTCTTGGATCTGCAATATGGAGTTATTTTTTCTTACAAGTTTTAGAGGTTTTGGATTTTTTGAAGAAGCTAAAAATCTTCAAAAAATCTGTGGCAGTCGTACTGCTATGTTTTTTCTGTTCATTATTGTATATGGTTGAAAAGGAACAATAGAATATTCAATGATTCCTTTTCAACTCTAGACTTTGTTTGGGATAATGTTACTCTTTTGGCATCCCTTTGGTGCTCTGCGCTTGGGCTTTTTATTGGTGCTTCTTTGCTAGGCATGTTGAGGGATTGACATTCTTTTTTGCATGGCTCTTTCACTTAGGTTTTATTTGTTATTGTTGTGAGGATGCCTTATCCTCTTGCTTTGTATTTTTCTCTTCTCATCTAATAATATTTCTTTTATTATTATAAGAAAATTATAAGAAATGAAGAAAATTTAAAGAAAAGAGGGAGGTCCTTGTCCTTGTATTTTTTGAGCAGCATTATGACTACTGAATATTGGAATTTAATATCAGAACTTCATAGGTAATAGTTTCACTCTGTATTTCCTATCACCCTTGACACTGACAAATTTTTCCATGGTCTTATTTTTCGTTGTTCTAGGTCTAGAAAATTTCCCTTCTTATCTGCCATATCTTAGCTTATGCTTTCAGGGTCTTGTCAAACTTGCTGATTTTGGTGTTGCGATAAAGTTAACTGAGGCTGATCTTAATACCCATTCAGTTGTTGGAACACCATATTGGATGGCCCCAGAGGTATTATGTGCTTGATACTCCTTTGCAAAAGTACTATTTGTCTAGAAACCCTTTTGATCTTGCCTTTTTATGATAATATTGTAGCAGCATACTAGAATTTCATGCTTTTGCACAATCACTAATTTGTTCCTTTCTTATATAACCAATAATCCATTTTGCTCTTGTGCTCTGTTATTGTTTCCCTTTCTATTAATAATTTTCTCTTGCCAAAATATAGAGCAGCCTAAATAAACTTGTTTTCTTGATATACTTTCCTTTTAACCAGCTGTACCTATAAAATCATTTGCTTAGTAAGCCTTTTTTGATCATTGCCATGTTTAAATTATGTGGTATACTGTTGAGTAATTGATAGATATTAATTGATATTATTTGTTCATATTATATTCTATTGTATCCTAATCTATTATTAGGATAGATTACATTCCCCAAAAGAGGGTGAAGTAGATGAAACAGATGCTGAAGTAGAGACTGACTCAGTAACAGTGGGAGAAGAAGAAGAAGAGGGTGAGGAAGACTGTTGAAGAACAGTAAGGGATGTAGGAACAGTAGGAGAAGATGAAGAAGTAGAGGTAGGAGATATGACTTTCTGATAGGGAAAAGAAAACTCATCAAAAACCACATCTCTAGAAACATACATTCTCCCAGAGGAAGACAAACATTTATGACCTCTGTGACTAGGTGAATACCCCAGGAAAGTGCATGGAGAAGATCTAGGCTGAAGCTTATTCTTTGTATAAGGTCTAAGACAAGGATAACAAGTGCAACCAAACACCTTAAGAACTTATAATCAGGTACAGATTTGAAAAGTAAAGTGTAAAGTACAACACCCTGAATAGAGACACTAGGTAACCTATTGATTAGATAAAAAGCACTAACAAAAGCATGGTCCCAAAAATCTGTGGGCAAAGAAGCTTGTGCCATCATAGTTAAACCTATTTCAACTATATGCCTATGTTTTCTCTCAATAACCCCATTTTGATGATGAGTATGAGGCCAAATCACCCTATGAGTGATATCATGTGAGGTTAGAAAATTTGTAAAGGGTCTAAACTCACCCCCCAATCTGTTTGGACAGATTTAATAGTTTTAGAAAACTGATTTTAAACATAAGAGAGAAAGTGTTTGAATGATTGCATTGCATCAGACTTTTGTTTCAACAAAAATAACCAAGTATATCTAGTGCAAGCATCAACTATGGACATATAGTATTTGAAACCACTAGAGGAAAGAATAGGTGCTGGACCCCATAGATCAATGTAAACTAACTCAAAAGGTGTACCATAGACAGTCAGAGATGAATTAGATGGAAGTCTGTGAGACTTGGCTAAAGCACAAGCTGAACAAAAATGTGAAACAATTTTATTTATACTTGGCTGAATATTACAAGACTTTAGAACAGTTTTAACAACATCTTCAGGTGGGTGTCATAATCTACTATGCAGTAAGGAATAAGCATCAGTGATGCCTTGTACATTATTCACTGAACATTGTGGAGAAACACTAGGCAAGTCTCGATTACAATGTAAAGAACCTAATGAACTACAGTCCTTATTACAATGAGAAGACATATGCTGTAAACCAGTAGAAACAGCAGCCCCTGAATTCACTGGAGATCCTAACTCTGACTTTGGCTTGAAGAAATCATGAAAAACATAGAGACCATTGGCATTTAGAGATCCTTCAAGAAGGATAGAATTGGTGGCCTGGGATTTCACAAAACAAGAGTTAGGATGGAACTCAAAATAAACATAATTGTCCCTAGCAAACTTGCTTACACTAACAAGATTTTTAGTAATAGATGGAACTAGTAATAGATTTTCAAGACTAAGAATTCTGTTTGGACAAATAGGAGATGGAAAAACACTAGTACCAATCCATGCAGTGGTTGACAAACTTGATTAACAGACTGAGACAGCTGAGGCTGCATAGTCTGATGAGGAATTTGAGAAATTGGCTGAGGAAGTTGCTGCACACCTTGAGGAGTCAGAGGTGCAGGTTGAAAAGAAGCATGCTGAGAGGGATGTGAGGCATGAGCAACATTTACTTGAGCTGCAGAAACTGTAGGAGTGTGAGACACATTCTTTTGTGCTTGAGTGAGGTGAACAGAGAATGCATCATTAACATCAGGATGCATCCTTTCCAAATAAGCCTCTTGTGCAACAAGATGAGCTTCAAGAGCACCAACACTCACAGGCTCACCACGAACTAGAATTAAGGTCACAAAAGCCTCATATTCAGATGGTAATCCATCTAATATAACCCTCACTTGTTTTCTTTGAGTCACTGTTTCTCCAACAGCAGCAAGAGAAAATGTTAGAGCCTTGATTCTAGAGATAAATTCAGAAACACTTTGACTGCCTTTCTTCGACGAGCGCAATTCAGACTGTAGCATATGACTGCGAGCTTTGATGAGAGTGTTGAAGTAGTTGTGCAGCTCATCCCAAATCTGATAAGCATGAACACAACCTAGCACTCTAGACTGCACAGATTCAAACTGAGATTGCAGCAACCATGAAGCAAGATGTTGATATTGCTCTTCCCAATTGAGGTAACTAGGGTTGACACGATCAAATTCACGATCGTCTTCCGTGAGATACCTCTGGAATTTGCGGATTAACAACAAATCTCTGAAGTCTGTGAGATAAAATCACAGCCTCTACTTGTTTCCACAGAAGATAATTTTTGTCAGTCAATTTTGCAGAAATTAAATGAGAAAATGTAACAGGAGTAAACACGGTAGCGACCGGAGTAGCATGAACCGGAGAGGAAGGAGAAGTAATATTTGCAGAAGCCATTACTAAAATTCACTATCAAAGGAGATTCGCGATAATGCAGAAAATCACAAAAATCAAATTGCAACTACCTTCTACAGAATCGCAATCGCACTTCAATGCACAATTTGTTCGCGCGATTGAAACTTCCACAATGTCTGTACTTACCAACGGTTCAGATGCTTGTTGGACAAGTTCGGGTTTCTTTCTCCTTTCGTACACTATTTTTGGTGATCTGACTTTAGTCTGAGAAACTCTTTCAGTTGGGTGACTAGCAGAAGTTACTAGTTCTTTTGTATCATGAGACACATTAGGAGATGGAAATAATAGAAAATTACCAGCAGAAAAAGTCCCAGCTTCTGAATTAGCCGTGTTCTCCCCTTAAAGCTGAGAAGCAAAGAATGATTATTCTTCCCAAAATGTGACATCCATGAAAACAAAGAATTGACGATTTGAATGATGATAACACTTATATCCCTTCTTGTTTGGAGCATAACGAATGAAAACACATTTAATGGCACGAGGGTCAAGTTTGCCCTGATTTTGACCATGTACATGGACAAAAACAACACAACCGAAAACACAAGATTCAAGACTTTGCATAATAGGAACTGAGGGAAGACAGATTTCATCACATGAACAGGAGTTACACCACCAAGGACTTTAGAAGGTAATCGGTTTATTAAATAAGCAGTAGTTAAGACAACTTCCCTCCAATATGACTCTGGAACAGACATTTGAAATAATAATGCTCTAGTCATTTCAAGCAAGTGTTTGTTTTTCCTTTCATCAACTCCATTTTGCTCAAGATTATAGACACATGTAAGTTCATGAATAATACCATTCTCTTTGAAAAATGTGGATAAACCATGGTTCACATATTACCCACCGTTATCAGACCTTAAACATTTAATATTTTTACCAAATTGAGTTTGAACTATATGATAAAACTGAGTGAATAATTTATACACATCTGATTTACTTTTCATTAGAAAAATCCAAGTAACACGAGTGCAATCATCAATAAAGGACACAAACCATTTTGCACCAGAAACGTTAGGAATAGGTGCAGGACCCAAAACATCAGAGTGGATAAGAGAAAATGGTTCATCACTTTTCTTACCTCTTGAAGGGAAATTCGCCCGATGATGCTTGGAAAATTGGCAGACATCACATCTGAAAGACTCAATAGGCTTATTGAAAAATAAAGAAGGAAACATGGATTTGAGTAAAGTAAACGGTGGGTGCCCAAGACGTTTATCATAAAGCCTGATTTGGGAGGCATTAGACTGACTGCTACATTGATGACAGGAAAGCTGTAACTTCTGATTAGTTTCACCTGAAGTTTGCTTCTCAAGATAGTACAACCCTCCTTGTTCCTTAGCAACCCCAATAGTCTTCCTCGTGGTAATATACTGAAAAACACAGTGGGAAGGGGAAAATATTGCAACACAATTAAGGTCGTTGGTAATTTTTTGGATAGAAAGATGGTTAGATGAAAGTTTAGGAACATGAAGGACATTTTGCAAATTTATTAAAGGACTATGTTTCGCATTACCGAAACCTGCAACTGATGCATGAGAGCCATCAACTACAATTATGTGGGGCTTACGAGAGGGGATGTGATATGATAATAAATATGAAGAACAAAAGGTCATGTGATCAGTGGCACCGGAGTCTATAATCCAAGAATCCTCTGGAATGCTAGAAGTATGAGAGAATAAAGTCGTTACTTGGGTCATTTTTGCATACTCAATATACTTCACTGAACCAAACGATAAAATGAGTCCTGCAATGAAGGCAAGGACTACCAGCTGCAAAGGCTGGAGCAGCGGAAAAAATTGGACCAAGAGACTAACAGGTTGGGAGCTCTGAAACCAAGTTGAAAGAAATATTAAATGTGGAGAGAATAGAGTGATTATCTGAATTGCTTGAGCGAGTTTTTCACTCAGCCTCTATGGTATTTATATACATATGCAAATAAATACAACTATTGATTACAAGGCAATTAAGATAGCAAATTCCTAGATTCATGAATGGCATCCTCTATGTACATGAATATACTAATACATGAACTGAATTAGAGCCACTATAATTATTTTCAAATGGTTCATTATTTCCAACATTGAGCACCTCTTTCTGACACTTAGTTAACCTGCAAACGTGCCTTTGCATTAGAGTAGTGGATGATTTATTGATGCATTTTGCTTGATTTAAAGTGCTTGCTTAAATGATTCTGGTTTGATATTTCAGGTTATAGAAATGTCCGGGGTTTGTGCTGCTTCTGACATTTGGAGTGTTGGCTGTACTGTCATTGAACTTCTTACATGTGTTCCTCCTTATTATGATTTGCAGCCAATGCCAGCTCTGTTCCGTATAGTTCGGGTTTGCGTTTTCTACCCTTAATCTGTAACTGTTCATCATTGCTTGCCATTTGGCTTGATAATGGCATCTATTCTAAAAACTTATGACTTCACTTTGCTCATTTATGCAATGTCTAAATTCTAGAAGTTTGTGTTCAAGACAATGTTCACATTCACAATTACATTTTTACAATTCTGTTTTCTGTGTAGTTAAAGACCTCTTTATTCCTTGACTTTTCTCTCAGGATGAGCATCCTCCACTTCCTGACAGCCTCTCTGCTGACATTACTGATTTTTTGCATCATTGCTTTAAGAAGGTAACCTGAATATTAACTCATCGTTAGAAAATGTTTTGTAATTCTTATGAAGTGTTAGCATGGACATTATGCCGGTAACACTTTTTTTTGAGTCTTGTTCTTTTCCACTCTCTTGCTCATCGTGTCTATTCCAAGTCCCAAAACACCCCTGGCATGGGTGAATTGCTGCCATCTGTTTAAAGATTTTATTTGGTTGTGTCCTTTTTCCATAAAGAACAAAAAAAGGACTGCACCTTTCAGATGATTTCTTGTGATTTAGTTTTTACTATTTGTATCATCGTAAGGTCTTTGTAAGGTTATGATTGTCATTGATTAAAAGAACTTGTTTTTCTTTATTAATAATTTTGCTACTACCAGATTGCTAGCAAACTGCACGATCTTTCTAGAATTCAGAAAAAAGGGCTAATTTTCGAGCCGTTAATGTTCCTAGTGTTAGTGCAATTACTTTTTGTAATTGTATTCGACTCACACGAAAATTTGCAAAAATGGTGCTAAACTTTTCTGAGTTAGTTGTCCTTTATATATTGCTTTTCTTTGTTATTTACTTTCTTTAGCCAGTCACACATTTGTGTGCCTCTACAAAAGCAACCGAACCTTTTCCCAAAATGTCGGGTTGACTACTTGGATCAAATGATGTCATACGAGCAGGGACAGCCAACTTAAAACTTTGTCATATCCTCACGAAATAGACAAGCGATGTGATTTGTTTGTCTGTATAAACGAGATTTTAGAAAAGCATATGAGCAAGATTAATTGATTATTATTATTATTATTATTATTATTATTATTATTTGACGAATGGAAGAAGTAGATAAAGTTGGGTTGAGGGAGGTTGTCAAAAATTTTCAATTATTATTATTTTCTTTACATTTATAACCTCATATCATAGTGATTTGCATAAATGAGGGATGGCAATCTTGGAGTATTTGTGACACATGCAGAATTTCCTTTATCATTTCTAGATTAATAAATAAAAGATGTATTTATGCAGTTTTGGGAGAGATGGGTTAGCATTTTAAAGATGTATTTGTGCAGTTTTGAGAATTTCTTCTTCTACTGTCACTTTAGTTTCTATCATTGTAGTTGGAGCTTGGCTCCCGATTTTCTACCATTAATATTATTTCCCATGGCTATGTATGGTCAAACTTGTGTTTACAACTTCTTTATATTTTCTATTACACGTGCTAGGATGCAAAACAAAGGCCTGGTGCCAAAACGCTGCTCTCTCACCCCTGGATTCAAAATTGCGGACGTGCCCTGCAGTCTTCTTTTCGTCACAAGGGAACCTTGAGGTAGATAGCATGAATTTTTTCTGTTCATTTGGGGTATAATCTAAGCATCTAAATTCTAAATCTTTTCTTTAATTTTGTGATTCTTAGTATTACATGGGTTGGTACTTTAGATGTATTGCTAGTGAAAAAAATTTGATATCTTGGTTGCATTGACATTTAAAATCCTAAATTTTGACTTATCTTTTGTTTTGAATTCTTTTCTTTCTCTCTTCGATATGATAATTTCAAAGGCAACTCTATATTTATTAGGATGTGTAACTTTATGTAAAGAAAGTTAGATTGTGATAGATAGTCTTAGTTTAAGTTAAGGCACAGTTGTAATTTGATTAACCAATTCATTCATTCGGTTTTCAGTTAGAAACCAGTTATCTTACTCTCTCTTCTTAGTTTCTCATATGGAATCACAAGCTTAAGATCCTGCATCCATTGCATCCATGGCTTCAATCAATTCTCCAACTCCTTTTCCACCTCCTTCTCAACACTATTTGACCTTCACATATAGCATTTTCTCACTAGATCTCTGCAAAGTTGTCAGAGAAGAATTTCTTGCTGTGGAAGCAGCAAGTCGAAGCAGTTATAGCTTCGCATCGCTTTGAGCGATTTGTCATAAATCCAAATATTCCATTGCGATTTTTGATTGATGATGATTGTGAGTTCAATCGCTTCAACCCTAGCTACTTGGATTGGGAAGAGCAAGATCAACACTAGCTTCGTGGCTTCTTCAATCTCTATTGGAGCAAGTTCAATCACGAGTTCTTGGTTGTCGCCATTCCTTTGAGATTCGGGTGAATTTCACTCGTACTTCAATTCTCTTGAAAGCCCGCAGATCCGTTTTTCAGTCTAAGTTGTGAAATGCGAAGAAAGGTTCACATTCTGTTTCTGAATTTGTAATAGAGTACATGAGTATCTTGACTATCAAGTCACTTAACTAAGAGTAGCTTTAGTTATTGCTTATATGTCAGTCAAGTACTAACAGCTATACAAGGGATCTAAGCCTATAGAAACTCTCAAGTTGTAAAGTAGTAAGGTCGGTGATAACATTTCATAAATTCATTTAATAGCTCTCTCTCTCTCTCTCTTATTTGTTTTCTCTCCTTTCTCAGTTTATATGGTATCATCATGTCATGGCTGATGCCAAAGATCTAGGCTCCGGCATCGGCGATGACGGTGGTCCATTCAGAGCTCTGCCACTTCAGGTTGCACCGTGGCTAGAGCTGTCAATTCGGGCCAGCAGTTTTTTCGGGCAGGGCAGGGCAGGCCCATTTTATTTCGGGCCAGTCATTTCCATAGTCTGGCCCAGCCCAGCCCAATAGTTTTTCGGGCTGGGTCGGGCTGGCCCATGGGCCAATATTTATTTCATTTCCGTTAAAAATAATAATTAATCATAACCAAATTAAAATTTTATAATATTTTCTTTTGATTAGGATGTCATTATTAATTATGAAAATAATAAATGAAAAGGTAAAAGGCTTTATCTCATCTTAATTTTATGATTGTTCACTCTTATTCCATAGTAAAATATTATAACATATTAATAAAAATTTAAATTCGGGCCAAACGGGCCAGCCCAACCCATATCGGGCTGGCCCGTGTCGGCTAATGAATTGTCGGGCTGGGCTAGGCTCGGCCAAAAAAATTTGGGCTAGAAATTCCCCTGGCCCATCCCATGCTTATGTCGGGTTAAATGGGCCAGCTCGTCGGGCATGGCCCATTTTTGACAGCTCTAATCGTGGCCAACGATTTCTCTTTCGCTCGTGTCATCAAAGCTCAACGAGACGAATTTCCTCGCATGGAAATAATTCGTTGTCTCTGTTGTCCGTGCCTCTAATCTTCTTCGATTCGTGAATGAGGTACTTGTAATTCCTCCACAGTTTCTCACTGATGATGATCGCATCAATGGTAGAATCAACCCTGCATTTGAGAAATGGGAAGAAACTGACCAAACCATCTTCTCATGGCTTCTCAATTCGATTTTTGACTCGAAGCTACCTAGATTCATAGAATCGCAACAATTATGGCGTCATTGGGATAAGATCATCTCACGATGTCATGCGCAAACAAAAGCACGATCTCGCCAATAATGAAGAGTTATGCTTGCTTTTCTGGAAGGAAAGCTGAAGCATGGTTGAGCGAAATTTATCAAACCAGGTTCAAGCCTATTTTAGTCCATAAAATGAACGCCTCAATTTACAGACATCCGAGGAAGATGTGGAAGTTATGCCACGAGGTAGTGTCATGTAAACCTCCTTCTTGAGATCATCATGGAGAAAAGCATTTTTGATGTCCATTTGGTGAAGTGACCAACCTTGTGAAGCTGCTATGGAGATGATAGTCCTAATCGTAGTCATCTTGGCTACTGGAGAAAATGTCTCCTCATAGTCCACCCCATACTCTTGGTTGTTACCAAGAGCAACCGGCCTTGACTTATACCTATCCAAGGTCTCATCAGAGCGTAGCTTGATTGAGTATACCCAGTTGCACCCAATGGCTGTCCTTCAAAGCCGGAATTTCTTCCTCCATTGCCTTCTTCCAACATTCTTGCTTAATTGCCTCAAAATAGTCTCTAGGAATGGGAACAAATGATAAAGTAGCATGAAGTAATTTATGAGAATATCCATATCTATCAGGTGGCCTAGAAATTCGGGAAGAGTGTCGCTGGATAGTACTCGAATCTGAACTCTCTATATTCTGATACTTTTGAATGGTGGTATCACATGTCCGAGTCGGGTCAGCATGCAAATCTTCACTGGAATGTTGTGGAACATATGGGGGTGTTGTCTCGGGAAGGGGAAAAGCTCTCTGCCTTCGTTGATACACAAATCCAGGCTTGTACCGCTTAGGAACAGGAGACAATACTCCAAAAGTTGGAAGACCTGACTTAGTAGGGAGAGATTCAACATTCCTGAGAAAGAAAAATTGATTTTCCAAGAAAACAACATTTCGAGAAATACAAAATTTGTTGGAAAATGCATCATAACACACATAACCTTTATGAGGAACACGATAACCCAAAAAAAGCACATCTAACAAATTGTGTAGACAATTTGTTGCGTTCATGAGGTGGTAAATGAACAAAGTAAACACAACCAAATGTATGCATGTCAAGATAATTAGCATGCTCATGGTGCAGGCGATAATATGGAGTTTCAAAATTTAAAACACTAGAAGGAAACCTATTAATTAGGTAAACTGCTGTAGATAACGCCTCTACCCAAAATTTTGGTGGAATGGATGATTCAAGGAAAAGTGTATGAACGACGTCTAAAAGATGGCCATTCTTCCTTTCTGCCACACCATTTTGCTGAGGTGTACAAGGGCAGGAACGCTGGGAAATAATGCCCTTTTGGTGATGGAAGTTATGAAAAGCATGAGACATACACTCCCCTCCCGAGTCAGACCTGAATACCTTGATTTTTATAGAAAATTGGGTTTCAACATAGGCTACAAATATAAACCCAAGCATATATGCTATAATCATCAATAAAGGTAACAAAGTATTTATAATGAGCATGAGATATGATTGAAGAAATGCGAAATGCCCTATACATCACTGTGAATCAAGTCACGATGCCCATGAGATGCAAATGGAAGAGTTTTACTTTTACCCAATTTGCATGTTGAATAGTTAAGAGATATGAGATGAAAACTGAACTTTATTACCTAACAAACCAGAATTTATTAAATGAGATAAAACAATACTGTTAGGATGACCCAAACGTTTGTGCCATATTTTATTTTTATTGGCTATAACAGTACAAGCCATGGAAATATACGGAGGGATAGAAAATTGCAGAGGAAATAGTCGCCCAACTATAGGCCCCTTCACGAGTATCTTCCCCGACACCTGATCCTGCACAAGACAACCATTACGAGAAAAACGGACATCGCAATTATTGTCAACCAACTGACCTACTGAAATTAGGTTAGTAGAGAGTGCAGGTGATACAAGAACATTTTTGAAAGTGGAATTGATATAACCAATAGATTGGATAGGTAATTGACTACCATTAGCAGTCTCAATGCATGAAGATCCTTGATATGTCTGTAAATTGCTAAGCATTTTGGAGGACTTAGTCATATGATTTGTGGCACCTGAATCCACAAGCCATGATGAGGATAAAGTGGAATCATTACCTTTAAGTCGCAAGGCTGAAAAAGCAGGTAAGATCATTTGTTGTACCATTTCAGGAGTAACAGTTGAAGGTTCAGCCATTGTGGGGTTAGAAGGACCAAGTC
This sequence comes from Crotalaria pallida, assembly GCA_037953625.1. Classification (NCBI taxonomy): domain Eukaryota; kingdom Viridiplantae; phylum Streptophyta; class Magnoliopsida; order Fabales; family Fabaceae; genus Crotalaria; species Crotalaria pallida. Next base: position 59,113,530 of record CM075651.1, read on the forward strand.
CAACTACCGCTTGGTACGCTTGACGGTTCTGAGGCCGAATGGGACATTCCTTGATAATATGTCTTGGTTTCTTGCAGTAGTTGCAGGATTTCTTCCCACAGTGTGCAGCAATATGTCCAAATTCCTTGGAGCTGAAACATTGAACCTTTGTCATGTCTCTTCCTTTCCCTTTCCCTTGGGCAACATATGCCATCGCATTAGCTGGTACTCGAGTTTGATAACTGGCCTGAGTATTCAGACGTTGTTCCTCTTGCAGCAGTTCCCCATATAAGAGAAGTGAAATATGCAGAAATTAAGAGAGAGAAGAGAGAGAAAAGAGAAAGATAGAAGAGAGGGAAATCAGATTTTTCTGTTATTAAAAAAGTAAAAAACTGAAAGGAAGTGTACATTGAGTTTCTATTTATAGAAGAATAATAGAAGAATCTAGACTAGCCTATCTTAGCTGTCAACAACAGACTTGACAGTTGGCTAACTAACTCTAACTCACTAACTAACTAATCCTAACAAGTCTAGAGAGAGTAAACACAAGTAAACCGAAGTTTACTTGTGTTACTTCTATATAATCTATTACACCCCTTTCAAACCAAGGGTTGGTTGAATATCTGCCCTGTTCAAAATTCTGAGCTTCTTTCTGATATCTTCAAATCTGCTGGTAGATATTGGTTTAGTTAAAATGTCTGCAACCTGAAACTCTGTAGGCAAGTGTTGAACAGCCAAAGACTTGGCTTGAACCTGTTCTCTGACAAAGAAGAGGTCAAGAGCAATATGCTGTCTTAGAGTGCAGAACAGGATTGTGAGCAAGAGCTACAGTGCTCAAATTGTCACAAAAAATAACTGGAGCTTTATATGGAATATGTTGTTTAGTGAGTAGAAATTTAACCCACATAAGTTCTGTAGAGGCTAAGGCTAAGGATCTGTATTCTGCTTCAGTACTAGACCTGCTGACAGAATTCTACTTTTTAGACCACCATGTTACTAGACTAGGACCTACAAAAAGTGCAGCTCTTGAAACAGACCTTTTATCATCAACATCAGTAGCCCAATCTGCATCACAAAATCCAGTAAGAGTGAGAGGGCTACGGGAAGGTGCTGGTTTAAGAACAAGACCATGATGTATAGTGCCCTTAAGATACCTTAGAATTCTTTTGACTGCAGCCCAATGAGTATCAAGAAGTTGAGAGAGATATTGACAAACTTTGTTGACACTAAAGCTGATTTCAGGTCTAGAGATAGTGGCATACTGTAAAGCACCAATCACTGACCTATAAATGGTTGTATCAGTAAGAGTACTTCCAGAATTTTTGGTGAGTCTGCAACTACCAGCCATAGGTGAGGAAATGCTCTTAGCATTTGACATATTAGCTTTTTCAAGTAGGTCCCTTATGTACTTAGATTGTGACAGCATTAAGCCACCAATAGGTAATTTGATGACTTGAATTCCTAGAAAGTAGTCAAGTGCACCCAAGTCTTTTAGAGAAAATGAAGTGTGAAGTTTTGTCACTAATGTGTCTATGAAGGATGGGTTAGAGCCAGTAACAATAATATCATCAACATAGACCAGAATATATGCTGTGACCGTGGCTGAAATAAAGTAGAAGAGAGGGAAATCTGATTTTTCTGTTATTAAAAAACTGAAAGGAAGTGTACATTGAATTTCTATTTATAGAAGAATAATAGAAGAATCTAGACTAGCCTATCTTAGTTGTCAACAACAGACTTGACAGCTGGCTAACTAACTCTAACTAACTCACTAACTAATCCTAACAAGTCTAGAGAGAGTAAACACAAGTAAACCGAAGTTTACTTGTGTTACTTCTATATACTTTATTACCCCAAAACACAAATCTAAGGAGGGAGGAGGTGTACGATTCATCAGGCTTGAACGGACAGCTTCAAATTCTGGTCGTAGCTTCATTAGGAATTGTTCCCTTTTGCTTTGTTCATGGACCTTCTGGATAGCAGCAAGAAAATCTTACGACAATTTTGCATAAATGATGTCGGTAAATTCCTCCCATAGGTTGTAAAATCCAGAATAATATTCCTGAATGGAAAAGTCTCCCTGCGTATAGCCAGCAATATCGTCGAGCTGAGTTATTCTGGTTGTAGACTTTCTTCCAGTATTCGCACATGCTCTTAGCAGTCTTGTATGGCCTCAAAATTAAAATAAATTGAGGATCAACAGATGCTAAAATCCAGCTTATGATTCTAGCATCTTTGACCTTCCACTGAGCTAATCGAGCCACCTCCGTCTCCTTTGGAGCAGCATCGCTGCCATCTATATGACCCCATAATTCTTTCCTCGTAACAAACATGCAAAACCGAAATTCCCTGGTCGGGTAATTCTTTCCTGTGAATTTCACCCCAAAAGTTTCAGTGTTTCCTGTTGCCATTGAAGCAAGACAAGAAAATCCCAAGACCCTGTTTACACTTAGCAAGGAAAACACAGCCCAAAACCCCCAAAAACAAAAAAAAAAAAAAGAAGAAAAAAACCCAACCTAAAACCTCAAGAAACTCAAGAAAAATGAGCCTAGCTCTCTGATACTGTAAGAAAGAGAAACTGAGATAGAGATAGAGAGAGAGAGAGAAAGAGAGAGAGAGAGAGAATTATTTCTGTTAATTCTGTTATTTCTGAATCTAGAGAAAAATCAAGGTAAGGTACATTGAGAGAGATTACATCTATTTATAGAAAGATAGGATAGTGTGACTTATTGACAACTGTCAAGTAAGCACACGCCAGCTGACTATAGCTGGACTAACTAATAATCAAAACAGAATACAAGCAAAATACATGGTTAAACTCTAACACTCTAATACACCCCCCTGAAACTGAAGGGCCTAGCTAATAGAGCTCCCTGGAACTACTCTGAGTCTTGGTTTGAGTTCATTGAATCGAGCTTGAGACAAAGGCTTGGTAAGAATATCAGCAGTCTACCACTTAGAAGGAACATGAGTGACTGTGATAGTGCGGTTCTGCACCTTTTCTCTGGCAAAAAAACAAGTCCAACTCAATGTGCTTTGTCTTGTGATGGAGAACAGGATTATGAGCCATTGCCACTGTGCTAGCATTATCACAGTATAATGTAGGTACTGTATAAGGGAGCTGTAGTTCAGCCAAAAGAGACTCTATCCACATGAGTTCTTGTGAAGCAAGAGCTAAACTTCTATATTCTGCCTCTGTGCTGGATCTGGACAGAGTGTGTTGCTTCTTTGACCACCATGTAATCAGATTTGATCCTAGAAAAATACAAGCACCTGAGGTTGATTTTCTGTCATCCTGGTCCCTGCCCAGTCAGCATCACAAAAGGCTTGAATCTTTAAAGGAAGATGAGGTACAGTTTGGCTGAAATAACAGCCCATGAGAAATTGTACCTTTCAGATATCTGAGAATTCTCTTAACTTCTGTCCAATGTTCTTCAAGTGGTTTGGACAGATACTGACACACTTTGTTAATACTAAAAGTGATGTCAGGTCTTGTAATTGTAGCATACTGCAGTGCTCCAACAATGGACCTGTAGAAAGTAGGATCGACAACATCTTGGCCTCCAAATTTTGAGAGTTTGCAACTACTCATCATAGGTGTAGATATATCCTTTGCAGTAGCCATATTTGCTCTTTCTAACAAATCTTTATATATTTGGACTGGTTTAGAAGAATGGAGCCATTGGAAAGATGTTTAACCTCAATGCCCAGAAAATAGTCTAGTTTTCCTAGTTGTTTTAGAGCATAAACTGAACTAAGTTTCTGAATTAGAGTGACTATTTGAGTTTTGGAAGATCCTGTTACAATGATGTCATCAACATAAACTAGGACATACAGTACATAAGTTGTAGTTTTAAGCAAAAACAATGAGTTAACACACTTGCTAACAGTAAAGCCAAACTTTTGCAGAGTATTTTTCAGACTTTCAAACCACTGCCTAGGAGCTTGTTTGAGCCCATATATTGCCTTGTTCAGTTTGCAAACTAGAGACTTGTCACTGTGAACAAACCCAGGTGGCTGTTTCATATATACCTCTTCATCTAATGTACCATTTAGAAAAGCATTGTTGACATCTAGTTGTTGAAGGTCCCACTTGTTAGAAACAGCCAAAGTTAAGATAATCCTAACAGTGACGGGTTTAACTACAGGGGAGAAAGTTTCATTGTAATCCTGTCCATGTTTTTGATGATAACCTTTAGCCACCAATCTGGATTTGCGCTTGTGAATTGATCCATCTGGGTTTTCTTTAATTCTCTAAACCCATTTATTTCCTATAGCTTCTTTACCAGGAGGTAGAGGTACTAATGTCCAGGTATTGAGTTTGATGAGAGCATCATACTCAACTTGCATAGATTCTTTCCATTGAGGACTAGCAAGAGCAGCTTTGACTGATGTAGGTTCCACTTCAGAATGAGCTAGTAGAACCCTAGGAGCAATAGCTTTGGATATTCCAGACTTAGATCTTGTTTGCATAGGATGAGTGGAGATAGATCTAGATGTAGTAAGTGTAGGAATAGAAGGAGATGAACTATTATCAGAAGTGTTGTTTGGTTGACTAGTTGAAGCCTGTGGTAGAACAGTTGAAGATGAAGGTATGTTAGGAGATATTGCAGCTGAAGGTATGTGAGGAGATACTGCTGCTGGTGTAGAATCAGTAGGAAATGTTGATGATACAACAATATCAGAATTTGTATTTAAGGGAGACATTAAGTTGGTAGGAGAAGTTGTAGGGAAGAAGGAAGTTGCTGGACTAATGTCTGATGTTGAAGAATCAATTTCTGTTGTAGATGTAGAAAAGGGGAAGCTATATTCATTGAATATTACATCTTTAGAGATGTAAATTTTACCTTCTGAACTGAGACACTTGTAACCTTTGTGTGAGGGAGAGTAACCCAGAAAAGTACATTCACTTGAATGAAAATCAAGTTTATGTTGGTTGTAAGGTCTCAACAGAGGATAACAAGCACAGCCAAATACCCTTAACAGAGAATAGTCAGTATCAGACTTGAAAAGCAGTTTGAAGGGAACTTGATTATTGATAGAAGTGCTTGGAAGTCTGTTTATTAAGTAAACTGCTGTTTGAAAGGCATGATCCCAATAGACTAATGGTAATTGAGCATGTGCTAAAATAGATAAACCTGTTTCAACAATGTGACGATGTTTCCGCTCAACAGTACCATTTTGATGATGGGTATGAGGGCATGTTACTCTATGATTAATACCCATGGATTGTAAGTAAGAGGCAAGTGGCCTAAATTCACCACCCCAATCACTTTGAACAGCTTTTATAGTTGTATTGAATTGAGTTACAACCATTGTTATAAAAGTTTTGAACATTAGAATAGAGTCAGATTTCTGTTTTAAAAGAAATAGCCAAGTGTATCTAGTGTATGCATCAACTATGGAGAGATAGTATTTGAAACCAATAGATGACAAATTAGGAGAAGGTCCCCACACATCAATGTAAACTAAGTCAAAAGGAGCTGAATAGCTTGTAGTAGATGCAGGAGAATGAATTCTATGAGCTTTACCATAGCAACAAGAAGAACAAAAGTCATAGACTGTTTTATTAGAATGAGGTATCTTACAATGATTCAATACTTTCTGAACAATATTCTCACTAGGATGGCCTAGCCTACAATGCCACAAAGAGTACACAGTAGTACTTTTATTAGAAACAGAAAATGGTACAGTAGCTACATTAGCAGTAGAACTAGATCTAAAGGAATTACAACTTGCAACAGTAGAATTATTTGAAGCTTGACATGGAATGTGAGTAGAATGAAAACTATAGAGACCATCAGGAGTTAGAGCTCCTTTGAGCAGCAATTGTTTAGTGTCCTGACATTGCACAAAACATTCATTAGCTGTGAAGACAAAGAAACAATTATTGTCTTTGGCAAATTGACTGACACTTAAAAGATTTTTAGTAATGGTTGGAACTAATAAAAGCTTGTTGAGTTTAAGTGATTTTTGAGAGCAGTATAGTGAATTAAAAGCAGAGCAGCCAATAGCTTTAATAGTTAAACCATGACCATTACCCATGTATATCTGTTCATTGCTGAATTGCTCAACAGGATGTTGAACCAGAGTGTTGTCAGATGTAAGGTGATTAGTTGCTCCAGAATTAGGATACCAGATTGGTTGAGCTCTTGCGGCAGTCATTGCAACTGGATTAGGATTGAGTGATGGTTGTAGAAGACCAGAGTCAACAGAAGAAGTCACTGAAAGTGGTGGTGTTGGATTCTGTGAATGATAATAGACATGATGCTGCTGATTCTGATGGGGAACAGAGTTCCTGTATGCAGCCCTAGGCACTAGTTCATCGCCTGATGGAACTAAAGGAGGAAGTGCTGCACGATAGTATGGAACTCCATATGCTTGTGGAGGTCCATAGGTGATGTGAGCATCATGTGGTGCATACCAACACTGTGACAAGTCATGGCCAAATCTGTCACAATAAGCACAATAAGGTCGTAAACCACCACGACCGCCACCACGGTCACAGCCACCACCACGATAACGACCACCACCACGGCCACCACGTTCACCACGAAAACCGAAGTTATCTATCCTATTGTTATCATTTCTATTGGAAGAATTATCAACACGACCACCACGTTCACCATGAAAATCAAAGTTATCTATCCTATTGTTATCATTTCTATAGGAAGAATTATCAGCACGATAGTGATGACTATTGCGATTGTCATAGCGAGAATTTACCGGCGAACGCGAATCTGAACGTGCTTGAGTTTCAGCTACATTCACTGACATAGCATCAGACAGAGTTTGTTGTTGTGCCCTTTCCATTCGCGATTCATATGTGAGAAGAAGAGATTCCAATTCTGTAAGCGAAGCCGCAGTGCTGTGACTTTCAATAGCAACAATAAGAGGTCGATACTTTGCTGGAAGTCCTTCAAGAATTACATCAACATGTTCAGTAACAGTAACCGGCGATCCTATGGAGATAAGAGAATCAACGATCATCTTAATCTGCATCAGATAGTAAGAAATCGATTTTCCCCCTTTCGTTAGGGTTTTTAATTTGGCGCGCAATTGACGACTGCGAGCACGAGTTTGCGATTGGCAATAGTTGTTAACTTCATCCCAAACTTCCCACGCATGATCGCATCCAACAACACGAGGCTGAATCGATTCAGAAAGCGTGTTGAGAAGCCATGCGAAGACCGATTGATCATGTTCCTCCCAGCGAAGAAACTCAGGATTCACCCGTCGAAGCTCACGATCTTCATCAGAAAGAAATTCAGGTGGTGCAACTGGTAGATTGATGAGATATTCCACATGATTCAGACGAAGCACCGAAAACACAAATTGCTTCCAATTGAGAAAATTCTTGTCATGAAGCTCGACGGAAGGAAGAGGAAGATTGAGAGAAGAAGAATTCAGCGGCGGAATGGTGTTTAACGGCGGAGCAGAAGCCATGGATTCTCAACTGATACCATGTAAGAAAGAGAAACTGAGATAGAGATAGAGAGAGGGAGAGAGAGAAAGAGAGAGAGAGAGAGAATTATTTCTGTTAATTCTGAATCTAAAGAAAAATCAAGGTAAGGTACATTGAGAGAGATTACATCTATTTATAGAAAGATAGGATAGTGTGACTTATTGACAGCTGTCAAGTAAGCACACGCCAGCTGACGACAGCTGGACTAACTAATAATCAAAAAAGAATACAAGCAAAATACATGCTTAAACTCTAACACTCTAATAGATACCATGTCAAAATAACTAAGAGAGAATGAATTGGATTGTCTTCCCTCTCTTCTCAGGGTTCTATCATTAAATAGATGAATATGTATCATTATATTGTTGATTTTCAGCTCTTTACAAGATTCCTACTATGCTAAATAATGACTGTACAAATATTGCTGCTAAGCTAAATAAGGAATACAATTATGATTGATATGATATCAATCCCTGATATTCAGCTCAGAATATTTGAAACTAATATGATTCAGTCCCTGATATTCAGCTGAGAATGTTTGGATATGCTGTTGCAATCCACCAAGATATTCAGAGCAGAATCTTCTGCTGATATGACTGCGTTTGGATATCTTCTATATAATTAGTTTTGCATGGAATGTATTTGAAAAGATCACTTTTAGAAGATTGAGTTTTTTCATGTTTGGTAATGCAAACCAAGTAAATTTTTAGTAGTGAATTTTGATTGGAATTTTGGATAGGTTTAGTTTTAGTAGGTAGAAATATAGAATCGCTTTCCCATTTTCATTACAAAATTACCAATAAAAGCTAGTTTTCCTCATGTTGACAAATGGAAGAGGGTCCTTGTTTCACTACTGTTGGTTGAATCCATTGAATGACATTTTGGCATAACTAGCAAAATGTTAGGAAACAATTAAGGAAACCCAAAATGTTTGCCTTCATAAAACATGTTAGAGAGCATATCCAGACATTCTCTATGCCTATTACTTTTCCTTCTACTTATTTTTCCCCTTTTCTAATTGTTTTATATCATATATATAAAAGTTACATTTATGGTACTTCTATAGTTCTCGTTCAGTGTGGAGTGGACCGTTTTGGTCTGATTCATACTGTAGATAACTTGAGATAATTCCTACTTTGTTTTTCTGCATGGATTAGCTGCTTATAAACATGCAATTCATTTTCCTGTCCTGTAATGTTTAGAGAAGAATGCGAAAATAGTAAGATGGATCATGGTCTATATGTTTCAAAAGTGTTAGCTTATTTTTGTTTGGTTTCCCAAGTCCACCCACGCAACTGGGTGACTAATCCTTTCGACATTGTCGGGTCCTTTCGGGGGCTAGTCTCCCAGCGAGGTCTCTTACATTCGCAAGAGCCGGGGATCGAGCCCCCAAACACATGCTTAAGTAGCAACAGATCCCTTACCATTTGTGCTAGCCTCCACTGGGCTTATAGATGTGAACAAAATATCCATTGATTTTGAACCTGGCTACCTTCCAAGTAGTGGTGATATTTTTGACGATAATTCTTCTCTACTATGAGAACTAGGCAATCTGTACTATTTCAAGGATGTATTTAGCTTTCAATATATTTTTAATTACTTCAAAATGTTACCATTTCCTGCTCAGTTTTTTTTATTTATTTTTTTTTAAATTTGAACAAGAGTGCTATCTCTTGCAGAAATATAGAGGGTGATGATTCAAGAGGTGCAGCGGTTACTGTTGGTGATCAAAATGCTGCTGTTAAAAGCTCTTCTATGAAAAAAGAGGTCAGTATTGATGTAAAGCTGTGAGGATCTTCTGCTCAGTTTCTTTCTTTTGGAACCAGTAATTCTAAATGACTAGGAATTAGATTGATATCCATACCATGTATCTAACTATTTGGATCAATCAGGTTATATTGTTATCATGGGCTTGATTTCAATTTGTATGGTTATAGGACTTTGCAAAAGAGTTCTCAACTGAAGCTGCAGACAGCGGTAAACCTGATGAAGACAAACCTTCATTTTCTAATTTTCTTCATGAAAGAACCGATAGTTTTCTAATAGTGGCTAGTTCAGGGCCAATCCAAGACCATGAAGAAGCCATGCTGAATGGAGAAGTGGGATATCCACAACCAGCAGGAATGGATAATTTGCTTGAACAAAAACAGAGTTCTACCAATAATATCAATAAATCATATTGTCTTGGGCCTAGAGATCAAGATAATGGTTCCATAAAGGTAAACCATCACATACAATCTTAGCTGGCTGGAAAATTTGTTGGCATTCACATGGTTCGCTTCAGCATTGAATTTTCTGTTGATTTCCTAGGATTTTGTTGATTTTCTTTTCATGCACTTTATTTAATTTTTAATTTTGTTCTTTCTTTTATTATTTTTGTGTATAAACCTTTATTCATTATCAATTTTCTGATCGTTATGTATAAAAAAGTTTCCTGGACTGTCAATTCTATTTACTTCCCTTTGAAATGTTTGAGTTTGTAATTTTCCATCAGTAGTTTGCCATATAAGTAGTTAGAAAACTGTGTTTGGGTGTCATTATGGGAGTTCTTTGTCTCATATATGTATAACATTTCTGTAGCCGTTCTACATGAGATCATGTTCACCTAGTAAGTTGAATCCATGATAATTCGTGAAGAAAGTATGTTTCGATTTTTTGAAAGATGAAATCTCATGTGATTGTTTTGTTGCTATCTGAAGGCTATAAAGATGATGCCCTTAGGGGAAGGACATGAGGTGAGTAGATTTAGTGATCCTCCAGGAGATGCCTATGTAGAAGATTTATTTCATCCACAAGATGAACAGCTGGAGAAGTCAATTGTTGAAGGATCCACATCTACATCTACTTCATATATGGCTAAAGGTAACGCATCCATAAATAATGGTAGAAACAATGACTTGGCCAAAGAATTGAGGGATACAATTTCTTGGAAACAAAGGGAAAAGGAGGGAGATAATGAACAAGCGGACAGTGGTGCCAACCTTTTACGCTGGTTGAAAACTTTGAAAGAAGATGCAATTGACATAGATGGTTTGGTATGTATATAGTAGATTATTTTTTTTCCAAGCTTTTATTCTCTTGACTCCAGTGTCGTCTCTTTTGCTTTTAATGTTCCATTATTTCATATGTTTTATTTCAGGTTTTTGATGAAAAATTCCAAGGAGAAAACCTTTTTCCTTTTCAGGTATCAATACCTTTTAGATTATGAACTGTTCTACTTAGGTTCTGGAATATCTTATTCTCTTTCCTACTTTAAATCTACGATTGGGATGTTGCTGAATGCTGTGCTAATTTCTGACATGGACATAAATTTTAGACTATTAAGGTTGGAAACACCAATTCTTTCAATATGAGTGATGTATGCATACATTACAGCTTATGCATATCAGACATGTGTTGGGCTTGTTTGTTTATGCTTGTCACTTCTTTTTAGTTTCTATTGTGGGTACACCATGGGTATGGTTTGGTAGAGGATCCTCTTGAGAGACCAAAAGTCATTTGACTCTGATTACCATGGTAATATTTGATCAATCTTAAATGGAAACATTTTCTTTGTAAGAGACGTAGTTTGGAACAACATTATGTACTCCTATAGCTAGTAACAAGGAAGGGGCCAAATATTTTGATGATACTACTTTATATAGATCCATTATTGGTGCACTTCAGCATGCAACAATAACTAGACCTGACAGTGTTGGCTTAGGTGGTACATGCCTACTTCCCTCTAAGCAGAGACCCGAATTTGAATCTATATATGGAGAAAATCGCCGCTGGGAGAGCTAGCCCCATTATATTGTGTCTGTTCCTGGCTCGAATAGATTATACTGTGGCTGCTTCGGCTCGAATAGGATTTTCTCCTACGGAGGAGACCAAAAAAAAAAAAAAACAGACCTGGCTGCAACTTTACTGTGATTAAGGTGTGTCAGTTTCTGTCTCAACCCCTTGAAGAACATTGGTTAGTTTTTGTGAATATGATTTTGAGATATCTTCAGGGCACCACTTCTCATGTCATTCTCTTAGAACCTGCCCCTACTGCCAGTCCTTTGTCCCTTAGGGCTTCTGGTGCTAATTTATTGGCCCTAACATAGTGACCTGGTTGTCCAAAAAGCAAAACACCATTTCCAGATCTAGCACAGAGGTTGAATACAAGATTCTTTCTTTGGAAGTTCTAGAGATGTGGTGGGTGCAATCTCTTTGAACTGCCTTTATGGTTTTAGAAAATTGTTTAGAAACATAGGTTTGAAATTGTGTAAAGAGTGAGTGTTTCAAATTTTAATTTTAGCAAAAACAACCAAGTGTATTTTGTAGTTACATCTACTATAGAAAATAGTACTTAAACCCTAAATTAGAAAGAATAGGTGCATGACCCCAAAGGCTACAACAACTATGTTTTCTTGTACGATGACTCCGGTGTATCGGTTCCTATCTCTACCAGTATCACTATGTTCCTCTCCTCACTGCAATCAAATCCCAATCAGCCACACCACCACCAGCTCCTTCACGCGCCGCCGCAAGCTCGTGCATGCGCCGCCGCAAGGGCGGCCTCTTCTTCATCTTCTTCATCAGATCTACTCTTTATCAGCAGAAGATTCTGCTCTGAATATTTGGGTGGATTGCAACAGCATATCCAAACATTCTCAGCTGAATATCAGGGACTGAAATCATATCAGTTCCAAATATTCTAAGCTGGGATTGATATCATATCAATCATAATTGTATTCCTTATTTAGCTTAGCAGCAATATTTGTATAGTCATTATTTTGGTATAGCAGGAATCTTGTAAAGAGCTGAAAATCAGCAATATAGTGATACATATTCATCTATTTAATGAGAGAACCCTGAGAAGAGAGGGCAGGGAGTCCAATTAGTCATTTTGACATGGTATCAAAGCTAGGCTCATTTTTCTTGAGTTTCTTGAGGTTCTAGGTTGTGTTTTTTTTTTTTGGGGTTTTGGGCTGTGTTTTCCTTGTTAAGTGTAAACAGGGTCTTGGGATTTCCTTGTCTTGCTGCAATGGCAACGGGAAACACTGAATCTTTTGGGGTGAAATTCACAGGAAAGAATTACTCAACCTGGGAATTTCAGTTTCGCATGTTTGTTATGGGGAAAGAATTATGGGGTCATATAGATGGCAGTGATGCTGCTCCAAAGGAGACGGAGGTGTCTCAATTAGCTCAGTGGAAGGTCAAAGATGCTAGAATCATAAGCTGGATTTTAGCATCTGTTGATCCTCAATTTGTTTTGATTTTGAGGCCATACAAGACAGCTAAGAGCATGTGGGAATACTTGAAGAAAGTCTACAACCAGAATAACTCAGCTCGACGATTTCAGTTGGAGTCCGATATTGCTGGCTATACGCAGGGAGACCTTTCCATTCAGGATTATTATTCTGGATTTCACAACCTATGGGAGGAGTTTACCGACATCATTTATGCAGATGTGTCGGAAGATTCTCTTGCTGCTGTCCAGAAGATCCATGAACAAAGCAAAAGGGACCAGTTCCTAATGAAGCTACGGCCTGAATTTGAAGCTGTTCGTTCGAGCCTGATGAATCGTACACCTCCTCCCTCCTTAGATCTGTGTTTTGGGGAACTGCTGCGAGAGGAACAACGTCTGAATACTCAGGCCAGTTATCAAACTCAAGTACCAACTAATGTGATGGCATATGTAGCCCAAGGGAAAGGGAAAGGAAGAGACATGAGGAAGGTTCAATGTTTCAGCTGCAAGGAATTTGGACATATTGCTGCACACTGTGGGAAGAAATTCTGCAACTACTGCAAGAAACAAGGACATATTATCAAGGAATGTCCCATTCGCCCTCAGAACCGTCAGGCGTACGAGGCAATAGTTGTTCCTTCAAACCCCACAGTGGCTGAACCTTCGACTGTTACTCTTGAAATGGTACAACAAATGATCTTATCTGCTTTTTCAGCCTTGGGACTTAAAGGTAATGATTCCACTTTATCTTCATCATGGCTTGTGGATTCAGGTGCCACAAATCATATGACTAAGTCCTCTAAAATGCTTAGCAATTTACGGACATATCAAGGATCCTCGTGCATTGAGACTGCTAATGGTAGTCAATTACCTATCCAATCTATTGGTGATATCAATTCCACATTCAAAAATGTTCTTGTATCACCTGCACTCTCTACTAGCCTAATTTCAGTAGGTCAGTTGGTTGACAATAATTGTGACGTCAATTTTTCTTGTAATGGTTGTCTTGTGCAGGATCAGGTGTCGGGGAAGATACTCGCGAAGGGGCCTAAAGTTGGACGACTGTTTCCTCTGCAATTTTCCATCCCTCCTTATATTTCCATGGCTTGTACTGCTGTAGCCAATAAAAATAAAATATGGCACAAACGTTTGGGTCATCCTAACAGTATTGTTTTATCTCATTTAATAAATTCTGGTCTGTTAGGTAATAAAGTTCATTTTTCATCTCATCTATCTCTTGATTGTTCAACATGCAAATTGGGTAAAAGTAAAACTCTTCCATTTGCATCTCATGGGCATCGTGCTGAAAACTGTTTTGACTTGATTGACAGTGATGTATGGGGCATTTCTCCAATCATATCCCATGCTCATTATAAATACTTTGTTACCTTTATTGATGATTATAGCAGATATACTTGGGTTTATTTTCTTCGTTCTAAGTCTGAGGTTTATTCTGTCTTTCAGCGGTTTGTAGCCTATGTTGAAACCCAATTTTCTGCGAAAATTAAGGTATTCAGGTCTGACTCGGGAGGGGAGTATATGTCTCATGCTTTTCATAACTTCCTTCACCAAAAGGGCATTATTTCCCAACGTTCCTGCCCTTATACACCTCAGCAAAATGGTGTGGCAGAAAGGAAGAATGGCCATCTTTTAGACGTCGTTCGTACACTTTTGCTTGAGTCATCCGTTCCACCAAAGTTTTGGGTAGAGGCGTTATCTACAGCAGTTTACCTAATTAATAGGTTGCCTTCTAGTGTTTTAAATTTTGAAACTCCGTACTATCGCCTGCACCATGAGCATGCTAATTATCTTGACATTCATACATTTGGTTGTGTTTGCTTTGTTCATTTACCACCTCATGAACGCAACAAATTGTCTGCACAATCTGTTAGATGTGCTTTTTTGGGTTATAGTGTTCCTCACAAAGGTTATGTGTGTTATGATGCATGTTCCAACAAATTTCGTATTTCTCGAAATATTGTTTTCTTGGAAAATCAATTTTTCTTTCCCAGGAATGTTGAATCTCTCCCAACTAAGTCATTTCTTCCAACTTTTGGAGTATTGCCTCCTGTGCCTATGCGGTACAAGCCTGGATTTGTGTATCAACGAAGGCAAAGAGCTTTGCCCCTTCCCGAGACAGCCCCGCCATCTGTTCCACAACATTCTAGCGAAGATTTGCAGGCTGACCCAACTCAGACATGTGATACTACTATTCAACAGTATCAGAATATAGAGAGTTCGGATTCAGGTACTATCCGGCGACACTCTTCCCGAATTTCTAGGCCGCCTGATAGATATGGATATTCACATAAATCACTTCATGCTACTTTATCATCTGTTCCCATTCCTAGAAGCTATTCTGAGGCAGTTAAGCACGAATGTTGGAAGAAGGCAATGGAGGAAGAAATTCAGGCTTTAAAGGACAACCATACTTGGGATGTTGTTCCATGTCCTGAGAACGTGAAGGCCATTGGGTGCAAGTGGGTATATTCAATCAAGCTACGCTCTGATGGGACCTTGGATAGGTATAAGGCACGGCTGGTTGCTCTTGGTAACAATCAAGAGTATAGGGTGGACTATGAGGAGACATTTGCTCCAGTAGCCAAGATGACTACGGTTAGGACTATCATCTCCATAGCAGCTTCACAAGGTTGGTCACTTCACCAAATGGACGTCAAAAATGCTTTTCTTCATGGTGATCTTGAGGAGGAGGTTTACATGACACTACCTCGTGGCATAACTTCCACCTCTTCCTCGGATGTCTGTAAATTGAGGCGTTCACTTTATGGACTAAAACAGGCTTCAAGAACCTGGTTTGACAAATTTCGCTCAACCATGTTTCAGCTTTCCTTCCAGCAAAGCAAGTATGACTCTTCATTATTTTTTTGCAAGTCCTCAACTGGTGTTGTTTTGCTCCTCCTTTATGTTGATGACATTGTCATAACTGGAACAGACGACAAGTTGATTAGCCATCTCAAGCAGCAACTTCAGCTCTCATTTCATATGAAAGATCTCGGTCCCCTCACTTATTTTCTAGGTTTGGAAGTTCATACGGATCAGTCTGGTATTTTTTTGCATCAACACAAATACACACATGATCTAATTATGTTAGCTGGTCTTAAGGATTCTACTCCTGTGGATACTCCCTTAGAAGTAAACACTAAGTATCGGAGTTCAGAAGGGGAGCTTCTATCTGATCCAACAGTGTTTCGTCAGCTTGTCGGTAGTTTGAACTATTTAACTATTACTAGACCAGATATTTCCTTCGCTGTCCAGCAGGTTAGCCAATTCATGCAAACACCTCGGCATCTGCATCTAGCCGTGTGGAACATCAAACAGAGGATTATTTTTTCCAACTGGATCCCCTCTACAACTCACTGCATATAGTGACGCAGACTGGGCTGGATGTCCGGACACCAGAAAATCTGTCACAGGTTGGTGCATATTCCTTGGCAATTCTCTAATTTCCTGGAAAAGTAAGAAGCAAGATCGTGTCTCTAAGTCCTCTATTGAATCTGAATATCGGGCAATGTCTTTAACATGTTCCGAAATCACATGGCTCCGTGGTCTTCTAGGTGAACTAGGTTTTCACCAATCAGGTCCCACTCCCCTTCACGCCGATAACACAAGTGCGATCCAAATTGCAACTAATCCGGTTTTCCATGAGCGTACAAAACACATTGAGGTGGATTGTCATTCCATTCGGGAGGATGTCGATAATCGTGTTATAACTCTTCCTCATATTTCCACTGCCCTTCAGCTAGCTGATCTTTTTACGAAGGCCATGACACGACAACGACATCAGTTTCTTGTTGGCAAATTGATGCTTCTTGATCATCCCGCATCAATTTGAGGGGGGATATCAGCAGAAGTATTTGGGTGGATTGCAACAGCATATCCAAACATTCTCAGCTGAATATCAGGGACTGAAATCATATCAGTTCCAAATATTCTAAGCTGAATATCAGGGATTGATATCATATCAATCATAATTGTATTCCTTATTTAGCTTAGCAGCAATATTTGTATAGTCATTATTTTGGTATAGCAGGAATCTTGTAAAGAGCTGAAAATCAGCAATATAGTGATACATATTCATCTATTTAATGAGAGAACCCTGAGAAGAGAGGGCAGGGAGTCCAATTAGTCATTTTGACACTCTTCTCTGGTTGGAGGTGGCTGTCAAAACAGTTATTGTATTTGTGTATTTTAGGAAGTTTTCTATTTTGTATCTTGCTATTATTAGGTTTATGTATTTTCTTAGAATTAGGGAACTGTTCCTTAGAATCAGATCTGTCTCCTTAGAATCAGGGGACTGTTTGCTTAAGATTAGTTGTCCATATTCCCTAAAATAAGCTGCAGGCTCATGTATATATATAGATCTATTGACCTCACAATAAACATAAGAGAGAATATTATTTCTTCCAAATTTGAGAGTGGCTAATACCATCCATACTATTGTGATCCTTGTCTTCCGGCGAGTCAAACAACATACACCAGATAACATGAAAGTTGAAGGCATACACTATGCTGATGATAGGAACCTCTTATTTGCTCTATGGCAGATTTAGTTAGCTATTTCAGGGCAAATTTGATTGTCAGTTACTAGGAGGTTAAGAGGTTATTAGGAGCAGTTATTTTTATTATATAATGTATTGTGCAATGGTAGGCAGTCATGTGTGTTGTTATTTGTGAGTCTGTGAGTAGAGAATAATCTCTGTAGGAGACTTAGTATCTGGGACAACAAGTCATTGCTATATTGTGCGTGTAGTAGGAGACCTTGGTCTCTGGGATAGCAAGTTTGTTGTTGTACACTTTGTAATTTTAATAGTATTAGTTTTCTATTTGAAGTTATATCAATTGGTCCGACTTGCCGGATTGTTAAGTGAAGCCTAATCATTGAAAACCAGTGTCTATGGTGGAGATTCCTGTGTTTGATGATGGAGACAATGCTTACTGGTGGGTGCTCAACATTGAACAATACTTCAATGCCAAAGGAACACCAAAGAAGCATCGGTTGAAGGAGGCTATTATGGCTATGAATAGACGGGCTATCATCTGGTGGAAATGGTGGAATTTCCGAAATCTAAGTGCGACTTGGTTGGGATTTCAGTTTGCAATAATTTGTCAATTTAAGCTAGAGTACAAAGATGTTCTTCCACTAACCGAAGAAGGTGAAGAACCTAAAATACCGGAGATTATGGAAGATTCATATCTGTTATATGAATCTGTGGAGGAGATCAAAAATATGACTGAGAAGCTGCGTAAGCAAACTGATATACCAGAGGGGACAACAAATGATTCTTAGTCTGAAGAAGTTCACAAAATGTAGAGGGATAATCAAGTGAGTTGTAAGGTGGGGCTGGGCTACGACAATCATCCTTTGGGTAATGACGACGAAGAGGGGTGTAAGAAAGAGAAACTAAGATAGAGATAGAGAGAGAGAAAGAGAGAATTTTGTTATTTCTGTTATTCTGAATCTAGAGAAAAATCAAGGCAAGTTACATTGAGAGAGATTACATCTATTTATAGAAAGATAGAATAGTGTGACTCACTTGACAGCTGTCAAGTAAGCACACGCCAGCTGACTACAACTGGACAACTAACAACTAACTAACAATCTAAAACAGAATACAAGCAAAATACTTGCTTAGACTCTATTACTCTAATACACCCCCCTGAAACTGAAGGGCCTAACTAATAGAGCTCCTTTGAACAATTCTGAGTCTTGCCTTGAGTTCATTAAATCGAGCTTGAGACAATGGCTTGGTAAGAATATCAGCAGTCTGCCACTTAGATGGAACATGAGTGACTGTGAGAGTGCGTTTCTGCACCTTTTCTCTGACAAAAAACAAGTCCAACTCAATGTGCTTAGTCTTGTGATGGAGAACATGATTATGAGCCATTGCCACTGTGCTAGCATTATCACAGTATAACGTAGGTACTGTATAAGGGAGTTGTAGTTCAGCCAAAAGAGACTCTATCCACATGAGTTCTTGTGAAGCAAGAGCTAAACTTCTATATTCTACCTCTGTTGGATCTGGATAGAGTGTGTTGCTTCTTTGACCACCATGTAATCAGATTTGAACCTAAGAAAATACGAGCACCTGAGGTTGATTTTCTATCATCCTGGTCCCCTGCCTAGTCAGCATCACAAAAGGCTTGAATCTTTAGAGGAAGATGAGGAACAGTCGGCTGAAATAACAGCCCATGGGAAACTGTACCTTTCAGATATCTAAGAATTCTCTTAACTGCTGTCCAATGTTCTTCAAGAGGTTTGGACAGATACTGACACACTTTGTTAACACTAAAAGTGATGTCAGGTCTTGTAATTGTAGCATACTGCAATGCTCCAACAATGGACCTGTAGAAAGTAGGATCGACAACATCTTGACCTCCAAATTTTGAGAGTTTGCAACTACTCATCATAGGGGTAGATATATCTTTTGCAGTAGCCATATTTGCTCTTTCCAACAAATCTCTGACATATTTGGACTGATTGAGAAGAATTGTGCCATTAGAAAGATGTTTGACCTCAATGCCTAAAAAGTAGTCTAGTTTGCCTAGTTGTTTTAGAGCATAAACTGAACTAAGTTTCTGAATTAGTGTGGCTATTTGAGTCTTGGAGGATCCTGTGACAATGATGTCATCAACATAAACGAGGACATATAGTACATAAGTTGTGGTCTTAAGCAAAAACAATGAGTTATCACACTTGCTAACTGTAAAACCAAACTTCTGCAGAGTATTTTTCAGACTTTCAAACCACTGCCTAGGGGCTTGCTTGAGCCCATATATTGCCTTGTTCAATTTGCAAACTAGAGTCTTATCACTGTGAACAAACCCAGGTGGCTGTTTCATATATACTTCTTCATCTAAAGTACCATTTAGAAAAGCATTGTTAACATCTAGTTGTTGAAGATCCCATTTGTTAGTAACAGCCAAAGTTAAGATAATCCTAACAGTGACAGGTTTAACTACAGGGGAGAAAGTTTCATTGTAATCCTGTCCATGTTTTTGATGATAACCTTTAGCCACCAATCTGGATATGCGCTTTTGAATCGATCCATCTGGGTTTTCTTTAATTCTGTAAACCCATTTATTTCCTATAGCTTCTTTATCAGGAGGCAGAGGTACTAATGTCCAGGTATTGAGTTTGATGAGAGCATCATACTCAGCTTGCATAGATTCTTTCCATTCAGGACTAGAGAGAGCAGCTTTGACTGATGTAGGTTCCACTTCAGAATGAGCTAGAAGAACCCTAGGAACAATAGCTTTGGATATGCCTGATTTAGACCTTGTTTGCATAGGATGAGTGGAGATATATCTAGATGTAGTAAGTGCAGGAACAGATGAAGAGGAAGTATTATCAGAAGTAGTGTTTGGTTGACTTGTTGAAGCCTGTGGTAGAACAGGAGAAGCTGAAGGTATATGTGGAGATGCTGCCGCTGATGTAGAATTAGTGGGAAATGAGGGTGGGACAGCAATATCAGAAGTTGGATTTAAGGGAGACATTAAGTTGGTAGGAGAAGTTGTAGGAAAGAAGGAAGTTGCTGAACTAATATCTGATTTTGAAGAATCAAATTCTGTTGTTGATGTAGAAAAAGGGAAGCTATATTCATTAAAAATGACATCTTTAGAGATGTAAATTTTACCTTCTGAACTGAGACACTTGTAACCTTTATGTGAGGGTGAGTAACCCAGAAAAGTACATTCACTTGAATGAAAATCAAGTTTGTGTTGGTTGTAAGGTCTCAACAGAGGATAACATGCACAACCAAACACCCTTAACAAAGAATAGTCAGGATCAGACTTGAAAAGAAGTTTGAAGGGAACCTGATTTTTGATAGAAGTGCTAGGTAGTCTGTTTATTAGATAAACAGCTGTTTGAAAGGCATGATCCCAATAGACTAATGGTAAATGAGCATGTGCCAAAATAGATAAACCTATTTCAACAATATGACGATGTTTCCGCTCAACAGTACCATTTTGATGATGAGTATGAGGGCATGTTACCCTATGATTAATACCCATGGTTTGTAACTAAGAAGCAAGTGGCCTAAATTCACCACCCCAATCACTTTGAACAGCTTTTATAGTTGTATTAAATTGAGTTTCAACCATTGTTATAAAAGTTTTGAACATTAGAATAGAGTCAGATTTCTGTTTTAAGAGAAAAAGCCAAGTATATCTAGTATGTGCATCAACTATGGAGAGATAATATTTGAAACCACTAGAGGACAGATTAGGAGATGGTCTCCACACATCAATGTAAACTAAGTCAAAAGGAGCTGAATAGCTTGTAGTAGATGCAGGAGAATGGATTCTATGAGCTTTACCATAACAACAAGAAGAACAAGTCATAGACTGTTTTATTAGAATGTGGTATCTTACAATGAGTCAATACTTTCTGAACAATATTCTCACTAGGATGGCCTAGCCTACAATGCCATAAAGAGTACACAGTAGTACTATTATTAGAAACAGAAGATGGTAAAGTAGCTACATTAGCAATTGAACTAGATCTAAAGGAATTACAACTTGCAACTGTAGAGTTATTTGAAGCTTGGCATGGAGTGTGAGTAGACTGAAAACTATAGAGACCATCAGGAGTTAGAGCTCCTTTGAGCAGCAATTGTTTAGTGTCCTGACATTGCACAAAACATTTATTAGCAGTGAAGACAAAGAAGCAATTATTGTCTTTGGCAAATTGACTAACACTTAAAAGATTTTTAGTAATGGTTGGAACTAATAAAAGCTTGTTTAGTGTAAGTGATTTTTGAGAACAGTATGGTGAATTAAAGGCAGAGCAACCAATAGCTTTAATAGATAAACCATGACCATTACCCATGTATATCTGTTCATTGCTGAACTGCTCAACAGGATGTTGAACCAGAGTGTTATCAGATGTGAGGTGATTGGTTGCTCCAGAATCATGATACCAGATTGGCTGAGCTCTTGTAGCAGTCATGGCAACTGGATTAGGATTCAGTGGTGGTTGTAGAAGACCAGAATCAATAGAAGAAGTCACTGAAAGTGGTGATGCTGGATTCTGTGAATGATAATAGACATGATTCTGCTGATTCTGATGAGGAACAGTGTTCCTATATGCAACCCTAGGTACAAGTTCATAGCCTGGTGGAACTGAAGAAGGAGGTTCTGCACGATAGTATGGAACTCCATATGCTTGTGGAGGTCCATAGGTGATGTGAGCATCATGTGGTGCATACCAACACTGTGACAAATCATGGCCAAATCTGTCACAATAAGCACAATAAGGTCGTGAACCACCACGACCTCCACCACGGTCACGGTCACCACCACGATAACGGCCACCACCATGGCCTTAGCCACGGCCACCACGTTCACCACGAAAACCGAAGTTATCTATCCTATTACTATCATTTCTATAGGAAGAATTATCAACACGACCACCACGTTCACCATGAAAATCAAAGTTATCTATCCTATTGTTATCATTTCTATAGGAAGAATTATCAGTAAGATAGTGTTGATTACTGTGATTGTCATAGCGAGAATTTACCGGCGAACGCGAATCTGAACGCGCTTGAGTTCCAGCCACATTTACTAACATAGCATCAAACAGAGTTTGTTGTTGAGCTGGTTCCATGCGCGACTCATATGTGAGAAGAAGAGATTCCAATTCTGTGAGCGAAGGCGCAGTACTGTGACTTTCAACAGCAACAATAAGAGGTCGATACTCTGCTGGAAGTCCCTCAAGAATAACATCAACATGTTCAGTAACAGAAATCGGCGATCCTATGGAGATAAGAGAATCAACAATCATCTTAATCCGCATCAGATAATCAGAAATCGATTTTCCCCCTTTCGTTAGGGTTTTTAATTCGGCGCGCAATTGACGACTACGAGCGCGAGTTTGCGATTGGCAATAGTTGTTGACTTCATCCCAAACTTCCCACGCATGATCGCATCCAACAACACGAGGTTGAACAGATTCAGAAAACGTGTTGAGAAGCCATGCGAAAACGGATTGATCATGTTCCTCCCATCGAAGAAACTCAGGATTCACTCTTTGAAGCTCACGATCTTCATCGGAAAGAAATTCCGGTGGTGCAACTGGTAGATTTATCAGATATTCTACATGATTCAGACGAAGTACCGAAAGCACAAATTGCTTCCAATTGAGAAAATTCTTATCAGAGCAGAAGCCATGGATTCAGCTCTGATACCATGTAAGAAAGAGAAACTAAGATAGATAGAGAGAGAGAAAGAGAAAGAGAGAATTTTGTTATTTCTGTTATTCTGAATCTAGAGAAAAATCAAGGCAAGTTACATTGAGAGAGATTACATCTATTTATAGAAAGATAGAATAGTGTGACTCACTTGACAGCTGTCAAGTAAGCACACGCCAGCTGACTACAGCTGGACAACTAACAACTAACTAACAATCTAAAACAGAATACAAGCAAAATACTTGCTTAGACTCTATTACTCTAATAAGAGGAGAATCCTCTCTATTCTCTAAGGGAACTTCAAGGGTGGATAATGGGTGGAAGGAGAGTGCATTGACCATGGAGACAGACCTACCACGATTGGCGGTGATCCTAGAAACTACTCACTAACTAAGTTTATACAAGTTAACCGAAATTAAAAGAGAGCTTATTATAATATAACTATACACTTTATTAGGGTTGAATGCAGAAACAAAGTTTCCTAGAATGGGAACTTTGAATGAAAAAATCTGAATATTACTGCGAGCAACTGATATTCCACATTTATAATGATTTGTATCATATATACTAAACATAAATAACTACTGACCTAAAGTAGTGAACATAATTCAAGATATAATCTAGTCTAATAAATGACAACCTACATTAATTACAAGATGTGATCATAATTTTAATGAAAACATTTGAACAACATATTTGATTGTTGGACTTTCCTTCTCTCCTCCATCCTATGTGCCTCCATGCATGTCTTGAGGCCTAGTGGCTCCTCCCTTGTGTAATTCTGCGGCATAAGTAACTCAAGTTGCTTTTTCTACCAGTAAAAATTGTATTTAGGAGTCATCTATTAGTTCTAATAATTGCACACTTAAAACGTTATTGTGATCCTGTCAAAATGTTTTCATTTTTAACTGCACTGTAGTTACCGGTCTATGCTATGTACTTATTCTTGAATTTTAATGAGGTCATCTCCACTGCCCTAAAACTTAGCCTTTTAATGTTCAAAAATAATCTTCTGCAAATGAAATATGCTTTTGAGTACGCACAATTTGGAGTGGCCTTATCATTCACTAGGACTTTGTATGTTTAGACTTGCATCTGTGACATTTTTACCATAACCTTGCAGGCTGCTGAGTTCGGCAAATTAGTTGGTTCATTAAAACCAGAGGAATCAGAAGATGTGATAGTCTCTGCATGTCAGAAGCTAATCAGTATATTTCACCATCGACCAGAGCAGAAGATTGTTTTTGTTACCCAACATGGTTTACTTCCGCTAACAGACTTGCTAGAAGTTCCTGCAACTTGCGTAAGTTGTCTATCTTGAGACTTAATTTGATTTTTATTATTGTTGAGATAGCTATCATTTTAGTAATTGAAAAGAAGACATTTTAATTTCTATTGATGTTGCAGGTGATATATTCTGTGCTTCAATTGATTAATAAAATAGTCCAAGATAACACCAGTTTTCAAGAAAATGCTTGTCTTGTTGGGCTGGTATGTACTACACACACACACACACACGCATATACAGTCCTTTATATTGGCTTAAATTACCTATAAGATTGTTGAATTTAATGGATTCATGGTTGGGCCTTTATTGTTGGTTGGTCCCACTTGTTCTTCTTATGGAAGATATTTATGTTTACCCAAAGGGATAGAGGAACATGAAAGAAAACATTTGGAGAAAGAAAGTATTAAAATAAACCAGACTAAAAATGCACTTTTCTTTTTAAAGTTTTGTTAAAGTGAGATAACATTGTTTATTTCATGTAGCTGATCTCACTTAATGCGATAAGACATTGTTGTTGTTGTTATTATATGGCAAATAGGACACTTGTTAAGGAGCCAAATGTAGTGGAAAAGTCATGAAAAATATAGTTTTTTATGTTATCGAGAGAAGAAGAAATGGGGGCTTGTGATGTTTTTTCCATTTCTAGGAATCTTAACAAGTTTCCTTAGCACGACCTGTTATATACCGGGGAATAGATCCTCTCAATTACTTTTTCTTGTGAAGTGGCCAAATGAACAAAGAGATAGACACAAATTATAAAAGAGATTTCAAAATCTTAACATGACACGATAAATATATCTTTTTGTGTCTACCATTTACCTTTTCTTGACACGAAAAAACGATTGAGATAATTTTACAAACCGAAAACGCAGAAATCACATAGAAGCAATAAACAGGGAAAAATCTAAATAAGTTTCTGGACTATGGTATTTAGTAGCAAGAGTAAAGGTTTACGGTAGGAGATATCTCCTTCATGCCACATAGCCTAGCTCCTGTACAGATCCCACTCTTCATTCTCTAACAAATTACTTATTCTCTTAAGATACCCTCTCTCTCTCTTCTCTTCTTAGTTTATACATGACTAAGCCAATCAATCTCTTGCCTAACTAACTTGTTTGACCTATTCTCCCCTTGACACCTCATCACTCATCTCCATTCCCTTTTTGTTGTATAGTTTCCGCGCACATTGGGTCTAGCTGATTCCTTTTCAATTGTTGGAAGTCTAATAGAAAGTGAAAAGAGAAAAGAGAGAAGAGAAAATCGTGAGAGAGAGAAGAGAGAGAAAGTTACTTGTAAACTGATTTCTATTAACAGAATTGTTGAATCATTACAGAGGAGTTAGTTGCTATTTATAGAAACTCAATTACAATGTGACAGCTGTCCAAAGCTAGTTGTGACAGTTGACCCTTCAAATCCTCCATGTGAGATCTATCTAGCAAATCTCTAATATTTTTGGACTGAGTCAGCAATAGAGATCCATTAGGAAGCTTCTTTATTTCTATCCCAAGGCCATATTTAGTTTTGAAATGAGAGCCTTGACAATAGTTCCATAAGAGCCAGTGATGATGATATCATCAACATAGTACACGACAAAAAGTTTGTGAGTAGAGGTGAGTTGACAGACAGTGAGTGATCACATCTTCATTTACTGAAACCCAAGGAAGTGAGAGTGCTGGTCAGTTTTTCAAACCATGCTCTTGGAGCTTGCTTGAGATCATATAGTGCCTTGTTGAGTTTACAAACAAGAGATATGTCTCCCTGTTGATACCCTTCAGGTTGAGTCATGTATATACCTCTTGTTCTAACTCACCATTGAGGAAAGCATTATTCACATCAATTTGTTGCACTTCACAATTGTATGTGAGTGCCAATGTGAGAACAACCCTGACTGTAACCTTGATTGTAACCCATTTTACAACAGGGGAAAATGTCTCATTTTAATCGAATCTAGCTTATTCATGAAACCCTTTAGCAACTAGCCTGGCCTTGTATTTATTTATTGTGCCATCAGGATTCTCCTTGATCGTGTAAACCCATTTGCATCCATTGCAGATTTCCACTCAGAAATAGTGAGGGCTAATTTTGTGGACTTTGGTTCAACATTAGCAACCTGAACAAAGGCAGGAAACTAACTGGTAGCTTTAGCTTTTGACCTTTCATTCATTGAATGTGTAGGCCTAGGTGGTGAAGGAGATGCATCACTATCAATAGAAATAGTAGGTGATGATGTGGAAGGAAGAGAAGAAGAAGAAGAAGAAGAAGAAGAAGAAGAAGAAACTTACACATCATCACCTACTATTTCTATTGATAGTGATGCATCTCCTTCACCACCTAGACCTACACATTCAATGATTATGTAGAAAAGTACTATACTTTTTCTTATTTATGAATGATTACAAAGGCTGAATAAATAGAAGGTATTGGTCAGCTGTACATTAAACTATTACTAGAAAATAGGCTAAGAAATCTCCTCCTAAAAAAGGCAATAGAATAATACAAATATTAGAGAAACAATCCCTAAGAATCAGGTCCTAATAACTATAGTTAGCTATACAAATAAAATAGAATCAAATGATTCTGTATCCCTAAAAATCAGGAATTGATTACCGACACTCCCCCTCAAGCTGGGTGGTAGATGTCAATCATGCCCAGATTGGATCTTAGGTTCTCATAAGTGGGCTTTAGGAGAGCTTTAGTCAATATGTCTGCTCTTTGGAGCCGAGAGGGGGTGTATTCCAAATTGATAATGTTATTGTCAATTTTTTCTTTTATAAAGTGACGGTCAATCTCCACATGCTTAGTTCTGTCATGGTGAACTGGATTCTTGGCAATACTGATGGCAGCTTTGTTATCACATAATACCTTCATTGTGTAGTTTGAGGGGATTTTTAGTTCTTTAAACATCCTTTGAAGCCAAATTCCTTCACAAATACCATAGGACATGACTCTAAATTCAGCTTCAGCACTGCTCCGTGCCACTACAGATTGCTTTTTACTTCTCCATGTGACCAGATTGCCCCATACAAATGAACAATAACCTGTTGTTGATTTTCGGTCAGTTATTGATCCTGCCCAATCTGCATCCGTGAAGACTTCAATACCTCTGTTCATATTCTTCTTGAAATGGAGTCCATTGCCTGGAGTCCCCTTTAGGTATTGAAGAATCCGGATGACAGCCTTCATGTGATTTTCAGTGGGCTTTGTCATAAACCTACTTGCCATACTCACAGCAACCCAATATCTGGTCTAGTATGAGTTAGGTAGATAAGCTTCCCCACTAGTCTTTGGTATCTGTCTCGGTTTGTAGGTGGACTTTCAACATCTATTCCACCTTTCCTTGCGGGCTCCATTGGAGTGTCTGCTGGTTTGCATCCTAGCATTCCCGTTTCCTTTAATAAGTCCAGCGTGTATTTCCTTTGAGACATGGAGATTCCATCTTTGCAGCGAGCAATTTCCATCCCTAGGAAGTACTTGAGGAGTCCCATGTCTTTAACCTCGAATTCCCTTGCTAAGAGTCTCTTGAGCTTTATAGCTTCTTCATGATCATCACCTGTGATGATGATATCGTCAACATACACAATAAACAGAGCTAGCTTTCCTTCCTGAGAGTGCTTGATAAACATGGTGTGGTCTGTTTGGCACTGTATGAATCCATCTCCCTTGACAACTCGAGTCAATCTATCAAACCATGCTCTAGGAGACTGCTTGAGACCATACAATGATTTACGAAGTCTACATACCTTGCCACTGGTTCTTGCTGACTCCAATCCGGGAGGGATTCCCATGTAAACTTCCTCCTCCAGTTCACCATTAAGAAAGGCATTCTTAATGTCTAGTTGGTGTAGAGGCTAATCTAGATTTACAGCTAGAGAAAGAATAACCTGAACTGAATTAAGCTTTGCCACTGGAGCAAATGTTTCTTCATAATCCACACCATATGATTGAGTAAAGCCCTTTGCCACTAACCGAGCCTTGTACCTGTTTACACTCCCATCAGTATTGTATTTGATTGAGAAAATCCATTTGCATCCGATTGATTTCTTCCCTACCGGTAGAGTTGAAAGATCCCAAGTACCATTCTTTTCTAATGCATGAATTTCCTCTTCTACAGCAGTTGCCCAGTTTGGGTGTTTAAGTGCTTCCTGGATATCCCTTGGTATCTGAATGTTGTCCAGTGAAGTAACAAAGGCCCTGTAACCCTGTGACAATTTCTTATATGATACAAAATTTCCAATAGGATGTTGAGTACATGATCTCACTCCTTTCCTTATAGCAATAGGCACATCAAGATCACTGAATTCTGTATTGGGAATATCAAATTCTGGGTTAGGAATTGTGTTACCTTGATGCATTTCTGGGAGCTCTGGAATCTGAGAAGAGAATTCGCTTTGCTTTGGGAATGTGCATGCCTCTGGTTCCGTTTGAGTTTTCTGCCTCCTTCTCGAGTAAACCAATAGGTGTTTATCCGCTTGTGTAGATGGATTAGAAGGTTCAGTCTCATGGGTTTCAAATGTTGGTTCAATTATAGGACTGACTGTCTCCAATGTCTCAGCTGTGTCCATTTCTATCTCTGCAATTGGCCAAAGTTGAGATTCTTGCTCAATTGGTGTCCTCTCCCCCTGAATGGCAACTTTGGGATAGTAGGGCTGGTTCTCAAAGAATGTCACATCCATAGAGTAGTAGAACTTTCTGGTTGAGGGGGAATAACACTTGTAACCTTTTTGATGCGGTGAATATCCTAGGAAGATGCATTTGATAGATTTCGGGTCTAATTTGCTGCGGTTTGGTTGGTCGTCATGCACAAAGGCTGTGGATCCAAAAATTTTAAGGGGAATTGAGGTAAAGAGGTGAGTGTTTGGGTAGAAGGATTGAAGTGTATGGCAGGGTGTGTTGAATTTAAGGACTCTGGAGGGCATTCTATTGATTAGGTAGGTGGCTGAAAGGACATCATCTCCCCAGTATTGAGATGGGACATTAGCAGCCAACATGAGTGACCTTGTGACCTCCAGTAAATGTCGATTCTTCCTTTCGGCAATCCCATTCTGTTGTGGGGTGTTTGCACACGAACTTTGATGTATAATCCCGTGCTTTTGGAGATAGGACCCAAGGATGGAGTGATAATACTGTCCGTTCTTAGTATTTGGATGCTGGTTTGAAATTGAGTTTGCACCATTTTGTGAAAGTTTTCAAATATCATTCCAACCTCTGATTTTTCTTTCATGAGGAATACCCATGTAACTCTTGTATGATCATCAATAAAGGTGACGAACCATCGAGAGCCTGTTATGTTATTTACTCTAGATGGTCCCCACACATCACTGTGAATTAGGGAAAAGGGTTTAGATTGGCTTATATGGTTGAGGAGGGTAAGTATTGCGAGCATGTTTAGACATTTGACACACTTCACATTGGAAAAGTTCAGGATTTTTATTAAAATGTGAAGGAAACATTCGTTTTAGGTACATAAAGTTGGGATGGCCTAAGCGGTAGTGCCACAACATTACAGGACTTTCCTTATTCCTACTGACTGCACAAGCATGAAATTTATCTTCAAACCAAAGGAGGTAGAGCCCAGCACATTCCTTGGCATTGCCAATCTTCTTCCCCGAGTCCAAATCCTGAAATTCACACAAGGAAGGTAGGAATTTAGTAACACAATTAAGATCCTTTGCCAATTTACTTATGGACAGTAAATTACAATCAAGTTTGGGAACATAAAGGACAGAGTCCAACATGATGTCTTTTGAGATAACGACTAAACCTCTACCAACAACATGAGAGGTGGTGCCATCGGCAATGCGGACTGTGGAATTATCTTGGCAGGGAAAGTATTTTTCAAAAACAGTAATGTCTCCAGTCATGTGATCAGATGCTCCTGAGTCTACAATCCATGATGTAGTTTTTTCCCTACTAGTATTTAAAGCATTTAAAACATTACCTTTTTGTACAACAGATGCTGTACCAATGTTTGTTCCAGCAATTAGTTTCTGCATTAACTCCATTTGCTCCTTGCTGAATGGACTTGTTTCAGTTGTAGCACTCACTTTATCAATTCCTGGCACGTTGGTAGATGCTGTGTTGCCACGGATCTCCTTACCACGATATGATTTTGCATCTTCTGGTTTCCCATGAATAATCCAGCATGTATCTCTTGTGTGACCTGTCTTCCTACAATGATCACACCAAGGGCGACCTTTTTTCTGTTGGAAGTGTGGTTGATTTCCTCTTGCTGCCAAGGCTGAACTTTCAGAGTAAGTCACTGCATTTGAGCTTCCTAACATGACCTTTCTTCTGCTTTCTTCCCTTCTGATCTCAGCAAAAACTTCTCGAACCTTTGGAAGTGGTTTGGTTCCAAGGACCCTTACACGTACTTCATCAAGGTTCTTATTGAGTCCTAGGAGGAACTTGTAGATCCTATCCTTTTCCATGATCTCTTTGTATTGCTTGCTGTCTTCTATGCACTTCCATTCAATTTCTTCATAGGTGTCATGTTGCTGCCAATATCGAGTGAGAGTGTTGAAATATTCAGTCACAATCAAGTCTCCCTGTCGTAGGTCATTAAGCAAGCTTTTGATTTCAAATATTGCAGAAGTGTTATCTACATTAGAGTAGTCTCCTTTGCTGCATCCCATATCTCTTTAGCAGTGTTGTAGTACATGAAGTTCTCTCCGACTTCATTGGTCATGGTATTTAGCATGACATCACTAGACTGTTCTCTAGTCTCCATTTTTGGCTGTTGGGATCATCCTTCTTTGGCTGTTTGGCATCGCCGGTAATATATTCCTCCTTTCCTTTTCCTTGGAGGAAAATTCGAACCGATCGTGCCCATTGGAGGAAGTTCTGGCCATTCAACTTGTGGCCAGTGATGGGCAGAGTAGGTCCTTCGATCGGGCTGGTTATGGTAGGATTACCAACAGTCCTTGATCCAGACACTACCTCTGATTGATCATTCTCCATTTCAGCCATGGCAGAAATGTTGGAAATGTGTGGTTAAACGTGGCTCAGATCGTGCTCTGATGCCAAGTAGAAAAGTACTATACTTTTTCTTATTTATGAATGATTACAAAGGCTGAATAAATAGAAGGTATTGGTCAGCTGTACATTAAACTATTACTAGAAAATAGGCTAAGAAATCTCCTCCTAAAAAAGGCAATAGAATAATACAAATATTAGAGAAGCAATCCCTAAGAATCAGGTCCTAATAACTATAGTTAGCTATACAAATGAAATAGAATCAAATGATTCTGTATCCCTAAAAATCAGGAATTGATTACCGACAGATTACTAGGTCAAAAGCTAAAGCTACCAGTCAGTTTCCTGCCTTTGTTCAGGTTGCTAATGTTGAACCAAAGTCCACAAAATTAGCCCTCACTATTTCTGACTTCTGAGTGGAAATCTGCAATGGATGCAAATCTGCAGATCAGGATGCGAAGAGGCAGAAACAGAAGGAGGATTAGAAGAAGGAATTGTAGTATTAGAAGGAAAGACAGTAAGAGGAATAGGAGATGACACGGTAGGGAATGAATTTTGTGTTGAAGAAACAGAGGAAGATAAATCACTAACCAGCTTGAGGGAGAGTTTGCGATATCTTCTCTGATTTGGAGAGATATATTTTGCATTTATTTCTTAATTTTATTTTGTTAACTATCATTAATTAGGCAGGAACCGTCATCTTCGACTATATAGTTATGAATTTTCCTTCATAATAGGAGGATGTATGCTATATATCTTATATATAGGCAGTTTGCTGCTAACCAAATACGAGTTGTAATTGTAGAACCTTTTTCATTCTGAAATCCATAACAAATATTAGTATGAACTATAGCCCAAATATTTGTATGAACTATAGCCCAATTGCAGAACCTTGGGATAGGAATGTTAGTAAATTAGTTAATGTTCTTAGGATTGAAGATACAATGTATCAAAAGTTAATAGTTTTGTAGTCCAAATAACCCTAAATGTTAAGTTTTGAAGTCCAAATTGTCGGTTGAAATATGAAGGATGAACCATTTAAAATGTTTTGGGCAGCCCTCACCATACGAGCTACCTTTTTGGGTGGAGTTAAGCCCAATTATTATAAATTGGTATCAAGTCCTATCTCAATGTTGGGTCACCTGCTAATGCCCAGCCTGAAAAATTCACCCTCCAAATGTTTAGTCCGGCATGTGAGGGGTTGTTTCGAGTGTTGAAGTCTCACTTCTGTGGAGTATATGAGGGTGAACCATTTATAATAATTTGGGAAACCTGCTTTTGCGGTGGAGTTACCTTGAATTATTCTGACACTAAACAATTACCATATATCCGAGTCTAACTATTTGTTGGCTGTCAAAATCTTGAAACAAAATATAACTTTAATTCTTCTTGATGCTTGCCCGTGTCAATGGATGTCCTCAAATATTTTGGTTCAACTATATTTTATTGTGATATTACTTGGCAGATTCCTCTGGTAATGAACTTTGCAGTACCTGACCATCCCATGGACATTCGTATGGAAGCAGCTTATTTTTTGAAGCACCTGTTTCAGTCAAGGTATGAAGTCAATTATTTGGTTATTATTTCTTGTATTTTTTTATACTTTGAAAATAAAG
The DNA here is from genome assembly GCA_037953625.1 of Crotalaria pallida. NCBI lineage: Eukaryota > Viridiplantae > Streptophyta > Magnoliopsida > Fabales > Fabaceae > Crotalaria > Crotalaria pallida. The sequence continues at coordinate 59,146,279 of CM075651.1, forward strand.
TATTTTGTTGATTGTAAAGGATTGATGCAGCTCTTTAACATTGCAAATGTTCATAGCTTGCCGTGGAATACCTGTTTTGGTGGGATTTTTTGAGTCTGATTATGCCAAGTACAGGTTAGTTGTTATTTGCTTCAATCGGTGCAATTGGGTTGGAGTACTCCCACAATTTTTTAGGTTGAATTCTGTTTGGTGCCTAAACTAGTGTAGCAAACAACACCTTGGATCTTATCATCCTTGAGTTAGTAAATGGGTTGCTTTCCCCTTTGTGCTTGTTACCTGGCTTTATTTTTTGAAAATTCGTTTTTAACTATAGAAGGTTTTTCATGTTTTTTGTGCCGATGTCCCTACTCTTGGAAGTGATAATGATACGGATTACCTCTCTACCTCCTTTAGTTGATTCATGCATGCAAATACAATCATTATGAAACATCTAGTGTTGTCAGTCTCAACAAAATGAGGTGGCTAGAATTGCCACATGCATGATGTTGTTCATGCTCTCTTGTTTCAAATGAAAGTCTCAATCTTTTTGGGCCGGCGTTGTTTCCGTACTCTATCACTCTATTAATCGTCTACTGTCTTCCATCTGAGATGGTCAAAGTCCCTATATCCTTATCTTCCCTCCTTAGTCCTTATTACATTTCCTCTCTAAACTTTTGGTTGAACTTGTTTTGTCCAAGATGTTTGTCCTCAAGTCTCTATGTTATATCCTTGCTCCCTCAAGTTTGTCTTCGTCGGTTATTGTTGCAGTGAAAAGGGTTTACTGATGTTATTCTCCTTACTTGTGTCACTAATTTGTCTTCACACTCATGGCCTCTGTCTACCACCAGTGAGGACAAGGACTTCTTGGTATATTACTTTCCTGCGGCATCTTCATCTGGCTCATCTATTCTGTGAATTCCACTATTTCTGTGTCTTCTTTTCCTCGTCCCCATTTTCTATATCCACTTTCCCAATCAACATGTTTGGAGAAACAAGCTATCAAATGTGATCAATATTACTCCATGGATATGATGCGCCATAGTTATGGGATACTACAAATTTTAAAAGCTGTAGGACATGACATTACTGTGATGCAAGATATATAAAATTAGTTCCAGTTTAACTAAAATCACAATTCTTGAATTAAAAAATAGAAATAATATTTTAAATGTTTGTATGAGTCATCATAAACATAATAAAATGGCAACACTTACTATTATAGCATTTCCATGTATTATGGTATAAAAATTCCAAAATTAAAAGTAAAAGTATGAGCTAAAACAAAAATATTGTAAAAAAACAGTTTGGAGTATCCAAAAGTGTTTTAAGGTGTCTGTGAAGTATCCGTACTTCGTAGATTTCAGCTAATTGTTTGAGTAGGGTTGCGCTCTGTCCATGCTTCAGACTGAATGAGCTTTTGTATGTGTGTGTAATAAAGCCCATTCCATGGCCTGCACTAGCATCATAAATATACTTAGGTTCTTCAAACTTGAACATGCCAAAGTAATAGATTGGTACTTAATGCCTAATGTCTTCAAGTGAATAATGTGACTCTCTGGTTGATTACAAACTATACATAGTTTTGATCCCTTTATCATATGAGCATAAAACAAAACTTTTTCTGTTCTCCACTTGCTTCTTCCCTGCTTGTGTATAATCATGTTCTAGCTTTTAACTACTGTGTCCAATAACTTCAGCACAATATACACTGATTAAAGAACTTTTATCTCAGGGAAATGGTTCATCTTGCTATAGATGGCATGTGGCAGGTCTTTAAGCTACAGAGGTCAACCCCGAGAAATGATTTTTGTCGAATAGCTGCGAAGAATGGAATACTCCTTAGGCTTATTAACACTATATATAGCTTAAATGAAGCAACTCAACCAGCTTCTGTACATGTTGGGGGTGGACTATTTGTAGATTCTTCAGCTGAACAACCATTTTCTGGTCCCTTTGATTCGACACATCCTTGTATAATTCAGAATGAGGGATTAGTCTCTTCAGTAGATCAGCAAGATATACCTAAAGTGAGGCATGAAATACTTGATCATCACTTGGAACCTTCACATTCTTCAATCTCCAATCCTCGAAGGTCAGATGCTAACTACTCTGTGGATGAAATGCTTCAATGTAGCAACATAACATCTGAGATTTCATCACTAGAAAAACTTTCAAATACAGCATCCCAGGAATCCTCAGAAGGTGCATTCAAAGAGGAAGAGAGTGTGGACCATTGGAAATCTGATCCTTCGCTAGCTAATGTTGAACCCAGACCACAGCCTATCAGTATTTATGAGGATAGAACTTCAACAAACAGGCCTCCAAAATTCACAGAGCATGCATCAAATGGGTTATTAGTTACAGGAGCAACACAGAAAGAACAAATTAAGCCTCTTCTTAGCTTGTTGGAGAAAGAACCCCCATTTCGAAGTTTGCGGGGTCAGCTTAAGTATGTGCATCAGTTTTCTGGATTAGAAAAACATGAAAGTGTACTCAATTTGTTACGGAGCTTTAAAAAGAAACCAAACAGTGAACTAGAGTTTTTGATGGAAGAATTTGCAGGTAACAAGGATCTATTCATTTACCATATTTTTTTCTGCTTCTTTTGATGAAGAAATTTTAAGAGAGGCAAATAACAGAAATGATACATATACATGTAATCATTACAATAATTAGACAATGAGTAAATAAGTAAATAACTCTGTAAATGCCTACCAATAAAACCACTTATAAAATTGACCAAAAATAAGATGCCAAAACGGCTACACAAGCATACAACAACAACAACAAAAGCCTTTTTTCGCCGCAAAGTAGAGTGATGTTATTAGATGTACAAACACAATTCTTGTTAAAGATTGTTAAGGTTCCATCTCAAAACCAATTTGACAATGAGAGGAGTAACCGTTATTTGGTTTGGCTGTCATTTATAAATATTTCTCTATGAATGAGACCTTATTTACGTGATTGTGAAGAAGTTTCTCAATGTGGAACAGAAAAAGGAAATCTTGACTCCAGTGCTAGGATATCCAACAAATTTGCTCCAAAGAGAGTACGGAGTTTTGGATCTAATCTTGGAGCTGCTTCCACTTCTAGGAATGTCTCTCGGACAGCTTCAGGTGCACTGTCTGGTTCAGGTGTCTTAATTGCTAGACCAGGTAGTGCAAATTCATCTAGGCTACTTTCCCACATGGTTTCATCATCAGATGCAGATGTTGCCAAGGAATACCTAGAAAAAGTGGCTGATCTTCTACTTGAGTTTGCACAAGCAGATACAACAGTAAAGTCTTACTTGTGTAGCCAAACCTTGCTCAGTCGTCTTTTCCAGATGTTTAATGGTGTGGAGCGTGCCATTCTGCTGAAGGTGTGATGCATACTTGAATTGTTAAGTTCATATTCTTCAAGCATATTACTGACCATTTATGTGCTGGCATGTTATTTTATAGATTTTGAAGTGTATTAATCATCTGTCTACCGATCCAAATTGCTTAGACAATCTTCAGCGTGCTGAAGCTATAAGATACTTGATACCAAATCTTGAACTCAGAGAAGGGCCTCTTGTATCACAGATACATCATGAGGTGAGTCTAGCTGACCTACTAACTGTTGTTATTACCAGGGTTTATATAGCAAAAACTTGCATCCATAATTATATTCAATATGTGAAGATTATTTGTGGTTAGAGAAGTGTGCTCCTTTCTGTGTTGTTTAGTTATCTGTACTATGTTTATATTGCTTTGCTTAAGATGTTAAAAAATTGATTTGAATATCTCTTTTCATTTCCTCTTTTTTAGGTCCTAAATACACTGTTCAATTTATGCAAGATAAATAAGAGGAGACAAGAACAAGCAGCTGAAAATGGGATCATTCCCCATTTGATGCAATTCATCACATCAAATTCTCCTTTGAGACAATATGCATTGCCTCTACTGTGTGACATGGCTCATTCATCTCGTAATTCAAGGGAGCACTTAAGAGCCCATGGTTGTTTGGATGCATATTTGAACCTTCTTGAGGATAAGGATTGGTCTGTGACAGCATTAGATTCTATTGCCGTTTGTGTAGCCCATGATAGTGATAATAGGAAGGTTGAACAAGCATTGCTGAAAAAGAATGCAGTTCAAAAGCTTGTGAAGTTCTTCCAGTGCTGTCCAGAGCTGTATTTTTTTCACATATTGGAACCATTCTTGAAAATCATCACGTACATGGTTCTTAATCCTTCCTCTCTTTTCTTATAATTATTAGAATAATTGGGCCTTATTTCACCCCTAAAACTAGCTCATCAGGGGAGGGTTACCCATTCTTTATAGGGAGTTGGTTTCACCCCTAGACATTTTTTTATTTGATATTTGATTTGGGCGCAATAGTTGTCAAAAAATTTGTGTTCTTAAATCTCCCAATATTGTCCTTTATTCTTTCTTACTTATGGGATTTTTATTTGACAAGCATTGTCGTATAACTTCATTGCAGAAAATCTGCACGGATAAATACTGCATTAGCTATTAATGGATTAGCACCATTACTCATTGCGAGGCTTGATCATCATGATGCCATAGCTCGTCTTAATTTACTCAAGCTGATAAAGGTATTCATATATGATTTGTTATACATACTTGAATTTATGGTCGGCTCTGCTTTGCACCTATACACATTAATCTGGTTTGGCATTGCTTACACAAGAACTCGAGTGGCTTATAATTTAGTCCTCGAACAGAAATGTATATAAGATGAACTTGCAGACAGGGTTATACTTGTCGAGCTGTACCTAGAAAAACTTAAATAGTTTTACTTTAGTACCTCAATAATCTTTTGAACGGAAATTAGGATATATTCTGATTGTTATAAATCAATACATTACGACAATGAGGGCTTCGGTTGGCAAAAGTTTCTCTTCAGATCTCTTGATCTGATCTCTAGTTATGAAAATTTCACAGTATTAGGGTTCAAACTTAGAGATTGGTCTCCTTCCATTCAATTCTTGATGCAGTATCTCAGAGGTAGCATAGGAAAGAGTTTTGAACTAGGATGAGAAGTTATGGTTATCCATTTTGTTTACGTTTCTATTTTTTCAGATAACTTTTCACACGAAAATTTTTTCAAAGATGCATGTGTAAATTTTATAAATGTTGCCTTATATGTAAAATTTCTGTCATGCGGAAATATAACACTTCATCAGCGTCTAATATCTCATGCTCATTCTATTATGGTTATTGTTACTTGGACAACATTTCGTATATTCAAAATTAAATAAGCTTTTTTTCTTTTCTTTTTTTTTTTTTCAATAATGCCTATTGTTCTATAACGTGTACTCTAAAAGTTTTCATGTGGTAACAGAAACTTTGAATTCGTGTTTGAAATTGTTTTGGCAGGCTGTTTATGAGCATCACCCCCAACCCAAGAAGCTGATTGTGGAGAATGATCTACCTCAAAAACTTCAAAACTTAATAGGGGACAGAAGAGATGGACAAGTGTTGGTTACACAGATGGCTACTTCATTACTTAAAGCTCTACATATAAACACTGTTTTGTAAATTTAAATCTCAAAAGGCCATTTCTTTTATGTATATACTAGTGTACCTAACCCTTCCTGTGCCTTGGTTAAACATTAATTTATACGCAAAGCCAACTTGCCAACTTACAATTGAATGGACAACTAACTAAAATATGATTGGAAATAATTGAGCGACTCATTCTTTTTTGCAATCACGTGATGCAGGGCTAGATACCAGCCCACAGGACTGATTATACATTTTCATAATAATCTTGCACACAGACAATATTGCTTTTAGTTTTATTCCAGTATTTAGAAGTACCAATTAGCTTATCCGTGTGGTGCACAAGTTTTAATTTAACCTGTGATTTTGTTTTTGGTGTAACATTTTTTTGAAAGAAGTTAGGTTATTAGTATTTATATTCATTTGAAGGATGATTTAGTAACTACCATTTGGTATAATAATAATAATGCAAACATCATGAAATATAAATGTTAAGCATCAACTAAAATGTCTTCACATAATTTTTGCTCCAATTATAGAAGTAATGTAACATCAGTTTACTTCAGCCACTCAAAGTTTATGAGTAATATTGCATGCTGTCTTTGGTGCTATGAGAATGAAGACTCAATGAAATTGGGGGACTAAATTGGTCAAAGGTAATAAAAGGGGATTAAATTCGTCAAATTGGTCAAATCAGGGGATCAAAAGTGCAACTAAGTTTTTTTTAAAAAAAATTTAATTGTTTAAATTAAATTAATTAAAATAAAGTCCACATGGGGTGTTGACATGTGTCGTAGCATTAGTCAGGTCATCGTTGTTACCTTGGATTTTAATGGAATGACAAAATTGGTCACTAATTGAAAATTGAGGGATTAAATTCATTACATTAAAATAATGGAGACTAAATTAGCTAAATTGAGGGATTAAATTCGTCAAATTACAAAAAATAAGACTAAATTAGCTAAATTAATAAAATTGGAAGACCAAAAATGCAATTAAACCTTGAAAATTTGAAAAGGATAAAGCTAAAAAAAAAGAGAGATGAAAATATAAGGCTTATTCATTTCTTTTGTCCCTGAAAGTTCAGCGTGTTTTGATTTCAGTCCCTAGAAGTTATTTTGACCGGGACTAGTCCTTAAATTTTCAAATATTTTGGTTTTGGTCCCCTCCGTTTGTAAAAATTTGTTATTTGTTTGTGTAGCTAGCGGAACATCACATCAGCAGTCCATGTGGTCTGAAATGAAACCAAATAGGTGATATAACGTGGATGATACAAATCCATGGACGAAAAATGGTCCCGTACGCAAAATTTTGAGTTCATAGGCCTGAATCATCCATGTCACATCACCTATTTGGCGCTACCTCACACCCTGTGGCAGTCGGTATGGATATAGAATTCGAACTTGAACTTTATTTACGATTTCGTTTTTCTATCTCATTAGCCCCTATTTCATATTTAACCATGTAAGCAAATAACTGATTTTTTTGTAACGGAGGGGATTAAAACCAAAATGTTTGAAAAACTAAGGACTGGTCCCGGTCAAAATAACTTCCAAGGACTAAAACCAAAACACGTTGAACTTTTAGGGACCAAAACTATAACACCCCAAATTTTTAATCTGAGATTAATAAAAGTTAATTATAAATTTTATTTATAATTAATTACTTTTATTACAATCTTTGATTAATTATGTGTATTATGTGTGTGTTTGATGAAAGAAAATATGGGGAAAATAATTTGATAATTATTTTTATGTGAATATAGAGGTTTTGAATATTAGTCATTGTTTTAGGACCTAGAAGTAATATTAGAAAGATTTTGGAGTGAAAGGAAATAAATATTAATTTTTCAAAATTTGGTCATAATACTCGAGTATTCTAGCGTGATATTCGAGTATTCCTTGGTAGTAGTGCAATGTTAGTGCGTTTTGCTGAGTAATCCACCAAATGACCCGAAGTTGACACGAATTAAGCCCTTAAACACGTCCCATAACACGCGTCGGCCTGCATGAATGACTGAATTGCTTATTTAAGCCTTGTTGTTGAGGATTGAAGCCTCATTTTGCCAAATTCTTCAAGAATTGCATGCATTTTCCTGAGTTAGGGTTCTATAATTCGAGCCTTTCGTTCTCCCTGATCTTTGAGAGTTGATCCACAAATTATACACTATTGTGAAGCTCACATCCTGAGCTTCACAAAGATACCAAAATCATGAGTTAAGAGTTCGTGTGTTAGGAGAATCGAATCTTGCAAGTTGGGGTTCCATTTCTGCAGAAACGAAAACCCGAACCTTGGAGCTTACTTCCAGCTCTGATTGTGGTAAGCTCACGCAATCATTTGATCTCAAACTTGTTTCTTTAGTTAGTATGTGTTGCAGAGAGTTTAGAGAAACTAATTTCCCCAATTTTCATTGCTATTTCACATGTCAACCAATTCAATTTTGGTGCTCTGCTCAAAATTGTCTGCATGTGCTGCTCTTTAAGGGTTTGGGAGTTCAGGAGCAAATCTTTCCAAAGTTTCTGTTGAATTAAGTCTCAGAGGTAAGGGGAAAGCTTTTCATACACTAGAATGAGATTAAAGTATGTGTTTCATATAGGGAGCCATCAATAGGCTCTAAAGGGCTTAGTGAATTAGGGTTTTGCTTTGGAGACTAAAATGTGCTCTATGAATGACTTGAGCAAGTTCCATTTGATGCATGTTGTAACATCCCGCTATTTTTAGTACCTTTAGCAAAATAATTAAATGATTTAATATGATGTTTTCAAGATTTGAGTGTTGTAATAAAATTTTGATTTCATCATTTTAATTGAAATATATTTTGTAGTCAAAATAACTAAAAATTTGTTATCATACATTTTTCAAAAATAAAATAGTACTTTTATTTAGTTTAATTAACATTTTGACAGGGAGCTCAAGTGGCAAACCTTAGAGGCATTTTTATAAATAGTTTCTTTAAAAAAATATGTTTAACTTAATATTTTGAGCTTCCCTGTAAATTTTCATAGTGTTCGGAGGCTGTTTTATTTTTAGCTTCTGGATTGGTTTAATATATTACCGGTATAAGTTATATACAATGATCTTCTATTTCAAAATTATAAATATTATATTTTATCAAGTTTAATATCAGGATTGAGGAAATATTTTTATTTTTGAATTTTGATAATTTTTCTTACGCAATAGCTTTTCGGAGGAACCGATAACTTTATTATTTTTAATCTGTTTTGAGTAAATAAAAATACAATATTATTCTAATCAAATATATTTTATTTTTTTTGGATCATCTAACTTTTAATTATAATCCCAAATACCTATATACATTAACACACAAATAAAGACAAAACATAAAATATATATTTATTTTCCTAATATCTACCCAATACCCACCCAATCCCGTGAACATAAAAAGAAATAGAAACGGGAAAGAGCGTGAGACAGAGAAAGAGAATGAATCAATGAAATAGAGAGAAAGAGTGAAATAGAAAGAGAGAGAAGAAACTAAGCGTCAGATAAGAAAGAAGGAAGGCACGAGAGAAAGAAAGGAAAATTTGGGATTTTTTTATCTTTCCAATCCAATAATTCAAGATCCAACCGTCCAATCTCAAATCCTTCTTTAGTAAATAACCTTCTCAACTCTCTCTATCCACCCATGTAATTTATTCGATGATCCATCAATATTTTTATTATCCCTATATTTTCAAATAAAGAGATAATGTTTTGGGGAAAAAATATATTTTTATTGTATAATGATATATAGTTATTATTTTGACAAAAATAAATTTAGTTTATATATATATATATATATAATGTTATAATTATATTTAACGTGTGTCCCTGTTTAGATCCAATACGTATTGTTGTCCCTGACCCTCGAGTAAGGCACAGATGTGAAAGTGACATTGTTCCTTTGGTCAGGAATCCCAGGTAAGAAGGTTGTATTACCTTAATTTAGGACATGATTTCAAGGTTGTTATAGTGGTGGTTAGGAGTAGAAAAGATTAATTAGAATAATGAACAATAGGGTAGTTAATGTTAATAATAAGTCTGTTATTAAATTAAAGAAATGAACACGCTTATTTTTGATGAATTGATTATTTTTATTGATTATTAGTTAATTGATTATTTGGTTAATTTTTGGTGAACTTAAAATTGGTTATGTATTGATTATTTTTATTGATTATTGGATGATATCCGGTTGGTATTTAATTATGGAGTAAAAGTTTGACTGCTGCATGTTAGTGTGAATCAAATATGTTTGAATTAAACTGGGCTGGATTGTCATTGGAATAAATGAATTAAACAAAAGACAACAGCTATTGATCGCGTGTCGAGTATCTGTACCCATTAGGTGCCCTGTTAGGACAGAGTCTATTTTAAGGAATAGACTCGAATTCTCAATAGGTGAAGTCCTCACTCAGGTAAGTAAATCCCATAGATCCAAAGTCTCGTTAGGTGTTTGGAACCCGCGCGAGATCAATAGCTGCCTGGTAAATCGATAAAAATAAATAATGAAATGTGTAAGAAAGCACGAAAGAAAAGAACAAAGAAAAGACCCTAACGAGCTAATGGTCTATGCGGTAAGAAGATCCTGAGTGAAGGTAAGAAATCCTATTGGGTGAAGACACTATCCTAACAGGTGCATGCAAAAATACCTAATGGTACATTATAAGAAAAGGCAAGAAAGAAAAGAAAAGAAGAAAGGAAAGAAGAAAGATGAGAAAAACTAAGAAAACTGAAAAAGAAAGTTAAGAAAATAATTTTGAAGGAAATGCCTCATATTGTGATTGTGAATGATGCATGTCTGTGTTGTGAAATACATGAAAATGATTATGATTATTACGATGTCAATATAAATGTTAGGCTTAGTTTATTATTATGACTTCTTAGAAATTATTTCCTAAGTTCTGTGTAATGCTTCCCTTTTTGCTATATTTTTACAGGTATAGAAGTGAAACTTACACAAGTCATGGCCGAACAGGAGTTCACTCCACACCGTGGAGTGTAATTTAGTCACGAGAGAACCTAATTTATTTTGGTGTAATTATTATGGTTTAATTTTTTTTAGAAGCCCAGAAACTGATGTTATTTTTGAAAAGGGCATTAGTGCGAGCTAGTCGAAGTTAAATATAATTTTAGGTTTTGTAATATTCTGGACTGGCAGGTTTAAAAGATGCAAATTTTTGTGAAGTCCGATAAACAGAGGAAACTTTGTCGGATTCTCGTCGAAATTTTCAAGTACGAATTTTAATAAAACCTAATTTTAACTAATTAAAAGTGAGGGTGTTACATTTTGGTATCAGAGCAGGTTTTCCTTGGCCTATTGGAGTTGTGTGTTACTCCTGTGGTTACTCACCAAGCATGTAACTTGTAGTTAGGAATAGACTTGTTTTATGACTTAGTTAAGTACTATTGCTAGCATGATGATAGAGATAGATGTAGAGTCTAGTGTGATGAGTAGTTAAGTTTTCTTTTAAGTTTGCTTAAGCTATTTGAGAAGCATAGTGAGTTTTTGAACTTTCTTTTAAATTTTGTTTAAGTTATTCAATAATTATCAACCAAACATGAAATCTTGTGAAGAAAAAGTGGGTAATATTTAGAAGTGGATGACTGACGGGACTAAGGAACTGAAATACCCCAATGGGCTAGAGCACTAAGTTGCTACCCCACCGGGAGAAAGTGATATTTAGTCTCGGGCCAAGCAAAGCCAATTCTAAACGTGACAACACAACTCAAGACTTCGATATTTTTGAAACGGAAGAATCACCTAACCTAGACTTAAGCGAAATGAGAATGGTCATATCACTGATGGTGTATGGTTAAGCCTGATCACCTCAAGTGTACATCTATTGGGAGATATAATCATTCCGTCCTTAAGTTTTGGTGAGTATTTTGGGAATTTAGGAATGTCCCAAATCTAGGAGATATAAGGGTCATTAGTATAGGTGTCACCCTGTATGTTCTGGATATTTTTGAATCAGAGTGGCACAGCAGAAGCATAGTAGGTGTTGCTTAGTCCTAGGAAAAGGAGTCCTAGATAGTTCGTAGTGATTTTCTAGGTCTATGGTATTAGTGTAGTGTTTGTGAAACCTTAGGATAGATAGAAATGAAAAATGTGCATAATTGTGTATGTTTGACATTAAATGTACTTGATACTAACTGAGTTTATAGAAATGCCTAAATGATAACTGTGTAGTTTGATGATACTTGCAATTCTTTGGGATGTGAAATGAATTTTGTTTTGGCGCAAAACTATTTTGAAAACTTTGTTATTGCATAGTGTTAATATCATAAGTCACTTGATTTTTTTAAGCAAAATAGTATTTAAAATGAATTTCAATGTTGTGAACTGAATCAGAATCATTCCAAATTGGTTGTTAAGTCGCACGACAAAATTTTTAGAATGTAACAAGGAAAACAAGGATTCCTAAGTAATCGAGCGGTGAATTAACTCATTTCTTAAATCAAGTCACTCGCCGATTAAATAGGGACCTCTTACATGCGACACCGCCCAGTTAGGAATGAAACTCAACTTTCAAACTTGAACTAAAAGGGAATGTAATTGACCCAATTTTTGGATATGTACCAAGGTAAATTTTCTAACTAAAAATATATTCCCTCTTTCTCTTAGTTTGACAATCTTGAGTAATTTTACACCCCTTCATCTATGTTTTCACGAAGTTAGATGGAAGTATCTTCTTTTGAAAAGATAAGATTTGAGTTGCAAGACCTGCTTCCAGGATTTTATACAATTTATTTAGCAGGAATATATGAATGTTTTAAAAGTATAAAGTAATTTGCATGATTGTATTTATGTCATGCGGTGGTTCTCTGAAAATTTTTATGGTTTTCATGGGTTGTTTCATATTTTGTTTTATGGAAATTAACTACTAAGAAAATGATTTCGAAAAAAAAATCGGGGTTTTTAAGATAATGAAAAACTGAGTGTCAAGCTGGGATGCTCAGATTGATTTGGAATTATTTTATGTAAAACTTCCTAAGGTTGAGTCAATGTTTTAGGTTCAATTTCAAGCTGCTGGGAGCAAGTTAGTATTTTAAATAAATACGATTTCCTTTACAATCAATCTTGATAGTTCCAGTGTCTCCGATACTGCGGAAGCAGGATAAAACTCAAGCCTAACATGCTCCGATCAGTTTGACAATTTTACCCAACCTTTGGTTAAGTATACTTGATGTCCCTTTAAATTTTGAGATCATTTGGAGTTTGTTTATTACTTTTAAAGAAAATTGACTTAGGTTCAACCCTCGATAGTTTTGAGGTTTGAAAAGATGATCGTAGGGTTAAAACTGAACCTAACAGACTCTGATTGACCTGAAAATTTACCATAATGCTTTTTCATGAGTAGCGACACTATTTGGAAAATTTCATGATAATTGGAATGGAATTGAGATGTTTGTCAAAAGTGCATTCCTGTTACAGTTATTTAGTTTTTCTAACTTTGGATTTTCAAACAAATTATGAAAATTCTATTCTCTCGAATCCCTTTTGAACCAATTCTCGAATGTTTGATGATTGTTATGAATGTGTGTGTAGATGTAAGATTTAACCCTAAGTGAGGCAAGGTAGACAATGACTAGTTTAGGAGGAAGTAGGGATTGAACAATGTTTATGTTGAAATATATGATGTTGTGAATTGTTGTGGTGTATGTTTGAATTTTGAATGATGCCTTTGTGTTTTATGTCTGTTTGATTGATATATGTGTTTGATTAGGGCCTAGGAATAGTAAATAAGTTGTATTTTTGGGTTATAGTATAATCAAACCCCTGAGGGTGTTGTCGTTTAGAGTGTAGTAGTGCCCTCCTCAAACCTTTGATGTAGAATTTCTGAGGGAAATTAGTTGGTCCTAGAAACCATTTCCAACTTCCTTGGAAGTTAAATATGATTTTGGAGAATCCAAGATCCAATAGGAGTCTTATTAGTGAGACTCTTGAAATGTTTAGCTGTGGGAAGACTAAACCTTAGAAAACCCTCAACAAGTCTCCACGTCGAGACTAATCAAGATGGACCATTACCCGTACTCTTCATTGAGTGCAAGAACTTAGTGGCGTACTAATGCAAAGTGGTATGTCAATTCCAAGTAGGGGAGTGCAACCAAAAATAAGTGAGTGTCGTAACTGGAAGACCTTGTGTTTGGGATGATTCTCCATTGAAGGAATTGAACGGACTTTCGTGTTAGATCCAGTGAGAATGTTTTGATAATGACAAGGGTTTTGAACAAGCTACAAATGTGTTGATCAAGTTCAAGCTCAACAAGCAAACAACACTCAACAAATGATGAAGAGAGAGCAAGCTCATGAAGACTTAATTTGTGTATAATTGTAATATCTTTAGTTTGAGTCTTTTATTTTGATGAGTTTGGGTAGAGTCATTAGAGGGTAGTGAATCTATATCAAGGTCATGATTATATCATATTTTGAGTATTCACTTAACCTAAAATCAATAGGTGGCTTAAAGGTTTGAAAGAAAAGGTTTAGTTTTGAGAAAACAAGTTTTTAATTGATTTGAACAGTGGTTAATCGATTAAGACATAGGCTAATCGATTAACACACATATTCAACAGTGCTTAATCGATTAAGCCATGTATTAATCGATTAAGACTTGTAAAACTGGTTTTTAAAATACGTTTTTAACTTCTCAAAATCAGTTTTTAGTGCTACTAACTTTTAGGTATTCTATATAAACCTTTTCCTAATCATTGTGATTATTAAGTATCATTTTTACATCAAGTTTACAAAGATCAAGCCACACTATTCTCTCTCACTTTCATAGATCAAAGCTTTTAACTTTTACATTCTTTGATCAAGAATCTTTGAATCTCTCATGTTGATATTTTCATAGCTATTGAAAGAGATTCATAGGATTGTTATTGTTTTCAATTTGGTTGTAATCATTGCAAAGGAGGCAAACATTCTAAAACATTGGAAGCCTTGGTGGTTGTTCATCAAGCAAAGTTATCTTGGAAGTCTTGTTGTGATAACAAGCAATTGGAAGTCTTGGTGTGAGGCATCATCAAGCAAGTGGAAGTCTTTGAAGCATCTCAAAGCAATTGGAAGACTTGTTGTGTGGATATCGGCAAGCAAGGGAAGAGGTTAGATTAGATTCAATAGGGTTGCAAGACAAGAGTGTGGTATCTCTTGGAGGCTATCAAGAAGGGAGTCTTGAGAGGCATTTGCTTGTAATTTGAGAACTCTAATTTCTCATAGTGAAGAATCTCTCTTGGTTGAAGAGGGGACTGGATGTAGCTTTCAAGTGGATGAAAGTGAACCAGGATAAATCTTTGTGTCGTATCTCTAAACCCTTAACTCTTTACATTCAAGTCATTTCATATTGTTCTTGGTTGAAAACCTAGAAAAGATTGATTTTCATAATTGATTTGGGGAAAATCATTTTCATAACCTAAGTAATCAATAAGAATATTGGTGTTAATCAATTCCGCTTAATCTCTGATCTTACGTGTTAATTGATTGATTTTCGTATTCAATTGAAAAGTGATTTTTCAGTTTTAAAAGTGATTTTCGTATTCAATTGGAGGTGTTAATCGATTAACCAAAATCAAGCTTTCGTAAATAATCGATTAACCTGTTTGATTAATCGATTAAATAAGTGTTTTTTAAAGGGTTAATCGATTAGCAACTTGATTTAATCGATTAAGAGCTTAAGTTTTTGTAAAAATCTTTTGTTTTAATTGTTTCGATTTGTTTCTTTCGAAAATCTTTCAAGGTTTCTTAAACACCTATTCAACCCCTCCTTCTAGGTGTTCTCCTAGTGTCTCCTAGTTATTTCACCCACCGATTGTAGTTCTTACAATTGGTATCAGAGCTCGGTCGAAAGACACGAGCATAGAGCTTTTTCGTTAAGATCCTTGAGGAAACTACAATGGGTTCTACGAATCCCTTTGGTGGTGAAGGTGCTTTAATTAGCCGCCCTCCTATGTTTGGTGGAGAGGGTTATGCTTATTGGAAAGTTAGAATGAGAATTTTTATAGAAGCCATAGACATGAACATTTGGGAAGCCATTGAGAATGGTCCTCATATTCCCTCAAAAGAAGTAGATGGTGCATCTCAACTAGTTCCCAAAGATAAGTGGACCGATGATGATAAAAGGAAAATTCAATATGATTTAAAAGCTAAGAATATCATCACCTCTGTAACACCCTCACAATAAATTAGTTTTATTAAGATTTATAAAAATATGGACTTGAAAATTCCGACGAAAATCCGGCAGAGTTCCCTCTGTTTTTCGGACTTTCCCAAAATTTCCTGTTTGTACCTGTCCAGACCAGAATAGTTCAAAAGCTTAAATCATAAATATTACAATAAATGAAAACCTAATGCCCACAAATACCCAACTCTGGGCGTACACTAATACACACATTTTAATTATGAAAATACATTCTTAAACTTAATTAAAATTCACTCTTGGTATCATAAAAGACACCCCTCGTGGTGAGGGTTTCCTGCTTGGCCAGCACTGATGTATGCTCCACTTGTGTACCTGAAAAATATTAACCACACAGGGGAAGCATCACACAGAACTTAAAAAGGAGATTTCTAAGCAGATATATACGACACGCCAAAACCATTCAAGCCTATGCTATGCTACTCAATTCATGTTCTTCTTCCTCTTTACCTTCTAACTGTTTCCCAATTCTTTCTCTTTCTAATTGTTTTCTTTTAGATAATCCTTAACCTCTAATTATTCTTGTTACTCATTACTTTCGTTATTTTCCTTTTTATTCTCATTTTCCATTTGTATTTCCATTTCAAATTTCCTTTTTATTTCATTCTCATTACCCTTTATCCATTTTCCATTCAAATTCTTCTTGATCGACACGCCCTCACAGGCTCGCATCGAACTTCCATTTTCCCTATCCAATCGACACGCCCTCACAGGCTCGCATCGATGCCGATACGCCCTCACAGGCTCGCATCGAATTTCCACTTTCCTTTCTAATCGACACGCCCTCACAGGCTCGCATCGATGCCGATACGCCCTCACAGGATCGCATCGGACTTTCATCTGTCCTTTCTAATCGACACGCCCTCACAGGCTCGCATCGATGCCGATACGCCCTCACAGGCTCGCATCGGACTTTCATCTGTCCTTGTCAATCGACACGCCCTCGCAGGCTCGCATCGATGCCGATACGCCCTCACAGGCTCGCATCGGATTGTTGCCCTTTACCTTTCCTCCTATTTTTCTATTTATCAGCCTTTTCATTTCTGGTTTACAATATTATTCTCTTTTCACTCATCCCGTTATTTAGGGACTTATCATCACATTATTTACCTTCCATTATTTCCAACATTTCACTTTACTAGTTTATTCTCACCTTTAACTAACTCTATCTAACTTGGTCATATGCCTGATATTTTAACTCTTGTTACTAACACTTAATTAATTCCATTCCCTTCCTTTTCTTTTTCTTCTTCTCTTCCTTTGCTTCTTTTTTTCTACATCACGCATATTTAATAATACCTAGCTCATGCCTTTAGGACCAATTATATTATCTCTTTTCCCGTTAACTCACTCTTTCTTATTTTCCGTTTATTTCTTTCTCTAATGGCTAATTACCCATTCACTCCATTTATTTCTATTAACCTTATTTTATCCTAATTTAGTTCTCAACTCATTCCTATACTTTCTTTATTTAAGTCCGACTCTCCATAGTTAATCTCTAATTTCTCCCTTTTCTCACTTACGCTACTCACTCGTTCTTATAATTCCGTTTATTTATTTATTTCTTATTATTCCGTTTATTTCGTTGCTGATTGTTTCAACTCTTCTTTAACTAAATTTTCTTTCCTAATTATCTTCCTTCATTATTAGCGGCTACTCTAAGCTTCATTAACAATTAACATTTCCCCCGGTCCTAGCGATAGATATAACTACCCAGAAATACACCCCTTAAGGACTGGTAATGAAACCCCTTACCTTGGGGTTCTATCAGAACCTGTTTCGAGGCACGACGAGGAGATCATGTTTCTACTCACGACATTACGCGGTTTGTTGCTCGCATCCTAGCTGGTCCTAAATCCCTTCATCGTCTGACTATAATATTAAATCAAATAGAAATCAATTCATTGCGCCAGAAGCGACTCAGTTTGAAATTTCAATGTATAATTAACATATTTCAAATTAGAGTATTTCGTAAGTTTACCAAATCACGAAATCGTTTAATTATAATTTACAAACCAAAATAACATAGGATTTTAAATTAAAATCGTTGTTTTTCTCAATAAAATAGTGTAGTTTCTTATTGAAAAGCATTTAACTAAAATTCGTAAGTCAAGGTCAAATAGAAATTTAAACTTAAGACTTTTGCTTTCTCAATAAAATATTAGATCTTTTTGTTAAAAGTACGCTAACTTTCAAAAGTAGCATGTTCGTCAGAAATACATTAAAGTAAAGTAGTTTTTGTTTTAAGTTACAAAATCAATTGCGTAACTTGACACTATTAATTCCGAACTAAAAGGAAGTATGCTCAATTCAAAAATAAGTCCAAGTCGCCATTATAATCTTAAAACAATTATACTTCCCTTCAGTTTGAAATTAATGTTCAACGTTTTGACTCGAATTAACGTTATGTCGTATATATCAGATTCCTAATTAACTGAGATATCATTTAGTTCAGGGACAACTCAACCAAACTAAACGACAGTTCACTTACTTAGGAACCCAGCACATTTAACAAAAGTACTTTTAAAATTAATCGTTTGACATAACAGTTAATTCTGCCCTAACATAATTCAACGTACTAATTAAAAATCATTATTAATAACAATATAATTAAAATCAATATAAATTATAATTACATATTTAATTTCCAAAACAGTTTAATATTAAATAATTATTAACAATAATATTAAAATTAGTATTAATATAAAAATTAAAACATAACACAGAGCAGTTAGAAAAGTATTAGGATTTACCCATGGTATCGGATTTTTGAACAACGGAGGCACTAAACGAGTTCGGTTCAAGTTTGTTTTCCAGCTGCAAGCAAAGGTTCGGTCCGGTTTGACGCCAAGAGCTCGTAAGGGAATCGGTTCAGATCTGGTTCGGAACCAGAGCAGCCAACCGGGTTCGGTTCATCACGGTTCACAGCAAGGTTGATCGGTTCACGGCATCACCATGAAAGGAGGCGCATCAGCCATGGAGATTCGGTCATGTGGCGTCGATATCGGCGTCGGTGGCGAGAACGGCCACCGATCTGGACCAAGTGGCATCCCACAACAAGCACAACACAGCCACCGGAGGCGGATTCCGTCCTTGGCAGCGGCGGCAGTGCTGGCTTCGAAGACCGACGGCTGGACTGGAAGGAGAGAAAGCGAACGGCAGCAGCAAGAGAACCAGCAACGGTGGCGGAGCGGCAAGCATAACCCAGCAGCGGCGGCGGTCGCGACTCCAGGGAGGGGAGACGAGTTGCGATCGCGACCGGATGGAGGAGGAAACGCGAGCGGCGGCCCAAGGGAAACGAACGGGAGAGAACAAGGAACGGAGGGAGGCGGCGCTGTTGGAGGCACGAACCGAGGACGGAGAGCGGTTGTGAGAGAGAGAGAGAGCTTGGGCCTGAGAGAGGAAGAGACCGTGGTGATGGTGGCTGGGTGGGTGGCCGGCGGTCCTGGGTGGAGAGAAAGTGATGGTGAGAGGGAGCTTGGGGAGGGGTTAGGGCCGGCTGGGAGGAAGGAAGCAGGAGGGGGGTTCGAAACCCCTTCCCTTTTATTTTTTTTTATTTTTTTTCTTTTTCTTTTATTTTATTCTTATTACTTTTATTTTTATTATTATTAGTAGTGTATGCTAGGATTATTTTAAAGGTACTATTAAACATTTTTTTTTAAACATATATACTAATATACACTTTTATTAATTAATTTATTTTATTTTATTCATTCTTTTATTTTAAAAACTCAAAATACCAATAATCAATTTAAATACTAAAATAAAATTTATGAAGTAAGAAACTTATAAGTATTTCCAATGAAATATTTTCATATGAAATATATCGAAATAAAGTAAAACATATAAAGTATATTTTTGATATAGGATAACTATTTTAAATGAATTTACTTCAGAACATAAAATAAATTAAATATATTTTCGTAATTAACATAATGTATTTTTATAAAAATACCCAACTAAATAATTGATTTTTAAGAAACATTTATTTAAGTCAATACAACTTATAAATATATTAGGGATTAAAATTAGGGATGTTACAACCTCCGCTCTATCTTATGATGAGTTCTTTAGAGTCTCCCAATGTCGTAATGCCAAAGAAATGTGGGACACCTTACAAGTCACACATGAAGGCACTAGTGAAGTTAGGCGTGCTAGATTAAATTCTTTGATGCATGAATATGAATTGTTTCGTATGTTGCCTAATGAATCTATATGTATTATGCAAAAACGTTTTACTCATATTATTAATCATCTCATTGCTCTTGGAAAAACTTTCATGAATTGTGAACTTGTTAATAAAGTTTTAAGATGTCTAAGTAGGGAATGGCAACCTAAGGTCACCGCAATTGTTGAATCAAAGGACTTGGACACCATGGACTTAGCTACACTTTTCGGAAAGCTTCAAGAACATGAAATGGAGCTTGGACGTTTGCATATGCATGAAGAATCGGATAAGTACAAGGAAAGAAAAGGAATTGCTCTTAAAGCCAAAAGTTCATATAAAAAGGAAGAGAGTTCTGATAGTAATGATAATGAAGATTCCGATTCGGACATTGATGAAGAAGAGATGAAACTTCTACTAAGAAATTTTAGCAAGCTTCTTAGGAGAAAAGGAAGGTTGAACAAAGACAAAAGTAAAGAGAAGAATCCCCCACACTACAAGACCAAGACAACAAAAGAAGGAGTAGTTTGCCATGAATGTGGAAAGCCCGGTAATCTCAAATACTCATGCTCTAAGTATCTCAAGAAGAAGGAAAAAGAGAAGAAAAATGCAAAACACAAAAGGGCATACATAGTTTGGAATAGTGATGATGAAGAAGACAAGAAAAGCACATCAAATAGTTCTTCGGATGATGAAAAAGCCGCTTGTCTCAACTTGATAGCTCTAGTAGATGAAGAGGAAAGTTCAAATGATGAATAATCAAGTGAACAAAGCGACGAAAGCGATGTAAGTGAAACTAAATCCGAAATTTCTTCTAAATATGAAATTTTATATAATGCTTATGAAGAAATGCATGAACATCTCAAGAAACTAGCTTTGAAAAACATTGAAAGGAAGAAGCTCATTTTGAAACATCAACAAAAGATTTTAGAACTTCAAAAACAAATTGATGAAATATTATATTTTATAATGATCTTCTATTTCAAAATTATAAATATTATATTTTATCAAGTTTAATATCAGGATTGAGGAAATATTTTTATTTTTATATTTTGATAATTTTTCTTACGCAATAGCTTTTCGGAGGGACCGGTAACTTTATTATTTTTAATCTGTTTTGAGTAAATAAAAATAGAATATTATTTTAATTAAACATATTTTATTTTTTTTTTGGATCATCTAACTTTTAATTATAATCCAAAATACCTATATACATTAACACACAAATAAAGACAAAACATAAAATATATATTTATTTTCCTAATATCTACCCAATAACCACCCAATCCCGTGAACATAAAAAGGAATAGAAACGGGAAAGAGCGTGAGACAGAGAAAAAGAATGAATCAATGAAATAGAGAGAAAGAGTGAAATAGAAAGAGAGAAAGAAAAAACTAAGCGTTAGAGAAGAAAGAAGGAAGACACGAGAGAAAGAAAGGAAAATTTGGGATTTTTTTTATCTTTATCCAATAATTCAAGATCCAACCGTCCAATCTCAAATCCTCCTTAGGTAAATAACCTTCTCAACTCTCTCTACCCATCTATGTAATTTATTCGATGATCCATCAATATTTTTATTATCCCTATATTTTCAAATAAAGAGACAATGTTTTAGGGAAAAAAGATATATTTTTATTGTATAATGATATATAGTTATTATTTTGAAAAAAAATGAATTTAGTTTATTATATATATATATATATATATATATATATAATGTTATAATTATTTTTAACGTGTGTCCCTGTTTAGATCCAACACGTATTGTTGTCCCTGACCCTCGAGTAAGGCACAGATGTGAAAGTGACATTGTTTTTTGGTCAGGAATCCCAGGTAAAGAGGGTTGCATTACCTTAATTTAGGGTATGATTTCTAGGTTGTTATAGTGGTGGCTAGGAGTAGAAAAGATTAATTAGAATAATGAACAATATAGTAGTTAATGTTAATAATAAGTCTGTTATTAAATTAAAGAAATGAACACGCTTATGTTTTGATGAATTGATTATTTTTATTGATTATTAGTTAATTTATTATTTGGTTAATTTTTGGTGAACTTAAAATTGGTTATGAATTGATTAATTGTATTGATTATTTTTATTGATTATTGGATGATATCCGGTTGGTATTTAATTATGGAGTAAAAGTTTGACTGCTGCATGTTAGTGTGAATCAAATATGTTTGAATTAAACTGGACTGGATTGTCATTGGAATAAATGAATTAAACAAATGGCAGCAGCTATTGATCGCGTGTCGAGTATCCGTACCCATTAGGTGCCCTGTTAGGACAGAGTCTATTTTAAGGAATAGACTCGAATTCCCAATAGGTGAAGTCCTCACTCAGGTAAGTAAATCCCATAGATCCAAAGTCTCGTTAGGTGTTTGGAACCCGCGCGAGATCAATAGCTGCCTGGTAAATCGATAAAAATATATAATGAAACGTGTAAGAAAGCACGAAAGAAAAGAACAAAGAAAAGGCCCTAACGAGCTAATTGTAACACCCCAAAAATTTAATTCTTGGTTAATGAAAATTAATTATGGAAGTCTAATTATAATTAATTATTTTTGGAAAATCCTTGATTATGAAGTGATTTATTATGTATAAAAAAAATATTAGATAAGTTTTAATATGTGAAATAATGCTTTTGCATATTGGTCCCTGTCTTAGGACTTAAAAATAATAATAGGAAGATTTTGGATGAAAAGGAAATAAAAATATTTATTTTTATTATTTTGGCAAAAAGACTCGAGTCTTTCTGAAAAGACTCGAGTATTTTGCACAGGGTTGCACTCGTGAGTGCGTTGGCTGAGTCACCAACTCAGAAACCTCACGAGTTGACACGTTATCAACTCAGGGACACGACCATGGCTTCGTGTCGACCTGCATGAGCGATGGATCCGAGTATATAAACCCATGGTGTTGATGAATCAAACCATTTTTGCCAAATTCTGAAATCTCATGAAGTTAGGGTTCTTGATTTCTCCGGTTCGATTCTCCTTCTTTGAGTTAGGCCACAAATCATACACCAATACGAAGCTCACATCTCGAGCTTTGTATAGACACCAAAATTGTGAGCTGAGAGTTTGAGTGATAGAAGAATCGAAGCTCGAATGTGGGGGTTGGTTTGTTATCAACTGGTTCTTGAAGCTCACTTTGATCCTCGATTGTGGTAAGCTCGTGAACCCTCTTGATTTCAAATTGGTTCCAATCTCTCATGCATGTTGCAGAGAGTAGATTCTAACCTTTTTCCCTAATTTTTGTGCACAATTACTCACTCAAACAATATGGTCTTTGGACTCTGCTCACAATGGTTCTGCTCTTTGGTGGTTGAAGTGGTGTGTGCTAGATTGGTGACTACTGTGGGGCTGCTGCTGTTCTTGGGTGTTTTTGAACTTGTCTAAGTGTTGTCTAAGGTATGGGAGAAGTCGTTCATATTGCTAGGATTATAGATTGTGAATTTAGAATTGTGTGTGTGCTATGTGAATTGGACCAAGACATGCTTGCTGGACTTGGAGGTTCAGACAATCACTTGGTCACTTGATTTATAACATGAGTAATGTCTGAAGTGAAGTGTAACATCCCAAATTTAATTCCAAGTATAATCTATGCTGGGATGGTCTTAGGGTAGAAGAAATGGAGATATAAGTTAGAAGTTAGCCAAAAATACATGAAGAACTAGGTTTAAAACATAGAACTTTAGGAAATTTAAAATAAAAGATTGGCAACTCTAAACACAAATTTCACCGTTGGATGTGAATATTAGTATGTAGGAAAGCTTGCTTTAAAATTTGAGGAAGATCCAACGGGTAACGAAGAAGTTATGGCCTTTCAAAATCTGGATATTGCAAAATTGTGCAGCTTAATCGCCTCTTAATCGCCTCTTAATCTCCTCTTAATCGATTATGCTGAAATTTAATCGATTAAACACTGCTGCTGAGGAAAAAAATAAAAGCGAAACACACGTTCCTTCCATGCCAAATTCGTTTCTCTCCCTCTTCTCTCTCCTAGGGCACCAAATTTATTCACTCCAATCCATAATAAATCACTATAAATCAATCCCCATCACATACAAACATCATCTCCTTCATCAATCTCTCCTATTATTCTCTCTCTCACGGATTTCTCTCTCCCTCTCCAAGAACAAGTGTTGTTCTTCATTCTCCTCAAGGATTTGGGGCTCCAATCTCAACTATCATCAAGAACCATCATTAATCTCACTTTCTCTCCCTCAAATTCAAGGTAAAGTGCATTTTCCTCTCCTCCCCCTTGGTCATACGAATTTCCCCTTTTGTTCCCCATGAAATTGAGCTCCATATTATGTAGTGTCACTTTCTCATGTTCTTTTTCATTTACATGGCTTAAAGGAACTCAAAACCACCCTCCTCCCTCTCCTATCCTTCCGGAGCTCTTTGGTTGTGGTGCTAAGTGTAAGGGCTTGGAGGTTCACCCTTACTTTTCACGGTTAAGGTAAGGGGGTGGATATTGTGAGCATTGCCTTGTTCTAGGGAGTAGGCTCTAGTTAGTATATAATGCTTGTTAGGGTTATGTGTTAGGGGAGAAAATTAGACTATAAAACCCTATGTAATTGAATATGAAATTCTAACTAAATAAATATGTATGATGTTGGATGTAAAGATTAGGAAAAAGGAAACCCAATAATATGACAATGAATTATTTGATAAATGAAACTTGGATAAGGATTAAATTGAAGTACATGAGGAATTGGGTAATGTGATAATGAAAGTTGACATAAATGATTTCTATGATTATTGACTTTATTTGTAAAGTTGTGAATTAAATGATAATTAATTACTGTAGCAAATATATGTATGTGTTGTGGAATAAATTGATATAGGAAGAAAAGGAAATGAATAATGAATATGTGAAGGTGATAATATGTATGTTTCGGGTGAATATATTTGTACACTAAATGTTAAATGTGTAAAAAGGTGAAAATGGAATTGAAATGGTTATGTGTAAACAAAAGTAAAAGGTGATGTATGTAAATTAAAATGAAGGGCAATCTGAATGTTGGGCAATAAAAGAGAATACTACTTGGTATGATTGTGATAACTGAGAAAGGAAATGAATAAGGAAATTGCATGAATGATTAGATGTTGAATGTGTGCTGTTGAATTTAAATGTGATATAATTGTTTATGTGAGAATATGAAAGTATGTTTTGGCCTCTGATGTGAGGTAATGAATATGAAAATGTAATAAGTGCGTTGGCCTCTGATTTGAGGTGACGATTAATGGAAAGTGATGATTATGCTGACCTCTGATATGAGGGGCACAAAATGAATTAAAGTAATTAAGTGTTGACCTCTGACCTGAGGGACACAAGATGAAATGAATGTTGATGAGTGTTGACCTCTGACCTGAGGGACACGAAATGAATTAAAATGAATGAGTGTTGACCTCTGACCTGAGGGACACAAAATGAAATAAAGTGAATTGGGTGTTGACCTCTGACCTGAGGGACACCGGATGAAATGTGTATTGGTGTGTTGACCTCTGACCTGAGAGACACACCGTGGATTAAGAAATTGGAGTGTTGACCTCTGACCTGAGGGACACAAAATGAATTAAAATGTTATAGTGTTGACCTCTGACCTGAGGGACACAAAATGAATTATAATGAATGGGTGTTGACCTCTGACCTGAGGGACACATAATTTAAATAAGGAAAAGAATGAGGGCCTCTGTTTTGAGGTGATAAATGTGTGGAATGAAATTGTACATTGGCCTCTGTTTTGAGGTGATGTACCGAAATAAAGTAATTACGTGAAAAGAATAGAAAGAAAAGGAAATGGATGTTGAAGTGAATAATGAAAATGGATGTTGAAATGAATAATGAAAATGGATGCTGAAATGAATAATGAAAATGGAAATTCGGAATGGATAATGAATATGGAAATTATGAAATGTGCATGGCGTGCTATATGTGAATATATGATTTATTTGCTAGATGTGTTTGACCTAGTGGATTGTTATGTCTAGTTAGAAACTGCTTTCTATTTCATGTGCAAAGCTCACTCCCTTACATATTTCAGGTACGGAGATTGAGTTGGCACCGCCCCCGGCCGAGCAGGAGTACTTTCCCTTACAGGGAGAGTAGGGTGTTATGGGTTTAGAGTATAATATGGGCCTAAGCCTCTTATACTATTTTGATGTAAATATAATATGCACACTTTGAATGAGGCTTAGGATGTTTTGCTTTGCTAAAGTTATAACTTTTGGTTTTAAACACTCAAACTTAGTATTTTCTGCTATTACTCTGATTATTTTATGCACACTGATATATTTGGAGCCCATGGGGCCTTGATATGATTTAGAAATATAATCTGAAGCCCTGGTGGCTATTAGTTGTTTATTTGAAATTGTTTATCACAGGTTAAATTTTGGATTAGTCCGAAAAACAGACAAAACTCCGTCCGTTTGACGGCTGATTTTAATGTAATAAAAATGAATTTTTAAGTCCGTATTTTAATATAAGGGGAATTAAGGGTAATTAATTATAGGGTGTTACATTATGGTATCAAAGCCAGGGCCGGGTCGGTGTGCCAACGGGGACGTTGGGCCTCCAAGGGGGGGGATGTAAGGGCAAGCCTTAGTCCCACATCGGCTGGTAAGGTGAACGAAGCATGCCTTATATAGGGTGTGGATACCTTACCTCACGTGGACGCGTTTTGGGGCTCACTGTTAGTGTGAGACCAAGAGCAAAACCGTGAGGGTGAAGGATGCCCAAAGCGGACAATATCCACGTGGCGGTGCGCTGGGCCCCGGTGCCCAGTACCGTACGGCTGGCTGGGGCTGGGCTGTTACATGAAGTGATGAAATTAAGTCATAGGATCTTATGAGTTTGGTTGAGTTATAATTGGTTAAAGTGGTAAAACATGACCATGAGGTGGTAGGTTTTTGGTAAGCCAAGTTATGAACACTAAACAAGTATGGAGCAAGTCCTATATGTTGTATGTAAGTTGTGTCAAGGTTGTTTGCATGCTAAAATTGCTTAGAACTGAATTTGTCATGTTGGGTTGTTGAAAAGTGATTTTATGCATAAATGGAAGCATATTTGGATTACCTGTGAATTGCTGTGATCTCTGTGTTGAGGCAAGTTTTAATTATGTAAATAGAGTTCAATTGACCATTGGATTGAGTTAGAATTGCTTAGAATTGGATTTGGCATGTCAAGTTGTTGAAAATGTGGTTTTATGCATAATTGGTGCTCAAATTCAATCCTGTGTAATTTGATGAGTGCTAAGGGTTTGAACACGTTTGTTATATGTTGTATGAACTCTGTTGATCATTGGATTGGACTAAAAATGATTAGAATTGAAAATGGTATGTTAAAACCAAGTTTCCAGTCTGTTCTGTGAGAAAAGACTCGAGTACTTGGCCTGATACTCGAGTAAAATTATGATAAACCAATGTATTTTGTGTTAAAACACTCGAGTATCGGGCCCAAGACTCGAGTAATAACTGATTCATGGGGATCTCTTAAGGTAAACCACTCGAGTAATGCAGGGGTCACTCGAGTGTTCTGGAATTAATGAAGAACACTCGAGTACTCATGAACTACTCGAGTATTTTTATGAAGCTGAAACCCAAATCCCCAGAAAGACATGAACACTCGAGTATCCTGAAGAATACTCGAGTAATCTGGAAATAAGTTAAGAACACTCGAGTATTCTGAAGAACACTCGAGTAGTTCACCCAGAATATTGAAAATACCATTTTTAATTCTGAATCATTTGGTTAATAACTAAATAATGATCATCCAAGTGATCTAAGACTTAAAAGAAATTGATTGGTGGTGGTAGGAAAGTGATGATTTAGTAATATGGGATATTATGAATTGTGATATACCAATCAATTCTTTTAAGTTAAGGAATTGCATTCATTTTGGAGTTAGGATTAAGAGTTAGACTCATACATTATGCCATTCATTTCAATTGTAAACTTGAAAATGCAATAAGCATGAGCATCTTACTTGCATTAGATGTTCGCCTAGTGCTATATATGATTGTTGAGGATTGCATAAGATGCATGAACAATTATTTGAGTTTAACCTCTAGATAAGTTGGTTCATATGGTATGAGTTGTGAAGTAATCATCATGTCCTCTTTGGATTAAAAATGATCATGTCTATTTTAAGGACATAGAATGTGATTTAGTAGTCATAATCTGGGTATGATGTTGAGATAGGATTTGATAAGCATGATCATGGCCACTTGGTAATTAATGTCTTAGAATATAAGAAGTTATTGGCTTAAAGGACATTAGAAAGAAGTTATTACCTCATGATGATGAGTGGAGTAAATCCAATGCCTCAATCTAAGGATTGTGTGTTGTTAATTAACGATTGAACCTACGGGATAACTAATACCTTGGAACATAAATAGACAATGACTTAAGGAGTATTAATGATAATGCAAGAGTGGTGATGCTTGTTGAGTATGAGGATCCAATCCAAATACGTTAGGGCTTGTTGCCTCGATTCGGATATGTGAACGCTGGATAAGTGGGATCACCCTGATTTCCATATGTTATGGATTAACTCCTGCAAGAAGTCATTATGCTGAAAGGATTCCGTATAGTACGATGTGGCTGCTATACGAAGACATGTGGAACGGTGTGGCCGCCATATGTATGGTAAGTGTGATGGATTCCGTATAGAACGGTGTGGCCGCTATACGAAGACATGTGGAACGGTGTGGCCGCCATGTGTGTGGTAAGAGTGATGGATTCCGTATAGAACGGTGTAGCCGCTATACGAAGACATGTGGAACGGTGTGGCCGCCATGTGTGTGGTAAGTGTGATGGATTCCGTATAGTACGGTGTGGCCGCTATACGAAGACATGTGGACCGGTGTGGCCGCCATATGTGGGGTAAGTGTTATGGGATTTCGTATAGAACGGTGTGGCCGCTATACGAAGACATGTGGAACGGTGTGGCCGCCATATGTGTGTGATTCCATATAGTATGATGTGGCCGCTATATGAAGACATGGAACGGTGTGGCCGCCATGTGTGTAATGTGATGATTAATGTATTTGTTATGCATCTGATGTATCCCGAATTTTAATTCTAATAATAATTAGAATAATAGTAAGATTTGGAAGGAAGGATTATCCTAGAAGGGATTTAAAATTAAGGATCAGGAGTTCTTTGAGTGCCATAGAGGAGTCAAGGAGCATTGGCATCGAAAAGCAAATTTAAAGAAGACCAAACGAGTGTTAAAAATCGATTTTTCGGTGTTATAAACACCCGACGTTAGTAAATTCAAAATAAAAGATTTAAGACTCGAAACACAATTCCCACCGTTGGATATGAAGGTATGATTTTTAGGAAGTTACTCGTCAAATTTGAGCAAGATCCGACGGTGAATGAAGAAGTTATGGAGGTTTGAAGTTCGGAATAAAATGGAAGGAAAATAGAAAAATGAAACAGCAGTAGCTACTCATTTCACTTAAGCGAAAATATTTCGCTTAAGCGAAACAGCTTCAGTGGAAGCACGATTCGAGTTCGCTTAAGCAAACTGATTTCGCTTAAGCGAAATGCCCTCGACCTGAAACAATAAAGTCAGGTTTTGGGGGTTGAAACCCCCATTCCAACCCCACTTTCTCTCTCCACTCGACCTCCCTCCCTCCTCCGACTCCGACGGCCACCATCACCGCCGCCCAGAGCCACCACCACCACCATAGCCTTCTCTTACTCTCTCCTTCCCTCTCCTCCACTCCATAGATCTCTCTCTTTCTCTCACTTGGCTCTCTCTCCTCCCCTCTCACCCTCCACCAACCGGCCGCCGCCATCTCCGGCCGCCACCGCCACTCCACCACGAGCCACCATCACTATCCCCCACCACCACCATCAAGACCTCTCCCTCTCCCCTTTGTTTCTCTTCCCTTGACTTCGACCTCTCTCTCTCCCACGAGTTTTCTCTCTCTCTCCTCCCGGTGTCGAAGAGCAACACCGTCACCGTGATCGAGATCGATTGTCCCCACCGTGCTTGGAATCAAGGATTGGGGAAGCTTAGGATCCAGTTGGAGCCGAGCTAAAGCGTGAGTCGGGGAGTAAAGCGCCAGCTTAAGGTTACCCCTCACTATCACCGATTGAGGTAAGGGGTTTCATTACTAGTCCTTAAGGGGTGTATTTCTGGGTAGTTATATCTATCGCTAGGACCGGGGGAAATGTTAATTGCTAGTGAACCTTAGAGTAACCCGCTAATAATGAAGAAAGATAGATGGAGTAAATAGGGGAAACAAATAGTGATGAATAAAAAGATAGGTAATAGAGTAACTAATCAATTAGATCGGTAGGGTGTGGCAAAAGGATAGAAATGGTGAATAGGGAAATAAATTTAGAAATGAACAAATGAGAGTAAAGAGAATATAATGTGACCACCTAGTAGAATAGGACTAATGATGTAATAATAGGATATGTAATAAGGAAGACAATTAGGAAAAGAAAAGTTAGATAAAGAAGAGTTAAAGCAATTAGTAACGAAATAAACGGAATAACAAGAAAGAAATAAATAAACAGAATTATAAGGAAGAAAAGAAGAAAAAGAAAAGAAAAAGAATAGGTAAACAACTAAGAGTTAGTATGAGAGTAATTAGTAACGAAAAGTACTTAAGTATAAGATGGCAAGGAAATAATAATAAGTCATTAAGGGAAGGCGTGAGCTAAGTGAGACAATAATAGAGGATAAGGAAGTGTTAGGAAACTAAAAGTATTAGATAGAATTAAGGAACTAAAAGTAAAGGGATAAAACTAATACGATAATAAAGAGATAATAAGAATGGTAAATGTCGCAGGTGGTTGTATTGACCCTACCTGTGGCACGGCGCAGGTTGTAACACCCTCACAAATATTTAGTTTTATTAAGTTTTATTTAAAAGTGGAGTTGAAAATTTCGACGAAAATCCGGCAGAGTTTCCTCTGTTTTTCGGACTTTCCCAAAATTTCCTGTTTGTACCTGTCCAGACCAGAATAGTTCAAAAGCTTAAGTCATAAATATTACAATAAATGAAAACCTAGTGCCCATTAATACCCAACTCTGGGCACACACTAATACACACATTTAATCATAAAAATACATTAAAATTCACTCTTGGTATCATAAAAGACACCCCTCGTGGTGAGGGTTTCCTGCTCGGCCAGCACTGGTGTATGCTCCACTTGTGTACCTAAAAAATATTAACCACACAGGGGAAGCATCACATAGAACTTAAAGAGAGATTTCTAAGCAGCTATATACGACACACCAAGACAATTCAAGCCTATGCAATACTACTCAATTCATGTTCTTCTTCCCTTTTTACCTCCTAACTGTTTCCCAATTCTTTTTCTTTCTAATTGTTTTCTTTTAGATAATCCCTAACCTCTAATTATTCTTGTTCCTCATTACTTTCGTTATTTTCCTTTTTATTCCCATTTTCCATTTGTATTTCCATTTTAATACCATTACTTGGTTAACATGCCGGTTACCTTTTCGTTCCTTTAATCTTTTATTGTGATAGGGTCTAACGACCTCCCGCCGTTTTACTTTTTATCGTGACAGGGTCTAATGACCTCCCGCCGTTTTACTTTTTATCGTGACAGGGTCTAACGACCTCCCGCCGTTTTATATCATGGTGACAGGGTCTCACGACCTCCTGCCGTTTATCTCACGGTGACAGGGTCTAACGACCTCCTGCCGTTTTATCTCATGGTGACAGGGTCTCACGACCTCCTGCCGTTTTATCTCATGGTGACAGGGTCTCACGACCTCCTGCCGTTCTATCTCATGGTGACAGGGTCTCACGACCTCCTGCCGTTTTATCTCATGGTGACAGGGTCTCACGACTTCCTGCCGTTTTATCTCATTTTCCCTTTTTCTTTATTCTCGTCTATTTTAAATATTTTCTGTTCACTAATGATTCTCATTCTCCTCTAGCTCTGCTTAATTAGGCCACATACATTATATTTCAATTCTCATCACTAACTCTTCATTACTTCCATTTTCCCTTTCTTTTCTTTTCCTTCTTCTCTTCCTTTGTTTCTTTTTTTTTCCTACATCACTCATATTTAATAATACCTAGCTCATGCATTTAGAACCAATTATATTATTTCTTTTTCCGTTAACTCTCTCTTTCTTATTTTCCATTTTTTTCCTTCCTCTAATGGCTAAATACTCATTCACTCCATTTATTTCTATTAACCTTATTTTATCATAATTTAGTTCTCAACTCATTCCTACACTTTCTTTATTTAATTCCGGCTCTCCCTAATTAATCTCTAATTTCTCCTTTTTCTCACTTACGCTACTCACTCGTTCTCATAATTCCGTTTATTTATTTCTTTCATATTATCCCGTTTATTTCGTTGCTAATTGTTTCAACTCTTCTTTAACTAAATTTTCTTTCCTAATTATCTTCCTTCATTATTAGCGGGCTACTCTAAGGCTCATTAGCAATTAACATTTTCCCCGGTCCTAGCGATAGATATAACTACCCAGAAATACACCCCTTAAGGACTGGTAATGAAACCCCTTACCTCAATCGATGATAGAGAGAGGGGTAACCTTAGTCTGACGCTCTACTCCCCGGCTCACGCTTTAGTTCGGCTCCAACTTGATCCTAAACTTCCCCAATCTTCGATTCCACGCACGGTGGAGACAATCGATCTCGATCACGGTGATGGTGTTGCTCCTCGTTATTGAGAACGATCGCAGCCGGGTCGAGGCAAGAGCTTCGAGCTTCGAGGTACCCAACACAAGCCCGGCACGTTCACGGGTCGATAACGGCGCCGGTGACGTCCGTGGAGAGAGAGAGAGAGAGCTCACGGTGAGAGAGAGAGGGTATGAGGGAGAGAGAGAGCAAGGCCAAAGGGGGAAAGAGAGAAAAGGACTTATGAGGGTGGTGGGGGTCGTGGTGGTGGTGGCTGGCCGGAAGGGCGTGGTGGTGGTGGCTGGCCGGAAGGAGAGAGAGATAGAGCTTGTGAGGGAAGAGAGGGAGAGAGAACAAGAGAGGGAGAGAGAGACGGTTTGAGGGAGTGAGAAGGGTGGCCACGGTGGGCGGCTTAGGGCGGCGGTGGAGCTAGACGGAGGAAGGAGGAGGAGGAAGATCGGAGGGAGAGAGAAAGGGAGGTTGGAATGGGGGTTTCGACCCCCAAAACGCGTTTTTAATGTTGCAGACCGACAAATACTCGAGTGTTTCTGTAAACACTCGAGTCTTTTGCCCCAAAACACTCGAGTATTTCACAAAATACTCGAGTATAATGATCAGGTACTGCTAGTTTGCTTTTCTATATTTCAGCTATTTTCTCCCAACTTCAAATAGCCATAACTTCTTCGTTCACCGTCGAATCTTGCTCAAATTTGACGAGTAACTTTCTAAAAATCATATCTTCATATCCAACGGTGGAAATTGTGTTTGGAGTCTTAAATCTTTTATTTTGAATTTCCTAACGTCGGGTGTTTATAACACCGAAAAATCGATTTTTAACACTTGTTTGGTCTTCTTTAAATTTGCTTTTCTATGCCAATGCTCCTTGAATCCTCTATGGCACTCAAAGAACTCCTAATCCATCATTTTAAATCCCTTATAGGATAATCCTTACTTCCAAATCTTACTATTATTCTAATTATTATTTGAATTAAAATTCGGGATGTTACATTTCTCCCCCACTTATTAGAATTTCGTCCCCGAAATTCCGTTCGGTTCCTTAAATGGAGAATCATCCCATTGGTAAACTCCGGACTACGGTTTTTATTTTCCACTCCACCTGTGGTTAGGGTCGTGCCTATTTCAACGTTTGTCTTCTAATACTACGTATTATTTCTATCTACGTAAGATCGTCAGTTTTCTTATTATTACAGTCCCATCTCCCATTCCTTGGATTGAAATCCTCCCCCACTTAGCATCAACATACTTGGTTATATCCATGGTTGGGGGTATGCTCATTCGTTATTCGGAATTTTGCACATAAGCTTCTCGACCGGTGTCCAAGATTAGAAGAGACATGTGGATGGCTATCCATCGGTAGGCATAGAACTATGTTGGGTTTCTACGTCTTGGTGAATTCTCACCTCTGCATCTGAGATGCTTGAAGCTTGAAGAGAGTGAAGATGAAAAGAAGAAACACGAAGCACTGAAGGATGGGTTTCATAGTCCCCTTACGACGACCCAGGATGTACTGGATACATGTCAAGCAAGAAGACAATGGAGATTATCCTCAAGTGTGCATTTTCAGCAGAGAGTCATCAAAAGATGCATTTTCTATGGAACTATCGCTGATTTGAGTTGGTTTTGATGAAGGCACATGGTGCAATGGCTAAACTCGCTTCCTTTGAGAGAATAGCTTGGAAATTGGACTAAGTTCTTAAGTGAATCCTAATTCCTAATGGTGAGTACGATTTACTCGTTTACTTGGGTCAGTCTCGGTGTGGATATCCTGCTAATTCATCCAGTTTCGCCTTTTTCGCGAATAACCACATCGGATTCTGAATGAAATTTGTGATGAGTTTTGGGCTTTTAGTTTGGCTTTCCACGAAGTCTAAGGACGTTTACTACGGGTTCGCTCGGTTCGGTTCTCTCGCGAGTTCTATTCGCGGCTACTCTACTAATTAGTGGGTGCACTGTCTTAAGACTCCTATTCGTCTGTCTCGACTTTTGTTGGAAAGTGTCATTGATATCGACCACTAATAGTTGCGAAGATCGAGGTGGTCAGTCCCAATCTCACATCTATCAATAGCAACATCATCATAAAGTTTGTTGATGTTATCGTCCCCTAGCGGATGTAAGAATCAGAGTGATCAGTTCTAACCTTACATTCTACCAGTGGCAATACCATCACTGTGTTCAATGAAACTTTAGTTAATGTATTATCATTTATTGATTTTATTTTTAAGTTAAATCGAATATTTATGCTTTATGCAAAACATTTTTAATTAAGTATTATAAATAAATATTTGGTATATGGTTAGCACTAAAAGTACCTCGGATGAATTCATTCGCTCCCTTCACCTATACGTCCAGGACAGTTTGTCCCCATGTGTCCTGGTTGTCCGTATATATAGCAAAGACCCTGTTTTCTGTGTTGCCTCAACATTAGGCACAATTTCCGGTGGACTTTCCCACATAGTGGACATGATGGTCTGTTTCTCGGGGCATTCACATCTGGAGCTGTGTCCATTGGCACCATTGTCATAGCATTGATGTCGGCATGTGTATCGGATTCTTGAACCGGTACATTGCCTCTGCTAGAACCTTTAGCCCACTGTATCATCCTGTTCCTATCTTCGGATGTCTTCCGCCTCAATCCCTTCTCATAAGTACTAGCCATATTCACTAGTTGGGCCAAATTATCTATGTTCTGAAATTCAAAGGCTACTTTGATCTCAGTGCGAAGTCCTGCTTCGAACTTGATGCACTTAGTTCTTTCATCAGCATCCCTATAGTTCCCAGAATACCGGATGAGGTCTTCGAAGTGTGTGGCATATTCTCCAACGCACATACTTCCCTGTGTTAAAATCAGGAATGCCAGCTCTTTTTCTCGGCGGACATCTTCCGGAAAGTACTTCCCTAGAAACCTGATTCTGAACACATCCCAGGTGATCTCCTGGTTAGCGATCTCCATTTCCCTTCGTACACGCTCCCACCAATATTCGGCTTCTCCAGTGAGCATGTACGCCGCCAAAAGAACTATCTGCTCCGCAGGCGGTGAAATCGTGCGGAAAATCTTCTCCAATTCTTGGAGCCATCTCTGGGCTGCATCCGGATTGTAGCCACCTTCAAACTTGGGCGGATCATTCTGCACGAATCTAGCTAGCCAATCGATGCCCATTGGCCCTGATGTTTGGTGGAGTGCGGCGGCTGCTGCTGCTGCGACTGTTGCTACTGTCTCAGCCTGATTCTGATTCATTTGGACCAGATTTTCTAGTATAGCAGTCATCCTTTCATCCTATGTACGTCTCCGAGGCATGGCGACTAAGTTCTGGAAAAAGAGAACGTTATTCCACAATGGACTAAAAACTCTTATTTAAATATATCTATTTATCTATTCTAAGACTTGACACTATTACTTGATTACTCGCTGGGTGAGTAATCAATAGGAGTTGTGAGTCCAAACTCCAGGGCCGAGGGAAACTGCTCTGATACCATAAATGTAACACCCTCACAAATATTTAGTTTTATTTAAAAGTGGACTTGAAAATTTCGACGAAAATCCGGCAGAGTTTCCTCTGTTTTTCGGACTTTCCCAAAATTTCCTGTTTGTAACTGTCCAGACCAGAATAGTTCATAAGCTTAAGTCATAAATATTACAATAAATGAAAACCTAGTTCCCACTAATACCCAACTCTGGACACACACTAATACACACATTTAATCATAAAAATACATTAAAATTCACTCTTGGTATCATAAAAGACACCCCTCGTGGTGAGGGTTTCCTGCTCGGCCAGCACTGGTGTATGCTCCACTTGTGTACCTGAAAAATATTAACCACACAGGGGAAGCATCACACAGAACTTAAAGAGAGATTTCTAAGCAGCTATATACGACACACCAAGACAATTCAAGCCTATGCAATACTACTCAATTCATGTTCTTCTTCCCTTTTTACCTCCTAACTGTTTCCCAATTCTTTTTCTTTCTAATTGTTTTCTTTTAGATAATCCCTAACCTCTAATTATTCTTGTTCCTCATTACTTTCGTTATTTTCCTTTTTATTCCCATTTTCCATTTGTATTTCCATTTTAATTCCATTACTTGGTTAACATGCCAGTTACCTTTTCGTTCCTTTAATCTTTTATTGTGACAGGGTCTAACGACATCCCGCCGTTTTACTTTTTATCGTGACAGGGTCTAACGGCCTCCCGCCGTTTTATATCATGGTGACAGGGTCTCACGACCTCCTGCCGTTTATCTCACGGTGACAGGGTCTAATGACCTCCTGCCGTTTTATCTCATGGTGACAGGGTCTCACGACCTCCTGCCGTTTTATCTCCTGGTGACAGGGTCTCACGACCTCCTGCCGTTTTATCTCATGGTGACAGGGTCTCACGACCTCCTGCCGTTCTATCTCATGGTGACAGGGTCTCACGACCTCCTGCCGTTTTATCTCATGGTGACAGGGTCTCACGACCTCCTGCCGTTTTATCTCATGGTGACAAGGTCTCACGACCTCCTGCCGTTTTATCTCATTTTCCCTTTTTCTTTATTCTCGTCTATTTTAAATATTTTCTGTTCACTAATGATTCTCATTCTCCTCTAGCTCTGCTTAATTAGGCCACATACATTATATTTCAATTCTCATCACTAACTCTTCATTACTTCCATTTTCCCTTTCTTTTCTTTTCCTTCTTCTCTTCCTTTGTTTCTTTTTTTTCCTACATCACTCATATTTAATAATACCTAGCTCATGCATTTAGAACCAATTACATTATTTCTTTTTCCGTTAACTCTCTCTTTCTTATTTTCCATTTATTTCCTTCCTCTAATCGCTAAATACTCATTCACTCCATTTATTTCTATTAACCTTATTTTATCCTAATTTAGTTCTCAACTCATTCCTACACTTTCTTTATTTAATTCCGGCTCTCCCTAATTAATCTCTAATTTCTCCTTTTTCTCACTTACGCTACTCACTCGTTCTCATAATTCCGTTTATTTATTTCTTTCATATTATCCCGTTTATTTCGTTGCTAATTGTTTCAACTCTTCTTTAACTAAATTTTCTTTCCTAATTATCTTCCTTCATTATTAGCGGGCTACTCTAAGGCTCATTAGCAATTAACATTTTCCCCGGTCCTAGCGATAGATATAACTACCCAGAAATACACCCCTTAAGGACTGGTAATGAAACCCCTTACCTCAATCGATGACAGAGAGAGGGGTAACCTTAGTCTGACGCTCTACTCCCCGGCTCACGCTTTAGTTCGGCTCCAACTTGATCCTAAACTTCCCCAATCTTCGATTCCACGCACGGTGGAGACAATCGATCTCGATCACGGTGATGGTGTTGCTCCTCGTTATTGAGAACGATCGCAGCCGGGTCGAGGCAAGAGCTTCGAGCTTCGAGGTACCCAACACAAGCCCGGCACGTTCACGGGTCGATAACGGCGCCGGTGACGTCCGTGGAGAGAGAGAGAGAGCTCACGGTGAGAGAGAGAGAGGGTATGAGGGAGAGAGAGAGCAATGCCAAAGGGGGAAAGAGAGCAAAGGACTTATGAGGGTGGTGGGGGTCGTGGTGGTGGTGGCTGGCCGGAAGGGCGTGGTGGTGGTGGCTGGCCGGAAGGAGAGAGAGAGAGAGCTTGTGAGGGAAGAGAGGGAGAGAGAATAAGAGAGGGAGAGAGAGACGGTTTGAGGGAGTGAGAAGGGTGGCCACGCTGGCGGCTTAGGGCGGCGGTGGAGCTGGACGAAGGAAGGAGGAGGAGTAAGATCGGAGGGAGAGAGAAAGGGGGGTTGGAATGGGGGTTTCGACCCCCAAAACGCGTTTTTAATGTTGCAGACCGACAAATACTCGAGTGTTTCTGTAAACACTCGAGTCTTTTGCCCCAAAATACTCGAGTATATCACAAAATACTCGAGTATAATTATCAGGTACTGCTAGTTTACTTTTCTATTTTTCAGCTATTTTCTCCCAACTTCAAATAGCCATAACTTCTTCGTTCACCGTCGGATCTTGCTCAAATTTGACGAGTAACTTTCTGAAAATCATATCTTCATATCCAACGGTGGAAATTGTGTTTGGAGTCTTAAATCTTTTATTTTGAATTTCCTAACGTCGGGTGTTTATAACACCGAAAAATCGATTTTTAACACTCGTTTGGTCTTCTTTAAATTTGCTTTTCGATGCCAATGCTCCTTGACTCCTCTATGGCACTCAAAGAACTCCTAATCCATCATTTTAAATCCCTTCTAGGATAATCCTTACTTCCAAATCTTACTATTATTCTAATTATTATTAGAATTAAAATTCGGGATGTTACACAGGTGGTTGTATTGACCCTGTGGCCAAATAAAAATGATATATGTCACAGGTGGTTGTATTGACCCTGTGGAACGGCGCAGGTGGTTGCATTGACCCTGTGGCCAAATAAATATGGTACATGTCACAGGTGGTTGTATTGACCCTGTGGCACGGCGCAGGTGGTTGTGTTGACCCTGTGGCCAAATAATAAGGTAAGGGAAGTTTATGTAGATCTCTGTTTGAGGTTATATAAACGAGATGGGTGTATACAGATCGCTGTTTGTGGTTGTATACACGTATGCAGATCACTGTCTGTGGTTGCATACACAGCGTTTGCAGATCACTGTTTGTGGTTGCAGACACGGTGTGTAGATCTCTGATTGAGGTTACACATAATGGAAAATGAATGAAGGAAATAAATAAAAAATGGAAAGCGGTAAAGGAATTAAAGGGAATGAATAATGGTCAAGGTAATGGAAATAGTTAGGAAAGGGAAAAAGGGATAACGGAAACGGATAGGGACATATCATTGATTAAGGGAAAATGGTAATGAAAATGGAATAAAAAGGGAATAAAAATGGGGAAGGAAATGAAAATGATAATGGAAAGGAAAAATGGCTAATAAAGTGGTTATGGGAAAAGAAAAAAGAAATAGGTTAGCTGGAAAGAGGGGAAATAGGGAAATTAGGGTGATTAGGAAAAAGGAGTAAACAGGATAGAGCGAAAGTAATGAGGAATAAGAATAATTAGAGGTTAGGGATTATTTAAATGGAAACAATTAAAAAGAAAAAGAATTGGGAAACAGTTAGGAAGTAAAGAGGAAAAGAAGAGCATGAATTAAGTAGTAGAGCATAGGCTTTAATGGTCTTGGTGTGTCGTATATATCTGCTTAGAAATCTCTCTTTTAAGTTCTGTGTGATGCTTCCCCTGTGTGGTTAATATTTTTCAGGTACACAAGTGGAGCATACACCAGTGCCGGCCGAGCAGGATTTCAAGTTCCACTATGTGGAATGTATTTTACATATTTTGAGTGGATAATTACTTTTTTTTGTAAATTATAATATGAATTAGTAGCTTGCCCCGCAACTTGTATTATTTGGGCGTTAGGATCTGTTATAACTATTAAACTGTTGTTGTTTATGTTTTTAAACAATTATGGACTGACAGGTTTTAAGAAGAAATTTTTGGGAAGTCCGGAAAACAGAGGAAACTCTGCCGGATTTTCGTAAAAGTTTTTATAAGTAATTAAGCTTAAAAATGAATTTTAAATCTCTAATTTTAATAAAACCTAAAAGTAACTAATAAAAGTGAGAGTGTTACATCATGCATGGTGTACAGGGAATCGTTCAGTGAGGTGCATGCGGGATTGGAAACCATGTAGTACGGTGTGGCCGCTGCATGAGACGGTTGGAACGGTGTGGCCGCCACCGTAGAAATGACAAGGACCTAGAACTATTGGTGGACAATGGTTCAGGGATCATCCCCTTGTATCATTTCAGGATCGTGGTCGATGGGGTTCCAGTATAGGACGGTGTGGCCGCTATACAGGTTGTGGAAACATCGAGCGCACGATTGCCTATCCGAGAGTGTTGTTTTCCTGGAAGAGTTGATTATGGAGAAATGATTTGAGAGACGTTCATGCATAGCATGAAAGATTTATGATTATAGATGATATGGTTGAATAAGACTCCTTAACATGCATCTTCTATATTGAATTGATATCTATGATGATTGTGTTTGACCAATCATATAATCTGCTTAGGCGATATGACAAGTGACTTACTCCCATCTACCATGTTTGGGAAGTCCGGAAAACAGAGGAAACTCTGCCGGATTTTCGTAAAAGTTTTTATAAGTAATTAAGCTTAAAAAGGAATTTTAAATCTCAAATTTTAATAAAACCTAAAAGTAACTAATAAAAGTGAGAGTGTTACATTTTGGTATCAAAGCAGTTTTTCCTCGGCCTTGGAGTTTGGACTCACAATTCCTGTGGTTTACTCACCAAGCGAGTAACCGATATGTATAGTCAAGCGTCTAAGCTAGGCGAATAAAATACATATAGAACTACCTATTTATAGATGTATTCACTTACTATCTTCTCCAGGCTTAGGTTGTGACAGCAAAAGACTATAGGATGTTAGTTTGAACTCAACTAGATCCCTCGATGGTGTTGTCGTTTAATAGAGTGTAAGGGTAGGATTGGTCATCCTTACTCTTGCAACTATTAAGTGATTATATTGTCAGCAAACCTGACAATGATGTTGCTATTGATAAATGTGAGATTGAGACTGACCATCTCGATCTTCGCGCTTGTCGATTGTCAATGTCATTGAAAGCTTCGAAGTAGCACAAAAACCAATCCAACATAAGATTTCATGAGAAGTATCACCTTTAGAAGAAAGTAGGCCGACTTGAACGATTCCTTCTTCGGATCCTTCACGTGAAGTTCTTGAGGGAATCAAGCTCACCCTAGACACCATCTCCAGCTTCTCTGAAAAGCTAGATCAGACTTTGACAGTCCGAAACCTACTGGGAGTCTTACCAACAAGATTCCTGAACGGTCGCCCGCGAGAAAATCAAGTCTTGATAACCTTACCAAGTATCTCCGCCGAGACCAACCAAGGTTGAGCAATTGAACAATGGCCTTCGGTAAAAATAAGAACCCGACAATAGTGCGCTGTTGATAGACGTGAGGTTGAGATTGATCACCTCAATCTTTGCAACTATTAACGGATGATATCATTGCAATCCTCTTAATGAAATTGAAACCATAGAAATGGAAACTCTCCAAGGGAGTAGGTCCTTTGGAAACACAGAAACCAACCCGAATGGTGTTCTTTCCAAGTTCCTTAAACGGAAGCGGATAGTAGGCCCAAAACGAAACCAAAGCATAAGAGCCTTATGCCATCTTATCTATTTAAGAGTAGCGTAATCGAATACTCTATCTTAGAAAGGATGGAATAAACTCTATAAGAACCACCCCTAACCATCAAAAAGCCAAACTGAAACTTAGATAACCCAAGTCTCATCGGGAATCTTACCAAGGTTCCTGAATAGTCATCTATTTGAAAAGCTTAACTGATAACCTCTTGAAGTCTCTACACAGAGACCAAACAAATTGAATGAATGACCACCAACGGGTCGTCCACCCAGCACGAATCTCAATTTCTAGAATAGTGCGAGTCTTAAGGTGATAGAAAGGACAGATCCCATTAGTTTTCTTGTTCTGTAACAAATCCATTCAAGCTTTCCTTAAGATCCAACTTGAAATAGGTTGTAAGGGATTGCTGACATACATCCAAGGTATCCCTTGAGTGTCATTGATCTTAAATGATGCTTAATAGAACGTTCAAAAGTCAAGAACGTCTGCCAACCTCAATTCGTGATCATCAAAAATCATTTCAGACTTTAATAGTAATTTTGAAAGGCTTAGTTAGTACCTCAATTCGTGCAAGTAGATCTCTTCCTCCTCATTCTTCTTGGTTTGACTTTACCTTGAAGTAGCTACTTTTGATTACGGATCAAAGATTTCTCGCTCTAATCTACTGAACATTGTAAACTTACGAGTTTCTCCTTGTTTCTTATCCTGGAATACCCATCGTTCTTGGAGTTCCAGTCTTATTTATTCGATCCGATTCCTCGTGGACGAGGAAATTTCTAGTGAAAAGCTGCTACAATCTGCAAAAAGTCCTTGGATCGCATAATCTTAGGTTGTTTTTCTTAAAGCGAAAGCGCAAATTCCTTGTGAATTCCAAAGATTACGTTTCCTGCTGTTGTTAGATTATTACACTCTTCATTGAAAGTCGTATGAAAGGCAGTCAGAAGCCGACACGTTCGATTCCCTACTTCCGGACACCGGCATAATCGGGTAAGTCGATAATAAGTGGGGGAGACTTAACGACTCAATTCGGGTCCTATCCGAGCGACAATAACTAGTAATCATACCATAAGCCATAGGACTACTAAATAGATAATTCCAAATGCTTCACGGAGGATTGAATGAGAGTTAAACTAGAGTTAAAACCATACCTCCCCGAAATAACACCGAATTGAGGAGTAACATCTAGGCCTTGACCGAGACCAATCAATTAGCCGCAGATCCATAGAAAACGCATCCTTCGACGACTCTCTACTGAGAAGGCACACTGTGGGGATAATCCCCATTGTCTTCTTGCTTGACATGTATCCAGTCCATCCTGGGTCATCTTGCAAAAACCATGAGACTCACTCTTGAGTGCTTCATGTTTCTTCTATTCATCTTCACTCTCTTCAAGCTTCAAGCGTCTCCGATGCATAGGTGAGAATTGCCAAGTCGTAGAAGCCCAGCATAGTTCAATGCCTACCGATAGACAGTCACATACGTGTCCTCTTCTCAGCCTTGGATACCGGTAAGGAACTTGCGTACTCTATTCGGAGTAACGAATGAGCATACCCACCTAGCATGGATATAATCAAGTATGTCGATGCTAAACAGGGGGAGGATTTCAATCCAAGAAATGGGAGATGGAACTTTAATAATAAGGAAACTGACGCTCCTGTGCAGGCAGA
Source organism: Crotalaria pallida (assembly GCA_037953625.1). Classification (NCBI taxonomy): domain Eukaryota; kingdom Viridiplantae; phylum Streptophyta; class Magnoliopsida; order Fabales; family Fabaceae; genus Crotalaria; species Crotalaria pallida. The sequence goes on from CM075651.1 coordinate 59,189,621, forward strand.
GATAATACGTAGTATTAGCAGACCCGCCTTGAAATAGGCATGGACCTAGCCACACCTAGAGCGGGAAATAAAAACCGAAGGGAAGTAAAAACCGTAGTCCGGAGTTTACCAATGGGATGGTTCTCCATTTAAGGAACCAAACGGAAATTCGGGGACGAAATTCTAATAAGTGGGGGAGAAATGTAACATCCCGAATTTTAATTCTAATAATAATTAGAATAATAGTAAGATTTGGAAGTAAGGATTATCCTAGAAGGGATTTAAAATTATGGATTAGAAGTTCTTTGAGTGCCATAGAGGAGTCAAGGAGCATTGGCATCGAAAAGCAAATTTAAAGAAGACCAAACGAGTGTTAAAAATCGATTTTTCGGTGTATAAACACCCGACGTTAGTAAATTCAAAATAAAAGATTTAAGACTCGAAACACAATTCCCATCGTTGGATATGAAGGTATGATTTTTAGGAAGTTACTCGTCAAATTTGAGGAAGATCCGACGGTGAACGAAGAAGTTATGGAGGTTTGAAGTTCGGAAGAAAATGGAAGGAAAATAGAAAAATGAAATAGCAGTAGCTGCTCATTTCGCTTAAGCGAAACAGCTTCAGTGGCAGCACGATTCGAGTTCGCTTAAGCGAAATGCCCTCGACCTGAAACAATAAAGTCGGGTTTTGGGGGTTGAAACCCCCATTCCAACCCCACTTTCTCTCTCCACTCGACCTCCCTCCCTCCTCCGACTCCGACGGCCACCATCACCGCCGCACAGAGCCACCACCACCACCATAGCCTTCTCTTCCTCTCTCCTTCCCTCTCCTCCACTCCATAGATCTCTCTCTTTCTCTCACTTGGCTCTCTCTCCTCCCCTCTCACCCTCCACCAACCGGCCGCCACCGCCACTCCACCACGAGCCACCATCACTATCCCCCACCACCACCATCAAGACCTCTCCCTCTCCCCTTTGTTTCTCTTCCCTTGACTTCGACCTCTCTCTCTCCCACGAGTTTTCTCTCTCTCTCCTCCCGGTGTCGAAGAGCAACACCGTCACCGTGATCGAGATCGATTGTCCCCACCGTGCTTGGAATCAAGGATTGGGGAAGCTTAGGATCCAGTTGGAGCCGAGCTAAAGCGTGAGTCGGGGAGTAAAGCGCCAGCTTAAGGTTACCCCTCACTATCACCGATTGAGGTAAGGGGTTTCATTACTAGTCCTTAAGGGGTGTATTTCTGGGTAGTTATATCTATCGCTAGGACCGGGGGAAATGTTAATTGCTAGTGAACCTTAGAGTAACCCGCTAATAATGAAGAAAGATAGATGGAGTAAATAGGGGAAACAAATAGTGATGAATAAAAAGATAGGTAATAGAGTAACTAATCAATTAGATCGGTAGGGTGTGGCAAAAGGATAGAAATGGTGAATAGGGAAATAAATTTAGAAATGAACAAATGAGAGTAAAGAGAATATAATGTGACCACCTAGTAGAATAGGACTAATGATGTAATAATAGGATATGTAATAAGGAAGACAATTAGGAAAAGAAAAGTTAGATAAAGAAGAGTTAAAGCAATTAGTAACGAAATAAACGGAATAACAAGAAATAAATAAATAAACAGAATTATAAGGAAGAAAAGAAGAAAAAGAAAAGAAAAAGAATAGGTAAACAACTAAGAGTTAGTATGAGAGTAATTAGTAACGAAAAGTACTTAAGTATAAGATGGCAAGGAAATAATAATAAGTCATTAAGGGAAGGCGTGAGCTAAGTGAGACAATAATAGAGGATAAGGAAGTGTTAGGAAACTAAAAGTATTAGATAGAATTAAGGAACTAAAAGTAAAGGGATAAAACTAATACGATAATAAAGAGATAATAAGAATGGTAAATGTCGCAGGTGGTTGTATTGACCCTGTGGCACGGCGCAGGTGGTTGTATTGACCTTGTGGCCAAATAAAAATGGTATATGTCACACGTGGTTGTATTGACCCTGTGGCACGGCGCAGGTGGTTGCATTGAACCTGTGGCCAAATAAATATGGTACATGTCACAGGTGGTTGTATTGACCCTGTGGCACGGCGCAGGTGGTTGTGTTGACCCTGTGGCCAAATAATAACAAGGTAAGGGAAGTTTATGTAGATCTCTGTTTGAGGTTACATAAACGAGATGGGTGTATACAGATCGCTGTTTGTGGTTGTATACACGTATGCAGATCACTGTCTGTGGTTGCATACACAGCGTTTGCAGATCATTGTTTGTGGTTGCAGACACGGTGTGTAGATCTCTGATTGAGGTTACACATAATGGAAAATGAATGAAGGAAATAAATAAAAAATGGAAAGCGGTAAAGGAATTAAAGGGAATGAATAATGGTCAAGGTAATGGAAAGAGTTAGGAAAAGGAAAAAGGAATAACGGAAACGGATAGGGACATATCATTGATTAAGGGAAAAGGGTAATGAAAATGGAATAAAAGGGAATAAAAATGGGGAAGGAAATGAAAATGATAATGGAAAGGAAAAATGGCTAATAGAGTGGTTATGGGAAAAGAAGAAAAGAAATAGGTTAGCTGGAAAGAGGGGAAATAGGGAAATTAGGGTGATTAGGAAAAAGGAGTAAACAGGATAGAGCGAAAGTAATGAGGAATAAGAATAATTAGAGGTTAGGGATTATTTAAAAGGAAACAATTAAAAAGAAAAAGAATTGGGAAACAGTTAGGAAGTAAAGAGGAAAAGAAGAGCATGAATTAAGTAGTAGAGCATAGGCTTTAATGGTCTTGGTGTGTCATATATATCTGCTTAGAAATCTCTCTTTTAAGTTCTGTGTGATGCTTCCCCTGTGTGGTTAATATTTTTCAGGTACACAAGTGGAGCATACACTAGTGCCGGCCGAGCAGGATTTCAAGTTCCACTACGTGGAATGTATTTTACATATTTTGAGTGGATAATTACTTTTTTTTGTAAATTATAATATGAATTAGTAGCTTGCCCTGCAACTTGTATTATTTGGGCGTTAGGATCTGTTATAACTATTAAACTGTTGTTGTTTATGTTTTTAAACAATTATGGACTGACAGGTTTTAAGAAGAAATTTTTGGGAAGTCCAGAAAACAGAGGAAACTCTGCCGGATTTTCGTAAAAGTTTTTATAAGTAATTAAGCTTAAAAAGGAATTTTAAATCTCTAATTTTAATAAAACCTAAAAGTAACTAATAAAAGTGAGAGTGTTACATCATGCATGGTGTACAGGGAATCGTTTAGTGAGGTGCATGCGGGATTGGAAACCATGTAGTACGGTGTGGCCGCTGCATGAGATGGTTGGAACGGTGTGGCCGCCACCGTAGAAATGACAAGGACCTAGAACTATTGGTGGACAATGGTTCAGGGATCATCCCCTTGTATCATTTTAGGATCATGGTCGATGGGGTTCCAGTATAGGACGGTGTGGCCGCTATACAGGTTGTGGAAACATCGAGCGCACGATTGCCTATCCGAGAGTGTTGTTTTCATGGAAGAGTTGATTATGGAGAAATGATTTGAGAGACGTGCATGCATAGCATGAAAGATTTATGATTATAGATGATATGGTTGAATAAGACTCCTTAACATGCATCTTCTATATTGAATTGATATCTATGATGATTGTGTTTGACCAATCATATAATCTGCTTAGGCGATATGACAAGTGACTTACTCCCATCTACCATGTTTGTGGTGGTAGGTTCTTTCAAAGGACAGGATTGAAGTCACTCCGGTAGGAGTGGAAGTGTCTAGAAGAAGCAGCCAGGATGATGTCTCGTCATCCGAATCCTTTTGCAGAAGGATCGAGTTGTGAAGACCAATGCTCTGGGTGTAAAAAGGGTTTTTGGGATCTTGTATTATATAAGTGTTATACACTCAGAATATTTTGTAGAAGAAATATTACTCTATGAAAAAGTACTTTTGGTTTTCATACTCCTTATAGAAAAAGTTTTTGTTAACCCGTATTTTTCAATGGATAGTATTTTTGGGATGTTACACTAATGGTCTATGCGGTAAGAAAATCCTGAGTGAAGGTAAGAAATCCTATTGGGTGAAGACACCATCCCAACAGGTGCATGCAAAAATACCTAATGGTACATTATAAGAAAAGACAAGAAAGAAAAGAAAAGAAGAAAGGAAAGAAGAAAGATGAGAAAAACTAAGAAAACTGAAAAAGAAAGTTAAGAAAATAATTTTGAAGGAAATGCCTCATATTGTGATTGTGAATGATGCATGTCTGTGTTGTGAAATACTTGAAAATGATTATGATTATTACGATGTAAATATAAATGTTAGGCTTAGTTTATTATTATGACTTCTTAGAAATTATTTCCTAAGTTATGTGTAATGCTACCCTTCTTGCTATATTTTTACAGGTATAGAAGTGGAGCTTACACAAGTCATGGCCGAACAGGAGTACACTCCACACCGAAGAGTGTAATTTAGTCACGAGAGAACCTAATTTATTTTGGTGTAATTATTATGGTTTAATTTTTTTAGAAGCCCAGAAACTGATGTTACTTTTGAAAAGGGCATTAGTGCGAGCTAGCCGAAGTTAAATATAATTTTAGGTTTTGTAATATTCTGGACTGGCAGGTTTAAAAGATGCAAATTTTTGTGAAGTCCGATAAACAGAGGAAACTTTGCCGGATTCTCGTCGAAATTTTCAAGTACGAATTTTAATAAAACCTAATTTTAACTAATTAAAAGTGAGGGTGTTACACATGCATGTTGTGTAAACACTGAATTTTTGAATTAATTGAGTAATTTGAGTTTTGGTACGTTGAGTTGTTGATTTTCATGGTTTTAAGCATAATCAAGTGAATGTATGCAATCTCTGTGAATTGATGTGTTCTAAGGGTTTGAACATGTTTAATATATGTCATGTCAACTCTGTTGATCATTGGTTTGAGTTAAAATTGGTTAAAATCGAAAATGGTATGTTAAAACTCAATGTAGAGTGTTTTTGCTGTCATAAATACTCAAGTATTCGAGCCAATACTCGAGTATTGTTTGATGCAGAATTTCCAAACTTCAGCGTAATACCCGAGTATCTGATGAATTACTCGAGTATTCTCGGTTGCTGAAATACTCGAGTACCTAATGAAATACTCGAGTATTCTGATATGTCTTATGCAAATTTTTCAACGAACTACTCGAGTATCTTTACCACTACTTGAGTATTAAGACAGAAAATGTTTAAAACAACATTTTTAATTTAACCACTTTTATTTAAACCTAATACCACTTAAAGGAATATCATGGACTGAATATATGACTGAAATATGTCTGATTGGGTATTCTCTAATTTTCTTGAATTTATTCATGCAATATGTTCTAATTACTTTGAGATAATGTTGGAAATTATCAAGTAAGTCAAATACCAATCAACGAGTTAACTGTGATGCATTTGTTAGATTTCATGTTGTGAAATCCATTATGTTTTGATGATGACAAATGTCAAATGAATTATTTGCATGAAGTATGTTATGTGCTTAATTGATAAATGGATTATATCATGCATAACAATTCATATTTAGACTAACCATGCTCTCCAAGGATTAAGTTATTTTTCGTAGAACAATGCAATGATCCTAAGGAGGTTGACAAGATGATTCAAGATATTGGAACAGTAAGAAGACTCTTAAAAAGCATGAAGTTCATCAAGTCAACAATGACGTTAGTCTCAAGGGATTCAAGTGCCTAATACCTGTCTCAATCCGTCTATAGGACATTTATTGTAAGGTTAGGTAATTGATTCATTTTTGTTAAAGGTCATATTTAGAGTTATTGGAGAAGAACCTTTTAAATCTAAAAGTGTTTTAAGTAAAAATGTTTTTAAATTGTTTTATAGTTTTTAAGTGAAAATATATTTGTGAAAACGTGTGGTTACAGACTCTGCTTCAGAAAATCAATTTTATGAAAATAAGCATAAATAATCGATTACCTCTTGTGGATAATCGATTACTATGTTTCTGAGTTGTGACCTAAGGATTTTAATTAAAAATAATCATTTACCTTCTTTAATAATCGATTACCTTCCTCACAGGGAGCAGATAATCAATTACCTTGTTTTAAATAATCGATTTCTTTTTTAAAAATTAATTTCACTATTTTCACAGAATAGAGATAATCGATTACCTCAGTAAAGTAAACGATTACCTTTAAGTTTTATTGAAATCCATGTCAGAATCAATCTTAAATGTTTCAAGATTTGTTTTTACTTAATTGATTCTGATTTATTTTCAAAATTCGAATTTAAATATAGTTTTGAAATAATTCCTTTTTGGTTTAAGATTCAAATCTTTTATTTTATTTTTTTAAATCTCTTGATTTGATTTTGATTTCAAAAACTTATTTTATTTAATTGATTTCAGAAAATCAATCTTTATATATTTTCTGATTTGATATTGATTTCATTCTTTTTTTGAATTTGAATTATTTTCAAAATCATTTTTGATTTGATTCTGATTTTATTTTCAAATTCAAAATTCAAAACTTCTATTTCAAATCTTTTTAAATAGAAAGTTTTTCTCTCTTCCAAAATAACGCTCCTGATAACATTTTTGAGAAAACACTTTTCACAATCTTCTTCTTCTTCTTCTCCATATTCTCTAAGTCTTGGCCTATGCTATAGTGAAACCATTACCATAGCCATTAGTATTTAATTGTTGTATCAGTGTTATTTAGAACACAGTATTGTTAGAAGCTTCATTATTGTTTCTGCACTACATAGAGTGTAGTATTGTTAGTTGTACCAATCACCATAACCATTGTTGTAAAGGGGTGTTTGACGCTTAGTGATTAGGGAGTGACTCCCTAGTTCAGACGTGTGGCACGTTCATGTTTGTAGGGTGAGGAACCCTTGTTGTGTATCTGGGGTAGTGGCTAGACGAACGGTGGGACACCTAGTAGATAGGCTACCTTACTGTGAGGGTGTGGCATCCTCTGGTTGTAATTGGGGACGCGAGGCGTCTTTGGTTAATAGATAAAAGCTTAAGCGGGTCGCTTGGGGACTGGACGTAGGTCTTTCGCTGGAAAGACTGAACCAGTATAAAATCTCTGGTGTAATATCTCCATCCCTTATCTCTTTTATTTACTGTTGCGCATATTGTTATCGTGTTATTTATTTCTTCTCCGCAACGTAAATATTATTTATATTAATTTAATTATTTTAAATTAATCAACGCGCGTTAGACTTTTCGTTGTTATGTTGTTGTTTATCTTCGTGCGTAATAATAATCGTTCTTATTATTATTTGCTTCCGCTTGTGCATAATCGTTTTCATCGTTTTTAATAGTTTTCCACTGCAAATTATATTTATTTTATTGAAAACGATTTAAATCGATTATTTTCCAATGAATTTGTAACACCCAATTCACCCCCACTTGGGTGACGGCTGCCAATCCTAACAACATTCAAACATGGTGACTGGATGATAGTATCGATTTCATGTTTATGTAACATGAGGAAAACCTCTGGGAGCGCCAAACACGTCTTTCTTGATGACACATTTATGTGTTAGAAACGTGGCCAGTGACGTGGATACTGACGATGTGATTATTACGTTTGGAACGTGACGTCTGCGACGATTGCGGCATTTTGTATCACTACCAAGCTTGAGCGTAATACATTGAGAATAATGTATTGAATTGTACCTTGCAAGGGTACCGAGGACGAAATTGTACACCGGAGTTAAAGGATCGACGTTCGAGAGTGGAAATAGTTTCAATGGAAGCTAGGATTGAGTGATAAAGACATCATACATCATGCCACTCGCATTTAAATAATGATAAATGACTGATAACCTGAGTTTGGGCATATGATATGCATTATTTATTTGTCATTGATTGACATGTGTTAATCTGTGTTTTGATAACATGTCTGGTTGATATATGTCTTTGTTCACTCTCTAGCAAGTATACTAGATCGCAAAGTAATATAGTCTAGGAAGACCAGATATCGTTCCACTCGGGGATTGCAAATTGTTCAACTAATTTTCACCAAAGAGTAGTTAAAAGCAAAATCTATTGGTTTCTACTAATTAATTAATATTGAATTGGAATACAATAAAAACAAAACAGAAAATAAATTAAATTAAAGTGTTGAGCGATTTGAGAAAGGTGTTAGGAACATGGTTTCATTGTATGACGTTGTTTATTTATCATGAATCTCTGTTTTCCCTTAAATCATGAACAAATTCCTAAATTGGTAACTATTAGATTCCTCTTGTATAATTACCTTTTCTTATTCAATTATATAATCCTTAATTCCTTAAGAAATTAAACCATTGAATAATCTTAATTAAGAACAGGGAATTAATCATGTTATATAATTATCCAATTGTATCCCTACTTGTTGAATAACTATATTGTTTGAAGGCACGACCTATTCTAATTCCTAATCTCTCAATTGAAGAATTAGAGATCCAAAACAAGACATAAATTGGCCAAATTTATGAATTGGAAATAAAACGCAATCAAACACATGATTTAGAAACGGAAAAACATCAATTCATGAAATCAATAAACTAATCCATACAAATTCACCAATTCCTAACAAAGGGTTTTAGTTACATGTCATGAAATTAAGAACAAGAGAAATAGAAGAATACATGATTACCATGGAAAAGTGTAACACTCTCACTTTTATTAGTTACTTTTAGGTTTTATTAAAATTAGAGATTAAAAATTCCTTTTTAAGCTTAATTACTTATAAAAACTTTTACGAAAATCCGGCAGAGTTTCCTCTGTTTTCCGGACTTCCCAAAAATTTTCTTCTAAAAACCTGTCAGTCCAGAATTGTTTAAAAACATAAACAACAACAGTTTAATAAGTACATAGATCCTAATGCCCAAATAATACAAGTTGCGGGGCAAGCTACTAATTCATATTATAAATTACATTAAATAATTATCCACTCATAATATCTAATAAACATTCCACGTAATGGAATGAAAATCCTGCTCGGCCGGCACAGGTGTATGATCCACTTGTGTACCTGAAAAATATTAACCACACAGGGGAAGCATCACACAGAACTTAAAAGAGAGATTTCTAAGCAGATATATACGACACACCAAGACCATTCAAACCTATACTATACCACTTAATTCATGCTCCTCTTTTCCATCTAACCTATTTCTTTTTCTTCCTTTCCCTTAACCACTCTATTAGCCATTTATCCTTTCCAATATCATTTTCATTTCCTTTCCCATTTTTATTCCCTTTTTATTCCATTTTCATTACCCTTTTCCCTTAATCACTGATATGTCCCTATCCGTTTCCGTTATCCCTTTTTCCTTTTCCTAAATCTTTCCATTACCTTGACCATTATTCATTCCCTTTAATTCCTTTACCGATTCCATTTTTATTTATTTCCTTTATTCATTTTCCATTATGTGTAACCTCAATCAGAGATCTACACACCGTGTTTGCAACCACAAACAGTGATCTGCAAACGCTGTGTATGCAACCAGAAACAGTGATCTGCATACGTGTATACAACCACAAACAGTGATCTGTATACACCCATCTCGTTTATGTAACCTCAGACAGAGATCTATATAAACTTCCCTTACCTTTTTATTATTTGGCCACAGGGCCAATACAACCACCTGCGCCGTGCCACAGGGTCAATACAACCACCTGTGACATGTACCATATTTATTTGGCCACAGGGTCAATGCAACCACCTGCGCCGTGCCACAGGGTCAATACAACCACCTGCGCCGTGCCACAGGGTCAATACAACCACCTGTGACATGTACCATATTTATTTGGCCACAGGGTCAATGCAACCACCTGCGCCGTGCCACAGGGTCAATACAACCACCTGCGACATTTACCATTCTTATTATCTCTTTATTATCGTATTAGTTTTATCCCTTTACTTTTAGTTCCTTAATTCTATCTAATACATTTAGTTTCCTAACACTTCCTTATCCTCTATTATCGTCTCACTTAGCTCACGCCTTCCCTTAACGACTTATTATTATTTCCGTGCCATCTTATACTTAAGTACTTTTCGTTACTAATTACTCTCATACTAACTCTTAGTTGTTTACCTATTCTTTTTCTTTTCTTTTTCTTCTTCTCTTCCTTATAATTCCGTTTATTTATTTCTTTCTTGTTATTTCGTTTATTTCGTTACTAAATGCTTTAACTCTTCTTTATCTAACTTTTCTTTTCCTAATTGTCTTCCTTATTACATATCCTATTATTACATCATTAGTCCTATTCTACTCAGTAGTCTCACAAAATTCTCTTTACTCTCATTTGTTCATTTCTAAATATATTTCCCTATTCACCATTTCTATTCTTTTGCCACACCCTACCGATCTAATTGATTAGTTATTCTATTACCTATCTTTTTATTCATCACTATTTGTTTCCCTTATTTACTCCATCTATTTTTCTTCATTATTAGCGGGTTACTCTAAGATTCACTAGCAATTAACATTTCCCCAGGTCCTAGCGATAGATATAACTACCCAGAAATACACCCCTTAAGGACTGGTAATGAAACCCCTTACCTCAATCGGTGATAGTGAGGGGTAACCTTAATCTGGCGCTTTAGTCCCCGACTCACGCTTTAGCTCGGCTCCAACTTGATCCTAAGCTTCCCCAATCTTCGATTCCAAGCACGGTGGGGACAATCGATCTCGATCACGGTGACGGTGTTGCTCTTCGACACCGGGAGGAGAGAGAGAGAGCTCACGGTGAGAGAGAGAATGGAAAAGGGAGGGGTTTATGGTTATGGTGATGGATCGGGACAGTGGTGGTGGCGGCTCATGGTGGTTGTGGTGGCCGGTGTAGTGGCGGTGGTGGTTCTTGGCGATGGCGGGTTGTGGGTGGAGAGGGAGAGAGAGAAAGGGTCAAAGGGAGAGTAAGAGAGATAGTGAAAGGAGGTTGTGAGGGTGGTGGGTGGCCGGCGTGGTGTCTGGCCATGGTGGTGGTTTATGGTGGCCGGAGGAGAGAGGAGAAAGTGATGAGGGAAAGAGGGATAAAAGAGATCTAGAGGGGAGAGAGAGAGAAAGAGAGAGAGAGGATGTAGGAGGAGGAGGAAGATCAAGGAGGTGGGTGGCCCTTGGTGGCTCTTGGGGTGGTTGGAGGTGTTGGGGTGTTGATTTTGGGGGTGAGGGGGGAGAGTGGGTTGGAAAAAAAATGAGAAAGGAGGGGGCTGGTGCGCCATTTTAAGGCGCTGGTGCTGATCTGACGCGCCCGCGCGCCTGGGCGCGGGGTGAGGCGCGCCATGCACGCGTGTTCAGCGCATCTGGTGCGTGTTGGAGGTTCTTTCGAGCGCCTGGGCGCCGGTGTGGTGCGCCTGAGCGCCCAAGCACCTGAGTTGGTGCATCTGATGTACCCTGGTGCGCCTGGGCGTGAACCAGTGCGCCTGGGCATGCACCAGTGATTCCAGACTTCGATTCGCCATAACTTCTTCGTTCACCGTCGGATCGAGCCCAAATTTTTAGACAAGCTTCTTAACCCCTTAAACTTCATATCCAACGGTGGAATTTGATTTCTTAGCATCCTATAATAAATTCCAAATTTTCTCTTTTCGGCTGATTTTTAACATTTAAAACGCCAATTTAACTCCCGATTGCGCTTCGATAATTTTTCCCCTTGCTACCAATGTCTCATACACAACCCCTAATACTTATAATTACTACTCACCTTGCTCCCAAAATTCTTTAAGAAATTAATCTACCCATTCTTTCCACTTTAAGCTTATTAATTCACTAATTATATTTGGGATTAAATTAGGGATGTTACAATTCTCCCCCACTTATTAGAATTTCGTCCCCGAAATTCCGTTCAAATCCTTCAAATGAAGAACCATCCCATTGGTAAGCTTCTGGCTACGGCTTTCACTTCCCTTCGGTTTTTACTTCCCGCTCCAGTGTGGTTAGGGTCATGCCTAGTTCGATGCTTGTCCTTGAATACCATGTATCATCTCTACCTAGACAGGACCGTTAGTTTTTTTTTTAGTTTTTTTTTCTTATTATTAAAGTTCCATCTCCCATTCCTTGGATTGAAATCCTCCCCCACTTATTATCAACATACCTGAGTAAGTCGAGGGCAGGGAGGAAACTGGGTTGATTCCACGAATTGATTAGCTAAGTTCTTCATTGATTGTTGAGGTGGTACATGGAATTAAGTTGATCGCTAATCGATCTTATCGGTGTGGTTTCAAATTTTCTATGATATGATGACTCTTCATACCTATGCATACGGCTAAGTTCTCTTACAAGTTAGAGAGATGGTTCGCTCACTGAGTTGAATACTCTCGATGGAAATACAAAATAAGAGTGTTTTAAATGAGGTTGGTTTACGAATTGTTGTTTATGAGTCTTAGTAAGGATCCTATAGGATTAAAGTTCAATCGGGCTTCCGACAGAGATAGAATTCCTAAAGGGTTCATTCGGATCTCAACTATATGTTTGCAATAATATAGCATGTCAATAAACACGAAGATCGAGGTGGTCAGTCCCAATCTCACATTTATCAACTGTACATCACTGCGTTATTGAATGATAGCATTATCTTTTAACAGGTGCAAGAGAAAGGATGACCAATCCTAACCTTACACTCTATTAGAGGACGACACTATCACAATTGAGCTTGGTGAAATTTCTAACTAAGGTTTTAAAACTTATCGACTCCTTCTAGATTACACTACTCACACTTACTCTAGGCAAAGACGCTAAAGTAATCAGTTGCTGCAGCATTAACATGAAAAGTACCTTGGATAAGTTTATTCCTCCTTCTACATGCCCATAGGACAGTTTGCAGCACGGTGTCCGGGTTGCCCGCATTGGAAGCAGAGACCTTCTTTTCTACGCTGCTCAAGCATCCAACACATACGAGTATGGGATCCTCCACAATGTGGACATGGTGGCCTGGTCCCTGGAGCGGTCGCACTCTGACCCGCATTCTCTATCACTACTGCTCTGGTGCGGTTCACAGCGTACGGACCTGATCCTTGAGCCAGTCCCTTACCCTTGTTGAGACCTACTTCATTCGGTATATTCTTGCTCCTTTCCTCTACTTCCAGCTGGTTCAAACTCTTCTCATAAGCACTAGTCATAGTCACCAATTAAGAGAGGCTGGATATGCCCTGGTGTACAAAGATAGTCCTAATCCTGGCATTGAGACCTGCTTCAAATTTAATACACTTGGTGCGTTCGTCCGCGTCCCGATAACTGCCAGAATAGCGAATTAGGTCTTCGAATTGTGCCGCATATTCGCCAACACTCATACTTCCTTGTTCCAGATGCAGAAAGGCGATCTCTTTTTCCCTACGAACATCCTCAGGAAAATACTTTCCCAGGAAGTGAGCCTTAAACAGATCAAAAGTGATATCCTGATTAGCTGCCTCCAATTCTCTTCGCACTCGTTCCCACCAATACTCTGCTTCATCAGTCAACATATACTACGCTAGCAACACAGTTTGTTCAGCAGGTGGCTCCATGGTGCGAAGGATTTTCTCAATTTCCTTGAGCCATCGCTGAGCTCCATCAGGATTATACCTTCCTTCGAACCTAGGCGGTTCGCATTTCCTAAATGGAGCAATCCAGTCAATTTCGACGGGAATGGGTGGTGGATTTAATGCTGCTGCTGCTGCGGCTGCGGCTGCTGCGATGTTTTCAGCTTGGTTCTGTTGCATTCGGGCCTGATTCTGATTCATTTGAATCAGGTTCTCCAATATAGCAGCCATCCGCTCATTTTCAGCACGTCGCCCAGCCATACTGTTAGGTCATGAAGGGAACAGCCAGTTAAAGACTGAATACTTAATCAATAATCTAAATATCTTATTCCTAGACTTAGACTCTTACTAAACGAATCAGTTACTCGCTTGGTGAGTAACCATCGGAGATGTGAGTCCACACTCCAAAGGCCGAGGAAAAACTGCTCTGATACCAAAATGTAACACTCTAACTTTTATTAGTTACTTTTAGGTTTTATTAAAATTAGAGATTAAAAATTCCTTTTTAAGCTTAATTACTTATAAAAACTTTTACGAAAATCCGGCAGAGTTTCCTCTGTTTTCTGGACTTCCCAAAAATTTTCTTCTAAAAACCTGTCAGTCTAGAATTGTTTAAAAACATAAACAACAACAGTTTAATAAGTACATAGATCCTAATGCCCAAATAATACAAGTTGCGGGGCAAGCTACTAATTCATATTATAAATTACATTAAATAATTATCCACTCATAATATCTAATAAACATTCCACGTAATGGAATGAAAATCCTGCTCGGCCGGCACGGGTGTATGCTCCACTTGTGTACCTGAAAAATATTAACCACACAGGGGAAGCATCACACAGAACTTAAAAGAGAGATTTCTAAGCAGATATATACGACACACCAAGACCATTCAAACCTATACTATACCACTTAATTCATGCTCCTCTTTTCCAGCTAACCTATTTCTTTTTCTTCCTTTCCCATAACCACTCTATTAGCCATTTATCCTTTCCAATATCATTTTCATTTCCTTTCCCATTTTTATTCCCTTTTTATTCCATTTTCATTACCCTTTTCCCTTAATCACTGATATGTCCCTATCCGTTTCCGTTATCCCTTTTTCCTTTTCCTAAATCTTTCCATTACCTTGACCATTATTCATTCCCTTTAATTCCTTTACCGATTCCATTTTTATTTATTTCCTTTATTCATTTTCCATTATGTGTAACCTCAATCAGAGATCTACACACCGTGTTTGCAACCACAAACAGTGATCTGCAAACGCTGTGTATGCAACCACAAACAGTGATCTGCATACGTGTATACAACCACAAACAGTGATTTGTATACACCCATCTCGTTTATGTAACCTCAGACAAAGATCTACATAAATTTCCCTTACCTTTTTATTATTTGGCCACAGGGTCAATACAACCACCTGCGCCGTGCCACAGGGTCAATACAACCACCTGTGACATGTACCATATTTATTTGGCCACAGGGTCAATGCAACCACCTGCGCCATGCCACAGGGTCAATACAACCACCTGTGACATGTACCATATTTATTTGGCCACAGGGTCAATGCAACCACCTGCGCCGTGCCACAGGGTCAATACAACCACCTGCGACATTTACCATTCTTATTATCTCTTTATTATCGTATTAGTTTTATCCCTTTACTTTTAGTTCCTTAATTCTATCTAATACATTTAGTTTCCTAACACTTCCTTATCCTCTATTATCGTCTCACTTAGCTCACGCCTTCCCTTAACGACTTATTATTATTTTCGTGCCATCTTATACTTAAGTACTTTTCGTTACTAATTACTCTCATACTAACTCTTAGTTGTTTACCTATTCTTTTTCTTTTCTTTTTCTTCTTCTCTTCCTTATAATTCCGTTTATTTATTTCTTTCTTGTTATTCCGTTTATTTCGTTACTAATTGCTTTAACTCTTCTTTATCTAACTTTTCTTTTCCTAATTGTCTTCCTTATTACATATCCTATTATTACATCATTAGTCCTATTCTACTCAGTAGTCTCACAAAATTCTCTTTACTCTCATTTGTTCATTTCTAAATATATTTCCCTATTCACCATTTCTATTCTTTTGCCACACCCTACCGATCTAATTGATTAGTTATTCTATTACCTATCTTTTTATTCATCACTATTTGTTTCCCTTATTTACTCCATATATGTTTCTTCATTATTAGCGGGTTACTCTAAGATTCACTAGCAATTAACATTTCCCCAGGTCTTAGCGATAGATATAACTACCCAGAAATACACCCCTTAAGGACTGGTAATGAAACCCCTTACCTCAATCGGTGATAGTGAGGGGTAACCTTAATCTGGCGCTTTACTCCCCGACTCACGCTTTAGCTCGGCTCCAACTTGATCCTAAGCTTCCCCAATCTTCGATTCCAAGCACGGTGAGGACAATCGATCTCGATCACGGTGACGGTGTTGCTCTTCGACACCGGGAGGAGAGAGAGAGAGAGCTCACGGTGAGAGAGAGAATGGAAAAGGGAGGGGTTTATGGTTATGGTGATGGATTAGGACGGTGGTGGTGGCGGCTCATGGTGGTTGTGGTGGCCGGTGTAGTGGCGGTGGTGGTTCTTGGCGATGGCGGGTTGTGGGTGGAGAGGGAGAGAGAGAAAGGGTGAAAGGGAGAGTAAGAGAGATAGTGAAAGGAGGTTGTGAGGGTGGTGGGTGGCCGGCGTGGTGGCTGGCCGTGGTGGTGGTTTGTGGTGGCCGGAGGAGAGAGGAGAAAGTGATGAGGGAAAGCGGGAGAAAGAGATCTAGAGGGGAGAGAGAGAGAAAGAGAGAGAGAGAGGATCTAGGAGGAGGAGGAAGATCAAGGACGTGGGTGGCCCTTGGTGGCTCTTGGGGTGGTTGGAGGTGTTGGGGTGTTGATTTTGGGGGTGAGGAGGGAGAGTGGGTCGGAAAAAAATGAGAAAGGAGGGGGCTGGTGCGCCATTTTAAGGCGCTGGTGCTGATCTGACGCGCCCGCGCGCCTGGGCGCGGGGTGAGGCGCGCCATGCACGCGTGTTCAGCGCATCTGGTGTGTGTTGGAGGTTCCGTCGCGCACCTGGGCGCCGGTGTGGTGCGCCTGAGTGCCCAAGCACCTGAGTTGGTGCATCTGATGTACCCTGGTGCGCCTGGGCGTGAACCAGTGCGCCTGGGCGTGCACCAGTGATTCCAGACTTCGATTCTCCATAACTTCTTCGTTAACCGTCGGATCGAGCCCAAATTTTTAGACAAGCTTCTTAACCCCTTAAACTTCATATCCAACGGTGGAATTTGATTTCTTAGCATCCTATAATAAATTCCAAATTTTCTCTTTTCGGCTAATTTCTAACATTTAAAACGCCGATTTAACTCCCGATTTCGCTTCGATAATTTTTCCCCTTGCTACCAATGTCTCATACACAACCCCTAATACTTATAATTACTACTCACCTTGCTCCCAAAATTCTTTAAGCAATTAATCTACTCATTCCTTCCACTTTAAGCTTATTAATTCACTAATTATATTTGGGATTAAATTAGGGATGTTACAAAAAGCCTTGGATCTCCCAATCCTTGATCTTCTCCTCTTCTAAAACTCTCTAAAAGTATGTAATCTGCCTCTCTAAAAGCTTCCTAACCTTGTTCTAAAACCTATATTTAAAAGATAAAACGAAATCCTAATTAATCCCCTGAAAAACGCATCAGAAATCAGCCCAATTGGGCCTTTACGGACTTCGCGCGCCTGGGCGCGCCTGGCTCCACGCTTGGGCGTGCCAGGTCTGATGCCTTCTTTTTCAGCGATGCACGCGCGCGTGGGCGCGCTGGGTCCCGCGCCTGGGAGCGCCAACTCTGATGGTCAATTTTCCTCCGCTGCTAGCGCGCCTGGGCGTGCTGTTTGCACGCCTGGGTGTGTGACACCTGATGTGGCTCCGTTTTTCTCCGTTCTTGTGACATTTTCAAGGTCCTTTTATGCGTTTTTCAATTCCAATGTTATTTTATCCAATTTAGCTCCCAAAAGTACCTGAAATAGACCCAAAACGGATCAAAACGTTCAAGGGAATAAAATTTCCTAAACTAATTAAAAACTAAACAAAATCTACCTAAAACACTTAAGAAACAAGCCAAAACTAAGCAAAAGGAAGTCAAATTAAGCTCTAAAACATCATATGTTAGACCCAAATCACACCCCCAAACTTAGCATTTTGCATGTCCCAGGCAAAAGTAAAATAAAAATTCTAAAACAAAAGATTACCATCCAAATCAAAATGTAAAACACCTAATTTAAGACTTCGACTCACCAACACAGCCACATATTTATACAAGCTATTCACATATCAAAACTTGGTTAAAGAAACAAAACCAATCAGAACTCAGAACTAGTGAACACTCTCAACCTCTCAGTGTATATCTCTCATGTTTATCAAGGGTATTAACAATTCACTCAAGTTCATACAATAGTAAAGTGTTACCATATGTTGGACCATAGACCCAAATCTCCACTGAAATCATTGAAAACATGTCAAATCAAAAGGTCTTAATTTTGGTTGTAATGAGGCCATGACTAAAAGTGTCAGGTGGGATAAAAGAAAGAAAAGATGAAACTAAGGGCTAAAATGCAAAACAAATTTCCCTCTAAAAATTATGAATGAGCAATGAATACTATGAAGATTTACACTCGCATCAGGACATTTTATTCTTCCTTTCTTTTTCAATATCTTTTCCTTCTATTCTCTTCCTTTACATTTATTATTATTTTTTCACTTGGAAGAGAAATAAAATCATACACTTTTCACCAATTACTTTCACTTTTTGTTATTATTCCTCTCAATTGCTCATTCAAAATTTCCAGGGTATTAATAAAGATTATGCAATCAATGCAAGGTACCAAAGAAAAATCATGTCATTAGGCTCAACATGGGAAACTAAGGGATAATGTTTATCAATACAAAACAGTTGAAGGCCACAAAAACACATCCTAAGTGCCTTAATCATCTTCATGCATGCAATCAATTATCAATCTCAAAATGGTCACCAGTCAAGTTCTAGAACACAAAACTAAAGTGAACACACTCATGAAAGAAATAGGGGTCTCACATCAAAATATTAAAAATATTCACATACCCCATCAATAGGCTCAAAATCTCACTCAGCTAAAGTCAGTTCACTAATCTCAAGTTCTGAAAAACTTTGTCAAAATAACCAAATTTCAAAAATATTTACAGCTCAACAAATAAATAACATGTATTAATGAGTCTAATCATAAACTAAGTATATACACCTATCATCAGAAAAATAATCCTAAGTCTAGAATAATTACAAAACCTCTACCTAAGACACAAACCAACACCAAAAATGGGAGAACAATTCAGATCTGAAATTTTTTTTATTTTGTCCACTCCTCTAAACTTAAAGGTTGGCTTGTCCTCAAGCAAACTAAACTAAACATACCTAACTACAAAATAAAAAATTGCATGGAATAAATTTGGAACACTTATTACTTGCATCTAAAAAATCATCAGCACCAACAAAATTGAGAAAACATTCCCCCAAACTTAATATAAGTCATTAAAAACAAGTGCCCAAAATTTGCACCTCTAATGGGGATATATTAACTCATATTTGTTACTCAAAACATAGCTTGATGCAATTAACAAATAATCCAAATAAATAACCAAGAAAAAAATAAAAAAAATCCTAGAATGCAATTACATATTTTTGTTGGACAGGTACAAGGACTGGTCTGATGGGGAAAAGAGCACAAAATATATCAATAAATAAAAATTCCCCATTTTCTGGGAAAATTCACCCAGTGCGCGCCCAGGCGCGCAGAGCTGCGCGGCTAGGCGCGCCAGGTCTGTACCTGAAGTTTTTTTTCCAGAAAATAAACTAAAAAAAATAACCTACACTAATGACCTAAAAACTACTAACTAAGGGAATACTACCTAAACATTGGGTTACTTCCCAACTAGTGCTTGTTTAACGTCACGAGCCTGACGGGTCACCTCCTTTCAAAGGTTAGGGTGGTTGCCAAGATCCTTTCAAGGGTGGCACCTTGCTATTCAGCCTTTTTTTAATACTCACTCCAATTGCTGAATGCACATGAGAGGAGCAAAGTTCTCCGTGGTGACTAGTGGTTTTTCAAAAATTTTAATTATAGTTTGGTCACCATTCACTCGAAGAATTACTTCTCCCCTAGGCACATCAATCACTGCCCCTGCTGTAACATCCCTAATTTAATTTACAAGCCTAATTAGTGATTTAATATGTTTTAAGTGTAGAAAATGGGTAGATTAATGGCTTAAAGAATTTTGGGAAATAGGTGAGTAGTAATTATAAGTACTAGGGGTTGTGTAAGAGACGTTTGTAGCAACGGGTAAAATTATCTAAGCGAAATCGGGGGTTAGATCGGCGTTTTAGAAGTTAGAATTAACCGAAAAGAGAAAATTAGGAATAAAATATCCATAGCTCTAAACCCAATTTCCACCGTTGGATGTGAAGTTTAGGATTTTAGAAAGCTTGCCTCAAATTTTGAGCAAGATCCAACGGTTAACGAAGAAGTTATGACGATTGGAAGTCAGGACCCCCCAGGACACGCCCAGGCGCACCGGGGCACGCCTAGGCGCACCGGGGCATCAGTTGGTGTGCAGAACAGATAGAAATGCGCCCAGGCGCGCGGGGGCTGCAGCAGACGCGTGATTTGGTGCGTGTGGCACCTCTTGAGCCACACCTTTTGGCTTTCTTAAGAAGCCAACCCCTACTTCTTAAACCCTCTTCCTTCACGCCTTAGACCTTCCATGGAGCACCAACACCATCTTCTTTGCTCCTTCCCTTGCTCCACCGTAGCACCCTCTCCCCACCTAAAGCAACCAAGCACCATTATCACATCTTCTTCTTCTTTTAATCATCAAGCCCACACCATGAGGCACCAACACCACCGTGACTCCCTCTCTCTCTCATGGACCCAAGCACCTTTTCTTCTTCCTTTATTCATGAAACTCCAAGGCACCATCTCCCTCTCCTCCAAACCCCATTCGTCCCTCTCTCTTTGGGACACCATCAATTGCATCACCATACCTTTCCCTTGAATCAGCGCCCAAGCCAAGCTCACCCACAACAAGGCAACAAACTTCAATCTCTTCCATCTTGGCCCATGGAGTCCAAGCATCAAGAACCCTCATCAAGCTCTTCCTTTCTCTCTCCTCTCAGCGGCTTCGGTGTCACCGAGGTAGAAGGAAACGGGCCACCGACATATCGACATTCACCGACACCGACCGGAACCGACTCGGTCTTGCCCTCGGTCACTAAAAAGGCTTGTAGGATCACCGCCCCGTCTCGTCGGCGAACTTCGGCATTAATCGGTGCGAAGTGTAGAGCCTCGGGTCAAGGATCTTTCTTTGGACTCGTCGGTTGAGGTAAGAGGGGTTTGTGTTACCTTTCCTAAGGATATAGATTCTAGGTTGTTGTAATGATGACTAGGCGTAGTTAATTAATTAAAAGAATAAACCTTAGGATATTTAAAGGGCATGAAATGAACCTTAGGGGTAATTAGTGTGTTAATGGTTGATTTAATATTAATTAAACGGTTTTTGTTAATATTCTCTTTTGTTAATATTAAATTAGGAAGTGAAGAACCTTAGGGAGTTGACTTAATTTATAGTACTCTGAGACATACCTGAGTATGTCGACTTTTTGGTTTATTAATTGTTGATTGTTACTTGTTATTCGTGTGTTATCATATCGTGCTTGTTTTGGGTGTCTCGTAAAGCAAAGAACGGGTTAAGTGTTAACGTAGGCAAATCATTTAGGAAGGGCTAAGTAATAAAAGAGAAATTCGAATTTAAGGGAAAATTATGAGCGGGTAATTAAAGAACGGATTAAGGATAAATAGCTTGGGAAAAAGTAAGTGAAGTTTATTATTAAATGAATTATAAGTTAGTGGATGGTGATTGAGTGACTAGGAACTTGATGGATGTTGTGCTTGATTCAATTTGTTAAGTGTAAATGTGACAATAACGGTCGGGTGATAATATGTGATATTGAAATGGTGTTTGTGCTTGAATATTCATGTGAAAATGTGATGTTGTTATGATCCGAGAATGAAATGAAAAATACCCGGACGCAGTAAGACGTGAGTGCACAGGAGTGCAGACGCATTAGGTCGTGACCAGGGACAGAATGAATATGAAATATACCCGGCGCAGTAAGACGTGAGTGCACAGGGGTGCAGACGCAGTAGGCCGCGACCAGGACAGCATGAATATGAAATATACCCGGGCGCAGTAAGACGTGAGTGCACAGGGGTGCAGACGCAGTAGGCCGCGACCAGGGACAGAATGAAATGAAATATACCCGGGCGCAGTAACACGTGAGTGCACAGGAGTGCAGACGCAATAGGTCGTGACCAGGGACAGAATGAAATGAAACATACCCGGACGCAGTAAGTCGTGACCAGCACATTAGTGCGGACGCAGTAGGTCGTGACTAGGGGAGAATGAATACGAATTATACCCGGGCGCAGTAAGACGTGAGTGCACAGGAGTGCAGACGCAGTAGGTCGTGACCAGGGACAGAATGATTGAGAATTGTGAATTGAATGAAAGAGAAGAGAATAAAAAGTTTTATAAAAATAACGATATATGTAACACCCTCACTTATTATTAGTAATTATTAGGTTTTATAAAAATCGGAGTTTGAAAATTTCGATTTAGTACTTAATTTTCTTTAAAAGGTTTTACGAAAATCCGGCAGAGTTTCCTCTGTTTTCCGGACTTCCCAAAATTTTTCTTCTAAAAACCTGTCAGTCCAGAAACTTTTAAAACATAAACAACAATAGTCTAATAGTTATATCAGATCCTAATGCCCGATGCATACGAAGTTCAGGGCGTACAACTATTACATATTTTAAATCACAAAATAGTTGTCCACTCAAAATATAATATATGTATATATATGTTCACTCCACGTGGTGGAATGAAGATCCTGCCCGACCAACACTGGTGTATGCTCCACTTGTGTACCTGAAAAATAATAACAACACAGGGGAAGCATCACACAGCACTTAAAAAGGAGATTTCTAAGCAGATATATACGACACGCCAAAACTATTCAAGCCTATGCTATGCTACACAATTCATGTTCTTCTTTCCTCTTTACCTTCTAACTGTTTCCCAATTCTTTTTCTTTCTAATTGTTTTCTTTTAGATAATCGTTAACCTCAAATTATTCTTGTTACTCATTACTTTCTTTATTTTCCTTTTTATTCTCATTCTCATTACCCTTTATCCATTTTCCATTCAAATTCTTCTTGATCGACACGCCCTCACAGGCTCGCATCGATGCTGATACGCCCTCACAGGCTCACATCGGACTTTCACTTTCTTTTCTAATCGACACGCCCTCACAGGCTCGCATCGATGCCGATACGGCCTCACAGGCTCGCATCGGACTTTCACTTTCTTTTCTAATCGACACGCCCTCACAGGCTCGCATCGATGCCGATACGCCCTCACAGGCTCGCATCAGACATTCACTTTCTTTTTTTTAATCGACACGCCCTCACAGGCTCGCATCGATGCCGATACGCCCTCACAGGCTCGCATCGGACTTTCATCTGTCCTTTCTAATCTCCACCTGCGCGCGCCACACGCGCATCTGATGCGCCCTTGTTCTCTCGCGCGCGCCTGGGCGAGTAATTGGTGCGCCTGGGCGGATTTCCCACGGGTTTGGTGCACCTGATGCACACTGGTGCGCCTGGGCGTGCACCGGTGCGCCTGGGTGTGCACCAGTAGTTCCTGACTTCGATTCGTCATAACTTTTTCGTTAACCGTCGGATCGAGGCCAAATTTTTAGGCAAGCTTCTTAACCCCCTAAACTTCACATCCAACGGTGGAATTTTATTTCTTAACATCCTATAATAAATTTCTAATTTTCTCTTTTCGGTCGATTTCTAGCATCTAAGACGCCGATTTAACCCCCGATTTCGCTTATATAATTTTGCTCGAAGCCATAATTGCTTTCTATACAACCCCTAGTACTTAAAATGACTGCTCACCTTGCTCACAAAATTCGTTAAGCAATTAATCTACCCATTCTTTCCACTTTAATTCCATTAATTCATTAATTATTGCTTGGAATTAAATTAGGGATGTTACAATTCTCTCCCACTTATTAGAATTTCGTCCCCGAAATTCCGTTCAATTCCTTCAAGTGGAGAACCATCCCATGGGTAAGCTTCTGATCACGGTTTTCACTTCCCTTCGATTTTTACTTTCCGCTCCATATGTGGTTAAGGCCATGCCCATTTCAACTTCTGTCTTCTGGCACTACGTACTATCTATCGGTAGGCATTGAACTATGCTGGGCTTCTATGACTTGGCAAATTCTAATCTATGCGTCTGGAATGCTTGAAGCTTGAAGAGAGTGAAGATGAAAAGAAGAAACATGAAGCACTTAAGAATGAGTCTCATGGTCTTTGCAGGATGACCCAGGATGAACTGGATACATGTCAAACAAGAAGACAATGGAGATTATCCCCAAAGTATGCATGTTCAGCAAAGAGTCGTCATGTCTCCCCCACTTATTATCAACCTACCTGAGTAAGTCGAAGGCAGGGAGGGAACTGAATTGATTTCCAGGAGTTGATTAGCTGGATTCTTAATTGGTCGGCGAGGTGGTACATGGAGTTAAGTTGACCGCTAATCGGTCACATCGATGTGGTTTTCGAATTTTCTATGATATGATGACACTTCTCACCTACGCGTACAGCTAAGTTCTCACAAGCTGGAGAGGTGGTTCGATTACTGAGTTGAATGTTCTCGGTGGACATACCGAATAAGAGTGTCTTAAATGGGATTGATTTGCGAATTACTGTTTACGAGTCTTAGTAAAGATCCTATAGGATTAGAGTTCAATAGGGCGTTCGACAGAGATAGAATTCCTAAATGGTTTGTTCGAATCTCCACTAGATGATTGCAATAATATAACATGTCAATAAACGCGAAGACCGAGGTGGTCAGTCC
Organism: Crotalaria pallida; assembly: GCA_037953625.1. NCBI lineage: Eukaryota > Viridiplantae > Streptophyta > Magnoliopsida > Fabales > Fabaceae > Crotalaria > Crotalaria pallida. Next base: position 59,214,129 of record CM075651.1, read on the forward strand.
CAATCTCACATTTATCAACTGTACATCACTGCGTTATTGAATGATAGCTTTATCTTTTAACAGGTGCAAGAGAAAGGGTGACCAATCCTGACCTCACACTCTATAAGAGGATGACACTATCATAATTGAGCTTGGTGGAATTTTCTAACTAAGGATTTAACACTTATCGATTCCTTCTAGATCACACTACTCACACTTACTCTAGGCAAAGACACTAAAGTAGCTAGTTGATGCAGCATTAATATAAAAAGTACCTGGGATTAGTTTATTCACTCCCTTCTCCGATACGTCTCAGACAGTTCGCCCCAATGTGTCCCGGTTGTCCGCACTTATAGCAAAGGCCCTGTTTTCTGTGTTGTTTCAGCAGCAGGCACACGTTCCGATGGACTCCCCCACATAGTGGGCATGGTGGCCTGGTTCCCGGGGCATTCACATTAAAGGCCACGTCCCTCGGTACTACTTCCATAGTGTTGATGTCAGAGTGTGGGTCTGATTCATGAGCCAATCCCTTACCCTTGTTAGGTCCTACTTCATTCTGTATATTCTTGCCCCTTTTCTCTGCTTTATGTCGATTCAAACTCTTCTCATAAGTGCTAGTCATATTCACCAGCTGAGAGAGGTTAGCTATACCCTGATGCACAAAGATAGTCCGAATCCTGGCATTGAGACCTGCTTCAAATTTAATACACTTGGTGCATTCGTCTGCATCCCGATAACTGCCAGAATAGCGAATCAGATCTTCAAATTGTGTCGCATATTCACCGACACTCATACTTCCTTGCTCCAGATGCAGAAAAGCGATCTCCTTTTCCCTACGAACATTCTCAGGAAAATACTTCCCCAGGAAGTGAGCCTTAAACAGGTCAAAAGTGATATCCTGATTAGCTGCCTCCAATTCTCTTCGCACTCGTTCCCACCGATACTCTGCTTCGTCTGTCAACATATACTGCGCTAACAACACAGTTTGTTCAGCAGGTGGCGCCATGGTGCGAAGGATCTTCTCAATTTCCTTGAGCCATCGCTGAGCTCCATCAGGATTATACCCTCCTGCGAACCTAGGCGGTTTGCATTTCCTAAATCGAGCCATCAAGTCCATTTCGGCTTGGTTCTGTTGCATTCAGGCCTGATTCTGATTCATTTGAATCAGGTTCTCCAATATAGCGGCCATCCGCTCATTTTCGGCACGTCGCCCAGCCATAGGTCATGAAGGGAATAGTCAGTTAAAGACTGAATACTTAATCACTAACCTAAATATCCTATTCCTAGACTTAGACTCTTACTAAACGAACCAGTTACTCGCTTGGTGAGTAACCATCGGAGATGTGAGTCCACACTCCAAAGGCCGAGGAAAAACTGCTCTGATACCAAAATGTAACACCCTCACTTATTATTAGTAATTATTAGGTTTTATAAAAATCGGAGTTTGAAAATTTCGATTTAGTACTTAATTTTCTTTAAAAGGTTTTAAGAAAATCCGGCAGAGTTTCCTCTGTTTTCCGGAGTTCCCAAAATTTTTCTTCTAAAAACCTGTCAGTCCAGAAACTTTTAAAACATAAACAACAATAGTCTAATAGTTATATCAGATCCTAATGCCCGATGCATACGAAGTTCAGGGCGTACAACTATTACATATTTTAAATCACAAAATAGTTGTCCACTCAAAATATAATATATGTATATATATGTTCACTCCACGTGGTGGAATGAAGATCCTGCCCGGCCAACACTGGTGTATGCTCCACTTGTGTACCTGAAAAATAATAACAACACAGGGGAAGCATCACACAGCACTTAAAAAGGAGATTTCTAAGCAGATATATACGACACGCCAAAACTATTCAAGCCTATGCTATGCTACACAATTCATGTTCTTCTTTCCTCTTTACCTTCTAACTGTTTCCCAATTCTTTTTCTTTCTAATTGTTTTCTTTTAGATAATCGTTAACCTCTAATTATTCTTGTTACTCATTACTTTCTTTATTTTCCTTTTTATTCTCATTCTCATTACCCTTTATCCATTTTCCATTCAAATTCTTCTTGATCGACACGCCCTCACAGGCTCGCATCGATGCCGATACGCCCTCACAGGCTCGCATCGGACTTTCACTTTCTTTTCTAATCGACACGCCCTCACAGGCTCGCATCGATGCCGATACGCCCTCACAGGCTCGCATCGGACTTTCACTTTCTTTTCTAATCGGCACGCCCTCACAGGCTCGCATCGATGCCGATACGCCCTCACAGGCTCGCATCGGACATTCACTTTCTTTTTTTTTAATCGACACCCCCTCACAGGCTCGCATCGATGCCGATACGCCCTCACAGGCTCGCATCGGACTTTCATCTGTCCTTTCTAATCGACACGCCCTCACAGGCTCGCATCGGTGCCGGTACACCTTCGCAGGCCGCATCGGATTTTTGTCCTTTACCTTTCCTTCTCTTTTTCTGTTTCTCAGCCTTTTCTTTTCTGATTTACTATATTATTCTCTTTTCTCTCATCCCGCTATTTAGGGACTTAACATCACATTATTTACTTTCCATTATTTTCAACATTTCACTTTACTAATTTATTCTTACCTTTAACTAACTCTATCTAACTTGGTCTTATGCCTGATATTTTAATTCTTGTTTCTAGCACTTAGTTAATTCCATTCCTTCCCTTTTCTTTTTCGTCTTCTCTTCCTTTGTTTCTTTTTCCCACATCACTCATATTTGATAATACCTAGCTCATGCCTTTAGGACCAATTATATTATCTCTTTTCCCGTTAATTCTACCTTTCTTATTTTCCATTTATTTCTTTCCCCTAATGGCTAATTACCCATTCACTCCATTTATTTCTATTAACCTTATTTTATCCTAATTTAGTTCTCAACTCATTCCTATACTTTCTTTATTTAAGTCTGACTCTCCATAGTTAATCTCTAATTTCTCCCTTTTCTCATTTACGCTACTCACTCGTTCTTATAATTCCGTTTATTTATTTATTTCTTATTATTCCATTTATTTCGTTGCTAATTGTTTCAACTCTTCTTTAACTAAATTTTCTTTCCTAATTTTCTTCCTTCATTATTAGCGGGCTACTCTAAGGTTCATTAACAATTAACATTCCCCCGGTCCTAGCGATAGATATAACTACCCATAAATACACCCCTTAAGGACTGGTAATGAAACCCCTTACCTCAATCGATGACAGTGAGAGGGGTAACCTTAGCCTGACGCTTTGCTCCCCGGCTTACGCTCTAGCTCGGCTCCAATTTGATCCTAAGCTTCCACAATCTTCGATTCCAAGCACGGCGGGGACAATCGATCTCGATCACGGTGACGGTGTTGCTCCTCGTTATTTGCGAACGATCGCGGCCGGATCGAGGACCAAGCTTCAAGCCTCGGAGTACCCAACACAAGCCCGGTGCGAATCACGATCAGTATCGTCGTCGGTGAGATCCGGTGAGGAGAGAGAAAGCCCTAGAGGAGAGAGAAACATCAAGGGAGGAGGAAGAGAGAAAGGGTACTCAATCAATAGGGAAAGGGAGAGGAAGGAGAGCTCATGGTGGTGGTGGTAGGTGGCGGTTCGTGGTGGTGGTTTGGGGTGGTGGTTTGTGGTGGTGGAAGGAAAGAGGGAAAGAGATGAGGGAAAGAGAGAGAAAGAGACTAAGAGGGAGGAGAGGAAAAGAGAGAATCCATGAGGAGGAGGAAGAACAAGGAGGTGGGGCGGCCCTTGGTGGTCCTTGTGGTGGCTGGAGGTGGTTTTGGGGTGTTTGGGGTTGGTTTAGGTGAGGGAGAGAGAAGTGGTGCGGAGGAGTATTAGAGAAGAGGGCCTGGTGCGTGATTCTTATAGTTTTGGTGCGGCTGGGTCGCGTCGCGCGCCTGGGCGCGGTGCTTGGTGCGCCTGCGCGCGCCACACGCGCATCTGATGCGCCCTTGTTCTCTCGCGCGTGCCTGGGCGAGTAATTGGTGCGCCTGGGCGGATTTCCCACGGGTTTGGTGCACCTGATGCACACTGGTGCGCCTGGGCGTGCACCGGTGCGCCTGGGCGTGCACCGGTGCGCCTGGGCGTGCACCAGTAGTACCAGACTTCGATTCGTCATAACTTTTTCGTTAACCGTCGGATCGAGCCCAAATTTTTAGGCAAGCTTCTTAACCCCCTAAACTTCACATCCAATGGTGGAATTTTATTTCTTAGCATCCTATAATAAATTTCTAATTTTCTCTTTTCGGTCGATTTCTAGCATCTAAGACGCCGATTTAACCCCCGATTTCGCTTATATAATTTTGCTCGAAGCCATAATTGCTTTCTATACAACCCCTAGTACTTAAAATGACTGCTCACCTTGCTCACAAAATTCGTTAAGCAATTAATCTACCCATTCTTTCCACTTTAATTCCATTAATTCATTAATTATTGCTTGGAATTAAATTAGGGATGTTATAATTCTCTCCCACTTATTAGAATTTCGTCCCCGAAATTCCATTCAATTCCTTCAAGTGGAGAACCATCCCATGGGTAAGCTTCTGATCACGGTTTTCACTTCCCTTCGATTTTTACTTTCCGCTCCATATGTGGTTAAGGCCATGCCCATTTCAACTTCTGTCTTCTGGCACTACGTACTATCTATCGGTAGGCATTGAACTATGCTGGGCTTCTATGACTTGGCAAATTCTAATCTATGCATCTGGAATGCTTGAAGCTTGAAGAGAGTGAAGATGAAAAGAAGAAACATGAAGCACTTAAGAATGAGTCTCATGGTCTTTGCAAGATGACCCAGGATGAACTGGATACATGTCAAACAAGAAGACAATGGAGATTATCCCCAAAGTATGCATGTTCAGCAAAGAGTCGTCATGTCTCCCCCACTTATTATCAACCTACCTGAGTAAGTCGAAGGCAGGGAGGAAACTGAATTGATTTCCAGGAGTTGATTAGCTGGATTCTTAATTGGTCGGCGAGGTGGTACATGGAGTTAAGTTGACCGCTAATCGGTCACATCGATGTGGTTTTCGAATTTTCTATGATATGATGACACTTCTCACCTACGCGTACAGCTAAGTTCTCACAAGCTGGAGAGGTGGTTCGATTACTGAGTTGAATGTTCTCGGTGGACATACCGAATAAGAGTGTCTTAAATGGGATTGATTTGCGAATTACTGTTTACGAGTCTTAGTAAAGATCCTATAGGATTAGAGTTCAATAGGGCGTTCGACAGAGATAGAATTCCTAAATGGTTTGTTCGAATCTCCACTAGATGATTGCAATAATATAACATGTCAATAAACGCGAAGACCGAGGTGGTCAGTCCCAATCTCACATTTATCAACTGTACATCACTGCGTTATTGAATGATAGCTTTATCTTTTAACAGGTGCAAGAGAAAGGACGACCAATCCTGACCTCACACTCTATCAGAGGATGACACTATCATAATTGAGCTTGGTGGAATTTTCTAACTAAGGATTTAACACTTATCGATTCCTTCTAGATCACACTACTCACACTTACTCTAGGCAAAGACACTAAAGTAGCTAGTTGATGCAGCATTAATATAAAAAGTACCTGGGATTAGTTTATTCACTCCCTTCTCCGATACGTCTCGGACAGTTTGCCCCAATGTGTCCCGATTGTCCGCACTTATAGCAAAGGCCCTGTTTTCTGTGTTGTTTCAGCAGCAGGCACACGTTCCGATGGACTCCCCCACATAGTGGGCATGGTGGCCTGGTTCCTGGGGCATTCACATTAAAGGCCACGTCCCTCGGTACTACTTCCATAGTGTTGATGTCAGAGTGTGGGTCTGATTCATGAGCCAATCCCTTACCCTTGTTAGGTCCTACTTCATTCTGTATATTCTTGCCCCTTTTCTCTGCTTTATGTCGATTCAAACTCTTCTCATAAGTGCTAGTCATATTCACCAGCTGAGAGAGGTTAGCTATACCCTGATGCACAAAGATAGTCCGAATCCTGGCATTGAGACCTGCATCAAATTTAATACACTTGGTGCATTCGTCTGCATCCCGATAACTGCCAGAATAGCGAATCAGATCTTCAAATTGTGCCGCATATTCACCGACACTCATACTTCCTTGCTCCAGATGCAGAAAAGCGATCTCCTTTTCCCTACGAACATTCTCAGGAAAATACTTCCCCAGGAAGTGAGCCTTAAACAGGTCAAAAGTGATATCTTGATTAGCTGCCTCCAATTCTCTTCGCACTCGTTCCCACCAATACTCTGCTTCGTCTGTCAACATATACTGCGCTAACACACAGTTTGTTCAGCAGGTGGCGCCATGGTGCGAAGGATCTTCTCAATTTCCTTGAGCCATCGCTGAGCTCCATCAGGATTATACCCTCCTGCGAACCTAGGCGGTTTGCATTTCCTAAATCAAGCCATCCAGTCAATTTCGGCTTGGTTCTGTTGCATTCGGGCCTGATTCTGATTCATTTGAATCAGGTTCTCCAATATAGCGGCCCTCCGCTCATTTTCGGCACGTCGCCCAGCCATACTGTTAGGTCACGAAGGGAATAGTCAGTTAAAGACTGAATACTTAATCACTAACCTAAATATCCTATTCCTAGACTTAGACTCTTACTAAACGAACCAGTTACTCGCTTGGTAAGTAACCATCGGAGATGTGAGTCCACACTCCAAAGGCCGAGGAAAAACTGCTCTGATACCAAAATGTAACACCCTCACTTATTATTAGTAATTATTAGGTTTTATAAAAATCGGAGTTTGAAAATTTCGATTTAGTACTTAATTTTCTTTAAAAGGTTTTACGAAAATCCGGCAGAGTTTCCTCTGTTTTCCGGACTTCCCAAAATTTTTCTTCTAAAAACCTATCAGTCCAGAAACTTTTAAAACATAAACAACAATAGTCTAATAGTTATATCAGATCCTAATGCCCGATGCATACGAAGTTCAGGGCGTACAACTATTACATATTTTAAATCAGAAAATAGTTGTCCACTCAAAATATAATATATGTATATATATGTTCACTCCACGTGGTGGAATGAAGATCCTGCCCAGCCAACACTGGTGTATGCTCCACTTGTGTACCTGAAAAATAATAACAACACAGGGGAAGCATCACACAGCACTTAAAAAGGAGATTTCTAAGCAGATATATACGACGCCAAAACTATTCAAGCCTATGCTATGCTACACAATTCATGTTCTTCTTTCCTCTTTACCTTCTAACTGTTTCCCAATTCTTTTTCTTTCTAATTGTTTTCTTTTAGATAATCTTTAACCTCTAATTATTCTTGTTACTCATTACTTTCTTTATTTTCCTTTTTATTCTCATTCTCATTACCCTTTATCCATTTTCCACTCAAATTCTTCTTGATCGACACGCCCTCACAGGCTCGCATCGGACTTTCACTTTCTTTTCTAATCGACACGCCCTCACAGGCTCGCATCGGACTTTCACTTTCTTTTCTAATCGACACGCCCTCACAGGCTCGCATCGATGCCGATACGCCCTCACAGGCTCGCATCGGACTTTCACTTTCTTTTTTTTAATCGACACGCCCTCACAGGCTCGCATCGATGCCGATACGCCCTCACAGGCTCGCATCGGACTTTCATTTGTCCTTTCTAATCGACACGCCCTCACAGGCTCGCATCGGTGCCGGTACGCCTTCGCAGGCCGCATCGGATTTTTGTCCTTTACCTTTCCTTCTCTTTTTCTGTTTCTCAGCCTTTTCTTTTCTGATTTACTATATTATTCTCTTTTCTCTCATCCCGCTATTTAGGGACTTAACATCACATTATTTACTTTCCATTATTTTCAACATTTCACTTTACTAATTTATTCTTACCTTTAACTAACTCTATCTAACTTGGTCTTATGCCTGATATTTTAATTCTTGTTACTAGCACTTAGTTAATTCCATTCCTTCCCTTTTCTCTTTCGTCTTCTTTTCCTTTGTTTCTTTTTCCTACATCACTCATATTTGATAATACCTAGCTCATGCCTTTAGGACCAATTATATTATCTCTTTTCCCGTTAATTCTACCTTTCTTATTTTCCATTTATTTCTTTCCTCTAATGGCTAATTACCCATTCACTCCATTTATTTCTATTAACCTTATTTTATCCTAATTTAGTTCTCAACTCATTCCTATACTTTCTTTATTTAAGTCTGACTCTCCATAGTTAATCTCTAATTTCTCCCTTTTCTCACTTACGCTACTCACTCGTTCTTATAATTCCGTTTATTTATTTATTTCTTATTATTCCATTAATTTCGTTGCTAATTGTTTCAACTCTTCTTTAACTAAATTTTCTTTCCTAATTTTCTTCCTTCAAACAATTCATATTTAGAAGAAATTTCGGATTTAGTATGACTTACATCGCTTTCCTCGCTTTGATAACTTGATTCATCATTTGAACTTTGTTCTTCATCAACTAGAGCTATCAAGTTGAGACAAGCAACTTCTTCATCATCCGACGAACTATTTGATGTGCTTTTCTTCTCTTCTACATCACTATCCCAAACTATGTATGCTCTTTTAGATTTAGAATTTTTCTTGTCTTTCTCCTTCTTCTTGAGATACCTAGAGCATGAGTACTTGAGATGACCGGGTTTTCCACATTCATGGCAAACTACACCTTCTTTTGATGTCTTGGTCTTGTAGTGTGGGGAATCCTTCTCTTTACCTTTGTCTTTGTTCAACCTTCCTTTTCTCCTTAGAAATTTGTCAAACTTCCTTAGCAAAAGTTTCATGTCTTTTTCATCAACATCCGAATCGGAATCTTCACTATCATCATCATCGGAACTCTCTTTCTTTTTGTATGATCTATTGACTTTAAGAGCAAGTCCCTTTCTTTCTTTGTTCTTATCCGACTCTTCATTGATACTTAATCGTCCAAGCTCCATTTCATGTTCTTGAAGCTTTCCGAAAAGTGTTGCTAGATCCATAGCATCCAAATTCTTAGATTCAACAATAGCCGTTACTTTTGGTTGCCAATTCTTGTCTAAACATCTCAACACTTTGTTAGAAAGTTCACCTTATAAGAAAGTCTTACCAAGAGCAAGTAAATGGTTAATAATATGAGTAAAACGCTTTTGCATATCATTAATAGATTCATTTGGAAGCATTTGAAACAATTCATAATCACGCATTAAAGCATTCAATCTAGCTCTCCTAACCTCACTAGTTCTGTAACACCCCAAAATTTTAATCCCCGATTAATGAAATGTTAATTATAATTTAATTATAATTAATAGTTTTCAAATTAATCCTTGATTAAAGTATGTGTGTATGTAATTAGCTTGCATGTGAGAAATTATTTAATAAATAATTTAAATGCCTAAAATGTATATTTTGCATATTAGTCCCTGGGTTGGGAACTAGAAGCAATTATAGGAAAGGTTTTGGAGGGAAAGTAAATAAAATAATTATTTTTCAAAATCTGGGTAAAACACTCGAGTATTTTCTGGAATACTCGAGTATTCTGGGTCAAACTGCACGAGTTAGTGCGTTTGGTGAGTCACAGCCAACGATTTCGTGATGGTGACACGAAATCACCACCATGCCAATGCTATAGGTGTCGTGTCGCCCCGCATGAGCTTTCCATTGGCCTATTTAAACGCATCATTGTCCCTTGGTCGAGAATTTTGATTAACTTGTTGAAGATTAGAAGAGTTAGGGTTTTCGAATTGTGTTCTTCGATTCTTCCTCTGTGAGCTGAGTTGAGTGATAATCTATACACCAATACAAAGCTCACATCACGAGCTTTGTATAGACACCAAAATTGTGAGGTTTGAGTGTGTGGATTGAGAGAATCGAAGTCTTGAAGTGGAGCTGTTCTTGCTTGAGTTCGTGTCTGGAGCTCACTGTGATCATCGATTCTGGTAAGCTCTTGAGTTCTTGAGTCTCAAACTCAATTCCTTTAGTTAGATGATGTTGCATAGAGCTTAGAAATCTAATTTTCCCCAATCTAATTCTCTGTTTCATGTACGAACCAATTCCATTTTGGTATGGTACTCAAAACTGTCATGCATGAGAAGTTCAAGTGGATTTCGGGGTTTGGAGAGCTTTCTTTGGATTTCTTTCTGTTGATTCACATCTGAGAGGTAAGGGGAAGTAATTATATTCACTAGATAGAGTTTGAAATCCATTAAATGTGTTAGAGAGCCACCAAGAGGCTCTAAGGGCTTAGATTCTATAGGAACTTTGGTTTGGAGACCAATCCATGCTCTAAATCCGTATTGAGCAAGTTTGTTATCATGCATGTGAACTTAAATGAGCTTTGTTTCATGAATATTATGCTTATTGTGTGATTTGAGGTATTGAGTTGTTAAAATGCCTTTTTATGCATAATCAATGATTTCTCTGTCAATTCTGTGTTTTGAATTGAAATAAGTGTTGTAACATGTTTGATTAATGATATGTTAACTCTGTGGATCCCTGAAATGGACTTAAATTGAGTAGAAATGAAAATGGCATGTTAAAACCAGTTTTCAATACTGTCAGCTGCGAAACACTCGAGTAAATGGCAAAGTACTCGAGTAAATCGTGTTCAAAATAAAGTAAATGTCATAAGAACACTCGAGTATTTTGTCTGGTACTCGAGTATCGGGCATGAACTGAGAATTGTTATAGGTCAAACACTCGATTCATTCAAAGTCACTCGAGTATTCTGGAAAAGTCCAAGAACACTCGAGTAACTCATGAACTACTCGAGTAAATTGTTGAAATTCAAACCCAAATCCTCAGAAAGACATGAACCCTCGAGTAAGCTTAAGAACACTCGAGTAATCTGGAAAATCTCCAGAACACTCGAGTATTCTGAACTTTACTCGAGTAAAATGCCCAGAATCTGAAAACATCATTTTCAATTCTAACTTAATTAATTAAGGAATTGTTAAGGATAATTCAAGGGATCAAAGACTTAGAGAAATTGATAAATACAAATAGATCGTTCGGTGACGATCCATTTTGAAAATTAAGCCTAGGTGGCAAGTAAAGTATTAATCAATTTCCCCTAAGTCTAAAATGCATTCATTCTGGAGTTTGGATGGTAGGACGTATTCATGTTTCGACAAACATGTGGAGGGCCTCTGGGAGTGCCAATACGCTTGCTTGATGACACGTCGATGACGTGGTCGGCTTTGTGGGTGCCGATATGGATATATCGTTTGGATGACGATCCGTTTGGATGACGGGATGTGCTCGGGTGGCATGGATACCAAGCTTGACGTGTACATTCTAGGTGAATGTACGGATTGTTGTATACCTAGGAATACAACGCACTGTGGAGTGCTGGGTTGTCAGGGATGGACGTCAGAGAGTGACTTAGAAAATGTGGAGATAAGTTGAGAGTTAAAGTCATGCATCATGTCATTCACTTAATGCAATTGATATACCTGAATTAAGTGTGAGCATCCTATGTGCATCTGATACTTGCTAGATGCTAATTGTGATTGTTATTAATTGATGCATTATTATCTTTCATATGTTGCATGATTTATTCTCTATTGATTATGTGAGTAGAATTGCTTACCCCTATGCCCTTGTAGGTGATGTCTCGTTACATTGCTTGCATCGAGATCCGGCCAATTCCTAGTGGCGTATGGATCTATGAGGACCATCGCGCGGTGTATGAGGGGGAGGTAGAGTTCACATTCTACCACCCTAATCCGCTGATGCGATTCCGTCCTCGTAGGTTTAGGATTCCCATTATATACACTATGCATGTACCCCCGTTTTATACTTATCATGGACCACCTCCCACGCGACCAGCTCGCTCTTACCATAGTTTTCATTTTCGACCTACCCGCTCTCACCCTTTTACTTCGAGAGTTGTCCGCGAGGAGACTCCCCCTTCTTATCCGAGGAGCCCCGTCAGGGTTTCACCATCACCTGACCCGGTACCCAGTGGTAGGGTACACTCTCCCTCGGATGAGATCGAGGAGGATCCGGTGGAGGACGAGAGTGGGAGCGAGCCTGTCGTGCATTCTACTGGGAGTGACTGGAGGGACGATGATCCCTAGGTACGTGCATATGGTGTATGATGTGGACCCTTGGATCCGTGCTGTGGAGGAGATGTGCTGCTGCTGCTGTGATGATGATGCTACTACCTTATTACCTATGTTTTTGGGAGACTACTACTGCTACTACTACAGCATCTGATGCTGATGGATCTACGTGACTATCCCTGGGGTTGTATTTTGATTATGTATATATTGTACATATGTTTTACTCTAGGGTTATAGTATCATAGTGATGTAGATCTGTTTACATGGACTTGTTATATTTTTGGAACTTGGTGACTTATCTCATGGACTATGTATGTATGACTCTTTCGTATGTATGAAAATCTATGTTTATATCATATCAGTTGCATAGTCCAGTAATTTCCGCTTACTCTGATTTAACTTATGAATGAACTCGGCTATAAGTATTAATTGACGGTATCAGTTTTATTGAACAAAGTATGGGTAGCTTCAATTGATTGTAAAATGTAAAGAAATTTCTAAAGAACGAATGTTATCCTGCTTGAGAAAAGGTTTTAGAAATCGCCGAACTCGATACAAGTGTTTTAAAGGATTTTAGAATTTATTCTCCAAGAGTTCCATTAGATGAATTGTGCACCCGCTTTAAAGAAAATTTTATTTACCATATTTTCAAAGCTCACAAGTCCATATATTATCCAATATAAAGCATAAATACTATATTATATTTGGGTAATCCGGAAGGGTGTCACAAGTTCCTTCATGAGTCACTTGTAAAGTGTCCCACATTTCCTTAGCACTAGAACATTGAGAAACTCTAAAGAACTCGTCATAGGATAAAGCGGAGGTAATGATATTCTTTGCTTTATAATCATATTGAACTTTCTTTCTATCATCATCCTTCCACTTATCCTCGGGGATTAAATGTACTACGCCTTCAACTAAACTAGAGGGGATATGAGGACCTTTTTCAACTACTTTCCAAATTTCACTATCTATGGCTTGGATAACGATTTTCATTCTAACTTTCCAATATGCATAGCCTTCTCCGGCAAACAATGGAGGACGATTTATCGAAGCACCTTCACCACCAAAGGGATTCATGGAACCCGTTGCGATTTTCTTAAAGGATCTTTACGAAAAAGCTCTTATGCTCGTGTCTTTCGACCGAGCTCTGATACCAATTGAGGAAACCGCAATTGGTGGTTGGAGAGACTAAGGAACCCTAGGAGAACACCTAGAAGGGGGGGTTGAATAGGTGTACAAGATACCTTGAAAGATTTTCGAACAAAACAAATCGAAACAATCAAAACAAAAGATTTTAGCAAAAACTCTCAGGTTTACTCGAGTACTCTGAAATTTACTCGAGTAGTACTCGATTAAATCCTCTCTTACTCGAGTAGATCTGACAGAAACTGAAAAATCACTTTTTCAATCGAATACGAAAATCAATCAATTCACATGCAAGATCAGAGATACAGCGAAAACAATTGACACCTATATTCTTATTGATTACCTAGGTTATGAAAATGATTTTCCCCAAGTTAATTTGAACAATAAAGATTCAATTCAATCAATTATGAAAATCACTCTTTTCTAGGTTTTCAACCAAGAACGCAAACAAATGACTTGAATTGTAAAGAGTAAGGGTTTAGAGATACGACACAGTGATTTATCCTGGTTCACTTTCATCCGCTTGAAAGCTACATCCAGTCCCCTCTTCAACCAAGAGAGATTCTTCACTATGAGGAATTAGAGTTCTCAAATTACAAGTAAGTGCCTCACAAGACTCCCTTCTTGCTAGCCTACAAGATATACTCCACAGCCTTGCCTTGTAATCCTATTGATCTTCTCTCTAATCTAACCTCTACCCCTTGTTGATAATCGACACAACAAGTCTTCAATTGCTTGATGATAATCCACACACCAAGTCTTCAATTTGCTTGATTCACAACCAAGACTTCTTCTTCTTCTTCAATAAGAATGCACTTGCTTGATGATAATCAACACACCAAGACTTCTTTGTTGTTGTAGTTGGCTTGCTTTCTTGCAAAGATTACAACACAATAGAAAACACAATGACACTCCTATGAATCTCAATCAATAGCTATCACAATTCACAATAAGAGATTCAAAGGTTCTTGATCAAAGAATATGAAAATATGAAAGCTTTGATCTTTGAAATTGAGAGAGAATATAGTGGCTTGATTCTTTGTAAAATTGATTATGAAAGTGTTCTAATTGATCACAAAGGTTAGGAATAGGTTTATATAGAATACCCAAAAGTTGTAGCACTTGAAAACTGATTTTGAGAAGTGAAAATCGTATTTTAAAAAACCAGTTCAGCAGTGTTTACTCGAGTAGATTTCAGTTTAATTGAGTAATACTCGAGTAAATCCATACTTAATCGAGTAAACTGATACTGCACTTGTTTAAAACTTGTTTTCTCAAAAACCAACCTTTCCTTTAAAACCTTTAAGCCACCTATTGATTCTAGGTTAAGTGAAAACTCAAATTATGATTAAATCATGACTTATGAATGAGATTCACTACCCTCTAAGATACTCTAACCAAACTCATCAAATAAAAGACCTATGAAGCTTGAGAGGCAAAATATAAAACAAATACAATTATACTCAAACTACGTCTTCATGAGCTTGCTTTCTCTCTTCTTCATTTGATGTTTGTTGTTGCTTGTTGAACTTGAACTTGATCAATACATGATAGCTTGTTCAAAACACTTTGTCATTATCAAAACATTCATCATGGAACTTACAAGTAAGCTTCGCCCTTACCTTAAGGTTGAGTTTGATGAAGATCAACACTGGAGCTTGAAGAAAATCCAGAATTTCCTCCCAATTCCTATGTTCTGTTTCAACCCGGCTCAAAGACCAGAAGATTTGATATATCCATGGGCCAAAGAAATTGGGGAAAACTATCAGAATTCAAACTAGGTAACATGCACTAGCTTTGGAAACAACTTTGAGGCTTAGAGAGTGCATGTACTTACCAGGATCATGCCCTAAAGAGAGCCTCACGAATTGATTTCTGATTCTGGACAGACTCATTCCTCAATCTTCCGAGGCTAATAACTTATTCAATACTCACTCTCAAGACACTCTCCATACCTCAATACAAAGCTGGAAGACTCAGCTTTAATATGGTGTATCACACTTAGTTAGATTCTCAAAGATCAAAGAGAAATTGACAGAGTAACCCAGGAACCCTAATTCAGTTTTAACACCAACACTGCATCAACAAAACCCTCAATTCGCCTCACAAATCGCATATTTATAGGACAATTGATGAGCATGCATCTTGACACGTATCCCTTACTGGAAATCGAGTGGGTTTCGTGGCAATTCAGGGTTAAATTGGTTGATTACTCATCAAGATCCACTATCTGGGTTTCCTGAGTTCATCGTGTAACCGGTTACACAGCCCTTCTAACCGGTTACATACTGATAAAATTCAAAAATTAATAATTTAATTACTTTTTCTTCAAAAACCTTTTTAATATTGCAATTAGGTCCCAACCCAAGGGCTAATTTACAATATTCACATTTTTGTACAAAATAACCATATAAAAATATATCTCATATTTTTATATAAAAACACATAATGTACAAAAACTAAAACCTTCAAAACTAATATAAATCAATTATAAAATAATTGTTATAATTAATTTCTTGGTTATTTGGGAGACGAAAATTAGGGGTGTTACACTACTCCCCCACTTAAAAGGAATTTCGTCCCCGAAATTCATCTTCTGAAATTTCTCACTTTTCCAAAATGTTTTTGTACTAGAAACTTCATCTTGTTCTCAAAAATTCGTTCTTTAGGGTCCTCCCCCACTTAAAAGAGTTCCGATCTAATCCTTGTACTTTGAAACATTTCAAATAATACCCTTCAGGAAAAACATTCCAAACTAAACCACAAGGATTTTTCGTATAAAATTCTTATGTGAATGAATTTCTTTTAAAAGAAATACTCTTTTGAATAATACACTTCACATAAATATTTTTCAAACAAAACACTTTCTAATAAACTTTTTGGAAAAACTTTTCGGGCTGCGCACTCTGATCTCTCGAGCACGATCAAAGAAACATTTTGTAAGACTTCATTTCTTAATAGTTTGAGACATTAGGGTGATCAGTCCCAATATTCAAATCATTAATAACAAAATCATCCCTTTCAGATATAATCTTTCGCAAGAAAGATCATACGACAGGTCTTTAAGTTAGATGAACTTAAAGATAGGGTAATTATCACTATCAGACTTAGTTAGATAGTCAAGTTCTAGAGACATTTCCGTTGGGGAGACAAAGGTTTGTCCTATCCCGGTGGTCGTTAATCCCTCTAGCCATAACTGATCTTTCTATTTCTGTAGTGTCCACAGATATTATCACATCCAACTGTGATAAAGGTTTTGATCACAGAAAGATTGGAGTTGAACTTCCAACCGAATATTGATACTTTCAAACGATTAGATTAACGTAGTCAAAAACATTTGATTACGTTAACTCAGATCAAAGGAAGAGATAGGCTTGGGTTGTCTACGTCAGGATGACACTCAACTCTCATCTTGGGCGGTGAATTCTTCTCGTGCTGGATTCGTCCATTCTTTTCTCACCTTTTCCTTCAAGACAATTCGGTGAATAATACTCCAGCTTCCTACAATCGGAATTGGTTATTCCCTTAGGTACATCACAACTAAACTCAAAGTGATGTGCCTCACAGTTTTCACCTCGAGATGGACAAATGTTCCCTTTCCTATTTCCTCCTTAGTCACTTTTCTCCAATCGAGGATTCCTTAACCTTGATATTTCCGTGGTAGATATTCTCCCATTTACTTTTCCTCTTTCTCCAGTTGGGCCTGTATTTTATCATTCTTTTTCTTATTCTGAACTCAGACACTTCTTGCACGAAATTCATGTGCTTTCCCATAGTCCTCATACATGCTTACCAACATGAGAAATTCCTTATTCCTTGATAGTTGATAGCTAACTTGGATTCGCACGTAATCTACTCTTGAAATTTGTGCCTTTGGATTTCTCATCTAGGTTGTTCTAAACAATACTTCATAAATCCCTTACTTCCATAATATATTTTCTAATATCCATAATCACAGACTTTGGTTCTAAAGATTAAATCTCTTTTGTTTCTTCATAGAGATCTAACTCCTTTTTCCTCAAAAGTTAACTTCTCTTTCTTCTCTTCATCTTCTGGTGGTAATTCATGAATCCGATTCAGGAATTTGTTGGTGCTTTACAACATTTCCAATCTAACGCTAGATGATTCCTCTTGCGTTACCAGACTTTGGTCTCTGAACTCCTCGATCAGAATAACCTCCTTAACCATCATTGAGCTCACAAGAATAGCCTATCAGCTCAAATCGTCTACAACTACGTTTGCTATGCCAAGATGGAGCTCAAAGCCATAATCTTTAAGAAACTCCATCCATCGCCTTTATCTTACATTCAACTCTTCCTCTTCTTATTGTCATTCATACTTTCGAACTCCAAACTTGTTCATGAATCACAACCTTCTTATCTTAATACCTATTGTCTCTTTTGCATCATTCAGCTCAATTCTCTACATTCTCCGATTGGAGTAGCTCCTTAATTTAAATTCTCGATTAATCCATAAGTATTATGATTCAATACTCTTAAATCAATTTCAATGATGAATCAAGGCATTAAGTTATTTTACCACCTTAAATCCTTTCCTTAAATTTTACTTAGGTAATTGACATTGAGTTTGGATCAGAGGAAGATGTCTACTGATACCAAAAGTTCCTTCACAAAGGACTTAAATTTTATTTTAAACTTTCAGTTCTAACCGGTTACAAGAAACTCTAACCGGTTATGAAGTATAGTTTTAGAAATAAAACCAAAGAATTTCAAAACCATTTTCTTTACATCATCCAATCCAACTCAAAATAGGATTTAATCATAATCTAATATCTTGATTCCAACTGAATTCATCACTGAAATGATTTAAATCATAGTCTACTCACATTTTCCATAATTCCTCTTGGACTAATCATATTATGTTGGGGTATAATCCATCATCACTCCACCATAATTAAACAACATCCTATCATTCAATACCATCAGTTGATCTTTCCATGTCAACTTGATCAAAGGCCATGCGATCTTAGAAAATCCTTAAATACTCCGGCGATAGTACCTAGCCAGCCCTAAGAACTTCTTACTTTAAAGATCACATGCCCTGCGAACTTAGCTTCGCTCAACCAAAACTCATCTTTGGTGAGCTTAGCACACAACTACTCCTCTTGCAGGATTCTCAACACCATCCTGAGATGTTTCTCGTGCTCCTCCGGATTCTCAGGATAAACCACAAACGAATCCGAATATAATCTAAAGGTCTCGTTCTTATAGTCCATAAAACAACAAGTGCATTAGTCAATCCGAACGGCATTATTTCCTACTCATAATGTCCGTATCGAGATCAAAAATGCAGTCTTAAGTGTATCGCTGCCTCGAATCCTGATTTGGGATTAATTCAACCGCCAATCCATCTCAGAAAACACTTAGACTCTTTTAACCTGGTCCAACCAATTCTTTTAACAACTTCTCTACGTGTTTCTCTCATTTGACCATTCCCGATGATACCATATCGTAAGGGTAGTAGAGAGAGAATCAGCTTCAAGAATTAACTTGATTCCAAACTCTATGTCTTTGGTCAAGGGTGAACCTAACATCCTTTCTTGAAACCCAGATTTCTTTAACCCCCTATTTCCTTCACTGCTGCCCAGAAGCAGACACATGGGTCCATTGGATTCCAGATTCGAAGCTTGGAAATCCCAATACAGGGTTGTTCTATCGTCATTAATCATGATTACTTGATCCCTCGGCTCCCAAACTGTGCTTAAGATCAAATATAATCATGACACAGGTAGTTAGACAGAGTCTAATACCTTAGTAGAACAATCCAGACGTACCTTGGAAATAACTACAAGGAGATTTGTAGGAGTCTCCACTTTGAGATAGCAGATTGGATAAGGCATAGAGCAACTTTGATCAATACCCTTATCCATAAGGAACAAAAGAAAGGATAGCTTTACAGTTTAACAAACTCAACAAGGTTGATCTTTAAGAAGATCACTGCCCTACACTCGGTCTGAAAAGTTGATTGACTTTAACACGAGTGAGGATAAACACTCCTCCTCAGAGTCGAGGACTCAACTACAACTCCTTAAAATTTCCTCATCACTGGTTCTATGAAAACATATTAAACCAACACTGTGGTTTGGGTTTTCAACATATCTAAAGAGAAGCATACGACTATCATACTTATATTTAGACTTCATAGAACACTTCTTAATAGCAGAATAAACTACTTATCTAGAGCCATTTCCCATAACCTTAGCTCTAGTTTGGAAGTATATGAAAGCATACTTCCCAAGAAACATTGCAGATATCGATGACCAGCGTATTGGACCACACACCCAAGGACCAAGAGTCAGGACCATTGCTCTGATACCATTAAAGTGTAACACACCTTGTATATCATCTTACTTTATAAGATAAGTAAGAAGTTTATGAAAACTTGGACTTGTTATCGTTGGAAAAAGATCTGAAAATAATAATTTTCCCTTCCCTTGAAAATTCCTTTTCACAAACACTTGATTAGTAATGAGGTTGACTAACAAAATCAGAGTTTGCGGAAACATAGTAAAATCATCATATTATACCCCCAAAATATATCAAGTGTAACAAGTCCATTAATACCAAATAAGTATGATTATGAAACTGAATTCCTCTTATGATACCTTTTTCCAAAATATGTATCATATAAATTCTATTAAAAATAGAAATATTATAGAGCTGGTCACTGGTCCTTTGTCCAAACATCCTTCTGGTCGGATCCTCGATATCTGCACAACGGGTTCCCAACCCACACTTTTTACATTTTTCATGCACCTAAGAGACATCTCCCTTTACAGATTCTTGTGCAAGCTAGATGCACGATCAACACCTAATAAGGGCATGGGTGTGACGACCCAACTTTTATTCCAAATTTTAATATTCATATTTAGAAAATACGACCATTTTTTTTTATTTTATTCAAAGTTAGGTTATCATCCATTATCAAATCTTGCGGAATTATATAAACATCGAGTCATGAAAACAAGTGATATAACATCATATTTCATTCATACTAAAAAGGGTACATCCCATTTTCTTCATTTAAACAAAATACATAATTATTTGACTTAACACTCTAGGCCTATTACATATATATTACAACAAAATTCATAATAACCTAGAGCATATGGTTCATGACTCAAAATATAAAATAACATAGATAAGAGAAAACCTGATGGATTATATCATTCACATTCCACCTCACAACTTAGCTCAGTCATCAGTTCCCCACTGACTTCCGGTTGAGTTGTCCATAAAGTCATCCATCATCTGGCGGAATGTGCATGATGTAAACCATTGGGATTCTCGATCTAAGAGGACGCATACGGGAATATGGGTTAGGATGACAGAAGATAACTTCCACATCCCCCTCATATGTAGCCCTATGGTCCTCGAAGTTCCACTCCCCATTAGGGGGCGGCCTCATCTCCATGCAGAACATGTTTCTTGCCATCACTTACACAAGGGACTGGGAGTGAGTCATAGCTAAAAGCAATAACAAATGAGTATAACAGTGGCTAGAAATAACAAGCACAACTTTTCAAATAGCAATAATAAATGCATATGTATATGCTCAAACTGTCTTTTAACACTTCTTGGATTTCATTAGCGACATGATGCATGCCTACTCCTCATTCATGCTACGCGGTTTGGCATCCGAGTATCTCAGGCTCGGGATATTCTCAATCCTATGTTTCATCAAACCGGAGCGTATTCACAACCCAGGCATCACGTTTTTATTGGGAATTGGCCATCATAACATTTTCATGTTACGGAATTCAAATCATCACAGCATCTTCATGCTATGGCATCACAGCTATCTCAGGGCTGCGGAATACTTCTACCTATACCAGATTCCACAATCAAAATCGGAGCATCTCCATGCATGCCAATGCCATATAACTGTTCATTTTCTTTCTTTCTTTTAAATCACATCCTTGAACATCATGTCTCCAATATAGAGACCCAAAGTTCATAATCCTTCTTGCATTAACTGGTGCTAGTGCTTACTGAAAATTCCATCAGCGGCCCAGCCACTTTGTGATGGTTTTATGCAATAGGAGTTAATTATTTTATTATTTAATTATTGCAACGACCCCATTTAGGACTCCCAAAATATCAACCAAGTGGGTAAAGGCTTCCACTGGGACATGGGAAAATAATCAACCAAATGGGTGTACGCGCTTCCATTGGGACATCCTGTCCGAATATGTCAACCACTGAATAAAATTCCAGTAGGACTCATCCAGGATAAAAATCAACCAATGGGAATCAAGTAAACTTATACATTTATCCATTGGGACTCCTGTCCGAATACGTCAACCACTGAATAGAATTCCAGTAGGACTCTTCCAGGATAATAATCGACCAATGGAAAAACGTATAAGAATTAGGTATTCAATATTCTTAAGACAAATAAGTGTTTTCTTCAGTTTTAATCAAAATACTCGAGTATTTTATAAAATACTCGAGTTGTTCTTCATTTTTTTCCAGAATACTTGAAGTCTTTGAAGAAATACTCGAGTTGTTCTTCATTTACCCAGAATACTCGAGTTTTTCTCAAAAGACTCGAGTTTTTTTACTGCAACAGCACCAGTTTCTGCATTTTAAGCACCAATTCGAATTCCATGCATTATTTTTCCATTCTTATGCAACACAGAGGCATAAACACATATAAGGAACATGTTAGTACACATAAACAAGTATATAATAACATAAATCAACATCAAATCACAGAATCTATGCAAACTTGAAAAATAACCATTTCAAGATATGAAATTCATTTCCACTTGGTTTTATCTTCGAAAATCAATCCAGTGAGCATCATTAGGTTCATTTAAACTTGTTTGACTCATAAAACCTTGGGTTTATGACCTCCATGTCATATTCCCAATTCCAACTTCATCCCTTGATGAACCATGTGAGGTTCCTACATTTCTAGCTTGAGATTATTCATTCTAGCAATTAGATAACTCCTCCCTTACCTTAGAGAAGCTAAACAACAGATTAAACAATGAGAAACTTGGCTGGATCAAAAATCCAAATTCTGGACTTGTGAAAAAAGGGGTTGAACAGGCTGACTTTGGCCACATATTTCACCACGGATTTGGCATGAAAAAGAACGAAACAAGTTAGTTTAACAAACTAGGATATACTAACTCCAATCAGAAACAAGTTTGACACAAAAAGGATTCCTGAGATTACCAAACGAATTCAATGAAGATGAATACTTGGTGCTGAAAACTACTCTGTTTTCACAGCTTTGAACTTCAAACTTTGATGAGCTAGAACTCGAACTACAGGGGCTTATTTGAAGTGATTCTTGATTCTAATTCAAAGATGGAACTAGAACCTTGAGTTGTGTTTTGGTTTCAAAGGATTTGATTGAGAAACGAAGGAGAAATTAGAGATCAAAGTATGCTCTGAAAAACTGAGAGTCTGAAACTTAGAATTCGGGTTTTGGAGGATTAGAGGTGTTGAATGCTTCAACCAAGCACCAATTTATAGTCTAGGAATACTTCAAATCGAAGCAAAGTCCAGCTCTATGCTTGTCATTTCAAGAAACCGCGTTTTGGTGCGAAAATTAAATGAAAACCGACTTATACACTTTCAGGTATGTACGAAATACTCGAGTTTTTTCCCAAATACTCGAGTTTTTATTTAAAAATTCAAATTTTTAAACAGCTACTTAAAATACTCGAGTTTTTCCTAAAATACTCGAGTGTTTTTGCTAAAATAGGAAAAATTGACTATTTTAATGATACTAATATTTATAAAAATACTTTTATTTCATGTATTTAAAATATAGGATCTTACATCCTCCCCCACTTAAATAGAATTTCGTCCTCGAAATTCCGATTTACATAAAAAGATGCGGATATTCCTCCCTCATCTTAGATTCTAATTCCCACGTAGAGTCAGATACTCCATTCTGACCCCACAAGACTCGAACTAACGGAATCTCTTTTCCTCGCAACTTCTTAATTCGCCTATCTTCTATTTGCACTGGCCCAACGTCAAATGTGAGATTCTCTTTTAGCGGTATCATGTCTTGTTGCAGCTGAACGATCGACGATGGACCTTGGATAAATTTGCGAAGCTGAGAGACATGGAATACGTTGTGCAGATTGGACAGAAATGGGGGTAAAGCGATCTGATATGCGACAGGACCCACTCGTTTTAAAATCTGATAAGGGCCGATGAACTTAGGAGATAGCTTCTTTGGCTTCATTACCCTTCCAATTCCAGTCGTTGGCACGACTCGCAGGAATACATGATCTCCCTCTTGAAATTCGAGCTTGGATCTTCGCTGATCGGCATAACTCTTCTGACGACTTTGTGCGATCTTCATCTTCTCTTGGATAGTCCTTACCTTTTCAGTCGTTTCTTGAACTAATTCAGGTCCGATGAGAGCATTCTCCCCCACTTGAAACCAACAAAGCGGGGTTTTACACTTTCTTCCATATAGAGCTTCGTACGGGGCCATATCGATGCTTGCGTGATAACTATTATTGTAGGTGAACTCCACAAGCGGCAATAACCGATCCCAACCTTCTTGATATTCCAGAACACATGCTCGAAGCAGGTCTTCCAAAGATTGAATCGTCCTTTCTGATTGACCATCGGTTTGAGGGTGATAAGCAGAACTCATCCTCAACTGCGTTCCCAACGCTTGATGTAAACTCTGCCAGAACCGGGATACGAAACGGGGATCACGATCCGATACGATACTCGAGGGAATTCCGTGCAATCTAACAATCTCCTTAATGTACAATCTTGCAAGCTTCTCCAACGGATACTGCATGTTGATGGGAATGAAATGTGCAGACTTCGTTAAGCGATCAACCACAACCCAAATTGCATCAAAGCCTTCTCTTGTTCTTGGAAAACCACTCACAAAATCCATAGCTATTCCATCCCACTTCCATTCTGGTATGCTCAAGGGTTGCAGTTCTCCTCCAGGCTTCTTATGCTCGATCTTCGCCTTTTGGCAGACAAGGCAAGACGCTACATAAGACGCAACATCTTTCTTTAGTCCGGACCACCAAAACATCCTCTTCAGGTCTTGATACATCTTTGTTGATCCAGGATGCATACTCAGCTTGCTCTTGTGGGCTTCCTCTAATACAGCTTTCCTTAATTCTTGATTCGCCGGGATGCAGATTCGATCCCTGAATCTCAGAATGCCATCGGATCCTAATTGGAAATCCGGTTCCACTCCTTCCATCCCTAATCTTTTTTTCTCTAGAAGCTCCTTGTCCACTTGTTGTAGGTCTCGAACTTGACCCACAAACTCATTTGTGATTTTCAACATTCCTAACTTGACGCAATTCGGCTTGAACTGAATTGCCAAATTCAAGTTTCGGAATTCTTCAATTAGCTGAGCTTCTTTTACCATCATTGTACTTACGTGCAGCATCTTCCTACTGAGAGCGTCGGCTACAACATTAGCTTTGCCGGGGTGGTAATGCAATTCGAATTCATAATCTTTCAGGAATTCCATCCACCTACGTTGCCTCATATTCAGCTCCTTTTGGTCGAAGAGATACTTCAAACTTTTATGGTCGCTGAATACTTGGAACGTATTACCATACAGGTAATGTCTCCAAATCTTCAAAGCAAAGACAATGGCAGCCAATTCCAAGTCGTGAGTAGGATAGTTCCCTTCATGCACCTTCAGCTGACGAGATGCATAAGCAACAACTTTCCCTTCTTGCATCAAGACACAACCCAAACCTTGTCGGGATGCATCACAATAAACATCGAAGCTTTTCCTAGGATCGGGCAAAGTTAACACTGGAGATGATGTTAACTTGTCCTTTAATGTCTGGAAGCTAACTTCACACTTCTCGTCCCAGACAAAAGGTTGCTCCTTCCGGGTTAAACGAGTTAACGGAAGAGCCAACTTGGAAAAACCTTCAATGAACTTCCGATAATATCCAGCTAACCCAAGAAAACTTCTTATTTCAGTAACCGTCTTTGGTCTTTCCCATTGCAAAACTGATTCTACTTTGACCGGGTCCACAGCCACACCATCCTTTGAAATTATATGACCCAAGAAATTGACTTTTTCAAGCCAAAATTCACACTTGGCCAGCTTAGCATATAATTTCTTCTCCCTCAAGGTCTCTAAAATGATCTTCAAATGATTAGCGTGCTCCTCCGGATTCTTCGAATAGATGAGAATATCATCGATAAACACCACGACGAAGGAATCCAGGTAGGGTCGGAACACTCTATTCATGTAATCCATGAATATTGCTGGAGCATTGGTCAATCCAAATGGCATCACCACATATTCGTAGTGTCCATATCGTGACCGAAAAGCAGTCTTCGGTATATCTTCCTCCTTAACTCTGATCTGATGATATCCTGACCTCAGATCAATCTTTGAAAATACCGATGCTCCTCTCACTTGATCTATCAAATCATCAATTCTTGGCAACGGGTACTTGTTCTTGATGGTAACCTTGTTTAGTTGCCTATAATCAAAGCACATCCTCATTGATCCATCCTTCTTCTTCACGAATAAAACTGGTGCTCCCCAAGGCGACACACTTGGTCTGATGAACTGCTTTTCTAACAAATCCTCCACTTGCTTCTTTAATTCAGCTAATTCTGCTGGAGCCATACGATAAGGGGCGATAGAGATAGGGCCAGTACCGGGGACTAGGTCAATACTGAATTCTATCTCTCGATGCGGCGGCAAACCGGGCACTTCATCGGGAAACACCTCGGGAAACTCTCGAATAATCGGAATGTCTTCGATTTTTGCTTCCTCCTTCTTTTCTTCAGCGATGGCCGAAAATAGGCACACGTAACCTCCAAGATGCTTGGCCGGCGACTTCTCACTCGGGAACACGATTGTTCGAGCCTTGCAGTCGATTACCACATGATTGGATGCCATCCAATCCATGCCCAAAATGACGTCGATATTGGACAATGGCAAACAAATCAGATTTATCCGAGATATTTGATCTCCTATGCTAACAACACAACCGACACATGCTCTTGATGCAACAACAGGAGCATTCGTGGGGGTAGACACACTCAGATTAAACGGGGTCTCCTAGACAGATAAATTTAAACGCTTGACACATGCCTCCGAGATGAAGGAATGTGTTGCTCCAGAATCAAATAAAAAGCGACAAGGCATGCCATTGAGGAAATGGTTACCTTGCACAAGATTGTCGGCCTGCTCTGCTTCTGCTCCAGACATTGTGAACACCTTTCCATTGACCCAGGGTTTACTTCCTTGTCCTTGACTGATTTGGCGCGGGGGTTGGCGGCACGCACGGGAGATGTGTCCGGTCCTTCCACAATTGAAGCAGACTGGGGGCTTGTCCCTCCAGCATTCTTGGCCACGATGAGAGCGTTGACACTTGCTACAAATCTCTACCGGAGCCGAAAAACTGGCTGCTCCAGAAGGTTGTGCTCTTCCCTTTCCTTTGTGCCAATAAGGGCCTCCACGATTTCCATGATTATTCTTGTGCTGATGTCGGTGGGGTCCATGGCCTCCTTGGCTGACTTCCTTCTTGAAATTGTTCTTCTCGAAAATGCGACATGCACTAATCAAGGTTGGATAGTGACGAATCCTTTGCACGCTTACAGCTAACTTGATATCTGACCTCAGCCCATTCTCAAACCGGGTGCACTTCGAGTATTCGTCAGGATGATATTGGAAGTACGGGGAGTACTTCATCAGCTCCTCAAACTTTTCAGCATACTGGTCGACAGTCATGCTGCCTTGCTTCAAGTCTAAGAATTCCATCTCCTTTTGGATCCGAACGTCATCCGGAAAGTACCTCTCCAAGAATTTCTCCGTGAAGACTTCCCAAGAGAGCTCGCGATGATCATACTCCAAAAACTGGCGGGTCTGCTCCCACCAAGTTGCAGCTTCTCCATTCAACATGTAAGCCGCGAACGTGACCTTCTGAACTTCCGTGAGAGTCAGCGTTCGGAAAATCTTATTCATCTCAGCTAACCAGAACTGGGCTTGCTCAGGGCATCGACCACCCGAGAAGCCAGGGGGTTTACATCTACAGAAAGAATCTAGTCCTTGAAATTCAACCGGGGTTACATTGCTGGGAGGACGGGTTTGCTGCAAGTTTTCCAGGACCGCAGCCATACGGGTCAGAGCCTCAGCAATGTTAGCGTTATTACGTCCAGCCATCTATCCTTAGAGAATCCAAAGGGGAAAAACTTAATTAGATTCTACTATTCTATATCTCAAAATGCAAACATGATTCTAGAGTATGCAATGGTTAGTGTGTAAGGCCACACTCCAAGGCCGAGAGTTGAACCATTGCTCTGATACCACTAAATGTGACGACCCAACTTTTATTCCAAATTTTAATATTCATATTTAGAAAATACGACCATTTTTTTTTTATTTTATTCAAAGTTAGGTTATCATCCATTATCAAATCTTGCGGAATTATATAAACATCGAGTCATGAAAACAAGTGATATAACATCATATTTCATTCATACTAAAAAGGGTACATCCCATTTTCTTCATTTAAACAAAATACATAATTATTTGACTTAACACTCTAGGCCATTACACTATATTACATATATATTACAACAAAATTCATAATAACCTAGAGCATATGGTTCATGACTCAAAATATAAAATAACATAGATAAGAGAAAACCTGATGGATTATATCATTCACATTCCACCTCACAACTTAGCTCAGTCATCAGTTCCCCACTGACTTCCGGTTGAGTTGTCCATAAAGTCATCCATCATCTGGCGGAATGTGCATGATGTAAACCATTGGGATTCTCGATCTAAGCGGACGCATACGGGAATATGGGTTAGGATGACAGAAGATAACTTCCACATCCCCCTCATATGTAGCCCTATGGTCCTCGAAGTTCCACTCCCCATTAGGGGGCGGCCTCATCTCCATGCAGAACATGTTTCTTGCCATCACCTACACAAGGGACTGGGAGTGAGTCATAGTTAAAAGCAATAACAAATGAGTATAACAGTGGCTAGAAATAACAAACACAACTTTTCAAATAGCAATAATAAATGCATATGTATATGCTCAAACTGTCTTTTAACACTTCTTGGATTTCATTAGCGACATGATGCATGCCTACTCCTCATTCATGCTACGCGGTTTGGCATCCGAGTATCTCAGGCTCGGGATATTCTCAATCCTATGTTTCATCAAACTGGAGCGTATTCACAACCCAGGCATCACGTTTTGATTGGGAATTGGCCATCATAACATTTTCATGTTACGGAATTCAAATCATCACAGCATCTTCATGCTATGGCATCACAGCTATCTCAGGGCTGCGGAATACTTCTACCTATACTAGATCCACAATCAAAATCGGAGCATCTCCATGCATGCCAATGCCATATAACTGTTCATTTTCTTTCTTTCTTTTAAATCACATCCTTGAACATCATGTCTCCAATATAGAGACCCAAAGTTCATAATCCTTCTTGCATTAACTGGTGCTAGTGCTTACTGAAAATTCCATCAGCGGCCCAGCCACTTTGTGATGGTTTTATGCAATAGGAGTTAATTATTTTATTATTTAATTATTGCAACGACCCCATTTAGGACTCCCAAAATATCAACCAAGTGGGTAAAGGCTTCCACTGGGACATGGGAAAATAATCAACCAAATGGGTGTACGCACTTCCATTGGGACATCCTGTCCGAATATGTCAACCACTGAATAAAATTCCAGTAGGACTCATCCAGGATAAAAATCAACCAATGGGAATCAAGTAAACTTATACATTTATCCATTGGGACTCCTGTCCGAATACGTCAACCACTGAATAGAATTCCAGTAGGACTCTTCCAGGATAATAATCGACCAATGGAAAAACGTATAAGAATTAGGTATTCAATATTCTTAAGACAAATAAGTGTTTTCTTCAGTTTTAATCAAAACACTCGAGTATTTTATAAAATACTCGAGTTGTTCTTCATTTTTTTCCAGAATACTTGAAGTCTTTGAAGAAATACTCGAGTTGTTCTTCATTTACCCAGAATACTCGAGTTTTTCTCAAAAGACTCGAGTTTTTTTACTGCAACAGCACCAGTTTCTGCATTTTAAGCACCAATTCGAATTCCATGCATTATTTTTCCATTCTTATGCAACACAGAGGCATAAACACATATAAGGAACATGTTAGTACACATAAACAAGTACATAATAACATAAATCAACGTCAAATCACAGAATCTATGCAAACTTGAAAAATAACCATTTCAATATATGAAATTCATTTCCACTTGGTTTTATCTTCGAAAATCAATCCAGTGAGCATCATTAGGTTCATTTAAACTTGTTTGACTCATAAAACCTTGGGTTTATGACCTCCATGTCATATTCCCAATTCCAACTTCATCCCTTGATGAACCATGTGAGGTTCCTACATTTCTAGCTTGAGATTACTCATTCTAGAAATTAGATAACTCCTCCCTTACCTTAGAGAAGCTAAACAACAGATTAAACAACGAGAAACTTGGCTGGATCAAAAATCCAAAATCTGGACTTGTGAAAAAAGGGGTTGAACAGGCTGACTTTGGCCACAGATTTCACCACGGATTTGGCATGAAAAAGAACGAAACAAGTTAGTTTAACAAACTAGGATATACTAACTCCAATCAGAAACAAGTTTGACACAAAAAGGATTCCTGAGATTACCAAACGAATTCAATGAAGATGAATACTTG
Organism: Crotalaria pallida; assembly: GCA_037953625.1. Classification (NCBI taxonomy): domain Eukaryota; kingdom Viridiplantae; phylum Streptophyta; class Magnoliopsida; order Fabales; family Fabaceae; genus Crotalaria; species Crotalaria pallida. The sequence goes on from CM075651.1 coordinate 59,243,982, forward strand.
GTGCTGAAAACTACTCTGTTTTCACAGCTTTGAACTTCAAACTTTGATGAGCTAGAACTCGAACTACAGGGGCTTATTTGAAGTGATTCTTGATTCTAATTCAAAGATGGAACTAGAACCTTGAGTTGTGTTTTGGTTTCAAAGGATTTGATTGAGAAACGAAGGAGAAATTAGAGATCAAAGTATGCTCTGAAAAACTGAGAGTCTGAAACTTAGAATTCGGGTTTTGGAGGATTAGAGGTGTTGAATGCTTCAACCAAGCACCAATTTATAGTCTAGGAATACTTCAAATCGAAGCAAAGTCCAGCTCTATGCTTGTCATTTCAAGAAACCGCGTTTTGGTGCGAAAATTAAATGAAAACCGACTTATACACTTTCAGGTCTGTACGAAATACTCGAGTTTTTCCCAAATACTCGAGTTTTTATTTAAAAATTCAAATTTTTAAACAGCTACTTAAAATACTCGAGTTTTTCCTAAAATACTCGAGTGTTTTTGCTAAAATAGGAAAAATTGACTATTTTAATGATACTAATATTTATAAAAATACTTTTATTTCATGTATTTAAAATATAGGATCTTACAATGGGGGTTAGCTATACATATTCGCATAATCAAATGAGAATAAAACTAACATCCACAAGTTAACATGTAGCAAATCATGATGCATAACCATATGAGCACACCCGGTTAATCATAACAATTCTTTCAATGCAGGTGGCATGATGCATGATTTCCTTCCACAACTGAGGCCTCTAAAAGTCCATCTTGGACGTCCATCCAATACACTGTTGTGTTCCCGGAACACCGACATTCGTTCCCAGAACGTAATGCCAAACCATACTTGGATAATACGCATCACTCCCAGAGTGTGCACCACGTTCCCAGAACGTGTAGCAAACCATACTTGGATAAATAAGCACCACTCCCAGAGTGTGCACCACGTTCCCAGAACGCATAAAAACCAGGTCCCGGACACTGACCACATATCTATAATGTGTCATCAAGTAGGTTGCATATCAATGTGTTCCCAGAACACTAACATACGTTCCTAGAACGTATAAAACCAGGTCCCAGACACTGGCCACATATCTATAATGGGTCATCAAGTAGGTTATAATTTGGTACTCCCGGAGTACCCTCCTCATATTCCCAGAATATGATAAACGTTCCTACCAACCAAACTCCCATTCTATATGAATGCACAATCATCAAGGTTGGTTTTATCTTTAATTCCATTATTATACCAACGTGTTCCCAGAACACTAACATACGTTCCCAGAACGTATCCCAACCCATACTTGAAATATAATCAAGCACCACTCCCAGAGTGTGCATCACGTTCCCAGAACGTGTCCAAGAAACCATGTCCCAGACAATGGCCACATTCCCAGACTGTGTCATCAAGTTGGTTGCATCAGTTTAGTACTCCTAGAGTACAGGGTCGTGTACCCCGAACATCACAAACAATCCTTGCCAACCTGTTTCATCACCTTTCTCTATGCATGCATCGCATACATAATTACTAAGGTTGGTCTTTCCATTAATTGCTGTGATTTAGAAATATTCCAATTTCTCTTTTGAACGATTTATTTGAGGTATAGTCTTTGACACAAAATTCTCTTTTGAATTATCTCAAGACATGCTCTTAAACTTAGATTGGGTAAAACAAAGTCAATGGTATTCGAAAACTTAACTTTTTATTTTCAGATTCAGGTACTAACCGGTTACAGTTCCAGGCTAACCGGTTAGAATTACAGACCTGAACTGTTTACCATTGTAATTCAGAAAACCCTTTTTCTTAAATTCCCTACCCAATCCATAAACCAGTCTAACAATGTTTATACCTCAAAACCACTGTTTACATCATTCAAAAGTCTAAATCACATTTCATTGTCCAATGAGCATAATTTCCTCTTGAAACTATCTCATTACCTTAAGGTATTAACTCTTTAACTGCAATCTGAACTATAACAGTATAATCCACTTCGTTTCAGATTGTTTCCAATGAAATTAAGGCCTAGATTTGTGTAGAATCAATAAGACCACAAGACTGATTTCAAAAACTTATTTTCTTTTACAATTTTATAGTGTCTAACCGGTTACAATTATCGAGTAACCGGTTAGATTGTGCAGTAAGCACACTGAAATATGAGGTTTTGCAAACCATTCTTTTCATTACTCAAATCTAACCAATTTCAACATTCAAAAGAGTTCATATACCTTAAGTAAACATGTTTAATCACAGAAACACATTCACCTTGCATGCATTCAATTTAGATACTCAAATTGCACATAATTGCACATATTTCACAACTTAATTCATCAATTCACATAATATCCAATGAAGCCATGAAATCAACATCAACATAGCTTGCATGCATCCAGATAACATTGCTCAAAACATCAATTGAGCTCAAATTGGCCTCCAAGCCATTTAACCATTTCAACTTATGCCCTTTGAGTCTCTTGGTGACTCATCCTATATTCTACCACAATTTATTCTCATTCTAGCAAATAGTAAGCTTCCCCCTTACCTTAAGGTTGAGTTTGATGAAGATCAACACTGGAGCTTGAAGAAAATCCAGAATTTCATCCCAATTCCTATGTTCTGTTTCAGCCATGATTTCCCTCAACCCGGCTCAAAGACCAGAAGATTTGATATATCCATGGGCCAAAGAAATTGGGGAAAACCATCAGAATTCAAACTAGGTAACATGCACTAGCTTTGGAAACAAGTTTGAGGCTTAGAGAGTGCATGTACTTACCAGGATCATGCCCTAAAGAGAGCCTCACGAATTGATTTCTGATTCTGGACAGACTCATTCCTCAATCTTCCAAGGCTAATAACTTATTCAATACTCACTCTCAAGACACTCTCCATACCTCAATACAAAGCTGGAAGACTCAGCTTTAATATGGTGTATCACACTTAGTTAGATTCTTAAAGATCAAAGAGAAATTGACAGAGTAACCCAGGAACCCTAATTCAGTTTTAACACCAACACTCCATCAACAAAACCCTCAATTCGCCTCACAAATCGCATATTTATAGGACTATTGATGAGCATGAAGCTCGACACGTATCCCTTACTGGAAATCGAGTGGGTTTCGTGGCAATTCAGGGTTAAATTGGTTGATTACTCATCAAGATCCACTATCTGGGTTTCCTGAGTTCATCGTGTAACCGGTTACACAGCCCTTCTAACCGGTTACATACTGATAAAATTCAAAAATTAATAATTTAATTACTCTTTCTTCAAAAACCTTTTTAATATTGCAATTAGGTCCCAACCCAAGGGCTAATTTACAATATTCACATTTTTGTACAAAATAACCATATAAAAATATATCTCATATTTTTATATAAAAACACATAATGTACAAAAACTAAAACCTTCAAAACTAATATAAATCAATTATAAAATAATTGTTATAATTAATTTCTTGGTTATTTGGGAGACGAAAATTAGGGGTGTTACAAATAACATTATCAATATAAATAACCAACAGCCAACAGGGCTTCATCTCATGCACATATCATATAACAGCCCCATGGGCATAAAATATAATATCCTGTATCAGTTATCAGAGTTTAATCGGAAAATAAATACTAGGTGCAACTAGCATGATGCTCAACACATTGCTATGCCAACAATAATATCCTAATCCCAATGATAACCCTACTCTTCCTGTGAGGGAGAGCACTCCTGCTCGGCCGGGGCTGTGCTAACTCAATCTCTGTACCTGAAAAATGGTAAGGGAGTGAGCATTGCACATGAAATAGAAAAGCAGTTTCTAGATAAACATAACAACTAACCAGGCCAAACACAATTAGCAATTTAATTCACATAAGTACAATTTCATCGCAAGCATACCACATTTTCCAATTCCATCATTTTACAAGTGTCGATTCCCTTTTTAGTTAATTCCTTTCCACCCTTTGGTTCCCTTTTATTTATTTTCCCCATTTCCAAAGAAATCCTTTTTAATCCCTTACCTTTTCCTTATTTTTACGGTGTATATATGTCTCCACCAAATTGAAGGCCTACATACATACACCAATCACGATGTATGTCTCCACCAAATCGAAGGCATACATACATCGCGTTTCCATTACCATTATCTTATTCAATTTTATTCCCCTGTTTCCTTATTCATTTTCTTTTATTTTCGGTGTATGTATGTCTCCACCAAATCGAAGGCGTACATACATACACCAATCACGATGTATGTCTCCACCAAATTGAAGGCCTACATACATCGCGTTTCCATTACCATTACCTTATTCAATTTTATTCCCCTGTTTCCTTATTCATTTCCTTTTATTTTCGGTGTATGTATGTCTCCACCAAATCGAAGGCCTACATACATCGCGTTTCCATTACTGTTACCTTATTTTATCCAATGTCCTTTCCTTTTTCCTTTTTGTTTAGGGTGTATGTATTTCTCCACCAAATCGAAGGCCTACATACATACACCACCGACGATGTATGTCTCCACCAAATCGAAGGCCTACATACATCGCCCCGTTTACGTTGTATTGTCTCCCCCAAATCGAAGGCCTACAATACAACCCCATTTTACGATGTATTGTCTCCCCCAAATCGAAGGCCTACAATACATCACCACCTTTATCCATTATTAGTTGTCCATATATATATATATATCATTATTTTGTCCACCAATTCCATTTAATGTTTACCAAATCATTCCAAGCACAAGCACCATCATATTATAAACAAATAGCCACATTTCACATTTCACATAACAATTAGAGTGCAAATAATAACAAACTTCACCTTTTCATATAATCATGCAACAACCACATTTTCTTTTCACTTGTCCGAATTATTGATTCAAAGTCCTAAATTAGGGGTTCATGCCATTTATTTTCCTCAATTAAAACCTAACCTCATTCTTTACTTCCTAGAGTTCCATAATTACCAATTAAGCCTATTTTTAACATTTTCCTTAATTCCTAAATTGAGATTTCTAATTTTCTACCCTAACACATAAACTCCTAGCCAACCATTATATCTAAATACAAACCCTTTCCTAGAACAAGCCAATGCTCACTATATCCACCCCCTTACCTTAACCAAAGAGAGGGAAAGTGGAAAAACCCAAGCTTTAGCTCCGAACGCTCCCAAAACAAAGAGCTCCCAAGTCAAGAAGATGGAGAGAGTGATGATACTCTTCCATAAGCCATAGAAATGAGAACGATGAAGAGATTGTGACACAAAACAAGGGAAATTCGTGCTTCACCAAGAGGTGGGAAGAGAGAGAGAAAATCCAAATTAAAGAGAGAAAAATGAAATCAAGAACATGCATACTTACTTGGAGTGACAAAGAGGGACTTGATGGAGGGTTTTGGAGTGGTTCCCTTGAGGCTTGATGGATTTGGGATGAGAGGTTTTGTGCCCTAGAGAGAGAAAATTCGAGTTTTTGGCAAGAATTCACGTGTGGATCGCCTCTATTTTTTTCCACTGCAACAGCTCTTAATCGATTAATAATCGATTAAATTGCAGCTTAATCGATTAAGAGGCGATTAAGAGGCGATTAAGCTGCACAATTTTGCAGCATCCAGACTTTGGTAACTTCTTCATTACCCGTTGGATCTTCCTCAAATTTTAAAGCAAGCTTCCTCACCTATCCTACTTCACATCCAATAGTGGAATTTGTGTTTAGAGTTGTAAATCTTTTATTTTGAATTTCCTAATATAGGGTGTTTATAACATCAAAAACATCGCTTCTAACGCTCTTTTGTTCATCTTTCAACCTCCCTTTTGATGCCAATGCTTCTTGATTCCTTTATGGCATTCAAAGAACTCCTAATCCATCATTTTACATCCTTTTTAGAATAGTCCTTACTTCCAAATCTTATCGTTATTCTAAATATTATTTGAATTAAAATTCGGGATGTTACACTAACCAAGTTCTTCCATTTAATTTCTCTTTTATTTTATTTTTAGCATATAATTTTTCTTTTTATTTTATTTATTTAATTCTGAATTTTATCTTTTAATAGATTTTATTCTAGATTTTCCCTTGGGTAGAGATAGATTGAACAATTCTGAGTCCCTGTGGGAACGATATCTGGTCTTAACCGACTATATTACTTTGCGATCTAGTATACTTGCTAGAGAGTGATCATCACTCTTCTAAAATTCTCCAACTAGTCACTCAAATGGACGTCCTTCCATAACTTCATTGAATTTCCAGAATACAGAATACGTTATCAAACGTATGACGTACTTGCCCGAAAGTGATAAACAACGTCACTTTATCTAGTGAACGTCATGTCGCCAAAACGTAAACTATCAGTTGGATTACATAGTCATCTAGACGTAAGACCCACAAAATCAACCTTGAAGTGGGGTCGAGCAAGCAGTAACCTTTGGCACTCACAGAGGCCCTCCTCATGTTCCTTAGAAAAATACGTTATTGAACGTATGGCGTACTTGCCCGAAAGTGATAAACAACGTCACTTTATCTAGTGAACGTCATGTCGCCAAAACGTAAACTATCACTTGGATTAAATAGTCATCTAGACATAAGACCCACAACGTCAACCTTGAAGTGGGGTCGAGCAAGCAGTAACCTTAGAACATGACAAAACAACGACGTATCCCCAACACCATGCATGAATGCAATGACACATTCCATTTAAGATTAAATCCTCTTTAATCTTAATGTATATCCAACATGGAATAATTTATTCACAAGTATTCAAAGTAATTGATGTAATCTTACCATCTCATTAATTTCTTGGGAACATGATTAAACAACTTAAAAATTAATAACTTGGGTTATATATAACTTTGTTAGATTTTAAAAATGAAATTTAAGTGTTCTGACTAAAAATACTCGAGTATCTTACCAAAAGACTCGAGTAGTTTATACATTTACTGAAAAGTAAAGTTTCAGATTTTCCAGAAATACTCGAGTAGTTCATGAATTACTCGAGTAGTTTTATCATCCCGAATACTCGAGTAGTTCATGCAAGACTCGAGTAGTTCATCACAATTTCAAATTGGTGCATCAGACAATACTCTAGTCTCAGCTCAAACACTCGAGTACTGGTGCTACCAGACTCACTGGTGCGCCACGAACTACTCGATTATCGAGCCAAAGACTCGAGTATTTCATGATAGTAAAACAATGAAACTGAGTTTGAACATACCAAATTCAATTCTAACCAATTTTAACCAAAACCAATGTTCAACAGAGTTAAGTTTAAGTATATTAAACATGTTCCAACACAGAAATTACATCAAATTACACTGAATCAAAATTGAGCATTCAATATGCATAAAATCATGTTTTCAACAACTTGGCATACCAATTTCAATTCTGACCATTTCTAACACGAAAATAACTTGCATTTAGCTCACATGCAGCATATCAAACATGCTCCAACAACTTATAACATACAGAATGGCCTCCAAGCCAATATACTATTTCAAACTAAGCCCTTTAAGCCTCATGGTGGCTTTCTAACACAAATCAAGTAATTAAACCTTATTCTAGTGAATGTATAGCTTCCCACTTACCTCTAGATCGTGTAGAAACTGAAATTGGACAGAGATTCTGAGGAAAACCGCAATTGGTGGTTGAAACAATTAAGGAACCCTAGGAAAACACCTAGAAGGGGGGGTTGAATAGGTGTAAAAGAAACCTTGAAAGATTTTCGAACGAAACAAATCGAAACAATTAAAACGAATGATTTTTGCAAATTTGTCAGCACTTAATAGATTAATCTGAATTCTAATCGATTAAGATCAGAAAACTCAAAGTATCTTAATCGATTATGAAAGTCCTTAATTGATAAGATCTATCAGAAACCAGAAAAATCACTTTTCAATCGCATACGAAGATCAATCAATCAACACGTAAGATCAGAGATTCAGCGAAAAAGATTAACACCTATATTCTTATTGATTACCTAGGTTATGAAAATGATTTTCCCCAAGTTAATTTGAACAATAAAGATTCAAATCCATCAATTATGAAAAACACTCTTTTTCTAGGTTTTCAAGCAAGAACACAATGAACAACAAAAATGTAAAGAGTAAAAGTTTAGAGATACGACACAGTGATTTATCTTGGTTCACTTTAATCCGCTTGAAAGCTACATCCAGTCCCCTCTTCAACCAAGAGAGATTCTTCACTATGAGGAATTAGAGTTCTCAAATTACAAGTAAATGCCTCACAAGACTCCCTTCTTGCTAGCCTACAAGAGATACTCCACACCCTTGCCTTGTAATCCTATTGATCTTCTCTCTAATCTAACCTCTACCCCTTGTTGATAATCCACACAACAAGTCTTCACTTGTTTGATGATAATCCACACACCAAGTCTTCACTTTCCTTGATTCACAACCAAGACTTTCTTCTTCAATTATTGCTTGAATGAACTTGCTTGATGATAAACGACACACAAAGTCTTCTTTGTTGTTGTAGTTGGCTTGCCTTTTTGCAAAGATTACAACTCAATGAATACACATGACACTCCTATGAATCTCATTCAATAGCTATGACAAATCACACAAGAGATTCAAAGGTTCTTGATCAAAGAATATGAAAATATGAAAGCTTTGATCTTTGAAATTGAGAGAGAATAGAGTGACTTGATTTCTTGTAAAACTTGTATGAAAATGATTCTAGATAATCATAATAATTGGGAAAAGGTTTATATAGAATACCCAAAAGTTGTAGCACTTGAAAACTGATTTTTGAGAAGTGAAAATCGTATTTTAAAAAATCAGATCTGCAGTACTTAATCGATTAAATCCCTTCTTAATCGATTAGTAATCGATTAACAATGTTCTTAATCGATTAGACACTGATGAAACTTGATTAAAACTCGTTTTCTCAAAACCAAACCTTTCCTTTAAAACCTTTAAGCCACCTATTGATTTTAGGTTAAGTGAAAACTCAAATTATGATTTAATCATGACCTTGATAGAGATTCACTACCCTCTATTAACTCTAACCAAACTCATCATAATAAAAGAACCTAAGAAGCTTGAGAGGCAAAAGATAAAACAATTACAATTACACTCAAACTAAGTCTTCATGAGCTTGTTTTCTCTTCTTCACTTGATGTTTGTTGTTGCTTGTTGAACTTGAAACTTGATCAACATCTTTGTAGCTTGTTCAAAACACTTTGTCATTATCAAAACATTCATCATGGAACTTACAGATTCAACTTCCAATCTAGTTTCCCCAAAATGCATTTGACAGCAACACAGTTTTGATCAAGGTTACAAAGCCATTGATTTTGATTATTAAATCATGTAAAAGAATTGGGGAAATTAATTAGAAATTGTTCTCTGCAACATGCATAAGAGAATGAAACGAGTTTGAAGTCTTAAAAGTTCAAGAGCTTACCAAAATTAACAATCAAAGTAAGCTTCACGAACTGTTTTCCAACAAAAGACTCCAACCTTTCGAGCTTCGATTCTCTTAGCACACTGATCCTCAACTCACAAGCTTAGTGTCTTTACGAAGCTCAGGATGTAAGCTTCGTAACAGTGTATTACTCTCAACCTAACACTCAAAGTCGAAGGAGAATTGTTGAAGACAAGTTTCAGAACCCTAGCCTCACGATTTCATCAACAAAGGCTCAAATTCGTTGTTGATAGACTTAAATAGAAAATCTCCAGATGCATGCAGGTCGACACGAAGCAGTTGAGGCATTCCTTAACTGATTTCGTGTCGAATCGAGGGTATAGTGGAACGGTGACTCATCAAACGCACTAACTCGACCAGTTCTACCCAGGATACTCGAGTATCGAACGAAATACTCGAGTAAGTCGACTAAAATTTGAAAAATAAATATTTTATTCCTTCTTCCCTCCAAAATCTTTCTAATATTGCACTTAGGTCCTACAGCAGGGGCTAACATGCAAAATTCTAATATTTACATAGAAAATAATTATAAAAATATTTCTCACCCACTCGCATACTAAATACCTAATTTAATCAAGGATTTATAATAACAATTAATTATAAATAAAATTTATAATTAACTTTTTATTAATCCAGGATTAAAATTTTGGGGTGTTACATCAACAAAATAAATCATTGCAACAATAACACCAAAAATCATTTTAGTTCCATTATCTCAAATCAAAAGCAAAAACAAAAATCATTTGATCATAAAAAGGGACCAAAACCGTATGACCCTAAAAATAACACATCAACACAAAAATTCATTTTCACGCATTTTTAACTTGAAAACCAAAAATACAACTCATAAATAGCAAGAATCATCAATCAATTTCATGCATAAGAAAATAATTTCTTTTTCCCCAATTTCAAAACCCTAGTCGTGGCATGCAAGAAGAAATAGGAAAAATTTGTGAAAATCAACAATACATAGTTCATTAACATAATATATTAACTCATATTCAAGCATAAAAATACAAATCAAAAATTATTTAAAACACAATGGGGTCAAAACCGTGAGCATCATGGGATTTGATGCATGTCCCTTTTTCCTTTGCAACCTTAAATCTTTGCTTCTTAGAACTTAAAAAGTAATGATCTTGATTAAAAAAATCACATGCATGAGAAACAAAAATTAATTCTTTTACTTTCTCCTCCTGGTCGAATGGTACCTCAAGGGAAAATACAAATTTTTCCGTAATACAAATCAATATACTCATATATCATCAAGAATCCTTTCTTATTTCCTTATTCCAAATCAAAAATAAAAATGAAAAATATATGAACATAAAGAGGGATCAAACCGTGAACTCCCTTAGGCATGGTGCATGCTCACTTTTTCATTTTCAAGTTTAAATCCAAGAAGAATCAAGTGTAGAAAAGAATAAGCAACAATAAAAACCAACATGCAAGGAGCTTTAAGCTTGAACAACAAAAATCTTTCTTTTAAGCATAAAGAAACTGAAAACAGAAATGAAAAAGAAGAAGAACATGGGCTAGAGATTCATTACCAAAGAGAAATCAAGGAAAATGTGTTGGAAGTCAAGCTTTCCCAAGGACTTCAAGTGCAATCATTATATGTGTCATGTCCTTAACCAAGATCAACCTTAAAGCTATGGAAGTGCCTTGAAGAATGATCCCAGCTAAGATGTTAATATAGGACTTTTTATGATTTCTGAATATCCAGTTGGGATAATCAGGTTCTCCCTAGTCAACAATGTGTGTGCTAGTGTCAACTTAGGGATGAGAAGACGTACCTTCGCCCCTATAGCATGGTGGTTCTTATAGGGGATTACCTGTGTATTGTGGGCCGTTCTGATGAGTCTTCTGTAGAGGTAGAATTCAAGTAGGATTTGTAGAGGATATGATAAGATCATATCCATAAATCCTGTAGCTGATAGACCTTATCCAATGCTGTTTTATCTAACCAAGAGTCGTGGGAATCTAGGAGTAGTTACGGTTTGATGAGGCTGTAAATGATAAGGATCAGATTAAAAGTCCTGTGCTCGGTGTTAACCTCATCGGTATGTGACCTACATGTAGAAACCCAGTTTGCTCGGTGTTAAGTATCCGATAGTTGGCCCTGTATTAGTATCATACTAGTAAGGGTAATGTGAAGAAACCGCAATTGGTGGTTGGAGAGACTAAGGAACCACTAGGAACACACCTAGAAGGGGGGGGGGTTGAATAGGTGTAAAAGAAACCTTGAAATATTTTTGAAAGAAATGAATCGAAACAATCAAAACAAATGATTTTTGCAAATTCTACAGCACTTAATCGATTAAACTGAAATTTAATTGATTAACCTGCAATTTAATCGAGTACTAATCGATTAAACCTGAAAGTTCAAAAGTCCTTAATCGATTAAACGAACACTTAATCGATTAAATCTATCAGAAACTGAAAAATCACTTTTCAATTGCATACGAAAATCAATCAATCAACATGTAAGATCAGAGATACAGCGAAAACAATTAACACCTATATTCTTATTGATTATCCTAGTTATGAAAATGATTTTCCCTTTATCAATTTGAACAATAAAGATTCAATTCAATCAATTATGAAAATCACTCTTTTCTAGGTTTTCAACCAAGAACACAATTAAAGACTTGAATGTAAAGAGTTAAGAGTTTAGAGATAAGACACAGTGATTTATCCTGGTTCACTTTCACCCGCTTGAAAGCTACATCCAGTCCCCTCTTCAACCAAGAGAGATTCTTCACTATGAGGAATTAGATTTCTCAAATTACAAGTAAGTGCCTCACAAGACTCCCTTCTTGCTAGCCTACAAGAGATAACCGACACCCTTGTCTTGTAATCCTATTGATCTTCTCTCTAATCTAACCTCTATCCCTTGTTGATAATCGACACAACAAGTCTTCAATTGCTTGATGATAATCCACACACCAAGGCTTCACTTTGCTTGATTCACAAGCAAGACTTTCTTCTTCTTCAATGAGATTTGCTTGATGATAAACGACACACCAAGGCTTCTTTGTTGTTGTAGATGGCTTGCCTTCTTGAAAAGATTACAACACAATAGAAAACACAATAACAATCCTATGAATCTCAATCAATAGCTGTGACAATTCACACAAGAGATTCAAAGGTTCTTGATCAAAGAATATGAAAATATGAAAGCTTTGATCTTTGAAATTGAGAGAGAATAGAGTGGCTTGATTCTTGTAAAATTGATTATAAAAGTGTTCTCCTTAATCACAAAGATTAGGAAAAGATTTTTATAGAATACCCAAAAGTTGTAGCACTTGAAAACTGATTTTGAGAAGTGAAAATCGTATTTTAAAAAACCAGTTCAGCAGTACTTAATCGATTAAATCTTGCCTTAATCGAGTACTAATCGATTACTCTGATATTTAATCGATTAAACCCTGATGAAACTTGTTTAAAACTTGTTTTCTCAAAACCAAACCTTTTCTTTAAAACCTTTAAGCCACCTATTGATTCTAGGTTAAGTGAAAACTCAAATTATGATTTAATCATGACTTATGAAAGAGATTCACTACCTTCTAAACAAACTACCCAAATAAAAGACCTAAGAAGCTTGAGAGGCAAAAGATAAAACAATTACAATTACACTCAAACTAAGTCTTCATGAGCTTGTTTTCTCTCTTCACTTGATGTTTGTTGTTGCTTGTTGAACTTGAAACTTGATCAACATCTTTGTAGCTTGTTCAAAACACTTTGTAACCTTTTGTCATTATCAAAACATCCACCATGGAACTAACAATCCCCCCCTTTTTGAAAATGACAAACCATGTTTTGAATATGATTGAAGTTGTTGATGATTTAACAATTTGATCACTTGGTGAGAAACTTGCTCCCCCTCAATCAAAGCATTTGATATTTGAAATCCAATTGATTGAAGCTTAATTCTCCCCCTATCTTCAACAACTTAGCTCAACCTACATAAAAAAAACAACAAAACAACCTTTCTCCAAACAAACATCTAAAAATCATAATATTTATCCAACAATCATTTTGAGAAACATTCCGTTCAATTCAAAACATCATGTTTCTCCCCCTTTGGCATTATCAAAAAGAAATATATACGAATTGAAATATAACATCTAAGCCAAGGTAAGAAATCAATGATCATTTCTTTACAACATTGATACCAATTGAACAAATACAATAGAACTATACTTTGAAATGTGATACCAATTGGCAAGAGAATATAACAATGAATTATAAACAAATTGAGAACTATAAAGATCATAATATCACTTAACAAAGAAGATATCAACTGTAAAGAAGTATCAATAATCACAAAATTTTGATACCAATTGTGATATTTCTTTAATAACAACCAAAGCATGTCACTATATCATGATAACCATCTATGAATCTACTCAATGATACCAATTGAACTAATTTAAACATTTAGAAAAGTAATACCAATTGAGAAGATACCATATGAAGTTCACAATCTAACCATAACATTTGTACCATATTGTAGGACTTCTTTTGATACCAATTGAAGATGCAAATATGAATAACACTTGTAAGCTCTCTTTTCTCTTCAATCATACCTACAAAACAATCATGCTTTGCTTTTTGGTATCCAAATGGTTTTTGAATCCATTTTTGTTAGTGTAGGGACTTTCACCCTTTTTCATCCAAACAAAATCTCCTTTAGATATACCATGCATTTTAACATAACACACATTTGAAGTATGTCCATGAGTACCACAATAGAAACATGTTGGTGCATTTGAGAAATCAACTTTAGAAAAATCAACAACATTTCTATGAGAATTACTCTTAGCATTAGTATAACCCAAACCAAACTTGTTTGAATTTTTTCTTTGAAAATTTAACAATGTGCGCAATCTAATGTCACCACTTGTGAAACTTGCAAGCTTATTTTTCAAAATAGCATTTTCATCTTTGAGCAACTTGCAATTCTTACAATCAACCACAATATTCACTCTACTAGCACAATCACAAGAAGAACTAGCATATATAAGATCAAGAGTTTCATTTTCAAGATTAAGCTCATCAACTTGTTTTTGAAGTTCTAAAATCTCTTTTTGATGTTTCAAAATGAGCTTCTTTCTTTCAATATTTTTCAAAGCTAGTTTTTCAAGTTGTTCATGCATTTCTTCATAAGCATTATATAACAATTCATATTTAGAAGAAATTTCGGATTTAGTATGACTTACATCGCTATCCTCACTTTGATAACTTGATTCATCATTTGAACTTTGTTCTTCATCATCTACTAGAGTTATCAAGTTGAGACAAGCGGCTTCTTCATCATCCGAAGAACTACTCGATGTGCTTTTCTTATCTTCTACATCACTATCCCAAACTATGTATGCTCTTTTAGATTTAGAATTTTTCTTGTCTTTCTCCTTCTTCTTGAGATACCTAGAGCATGAATACTTGAGATGTCCGGGTTTTCCGCATTCATGGAAAACTACACCTTCTTTTGATGTCTTTGTCTTGTAGTGTGGGGAATCCTTCTCTTTATCTTTGTCTTTGTTCAACCTTCCTTTTCTCCTTAGAAATTTGTCAAACTTCCTTAGCAAAAGTTTCATGTCTTTTTCATCAACATCCGAATCGAAATCTTCATTATCATCATCATCGGAACTCTCTTTCTTTTTATATGATCTATTGACTTTAAGATCAAGTCCCTTTCTACCTTTGTTCTTATCCGACTCTTCATTGATACTTAATCGTCCAAGCTCCATTTCATGTTCTTGAAGCTTTCCAAAGAGTGTTGCTAGATCCATAGCATCCAAGTTTTTAGATTCAACAATAGCCATTACTTTTGGTTGCCAATTCCTGTCTAAACATCTCAACACTTTGTTAGAAAGTTCACCTTGTAAGAAAGTCTTACCAAGAGCAAGTAAATGATTAATAATATGAGTAAAACGCTTTTGCATATCATTAATAGATTCATTTGGAAGCATTTGAAACAATTCATAATCACGCATTAAAGCATTCAATCTAGCTTTCCTAACCTCACTAGTTCCTTCATGAGTCACTTGTAAAGTGTCCCACATTTTCTTAGCACTAGAACATTGAGAAACTCTAAAGAACTCGTCATAGGATAAAGCGGATGTGATGATATTCTTTGCTTTATAATCATATTGTACTTTCTTTCTATCATCATCTTTCCACTTGTCCTCGGGGATCAATTGTTCTACACCTTCAACTAAACTAGAGGGGATATGAGGACCTTTTTCAACTACTTTCCAAATTTCACTATCTATGGCTTGGATAAAGATTTTCATTCTAACTTTCCAATATGCATAGCCTTCTCCGGCAAACAATGGAGGACGATTTATTGAACAACCTTCACCACCAAAGGGATTCATGGAACCCATTGCGATTTTCTTAAAGGATCTTTACGAAAAAGCTCTTATGCTCGTGTCTTTCGACGGAGCTCTGATACCAATTGAAGAAACCGCAATTGGTGGTTGGAGAGACTAAGGAACCAGTAGGAACACACCTAGAAGGGGGGGGGGGTTGAATAGGTGTAAAAGAAACCTTGAAAGATTTTCGAAAGAAATGAATCGAAACAATCAAAACAAATGATTTTTGCAAATTCTACAGCACTTAATCGATTAAACTGAAATTTAATCGATTAACCTGCAATTTAATCGAGTACTAATCGATTAAACCTGAAAGTTCAAAAGTCCTTAATCGATTAAACGAACACTTAATCGATTAAATCTATCAGAAACAGAAAAATCACTTTTCAATTGCATACGAAAATCAATCAATCAACATGTAAGATCAGAGATACAGCGAAAACAATTAACACCTATATTCTTATTGATTATCCTAGTTATGAAAATGATTTTCCCTTTATCAATTTGAACAATAAAGATTCAATTCAATCAATTATGAAAATCACTCTTTTCTAGGTTTTCAACCAAGAACACAATTAAAGACTTGAATGTAAAGAGTTAAGAGTTTAGAGATACGACACAGTGATTTATCCTGGTTCACTTTCACCCGCTTGAAAGCTACATCCAGTCCCCTCTTCAACCAAGAGAGATTCTTCACTATGAGGAATTAGAGTTCTCAAATTACAAGTAAGTGCCTCACAAGACTCCCTTCTTGCTAGCCTACAAGAGATAACCGACACCCTAGTCTTGTAATCCTATTGATCTTCTCTCTAATCTAACCTCTATCCCTTGTTTATAATCGACACAACAAGTCTTCAATTGCTTGATGATAATCCACACACCAAGGCTTCACTTTGCTTGATTCACAAGCAAGACTTTCTTCTTCTTCAATGAGATTTGCTTGATGATAAACGACACACCAAAAGGCTTCTTTGTTGTTGTAGATGGCTTGCCTTCTTGCAAAGATTACAACACAATAGATAACACAATAACAATCCTATGAATCTCAATCAATAGCTGTGACAATTCACACAAGAGATTCAAAGGTTCTTGATCAAAGAATATGAAAATATGAAAGCTTTGATCTTTGAAATTGAGAGAGAATAGAGTGGCTTGATTCTTGTAAAATTGATTATAAAAGTGTTCTCCTTAATCACAAAGATTAGGAAAAGATTTTTATAGAATACCCAAAAGTTGTAGCACTTGAAAACTGATTTTGAGAAGTGAAAATCGTATTTTAAAAAACCAGTTCAGCAGTACTTAATCGATTAAATCTTGCCTTAATCGAGTACTAATCGATTACTCTGATATTTAATCGATTAAACCCTGATGAAACTTGTTTAAAACTTGTTTTCTCAAAACCAAACCTTTTCTTTAAAACCTTTAAGCCACCTATTGATTCTAGGTTAAGTGAAAACTCAAATTATGATTTAATCATGACTTATGAAAGAGATTCACTACCCTCTAAACAAACTACCCAAATAAAAGACCTAAGAAGCTTGAGAGGCAAAAGATAAAACAATTACAATTACACTCAAACTAAGTCTTCATGAGCTTGTTTTCTCTCTTCATTTGATGTTTGTTGTTGCTTGTTGAACTTGAAACTTGATCAACATCTTTGTAGCTTGTTCAAAACACTTTGTAACCTTTTGTCATTATCAAAACATCCACCATGGAACTAACACAATGAGGCTTTCGGTCGGTCGACGCTCGGTTCTACTACAAGTCCACTACATAAGCCCCCCAAGCTCAGTTGGGTGATTTGAGCCCTGCCGAGTTAATGAGACGAGCAAACCGTCTTCCGACTGAACTTTGCTGATTGAAAGAGGTACCCGAGCGTTTTTGTGCTTTTATCAGAGTTGTCGTTTGATTGACCCCAAGGTGACCTTTCACTCCTTCTTGTGTTTACACGTGTCCCTTACTTTACATGGAAATGGAACGTTATGATTTCAAACTTACCGGAGGTGCCACGTATTTAGTTTTCACTACTAATGGGCTTTTTCTGACTCAGGCCCAATCCTTTTGAGATAGTGGAGGGAAGTTTTTAAGACGAATTCCAAAGGGCGGTTTCACACTATTCATTCTAACAAACATCAGAAACCTTTCAACTCTCTCACCTCCATTCATCGCTTTCTTGTAGCCTTGATCATCGAAGCCAAAGTTCTTCAGAGGAGTTCTTGCCAAGTTTCTCTTCTTTACATCAAGTGCATTTCCATCTCTATGGTCTTGATTTCTCTTTGGTTTCTTGGTCATTCATCACTAACAGGTAACGAACCTTTCTTCTCTTTTCTGGCGATTTTCTCTTTCTTCTTTGATGTTTAAGATTCTTTGCATGTGACTGTTTCTGCCATCTGCTGTGTATATGTGTCTAGAACTTTCTTTTTATGCATTAGCTCTGGTCTTTCTTCATTGATTTTGAAAAGATTTTTCTAGGGTTTGAACAAACCCTTATACCATTGTTGCTCCAAATCACTGTTTCGAACAAAACCCCAAATCATTGTTGCTCCAAGTTACTGTTATAGTGTACCCCATTTGCCCTTCGAAGTCCTTTATCCCCCTTTAATGTTTACTGAGTGATCATCGTAGCGTTTCTTAGGTCTGTTTTACGTTTTGCTGCACTTAACTTCTTAGGGTTGGTACTGAAGCGGCGTTTATCATGAGTGAGGAATCTGTAAACTCTGATGTTCCAAGAACACATACAGGAGGAAACCTAGAAATTTGTGTTAAACCGATAACCACGCGTTTTCCTCAGACTTTGAAAGAGTTCAGGCAGGGTGTGATTCACTATAGGATTTCCGAGAGGGTAGAACAGAGGAGGTTAAGGAAGCAACAGAGAGGTATTAGACATTTCAGTCGGTTTGGGAAAATTCTGCCCTGAAAGGGAGGTGTTCTCCAACCGACCGTAGCCGTAAGTATTTGAACTGAAATAGTTAAGTTTTTCTGCTTCTGACTCCAAGTGTGCCCCCTTTTCCTCAGGTATGAAGAGGAAGTGTGTCTCTAATCCTGAACTTTATCCATTTCCGTCGGACGCAGATCAATATGATTGGGTGGACCGAGAAGTTCTTGGTACTCAATCTGAGCTTTCAATAGAAAATTCACTAGATCAAACACGGGCTATAATTCTGCCGTGTCCTGGTGATAATGCTGGGAACCAATACTCCATTAGTCCTGTGGGTTTGAATGAACGGGTCTGCAGTCAAATTCCGGCGGGTAATCCTGGTTTTTATTTTTATGAAGAAGTTGTTACTCGGTTAGGGATTAGGATGCCTTTTACCGGTTTTGAGATAGGTGTTTTGAATACTCTGAGAGTGGCCCCTTCCCAGCTGCATCCCAATGCTTGGGCATTTGTGAGGGGCTTCCAGCAAGTGTGTTCAGCCATGGAGTGGTCCTGCACTCTTTCGATTTTTTTCTAACTATTTGCCCCTCAATGCAACACCTTTGAGAAAGGATCAGTAAGACGACCTTGGGTCTCTCTGAAGTTCCGCAATGGCTATACTCTTTTCACCAAGTATTCTGAATCTTGGAAGGGTTTTAAACCTTTTTTCTTTAAATACAATTTTATCGGCAATGGAGTTTGCTGGTTCACCCGTCCTGGTGAATCCCGACCAATTCTACGGTTTCCTCTTCAGTGGACTGCGAGCTTTTTTAACCGATCGATTGCCTCGTACTCCTCAGATTGGAAAGAACTGGCTGAACATGAGAAGGAGGTGTGTCGAGCAGTTGAGAGTTATATGAAATCTAATGGGAGGATAGAAACAAAGGACATTTTGAACATCCCTTCATCGGATGTTAAAGCAGAACTTGGTAAAACTGTTTTCTTTTGGTTGTTGCATTTGTTAAGTTGATCCGTTCTAATGTTACTTCGTTTTTCTTGTTCTTTGCAGAAAAAATGGCTTCCCGGATGGCTTCTTTAGTTCAAGGGGGCAAGAAGAGGAAGACCCATGTGACGAGCATGGCATCCGGGTCTCCAAGCCTGAGTACCCCGAGCTTGAGTACCTCTACTCCAACTGCTTCTCCAACTGAGGCATCCCCTCGGCCAACTTCAAACGTGGTGGCTGTCGGCGCCACGGTTTCATTGGGCCCTAGCGGCCAAGTTCAAACCATTTCTCCCCTTCAACCACAAATTCGCCGCCGACGGATTGATAAAGGAAAAGAGAAAGTGACTGAAGGGGCGAATCCGCGGGTTGAAGGTTCAAGTGCTAAGGCTGCTGCCGTTCCCTCTTCTGACAACGCTCCCTCTTCTGCTGCGACCCCACCAGAACCTGTTGGATGTCAAGCTGGTTGGAAGGCATGCTTCAAACTCTCTATGGACTTCAAAGTAATGCAAATATATGTTTTGATGATAACAAGCCAACTCAAGTTCAAGCTCACAAGTGCAAGTCAAGTCTCAAGATTGAAGACTCAAGCAAGCCTAGAATAGAAACCTTCTCCTTAGATCAAATGTAAGGTAATGAAGTTGTAGTTTACTTAGAAGTTACAAAGCCAACATAGTTTTTCATTTTAGAAGAAAAGAAGAAAACGTGTTTTCTGCATATAAAATGTTTTTCTGCATTTAACCTTAGTGAAAATACTTGATGTTACAAAACTCTGCATATTTATATGACTGCAAATGAGAGTAATCGATTATCTCTCAAAGTAATCGATTAACTCAGTTGCATCATAGAAAAATCAGAGAAGCTGTAATCGATTAATTGAATTTTGTTACTCAGTTACTTTCTTATGAAAGTAATCGATTACATCAGTCAAGTAATCGATTATATTTGTTGCATCATATATTTTTCAGAGGCTTAGTAATCGATTACAAGTCTTGTAGTAATCGATTACATGATGTTGCATCATATGCAAACCAGAGGCTTAATAATCAATTAACCCATTAGTGTAATCGATTATCATAGTTGCATCATATAATGAACAGGAGTGATGTAATCGATTAACTATTCTTAGCCTAATCGATTACATGTTTTTCAAATGTATTTAAGAATTTCTATTTTTGTAGAAATAATCGATTATTCCCTAAAGTAATCGATTACTTCTTGATTTTCTGAAAAACGTGTCAGAATCATTTTTATTATTTCCTGATTTGTTTTTATATAAAAGATTCTGATATATTTTATAAAATTCGAAAATGATTTTAATTTTGAATTATTTCCTTTTTGGTTTTAAGAATCAAATCTTTATTTTATTTCGAAAATCGTTTTGATTTTATTTTGATTTTAAAACTTATTACAAATCTTTTATTATTCTATTTTGATTTTGTTTTATTAATTCAAAATCGTTTTTGATTGAAAAGAGTTTTTCTTTTTAAATAAGATCACTCCAACATTTCAACAAGTTTTTTTGACGTTCAGTGATTTTGTTTATTCATTCATTCTCACGTTCTTCATCTTCTTCTTCTTTAAGAGTTCTGGTGTTCATTGTTCTATTTTTCTAAGAACAAACCTTGTTGGCTGAGTAAATCCTAAGAGAAACTTCTTTTTTCATTATCATAAGAGCATATTGTAGAATCCGTGTTGTATGAACACAAAAAGCTATTGTAATCACATTCATTGTAATCGTTCTAAACCTTAGTGGTAGGGAGAGAATCCCATAGTTGAATGTTGAGGCGTTCGTAGGGCGAGGAACCCTGTTGTGTGATTGAGGCCCCTAGCGAACGGAGGTTCCTAGTAGTGTGCGGGGTGCTCTTGGTTGTAATAGGGTGCGGCTCTATTGCTTGGTTATAAGAACTCTCAGTCGGGTCACTTGGGGACTGGACTAGGCCTTTCGACGGGAAGGCTGAACCAGTATAAAAATCACCGGTGCAAGCTTTTCTATCCCTCTCTCTTTTACTTTCCGCATATTTATTCTTTTACGTTTCCGCGCTACTCGATTATTATTTTTTTCTATCGTTTTCGCGATCCATTATGAACGTTTAATCTCTCCATCTCAAATCATTTTTTAATTTATTACGAATTTTCCAATACATAATAAAACTCGATTCACCCCCCCCTCTCGAGATTTTGAGGCCAAAACCAACAATTGGCATCAGAGCTAGTCTCTTGTGTTAAGACTTAACCGTCTCAAGAGTTTGGCTTCAAACTCTCTGTTTGGAGGTGAAGGGAGTTCTATTAACCGTCCTCCCATGTTTGATGGGGTAGGGCACGAGTATTGGAAAGCCCGTATGAAAATTTTTATTCAAGGAGTAGGATTAAAAGTTTGGGATGCTGTTGTTAATGGTCCCTATGTTCCTACCTATGTGGTTAATGGTAACACCGTCGAAAAGCCTATGGTTGAGTGGACGGAGGAGGAGGAACGTAGAGTCCAATACGACTTGAAAGCGAAAAATATTATAACATCTGCTTTGAGCTATGATGAGTTTTTCAGGATATCAACATGCGAGACAGCACAACAGATGTGGGATACGCTGGAAGTCACGCATGAAGGTACAACGGAAGTAAAGAGGTCAAGGATCAATACGATGACTGGTGAATATGAGCTATTCAGGATGAAAGATGGAGAATCAATTCAAGAGATCCAAAAGCGCTTCACAATGATTGTTAACCAACTGACAACATTGGGGAAGAAGTTCACCAATGAGGATCTCATCAACAAAGTTTTAAGGTGTTTGGGAAGAGATTGGCAACCCAAGGTGACGGCAATTGCTGAATCAAGAAATCTCTCAACAATGACGCTGGCAACTCTGTTTGGAAAATTACAAGAACACGAAAGTGAACTAAAAAGGTTGGCTCAACATGAAGAAGAGAACAAGAAAGTTAAAAGTTTGGCATTCAAGGCTGAAGCTCCTGCACCAGATAGTGACTCGGACAAAGAATTATTGAATGATGAACACATGAGTCTATTGGTGAAAAAGTTCGGGAAATTCCTGAGAAAGAAAAATTTCAACAAGAGAGACAACAATAAAAGTGGAGGCTCAACCATCACATGTCATGAGTGTGGCAAGCCTGGTCACATTAGAGCAGACTGCTATCAATTGAAAAACAAAGAGAATTCAGAAAAAGGCACCTCAAGTTCAAAGAAGGGAAAGCAAGCATACTTGGCATGGCTAGACAATGATGGAAGTTCGGATGAGGATTCAGACGAACAAGAGGAGACTGCCAACCTATACTTGATGGCTCACGACAAAGAGGTAACTACTGAACTTAACTTTTCTTATGATGAATTACAAGAAGCATTTGAAGAGTTACATGAGGAATCGATGAGGTTATCCTTATTGGTTTCTCTAGAAAAGAAAAATTCAGCTTCCATTTTAGAAAAGAATAAAGAACTTACTAAGGAAAATGATTTTTTGAAAAATCAAAATAAGGAGCTGAATTTGAATTTAAAAAATTCTTCAAACACTTCGTGTAATGACATTAAACGTAAAGCTAATTCTTCTTCTTGTAAATTCTGCAAGGACTTGGTTAAAGAAGTTGAAGATTTAAAAGAAACCCTTGCTAAATTTACAAAAGGTAGAAATACTTTAAATTTAATGTTAGGTAGACAAAAATGTTTCTTTAATAGAGCGGGTTTAGGATATCAACCCGGAAGACATCAAAAGAAACTAAGTACCATTTTTGTCCCTGCCAGTAATCATAAGAAACCTCTTATTATATGTCATATTTGTGGTAAAAAGGGCCATGGTGCACATGAATGCATACACCGAAAAGTGAAGTTCGTTAAACCGAACAATGAAGCTAGAAGATGGCATGATTTAAACTATGGCTATACTAACACTCAAGGACCCAAAAAGATATGGGTACCTAAAAAGAAACCTTGAATTCTTTGCTTGTAGGTTACTCCGGAAGGAAGGAAGGCATGGTGGTACTTGGACAGTGGATGCTCAAAACATATGACTCGAGATAAATCCAAATTCTCGCATCTCGTGCCTAAGGACCAAGGACATGTGACTTTCGGAGATAACAATCAAGGAAAGATTATCGGAATCGGTAAAATTGGTACACCTCCTAACCCTTGCATTGAAAATGTTTTACATGTTGAGGGCCTAAAGCACAATTTGCTAAGCATTAGTCAATTGTGTGATAAGGGCAATAGGGTTATATTTGATTCTGATAGATGTATTATCGAGGGAAAAATTGATAATCTTATTAAGCTAATTGCTCGCAGGATAAACAATGTTTATGTTATTGATTTTGATTCAATTCCCTCAAATGATGCGAAATGTTTATTTTCTAAAGAGGATGAATCGTGGTTGTGGCATTGTAGAATAGGTCACATCCACATGGCTCATTTAAATAAAATTTCTTCTAAAAACTTAGTAGTTGGTTTGCCAAAGCAAAATTTTTCTTTTTCTGAAAATTGTGATCCTTGTTCAAAATCAAAACTCACAAGGGCTACTTTTCCGTCTAAAAATCTTGTTTCAACTCAAAGGCCCTTGGAACTTTTACATATGGATCTTTTTGGACCTTGTCAAACTAAAAGCTTTGGTGGCAACTATTATTGTTTAGTTATTGTGGATGACTATTCTAGGTATACATGGACGCTTTTTATTACTCATAAAAATGACGCATTTCATGAATTTAAAAAGCTAGCCAAGATTATTCAAAACCAATTGCATTTGAGCATTGCATCCATTAAAAATGATCATGGTGGAGAATTTGAAAATCATCTTTTTGAAAAGTTTTGCGGAAAACATGGAGTTAAGCATTATTTTTCCGCTCCAAGGACTCCAGAGCAAAATGCAGTTGTGGAGAGGAAAAATCGTTCATTAAAAGAGCTTTCTAGAACAATGCTTAATGACATGAATTTGCCTGCATATTTTTAGGCCTATGCAGTTAGTACAGCATGTTATGTTATGAACCGTGTTTCGATTAGGCCTATTTTAAAGAAAACCCCTTATGAGCTGTACAAGGGGAGAAAACCAAATATTTCCCATCTTCGAGTTTTTGGATGTAAGTGTTTTGTGCATAATAATGGTAGAGAAAATCTAGGAAGTTTTGAGGCTAGAGCTGATGAGGGTATATTCCTTGGATATTCTGCTTCGAGCAAAGCTTATAGGATATACAATAAATCTCGTAATACTATTGAAGAATCTATTCATGTATCATTTGACGAATCCGATCCCAGAAGGTTGGGAAAGGTATTTGTTAATGACATTTCAGGTATTCTTGGAGATTTATTTCGTTAATGAGGATGAGGAGCCAAATGCCAAAAGGAAAGAGCATTCCGAAAGCAATGGAAATTCAGTTGAAAATGTTGAGGAGAAAAATCAAGAACAATCCATGGAACTCAACACTGATTTGCCTAAGGAATGGAGAACATCTAGGCACCATCCTATAGATCAGATTATCGGGGATATCTCAAAAGGTGTAAGTACTCGCAACTCTATTAGCAATCTGTGTAACTTCTTTGCATTTGTTTCTCAAGTAGAGCCAAAGAATTATTCTGAGGCTATGCTTGATGAGCATTGGCTTTTGGCAATGCAAGAGGAATTAAACCAGTTCGAAAGAAATCAGGTGTGCGAACTTGTTCCTAGGCCTGAGTCTCATCCGATTATTGGAACTAAGTGGATTTATAAAAATAAACTTGATGAGGCTGGTTTAATTGTTCGAAACAAATCTAGGCTAGTTGCACAAGGTTACAATTAGGAAGAGGGGATAGATTATGAGGAAACATTTGCCCCTGTTGCTAGGTTGGAAGCCATAAGACTGCTATTAGCATTTGCATGTATTCTAGATTTTAAATTATATCAAATGGACGTAAAGAGTGCCTTTCTTAATGGTTTTATAAATGAAGAAGTTTATGTGTGTCAACCTCCTGGCTTTGAAAGTTATGAACACCCTGATTATGTTTATAAATTGAAAAAGGCTTTGTACGGTCTAAAACAAGCTCCTAGAGCGTGGTACGACCGTCTTAGCAAATTTTTGTTGGAAAATAACTTTGAAAGAGGGAAGGTTGATAACACTCTTTTTATCAAAAAGAAAGGAAAGGACATCCTTTTAGTTCAGATTTATGTTGATGATATTATTTTCGGTGCTACTAATGAAATCCTTTGTAATGAATTTTCTAGTATGATGCAGGAAGAGTTCGAAATGTCTATGATGGGCGAGCTGAACTTTTTCCTGGGATTACAAATAAAGCAAGCAAAGGATGGAATATTTATTAGTCAAACCAAATACTGCAAAGAATTACTGAAAAGATTTGGCATGGATAAGGCCAAGGCAGTAGCGACACCGATAAGCACATCATGTTACTTGGACAAAGACGAAGGAGGTAAATCCGTAGAAATCACAAAGTATCGAGGTATTATCGGATCCCTTCTATATTTAACGGCAAGTAGGCCGGATATAATGTTTAGTGTGTGTCTTTGTGCTTGGTTTCAGTCGAATCCAAAAGAAACGCACATGGTTGCTGCCAAGGGAATAATGAAATACTTGTCTGGCACAACTGATATGGGTTTATGGTACCCCAAAGGTTCTTCATGTAATCTTGTTGGGTATTCTGATTCTGACTTTGCTGGTTGCAAAGTAGATAGAAAAAGTACTAGCGGCACTTGTCATCTTCTTGGCAATTCATTGGTATCATGGGCTAGTAAGAAACAGTCTAGTGTTGCCCTATCTACAGCTGAGGCTGAATATGTAGCCGCGGGTAGTTGTTGCGCCCAGATTTTATGGTTAAAACAGCAACTCCTAGACTTTGGTGTAAGTCTAGATCACATTCCTATTAAATGTGATAATACCAGTGCTATTTCTATTACCAAAAACCCAGTGCAACATCTCGCACGAAGCATATAGAGATTCGACACCATTTTATTCGTGATCATATTCAGAAGGGTGATTGCATTATTGAGTATGTGGATACTTCGCGGAAGTTAGCTGATATCTTTACGAAACCGCTTCCAAAAGAAAATTTCTTTTTTATTCGTAGAGAAATTGGTTTAACTTCTGCCTCTCACCTCTTTTGAATATGTGAATCTTTTATCTCTCATGTTATTATTGATGCATCTCCTTAGTGTTTCAGGGGGAGATTACACATCTTTTTGATGATTACAAAAGGGGGAGAGAGATTCTGATATTGGCTAATATTGGCTAATATATTTGGCTAATACATTCAGGGGGAGATACTCTAAAGGATGATATTCTGATATCATAATATATGTTTTTTAAGCATTCATACAGGGGGAGAAAAATTAATCCATTATATTGCCTGTATTTAGTGATAGTAAGGAAGGTTTTATTATTATATATCTATTTCTGCTTGTATAACACTTGTGATGCAGATAATAAAAGAGCATATCAGAATGGTTGTTTGTCATCATCAAAAAGGGGGAGTGTTGGAAGTCAAGCTGGTTGGAAGGCATGCTTCAAACTCTCTATGGACTTCAAAGTAATGCAAATATATGTTTTGATGATAACAAGCCAACTCAAGTTCAAGCTCACAAGTGCAAGTCAAGTCTCAAGATTGAAGACTCAAGCAAGCCTAGAATAGAAACATTCTCCTTTGATCAAATGTAAGGTAATGAAGTTGTAGTTTACTTAGAAGTTACAAAGCCAACATAGTTTTTCATTTTAGAAGAAAAGAAGAAAACGTGTTTTCTGCATATAAAATGTTTTTCTGCATTTAACCTTAGTGAAAATACTTGATGTTACAAAACTCTGCATATTTATATGACTGCAAAGGAGAGTAATCGATTATCTCTCAAAGTAATCGATTAACTCAATTGCATCATAGAAAAATCAGAGAAGCTGTAATCGATTAATTGAATTTTGTTAATCAGTTACTTTCTTATGAAAGTAATCGATTACATCAGTCAAGTAATCGATTATATTTGTTGCATCATATATTTTTCAGAGGCTTAGTAATCGATTACAAGTCTTGTAGTAATCGATTACATGATGTTGCATCATATGCAAACCAGAGGCTTAATAATCGATTAACACATTAGTGTAATCGATTATCATAGTTGCATCATATAATGAACATGAGTGATGTAATTGATTAACTATTCTTAGCCTAATCGATTACATGTTTTTCAAATGTATTTAAGAATTTCTATTTTTGTAGAAATAATCGATTATTCCCTAAAGTAATCGATTACTTCTTGATTTTCTGAAAAACGTGTCAGAATCATTTTTATTATTTCCTGATTTGTTTTTATATAAAAGATTCTGATATATTTTATAAAATTCGAAAATGATTTTAATTTTGAATTATTTCCTTTTTGGTTTTAAGAATCAAATCTTTATTTTATTTCGAAAATCGTTTTGATTTTATTTTGATTTTAAAACTTATTACAAATCTTTTATTATTCTATTTTGATTTTGTTCTATTAATTCAAAATCGTTTTTGATTGAAAAGAGTTTTTCTTTTTAAATAAGATCACTCCAACATTTCAACAAGTTTTTTTGACGTTCAGTGATTTTGTTTATTCATTCATTCTCACGTTCTTCATCTTCTTCTTCTTTAAGAGTTCTGGTGTTCATTGTTCTATTTTTCTAAGAACAAACCTTGTTGGCTGAGTAAATCCTAAGAGAAACTTCTTTTTTCATTATCATAAGAGCATATTGTAGAATCCGTGTTGTGAGAACACAAAAATCTATTGTAATCACTTTCATTGTAATCGTTCTAAACCTTAGTGGTAGGGAGAGAATCCCATAGTTGAACGTTGAGGCGTTCATAGGGCGAGGAACCCTGCTATGTGATTGAGGCCCCCAGCGAACGGAGGTTCCTAGTAGTGTGCGGGGTGCTCTTGGTTGTAATAGGTGCGGCTCTATTGCTTGGTTATAAGAACTCTCAGGCGGGTCGCTTGGGGACTGGACTAGGCCTTTCGACGGGAAGGCTGAACCAGTATAAAAATCACCGGTTCAAGCTTTTCTATCCCTCTCTCTTTTACTTTCCGCATATTTATTCTTTTACGTTTCCGCGCTACTCGATTATTATATTATTTCTATCGTTTTTGCGATCCATTACGAACGTTTAATCTCTCCATCTCAAATCATTTTTTAATTTATTACGAATTTTCCAATACATAATAAAACTCGATTCACCCCCCCTCTGTAGATTTTGAGGCCAAAACCAACAGAAACATCTATATGGGACCAACAATTTGATGAAAGATTTGGCCAATATATCTGTTCTGAATCTGACTGTACTCGTTTTGGAACTCTTTCTTCCGACCAATGGTCTCGTTGCAACATGACTCTTGCCAAATATCTGCTGCGGGGTGCCAACCTTGCATATTTTTTGGCCAAGCAACCTGATGGACTTTTCATTGGTTATAATGCCGAGCAGAGGGAGGCTCGTGAATTGTCTGCTGCTCAAGAGGCTAGCATCTCGGATGAGCTGAACCGTATAAAGAATGAGTTGGAAAACTTAAAGGCTGACAAAAATGAACTGATTAAGGAGAGGGACTCTTTGAAGGTTTCCCAAAAGGTTGCTGAGGATAAGAAGAAAGAGGCCGAGGAAGCTCTGAAGAAGGAATTGCAGGAGAGTCGGCAGAAGATGGACGAGCTGAGGGCAGAAGTTGAGAAGTCTGCTGCGGTTGCTCAGAAATTGAAGGATAAAGCTCTTCTTCACAAGAAAAAGGCGGCAACCAACTTCTATAACTGGAGTAAAAGCGTCGATGATTCTTTTGTCTCTGCCATCAAGCAAATTCAATTTCTGAATCCTGAGACTGAATTCAGGGTGGTCGAAGCTCATCCATTTCATCTTGTCGAGAATGGGAAGCTAATTGATATCGAGACCAAAGCCGAAGTCGATCTACAAGGTGAGGATTTGCCAAATCCTCTCGTTGATCTGATTGAAGCCCTTGACTTCGATGATTCCTACGTTGTTCTATCTGATATTGAGCAGTGATCAGTTTTTGCTCTTTTTCTGTATGGTTTAACATTTTGTTGCTCGCTGTTACCGAGCGTCTGAACAATTTTTGTTTTAACTTGTTTCTCGTTGTACTCGAGCATACTTCTTTATAACCATGAACAATTTATTTTTGCTCCTGCTAAATTTTGCTTAGTATACAAATTGTGTTGTGTAAATCACCTTCGTTATTTTATTTTGGGTTCCGTTTAATGACCCTTGATTTTACTGCTATTCTCGATCAGAAAGGCTAATTTAAGAATAAATTATTGTGAGTAGAACTCGGATCGTCGACTTTAGCCGAAGCGGGACCCTCGGATCGTGAAACAAGGAAAGTAATTTCCTGAATTCAGGCGTTCTAAGAATACGTTGTTAAACTCTCAAAAAGAGTTGTATCTCGATTCCGCTCAGTGGCTAGCTGAACTAAATGAGGCGTATGTCACATCACAATGTTCGTAAAAGAATTTGAAGGAAATTGATGCGTTTTATTGATAAAAGAATACAAAGATGATGTTGCTCGTTTGTCAACTAACTCCTAACAATTGTCTCTAAGCTACGAAGGATGTTATCCTTCGTTTATTCTACCTAAACATTTTCGAGCAATAGACTAACCTATTAGTAAAGAGTGAAAAATAAAATAGGAGCTTAACTGTAATAAGCTCTGAGTTTGGCCACGTTCCAGCTGTTATTGATTTCCATGCCCGAGAGAGTCTCCAATTTGTAAGCACCAGATCCGGATATAGCCTTCACTCGGTATGGGCCTTCCCACTTCGGTTTCAATTTTCCAACTCCAGCATTTCCTTTGCCGATATCCGCTCGGCGAAGGACTAAATCTCCTACTTCAAAACTTCGTGGACGAACCTTCTTGTTGTATTCCCGTGCTTGCCGCTCCTTCACTTTTCTTTCATGGGCGACGACGTTCTTCCGAATTTCCTCAAGTAAAATGAGCTCTTCGCTGATCAAATGGTCGTTAGTTTCTAAAGGACATTCAAGCGTCCTAAAGGTAGGGATTCGCTTTTCGATCGGAATGACTGCGTCGCAGCCTTATGTCAAACGAAAAGGAGTCTCTCCTGTAGATGAGTGTACAGTTGTCCTGTGTGACCATAAGACGCTCGGAAGTTTATCCGCCCAAGTGCCAGCTGCGTTACCGAGTTTCTTCTTAATTCCATCCAAGATGGTTCTGTTGGCAGCTTTGGCTAACCCATTTGTTTGTGGGTGTTCGACAGAACTGAAATAATGAGTGATTCCCAAGTCGGCTTCTAGTTGTTGAAAGTGAGAGGCTGCAACTGTGATCCATTATCAGTTACTATGGCATGAGGCACCCCGAACCGAGAGATAATTTCCTTCACAAAGAAAGATTGAATACGGGCCGTGGAGATTGTTGCTAACGGAACCGCCTCAATCCACTTAGTGAAGTAGTCGATAGCCACTACCGCAAACTTGAGTTGTCCTGGTGCGGTGGGAAACTTCCCAATGATGTCCATGCCCCATTGGTAAAAGGGCCAAGGGGCGCCGAGAGAGTGTAACTCTTCAGCAGGTATTTGGTAGATGTCACTGTGAAATTGGCATTGAACACACTTCTTAACATGTTCCATGGCGTCCTTTTGCATTGTAGGCCAAAAGTAGCCCGCTCGGATTACTTTTCTCGCAAGGGATTTTCCACCTATATGGTGGCTGCAAATTCCGCAGTGAATCTCCTCCAATATCTCCTCAGCTTGGGATGGGTTGACACATCTGAGCATGGGGGAGCCAGAGCCTCTTTTGTATAGAACTCCATTCAGAACTGTGTACTGAGCTGCTTTCTTAACCAACTTCCGAGCCTCTGCCTGATCTTGGGGGACGAACCCATGTTGCAAATAAGTAAGAAGCGGATCCATCCATGATTGAGATAATGAGATAGCCAAAATGACACTCGGTCAGGGAATAGTTTCTTGTATCAATGTTTTATTGTTTTCCGACCCCTTTGTACTTGCCAATTTGGATAAAATGTCGGCTCGGGAATTCGAATCCCTCGGGACATGGGAAATGTCAAATTCTGAAAAGTTTGAGATGATTCGCTTTACCTCTTCAAGATATTTTTGTAGGACGGGCTCCTTTGCCGAGTATTGACCCTTGATCTAAGAAACCACTAGTTGTGAATCGCTGAAAACTGACACTCGCTCTGCTCCGAACTCATGAACCATCTTGAGGCCTGCAAGAACTGCCTCGTATTCTGCTTGGTTGTTCGAAGTTTGAAACTCGAACTTCAATGAGTATTCCATGCATAATCCTTCGGGGTTTTCAATGATGACCCCCGCTCCAGCTCCTTTCTTATTGCTTGATCCATCAACATATACTGACCATAAGTTTTGAGAGACGTCCGAAGGGATGTCTGTGAATTCGGTGACAAAATCGGCAAGATCTTGAGATTTCATCGCCTTCCTCGGTTCATAGGCAATGTCGAATTCGGATAGTTCGACAGACCACGAAAACATCCTACCTGCTAAGTCGGGTTTATGAAGCACTTGTCTGAGAGGTTGAGCTGTTCTTACCAATATTCTATGTGCCTGAAAATACTGTCTCAATCTCCGAGCCGACATGACCAAACAGTACGCAAGTTTCTCCAGCTTTTGATATCTCAACTCCGGTCCTTGAAGCGCTCGGCTAACAAAATACACTGGGGCCTCAATACCTGAATCTTCTCTTACCAAAACCGAACTGACCGCCGCTTCTACCACTGACATGTATAGAATGAGGTTTTCACCAGGAAGTGGGCTATGGAGGACGGGTGGGCTAGAAAGATACTCCTTTAATTGATCGAAAGCTTGCTCACAGTGCTCGTCCCAAAGGAATTCTTTGTTTTTCCTGAGGAGCTGGTACCATGGCAAGGCTTTCCGAGCAGCTTGGGATAAGAATCTGGAGAGTGCCGCCACTCGGCCCGTGAGTTGTTGAACTTCTTTAAGATTAGCAGGGCTCCTCATTTCAAGGATTGCTTTGCATTTATCTGGATTGGCTTCAATCCCTCTCTCGGTTAACATAAAACCGAGGAAAGAACCGGCTGGGACTCCGAACACACACTTCTCCGGATTCAACCTCATGGAGTACTTTCTGACTCGGTCCAGTATTGTCGCGAGGTCCTGGGCATGGTTTTCTTGCTGTCTGCTCTTTGCAATAATATCATCGATGTATACTTCCATGCTTGAGCCGATCATGCCTTGAAAAACCTTGTTCATCATCCTCTGATAGGTAGCACCCGCATTCTTCAACCCAAAAGGCATGACATTGTAACAATAAGTTGCCTTGTCGGTGATGAATGCGGTTTTATCTTGATCGTCAGGAAACATAGGGATCTGGTTGTAACCAGAGTAAGCATCCATAAAGGACAAGAGTTTGTAACCTGCTGAACTGTCGACGAGTTTGTCAATAACGGGGAGTGGATACTGGTCTTTAGGACAGACTTTATTCAAGTCCGTGTAGTCGACACACATCCTCCACTTTCCATTGGGTTTTTTGACCAAGACGGTGTTAGCTAACCAGTCTGTATAGTCAATTTCCCTAATGAAACCTGCTCGGAGTAATTCAGCAACCTTTTCTTCAATGGCAGCGGCCTTTTCAGCACTAACCTTCCTTTTGCGTTGTGCCACCGGTTTCGACCCCGGAATGATACTCAACTTATGGCAGATAAAATTTGGATCGATTCCCGGCATATCAGCTGATGTCCACGCGAACAGATCTTTATTCGAAATCAACAGAGTGGTTAACTCCTCTCTTACACTTGCGGGTAGTTCAGATCCGATTTTTACTTGTCTAAGAGGATCATTGGTCAATGTCAAGAATTCCCACTGTCCCTTCGGGGTTGGTCTATTTCTGTCGGATTGGTCTCTCATATCCAGATCTGCAAGGTTAATATTTCCCTTTCCCAAAGAGACTCTTTCCAAATTGCTCGGATCCTTGTTTTTAACCTTCCCTAAACTGGCGTTGTAACATTTCCTTGCTGCTTCTTGTTCGGCCTTGACAATTACCACTCTATCATCAGTTCCGACGAATTTCATTGCCAAGTGAATTGTAGATACTACCGCCCCAAATGTTTGCAAAGAAGTTCTCCTAAGAATGATATTGTAGGCCGCTGGACAATCAACCACCAAAAATTTGACTATCTCGGTTCTAGCCGAAGGCTCTTGTCCGAGGGTTACGGGAAGTTGGATGTACCCCTTTGGCTCAATGGTATCCCCCGTGAAACCAATTAATTCACCTTCAAAGGGAGTGAGATTGCACTCCCTGAGTTTAAGGGCTTTGAACAGAGGGAAAAACATTATGTCCACCGAGCTCCCTTGGTCAATGAAGACTCGTTTTACCTCGTAATTACCAATAAGGGCAGTGATCACCATGGGGTCATTATGTCCTGGAAGGATTCCATCCAAATTGCCGTCATCAAAAATAATGGGAACGTTTTTTGTTGATCTCTTGGCTATAGGCTTCTGACTGACTGCCAAAATTTGGTTGATGTATTTCTTTCTGTCGGCTTTCTTCTCTCCACCTCCAGCAAAACCTCCCGCAATAGTATTAACCAAGAATTCATTTTTATTAGCATTCGTATCAGGGGCTGGAGTGGGATCGGTCCTCTGCCTCCTGGTATTTCTATCGTCTGGTGACCTACTTCTCTGTCGTTTGGACTTTGCTGGTGACTGAGATCTGTTCCTACTTCTTCGGCCGGCTGCATCCCTGATGTATTGTTGTAACTTGCCATCTCTGATCATCTCTTCGATCAGATCCCGCAACCAGATGCACTCGTCGGTCGTGTGGCCGTATCCCCTGTGGAAGTCATAGTATTTTGACCTATCACGCTGTGCGCCCTTTCTTAAAGACGGAGGTCTTTGGGCCGAGCGTAAGTCAGTCTACATTGTTTCCCTCAGGATCTGACTCCTTGGAACAGTTAAAGGAGTGTATTCCTGAAATTTATTCCTCGGAGGAATCCTTCGGTCTCGATCATTCCTATCTTGTCTTCCACCAAAACGTTCATCACGTTTTTGTTTATTTTGACCTTGAGGATCAGCTCGCTACCTTTCTTCTCTGACTTTCTGCCCCTTGTGGAATTCCTCCAAATTAATGAACTTATTTGACCTCTGCCTTAGCTCGGCCATATCTTTTGGAGGTTTTCCAATCAAAGACTTTCTGAAATCTCCCGACTGCAAACCCTGTGTGAACAATAGTACTGCCACACCGGGTTCTAATCGAGGAACCGAGCTAGCCTCTGCATGGAATCGCGAAAGGTAGTCTTTCAATGACTCATCTTGTTTTTGGGTGACTGCTGCTAAGGTGTGGTCGGACTTGGGCTGGATGCAACTAGCCGTGTATCTGTTTAGAAATACTCTTTTCATCTCCTCCCAAGAATTAATTGAGTTCTGAGGGAGGGATGAGTACCATCGTAACACTGACGGCTCTAGGGTCATGGAAAAGGCTCGACATTTCATCTCCTCCTCTCCACCGTAGTAATTCATCACTCCTTCATAAGAGACAATATGGTCCACTGGATCAGTTAGGCCGTTGTAGTGTGGTACATTAGAAGGGCCCAAGTAACCTTGAGGAGTTTGGAATGCCATAATATATGGAGTAAAGGGATGACCAGGGTGAAAATCACCCTGATCCTGGTTCATGGTAGGGTTAGTATGGGTATTTTGTGGCGGGGGGAGCTGCATTACCGGGAGTGGTTGTGGGTCCATGGTTTGAGGCATTGTATTTTGGGGTAGTATGGCGGATGGTTGACTCTGTGCAATCCTTGCCATAGCTTGCTGTTGAAGGTCGGCAATAGCCCGACCTTGTTGTTCAATTAGAGCCGTTTGTCTGTTTAGGATGTTAATCATCTCTTGCTCCCAAGCCCGAGCAGATGCAGATGTTCCATAGGACCTGCCGATGGAATGGCTATGATGAGAATTTCCAGGAGCAGTTCTTCCTGGATTCAATCTGGTTCTAGGTGTTGTACTTATGTGGTCGGGATTGGGTGGGATAGGAGGGGTACGTTGGGTATTTCGGCCATGATGTGCTCGAGTTCCAGTGGTCCTGGATGTGTTTCGAGTGGTTGGGGCTGTGCTGCTCGAATCACCATTGGTGAAGGGAGGTGGTGTAGAAGGGGGTGGTGGTGGTGGTGGACGCAGTATGGTTCGTAAAACTTGGAGTGGTTGGGGGTTGCTTCTAGTCCTAGGATGGGAAGATTGTGGTGTTTGGGAGTGAGTAGCATGATTATTTCTACGATTATGGCTGCGATGAGGGGGTGGATGACTTTGTGAATGGTTTGGTGGCTGGGAATTATTCGCTGCCCCAGAATGGGAGGTTCGTGGCGGTTGCCCATTATCTACATGATTATGGTTGAGAACATCGCGCAGATCTCCCGCAGAATGAGGCTGCGGGTTGTTGTTATCAGCGTTTCTGGGCCTGCCACGGGTGCGGGTGATGCGGTCACGGAGGTCACCAACTTGACTTCTTGTGGTAACCATGGTGGTGGTGGGAATGATATGTTATACACTCCCCACAGACGGCGCCAATGTCGTGTCCTTAACCAAGATCAACATTAAAGCTATGGAAGAGCCTTGAAGAATGATCCCCGCTAAGATGTTAATATAGGACTTTTTAGGATTTCTAAATATCCAGTTGGGATGATCAGGTTCTCCCTAGTCAAAAATGTGTGTGCTAGTGTCAACTTAGGGATGAGAAGACGTACCTTCGCCCCTATAGCATGGTGGTTCTTATAGGGGATTACCTGTGTATTGTGGGCCGTTCTGATGAGTCTTCTATAGAGGTAGAATTCAAGTAGGATTTGTAGAGGATATGATAAGATCATATCTATAAATCCTGTAGTTGATAGACCTTATCCAATGCTGTTTTATCTAACCAAGAGTCGTGGGAATCTAGGAGTAGTTACGGTTTGATGATGCTGTAAACGATAAGGATCAAATTGAAAGTCCTGTGCTCGGTGTTAACCTCATGGGTACGTGACCTAAATGTAGAAACCAAGTTTGCTCGGTGTTAAGTATCCGATAGTTGGCCCTGTATTAGTATCATACTAGTAAGGGTAATGAGGCTCTCGGTCGGTCGACGCTCGGTTCTACTACAAGTCCACTACAATATGGTTTTGATGATAACAAACTCAAGTTTCTCAAGCTCTTATCAAGTGCAATCACAAGATCTACATCCTTCAAGTCCAAGATTCAAGTTGAAGACTCAAGCAAATGAAGTTGAAGGCTCAAGCAAATATCAAGCAAATAGAAGACCTTTTAGCCCTTTCCCTTAGGACATCATGTAAGATAATGAACTCAAGGTTTATATTATGTTAAAAGGCCAATATAAGTTTTTCTAAATATGTTTTTCATATAAAAGGAGAAGAAAAAGAAGTTTTGTGAAAATCAGTTTTTCTAACTTAGACTTTTGTGGAAATGCATGATGAAACAAACTCTGGATGTTTTTAAGTTATGAAAATCCATTTTTACAAGTGCAAGAAGGAGTAATCGATTACCTGCTTTAAGTAATCGATTAACTTTGTTGCATCATAGAAAAACCAGAGAGTTCGTAATCGATTATGTGAACTTGGCTAATCCATTACTTTCTGAATGAGAGTAATCGATTACCTGGATCAAGTAATCAATTAAAATTGTTGCATCATACATTTTCCAAAGACAAAGTAATCGATTACTGCCTTGATGTAATCGATTAAATGATGTTGCATCATACAAAAACCAGAGGCTCAGTAATCGATTATTAGATTAGTAGTAATCGATTATATGAGTTGCATCATATAATGAACAGGAGTGAAGTAACCGATTACTTGCTATGTTGTAATCGATTACTAGTTTTTTTAAAATAATTTCAAAGTTTCTATTTTTAAAGAGATAATCGATTATCTTCCTGGAGTAATCGATTACCTCAAGTTTTATTGAAAAATGTGTCAAAATCATTTTGATTTATTTCCTGATTTGTTTTAAACTGATTGATTCTGATTTATTTCCAAAATTCGACAATTATTTTATTTTGAAATAATTCCTTATTTGTTTTTAGAATCAAATCTTTATTTTATTTCTTAAATCTTTTCTATTTGCTTTTGATTTTAAAACTTATTACAAAATCTTATTTTATCTTATTTTGATTTTCAAATTGATTTTAATTTGTTGTTTTAAATCTTTTATTTGATTTTGATTTTAAATCTTATTTTATCTTATCTCTTTTCAAAATCAGATTTTCCCTTTTAAATAAATGAATCACTCCAACATTCAAAAAAAAAAAAAGAAGGATTCTGATCATCACGCTCTATTTTTCTCTTCTTCTCCATCAACTTCTGGTTTTCACGCTCAAACTTTTCTAAGAAAACAAAACCTTGTGTTGGCCTTGTAACTACCTTATCAAGACTTCATTATCATAGTGCTTCATTGTTGTATCTGTGTTATCTATAACACATAATTGTAAGAGTGACCTTATATTGTTGTATCCGAACTATTAAGAGTGCACGATAGTTGTTGTACCCAATCACCTTAACCAGTGTTGTAAAGGGGTGTGTGACCCTTAGAGACTAGGGAGTGAATCTCCTAGTTCGAACGTGCGGCGTTCGTGTTTGTAGGGTGAGGAACCCTTGTGTTGGGTAGTGCTAGACGAACAGTGGGGCACCTAGTAGTTAGGCTAGCCTGAAAATCTAGGAAGGGTCTTCCTAGTTGTTTATTGAGGTCCCTAGCGAAATGAGGTTCCTAGTAGCTTGCGGGGCGCTCTGGTTGTAATAGGGGACGCGAGGCGTCTTTGGTTATTAGAAAAGCTCAAGCGGGTCTCTTGGGGACTGGACGTTGGCTGTTTTGCCGAAGCAGGATAAAATCTCTGGTGCACAATCTTCTATCCCTTATCTCTTTTATTTTTCGTTATTATTGTTGCATGAGCATTGCTGTTGTTATTTATCCGCTGTGCATCATAATAATTATTTTATCAATATATTAATTTATTTGTTTTAAATTAATTAGCGGGGTTTCATTTTCGTTTTTATTCTATCTTTTGTCTCCGCGCATATTAGTTTTCATAATAGTATTAATATTATTCGCTTCCGCGCAATCGTTTTTCAACATTATATTGTTTTCCGCTGCAAATCTCTTTAAGTTTGTTGAAATCGTTTTAAAGCGAATATTTTCCAATGTTTTTGTAAACACCCAATTCACCCCCCCTCTTGGGTGACGACTGCCAATCCTAACAATTGGTATCGGAGCTTCGTCCTCTGGTAAAGGCGTAACATCCCGAGTATAAAGATCCTTGTAGATTGACAGCATTGGGATATTTTATTTGTTTTAATATGGAGGAATGATTTACATTCGATGATGCACCTTTTTTTGATGGAAGTAATTTTCATTATTGGAGTGCTAGAATGAAAATATTTTTACAATTTATCAGCATTCGTTTATAGAATGTTGTTTTACATGATTTTGATGAAAAATCTTTTTACTTGAGTTTTCAAGCTATGCATATTTTGAAAAATGCTTTGAACCATGATGCATTTGCTATTATTGAAAATTGTTAAAATTCTAAGGATATTTTGGACACTTTACATTTACACTATGCTACTAATGATCTTGTTGAAAGTGTAAGTGTCCACAGGAATGAGGAGAAAGAAGAAAGTGATGTGGAGCATGAAAGAACTAACTCCCTGGAAGAAGAATATGATGATATTTAAAGCGTGGGGGTAGCTCAATGTACGATGACGATGAACTTGAAAGATTATTTGAAAGCTTCATGGACTTAATGGAGGAATCAAGCTTTTCGGATGAGGAATCAATGACATATGAAATTAAAACATCTGACTACTAGGCTCATGAGGACCATGAGGTAATTTCAATTAGTCCTTGTTCTAAAACTCTACAATTTGCATATAATGATTTGAATGATGGTTTGATAACTTTGGAAAATAGAAACTTGGACTCTTTACAAAAATTATCTCTAATTGAAAATGAAATTGATATTTTGAAAAATAGAGATATTTTTGATAAAGAGATGTTTTTAGAAAATAGCTCCTCAAATATTTTTGGAAATTGCATTGATATTAAAAACAAGTTGAGGATGCACTCTTTGAATATAGTAACATTGAAAAATCCATTGGTTCAAATTCCTTGCTTGAATGTGAAATTGAAAATGATGTTGATATTCAAAAATCAAGCAAAGTGGTTGACAATGAAATTTTTCAATGTGAAGTTAAAAATTCCAAGTTTCACGAAAATAATTTTGAAAAAGTCATATAATCATCCAAACCCATTACATGTAATTATTGTGGTAATTTAGGACATATTTCTCATTTGTGCTTTTATCGTAAAAATTATAACATGAGAAATAATGTGCAGTGGGTTCCAAAGGCCTCTAAGGAATCCAAGACTAACCCCAAAGGACCCAAGATGAAATGGGTACCAAAAGGTTCTTCCAGTGTTGTGAATGTGCAAGAAATTAAACCAAAGGAAGAACCAATTGGACAAGGAAAGGGGAAGTCAATGAAAGTTATGGGTAAATGGTCCAAAAACAAACAATATGGTCAAAGGAGGAAGATGCTCCCAACCAAAGCTTCTCTCGTGCCAAAAAGTAAATTCATAAGGTTAAGTACCTCAAGCAAGAAGAAATGGCATAAATCAAGTGGAGGAGAAAAAGGGAAAGTGTCAAGGGCGGTACCTAAGAGGATAAGAAGTGTATGGGTCGAGAACAGAACCAAGCCTACTAACACCAAAGCTTCACAAAGGAAAATGGAAGAATCACTATGGTCAAAAATCAAAAGGTGAAGCAATGGGAAAAGGACAGTACTTCCTTAATCATCAAGCCTAAGGCATCTACCTCTCACTCCTCTTATATCAATGACTATACAAAGGTATATTTGGACTATTCTAAATTCTGTTCATACTAAGGTGGATCATGAGTACTAAATTTTTTTAAATATTTTTAATTATCATGATCACTCCTTAGTTGAATTAAATCATGTGTGCTTTACACGTTTTTGAAAATTCTTTTTAGCACATGATTATTTTTTGTATAGTCCTAGATATCTGTTACATATAGTGTGTTATATCATGTGTGACTGAAATGTTGTTGTTATCTTCTATCACATGATTACACTTTATATGTAATGATATTGCATTGATATATGAGGACATGCTTGTATTTGTAAGGACATGTTTGGTACGACGTGGACTTATAACATAAGCATGTTGTTATCCCTTTTATGATTAGTGCATATGCTTAAATTGTTTATTCATATTTTGCCTCCACAATATCTTTGATATTTGTGAGGAGATGTAACTAATCATAGATAATTCAAGTCTTTGGATACCAAAAGAAATGTTCCTAAGTATTTCTACAGGTAATGCCTCAAGTACAAGTGATGTTATACGTATTGAAATTAAATGAAAGAATTCCATAGGAGGAATTAAGACTCTCTTTCATCATGATGCTTGAGGAAAAATACTAAAGAAGGGGAACATGTTAAAAGGGTGGAGACTTCCCTCAAAAACAAAGAATGGCAAAACTCCTTAGGGAAGAACTTCACTAGTACACAAGCTTATTACATAGATAGCATCTCCTACGATAAGTACCACTGTACTTATGTTTTAAATACTATATGATATTTATCTTTGTGTCACACATTTTTATCCTGGTGCTGAAATTTTATTTATTCCTTCTTCGATATGTTTGTACAAAAAAATTTATTGAAGAATAAATTATTTTTTCAGCATACACTATATTCATGTGTTACTAATTCCTAAGGATCCAATTAACTTGGATACCAAGAGATACATGTGCTAATTAGTTTTGCAGATATTCCTACAAGTATCAGTATGCAATGTCCTCTACAAACTTGGTTAATGGATTCAAATGAAAAGAGAACTGGGCAATACTCAAATACTTGAAGGTGATACGGCAATATCAAGATGATCTCTTGGAATGGAAAAAGATTCAACACATTGAACAAGAGGAGACCATCCTTCAAAATTCTACATGATAAATTTATCAATAGAAGGAACTCCAAAGCTCTCGCTTTCAATCATCACTATAAGTATCACTGATCTTTTAATTATTTTGATCATTTTGTGAAGCTTCTACTTATGATATGTGCTACATGACATTTTGTGCTGAAGTGTATTGAATATTTATTGTCATGGCATATAGGACTCTCAAATTTTTGTTATGACAGTAAACCTACACATGTTTTAATGATGCATTTGATCTCCCTTTATAACATGCTTGGTTGAAACATTCTTTTAGAAAGGGGGAGAAAAACTTTTTTCAAATTTGCATAAAAACATGTTTCGCTTCTTAACTCTATCTTGAGATCATGCGACTCTTTAACTATGTATTGGGATAAAAAAAATTTCCATAACTCCTTGTGCTGATGTCAAATAGGGGAAGAAAAGTGTTCATGTGAAAGTCTCATACTTCAATCCCTTGTTATTATTAATGCTTCTACCCAGTGTTTCAGGGGGAGTTTAGCATTTGTTTTAATTGACCAAAAGGGGGAGAGGTATTTGACAAAAGACATGGACTGCATGAAAAGAGGGGAAGTCCAAGGTCTCCCATTTATTCCTTTGATGAAGACAAAAGGGAAGAGAACCAAATGTCGTTGTCAAATCAAAAGGGATCCTGTTATAACTCCCATGGAAAGAAAAGTGAGAAGTCAAGCTTACTCATGGGGAGAAGAATTATGAAGCCACTTTTTGCTGTTGACAAAAGGGGAGAAGAATTCCTGAATGATGCAAGGATGCAAAGCATTTATCTGTTATATCTAGTATCCTTTTTGTATTCTTTTTGTATTTTTGTGTTCTAGGGATAACGATGTGTTTATTATATATACATTTGCTTGTATAACACTTTTGATGCAGATCATTCAGAATACAGGTTTGTCATCATCAAAAAGGGGGAGTGTTGGAAGTCAAGCTTTCCCAAGGACTTCAAGTGCAATCATTATATGGTTTTGATGATAACAAACTCAAGTTTCTCAAGCTCTTTTCAAGTGCAATCACAAGATCTTCATCCTTCAAGTCCAAGCTTCAAGTTGAAGACTCAAGCAAATGAAGTTGAAGGCTCAAGCAAATATCAAGCAAATAGAAGACCTTTTAGCCCTTTCCCTTAGGACATCATGTAAGATAATGAACTCAAGGTTTATATTATGTGAAAAGGCCAATATGAGTTTTTCTAAATATGTTTTTCATATAAAAGGAGAAGAAAAAGAAGTTTTTTGAAAATCAGTTTTTCTAACTTAGACTTTTGTGGAAATGCATGATGAAACAAACTCTGGATGTTTTTAAGTTATGAAAATCCATTTTTACAAGTGTAAGAAGGAGTAATTGATTACCTGCTTTAAGTAATCGATTAACTTTGTTGCATCATAGAAAAACCAGAGAGTTCGTAATCGATTATGTGAACTTAGCTAATCCATTACTTTATGAATGAGAGTAATCGATTACCTGGATCAAGTAATCGATTAAAATTGTTGCATCATACATTTTCCAAAGACAAAGTAATCGATTACTGCCTTGATGTAATCGATTAAATGATGTTGCATCATACAAAAACCAGAGGCTCAGTAATCGATTATTAGATTAGTGGTAATCGATTATATGAGTTGCATCATATAGTAAACAGGAGTGAAGTAACCGATTACTTGCTATGTTGTAATCGATTACTAGTTTTTTAAAAGAATTTCAAAGTTTCTATTTTTAAAGAGATAATCGATTATCTTCCTGGAGTAATCGATTACCTCAAGTTTTATTGAAAAACGTGTCATAATCATTTTGATTTATTTCCCTATTTGTTTTTAACTAATTGATTCTGATTTATTTCTAAAATTTGGAATTGCTTTATTTTTGAAACAATTCCTTATTTGTTTTAAGAATCAAATCTTTGTTTTATTTCTTAAATCTTTTTTATTTGCTTTTGATTTTAAAACTTATTACAAAATCTTACTTTATCTTATTTTGATTTTCAAATTGATTTTAATTTGTTTTTTTAAATCTTTTATTTGATTTTGATTTTAAATCTTATTTTATCTTATCTCTTTTCAAAATCAGATTTCTCTTTTAAATAAATGAATCACTCCAACATTTAAAAAAAAGGATTCTGATCATCACGCTCTATTTTTCTCTTCTTCTCCATCAACTTCTGGTTTTCACACTCAAACTTTTCTAAGAAAACAAAACCTTGTGGTTGCCTTGTAACTACCTTATCATGACTTCCTTATCATAGTGCTTCATTGTTGTATCTG
Organism: Crotalaria pallida; assembly: GCA_037953625.1. Taxonomy (NCBI): domain Eukaryota; kingdom Viridiplantae; phylum Streptophyta; class Magnoliopsida; order Fabales; family Fabaceae; genus Crotalaria; species Crotalaria pallida. The sequence goes on from CM075651.1 coordinate 59,287,837, forward strand.
TGTTATCTAGAACACATAATTGTTAGAGTGACCTTATATTGTTGTATCTGCACTATTAAGAGTGCACGATAGTTGTTGTACCCAATCACCTTAACCAATGTTGTTAAGGGGTGTGTGACCCTTAGAGACTAGGGAGTGAATCTCCTAGTTCGAACGTGCAGCGTTCGTGTTTGTAGGGTGAGGAACCCTTGTGTTGGGTAGTTCTAGATGAACGGTGGGGCACCTAGTAGTTAGGCTATCCTGAAAATCTAGGAAGGGTCTTCCTAGTTGTTTATTGAGGTCCCTAGCGAAAGGAGGTTCCTAGTAGCATGCGGGGCGCTCTGGTTGTAATAGGGGACGCGAGGCGTCTTTGGTTATTAGAAAAGCTCAAGCGGGTCGCTTGGGGACTGGACGTTGGCTGTTTTGCCGAACCAGGATAAAATCTCCAGTGCACAATCTTCTATCCCTTATCTCTTTTATTTTTCGTTATTATTGTTGCATGAGCATTGCTGTTGTTATTTATCCGTTGTGCATCATAATAACTATTTTATCAATATATTAATTTATTTGTTTTAAATTAATTAGCGCGGTTTCGTTTTCGTTTTTATTCTATCTTTTGTCTCCGCGCATATTAGTTTTCATAATAGTATTAATATTATTCGCTTCCGCGCAATCGTTTTTCAACATTATATTGTTTTTCGCTGCAAATCTCTTTAAGTTTGTTGAAAACGTTTTAAAGTGAATATTTTCCAATGTTTTCGTAAACACCCAATTCACCCCCCCCCCTCTTGGGTGAATGCTACCAATCCTAACAAAATGAGCAAGAAAAATGAGTTTCCCTCCTCCTTCTTCCTCTTCCTCCCCCACAGTTTCTTCCTCTTCTTCTCACCTCTCTTTTTTTTTTTGTTTCTTAAGACATGAAGCAAAAATGGGTGGTCTTAAGGCATAGGGGGGTATTTATAATGAACGTTAGGTTGGGGTGCTTAAACTTAAAATTGGGGTGCAAAAAGACCAAAGATCTCCCTCCCTAGTCATACTCCCTCACGGCTCATCTTTATCCTATGGGGGTTGGGTTTTGTATTTTTATTTTATGAGTGTGTGTAATAATTAAATAGGTTTGGAGTTAGATTTTATGTAGGATAATAATTATGGAGACAAGAAAATATAAAGCATCTATATGATTTGGCCCAAAACTTGCACTCTTATATAGGATCCTTAATTATATGTCTCCTATAGGGAACACTAGGGTGGCTAGGTATTAATTAGGATAGGGTGTATTTAATTGGGTTACCCTAGGGTGTTGTGTACCCATAATTTTATGTCTACCAATTTAAAATTCAAAATGTATAGAAGTATATTAAAACCGTACAGTACATCAACACGACAGAAAATAATATTTTTCTGATACAGTAAATAACACTTGAAAATCATGATTCAATTTACTAAAATAAAACATTATAATATTTCTCAAAATACTAAAATTTCGTGATCAGTAAAATAAATTCCAAACAGTATCAAAATAAATTCTATATTTTAATACGATCGTTTCGACTGTAAATTTATCAAATTCGGATTTACAGATAAAAAGTTATGAGTTTTCAAAGTTACGTAATCAAATAAATTAAATAATAATAATCCCTTCAAAACATAAATCAAAATAAAATAATCTATCATTATAAAAACAAATTCCAAATAATTATTTCCACTTGTAATTTAAATCAAATAACGAATTCATACGAATTTAAAAATAAATGCCCAATCAGAAATTCTCGAAAATTAATTTATTAAAATGCTTTAAATTGCGGGTGTTACAGTTGACATTAAATATAAATGAGGTATTTAACCAATTTCCTGAAAGATTTATTCATATTCAGCATTATCATCATGGCACATGTAGTCCGTAATGATTTGGAGTTGCAGTAGATGTAACACCCCAAAATTTTAATTCCTGATTAATGAAATGTTAATTATAAAATTTATTATAATTAATTATTTCTATCTTAATCTTTGATTAAAAATCTGTGATTTTAATTATTAGTGGATGTGTGAATTTATTAGTAAGTATAATTATGCATAAAATAAATATTTTGCATATTAGTCCCTGATTTGGAACCTAGAGGTAATTATAGGAAAGATTTTGGAGGGAAAGTAAATAAAATTAATATTTTTCAAAAAAAAAACTGGTCAAAACACTCGAGTATTTTTGAAAAGACTCGAGTGTTCTGGTCAGAGTTGCACGAGTTAGTGTGTTTGGTGAGTCACCACTAGCGATTCTCGCCGTGTGACACGAAAATACCACCCTCAACACCTCAATGGTGTCGTGTCGACCTGCATGCAAGTATCAATTGTCTATTTAAGCTCTTCATCAACGAATTTGAGCCTTTGTTGATGAAATCGTGAGGTTAGGGTTTCAAATTCGTTTTCCTCGATTCCTCTTCGTTTCTGAGTGTGTGATTTCGAGTGATACACGGTTACGAAGCTCACATCTAGGGCTTCGTAAAGACACTAAGTTTGTTAGCTAGAAGCAAGCATAGAGTGAAAATTGAATCTGAGAAGGGAAGAAGTTGAAGCTGGTTTCAGTTCCTGGAGCTTACTTGGACCATCGATTTTGGTAAGCCCTTGAACTTTTGAGACTTCAATTTCATTCCATTCTCTTATGCATGTTGCAGAGAACGATTTCTCATCATTTTCCCCAATTGTTTTGCATGATTTCACAATTAAAATCCCTGGTTTTATGACCTCATTCAAAACAGTGTTGCTGTCATATGATTTTTGGGGAAACTAGCTTGGAGGTCGTTTTTCTGTCCAATTTCAGTTCTCACACGAATTTGAGGTAAGGGGAAAGCTTTCTATTCACTAGATAGAGTTTAAATATCATGAATTTAATTAGAGAGCCACCAAGAGTCTCTAAGGGCTTAGATTGAATAGGGAAATTGGTTTGGAGACCAACTTGTGCTCTAAAGTTGTTTTGAGCAAGTCCCATATGATGCATGCAAGTTGTTTTGAGCTTAAATTCACAAGTTTATTGAGTTTATTGCAATTTGATATGTTAAGTTGTGAATTTTCATGTTTTGTGCATAATCTCATGATTCTCTGTCAAATCTGTAAATTGTTGTGTTCTAAGTGTTTGAACATGTTCAATATATGATATATGAACTCTGTTGATCATTGGATTGGATTAGAAATGGTTAGGATTGAAAATGGTATGTTAAAACCAAGTTTTCAGTCTGTTCTGTAAGAAAAGACTCGAGTACTTGGCTTGATACTCGAGTATTTTGTGATAAAATAGTGTGTCTTTTGTTCCAGACACTCGAGTACCAGGCCCAGAACTCGAGTATCAACTGACGTACAAGAACATTTTCTGATGAACCACTCGAGTAATGCATGAGTTACTCGATTATTCTGGATTTGATGAAGAACACTCGAGTATTCATGAACTACTCGAGTATTTTTAAGAATCTGAAACCTAATTCTCCTGAAAGGCATGAACAACTCGAGTAGCCAAGAACTACTCGAGTAATCTGGAAAGACTGAAGAACCACTCAAGTATTCTGAAGAACACTCGAGTAGTTTTGCCCAAAATATTAAAAATACCATTTTAATTCTGAATCATTTCGTTAATATCTAAATGACAATAATCCAAGTGATCTAAGACTTAAAAGAAATTGATTGATGATATGGTGATTTTCTCTTTGGAGAACGAGACGTTGCTCGGGTGGCACGTTATGTATTATTAAAAAGAAATACACCAATCAATTCCTTTAAGCTAAGATAATGCATTCATTCTGGTGTTTGGATGATAGATCGTTTATCATGTTTTGGTAACATGAGGAGGGCCTCTGGGAGTGCCAACTGACGGCTCGCTTGATGACACGTTATGGTTGACGACGTGGTCAGCATAGTGAGATGCTGATGATATGATTATACCGTTTGGATGACGGGACGTTGCTCGAGTGGCACGATTTCCAAGTTTGTCATGTACATTCTTGGTGAATGTACGAATGTTGTACACCTAGGAGTACAACGCACTGTTGAGTGCTGGATGAAGTAAAGGATGGACATCAGAGAGTGACATAGAATGATAGAGTTAGGCTTGAGAGCTAGATTCATACATCATGCCACTCATTTAACCTAAAAGTTGATAAATGAAATAAGTATGAGCATCTTACTTGCATCCAATATTTGCTAAATGCTAAATGTGGTTATTCATTATTGTTGCATGTTTACATACTCTTATTGTGCATATATTTATGCTCTATTGATTATGTGTATAGAATTGCTTACCCCTATGCCCTTGTAGGTGATGTCACGCTACATCGCTTGCATCGAGATCCGGCCACTTCTTAGTGGCATATGGATCTACGAGGATCACCACGCGGTGTTCGAGGAAGAGGTAGAGGTTACCTTCTACCACCCGAACCCGCTGATCCGGTTTCGTCCTCGTAGGTTTAGGATCCCTATCATATACGCTATGCACGTACCACCCTTTTACACATACCATGGACCACCTCCCACACGACCAGCTTGCTCATATCATAGTTCTCGTTTTCGACCTACCCGCTCACACCCTTTTTCTTCGAGAGTCGTCCGTGAGGAGACTCCCCTATCTGATCCGAGGAGCCCTGTTAGGGTCTCGCCATCACCCGACCCTGTACCCAGTGGTAGGGTACCCACTCCATCGGATGAGATCGAGGAGGATCCTGTGGAGGACGAGAGCGGAGGCGAGCCTGTCGTACACTCTACCGGGAGTCAGTGGAGGGACGATAATCCCTAGGTATGTGCATATGGTATATGATGAGGATCAGGGGATCCGATGTGGTGGATGCTGTGGAGGAGTTGATGCTGCTGCTGTGATGTTGGATGGAGACTACTGCTACCTGGATATTAGTACTACTACTACTGCTGCTACCAGATCTATGTGACCAGCTCTAGAGTTTCATATTTTTGAGATGTATATATTGTAGATATGCTTTTGAGAGCTCTAGGGTTATGGTTTTCTTTTGATATAGATCTTATATAGACTTGTTCTGGTTCTTGAAGACGACTCTGGACTATGTATTTTATGACCTACTGATATATATATATATATATTATGTTTATATTACAACTGTGCATAGTCCTTCTATTTCTGCTTACTCTGATATAGATTATTTAAAGGATTCGGCTACAATATTTGAAAATGGTATCAATTTCACAAAACGTATGAATGGATGACATCGCTTAATTTCTACGATATAAACACAATTTCCAAGTACCGATGCTATCTGGATTGAGAAAAGATTTCCTTATTACAGAAAAAGTCGAACTCAGTATAATGTTCAAATGATAAAGGTTTCATACTCCAAGAATTCCATGTTTTGGTTTGTGCACCCGCCTCTATAGAAAATAAAAAGAAAATTTTATTTCCTACATTTTCTAAATACTAACAAGTCCATAACTATTACGAGTAATAGTACAATTATTGTATTAATTACTTGGGTAATTTTTGAGGGTGTCACACTGAGTGGTATCAGAGCAAAAGTCAGATCCTGTAGTAGTTGAAGTAGTTCCAGAAAGGTAGTCATCAACATCAAGCAGGTATCCACAGGGCATATTTATTGTATTGAATGCTTGTATCTTGCTTGTTTTGAGCATTAGATACAATTGAATGATTTGTTAGAGGTTATGGTTACAGCCTTAGTATAGGTGGTGTGATGAATGTTTCTTTAGTTCCACATATGTGACCATAAGCCCATAGCGCAGGTCTATTATGGCAACTAGAAATCAAAATCACACTAACGCGATGTTAGAGAGAATTACCGCGGTGCTGGAGTCCATGCAACAACATCAATCTCAGCAACCACCTCAACCAGTTAACTCACCTCACCAATGCAATGTGGGTAACACTGAGGCGAAAAGTTTGGCTGATTTTAGGAGTTGTAACCCACCTAAATTTGAAGGAGGATTTAAACCTAAGGAGGCCAACAGATGGATTCATACCATGGATAAGATTTTCAGAACGTTGGATTGCACGGAAGCCCAGAAGGTGGCATATGCAGTCTACATGTTAGAAGATGAGGCTGAAAACTGGTGGAACCATACGGTTCAGCTCCTACATTATGAAGGAAGGGATGTTAATTGGGGCGTATTTATGGAGAAGTTTCTCAATAAATACTTCCCTGAGGATTTGAGGAGAAAGAAGGAAGTGGAATTCTTGCAGCTGAAGCAAGGAGACATGAGCGTGGGTGAATACGCGGCCAAGTTCGAGGAATTGATGAAGTACTCTCCATACTATTAGAACAACCCTGATGAAAGGAGCAAATGTATCAAGTTCGAGGGAGGCTTAAGGCCTAAGCTGAAATCTATTTTCAGCTATCAACGGATTCAAAGCTTTCCTGCACTTGTGGACATGTGTAGGATGTATGAGGATGATAAGAAAGCTGAAGGATTGCAAGCATCAGAGAGAAAAGATGGCCAGAATTATGGACCTCAAAGGCGCAAGAGTTTCAACAATCGAGGCAAGGGTCCGTATGATCGTCGGGGAAAAGGTAAAGGAAAAGCTGGAGGAAGTGATGGAAGGAATTTTCGGAGTGAGACTCCCTTCTGTGACAAGTGTAAGCGCCGTCATTATGGTCGTTTTTGTTGGGAAACAAGTGGCTGCTTCAATTGTGGAAAACTGGGACACTTTGAGAAGGACTGCAAGGAACCGGCCAAGGCTAAATCAAGAGGGATAGCTGACAGGCCCATGGTTCAAGGAAGGGTTTTCACGCTTAGCGGTGTGGAGGCAAGCCGATCCTCTGATCTTGTGCAAGGTAATTACTTGCTAAATGGTCAGCTCTGTACTGTATTGTTTGATTCTGGTGCAACGCATTCATTTGTTTCATATGAATGTGTAAATCGTTTGAGCCTACCTATGTCTGAGTTATCATACACTCTTAAAGTAGAAACCCCTACTAATGTTCCTGTAGTTGTTTCTAGAGCATGTCTTAACTGTTGTATAGAAGTGTAAGGACAAATCTCTAGGGTAGATTTGATCTGTTTACCCTTATCGCAAATAGATGTGATCTTAGGAATGGACTGGTTAAGCCGAAACCAAGTGATCATTGATTGTGATCAAAAAGTAGTGATCTATAGAAACCCAAAACCTTCAGGCTATATGTGTTTGTTCAGCACTGAAGTGGAGGAGAATGGCTCAAGGATTGAAGAAATCCCCGTTGTCAGAGATTTTTCGGAGGTATTCGCTGATGAGATACCTGGTTTGCCACCAAAAAGAGAGATTGAATTTGGCATCGACTTAGTTCCGGGAGCTGATCCCATTTTTATCGCTCCTTATAGAATGGCAACACCGAAAATGGCCGAGATGAAGAAACGGATTGAGGAGTGATGAGCATTTTATTTCCCATTATTCCTTGCATTATTTTACTCCTATTATTGATACTTGTTGCCCATTTGACATTGATTAGCTTGATTTAGTGATTTTGAGTTTATTGGACTAATATTCCGAATATTGTTTAATTTGGGATTATTTAGCCTAATTAATTCTATTTCTATTTTAAGGTAATATTTGGCACAAGGACACTTTGGGAAGTTTGAAAATGAAGATTGAAGCATTGAAGTGAAGATTGTAATTTGCATTTAGGTCCCTTTTTAATTGTAATTTTCAGAATAGTGTTTCTTAGGACTTGGGCCCATGTTTTAGGCCCATTTTCATGACTAAAGAGGGGAAATTCGTGTAACCCCCAAGAACACACTTTCATTTCAGATTTCTCACTCTCTCTAGGTTAGAACTTCTCTCTTGGCTCTCCCAAGTGGTGGTGGCTGCTAGGGTTTTGTTCTTCCCCATTTCTACTCGTTTTTCTTCATTTATGGCCATGGAAGGCTAGACTTCAAGGGTTAATCCCTTTGGTATTGTATTATCTACTCTTGAGCTCTTGTTATTAATGCAATTTCGTTTTATCTTCTCTGTTTTCATGTTTATCGATGTGTAGTGGTTTGCTTAATTCCATTTCGTAGAGATAATACATGAATATAATTGCTTAATTTGTATTAACTCGTAAAAACTCCAATTCTGGTTTCTGATGCTTAATTAGAAGTTAGGGTTTGGAGTGATAACTGAATTTTCGCTTAGTATTTGGTTATCACGAGTTGGACAAAGGAGAGGAGAGGAATCGATCTTTAGTGAGCTAGGATTGAGTAGTGTACGTAGCCAAAGGGGTTTGCCCGCTTTTGTTTCTGATTTTCTTAGTTTTTATATTCTGTTTATGTTTTGTTATTCACATTTGTCACACACAAAACCCCCCCCATTTTACTGCACACTACGTGTTTGATACTTTGCCTAGACCGATATTCGCTGGGAAACGACCTAGGATCACCTTCCTAGTACTACAGAATAAACACCTTTTATTTTGATCGGGTACGGCCTCGATCAAGGAGTTGTTGCAGAAGCAGATTATCCGACCTAGTGTGTCACCTTGGGGTGCTCCAGTTTTGTTCGTCAAGAATAAAGATGGTAGTATGAGGATGTGCGTCGACTACCGGCAGTTGAATAAGGTCACAATCAAGAACAAGTATCCTTTACCAAGGATAGATGACCTTATGGATCAAGTTCGTGGGGCTTCAGTATTTTCCAAGATTGATCTGAGATCGGGATATCATTAGATCAAGATTAGAGAAGAGGATATCTCTAAGACTGCATTTCGATCCCGATACGGACATTATGAGTATGTTGTGATGCCGTTCGGATTGACTAATGCACGAGCTATTTTCATGGACTACATGAATTGAATCTTTAGACCTTATTTAGATTCATTCGTGGTGGTGTTCATTGACGATATCCTTATTTATTCCAAGATCCCGGAGGAGCATGCTGAACACTTGAGAATAGTGTTGAATGTCCTAAAGGAGAAGCAGCTGTACGCCAAACTTGCAAAGTGTGAGTTATGGCTGGACGAAGTTAAGTTTTTAGGACATGTGATCTCAAACAAAGGGATAGCGGTTGACCCGGCGAAAGTAAGCTCAGTTTTACAATGGGAACAACCGAAGTCGGTCACAGAAGTGAGAAGCTTTCTTGGTCTGGCTGGCTACTATAGAAGATTTATAGAAGGTTTCTCAAAGATTGCGCTACGCTTGACAAAGTTAACTCAGAAAGATCAACCATTTATATGGGATGAGAAGTGTGAAAAGAGTTTCCGGGAGTTGAAGGAAAGATTGATATCATCTCCTGTGTTGATTTTGCCTGAACCACAGAAGAATTTTGAGGTGTACTGTGATGCATCGAAACAAGGTCTTGGGATTGTTTTGATGCAAGATGGAAAAGTAGTCGCTTACGCCTCAAGACAGCTAAAAGTTCATGAAATGAACTATCCAACTCATGACCAGAAAGAGTTTAAAGTAACTCTTTGATCAGAAAGAGTTGAACATGAGGCAACGCCGATGGATGGAGTTCTTGAAGGATTATGAGTTTGAGCTTCATTACCATCCTGGGAAAGCAAACGTTGTGGCGGATGCATTGAGTCGAAAAGCAATGCATATCAGTGGGATGATGGTCAGAGAAGCTGCATTGATAGAAGAATTTAGAGATTTGAGCCTGACAATGCAAGTGGAGCCGACAAGTATCAAGATGGGGATGTTGCAGATTGCTAATGAGTTCTTACAAAAGATTCGAGAGTTGCAACAAGAAGATGAAGGGCTTAAGGAAAAGAGGAAGCTTATGGAGGAAGGAAAAGAGTTAGAATTCCAAGAAGGGAAGGATGGAATCCTTCGCTTTAAAGCAAGGATTTGTGCGCTCGATAATTTGGAGGTAAGGAGAATGATTCTGGATGAAGCACATAAGAGCAAGATGAGTATGCATCCGGGAGCCACCAAAATGTATCAGGACTTGAAGAAGATATTTTGGTGGCCTGGCTTAAAGAAAGATGTGGCTAGATACGTAGCGTGTTGTTTGGTGTGTCAGAAGGCGAAGGTGGAACACCAAAGGCCAGGAGGAGAGTTACTTCCCTTAGAGATTCTGTTATGGAAATGGGATAGTATCTCAATGGATTTCGTGTCTGGACTGCCAAGGACAACTACTGGTCATGATGCAATTTGGGTGATTGTAGATCGCTTGACGAAGTCAGCTCATTTTATTCCAGTTAATATGCGCTACTCTTTGGAAAAGCTCACTCAGTTGTATATCAAGGAAGTTGTTCGCCTGCATGGAGTACCATCAAGTATCGTGTCAGATCGCGATCCGTGGTTTGCCTCGAAGTTTTGGCAAGATCTGCATAGAACTTTGGGTTCAAGATTGAAGTTGAGTTCTGCATACCATCCACAGACTGATGGTCAAATGGAAAGGACTATTCAGTCACTGGAGGACATCTTAAGAGCTTGTGTTTTGGAAGGTCAAGGGAATTGGGAACAAATGTTGCCGCTCGTAGAATTTACTTACAACAATAGTTATCATGCGAGCATTGGAATGGCACCATTTGAAGCTCTGTATGGAGAAAGTGTCAGACACCATTATGTTGGTTTCAAGTGGGGGAGAGTTCTCTTATTGGACCAGATGTTGTGCAAGAAACAACTGAGAAGATCAAGATGATACAAGAGAAGATGAGAACGACTCAAAGTAGGCAGAAGAGTTACACTAATAGGAGGAGGAAACCCTTAGAATTTGCTGAAGGAGACCATGTTTTCATCAGAATAGTACCAACTAAAGGTGTTAGTAGAGCCTTGAAAACCCAGAAACTATCACCTAAGTTTATTGGTCCCTATCAGATTCTTAAAAGAGTTGGTCCCGTAGCCTATCAATTAGCCCTGCCCCCGTCATTAGCTAATCTTCATAATGTGTTTCACGTGTCTCAGTTGAAAAGGTATGTCCATGACCCCACCATTGTTCTTAGAATCCAACCTGATGACCTGGAAATCCATGAGAATCTAACCTTTGAAGCCATGCCTATCCGCATTGAAGATCGAAGAGTCAAGCAGCTTAGAGGGAAGGATATTCTTTTGGTCAAGGTTATCTGCATTTGTGGTGATGTGATGGAAGCATCTTGGGAATTAGAGGATAAGATGCGTCTGGACTATCCTGAGTTGTTTGTATAAGTTGAATTTCGGGGACGAAATTCCTTGTAAGTGGGGGAGTAGTGTAACACCCCAAAATTTTAATCCCTAATTAATGAAAAGTTAATTATAAAATTTATTATAATTAATTATTTCTATCTTAATCTTTGATTAAAAATTTGTGATTTTAATTTTTAGTGGATGTGTGAATTTATTAGTAAGTATAATTATGCATAAAATAAATATTTTGCATATTAGTCCCTGATTTGGGACCTAGAGGTAATTATAGAAAAGATTTTGGAGGGAAAGTAAATAAAATTAATATTTTTAAAAAAAAAACTGGTCAAAACACTCGAGTATTTCTGAAAAGACTCGAGTGTTCTGGTCAGAGTTGCACGAGTTAGTGCATTTGGTGAGTCACCACCAGCGATTCTCGCCGTGTGACACGAAAACACCACCCTCAACACCTCAATGGTGTCGTGTCGACCTGCATGCAAGTATCAATTGTCTATTTAAGCTCTTCATCAACGAATTTGAGCCTTTGTTGATGAAATCGTGAAGTTAGGGTTTCGAATTCATTTTCCTCAATTCCTCTTCGTTTATGAGTGTGTGATTTCGCGTGATAAATGGTTACGAAGCTCACATCCAGGGCTTCGTAAAGACACTAAGTTAGTTTGCTAGAAGCAAGCATAGAGTGAGAATCGAATCTGAGAAGGAAAGAAATTGAAGCTGGTTTCAGTTCCTGGAGCTTACTTTGACCATCGATTTTGGTAAGCCCTTGAACTTTTGAGACTTCAATTTCATTCCACTCTCTTATGCATTTTGCAAAGAACGATTTCTCATCATTTTCCCCAATTGTTTTGCATGATTTCACAATTAAAATCCCTGGTTTTATGACCTCATTCAAAACAGTGTTGTTGTCATATGATTTTTGGGGAAACTAGCTTGGAGGTCGTTTTTCTGTCCAATTTCAGTTCTCACACGACTTTGAGGTAAGGGGAAAGCTTTCTATTCACTAGATAGAGTTTAAATTTCATGAATTTAATTAGAGAGCCACCAAGAGGCTCTAAGGGCTTAGATTGAATAGGGAAATTGGTTTGGAGACCAACTTGTGCTCTAAAGTTGTTTTGAGCAAGTCCCATATGATGCATGCAAGTTGTTTTGAGCTTAAATTCACAAGTTTATTGAGTTTATTGCAATTTGATATGTTAAGTTGTGAATTTTCATGTTTTGTGCATAATCTCATGATTCTCTGTCAAATCTGTAAATTGTTGTGTTCTATGTGTTTGAACATGTTCAATATATGATATATGAACTCTGTTGATCATTGGATTGGATTAGAAATGGTTAGAATTGAAAATGGTATGTTAAAACCAAGTTTCCAGTCTGTTCTCTAAGAAAAGACTCGAGTACTTGGCTTGATACTAGAGTATTTTGTGATAAAATAGTGTGTCTTTTGTTCCAGACACTCGAGTACCAGGCCCAGAACTCGAGTATCAACTGATGTACAAGAACATTTTCTGATGAACCACTCGAGTAATGCATGAGTTACTCGAGTATTCTGGATTTGATGAAGAACACTCGAGTATTCATGAACTACTCGAGTATTTTTAAGAATCTGAAACCTAATTCTCCTGAAAGGCATGAACAACTTGAGTAGCCAAGAACTACTCGAGTAATCTGGAAAGACTGAAGAACCACTCGAGTATTCTGAAGAACACTCGAGTAGTTTTGCCCAGAATATTAAAAATACCATTTTAATTCTGAATCATTTCGTTAATATCTAAATGACAATAATCCAATTAATCTAAGACTTAAAAGAAATTGATTGATGATATGGTGATTTTCCCTTTGGAGAACGAGACGTTGCTCGGGTGGCACGTTATGTATTATTAAAAAGAAATACACCAATCAATTTCTTTAAGCTAAGATAATGCATTCATTCTGGTGTTTGGATGATAGATCATTTATCATGTTTTGGTAACATGAGGAGGGCCTCTGGGAGTGCCAACTGACGGCTCGCTTGATGACACGTTATGGTTGACGACGAGGTCAGCATAGTGAGATGCTGATGATATGATTATACCGTTTGGATGATGGGACGTTGTTCGGGTGGCACGATTTCCATGCTTGTCGTGTACATTCTTGATGAATGTACGAATGTTGTACACCTAGGAGTACAACGCACTGTTGAGTGCTGGATGAAGTAAAGGATGGACGTTAGAGAGTGACATAGAATGATGGAGTTAGGCTTGTGTGGTGGACTCGGCTTAGCCGAGCTCCTCGGAACTCTCACCCAAGGCCTGATGACTCTTTAGGAAGCCCTCTGTGTGCTCGGCCAAGCTCAAGGCTCAACGGTCGAACAGACACCAGACACGGGCCAATCTTATGCTCCTACCAAGGTCCGACTTCCTTGTCTGACATCATGCAGAGATTCCGATATCAAGGACAAGATGACGTACGCACATTATCTACAAGGACAGCTCATCCACTCATAGCTCATTACATGCTGGCCCTACTTGGGCCTCAAGCAAGCCCATTAGGGCAACCAGCTCCCCCCTATAAGTAGCTCCGTACTACATGGGGCTCAGGTACGTCCTCTAACCCTAATTGCCACCTTCACACACCAGTGATTAGGGTTACTTCTTGGCCTCCTACCTTGCCACCGAAGGACACCCATAAACATCATAGATAAACCCTAGACAGAGGCTTCCTTAAGGTCTTCTTCCCTTACCTTGAGGTCCTCTCAGTCTAGGACATCACATTGGTTCCGTCTGTGGGAAAGAGTAAAACTTCATCCCCACCCGAAGAATCTACCATGACTGATATACCGCCAGTTCAGAGGAAGAGGAGGGGGCGTCCAAGGAGGGTGCCAACAACAGAGGGCCTGCGCCTTCACCTTGAGGCCAGTAGAGTAGCAAGGTTCCCACAACCACCCCCTCCACCACCTCCACCTCCTCCCCCACCCCCACTCCCACCATCACCGCCACCTCCACCTCCCCCACCACCCCCAGAGTTAACACACACCCACAGTGGACCTTACACCATCCACACTGGAGATACCTCAAATCCAACTCAACACCAGGAAGGAGGTCGGCGCGTGCAGCTACGCTTCCAACTTGGGGAAACCAACACAGAACAGCACCGCCAACACGGCGAACGTGCCCACTCCGTCAGTACTACACATCGCTCTCACTCACGTCAATCTTCACGCTCTCGTGATGCAGAGATCTTGGACATGATGAGACAACAAATGAGGATCATCGAGCAACAAGGCCAAGCCATAGCAGATCTTCAGCAGCTTACCATGCAGCGTATGACTGAACGAGCCGTCATACAAGCTCCGGCCCCAAACGAACTTCCACAACCTTTGGGACATCCAGCTGAAAACTTACCACCACCACCACCACCGTTAACACCACAAACGTTAACAACACCACATACCGTCATCACCCAACTAACACATACACCACCTCTCTGTGACCATCAACAACCCGACTTAGATGATTCTCACCCTGGACACCCTTTCACAACAGCTGTCATGTCCTACGAACCACCACCAGGATACCTCGGACCTAGCAACATACCTAGGTATAATGGCTTGACAAATCCTCAAGAGCACATACTCTCTTACGAGTGAGCTATGAACTTCTATGGCGGTGGAGATAGGCTCAAATGCCGAGCTTTCTCCATGACCCTCCAAGCTCCAGTTCTCCGATAGTATGCGACATTACCTAAGAATTCTATTAACTGCTGGGCAGAGATGAAGCACACGTTTCTCAATAGGTACACTGCTTGCTGTGTGCAACCAAGATCCGACCACACACTAGCAACAGTCACACAAAACCCTGACGAATCGCTACGTGCTTATCTACATAGATTTCATAACGAGTCCAGCTCGGTTCCCAACTTATCTCCCGAAGTGGCTGTCCTCCTTCTTACTCAAGGTCTTGCAGAGGGTGGGTTCAAAGACTCACTAATAGGTAAGCCACCAAGAGATATGGCGGAGCTCAGACAAAGATCCAACACGTATATCAACCTGGAGGAGTTCAGCAAAGGTCAAAAAAGGAGGATGGAGAATGCCCAAGCTGCTTCACAGAATGCTCTTCCTCGAGGTCGCCCTCGAGGAAACAAGGACGACAGAGGTGGAAGGGTGGACCAAGGTGACCGGCGACGTCCTCATGTCGGCCAGCAGGATGACCGCCGACATCCTTATGTCACCAAGTATGATAGTTATACCCCACTGACAGTTCCGAGGTCACAAGTATGGAGGGAAACCATGCAGACTGAACTCAGACATGTACCCAGGCCACCTTTCCTTAGAAACAAAAACAACATCAGAGACAAATCCAAGTACTGCAACTTCCATGATGGGTATGGCCACCATACCGACCAGTGTACCTGGCTTCGAGACATCATCGAAGACATGGTGAGACAGGGTAAGTTGCAACAGTACGTACGAGAAGCTGTGGAGAGAAGAGGCCGAAGACGGTCTCGGAGCCCGAACAGAGACAAAGGAAAAGCCAAGGCTGACCCATCTCCAGAAAAGAAAACCGAAGAGCCACAACGAGTGAATATGGTCGTGGTGCAGGATTTGGATAAGTCACCGGAGAATTTCAGAGTCAAAACCATCTCGGGAGGTTTCGCCGGTGGTGGTGAGAAAAGATCAGAAAGGAAGAGGTATGTCAATCAAGTGTTAGCTGTTCATCATAAACCCATCTGTAAGAAACCATCTCGGAACATCCCCATTATTTTCTCCGATCAGGATATGGAGGACATCATCCCCGATCACAATGACCCAATGGTGATCACGACGTTGATTGGTAACTTCGAAGTCGCCCGAGTATTCATTGATCAAGGAAGCTCGGCCGACATTCTTTTTCTCCACACCTTTCAAGCACTAAAGTTGAGGTCAGATGACCTCGTCGAATTTGAAGGCAATCTTATTAGCTTCATGGGAGAGGCGATTCGCCCCCTAGGAGCCATCCACCTCCCGGTGACCTTAGGAAAGCAGCCTTCGGCCCGAACGGATATCATTAAGTTTCTAGTTGTCAATTCAGAATCCCCCTATAATGTGATACTGGGAAGAACTTGCCTACAAGCTTTTGGGGCGGTTGTTTCAACGGTGCATCTAGCTATGAAATTTGTTGGTTCAGACGACAAGGTCGTCACTGTCAAAGCCGACCAGGTCAGGGCCCGACTCTGCTACAACGCGAGTCTACGGGGAATAAAAAAGAAACAAGAAGAAGAGCTGACTGGTCCGACATTGGCCAAAGGAAGAGTTTTATTAGCTGAGCTGGATGTTCGGGCTGAACAGGATGATCTTAGGCCTTCCCCTCAAGGGGAGTGGTTGGCAATTCCCATTGATCCTTCTGATCCCAACAAAACTGTTAAGGTGGGAGCCGACCTCCCTCAGAAAATCCAAGTCGAGATCGTCAACCTGTTAAGGGCCAACCGAGATTTGTTTGCTTGGACCTCGGCTGACATGCCGGGAATTGATCCGAATTTCATCTGTCACAAGCTCAGCGTGGATCCGAAAGCAAAGCCAGTAGCACAAAAGAAGAGAAGAGTTGGAGCAGAAAAAGAAAAAGTGATTCAGGAGAAGGTCTCCGAGTTACTCGAAGCTGGGTTCGTCAGAGAGGTGCCATAAACTGAGTGGGTTGCAAACACAGTCTTGGTGAGGAAGGAAAACGGTAGTTGGAGGATGTGTGTGGATTACATCGACCTCAATAAAGCTTGCCCCAAGGATCAGTACCCGCTGCCGATTATAGATCAGCTCGTTGATAGTTCGGCAGGCTACCAACTGTTGTCATTTACAGATGCCTATTCAGGATACAATCAGATCCCAATGTATCCTCCTGACCAGGATAAAACCACATTCACGACTGGAAAGGCGACATACTGCTATACTGTTATGCCTTTCTGTCTAAAGAATGCAGGAGCAACTTATCAAAGAATGATGAACAAGGTCTTTGATGGTATCATTGGTACCACCATGGAGGATTACATTAATGACATGATTACAAAGAGCAGGAAAAAGGAGGACCATGTCCGAGATCTGACCATGGTGCTGGAAAGGGTAAGGGCACACAGTATGAGGCTGAATCCAGAAAAGTGCACCTTCGGGGTCCCCGCGGGCGCCTTCCTCGGCTTCATGCTATCCGAGAGGGGGATAGAAGCAAACCCCGACAAATGCCAAGATATCTTAGAGATGAGGAGTCCTGCCGATCTTAAAGGGGTGCAATAGTTAACAAGCAGAATGGCAGCACTGTCAAGGTTTCTCCCTCAAGCCGCAAAAAAGGCTTTACCCTGGTACCAACTTTTAAAAAAAGGAACAACTTTCAATTGGGATCAAAACTGTGAAGCATCTTTCCTGGCACTTAAAGAGTATCTCGCTTCTCCTCTAGTTCACTTAAAGAGTATCTGTTGGTGATTTAGCCCTCATCTCGGTGTCGGTCCGAGATGAGGGCAGAAATGAGTTTCCCATTTACTTCATAAGTCGAGCTCTACAAGGTCCTGAGCTCCGGTATTCCAAGGTTGAAAAATTCGCATTTTGTTTGATCCTCGCTGCACGGCGGCTACGACAATGCTTCTAGAGTCATCCCATTGTCGTAAGAACCGCGCAGCCCATTAAGCAAGTTCTTCAGAAGCCTGACCTCGCTAGGAGAATGATGGCGTGGGCAGTCGAACTTTCCGAGTTCGATATTTCCTACGAACCGAGGAGGGAAATTAAATCACAAGTGTTGGCAGATTTCGTGTCCGAGTTCACAGAGCCCCACCAAAGCTCTAGCTCGGACACTTGGGTAATATATGTTGATGGTTCAAGCAATCAGAGGGGAGCAGGAGCTGGGGTGATCTTGGAGAACGCGGAAGGTCTCAGCATTGAATATTCCCTGAAATTCGAGTTCTTAACTTCGAATAATCAGGCTGAGTACGAAGCGGTCCTTGCTGGCCTCCGTATGGCTAAAGAGCTCGGAGCAGTTGAAGTTCAAATACTAAGTGACTCCTAGTTGGTGGTTTCCCAGGTCATCAGAGATTACCAAGCGAAAGAGCCCATTCTACAAAAGTATCTTGATAAAGTTAAGACTCTGGCTCAGGACTTTGCCAAATTCTCCATCACCCACATTCGCCGTTGCTCAAATTCCTGCGCCGATGTGCTTTCCAAGCTGGCAAGCACAAAAGGAGAAGGGAATAACAGAAGCCTCATTCAAGAACAGATTTCGGCTCCTAGTGTAATAATGGCTATTGCTGTATCACCGAACTGGATGCATTCGATCAGGGCATATTTAGAGCATGGAATAATCCCCGCCGACCAGAAGGAAGCGAAGAAGCTGACCAGAAAAGCGGCCGAGTATGTCATTGTTGATAGAATCCTCTACAGGAGAGGAATGTCTTCCCCACTCCTCCGATGTCTCACCTCCGAGGAAGCCCAAGAAACCTTGAACGAGGTTCATGGAGGAATGGGGAGCCACCATGTGGGAGGCAAGTCCTTAGCAAGGAAAGTATTAAGGGCTGGTTATTTTTGGCCTACCTTGGTAACAGATTCCATCGATCATGTCAGAAAGTGTCCTCAGTGCCAATTTTTTAGTGATGTGTACCAGAAGCCCGCTGAGGAACTTCATTCTCTTGCTTCCCCTTGGCCTTTCAGTATGTGGGGAATGGACATTGTGGGACAGTTCCCAACAGCTCCAGGTCAGCTAAGGTTCATTATGGTAGCAGTAGACTACTTTACTAAATGGATTGAGGCCGAACCATTAGCAACCATCACTTCTGCAAGAATCCAAATTTTTTTTGTAAAACAAGTCATTTCTCGTTTCGGACTTCCACTCACTCTGATTACTGACAATGGTAGCCAGTTTGCTGCCAAGAACTTCCAAATATTGGCTGAAAACCTCAGAATCTCTCATCGGTTCTCCTCGGTCGAACAGCCCCAGACTAATGGGCAAGCCGAAGCTGCTAATCGGGCTATTATTGACGGCCTCAAAAAGAGAATTATACAGACTAAAGGAGGGTGGGCCGATCTACTACCTGAGGTTCTCTGGTCGATCAGGACCACAGTACAGACCTCAACAGGGGAGACCCCTTTTAGACTCACTTACGGCTGTGACGCAGTCATCCCCATCGAACGAAGGATCCATACCTTCCGAATGAGGGACAGGCCCGAGGAAGAAAATGAGAATCTGATCAAAGAAGACCTAATATTGGCCAAGGAGATCCGAGAATCCGCTTCAGTTAGAGAGAAGAAAGCGAAAGAAAGACAAGCAAAGCAGTACAACAAGTCAGTGCAACCCAGGTCCTTTGAGGTCGGAGACCTCGTACTCCGAAGAGAAGACATTAGGCTCAAAAATCGAAGGGATGGAAAGTTTGCCCAGAATTGGGAAGGCCCCTACAGAGTCGTTTCAAAAACAAACTCTGGGGCATACAGGTTAGAAACCCTCAAGGGAGTCGAGCTCAAAAATTCCTGGAACATTGCAAAGTTGGGAACCTATTTCAGTTAGGATTACCCCGGATATCATCAGCAATCACCTGCACCTTCAGTTCAAGTTCAAGTTTAATTTCATTTTAGTTTCTGTTAAAGTCTTCACATCTGCTTCCTTTGTTTACATCTTGTTCCATTGTTATACACTCACTTTTAAATTCCCTAAATGGAAATGAACTCATATTTGTGATCAATGAAATAGTACAAACTTGCCCTTACTCAAGTGCCACAGTTTTATATACGTACGTACTAGCTTCTCATTTAGCACTAGCCACCTAAATGTTGCATGGAGCTATGTACAGTCAACATCTTGTAAATGAGATCGGCTCATAAGCACGGTGTACAAGGGACACCCGATAAAGTACAGCTTGCTGTGAAATGTTCTCACATAACTTCACTCAGCAACCTCTTTCACATCGGGGTCGAGGATACCCACCTTGGCTATGGTGGCTGGATCCAAGATCCCTACCGTATGCACTTAAATACAGTACCTTTTTTCAGAGGAAAACTTATAAGATTACTGCACTTACTGAGTCGTCCGAGCACAACCTAATTATTTATTTTAAGTTTTAACGAAGGATAACAAAATTGTCTTTATCATGTGTTTTTCAGGTCCGACTAAATCCGAATACAACAAGTAAAAAAGGACTTGTATTCTTAAAAATAATTTTACTTGGTTACCTAACAGCTGACCACAACTCAGGTCCGACTAAGTCCTATCACAACAGGCAACTAAACAAAATGCAACAAGTCTCAAGGACTTGCGTTTTTAACAGAACAAGTTTCCTTGATGACTCGACAACTAATCGCTATTCGGATCCGAGGTATCAATAGCGAACATGCAACGAGTTAACAATATAAACTCACATTGTGCAACAAGTTAAAGAAAAGACTTGCATAAAAACGATCTCGGATACAGTATATATGCAACAAGTTAAACCTTAAACTTGCATAAAAATGACATGATGCACCAAGTTAAACAAAACAGAACTTGCATTAAACAGAAGGAAATGTTATACAAAGACAAAACCAGCAAAATAAAACAGTTCCAATGGTGTCAAACATGTTGTACAAAAACATTAACAAAATACAAGTTGCCCAGCATAAGGGACTTACGCTGCATCATCTTCCTCGGGTTTCTCTTCCAAGGGGTTGGGAAGGTTCTCTTCAGGTTGGTCGAGATCTACCTCGGCTCCGTCGTGTTCATAATCCACCATCTTCCCATCAACGACCCCAAACCCAGGACTGGCACTGACAACCCGAACTCGGATCTCCTTGTTCAGAAATTGAATCTGCTCAACAGCACTGGCAAAGATCTTACTTCCCCCCTTCTCAAAATTGAAGGTTGCCTCGGCCGCAGCTATCTTATGTTTCAATGCTTGAGCAAACCTTTTCTTCAGCATAGATCTGACTCTCTCAACCTCGCCCAGGCCTTCCTGCCAACCTGCTTCTTTAGTAGCCTCCTCCGCCTTTTGGGCATCTTCTTTAACTTGGGCTAGCGCCTCCTCATGGTTTTTGAGAAGCTCCTCCATTTTCTGACGGTGCTTCTCCTCCAATTCGGCCAGTTTCTGGTCGGCAAAATCTCAACTTCTCCTCAAGTCAACCACCTAGCCGCCAACTCGGCTCTGGCCTTCTTCTTAACAGGAGATACACCCTCCGCTACATCATCCGAGACCTCCGCCAGCACATTGAAAATGGTGGTCGACCGCTTCAGTTGGCAGGCAAGCTCCTCGGCCATTTTCTTCCATTCCACCCCGGACATCTCGATCAAAGTATCCTTAACCGAGGGTTTGGCAGTGGTGGTTGACGGCCTTGGAAGAATATCAATTCCATTCCTCGGACCTAACGATGAAGGAGGGAGATTAGCAGCAGTAACCACCTCGGTGTTAAGGCTCGGAGACCGAGGAGGAGGGGCAAAAATCACGGGAGGAGGATTAGGTCGCGGCTGAGGAGCCGAGTCAGTGGAGGCCGTGTCGGTAGAGACTTCAGCAGACACGGTTTCGTTGGAAGAGCTGTCAGTCCTCTTCCTCTTTCGGGCCTCCATGGCAGCTTTGAGCGCCTTGAATGACATGTCCGACCAGTATTCGTCTGAAAACAAAAATAATAAAGAGAATCAGTCAGGAGGTTAAAAGAAAAAATACAAGTGCAAGAGTAAAGTTAACTACCAATCTTTGTAACGACTTCATTATCAGGACACTTCATAAACACCCCGATGTCAAGCTGGAACTTCCTGGCCCGGTACTCGGACTGGAAGTGATTGGCCGTTACAGCTTCATCGGCATCAAGAGTTGCAGCCGACCACCTCTGCGGTGTGCCGACGTGGCGAGTGAAAAACTCCTGGGTCCATTCCAAAGGAAACTTCGGTCCCGTCTCGGCCCGAAACCAAGGTCGCCCTGTACCCACATACTTATACTTAAAAAATCTTGGCTTGAAATGCTTCCAAGAGTCAGTGAACATGCAGAAGAGCCCGAAATGACCTCGGGCCTTGGTCGAAAGGGTTTTACATGCAGAAAGCCGACCAGTTACCCCTTCTTTGTTACTCACGAAAGGGTTTTACAGCCATAAGAAAAGCCGAATTGTACACACTAATCCTTTGGCTCCACAGTATTTTTGGAAGGATCGAAGAAATGACCAAGTGTTGGTATGTAATTGGGAAGGAGCCAGTCCGAGTTCATTTAAAACCCTCATCTCCAAGTCTGTGAAAGGGAGGGTCACGCCGAGGTTATGTATCAAGTCGGCATAGAAGAAAAACGAGTTCACATCGGTCCGCGAGCATATCCTATCATTCACGGAGCAAGGAAAAACTTCATAGGAGCTTCCAGTAGTATCCCCAGAGCATGGCAGAACAGCCCTCTTTACATCTGCAAGTTTGTCCTTGGAATCTAGGCTGGACCAAACTCCTTTGGGCTCAATATCAACCCACTATTAGTGATCAGCATCAGGAGGTGCGGGGTAGAGCTCGGGGCGAGTGATGCACTTTCGGGGTGGCATGTTACCTGTGGAAGAACAGGGGAGCTCGGCGTTAGTCCTACGGGTTACGAAAAATAACCCCCCAGAAAATCCCCTCAAAGTTGTTCCGAGGGGCGAGCATGATCGAGGCCGTACCCGATACAAATAAAAACAGTTAAAGTATAGTACTAGGAAGTGACTCCTAGGTCGTCTCCCAAGGAATATCTTATCAAGCAAATGGTCGAACACATAGTATGCATAGAAAACAGGGGGTTTTTTTTTATATTGAATATTGAATAATTGAAATCAAAACAGAATTAAATTAAAACGAAGAAACAGATAAGGAAAAGCGGATAAACCCCTTTGGCTCGCGTTCACAACTCTATCATCGGTCACAAAAGATCAATTTCTTTCCTCTTCACTGTCCAACTCGTGAGAATTAAATACTAAGCGAAAATTCAATTCTCACCCCAAAACCCAAACCTCTAATTAAGCATTAAAAGCCAAAGCATGGAGTTTTTACGAGTTTGCATAAATTAAGCATTCATACACATGGATTATCTCTATATAATGGAACTAAGCGAACCATAACATATCAATAAGCATGAAAACAGTGAATAAAAACGAAATAGCATTAAGAACAAAACCTCAAGAGTATGTGATACATTACCAAAGGGATTTAACCTAAGAGTTTAGCCTTCCATGATGAAATAAGTCAAAAACGTGTAGAAAAAAGGGAAGAGAGAGAAACCCTAGCAGCCTCCACAAGCTTGGAGAGCAAAACTAAGCCTTCTCTATGAGAGAGAATGTAAAAAACGTGAATGGAAGGTCTCTCCAGGGTTTACACGAATTTGGCTTTTTTAAATCACAAAACGGGCCTAAATCATGGGCCCAAATCCTAAGGAAAGCTTATCTCTAAATTAAATCTAAAAATATCTTATAGATAAAATCTAAATCTTAAAAGATATAACTAAATCTCAACTAATCCTAAAGATAGATTACAATATTCACTTCATCATATATCTTCTCTTCCAACATTAAATCTTCATTCCCAAAATGTCCAAAAAGCCCTTGTGCCAAATATGACCTGAAAATAGAAATAGAATTAATTAGGCTAAATAATCCCAAATTAAACAATATTCAGAATAATAGTCCAATAAACTCTAAATCACTAAATCAAGCTAAACAATGTCAAATAGGCAACAAGTATCAATAATAGGAGTAAAATAATGCAAGGAAAAATGGGAAATAAAATGCTCATCAAATACCCCCACACTTATCCTTTTGCACTCCTGGGCAAAACTAAGAATTAGGACTGAGAAAATCAATATGCACCAAAGTGAATCATGTAACAAGATTACTAAAACTAATGAATGCAAACCTAAGAGATTACAAACTTCACAATGAATTCTAGGAAATGCAAAGAAATGGGCAAAATCGAGCACACGAAGAAAATAAGGACCAAAGAGTCAAGGCATTCATGAACATCATCCAATTATTTCAAATATGCAAAGAAAACCAATGACATCAAGAGGGTAGTCACAAAGATGATAGAAACTCACAAGGATCACTCAATAGTGTTTACACTCAAGTGTTTAAGGTTAATCAGTGTTTACACTCAAGGCACATCATGAAAAACAAACACAACCATAGGCTTGACAAGCCTCTAACATCAACAATCAACACACATGCACATTAAGATCAAAAGGTCTTTTCAGGGTTGTAATGGGGCCAAGGACAAGGTAGTATAAAAATATGGGAAATGTAGCTAAAACCCAGGGAATAGAGGAGCAATGGGGAACAAGTAAAAAAAATAAGCACAATCCACCCCAGAATGAAATGGTAAACATAACAACAACCTCTAATTCCAAACCTCCATGCCTCAATCAACCTTTTATTCTTTTTTTTTCTTTTTCTTCTTCTTCTTCTTCTTTTTTTTTCTTTTTTTTTTTTTTGAATTGCATTACATTGCAGAACTTCATGAACGAAAGAAAAGAAGAAACAATAAAAATGGCATAATGAGATAAAGCCATAATTACATCACCGACCATAGAGGCAAAACCCAGAACTCACAAGAGATGAAGAACAAAGCACCCTCGCTTACTTAATACCCATTCCCAAAACAATTCCAAAGCTCCAACATTCCCTAAGGTTAGGACAATCATGGTTTTTCAGTCATAGGCTTGTAATGAGCTAAAGAACAAAGAAAAGGGATATAAAGGCTCAAAGGGGCTATCAAAGGATAAATTCATTCAAGGTAGGCTCATATGGCTAGTGGCTTATTCAAGAAAAAACAATGCCTAAATCATTTCAAAATGTGCATGGGAATATCAAGTATCAACAAGAGTCAAGTCAAGTTCTAGAGTGCAAGTAATCCAGAGTGCAATCACACATGAAAGAAAAATTAGGTGGCATATATAGCAATCCACCCACAATTAAGTCTCAAATCCTCACAAAAGGGACAATTCTATCACAGTGTTACCACCTCTTAATTATCAAAAGCAACTTTACACACAGAAATGCATGAATTCAGATACAAGATACCAAGACTCTACTAAAATGAAGCAAAAACATGCAAGAAAATGCCCAAAACTTAGCAAAACCTAAAAAATCAAAGCAAAAATATGCAACCTAAACTACTCTCCCCCCCACACTTAAATCACACATTGTCCTCAATGGAACACAAATAGCAGAATCAGACAGATATAGACAAGTGCAATAAAAAGAGTAAGGAAGGAGAAAAGAAGACTCCCGAAATCATGGTGGGTCAAAAATGGGGTCGACCAATGAGGCTTCCTCCACAGGTGCATCATCCAAAGTAGGAGAGGTTAGGAAAGGCTTGAGTCGGTGGCCATTGACTTTGAAGCTCTTGTCTGTGGACTCACTCTTGATCTCCACAGTGCCATAAGGAAACACCTGGGTGACGACAAACGGTCCAATCCATTTAGAGCGGAGCTTTCCACTCATGAGTCCAAGCCTAGAGTTGTAGAGCAACACTTTTTGACCAACCAAGAACTCCTTTCTGCAAATTGAGCTATCATGGAGCTTCTTGGTCTTCTCTTTGTAGAACTTGGAATTCTCATAGGCCTCCAAACGGATCTCATCTAGCTCACTCAACTGCAGCTTCCTCTCCTCACCCGCTTGATCAAGAGCTAAGTTGCATTGCTTCATAGCCCAATATGCACGGTGCTCTATCTCCACAGGCAGGTGACATGCCTTACCAAAAACAACCCGATAAGGTGACATCCCTATGGGCGCCTTGTAAGCAGTCCGATGGGCCCATAGAGCATCCTCCAATCGTGTGCTCCAATCCTTTCTATTAGGCTTCACCATCTTCTCTAAAATCCGCTTGATCTCTCTGTTTGAAATCTCAGCTTGCCCATTGGTTTGGGGGTGATATGGTGTAGAAACTTTGTGCACAACCCCATACTTCTTGAGCAAAGCTTGCATGGATCTATTGCAGAAGTGTGTGCCTTGATCACTGACTATGGCTCTAGGTATGCCAAACCTGCAAAGGATATTAGACCTGACAAAATCTACAACAACTTGAGCATCATTAGTCCTGGTGGCCTTAGCTTCCACCCATTTGGATACATAATCCACAGCAAGTAAGATATAATAAAAACCAAAAGAAACAGGAAAGGGGCCCATGAAATCTATACCCCAGACATCAAACACCTCACAGAACAACATAGGTTGTTGCGGCATCTGTTGCCTCCAAGATAGGGTGCCTCCTGCTCTTTGACATTGCTCACATGAGCTGCAGATTTTGCTTGCATCCTTGAAGATGGTAGGCCAATAAAATCCAGAATCCAGCACCTTTCGTGCTGTCCTTTGAGTGCCAAGGTGGCCTCCAACTGGTGAAGCATGGCAAAATTGGAGAACCGATTGGATCTCCTGGTCTGGAATGCACCTGCGAATGACTTGATCACTGCAAAAACGCCACAAATAGGGGTCATCCCATACATAATACTTGGCATCGCTTTTCAATTTGTCTCTTTGAGCTTTGGATGCCAAGGGTGGAAAAACAGATGCAACTATATAATTTACAATATCAGCAAACCAAGGAATAAGGGGAGGGGGATGTGAAACATGCAAAACTAAAAGCTGCTCATCCGGGAAGTCATCCCGGATAGGAAATGCATCCTCCTCTCTCTCTATTCTGCTCAAGTGGTCCGCGACAAGGTTATGTGCACCACTCCGATCCTGAATCTCAAGATCAAACTCCTGGAGGAGCAACATCCATCTAATCAATCTAGGTTTGGAATCTGTCTTTTTCAAAAGATACTTCAGAGCAGCATGATCAGTATACACCACAACCTTAGAACCTAATAGATATGATCTAAACTTATCAAGTGCAAAGACAATGGCTAACAACTCTTTTTCAGTTGTGGTGTAATTAACTTGTGCTGAATCTAAAGTCCTAGATGCATAATAAATCACATGAGACATCTTACCAACCCTTTGGGAGAGAACTGCTCCCAAAGCATAATTCGAAGCATCAGTCATGAGCTCAAATGGGAGGGTCCAATCAGGTGGTTGGATGATGGGAGTGGTGGTGAGTGCTCTCTTTAGCTCATCAAATGCTTTCTTGCATTGGTCTCCAAAGTCAAATGCGGTATCCTTTTGAAGCAAGTTGGATAGTGGAAGGGCTATCTTGCTAAAGTTCTGAATAAACCTGCGATAGAAACCTGCATGGCCAAGAAAAGAACGCACCTCTCGCATGCAAGAGGGGTAAGGCAAATGTGATATTACATGCAGCTTAGCAGGGTCAACCTCTATGCCCTTATGCGAAATAATGTGCCCTAAGACTATGCCTTGTTCTACCATAAAATGACATTTTTCAAAATTCAAGACAAGGTTAGTCTCAATGCACCTATTAAGCACCTTAGACAAACTATCAAGACATGCATCAAAAGAGGAACCATATACACTAAAATCATCCATGAAGACCTCTATGCAATGCTCAAGTAAGTCATTAAAAATACTCATCATACATCTTTGAAAAGTGCCAGGACCATTGCATAGGCCAAAAGGCATCTTCCTATAAGCAAATGTACCAAAAGGACAGGTAAATGTAGTCTTATGTTGGTCTTCTGGTGCAATACAGATTTGGAAATAACCAGAGAAACCATCTAAGAAGCAATAGTGAGATTTACCTGCCAGACGCTCCAACATCTGATCAATGAAGGGAAGAGGAAAGTGATCCTTGTGGGTCGCCTGGTTGAGCTTCCTATAATCAATGCAGACTCTCCAACTGTTCTGCACTCTAGTGGGAATCAGCTCATCCTTCTCATTTTTGACAACTGTCACCCCAGACTTCTTGGGAACTACTTGAACCGGGCTTACCCAAGTGCTGTCTGAAATGGGGTAGATAATGCCAGCTTGCAGCAGCTTGGTGACCTCTTTCTTCACCACATCAAGAATCTGGGGGTTCAACCGTCTCTGGGGTTGTCTCACTGGTTTAGCCTCATCCTCCAATAAAATCCGATGCATGCACATGGAGGGGCTAATACCAGGTATGTCTGCCAAAGTCCATCCTATTGCCCTTTTGTTTGCTCTAATCACATCCAGCAGCTTCTTCTCTTGATCAACAGAAAGGGAGGTAGAGATGATCACTGGAAGTTTCTGCTCAGCCTCCAAGTAAGCATATTTGAGATGAGGAGGAAGGGGCTTCAGGTCCAATAAAGGTGCCTGCATCACAGATGGAACTAAAGGAGCAGCAGAATTGGATTCTGTCGCCTGCACCTGAACAAGTGAATTAGACTCATGCAAAACAGAAATGGGGTTAACATGATCTGAATCTATATCATATGAATCAACAGATGCAGTAGCAGAATTTAAAAACTGGTCAATTTTAATGCATGCAGTGCACATTTCGGAATCAGAACATGCAGAACAAGCAAATGAGCTAGTGAAAGATGGCAAATCATAATCATGCAAAAAGTCTAGAACATGCTCATCAATCAGATCATCAATCAAGTCAACATGAAAAATAGAGTGGTCATCAGAAAAATGTTTCATAGCATCAAAAATATTGAATCGAACCACATTGTCATCAAATTCCATGGAAAGTGTACCTGCATGCACATCTATCTTGGTTCGGGCTGTTTTCAAAAATGGTCTCCCTAATATGATAGGGACAGCACTACGAGAGGTGTCCTCTTCCATATCAAGAATATAAAAATCAGCAGGAAAGATAAGCTCTTCAACCCGAACCAAGACATCCTCTATCAAACCTGCGGGGTAGGCAGTAGATCTATTTGCCAAATGAATAACCACACCCGTAGGTTGAAGGGGTCCAAGTGAAAGAGATTTGAAAACAGACATAGGCATAACATTAATAGATGCTCCTAAATCTAGCAAAGCATTCTCAAATTTAGTATTACCTATGATACAAGGCACAGAGAAAGTTCCAGGATCCTTACACTTTTCAGGAATATGAGGGACGGGTTTACCTATAAGAGCAGAGACATTTCTTCCCATGCTGATCCTCTCATTGCCCTTGAGCTTCCGTTTGTGTGTGCATAGATCCTTCAAGAACTTTGCATACCTTGGAATCTGCTTGATTGCATCAAGAAGGGGTATGTTGACTTCCACCTTCCTGAATGTGTCAAGTATCTCTTTGTCAATCTCTTCCATTTTCTTGCTTTGAGTCACCCCCCTTGGTGGGAAAGGAAGAGGAATGGGGGGTGGTTGTTGGGCAGCAGCAGGTGTTGTGCTTGTGGAAGGCTGAGCTGGATGGGATTTTCTGGTACTTGTGTGCTCACTCTCCTCGACCATTTGGCTCTTCTTGTTGGTTGAAACTAGATCATCTTTGTTGAGGTCAGATTCTGGTGTGGGTGTGACAATCTGCTTCCCTGACCTTAGACTAATGGCATTCACATTCTGGTTTGGATTGATCACTGTTTGGGATGGCAACTTGTTAGAATTCTGAGATTGCATAGTGTTGATTGTTGTTGCCATCTGTCCCATCTGATTGGTCAAAGATTGAATGGAGGCCTCTTGTCTTTGAATGGATGCTCTAGTTTCCTGTTGGAATTGGAGATTTTGCATGGTCATCTGTTTCATCAGCTCTTCCAATGAAGGCTGCTGCTCAGTACTAGGAGCTGGTAGTGCAGAATTAGCCTGTTGTTGTCTCTGTTGCTGGACTGGAGGAGGTACATATGGTGGTCTAGAATTGTTCTGAAATTGAACCTGTGAAGGTTGCTGCTGATCAGACCATCTCAGGTTGGGATGGTTCCTCCAACCAGGGTTGTATCTGTTGGTAGAGAGATCAAAGTTCTGTGGCTGCTGGTTTCTACTATTGAAGATGTTGGCGGCATATGCCTCAGGTTGGTCAGCACCAGTCGTGGGCTGCTGCACAGAAGGACATGCATCTGTGGGGTGCTCAGCGGATGTGCATATGCCACATAATCTAGCAGGCAGGGACAACTTCTTCTGGTTGATGGCCAATTGAGTGACCAAAGTTGTAAGTGAATCTATCTTCTGTTCAAGCTTCTCAACCTTACCAGAACTTGTGCCAACATCATTCACTCCTCTCACTATGATTGCATCGCTGTTGCCCCTTGCATGGAATTGTTGACAATTGGAAGCCATCTTCTCAATCTTGACTCTGGCTTCTAAAGGTGTCATGTCTCCTAGGGCACCACCACTTGCAGCATCAAGCATGTTTCTCTCCATGAGGTTGAGACCTTCATAGAAATATTGAATAAGCAACTGCTCTGAGATCTGATGGTGGGGGCAGCTCGCACACAATCTCTTGAATCTCTCCCAATACTCATAGAGACTTTCTCCACTTTGTTGCCTGATGCCTGATATATCCTTTCGGATTGCTGTTATTCTGCATGCAGGGAAGAATTTCTCCAAAAATGCCCTCTTCAGGTCATCCCAGACTGTGATAGAACCAGGGGCCAGATCGTACAACCAATCCTTGGCTAGCCCCTCTAGGGAGTGTGGGAATGCCTTAAGACAAACATGATCCTCTTGCACATCATGTGGTTTCATAGTAGCATAGACAATATGGAACTGCTTGAGATGTTTATGAGGATCCTCACCTGCAAGACCATTAAACTTGGGCAACAAATGAATTAGTCCAGACCTTAGCTCATACGGGTCATCGGGATATTGGATGCACAAATCTTCAATAGTGAAATCAGGTGAAGCCAGCTCCCTCAATGTCCTCTCACGTGGTGGAGGTTGAGCCATATTTTCAGAATAATCAGAATAAGAATCATAATTTATAGGAATAGAAGAAAAAAAAGCAGACTCACTATGTAAAGACTCAATAGACTCACTACCTATGGACTGGTTCCTATTTTGTCTAACTAGTCTGTGATAAGTTCTATCAATTTCAGGGTTATATGGATGAAAGTAGCTTGGGTTGCCCCTAGTCATATACTGAACAGAACACCATTAAGCATAGCAAACTGTCACTAATATACATGACCAAAATAGGCAACAAAAGTTTTTATTTTTTTAAAATTTTTTATTTATTTTTTTCAGCACCCTAAAATCATGAAAACATACCACAAAAAGTTTGAGGACAAAATTCAAAAGGGAACCAAGTCAAACAATTAAATCAGAGACCAAAAACTAAGAAAATAAAACTTGTAAAATAAAAAAGAAATACTAAAACGGCTTTTTCAGGATCCAGACGAAGGAGTTTTCTAACAAAGTGAGAAAAATCAGATTATTCAGAAAATTCCCTTCGATTTGATATAAAATTCGTCAAATTCCGAGTTACGGGTCAAAAGTTGCGACGATTTGAAGAAAGTGCTGCTAAAACTTGGAAAATTTTTCTGGAACTCACAACCAGTGATGATCTGAGTGATCGTGGTGCCTCGAAACCTTTTTATATGATAAAAGTAGTGTGGATATAAATTTTCGTGCAAAAATTCCACCCACAACTATGTGAACTAGCAACCACAGAATCAATCAAATACACTAATTGCAACAAAATAGCAAAACAGCAAACAGTGCAACTTCAACCGGTTATCAGAATTGACTACTAGACCCTAAATCAGACACGACACACTATAATAACTATACTAACTATGACACTAACTAACTACTAATGACCTTTGGCAAGAACCGATATTCCCCGGCAACGGCGCCAAATTTGATCGAGGCCGTACCCGATACAAATAAAAACAGTTAAAGTATAGTACTAGGAAGTGACTCCTAGGTCGTCTCCCAAGGAATATCTTATCAAGAAAAAGGTCGAACACATAGTATGCATAGAAAACAGGGGGGTTTTTTTTATATTGAATATTGAATAATTGAAATCAAAACAGAATTAAATTAAAACGAAGAAACAGATAAGGAAAAGCGGATAAACCCCTTTGGCTCGCGTTCACAACTCTATCATCGGTCACAAAAGATCAATTTCTTTCCTCTTCACTGTCCAACTCGTGAGAATTAAATACTAAGCGAAAATTCAATTCTCACCCCAAAACCCAAACCTCTAATTAAGCATTAAAAGCCAAAGCATGGAGTTTTTACGAGTTTGCATAAATTAAGCATTCATACACATGGATTATCTCTATATAATGGAACTAAGCGAACCATAACATATCAATAAGCATGAAAACAGTGAATAAAAACGAAATAGCATTAAGAACAAAACCTCAAGAGTATGTGATACATTACCAAAGGGATTTAACCTAAGAGTTTAGCCTTCCATGATGAAATAAGTCAAAAACGTGCAGAAAAAAGGGAAGAGAGAGAAACCCTAGCAGCCTCCACAAGCTTGGAGAGCAAAACTAAGCCTTCTCTATGAGAGAGAATGTAAAAAACGTGAATGGAAGGTCTCTCCACGGTTTACACGAATTTGGCTTTTTTAAATCACAAAACGGGCCTAAATCATGGGCCCAAATCCTAAGGAAAGCTTATCTCTAAATTAAATCTAAAAATATCTTATAGATAAAATCTAAATCTTAAAAGATATAACTAAATCTCAACTAATCCTAAAGATAGATTACAATCTTCACTTCATCATATATCTTCTCTTCCAACATTAAATCTTCATTCCCAAAATGTCCAAAAAGCCCTTGTGCCAAATATGACCTGAAAATAGAAATAGAATTAATTAGGCTAAATAATCCCAAATTAAACAATATTCAGAATAATAGTCCAATAAACTCTAAATCACTAAATCAAGCTAAACAATGTCAAATAGGAAACAAGTATCAATAATAGGAGTAAAATAATGCAAGGAAAAATGGGAAATAAAATGCTCATCAGAGCATCTCCCCTCTCCCACAGGAACCCCCCGCTCAAACAGCCTTTCTCTGTTCATCATTTCAAAATCGTAACTCTCCCTACCATTGATGAACTCGGCCCAGGCATACCGTTTCACCCACTCTCTCTGCTCTTTCCAATCCCGAGGGTAGATGACCTCAACGGGATCGACCTCCAGGATTTCTTTCTCATACTTATGCCTATACTCCTTTCGACGACGAAACATCTCGTCTACCTCCGTCGAGGAGCAGGACGAGGAGGATGAGTCGTCCTCCTCCTCACTACTGCTGGTTGACAATGATACCAACCCAGCCCATTTCCTAAACCACTCTCTACTCCTACTCATCTTCCCACTTCCCCAATCCACTCCTCTGGGTTTCTGAAAAATAAGAGCAAAAACAAAAATCAACAACTCTCCAAAGGCCTAAACAATCCAAACCCAGGAGCGCCAAATCCCCGAGACTATTGCCTAAAACCAAAATCTACAAAATCTACAAAATCTCAAACCCAGGATCTTAGCCACAAAACACAAAACAACCAGGGGAAACCTCTCCACTTCCATAAAAACAAAAACAGAAACAGAAAATCCCAACCCCTTCCATGCAAACCAAAAAGTAGTAAAGAAGGAAGAGAAAAGAAATGACGAAGGGAAAGAAGTGAGCAAGAAGCAGTACCTTAGAAGAGTAGAAGTGTGCAGGAGAGTATGGAAGAAGGAAAAAAAGCCGGATGGAACTCGTGCTGCAGGCAAGATCAAGAAAGGAAGTTGCAGAGAAAAAAAAATGCGTTCAGAGTGGGAGAGGAACGGTTGTGAATATGGGAGAAGTGGAAAAGCGAAAAAGGAGGTAGAGAAGGGGTGGGGGGGTTTAAATAGGGAGTTTCCCCCTTCTTTTCTGAAATGTGGGCTTGGCCCAACAGCCCAACCCAGCATGCAACATATGCACAGAGACACGTGGCACAAAGAGAGTGGAACGGCAGACCTCGAGCAACGTTGCAGTAATGGCAATGCTTCGTTTAACGTGGTTTATAACACGTGTCAGATATGGGGAAAGCAAACGTCACGTCGGAGCAGGTGAAAGGACAGCTTTCGATTCTGCTCAGTCAAAGTGAAAGGACAGCAGAGACAGCTGGATCCAGCTCTCGGCAACTCCTCTTCCGAACTCCCTGGAACCTCGGAACAAGCCATGAATAGCCTTGACCGAGCTGGGGGGCTTATGTGGTAGACTTGGAAAAAGGACCTGACCCAAGACCTCGGAACAAGGCCTGATTAGCCTTGACCGAGCTGGGGGGCTTATGTGGTGGACTCGGCTTAGCCGAGCTCCTCGGAACTCTCACCCAAGGCCTGATGACTCTTTAGGAAGCCCTCTGTGTGCTCGGCCGAGCTCAAGGCTCAACGGCCGAACAGACACCAGACACGGGCCGATCTTATGCTCCTACCAAGGTCCGACATCCTTGTCCGACATCATGCAGAGATTCCGATATCAATGACAGGATGACGTACGCACCTTATCTACAAGGACAGCTCATCCACTCATAGCTCATTACAGGCTGGCCCTACTTGGGCCTCAAGCAAGCCCATTAGGGCAACCATCTCCCCCCTATAAGTAGCTCTGTACTACATGGGGCTCAGGTACGTCCTCTAACCCTAATTGCCACCTTCACACACCAGTGATTAGGGTTACTTCTTGGCCTCCTACCTTGCCATCGGAGGACACCCACAAACATCACAGATAAACCCTAGACAGAGGCTTCCTTAAGGTCTTCTTCCCTTACCTTGAGGTCCTCTCAGTCTAGGACATCACAACTTGAGAGCTAGATTCATACATCATGCCACTCATTTAACCTAAAAGTTGATAAATGAAATAAGTATGAGCATCTTACTTGCATCCAATATTTGCTAAATGCTAAATGTGGTTATTGATTATTGTTGCATGTTTACATACTCTTATTGTGCAAATATTTATGCTCTATCGATTATGTGTATAGAATTGCTTACCCCTATGCCCTTGTAGGTGATGTCGCGCTGCATCGCTTGCATCGAGATCCAGCCACTTCTTAGTGGCATATGGATCTACGAGGATCACCGTGTGGTGTTCGAGGGAGAGGTAGAGGTTACCTTCTACCACCCGAACCCGCTGATCCAGTTTCGTCCTCGTAGGTTTAGGATCCCTATCATATACACTATGCACGTACCACCCTTTTACACATACCATGGACCACCTCCCACACGACCAGCTTGCTCGTATCATAGTTCTCGTTTTCGACCTACCCGCTCACACCCTTTTTCTTCAAGAGTCGTCCGTGAGGAGACTCCCCCATCTGATCCGAGGAGCCCTATTAGGGTCTCGCCATCACCCGACCCTGTACCCAGTGGTAGGGTACCCACTCCATCGGATGAGATCGAGGAGGATCCCGTGGAGGACGAGAGCGGAGGCGAGCTTGTCGTACACTCTACCGGGAGTCAGTGGAGGGACGATAATCCCTAGGTATGTGCATATGGTAGATGATGAGGATCAGGGGATCCAATGTGGTGGATGCTGTGGAGGAGTTGATGCTGCTGCTGTGATGTTGGATGGAGACTACTGCTACCTGGATATTACTACTACTACTGCTGCTGCTACCAGATTTATGTGACCAGCTCTAGAGTTTCATATTTTTGAGATGTATATATTGTAGATATGCTTTTGAGAGCTCTAGGGTTATGGTTTTCTTTTGATATAGATCTTATATGGACTTGTTCTGGTTCTTGGAGGCGACTCTGGATTATGTATTTTATGACCTACTGATGTATAAATATATATATCTTATGTTTATATTACAACTGTACATAGTCCTACTATTTCTGCTTACTCTGATATAGATTATTTAAAGGATTCGGCTACAATATTTGAAAATGGTATCAATTTCACAAAATGTATGAATGGATGGCATCGCTTAATTTCTACGATATAAACACAATTTTCAAGTACCGATGCTATCTGGATTGAGAAAAGATTTCCTTATTATAGAAAATGCCGAACTCAGTATAATGTTCAAATGATAAAGGTTTCATATTCCAAGAATTCCATGTTTTGTTTAGTGCATCCGCCTCTATAGAAAATAAAAAGAAAATTTTATTTCCTACATTTTCTAAATACTAACAAGTCCATAACTATTACGAGTAATAGTACAATTATTGTATTAATTACTTGGGTAATTTTTGAGGGTGTCACAGTAGAAGAATGTGAAAACAACCTTATGAATTTTATAGGAGGAAGTTTACTTGGATGACCCGCTGATGTGGTTCTCAATTGAAAAGAATGAACACATAATGTGCAGATTTGAGGAAATTAATATACAATTTTAAACAAACGTCCCACCAATAGTATCTAAAAGAAAGTCAATGATACTATTGTTTCTTTTAGATTTAAGGAAACACAATTAACTTGTGTAAGTATCTGAAGGTCAGTGTGTGAGACCCACAATTTTACCCGATTTATTTGAGGATTTATATTTGAATTTAAAGTATTATATTTGATTTTTGATAGATTGTGATTACCTGAATTTAATGAAAATTGTATGAATGATATATATATATATATACACACGTGGTATATATATTATATACATATGCATACCAATGTTTTCTCTAATGTATTTTAATTATATTCTTAGAATGAAATATTTTAAGGTATAGTAATTGATTTGAATGATCTTAGAAAAATGAAATGCTTTTGAAGGATTAAGGTGTTCTATCTTCAGAAATTCATATCTTTTAAACCGTACATTGAAAAATTACAAACCATATATCAAAACGACCGTATCGAAGCGTAGATTATGAAAATGTAAAGCTTTGATTTTTATTTTGGAGTTTTCGAAATTTTATCATTGCTACAGTACTGAACGAATTTTTGAGCTTTAAGTGTGAAGATGTGGTTTTAATGCATTTAATGACTCTTTGACTCAAAAATAATTTTATATGGATAGAAAAAGTATTTTTAAAACCCCTGATTTGCTACACCCTCCAAATAAAATATATTTTTTTATTTCTTTTATTTTGAAAGCTTATGAAGTGTATTTTTGAAGGAAATGTTCTTAGGACTTCAAAAAATTCATAACTTTCAAATCGTAAGTTCAAAAATTACAAATGATATGACAAAATGATCGTATCGAAATCTAGATTATGAAAATATAAAGTTTTGAATTTAATTTTGGAATTTTAGAATTTTTAATGCTGAGACAATACAGTACGAATTATGTGTTCTAAAACTTGAAAATGTTATTTAAAGAAGCAATTAATGACCTCTTGACTCAAGTGTATTTTATTTTTAAAACAAAAATACATTTCTGAAGTTTTCTATTGCTCCACCGTCCAAAATTTTATTTTTGTTTCATTTTATTGTTTTTTTAAATTAGAAGAAATTAGGTGATTGGTGGAAAGTGTGGTGACTTAAATCAAGGTTGAATGCAAAATGTTTCTCCCTCTTTGTGCATGAATGCATCGTCCAGACTAAAGGGTATGGGGGGAAGTATTCTGATTTCCATCATGTGCTTATTTTGGGAATTAAGAAGTGCATGGAACTTGTAGGCTAGGATTAATTGAAGAGGAATTTTCTAGATTATCATTAAGTGCCAAAAACAAATTTCCTTGGGGTAGATTAATCCCTCTTAGTCGTGTGAATCATCCAAGGAAGGATGAGAAGACCTAAAATTTTATCCTATAAATAGAGCCTTCCAAAGCCTTTGTTAACACTTTCATTCAACCAAAATCTAAGAGAAAAAAATTGTGGAAGAACCCTAGCACTAGCAGAAGGAGGCATGAGGAATAGAGGAGTATCATAGGAGTCTTTTTCATTTTTACCCTGCTTAAGAAAAAGGTATTCCTATTTACTGATAATCTATTCTTCTGATTTTGTTTTAAGTTTTCATTCTTGAGAAATCTCCTAATTCTGACAGTAAAGTTATCTTCTTAAAACTATTCCTAAACTCTAAAATGTAAGTTTTTAAATTGTTTTAAGTATTTGTGAGTTTTATTCATGTTCATATGAATAAGGATTAAAAAGGGACTTATAAAGTGGTTTAAAGAAACAAAGTTTCCCCTTTTTATTTCCTTATGATGGACGAATTTTCTTAGAGAGAAATAAGGGCATGAAAAATTTGATTTGTAATCATATAAAAATGTATAAGTGATTTTGAAATTTTGATAATGATTGTTTGAGGTTTAGTCATGAATTTTTAAAGAGAAATAACCCTCTCATGAATGAACAAAACTTGATTTAGAAATTTGGCAAAAATTGATTTTACTCACTGTATGAACCATGAGGTACATGAAATAATAAAAATATTTGTATAATTGTTGAATGTTTATGTGCATGAGTGATTGTTTGTTCTTTATAGTTAATAACTGATTATAAGGTTTAAATGATTGATTATGTGAAAATAATTTTGGTTACTGTTGTTATCATGATGATATGACCGAAATTTTTATTGATATATGGTAAGTATGTTGTTGTAATTTTTCTGGGTAAATATGTAGTTATGTGGTGTGTATATCTTAAATTCCTGAAGTGATTTCATGAAATAACAATTGAAGAAATGATTTTTTTTAAGAGTTAATAAGTTTGGGGATTTATTTATATTCTGGAAAATTTTATGAGCATGAGGATATATGAATTTAAAATGGCATTTTATGTGCTTATGTGCCTACGTGTTTAGTGTAGTTTATAGTGTGAAAAAGAAAGTTTTTAAATGAATGAGATTATTAATTTTCTGGAAAATCAAGTTGTTGTCCAGACTTGATATAAATTAGAAAATGTAACTATTTTTCTAAATATGGATTTGTTTTTAGTTATGGTTCTTGGTTCTTTGTATATAGGTGTTAGAACTTTAACTATGATGAAAATTTGTGAGTAAATGCAACTTGTTTGGATGGCTGTCCAGCAAGTTTATTTTGTTTATTTTGTCAAACTTTGGGATATTTTTATAGTAGAGTATGTATGTAAGCTATAAGAAAAAGTGGCATATTTGTCTGATTAACTGTTTGAAAGAAAAATGATTTTTTGGAATTAAAGTCTAAGCTGTTCAAAAAATAATAATAATACATTGTTTATGTGATTTGATTAAATTGTGATGATGTGATAAAAATAGGTGATTTTATGTAATAGGAGTTTAGATGCATAATATGTATGTACTGATGCTTAAAAGTGATTTACTGTGTATAGTCTGTGATTTAATTACATTGACGATAGAGAAAAAAATATTTTGAACTTTGAATGCTTGAGTTTATATTCTAATTGAGTTATATTTGTTTATAGTATGATTATGCAAATTTTGTTTACTGCTTGATTTGATTTAAATATTGCATCAAAGATGAGTACTTCTAATTCATGCTGTATGAATAGTCTGAAAGTGGTAGTTGTTATAAGGTGTTTAAAAATGAAATTTTTAGTAAAGGAAAGGTTAAGATTTATTTTTAAGATGTTATGATTATTTTTTAAAAATTATGTTATGTTTGGAAAAGGTTTTCATGATTTAAAAGCTACAAAGAAAAAGTAATTTTTCTGATACAGTAATCTGTTTTTGATTTTCAAAAAGGATTAATTGATTTCGAGTATTGGATATTCTGAATACAAGTCTTTTTGGGAATTCAAAGATGATTGGAGAAATTGTATTTGTTAAAAGGTCATGTATCTTTACCACTTGTGGTTTGCTTAATTAGAATTGTGTAGTTATTTATGGGATTATTTTGTAAATATTATTTGGTAAAGGTTTTCGTTTGGATTCGGGTGACGTGACTTCAACTCAAGAGGACACTAATTTTGTACCTTCAACTCAAGGTGATAGAGAAGCCTTCTTAAGACATAGTGACATGTAGGGTAATATTAGGACGTTCTGTATCATCTCAAAGGTCGGAACTAGGGATCTATTCAGGTGAGTAGTAGAACGGCAATTGTGTGTGTGTGTCCCGCCGTTCATACGAAAACACGATCCCTTTATAAAGATTGTATATGTTATGGATTCTGATTTATTATGATGTTGGCTTTATTATTATGAGGTTTATATTTTGTTAAATGCATAATGATAACATGTCTGGCTTATATGTTAAAAATCTGGTTATTGGAAGTTAATGGATTGATATGATGTTATATTGGATAATTTTGAGAATTGATTAAAGGCTTTATGGTTAAGGAATTAATATGGAATCTTTATGGAAATTTATAAAAGTTTGTAATGTTATCCCTTGATCGCACTGTCAAAGTGACGTGCTTGATCATTAAGTTTTCCCGGCCACGTGACTGGAACTCCGTGGTAATGAGCTCAGTTTGAAATCCGCTGTAATTTGGAAGCGCCTGTGATAAGTCAATCCCTTAGCGGTTGAGAGCCGTTAGAAGTGTGGATAGAATTGGTCGACCACAATTAGGAATGGTTAACTTAGTAAAACATTTCAATAATTTAAAAGATTTAGGAACCCCTTTCTAAACCTTGCGTTGAGAGTGAAGTAGTGGAGAGGAAAGACACCCTGTTTATCTACGGATACTCAGGTATGCTTGGAGGCTGAAGCCCCTTCAAGTGGTGATTGCAATAGGGGAAGGCAAGGACGGTGAAACATCAAGAAGCCTCGAGTACTTCTCTAGGCGGGACAGGACTACAATGGCAAGGTTCACTGGAATCTGGACTTTCGTCGTGGCAAGGACTGCAGGCCAACTGGAGAGAGTGCTGTCACCCCCTTGAGCAAATCCTAGATGGTGAGAGGGAACCTGAACGAGGCTAGAAGTCGATAGGTGTTTGGTTTTGGAAACTTTTGTGGAATAAATCTTGTTGACCACCGGCGTCTGGTCACATGAATTTTGATATCTTACTTACCACCGGCGTCTGGTACCGCCTTTCGTTTACCGACTCCGATGCCGGTGTGGTTAGGGTTCCTGTGCGTCCAATCTGCTTTCCGAACTAGGATATGATTGGAATTGTGGAGGAGATGTAACGTGTGTGCTATCAATCCCTTGAACCTCGGTAATGGTACCCCCTTTTGGTTTACCGATGGTTGTGATGCCGAAACTTAGAGACAAAAAAAAATAACTAAATATAAAGGTTAAAGCTTTATTAAGAATATTCTTTTGGGAAAGAACCTTATGGTATTATTTTTATAAGGTGATGATAATGATGATGTATATACTGCTATGATATGCTTGTGTGGTCTTAATATTCCCCGGTAGTAAGCCCACGCCGTTGACGATCATATCGTTCGGAAGTTCTTACTCTCTCTATTTCCCTTTCCTGTGGACATTGGGGAACAATGTTCGCAGATGACAGATCAAGTAGTAGTTCAAGTTGTGGTTGCTCAAGTTGGAAGAGGGTCGCGAGATGGTGCCCATATGATGAGGAAGCAGAAGCGGCAACCGAAGAATCTTTCAGACACTTGTGGTGGAGGATAGCCATGAAGACTAGTAGCCTAAGATAGTATAGTCTTTATTTTGTACCCTATATTAAGGTGATTAGGACATGATTACTCTATCCCGATGTAACCCCTGTTGTAATAAAGGATTATTTGGAAAGAAATAAAAGAAGTTCTTTTGGTTATGTATCAAGTTCAAAAAGTAATTAAATGTTTTCGCAAGTTAACCATCGAATAAATATGGCGTTAAGAAAATAAGTTTTTGGAAATGTGTCAGTAACATCTCTTTTTGGAAAAAGGATTTTATGTTGCAAATATTTTGAAAACCAAGTAACTCAAATAGTATTATGAAAATCTTTTTGGTAAAAGAAATAAAATGAACTGACTTAGGAAATGTTTATTATAAAAAAAAATGGCGCAAATTTTTGGTGAAAATTCTAATTTCCAAATCGGGGTGTTACATTTAGTGGTATCAGAGCGATGGTTGTCCTTAGTGGCCTTAAGTATAGTCTTACAAGCTTTCTTTGTGTGACTCTGTTTGTTAATATGTAGGATGAATGTCCTTTGTGGCTTTAAGCAAAGCCTTATATGCTTTTCTTGTATGACCCTCTGCTTAGTCTAAGACTTAAAACTTCACGTGTGTAGAAGAATCGCAATGGCACATCGACAAGCAAATGAGGAACCGATGAATGCTCAACAACAAGCTGCTATCATGGCTCAAACAGCTGCGGTTTTGGCAGGAGTAAGGGACAACATGAACCTTATGCTCCAAAAACTTCAACAGAATCAAAATGTGAATGCTGGTGGACAAGGAATCAGAGGCCTTGATGAGTTTTGCCGCATAAATCCGAAGGAGTTTGCTGGAGGTTATGCAACGGAAGAGGCTGAAGCGTGGATAGCCGGTCTGGAGAGGATTTTTGGAGGAATGGTGCAGTGCACGGATGAACAGAAGGTTGCCTATGCTGGGTATATGATGGTAGGAGAAGCAGCCGATTGGTGGCGTAATGAGAGGCAAGATTTAGCTGGAGAAGCTGGAGTGATAACTTGGAATCAATTCAAGGATAGGCTTTTGGTGAAGTATTTTCCGGAGCATCTGAAGACAGCCAAGGAATTGGAATTCCTGCGATTGGAGCAAGGCAACATGAGTGTAGGGGAGTATGCTGCCAAATTTGAGAACTTGGCAAGGCTTATGCCTTACTGTGGAGAAGCTGTGAACGAGAGGTCTAAGTGTGCAAAGTTCCTGGATGGTTTGAAGCCGGAAATTAAGCAAGCTCTGGCTCCATTGGAAATAAGTGTGTTTACAACTTTGGTGAATAAGGGGAGTATTGTGGAAAATGGGTTGAAATCGAGGGATTTGACTGGGAATTCAGCTG
This sequence comes from Crotalaria pallida, assembly GCA_037953625.1. Classification (NCBI taxonomy): domain Eukaryota; kingdom Viridiplantae; phylum Streptophyta; class Magnoliopsida; order Fabales; family Fabaceae; genus Crotalaria; species Crotalaria pallida. The sequence continues at coordinate 59,330,243 of CM075651.1, forward strand.
CACAAGCTTCAAGTGGTGGTCCTATGAGGCACTCCCCAGGAAATGGAAACCAGAACAGTGGAGCCCGACATCAAGGTCCTTATGGGCAGGGAAGTGGACGAAGAGACAACAGATTAGGAGGCAACAATTCAGCTGGAGGCAACAATCGTAGTGGTGGAAATCGGAACAGGCATGGGAATGATCGTAACAACAATAGGAATAATGAAAACAATGGTGGGAACCGAGGGAACAATGGGAACGCTAGTGGTAACAATGGGGATGCTGTCGGAGGACAAGTTACTGCACCTGCACTTTGCAACAAGTGCAACAAGAATCATTACGGACCCAACTACCCTTATGAAAATCCCAACTGCTTTAACTGCAACAAACCAGGACACATTTCGAAGAATTGTTGGGAACCAAAGCGTGAAATGGTTTCTGATAGACCAAAGCGAAACAGAAGAGTGTTCGCTATGGTTGGAAATGAGGATGCTAATGCTGCTAGTCGTACTTAGGATTGACATTTTGTATTGAATGTTGTTTGAACAAAGTGGATTTATCCACTCGTCTTTTCTAGTCTTTTGGTTGTTTTGTTTCCTTGACTTGTTTTGAAGGAGTTTTTCCTTCTCGTACATTAATATTTTAAGGTGGAATCTCTAAGATTCAAGGAATGAATGCGATTATTTTCATAAGAATCATTGAGTAAATTATGCCTCATTTTTAATATCATAGTATTTCTCGTGGACGAGAAATCTCTAAGTTGAGAAGGATTGTGAGATCCACAATTTTACCCGATTTATTTGAGGATTTATATTTGAATTTAAAGTATTATATTTGATTTTTGATAGATTGTGATTACCTGAATTTAATGAAAATTATATGAATGATATATATGTATATATATATATACACGTGGTATATATATTATATACATATGCATACCAATGTTTTCTCTAATGTATTTTAATTATATTCTTAGAATGAAATATTTTAAGGTATAGTAATTGCTTTGAATGATCTTAGAAAAATGAAATGCTTTTGAAGGATTAAGGTGTTCTATCTTCAGAAATTCATATCTTTTAAACCGTACGTCGAAAAATTACAAATGATATATCAAAGTAACCGTATCAAAGCGTAGATTATGAAAATGTAAAGCTTTTATTTTTATTTTGTAGTTTTCAAAATTTTATCATTGCTACAGTACTGAACGAATTTTTGAGCTTTAAGTGTGAAGATGTGGTTTTAATGCATTTAATGACTCTTTGACTCAAAAATAATTTTATATGGATAGAAAATGTATTTTTAAAACCCCTGATTTGCTACACCCTCCAAATAAAATATATTTTCGTATTTCTTTTATTTTGAAAGCTTATGAAGTGTATTTTTGAAGGAAATGTTCTTAGGACTTCAAAAAATTCATAACTTTCAAACCGTAAGTCCAAAAATTACAAATGATATGTCAAAATGATCGTATTGAAATCTAGATTATGAAAACATAAAGTTTTTAATTTAATTTTGTATTTTTCGAATTTTTAATGCTGAGACAATACAGTACGAATTATGTGTTCTAAAACTTGAAAATGTTATTTAAAGAAGCAATTAATGACCTCTTGACTCAAGTGTATTTTATTTTTAAAACAAAAATACATTTCTGAAGTTTTCTATTGGTCCACCGTCCAAAATTTTATTTTTGTTTCATTTGATTGTTTTTTTAAATTAGACGAAATTAGGTGATTGGTGGAAAGTGTCGTGACTTAAATCTAGGTTAAATGCAAAAATTTTCTCCCTCTTTGTGCATGAATGCACCGTCCAGACTAAAGGGTATGGGGGGAAGTATTCTGATTTCCATCATGTGCTTATTTTGGGAATTAAGAAGTGCATGGAACTTGTAGGCTAGGATTAATTGAAGAGGAATTTTCTAGATTATCATTAAGTGCCAAAAACAAATTCCTAGGGGTAGATTACTCCCTCTTAGTCGTGTGAATCATCCAACGAAGGATGAGAAGACCTAAAATTTTATCCTATAAATAGAGCCTTCCAAAGCATTTGTTAACACTTTAATTCAACCAAAATCTAAGAGAAAAAAAGTGGAAGAACCCTAGCACTAGCAGAAGGAGGAGTGAGGAATAGAGGAGTATCATAGGAGTCTTTTTCATTTTTTCCTTGCTTAAGAAAAAGGTATTCCTATTTACTGATAATCTATTCTTCTGATTTTGTTTTAAGTTTTCATTCTTGAGAAATCTCCTTCTGACAATAAAGTTATCTTCTTAAAACTATTCCTAAACTCTAAAATGTAAGTTTTTAAATTGTTTTAAGTATTTGTGAGTTTTATTCATGTTCATATGAATAAGGATTAAAAAGGGACTTATAAAGTGGTTTAAAGAAACAAAGTTTCCCCTTTTTATTTCCTTATGATGGACGAATTTTCTTAGAGAGAAATAAGAGAATGGAAAATTTGATTTGCAATCATATAAAAATGTATAAGTGATTTTGAAATTTTGATAATGATTTTTTGAGGTTTAGTCATGAATTTTTAAAGAGAAATAACCCTCTGATGAATGAACAAAACTTGATTTAGAAATTTGGCAAAAATTGATTTTACTCACTGTATGAACCATGAGGTACATGAAATAATAAAAATATTTGTATAATTGTTGAATGTTTATGTGCATGAGTGATTCTTTGTTCTTTATAGTTAATAACTGATTATAAGGTTTAAATGATTGATTATGTGAAAATAATTTTGGTTACTGTTGTTATCATGATGATATGACCGAAATTTTTATTGATATATGGTAAGTATGTTGTTGTAATTTTTCTAAGTAAACATGTAGTTATATGGTGTGTAAATCTTAAATTCCTGAAGTGATTTCATGAAATAACAATTGAAGAAATGATTTTTTTTAAGAGTTAATAAGTTTGGGGATTTATTTATATTCTAGAAAATTTTATGAGCATGAGGATATATGAATTTAAAATGGTATTTTATGTGCTTATGTGCCTACGTGTTTAGTGTAGTTTATAGTGTGAAAAAGAAAGTTTTTAAATGAATGAGATTATTAATTTTCTGGAAAATCAAGTTGCTGTCCAGACTTGATATAAATTAGAAAATGTAACTATTTTTCTAAATATGGATTTGTTTTTAGTTATGGTTCTTGGTTCGTTGTATATAGGTGTTAGAACTTTAACTATGATGAAAATTTGTGAGTAAATGCAACTTGTTTGGATGGCTGTCCAGCAAGTTTATTTTATTTATTTTGTCAAACTTTGGGATATTTTTATAGTAGAGTATGTATGTAAGCTATAGGAAAAAGTGGCATATTTTTCTGATTAACTGTTTGAAAGAAAAGTGATTTTTTGGAATTAAAGTCTAACCTGTTGAAAAAAAAATAATAATACATTGTTTATGTGATTTGATTAAATTGTGATGATGTGATAAAAATAGGTGATTTTATGTAATAGGAGTTTAGATTCATAATATGTATGTATTGATGCTTAAAAGTGATTTTCTGTGTACTGTTGTGATGTTCTGAGGTCGGAGGCACCACATGAGGTGTTTGGGGGTTGTCGCAGCTGACGAGGGTGACCCCGGTCCTACGTATCCCATGAGAGGGGAATCAAGCCACACGTAGTTCTTGGGTTTAGAGAGACGTACCTTAGCCCCTAGGGAGAGGGGGATATATATAGGAGAGAGCTGGTTGCCCTAATGGGCTTGCTTGAGGCCCAAGTAGGGCCAGCCTGTAATGAGCTATGAGTGGGTGAGCTGTCCTTGTGGATAAGGCGAGACACGTCATCCTGTCCAAGGTGTCGGACTTTGGGAGAGGTGTCGGACTCTAGGTGGTGTCGGACAAGGAAGTCGGACCTTGGTAGGATCATGAGATCGGCCCGTGTCTGATGTCTGTTTGGCCGTTGAGCCTTGAGCTCGGACCAGAGCACAGAGGGGTGGGAGCATGATATCGGCCCGTGTCTGATGTCTGTTCGGCCGTTGAGTCTTTGAGGTCGGCCAAGCATGCAGAGGGCCTCTTGAAGGGTTCTTAGGTCCTGAGTGAGGGCTACGTGGAGCTCGACTAGGCCGAGTGCACCACATAAGCCCCCCAGCTCGGTCAAGGCTATTTGAGCCTTGCTCCGAGGTCTTGGTTCAGGTCCTTTTCCCAAGTCCACCACATAAGCCCCCCAGCTCGATGAGACTTTGTGAATCTCGAGTCGAGTTAGGAGAAAGAAGGCATAGCACTAAGTACCCCCCACCTTCTAGGAAGGGTTTGAGTACTAGTCCACAATCATGTGCTCAAGGATAGCGAAGGATAGCAAGGCGGGTTAGGAGAAGTCGATCCGCCACATAAGCCCCCCAGCTCGGGAAGAGTCGTAAAGACTGCCGAGTTGAGGTCCTTTCTGCGTCGGTCCAATCAGTGCTGAGTTGGTGACGAGGTAGGAATATACTCGTAGTCGAGGCCTCTTGCTCGGAAGAGTATCGATAATAGCGTTCTTCATGCTCGGATGATGACAGTAAAAGAGTAGCCCGATAAGGGATTCTTACACCTCTCTCATCGAGGTATGCCGAGAGTAAAACCTCAACTGGATCGTAACGTTCACCGGGGGCGTTGTCGGCAAGATGCTCTCAGTCGAGGTGTACACTCGATCCACAATGTACTCGACCGATGATCGAGTTATCGGGTAGCAGTCCCCATTTCCACCTGTAGCCTCACCAATCTCGACCAGGGAAGGGAGCGTAATGGTTATGCGTCCTGTGATCTTGGCCCACGGCGAGGTTCATCACATAAGTGCCCCAACTCGGAAAGACTGTTTAAGTTTTAGACCGAGTTCAGGGGAGGGATCTGCCACATGGACCTCCCAGCTCGGTGAGGCTCATCTCGAACCGAGTTCCCGCTGGGGGATCAGCCACCAGCTCGGTGAGGAACATCTCGAACCGAGTTCGCTCGGTGAGGAACATCTCGAACCGAGTTCGCTCGGTGAGGCTCCTCTCGAACCGAGTTCGCTCGGTGAGGAACATCTCGAACCGATTTCCCGCGGGGGGATCCGCCACCAGCTCGGTGAGGAACATCTCGAACCGAGTTCGCTCGGTGAGGCTCCTCTAGAACCGAGTTCGCTCCGTGAGGAACATCTCGAACCGAGTTCGCTCCGTGAGGAACATCTCGAACCGAGTTCCCGCGGGGGGATCCGCCACCAGCTCGGTGAGGAACATCTCGAACCGAGTTCGCTCGGTGAGGAATATCTCGATCTGGCCGGCTAAACGCGAGATCGTGGGCAAGTGTGTAGGAACATGATCCGGAGTGAAATGAAATGGATTAGAGTAAGTCCTCAAATAGGAGAGGTGGATGCCGAATTCGGAGACGTTGTGACATCCCATGCAAGGAGACAAAGTCGGGAGTCATCTAGTGTCGATATATAGGTCGACTTCGCATCCTTCCCCTTGCATCACATGCCCCCCACTCGGTAAAGCCCGAAAGGGCTTGTGCCGAGGACAGTGATCTTTCAGTGCAAGTTATTTTGGTTAAACTTGTTGCACATAGTATGTGGTTGTCTAGACCTTTAACTTCGGACGACTTCCCCTGACTAGTGCAGTAACTTATAAGTTTTCCTCTGAAAAAAGGTACTGTATATAAGTGAATGCGGTAGGGATCTCGGATCCAGTCACCATCGCCAAGGTGGGTATCCTCGGCCCCAATGTGAAAGAGGTTGCTGAGTGAAGTTATGTGAGAACATTTCACAGCAAGCTGTACTTTATCGGGTGTCCCTTGTACACTGAGCTTATAAGCCGATCTCATTTATAAGATGTTGACTGTACATAAGCGCCATGCAACATTTAGGTGGCTAGTGCTAAATGGGAAGCTAGTACGTACGCAAATGTCTGTAGCACTAGTATCGACTTGTATGCGTGAATGCATGTAAGTGCGGTGACAGGGGGGACCGTTCTACCACAAAGGTAGGGTCGAGATGGTAACTGCTTGGTAGAAACATGAATTAAAGAGAATAATAGCAGCTCGGCAGATCAGATATAAACATGAAATAAAGAGAATAATAGTAGCTCGGCCTCCTTTTTCAATAAACCGCACAATTTGAAATAGAGAATCTCCGAGCTCAGAAATAAGCATGAACTAAGAAATAATATATGCCTTTGGAACTGTTCACCTTCGAGAAGCCGTGGTGGTCCTGTGAAAACCAAAGAAGATCCAAGCCGAGATGAAAAGTGGGGCCAGTAAGATAATAGAGGCAAACGTAGCAGTTCGTCCAAAGAAGATCCAAGCCGAGATGAGAATAGAGATCGTAAGATGGCTTCGTTCAAAATAGAGACAATTGTAGCACCTCGGCCTTCCTTTTTTCGACCATCATTCTCCTGAATCTTACATTACATGTAAAATAATGATAATCAGTGATCGACATTAATTTTGACACTTTATGATAATTCATGATAATTAAATAACAACAATGAAAACTGTTGGCAGGCGAGAATAAAACACCGACATAAGAGCAAGATGATTTGAGCAGGTCATACGCAGCAGATATGAAAGCGACAAATATTGAAATTTAAGATATTGTTCAACCAAACAGCATTGTCCACAAAAAGATGCATGATTTCAGGTATATCACATTCAACAATAGACGACGGTTATAAACATGGCAGCAAACCAGATGAGAGCATTAAAACATGAAACACGACAACCGGAGAGGCAATGAACATCAAATATTATCATACTATCGCAACAGGAGAGGCAGAGATTTAAGGACACTTAACAGCAAGAAGATTTGCTCACAATACATTACGTATCAACATGGATAATATCAAATAATAAGCGACATGTAAAGGAATTATAAGGAACTAAGTATTAAAAGCACATGTCCAAAATATTGCATCAGGTAAATTAATATAAACATGTGAGTCAGTGTTATATGAAAATAATATCAGAACGAGAAATCCTTCCCTGATTCACTGAGGTAGGGAATGTCGGATTGAGGGAGATTGAAGAATGTCGGATTGAAGTCTTTCGTCAATCCTTTCCAACTGGGCTTTGTTGAGCATTAAGGGTCTTTTCCTTGAATTAGTGTGATTTCAGGCATGGGCTTGCTTCTCTATTTCTTTCTTCTTCTTCTTCTTTCTTTCTTTCTTTTTTTTTTGGAGTGGGCCTGTTGGCCCTTTTTTTTATTTTGCCTTTTTTTTTGAATTGGGCCTTGTTGGCCCGTTAGGGTTTAAAACCTAATGTAGCATGAGTGTTGCGCTCCACATGGCTTCGGCGAAATGCAGTGGCGGTGGCCAGCACGGGGCAGCAAGAGGGGTCGCCGGCTTCACACAGGCGACGGCGTTGATGGCGAGTGTCACCGTTTGCAACGGTGGCGAGCACGGGGAATGAAACGGGGGTGGCGGCGAGAGCGCATAACACTGGAAGGGCTTAACCGCGAAGATGCGGCGGTGGTGGCTGCACTCGATCGCAGTCCTCTGCTGTTCGAGGTCCCTCCTGCCAACTTGCTTTCGACTTCCATAACCGCCACTTTTGGGGAAACGTCGACGGCAAGGGAGTCGCGAAAAGCGGACCCGACGTCACATCAATAGAGCAGCAAGATCGTCCTCTTCGTTCGCGACTGTCAACGGCGAATCCAGAACCGTGGACCGATGGATTGCGGCAGCGTTCGGCTTCTCTTCTCCTCTTCGCTATTCAAACCTCCCTATTTGCAATCAGATCTGAGTTACCGTCGCCATCGGGGTCGCGATTGAGAGACCGAACCGAGACCCAAGGTTCCGTAGCCGATTCAGGCCTTGTCATGCGTGACCCAAGGTTCATCAAGCAGTTGCGGCGGTGGTGATAAGTGACGAGGGAGCAAAGCGGCAATAATGGCGGAGCTGTGCGAATGGTGCTCGAACATGATTGTTATGGTGGGTTGGCACAGCACCAGGAGCAGCGGTGAGACCATGGTGATGCACATCCAAGCAAACGCCGTTGACACCGAACCGGAGGCCACACCATAGTCCATAGATGCCACCAGCGAGGACCACAGCACCACCAAACACTCCGGTGCGGTCGTGTTGACGGTACTGTACCGTTTGATGATGCCAAAACCTTTCAATATTCGTTCCGCCCACCAATCAGATGCAGCAGCAATGATGAAGGAGAAGCACCGGCACCGTGCCGCACCGTGACAGCAACCATGAGCAACCCGTTGCCTCTTTTATTTTTTCTTTTTTTTTATGTGGATGGGAATCGAAATTTACCATTCCCCACAGACGGCACCAATGTGATGTTCCGAGGTCGGAGGCACCACATGAGGTGTTTGGGGGTTGTCGCAGCTGACGAGGGTGACCCCGGTCCTACGTATCCCATGAGAGGGGAATCAAGCCACACGTAGTTCTTGGGTTTAGAGAGACGTACCTTAGCCCCTAGGGAGAGGGGGATATATATAGGAGAGAGCTGGTTGCCCTAATGGGCTTGCTTGAGGCCCAAGTAGGGCTAGCCTGTAATGAGCTATGAGTGGATGAGCTGTCCTTGTGGATAAGGCGAGACACGTCATCCTGTCCAAGGTGTCGGACTCTGGGAGAGGTGTCGGACTCTAGGTGGTGTCGGACAAGAAAGTCGGACCTTGGTAGGATCATGAGATCGGCCCGTGTCTGATGTCTGTTCGGCCGTTGAGCCTTGAGCTCGGCCCAGAGCACAGAGGGGTGGGAGCATGATATCGGCCCGTGTCTGATGTCTGTTTGGCCGTTGAGTCTTTGAGCTCGGCCAAGCATGCAGAGGGCCTCCTGAAGGGTTCTTAGGTCCTGAGTGAGGGCTACGTGGAGCTCGGCTAGGCCGAGTCCACCACAACTGTCTATAGTCTGTGATTTAATTACAATGACGATAGAGAAAAAATTATTTTGAACTTTGAATGCTTGAGTTTATATTCTAATTGAGTTATATTTGTTTATAGTATGATTATGCAAATTTTGTTTACTGCTTGATTTGATTTAAATGTTGCATCAAAGATGAGTACTTCTAATTCATGCTTTATGAATAGTCTGAAAATGGTAGTTGTTATAAGGTGTTTAAAAATGAAATTTTTAGTAAAGGAAAAGTTAAGATTTATTTTTAAGATGTTATCATTATGTTTTAAAAATTGTTACGTTTGGAAAAGGTTTTCATGATTTAAAAGCTACAAAGAAAAAGTAATTTTTCTGATACAGTAATCTGTTTTTGATTTTCAAAAAGGATTAATTGATTTCAAGTATTGGATATTTTGAATACAAGTCTTTTTGGGAATTAAAAGATGATTGGAGAAATTGTATTTGTTAAAAGGTCATGTATCTTTACCACTTGTGGTTTGCTTAATTAGAATTGTGTAGTTATATATGGGATTATTTTGTAAATTTTATTTGGTAAAGGCTTTCGTTTGGATTCAGGTGACGTGACTTCAACTTAAGAGGACACTAATTTTGTAGCTTCAACTCAAGTTGAGAGAGAAGCCTTCTTAAGACATAGTGGCATGTAGGGTAATATTAGGACGTTCCGTATCATCTCAAAGGTCGGAACTAGGGATCTATTCAGGTGAGTAGTAGAACGGCAATTGTGTGTGTGTGTCCCGCCGTTCATACGAAAACACGATCCCTTTATAATGATTGTATATGTTATGGATTCTGATTTATTATGATGTTGGCTTTATTATTATGAGGTTTATATATTGTTAAATGCATAATGATAACGTGTCTGGCTTATATGTTAAAAATCTGGTTATTGGAAGTTAATGGATTGATATGATGTTATATTGGATAATTTTGAGAATTGATTAAAGGCTTTATGGTTAAGGAATTGATATGGAATCTTTATGGAAATTTATAAAAGTTTGTAATGTTATCCCTTGATCGCACTGTCAAAGTGACGTGCTTGATCATTAAGTTTTGTCGGCCACGTGACTGGAACTCCGTGGTTATGAGCTCAGTTTGAAGTCCGCTGTAATTTGGAAGCGCCTGTGATAAGTCAATCCCTTAGCGGTCGAGACCCGTTAGAAGTGTGGATAGAATAGGTCGACCACAATTAGGAATGGTTAACTTAGTAAAACATTTCAATAATTTAAAAGATTTAGGAACCCCTTTCTAAACCTTGCGTCGAGAGTGAAGTAGTGGAGAGGAAAGACACCCTGTTTATCTACGGATACTCAGGTATGCTTGGAGGCTGGAGCCCCTTCAAGTGGTGATTGCAATAGGGGAAGGCAAGGACGGTGAAACGTCAAGAAGCCTCGAGTACTTCTCTAGGTGGGACGGGACTACAATGGCAAGGTTCACTGGAATCTGGACTTTCGTCGTGGCAAGGACTGCAGGCCAACTGGAGAGAGTGCTGTCACCCCCTTGAGCAAATCCTAGATGGTGAGAGGGAACCTGAACGAGGCTAGAAGTCGGTAGGTGTTTGGTTTTGGAAACTTTTGTGGAATAATTCTTGTTGACCACCGGCGTCTGGTCACATGAATTTTGATATCTTACTTACCACCGGCGTCTGGTACCACCTTTCGTTTACCGACTTCGATGCTGGCATGGTTAGGGTTCTTGTGCGTCCCATCTGCTTTCCGAACTAGGATATGGTTGGAATTGTGGAGGAGATGTAACGTGTGTGCTATCAATCCCTTGAACCTCGGTAATGGTACCCCCTTTTGGTTTACCGATGGTTGTGATGCCGAAACTTAGAGACAAAAAAAACTAAATATAAAGGTTAAAGCTTTATTAAGAATATTCTTTTGGGAAAGAACCTTATGGTATTATTTTTATAAGGTGATGATAATGGTGATGTATATACTGCTATGATATGCTTGTGTGGTCTTAATATTCCCCTGTAGTAAGCCCACGCCGTCGACGATCATATCGTTCGGAAGTGCTTACTCTCTCTATTTCCCTTTCCTATGGACATTGGGGAACAATGTTCGCAGATGACATATCAAGTAGTAGTTCGAGATGTGGTTGCTCAAGTTGGAAGAGGATCGCGAGATGGTGCCCATATTAGGAGGAAGCAGAAGCGGCAACCGAGGAATCTTTCAGACACTTGTGGTGGAGGATAGCCATGAAGACTAGTAGCCTAAGATAGTATAGTCTTTATTTTGTACCCTATATTAAGGTGATTAGGACATGATTACTCTATCCCGATGTAACCCCTGTTGTAATAAAGGATTATTTGGAAAGAAATAAAAGAAGTTTTTTTGGTTATGTATCAAGTTCAAAAAGTAATTAAATGTTTCCGCAAGTTAACCATCGAATAAATATGGTGTTAAGAAAATAAATTTTTGGAAATGTGTCGGTAACATCTCTTTTTGGAAAATGAATTTTATGTTGCAAATATTTTGAAAATCAAGTAACTCAAATAGTATTATGAAAACCTTTTTGGTAAAAGAAATAAAATGAACTGACTTTGAAAATGTTATTATAAAAAAAATGGCGCAAATATTTGGTGAAAATTCTAATTTCCAAATCTATCTTAGAAAGCATATATCATTAAAGTACTAGAATGATTTAGAATGAATAAAATTTACGTTAAGGAAGTATTAACTCTACTCATAAATTCTTGAGGTATTAGCATGGAACGAATAAATACCTGCTTACTTCTATAATGAATGATCACATTGAGGTGATCAGAATGTTGAATTTGTAACAAGTTTTGAGGTTACAATTCAAACTAATTGTCTGCAAAATTTTATTTCGGGACTTAGAACTGTGGACAATATTGCTTAGCCGCTGAAAACGTACTGTGGTGTTTTGCAACAATGACAAGTACTATAAAAGTGCTAAAAGTATATGAATGAGGTACTTTGTCTCTAAAGAATGAGATCAGAAACAAATATTGTCAATAGAGTATGTTAGCACCAATCTTATGATTGCTAATCCCTTGAAAGAAGGGTTATTGCCTAAACATTTATTGAACATGTTGAAAGTATAGGCATTATTGTTATTAAGTAAAATTGAATTTGATGTTGACATCCTTATGTATGATGTAATTGACAGAGCTCATTTATGATATGTTTGATATGTTTCTGATTACCTGTTATCTAGAACGACATGAATTATTGTATTACAGTAATGTAAACGGGTATTGTCTTGAATAAAGGCATTATGGACCAGTTACGTATTTCCCAATTATAGATCATGTTAAGGAAAAGACTATTTTGTGGTACATGGAAGAAACTATGTCGAACAAATGATGTACAACTGCCATGACCCGAATTAGTTCCTATCTTTAATCATGATTAATAGAGTATCTAATTATAAAATGATTTAGCCATATAAATGCGCATTAATTGTTTATTTAATTATTTTGTTTATTAGACCATAATTTTGAATTACGTCACATGAGCCAAGTGGGAGAATGTAAGATTTTAATATCTTAGTATGTCTCATGTGATGTGCATGTAACATGTATTGATGTGTGTTTAGTAAATAAATGATTAAATATTAATGGGCTAAATCATATTTAGATAAGAAGGGGATTGTTTTTGAAGGCCCGTTAGCTTGATGGAAGCCAATGGATAATAGTTAGGGTTTTTACCTCTTTATAAGAAACAGGTCATGTTCCTGGCCATAAGGTATTCTTTTTTCTCCCCATAACAAAACGGCTAAACAAATGGCATAGAAAAGAATAGCATAGGAGGCAAAGGAATAGAAACGTGTTTCGTAGCTTTTTATCAAATAGCATTTGGAGAACTCTCTTCCAACTCTAGCAATGGATAAAGGTTAGTAATCGTATTCCTTATTGTCTCTATAATATGTGAAAGTCATGTAATTTCAAGATCCTTATTATTGCAGTTGTAACGAATAAATTAAACTACAACTTATGTAAGTAACCACATGAGTCTTGAAATTGATTCACTTTATAAAAATCAAAAGCAGATACTGAATTAAAAAGTGAGAATTACCCTTTTAACATCCTTAGAATTAGAAAACAACCCCTTCAAGGAGAAAAAATGTAAACCCTCACCTCTGTAGCACCAAAACAAAAAAAAAAATGGGGAATTCCGAGAGATAAGTCTCGGAAATTTTCGAGACCCATGAGTTGGAACTGCTTTCCGAGACTAAACAGTCGGAATATATTCGCTGCACAAATCCGAATTTAATAACAAACAAATACTCACTCTTAACACATAATAACACAAATGCAACTACTCTAAACATGAAAATAACCTACACAATAACCTACAAACACTAACCCTAAACGAAATGAAGTGATTGAGAAGAACATTATAAAACCTAAACCCTAAAATCACCAACCAGAAGCAAGAGAAGAGGAGAACATACCTTTAGCCTTAAAGCATGAATAGAAGATGAAGCACGAACAGAAGAGGAACAACAACGAAGCACGAAAAGGAGAGGAACAAAAACGAAGATGAAGAACCCCAAGCACGAACAGTAACATGAAAATGAAGAAGAAAACGAACACAAACACGAACACGAACACGAAGGTGGAGATGACAAAAAAAAAATTTGAGGAGGTTGAAGAGTTGGTATGTGAGAGGAGAAGAAGAGGAACCCTAGAGAGGGAGGGAGAAGAAAAGATCTTTTTTTTTAAAAAAAACTCTCATGTATTTTTGTCTTTTCAAAAGTAGATTTGGGGTTTGGGAATAAATGGGGGTTTGTAATCTACAAGTCACATAAATTAAAGCCACTTTATGATGGTCCATTTGAGTTTTTCAAACTCATGTCCATGTACTTTTTTTCTTTTTTTTTTTTATACTTCATCCATTCTTATTTGTTTGTTTTATTTTAAACAAAACATAACCATTAAGAATGTAAGTATTGTTTTAGATTTTGAATACATTAATTATATTTTTCTCCACCATATCCTTTCTTTCTGTATAATTAATCATTCATTTTTTTCTACTACTTACGTAAATCAAGACTTACAGAATAGAGGTAAACATAAAAAAATAACATTTATAAATCCTAAAAAAAAGATAAAAAGAAAAAAAAATTTGTCGAAAAAATGATAGATAATAAGGAACGAAAGGAGTATTTTTTATAAACTTTTTATCATTTTTTATATATCTGCAATATTAATTATTTTTTTTATTCATTTTTTATTTTTTTTATTCTACACCATTATACTACATTACACTACAGCAAAATTTCACGATTAATATTGCAGATAAAGCGAATAAAAAATTTATAAAAAATACTATCTTCATTCCTTATTATCTGTCTTTTTTTTTTGGAAAAAAAAACTTGTTCATTTTTATCTGTCCTTTTGAGGATTTCGAAAGTATAATAAATGTTATTTTGCATGTTTACCCCTATTTTATAAGTGTTAGTTTACGTAAGTAATGGAAAAAAAATTAATGAAAAGACAAAAAGATATGGTAAGAAAAAACATAATTAATGTATTGAAAATCTAAGTAATTGTTATGAAACGTATGAAAATAAGGAAGAAGAGAAGAAGAGAGGAAACAATATATTCTGATATATTCAGTGTAGATTTTACATCATAGTTGAGTTCTATTTATAGGGAGATAGGAAACCCTAATATGGAGTGGTATCAACTAAATATAAACACAATCCACCCTAATATGGAGTGGTATCAACTAAATATAAACACAATCCAATAGATAGTCATCCACTAATTAGATAGATATGAATTGCTTATAACACTCCCCCTTGGATGACTATTAAGAGAATATGCCTCTTTAAAAACATTCATAAGAAAATCCCTATAAAAAAAATTAGCGAAGGAAAAAGAGTACACAATTCTTCTTACGCAATTGGATGCTGCCTCATTAAAAACCTTGCCAGGAAAACTCATCGGGAAAAAACCGTGACTAAGGGAAAAAGAGTGCAGTGCGTATTTATATCTCCCCCTGATGCAAACAATTATCTCTGAGATATTGTACTATTACCTTCGCAGCATAGGTTTCATGATGTACCAAAATTTCATTACATATTCCATTTGTAATTCAAAACAAAATTTTGTTCTTTCCAAATCTTTCATTTCAAATTTTTTCTTTAAGCGATTTACAACATTTGAAAACTCTTCAGGAATTCTAATAATATTCAATTTATCATACTAAAATGTGTGTTTAGCTTCATTCCAACATCTTCCTGTGAATG
Source organism: Crotalaria pallida (assembly GCA_037953625.1). Classification (NCBI taxonomy): domain Eukaryota; kingdom Viridiplantae; phylum Streptophyta; class Magnoliopsida; order Fabales; family Fabaceae; genus Crotalaria; species Crotalaria pallida. Next base: position 59,345,274 of record CM075651.1, read on the forward strand.
AATAACAATATCTTGCTAATAAATTAATATCAGATGACATATTAAGTCACGTCTGACATTTAACAATCTAATAGAGATTATCATATAAATTAGTTGTTATTTATCAAAGCAACTCACTTTAGAAGTTGTTTTCCCCAACTTGATAGACACAAATTTAATTTACTAAATGCTCGATCTTCAGGCTGAGTTATTTCATTTTGAAATGTTTCCTTTAACTTTAAGTAATTCAAACAATATTAAAATAAAACTACATAAATACTAAAATAAATACATAACATGAACCATAATCATATAAGTATTCTCAAACAATTGCCATAAACATATCCATGATTGCATGACATGACATCATATATATATAAGTCAAACACTATATAACTAAAAAACATAAATTATTAGCTAAATCTAAGTAGATATATACATGTATATATCAATATCCTTCATTCTTCTCATATTGATACAATGATATCATTCTTGAATGAAGCATGATAATGGTTGCAAACATATAATGCATTTTATGTTTGCTAGAATTATAACTTCGAGTCTATTAAAAATCTCTTGGAGCTTGAACTATAAGTTCAAAATTATTGCATTTTGCAATTTAACTAATTAAAGTGCATGTGTCGACATATTACACTTTATGCTTCAAACATTTTAATTATCCATGGATATGGTTCAACCATATTAAATAGTTTAAGCATATGCTTCGAGCATAATGAGTCCTTAAGGGGTATTCATATATATGTTATTAATCAAGTTAGCCATAAAAATCTGCTATAAAATCATTTGACATAATTTGAATCCTTTTTATATTGCCAGACTAATCAAGTATCGAAAAATACTTGCATCCACCACATGGAAGTATTATTCCTCATAATCAATGTCAGGTCTTTGTGAAATTCTTTGGGCAATCAATCTTACTTTATATCTCATAATTTCTTCTTTAATATTTCACTTATGTACAAAAACACATTTGTATCCATCTGACTTTAAACCTTTAGATGTACGGACTATATATCCAAATACCTGTCGTTTTTCAAGTGAATTCAATTATGCCTCAATTGTGTCTTTCCATTTTGGCTAATCATTTCTTTGTCTATATTCCTTAATAGACTTTGATGCATGATCCTCATCTTATATCATTTAAGCGCTATATCATATGTAAAAGCATCGTCAACGTTGACTTCATTTCGGTTCCATTGTATTTCAGTCATGACATAATTTATTGAGATCTCTTTGTTTTCACACTTTTCAGGTACTTGAGTTTTTCTTGAACTGAACTATTAATTATGTCTAAGGACTCTTCAGGAGTCTCAACATCCTCGAATTGACCATCTTATTTCTTTGCTCCTTTTCTTTTTCGAGGATTTTTTGTATTTTTTTTAATTTTGTTTTGGAACCGATGGATCTGTCACGCTTCAAGCGTGCCTCATACTCATTTTCAATTTTAATTTTGTCCAAGAGGGACATCAATATCATTAGAGCATTAGCAGCTGGAATATGTGACTTAGTCACTCTTTTTAGGTCAGTAAATGCGTCTGGCAATTGGTTATCAAAATTTTGCAAATGAATTATCTTTTGAACTTAAGTTCAAATCGTTTTGTTCGAGGATCAAGATAATATAATGATAACCCTTTCGAAATTATTTCTTTTTCCAACTGCTTATTTTCTCCCCCTAATGTTGGGAAACAAATTCATCAAAGCGATGATCGGAAATCGATCCATGAATGACTCTCTTATTGTTGGTTTGAGTTATTTTATCATGGATGAGGATTCATATCCAACATATATTCCCAACCTTCTTTGAGGTCCCATCTCAGTGCGTTGTGGTGGAAAATATACCGCACATCCAAAAGTTCTTAGATGGGAAATATTAGGTTTCTGACCAAAAACCATTTGTAAAAGGGGAAACTTGTGATAATTTTAATGGCTTGATGCGAATCAGTGTCATACATGTTCCCAATTAGTAATGACAATAGACATACAATAGTTAATAACTAGATTTCGGATGATTCAATTGCACAAGTAATCTCGCAATCTTCTGGTTGTGAATTGCCAATGAACAATCATGTGACCATTCAGTTGATGCATCAATTAAAAATATAAAATACCTAAATAATCCACATGATGAAAGTAATGACACATAAATATCACCTTGTATTCATATTAGATTCAATCCAAATTTTATGTTGATGGCTGAACAAACTTTCTTTGGAACAATTATTAGCACATTGAGATAATCAGATTGAAGAAACTTCGATTTCTCATTGAATGTCAACATAGGTTTTAATTTTTTTTTCGCATCATATAGTTGATCTGGGATGGTCTAACCAATCAAGCCAAACAATAAAAATTATATTATTATTTATAAACTTCTAGTTTATAAACTTTTGGTTTTACGATATGAGGTATTTCAACTATATGCATGTAAACTGAAAATTTTTTCAATACATCTGGATAAAAAATCTTTTAGATCTCCAAATTATCATCGTACACGAATATAGTGTTACCAATGGTTTGACCGAGTTGACTTTTCTCTCTTCTCTCTCACGGCTGCTTTCTTCAAGGCTGTAGCCGCCGCTGCCGTCACATGGCTAAGAAGAGGGGGAGGCCTCCTAAAACCCCTACATCCACGTCTAAGAACAAAGATTCAGATACAAAGCCTCCTGCAGATGTAGAAGGCCTAGAACTCGATGTTGAAGATCTCTCTGAGATCGATAACTTGTCCCCCAAGAAAGCTCTAGCATGGATTGAGAAGCTTGATGATTTGAGATCGAAGATAAAGGAAACGGTTGCTCTAGATGATCACACTATTTTATCACCAGGAAAGGATGGTAACGTTAACAACAGTATTGATATCGTGAAGGACTTGGAAGCACCAGAACCAAATCAAAACCAGACTAAAAATAAGGATTCTGCAGATCTGATCAATGGCAATCCTAAGCAGACTTTTGAGAAGGCCCCGAGTGTCTGGGATAACTTTGACATATCAAGATTAAGGAATGCAGGAGGGAAACTCAGTTTTCACCAACCAATCCTCAAAGAAGGAGTCTCTATTGGCTTGATAGAGCCTGCTGATATAGAGGATGAGATTAAATATTGGGAATCAGCCTTGGTCTGTTATGTTCTTGGATCAAAACCCCCTTATTCAGTTATGTGTGGTTACCTCAAGAAAGCTTGGGGGCAGAATGGTATTGATAAAATTCTGATGAATTCTGATGGCACTTTTGTTGTCAGATTCAACTTAGTAGAGCCAAGGAACACTGTCCTAGAAATAGGTATCTATCATTTTGATAAGAAACCTATTATTCTGACTCCTTGGACTGGAAGATCAGGCACGAAGACTTTTATGGATAGATTTCCAGTTTGGATACAGTTTCCAAACCTGAGTCTTAAATTTGGGGGAGCTAAGGGACTTGGCAAGATAGCTAGCTTGGTTGGCACTCCTATAATGGTTGATCAAGTAATTCAAGAAAGGAATAGAATTAACTATGCTCGAGTTCTCATTGAGGTGGACCCTGCTGTTTTACCATATGAGGTCTTTTTTGAAGATGAACATGGGAATATCACAACTCAGAAGGTGGTATATGAATGGAAACCTACCCTTTGTGCTAATTGCAATAACTATGGTCATGATGAGAAGATGTGTAGGAAGGGTGTTAAGAAGCAGTGGGTGGTTAAACAGAAACCAACTCAGAAGGAAATTGATGTGACACCCTTTCTCCAAACAAGTAATTATTACAATAAATAAGTATTACTTGTTAAATATATGGACTTGTGAGTATTAAGAAAATAACTGAAAGTAAAATTTTCTTTTTAAAGCGGGTGCACAAATCAACACTTGGAATTCTTGGAGAATAAACCCTAAGGCATTACAAAATAGTTATTTTGAATTCGGCGATTTCTAAAACCTTTTCGAAAGTTGGGTAGCATTCGTCTTTTAGAATCGTACTTATATTATGGAGAATAACAGAAGCTACCCTTCTTTATTTGATAAAACTGATACCATCGAATAGTTTTCACAGTCGAACTCTTTACATGGATTAAATCAGAGTAAAGCGGAATTTATCGGACTATGTAATTTAATAGTAAGATAAACATAAGTTTTTAATATATATATATATATATATAAAAAGTAGTGAGTACATAGTCCCATGATCAAAGTCTCCAAGATCCAAAATATACAAGCCCATAACAGATCTACATAGCAGTGTAACCAAACCCTAAAGTATTCCAAAAGTATATCTACAGCATATATTCATAGCCAAAATACAACTCCAAGGGGTGGTCAATTAGATCTGGCATCATCAGATGTAGTAGTGGTAGTAGTAGCAGCCTCCAAAAAGTCATAAAGTAGTAGCATCATCATCATCACAGCAGCAGCAAGATCTCCTCCACAGTCTCCACACATCGGATCCTCTGATCCTCATCATACACCATACGCACATACCTAGGGATCATCGTCCCTCCAATCACTCCCAGTAGAATGCACGACAAGCTCGCTCCCACTCTCGTCCTCCACCAGATCCTCCTCGATCTTATCCGAGGGAGAGTGTACCCTACCACTGGGTACCGGGTCAGGTGATGGTGAAATCCTGACTGGGCTCCTCGGATCAGAAAGGGGAGTCTCCTCGCGGACAACTCTCGAGGTAAAAGAATGTGAGCGGGTAGGTTGAAAATAAAAACTATGATATGAGCGAGCTGGTCGTGTGGGAGGTGGTCCATGGTAAGTATAAAAGAGGGGTACGTGCATTGTGTACATGATGGGAATCCTAAATCTACGAGGATGAAACCGGACCATCGGGTTGGGATGGTAGAAGATAACCTCTACCTCTCCCTCGAATACCGCTCGGTGATCCTCGTAGATCCATATGCCACTAAAAAGTGGCCGGATCTCGATGCAAGCGATGTAACGTGACATCACCTACAAGGGCATAGGGGTAAGCATTCCTATACACATAATCAACAGAGTATAAATTTGTACAATATGAATATGTAAATATGCAGCAATGAACAACAATCACATTTAGCACTTAGCAGTTATTGAATGCAAATAGGATGCTCATACTTGTTTCATTCATCACACGTAATTTAAATGAATGGCATGATGCATGAATATAACTCTCAAGCCTATCTCCATCATTCTATGTCACTCTCTGACGTCCATCCCTGACAACCCAGCACTCACCAGTGCGTTGTATTCCTAGGTATACAACAATTCGTACATTCACCTAGAATGTACACGACAAGCTTGGAATCCGTGCCACCCGAGCACAGTTATAACGTGCCACCCGAGCATCGTCCCGTCATCCAAACGGTATAACCATATCGGCATTCACCAAGCCGACCACGTCTTCAACGTGTCATCAAGCAAGCGTATTGGCACTCCCAGAGGCCCTCCACATGTTTACCAAAAACATGATATACGACCTACCATCCAAACTCCAAAATGAGTGCATTACTTTTAACCTTAAAAGAAATTGATTAATATATCACATGCCACCTAGGCACATTCCGTCATCCAAACGGACCGTCATCCAATTTCTTTTAGGTTCAGATCCCTTGGATTATGGTTATGAAATCTTTAACCAATTGAGTCAGAATTGAACATGGTGTTTCTCAGGGTTTGAGTAAATTACTCGAATATAATTCAGCATACTCGAGTGTTCTTCAACTTTTCCAGATTACTCGAGTGTTCATGACTTTCTGGGGATTTGGGTTTCAAATTTATTAAAGTACTCGAGTAGTTCATGGGTTACTCGAGTATTCATCATGATTTCCAGAATACTCGAGTCACCCCTGCATTACTCGAGTGGTTTGCCTTAACATGTTCCCAGGTCTTACTCGATACTCGAGTACTAGACACAATACTCGAGTGTTCTTGCTCAAATTACATTGTTTTACAAACATTTTACTCGAGTACCCTGTCCAATACTCGAGTGTTTTTCCCAGCAGAACAGGCTGAAATCTTAGTTTTAACACACCATTTTCAGTTCTACTCAATTCTAGTCCAATCCAGGGATCCACAAAGTTCATATATCATAAATAGAACATGCTACAACACTCATTTCATATCAAAACACAGATTTGACAGAGGATTCAACAATTATGCATAAAATACACATTTTAACAACTCAACACCTCAAATTGCATAATAAGCACAATACTCATGAGGTAAAGTTCATTTAAGCTTGCATGCATGATTTAGAACTTGCTCAACACAGTTTTAGAGTATGGATTGGTCTCCAAACCAAAGTTCCTATTCAATCTAAGCCCTTAGAGCCTCTAGGTGGCTCTCTAATGCATTTAATGGAATTTAAACTCTATCTAGTGTACGAAATTACTTCCCCTTACCTCTCAGACGTGAATCAAACAAAGAATCCCCAAAGAAAAGCTCCACAACTCTCAGACCAACTTCAAGCACCACATGCAGAGCATTTTGAGTGCAACACCAAAGTGGAATTGGTTTACACATGAAACAGAGAATGAAATTGGGGAAATTAGATTTTCTAGACTCTATGCAACATAATCTAACTAAGGAAATCGAATTTGAGACTCAAGGATTCGTGAGCTTACCAGAATCAATGATCAAAGTAAGCTCCCAGACCAGAACTTGACAGAAACAGCTTCACTTCCAAGCTCCAATTCTCCCAATATACTCACTCAATCCTCACGATTTTGGTGTTTATACAAAGCTCGAGATGTGAGCTTTATATTCGTGTATCACTCAAGTCTTAACACTCAGAATTGAAGAAGAATCGAAAGCAACAAATCTGAAACCCTAACTTCATCAACAAATGCAAGTTTGATCAAAATCCTCAACTTAATGGTGTTGATGAGCTTAAATAGGGCAAGGAAGCTCTCATGCACATCGACACGCCACCCATGGCATTGGCAAGAAGACGATTTCGTGGCAGGAGGAGGGAATCGTTCATGGTGACTCATCAAACGCACTAACTCATGCAGTTTGACCCAGAATACTCGAGTATTCAGAATAATACTCGAGTGTTTTGCCCAGATTTTGAAAAATAAATATTTTATTTACTTTCCCTCCAAAACCTTTTCTATAATTGCTTCTAGGTCCCAACCCAGGGACTAATATGCAAAAATATTTATTTATGCACAAATTTACTCACCAAAATAATTTCTAGCAATATCAACAAAGATCTTCATTAAAGATTAAAAATAGAAATAATTAATTATAATAAACTTTATAATTAATATTTCATTAGTCCAGGATTAAAATTTTGGGGTGTTACACTACTTATAATTAATTATTTCATTAGTCCAGGATTAAAATTTTGGGGTGTTACAATTGACACTTTGGTTGATAGCCTGAAACTTCAAAGAAGTATTGATGAAGGCATTATATCTGATGAGAATGTAGAGTCAGCAAAGGAGGCAGTGAATCAGGTCCTTGGTCCACACAGTACTATTCTTAAGAAGGATAAGGAGGTTCAGGGTCAGATGGTACCAGAGACAGGAAATCAAGTCCTTGGTAAGGGTAAGGAGGCTCAGGTTCAGGCAGTGCCAGGTGATGAAGGCTGGACAACAATCACTAGAAGCAAAAGGACTCAGAATTTGCAGAAGGGGGAGACCTCTAAGCAGATTCCTCATGGATAGAATCTGTGCTTGGAATATTAGAGGGCTCAATAGCCCTCAGAAATAGCAAGATATTGTTGTTATGTATAGTAAGTATAAAATAGGTCTTTTTGCTATTCTTGAAAATAAATTAAGAAACCACTCCTTCCATACTGTCCAGAACAGAATAGCTTTAGGTTGGGGTTCTTTTCACAATCTGGACTTAAACCCTGTTCGTAGAATTTGGGTGATTTGGAAGCTTGATATGTTCAATGTTGTTATTGTGGCTAGATCAGATCAGTATGTGCAGTGTTTTGTCACAGAGAAAATAAGTTTCAGGTCCTTCTTTGTTACTTTCATTTATGCATCTAATGATTCTGGTAGGAGAAAGGAGCTATGGGAGGTTTTGAAGGGCATGAGTACTGTCATTGATAGCCCTTGGCTGGTGCTGGGTGATTTTAACACTTGCCTTGAGCAGGAAGAAAAATTAGGAGGTAATCTTATTGATCCTAATGATCTGTAGGATTTTAAGGATTGTGTTTTCTCATGTAATCTGTTTGATATGAATTCTGAAGGCTGCTTTTATACTTGGTCTAATAAGCAGTTTGGAGGGGATAGGATTATTTCTAAACTAGATAGGGCTATGATCAATCACCATTGGTGTAATGCCTGGCCAGGAACCTCTGATCACTCTCCCATCCTCATTGACTGGGGTTGTGATTATCTGCCTAGACAATCAAGTTTCAAATTTTTTAACATGTGGGATGAGCATGAGGATTTTTCTGCAATTGTTCATGCAGTGTGGTCTGTGGATATTGAAGGTAGTATGATGTATCAAATATGCAGGAAACTATTCCTTCTAAGGAAACACCTCAGTCAGCTGAATAGTGATAATTTCTCTAACATTGATAACAAAGAGGAAGACCTTAGAAACAGATTGAATATAGTTCAGCAGGAACTTACTTGTAGACCTGATGATTTGATCTTACAGCAAGCTGAAAAAGACCTCGTTAATCAATATAATGGTGTGAGGACTGCTGCAGAATTGTTCCTGAGACAGAAAGCCAAATTGCTCTGGTTGAAAGATGGTGATGCAAATACTAAAATTTTTCACCAATCCATTAAGAAGAGGTTGTATCACAATCGTGTTCTGAATATCACTAAAGCTGATGGTTCTGCTATTTCTGATCCTATCTTAATTCACAAGGAATTCCAGTGCTTTTATGAGAAACTCTTCAAAAGCAATAATGGGAATTGTGATGTCAGTGCTACCATCATTGCTGAAGGTAACATCCTGAGCCCTGAGGATCAAATTAACTTGATAAAGCCCTTCAGTGATCATGAAATTGAGCAGGCTATGTTCTCTATTCATAAGGATAAATCTCCTGGACCTGATGGCTATGGTGCTGGGTTTTTTCAGAAAACTTGGGACATTATAGGACCTGACTGCTGCAATGCTATTAAAGGATTCTTTGCTACTGGCCATATGTTGACAGAGCTGAATATCACTGATTTGGTAATGATTCCTAAGCTTGATGAGCCTAATCTTGTAACTCAATTCAGACCTATTGCCTGTTGTAATACATTGTATAAATGCATCAGTAAGCTTCTATGTGCAAGGTTAAATCTGGTTTTGCCAAGCATTATCCAGGATAACCAAACAGCCTTTGTGCAGAATAGGAATATCATTCAGAATATTCTCATGACTCAAGAGCTTCTCAGACTCTATGGCAGAAGAAGAATCTCTCCAAGATGCATGATGAAAATTGACTTTAGGAAGGCCTATGATACAGTGGAATGGTGCTTTATTTCTAATCTGTTAAAGGCTCTCAGATTCCCAGATAAGTTCATTCAGTGGATTATGGCTTGTGTGACTAGTGTTTCTTATGCAATTGTTCTGAATGGAACCAGAGGTAGCAGGTTTAAAGGCTCTAGAGGGTTAAGACAGGGTGATCCTGTTTCTCCCATCCTCTTTGTAGTGGTGATGGAATTTTTGACTAGATCTTTTCAGTTTGCTACAAGACAGAGGAATTTTAGATTCCATCCTCTTTGTAAGGATCTGAAGCTTGTCAATTTGGTTTTTGCTGATGATTTAATGCTATTTTATAAAGCTCACCCAGCAAGTGTGAGGATAATGAATACTGTGCTCCAGGATTTTGCTAATAAGGCTAGCCTTGAGGCAAATCTTGAAAAATCTTCTATTCTAATGGCTGGTGTAAATCAGGAAAGACAAGAAGAGCTGATGCATATCACTGGTTTTCTAAAAGGTTCTTTCCCTTTTAGATACTTAGGTTTGCCAATATCAGCTAAGAAATGGAATGTAGCCTCTTGTAGTATTTTGATTGATAAAGTGACCAAAAGAGTGCAGTATTGGAAGTCAAGGAATTTATCTTATCAGGGAAGGGTGTGCTTGGTTAACTCAGTACTCCTCAACCTGCATTCATACTGGGATTCAGTATTTATTATACCTAAAGTTGTTCTTAGGGGAATTGAAAAGGTCTGCAGGTCTTTTCTGTGGGGTGTTAATGATGCTGGAAATATGCATGCTAATGTGGCCTGGAATAAGGTTTGCAAGAGTAAACGACATGGTGGCCTGAACATTAAAGATAGTATCTTGTGGAACAAGGCAGCTCTTGGCAAGCAAATATGGGACTTAGCTTCAAAAAAGGACTGTCTCTGGGTCAGATGGGTGCACACTGTTTATCTCAAAGATCAGGACCTGTGGTCTTGTAATGTTTCTGCTGGTGCAAGCTGGCATTGGAAGCAACTAATGAAGATTAGAGACTCTTTTAGCCTGGCTTATAATTCTGATCAGTGGCTTTATTCTCATGATGGCATCTATACTATCAGATCACGTTATGATTTTCTGCTAGGCCAACAGCATCCTTTTCCTTTGTGGAAATTTGTTTGGAATTCAGCAAATGTACCAAAGCACTGCTTTATCACTTGGCTTGCTGTCCAGGACAGATTGATGACCCTGGATCGTGTGAGGAGGTTCTCATATGCCCCAAATCATTGCAGCCTTTGTTTCTCAGCTGAGGAATCCAGGAATCATATGCTGTTTGAGTGTAATTGGAGTAGGGGATTGGTTGATCTCTGCTGTACTTGGTTCTGCATTGATACTAGGCCTTACAAATTTCATAACTGGACCAGATGGCTGCAGCATAGTTTCAGGGAGAAAATTAGAAGGAAATGTGTCTATTTGCTCTTTGCTTCTTAGATCTACCACATATGGATTGAGAGGAACAATAGAGTTTTCAAGAATGTTAGCCAAAATACTTTCCATACTTTTAGATTAGTTAGGAAGGAGGTTTCTTATAGAATTTCAATTTGGTTTCCAACTTTTAGAAATTGGCATAATAAAGCTCTATCAAATAGGATATGTATTGAGCTATAGTGTTTTAGAGGCACTTATTGAGGTGAACCCTTCATAGAAGGTGGCATTTCATGAAGTGTTTGAGCATAGTTTTGGCATTAGAACCCTTCCTAGAAGGTGGCTAATGGCTTATCTATGGCTTGTTAGGTGTATTTGCATTTTGCTTGTGGTAATGAATTTTCTACTTACCAAAAAAAAAAAAAGGTTTCTAGCAATACTAAATAGAAGAAATTTTTTTTGTATAACTAGTAGAGTATGGAAGAAACATTTTGTAAAACATTTCGAATAAACTATTTCCGCCATAAAAAAATACTCTATTAAAGTTAATATTGCAAATTAATGTAAAAAAAAGTATGAAAAGGTTATATCGTAAACTATGTTTTGATTTTTATTTCGTTAATTGAGTCTATTATATACACATACTTGTATAAAAGATTAAAAGATAATGCACTAAAACTCCTTGTCCACCAGTTCACCAAAATAAATATTGGAACAATTAATTTTGATAAAATATACTAAGCTATTTTGAAAATAAAATTTTACATACACATTTGAAACTTGACATATTTATTCATGATCCACTACATTATAACACATTGTTAACCTCAATAAAAAAAATAGGATATGCTATTTTAATTTTTTTTATATCCATAAACTTTTGTTATAAAAATATATTATGTATACATGTGATCAATTATTTATGTGGCTCGTACAATCCAATCTAATTAAGCGGAGACTTAATTTTTGGAAATATCAAAAAAAAATATTTATATTGAAAATAGAATTCAAGATCATACGAGATCTTGCATAGTTTTACTTGCTAAAACTAACAAACATCAAATATCTACAAAAAAAACATATGTGATCAATATCATTCAATAATATCATATTCAAACAAGTATTGACATCATTCAATGGTATAAACAAATGCGCAAGTATATCCATAATTATATTGGCAAATTTTTCTCTTTATCATAATGACAGTAATCATTTTCAATAAAAAAAATATTAGAATTTTTCATCTGATAGTTTTAAAACATGCCAATAAATAAGCACATAAATTTCATGTTGTGAGATTATCACATTCTTAAAATTTCTGTTGGAAACCAACAAGCGGCTCAATATAGTCTAGAGGGGGGGTGAATAGAATATTGAAGCCTTATTACAGATTTTTCGTCCACCTAAGAGAATGGTTTTATGAAAATAAATTTTCTTAAGAATTCAGTTCAGATTACTCGAGTAACTCAAGCCTTCACTCGAGTAATACGCAACCAAAAATAATTTCACTCGAGTATTCAGAAAATCACTCGAGTATTACGAAAGCAAATTTTAAATCACTCGAGTAACAGAAAACCTACTCGAGTAATGTTTATAAACTGAAAGCAGATTACTCGAGTGACAAGAACTTTACTCGAGTAAACTGGGTAAAATTCAATTTAAAACTTTGTTTTCAATGGAGTTCTTCAAGAATAACAATGCTATGATGATTCAACAAATTATGAATGATTAAAATGAACAATTTCAAAGTAATATTAACATGCAATTTTAGATCAATTGAGTAGAATTAAGAAAACCCCAATTCTAACCTAAAAATGCAAATGTTAATGAATTAATGAAATACAAGGAATGAAAATAAAAGAGACACAAGGATTTATCCTGGTTCACTTTCACCCACTTGAAAGCTACTCCAGTCCCCTCTTAAATCAAGAGAGATTCTTCACTAGAAATCTTCAAATGTAGATTTTACAATGTTTTAAGATGCAACTAGATTCTTAGTTCTCCTATCTTAAAACCCAATTCAAAGTGTGTACCAAACACTTTGATCTAATCTACCCCTTTTGAGTATTCTAGATTTCCTTGCTAATTGATTGAAGATGCTTCCAACCAATCCTCTTTTCTTGCTTTGATTTGATCCTCAAAGTCTTCCTTGTGAGATTCTTCACTTGTGTTGAAACTTCAATGATGCAATCACAAATTGCAAATCTTCAACAACCACTAAGAACAAAAATATGATCTCAAGAATATTTGAACAATGATAGAAAATAGAGTGAAGAATGAAAAGTTCTTTGTTGAATCTTGATAGCTCTTGAAAGATGTAAAATAGCTCTTGAATTCCTTTTCAAAGTGTATTAGAAAATTGTAAGAATAAAAGTCTTTTTGAAAGAGAAAATTAAGTCCTTTTAAAATTTTCCCAACACTGATTGAATTACTCGAGTAAACCAAACAACGTCACTCGAGTGAAACATGTCAGATTAAGTTACTCGAGTGATGTGTAAACCATTACTCGATTAACCTGTCAGAACATAAATTACTCGAGTGAACCAATACTCATTACTCGAGTAAACTGATCAGAATCTGAATAAAAACAAAGTTTTTCTAAAATGATTTTCACAAGCTATTTAATCAAGATTTAAAGTATCTTCACTCTTAATCAGACATTATTTAAATATCCTTAAAATCACCTAAGCTACCCACACCAATGAGATGCATTGCATAAAATAAAGATTACATTGAAATAGAATTAATAAACTTCCTAATTCTAATCTTCATGTGATGTAGCTTGCTTGTTGCCAATGTTGTTGCTTGGAGAGAGATTGTTAGCATCAAAACATGAGAATCCTACAAACTCCCCCTTTTTGATGATGACAAACCTCCTTTCAAAGTAAGCACTAAGTTTTAACATACTCCCCCTAAATGTAAAACATCTAGGAAAAATATAATAAAACTTAACCTACAAGAACAACATCAACAAAATATTCTCCCCCTTTTGGCATCATTAAAAAGATAATATTTTTGAGAAAAGTCCTTTGCCAAAAGTTGAAGGTAAGTAGTTCACAATGGTATAGAAAATATATAACAATAAAGACAATACCAAAATAAACCACAATAGTGCCTCAACGTATATAAACAACGAATATAAACGAACAACGAATATAGCACCATAAAACAGAGTATCAGAGCATCACACTATGCAGCAAATCATAGCAGATAATCAAAACGAAAACTAAACAAACTAGACCATACACAAGGTCCTAAAGTCATAGTAGCAACAGAGTCAGAAACATGAAACAGAAACATAAACAGAAAATATGCAAATGAAACATGCAACAGAAATCAACAGCAAACATCATCAGCATCCACAGGTCTAGGAATCAGGTGGAGGAGGAGGAAAATGATGAGAAAATAATCCAGACATGTAATCCATCAAACGATGCTCCATGGCAATATTCTTCACATCCTGTCTCATCTCCAACTGAGTGAATTGAGCATTGATGTGCTCAACTAATGACTCATGAGCAGCTTGTGCATCAAATGGAGTACCAAGATTATCCAAATCAATATAGTCCTCAATACGATCGGTATCCATCGGATCAGTAGAAGTAGGAGGAACAGAAGAGGATGCACCAGCCCTATCACCAAGTAAATTCCTTTTCCTAGTACCTGAAACTCTTGCAGCCTTTGCAGCTTCAGCCATTTCCTTAATCTGTGATTTCCATAACCAAGTGCGACTGTCCCTATGCCAAGCAATTTTCATATAACTAATGTGCGAATCATTAAGACACCAGTTATTTTTCTTTTCCTTTTCAGCTGGCTCATCATCAGGGATTGGAACACGATAATACCTCATGATCTTGGTGACATGCATAGGATATGGCAAGAATTGGGTAGGAGGAGATTGAGCAGCAGCTTCCATACGAGCTAAAAACATTTTATTCTGATTTGGGGTTTTCGGATTTTTGGATAAAATTGGTGAAATTGATGAATGAAAGGAGTAGAAATGATGATATAATGATGAAATATGGAAGAAATTTGTATGATTTGTGAGTTTTGTGGCTGAAAGATGATGATTTGATGAAGACCCGTATGAGAGAGAAGAGAGAAAGACGAACAAGAGAGAGAAAAAATCGGGAAAATGATGCAGATTTCAACAGTTCAGCTTTTAAAATCACGTAAGTTACTCGAGTAATGTTCATACGTTACTCGAGTGATTCGAGCAGTACTCGAGTGAAAGAGCATGTTACTCGAGTATGCCGAAAGATAAAAAGATTTTACTCGAGTGATGGATGAACTTAATCGAGTGATACGCAAGTCATTTTAAAATTAATCGAGTGACAGACAGAATTACTCGAGTAATACGAAAGAGTTTTTAAAATTACTCGAGTGAAATTTCTGTTACTCGAGTGAACTGTCCAG
This sequence comes from Crotalaria pallida, assembly GCA_037953625.1. NCBI lineage: Eukaryota > Viridiplantae > Streptophyta > Magnoliopsida > Fabales > Fabaceae > Crotalaria > Crotalaria pallida. The sequence continues at coordinate 59,360,422 of CM075651.1, forward strand.
AATTTCAAAAATTTCAATTTTTCATGCAAAATCATTTTTCATGCACAAACACAGAAAAAACACTTAGCATGTAGCAAGTAACACACATACAAATAAAGCAATTAGCATATTATAGAAAACATACACACATAACTGAAAAAAAAAATGATAAACACTTTAATAAGATACAACAACTCAAAATACAAGTCACATTGAAATAGGCTTGAAGGTGAGTATAAAAAGCATCAAATACAATTAGCTAATATTTAATTCATCAAAAATACCAAGTTCTCTTCGAATCTTATAAAATGTGTCCCTTGGTAATGGTTTTGTAAAGATATCAGCTAATTGATCCGAAGTTTGAACAAACTCAATAACACAATCACCTTTTTGAACATGATCTCTCAAAAAGTGATGCCTAATTTCAATATGCTTTGTCCTTGAGTGTAATACTGGATTTTTAGTCAAATTAATTGCCGAAGTGTTATCACACTTTATAGGGATATTTGTTAAATTTAAACCAAAGTCAGATAATTGTTGCTTCATCCATAAAATTTGAGCACAACAACTACCTGCAGCTATGTATTCGGCCTCCGCGGTTGATAAAGCTACACAATTTTGCTTTTTAGAAAACCACGATACAAGTGAATTACCAATTAAATGGCATGTTCCGCTTGTACTTTTTCGCTCAACTTTACAACCGGCAAAGTCAGAGTCCGAATATCCTATAAGTTTTAGAAAAGCATCCCTAGGATAATAAAGTCCAGTATTCGTTGTACCCTTTAAGTATTTCATTATTCTTTTGACAGCAGTTAGATGCGACTCTTTCGGTTTTGCTTGAAAACGTGCACACATACATACACTAAACATGATATCAGGTCTAGATGCAGTTAAGTATAACAAACTACCAATAATACCACGATACTTCGTTACCTCTACCGCTTTTCCAGCCTCATCTTGATCTAGGTAGCATGCAACGCTCATTGGTGTAGAAGCGGATTTGCACGAATCCATTCCAAAACGTTTGAGAAGCTCTCTACAATATTTACTCTGATGAATATAAATGCCATCATTAAGCTGCTTTATTTGAAGGCCAAGAAAGAATGTAAGCTCTCCCATCATCGACATCTCGAATTCACTTTGCATCAATTCTGAAAACTTCTTACACAAGTTATCGTTAGTAGCACCAAATATAATATCGTCAACATATATTTGAACCAATAAAATATCCTTACCGGAACGTTCAATAAAAAGTGTAGTGTCAACAGTACCTCGTTTAAAACCTTTTTGTAATAAAAAATTGCTTAGTCGGTCGTACCAAGCTCTAGGAGCTTGTTTCAAACCGTACAAAGCCTTTTTCAGTTTGAAAACGTAGTCCGGATGTTCAAAACTCTCGAATCCGGGAGGTTGTGACACATAAACTTCCTCTTGAATGTATCCGTTAAGAAAGGCGCTCTTAACATCCATTTGAAACAATTTAAAATTCATAATTGAAGCAAAAGCGAGAAGAATACGAATAGCTTCTAATCTAGCAATGGGAGCATATGTCTCATCGTAATCGATTCCTTCTTCTTGACTATAACCTTGTGCTACCAACCTAGCTTTATTCCTAACAATAATACCCGATTCATCTAACTTATTCCTATAGACCCACCGAGTACCAATTTCAGGACGATCATCGGGTTTTGGCACAAGCTCCCAAACTTGGTTTCTTTCAAATTGATTTAATTCTTCTTGCATGGCCATAATCCAATGATCATCTTGAAGAGCCTCTTTGATATTCTTAGGTTCTATTTGAGATACAAAGGCAACATAATAACAAAAATTGTTTAAAGTGCGTCGGGTTACCACTCCCTTCGCAATGTCACCTAAGATATTAGAAATCGGATGATTTTTGTTGGACTTCCAAGCTATTGGTAATTGAGGTTGTATCTCTTGTGCTAAGTCTTTATCTTGTGCTTGCACCTCTCGATCTTCATTTCGATTCTCTTCCATTTGTTGTGGTGTTGAATTCTCATGATCCAAAAATGTACCTATATAATCATCACAAGAAACAACACAATCTCCTTTCGAAGATTCATCAAATACAACATGCACGGATTCCTCAACGGTTAATGTTCTTTTATTGTAGACTCTATATGCTTTGCTATGAGTTGAATAACCTATGAATATGCCTTCGTCGGCTTTAGAGTCAAACTTGCCGACCGGTTCCTTTCCGTTATTTAAAACAAACACCTTACACCCAAAAACATGAAAATGTGAGATATTTGGCTTTCGCCCTTTTAAAAGTTCATAAGGTGTTTTATTTAAATGCGGATGAATAAGAACCCTATTAAGCACATAGCAAGCGGTGTTTACCGCATCAGCCCAAAAATATTTAGGAACATTTGATTCTATCAACATAGTACGAGCAAGTTCCACTAATATTCTATTTTTCCTTTCTACAACTCCGTTTTGCTCCGGAGTCCTAGGGGCCGAAAATTGATGATCAATACCAAACTTATCACAAAACGCATCAATCCTAGTGTTTTCAAACTCACCTCCGTGATCACTTCTAATAGACACAATTTTCAAACTTAGTTGATTTTGGATGAGTTTGGCAAATTTTTTAAAACATTTATAAACTTCACTTTTTGCGGATAAAAATAAAGTCCATGTGAATCTAGTAAAATCGTCTACTAAAACAAATCCATAGTAATTGCCACCTAAACTTTTAATTTGTGAAGGGCCAAACAAATCCATATGGATTAGCTCCAAAGGCTTTGTTGTGCTTATCACATTTTTAGGTTTAAAAGAACTTTTAACTTGCTTGCACTTTTGACAAGAGTCACAAATGCCATCAAGCTTAAAGTTTAGTTTAGGCAAACCAATCACTAAATCTTTTCGCAAAAGTTTGTTCAATTGATTCACATTCACATGAGCAATTCGTCTATGCCAAAGACGAATTTCATCATCAAAAGATTTGAAACATTTTGAAAATAGTGAAGTTATCTCATCCAAATCAATTAAGTAAGTGTTATTAGAGCGACGACCAACAAACTTAACACTATCATCTATAGAAGACTTAATGAAGCATAATTCCGGAGTAAATGTCACATAATTGCCCATATCACATAGTTGGCTTATACTAAGCAAGTTGTGTTCTAAGCCTTCTACGTATAGGACATTTTCTATGACAAGATTAGATACGTTACCGATTTTCCCGACTCCTAGAATTTTGCCCTTGTTGTTGTCGCCGTATGTCACAAATCCACCATTTTTCGGAGTAAGTTCCATGAAGTGCGTTTTGTCTCCCGTCATGTGTCTCGAACAACCACTATCCAAGTACCATTTTCGCTCTTTGGTTCGAAGACACACCTACAAGAAAGATATCATTTGGTTGACTTAGGTACCCAAGTGGTCTTGGGTCCTTTGTTGTTAGCATGAGGAGAAGTCCCCTTAACAATCCAAATATATTCACCGCTTGGTATACCAAATTTCTTTATATTACATTTATTCGTGGTATGCCCAAAGATTCCACAATAATGACAAGTTGGGTTTTTAGAAATCTTATTCCTTGAAAATCCACCAACTTTGCGATAATTGCGTTTCTTAGGTTTGGTATAGCCAAGACCAGATCTATTGCTATTGTTCCTTTGAGTTGAAAGCAAATGATCTAAAGAAGTATCTCCTTTCATGAGCCTTGCAAGTCGATCATTCAAATTAAAAACTTCTTTTTCCAAAGACTTGCAATTTTCACAAGATGGAGTCTCATTTGATTTCAATTCACAATTGCATGTAGAGTTTGCATAAATGAGTTCTAGAGTTTCATTTTGAAGCTTAAGTTCTTCTAAATCTTTTTGAAGTTCAATTATCTTTTCATGTTGCTTCATTATGAAATTCTTTCTTTCAACATTTATTTTAGCAAGTTTCTTCAACTCTTTATGCATCTCTACATACACATTGTACAATTCATTGAATGAAGGAGAATTAGAACTTGAGCTAGCATCGGAAAGATAATCTACCTCATTGACGTTCTCACTTGATTTAATGCTCGAAAATTCCTCTTCATCAAGCTTTGTCATTAAAAATAGATTTGCAAGTTCTTCATCATCCGATGAGCTAGATGTTGATTGACTCTCCACTTCATCCCATACTATGTAAGCCCTTTTTCCTTTAGAAGAATTGAATTTTGAGTTGTCACCTTCCGACTTCTTAGAATGAGTTGGACAATTCGATCGATAGTGACCAAGCTTTCCACATCCATGACACTTGATGTGATCCTTGTTAGTCTTATTTCTTGGTTGTGAGTCCTTAGAATCTCTTTGTCTATTTCTATTAAAGTTCCCCTTTTTCTTAAGGAACCTACCAAGCTTTTTAACTAGCAAGCCAAGGGTCTCATCATCTATATCGGAGTCCGAGTCATCCACTTGAAAGTTTTCCTCTTGTGCCTTAAGGGATTTTGAAGTTGATTTAAGAGCTATCCCCTTTTTCTTCCTATCGGCATCTTCATTCATGGATAACCGTCCAAGCTCCATTTCATGCTCTTGAAGCTTTCCGAATAGAGTTGCTAAATCAATTTGATCCACGTCTCTAGCTTCCATAATGGCCGTCACCTTAGGTTGCCATTCCCTGCTAAGACATCTCAAAATCTTATTAACAACTTCACCATTAGATATAACTTTTCCAAGTGCAGAAAGATGATTAATGATATGAGTGAACCGCTTTTGCATGTCACCTATGTTTTCATTAGGTAACATACGAAAGAGTTCATATTCATGCATGAGTGTATTTAGCCTAGCCCTTCTAACCTCCGAAGTGCCCTCATGTGTGACTTGTAATGTGTCCCACATTTGTTTAGCATCAACACATTGAGATACTCGAAAGAACTCATCATAAGAAAGAGCGGACGTGATGATATTTTTAGCTTTTAAATCAAATGCAACTTTCTTCTTATCATCATTGTCCCAACTCGATTGAGGTTTAATTGAAACAACATCATTTACTTTCGTTTGAGGAACAAAAGGTCCATTCTCTATGGCGTTCCAAATTTCCATATCTATGGCTTGAATAAAAATTTTCATGCGGACCTTCCAATAAGCGTAACCCTCACCACTAAATAGTGGAGGACGATTAATGGAAGTTCCTTCACCACCGAAAGGATTTGAAATTGAGCCCATTGTTTCCAAGTAAAAAGGATCTTTTCGAAAAAGCTTTTTAAGGCTCGGATTTTTCGTCCGAGCTCTGATACCACTTGTTGGAAACCAACAAGCGGCTCAATATAGTCTAGAGGGGGGGTGAATAGAATATTGAAGCCTTATTACAGATTTTTCGTCCACCTAAGAGAATGGTTTTATGAAAATAAATTTTCTTAAGAATTCAGTTCAGATTACTCGAGTAACTCAAGCCTTCACTCGAGTAATACGCAACCAAAAATAATTTCACTCGAGTATTCAGAAAATCACTCGAGTATTACGAAAGCAAATTTTAAATCACTCGAGTAACAGAAAACCTACTCGAGTAATGTTTATAAACTGAAAGCAGATTACTCGAGTGACAAGAACTTTACTCGAGTAAACTGGGTAAAATTCAATTTAAAACTTTGTTTTCAATGGAGTTCTTCAAGAATAACAATGCTATGATGATTCAACAAATTATGAATGATTAAAATGAACAATTTCAAAGTAATATTAACATGCAATTTTAGATCAATTGAGTAGAATTAAGAAAACCCCAATTCTAACCTAAAAATGCAAATGTTAATGAATTAATGAAATACAAGGAATGAAAATAAAAGAGACACAAGGATTTATCCTGGTTCACTTTCACCCACTTGAAAGCTACTCCAGTCCCCTCTTAAATCAAGAGAGATTCTTCACTAGAAATCTTCAAATGTAGATTTTACAATGTTTTAAGATGCAACTAGATTCTTAGTTCTCCTATCTTAAAACCCAATTCAAAGTGTGTACCAAACACTTTGATCTAATCTACCCCTTTTGAGTATTCTAGATTTCCTTGCTAATTGATTGAAGATGCTTCCAACCAATCCTCTTTTCTTGCTTTGATTTGATCCTCAAAGTCTTCCTTGTGAGATTCTTCACTTGTGTTGAAACTTCAATGATGCAATCACAAATTGCAAATCTTCAACAACCACTAAGAACAAAAATATGATCTCAAGAATATTTGAACAATGATAGAAAATAGAGTGAAGAATGAAAAGTTCTTTGTTGAATCTTGATAGCTCTTGAAAGATGTAAAATAGCTCTTGAATTCCTTTTCAAAGTGTATTAGAAAATTGTAAGAATAAAAGTCTTTTTGAAAGAGAAAATTAAGTCCTTTTAAAATTTTCCCAACACTGATTGAATTACTCGAGTAAACCAAACAACGTCACTCGAGTGAAACATGTCAGATTAAGTTACTCGAGTGATGTGTAAACCATTACTCGATTAACCTGTCAGAACATAAATTACTCGAGTGAACCAATACTCATTACTCGAGTAAACTGATCAGAATCTGAATAAAAACAAAGTTTTTCTAAAATGATTTTCACAAGCTATTTAATCAAGATTTAAAGTATCTTCACTCTTAATCAGACATTATTTAAATATCCTTAAAATCACCTAAGCTACCCACACCAATGAGATGCATTGCATAAAATAAAGATTACATTGAAATAGAATTAATAAACTTCCTAATTCTAATCTTCATGTGATGTAGCTTGCTTGTTGCCAATGTTGTTGCTTGGAGAGAGATTGTTAGCATCAAAACATGAGAATCCTACAATTTCATATTGAAAAACAAAACGACAAAGCACGTGTACTCATTTAGGATAAATTTCACCACCTATTCATATTCTTAATATGACAATAGTTTAAAAAATTTATAACTAACCTCGAAAAAAGTACTACTCAACATGTGTGTAGAGCCAAGAAAATAGAAGCCGACATAAGGTATGAGTCAACTTGATGAAGCATAATCTTCCTTATATAACTTTCAAAACAACTCATAGCGGGATCATTAAGAACAATAACAAAAATTATATCAAATAAAGCTCTACTTTAATGTGAAATTGTTAATGATAAAATATATAAATCATATTAATTTATTTCATGAAAAACATTGATATTTTCATGTTTCAACATAGCGTTCAATAATAATTGACAATAAACGCAATTAAATATATAAGGCAAAATAAAGAAAATTATTTTTTCTCAAAGTAAAATCATATTTATTTGATTGTCTTTGTGTAACACCCCTAATTTTCGTCTTCCGGATAATAAGGAAATTAATAATAAAGTTTTATTATTAATTTATATAAATTTTCCAAGTTTATATTTTGTATTTAATTAGCCTGAAATATAAAAATAAGTGGAAATATTTTTGTATGGCAAATAAATGCACAAATATAGATATTGCATTTTAGTCCTTGGTTTAGGACCTAAATGTAATATTGAAAAGGTTCTTGGAGGGAAAGATTTAAAAAGTATTAATTTTTAAATTTTGTACTGACCTAACCGGTTAGTAATGCCCTGTAACCGGTTAGACGATGAACCCAGAAACTGGGTTAGTGCGTTTGATGAGTAATCACTTGATTAATTCGTGGAATCGCCACGAAAACAGCCTTAATCTAGTGGATAACACGCGTCATCATGCATGTTACTCCAATTTGTGTGACGCTCTCTTTTTAACTTGAAAATAATTAATATTTCCAAATAATTGAATACTTGCTATCAAAATTTGGGCTAGAAAATTTTTCCTTTTTAGAACCAGTACTTGCTCGTTCATAAACCCTTTTTGAACATAAACCATTTTTTTTTTTGAAAGTTCGGCTTAACAATATCTTAGTTTCGAAAAAGCTCTCGAGATAACATTTCCTTAACTATAGAAAATACTCTTCATAGTTAATATTAAAACATACCATTTGCCTCTCGAGTTGAATTTGAATATATAAAGTATAAACTTATCGCCGAATCCTTTCTTAATAGAAATCAGAGTTCGCGGAAGTAAAAATAATACTTATGGGGCACTGCTGAGGTAAAGAAAAACATCATATATATATATATATAATAGTCATAACATAACCGCATCAGTACAGTCAGTAGCAAGTGATAAAAAGTCGAGATAGCAAGTTTTGATGAAACATATACAGACCAGCTTCATAAAGTAAAAGCTCACTCCAAGACCTCTCAGATATATACAATATATATAACAAAATCCAAAATAGAAGTCCCAGAGCAAGTCATCCGTGTCCTCAGCAGCTCCTCAGATCCTCCACAGCTCTATCCCTAGGATCTAGGATCCAAAACATCTATGTTATGCAAGCTCCTATGAACCAGCGGGTCCACCTCTAGCAGAAACAGTCGGCTCAACATGCACCTCCTCCTCGCTCTCATCCTCCACAGGGTCCTCCTCGACCTCGCCCGACTGTGTAGAGACCCCACCACTGGGTCTAAGGTCTGCAGAAGCAATCCTATCCAAGTCAGTCGGACCAGGAGAAGGAGTCTCCTCAATGACAACTCTATGGGAGGAAGGATGGGAACGAGTGGCAGTTCTAAAACGAAAGCTATGGAAACGACGCATAGGTCGAGCCGGGGGTGGTCCTCTATATGTATAAAAAGGTGGAACATGCATAGTGTAGACTAAGGGAATCCTAAATCGACGAGGTCGCACTCGCACCAGAGGGTTAGGGTGGTAGAGAGTGATCTCAACCTCCCCCTCAAAAGTGGCACGGTGCTCCTCATACGTCCATATACCGCTAGGGATAGGGCGTATCTCGATGCAAGCTAGGTATATGGCCATCACCTAAACAGGGCACAGGGAGTAAGTATACACATATACATAATTGATAAAGACTAAAATTTCAATCACAAGTATATCATGGACAGATCATAATGCAAGTACATATGAGCACACCAGTTTTCAACATTATAACTCTTATAATGCAAGTGGCATGATGTATGATTTTCTATCCACAACTGAGGCCTCTAAAAGTCCATCTTGGACGTCCATCCAATACACCCTTGTGTTCCCGGAACACCGACATTTGTTCCCAGAACATAATGCCGAACCATACTTGGATAATAAGCATCACTCCCGGAGTGTGCACCACGTTCCCAGAACGCATACGTTCCCAGAACGCATAAAAACCAGGTCCCGAACACTGGCCACATATCTATAATGTGTCATCAAGTAGGTTATAATTTGGTACTCCCGGAGTACCCTCCTCATATTCCCAGAATATGATAAACGTTCCTACCAACCAAACTTCCAGTCTATATGGATGCACAAATATCAGGGTTGGTTTTATCTTTACATTAATTAATGTGATTTAGGAATATTCCAATTTCCCTTTTGAATGATTTATTTGAGGCATACTCTTTGGCATAAAATTTTCCTTTGAATTTTCTCAAAACATGCCTTTTAAACTTAGATTGGGTAAAACAAAATCAATGGTTTTCAAAAACTCTTAACTTTTTATTTTTCAGATTCAGGTACTAACCGGTTACAGTTTCAGGCTAACCGGTTAGAATTACAGACCTGGACTGTTTACCATTGCAATTCAGAAATACCCTTTTTCTTGAATTTACTACCCAATCCATAAACAAGTTAAACATTGTTTTATGCCTCAAAAATCACAATTTCCATCATTCAAAAGTCCAAATCACATTTTGTTTTCCATAAAGCATAATTTCTTCTTGAAATTATTTCATTGAATTAGGGTATAAACCCCTTACCCTTAAATCTGAACCAAGAGAGTATTGTCACCTCACTTTCAGATTCTTTCCAGTGAATTTAAGGTATAGATTTGAGTAAAATTAGTGAAACTTCAGGACTGTTTTATAAAATGATTTTCTTTTGAAATTCTGCAGTGTCTAACCGGTTACGAATATCGAGTAACCGGTTAGATTATGCAGTCAGTCCTTCAAAATAAGGGTTTTAACACATCATTTTCTTTAATTCTCAAATCTAACCATTATTCATCATTCAACAGGGTTCATATACCTTAAACAAACATGTTTCATCACAGAAACCAAATTCAAAGTGCATGCATCAGCTTTTTGCATCAAATTGCATAAAAATTCACATAAACACAATTTAATACAACAAAACTTATCATAAGCATTTAAATCCAGAATTCAGTATCAATATACTTTGCATGCATCAACATAAAGTTTCTCAAAACACCATTGAGCAGAACTTTGGCCTCCAAGCCTTTGTGCCATATTGCACATAATGCCCTTTTTGAGTTTGGTTAACTCAAATCCTAAATCACTTGAATTTTGGTCTAAATCTAGTATAAGGTAGACTTCTCCCATACCTTAAGACTGAGTTTGATGAAGATTGACACAGAACTTGAAGAAAACTCCACAAATTTCTCACAAACTCACAGCTCTGCTCCCAGCCACGAATTTCACCAACAGGGTCCAAAGACCAGAAGTTTTGACAGAGCAAATGGCCAAAGAAATTGGGGAAAACAGTTAGGACTCAAAATAGGTAACATGCACTAGAGAATCAAAGAGATTTGAGACTTAAAGGTTGACTATACTTACCAAAATCCAATCCCAAACTAAGCTTCCTGAACCAAAAAACTCAGACTCCAGCTATTCCAGTTCCAACTTCCCAAGTCGATTTCTCCTTCCACACAAACCCTCAACTCACAAATTTGGTATCTTTGCAAAGCTCAAGATGTAAGCTTTGTAATGGTGTATGGCTCTCAATATCACTCTCAGAAACAAGGACGAATTCCTCAGGACGAAAATGGAACCCTAGAACAAAGCCTCCCTTCTCAATTTCAGATATTCAACCCTAATTTCATCAACAATTCACCTATATATAGACCAACCCAATTTACATCCACATTGACGCGTGGTTTTCCACTTGATTCAAGCTGTAATCGTGGCGAATTCGGGATTAATCAAGTGATTACTCATCAAAATCCACTAACCCAGTTTCTGGGTTCATCGTCTAACCGGTTACAGGGCATTACTAACCGGTTAGATTAGTACAAAATTTAAAAATTAATATTTTTAAATCTTTCCCTCCAAGAACCTTTTTGATATTACCTTTAAGTCCTCATTCAGGGACCAAAATGCAATATCCTTATATTTTGCATTTATTTGCCCTATAAAAATATTTCAACTTATTTTTATTTTTAAGGCTAATTAAATACAAAATATAAACTTGGAAAATTTCTATAAATTAATAATAAAACTTTTTATTATTAATTTCCTATTATTCGGGAGACGAAAATTAGGGGTGTTACAATTTGCCTATAAATTGTTGGATTTCTGAAGGGTTGGGGGTTGATTCCTTTGTGTTATGGGTTGAGAGGCTGAATTAGGGTTCCTATTTCATTTGAAGCAATTCTTCTTCTTCTTTGAGCTATAGAGAGTGAGTGATACACTTCTGGAAAGCTTAAATCAAGGGCTTTCCATTGATATAAAGCTTGTGAGCCAAGAGTGTGTGTGTGAGGAGAGATTGATCTGAGAAGTTGAGGCTTGGAAAGTTGGATTCTAAGTTTTCTGGTTCGGGAAGCTGGGTTTGAGTCTGGATTTTGGTAAGTACAGACAACTCTTAAGCCTCAAATCACTTCTATTTCTTAGTGCATGTTACCTAGATCGAGTTCTAACTGTTTCCCCAATTTCTTTGGTCAATTTCTATGTCAAATTCTCTGGTCTTTGAACCCTGTTGGTGGAAATTGTGGCTGAGAGAAGAACATAGGATTTGTGGGGAGTTTGTGGATTTTCTTCAAGTTTCAGAGCTAATACTCATCAAACACAACTTTGAGGTATGGGAGAAGTTTACCTTATACTAGATTTAGACTAAAATCAAATGATTTAGGATTTGAGTCAACAAGGACTCAAAAAGGGCATTATGTGTTTAAGGCCAAAAGGCTTGGAGGCCAAATTCTAGCTCAATTCTGTTTTGAGCAACTTTTTGTTGATGCATGCAAGTGATTTTGATGCTTGAATCATAATCTTAATGTTTATTATAAGTTTTGTGGTATTAAATTGTGTTTATGTGGGTTTTTATGCAATTTGATACTTTAAACTTAATGCATGCAAGTTAAATGTGTTTCTGTGGTTAAACATGTTTATTTTAAGGTATGTGAACTCTTTTGAGTGTTGAAATTGGTTAGATTTGAGTAATGAAAAGAATGGTTTGTAAAACCTCATGTTTCAGTGTGCAGACTGCATAATCTAACCGGTTATTCGATATTTGTAACCGGTTAGACACTGTAAAATTTCAAAGAAAATGAATTTATGAAATTAGTCCTGTGTTCTTACCATTGTTACTCAAATCTAGACTCTAATTTCACTGGAACTCAATCTGAAAATAAGTTGATTAATACTGTATGGTTCATATTGAAAATGAGAGTTAATACCTTAGTGTAATGAGATAATTTCAAGAGGAAATTATGCTCATTTGGAAATTGGAATGTGATTTAGACTTTTAAATGATGAATATAGTGGATTTGAGGTATAAAACAATGTGAACCTTGTTTATGGATTGGGTAGAGAATTCAAGAAAAAGGGTTTTCTGAATTTCAATGGTAAACCAGTTCAGGTCTGTAATTCTAACCGGTTAGCCTGAGACTGTAACCGGTTAGTACCTGAAACTAAAAAATAAAAGTTAAGTCTTTTAAAGTGAAAATGAATACCATTGGTTATGTTTTTCCCAATCTAAGCCTAATGGCATGTTTTTGAGTTAATTCAAGAGTGAATTTTTGGTGCCAAGGATTATACCTCAAATTAATCATTCAAAAGAGAAATTGAAATATTTCTAAATCACAGTAATTAAAGTAAAGATAAAACCAACCTTAATAATTGTGCATCCATGCATAGAGAATGGAAGATTGGTTGGTAGGAACATTTATCATATTCTGGGAATATGAGGAGGGTACTCCGGGAGTACCAAATTGTAACCTACTTGATGACACATTCTGGGAAGGTGGCCAGTGTCTGGGACATGGTTTTTATGCGTTCTGGGAACGTATGCGTTCTGGGAACGTGATGCACACTCTGGGAGTGATGCTTATTATCCAATTATGGTTTGGCATTACGTTCTGGGAACGAATGTCAGTGTTCCGGGAACACAATGGTGTATTGGATGGACGTCCAAGATGGACTTTTAGAGGCCACAGTTGTGTATAGAAAATCATGCATCATGCCACTTGCATTATAAGAGATATAATGTGGAAAATTGGTATGCTCATATGTACTTGCATTATTGTCTGTCCATGACATACTTGTGTTTGTAATTTTAGTCTTTATTGATTATGTATATGTGTATACTTACTCCCTATGCCCTGTTTAGGTGATGGCCAGATACCTAGCCTGCATCGAGATACGCCCTATCCCTAGTGGTATATGGACGTACGAGGAGCACCGTGCCACCTTTGAGGGGGAGGTGGAGATCACTCTCTACAATCCTAACCCTCTGGTTCGGGTGCGACCTCGTAGATTTAGGATCCCTTTAGTCTATACTATGCATGTTCCACCCTTTTACTCATATAGAGGACCACCCCCGGCTCCACCAGTGCGACGATTTCATAGCTTTCATTTTAGAGTTGTCACTCGTATTCACCCTTCTTCCCATAGAGTTGTTACTGAGGAGACTCCTTCTCCTGGTCCGACTGATTTTGAGAGGACTGCTTCTGCAGATCCTAGACCCAGTGGTGGGGTCTCTGCACAGTCGGGCGAGGTCGATGAGGACCCTGTGGAGGATGAGGACGAGGAGGAGGTACATGTCGAGCCGACTGTTTCTGCTAGAGGTGGACCCGCTGGTTCCTAGGAGCCTGCATAGCATAGATGTTTTGGATCCTAGGTCCTAGGGATAGAGCTGTGGAGGATAAGAGGAGCTGCTGAGGACATGGATGACCTGCTCTGGGACTTCTATTTTTGGATATTGTGATATACTGTATATATTTTGAGAGGTCTTAGAGTGAGGTTTATTTTATGCAGCTGGTTTGTATATGTTTCATCAAAACTTGCTATCTCGACTTTTGCTACTTGCTACTGATGATACCGGTGGGGTTTTTATCATGATATATATATATATATATATGATGTTTTATTTACCTCAGCAGTCCCCCACAAGTATTACTTTTGCTTCCGCGTACTCTGATTTTGATTCAAAAGGATTCGGCAATAAGTTTATATTTTATGCACTCAATCAAACTCAAGAGACAAATAATATATTTTTAATAAGGGCCACGAAGATGTTTTATTATGTTTAAAAGATATTGTCTCGAGAGAATTTTCTTAATTAAAATAATATTAAGCCGAATTCAAGTTATTCGCCAATAAAAAAGGGATTTCTAATTAAGCAAGTAAACATTAAAAAGGGAAAAAATTTTCAGTCCCGACTTTTGATAGCAAGTATTCTAGATTTGGAAATATTAATTATTTTCAAGATATAAAACGAGGGTGTCACAACATTGGTGGTATCAGAGCATTGGTCTTGTCCCTCATGGCCCCGATGATGCAGCTAAGTATGGTATCCAATGTTATTTGAATATATCTGAGTAAGCTAGTAGCATTTATGTTTTAAAGACCTTTTAGTGACCCAAAGCCCAGTCTTTCTATGGCAACCAGAAATAGAAATTATAAGAACGAAATGTTAGAACGTATTACGACTGTGCTGGAGGGCATGCAACAGCAGCAGCAACAGCAGCCACCTCAAGGGCGAGCTGGTAACCCACATGTTGGCATTGTGGTGAATCATGATGCTAAGACTCTGTCGGAATTCAGGAAGTGCAATCCACCAAGGTTTGAAGGAGGATACAAACCTGATGAGGCAAATAAATGGTTGTACAAGATCAACAAGATTTTCTGAACTCTGGATTGTTCTGATGAACAGAAGGTAACCTATGCAGTTTACATGCTCCATGGGGAAGCTGAGAACTGCTGGGACCACACTGTTCAATTGCTGAATTTTGAAAGGAGAGTAATCAACTGGGGAGTGTTTATGGAGAAATTCCTTAATAAATACTTTCCAGAAGATTTAAGGAGAAAGAAGGAGGTAGAGTTCATGCAATTGAAGCAGGGGGATATGAGTGTAGGAGAATATGCTTCCAGATTTGAGGAACTGATGAAATATTCTCCCTACTACTTGAATAACCCTGATGAAAGAAGTAAATGTGTTAAGTTTGAAGATGGACTGAGACCAGAGATGAAATCTATTTTTAGTTAACAGAGGATTCAGAGTTTTCCTGCACTTGTGGATATGTGCAGAATGTATGAAGATGACAAGAAGGCTGAGTTGGTAGGAAGCCAAGGAAAGGGGAGTGGACGAACTATGGACCACAGAGGAAGAAGAGATTCGATCACCGGAATAATGGTCCATATGCTCAGAAGAACAAGGGTAGAGAAAAGCTGTGATGGATAACAAGAGCAAGCCTCGCGATAATGCTCCTTTTTGTGAGAAGTGTAGGCGTTTGTAAGATCCATGAAGAATGTTTTGATAAATGCCAAAAGGTTTTGAACAAGCTACAAGTGTGTTGATCAAGTTCAAGCTCAACAAGCAACAACAAACATCAAGTTATGAAGAGAGAGCCAACTCATGAAGACTTAGTTTGGTAGTTTGTGTTTTAATGTTTTATCTTTTGCCTCACAAGTCTTTTAGTTTATGAGTTTGGGTAGAATTTATTAGAGGGTAGTGAATCTCTTTTGATTGCATGATTATATCATATTTTGAGTATTCACTTTGCCTAAAATCAATAGGTGGCTTAAAGGTTTGAAAGAAAAGGTTTAGTTTTTGAGAAAACAAGTTTTAAGTGATTTTTAATGTTAATAATCGATTAACAGATTTTGATAATTGATGAACAGTGTATTTTGTACTGATAATCGATTAACAAACTTTTGATAATCGATTATCTGAACTTTTACTCGAGTAAAACCTTTTTCACTCGAGTGAAATTTATGCAGCTTTCGTATTACTCGAGTAACACTTATTTCACTCGAGTAAACAGGGTCTGTAACTGTTTTAAATACGTTTTTCACTTCTCAAATGCTATTCTAAGTGCTCCAACTTTTGGGTATTCTATATAAACCTTTTCCTAATCATTTCTATCAACTAGAATCATTTTGATACACAATTTTACAAAGAATCAAAGCCACACTATTCTCTCTCACTCTCTCAAGATCAAAGCTCTCATTTTTATATTCTTTGATCAAGAACCTTGAATCTCTCATGTTGATATTTCATAGCTTTTGAAAGAGATTCATAGGATTGTTATTTTGTTTTTATTTGAGTTGTAATCATTGCAAGAGGCAAACATTCTACAACAAAGGAAGCCTTGATTTTGTGAATCAAGCAAGTTTAGTTGAAAGTCTTGAAGAAGCATTTCATCAAGCATTTGGAAGGCACTTTGAAGAATCTCAAAGTACTTGGAAGTCTTGTGAGTGAAGCAAGCAAAGAAGACTTGTTGTGGGGTTATCAACAAGCAAGTAGAGGTTAGATTAGATATCAATAGGGTTACAAGGCAAGGGTGTGGTATCTCTTGTAGGCTAGCAAGAAGGAAGTCTTGTGAGGCATTTACTTGTAATTTGAGAAACTCTAATTCCTCATAGTGAAGAATCTCTCTTGGTTGAAGAGGGGACTGGAGTAGCTTTCAAGTGGATGAAAGTGAACCAGGATAAATCACTGTGTCGTATCTCTAAACTCTCTACTCTTTACAATTCAAGTCTTTAATTGTGTTCTTGATTGAAAACCTAGAAAAAGTGATTTTTCTATATTTGATTGAATTGAATCTTTATTGTTCAAATTAATTTGGGGAAAATCATTTTCATAACCTAGGTGAATCAATAAGAATATTGGTGTTGATTGTTTCCGCTTAATCTCTGACCATATAATATTTGTTAATTGATTGATTTTCATTGGTTTTAATCGTTTAGATTTGTTTCTTGCGAAAATCTTTCAAAGTTTCTATAACACCTATTCAACCCCCCCTTCTAGGTGTTCTCCTAGTGTTCCTAGTTATTTCACCCACCGAGTGTAGTTTTCCAACAATTGGTATCAGAGCTCGGTCGAAAGACACGAGCATAGAGCTTTTTCGTTAAAGATCCTAAAGAAACTAAAATGGGTTCTACGAATCCTTTTGGTGGTGAAGGTGCTTCAATTAATCTCCCTCCTATGTTTGGTGGAGAGGGTTATGGTTATTGGAAAATTAGGATGAGAATCTTTATAGAAGCCATAGATATGAACATTTGGGAAGCCATTGAAAATGGTCCTTATATTCCCTCAAAAGATGTAGAAGGTGTGCTTACACTTACTCCCAAAGATAAGTGGACCGATGATGATAAAAGGAAAATTCAATATGATTTCAAAGCAAAAAATATCATCACCTCCGCTCTATCTTATGATGAGTTCTTTAGAGTCTCCCAATGTAAAGATGCCAAAGATATGTGGGACACCTTGCAAGTCACACATGAAGGCACTAGTGAAGTTAGGCGTGCTAGATTGAATTCTTTGATGCATGAATATGAATTGTTTCATATGTTGCCTAATGAATCTATATGTTTTATGCAAAAACGTTTTACTCATATTGTTAATCATCTCATTGTTCTTGGTAAAACTTTCGTGAATTGTGAACTTGTTAACAAAGTTTTAAGATGTCTAAGTAGGGAATGGCAACCCAAGGTTACCGCAATTGTTGAATCAAAGGACTTGGACACAATGGACTTAGCAACACTTTTCGGAAAGCTACAAGAACATGAAATGGAGCTTGGACGTTTGCAAATGCATGAAGAGTCGGATAAGTACAAAGAGAGAAAAGGAATTGCTCTTAAAGCTCAAAGGTCATATAAAAAGGAAGAGAGTTCCGTTGATGATGATGATGTTGATAATGAAAATTCCGATTCGGATATTGATGAAGAGGAGATGAAGCTTCTACTAAGAAAGTTCAATAAAATTCTAAGGAGAAAAGGAAGGTTGAACAAAGACAAAAGTAAAGAGAAGAATTCCCCACACTACAAGACCAAGACTTCAAAAGAAGGTGTAGTTTGCCATGAATGTGGAAAGCCCGGTCATCTCAAGTACTCATGCTCTAAGTATCTCAAGAAGAAGGAGAAAGAGAAGAAAAATGCAAAACACAAAAGGGCATACATAGTTTGGAATAGTGATGATGAACAAGACAAGAAAAGCACAACTAGTAGTTCTTCGGATGATGAACATGCCGCTTGTCTCAACTTGATAGCTCAAGTACATGAAGAGGAAAGCTCAAATGATGAATCAAGTGAGCAAAGTGACGAAAGCGATGTAAGTCTTACTAAATCCGAAATTTCTTCAAATTATGAAATGTTATATAATGCTTATGAAGAAATGCATGAACATCTCAAGAAATTAGCTAAGAAAAATATTGATAGGAAGAAGCTCATTGAGGAACATCAACAAAAGATTTTAGATCTTCAAAATCAAGTTGATGACCTTAAGTTAGACAATGAGACTTTGCATCTTATCATTGATAATTCTACTTGTGATTGTGCTAGTAGATTGAATAATGTGGTTGATTGTGAGAATTGCAAGTTGCTTAAAGATGAAAATGCTATTTTGAAAAATAAGCTTGCAAGTTTCTCAAATGGTGATATTAGATTGCGCACATTGTTAAATTTTCAAAGAGAAAATTCAAACAAGTTTGGTTTGGGTTATACTAATGCTAAGAGTAAATCTCATAGAAATGTTGTTGATTTTTCTAAAGTTGATTTCTCAAATGCACCAATATGTTTCTATTGTGGTACTCATGGACATACTTCAAATGTGTGTTATATTAAAGTGCATGGTATACCTAAAGGAGATTTTGTTTGGGTGAAAAAGGGTGAAAGTCCCTACACTAACAAAAATGGATCCAAAACCATTTGGATACCAAAAAGCAAAGCATGATTGTTTTTGTAGGTATGATTGAAGAGCAAAAGGACTTTCATGTGATATTCATTCATTTGCTACTTCAATTGGTATCAAGGAGAAAATTCTACAAATTGGTGTTATTCTATTCATGCTTTGGTTATATTTCTTCTATTTTGGCTTAGATCTTATTTCAATTGGTATTTGTTTAGTTACAATTGGTATATATTTCTTTTTGATAATGCCAAAGGGGGAGAAATATGATGTTTTGAAAAAGGAAGGAGAGAAATATTATCCATTTTGGGAAATGAAATGGTATATATGTTTGGAGAAAGGTTGTTTTGTTGTTTTTATGTAGGTTGAGCAAAGTTGTTGAAGATAGGGGGAGAATCAAGCTTACTCAATTGGATTTCAAATGTCAAAAGCATTAATTGAGGGGGAGCAAGAGTCTCACCAAGTGATCAAATGGTTCAAGCATCAACAACTTCAATGAACTTCAAACGATTTCAAAACATGTTTGTCATTTTCAAAAAGGGGGAGATTGTAAGATCCATGAAGAATGTTTTGATAAATGCCAAAAGGTTTTGAACAAGCTACAAGTGTGTTGATCAAGTTCAAGCTCAACAAGCAACAACAAACATCAAGTTATGAAGAGAGAGCCAACTCATGAAGACTTAGTTTGGTAGTTTGTGTTTTAATGTTTTATCTTTTGCCTCACAAGTCTTTTAGTTTATGAGTTTGGGTAGAATTTATTAGAGGGTAGTGAATCTCTTTTGATTGCATGATTATATCATATTTTGAGCGTTCACTTTGCCTAAAATCAATAGGTGGCTTAAAGGTTTGAAAGAAAAGGTTTAGTTTTTGAGAAAACAAGTTTTAAGTGATTTTTAATGTTAATAATCGATTAACAGATTTTGATAATTGATGAACAGTGTATTTTGTACTGATAATCGATTAACAAACTTTTGATAATCGATTATCTGAACTTTTACTCGAGTAAAACCTTTTTCACTCGAGTGAAATTTATGCAGCTTTCGTATTACTCGAGTAACACTTATTTCACTCGAGTAAACAGGGTCTGTAACTGTTTTAAATACGTTTTTCACTTCTCAAATGCTATTCTAAGTGCTCCAACTTTTGGGTATTCTATATAAACCTTTTCCTAATCATTTCTATCAACTAGAATCATTTTGATACACAATTTTACAAAGAATCAAAGCCACACTATTCTCTCTCACTCTCTCAAGATCAAAGCTCTCATTTTTATATTCTTTGATCAAGAACCTTGAATCTCTCATGTTGATATTTCATAGCTTTTGAAAGAGATTCATAGGATTGTTATTTTGTTTTTATTTGAGTTGTAATCATTGCAAGAGGCAAACATTCTACAACAAAGGAAGCCTTGATTTTGTGAATCAAGCAAGTTTAGTTGAAAGTCTTGAAGAAGCATTTCATCAAGCATTTGGAAGGCACTTTGAAGAATCTCAAAGTACTTGGAAGTCTTGTGAGTGAAGCAAGCAAAGAAGACTTGTTGTGGGGTTATCAACAAGCAAGTAGAGGTTAGATTAGATATCAATAGGGTTACAAGGCAAGGGTGTGGTATCTCTTGTAGGCTAGCAAGAAGGAAGTCTTGTGAGGCATTTACTTGTAATTTGAGAAACTCTAATTCCTCATAGTGAAGAATCTCTCTTGGTTGAAGAGGGGACTGGAGTAGCTTTCAAGTGGATGAAAGTGAACCAGGATAAATCACTGTGTCGTATCTCTAAACTCTCTACTCTTTACAATTCAAGTCTTTAATTGTGTTCTTGATTGAAAACCTAGAAAAAGTGATTTTTCTATATTTGATTGAATTGAATCTTTATTGTTCAAATTAATTTGGGGAAAATCATTTTCATAACCTAGGTGAATCAATAAGAATATTGGTGTTGATTGTTTCCGCTTAATCTCTGACCATATAATATTTGTTAATTGATTGATTTTCATTGGTTTTAATCGTTTAGATTTGTTTCTTGCGAAAATCTTTCAAAGTTTCTATAACACCTATTCAACCCCCCCTTCTAGGTGTTCTCCTAGTGTTCCTAGTTATTTCACCCACCGAGTGTAGTTTTCCAACAGTTATCATCATGGTCAATTCTGCTGGTCCACAGGAGGATGTTTCAAATGTGGAAAGCAAGGTCATTTTGCTCGTGATTGCAGAGAGCCTGCAAAAGGTGATGCAAAGGATCTACTGGCAAGTCAGTGGTGCAAGGAAGAGTGTTTACCCTGAGTGGTAATGACGCAACCCAAACCCCGAATCTCGTGCAAGGTAACTTTTTGCTAAATGATCAACCTTGCAAGATTATGTTTGATTCTGGAGCTACACATTCTTTTGTTTCTCCTGAATGTGTGAATAGGCTGAATCTTGTTGTTTCCGATTCCCCTTGCTATCTTAGTATAGATACCCCTACTGGGATACCGATCTTTACCGCCAAGGTTTGCTTAGGGTATGATGTTGAAATCTTGGGTCGTGTCTCTAAAGTAGATTTGGTTTGTCTCCCTAAGTTACATTAGATGTGATCTTGAGTATGGATTGGTTGATAAAGAACCAAGTGATCATCAATTCTAAGAAAAAGACAATTCAATATAGAATCCTAGAACCTGAAGGTTATATGTGTTTATTCTCTGCTATTGGGGAAGAAGAGTCGATGTCGATAAAAGAAATTTCCTGTGGTGAGGGAATTTCCGGAAGTATTTCCTGAGGGGATACCAGGATTACCTCTGAAGCGAGAAATAGAGTTTGGGATTGACTTAGTTCCTGGAGCTGGTCCCATCTCTATTGCTCCTTATAGAATGGCACCACCGGAAATGGCAGAAATGAAAAAGCAGATAGAGGAATTGTTGCAGAAGCAGATGATCAGGCCAAGTGTTTCGCCTTGGGGAGCTCCATTACTGTTTGTAAAGAAGAAGGATGGGAGTATGAGAATGTGTGTGGACTACAGACAGTTGAATAATGTCACCATTAAGAATAAGTACCATTTGCCAAGGATTGATGACCTTATGGATCAAGTTAGGGGAGCTGCAGTATTTTCCAAGATTGATCTGAGATCGGGCTATCATCAGATAAGGATAAAGGAGGAAGATATACCTAAGACTGCATTTCGATCTCGGTACAGTCATTATGAGTATGTTGTGATGCCGTTCGGATTGACTAATGCACCTGCCATTTTCATGGATTATATGAACCGGATCTTTAGACCATACCTGGATTTATTCGTAGTGGTGTTTATAGTGAAGAAACCGCAATTGGTGGTTGAAACAACTAAGGAACCCTAGGAGAACACCTAGAAGGGGGGTTGAATAGGTGTAAAAGAAACCTTGAAAGATTTTCGAACGAAACAAATCGAAACAATTAAAACGAATGATTTTTGCAAATTTGTCAGCACTTAATCGATTAATCTGAATTCTAATCGATTAAGATCAGAAAACTCAAAGTATCTTAATCGATTATGAAAGTCCTTAATCGATTATGAAAGTCCTTAATCGATTAGATCTATCAGAAACCAGAAAAATCACTTTTCAATCGCATACGAAAATCAATCAATTCACACGTATAACCAGAGATTCAGCGGAAACAAGTAACACCTATATTCTTATTGATTATCCTAGTTATGAAAATGATTTTCCCTTTATCAATTTGAACAATAAAGATTCAATTCAATCAATTATGAAAATCAATCTTTCTAGGTTTTCAAGCAAGAACACAATGAATTGACTTGAATGTCAAGAGTAAGGGTTTAGAGATAAGGCACAGTGATTTATCCTGGTTCACTTTCATCCACTTGAAAGCTACATCCAGTCCCCTCTTCAACCAAGAGAGATTCTTCACTATGAGGAATTAGAGTTCTCAAATTACAAGTAAATGCCTCACAAGACTCCCTTCTTGCTAGCCTACAAGAGATACTCCACACCCTTGCCTTGTAATCCTATTGATCTTCTCTCTAATCTAACCTCTACCCCTTGTTGATAATCCACACAACAAGTCTTCACTTGCTTGATGATAATCCACACACCAAGTCTTCACTTTGCTTGATTCACAACCAAGACTTTCTTCTTCAATTGCTTGAATGAACTTGCTTGATGATAAACGACACACCAAGTCTTCTTTGTTGTTGTAGTTGGCTTGCCTTTTTGCAAAGATTACAACTCAATGAATACACATGACACTCCTATGAATCTCATTCAATAGCTATAACAAATCACACAAGAGATTCAAAGGTTCTTGATCAAAGAATATGAAAATATGAAAGCTTTGATCTTTGAAATTGAGAGAGAATAGAGTGACTTGATTTCTTGTAAAACTTGTATGAAAATGATTCTAGATAATCATAATAATTGGGAAAAGGTTTATATAGAATACCCAAAACTTGGAGCACTTGAAAATTGATTTTGAGAAGTGAAAATCGTATTTTAAAAATCAGATCTGCAGTACTTAATCGATTAAATCCCTTCTTAATCGATTAGTAATCGATTAACAATGTTCTTAATCGATTAGACACTGATGAAACTTGATTAAAACTTGTTTTCTCAAAACCAAACCTTTCCTTTAAAACCTTTAAGCCACCTATTGATTCTAGGTTAAGTGAAAACTCAAATTATGATTTAATCATGACTATGATATAGATTCACTACCCTCTATTAACTCTAACCAAACTCATCAAAATAAAAGAACTTAAGAAGCTTGAGAGGCAAAAGATAAAACAATTACAATTATACTCAAACTAAGTCTTCATGAGCTTGTTCTCTCTTCTTCACTTGATGTTTGTTGTTGCTTGTTGAACTTGAAACTTGATCAACATCTTTGTAGCTTGATCAAAACACTTTTTCATTATCAAAACATTCATCATGGAACTTACAATCTCCCCCTTTTTGAAAATGACAAACCATGTTTTGAATTTGATTGAAGTTGTTGATGCTTTAACAATTTGATCACTTGGTGAGAAACTTGCTCCCCCTCAATCAATGCATTTGATATTTGAAATCCAATTGATAGAAGCTTGATTCTCCCCCTATCTTCAACAACTTAGCTCAACCTACATAAAAACAACAAAACAACCTTTCTCCACAAAAACATATCATTTCTCCCATTTTTTTTACCATTTTTTTCAAAACATACCATTTCTCCCCCTTTGGCATTATCAAAAAGTAATATATATACCAATTGAAATATAAAATACTAAGCCAAAATAGAGAAATTCACATTTATTTCTTCACAACATTGATACCAATTGAAATATAACAAGTACTATACTTTGAAATGTGATACCAATTGGCAAGAAAATATAACAATGAATTATGAACCAATAGAAATACTAAGAAGTCATAATACCAATTGAGATGTCATCAATGTAAAGAAATATCACAACAATAATAGAATGATAATCATCTAATCATCACTCAATGATACCAATTGAACTTTAGAAAAGTAATACTATTTGAGAACAATTCAATTATACCAATTGAGAAGACTAAACAATTTGTAAATATTCAACAATATCATTTTACCACTTTGTAGGACATTCACTTGAGATGCAAATGTAATACCAATTGAAGATGCAAATGTATGAATAACATTTGTAAGCCCTTTGCTCTTCAATCATACCTACAAAACAATCATGCTTTGCCTTTTGGTATCCAAATGGTTTTGGATCCATTTTTGTTAGTGTAGGGACTCTCACCCTTTTTCATCCAAACAAAATCTCCTTTAGGTATACCATGCACTTTAATATAACACACATTTGAAGTATGTCCATGAGTACCACAATAGAAACATGTTGGAGAATTTGAAAAATCAACCTTTGAAAAATCAACAACATTTCTATGAGAATTACTCTTAGCATTAGTATAACCCAAACCAAACTTGTTTGAATTTCCTCTTTGAAAATTTAACAATATGCGCAATCTAATATCACCACTTGTGAAACTTGCAAGCTTATTTTTCAAAATAGCATTTTCATCTTTGAGCAACTTGCAATTCTCACAATCAACCACAATATTCACTCTACTAGCACAATCACAAGAAGAACTAGCATATATAAGATCAAGAGTTTCATTTTCAAGATTAAGCTCATCAACTTGTTTTTGAAGTTCTAAAATCTCTTTTTGATGTTTCAAAATGAGCTTCTTTCTTTCAATGTTTTTCAAAGCTAGTTTTTCAAATTGTTCATGCATTTCTTCATAAGCATTATATAACAATTCATATTTAGAAGAAATTTCGGATTTAGTATGACTTACATCGCTTTCCTCGCTTTGATAACTTGATTCATCATTTGAACTTTGTTCTTCATCATCTACTAGAGTTATCAAGTTGAGACAAGCGGCTTCTTCATTATCCGATGAACTACTCGATGTGCTTTTCTTGTTATCTTCATCACTATCCCAAACTATGTATGCTCTTTTAGATTTAGAATTTTTCTTGTCTTTCTCCTTCTTCTTGAGATACCTAGAGCATGAGTACTTGAGATGACCGGGTTTTCCACATTCATGGCAAACTACACCTTCTTTTGATGTCTTGGTCTTGTAGTGTGGGGAATCCTTCTCTTTACGTTTGTCTTTGTTCAACCTTCCTTTTCTCCTTAGAAATTTGTCAAACTTCCTTAGCAAAAGTTTCATGTCTTTTTCATCAACATCCGAATCGGAATCTTCACTATCATCATCATCGGAACTCTCTTTCTTTTTGTATGATCTATTGACTTTAAGAGCAAGTCCCTTTCTTCCTTTGTTCTTATCCGACTCTTCATTGATACTTAATCGTCCAAGCTCCATTTCATGTTCTTGAAGCTTTCCAAAGAGTGTTTCTAGATCCATAGCATCCAAGTTTTTAGATTCAACAATAGTCGTTACTTTTGGTTGCCAATTTCTGTCTAAACATCACAACACTTTGTTAGAAAGTTCACCTTGTAAGAAAGTCTTACCAAGAGCAAGTAAATGGTTAATAATGTGAGTAAAACGCTTTTGCATATCATTAATAAATTCATTTGGAAGCATTTGAAGCAATTCATAATCACGCATTAAAGCATTCAATCTAGCTCTCCTAACCTCTCTAGTTCCTTCATGAGTCACTTGTAAAGTGTCCCACATTTCCTTAGCACTAGAACATTGGGAAACCCTAAAGAACTCGTCATAGGATAAAGCGAAGGTAATGATATTCTTTGCTTTATAATCATATTGAACTTTCTTTCTATCATCATCCTTCCACTTATCCTCGGGGAATAAATGTACTACGCCTTCAACTAAACTAGAGGGGATATGAGGACCTTTTTCAACTACTTTCCAAATTTCACTATCTATGGCTTGGATAAAGATTTTCATTCTAACTTTCAATTATGCATAGCCTTCTCCGGCAAACAATGGAGGACGATTTATTGAATAACCTTCACCACCAAAGGGATTCGTAGAACCCATTGCGATTTTCTTAAAGGATCTTTACGAAAAAGCTCTTATGCTCGTGTCTTTCGACCGAGCTCTGCTACCAATTGAGGAAACCGCAATTGGTGGTTGAAACAACTAAGGAACCCTAGGAGAACACCTAGAAGGGGGGGTTGAATAGGTGTAAAAGAAACCTTGAAAGATTTTCGAACTAAACAAATCGAAACAATTAAAACGAATGATTTTTGCAAATTTGTCAGCACTTAATCGATTAATCTGAATTCTAATCGATTAAGATCAGAAAACTCAAAGTATCTTAATCGATTATGAAAGTCCTTAATCGATTAGATCTATCAGAAACCAGAAAAATCACTTTTCAATCGCATAAGAAAATCAATCAATTCACACGTATAACCAGAGATTCAGCGGAAACAATTAACACCTATATTCTTATTGATTATCCTAGTAATGAAAATGATTTTCCCTTTATCAATTTGAACAATAAAGATTCAATTCAATCAATTATGAAAATCAATCTTTCTAGGTTTTCAAGCAAGAACACAATGAATTGACTTGAATGTAAAGAGTAAGGGTTTAGAGATACGACACAGTGATTTATCCTGGTTCACTTTCATCCACTTGAAAGCTACATCCAGTCCCCTCTTCAACCAAGAGAGATTCTTCACTATGAGGAATTAGAGTTCTCAAATTACAAGTAAATGCCTCACAAGACTCTCTTCTTGCTAGCCTACAAGAGATACTCCACACCCTTGCCTTGTAATCCTATTGATCTTCTCTCTAATCTAACCTCTACCCCTTGTTGATAATCCACACAACAAGTCTTCACTTGCTTGATGATAATCCACACACCAAGTCTTCACTTTGCTTGATTCACAACCAAGACTTTCTTCTTCAATTGCTTGAATGAACTTGCTTGATGATAAACGACACACCAAGTCTTCTTTGTTGTTGTAGTTGGCTTGCCTTTTTGCAAAGATTACAACTCAATGAATACACATGACACTCCTATGAATCTCATTCAATAGCTATGACAAATCACACAAGAGATTCAAAGGTTCTTGATCAAAGAATATGAAAATATGAAAGCTTTGATCTTTGAAATTGAGAGAGAATAGAGTGACTTGATTTCTTGTAAAACTTGTATGAAAATGATTCTAGATAATCATAATAATTGGGAAAAGGTTTAAATAGAATACCCAAAACTTGGAGCACTTGAAAACTGATTTTGAGAAGTGAAAATCGTATTTTAAAAATCAGATCTGCAGTACTTAATCGATTAAATCCCTTCTTAATCGATTAGTAATCGATTAACAATGTTCTTAATCGATTAGACACTGATGAAACTTGATTAAAACTTGTTTTCTCAAAACCAAACCTTTCCTTTAAAACCTTTAAGCCACCTATTGATTCTAGGTTAAGTGAACACTCAAATTATGATTTAATCATGACTATGATAGAGATTCACTACCCTCTATTAACTCTAACCAAACTCATCAAAATAAAAGAACCTAAGAAGCTTGAGAGGCAAAAGATAAAACAATTACAATTACACTCAAACTAAGTCTTCATGAGCTTGTTCTCTCTTCTTCACTTGATGTTTGTTGTTGCTTGTTGAACTTGAAACTTGATCAACATCTTTGTAGCTTGTTCAAAACACTTTGTCATTATCAAAACATTCATCATGGAACTTACATATAGATGATATTCTGGTCTACTCTAAGAGTCCGAAGGAGCATGAAGAACATCTCAGGATAGTGTTAAAAGTCCTGAAGGAGAAGCAGTTATACGCCAAACTTACGAAATGTGAGTTTTGGTTGAATGAAGTGAAGTTTCTGGGGCATGTAATCTCTAAGGAAGGAATTGCGGTGGATCCAGCAAAAGTAAGTTCAGTACTGAGCTGGGAACAGCCTAAGACTGTGACTGAGGTGAGAAGTTTCTTAGGACTGGCTGGATACTATCGTCGATTTATAGAAGGATTTTCCGAGATTGCATTGCCTTTGACCAAGTTGACTCGGAAAGATCAACCGTTTGTGTGGGAAGACAGGTGTGAAAGTAGTTTCCGGGAGTTGAAGGAAAGGTTAACATCGTCTCCTGTGTTAATCTTACCTGATCCTCACAAGAGCTTTGAAGTGTACTGTGATGCATCTAAGCAAGGACTGGGGTGTGTATTGATGCAAGAAGGAAGAGTAGTGGCTTATGCATCACAACAATTGAAGAATCATGAGGCGAATTACCCGACACACGATTTGGAATTGGCTGCGATCGTGTTTGCCTTAAATATATGGAGACATCATATCTATGGCACTACTTTCCAAGTATTTAGTGACCATAAGAGTTTGAAATATCTGTTCGACCAAAAGGAGTTGAACATGAGGCAAAGAAGGTGGATGGAGTTTTTTAAGGATTATGACTTTAAACTCCATTACCATCCGGGTAAAGCAAATGTGGTTATAGATGCTTTGAGTCGGAAAGCAATCCACATAAGTGCAATGATGGTGAAGGAAGCAGCGTTGATTGAGGAATTCAGAGACTTGAGCTTGTTGACGCAAGTGGAGCCATCAAGTATCAAGTTAGGAATGTTGCAGATCACAAATGAGTTCTTGGAAAGAATTCGTGAGTTGCAACAAGTAGATGAGGAGTTGATTGAAAATATGAGATTGGGTTTAGAAGGGAAGGAACCTGATTTCAAGATTGGGTTGGATGGAATCCTTCGTTTCAGAACAAGGATTTGCATACCAAGAGATCAGGAGGTTAGAAGATTGATTCTTGATGAAGCACATAAGAGTCGGATGAGTATGCATCCTGGATCAACCAAAATGTATCAGGATCTGAAGAAAATGTTTTGGTGGTCTGGTTTGAAGAAGGATGTTGCGGAGTATGTGGCTTCATGCTTGATTTGCCAAAAAGCTAAGGTAGAACACCAGAAACCGGGAGGACAGTTACAACCTTTAAGTATCCCTCAATGGAAGTGGGATGGCATCTCAATGGACTTTGTGTCTGGTTTGCCAAGGACAACAGCAAATCATGATGCAATCTGGGTGATTGTGGATAGGTTGACTAAGTCGGCACATTTTATTCCGATAAACATGCACTATCCTTTGAATAAGCTTACCCAGATCTATATTAAGGAGGTAGTTCGTCTTCACGAAGTGCCTTCGAGTATTGTGTCGGATAGAGATCCCAGATTTTCTTCGCAGTTCTGGAAGAGTCTGCATAATGCTATGGGAACAAGATTAAAATTGAGTTCTGCGTATCATCCATAGACAGATGGTCAGACGGAGAGAACGATTCAGTCTTTGGAAGATGTGTTAAGGGCTTGTGCACTTGAAGAGCAAGGAAGTTGGGATCAAGTGTTACCCCTTGCAGAATTCACATACAACAACAGCTACCATGCAAGCATCAGAATGGCACCGTTTGAGGCTTTGTATGGAAGGAAGTGTCAAACCCCGCTATGCTGGTTTCAAGTGGGGGAGAACTTAGTGGTTGGACCGGAAATGGTGCAGCAGACAACTGAGAAGATCAAGATGGTTCAGGCAAAGATGAAAGCGGCTCAGAGTCGGCAGAAGATTTATGCTGACAAGAGAAGGAAACCAATAGAGTTTTCGGAGGGCGACCATGTATTTCTTCGAATAGTTCCGATGAAAGGGATTAGTAGAGCCTTGAGAACCCGAAAGCTTTCACCTAAGTGTATAGGTCCATACCAAATCCTTAAAAGAATGGGTCCCGCTGCTTATCAACTAGCTATACCACCCTCTCTATCCAATTTGCAAAACATCTTTCATGTTTCCCAGTTGAAGAAATATGTGCATGACACATCGGTTATTTTAAAAATCCAACCTGATGATCTAGCTTTGAAGGAGAACCTTACCTTTGAAGCCAGACCGGTCCGGTTAGAAGATCGTGAAATTAAGCAGCTCAGGGGAAAGGAGATACCTTTAGTTAAGATTATATGGGAAAATGCTGACGTGTCTGAAGCTACATGGGAATTAGAGGAGAAGATGCGTCAAGAGTATCCGAAGTTGTTTATGTAAGCTAGACACCCCTTTTAAGTGGGGGAGTAGTGTAACACCCCTAATTTTCGTCTTCCGGATAATAAGGAAATTAATAATAAAGTTTTATTATTAATTTATATATATTTTCCAAGTTTATATTTTGTATTTAATTAGCCTAAAATATAAAAATAAGTGGAAATATTTTTATATGGCAAATAAATGCACAAATATAGATATTGCATTTTAGTCCTTGGTTTAGGACCTAAATGTAATATTGAAAAGGTTCTTGGAGGGAAAGATTTAAAAAGTATTAATTTTTAAATTTTGTACTGACCTAACCGGTTAGTAATGCCTTGTAACCGGTTAGACGATGAACCCAGAAACTGGGTTAGTGCGTTTGATGAGTAATCACTTGATTAATTCGTGGAATTGCCACGAAAACAGCCTTAATCCAGTGGATAACACGCGTCATCATGCATGTTACTCCAATTTGCCTATAAATTGCTGGATTTCTGAAGAGTTGGAGGTTGATTCCTTTGAGTTCTGGGTTGAGAGGCTGAATTAGGGTTCCTATTTCGTTTGAAGCAATTCTTCTTCTTCTTTGAGCTATAGAGAGTCAGTGATACACTTCTGGAAAGCTTAAATCAAGGGCTTTCCATTGATATAAAGCTTGTGAGCCAAGAGTGTGTGTGTGAGAGGAGAGATTGATCTGAGAAGTTAAGGCTTGGAAAGCTGGATTCTGAGTTTTCTGGTTCGGGAAGCTGGGTTTGAGTCTGGATTTTGGTAAGTACAGACAACTCTTAAGCCTCAAATCACTTCTATTTCTTAGTGCATGTTACCTAGATCGAGTTCTAATTGTTTTCCCCAATTTCTTTGGTCAATTTCTATGTCAAATTCTCTGGTCTTTGAACCCTGTTGATGGAAATTGTGGCTGAGAGCAGAACATAGGATTTGTGGGGAGTTTGTGGATTTTCTTCAAGTTTCAGAGCTAATACTCATCAAACACAACTTTGAGGTATGGGAGAAGTTTACCTTATACTAGATTTAGACTAAAATCAAGTGATTTAGGATTTGAGTCAACAAGGACTCAAAAAGGGCATTATGTGTTTAAGACCAAAAGGCTTGGAGGCCAAATTCTAGCTCAATTCTGTTTTGAGCAACTTTTTGTTGATTCATGCAAGTGATTTTGATGCTTGAATCATAATCTTAATGTTTATTATAAGTTTTGTGGTATTAAATTGTGTTTATGTGGGTTTTTATGCAATTTGATACTTTAAACTTAATGCATGCAAGTTAAATGTGTTTCTGTGGTTAAACATGTTTATTTTAAGGTATGTGAACTCTTTTGAGTGTTGAAATTGGTTAGATTTGAGTAATGAAAAGAATGGTTTGTAAAACCTCATGTTTCAGTGTGCAGACTGCATAATCTAACCGGTTATTCGATATTTGTAACCGGTTAGA
Source organism: Crotalaria pallida (assembly GCA_037953625.1). Lineage (NCBI taxonomy): Eukaryota > Viridiplantae > Streptophyta > Magnoliopsida > Fabales > Fabaceae > Crotalaria > Crotalaria pallida. Next base: position 59,392,101 of record CM075651.1, read on the forward strand.
CACTGTAAAATTTCAAAGAAAATGAATTTATGAAATTAGTCTTGTGTTCTTACCATTGTTACTCAAATCTAGACTCTAATTTCACTGGAACTCAATCTGAAAATAAGTTGATTAATACTGTATGGTTCAGATTGAAAATGAGAGTTAATACCTTAGTGTAATGAGATAATTTCAAGAGGAAATTATGCTCATTTGAAAATTGGAATGTGATTTAGACTTTTGAATGATGAATATAGTGGATTTGAGGTATAAAACAATGTGAACCTTGTTTATGGATTGGGTAGAGAATTCAAGAAAAAGGGTTTTCTGAATTTCAATGGTAAACCAGTTCAGGTCTGTAATTCTAACCGGTTAGCCTGAGACTGTAACCGGTTAGTACCTAAAACTGAAAAATAAAAGTTAAGTCTTTTAAAGTGAAAATGAATACCATTGGTTATGTTTTTCCCAATCTAAGCCTAATGGCATGTTTTTGAGTTAATTCAAGAGTGAATTTTTGGTGCCAAGGATTATACCTCAAATTAATCATTCAAAAGAGAAATTGAAATATTTCTAAATCACAGTAATTAAAGTAAAGATAAAACCAACCTTAATAATTGTGCATCCATGCATAGAGAATGGAAGATTGGTTGGTAGGAACGTTTATCATATTCTGGGAATATGAGGAGGGTACTCCAGGAGTACCAAATTGTAACCTACTTGATGACACATTCTGGGAATGTGGCCAGTGTCTGGGACATGGTTTTTATGCGTTCTGGGAACGTATGCGTTCTGGGAACGTGATGCACACTCTGGGAGTGATGCTTATTATCCAAGTATGGTTTGGCATTACGTTCTGGGAACGAATGTCAGTGTTCCGGGAACACAATGGTGTATTGGATGGACGTCCAAGATGGACTTTTAGAGGCCTCAGTTGTGGAAAGAAAATCATGCATCATGCCACTTGCATTATAAGATATATAATGTGGAAAATTGGTATGCTCATATGTACTTGCATTATTGGCTGTCCATGACATACTTGTGTTTGTAATTTTAGTCTTTATTGATTATGTATATGTGTATACTTACTCCCTATGCCCTGTTTAGGTGATGGCCAGATACCTAACCTGCATCGAGATACGCCTTATCCCTAGTGGTATATGGACGTACGAGGAGCACCGTGCCACCTACGAGGAGGAGGTACATGTCGAGCCGACTGTTTCTGCTAGAGGTGGACCCGCTGGTTCCTAGGAGCCTGCATACCATAGATGTTTTGGATCCTAGGTCCTAGGGATAGAGCTGTGGAGGATCAGAGGAGCTGCTGAGGACATGGATGACCCGCTCTGGGACTTCTATTTTGGATATTGTGATATACTGTATATATTTTGAGAGGTCTTAGAGTGAGGTTTATTTTATGCAGCTGGTTTGTATATGTTTCATCAAAACTTGCTATCTCGACTTTTGCTACTTGCTACTGATGATACTGGTGGGGTTTTTATCATGATATATATATATATATGATGTTTTATTTACCTCAGCAGTGCCCCACAAGTATTACTTTTACTTCCGCGTACTCTGATTTTGATTCAAAAGGATTCGGCAATAAGTTTATATTCTATGCACTCAATCAAACTCAAGAGACATATAATATCTTTTTAATAAGGGTCACGAAGATGTTTTATTATGTTTAAAAGATATTGTCTCGAGAGCATTTTCTTAATTAAAATAATATTAAGCCGAATTCAAGTTATTCGCCAATAAAAAAGGGATTTCTAATTAAGCAAGTAAACATTAAAAAGGAAAAAAAATTTCAGTCCCGACTTTTGATAGCAAGTATTCTAGATTTGGAAATATTAATTATTTTCAAGATATAAAACGAGGGTGTCACACTTTGCATCATAAAAATAAATGTGCTAACATTTAAAACTAATAATTTATGACACATGAGCAGTATCATTGATACATCAAATAATGATTACCACTACCAAAGAAATATTTGCATTAAAATTAGAACATGTCGATATAATAGTGAAATTATCCAATTTAATAAAATGATATCAAATATTGATTTCATCAATAAAGGCACAACAACCTGGTGCGATTGGAATGACCCGTGGGATCCCGAGTACAATACTCGGTGAAAACAACAATTTTTTTTTTAATAAAAATTTTATTAATTCAATAAGACAATCAGCCCAAATGGTTGGAGTTGCACAATGATGAGTGCCTGTGTGTTCAAATTCCAATGATGTATATACTCATTAAACTCTCTAGCAATACTTGAAATCCTTAGCACTAGACATGATTATGCACATCTTGGTTCGATGTGTATTCTTTATTTTGTGGAATTTGCACACAGTTGAAGCAAGAGTTAGACATTACAAATTGGAGATGAAGAATGAATACAAGTCCCTCGATTGCTTTAAGAAGTTGTCACCATTAATAGTAAGATTTGGGCACTGAGAACCTTGCCATCCATTGGCATAGTATTTGTAACATCAATAAGTTTAATTTCGGTATAATATGATTTATGCCAAGCATTTAGGAGAATTATCAAGTTTAAGAGAGGATTTTAAGTAGTAATCCAAGCCTGAGTGAGAATGGGGGCCTAAGGAGATGAATTGGAGTTAGAAAATCATCAAAATCTGACTTTTCACTGAAGTAATCGATTACTCTGCATGGCAGTAATCGATTACAAGGCCTCTGGTGGAAACACTTGAGATGTTGCAGCAATTTAATCGATTACAAGGGTAAAGTAATCGATTACTTTGAGTAGTAATCGATTACATTCAGGGAGTTAATCGATTACTTAGGCTCTGATGAATGTACTGAGAAATGTTGCATCACATAGGTAATCGATTACTTTGAGTAAGTAATTGATTAATCACTAGAAAAATCAGAAAAAAATAACACGTGTGAGCCACTCATTCGTGGCTTAGTGGATAAGGATGCATCCACAGCCACACAATCGATTGGGGGCCAAGATAAGACCCTAAAATAAAAGAAGAAGGAACAAAAACAACCCAACATTAATGCCTCTCTTTTCTCCTCTCCACTTCGTCTTCTTCACCTCCTCCATAGGGTTCCACTCTTATTCTCCCAAATCAACCCAAAATCAAGAGGCTCCTCCCTTATTTGTCATCAAATCCTTTCTTTCCTCACCCCATGTAGGTATGTAAACCTTGGATTTCTTTATCTCTCTCCTTCCCTCTCTCATCTGCGATTTCCCTCTCTCTCCTCCCAAGGATCCACATCTCCATCATTCTTGGTGCAAGAACAAGGGTTTTGGACACTAATATCATGAACTCTCTTCCTCCTTAACTTCAAACAAGTGGGTAAGTCATGGATTTTCTCTTTCTCTCTCTCTAAATTCGTTTTCCCTTTCTCTCTCTTGTCTTTCATGGTGATTTTAAATCTCGAGCCATGGAAGCTTCACATCTCCTCGAATCTTGGCAAGAAAAACATGACATAGTGATAATCTTTCTCCTTATGACTCTTGTTATAGGTTCTTCCACTCTCCTGTTGATTATAAACTTTTTGGTGGAGAAGCTCAAGTTAGAGCCAAGCAAAAACTTCCTATCTCTAAGAGTTTGAGGTAAGGAGTGATATTACCTTAATTTAGGGATGAGTTTCTAGTATGTATATAATACTTGCTAAGAGTTAAGTGTTAATAGGGCATAAAACCATAGGGTAGTGAACATTAGTAATGATTATAGAATTGAAATTATGGAATTTAATTAATGATGATGCTGTGTATATGTGAATATTTCTGAATATGTGTATGTTTGAATTTAAGTGTATATTGTGGAATTGTTGGTGATGACGCTAAGTAGTTTAATGATGTGTTGCTGGCCATGTGACTAAATGAATAATGGATTATGGAAATAAATGAATGGGATTAGTGTTGACAATACTTGGCAAGTGAATTGATTAAGAGATTAGAGAAAAGGGGAGTGATGGTTAGAAGAAGTGATGTGAAGGAGTGGAGAGGGAATTATGAATGAATAAAGGAATGAAAATTTAATAAAAGCGAAGGTCATAAAGACCCAGCGCGACCATTTAGACTTATTGTTGCGAAGGTCATAAAGACCTAGCGCGACCATTTAGAATTCATGTTGCGAAGGTCACGGTGACCCAGCGCGATGAAATAAACTTAATAATGCGAAGGTATATGTACCCGGCGCGATATGCGAAGGTCATATCACCCAGCGCGATAACAAAACATAATAATGCGAAGGTATATGTAGGGGTGTTAGGGGATAGGATATGACACTGGACCTAAGCCTCCTATGTTATTTTGATGTGAATGTGTTGTATATACTTTTTGAGCGAGGCTTATGATACATCGCTTTTGCTAAAAGCTTAGGGTCTTTGAACTTATATTTCTAACTTGGTGTTTCGCTGCTACTTTTAACTCTGATGTGGATTTTATATTTTTGAGCCCCTTTGGGCCTCGATATAATGCAAAAAAAAAATACTCTTGATGCAAGCCCTGCTGGCTACTGAATGTTTAATTGATAAATGTTTTCACAGGTGAAATTTTAGGAAAGTCTGATAAGCAAACGAAACTCCGTCCGTTTGACGGTTGATTTTAATATAATAAAAAGGAATTTTTAAGTTTGTATTTTATTATAAGGGGAATTAAGGGTAATAAATCCTAGGGTGTTATAATATGGTATCAGAGCAGTTTCTCCTCGGCCTTGGAGTTATGCAACTCCAATGATTACTCACCTAGCGAGTAATTGATGCTCATAGTAATGGTTTAGAATTTCTATAAGATATTTATAGTACTATATATATAGATATATGTATATATTTAGTAAGCCTTACTCGTCTGTTCTCCGTGGATAAACAGTATGGCTGGAAGAAGGGTAGGAATTGATGGTCTAGCAGCCATTCTGGAGCATCTGACTCAGATGCAGCAGCAACAGGGAGAACAGATGGCAGCTGCAGTAGCAGCAGCTCTGCAACCAACTCCAGTTGAGGTTGACTGGATGGCTAGGTTTCGAAAGAATGATCCACCTCGTTTCGAGGGTGGAAATGACCCTGATGCAGCACAGAGATGGATTCAGGAGATCGAGAAGATCCTCCGCTCTATTCACCCACCCATGGAGCAGCATGTGTGACTGGCGGAATTTATGTTGACCAATGAGGCTGAGCATTGGTGGGATCAACAAAGGAAGGGATTGGTGGCAGCCAATCCAGTTGTTTCTTGGGAGGTATTCAAGGAGCTCTTTTTAGGGAAGTATTTCCCTGAAGATGTGAGGAGGGAGAAGGAGATAGCATTTCTCCAACTGACTCAAGGCTCTATGTCAGTTGGGGATTATGCAGCTAGATTTGAAGATCTTATCCGATTTTCTAATTATCGTGATGCAAGTGAGCGCGGTAAATGTGTTAAGTTTGAAGCTGGACTGCGAAGTGATATTCGTCTCTCTTGTGAGTATCACAATATTGACAACTTGGCCCGCTTGGTCAACATGGCAAGCACTTATGAGAAGGGTCTTAAGAGGCAAATGTCGGAAGATAAAAGCAGGACAGGGCAAGGAAGTGGTGGTCCAATTAAGGATAAGGGACCAATTCTGAAGTCAGAACCATATCCTTCACCTAGGGCACTAGTTCCCATGGCACCTGGATAGACAGTGAATGCGTATGGTCCCATTCCCACTTGCCAGCATTGTGGCAAGATGCATAGGGGAGTGTGTTGGAGTCTGAACCCAAATAGAAAAGAAGCACTTTGCCATCATTGCAGGAAGCCGGGTCATTATGCAGTCACTTGTCCCCAAAGGACAATGAAGAAAGAGGTGAACGTAGTTAAGGCGCAGAAAGATGGTAACGATAGACCACCTAAAAAGGGCAAATTATTCACCCTCGATGGCGAAGAAGTGATAGAAGCTGATGAGTTGGTTGGAGGTACACGTTAGGTATTCTTTTGTATTAGTTTTGTAAAGCATATGACGTATATTTTATTTCTCGTTCCAATTCGGGGCGGGGGTTGTTCGTTATAAGACTAATCTTGTAGGAAGTTAGAAGAAGTTTTAAGGAAAGTAGTAAGTGTAGAAATCATAAGTGAAGTAGCAACTTTGATTTTTAATCAAGGATCCCTTTTACTTCAACCTACCCATGATTCTCTTCTCGTTTCTTGTCCTAGAACGCCTTCGGTTTCTTGAAAATTCTGTTCTAATTAATCCATTCGTTTCTCTAATGAAGAGAAGAATCCTTACCACGGATGGATGTTCTTTTGCAATTAGTCATCCAAATTTCATGGCCTTAGTTGTTCTCTCGGAAAGCAAGTTTAAGTTCCTTGAGAGTTACCATGAATCCATTCCTCTTTGTACCTTAAGTCCTTATGCTATTATAGAAGTGGCATAAAAGACGACTAGAAGCCGACATATCCAAATTCCTATCTTGTTGGCAACAATTCAAGTAGTATGTCAATGCTAAGTGGGGGAGAGTTTAGCAACCTAACTTAGAATCCCGTTTAAATAAGAGCGAGACATAAGGGAAGTAAAGGTATGAGTTATAGGCCCTACCTTGGGATGGTTCTCCATTTAAGGACCTTAACGGAATTTCGGGGGCAAAATTCCAATAAGTGGGGGAGAATTGTAACATCCCTAAGTTTAATTTCGGTATAATATGATTTATGCCAAGCATTTAGGAGAATTATCAAGTTTAAGATAGGATTTTAAGTAGTAATCCAAGCCTGAGTGAGAATGGGGGCCTAAGGAAATGAATTGGAGTTAGAAAATCATCAAAATCTGACTTTTCACTGAAGTAATCGATTACTCTGCATGGAAGTAATCGATTACAAGGCCTCTGGTGGAAACACTTGAGATGTTGCAGCAATTTAATCGATTACAAGGGTAAAGTAATCGATTACTTTGAGTAGTAATCGATTACATTCAGGGAGTTAATCGATTACTTAGGCTCTGATGAATGTACTGAGAAATGTTGCATCACATAGGTAATCGATTACTTTGAGTAAGTAATTGATTAATCACTAGAAAAATCAGAAAAAAATAACACGTGTGAGCCACTCATTCGTGGCTTAGTGGATAAGGATGCATCCACAGCCACACAATCGATTGGGGGCCAAGATAAGACCCTAAAATAAAAGAAGGAACAAAAACAACCCAACATTAATGCCTCTCTTTTCTCCTCTCCACTTCGTCTTCTTCACCTCCTCCATAGGGTTCCACTCTTATTCTCCCAAATCAACCCAAAATCAAGAGGCTCCTCCCTTATTTGTCATCAAATCCTTTCTTTCCTCACCCCATGTAGGTATGTAAACCTTGGATTTCTTTATCTCTCTCCTTCCCTCTCTCATCTGCGATTTCCCTCTCTCTCCTCCCAAGGATCCACATCTCCATCATTCTTGGTGCAAGAACAAGGGTTTTGGACACTAATATCATCAACTCTCTTCCTCCTTAACTACAAACAAGTGGGTAAGTCATGGATTTTCTCTTTCTCTCTCTCTAAATTCGTTTTCCCTTTCTCTCTCTTGTCTTTCATGGTGATTTTAAATCTCAAGCCATGGAAGCTTCACATCTCCTCGAATCTTGGCAAGAAAAACATGACATAGTGATAATCTTTCTCCTTATGACTCTTGTTATAGGTTCTTCCACTCTCCTGTTGATTATAAACTTTTTGGTGGAGAAGCTCAAGTTAAAGCCAAGCAAAAACTTCCTATCTCTAAGAGTTTGAGGTAAGGAGTGAGTATTACCTTAATTTAGGGATGAGTTTCTAGTATCTATATAATACTTGCTAAGAGTTAAGTGTTAATAGGGCATAAAACCATAGGGTAGTGAACATTAGTAATGATTATAGAATTGAAATTATGGAATTTAATTAATCATGATGCTGTGTATATGTGAATATGTCTGAATATGTGTATGTTTGAATTTAAGTGTATATTGTGGAATTGTTGGTGATGACGCTAAGTAGTTTAATGATGTGTTGCTGGCCATGTGACTAAATGAATAATGGATTATGGAAATAAATGAATGGGATTAGTGTTGACAATACTTGGAAAGTGAATTGATTAAGAGATTAGAGAAAAGGGGAGTGATGGTTAGAAGAAGTGATGTGAAGGAGTGGAGAGGGAATTATGAATGAATAAAGGAATGAAAATTTAATAAAAGCGAAGGTCATAAAGACCCAGCGCGACCATTTAGACTTATTGTTGCGAAGGTCATAAAGACCCAGCGCGACCATTTAGAATTCATGTTGCGAAGGTCACGGTGACCCAGCGCGATGAAATAAACTTAATAATGCGAAGGTATATGTACCCGGCGCGATATGCGAAGGTCATATCACCCAGCGCGATAACAAAACATAATAATGCGAAGGTATATGTACCCAGCGCGATATGCGAAGGTCATATCACCCAGCGCGATAAGAAAACATAATAATGCGAAGGTATATGTACCCGACGCGATATGCGAAGGTCATATCACCCAGCACGATAAGAATACATAATAATGCGAAGGTATATGTACCCAGCGCGATATGCGAAGGTCATATCACCTAGCGCGATAATAATACATAATAATGCGAAGGTATATATACCCAGCGCGATATGCGAAGGTCATATCACCCAGCACGATAATAAAACATAATTATGCGAAGGTCATATCGACCCGGCGCGATCATTTATACTCAATAATGCGATGGTCACATCGACCCAGCGCGATTATTTATATTTAATAATGCGAGGTCGGCACCGACCCGACGCGATAAAAGGTTAAAACAGGGGGAAATAAAGTAGACCTATAACATGATAAATTAGAGAATAAGAATGAGCTTATTAGAAAGAAAAGATAAAGGTATAGAGATAAAAGAATCGTTGGCATTTGTTTGTACTATTGCTTCCACGTGTGAATGACTATGTGAAATACCTGAACTATATGTGTTTGGCTTGGTCGGTTATTATGTCATATGAGAAACTGCTATTCCTACTTTACTGTGTAGTGCTCACCTCCTTACCATTTTTCAGGTACTGAGCTGGAGCATACACCAGATTCGGCCGAGCAGGATTACTATCCCTTACAGGGATAGTAGGGGTGTTAGGGGATAGGATATGACACTGGACCTAAGCCTCCTATGTTATTTTGATGTGAATGTGTTGTATATACTTTTTGAGCGAGGCTTAGGATACATCACTTTTGCTAAAAGCTTAGGGTCTTTGAACTTATATTTCTAACTTGGTGTTTCGCTGCTACTTTTAACTCTGATGTGGATTTTATATTTTTGAGCCCCTTTGGGCCTCGATATAATGCAAAAAAAAAAATACTCTTGATGCAAGCCCTGCTGGCTACTGAATGTTTAATTGATAAATGTTTTCACAGGTGAAATTTTAGGAAAGTCTGATAAGCAAACAAAATTCCGTCCGTTTGACGGTTGATTTTAATATAATAAAAATGAATTTTTAAGTTTGTATTTTATTATAAGGGGAATTAAGGGTAATAAATCCTAGGGTGTTATAGTATTAAATAGATTGAAACTCCTCATCGGCATAGTATTAAATAGATTGTAACTCCTTGGACTGGTGGAACAAACCAAGTCCCACATCGGGTTCTATAGATTCCAATCTTAGAAAAATTTTGCTATTTTATTTTTCGATCATTCTTTAAAAAATATATAAAATAGAATTCAAGGATCAGTCTTAAACTCATGACTTGCCATACTTGCAGTGATTATTGCTACCGTGCTTGGCATGAAATGCAAACATAATATATATAAATATCACAGTTACTGCAGAGCTATAAATCGCTTCTGCCTTATTTGCATCTTTTCAAATCTGTTTCGATTTGCATACTTTTCAAATCAATCAACATTCCTTCTGTTTACATCTTTTCAAATTTGTTTCGATTTGCATCTTTCTTTCTTTCTTTCTTTCTTTCTTCTTTTTTTTTATGATGGACATGATAAGTGCTATAATTCTCAAGAACTTGTATCTCTTATAAAATGTTCATGTCCATATAATATTGATACTTTGGGATCAATATATAATATATCAAAAGAAAAAAATGAATAAATAAATAAAACATTAATAATATTAAAATTTACCTTGCTTCAATACTCTTTGATGTATAAGCTTCAACACACCTTTTGGTTAGAGTTTCGTGCTGATAACGTGTAATGAAACGTATGAAAATAAAGAAGAAGAGAAGAAGAGAGGAAACAATATATTGTGATATATTCAGTGTACATTTTACATTATAGTTGAGTCCTATTTATAGGGAGATAGGAAACCCTAATATGGAGTGGTATCAATGCAACTAAATATAAACACAATCCACCATAATATGAAGTGGTATCAACTAAATATAAACACAATCCAATAAATAGTCATCCACTAATTAAATAGATATGAATTATTTATAACAGTAATGATTATATTTATTAATTGATGTAGTTTGTTTAAGATAGAACAAACAAATATGTACAGATGAAGTATCAAATAAATAGAAAAAAGAAAAAAAGTACATGAAGCATGAGTTTAAAAAACTCAAATGGACCATCAAAGATTGCCTCTTAGGCAAAGAGAAAGCAGAACATGGTTGCGGACTTTTTAGCTTCTTGTTATTTTATTATTATGAGAGATAAATGTTGGGTTGAGGAAATGCCTAATGAAATCATTCTTCCCCTAAACCTCTTTTCTTGTCAATATATCTCTCGATGTTTAACGCTAAAAACAAATTAATAGACTTCATTATGTCTCGTCATTTATATGAGGTCGTTTTATAAGAAGTTTAAAGCAAGAGAGCGCAGCATATGTTGAGAAATACAATCACGCATTCAAAATTGTCACGCATTCAAATGAGTTGATATTGTCTCATTTTGTGCATTTCTTCGAATCAAATATGTGTTACTCTTTTTCATCGATTTACAAAAAAAGCCTATATCATAAAAATAAAAAAATAATATGTATCATTTTTAATTAATTAACAATAAGTAAGTGACATATACATATGTCACTTTTTTATGGTGTAAGCCTATTTGTAAATTTATCAATTATTTTTGTTTTCATAAATAAAAAAAATAAAATGTTTCATTTTAATTAATCTTAAGTTTTTAGGTAAAACAAGTAATGAAAATGTGTGACATATGATAGAGAAATACAAAATGCAACATACGATATTATCTCTATATAACTTGGCAAAGTATATAACTTGATCCTAATAAGGTTTTTTTTTTCAAATTGATCTAAGTGTGTTTTTCCCCCTCATGTCATAATTCTCTCACCTTTCGGTCATAATATTGAAATCGTTGAATTCCAAATTAAAATGCATAATGCATTCATTGTTTTTTCTAAAGTGTACCCTAAAAATAAATTTTAGGATGATTTCAAAATTTACTTGTTATTCAAATGTTATACTTTCTCACGTAGCAAACGGATTCCGCTACCTTGTCTCTCCTATGTAGAGTTTGCAAAATTTGCCATGTGGTAGGATTAGCTTGGACTAAACAATTTCTCGTGATTCCTTGGTTGGATTTTGACATAATTCCAAGGACTTATTAATTTGTCCTTATTCCCTAGTTGGATTTCAACTATTTAAACTTTAACAGCCTAGATTCCTCAAATCTTCCTATCCTAATTATAGTAATGTTGAATAATTTATTCGTCTGCTTTTTTAGCCATCTTAGTCACACACAGCCTATTAAGAAGCATCTCTACCCTTGATTTTAAGTAAACTTGTTATAAATTTTAACTCACCTTACATGTTAATAATAATTCCGGAAAGTGCAGTTACTCTGTTACTTGGAAGCATACAAAAATGATGCATGACTGTCATTTCAGTTTTATTAGCTCCCACGACAACAACAACAACAATAACAGCAGTTTCATAGACTTTATATTGAAACCACGTTCATCATCGGCTTGCACGATGATTCGAATTCTTCGATAAACAAAGGGTTGAGGTATGGACACAGATGACGAAGATTCCTCTCAGAGTGAACAGGCATTCAAGAAAATGAGCGTGCCACCATGGTCAAAACAAATCACATTAAGGGCATTGATGACAAGCTTTATCCTCAGCTTAATCTTCAGCTTCATTGTGTGCAAACTCAACTTCACCACAGGAATCTTGCCATCCTTCAATGTAGCTGCAGGGTTCATGGGGTTCGCTGCGCTAAAGTCGTACACAACACTACTCAACAAGGTTGGCCTTCTCAAACAACCTTTCACTCGCCAAGAGAACACTGTCGTCCAGACCTGTGTCGTTGCCTCCTCTGGAATCGCATTCAGCAGTGAGTTTTTGTTTCCTTAGCCATCCTTTTTATGACGTTAATTTTTTATGCTCATATGAAGTCGGTTATCAACGATCTCTAACACAGTTGGTAGATAACTGGGTTCTTTAAACATGATGTCAGAGGTTCAATCCCTGCTTTGAGTATGGAAAAGAGTATGGAAAAGTCTTTGTTGGTGTAGAGATAAAACCCACTTCGGTGATCTCTACGCCTCAGAAAGAATTAGTCTTCGGTCGTCGACTGAAAAATATCCTTGATGTAAAAAAAAAAAAATATGAAGTCAGGTTATCAATGCAAGCTTTTAAACTGTGGTCATTAATATGGTTGTGACTTGTAATTGTCTGGTTGTGTACCATAATTAGAAAATATGGTCCAAGACCTTTTATATTTGATCGACATGATAATATGTGCACAGTGTAATGTTTTTTACATTGTCAGTGCATCATCCACCATTCATATGAATTATTTTTACTTATAAGTCAACCATTATTAGCCCATCAATGGTGAATGATATCTTGACAGTGAAAAAAACAATGCATATACTATTTTCTCTATTTATTTAGGTGATGTAGTTGAGAAGATTGTCAAAAACTCAAAGTGCAATTTTAAATCATAATAGTTGCAATTCAAATTTTGAAAATGTAAACATTGCTTGCTATTAAAAAAAAAATATGGCAATAAACATTCCCAATTTGCAAATAAATGTTTGATTCTTTTCCATACAATTAAGAGTAATAGGTTATAGAATAAACTAATTTAGGATTTTCTTTTTGTTTGATTTCCTCGTTCAAAATGTAAGAGATTAAATCGATATAATAAAGAAGTGAATACAACAAACCTTAAATTTTAGAAAGAAATTTGGTGTCCAAGAGCTATCCTGACACTAAATTTTTATGTAGGAAAAAATACTTGGTTCAATGAATTTCATATAAAATTATTTGTCATGTTTTCTTTTTGAAATGTATTTGTCAGGTTGAATGTAGATTGTTCGCTTATTTATGGTTTTGGTCCCTAAAAGTTCAGCGTCTTTTGGTTTTAGTCCCTAAAAGTTATTTTGACCGTGACTGGTCCTTAATTTTTCAAACATTTTGGTTTTGGTCCCATTTGTTAGAAAAAATCAATTATTTGTTGACGTGGTTAACGGAAACCCACACCAACAGCTACGTGGTGTGAGATAGCGCCAAATAAGTATTGTGACATGGATGATTCAGTTCCATAAACGCAAGAATTTTGCGTATGACATCATTTTGTGCCCATGGATCTGTATCATTCACTACATATCACTTATTTTGCGTCCTCCTCACATTACGTGACTCCTGATATGGTGTTCCGCTAGTCACATCAGCAAATAACAGTTTTTTCATAATGGAGTGGATCAAAACCAAAATGTTTGAAAAATTAAAGACCAGTTCCGATCAAAATAACTTATAGGGACTAAAACCAAAACACGTTGAACTTTGAGGGAACAAAAGCATAAATAAGCCTAGATTGTTTATCATGTCACGCCGCTTTAAGTGTAGATCTTGAACGGTACTTTGCCCTCACAAAGTATTTTAAATAAATTTTATAACCAGGTTTGATACCTTAGGACAACCTAATATCATGTACTAGTTTTCAGCTCGTACTAGTTTTCAGTCTGTGCAGTGTATGAGTTGGTTGTTTGTTTCTTTGTTATTAATTAAATATCTTGCAAGATTTTTTTTTTAAAAAAATTACCATCAGTAGTTCAAAGAATTAATAATCATTTTAGATTTAAGAATTGAATCATTATCAATTATTTATTAATAAACATAAAATATTTTGTTAAAAACTAGAGGATCAAATTCAGGAAAATATAGAACTTAGTAATAAGCGATGGAGATTGAAGATTCGAAAGCAAGAAAAAAATGGGCTGCTACTAAATGGATTGTAAATTCTTGGTACTATTTCCTTTAATAAATTTAGCATATCGTTTATCAATTGAAATTTAAGATACTCCATAATCTTAACCTAATAAAAAATTTCCTGTACCCAACAGTTATAGCTAAAAAAAACCCAAAAAATAAAAAATGAAAGTAAAAAACGCCGAAAGAGAGAATGAAGAATTTCAACAACTCATGTTCCCCTAACATGCAAAATTCTAAATTCTGGAAAAAATAAACATGGAAATAATTTTATTTTCCCTATTTTCCAAGTATATGTTGAAAGTTTATGTACAAACTTAGTATATATAATTCATGAATTTAATAGAAAGAACAAAAAAAAAATTGAGTTTGAAATTAAAACAGTAAAAATAATACATCTGAATATGGATTTTGAATATTGGAGAAAATAAAAGAAAAGTAGAGAAACTAAATTTGAAAGAAGTGGAAAAATGAGAGAGCCAATAAGGGGATGTTTAATTTCAAACCATTTAGAAATTTCATTCATGCAGTTTCGTTTGCAGTTTTAATTTTTTTCGCTTTGATTTAAATTTTGTCCCAATATTAAAATCAAGAATTACCAAATATCTTATAAAAAAAATAAGAAAAGAATTACAATAATCGAAATTTTCATTGACTTTAGTTGTGATCCGGAACCATATTAATGATTCAAAATTTCAAATTATTATTAAGATAAAAAATGAATAAAAGAAACAATGGAAATCATGTGAAAGGAGGACACATGGATGCCCTCATTGAGTTGGAAAAATCAATTTTTAATGAGAGCGCAGTATTTCAAAATGGGTGAACGAGAGAACTCTATTGAGACACCTTTTTATAAGAAAAGGAAGGATGAAGTTGAATATAGTAATAAAAATGGAAGAAAAAAAATTATCATATGTAAATGTCAATGAAGTATGGGTACATAGTATTCTAGATGTTTAAAACAAATGGAAGTAACAACAAAGCCCAGCACAGTTTGGTAGATAGCTGGGTTCCTTAAGCATGATGTCAGGGGTTCGATCCTTGTCGTGGCATGGAAAATGCATTGTTGGTAGAGGTAAAATCCACTTCGATGATCTTTATGCCTTGAAGGGGATTAGTTTTCGGCCGGAGATACATTGGTGTAAAAAAAAAAAAACAAATGGAACTTATAATTGATTGTAGATGCAGCGTAGTACTTCATATTAGGTTTGTGTAATGTAAAATTTGGTCTTTGCCTTTTTGATAGGTGGTGTTGGCAGCTATTTACTTGCGATGAGCCCATACGTCGCTTCTCAAGTTAGTGGAGGGAACACACCGATCAATACAAAGAATATCTCCGTCGGTTGGATAATTGGTTTTCTATTTGTTGTTAGCTTTGTGGGCTTGTTCTCTATTGTGCCTCTAAGAAAGGTTAGTAGTAATGCGACTGAACCTTCAAATGGATTTTATCACAGTTTATTAACAATGAATTTCAAATTTGCATTAGTACAGTTGATGATTTTGAAGTACAAGCTAACATACCCTAGTGGAACTGCCACAGCTCTCCTCATCAATAGTTTACACACACCCAAAGGAGCAAAACTAGCAAAGTAAGTGTTATTTGATTAATACTAAAATATGAATTTTTGGTGAGGACGTGTTTGTTATAAAGTTAATCCCATCATTCTTATATATACAGGAGACAAGTTGCTATGCTCTTCAAAAGCTTTTGTGGCAGCTTTCTGTTTGCTGCTTACCAGTGGGTCTTCACAGCAGCAGATGGTTGTGGATTCAATAGTTTTCCCGCATTTGGTCTCCAAGCCTTAAAAAGAAAGTACGCATATACCACTTTGATCAAAGTATATCTTACCTTAATTTACATAAAACTTGTTTTTCAAATTGAATAGAATTTATTTTTTACCTATATTATTATCGGATTCCTTTTTTCTCCAAATATTTTTATTCGCTTATTTGCCCCCAAAACAATTTGTTTCTGATTGTGGAGAACAAAAGTTTTGAGGAGATTAATCTGAGAGCAATTCATAATTTGAATATGGTGGTTTCATTTCTCAGGTTCTATTTTGATTTCTCAACTTCCTATATTGGAGTTGGAATGATCTGTCCTTACATGGTAAGTATATCTTTGCTTCTTGGAGCTATAATCTCATGGGGTATTCTATGGCCTTGGATTGAAGACAAGAAAGGCATATGGTATAGCGAAGATCTACCTGCTACCAGTCTATATGGCATGCAAGGATATAGGGTACACTGTACTACTCATTCATCCACTTGCAAAATTTATTTGATTAAAGTTTGTCTACTCTTTTTAAAATTGTTGAGTATTCTTAATCGTCATAATTAAAATAAAAATTTATGAGCAGGTATTTGCCGCAATTGCTATGATGCTTGGTGATGGTCTTTACCATTGCATCTCCATGCTATTACAAGTTGCCTGTGATCTTAGAAAACAACACATGAAGAATAACGACCAATCATTCTCCGTAAACCCTGAAGGCGTTGATCCAAACTCTAAAGTGGATTATGATAGTCAACGTCGAATCGAGTATTTCTTGAAAGATCAGATTCCCACATGGGTTGCCTGCACTGGTTATGTAGTCCTTGCAATTATTTCCATCATTACTGTTTCCATTATCTTTCCTCAACTGAAATGGTATCATATATTGGTGGCTTACCTCATTGCTCCTGTTTTGGCCTTCTGCAATGCTTATGGATGCGGTCTCACTGATTGGTCTTTGGCATCTAATTATGGCAAAATTTCCATTATGATATTCAGTTCTTGGGTTGGCCTTTCCAATGGAGGTATAGTTGGTGGTCTTGCATCTTGTGGAGTCATGATGAGCATTGTTGCCACAGCTTCTGATTTAATGCAAGACTTCAAAACTGGATATCTCACCCTTGCATCTCCTCGCACTATGTTTTTTAGCCAAGCTTTGGGCACAACCATGGGCTGTCTAATGACACCTACTATGTTTTGGTTTTTTCAAAAAGCTTACACACTTGGTGACCCTGAAGGCTCTTACCCTGCACCTTATGCGCAAGTGTACCGTGGGATTGCCCTCCTTGGAGCAAAGGGTTTCGATTCTCTTCCTAATCATTGTCTAGAACTAGCTATCATACTATTTTTCATTGCTGTGCTCATTAATATAGTACAAGATTTATTGATGCGTTATGAAACCAAGTATAAGATATACAGGTTTGTTCCAAATCCCATGTGCTTGGCCATCCCATTCTATCTTGGTGGATACTTTACGATTGACATGTGTGTTGGGAGCTTGATTCTCTATGCATGGGAGAAAAAGAACAAGCAGAAAGCCAAAGATTATGCTCCTGCAGTGGCATCGGGACTCATGTGTGGTGATTCTTTATGGAGTGTTCCAGCTGGTATGCTTTCTCTTGCAGGAGCTACTCCTCCAATTTGCATGAAGTTTTTATCTGCCAATGCGAATCAAAAGGTCGACGCCTTCTTGAATGGTAGTAACTGATGATTTTCCTATCAAAGAGTGGTGTTCGAATGAAGCATTAAGAAATTCAAGGGAGTTTGATCTAGCTTGTCAGAATATTGTATTTAGATATCTTTTACACGTGTTTGAACTATTGCAAAAGGTCCTTCACGATTCTATATTGTTTATTGTAATTATTTATTTCAGGCATGATTCATATTTGCTTTAGGTAAAGATTAAAGTATATTACATTGAACAAATAAATACAACCAAGAGCTTATTGAGGTTAAGAAGCCAACTCCTATCCATCTTGTCTGAAGGGTTCAAATAGAGGGAAACAATCAACAACACCACACCAAGCAAGAACAATCTCAATTAGGGGTGAGCATGGGTCACGTTGAGACGGGTTGGGCTTGACCCTTACCATTCCCAAAATGTTGCACGGGTTAATTTTTCAACTCGAACACGTCCCTAATTAGAGAGGGACAAGGTAAGGATGAGTCCAAAATAGATATGTCCAAAATAGGACAGGTCCTCATAGGGACGGGTCCGGGTTCACCCGGGACACGAATGAATAAAATTAAAAAAAATTTCAAAACGATGCAAGGAACATTTGTTATTACATTGGCCATTGAACATTTTCAATTCATTGTCTTAAACTTAGAAACAAGCCAGCAATTGAAATATAAAGGGGAGCATACTAGCGAAAAAAGACTAACTGAAACAATAAATGGATAGAAAAATAAAAATTTCACTACTGCAAGGATAGCTGAAGCACAACAGAAGAAACAAACCTCTTGAACAGCAATTCTAATTGCACTATGCCAATTCTTTGGTTCTGCAGTTATGGTAAGAGTGGTCACAGTACACCCTTCCCATCCAGAATCACCATGATCCAATTCAACAAAAGTGAATGGTGGATTTGAACTCTGCAATTTCATATATTACCAACTTGTTAAAAGCTACAGATATCCAGCAAATTAACATAGCATAAAAGTTTCAATTTAGCTTACTTACATCTCTTCAATTTAACAAAGAATAGAAATAAATAAATCAGTAATACTTCAAAAATAATCAATAATAATAAATAATGAGTAGTTGAATACCTCATTTCAAAAAAAAAAAAAGTACATGCGACGAAGAGAAGACGGCGTTCGAATCGGCGAAGAAGGAAGAGGAGACGACGAAGTTCCAATCGACGAAGAGAAGATGGCATTCACGGAGAGGAGCTCTTCTCCTCTGCGATCTGGCGGCTGGCGTCGGTGACGGCCAGATGGTGGCGGACGGCGACAAACCCTAGCCCTTCTTCAGTTCTTCCCAGCCCCAGGTCAGTGTTTGTGTCTTTGATACGCCCAGGAAATGAGATCATGGATTCCAATTCTTTTCTCCAAGGCAAGATCAATTGATCTTGGACTCAAACACTCAAAAGGATTCGGTTTCCCTTCATTTCACACCTTATGGCCATGAATCTTATGATTCAGGGTTCAATCCTAGCGTTCTTTCGTTTAAAAGTTCTTTACCCTTGTTAAATCCTCGGAAAACCAAGCATGGAATTCTATGTTCGAAACTCAACACATTGAATAAGGGAATGAAACAAAAAAAACGAATTGAGTAGAGAAAACTCAAAGAAGAAACACAAATTGAGAACTCTCTCAATCACACAAAGAAATGATCATGACTTGATCACCAAACACAAGACTCAAGAAAAACTCCTCTTTTTGTATCTTTGGTAAGATGAACACAAGTGTGTTCTTAGACTCAAAAACAACAAAGACAACAACAAATGGGATAGGAAGATGGCGCCACCCTCATGGATGAAAGGGAGCCACCTTGCTTCACAAAGCATCACACCTTGGAAGTCTTGATGTGGTTCAATCACTGAACCTTCAAGAGAATCACTCTCTTGAGAAGAGGAAGGCATCACGCCCACCAAGGAAAAAGGCCAAAGCCTTCACACGAGTTTTTCACTAGAGCCAAAACTATCCTTTCATTCATGCAATCAAGTACATTATATAGAGTTTACAAATGTTGCCATGGCTTGCCTAGTCCTACATGTGCAAGCTAAGGAATCTAGCCATGATGAGTCATAAAATCCTAACTAATAAGGCTTAAAGACAAAGGAAAACATTCGACCACTTAATGCTATATTCATTACAAGAATGTAACTCCTTCCTCTTGTTTTTATTCCTAGCCGTGCACATTGATGCATTTGTCCAGCCTTGATGAGGTTTTCATGGCCGTGCAATTAAGTTGGCAACAAGAATGTAACCCCTCCTTTGTACATATAATGTGGTCGTGAATGCCATTGATGGCCTCATGAATTTGACATTCATTTTGTAACCTTCCTCATCAATTCATTGACTGGCCATGTACTCAATGATTGCTCCATTGAATTGGCAATTCAAATTGTAATTCTCTTAGGATGATGACTCCGTGAATGATTGAAACTTTTCTTCTCTTTATTTCCTCTTATCCTTGGACGAATTGTGTGATGACTGGGCTTGAGAGAAATGTTTTATCTTCATCATTTGTAATCATAAATGACCATTAATGTCACTAATGATTGTGGCTAGAATTCACTAATTAAGGGTTACAAATCATTAAGGTCAAGTTTAAAACTATTAATGGTTTTGTAACGTTCAATTAATTTCAATTGAATACCACCTTATGTGCATTTAACACACTTCTCTCTTGCATCATTGTCATTCAAATTTGTGCACCACTTTATTAATCCATGAATGACCCTTGATTCATGGGACAAGTGTCTTTATTAAGGGCATGTGTCCTCCATAAGGGCACCATTAAGGGCAATCCCTCATATTTTCCAATCTTGAGCTTGATTGTTTTAGGATTGTATTTGAGTCACCATGGTCTCTCTTGTGGAGGATATCATTCCCTCCCTCTTGAATAGGATTTGCCCTCAAATCCTGATGGTCCTAAAACAAAGAACACTCATCAGTTCAAAACAATTAAACTTGAAAGACACATTCTCTTACCCTTCAGCACCAAGTGCACAGGCACTCTCTTATTTTTGACTTTTTCCCATACAAGGACTTTATTGCTTCCATTTGTTGTGCTCATTCCCCACCATCAGGATCAAACACAACAAAGACAAAAACCACCCTTGCAAATATTGGTTTGTGATGGACAACTCCAACAACAGCTTTAACTTGACTTGACCCATGCCTTGGCTTTACACCTGTTTTGGAACTAAATAAATTCTAGTCCTAACAAATGAAAAGTTACATGTCCTATTACATGATTACATGGGCCTTGACTCAACTCAAGATAAACGACTCAAACTAAAAAAGACTCAAGAGAAGAATTCTAACTAAAAGAAAATTCCTATCTAAGACATGGTTGCTCTTGGAAACATGCACTCAATCTTCACAGTTGAGGCAATGGTGAGTGTAATTAAGCACTTCATTCTTGCAACCTGAAATCCAAAACAAACAAAAAGTTTTCACAAGATATGTGTTAGAAAGATAAGAAATAAAGCAAAGTGTACACTATTGTTTTCACTCAAAGTGTTTGCACTCATATTACCCAAAGTGTTTGCACACTTTGTGTTTTACTCAAGCTCTCTTTGCTTTTCATTCTTTCTAGCAAGTGTTTCACTCTTAAGCATCTCACTCTCAAGTATTTGACTCATGCTTTCTTTCACTCCCACAAATGTTTCACTCTTAAGCATCTCACTCTCAAGTGTCTCATTTATGTTTTCTTGCTCTCTATTTCTTTCTTGGATTGGTTCCAAAACTTCTCCCCCCAAAGGCACTTCTTTCACATTGTGCCATGTTTTCATAATCTCTTGATGTTGGCTCCACAAGGTTTTGTAAGAATGCAACATCAAAAAAAATTCAGCAACCAAGAGACTCTAAGACTTAAAAACTAAAGACTCAAAGTCTCAAGACTCAAAAACTAATGACTAAACACAAAACAATTTGGTTCAACCACAAACACACTACACACTTAAAACAACCTAAGACACAAAACAATAACTCAATAATGTGTATAAAATTCAACACTTCTTGACCAAGAACATCACATCCTATTCGCCCAAGAGGAAATCTTAGACACACTATTGTTTAACAACTATCAAACTCAAAAATGAGACTCAAACTATCTTGACCAAAACAAAGAACCTAATTCGGCCAAGACACAAAAACAAACTCTAAGAAATGCAACAAATCTAATCCCAAAGACTCAACAACTTGACCACGGTTTTTACTTAAAACCGATTTAGGGACACAAAAATTCGTGCCAAGACACACTCAAGTTTGCCACGGTTTAAACTCAAAAACAAATTTAGTGATAAAGAAAGAAAAAACGTGACAAGAACCACAAACTTTGCCATGGTTTTGACACAACCACAATCAGCCACAAATAAACAAAAGAATCTCAACAAAAATTCTAGACACCATAAAGACAAGGAGGACTCAACACTTAGAACAGCCACGGTTTTGTATATAACACAACAAAACTGTCACGGCTTTAAGGTTGCACACAACAACACAAATTAGGGACAAATCAAACAGCCACGATTTTGTTTTTGAATATAACACATCAAAAGAAATCAGCCACGGTTTGATTTGTCTCAAACTACACAAACACAAAAATTGACTCAAATGATTCCCATTAGAATCATACTCAAAACGACTCAAATTTTCTTTTTTTTTCTTTTTCAAGATTCAAAAAGAAAAATACCTTAGAAGAATTTTAATCTTCTCACCACTTGATGAGTGGTACATGGCTTGACTCATACCAAGTTGTTATCCACCTTGATATGTCTTGGACGTTCCCTCAAAGGAGAAAAGTTTGGCTCTGATACCAAGTTGATATCAACTTGGACGAATTTCCTTGGAGAAGTTGGGCTTTGATACCAAGTTGATGCGCCCGGGAAATGAGACCATGGATTCCAATTGTTTTCTCCAAGGCAAGATCAATTGATCTTGGACTCAAACACTCAAAAGGATTCGGTTTCCCTTCAATTCACGCCTTATGGCCATGAATCTTATGATTCAGGGTTCAATCGTTGTGTTCTTTCGTTTAAAAGTTCTTTACCCTTGTTAAATCCTCAGAAAACCAAGCATGGAATTCTATGTCTGAAACTCAACACATTGAATAAGGGAATGAAAGAAAAAAACCGAATTGAGTAGTGAAAACTCAAGGAAGAAACACAAATTGAGAACTCTCTCAATCACACAAAGAAATTATCATGACTTGATCATCAAACACAAGACTCAAGAAAAACTCCTCTTTTTGTATCTTTGGTAAGATGAACACAAGTGTGTTCTTAGACTCAAAAACAACAAAGACAACAACAAATGGGATAGGAAGATGGCGCCACCCTCATGGATGAAAGGGAGCCACCTTGCTTCACAAAGCATCACACCTTGGAAGTCTTGATGTGGTTCAATCACTGAACCTTCAAGAGAATCACTCTCTTGAGAAGAGGAAGGCATCACGCCCACCAAGGCAAAAGGCCAAAGCCTTCACACGAGTTTTTCACTAGAGCCAAAACTATCCTTTCATTCATGCAATCAAGTACATTATATAGAGTTTACAAATGTTGCCATGGCTTGCCTAGTCCTACATGTGCAGGCTAAGGAATCTAGCCATGATGAGTCATAAAATCCTAACTAATAAGGCTTAAAGACAAAGGAAAACATTCGACCACTTAATGCTATATTCATTACAAGAATGTAACTCCTTCCTCTTGTTTTTATTCATAACCGTGCACATTGATGCATTTGTCCAGCCTTGATGAGGTTTTCATGGCCGTGCAATTAAGTTGGCAACAAGAATGTAACCCCTCCTTTGTACTTATAATGTGGCCGTGAATGCCATTGATGGCCTCATGAATTTGACATTCATTTTGTAACCTTCCTCATCAATTCATTGACTGGCCATGTACTCAATGATTGCTCCATTGAATTGGCAATTCAAATTGTAATTCTCTTAGGATGATGACTCCGTGAATGATTGAAACTCTTCTTCTCTTTATTTCCTCTTATCCTTGGACGAATTGTGTGATGACTGGGCTTGAGAGAAATGTTTTATCTTCATCATTTGTAATCATAAATGACCATTAATGTCACTAATGATTGTGGCTAGAATTCACTAATTAAGGGTTACAAATCATTAAGGTCAAGTTTAAAACTATTAATGGTTTTGTAACGTTCAATTAATTTCAATTGAATACCACCTTATATGCATTTAACACACTTCTCTCTTGCATCATTGTCATTCAAATTCGTGCACCACTTTATTAATCCATGAATGACCCTTGATTCATGGGACAAGTGTCTTTATTAAGGGCATGTGTCCTCCATAAGGGCACCATTAAGGGCAATCCCTCATATTTTCCAATCTTGAGCTTGATTGTTTTAGGATTGTATTTGAGTCACCATGGTCTCTCTTGTGGAGGATATCATTCCCTCCCTCTTGAATAGGATTTGCCCTCAAATCCTGATGGTCCTAAAAAAAAGAACACTCATCAGTTCAAAACAATTAAACTTGAAAGACACATTCTCTTACCCTTCAGCACCAAGTGCACAGGCACTCTCTTATTTTTGACTTTTTCCCATACAAGGACTTTACTGCTTCCATTTGTTGTGCTCATTCCCCACCATCAGGATCAAACACAACAAAGACAAAAACTACCCTTGCAAATATTGGTTTGTGATGGACAACTCCAACAACAGCTTTAACTTGACTTGACCCATGCCTTGGCTTTACACCTGTTTTGGAACTAAATAAATTCTAGTCCTAACAAATGAAAAGTTACATGTCCTATTACATGATTACATGGGCCTTGACTCAACTCAAGATAAACGACTCAAACTAAAAAAGACTCAAGAGAAGAATTCTAACTAAAAGAAAATTCCTATCTAAGACATGGTTGCTCTTGGAAACATGCACTCAATCTTCACAGTTGAGGCAATGGTGAGTGTAATTAAGCACTTCATTCTTGCAACCTGAAATCCAAAACAAACAAAAAGTTTTCACAAGATATGTGTTAGAAAGATAAGAAATAAAGCAAAGTTTACACTATTGTTTTCACTCAAAGTGTTTGCACTCATATTACTCAAAGTGTTTGCACACTTTGTGTTTTACTCAAGCTCTCTTTGCTTTTCATTCTTTCTCGCAAGTGTTTCACTCTTAAGCATCTCACTCTCAAGTGTTTGACTCATGCTTTCTTTCACTCCCACAAATGTTTCACTCTTAAGCATCTCACTCTCAAGTGTCTCATTTATGTTTTCTTGCTCTCTATTTCTTTCTTGGATTGGTTCCAAAACTTCTCCCCCCAAAGGCACTTCTTTCACATTGTGCCATGTTTTCATAATCTCTTGATGTTGGCTCCACAAGGTTTTGTAAGAATGCAACATCAAAAAAAATTCAGCAACCAAGAGACTCTAAGACTTAAAAACTTAAAGACTCAAAGTCTCAAGACTCAAAAACTAATGACTAAACACAAAACAATTTGGTTCAACCACAAACACACTACACACTTAAAACAACCTAAGACACAAAACAATAAATCAATAATGTGTATAAAATTCAACACTTCTTGACCAAGAACATCACATCCTATTCGCCCAAGAGGAAATCTTAGACACACTATTGTTTAACAACTATCAAACTCAAAAATGAGACTCAAACTATCTTGACCAAAACAAAGAACCTAATTCGGCCAAGACACAAAAACAAACTCTAAGAAATGCAACAAATCTAATCCCAAAGACTCAACAACTTGACCACGGTTTTTACTTAAAACCAATTTAGGGACACAAAAATTCGTGACAAGACACACTCAAGTTTGCCACGGTTTAAACTCAAAAACAAATTTAGTGACAAAGAAAGAAAAAACGTGACAAGAACCACAAACTTTGCCATGGTTTTGACACAACCACAATCAGCCACAAATAAACAAAAGAATCTCAACAAAAATTCTAGACACCATAAAGACAAGGAGGACTCAACACTTAGAACAGCCACGGTTTTGTATATAACACAACAAAACTGTCACGACTTTAAGGTTGCACACAACAACACAAATTAGGGACAGATCAAACAGCCATGATTTTGTTTTTGAATATAACACATCAAAAGAAATCAGCCACGGTTTGATTTGTCTCAAACTACACAAACACAAAAATTGACTCAAATGATTCCCATTAGAATCATACTCAAAACGACTCAAATTTTCTTTTTTTTTTCTTTTTCAAGATTCAAAAAGAAAAATACCTTAGAAGAATTTTAATCTTCTCACCACTTGATGAGTGGTACATGGCTTGACTCATACCAAGTTGTTATCCACCTTGATATGTCTTGGACGTTCCCTCAAAGGAGAAAAGTTTGGCTCTGATACCAAGTTGATATCAACTTGGACGAATTTCCTTGGAGAAGTTGGGCTTTGATACCAAGTTGATGCGCCCGGGAAATGAGACCATGGATTCCAATTGTTTCCTCCAAGGCAAGATCAATTGATCTTGGACTCAAACACTCAAAAGGATTCGGTTTCCCTTCAATTCACGCCTTATGGCCATGAATCTTATGATTCAGGGTTCAATCGTTGTGTTCTTTCGTTTAAAAGTTCTTTACCCTTGTTAAATCCTCAGAAAACCAAGCATGGAATTCTATGTCTGAAACTCAACACATTGAATAAGGGAATGAAAGAAAAAAACCGAATTGAGTAGTGAAAACTCAAGGAAGAAACACAAATTGAGAACTCTCTCAATCACACAAAGAAATGATCATGACTTGATCATCAAACACAAGACTCAAGAAAAACTACTCTTTTTGTATCTTTGGTAAGATGAACACAAGTGTGTTCTTAGACTCAAAAAAAACAAAGACAACAACAAATGGGATAGGAAGATGGCGCCATCCTCATGGATGAAAGGGAGCCACCTTGCTTCACAAAGCATCACACCTTGGAAGTCTTGATGTGGTTCAATCTCTGAACCTTCAAGAGAATCACTCTCTTGAGAAGAGGAAGGCATCACGCCCACCAAGGCAAAAGGCCAAAGCCTTCACACGAGTTTTTCACTAGAGCCAAAACTATCCTTTCATTCATGCAATCAAGTACATTATATAGAGTTTACAAATGTTGCCATGGCTTGCCTAGTCCTACATGTGCAAGCTAAGGAATCTAGCCATGATGAGTCATAAAATCCTAACTAATAAGGCTTAAAGACAAAGGAAAACACTCGACCACTTAATGCCATATTCATTACAAGAATGTAACTCCTTCCTCTTGTTTTTATACATAGCTGTGCACATTGATGCATTTGTCCAGCCTTGATGAGGTTTTCATGGCCGTGCAATTAAGTTGGCAACAAGAATGTAACCCCTCCTTTGTACTTATAATGTGGCCGTGAATGCCATTGATGGCCTCATGAATTTGACATTCATTTTGTAACCTTCCACATCAATTCATTGACTGGCCATGTACTCAATGATTGCTCCATTGAATTGGCAATTCAAATTGTAATTCTCTTAGGATGATGACTCCGTGAATGATTGAAACTTTTCTTCTCTTTATTTCCTCTTATCCTTGGACGAATTGTGTGATGACTGGGCTTGAGAGAAATGTTTTATCTTCATCATTTGTAATCATAAATGACCATTAATGTCACTAATGATTGTGGCTAGAATTCACTAATTAAGGGTTACAAATCATTAAGGTCAAGTTTAAAACTATTAATGGTTTTGTAACGTTCAATTAATTTCAATTGAATACCACCTTATGTGCATTTAACACACTTCTCTCTTGCATCATTGTCATTTAAATTCGTGCACCACTTTATTAATCCATGAATGACCCTTGATTCATGGGACAAGTGTCTTTATTAAGGGCATGTGTCCTCCATAAGGGCACCATTAAGGGCAATCCCTCATATTTTCCAATCTTGAGCTTGATTGTTTTAGGATTGTATTTGAGTCACCATGGTCTCTCTTGTGGAGGATATCATTCCCTCCCTCTTGAATAGGATTTGCCCTCAAATCCTGATGGTCCTAAAACAAAGAACACTCATCAGTTCAAAACAATTAAACTTGAAAGACACATTCTCTTACCCTTCAGCACCAAGTGCACAGGCACTCTCTTATTTTTGACTTTTTCCCATACAAGGACTTTATTGCTTCCATTTGTTGTGCTCATTCCCCACCATCAGGATCAAACACAACAAAGAAAAAAACCACCCTTGCAAATATTGGTTTGTGATGGACAACTCCAACAACAGCTTTAACTTGACTTGACCCATGCCTTCGCTTTACACCTGTTTTGGAACTAAATAAATTCTAGTCCTAACAAATGAAAAGTTACATGTCCTATTACATGATTACATGGGTCTTGACTCAACTCAAGATAAACGACTCAAACTAAAAAAGACTCAAGATAAGAATTCTAACTAAAAGTAAATTCCTATCTAAGACATGGTTGCTCTTTGAAACATGCACTCAATCTTCACAGTTGAGGCAATGGTGAGTGTAATTAAGCACTTCATTCTTGTAACCTGAAATCCAAAACAAACAAAAAGTTTTCACAAGATATGTGTTAGAAAGATAAGAAGTAAAGCAAAGTTTACACTATTGTTTTCACTCAAAGTCTTTGCACTCATATTACTCAAAGTGTTTGCACACTTTGTGTTTTACTCAAGCTCTCTTTGTTTTTCATTCTTTCTCGCAAGTGTTTCACTCTTAAGCATCTCACTCTCAAGTGTTTGACTCATGCTTTCTTTCACTCCCACAAATGTTTCACTCTTAAGCATCTCACTCTCAAGTGTCTCATTTATGTTTTCTTGCTCTCTATTTCTTTCTTGGATTGGTTCCAAAACTTCTCCCCCCAAAGGCACTTCTTTCACATTGTGCCATGTTTTCATAATCTCTTTATGTTGGCTCCACAAGGTTTTGTAAGAATGCAACATAAAAAAAAATCAGCAACCAAGAGACTCTAAGACTTAAAAACTTAAAGACTCAAAGTCTCAAGACTCAAAAACTAATGACTAAACACAAAACAATTTGGTTCAACCACAAACACACTACACACTTAAGACAACCTAAGACACAAAACAATAACTCAATAATGTGTATAAAATTCAACACTTCTTGACCAAGAACATCACATCCTATTCGCCCAAGAGGAAATCTTAGACACACTATTGTTTAACAACTATCAAACTCAAAAATGAGACTCAAACTATCTTGACCAAAACAAAGAACCTAATTCGGCCAAGACAGAAAAACAAACTCTAAGAAATGCAACAATTCTAATCCCAAAGACTCAACAACTTGACCACGGTTTTTACTTAAAACTGATTTAGGGACACAAAAATTCGTGACAAGACACACTCAAGTTTGCCACAGTTTAAACTCAAAAACAAATTTTGTGACAAAAGAAAGAAAAAACGTGACAAGAACCACAAACTTTGCCATGGTTTTGACACAACCACAATAAGGCACAAATAAACAAAAGACTCTCAACAAAAATTCTAGACACCATAAAGACAAGGAAGAAGTCAACACTTAGAACAGCCACGGTTTTGTATATAACACAACAAAACTATCACGGCTTTAAGGTTGCACACAACAACACAAATTAGGGACAGATCAAACCGCCACGATTTTGTTTTTGAATATAACACGTCAAAAGAAATCAGCCACGGTTTGATTTGTCTCAAACTACACAAACACAAAAATTGACTCAAATGATTCCCATTAGAATCATACTCAAAACGACTCAAATTTTCTTTTTTTTTTCTTTTTCAAGATTCAAAAAGAAAAATACCTTAGAAGAATTTTAATCTTCTCACCACTTGATGAGTGGTACATGGCTTAACTCATACCAAGTTGTTATCCACCTTGATATGTCTTGGACGTTCCCTCAAAGGAGAAAAGTTTGGCTCTGATACCAAGTTGATTTCAATTTGTTGATATTAACTTGGACGAATTTCCTTGGAGAAGTTGGGCTTTGATACCAAGTTGATGCGCCCGGGAAATGAGACCATGGATTCGAATTGTTTTCTCCAAGGCAAGATCAATTGATCTTGGACTCAAACACTCAAAAGGATTCGGTTTCCCTTCAATTCACACCTTATGGCCATGAATCTTATGATTCAGGGTTCAATCGTTGTGTTCTTTCGTTTAAAAGTTCTTTACCCTTGTTAAATCCTCAGAAAACCAAGCATGTAATTCTATGTCTGAAACTCAACACATTGAATAAGGGAATGAAACAAAAAAACCGAATTGAGTAGTGAAAACTCAAGGAAGAAACACAAATTGAGAACTCTTTCAATCACACAAAGAAATGATCATGACTTGATCATCAAACACAAGACTCAAGAAAAACTACTCTTTTTGTACTTTTTGGTAAGATGAACACAAGTGTGTTCTTAGACTCAAAAACAACAAAGGTAACAACAAATGGGATAGGAAGATGGCGCCACCCTCATGGATGAAAGGGAGCCACCTTGCTTCACAAAGCATCACACCTTGGAAGTCTTGATGTGGTTCAATTACTGAACCTTCAAGAGAATCACTCTCTTGAGAAGAGGAAGGCATCTATCACACACACCAAGGCAAAAGGCCAAAGCCTTCAAACGAGTTTTTCACTAGAGCCAAAGCTATCCTTTCATTCATGTAATCAAGTACATTATATAGAGTTTACAAATGTTGCCATGGCTTGCCTAGTCCTACACATGCAAGCTAAGGAATCTAGCCATGATGCGTCATAAAATCCTAACTAATGAGGCTTAACGACAAAGGAAAACATTCAGCCACTTAATGCTATATTCATTACAAGAATGTAACTCCTTCCTCTTGTTTTTATTCCTAGCCATGCCCATTAATGCATTTGTCCAGCCTTGATGAGGTTTTCATGGCCGTGCAATTAAGTTGGCAACAAGAATGTAACCCCTCCTTTGTACTTATAATGTGGCCGTGAATGCCATTGATGGCCTCATGAATTTGAAATTCATTTTTGTAACCTTCCTCATCAATTCATTGATTGGCCGTGTACTCAATGATTGCTCCATTGAATTGGCAATTCAAATTGTAATTCTCTTAGGATCATGACTCCATGAATGATTGAAACTCTTCTTCTCTTTATTTCCTCTTATCCTTGGACGAATTGTGTGATGACTGGGCTTGAGAGAAATGTTTTATCTTCATCATTTGTAATCATAAATGACCATTAATGTCACTAATGATTGTGGCTAGAATTCACTAATTAAGGGTTACAAATCATTAAGGTCAAGTTTAAAACTATTAATGGTTTTGTAACATTCAATTAATTTCAATTGAATACCACCTTATGTGCATTTAACACACTTCTCTCTTGAATCATTGTCATTCAAATTCGTGCACCACTTTATTAATCCATGAATAACCCTTGATTCATGGGACAAGTGTCTTTATTAAGGACATGTATCCTCCATAAGGGCACCTTTAAGGGCAATCCCTCATATTTTCCAATCTTGAGCTTGATTGTTTTAGGATTGTATTTGAGTCACCATGGTCTCTCTTGTGGAGGATATCATTCCCTCCCTCTTGAGGAGGATTTGCCCTCAAATCCTGATGGTCCTAAAACAAAGAACACTCTTCAGTTCAAAACAATCATCAATTCAAACACAACAAAGACAAAAACCACCGTTGGAGTTATTGGTTTGTGATGGACAACTCCAACAACAGCTTTAACTTGACTTGACCCATGCCTTGGCTTTACACCTGTTTTGGAACTAAATAAATTCTAGTCCTAACAAAATGAAAAGTTACATGTCCTATTACATGATTGCATGGGTCTTGACTCAACTCAAGATAAACGACTCAAACTAAAAAAGACTCAAGATAAGAATTCTAACTAAAAGAAAATTCCTATCTAAGACATGGTTGCTCTCGGAAACATGCACTCAATCTTCACAAGATATTTGTTAGAAAGATAAGAAATTAAGCAATGTTTACACTCTTGTTTTCACTCAAAGTGTTTGCACACTTTGTGTTTTACTCAAACTCTCTTTGCTTTTCATTCTTTCTCACAAGTGTTTCACTCTTAAGCATCTCGCTCTCAAGTGTTTCACTCATGCTTTCTTTCACTCCCACAAATGTTTCACTCTTAAGCATCTCTTTCTCAAGTGTCTCATTTATGTTTTCTTGCTCTGTTTTTCTTTCTTGGATTGGTTCCAAAACTTCTCCCCCCAAAAGCACTTCTTTCGCATTGTGCCATGTTTTCATAATCTCTTGATGTTGGCTCCACAAGGTTTTGTAAGAATGCAACATCAAAAAAAATTCAGCAACCAAGAGACTCTAAGACTTAAAAACTTAAAGACTCAAAGTCTCAAGACTCAAAAACTAATGACTAAACACAAAACAATTTGGTTCAGCCACAAACACACTACACACTTAAAACAACCTAAGAGACAAAACAATGACTCAATAATGTGTATAAAAATCAACACTTCTTGACCAAGAACATCACATCCTATTCGGCCAAGAGAAAATCTTAGACACACTATTGTTTAACAACTACCAAACTCAAAAATGAGACTAAAACTATCTTGACCAAAGCAAAGAACCTAATTCGGCCAAGACACAAAAACAAACTCTAAGAAATGCAACAAATCTAATCCCAAAGCATGAAGAAGAAGAAGAACCATGACAATCCAATCCGTTGTCTAGATATATAAATCTCTGTCCATAGCCAATCATATGAAGTTTATGCTGAAGGACAAGAAACCTTTCATTGGTTGAATCTTTAAAGATAGGGAAAGAGATTGTCATTGAGAATAAGATTGGAACCTTTCGAATGATGTATGGCAATGAGTTACATTAGGCAATTAATCCAATCATGTGAAATCAACTTTAAAGAGGTACACAAGTTAGAGAAGGTATTAAATAGGGGTATTTGGGAGTTTTATTATTGAGTTTGTTGGAAGAGCATCATGGACCATAAGCCAAAACATCGAGAAGTTATCAGTTGGTCCCGAACCATCATGTCATTTGTGGTTCAGGCCAATCATGGTTTGCCAAGTAGGAAAATAAAATTAAAAAAAAAAGTTAGAAAAAAGGTAAGTGGGTAGTTATTTGTATTATGTGTCAGATACTGATTAGCCTGGACCAGGAATGACGTGATAGTCGAGGACCAACTAATAATTTCTCCAACACAACCATTTTATTTTCCTACTAGAGCCATGTTCGGGTATAGTTGTAACCCAATTTGCATTCCTAGCACTAAGCCATAAGTACTCCCTCCATTTCTATTTATCTGTAATATTTCAAACAAAACACACCCTTCATGAAATAAAATTATTATTCAAATTTCCAATGCATTAATTTTGTTTTTTTCCACTAAAACCTTTATCTCTCTATCATCATTATTTTTCTCCACTGCTTACATAAATCAAGACATATTAAATAGGGGAAAATATGGAAAATAGCATTTATTACACTGTTGAAATCCTCAATACAACAGATAAAATGAAACAAAAAATCTTCTCAAAAACGACAGATAATAAGGAACGAAGGGAGTATCATAGACTTCCTTCCCTCGCAAAATGCTCATCTAGACATAAGAGGACTGGAATTGGTTAATGCATTCAAATAGTTACCCAGCAAATTTTGTGCTGTAAGACCTAAACCTAAAGCCTTTCAAAGAAATATTAGAGTTAGGATTCTCTAAAATGAGCAAACCAAAGCGCTTATTAGTGGTTAGCCTGTTCCATGAGACATGAAGCAAGCATTTCAAAGAATCATTCTTAGCCCGAATAAGTCTGCTAGATAAACTATCAATCTCATTACATGTGCTTTGAGAGAACCACAAACACCGCATATTATAGAGTGACAATGAAGTCAAAATAAATTTTGCTAAAGAACAAATAGCATTAGATTTTACTAACGCTAGAAGGACAAATACCGTTAGAAGTGCCTCTCCCTGGAGTAGAGTTTTGAATTTCGGTCCTCAAACTTGAGATTATGGCCCACATTTCACTTTTTCATGGACAAAAATGCCCTTTCCCGTGTTATTTTTTTCGTCTCTCGTCAGACGGAAACTTTTTCCCGTTCATGTGGACAGAAGCTGAATATATACACTTCCATCTTATGTCTAACAGAATTATTCCGTCTTCCTCAAAATGGAAGTTATTAATTTTTTTTTCAATTAATAAAATTCAATATTCCATATTTGCCCTGACGTGTTCAAGTACGTACCTCATTTTGGCTTATGAAACAAGCAAAGCAAGCAGCAACTCAACTCATTCTTCTCACCTCACTTTCTCTCTAAACACAAAAACCTTTCTTCTCATTCCACAAACATAAACACGTTAGTTTTGATCATCATCAAAAATAGAAATAGTTTGGTTTATCTTCAAAATCTTTGCTTTGAGCATCAACTACCAAGAGCATTGAAGGTATATTATTGAACAAAACCCTCATTAATGTATATTTTTAAGTAAGAGTATTGTTTGTATGTATTATTGTTTCTTTATAGTAGTTTAGCCAAATTTGTATGGGCTTTCTATTGTGTTTTACAAATGGGGAAAGTTCTGTTAATGGCGGGTGCGTTAATGGCTTCAACACCATTTTCCGTGAACCCAAAATTTTTCCGTGAACAAGGAGGCGGAAAGTCTCCTCATAGACGGAACGTCATTAGAATTTAATATTATGTCTTTTAACCATTGCAGATACAATGGCAGATGATAAGGATGATGTGATGGATGATGTTGAAGAACCACATGTAATGAAATCCGTGAAGATTGAGTTTCTCGATTATAGCAATTCATTTTGCACAAATGAAGTGTTCAAGAATCGGGATGAAATCGTGGATTGGGTTCGTACAGTTAGGTATCGACTTGGATTTGTCTTGAAAGTGGCAAAGTCTAACTTAGGGTTTTGATTGGAATAGTTAAAATGGTAGGGTTTTGATGTTAGGATTTTGTTAGTTTGATATTGTTGGTAGATTTAGAGATATTTATGTTGTTGTTGTTTGGTTTTGATTTTGCTTTGATTTTCTTCGTTGAGGTTTCTGTGTGGAACGAAGAAACTGCAATGTCCGTCCTTACAGTCACGGAAAATTTTTGTCTCTTATGTGACGGAAAATTTTCGCCTCTAGTAAGACGGAGATGGAAATTAATATTTATTATTGTTTTATTTTATATAATTAGTATTATATTATGTTTAGTGTTATTAGTTTAATTTAGATTAGTTTTTATCTAATAATCTATTAGATAAGTGATTAATTAGTGTTAGTTTAATTTATATTAGTGTTAGATTAGTGTTATGAAAAATTAATTAGATATTGTTTTGGACCGCTTTGTGCGATAAGTAAATAATCAGTGAAAAGATAATGGGTTCGTAAACTTAATGAAGCTTTTGGCTTTTATTACTTTGAAAGGGGAGTTCAGGGAGATGAATGCAAGAGTGAGGGTTCCACACTTGTGGTATTTTTACAGGATGAGGGGTGCGCGCCTTCGGCTTTTTACACTCTCCTCTATATTCTAAAAATTAAGCTTCAGCAGAAGCTTCTATTCTATCCTCTCTCTTGCACTCTCTCCGTGTTTCTTTTCAGTTGATTTTAGTTGAGTTGAGTTTTTCCCCCCTGTTCTTGAGCTCCCGGTACGTTGGAAGAGGTCTTCCTCTTATAGGGTCCTCTTTGCCTATTGGTCTTTTCCTTTTCTTCACTTGGTCCACTGGTTTATTTCCTTTTTCCTTCTTTGTGGTTGTTCTCTTCAGAACCCGTTTTGTCCCCTTTACCTCTTTGAGCTTTGCCATTGATTGCTCACAGTGGGAGGCTTGCAAGGCTTTCCTTTTTCGACTTTCCTCAAAGAAGGGGTTGCATGATGTAAGCCAAGATGCTCTGGCTTCTCATGCACGTTCCTCATGACCTGGGGAACCGAAGCCTTTTGTCTACACATGTACGCCCTCGTCAGACCCTGTTTCCTGTTTGCCTTCATTTATCATAACTTTCTCCCCAAGCTTCTATAACGCTTGAGGCGCTCTGGGAGGGCTCGTTGCGCTTATTGACATCGGCGCGCCTTGCTTTTCCTCTTGGTCGTGACGTCAGAATATGACGCCTTGATGACCGACGCTCTGGGCGTAGTGCTTTGGGCAGTTCCTGGTGCTTGTACGCTTTCTCTTGGTGTCTTTGGCATTTTATTTTTGTTTGGTGATTTTGGGCCTCCTTATGCATTGGGCCTTGTGGTGTTGGGCTTCCAAATAGTGGGGTATCAACAATTGCCCCCTTTGCAGTGAAAAGGAATGGATTTCCTTTTTAGTGCAAATCCTGCTTTCGCTGCCCCGTCACCTGTTCCTCTTTCCTTATTTTTTTCATTCCACGTGCCAGCTGAGGGATACCCATCAGTTACTTGCACGTTCTCCCACTCCCCTCTGCAGTTCAAAACTCCCTCCTTCCAACTCTTCAGTTCCTCCTTTTTCTCGACCACTCCTTTTCGTTCATCCTTTCAAAACTCCCTCCACCTCTTTATTTCTCTCCAACAGTAGAGAACTTCTCTCATCGCCTCTTTCTTCGTTTTAGGTTTTTCTCACCTTGAATCCTTTTTCACGTTGCTACCTGCTTTCAATCATGGGGAGGTCGAAATCTACTCCCACTGTTGAAGTTGAGGATGACGTTGCTCTTGAAGAAACCGAGGAGGAAATCTCTCTCCCAAACCCCATTACTTATTGCTTCATGCAAGGTCTCCCTTGCCCTCGTTCTTACCCCATAAACCCTGGTCACCGCCGTTGGGCAACGGGGGTGAAGGCGACACTCCCCTTTGGCCCATTCCCTGAATCCGGCGACCTACTCAACGGTCCTCCTACTAAAGCAATGGTGATTCCTGATGACACCGCCAAGCTCATTTCTTCTCCTTCTTACCACAAGGACCACCGTGAGTTGGGTCCTTCACTGCTCCGCTCTCGCCTTCGCCATGCAGAGTTTCCCTGGATGGACCTGAACTTTAACGTCCGTATCGGTGGGACTACTAGTTGGAAAGATTGGATCAATCAGGTGTTTGCGAGTGATCCTCCCTTCGTGGAGGTTCTCAAGAAAGTTGGAATAGCTGAAGCGATCAAGGTGTCTCCCCGGATTGGCGCCAATCGTAGGTCAGATGATTTGTTCGCCTTGATTCAGCGCTGGTGCTCTTCGACTCATACCTTTCTGACGTCCTGGGGTGAGTTCACTCCCACATTGGAGGACGTAGTTGTCTTATTGAAGCTTCCCTCCTTTGGGAACGTTGATCTTGACATAACAAAAGTAGGCGAGAACCTTTCTGACTTGGCCTTGGAGTTGAAGGCGGCTTCCATTGCTAGCACCAAGCATTCCCACGAGCTACTCCAACAGAGGCGTGTCTCGCTCGCCGAAGGTTCTTCTTCTCAAAAGGTCAGGGGCACGGGGAATTTGGTCCCTAAAGAGCAGAAAGCGAGTCAGCGCTCCTCGCTTAAATACACGTTTGCTAGCTGGGTTCGGTATTTCTATGGCGACTTCCACGATGGCAAATTTCATCCTGGTCCTGTGAAGGATCAGAGGCTTCGTCGTACTGCCTTCGTCGCCTTCTGGTTAAGTAGGTATGTGTTTCCAGGTCCTCCATGGGAGTCTGTTAGTCCTTGTGTCTTCCTGCTAGCTTGTCTTTTGGCTGAGGGAACACGTCTTCCCCTCTCTTCGTTTTATTTGGGTGGCTTGTATGCTCGCCTCGATCAAGTTTCCGAACAAATGCGAATTTCTCATGGTCGTTTTCCTATCAATTCTTTTGCTGATTTGGCTTTTCTCCAATACTTTTTATTTGAGCGCTTTCCTGAATATGGTCCGGTTAGGCTTGCCCCTTCTGATGACGCCTCTGGTCTTGAGCCTCGCGCTTGGTGCTGGACCAAGGGCTGTCCCAGAGAGCCTTTGGTTGCTGTCATTGATTTAGAGGAGCAGTTTGCCTTTCGTCCTTATTTGGACCACATTTGGGAGGGGTGTGATCCCCTGCATCCCTTGTATATTGAAGAGCGTCTCACCTCCAGAAATAATGCTCAGAGTTATACTGAAGGCATGTATGATTTATGGAAACTGATCTTGAGTGCTCGCTGCCTTCCTGGCTTCGTTCCTTTGGATAACAAGAGTGCCAACGGGGGCGCCTTGTGGCCTTTTGTATATCGCCCTCATCGCGTTGCGAGGCAATTCGGGCGCGATCAGCCTCCATGTGTCCTTTTTATTGATCAAGTCTCCCTGCATGAGACCATCCCCTCTGTCCTTTTTGATGCTGATCCTGATGTCTCAAGTGCTCCTTTGGTTTACATCCCTCCCCTTCATGTCGGAGGCGTTCTTCGTAGTTGGGTGACATTCCATAAGGATATTTTACAACATCTTCAGAGTTTTGAATCCACTCCGAAGCGTACCATCCCTGCTCTTTTGTCCATCGTATGTAATGACCCTTATTACTCCACTTCTGTAAAGAAAGGAAAAGGTAGTTTCTTTACTGGTCTTGTTTGTTTTATTGATTACTGTTTCATCCATTTGGCTCCGTTTTCATCCTTTGTTTTGTTTGTTTCAGCTGAAGCGGTTTCTTCCGTGCGCAAGCATAACGCCACTGCATCCTCGCCTTCCGCTGTTGTAGTATCAAAACGAGGTAAGAAACAGGCTTCTTCTCCAGCTCCTTCTGCTCCTAAATCTTCTTCTCAAGGCGGGGGTAAGAATGCTGCACCCTCTCAGAAAGGGAAGAAGGCTGTTGCAGCTGTGCCTTCTCGACGGTCTTCTCGCTTGCAGCTTCACAACACTCCTCCCACCCCCGCTTCTCCTGTTCGTGCTGATTTAGTTGAAGCTGAGAGCGACAATGAAGATCATTCGGGCGACGCTTTCTTGGCTTATTATGATACTTCAAAAGAAGATGGTGATTCCTCTGAGGGTGAGAGCGACGATGCTGATGAGGAAAACCCCCTAGGTTCCGCCTCTTTCTTCCCATTTTCTCCTTCGCCGTGGCCCTTTTCTTTCCCCTTCGGCCTTTCTGCTCTTTACCGTTGTCGCATTTTTTCCAGATTTTTAGTACTAATGCACATTTTCATTTTCCGCTATTCCATTTGTTTGTTTCACTGTAGGTGGTTCTGGCGGATGTGGTTCGGCTTTGCCTTCGCCTCAGGCTTCTGAGAGCCTTCCAACTCCCATTAGCACCTCTGTCAGTTCTCCAACAATTCCACCATTTGATCGTGTGAAGGCTTTGGACTTTCGCCGTCAACCAACCGCTAGTGGAGGCGCTGCACCCACCGGATTTGCCACTCATGTGCCTTTTGGTCGGATCAGCAGCCCTTTGTTTGTACAACCTTTGTCGGCCGTTTCCGCTTTGGAGGCCGTCGCCGTTAGTGTTCCTATTCATTCTGACGTTGCTTCCGAACCTGCTGGTGATGTTGGTTCTGGTTTGGAAATTGTTGCGGTTGGTGATTTTTCCTTGCCCCCTATTGAGGTTCCAAAGAATGTTTCCGTTTCCATTGCTTCCAAGGACGTTCCTGCTGACGTTTCTTCAAATGTTGCTGCAAGCGCTGCTGCTGCAAAAGTTTCTGACATTGTCATAGGTGAGGGTATCCCTGTTGATGCAGTTTTTGATAGTTTGGATGTTGAGGTGATGGACACCCCTGCCCCCAAGGAAAGCCAAGTTGATACTGCTGCTGAAGTTCGTGCTATTAATGAGGGCGATACCAGTTTCACCCCGAGTTCTGCTAATATAGCTGAAATTTCGAAAGACGCTGCGAATTCTTCCGAGGGGCGTCCTGTGAGCGAGATTCCTTCCGTTCGACTTGCCCCTGTCAAAGTTGCTCATTTCGCCGCGTCTCCGGCTTCCTCTTCGGTTTGTGAGTGTTCTTTTAACCATTCATCAAGTTGGGTTTCCTTCGCTAAGTGTCCATGCTTTTATTGGATTTGCAAATGTTGTTGCTTTTCTCACTTATTCCTGTTTTGTTTTGTTTTTGTTGTTTGTTTTTTTTTTGTGTTGTTGTTTTGCAGCTGCGTTTTCTACCAAGTCCCGCGGTTCTCTCGATGCGGAGGAGCAGTCTATGATTGAATCATTCCTCCTTGCTCATCCTGACTTGGTGCCACCGAGTGCTTCATTTCCACATTTTTTCAGAGAATCTGCTGCGCGCACCATGGTACAGATGCTGGGCTTGGTAAGCTCTGTTGATGTTGATGCATTGCCATGGGAAGACAAGGTCGAGCTTTTGGATTGCCTCTATTCTTTGAAGATTCAGCATTACTCTGGTGTCTGGCTTGATGAGGCAATTGCCAAACTAGAGAAATTGCGTCCGCCTTTTGATGCTATGGGCTTGGCCGAAACCAAGCGTATCTTGCAGGAGCGTCGCACTACGCTGACCACTCGCTCAAAAGAGCTTTCAGCCCAGCTTGCACAGGTGACTTCTGATTTGGAGAATGTCGACAAGGAGCTCAATGATTTGGCTGCTCAGGAGCGCTCCTATGAGGAAGCTTGTAAACTCGTCAGTCTGAATGTTCTGTTTAATGCTTGATTGTTGTTGTATTATGACTTGCCGCTTTGAACTTGT
Source organism: Crotalaria pallida (assembly GCA_037953625.1). Lineage (NCBI taxonomy): Eukaryota > Viridiplantae > Streptophyta > Magnoliopsida > Fabales > Fabaceae > Crotalaria > Crotalaria pallida. The sequence continues at coordinate 59,432,167 of CM075651.1, forward strand.
ATTTTGGCCTTTGTTTGCTGATTCTTGAAGTGTAATCGTGATCGTCTACTATGGTGCCTTTTGCATGCTCTTCGAGCTTAGACTTTGCTTTTGTGTGTGTGCCACCACTTTGGCGATATTCACGAATATTTTAACTTTGCTTCGTATGCCTTAATTTGCTTTGTTTCTTGGACTTGTATGTAAGCCTTGTTGCTTCACACTCTTGTGGCTTGAATCGTGACTCTGCGTTTGTCCGATATTACACTTGTATTTGTTCCCGCTTCAGCACGCTCTCCTTGGTCTCAATGTTGTTTTTTTTAAAGCGTGCTTTTAACGCTTTCGAATTCTTCAGCAAGTTTCAGAGGCCCCTCATGTCATTGGTGCCGAATTTTCTTCAAGGTGCACATTGGGCACGTTTCTTTTTTTTTTTTTTGAACAATGGCCCCTCATGTTATTGGTGCCAGATTTTCTTCAAGGTGCACATTGGGCACACACATTTTTTTTTTGTTTTTGAACAGTGGCCCCTCATGTCATCGGTGCCAGATTTTCTTCAAGGTGCACATTGGGCACATTTTCTTTTTGAATAGTGGCCCCTCATGTCATCAGTGCCAGATTTTCTTCAAGGTGCACATTGGGCACATTTTCTTTTTGAACAGTGGCCCCTCATGTCATCGGTGCCAGATTTTCTTCAAGGTGCACATTGGGCACGCTTTAAAGATTTTGCCGCTTTGGGCTTCATGAACTAACGGATCGCCTTGGATCTTGCGTTAGCCAACCTCTTTTACAGATTTTTTTTCCGCCCGCGTTTAAGACTGGCGCCCTTGTCTCCCGGGACCTTTTCTAATCTCGCGATATGGCGTACTTCGCCCGCGTCTGTCCCAGAAATTTTTTCAGGAGGTCTATCCGGGTACCGCGATAAGGCTCTTGTGCCCGCGGTGCGGCCCAACACTTTGTTTTCAGCCTGTCATGTGGATTCATTTCCTTTTTCTTTTCAGTGTTGGACCTCGCATTTGGCATTTTGGCTCTTTACTTTGAGAGCGTTGTTTTTTTTTTTGACATTGTACGTGTGTCATCACATTGTTTACTTGTTTGAATCATGTTTACTTTCAGCATGCATATTTCATATTGACATATTTCTTAAGGAGATGGTTCATGAGGGAATCTTTTCAGATTTTCATTCATTAGTTAGGGGCGTGTAACACCCCTAATTTTCGTCTCCCAAATAACCGAGAAATTAATTATCACAATTAATTTATAATTGATTTATATTAGTTTTGAAGGTTTTAGTTTTTGTACATTATGTGTTTTTATGTATAAAAATATAGGATATATTTTTATATGGTTATTTTGTACAAAAATGTGAATATTGTAATTTAGTCCTTGGGTTGGGACCTAATTGCAATATTAAAATAATTTTTGAAGAAAGAGTAATTAAATTATTAATTTTTAAATTTTATCAGCATGTAACCGGTTAGAAGGGCTATGTAACCGGTTACACGATGAACTCAGAAAACTGGGTTAGTGCGTTTTATGAGTAATCAAGCCAAAACCCAGAAATCTGCCACGAATTCATCCTTCTCTTGGTGGGGTAGGACGTGTCAACATGCATGTTAGCCTGATTTCTCTATAAATAGCCCAATTGATCGAGATTTTGGCTCATTTTGTTGATCTGAAGTGCTGATGCTCTGTTTAGGGTTCTGAGATTCGTCTATGAAATTCTCCTTCGTTTCTGAGAGTTAGAACATGAGTGATACACCATTACAAAGCTTGAATCAAGGGCTTTGTATTGATATAAAGTTTGTGAGTTGAGAGTCCCTGAATCAAGAGAACGAAGCTTGCCAAGTTGAGGTGTTGATGCTGTCAAACCTCAGCTTCTGATTTCTGGAGCTGACTTTGAAGCTCGATTTTGGTAAGCACACAAACCCTTCTAGTTTCAAATCTGTTCCTACCTCTAGTGCATGTTGCAGAGAATTCAATTTGACCATTTTCCCCAATTCTTAATTTGGTTTTGCATGTCAATTTCCCTGGTTTTGGTACCCTGTCCAACTCTATCAGCATGGAGTGGATTTAATGGAAATCTGTGTTGGAGCCTTTTTCTCTGCAATGTTTTGGATCAAGCACAATTTAGAGGTAAGGGGGAAGCTTACTATTTGCTAGAATGAGAATAAATTGTGGTAGAATATAGGATGAGTCACCAAGAGACTCAAAGGGCATAAGTTGAAATGGTTAAATGGCTTGGAGGCCAATTTGAGCTCAATTGATGTTTTGAGCAATGTTATCTGGATGCATGCAAGCTATGTTGATGTTATTTCATGACTTAATTGGATATTATGTGAATTGATGCATTAAGTTGTGAAATATGTGCAATTATGTGCAATTTGAGTATCTTAATTGAATACATGCAAGGTGAATGTGTTTCTGTGATTAAACATGTTTACTTAAGGTATATGAACTCTTTTGAATGTTGAAATTGGTTAGATTTGAGTAATGAAAAGAATGGTTTGCAAAACCTCTTATTTCAATGTGCTGACTGCACAATCTAACCGATTACTCGATAATTGTAACCGGTTAGACACTGTAAAATTGTAAAAGAAAATAAGTTTATAAAATCAGTCTTGTGGTCTTATTGATGCTACTCAAATCTAGGCCTTAATTTCATTGGAAACAATCTGAAGATAAGTTGAATATACTGTTATGGCTCAGATTGAAGTTAAAGAGTTTATACCTTAGTGTAATGAGATAATTTCAAGAAGAAATTATGCATAAATGAAATTGGATTATGACTTAGATCTTTTGAATGATATTATGGTTGGACTTGAGGTATTCTGTTATGCTAAGACCTTGTTATTGGATTGAGTAGAGAAATCAAGGAAAAATTCTTTGAAAAGCAATGGTTTTGTATTCAGGTCTGTAATTCTAACCGGTTAGGTGATGACGTAACCAATTAGTACTTGAAAACTTAAAAATAAAAGTTAAGTTTTTGAGTAAGAATTATATTCTCTCAATCCAGGTCTATGAGCATATGTTAAATTTAAATTCAAAGGTGAATTTTATGAGTAAAGCCATACCTCAAGATATCATTCAGAAGTTGTGTTTTCTAAGTCATAATAATGGAATTAATGGAAAGACCAACCTTAGTAATTATGTATGCAATGCATGCATAGAGAAAGGTAATGAAATAGGTTGGCAAGGATGGTTTGTGATGTTCGGGGTACTTGACCCTGTACTCTAGGAGTACTAAACGGATGCAACCTACTTGATGACACATTCTGGGAATGTGGCCATTGTCTGGGACATGGTTTCTTTGATACGTTCTGGGAACGTGATGCACACTCTAGGAGTGATGCTTGATTATATTCCAAGTATGGTTTGCGATACGTTCTGGGAAAGTATGTTAGTGTTCTGGGAACACATTGGTATAATAATAGAATTAAAGATAAAACCAACCTTGATGATTGTGCATTCATATAGAATGGAAGTTTGGTTGGTAGGAACGATTATCATATTCTGGGAATATGAGGAGGGTACTCCGGGAGTACCAAATTATAACCTACTTGATGACACATTATAGATATGTGGCCAGTGTCTGGGACCTGGTTTTATACGTTCTGGGAACGTATGTTAGTGTTCTGGGAACACATTGATATGCAACCTACTTGATGACACATTATAGATATGTGGCCAGAGTCCGGGACCTGGTTTTTATGCGTTCTGGGAACGTATGCGTTCTGGGAACGTATGCGTTCTGGGAACGTGGTGCACACTCAGGGAGTGGTGCTTATTATTCCAAGTATGGTTTCCTACACGTTCCGGGAACGTGGTGCACACTCTGGGAGTGTTGCGTATTTATCCAAGTATGGTTTGGCATTACGTTCTGGGAACGAATGTCAGTGTTCCGGGAACACAACGGAGTATTGGATGGACGTCTAAGATGGACTTTTAGAGGCCTCAGTTGTGGAAGGAAATCATGCATCATGCCACCTGCATTGAAAGAATTATTATGATTAACAGGGTGTGCTCATATGATTATGCATCATGATTTGCTACATGTTGACTTGTGGATGTTAGTTTTATTCTCATTTGATTATGTGAATATGTATAGCTAACCCCCATGCCCTTATTAGGTGTTGATCGTGCATCTAGATTGCACAAGAATCAGTTAAGGGAGATGTCCCTTAGGTGCATGCAGAATGTAGAAAGTGTGGGTTGGGAACCCGTTGTGCAGATATCGAGGATCCGGCCAGATAAATGTTTGGACAGAGGACCAGTGACCAGCTCTATAACATCTCTGTTTTTAATAGTATTAATATGATACACATTTTGAAAGAGGTATCATAAGATGAATTTGGTTTCATAGTAATATTTATTTGGTATCCATGGACTTGTTACACTTGATATATTTTGAGGGTATAATATGATTATTTTACTATGTTTCCGCAAACTCTGATTTTGTTAGTCAACCTCATTACTAATCAAGTGTTTGTGAAAAGGAATTTTCAAGGGAAGGGAAAATTATTATTTTCAGATCTTTTTCCAACGATAACAAGTCCAAGTTTTCATAAACTTCTTACTTTTCTTATAAAGTAAGATGATATACAGGAAGTGTTACAGGGCGTACAAAATAACTTACTTCCTAGACTTCTACGGAAAGTAAAGACTACTGCTCTTTCATTATATCATACAGTGAGCTAGGCATAATATTTCTTAACATACTTGAAATTTAACGGCCCTATTTTTCTTTGAGTGTCTGGTTCAAGTAAGAAACAATACCCATTAGGATGCGCCTCTTAAATAATGTAGGGTCCTTCCCATTTGGGCATCCACTTGCTCGTATGTAGGTTCCTCATGACTGCATCTGTCGCCTTCAGCACGAGCTCGCCCTCGGCAAACATCCTTGGCCTCACCATCTTCTCGTATGACAGCATTATACGCCTTTGGTGCTTAAGCAGCTCCTCATGCGCTTTGTCTCTGGCGCCTTCCAGGGATAACGTTCGCTTCTCCGGCCCGTCTTAATTCTGAGCAATCATCCTTGCCGAGGGGACCACCACTTCTGCTGGTAATGTCGCTTCCGCCCCATATACTAGGGAGAAAGGCGTCGCCTTTGTTGCACTCTGCTTAGTCACGCGATACGCCCAAAGAGCGAGTGGCAAGTATTCGCTCCAGGCCGTGGGCGCATCCTCCACTGTCTTGGCCAAGATGTTGATCAATGTTTTGTTTGTGGATTCAGCTTGGCCATTGGACTGTGGGTAGTAGGGGGTAGACCTATGATGTGCAATCCCGTATTCTTCCAATACTTGCTCTACTTTCTTGTTGATGAAGTGAGTGCCATTGTCAGATACTATCTTCCTGGGTAACCCAAAGCGACAGATAATGTGCTCTTGGGCGTCGCCTTTCTTGAATGCTGCTGCTTCGACCCATTTGGTGGAATGTTCTGTTGCCCCCAGGATCCATCTCTTCCCTTTGGAAGGTGGGTCAATCGGACCAATAAAGTCCATTGACCATGTGTGGAAGGGGTAGGGCGAGCTGAGGCCTTTCATAGAGAGAGAGAGAGGGTGCATGGATCCTGTTAGCATGCCTCTAGCATTGTTCACACTTTCGCACAAAATCGAGGGCGTCGCTTTTCATATTTGGCCAGTAATAGCCAATTTTCAACAATTCGCTCCAGAGCGACTTACCCCCTTGGTGCCTTCCACAAGATCCTCCGTGAACCTCCTCCATGACTTTGTCTCGTTCTTCTCTCCCAATGCATCTGAGAGCCTCTCCAGTGAAACTTCTTTTGAACAACTCGCCTTTCTCAATGAAATAATGTTCTGACTTCTTTCTGATCCTCTCCGCTTCTATGTGATTCTCCGGCAAGGCACCGCTTTCCAAGTACGCTTGAATTGGCTTAGCCCAATCCTCGTCCACCAGATGGACCTCCAGTTCTTCTTTAGCCTCTTGGCATCAACTGCACGCCTTCTGAAACAAGTCACAATGTGCCTTCATGTCTGGCCAGTACGCTCCCAGCCTTTGCATTCTCCTGTACAGGCCAGGGCCAACCTGCCCGCATATGCTATCGTGAAGGCTCGTCATCTTCCGCTTTCCTTCTTCCTCGGCGACGCATTTCATAAGCAACCCCTCCGTACTTATCTTATATAATGCCCCCTTTAGAAGGCAGAAATCTCTAGATGCCTTCGTCAATGCTTTGCTGTGGAGCTCCCACATGATTGGGACCCTCCAATCTTTCCTTGCCTGATCCTCTTGTACATCCCTTTGGATCTTGGGTTGGTACGCCTTCCTGAAGTGTACCAGATGTTCGCCTTCTGCTATTCCCGCTTTGCCTCCCAAAGTCGCGAGAGCGTCAACCTTTCTGTTTTCGGCTCGTGGCACATGCTCGAGAGATTCTAACTTGAACCTTGCCAACGCTTGATGTGCTCTTTCTCTGCATAGCGCCAAGGACATTTCCTTCACTCCATATTCTCCTTTCAGCTGTTTCACCACCAGGTTGGAATCCCCTTTTACAATGAGTCTTTGAACTCCGATTTCTTCAGCCAGGTCAAGTCCCAGGAGGAGAGCCTCATATTCTGCTTCGTTGTTAGTGCACTGGAATTCCAGTTGGAAGGCGAAAGCTAGCTCCTCACCCTTCTCGTTCGTCAGAGTGACTCCTGCTCCACCCTTGGGTGCTGAGGGCGATCCGTCAAACATCAAAGTCCACACTTCGGGCTCTTCACACACGTTGACAGGCTCTATTGCTCCCTCTTCTTCTTGATTTGCACAGATGGCCATCAGATCGGCCAAGGCCTGACTTTTAAGCGCTGTGGGTGTCACCAAGGTTATTTCATACTCTGTCAGTGTGAGCGCCCATTTGCTTATTCGCCCTGTGAGAACAGCGCCTTGCAATAAGTACTTGATTCCCTCGGCTTTAGTCATCACATGAATGGTGTGCGCTTGAAAGTAATGACGATACTTCTGGGCGGCGTACACCAAAGCGAGACATTGCCTTTCTTGGTAGGAATATCTAGATTCTACCTCCTTTAACATTCTGCTCCAATAAGCTACGGGGCGCTCTGAACCTTCAACTTCTTGTGCAAAGAGTCCACTGACTGCCGTTTGGGTAGTGGCCAGATATACTCTGAGTGGCACCCCCTTTTGAGGCAGAATCATCACTGGTAGTGTTGCTAAAGCCTTTTTCACTTTATCAAAAGCGTCTTGATGCTCTTTTTCCCACTTGAAAGTCTCCTTGCCCTTGAGAAGTTTCCTCATAGGGCCTAGCAATTCCCCCATGGCTGGTATGAATCTGCGGATGTAGCCCAATTTCCCCATCATTTGCTGCAATTCTTTCTTGTTGCGAGGCGCTTTCATTTCCCTGACTGCCTTGACTTTCCTTTCATCGGCTGAGACGCCTTCCTTATGGACTCTAAACCCCAGGAACTCACCGGAAGAGACCCCAAATTTGCATTTGAGTGGGTTCATCCTGAGTTTGTACTTCTTGCATCTGGAAAAGACAGCCCTTAGATGCGTCAAGTGTTGCTCCTTCTTCCTCGATTTGACCACTATGTCATCAACATAGTCTTCTACTATGTCGTGCATCATGTCGTGGAAGATTGCTGTCATTGCCCTCTGGTATGTCGCTCCGGCATTTTTGAGACCGAACGGCATCGCCAAGTAGTAGAAGTTTCCCACCGGGGTTCTGAAAGCGGTTTTTTCTTCGTCGCCCTCTGCCATCTTTATTTGATTGTAGCCGCTGAAACCATCCATAAAGGAGAAGCGCTCATGCATGGCAGTGGCATCCACCATGCAGTCTATGTGTGGCAGCGGGAAATCATCCTTGGGGCACGCCTTGTTAAATCTCTGAAATCCACGCAACACCTAATATGGCCATTCTTTTTCTTCACGGGGACTATGTTGGCCAACCAAGTGGGGTGTTGTATAGGCTTGATGAAGCGCGCCTCCAATAATTTCTCTACTTCGTCTTTTATTGCTTTCTCAATCTCAGGGCTAAACCTTCTGGGGTGTTGCTTTACGGGTACTGCATCGGCTTTGACAGCCAAGTTATGAGTGACTAGCTTGGGGCTAAGTCGTGGCATCTCTTCATAACTCCAGGCGAACACTTCTCTGAATTCTTTCAGCAAGGCGACCAAGTTCGCCTTTTCAGACGGGGTAAGTGAAGAGGCAATGAAGAGGGGCCTGTGTTCGCCTTCTCCCCCTACATTGACTTCTTCCAAACCTTCTGGACCATTAGCTTCATTCCCTTCTTGCTGGGCGTGCATAACCTCCTCCGTCGAAGCAAACCATGCTCCCCCTTTTATGACGCCCATGAGTGTGGGGCTAGCCAAGTCGCTCAGCATCTGCTTGGCTGGCCCCGCGAGTTCCTAGAGGATGGCCCATCTGGCCCCTCCTCCAGGAAGGCGTTGCTTTTGCAGCTTGTATCTTGGTTTGGTTACTCGCTGCTGTGCGCTTCCTTCTTCTTCTGGCAAGCGGAGTCTCTTGAACAACGACTGCCTCTTTTCTGGTTCCTTCATTTTCTCCTTTCCCTTGATTAGGATCTTGGGCTCTCTTCCAATTCTGTTAGTCCCGGGGGGAGCTAGTTCATCGAACACCGTGGCATCAATCAAGTGTAGCTCCGATGCATCAAATGGCACCTTCGTTGCTGGGATCTCAATGTCTTGTCCTTTGTACATTGACTTCACACATTGGTGCAGTGTAGAGGGAACACACCCATGCAGATGAATCCAGGGGCGTCCCAGCAGGATATGATAACTAGGGTCTCCATCGACAATGTGAAAAGTGTTCAGAGTTTTTATGGGTCCTACCTCCAAATTGAGCACTACGCACGCTCTTGCCGTGACCGTTCCTCCGTTGAAAGTTCCTAGTGTTGCCTCCGCTTTCTTGAGCCTTTCTTTAGCAACTCCCAGTTTCACGAATATATGGGTTGGAATGATGTTTACTCCCGATCCGTTGTCCACGAGGGCGCGCCAAACATGTACGCCTTCAATGGTCGCCTCCACGAACAACGGCCTGTTGTGGCAGAATCCTGGATGCGCTCGCTGCGGCTCCCTAAACATTACTGCTGAGGCGTGCGCCCTGGCTACCCTGTTTGTTGGTGCGTAGGCAGCACTGGTGTTCGCCCCTTTCCTGACTATCACATCAGCCAGAGCATGTGCTGCTTCTTCTCTGACATCAGCTCCCAACCTTAGTTGGTCAAATAGGGCTCTGAACCCCCTGGTCTTCACAAGTCCCCTTCTCAGTTCATTCTCCACCAGCTCTTCTTCTTCAATCTCCTCCAACAAGTTATCGCCGTGGGAAAGGATAACATTCACATTGTGTCTAGGCAAAGGACGCTCGCCCAGGATTTCTTCGCCTTCGCCCTCTGGCAGCAATATCTTTCCGGCCGCGTACTGTTTCTGAAATACGCCCCTAATGACATAACAGTCCATAGTACCATGACTCTTTTGCCTGTGTAGGATGCAATATTCCGGGTTATCATACTCCTCACGTGTCAGAGGGGGTCTTGTCGCCCTTTTAGTGAGAATGCCTTCTTTTAGCCATTCCTCCACCAACTGATAAGTAAGTTCCCTAGAGATTGGGAGCTTTGGTGGGGGTTCCTTTCTTTCATAGTTCCTGGGAGGCGGCATGGTTCTGTAGCTTTTCCTCCTCTTGTCATCCACAACGTTCACGTCAAAGGCGGTTTGGTCTTTGGTTCTTTTCCCTTGTTTCTTCATGGCCTCGGTAACATCCATTGCTCTCCCAAGCAACTCAGAGAAAGTGGTGATCTTACTAAGTGCCAAGAATATTTGCGAGCCATCTTCAATACTTTTGATGCATCCATAGACTAGGTCCGCTTTAGGGAGGGTCTCCTTGCAATGGAGCGCTCTGTCCCTGTACCTTTTGATGAAGGCGGTCGGACTCTCTCCTACTCGTTGTCTTACGCGACCAAGGTCCATGATATGGATAGCACCTTCCTCTTCCAGGAACTTGTTACAAAACTCTATAGTCATCTCCTCCCAAGTCCGGATTGATGCTGGGCGCAACTTGGAATACCAAGTGAAGGCACGCCCAACAAGGGACTTTGAGAATTCCCTTAGCCTTAAACAGTGGTCCACACTGTATACTCCAAGATCATCTACATATGTCATCAAGTGCTCACGCGCACTCCCGGTTCCATCAAACTTTTGGAACGTTGGAGGCGCATACCCTTGTGGGTAGCGATAGGCAGCTACATCAGCGGTAAAAGGAGGGTTTAGATTTATTACCATATTTTGTCCTTCCTTGTGCGCCTGTAAGATGCGTTTCAACTCTGCTTGCGTGACCAGAGCGTCTTCAGTGCTTTCTCGCCTCCCACTTGTCTCATGTTGAAATTCCTCCTCTGATTTTGCTCTTACCTTCGCTAACTCCGCCTCCCTGCGTGCCTCCTCCTCTTCTTTCAATCTTGCGCTCAGGGCTTCCTTTTCTTCTCTCGCCTTAGCGGACTGGGCCTTGTATTCCGCCACTATTTCAGATAGTGCGCCTTGGTTTGCCACCAGAGAGTTGAGTAGCGCAACTGATATCACGACTTGAGTGTTGGAGTCACCTTCTATGTGAGGGATTTTGATGTGACTCAGCATTTCCTTGTCGCTGCCGAGCTCTTCTTCTTGAGGCTCTTGGTCATCCTCTGGAGTGTCTGAGGGAGAGCGGGTATTATCACTTCCTTGGTTGGCTGGGCTAAAACTCAACCTTCTAGAGCCTTGTCCCGTCCCACGACTTGCGTGACTGGTCGCTGGGTTCTGAACGGTGATCACAGGCACCACCTTTGGAGCAACGTCTCCTACAGACGCTGGTTGCACAACATGAGCCCCTTTTCCTTCGTGATTGGAAGCCATAGCTTCCCTAGTGGAGTCGCCAATTGCTTCGGACCGCTTTGTGCGATAAGTAAATAATCAGTGAAAAGATAATGGGTTCATAAACTTAATGAAGCTTTTGGCTTTTATTACTTTGAAAGGGGAGTTCAGGGAGATGAATGCAAGAGTGAGGGTTCCACATGTAACATCCCTAATTTAATTCCAAGCATAATTAGTGAATTAATAGGTTTAAAGTGTAGGAAATGGGTAGATTAATTGCTTAAAGAATTTTGGGAGTAAGGTGAGTAGTAATTTTAGGTTCTAGGGGTTGTGTAGGATGCATAGGTATCAAGAGGCGAAATTACCGAAGTTGAATCAGGAGTTAAATCGGGGTTTAAAGTGCTAGAATGCATTCGATGCAAGAAAATTAGGAATAAAATATCCATATCTCTAAACTCAATTCCCACCGTTGGATATGGAAATAAGTGTCATAGGAAGCTTGTCTTCAAATTTGGGCAAGATCCGACGGTTAACGAAGAAGTTATGGCACGGTCAACACAAAGTCAACAGACCCTCGCCCAGGCGCACCAGCAGCTCGCCCAAGCGCACGAGCACGCATCAGACCTGAGCACCCAGCAACATTCTCGCCCAGGCAAGCAGGGGGCCATGCCCAGGCGCGCGGCGCGAAGCTGAATTCGCATCAGAACCATAAATGGTGCGAAAATACCCCCCAAACCCCCATTTCTTCCACCCCTTCTCTCTCTTCACACTCCCTCTCCCTCCTCCGTCCAGCACCACCACCGGAGCCCCAAGGCCGCCCCACCTCCTTGTTCTTCCTCCTCCTCATAGATCCACTCTTTCCCTCTCTTCCCTCATAGTCTCCTCCTCTCTCTTTCCCCCAAGCTCCTTCTCTCTCCACAACCTCCACCGCTGTGTCTCCCTCCGGCCACCACTTACAGCCACCACCCAAGGCCTTCCACCCTCTCCCACGACCTTCTCTCTCCCATCCCTCTTGATTGCTTTCTCTCTCATTCCCCTTGGCCGAGCTTTCTCTCTCTTCACGGATCTCACCAGTGCCGTTACCGACCGTGATCTCACCGGACTCGTGTCGAGTGTGCCAAAGCTTGACGCTCTTGCCTAGGACCAGCCGTGATCGTGCTAGCACCGGCGTCGACCGTCATCGACCCGTTCATCACCCCGGGTCGCTAAAGCTTCACGGATCGCCGCTCCCTCTCCGGAGTTGAGGTTATCTCTTTACTTTTGTCAACCGAGGTAAGAAGGGTCGTATTACCTCTATTTAAAAAGTAAATTCTAGGATTCTATAGTGGTGACTAAGAAAAGGGTGATTAAAGAATACGTTAATGAACCTTAGGGTAGTCCCTGCAAATATAAATGAGTTACTTAAATTGACTATGGAATAAATTAGATGTACATAGAAAGAGTTCCGGAGAGAATGAATGAGATAGGATATTAAGAGAGTTAATATAAAATGAAAGTGTAGAAAAACATAAAATAAAACCAAGGGAAATTAGTTAAGGAAAAACCAGCTAAACTTGGGAGTAACAGAATAAAAAGGGCAAATGTAATAGGTATAAAGAGTAGAACTAATAAGCTGAATAATAATAAGTAAAATATTAAGTGAAGATTTAAAGGGGAGAAAAGAGGGATTAGAATGTGGAATCAGGAATACGTGTGGAGTCGAATATGGGAATAGAAACAAAATGGTGAATTAGATGTAAAAGAAAATAGATAACCGGTAAAAGAAATTAATAAAAAAGATACTAAAGCAAAGAGAGAGTGAGTTGTTAAGGAAGTTAAATAAAATGTTGTAATAAGATATGGAAACTAAGCTAAGTTAAGAATGGTATCTAATTAAAGTAGAGTAATGAAATAGGAATAATAAGTAAATAAAAGTGTGAGACAAAGGAATTAATGGAATAACTAAGAATTTGAAATGAGAGTTTAAGATATAACGACTATATCAAAGCTAAGTGGAGTTAGATGTAAACTAATGTAATTAATAAAAAGAATAAAGGAAAAAGGAAAAGGAAGAGAAGAAGAAAAAGAAAAGAAAGAGTACAGGGAATTAAATAAAAGCTAGGAAACGAGAAATTAAAATATAACGTATATGGCGTAGTTAAGCCGAACTAGTTAAAAATGAGAAACATTTAAATATAAGAAGATAAAAGAAGGGTTAAGAAATTAAAAGAATTAAAGAGAGCTAAGGAAACTAAAAGTAAAGAGAAAAGACTAAGACGAATTAATAATGAGAAAGTAATTAAATGTTAATCGGCGCAGGATGGTCGTGGTGACCCTGTGGCCTAATAAATATAAAAGATAATCGGCACAGGATGGTCGTGGTGACCCTATGGCTTAATATATATAAATGATAATTGTCGCAGGATGGTCGTGGTGACCCTGTGGCCTAATAAAAATAAATGTTAATCGGCGCAGGATGGCCGTGGTGACCCTGTGGCCTAATAAAAATAAATGTTAATCGGCGCAGGATGGTCGTGGTGACCCTGTGGCCTAATAAATGTAAATGTTAATCGGCGCAGGATGGTCGTGGTGACCCTGTGGCGTAATAAAAATAAATGATAATCGTCGCAGGATGGTCGTGGTGACCCTGTGGCATAATGAATATAAATTTTAATCGTCGCAGGATGGTCGAGGTGACCCTGTGGCCTAATAAATATAAATTATAATCGTCGCAGGATGGTCGTGGTGACCTTGTGGCCTAATAAATATAAATGATATTTGTCGCAGGATGGTCGTGGTGACCCTGTGGCCTAATAAATATAAATTATAATCGTCGCAGGATGGTCGTGGCGACCCTGTGGCCAATTGATAAATGTAAAAGAAAAAGAAAAGACAATGTAAAAGAAAAAGAATGGAAACGAAAGAAATGAAAAGGGAAATGATATATATAAATGAATGTCGGGTTAAAAGTGGAATAAAATGTGGAAAAGTGATAAGTTCTGTGTAATGCTACCCTTCTTGCTATATTCTTGCAGGTATTGAAGTGGAGCTTACATGGAATATGGCCGAGCAGGATTTGCATTCCACTACGTGGAATGTTTATTGAATATTATGAGTGGACGATTGTTTTTTTGTAATTTATAATATGAAATAGTCGTCGCCCTGAAACTTGTACTAATTGGGCGTTAGGATCTGTTATGACTGTTAAACTGTTGTGGTTTATCTTTTTGAATATTTCTGGACTGACAGGTTTTAAGAAGAAAATTTTTGGAAAGTCCGAAAAACAGAGGAAACTCTGTCCGTTTTTCCGGAAACATATTTTTAAGTATTTTAATTTAAAAATAAATTTTCAATTACCATTTTTATAAAATCCTAAATTAATAAATAAAAGTGAGGGTGTTACACCACACTTGTGGTATTTTTACAGGATGCGCCTTCGGCTTTTTACACTCTCCTCTATATTCTAAACCTTAAGCTTCAGCAGAAGCTTCTATTCTATCCTCTCTCTTGTACTCTCTCCGTGTTTCTTTTCAGTTGATTTTAGTTGAGTTGAGTTTTTCCCCCCTGTTCTTGAGCTCTCGGTACGTTGGAAGAGGTCTTCCTCTTATAGGGTCCTCTTTGCCTATTGGTCTTTTCCTTTTCTTCACTTGGTCCACTGGTCTATTTCCTTTTTCCTTCTTTGTGGCTGTTCTCTTCAGAACCCGTTTTGTCCCCTTTACCTCTTTGAGCTTTGCCATTGATTGCTCACAGTGAGAGGCTTGCAAGGCTTTCCTTTTTCGACTTTCCTCAAAGAAGGGGCTGCATGATGTAAGCCAAGATGCTCTGGCTTCTCATGCATGTTCCTCATGACCTGGGGAACCGAACCCTTTTGTCTGCACATGTACGCCCTTGTCAGACCCTGTTTCCTGTTCGCCTTCATTTATCATAACTTTCTCCCCAAGCTTCTGTAACGCTTGAGGCGCTCTGGGAGGGCTCGTTGCGCTTATTGACATCGGCGCGCCTTGCTTTTCCTGTTGGTCGTGACGTCAGAATATGACGCCTTGATGACCGACGCTCTGGGCGTAGTGCTTTGGGCAGTTCCTGGTGCTTGTACGCTTTCTCTTGGTGTCTTTGGCGTTTTATTTTTGTTTGGTGATTTTGGGCCTCCTTATGCATTGGGCCTTGTGGTGTTGGGCTTCCAAATAGTGGGGTATCAACAGATATTATATTAGTATTATTAATTTCATTTATACTAGTATTATTAACATTAGAGTAGTTTAATTTAGAATAGTATTAGATTAACTTATCAGATTTGTATCATTGATTATGATTAATTATATTAATATTATTAATTTTGAAATAGATTTCAAGAATAGAGTACTATTAGATTAATTTAGGATTTGATTAATACTTGATTAATTTGTTACATTGTTTATTTATTTAGTATGTGATTAGTATTTAGTATTTTCTAATTTAGATTATTTATTTAGTAATAGATTTCAATACTATAGAGCTCTTTATTTTAATTTACTTTATTTCAATACTATAGATTATTTTAATTTTACTTTATTTAGTAAAAGAAAATCAAGCTTTCAACCACAACAATCATCAAAACCGTGGCCAACATAGGAAAAATCACTAAGAAAATTCAATCATTTTCAAAGATCTTTACATTAAAACTCAAACATCAAGTACATCATAGTTCAAACATAGATCTTGACATGCATGCAATCAATAACACTAGATCTTTGAAAAATCCTTCATGAAAACTTAAAATCAAGTTCTTTTCAAAAGCCTTTTAAGAAATCAAGAAGAAAACTTAAGATCATGAGAGAAAACACTTTCTTGACAAAACTTTAGAATCAAACTTAGAAATCAACATGCATGTAAAGAAAATCACTAGATCTATCTTGAAAATCAACATGCATTAACTTCTTCAAACAAAAACCAAAATTTTAGAAGGAAAACATGGTAAACGAAAAAGAATCAAGGAAAGTAGGTTAAAACTTTTAAGATCATGAAATAAAATGCTTACTTAGTCAAAAGCTTTTAAAATCAAGTCCAAATCTTTGGTTTCTCTTCTTACTCCTCACGGTTTTCTTCTTCCTTTCCTAAATCCATGGGTTCTCCTTCTCTTCTTCACTATCTTGGTTTGATCTTGGTTAGATTGTGAAGTGTTTAGGGTTTGGTTCTTCTCCTCTCTCTAATTCGGCCACTCTCTCTCTCACTCTCTCACTAAGAGCTTGATTTTGCTCTTAGTGTTGTGTTTGGTTTGGAATGAATGGAAATGAAGAAATGGAAACCAAAGAAGTGTGTGTGAGAGTGCCTAAATACATACATGGTTTTAGTGGGCTTGGGCTTGTGCTCTCCTCCCCACGACTCACTCTTTCTTTTCCCTTTTTCTTTTCTCTTCTTATGTCATGCTTAGGTCACTAGGATGAGGTCATCAACTTAACCATGAAGCAACCTAACTTGGTGACCAAGTAAACAAACTTGGTGGCCAAGTAATGCTCTTAAGCATTCGGCCTTAAAGAGTTTAGGGTAGGTTAGGTTAGCTAATTTAGGTTTAAGATGCTAATTAGGATCTAATCATAATTAAGGTAGGATTAGGAAAACTAAATTAGGTTTAGTCCACTAATCCTTAGAGTTTAGGGCTTAATCAAGGATTAAGGTACTAATCAAAGACTTAATCCATACTAGTATAGGTTTAGGGAAAACTAATTCTAGGTTAGTCCACTAACCTTGAGGGTTTAGAGTTTAAGAGAGTGATTAAGTACTTAATCAAGGATTAGGAACTTGATTAAGGTCTAATCAAAGATTAGGAATGCTAATTAGGGTTTCTAGAGATCATTCTAGTTTAAGGGTATGATAAGATGATTGGACTTTGATTTTTGAAACTTAAAGAAAATAATTTTCCTTCTTAAAGCCATAAAACCATATGAATTAATTTAAGAAGATAAAATCTTAATTAAAACCTTAAGTAATATAATTCATTGAAAACCTTAGAAAAACAAACACATGAAATCATAACACAAGTGGATTAAATTCCAAAGTGTAAAAATCCATCATGAAATCAAAACTCCTTTAATCAATTCTTAAATCAATTAGGTTAAATCCATTCAATTAAGAAATCAAGTAAATCACTAAATACTCATTGAAAATCCTTTGTAAAACAATATCTCAAAATTCTTCTTTAATGAAAACTTATTTATCTTAATCGGGAAAACACGGAATGTCACATTCCCGGAACGCATCAAAGAAACCATGTCCCAGACACTGGCCACATTCCCAGAATGTGTCATCAAGTAGGTTGCATCAATTTTGTACTACCAGAGTACCCTCCTCATGTTCCCAGAACATGACAAACGATCCTTGCCAACCTATTTCATCACCTTTCACCATGCATGAATGCAGAGAATATTTTTCTCAATTTGGTTGGCCATTAATTGATGTCTCAATTTCCATTCTCAACACATAAAGCCTATAACATCACTAAGAATTCCATATTTTCTTAGTAAAACAGCTTAACTTGAGGTTCTATGAATTATCTCATAAAGTCACACTTTAGTATTTAAGGTAATTAGATTAGTATTAAATTGGACAGAATTAATTAAGATGGCACAAGAAAATTTAAATTATAATTCAATTGATTTTTCACTGCTGTCAGTCTCTAACCGGTTACAACAGATTCTAACCGGTTAGAACCTGCAGCAAAACCAGAAATCCTTTAATACTTGATACCATTTTTAATTCCCAATCCAATCTAATACCCAAAACAGGTTATGGATAATTCAAATACCTAAAATCAATCTTGTTTATTTCAGAGTACATCTCCCATTTAAAGGCAACAAATCATGGCTTAATTTCAACTCTAAAAATTATGAAGACTTTAAGTCTTAAAGTTCATTTATCCTTTCCTTAATTCCATTCACTTTTCTTTTTCATAAACAGGGTAGTTTATAGTAAAATAAGATTGGAAGAATTAATTGAAAATGTTGGAAATTGATTCATTAAAGTGCAAAATTTATTTTTCACATCTGTTAGGTTCTAACCGGTTACACAGCAGTCCTAACCAGTTAGAACATGCAGAACAGAACACTGATTTGGGATTTTGCATGCCATTTTCAATTCCATTCATTTCCAATCCATTCCAACTATAAACAGAGCTTTAATTCCATAAAGTAAACATGTTTCAACACTTGATTACATCCAACACACATGCATTTCAAATACACATATCAAATTGCATGAAGAATGCATAAATGACAACTTAGCATACCAAATTCACTTATACTGAAATTTAACACCAATTTATCATATATTTAGCTTGCATTCATCAATTAAAACTTGCTCTAAGTCCTGGAACAAGTTAAATTGGCCTCCAAGCCTTTGTTCTCTAACATGCACTACAGAATTGGACAGACTCGAGGTCAAAAGAATACTTGAGCTTACCAAAATCGAAGCTCAAAGACAGCTCCACTAACACAAAAACAGTGTTGACAGCTTGAAAGCCTCAACTTCGTGCTTCGATTTCTCCTACCTCAGGAACTCTCAGCACACGATTTTTATATCTATACAAAGCCCTTGATTTAAGCTTTGTAAAGGTGTATCACTCACACTTAAACTTTCTGAGAACAAGAAGAATTTGAAAAACGGATTCAGGAACCCTAACAGAACTTCAACACATTCAGATCAACAAATGAACCAAAAACCTTGATCAATTAGGGCTATTTATAGAACAGTTTCATTGCCATGCAGGTCGACACGTATTTCCCACTGCGTTTATGGTTGATTTCGTGGCGATTAACGGATTAATCAAGTGATTACTCATCAAAACGCACAAACCCAGTTTTCTGGGTTCATCGTCTAACCGGTTACAGGGCATATCTAACCGGTTAGATACTGTGTAAAATTCAAAAATTCAATTTTTAATTCCTTTCTCTCCAAAAACCTTTCTAATATTATTATTAGGTACTATTTCAAGGATTAACTTATAAAAATTATATTTTCACATAATTTACTAATAAAAAAATATTTATTAATTAAAAACACATTATTTATATAATTAATCAATTAGAATAAAACCTTATAATTTGGAAAATAAACTTTTATTATTAATATAAATATACAAGGGACAAAATTAGGGGTGTTACACCAGACACATCTGGCAAGGTAGAGTAAGTAACAATAATAATTTAGTAAAAATTTCAGTTAAAAAATGTTGAGTTATAGTTACAATATTTGGTAATATTGTTTCGTTTTTATTTTTGTTTTATTTTAGGAGCGTGGCCCATTGACCAGATGCACATCCCGCCGGTGGACATTGTCATCCCTTGCTGATTTGCCGGAGGCGGTCCACAACATTGTTCAAGGCTCTGGTCTTGCGCCATTAGTTAGATTGTCATATGAGTAGGTGGACAAGCATTCGCTCTCTTCCTTTGCAAAGAGGTGGTTCAGCGAGACCCACACCTTCCACCTCCCGGTCGGCAAGATGACAGTGATGACTCTTGATGACGTTTCGTCGTTGCTCCACATTTCGGTGGTTAGCAGGTTTATTCCTTGGACCAAGCCCAGGCATAGTGATGGGGTACAACTGATGAGGGAGCTGCTTAGATTTACCGAGGCCATGGCATTGGAAGAGACTCGCATAATGCGCGGTGGTAGTGTTTGTTTCATCACACTGGCTGATCAGTATGTGGTGCACGCAGAAGCTCGGAGGTGGCATTTCGCTGCAAGATGCTACCTCTTGCACATGATCGGCAGTACACTATTTTTAGACAAGATCCTGACATACATCGGTGTCAGTATCTCCTGCCACTTCAGGATCTAGCCACTGTCGGCGAATTCGCGTGGGCTGCCTGTGCTCTAGCACACCTATACGAGAAGTTGGACGACACTTGCAAGCACTCGAAGAAGCAGCTCGGTGGATACATGACACTCTTACAGGTAAATTTATTCTTAATTACTTATCTATTTTATTATAAATAATTATTACATTTCAATAAAAATAAAATAAATAACTATTTTATTGTTTATTTAATAATACAAATTTTGTGACTTTTTAAATTTTTTTAATTGCAGGCATGGATCAAGGAGCACTTTCCCGCCATCAGATCTTCTATCCCTCGAGAAGATTACGAGGAGCCCATGCCGAGGGTCCGCAAGTGGGATATGGGGTGGCGTCTAGTAGCATGGATTATCAATATCTGCGGGTGGATCAGGTGAGCTGGCAGCCTTTCGATCCTGATCACCGGACCATACGCCTGTTTGAGGAGGTCAGCTTGTTTTCCGGGTTTCTCAGATTGGGAAACCGGAAACTCGCTTACCTCCGAGCGTGTACTCTGGCAGTTTGGGTACGTCCAAACGATCCCCCCCCCCCCCGCCCCAGTTCCACGTGACTCTCCTGTAGGATGGGAGGACATAGATAGTGAGTTTGCGGCGTGGATCCTGCACGTGGTTGATTATGCCATTAGAGGGCGTAGAGTTGCATATGATGGGGAGTACTCCCGCGATTACCTTGATTGGCTTCATCAGTACTGTCATCCATTCCTACTACCTACATCAATGCGTGTTGATGATCCCTTCGTACTTAACGTAAGAATTCAATTTATTTATATTATTTGGATAATTTAACATTTAAATGCAAATATTGAATTAATAATCGTATTCTAAACTTGCAGGATAGATATCGGGATAGCCTCACGAGGATATTAGAGTTGGCATTGCCTATGCATCAGAGAAGTGTTCTTGACTCGCATGCCATTCAGCAGATTAGCAGATTGTGGACATCAGCTCTAGACCATAGGTCACATCGTGGCTGCTGCAGCGCAAGGTGGCCACGTACCACAGAGAGGTGGTTGAGAGGATCGAGGTCGGAGAGCATATCGAGGTGGCAGAGCAAATCGAGGTGGTAGATGAGGTGGACGCAGAGGAGGTAGGGCTGAGCGTGGGGACGACAGGCGCGTTAGGGCTAGGCGTGGTTGATTTATTTGATATTTCGCGTATTTTGATATTGTTAGGCATATTTGGATATTGTTCATTATGTTAATTTTGCATTTGTGTTGATGATCCGTTTATTTTGATATTCCGTTTTGATATTACATTAGTGTATTTGGTTTTGCGCAACACCTTAGTAAAATATTTCGTTTTGATATTCCATTTTAATATTAATAATAAATGAATGCAATTATAAATAATTGATCGAATAATATTAGTAAAATATTGAATATAAATGAAGGTAATGGAATATAAATAATATAGGGAGTATAATTATAAATAAATAAAGGTAATATAATTAGTAAAATAATGTAATGGAGTATAGTAACTTCCGTTTTGATGAAAACGGAATAATTCCGTCTTAGTTAAAACGGAAGATATCCGACTTGGTGAAAACGAAATAATTTCGTCTTAGTTAAAACGGAATATATCCGTTTTAGGGCAAACGGAATATATTCGTTTTATGGCAAACAGAAATATTCCGTTTTTCCTTAAGACGGAATGTTTATATATCAGTGACATATAGCAGACCCAGAGAGCAGAAACCAGAAACACATAACACCAGCACAAACCAGCACAAACCAGTCAGCCAGCAAATCAGAACAGTAATGACAATGAATATTTAAATAAATAACAAAAAACATTTCATTTATTAATTAAAAAAATGAATTATTACGTAAATATATACACCTAACAAATCATTGACGAGTAGCAATGAACAATTACATAATAAATCATGCACAAGTAAGATCAACCACATTGCCGAATGTATGTCCCTTTGGTAGAAATGGCTTGAAAGCTTGTAATCGGTCACCAACTTGATCTGCCCATTCACATGCGAGAGGCAAAACGTATCGATACCAAGTTTGATACATAGGAGGCAGTGGATTGTTGGGTCGCAAAATAATATGTACCCAATTAGTATCACAAATGTTGCCAATAGTCCATATGCGAAGAGGTGCCATCGGTTTTGTTCTATATGGGAGAAAATTCATGCACTTCCCGATACTATTTGGATGAGATGGTATTGAGACTAAAACCACATTATATCGTGAAGCAATCGCATGGCCCAATCGAGGATAGCCAACCACTTCTCCTTAGGTACCGCACCAACGTTCTCAACATATAACCTATCCATGCATTCATTGTATCATGAAATGCTACCCAATATTTCTACGTAAAGATCACTATGCTCATTCATCTCATTGATTATGTCAAGATGCACCAGCATCCAATTATCCTCATCTCCAGAACGGTGCATAGAAATAGACCTAAAACCACAGTTTCCATCACTAGCAACATCAGTCACGGTCTCAATATATTCTTGCAACCTAAGAGGGACTACATATCCATGGGCCGACATTCTTGATGTGGATGTTTGTGATGATTGCGAAAGTGGAACCTTTTCAGAATTTAACGTACACTTCTATCTCTTAGATGATTCTGATTTCTTCGTGGTTGCCAACAAACTATCCACCAACGAATCCATGCGCTCCCAATGCGAAGGCTCACATTACGTTGACTTTTCTTTCTTTGATCTTCTACCCTTTGTCTTCACCTTATCTTTAGGTGGCAACATGGTGGTTGTATCAGGTCAGACAATTTCACAAAACTTATGAAAAAGTATCTTCTTTGAAGCTTTGTCCCCTGAATAAAACATTTGAAAATACTCCTCAACTAGTGGAGTAGGGTCTGGATCAACCTCTTCATCATTTGTCCTCTCCAGTGCAACTTGTCTAGAATCAAACATGGATAATTTCTGCCAGTGAACATGCACTGGACTCAACGGAATATTATGCCCCTTCCTCTTATAGGCAGCGAGCTCACAACGACATGGTAATCTGTGAGTGCTTCTGATACGACAATCACAGTCACCGAAACCAATACTATGCGCCTCTTCATAAATCAAATTCAAAGCTTCCTGGGATACCACGTAGCATAACTCCTTGTAGAAAAGGGTTTTCATATTGTGCTCAACCATTGTTATGCTTTTTTGAAACGACTCCACAATATTGTTATGTTGACATGTCAACATATTGTGCATGGCGTCAAAGCATGTGGCTATATCACCTATGTTATCCGTCAAATCCCTCTTGAATGAGGCGTGTGCACTCTCGACCCTGTTTAACAAGATACGGAATACTATGTGTGATGTTAACATTCAACAAAGTATATCGATTAATGATTACTATTATTATTATTACAATTTAGAAATTTACCTATTGGTTGTTGTGTTCCCAAGATGGATATGCTTATTTATCCAAGCATCCACGAATTTCTCCTTGTTTTGGTTGAGGTATGTTCTCTCGACATAATCAAACAATCCACACCCGGCCTCTTCAGAGACTTTCACAAATGCATCTACACATGACTAGTACTCCTCCACCTTCTTACAATGGACGAAATTCATCCATGCATCCATCACCGCATCAGTCTTCTCAATGTCACGGAAGTACTCTTTGAACCTTCCTTTAACATTACGCTTTACATGTAACTGGTAAAGTAAATGGGTGACCGTAGGAAATACATCTCCAATAGCTCTCACAAGAACACCCTCAAAGTCCGTGACAATAACCTTAGGAAGCTGGAAAGGGTCTATAAAAAATCTACTAAACTGCTTCAATGCCCATGAGAAGCTAGCATAATTCTCAAATGACATAAAACAAAATGCAGCAGAGAATGTTTTGGTGGTTGATGTCTGACCTACTATCTCTAGCAACGACACACTATATCTGTTTGTCTTGTATGTGTTGTCCATTATGAGCACCAAGCTAAAGTTGTGTGACACCCTTCCGGATTACCCAAATATAATATAGTAATTAAGCTTTTATATTGGATAATATATGGACTTGTGAGGATTAAGAAAATATGGAAATAAAACTTTCTTTTAAAAGCGGGTGCGCAAATCAACACTTGGAATTCTTGGAGAATAAACCCTAAGGTGTTACCAAAACAGTTATATTGAATTCGGCGATTTCTGAAACCTTTTCGAAAGTTGGGTAGCATTCATCTTTTGGAACCTTATTTTATATTATAGAAAATAACTGAAGCTACCCTTGCTTTATTTGATAAAACTGATACCATCGAATAGTTTTCACCGCCGAGCCCTCAAATAGATTAAATCAGAGTAAGCGGAATTATCGGACTATGCAATTACTAGTAAGATGAACATAGGTATATATATATATAATAAGAGTCATAAGTACATAGCCCCATATCAAAGCTTCCAAGATCCCAAAATACAAGTCCATAAACAGATCTACATAATAACATGACCAAATCCCTAGAGAACCCCAAAAGTATATCTACAACATATATACATAATCAAAATAAAACTCTAAGGGTGGTCACGTAGATCCGGCAGCATCAGATGTAGTAGTAGTGATAACAGCAGTCTCCAAGGAACATAAGTAGTAAGGTAGTAGCATCATCATCAACACAGCAGCAGCAGCAAGATCTCCTCGACAGCCTCCACACATCGGATCCCCTGATCCTCATCACATACCCTATGCACAAACCTAGGGATCATCGTCCATCCAATCACTCCCAGTAGAATGCACGACAGGCTCGCTCCCACTCTCGTCCTCCACCGGGTCCTCCTCGATCTCATCCGAGGGAGAGTGTACCCTACCACTGGGTACCGGGTCAGGTGATGGTGAAACCCTGACTGGGCTCCTCGGATCAGAAGGGGGAGTCTCCTCGCGGACGACTCTCGAGGTAAAAGAGTGAGAGCGGGTAGGTCGAAAACGGAAACTGTGATAGGAGCGAGCTGGTCGCGTGGGAGGTGGTCCATGGTAGGTGTAAAACGGGGGTACATGCATAGTGTATATGATGGTAATCCTAAATCTACGAGGACTGAATCGGATCGACGGGTTCGGGTGGTAGAAGGTAACCTCTACCTCTCCCTCGAACACCGCGCGATGGTCCTCATAGATCCATGTGCCACTAGGAAGTGGCCGGATCTCGATGCAAGCAATGTAACGAGACATCACCTACAAGGGCATAGGGGTAAGCAATTCTATACACATAATCAACAGAGAATAAATTGTGCAATATGAGTATGTAAATATGTATCAATTAACAACAATCACATATAACACTTAGCAGTTAATTAATGCACTTAGGATGCTCACACTTATTTCATTTATCACAATTGATTTGAATGAGTGGCATGATGCATGACTTTAGCTCTCAAGCCTATCTCCATCATACTATGTCACTCTCTGACGTCCATCCCTGACAACCCAGCACTCAACAGTGCGTTGTATTCCTAGGTATACAACAATTCGTACATTCACCTAGAATGTACACGTCAAGCTTGGTATCCATGCCACCCGAGCATATCCCGTCATCCAAACGGACTGTCATCCAAACGGTATAACCATATCGGCATCCACTAAGCCGACCACGTCAACGACGTGTCATCAAGCAAGCGTATTGGCACTCCCAGAGGCCCTCCACATGTTTACCAAAAACATGATATACGTCCTACCATCCCAACTCCAGAATGAATGCATTACTTTACTTAAAGGGAATTGATTGATGTTTTATCCTTTTATTAATACATTACGTGCCTCCCGAGAAACGTATCGTTATTCAAATGAAAATATCATAACGTCAATCAATTTCCTTTAAGTCCAGGATCACTTGGTTTATCGTCCTTTAAGTGTTACAAAATGACTTAGAATTGAAAATGGTATTTTTAAGTATCTGACTAAAAATACTCGAGTGTTTTCCATAATACTCGAGTAGTTTATCATTTTCCAGATTTTACTCGAGTAGTTCATGATTATACTCGAGTCGTTCATGTCTGTTTAGAGATTCAAGTTTTCAGATCTTCAAAAATATACTCGAGTAATTCATGAGATACTCGAGTAGTCCATTACCCAGAATACTCGAGTAGTTCACATATTACTCGAGTTCTTCATTAATTTTTACTCTTGTTGCCTCTGAAATACTCGAGTGCTTAGCCTGGTTCTCAAGTTGGTGCGCCAATTTTCACACTGGTGCATCACGAAATACTCGAGTGTTAAGCCATATACTCGAGTGTTTGCAGACAGAACAGACTGAAACTTGGTTTTTACATACCATTTCAATTTCTAAACATTTTTAAGCCAAACCAGTGATCACAATAGTTCATATACCATATATTGAACATGTTTCCACACTCATTTCATATCAAATAACCAATTTGACAGAGAATCAATAAATCATGCATAAAAACACATTTTAACAACTCAATACTTCAATTTATACAATAAGCACAATACTCATGAAACAAAGTTCATTTAAGCTTGCATGCATGATATAGAACTTGCTCAACACAGTTTTAGAGAAAAGCTTGGTCTCCAAACCAAAGACCCTATTCAATCTAAGCCCTTAGAGCCTCTTGGTGGCTCTCTAACACAAATCATGAAATTTAATCTCTATCTAGTGAATATAATTACTTCCCCTTACCTCTCAGATGTGAATCAAACAAGAAATCCCCAAAGAAAAGCTCCACAACTCTCAGACCAACTTCAAGCACCACATGCAGAGCATTTTGAGTGCAACACCAAAGTGGAATTGGTTTACCCATGAAACAGAGAATAAAATTGGGGAAATTAGATTTTCTAGACTCTATGCAACATAATCTAACTAAGGAAACCGAATTTGAGATTCAAGGATTCGTGAGCTTACCAGAAATCAAACCCAAAGTAAGCTCCCAGAAGTGATGACTGCAACTCAGCCTCAACTTCTCAGCTTCGATTCTAACAACACACTCACTCTCAGCTCACAATCTTTATGTCTATACAAAGCTCGTGATGTGAGCTTTGTATTCGTGTATCACTCAAGCCTTAACAGTCAGAATTGAAAGAGAATCGAAGAGGGCACATTCGAAACCCTAGCTTTGTTAACAAGAGCAAGATTGAGCAAAATTCCTAACTTCACGGTGTTGATGGGTTTAAATAGAGATAGAGGAAGATCATGCATGTCGACACGCCACCCATGGCGTTGGCAAGGAGACGATTTCGTGGCAGGAGAAGGGAATCGTTCATGGTGACTCATCAAACGCACTAACTCGTGCAGTTTGACCCAGAATACTCGAGTTTTTCAGAAAATACTCGAGTATTTTTCCCAATTTTTGAAAAATAATTATTTTATTTAATTTCCCTCCAAAACCTTTCCTATAATTGCTTCTAGGTCCCAACCCAGGGACTAATATGCAAAATACTCATTTTAGGCATTTATTATATTTATTAAATAATTTCACACTCATATACCAACTATATGAACACATATTTTAATCAAGGATTAATATGGAAATAATTAATTATAATTAATTTATAATTAACATTTCATTAATCGGGGATTAAAATTTTGGGGTGTTACAAGTTGCGCAGTAGAGAAATGGACGTAGGGTGAGCCCAGAAAATATCCTTCACCACATCAGTACCAGGGAAGGTTGTGTGCAAGTACTCATATCCTGCCCTCGTCAAGCATAGCAAGAGATGTTGCATTTGCGTACATGGGAGCCTCACATTTCTTCTATAGGTAGCACGGGCAGTGTAAATTTGTCCCATGGTTGTTAGATTTGCAGGATATCTTTCTTTTAAAGTTGTCAGCACTCTCTTTGGCTTCACCCTGTAACATCACGATTTGGCAACATGAAAATATAATTTCTTTTATTCAATATAGTGAAAATTTGGGCCAAATTTTTTTTATAACATAACATGGACATGAGAATCTCCAAGTTCCAAAATCTTTTATCAAAATAGTTTGCAATAGAAATTTGATTCTCGTATCTCACGTTATACTTCAAGTTCCAAACCGAGATGTTACGAAACATCGCACTTTGAAACTTACTTTCACCAAATTGGTTTTAAAGACCCAGTTCTTTTGTTCTTAACCAGAAAACTTAGCATTGATTAATCCAGCTTTAGAAAATATGATTCGGGTGTACATATGGATACAGCAAATGATGTCTAAGTACCTGCTAAGAGAGTACAATACTCTGAAAAGGGAGATGTAACACCCTATATAATAATTACCCTTAATTACCCGAAGATTAGGATTTTAAAATTTCTTTTTCATTAATTCAAAAACACCAAAGTTATAAGAGGAAGACTTTAATACATCAAAATCAAAAGCACAAATTAAGTACATCCAGTTCGGTCCTTCAAAATTCAAAAGAGTTTTAGCTCGGCCCAACTGGCCGAGACTCAATACAAAACAATATTTTAGCTCGACCCAAATGGCCGAGACCCATCCACCTATCTGACTCTAAATATCTTACTCTCCCTGTGAGGGAGAGTGATCCTGCTCGGCCGGGGACTGCGTCTGCTCGGGCTCAGTACCTGAAAAATGGTAAGGAGGTGAGCATTACACAGAACTTAAATAAGCAGTTTCTAAAATGTCATACCGAACTACCAAGCCAAAACCACATGCATACATCATCATGTAATATTATTTAGCTCGGCTCACATCCTACAAATTCCCCTTATCCTCTTTCCATAAATCATACACTCGGCATCTCGGCCACTCTCCTCTTACCTCGGTAAACCATCTCCCTACCTCGGACTCATTACTCCTTATTCCATTTTCACATAGTTTACAATCTTTTACTCTTCTCGGATGCATACACCCAGTGCATGTCTTACACCATTTAAGGTCGGATATCGGAGTGTCATCCATAACTGTGAGTAACCAGTACCCGTCTTACAGCTGCACATACCCGGTATGCGTCTGACGCGATCAATGCACGCACCCAGTACGCGTCTTCTATGACCAGGAGCACTACCGCCGATCATTCTATGGAGTAAGGAGTGTCCATAACTGCGAGTACCCAGTACTCGTCTTACAATGGCGCATCTCGACGACTTACGCGATCAATGCACGCACCCAGTACACGTCTGCTATGACCAGGAACACATCCCACCGATTCCGTTCTCGGAACCCTGTGTGAATCATTACTGCGAGTACCCAGTACCCGTCTTACAGCTGCACATACCCAGTATGCGTCTGACGCGATCAATTCACGCACCCGGTACGCGTCTGCTATGACCCGATCACACAGCCATTTCTCTTTTATTCCTCTTATCCTTTTAACCATTTTAGTTCGGCCTATCTCGGCTCAACCTCTTAGTCTTTTTAACCATTTATTTCGCTCGGCCTCTCTCGGCTCAACCCTTTAACCATTTCCTTATTCCATTATCTTTTCTCATTATCAGACTTATTACTCTATCTCTCCTACTATCCATATTTACCATTTCCTCATACCCATTCTCAACCTCACTCAGCTCGGTCCTGCTCGGCCACAGATATAAATAACAAATATCAATGCTCATAAACATTTATACACGAAGTTCATAAACACTTATACATCAACAACAATAAGAATAGAAGCATTCAACCAATCCATCATGTAAATACCAACATATAGCACAAAACAATATTCCTCCCTACTTCAAACTCATGTTTCTAATTCATTTATTAGTTCCCTTTTACCCTTTTTACCATTTCCTTTCTAACATTAACCTAGATCCATTTCCCTAATCTAACACCCACTCTTAGTACCCTTTATGAACACCCTAGAAACCCAAACTCAAGTAGAGGTAACACTCACTCCTTACCTCAAACTGTGAGAGATAAGAGTTGAGAGTTTGAGAGTGGTTTCCTTGATGCTTCACACCTCTTGAATCCTTTTCCTCCTTGCTGCCACCACCACACCACCACGGTCCAGCTCTTTGCTTCCACCACCACGCCGGCCCAGGGAAGCGTCAGGAACGGAAGAGAACGGAGAGAACGACGACAAGAAGGAGGGTCTCCAACCGGTGAGACTTGGTGGAAGAGAAGAAGAGATGTGTGAGAAAGAGGGATCTTCGTGAAGGAGAAGAGGAAGTATGAGAGTCGTCTGTGTTGGAGCTTTAGAGAGAAAATGAGAGAAAGAAACAAAGGAGAGAGAGATTAGAATTGCAAAGTGTGTTATGTTGTGTTTGGGCTTTCTTTTATTCTTTTAGGGGAATTATTTGTGTGGTCCTCATTGGAGGCTTCCATGAGAAGCTAAAACATGTGGCTAGGATTCATTGGCTTCTTGAGGAAGCCATGAATAGTACATTGAAAGGGACATAAAGCAGTGATAGTGACATAAAGTGAATGGCAAGGACAGTGTATGGGTGGTACGACTCCCAAAGGGCTACAGCTCAACATGAGCTGGCACGGAGGAGTTAGGACGTGTCGGCTAGGGTACGTCGGCTCGGTTTGCAGGAACAGCAGTAGTCCGAGCTTCCTTCTCGGATGATACTGTGAGGTACGCTAAGGTCGGTTAATCCGGACTGGACAACAGGTTCCGCGTTTGGTTCCTATCCAGCTCGGTTCATATGCACACAATCTTATCTAGCACGGCCGGGATCGGACCGAGGTCCTATACTTACATCCTAGGTCGGCCTATGCTCATACTACCCTTTTATCCTTGTACAATTTCTAAGGCTTAATCCTATCCTTAGATAAATATTTATATACTAAGATTATATTATTTAATATTAATTTTTAGGATGTTACATTCCTCTCCCACTTACAGGAATTTCGTCCTCGAAATTTAGTCGGTACTGAACAGTTGCGGATATGACTGCTTCATCTTCTCCTCGAGTTCCCAAGTAGCTTCCTCCACATCATTCCGACTCCAGACGACCTTGACCAAGGAGATTTCTTTTCCTCTGAGTCGTCTGACTTGTTTGTCCTCAACTCGGACTGGGAGGACTTCGAAGGTCAGGTTGTCTCTTAGCGGTAGCTCGTCCACTGCTATCACATGCGAGGGGTCGTGGATGTACCTCCTAAGTTGCGAGACATGGAACACATCGTGGAGCTTAGACAAGTGCAGAGGTAGAGCAATTCTGTACGCTACTGGTCCGACCTTCTCCGATATCTGGTACGGTCCGACAAACCTAGGGGTCAACTTCTTCGATTTGATAGCTCGACCAATACCCGTTACAGGGGATACCCGAAGGAATACATGATCTCCCTCGATGAAGTTCAAGGGTTTCCTTCTCTTGTCGGCATAGCTCTTCTGTCGGTCTTGGGCTGCTTTCATCTTCCCTTGTATCATTCGGATCTTCTCGGTTGTCTCATGAACAATTTCGGGACCAATCAACAAGTTTTATCCTATCTGGAACCAGCATAGCGGCGTCCGACATTTTCGACCATACAACGCTTCGAAAGGAGCCATTCCAATACTTGAATGGAAAATGTTGTTGTAGGTAAATTTGACCAATGGCAATAGTGTTTCCTAGCTTTCCGACTGTTCAAGCACACATGTCCTCAGTAAGTCTTCAAGAGTCTGAATGGTGCGCTCGGATTGTCCATCGGTTTGGGGATGATAAGCTGTGCTAAATCTCAACTTTGTACCCATGGCTTGCTATAAGCTCTGCCAGAACCGAGATAAAAAGCGGGGATCACGGTCCGACACGATACTGCTCGGAACACCATGAAGTCGGACAATGTCCTTTATGTACAGTTGCGTCAGCTTCTCCAAGCTGTACTTCATGCTGATCAGCAGGAAATGAGCACAGTTTGTAAGTCGGTCCACCACAACCCAAATGGCTTCCTGCCCTGATCTCGTCCTTGGTAGACCCGATACAAAATCCATCGAAATGTTGTCCCACTTCCATTGTGGAATCTCCAAGGACTTGAGTAATCCTCCTGGTTTCTGATGCTCTATCTTAGCTTTCTGGCATGTCAGACACCGAGACACATAATCGGCCACATCAGTCTTCAACTTCGGCCACCAAAATAACCTCTTCAGATCCTGATACATTTTTGTGGCACCCGGATGAAGACTCATCTTCGTCTTGTGGGCTTCTTCCATTAACTCTCTTCGGACTTCAAAGTCCATAGGAATGCAAACTCGGCCCCGAAATCGTACGAGACCATCGGGTCCTTTAGTGAAGTCGGGTTCATCCTTGTCTCCTGCTCTTTCTAGTAGCTTCTGGAGTTCTAGGTCGGCAGCCTGTCTTTCCTTAATGAAACCCACAAACTCATTGGTTACTTGCAGCATTTCCAGTACCACACTGTTTTCCTTCTTCTGTATGCCAAGGTTGAGATCACTGAACTCCTGCATCAACTGCATCTCTCGGACCATCATGTTGCTCAAATGAAGACTCTTTCTGCTCAGGGCGTCGGCCACCACGTTGGCTTTTCCAGGATGATAATGCAGGTTGAAATCGTAGTCTTTCAAGAATTCCACCCATCTGCGCTGCCTCATGTTCAGTTCCTTCTGGTCGAACAGGTAACCGAGACTCTTGTGGTCGCTGAATACTTCAAACTTCGTGCCATACAGGTAGTGTCTCCAAATCTTAAGGGCGAACACCACGGCTGCCAACTCAAGATCGTGGGTGGGGTAATTCTGCTCATGTTGCCGAAGTTGCCGAAGTTGCCGAGAGGCATAAGCCACCACTTTTCCTTGTTGCATCAACACACAGCCGAGACCCTGCTTTGAGGCGTCACAAAACACGTCAAAAGTTTTGATCGGATCGGGCAGAATCAACACGGGCGAGCTCGTCAACATCTTCTTTAGCTCTTGGAAGCTCTGCTTGCACACCTCGGACCATTGGTAGGGTGCATCCTTCCTGGTTAGCGAAGTCAACGGTAGAGCCAGTTTAGAGAATCCTTCAATGAATCTCCTGTAGTACCCTGCAAGACTGAGGAAACTCCTGACCTCGGTTACCGAGTTCGGTCTCTCCCACTTAAGCACAGCTTCCACCTTAGAGGGGTCAACCGCCACGCATTGCTCAGATATCACATGTCCGAGGAAATGTACCTCTTTGAGCCAAAAACTGCACTTAGAAAGCTTGGCGTAGAGTTCCTTGTCCTTTAAAACCTGCAACACCATTCTCAAGTGCTGCTCGTGCTCGCTTGGACTCCGAGAGTAGATGAGGATGTCGTCTATGAAGACTATCACGAACAAGTCCAGATAAGGTCGGAAGATTCTATTCATGTAGTCCATAAAGATGGCAGGGGCATTGGTAAGTCCGAAGGGCATAACCACATACTCAAAATGCCCATACCTCGTCCTGAAGGCTGTCTTCGGAATGTCTTCTTCTCGGACTCGGATCTGGTGGTATCCAGATCGGAGGTCTATCTTTGAGAAAACCGAAGCTCCCTTGAGTTGGTCCAATAGGTCGTCAATCCGAGGGAGGGGATATTTGTTCTTCACCGTGACCGCGTTGAGCTTCCTATATTCAGTGCACATTCTGAGACTACCATCTTTCTTTTTCACAAACAGGATTGGAGCTCCCAAGGCGATACGCTTGGTCGGATTAGCTTTTTGGCCAAAAGCTCTTCCAGTTGCTTCTTAAGCTCTTCTAGTTCGGGAGGTGCCATTCTGTACGGGGCAATTGAGATCGGGCCAGTTCCCGGAACAAGGTCTATACTGAACTCTACTTCTCTTCTCGGCGGTAAGTCAGGCATCTCGTCCGAGAAAACCTCTGGGAATTCTCCGACCACAGGAATTCGGTCTAAGGTCGGCTCCTCTGTCACTTCCAACTTTTCAACAGAAGAGCCACTAAAGATGACGGTCTTTTCTCGACAATCGAGCAGGACATGGTGCTGAGACATCCAGTCCATGCCGAGGATAATATCTAGCTTGGATAGGGGTAGGCAAATCAAATTGACTTTAAACTCTTTGCCTAGCACTTGGATAGGACACTCTAGACACATTTTAGAAGTGATTACAGAAGAATTGGTTGGGGTAGAAATGGATAATTTGTAAGGCATTTCTATTGGGGATAGTTTTAGTCTATTCATACAGTCAAGGGAAATGAAAGAATGTGTGGCTCCAAAATCAAACAACACAGCACATGTAATGCTGTCTACTTGACAAGTACCTCAGATCAGCTCGTCAGCATCAGTCACCTCTTCACCATCCATGGTATAAACTTTGCCCCTCTGCATTGGTCGGTTAACACCGGTCTGTTGAGCCTTGGTCACATTGACCTCTTCCTTCACAATATTCTCGGTACACCGAGCTGCAAAATGACCAGGCTTGCCACATCGGAAACAGGATCCTCTTGCTTTGCTCGGATCCAGACTCTAGCATTCTCCCCGGTGCTGCCTTCCACAGTGTTGGCATATCGGATAAGGGCCAGGAACAACCACCATCTGACCACCGCTCCTCGGAGCTGTTGACATTCTGGAGTTCAGATTCACATAAGGAGCAGATCTCGGAGCAACTCCTTTTCCCCTGATCGGCCCCACTGTCTTTTGTGCTGATTTGCTTCGCTTTCCGTCGGCCTTCCTCTTGAGCCCCTTCTCATAGGTGCTAGCCATGTTTACCAGCTGCGAGAGATTGGCCACGTTCTGATATTCGAATGCGAGCCGAATATCGTCACGGAGACCAGATTCAAACTTGATGCACTTGGTACGCTCATCAGCATATCTGTAGCTTCCTGAATAGCGGATCAAATCCTCGAACTGAGCAGCATATTCCCCGACACTCAAGTTCCTCTGTTCTAGTTTGAGAAAAGCGAGCTCCTTCTCTCTCCTTACATCCTCGGGAAAGTACTTTCCGAGAAATCGAGCTCGGAATAGTTCCCAAGTAATGGCTTCATTGGCCGCTTCCAGTCCACGGCTCTGCTGCTCCCACCAGTGCTCGACTTCACTAGCCAGCACGAACTCGGCCAACCTCACCCTGTAGTCATAGGGCGGTTGCATAGATCGGAAGATCTTCTCAATATCCTGGAAGCATCTCTAAGCTCCATTAGGATTGTAACCCCCTTCAAACCGAGGTGGTTCATTCTTCCTAAATCGGCTCATCCAGTCAATCTCGACCGGAGCCGGAGGTTGAGGCTGAAGGGCTGCAGCTGCAGCTGCTGCGGCTGCGGCGATGTTTTGAGCGAGGTTCTCAGCCTGATTCTGCTGAGCCTGCGCTTGGTTCTGCTGTAGTTGAACCAGA
This sequence comes from Crotalaria pallida, assembly GCA_037953625.1. NCBI lineage: Eukaryota > Viridiplantae > Streptophyta > Magnoliopsida > Fabales > Fabaceae > Crotalaria > Crotalaria pallida. The sequence continues at coordinate 59,466,823 of CM075651.1, forward strand.
GTTTCCAACACAGCAGCAATTCGGTCGTTATCAGCTCGTCTCCCAGCCATGCTGCTCGGTCATGGAGAGAAAGCCAATTAACTTCCGAATAATCAAGTAAATATATATATATATATATATATATAAACATATATACCAATGAGCTATATTGTCTAACTTAGACTTCTAGACTTTGCTTATTTGTCACTCTCTTGGTGAGTAACCACTGGAGTCCTTTGCAACTCCAATAGGCCGAGGAGAAACTGCTCTAATACGAAAAATGTAACACCCTATATAATAATTACCCTTAATTACCCAAAGATTAGGATTTTAAAATTTCTTTTTCATTAATTCAAAAACACCAGAGTTATAAGCGGAAGACTTTAATACATCAAAATCAAAAGCACAAATTAAGTACATCCAGTTCGGTCCTTCAAAATACAAAAGAGTTTTAGCTCGGCCCAACTGGCCGAGACTCAATACAAAACAATATTTTAGCTCGACCCAAATGGCCGAGACCTATCCACCTATCTGACTCTAAATATCTTACTCTCCCTGTGAGGGAGAGTGATCCTGCTCGGCCGGGGACTGCGTCTGCTCGGGCTCAGTACCTGAAAAATGGTAAGGAGGTGAGCATTACACAGAACTTAAATAAGCAGTTTCTAAAATGCCATACCGAACTACCAAGCCAAACACAGATAGTCAATTAACAAATAATAACAAGTAATCAAACCACATGCATACATCATCATGTAATATTATTTAGCTCGGCTCACATCCTACCAATTCCCCTTATCCTCTTTCCATAAATCATACACTCGGCATCTCGGCCACTCTCCTCTTACCTCGGTAAACCATCTCCGTACCTCGGACTCATTACTCATTATTCCATTTTCACATAGTTTACAATCTTTTACTCTTCTCGGATGCATACACCCAGTGCATGTCTTACACCATTTAAGGTCGGATATCGAAGTGTCATCCATAACTGCGAGTACCCAGTACCCGTCTTACAGCTGCACATACCCGGTATGCGTCTGACGCAATCAATGCACGCACCCAGTACGCGTCTTCTATGACCAGGAGCACTACCACCGATCATTCTATGGAGTAAGGAGTGTCCATAACTACGAGTACCCAGTACTCGTCTTACAGCGGCGCATCTCGGCGACTTACGCGATCAATGCACGCACCCAGTACGCGTCTGCTATGATCAGGAACACATCCCACCGATTCCGTTCTCGGAACCCTGTGTGAATCATAACTGCGAGTACCCAGTACCCGTCTTACAGCTGCACATACCCAGTATGCGTCTGACGCGATCAATGCACGCACCCGGTACGCGTCTGCTATGACCCGATCACACAGCCATTTCTCTTTTATTCCTCTTATCCTTTTAACCATTTTAGTTCAGCCTATCTCGGCTCAACCTCTTAGTCTTTTTAACCATTTATTTCGCTCGGCCTCTCTCGGCTCAACCCTTTAACCATTTCCTTATTCCATTATCTTTTCTCATTATCAGACTTATTACTCTATCTCTCCTACTATCCATATTTACCATTTCCTCATACCCATTCTCAACCTCACTCAGCTCGACCACAAATATAAATAACAAATATCAATGCTCATAAACATTTATACACGAAGTTCATAAACACTTATACATCAACAACAATAAGAATAGAAGCATTCAACCAATCCATCATGTAAATACCAACATATAGCACAAAACAATATTCCTCCCTACTTCAAACTCATGTTTCTAATTCATTTTTTAGTTCCCTTTTACCCTTTTTACCATTTCCTTTCTAACATTAACCTAGATCCATTTCCCTAATCTAACACCCACTCTTAGTACCCTTTATGAACACCCTAGAAACCCAAACTCAAGTAGAGGTAACACTCACTCCTTACCTCAAACCGTGAGAGATAAGAGTTGAGAGTTTGAGAGTGGTTTCCTTGATGCTTCACACCTCTTGAATTCTTTTCCTCCTTGCTGCCACCACCACACCACCACGGTCCAGCTCTTTGCTGCCACCACCACGTCGGCCCAGGGAAGCATCCGGAACGGAAGAGAACGGAGAGAAGGACGGCAAGAAGGAGGGTCTCCAACCGGTGAGACTTGGTGGAAGAGAAGAAGAGATGTGTGAGAAAGAGGGATCTTTGTGAAGGAGAAGAGGAAGTATGAGAGTCATGTGTGTTAGAGCTTTAGAGAGAAAATGAGAGAAAGAAACGAAGGAGAGAGAGATTAGAATTGCAAAGTGTGTTATGTTGTGTTTGGGCTTTCTTTTATTCTTTTAGGGGATTATTTGTGTGGTCCTCATTGGAAGCCATGAATAGTACATTGAAAGGGACATAAAGCAGTGATAGTGACATAAAGTGAATGGCAAGGACAGTGTATGGATGGTACGACTCCCAAAGGGCTACAGCTCAACATGAGTTGGCACGGAGGAGTTAGGACGTGTCGGCTAGGGTACGTCGGCTAGGGTACGTCGGCTCGGTTTGCAGGAACAGCAGTAGTCCGAGCTTCCTTCTCGGATGATACTGTGAGGTACGCTAAGGTCGGCTAATCCGGACTGGACAACAGGTTCCGCGTTTGGTTCCTATCCAGCTCGGTTCATATGCACACAATCTTATCTAGCTCGGTCGGGATCGGACCGAGGTCCTATACTTACATCCTAGGTCGGCCTATGCTCATACTACCCTTCTATCCTTGTACAATTTCTAAGGCTTAATCATATCCTTAGATAAATATTTATATACTAAGATTATATTATTTAATATTAATTTTTAGGATGTTACAGGAGACCTCAACATTAGGCCTACACATTAATCTTTGTCTCCATCCTTGACGGGTACTCTTTCTAGCTCAGGGTACTCCTCGGCATCATCGAATCTCTCATCGTCATCGGGTAGTACCAAACCTTCCGCATTCCTTTGATCCTCTAGCACAAATCTGCTCGTTGTGGCATCAGCATCCACCAACAAAACAACGAGGCAGGAGAGAGTAAGCATTCCGAACGACTCATCGTCGACGGTGTGGGTTTACAATAGGCAAAATATCAAGACCACACAAACATAACAAAATAACATATATGCATCACCACATTCATAATCATAATCATCATCAATTAATCATTCATCAACGCAAGCTTACTTTCGCTTATCAATATCATTAATCTCTTTGCGACATATAATTCTTTCTTTCTCACATGCTTTTCTCAATCACATCTTACGAATCTTTCACTTACATTCATATCCATCTTCATAGGGTTTTATTCATCTTTCCATACTTTTCAATATCGAGATCATTTCTCATTACTGCAATATTCATCTTCTCTCATTAAGTCTTATGAGTTCGCGTCCATCGATGATTGGGGAATTCATAATATCATCGAGGTAAAAGTTTAGTTCGCAGTTAGCACACATGTCTACATCTCCTCGGTCATCCACCCAACCTAGTCGGAAGCAAATAGGAGTACAGGACCTTGACCACGCGGGCTTGACAGCTGTCTCAACAAAATACTCAATGCCAGGAGAACTGTAGAAAATTCGGTACAGTCTCAAATCAAATCATATGATCAAGGCACACTGTAGAAAATCCGGTACAGTGGCAAAATCACAAAGCCCCGTTCCAGTCCCTCTCACTGTTCAAGATTTGCAATCTAGGGGGTGACAGTACTATTCTAGTTCCGGGTGCAGAACTTACCACAGCATCGGACAGATCTGCCCTTACCACATATGGAATTCGTTCCGCCTAGAAAAATACTCCAGGCTTCTTGACGTATCACCGTCATTGCCTTCCCCTAATGCAATCTCCTCCTGAGTATCCGCAGATACCCATGGTATCTTCCTCTCCACTACTTCGCACTCATTACTCACCCCATTCGTCAATGTCTTTTTAAGAGTTTTAGAGTTTAGTTATTACCCTAAGGTCAGCTCATTCTTGGTGCATCCCTTTAACGAGTCCCGACCACTAATTTAAAACATTACTTTTCTTTTCTTAACATAGCACAGAGCTGGGATTGCATCAACAATCTTGCATCTCATCTCGTAAACTTTCTCAGAATAGCAACATAACTCTTTTCAGAACATCAGCGGAGGAGCATAGCTCAACTCAACGCAAATCTCATTCCAAGTGATCATCAGCGGAGGAGCAAAGCTCAACTCAAGACAAGTCTCATTCCAATAAACAACAACAACATTACTTTCATCAGCTCTGGCTCATCAGCATCATTATCCTCAGCTCTTGCTCAACAGCACTATTCTCATCAGCATTATTATCATCAATTCTGGCTCTTCAGCATTACGATACTTTTCGTTCACATCATGACTTATCTCTTACCACATTCTTACGGTTCTCATAATATCTCATATCTTTCCACAATCTTAGCTCTTATCTATTTTCTCAATGTCTTATCAAAGCTGCCTTATTCAATAAGGACTTAAGCCAAACAGGGTGTTATATCTTCTCTTTCGGATAACTTGTTCTCTTTTTAATTCATCATTTCTATAATTTCACATAATTATAATCAACAATCAAGAAATAGCAGATGTCCATCAGCATACTATTCATACTCAACAACAATACTTATTATCATCATGCATAATTCAAAACTCTTAAACAAATCAACAGAAGCATGCCATTTCAAATCATCATATAAATTCATCACATAATAACATGTGGTCTTTGTCTCCTTCGTATAAGTGGCCACACAGCACAGACAATTGTCACTATACTACTGACTCAGAACCACCAAGTTCCGATCTTTGAGATGATCCGGAACGTCCTAATAAATCACCTAAATACCACGGTCTCTTAGGAAAGCTTCTCTCTCACCTCAAATCCAGCAAATACTTTATCCGAAATTGTTACAGGTCCTCCCAACTGTCAGTTGCTCCAACATCCTTGCTTATAAGCACCTTGTACTAAAATAGAAGACACTAACGTCACATGTCTATTTAAATAATTGTCATACTCAAAATCAAAACGTGTTTCCGAAAACTCCTTTCACTTCTTGTCGGGGAATCGTAAAGCGTCAGGACTTCTTTAAATCAAATCCAACTTTTTACTCTACTTTAAATACTTTGAAATCATTATAAACAATTAACAAAATCATTTTAAATAAATGAATTGGTTGCTGGTCTATTCCGGATGTGAGACCCACAATTTTACCCAATTTATTTGTGATCTTATAATTGAATTTAAGAAATTATGTTTGATTGTGATATCTGGATTTTATTAAAATCGTATGAATTATATATGTGTATATATATATATATACATGTACGTGATACATACCAAAGTTTTCTCTAGCATATTTAAATGAAATATTTTAAGGTAAAGTATTTGATTTAAATGATCTTAGAAAATAAAATGCTTTTTGAAGGATTTGAGTATCCTATCTTCATAAATTCATATCTTTTCAACCGTACGTCGAAAAATTACAAATGATATGTCAAAACGACCGTATCGAAACGTAAATTATGAAACTGTAAAGCTTTGATTTTTATTCTGAAGTTTTCGAAATTTTATCACTGCTACAGTACTAAACGAATTTTTGAGTTTTAAGTGTAAAGGTGTGACTTTAATGCATTTAATGGCCTTTTGACTCAAGTATATTTTATTTTGAAAACAAAAATACTTTTCTGAAGTTTTATATTGGACTATCATCCAAATAAAATAAAATTTCGTATTTTTATCATTATAAAATATTTGAAAGCTTATGAAGTGCATTTTTGAAGGAAATGATCTTAGAACTTCAAAAATTCATAACTTTCAAACCGTAAGTCCAAAAATTATAAACTTTATATGAAAACGATCGTATTGAAATGTAGTATCTGAAGATGTGAAAATAAAATTTTTATTTTAGCATTTACAAAAAAATTTCTGTACAGTTGAGAAAACGAATTTTTGGTATTTCTAACTTAGAAAAAAATTATTATTTGGAACATGAAATAAATTATTGGGCTATAAAATAATTTTATTTGTGTATTAAGAGGTTTATTTAAATGTCTACCGATTGCACAGTCCAAATATTAGTTTTTTTCTAAATTTTGTTCTGAATTATTAAAATGAAAGCCTTATTGTGATTGGTCAATTTTGTGGTGAATTCAAAATGGACCAATGAAAATTTTTCCTCTTATTTTTATATACATGCACCGTCCAAAAAATAGTAGGAGGGAGAGAGGAGAATTTTCTGAACTTGTGGGGAATCATTCTTAGTTAATAAGCCATAGGATTTATACAAAGTTCATTAATGCATGTGTGTGTTTCAAAGTGGAAAATTAAAAATGCTGACTCACTTTGGCTAGGGGGGACGAATTTGAGGTCTGAAGGGAGGGGAAAATTGGATTTCTCTTCACCTATAAATAGACCACCACACCTCTCACAATTTCACACAAATTGCTTGCTATCATTCTGAGAAAAAATTTTATTCCAAGAGGAAGGAAAGAGGAGGGTGGCGAGTTGCATAGGGGAAGAGGAGGAAAATTTTCTCATCCTTTGGGGAAGTCTTTTAGCTTTAGGAGAAGAGGTAATTCTAAGTCCTTATTTTAATTCAGTTCATTTCTTCTTCTATTGTTGTCAGAATCCCTAAATTCTTTTTATAATAGCAAGAACAAAAGTTTCTATTTCTTCTTTTTTATGAACTATGTATTTGTGATAATATTTTGTTTTTATGGTCAAATGAATAGAGGTTTAAAGGAAAGGGACAAAAATGAATTGTTTGAAGAGGATAATCTCCCCTTTTCTTTTGCCTTGAGATGACCTAATTTTGTAGCACAAAATTTATATTCTGAAATTTTTGTGTGTTCTTACAATATAGACATATGTATATATTTTATAGAAATTGTTATCTGTTTGAAGTATTGTAGTTTTCTTGTTCTGATTCAAAATGAAAACTAAAGTATATTCTGAAGAATTTTGTGTTACTGATATCTGATGTAGCATTAAAAAGAAAAGAAAAGAATTTAGTCTTTTGTTTTTTTTTGGTCATGATATGTATATAAAGTGGTAGTTGTTACTATTATGTTATGTGATGATTATTTGATCTCTGATGTTGCTATGAAAATAGTTTTGTGCAAACAAATGAAATTCTGGACTTTTGTGTTAAACAGTGAAGTATAAATGATTTCTGAGTTAAAAGTTACACTTGATTGATACTATTTGATTTGGTAAATTAGGAGTAGGGAAGTGAAATTTTATTGTGCAAATATCTGACTATGTGATTAGTAGAAATTGTAAACTAGTTACTGGACAAAAGTAAATTTTCTTAAAAAGTGATTATCTTTGTGCCAAATTGATTATTTTGAGTATATGATATTATGTGCCTAAAGTATACATGTGTGTTTGAAAAATTTAAAAAGTACTCTTTTATATAGGGTTGGTCGAAATTATTGAAGAAGAAAAAAAAAGATGTTTGATTATTTTTCTAATTGATCTTTCTGATGTAAATAAATGACTATCTGAATGTATTAGGTATTCTGATGAAAATGTATTTAGAGCTAGAAATTTTATTAGTACTGAAAATTATTATTTTCATAAGATACAAGGTTTCAAATAAAATTTCTATAGGTGTGTACTTTGCTTGATTTTTATATGTAATTACTGTATGTATAGGAATATTAGAATCTGTTGGTTTAATCTTTGAAGTAATGCAACTAGACTTGAGGTGTCTGTCCAGCAAACCAATATGCATTATTTTAATCATGTTTAATCATTTTATTATAGTAGGATTTGTAAAGAATTTTTTAGGAAAAAGTGGCATGTGTTTTCAATGAACTGTTTAGGAGAAAATTCATTTTTAAGAAGTTCTGTATGTGCTGCCCAAATTGCAAAATAGTTGCATCAAGAACGAAAATCATTTTTGAAATAATTGGTGATGTATGCTTGATGATAAAATCTTTATTATAAGTATCTAAAAATTTATTAGGAAGTATAAAAGTAACTTTGTGAGTGTACTGATGCTTGAAAGTGAATTTTCTGTAATCTGTCTGTAGTCTGTAACTTAATCTAATTAATAGTAGAAAAAGTATTTTGAACTTTGAATGCTTGAGTTTATTTTCTTATTTAATTATATATGCTTATAACATGAATTTGCAAAATTTGTTTACTGCTGGTCTGATAAAACAATTGCATCAAAAGAAAAATACTTTAAAGTCATGTATGAGTGGTTTGAACATGGTAGTTGTTATAAGGTGTTTAGGAATAAGATTTATAGTAAAAGAAAAATTTAGAATTATTCTTAAGGTGTAATGATTATGTTTTAAAAGTTATATTGCAATTGGAAAAGATTTTCATGATTTAAAAGCTAAAAAGAAGATGTGATTTCCTGATACTGTAGTCTGTGCTTGATTTTCCAAAAAGGTCTTGATTTTTAAAGGAGTAATTTATCTTCTAAAGAGTTTTATGTATTTTCAAAACATCAAGGATTTTTAAATGGATTTGTCCAAAAAGTTATAGTAATTTTAATTTTAAGTTGGTATGGATATTTATAAAGCTATTTTGTAAATGTGGTTGATTTAAAGGTTTGCAATCGGAAAACGATAGCGCTACTGTGAATCGAGCAGATCTTAATTCTTTCACATCATACCAAGGTGAGAGAGTAGCAACCTTTAGACATAATGGCACCATGTAATCATTAGGATGATTTCGACCATCTCAAAAGTCGGAATCCGAGTTACGTGTCAAGACACGAGACGACAATTGATTGTGAATGTTTAGTCATCCTTCGTGCGTTAGTAACTCTATTTGTATGATGTTGTTATGACTATATTTTGTTATGCTATTATGAAAAATAATTATGAGATGTTGTTCAATTGAATCTGGAAATGATAATAATTATGTTGTGCAATTGTGAGATGTTATTATATAAGCTATGAAAGATTATTGATTTAGAGATTATGGAAATATTGAAAGAAGCAAGGCTTTGTATTTGTGATATTGTTTAAGCGAAGCTGTAAAATGTTTAACGTTGTGACAATACGAAGTTGAAGATTGTGTACAGTGATGGTGCATCGTGACACATTGACTTGTAATTTTTCCCCTTAAGTGACGAATCACGTGAATAACTGTGCCGTGGTTTTGTCTTGTGGATTCCACTGTACAATAGGGAGTTTGTTTGTTGTTACCCTTAGAGGTCGAGGCCCGTTAGAAGCGAGGCTTAGAATGGGTCGACCACTTAGGATAATAAAAGACTTAAAAGATTTAATATACCTTTAAGCTTTAATCCTTTCTAACTACGTTGAGAGTGAAGTAGTGGAGAGGAAAGATACCGTATACTTGGAGGTCGTGCATCCTTCCAAGTGGTGATTGTGATAGGGGAGGGCAATGATGGTGACTCGTCAAGAAGCCTATGAGCGCTTCCCTAGGCGGAACGATGCTGCAATGGTCAAGGTCACCCTGCTGGGTGTTGATCGTAGTAAGTACTGCAACGCGAACTAGGGATAGAGCTGTCGCCTCCTTGAACAAATCCTAGATGGTGTAGAGGGAATCTGAATGGGACTAGAAGCCATTGTTTTTCTTTGTGAAATAATGAACTGTTATTGTATTTTGTTGCTGGCCAACTTGCGTGGTTACAGCTGGTACGTACCCTTTGGCTTTGAGGTCAGCATGGTTAGGATTCCTGTGCATCCCATCTGCTTTCCGAACTAGGATGTGGTTGGATATTGAAGGAGGAGATGTATCGAGTGTGCTAATTTCCCTTATGTGGTGGACTCGGCCTAGCCGAGGTCCTCAGACCCCTTGCCTAAGGCCTCACGGCCCTATAAGAAGCCCTCTGTGTGCTGAGCCGAGCTCAAGGCTCAACGGCCGAACAGATACCAGATACGGGCCGACCTCATACTCCTACCCAGGTCCGACTTCCCTGTCCGACACCTCCCAGGGTCCGACACCTCCCAGAGTCTGACACCAAGGACAGGATGACGTGTCTCACTTTATCCACAAGGACAACTCATCACCTTATCCACAAGGACAGCTCATCCACTCATAGCTCAGTACAGGCTGGCCCTACTTGGGCCTAAAGCAAGCCCATTAGGGCAACCAGCTCCCCCTATAAGTAGCTCCGTACTACATGGGGCTCAGGTACGTCCTCTAACCCTAATTATCACCCTCACACACCAGTGATTAGGGTTGCTTCTTGGCTCTCCCCTTAGCCACCAGAGGACTCCCACCAAACATCACACAGAAACCCTACACTGAGGCTCCTTTGAAGGTCTTCTTCCCTAACCCTTGGAGGACCTCACCGTATAAGACATCACATTGGCGCCGTCTGTGGCGAAAGATAAACTTCATTCCCAGAAACTCTACCATGTCTGAGACACAACCAGTCCAGAGGAGAAGGAGGGGGCATCCAAAGAAGGTGCCGTCAACTGAGGACCTGCGCCTGCATCTCTAAGCCAACAGGGCAGCGAGGTCCTCACCACCACCCCCTCCACCACCTCCACCTCCTCCCCCGCCGCCACCCCCGTTTCCACCGCCACCTCCACCACCAGAATTCACCCATACCCACAGTGGACCTTACACCATCCACACTGGAGACACTACAAATCCAACACAGCATCACGGCGGAGGTCGGCGCGTACAGTTACGCTCTGAGCTCGGAGAAACCAACACTGAACAGCACCGCCATCGCGGCAAACGTGCCCACTCTGTCAGCACAACACACCGTTCCCACTCTCGACAGTCTACGCTCTCTCGAGATGCAGAACTCTTATCCTTGATGAGACAACAGATGAGAATTGTAGAACAACAAGGTAAAGCTATCGCAGATCTCCAACAAGTTTCTATGCAGCGTTTGGCTGAACGAGCTATTGTTCAAGCTCTGGCCCCAAATGAGTTCCCCCCACCACCCCCTCCACCACCCCTTCCACCACAACCTCCGTTAACTCCTCAAACCTTTGCAACACCACACACAACCGTCACACAACTTACACCACCCCCTGACCAGCAACAACCTGATTCGGATGATTCCCACCCTGGGCATCCTTTTACACCAGCCGTTATGGCTTATGAACCACCACCTGGGTACCTCGGGCCCAGCAATATTCCCAGATACAATGGCCTCACAGACCCTCAGGAGCATGTCCTTTCTTATGAGGGAGCTGTGAACTTTCATGGTGGAGGAGATCGGCTCAAATGTTGAGCTTTCTCTATGACCCTCCAGGCCCCAGTCCTCCGATGGTACTCAACACTTCCCAAGAATTCTGTCAACAACTGGGCTGAAATGAAGCGGGTCTTCCTTAACAGATACACTGCTAGCTGTGTACAACCCAGGTCGGACCACACGCTAGCAGCAGTGACGCAGAAACCAGAAGAATCCTTACGTGCATACTTGCACAAGTTTCACAGCGAGTCCAGCTCAGTCCCCAATCTATCTCCCGAGGTGGCTGTCCTCCTTTTGACCCAAGGATTGGCCGAAGGAGGGTTCAAAGATTCACTTATTGGAAAGCCACCAAGGGACATGGCCGAGCTGAGACAGAGATCAAACAAGTACATCAATCTCGAAGAATTCAACAAAGGACAGTCAAGTAGGATGGAAAACGCTCAAGCTGCCTCGCAGAATGCCCTGCCCCAAGGTCGTCCTTGTAACACCCCAAAAATTTAATTCTTGTTTAATGAAAATTAATTATAAAAGTTTATTTATAATTAGTTATTTTTATTAATATCTTTGATTATGAAGTGATTTATTATGCATAAAAATATTAGATAATTTCTAATATGTGAAGATAGTGTTTTTGCTCATCAGTCCCTGTTTTGGGACCTAGAAATAATTTTAGAAAGGTTTTGGAGGGAAAGAAAATAAAATAAATATTTTTGCAAAACTGGCCAAAATACTCGAGTGCTTCTGTGAATACTCGAGTATTCTTATCAGAGTTGCACTCGTGAGTGCGTTGGCTGAGTCACCAACTCAGAAACCTCACGAGTTGACACATTATCGACTCAGGGACACGACCATGGCTTCGTGTCGACTTGCATGAGTGATGGATTCGAGTATATAAACCTATGGTGTTGAAGAATCAATCTATTTTGGCCAATTTGTTCTGGAATTCGAAGTTAGGGTTCTTGATTTCTCTGGTTCGATTCTCCTTCCTTGAGTAGAGTTAGGTCACAAATCATACACCAATATGAAGCTCACATCCAGAGCTTTGTATAGACACCAAAATTGTGAGCTGAGAGTTTGATTGTTGGAAGAATCGAAGCTCGAAAGTGGGGATTGTTTGCTGTCAACTGGTTCTGGGAGCTCACTTTGATCCTCGATTGTGGTAAGCTCGTGAACCCTCTTGATCTCAAATTGGTTTTAATCTCTCATGCATGTTGCAGAGAGTAGATTCTAACCTTTTTCCCCAATTTTTGTGCACAATTACTCACTCAAATGACATGGTCTTTGGACTCTGCTCACAATGGTGCTGCTCTTTGGTGGTGGAAGTGGTGTGTGCTGGATTGGTGGCTGTTGTGTGGCTGCTGCTATTCTTTGGTGTTTTTGAGTTTGTCAAAGTGTTGTCTAAGGTATGGGAGAAGTCATTCATATTGCTAGGATTATAGATTGTGAATTTTGATTTGTGTATGCTATGTGAATTGGACCAAGACATGCTTGCTGGACTTGGAGGTTCAGACAATCACTTGGTCCCTTGTTTTATAACATGAATACTGCCTGAAGTGAATTGATGATATTAAACTAATGGAATTTATGAGTTTGGTTGAGTCATAATTGATTAAAGTGGTAAAACATGACCATGAGATGGTAGGTTTTTGGTAAGCCAAGTTATGAGCACTAAACAAGTATGGAGCAAGTCCTATATGTTGTATGTAAGTTGTGTCAAGGTTGTTTGCATGCTACAATTGCTTAGAACTGAATTTGTCATGTTGGGTTGTTGAAAAGTGATTTTATGCATAAATGGAAGCATATTGGGATTCTCTGTGAATTGCTGTGATCTTAGTGTTGAGGCAAGTTTCAATTATGTAAATAGAGTTCATTTGACCATTGGATTGAGTTAGAATTACTCAGAATTGGATTTGGCATGTCAAGTTGTTGGAAATATGGTTTTTATGCATAATTATTGGATTCTCTGTCAAATCTGTGTTTTGATATGAAATAAGTGTTGTAACATGTTTAAATAATGTTATGACAACTTTGTGGATCCCTGGAATGGACTGGAAATAAGTAGAAATGAATTTGGTGTGTTAAAACCCAGTTTCAGTGTTTCCTGCTATAAAACACTCGAGTAAAAGACAGAACACTCGAGTAAAATGATTTCAAAACAATGTAAACTGAGCAAGAACACTCGAGTATTTTGTCTGGTACTCGAGTACCGAGCATGACCTGAGGACAAGTTTAGGTCAAACACTCGAGTCATTCAAGGTCACTCGAGTATTCTGGAAATGTCCAAGAACACTCGAGTAACCCATGAACTACTCGAGTAATTTGTTGAATTGGAAACCCAAATCCTCAGAAAGTCATGAACACTCGAGTAATCTTAAGGACACTCGAGTAATCTGGAAAAGTTGAAGAACACTCGAGTGTAATGAAGCTTACTCGAGTAAATTGTTCAGAACCTGCAAACACCATTTTCAATTTTAACTTAATAAATTAAGGAATTATTAATAATAGTCCAAGGGATCAAGACTTAGAGAAATTGATTAATACAAATAGATCGTTTGGCGACGGTCCTTTTTGATAAAGAAAATAAGCCTAGGTGGTCTGTAAAGTATTAATCAACTTTCCTTAAGTCTAAAGGATAAATTGCATTCATTCTAGAATTAGGATTGAGAGCTAGACTCATTCATCAAGTTATTCATTTAGAAGGGAAACTTGTAATTGAAATATGTTTGAGCATTATAATTGCTTTAGATGCTTGTCTAGTGCTATATGTGATGGTTGAAGATTGCATAAGGGGCATGAACAAATAGTTGAGTCTGACCCCTAGATAAGTTGATTCATACAGTATAAGAGGTGGAGTAATCATCATGTCCCCTTCAGACTAAAAATGATCATGTCAACTTTGAAGATATAGAGTGTGATTAAGATATTGATAAAGGATTTAATAAGCCTGATCATGTCTACTTGGTAGTCAATGTCCTAGAACATAAGAAGTTAATGGCTTATAGGACATAAGAGAGAAATTATTATCTCATGATGATAAGTGGGGTAAGTCTAATACCTTGGAACATAATTAGACAATGACTTAAGGAGTATTAACGATACTGTAAGAGTGGTGACGCTCGTTGATTATGAGGATTCAATCCAAATGCGTTAGGGCTTATTGCCCCGATTCGGATAATGAGCTTTGGATAAGTGGGATCACCCTGATTTCCATATGTTATGGACTATCTCCTGCAAGAAGTCGTTGTGCTCAAAGGATTCCGTATAGTACGGTGTGGCCGCTATACGAAGACATGTGAAACGGTGTGGCCGCCATATGTGGGGTAAGTGTTATGGGATTTCGTATAGTACGGTGTGGCCGCTATACGAAGACATGTGGAACGGTGTGGCCGCCATATGTGTGGTAATTGTGATGTGATTCCGTATGGAACGGTGTGGCCGCTATACGAAGACATGTGGAACGGTGTGGCCGCTATACGAAGACATGTGGAACGGTGTGGCCGCTATACGAAGACATGTGGAACGGTGTGACCGCCATATGTATGTGATTCCATATAGTACGGTGTGGCCGCTATATGAAGGCATGGAACGGTGTGGCCGCCATGTGTATGATGTGATGATTAATATATGTGTGACGCATCTCATGCATGGTCTACAAGGAATCGTTCAGTGAGGTGCATGCGGGATTGGAAACCATGTAGTACAGTGTGGCCGCTACATGAGACGGTTGGAACGGTGTGGCCGCCACCGTAGAAATGACAAGGTCCTAGAACTATTGGTGGACAATGGTTCAGGGATCATCCCCTTGTATCATTTTAGGATCGTGGTCGATGGGGTTCCAGTATAGAACGGTGTGGCCGCTATGCAGGTTGTGGAAACATCGAGCGCACGATCGCCTATCCCAGAGTGTTGTTTTCTGGAAGAGTTGATTATGGAGAAATGATTTGAGAGACGTGCATGCATAGCATGAGAAACTAATGGTTTTAGCCAATGTTGTTTAATAAAACTCTTGGGCATGCATTTATTATGTTGAAATGATATCTGTAATGTTTGTGTTTGACCAATCATATAATCTGCTTAGGCGATATGACAAGTGACTTACTCCCATCTACCATGTTTATGGTGGTAGGTTCTTTCAAGGGATAGAACTGAAGTCACTCCTGTTGGAGTGGAGGTGTCTAGAAGAAGCAGCCAGGATGACGTCTCGTCATCTGAATCCTTTTGCAGAAGGATCGAGTTGTGAAGACCAATGCTCTGGGTGTAAAAAAGGGGGTTTTTGGGAGTTTGTATTATATAAGTATTTTACACTCAGAATATTTTGTAAAAGAAATATTACTCTATGAAAAAAAAAACTTTTTGGTTTTCACACTCCTTATAGAAAAGTTTTTGTTAACTCGTAGTTTTCAATGGGCTTAAATTTGGGATGTTACATTTATGGTATCAGAGCAATGGTTCCAACTCTCGGCTGTGGAGTATGGTCCTTCCCATACTCATAAGTTGTGTGACTCTGACCTAAGTTTCTATGAGTGCAGGTCTATCATGGCAGCGAGAAACCGAAACCATACGAATGATATATTGGAAAGGATCACTGTTGTATTAGAGAATATACAGCAGCAACAATCACAAGCGAACCAACCGCGTCAATGCAATGCTGAACCTGTTGAGTTTGGAGGACTCACAGAATTTCATAGTTGTAATCCCCCTAAGTTCGAAGGAGGGTATAATCCTGAGGGAGCTCAAAAATGGTTGCAAGAAGTCCAGAAAATCTTTCGGTCTATGGGTTGTTCAGACGCACAAAAGGTGGTATATGCAACTTATATGCTGAATGATAAAGCAGAAACTTGGTGGGATCACGCCAAGCAGTTATTGGAAGCCGAGGATCGGCACATCACTTGGGAGGTGTTTAAGGAAAAGTTCTTAGAAAAATACTTCCCGGAGGATATAAGGAGAAAGAAGGAAGTTGAATTTCTGGAATTAAAGCAAGGGGAGATGGATGTTGGAGAATACGCTGCAAAGTTTGAAGAATTGATGAAGTATTCTCCCTACTACCAGAATCATCCAGATGAAAGATCAAAGTGTATAAAATTCGAGAATGGTCTACGCCCGGATCTGAAGCCAGGAATCAGTTATCAGGGAATAAGGAATTTCCCGATGTTGGTAAACATGTGCAGAATCTATGAGGATGATATGAAGGCAAAGGAGGTTTATGAAAAGAATGTCCGGATTAAGAAGAAGCGGAAGATTGGGGAAATGAGAACTCAGTTGGAGGAGGAAGAAAAACAATTAACCTTGGAAAAAGAACAATCTGAGGAGCTGGAGTTGTATAGATTGGGATTAGGAAAATCTCAATCGAAGAATGGTAATCAGAAAGGAAAGGGGAAAGAAATCACATGCCCTCCTCAATGTGAAAGGTGTGGGACACATCACTTCGGATCAAGCTGTGGTGTACCCAAGGGAATCATCTGCTTCAGCTACAGGAAGCCGGGACACTATTCACCAGACTGTCCAGAAAATAAAAGCAAGAAAGGATCGGGTAGCAAGCGAAGCAAGCGAGGTAAACCCTTAGGTTGTCTTTTCTCCTCATCTGAATTAACGTAGTCAGCTATCTCTTTCGATTACGTTAATTGAATCGTTCGATAATTTGAAGACCTAGATATTATTTTTGACCTGAAATTTCTGTGATCGAAACCTTTATCACAATTGGATGTGATAAATATCTGTGGACACTATGGGAGATAGAAAGATTAGCTAAGAATAGAGAGATTAATGACCACCGGGATAGGACAAATCTTTGTCTCCCCAACGGAAATATCTCTAGCGCTTGGCTATCTAGCTAAATCTGATGGTGACAAGTACCCTATCTTTAAGTTCATCTAACTTAAAGATATGTCGTATGACCTTTCTTGCGAAAGGTTATATCTGTAAGGGATGATTTTATTATTAATGGTTTGAATATTAGGACTGATCACCCTAATGTTTGCAACTATTAAGGAATAAAGTCATATAAATGATTCGTTAATCGTGCGAAAGTAATCAAAGTGCGCAACGGGAAATGTTTTTCATCGAAAAATTTGTTGCAAAATGTTTTAATTTAGGGTTGTGTAGTCGAAACATGTTTTTCAGAAAAAGTTTTCTTCCAAAAGTTTATTTGGAAATGTTTCAGTTTAAGATATGTATTTAATCTGGAAAAGTTAGTCAAAAGATTTCAATCAAATTAATTGTAAAATAATTTTGACGAAGTTTGAGGAAAAACCTTCTTGGTAAGAAAGGATTTTTTATACGCGTTGGAAGCAAAAGTTTTATTCAAAATATTTTCTTTTAAATATCTTATGAAATACTTGGAGATTAAGAAGTTTGAAAAATCCAAGGAAATTATTTTTAAGTGAGGGAGAAATCTCCCTAATGTTATTTTGAAGAATAATAATGGTCTTTTATAGGAATTTTGAAAATGTAGAATTATTTTAAGAATGAATTTCGGGGACGAAATTCCTTTTAAGTGGGGGAGTAGTGTAACACCCCAAAAATTTAATTCTTGTTTAATGAAAATTAATTATAAAAGTTTATTTATAATTAGTTATTTTTATTAATATCTTTGATTATGAAGTGATTTATTATGCATAAAAATATTAGATAATTTCTAATATGTGAAGATAGTGTTTTTGCTCATCAGTCCCTGTTTTGGGACCTAGAAATAATTTTAGAAAGGTTTTGGAGGGAAAGAAAATAAAATAAATATTTTTGCAAAACTGGCCAAAATACTTGAGTACTTCTGTGAATACTCGAGTATTCTCGTCAGAGTTGCACTCGTGAGTGCGTTGGCTGAGTCACCAACTCAGAAACCTCACGAGTTGACACGTTATCGACTCAGGGACACGACCATGGCTTCGTGTCGACTTGCATGAGTGATGGATTCGAGTATATAAACCTATGGTGTTGAAGAATCAATCTATTTTGGCCAATTTGTTCTGGAATTCGAAGTTAGGGTTCTTGATTTCTCTGGTTCGATTCTCCTTCCTTGAGTAGAGTTAGGTCACAAATCATACACCAATACGAAGCTCACATCCAGAGCTTTGTATAGACACCAAAGTTGTGAGTTGAGAGTTTGATTGTTGGAAGAATCGAAGCTCGAAAGTGGGGATTGTTTGCTGTCAACTGGTTCTGGGAGCTCACTTTGATCCTCGATTGTGGTAAGCTCGTGAACCCTCTTGATCTCAAATTGGTTTTAATCTCTCATGCATGTTGTAGAGAGTAGATTCTAACCTTTTTCCCCAATTTTTGTGCACGATTACTCACTCAAACGATATGGTCTTTGGACTCTGCTCACAATGGTGCTGCTCTTTGGTGGTGGAAGTGGTGTGTGCTGGATTGGTGGCTGTTGTGTGGCTGCTGCTATTATTTGGTGTTTTTGAGTTTGTCAAAGTGTTGTCTAAGGTATGGGAGAAGTCATTCATATTGCTAGGATTATAGATTGTGAATTTTGATTTGTGTATGCTATGTGAATTGGACCAAGACATGCTTGCTGGACTTGGAGGTTCAGACAATCACTTGGTCCCTTGTTTTATAACATGAATACTGCCTGAAGTGAATTGATGATATTAAACTAATGGAACTTATGAGTTTGGTTGAGTCATAATTGATTAAAGTGGTAAAACATGACCATGAGATGGTAGGTTTTTGGTAAGCCAAGTTATGAGCACTAAACAAGTATGGAGCAAGTCCTATATGTTGTATGTAAGTTGTGTCAAGGTTGTTTGCATGCTACAATTGCTTAGAACTGAATTTGTCATGTTGGGTTGTTGAAAAGTGATTTTATGCATAAATGGAAGCATATTGGGATTCTCTGTGAATTGCTGTGATCTTAGTGTTGAGGCAAGTTTCAATTATGTAAATAGAGTTCATTTGACCATTGGATTGAGTTAGAATTACTCAGAATTGGATTTGGCATGTCAAGTTGTTGGAAATATGGTTTTTATGCATAATTATTGGATTCTCTGTCAAATCTGTGTTTTGATATGAAATAAGTGTTGTAACATGTTTAAATAATGTTATGACAACTCTGTGGATCCCTGGAATGGACTGGAAATAAGTAGAAATGAATTTGGTGTGTTAAAACCCAGTTTCAGTGTTTCCTGCTATAAAACACTCGAGTAAAAGACAGAACACTCGAGTAAAATGTTTTCAAAACAATGTAAACGGAGCAAGAACACTCGAGTATTTTGTCTAGTACTCGAGTACCGAGCATGACCTGAGGACAAGTTTAGGTCAAACACTCGAGTCATTCAAGGTCACTCGAGTATTCTGGAAATGTCCAAGAACACTCGAGTAACCCATGAACTACTCGAGTAATTTGTTGAATTGGAAACCCAAATCCTCATAAAGTCATGAACACTCGAGTAATCTTAAGGACACTCGAGTAATCTGGAAAAGTTGAAGAACACTCGAGTGTAATGAAGCTTACTCGAGTAAATTGTTCAGAACCTGCAAACACCATTTTCAATTCTAACTTAATAAATTAAGGAATTATTAATAATAGTCCAAGGGATCAAGACTTAGAGAAATTGATTAATACAAATAGATCGTTTGGCGACGGTCCTTTTTGATAAAGAAAATAAGCCTAGGTGGTCTGTAAAGTATTAATCAACTTTCCTTAAGTCTAAAGGATAAATTGCATTCATTCTAGAATTAGGATTGAGAGCTAGACTCATTCATCAAGTTATTCACTTAGAAGGGAAACTTGTAATTGAAATATGTTTGAGCATTATAATTGCTTTAGATGCTTGTCTAGTTCTATATGTGATGGTTGAAGATTGCATAAGGGGCATGAACAAATAGTTGAGCCTGACCCCTAGATAAGTTGATTCATACAGTATAAGAGGTGGAGTAATCATCATGTCCCCTTCAGACTAAAAATGATCATGTCAACTTTGAAGATATAGAGTGTGATTAAGATATTGATAAAGGATTTAATAAGCCTGATCATGTCTACTTGGTAGTCAATGTCCTAGAACATAAGAAGTTAATGGCTTATAGGACATAAGAGAGAAATTATTACCTCATGATGATAAGTGGGGTAAGTCTAATACCTTGGAACATAATTAGACAATGACTTAAGGAGTATTAACGATACTGTAAGAGTGGTGACGCTCGTTGATTATGAGGATTCAATCCAAATGCGTTAGGGCTTATTGCCCCGATTCGGATAATGAGCTTTGGATAAGTGGGATCACCCTGATTTCCATATGTTATGGACTATCTCCTGCAAGAAGTCATTGTGCTCAAAGGATTCCATATAGTACGGTGTGGCCGCTATACGAAGACATGTGGAACGGTGTGGCCACCATATGTGGGGTAAGTGTTATGGGATTCCGTATAGTACGGTGTGGCCGCTATACGAAGACATGTGGAACGGTGTGGCCGCCATATGTGTGGTAATTGTGATGTGATTCCGTATGGAATGGTGTGGCCGCTATACGAAGACATGTGGAACGGTGTGGCCGCTATACGAAGACATGTGGAACGGTGTGACCGCCATATGTATGTGATTCCATATAGTACGGTGTGGCCGCTATATGAAGGCATGGAACGGTGTGGCCGCCATGTGTATGATGTGAAGATTAATATATGTGTGACGCATCTCATGCATGGTGTACAGGGAATCGTTCAATGAGGTGCATGCTTGATTGGAAACCATGTAGTACGGTGTGGCCGCTACATGAGACGGTTGGAACGGTGTGGCCGCCACCGTAGAAATGACAAGGTCCTAGAACTATTGGTGGACAATGGTTCAGGGATCATCCCCTTGTATCATTTTAGGATCGTGGTCGATGGGGTTCCAGTATAGAACGGTGTGGCCGCTATGCAGGTTGTGGAAACATCGAGCGCACGATCGCCTATCCCAGAGTGTTGTTTTCTGGAAGAGTTTATTATGGAGAAATGATTTGAGAGACGTGCATGCATAGCATGAGAAACTAATGGTTTTAGCCAATGTTGTTTAATAAAACTCTTGGGCATGCATTTATTATGTTGAAATGATATCTGTAATGTTTGTGTTTGACCAATCATATAATCTGCTTAGGCGATATGACAAGTGACTTACTCCCATTTACCATGTTTATGGTGGTAGGTTCTTTCAAGGGATAGAACTGAAGTCACTCCTGTTGGAGTGGAGGTGTCTAGAAGAAGCAGCCAGGATGACGTCTCGTCATCTGAATCCTTTTGCAGAAGGATCGAGTTGTGAAGACCAATGCTCTGGGTGTAAAAAAGGGGGTTTTTGGGAGTTTGTATTATATAAGTATTTTACACTCAGAATATTTTGTAAAAGAAATATTACTCTATGAAAAAAAAATACTTTTTGGTTTTCACACTCCTTATAGAAAAGTTTTTGTTAACTCGTAGTTTTCAATGGGCTTAAATTTGGGATGTTACAGTCCTCGTGGCAACAAGGATGAAAGAGGAGGAAGAGCAGACCAGGGAGACCGAGGTCGCTCTCATGTCGGCCAACAAGAGGACCGCCGACGTCCGTATGTAAGGTACGCCTTAGTCCCACATCGGCTGGTAAGGAGAACGAAGCATGCCTTATATAGGGTGTGGATACCTTACCTCACGTGGACGCGTTTTGGGCCTCACTGTTAGTGTGGGACCAAGAGCAAAACCGTGAGGGTGAAGGATGCCCAAAGCAGACAATATCCACGTGGCGGTGCGCTGGGCCCCAGTGCCCAGTACCGTACGGCTGGCTGGGGCTGGGCTGTTACATATGGTATCAGAGCAGTTTCCCTCGGCCTTTGGAGTATGAACTCACTACTCCTATGGTTACTCACCGAGCGAGTAACCCAAGTACTTAGTTTAGTGTCTAAGTGAAGTTATAGGATATTAGTAGTTTTAATTAGTTATTCTAACATTAACTGATTGTCCCTCCATGACTCAACAGTATGGCAGGGAGGCGGGCTGACAATGACAAAATTGCTGCAATTCTTGAAACACTTGTTCAATTGCAGCAGAACCAAGCCCAAGTTCAGCAGCAACAAGCTGATAATCTTGCAAATCTGCAGCAGAATCAAGCCCAGAACATTGCTGTAGCTGCAGCAGCTGCTGCAGCAGCACTTCAGCCTCCTCCACCACCACCAGTGGAGATTGACTGGATGGGCCGCTTTAGAAAAAGCGATCCGCCGAAGTTTGAAGGGGGTTACAACCCCGATGGAGCTCAAAGATGGCTCCAGGAGATGGAGAAGGTGTTTCGCTCACTACAGCCACCGGGTGATCAGTATATGCGACTGGTGGAGTATGTTCTGATGGGTGAGGCGGAACATTGGTGGGACCAACAGAGGAGAGGTTTAGAAGCAGCTCATGAGCCTATTTCATGGGATCTTTTCAAGGTCCGTTTTCTGGGAAAGTACTTTCCGGAAAATATAAGGAGGGAGAAGGAGGTGGCTTTTCTTGAGCTGAAACAAGGGAACCTCAGTGTTGGAGAATATGCGGCTCAGTTTGAGGATCTCATTCGTTATTCTGGCAGCTATAGGGATGCAGATGAGCGCACTAAGTGTATCAAGTTTGAGGCTGGTCTCCATCCCAAGATCAAAACTGTTTTTGTCTATCAGGGGATCTCTAATCTCTCTCAACTAGTGAACATGACTAGTGCTTATGAAGAGTCACTCAAGAAGGAACAAGCAGAGGAGCGAAGCAGGGCATCTCAGAAATTGTCTGGTCCTATTAGGGGCAAGGGTCCGATGCAGAGATCTGGTCCTTATTCTAATCCCAGACCTTCAGTCCCTAGAGGAGCAGGGCAATCTGCAGTGACACTTGGTCCTGTTCCTACTTGTACACATTGTGGGAGGCAACACAAGGGGGTGTGCTGGAATATGGGCCGAAGAGATGGACTTTGTTACTTGTGTGGAC
Source organism: Crotalaria pallida (assembly GCA_037953625.1). Lineage (NCBI taxonomy): Eukaryota > Viridiplantae > Streptophyta > Magnoliopsida > Fabales > Fabaceae > Crotalaria > Crotalaria pallida. The sequence continues at coordinate 59,489,796 of CM075651.1, forward strand.
AGCCTGGGCACTTTGTTTCCAACTGCCCTAAGAATCCTGTGAAGAGAGAGGTCAATGTGGCTAGTGCACAGAAATCTGGTGGAAGTCAGCCAATGCAGAAGGGCAAGGTGTACACTCTAGATGGCGAAGAGGTGACAGATGAGGATGAGCTGATCAGAGGTATTTGTTATGTTAATGGCAAATCTTGTGGTGTTTTATTTGATTGTGGTGCATCCCATTCATTCATTTCTATGGAATGCATGAAGAGACTAGGGTTATCTACTATAGAAATGCCTTATAAGTTGTCGGTTTCTACCCCTACAAATTCTTCAGTAATCACTTCTTAGATGTGTTTGGATTGTCCACTCCGAGTTTTGGAGCGGGAATTCAAAATCAATCTCATTTGTCTGCCTTTGACTAGATTAGATGTTATTCTGGGTATGGACTGGATGGCTCAGCATCACATTCTAATTGACTGTCGTAAGAAAGCAGTCATCTTTAGTGATTCTACTCTATCTGCCATAGAAGTTGATGAAGTATCTGATGTAAGTCAAATTCCTGTGGTCCGTGAGTTTCCGGAAGTCTTTTCTATGGAGATTCCCGGATTGCCTCCAAGGAGAGAAGTTGAGTTTAGTATTGATCTGAAACCTGGTGCAGGTCCAATTTCTATTGCACCTTACAGAATGGCGCCTCCGGAATTGGAAGAACTGAAGAAGCAATTGGAGGAGCTATTAGCAAAGGGACTTATCAGGCCAAGTGTGTCACCCTGGGGTGCTCCTATCCTTTTTGTCAAGAAGAAGGACGGTAGCCTTCGGATGTGCACTGATTACAGGCAATTGAATGCAGTGACAATGAAGAACAAATATCCGCTCCCTCGCATTGATGATTTGTTGGATCAGTTGAGGGGTGCATCGGTGTTCTCTAAGATTGATCTCTGATCGGGATACCATCAGATCCGTATCCGTGAAGAAGACATTCCAAAAACTGCTTTCAGGACGCGTTATGGGCACTTTGAGTATGTGGTGATGCCTTTCGGATTGACCAACGCTCCTGCAATATTCATGGATTACATGAATAGGATCTTCATGCCATACTTGGATTCTTTTGTCATTGTGTTCTTGCAAGCCAGTACCTTATGCTTCAAAGCCTTCCGACGAGTTTTGATCAACTCCCTCTGCACTTCGCCCAGTTCCCCTTGTAACCTAGTCACTTCCGCCTCCGACCTCGTCAAACGACCAGCAACACCTTCCAGCTCGTTAACCCTTTGACAAGCTTCAGTCAGCTTCGCCTGGGCCGCCTGCAGCAACCTTCCTTTCTCAGCATCCTTTCCAACCGTATCCTCCAGAGCCTTTAGAGCAGTCTCCCGAGCTCTCTCCGAAGCGTCAAATCTTTTTTGAAGCTCGGCGTTTGCCTCCGTTAGAGCTCGGAGATTTGCCTCACTTTCCCTCACTTGGCTTAGCAGATTTTTAGTTTCAGCAGCAGCAGCTTTCCTCTTCTCTTTCTCAGCCGACGAGAGGGTGGCACTGATGTCTTCCGCATTTTTGCTTAAATGAAACATATAGCTGGCGGCCCTCAGCATGTTTCGGCCCAAAAGGTCACAATGGCACCTTAAGGTGCTTGCCGTCTGATCCGACAACCTTTTTTCATCGTTCGGCGTATAAACCAAGCCGATGAATTTCTCATTTAGCTTCCTAGCCCAAACACTCTCCTCGTCCGGGTCAGACATATCGAACCACAAATTGGTCCTTTGAAGATCGGCAACCTTCGCCTTCACCACCTCCACAGCCTTGCCTTTGCCTTTATCCAACTTAGCCCTTTTGGCAAGAGGCACCCGATCCTCTTCATCCTCCTTTCCTTCCACTTGCACCAGCGGGATTCCAGTAGCTATTTCCCCCCCCCCCCCTTTGTCGGTGAAGGATGAACAACCTGCACCACCTCGACCTCGGAGGGACAAGTTTCGGCGACAGTCACCGAGCGAGTGGCTTCCGAGGACATGTCTCCACTCCGAGAACCACTTGACCCAGCAGCCGCCTTTGCTTTAGCAAGTTCCTTTATACGAGCAATAGCCTTGTTTTCCTTAGCCATTTTTTCTGCAAAACCAAGAATCCAAATGTTAAAAAAAAAAAAAAAAAAAAAATTTATATATGTACCAAGCTCGGCTTTTATAAGCTCCTGGGGAAAAAGAATGATCTTCTTGATATCTACTGGACCATTCCGTCTAAGATAGGAAAAGAAGGTATCACAAGTGATCCTCTCGGCTACAGATAGCTCGGACTCATATTGATACTGATAAAGTTTGGGGTTGCGGTTAAAAAAATCGGGTGACCAAGACAACGGAAACCGAGGCTGATCACCCTCCATAAACCAACAGTCCCCATTTCCGACGAATTGATACTTAAAGTATAAAGGCTTAAAAGTCTTCCATGAATCTGTGAATTTATCGAAGAGGGCATGTCCGTTGCGTGCTTTCAACGACACCCACAATCTTTGGCGCGACCCCTTCTCGAAGATGTTCACTTGCGGTATATACAACCATAGAAACGCTCGGAGCGAGCAAGTCAACTTTTGAGCTTCGCAAAACTTTTGAAAGGCTCGGATGAAGGCCCAACCTCTAGGATGTAGTTGAGTAGGAGCCAAGCGTAACCGACGCAACAGCTCTATTTCTATTTCAGTAAAGGGCAACTTCACCCCCAGCCGAATGACAACTTCTTCATACATGAAAAACTCTTTGCGATCCGCGGCGATCGCCGTACACACTCGGTCGTTGGCTGCCGGTGAGCTTATTGCATAAGAAGTCCCAGTTTTATCCGTGGGGCAAGGGAGTATGTGGGCTCGGATATGACTTAGATTACTGTTGACCAAAGCCGACGGGGTTCCAAGCACCTCCAATTCAACCCAGTCATAATCTACAGAGTTCGGAGGCACAAGGAACTCCTGAGGATGTGTGATGCACCTTCGAACCATACCTGGGGAAAGGGAATACTCGGCGTCAGAATCTATAAAATCAAGATTTTTAAACAACCTAGCCCTAGGTTTATTAGTCCTATAGCCGAGCCTGCTACACCTTCCCCTAACCCTAACAGCTTTTCCCCAGAAGGGTTTCTCCCAGGAACGGTTCGAAGGGCGGCGGGATAGTTGGGCCCGCTCTTCCGCCGCTTGATACAACAGTTTCCTACCTTCCTCCTCCTCAGGGTTCCGAGGGTAATCTACTGATAGTGGTACTTCGGCCATCGGATCTACCATGCGATGGCGGAAGGGTGAGGGCAGAAAGTCCAGCACCTCCAGATCGGAAGACGAAGAAGAAGAAGAAGAAGAGGAAGAATCCTCAAGATCACTCAAACCTAGAATCCTAGACCACTCCTCGTACTGAAGCCAATTAATACTCATAATGAAATCTAAACTTACCCAGAAATAAGCCCAGAAAACTAAAACACAGGAACAAAATCTGCAACCAAAAACCCAGAACCTATGGAGAATATGATTCAGCAGAGAAGGAAAGAAAAGCGAAAAACAGGAACAGAAGAAGAAAATCAAAATACCTGAGAATTGGAGATGAGAACTGGCACGAACGAACTGGGGAATCAAGAACAGAAGAATAATGGCGTAGGGAAATTATAATCCAAAAGCCAATGAGACGAATTTCAGAGAGAAGAGGAGTGTCAGAAGTCTGAGTTTGAAGGAAAGTATGAAAAAAGGAGGAAAAGAGTAGTTGAAGGGGTTGTTTCCCCCCACGTTTGAAAATTTGGGCCTAATCACAAAAGCCCAAAAGCCTACATCGCGCCACTAAAAGGACACGTGGCGCACAACTAATGGAAAGAAGCATCTCGAAAACCCAAAAGGCAGCATGCACCATCATGACCCCTCTGACACAAGGCAGCACGTGTCATAGAAGGACATCCAAACGTCCTTTCAGTCAGTCAATGGGACAGCGAGGCAGGGTGAGCTGTCCTGAACTCATTATCCCCTACCGAGCTTAACCCTCGACACCTTGAAGGTCACATACGAAGAACTCTCAGCTCGGCTCAAGACTCGAAAAGTCTTATCGAGCTAAGGGGCTTATGTGGTAGACCGACCCTCGGTCTACCCTAAAACGCCCTCGGCCGACCAGAATACTCACTGGCCGACCAGAATTCTCATTCTGTCGGGTCACGCATCTTTGGGCCGAGCACATGCCATAGGACCCACCCTAACGACTCTGGATCGAGTACAAGGACCTCTTCCCTTAAAGAGTCCAAGCTAAGGGCGCGTGAGCCTAGCTCGCCAACCAGATAAGACTAACCGCTAACAGGATAAGGATGAATGACTCATCCCTTATCCTATAAAGGGACACGTCAGCCCTACTGGACCTCCATACAGGCCCATAGGGTACAACACCGCTCCCCCTATAAATAGCTATCTCCAGCTAGGGGCTCAGGTACGTTCTTTCTCCCTAATCATACACTAGCACACACTCGTGATTAGGGAAACCCTAGTTATCCCAACTGGATAGCTAGCATACCAACAAAATCACACAGTAACATCAGACCGTATTCTAGCTCTTAGGTCTTCCATACCCTTGAGCTAGGGTTATACTCTGAACATTGTGTCTAGGACATTACAACGATGTTAACCAGAAAAGATGTCCCTTATCAATGGTCTCAGCAGTGTGAGGGCAGCTTCTTGGAATTAAAGAAGAGATTGACGAGTTCACCGGTTCTGACTTTGCCGGAACCAACCCAACCCTTTGACGTGTACTGTGATTCTTCAAAGCAAGGCTTAGGATGTGTACTTATGCAACAAGGAAAAGTTGTGGCCTATGCCTCCAGGCAGTTGCGACAGCATGAGCAGAATTATCCGACCCATGACCTGGAGTTAGCAGCTGTGGTGTTTGCCTTGAAAATCTGGAGACATTACTTGTATGGCACAAAGTTTGAGGTGTTCAGTGACCACAAGAGTCTCCGTTATCTCTTCGACCAAAAGGAGTTGAATATGAGACAGAGGAGATGGATGGAGTTCCTGAAAGATTATGATTTCCATCTTCAATACCATCCGGGTAAAGCTAATGTGGTAGCCGATGCGTTGAGTCGTAAAACTCTTCATGTTAGCAACTTGATGGTGAAGGAGATGCAGCTAATCCAGGAATTTAGTGATCTCAATTTGAACATGCTGGTGAAAGAGAAGAGTATTGTTCTGGAAATGTTGCAAGTCACTAGTGAGCTGGTGGATTTGATAAAGGAAAGACAAGCAGATGATGAAGAGCTCCAGAAGTTGTTAGAGGGAGCAGCAAGTAAAGAGGAACCTGATTTCCTCAAGGGTGCAGATGGAATCATCAGATTCAGAGGTAGAATATGTGTTCCAATGGACTTCCAGATTCGAAGAGACATATTGTGGGAAGCTCACCAAACAAAAATGAGTTTTCATCCCGGTACAACAAAAATGTATCAGGATTTGAAGAGGATCTATTGGTGGCCAGGGTTGAAGACTGATGTGGCCGACCATGTGTCTCACTGTTTGACTTGTCAGAAGGTGAAGATTGAGCACCAAAAGCCAGGTGGTCCGTTGCGATCACTGGACATCCCTGAATGGAAGTGGGATAGCATAGCTATGGATTTTGTGACAGGTCTACCTAGAACTGCTGCAGGTTGTGATGGTGTATGGGTTGTGGTAGACCATTTAACGAAGTGTGCTCACTTTATTTCGATCCATAAGAAGTACACATTGGAAAAGGTGACACAGTTGTATATTCGGGACATAGTGAAGCTTCATGGTGTGCCTTCGAGTATTGTGTCTGATCGTGATCCGCGGTTTCTATCCAGATTTTGGCAGAGTCTTCAGCAGGCCTTGGGTACCAAGTTGAGGTTTAGTACAGCCTATCATCCTCCAACTGATGGGCAGTCCGAGCGTACTATTCAGACTTTGGAGGATCTGTTGAGGGCTTGTGTTCTAGAGCAGGCTGGTAGTTGGGAACAATTGTTACCATTGATGGAATTTACTTACAACAACAGCTTTCACTGTAGTATTGGCATGGCACCTTTTGAGGCACTATATGGTAGGAAGTGCAGAACGCCTCTTTGTTGGTTCCAGATTGGGGAGAACTTGTTGACTGGACCAGAGTTGGTGCAAGAAACCACGGAGAAGATCGCGATGATTAAGGATAAGATGAAGACTTCTCAAGACAGACAAAAGAGCTATGCAGATAAGCGTAGGAGACCCCTAGAGTTTGATGTGGGCGATCATGTGTTCCTTAGGGTGTCCCCTACCACTGGCATTGGTCGGGCAATCAAGTCAAAGAAGCTGACTCCGAGGTTTGTTGGACCTTATGAGATTTTGGAAAGAGTTGGGCCTTTGGCGTACAGGATCGCTTTGCCTCCACACTTGTCTAGGCTTCATGGTGTATTTCATGTTTCCCAGCTGAGGAAGTACATTCATGATCCCTCCCATGTGGTAGCAGCGGATGATTTGCCCTTGAAGGAGAATCTTACTTTTGAGATCCTCCCGATCAGAATTGAAGATAGACAGATTAAGCAACTCCGGGGCAAGGAAATTCCATTGGTGAAGGTGATTTGGAACAGAAACAACGTAGAAGAGGCTACTTGGGAGCTGGAGAGCAAGATGAAGGAGTCTTATCCTCAGTTGTTTCAGGACAGCTGAATTTCGAGGACGAAATTCTGGTAAGTGGGAGAGGATTGTAACATCCTAAATTTAATTCTTCATGTAGATTGTGTGTTGATAACCTTAGGATAGAGGCAATTATGAAATAAGTTAGAAAATTGGCCATTTAGACATGTAAATTCAAGTTTAAAACATGGGAAATTGGGGAATGATAATAACACGATTGGTAGCTTAGAATACAAATTCCACCGTTAGATGTGAAGTAGGATATGTGAGGAAGCTTGTGTCAAAATTTGAGGAAGATCCAACGGTTAACGAAGAAGTTACGGCCGTTCAAAGTCGGGGTGCTGAAAACCCTGCAACTTAATCGATTAAGTTGCAGCTTAATCGATTAAGCCTGAAGGGGGGGAGGTTTTAATCGAGTAATACTCGATTATGGGCTGCTAAAACTGAAAAAAATAAAAGCGTTTCACGCGTGCTTTTGGCCATAATGCACGAAATTTCTCTCTCTAGGGCACACAATCTCTCATCCCAAATCCATCAAGCTTCAAGGGAATCACTCCAAGTTCCCCCATCAAGTCTCCCTTGGTCTCTCCAAGTAAGTATCCATGATTATTGAAGTTCCTCTCTCTCTCTCTCTAATGTAGATTTTCTCTCTCTCTCTCTCTCTTTCCCCTCTTTGGGAAATCCGAATTCTCTATGGAAAAGGGGCAATAATCTCTTTATCATTCCATTCCTTTGGCTTAGGGAAGATTATTATCACTATCTCCATCTTCGTGCGTGCGGAGCCCTTGGTTTTGGGAGCGCTTGGAGCTACGGCTTGGGTTCTTCCACTTTCTCTCTCTTTGGTTAAGGTAAGGGGGTGGATATAGTGAGCATTGGCTTGTTCTAGGAGAGGGTTTGTATTTAGATATAATGGTTGGCTAGGAGTTTATGTGTTAAGGTAGGGAATTAGAAACCCCAATTTAGGATCTAAGGTAAATGTTGAAAATAGGCTTAATTATTAATTATGGAACTCCAAAAAGTAGAGAATAAGGTTAGGTTTTAATTGAGGAAAATAAATGGCATGAACCCCTAATTTAGGATTTTAAATCAATAATTTGGACAATGAAAAATAATAAATGTGGTTGTTGCATGATTATATGAAAAGGTGAAGTTGATTATTGTTGGCACTCTAATTGTCTATGTGGAAAGTGATGTGCATGAATAGTTGTGGATTTGATTATGTGCTCTATTTGGTATTTCTTAAATATTGGAATGGTGTTAATTAGGAAAGTGAATTGTGGCTATTTGGTGATAATTGTGATGATGCTTGTGCTTGGAATGATTTGGTAAATATTAAACGGAATTGGTGGACAAAATAATGACAATTAATATTGGATAAATATGGTGATGTATCGTAGGCCTTCGATTTGGGGGAGACGATACATCGTAAAGTTTGGGTTGTATTGTAGGCCTTCGATTTGGGGGAGACAATACAACGTGAATGGGGCGATGTATGTAGGCCTTCGATTTGGTGGAGACATACATCGTCGGTGGTGTATGTATGTAGGCCTTCGATTTGGTGGAGACATACATACACCCTAAATGGAAAGGAAAAAGGAAAAGGGCAATGGATAAAAGAAGGTAAACGGTAAAGGAAACGCGATGTATGTAGGCCTTCGATTTGGTGGAGACATACATACACCGTAACTAAAAGGAAATGAATAAGGGAAACAGGGAATAAAATTGAACAAGGTGAAGGTAATGGAAACGCGATGTATGTAGGCCTTCGATTTGGTGGAGACATACATCGTGATTGGTGTATGTATGTAGGCCTTCGATTTGGTGGAGACATACATACACCGTAAAATCAAAGGAAAAGGTAAGGGGATAAAATTGGACAAGGTAAAGGTAATGGGAACGCGATGTATGTAGGCCTTCGATTTGGTGGAGACATACATCGTGATTGGTGTATGTATGTAGGCCTTCGATTTGGTGGAGACATACATACACCATAAAAATAAGAAAAAGGTAAGGGAGTATAAAGGGATTTCTTTGGGAACGGAGAAGATGAATAAAAGGGAATTAAATGGTGGAAATGAATTAACTAAAAAGGGAACCGGCATTTATAAAATAATGGAATTAAGAAAAGAATGGTATGCTTGTTCGGATATTGTGATTATGTGTATAAATTGCTAAGTGTGATTGGTCTGGTTAGTTATTATGTCTATCTAGAAACTGCTTTTCTATTCATGTGCAATGCTCACTCCCTTACTATACATTACAGGTACAGAGATTGAGGTTGCACAGCCCCCGGCCGAGCAGGTGTGCTCTCCCTCCCAGGGAGAGTAGGGTTTTGGGGATTAGATACTTTTATTTTGACTTCAGCCTCCGTAAATTTGGTTGGGTATGAGCTGTATATGCATTTTGAGTGGGGCTTAGGATAGTTTCCTTCGTGCAGGGTTTATGATTCATTTTGAGCATACTTGATATTTTGCTGGTACTCTGACACTCTGATGTTTTATACTTGAGCCCAAGGGGCAACCATGCGATGCTTATATATTTACATTTGAGCCCTGCTGGCTCCTGCTGATTTTACATAAATGTGTTTATCAGGTTGAAGATTTTGGAAAATCTGAAAAACAGACAAAACTCCGTCCGTTTGACGGGTGATTTTACTAAACTAAAAAGGAATTTTTAAGTACTCATTTTTAATACTTGGGAATTAAGGGTAGAATTCATTAGGGTGTTACATTTATGGTATCAAAGCCAGGGCCGGGTCGGTGTGCCAACGAGGGCGTTGGGCCTCCAAGGGGGGGTGGATGTAAGGTATGCCTTAGTCCCACATCGGCTGGTAAGGAGAACGAAGCATGCCTTATATAGGGTGTGGATACCTTACCTCACGTGGACGCGTTTTGGGCCTCACTGTTAGTGTGGGACCAAGAGCAAAACCGTGAGGGTGAAGGATGCCCAAAGCGGACAATATCCACGTGGCGGTGCGCTGGGCCCCAGTGCCCAGTACCCTACGGCTGGCTGGGGATGGGCTGTTACACCGTACATCACTAAGTATGATTCTTACACCCCCCTGACGGTCCCGAGGTCTCAAGTCTGCAGAGAGACCATGCAGACCGAACTCAGGAGTGTACCTCGGCCCCCTTTTCTCAGAAACCAAAACAATGTCAGGGACAAATCCAAATATTGCAACTTCCACGACGGGTACGGCCACCATACCGATCAGTGCACATGGCTTCGGGATGTCATTGAGGATATGGTGAGAAGGGGCAAATTGCAGCAGTATGTGCGCGAAGCAGTGGAAAGACGGGGCCGAAGAAGGTTTCGCACCCCAGACAACGATAAAAGAAAAGCCAAAGCCGACCCGTCCCCTGAAAAGAAGGAAGAAGAACCACAGCGAGTAAACATGGTTGTGGTACAAGATCTAGACAAGTCACCGGAAAACTTCCGAGTTGAAACTATCTCGGGAGGTTTCGCCGGTGGCGGAGAAAAGAGGACAGAGAGGAAAAGGTACGTCAACCAAGTTCTCGCTGTCCATCACAAACCCGTTGGCAAGAAACCATCTAGGAACATCCCTATCATTTTTTCTGACCAAGACATTGAAGACGTCATCCCGGATCACAATGATCCGATGGTGATAACGGCGTTAATTGGCAATTTCGAAGTCGCCCGAGTTTTCATAGACCATGGAAGCTCGGCCGATATTCTTTTTCTTCATACTTTTCAAGCGCTGAAGCTAAGGTCAGCCGACCTCGTTCAGTTCGAAGGCAATCTCATCAGCTTCACAGGTGAGGCAATCCGCCCCCTGGGAGCCATTCATCTCCCGGTGACCCTAGGCAACCAGCCCTCGGCCCGAACGGAAATCGTCAAATTTTTAGTAGTTGACTTTGACTCCCCATATAATGTAATACTGGGACGAACCTGCCTACAAGCCTTTGGGGCAGTAGTCTCAACAGTACACTTGGCAATGAAATTCGTCGGATCATACGACAAGGTTGTTACGGTTAAAGCTGACCAGGTGAAAGCCCGGCTCTGCTACAATGCAAGCCTACGGGAGGTAAAAAAGAAGCAGAAAGAGTTCACTGACTCGACATTGTCCAAGGGAAGAGTTTTATTGGTCGAGGCTCAGTTCGAACAAGATGTCCTTAGGACCTTTCCTCAAGAAGAAGGGTTGGAAATCCCCCCCCCCCCCTTCCCCTCTGCCCCAAGCAAAGATGTTATCATGAATGCCTACCTCCCCCAAGAAATCCAAGATCCATTTAAAGGAAATCTCCTTTCTTTTCCAGTCCTCTCCAACCCCCCGCGGGGGGAGAATTCCTTCATTTCTCTAACTGTTAATAACCCTGCCCTCCGTTCGGTACAGCTCCGAATTGAGAGCCGGAGTAAACTTCCTACCCATTTCTTACGCCGAGCTTTTCAAATTCCCAAGCTCTGGTGCCTCAAGATGAAAAAGTTCCCACTTTGCAGCATTACCAACAATCTCGGCGGCCTCTCCTATCAGTTCACCTCGGGTGACCATCACAAAGCCGAAGAAAACCCAATACCGACAGAAGAAATCCGAGAAGCTGCTCCTGGTCAAAGGAAGATAGCAAAGGAAGAGCTAGCCGACCAAGACAAGAAAACAACACAACCCGGGTTGTCCGAGTCTGATCACCTCGCGCCCCGAGGAGCAGACATCGGTCTTAACTACCGGAAAAGCGGGAAATGAGCCCGAAATCGGGAAGTCCCAACAGAGGCGTTTTGGAAACATACTCTGGGAAATTTCCAAAAGAACAGAGCTCAAGGATTCCCAAGACTTTACAACACTGAGAACCTGTTTGAAATAGGTTTACCTCAGATATCATCGGCAGTCATCAACATCCTCATCTGAGAAATTCAAATTCAAGCTCATTTTAAATTTTGCTTCCTTTAAATTTTGTTCATGTTTTTACATTCCCATTGTGAGATATCCACTTTTCCAAAAAGCAATGTACTCATGACTACAATTAATGAAAAGTACAAACTTGCTCATACTCAAGTGCCACAGTTTTATATACGTACGTACTAGCTTCTCATTTAGCACTAGCCACCTAAATGTTGCATGGCGCTATGCACAGCCAACGTCTTCTAGATAAGATCGGCTCATATGCACAATGTACAAGGGACACCCGGTAAAGCACAGCTTGCTGTGAAATGTTCTCACATAACTTCACTCAGCAACCTCTTTCACATCGGGGACGAGGACTCCCACCTCGGCTAAGGTGGGTGAATCCGAGATCCCAACCGTATGCACTTATATACAGTACCTTTATTCAAAGGAAAACTTATAAGATTACTGCACTCACTGAGTCTTCTGAGTTTATCCAAGTTATTAACACGAGATTTTAAACACCGATGTCCGGGGTACAAGTTTTTTTTTAGGTCCGATTAGGTCTGAATATAACAAGTTGGTAAAGGACTTGTATTCTCAAAAGTAGTTTTACTTAGTTATCTAAAAAACAAGTATTCAGACCCCAGGTCTAAAAATGAACGAAGCATGCAACGAGTCAATAAAAACTCGCATTTATCCAAAGCTTGCTTAAAAACGACCTCGGACGCAGTATATATGCAACAAGTTAGAAGAAAAACTTGCATAAAAGTTGCAACATGCAACAAGTCTCAAACACTTGCATCTGTTTTTAAAGCCTTCTGGGTAACCACCTACCTAATCGCTGTTCGTTCCGAGGTCGAACGAATAAAAATGCAACGAGTTAGTAAAGTAAAACTCGCGTTCGTGCAACAAGTTAAAGAAAAGGCTTGCATAAATCCGATCTCGGACATAGTACGTATGCAACAAGTTAGAAGAAAAACTTGCATAAGTATAACAACATGCAACAAGTTAAAGCTAAAGAGAACTTGCATAAATATAAAATGTTATACAAAGGTAGCAAAGTGCAAGGACATGATTATACAAAGTACAAGCGGCCCAGCATAAGGGACTTACGCTGCTTCTTCTTCAACATCAGAAAGGACAACCGAGCTCGGGTCGAACTCTGCATCTGGCTTCTCCACCAAGGGGTTGGGAAGGTTCTCCTCGGGCTGGTCCAGGTCAACCTCGACCCCATCCTTGTCATAATCGACCATCCTCCCATCTTCCACCCCAAACCCGGCAGAGGCGCCGACATACTGAATGCGGAGCCCTTGGTTCAAATGAAGAATTTGCTCCACTGCACTGGTAAAAATTTTGCTCGCCACCCTCTCAAGATTGAAGTCCGACTCAGAAGCGGCTACCTTATATTTGAGAGCTTGAGTAGCCCTTCTCTTCAGCAAAGTCCTAACCTTCTCAACCTCAACTAGGCCCTCCTGCCGACCAGCCTCCCTAGCGTCCGCTTTCACTTGGGCCAAAGCTTCCTCATGTTTTTTTAGAAGCTCCTCCGTCTGTTGGCGGTGCTTCCCTTCCAACTCGGCCAGCTTTTGCTCAGAAGCTTTTTTGCCATTTTTCAGCTCCTCCACCTCGGCAGCCATAGCAGACCGAGCTTTTTTCTTGGCCGGTGACACTCCATCAGCCACATCGTCAGTGACTTCGGCCAGCACATTAAACATGGTTGTGGCCCTTTTCAGCTGACAGGCCATATCCTCAGCCTTCTTTTTCCACTCAGCTCCCGACATTTTAATGAGAGCGTCTTTGACCAAAGTTTTGGCAAGGGTGGTCGGCGACCTCGAAAGAGCATCAGCTTCCGAGGGCGGGGTACCTGCAGCAAGGATCACCTCAGTACTTGGACTCGGAGATTGAGGAGGAGGTGGGGCTATGATCACTGCAGGCGGAGTTGGGTGAAGAGGAGCGGAATCGGTTGAGGTCGTCTCGGTGGAGACCTCGGCAGCCACCGCTTCATTGGAAGGATTTTCGGACCTCTTCCTCTTCCGTGCATCTAGCACAGCCTTCACCACCCTGGACGACATGTTCGACCAATGTTCTTCTGCAAACACAAAAGGATAAAGAGAAATTAATAAGAAAGCTGAATGAAAATGTACAAGTGTAAGAGCAAAAGTAACTACCAATTTTCGTCAAGACTTCGTTGTCAGGACACTGCATGAAAACATCAATATCGAGCTGGAATTTCCGAGCACGATATTCGGTCTGAAAATGGTGGGCCGTTACGGACTCGTCGGCATCCAAGGTTACGCCCGACCACCTTTGCGGAGTGCTGGTATGGCGATTAAAGAACTCGGGGGTCCACTCCAAAGGGTACTTCGGTCCCGTCTCGGACCGAAACCAAGGAAGCCCCGTTCCAACGTACTTGTATTTAAAAAATCTTGGTTTAAAATGTTTCCAAGATTCGGAGAATATGCCGAACAGCCCACAGTGAGCTCGGGCCTTAGTCGATACCCAAAGGCGACCAGTGACCCCGTCTTTATTGCTGACGAACGGGTTGTACATCCACAAAAATAGCCGAACGGTGCATACCAAATTCCGGGCTCCGCAGTACCTTTGGAATGCTCGGAGAAACGACCATGTATTGGGGTGAAGTTGGGAAGGAGCCAGTCCAAGCTCGTTTAAGACCCTCATTTCCAGATCGGTGAACGGGAGGGTCACTCCGAGATTATGAATCAAGTTGGCATAAAAGAAGAAAGAATTATCGTCAGTTCGGCTGCATATCCTGTCATTTTCCGAACAGGGGAGTACTTCGTAAGAGGTCCCGGTGGCGTCCCCTGGGCAAGGCAACACGGCTCTCCTTACCTCAGCAAGCTGGCCCTCGGAACAAAGGCGGGACTGGATTCCTTTGGGCTCCACGTCAACCCACTCGTATTGGTCGGCATCGAACGACGCAGGATAAAGCTCAGGACGACTGACGCACTTCCTGGGTGGCATTGTACCTGTGGAAGAACAGGGGAGCTCGGTATTAGTCCTATGGGTTACAAAAAATAACCCCCCAGAAAATCCCCTCGAAGTTGTTCCGAGAGGCGAGCATCTCCCCTCTACCACAGGTACCCCCCGATCATACCCTCTCCATCCTCTGAAAGTCGGCACGTTCTCTACCATCAGCAAACTCAGCCCAAGCATATTGCCGTATCCACTCTCTTTTCTTTGCCCAATCCCGAGGATAGACGACCTCAACGGGATCGACCTCCAGAACTCGTCTCTCATATTTCCGCCTATACTCCCTCTGGCGGCGGAACGCATCGTCTACCTCTGTGGAGGAGCAGGACGAGGAGGAGGAGCCGTCCTCCTCCTCACTACTGCTCGATGACAAGGAGACTACCCCAGCCCATTTTCTAAACCAATCCCTACTCATACTGAACCCAACCTACTCCTTTGGTTTTCTGAAAAATAAACAAAAAACACGAATCAAAAACCCTCCAAAATCCTAAAAATGCCCAAACCCAGAAACACTCCAAACCACAACATCACTCCCCTAAATTAAAGCCTCAAACCACAAAGCCGTAAAGGAAAACCGCACCATACCCATGAAAACGGAGAACAAGAAACGTGAAAAACATTAAACCCCCTCCCACATAAACCACGAAACAGTAAGAGAAGAGGAGAATCAAAGAAAGAAGAAAAAGGAATGAGAGAGCAACCAGTACCTTAGGAATTGGAGATCGAAGGAGAATGAAGTTTGAAAAATCAAAGCAGGATCCGCTGATTGAGAAGAAGGTAGGGAAGTGCAGAAAAGAAGAATGGAATTCGATTATGGAAGAGCGGAATCAGTGTCTTCGTGGGGAAGAGAAGCAGTTTTCGATGGAGAGAAAGAGAGAAGGCAATAGTGTTAAGAGAGAGAATAATTGTGGAAAAGAAAGATAAAGCAGCGGTTTTGGGGAAGGGGGGGAGAGAAACCGTTTTCCCCCCACTTTCGAAACATGGGCCTGATCCAAAAAAGCCCAATCCAGCAGGAGAGGCGCAGAGCAGCTGGAATCACGAACCTCGAGCAACGTCGCAGTAATGGCGATGCTTCGTTAGGTGGAATCTCTGACACGTGTCAGATGCGAGAATGCAAGCGTCACTTCGGAGCAGGCGAAAGGACAGCCCTCAGACCTGCTCCATCATAATGAAAAGACGTCAGAGACAGCTGGATCCAGCTCTTGGCAGACTTATCGTCCGAACTCCCTAGAACCTCGGAACAAGGCTCAGATAGCCTTGACCGAGCTGGGGGCTTATGTGGTGAAGTCGGCTCTTATGTGGTGGATTTGGGAAAAGGACCTAAACCAAGACCTCGGAACAAGGATCAGATAGCCTTGACCGAGCTGGGGGGCTTATGTGGTGGACTCGGCCTAGCCGAGGTCCTCAGACCCCTTGCCTAAGGCCTCACGGCCCTATAAGAAGCCCTTTGTGTGCTGAGCCGAGCTCAAGGCTCAACGGCCGAACAGATACCAGATACGGGCCGACCTCATACTCCTACCCAGGTCCGACTTCCCTGTCCGACACCTCCCAGGGTCCGACACCTCCCAGAGTCCGACACCAAGGACAGGATGACGTGTCTCACTTTATCCACAAGGACAGCTCATCACCTTATCCACAAGGACAGCTCATCCACTCATAGCTCAGTACAGGCTGGCCCTACTTGGGCCTAAAGCAAGCCCATTAGGGCAACCAGCTCCCCCCTATAAGTAGCTCCGTACTACATGGGGCTCAGGTACGTCCTCTAACCCTAATTATCACCCTCACACACCAGTGATTAGGGTTGCTTCTTGGCTCTCCCCTTAGCCACCAGAGGACTCCCACCAAACATCACACAGAAACCCTAGACTGAGGCTCCTTTGAAGGTCTTCTTCCCTAACCCTTGGAGGACCTCACCGTCTAGGACATCACACCTTACCTCAACGATTTCTCTCTCTAAATCGTTGATGGTCATGAAAGACTTAATGGAATAATTTTATAATAGAACTCTTGATTAATAATATAAAGTTGTTATAAAGACGAAGTCGTAAAATGATTTTTGTGACTTGATGTTATTATGGAATGTTATACTTTGTGATTAGTCCTAATGCGACCCATGGAGTAAGCCCATGCCGTCGACGTCTTGATCGTCTGGTCGCTAACTCTCTCTATTTTTCTGTTATGCATCTTGTATTTATCTACGAAATTATTAGATGGTGGACCGGGTAATTCAAGTGGAGATGTCTCCTTTAATGGGGAGACAATGGCATAGAACTGCAAACGGATGGATCTGGGAGGGACCAACAAGACTCATTATTACCGATCGAGATCATGTATTACGAGGAGTAGCTACGGACCGTGAGGAAGTGCGATATCGTCTGAGGGATCTTATGCCAGGTGGACCTCATGCTTTTCATAATGCTCCACCTACTAATCACAATGTTGATGAGGAGGAGGATCCAGAAGAGGAGGAAGACCCAGAAGAAGAAGAAGATCCGGAGGAGGACCCTGATGAGGACGCATGATGGCGAGTAGTTTAGTTCTTAGTAGTATTGATCTCTATTTGTTTTGAGTCTTGGATGACAAACCCTCTGATTAACTCTATGTACACCCTATGTTTATGTTATTTCGCTTTTATGTTGGATAATGGCCGTTGGCCGAAACACTTTTTACTATGATGGTCATTTTGGAAATTAATATAATGATGTTATAATTCCTCATTTCAAACCGTTATGTTTTGGTGAATGGAAATATGTAGTGGCACTTCATTTTGGAAAATAGGATTAGATGCAAGCAGTAAAACCTTTTCAAGAAACTAAGTTATTTATGTAATACAATCTTTGAAAAGAAAAGTTGAGAAAATATTTTGAAACTAAGTTTATATGCAAACTTACCTTTAAATGATATTTCGTAATAAATTTTTATAAAAAAAATGGCGCAAATTTTTAGTGAAAATTCTATTTCCAAATTGGGGTGTTACACCGGAAAGCCACGAAGCAAGACTCGAAAACACCGAAAAACGCCACATTTTCAATTCAACTTTCCTCTATATCCATTATTTTTGAAACTCAAACTTTAACTCAATTGAAAACATTATTCGAAGTGTTACACAAGTTAAATCAACACTGGACAACGGAGAAATAAACTTCAAATCACCTTTTTGCAAAATCTGAAAACACCGAAAAATCGTTCTTTAATTCCTTTAATACTTCATGTTAAAATGAACACTTGAAATAATTTATTTTCAAACATAACACCATGAAATCAAATAGGGCAGCAACCAGTAAGCCCAATACTTTTTCAAATAAGCAAATCCTTTTCAAAAAATCAATTAACTTCAAAAGATCGATTACATCATAACTTATTAAATAACTCATTTTCCTTCACTTCTTTTATCAAATACACAATTCCAAGACACTTAAACAAAGTAGTTCAATTAGCATGCATCACCAAAAACAAACCATTTGGCACATAGCACATAACACATTCTCAAATCATAATTTCAAACCAACAGCCTAGACCGAAACGCCGTAAACAATTACCTTGCAAACTCATTCATGCATAGCCTAAATATATCATCAAGCAATCACTCATTTAATTATTTCAAGGCATCATGATCATCATACAGGACAAGCCAAGTCACAAAATAAAGTACAAAAATTCATATTTGTCGAAAACATTTAAATAGAGCTTTTGTTCGATTACGGGAAAGCACAAAAGATAAAATCTAAAACTATACCAAATCAATTTGTTTAATCCTCAAAATTTCCATAACATACACATATATGCCAAAGTTCATCATATAAAATTTTCAAGTCATTTGAACAACCCTAAGTTAGGTTTCAGATCAGATTTTGTCTAAAAATCACAACAACATTGTTGCTGGCCTGAGGCTAAAATGCCACAATTAAAAATAGTAGTTCAACTCCGAATTGCATAAAAATTGGTATAAATCTTCCTTACACAATCAAGACCATCTCATAAAAATTTCAGATTATTTGGAGTTGTGCAAGTCATACTTTTTCAATTAAACTTGTCACTTAGTCTGGAAAATCTGAACCAAACGGTTCACTGTTTTGCCATTATAAAATTATCAAATCAACTCCAAATATCTTCAAATTTTACAGAGAACCTCGATATATGATAAGGAAACCACCATAAAAATTTCAAGTCATTTTGAGCTGTATAGGGTAAAAAACTCTGTTTAGGTTTAACCCGAAAAGCTTATTTTTCCAAAATCGTTTTCACACAAATGACTCCATTTCGATTAACAACCCAACCTTAAAAATCATATAAAAATTCAGAGACAATCCATTTAACCTACTTAAAACAGTGTCCAAGTTTCAGAATCATCAAACATATGCAAGTACTACTTATCCAAATCTTTTTCCAAAGTTCAACACTTTACTAAATAAAAATCACACACACAAATAAAAGTCATTCTTCTTCACTTTTTAATGACATGCATGAACTATTTAACTAAAAAAAATAAACCTTTTCAGGAAAAGTCTTAACTTTTCTAAAGATCATTACTTTAAACATAAAAGAATCACTTTTGCATCATAAACACTTCAACAAGTCTAGATCTATTTACAAAAATGACATGCAATAAGAAATAAATAAGACAAAATAGTACCCATCACTTATTCTTTCATAAAGGTTATGGATCTTTAAATGCATGTAGAGAAAAAGTTAAGATCAACTAAAAAAAATCACATGCATGCAAATAAAAATACTAGATCTAGCTTGAAATAAGCATGCATCAACATTTACAAACAAGAATAAAAAATCATTCTACACAAATGGGGTTCAAAACCGTGAGCATCATAGAATGTTGATGCATGTGCATTCATTTTTTTTTTCAAACTCAAATCCAAGTATAAATAAGCTTAGAAAGTAAAGAGGAACAAAGAAAATCAACATGCAAGAGCTTCTTTGACTCAAAGCACAAAACTTCCATGAACTTCAAATGTAAACCGAAAATTATAAATAAAAAGGGAAGAGAAATCAAGTTCTAAGATCAATACCTAGATGGAGAATCAAAGAAGATAAGCTAGAAAATCAACTTCCTCTTCCTCCTTCTTCCTCTCTCCCATGGTCTCACCTTCTTTTTCTCTCCTCTTCTTATTTTTTTTTGTTAAGTCTATGAAGCAAATGAATCAAGAGGTTGTATGAATGAGGGAGAAGAGGGGTATTTATAGGGGCATGGTTTTGGGCTTGGGTTTTAGGGTTAAATGGGTTAGAAGCCCCAAAAAAATTAAGGGTAATTTAGGAACTTCAATTTCAAAGCCAAGGGTAGTTTTGGTAATCCGAAATGTTGCATGCAAGAGTATTTGAGTGCTAGACAAGCTAGAGCAATTTAGGGAAATAAATCAAATCATGCATCATATCACTTTCTTAAAGATATGTTATTTTATTCCTATTTATTTTATCATTCCATGCATCACACAACACATACATATGCACATACATATACATTACATTTTCATTTTCTAAAATCACCTTTTCATATATAAAAGAGATTCTCAAAAGGAAAAGTTCATTAGAGATCAAAAACTATTTTTCATGATCAATATCTTCAAAATTCGTACTTCACATATCTGAGAAATAATTTTCGTAAATCAACGTAGAAAATTAAAAAAGTTACATTTTTGAAATCTACATTTCAATATGATCGTTTTCATATAAAGATCATAAAATTCGGAGTTACGGTTAAAAAGTTATGAATTTCTGAAGTTGTTAAATCTATTAAAGTTCACAAGGAAATTCATTCCTATAAGAAATTACCAACAATACAATCATAACTCACTTCTCATTAATTGAATCAGTCCAAAGTCAATAAAATCATTTACTTGAGCCTCATAAAAATATTTGTTTACCAAAACTCCATAAAATCGATAACTTATTACGTAACCGAATAAAATACTCTCTAAAAATCCTTTGTAAAACAATATTTCAAAACTCCTCTTTAATGAAAATTTATTTATCTTAGTTAGGAAAATACGGAATGTCACACACCCCGCTCTTGGTAAGGTCAAACACAGGAGCACGTTCTTCTTCGGTTAGCCTTCCAGCCAACGAATGGTCAATCAATGATTCATATTCCTTGTGGTTATGAAAACCACATTTAACCTTCAACAACCACTTGTCACCATAACGAGTTGGCCTCGCATATAATCTAAAAGGGAAATTAATCTTCTTGCTTTCGGTATTATACTTCAGAATTGCCTTTGAAGGCTTGTATATGTCACTTTGCTCACATGCAAAGACAACTCTTTGCCTCTTACTTTTCCCCAAGCCTAAGTCAGACTTTGCCACTTTCATGACAAAATCCAAGTCGATACTCAACTGTACGAACCCAATCCACGACTTCATCCCGATTCTTGAACACTTCATTTGCGCAAAATGAATTGCTATAATCGGGAAACTCAATCTTCACTGATTTCATTACATGTGGTTCTTCAACATCATCCTTATGATCGGCCATTGTATCTACAATGGTTAAAAGACATAATATCACGTTCTGAATGACGTTCCGTCTATGAGGAGACTTTCTGTCTCCATGTTCACGGAAAAATTTCGTCTTGGGGTTCACGGAAAATGGTGTTGAAGCCATTAACGCACCAGCCATTAACAGAACTTTCCCCATTTGTAAAACACAATAGAAAACCCTTACAAATTTGGCTAAACTACTATAAATAAACAATAATACATACAAACAATACTCTTACTTAAAATTATACATTAAAGAGGGTTTTGTTCAATAATATACCTTCAATGCTCTTAGTAGTTGATGCTCAAAGCAAAGATTTTGAAAATAAACCAAACTATTTCTATTTTTGATGATGATCAAAACTAACGTGTTTATGTTTGTGGAATGAGAAGAAAGGTTTTTGTGTTTAGAGAGAAAATGAGGTGAGAAGAATGAGTTGAGCTGCTGCTTGCTTGGCTTGTTTCATAAGCCAAAATGAGGTACATACTTGAACAGGGAAGGGCAAATATGGAATATTGAATTTTATTAATATTTCTGTCTTTTCAAAGACGGAAAAAAAATTATAACTTCCGTTTTGAGGAAAACTGAATAATTCCGTTAGACATAAGACGGAAGTGTATATATTCAACTTCTATCTAGGCATGAACGAGAAAAAGTTTCCATATGACGAGAGACGGAAAAAGTAACATGGGAAAGGGCATTTTTGTCCATGAAAAAGTGAAATGGGGGCCATAATCTCAAGTTTGGGGGGCCGAAATTCAAAACTCTACTCCAGGGAGAGGCACTTCTAACGGTATTTGTCCTTCTAACGTTAGTAAAATCTAAAGCTATTTGTTCTTCAGCAAAATTTATTTTGACTTCAATGTCGGTCTATAATATGCGATGATTGTGGTTCTCTCAAAGCACATGTAATGAGATTGGTAGTTTAACTATGAGATTTATTCGAGCTAAGAATGATTCTTTTAAATGCTTGCATCATGTCTCATGGAATAGGCTAACCACTAATAAGCGCTTTGGTTTGCTCGGTTTTAGAGATTCCTGACTCTAATATTTCTTTGAAAGGCTTTAGGTTCAGGTCTTACAACACAAATTTTGTTGGGTAACTATTTGAAAGCATTAACCAATTCGAGTTCCTCTTATGTCTAGATGAGCATTTTGCGAGTGAAGGACGTCTATGATACTCCTTCCGTTCCTTATTAACTGTCGTTTTTTGGGAAAGTTTTTTGTTTCTTTTTATCTGTTGTATTGAGGATTTCAACAGTGTAATAAATGTTATTTTCCATGTTTGCCCTTATTTAATATGTCTTGGTTTATGTAAGCAGTGGAGAAAAATAATGATTATAGAAAGATAAAGGGTATAGTGGAAAAAAACATAATTAATGTATTGAAAATTTGAATAATGATTAGATTTCAAAAAGGGTATGTTTTGTTTGAAATATTACAGATAAATAGAAATTGAGGGAGTACTTATGGCTTAGTGCTTGGAATGCCAATTTGGTTTCAACTACACCCGGACATGGCTCTAGTAGGAAAATAAAATGGTTGTGTTGGAGAAATTATTAGTTGGTCCTCGACCATCACATCATTCGTGGTCCAGGCTAATCAGTATCTGACACATAATACAGATAACTACCCACTTACCTTGTTTCTAACATTTTTTTTAAATTTTATTTTCCTACTTGGTAAAGAGTTGTAGATTACAAACCCCACCTTATATCCCCAAACCCCAATTTTAAAAGTGAAATTACCATAATGTCTTAATTAAAAAAAACTAGAATATAAATCCCTTTTTTTATCCCCAAACCCCAAAACCCTTTTCACTTTCCTAAAATTATCCATAAACCCCAAACCCCTTTTTTCATATATTCTATTATAGAAACTTCCTACTCCTTATTTTCTTCAAAAAAAACCTCTTCCTCTCCCTTTTATCACTCAACCTCTCTCTCTCCCTTCTCCAAAAGTAATAGTTTTTTGGCATCCACTTTCATCAACATCGAGTTTTTGGTGCATCACTACTGGAGTAGCGTTCGTGTTGGCGATTGCGTTGCCACTAACTGACTAAAGTACTTTTTTTTTAAAAAAAATAAAAATTAGACGTACGTTTTCCGACTGTTCAATCTCGGAAAACCAAATTCCAACTCGAGACTCTCGGAAATCATATACACAATAAAGTCAAATTATATTTTCCGTGATACGTGGGTCGAAATTAAGCATGATTTCCGAGAGTCACGAGTCGGAATTTGGTTTTCCAAGACTGGACAGTCGGAAAAAGTACGTCCAGTTTTTTTTTTAAAAAAAAAAACGCACCTTAGTGGCAACGCAATCGCCAACACGAACACTACTCTAGTGATGCACCAAAAACTCGATGTTGATGAAAGTGGATGCCAAAAAACTATTACTTTTGGAGAAGGGAGAGAGAGGTTGAGTGATAAAAGGGAGAGGAAGAGGTTTTTTTTTGGAAAAAATAAGGAGTAGAAAGCTTCTATAATAGGATATATGAAAGAAGGGGTTTGGGGTTTATGGATAATTTTAGGAAGGTGAAAAAGGTTTTGGGGTTTGGGGATTAAAAAAGGGGTTTGTATTCTAGTTTTTTTTAATTAAGGCATTATGGTAATTTCACTTTTAAATTTGGGATTTGGGAATATAAGGTGGAGTTTGTAATCTACAACTCCTTGGTAAACCATGATTGGCCTGAACCACAAATGACATGATGGTCCAAGACCAACCGATAACTTCTCGATGTTTTGGCTTATGGTCCATGATGCTCTTCCAACAAACTCAATAATAAAACTTGCAAATACCCCTATTTAATACCTTCTCTAACTTGTGTACCTCTTTAAAGTTGATTTCACATGATTGGATTAATTGCCTAATGTAACTCATTGCCATACATCATTCGAAAGGTTCCAATCTCATTCTCAATGCCAATCTCTTTCCCTATCTTTAAAGTTTCAACCAATGAAAGGTTTATTGTCCTTCAGCATAAAATTCACATGATTGGCTATGGACACATATTTATATATCTAGACAACGGATTGGATTGTCATGGTTCTTCTTCATGCTTTTGGTTTGTATAAAGGGAGAAGATGATAGGTTCGGGGATTGGATAATTAAATTACAATCTGTTTAATAACCGCACAGTTACCAAAAAAAGTACAACAAAATTAGAGGGAATTATATCCCAACTCCCAAGTAACAGATCTATTACTTTTGCTTTGTTTATCCTATATTCATATAGCTATTTCCAAATTTGAGATACTTCACAATATTGGAAATTTTTCAAACCATGAGCATGGTTTCTCACTAAGCCTAGTCTTCATAGTAAAGAGATTTGCTGCTGCCTGTATATATAACACCAAATGCTCTAAGTTAGCAACATCAAACATACAAAGCAAAAACCTCAAGGAGGAGGAACAACAAATGCTAAAAAAAGAGCATTTACCTATGTTTTAAGTACATAGGACAAAAAAATTTTCCATGACCTAATCAGTGTTATATGAGAAAAAGAATGTCCTTCAATGATTCTTTCAGCTGTAGGTCCTATTTTGCGGACAAATTCAACAGATTCTGAGAGTCGATTTAGAAGATTCATCAATGCAATTACCTCATTCCTTTGCAACTGCAGCTGAAGACAATCAAGAGCAACATAAAGTCAGTCATTTTACTATCTACGGTCAGCAAGTAACATTTAAAAATAAATAAGGTATAATGAAGCTAGAGTAAATTATTCCCAACTGCCACGCATTTAACCCTATTTTGAGAACTTAAACCTCGCTTGAATTTTCTTATATAATTTCACAAAGTTTCCTTCACAATAAATAGAGTTCTCTTAGGTTTAAGGGATATATTTAATATGCATATGTATACAATATGTGTATATGACTATGTTAAAGAACAAGTATTTAAAGTTTAAACACCATGATTTGGAAGTAGAATATTCCGGCATGTCAATGAGTCAGTTTTTCTTTATACTAATACTAGAGCATGGGAAGGCATCTGGGGTCTGGACCATCAAATAATGTACTACTATATATGAAAAGAGAAGTTAACAGTATATACAGAATTATAGAGAGAGTACTTACTGCTTGACCCAAGTTTTCTTGACCATTGTCAGAGAAGAGAATCTTTAATGCAGTACCAAGACCAAGAACCTGAAGCTTCCCCCATAATCGACACTTCTCGCATCCTACACAATCCATCAATGCACTGTATTCCACAAATAGTTATTCCAAATGAGAAATATCAAATAAGGCAGCGTAAAATGAATCAGTTTGTGGTAGACCGACCCTCGGTCTACCCTTAGCATACTCAGCCGACCAGATTATCCTATCTATTAGGTCACGTCTGCCCAGGCCGAGCGCTTGTCCTAGGACCCATCCTGGCACCTCAGGACCGACCACTTGGGGCTTACCCCCCAAGGAGTCCGAGCTAGGGGCGCGTGAGCCTAACTTGCCAACAGGGATAAGATTCTCTACTACAGGATAAGGATGAATGACTCATCTTACATCCTAAATGGGACACGTCAGCTGCCTTGCTGGCCCTCCGTACAGGCCCACAAGGTACAATGCCACCCCTATAAATAGCTGTCTCCAGCAAGGGGCTCTGGTACGTTCTCTCTCTCCCTAATTGCACATCCACACACGCTGTGATTAGGGAAACCCTAGTTGTCCCAACTTGACCTCTAGCATACCTAAACAATCATACACTAACTTCAGTCCATCCCTTAGTTCTTGGGTCTCTCTATACCTTTGAGCTAGGGGTGCATCTGAAACACTGTGTCCTAGACACGACATTGGCGCCGTCTGTGGGGAATCTGATAAACTGTTATCCCCACCCAAAAAATGGTAAACCCACGTGGAAACGCCGCAAACAGCTCGCCCGACGCAAACCACCAGACCGGAAGGAACCGCCAGAGACTGGAAGAAGGCAGCGCTGACAATGGAAGAGATCTGGAAGGAAGAAATCCTCCCCACCAAAGCATGCCTTCGGTAAGACTTGAAATCCCATCCCGCAGCCACCACTCAGTACCAGCCCGAACTCACAGTGGTCCATACACCGTTCATTCTAGGCAGACAAACCCCAACCCCCCCAATCATGCACCAAACCACGGCTCCGGCCGCTCCATCGACGCCCGTGTCTTTGGAGAAGAAAGGGGACACTCCCAAGGCCGAAGGGAAACCCAGCTTGAAGAAATAATCAAACAACAAGCCCAAATGTTGGAGCAGCAGGGAAGGGCCATAGCAGAGCTCCATCAGATCCACATGCAGACGGTCGCTGCACGAGCACTAGAAACAACCCCGGTAACCATACCAGCCCAGGATCCTCAAGGCCCCATCGCCCTTCCCCCACCACCTCCAATAAATCCAGCCCTTGCAGCCACTTACGAGACTGACGATAGCGCTCACCCTGACCACACCTTTACTCCGCGAATCATGGCTTATGAGACACCCTCCGCATTCCTCGGCCCCACCAGCGTAGCGAAGTATAACGGGTTAACTGACCCCTTTGAACACATTTTATCTTTTGAAGGTGCTATGAACTTTTATGATGGAGGAGACCTAATGAAGTGCCGAGCCTTTTCTATGACTCTGCAACCACCCGTTTTGAGGTGGTACTCGGCCCTGCCTAGGAACTCTGTTAACTCCTGGGCAAAAATGAAGAGAGTTTTCCTGAACAGATATACTGCTAGCTGCGTCCAGCCAAAGTCCGACCACGCACTAGCATGTGTCATGCAACAACCCGAAGAACCCTTGAGAGAGTATCTGTCCCGTTTCCATTCAGAGGCAGGATCCGTTCCAAACCTTGAACCAAGCTTCTCGGTCTTCCTTTTCACTCAGGGACTTCGGAATGGAGATTTCAAAAACTCACTAGTGGGAAAACCGCCGAGGGATATGGCGGAGTTAAGACATCGGTCCACCAAATTTATAAATTTGGAGGAATTCAGGAAATGGTAGAGAAACAGGGAAAGAGGCGAGCGAGGGGAACCTTCCTCTCAGGGAAAACCAAGAAGAGATGACAGAAGAGATGACAAGAGGGAGGAACAAAGAAGAGGACCCAGAGGGGACAGAAGGTTCGGCGTTCCCCGAGCAAAATTCGAGCAGTACACTCCTCTCACGGTCCCAAGAAGTCAGATACTGCAGGAAACAATGCAAACCGACCTTCGAATGGTAGAAAGACCTCCCCCCTTAAAAAGAAGTAAGTGCCAAGACCATTCCAAGTTTTGCTCGTATCATGGGGGATACGGACACCACTACGGACGAGTGCACTTGGCTGAGGGATGTCATCGAGCAACTGATAAGAGATGGGAAATTACAACAGTATGTCAGGGAGGCACTCAACCGACATGCTCGAAGAAGGACCCCCTCTCCAGACAGAAACATCCGACCACCAACCAGAGAAGCCAACCATAACACCAATCAGCAACCATCCGATCCACAAAGAGTAGCCATGGTAGAAGTAACTACAGACCAATCCCCGCAAAACCTTAGAGTCAACACCATAGCAGGAGGTTTCGCGGGGGAGGAGAAAAGAGATCCGATAGGAAAAAATACATCAATCAAGTGCTTGCCGTCCATAACCATCCAATCCGAAAAAGAACCACAAAAAGTGTACCCATCTGTTTCTCTGATGAAGATCTTGAAGGGATCATCCCGGGTCACAACGACCCAATGGTCATTACTGCTCTGGTAGGCAACTATGAGGTTGCCAGGATATTTGTCGACCAAGGCAGTTCGGCAGACATCATGTTCTTGAACCTTTTTGAAGCCCTAAAGTTAAAAACCTCCGACCTAACCCCATTCGAGGGAAAGTTAATCAGCTTTACAGGAGACGCGGTGGTTCCCAAAGGACACATCCAACTACCGGTAACACTTGGGAACCACCCCTCGGCTAGGACTGAGATAATCAAATTTCTCGTGGTCGACTGCCCCTCAGCATATAATGCCATCCTCGGCAGAACATGCCTACAGGCTTTCGGTGCGGTCGTCTCGACCGTTCATCTGGCCATGAAATTTGAAGGCTCCGACGGAACTATTGTCGCTATCCGAGCCGAGCAAGAAAAAGCTAGATTATGCTACAATGCTAGTTTAGCAAAATTCAAAAGCCCTGAAGAAATTCAGCCAAAGTTATGTTTGAACAAAGGAAATGTACTTTTGACAGACTTGGATGTCAGATCCGAGTTGGATGATACAAGACCTACCCCACAAGGTGAGTGGGAATTCATTGTGTTAGATGAAAAGCTCCCGAGCAGGAAGGTGAAGCTAGGAACCAACCTTTCAGAAACAATACGAGCAGAGATGCTTGAACTTTTAAAGAAAAACAAGGACCTTTTTGCATGGACCTCGGCTGATATGTCGGGGATTGACCCAAACCTGATTTGTCATCGTCTCAGCGTTCACCCGACCGCCAAGCCGGTCGCCCATAAAAAGAGAAGGGTAGGCACAGAGAAAGCTGCAGTAATTGAGGAGAAAGTGGTCGAGCTCCTCGCTGCCAGATTCATCCGAGAGGTCAATTATTCCGAGTGGCTTTCAAACACAGTATTGGTCAAAAAATCAAACGGGAAGTGGCGCATGTGCGTCGACTACACCGACTTGAATAAAGCTTGCCCAAAAGACCAGTACCCCCTCCCCATTATTGACAAACTAGTGGACAACTCAGTTGGCTACCAACTCCTTTCTTTTATGGATGCATACTCGGGGTACAACCAAATCCCGATGTACCCTCCTGATAAGGAGAAAACGGCCTTCATCACCGAAAGGGCTACTTATTGCTACACGGTAATGCCTTTCGGATTGAAAAACGCTGGCGCAACCTACCAGCGGATGATGAACAAGGTCTTCTCGGGTTTGATTGGTCCTACTCTTGAGGTGTACATAGATGATATGATAGCCAAGAGCAAGAAAAAGGAAGATCATCCCCAGGACTTAGCAGCCATACTGGACAGAATCAGAAGGTATAACATGCGCCTGAACCCCGATAAGTGCACCTTCAGGGTCCCGGCTGGGGCCTTTTTAGGCTTCATGCTCACAGAGAGGGGTATCGAGGCCAACCCAGAGAAATGCCAAGCTATTCTGAACATGCATAGCCCGTCTAATGTAAAGGAGGTCCAGAGGCTGACTGGTCGGATGGCAGCCCTCTCAAGATTCCTCCCTCAAGCAGCTAAAAAAGCCCTCACGTGGTACCAACTTCTCAGAAAGAACAAAACTTTTCTTTGGAATGACTCTTGCGAACAAGCGTTTGCTGAACTCAAGGAATACCTCTCGGCCCCTCCCGTCCTCACAAGTCCTCGGGAGGGAGAAATACTGTTTTTATACTTGTCTGTTAGTGAAACATCTGTTAGCTCGGCGCAGGTCAAGGACGACTCAGGTACCGAGCAACCCATCTACTTTGTCAGCAAGGCCCTCCAAGGACCCGAAATAAGATACTCCAAGATAGAGAAGCTCGCTTTTGCTTTGGTAATTGCCGCTAGGAGACTCCGGAAGTACTTTCAGAACCACCCCATTGTAGTCAAAACAACTCAGCCAATAAGGCAGGTACTTCACCGGCCTGACTTGGCGGGAAGGATGGTCTCTTGGTCCGTTGAGCTATCAGAGTTCGACGTCACCTACGAGCCACGGAGAACCCTCAAGTCCCAAGTCCTAGCAGACTTTATTTCAGAATTGTCAGACCTCAACCAACCCAACCAACCCCAACCTTGGAAGATTTATGTTGATGGTTCCAGCCACAGTAAGGGGGCTGGGGCCGGAATAATCCTTGAAAACGCCGAGGGCCTCAGCGTAGAATATTCCCTTAAATTTGAGTTTCCCACCTCAAACAACCAAGCAGAGTATGAGGCGGTGATAGCCGGCCTGAGGATGGCCCACCAAATGGGGGCTTCAGAAATCGAAGTTTTCAGCGATTCTCAGTTAGTTGTATCTCAGGTCAAAGGTGAATTTCAAGCAAAAGAACAAATTCTCCAAAAATACCTAGAACAAGTCAAAACCCTCTCAGATCTCATCCCTCAATTTTCCATCACTCACATCCTTAGGTCCTCCAATGGGCGAGCTGATATTCTCTCCAAGCTCGCTAGCACTAAAGGTCCTGAAAACAACAAAAGCCTAGTCCAAGAAACTGTCCACCAGCCGAGTGTTGTTCTGGCATTATCTCTGACCACCGACTGGATGGACCCCATCAAGCAATATCTTAAATTCCGAGTCCTACCAACCGACCCCACTCAAGGAAAAAAGATAGTCAAGCAAGCTGCTCAGTATGCCATGATCGGTGACATTTTGTATAAACGGGGAATGGACTCCCCTATGCTGAAGTGTCTGAACCCTGCTGAAGCCGATCTCGTGTTGACCGAGGTCCACGAAGGAATCTCGAGCCACCATGAAGGTGCAAAAGCTCTAGCACGTAAAGTACTCTGAGCAGGCTATTACTGGCCTACACTTCTAAGCGATGCTTCAGAAGATGCTTCAGAACATGTAAAAAGATGCAAATCCTGCCAGCTTCACGGAAAGATTTTCCAACGCCCCCCGACGGAGCTCCACTCAATGATCGCACCTTGGCCCTTCTATCAATGGGGCATGGACATCATAGGCAAATTCAAAACAGCTCCGGGGCAGCTAAAGTTTGTGGTGGTCGCAATTGATTATTTCACAAAATGGGTCGAAGCCGAGAGTTTGGCCACAATATCTTCAGCTAAAATCCAAAAATTCTTTCTTAGACAAGTCATCGCTCGTTTCGGTGTCCCACACACCCTGGTGACCGACAATGGCACACAATTCACAGCCAAGGTTTTTCAAGAGCTGGTCGACCACTTCCACATCACCCACCATTTCTCATCGGTCGAACACCCGCAGACGAACGGACAGGCAGAAGCAGCGAATAAAATCATCGTTGACGGGATGAAGAAGAGATTGTACGAAGCCGAGGGATCATGGGCTGACCTCCTTCCCGAGGTATTATGGTCAATTCGAACGACCATTCACACCTCGACAGGGGAAACCCCATTTCGACTAACATATGGTTGTGAGGCTGTATTACCTATTGAAACTCGGATTCCCACCTTCCGAATGTCCGAGCGACCAGTAGAAGTGAACGATGGTTTGTTAAAAGAGGAGTTAACCCTCAGCGAGGAGGTCCGATCTCTCGCATCTGATCGAGAGAAAAAAGCGAAAGAAAGGTAGTCCCGAGAATACAACAAGTGGGTGGTCCCAAGAAGCTTTACTGTAGGGGATCTGGTCCTCAGACGAGCAGACATCGGGTTAAAAAACTCAAGAGAAGGAAAGTTGGCAAGGAATTGGGAAGGCCCCTACAGGGTCGTCTCAAAAACTGGCTCGGGGGCATACAGATTGGAATGCTACCAAGCTTAAACCTTACTACAGCTGATGAAGACTCACCACAACTCTCGCAAAGTTTCAACCCTGATTTTAAAATTCTGTTGTTTAAATTCCATGTCATTTATTTCAGCATTTCTATGTTTATGTTACGTTTGATTTCTATTGTTTGCAAGCAGATCAAAAAGAGCTTAATGAAGATCTATCTTTTTTCAGTCATTTATCTTGCCTTCTTACTGTTAACGTACTAACCATTTCCTCTCGGTTCGCCACTGAGGCGAACTTGGGTGTTTATACACGTCCTTCCAACGGGGACTTATAAACTAACAATCACAAGTACTTTAGTAGATGCCTGGCTAAAAACTTAAACAGTTTCTACAAGCCGAGGACCGAGGATCCCACCTTGGCCAAAGGTAGGAGATCCGAAATCTAAATAACAGTTTACAACGAAATAAAGGACAGTGCAAAATCTTGATGAAAGTAAAACATCAACATTTCATAAGAAATTCAAAAGCAACATTCTGTACAAACCGATCATATTACAGCGATCAGTACTTCATCAAACAACAAAAATTAAAAACACAATAATAGCAAAAAGAAGTGCATAAAAGAGATCTAGTCTTCATCCTCGGAAAGTGCAATGGCCGACCCATCGAAATCAGCTTCGTCTTCATTCTCCAAATCCAAAGGGTTCGGAAGATTCGGCACTGATAAGTCCACCTCCCTATCCTCGTGGGCGTAGTCAATGATACGATCACCGTCAACACCAAAATTTGGACTTGCACCTAACACTCGGATCCCCGGATTCATAAGGGACAATTGTTTAACAGCATTCACAAAAGAGTCATTCACCGCATGATCCCAATTGAAGTGGTTCCGCTTGGCAGTAACCTTATGCTTCAAAGCTTTCCGACGAGCCTTTGTCAACTCCCCCTGCAACCGAGCCACCTCATTCTCAGAATTTGTCAACCGACCCTTCACACCTTCCAGCTCGGTAACTTTCTGTTGAGTTTCAACCAGTTTCTCTTGAGCAATTTGCAGCAGCCTTCCCTTCTCGGCCTCCCTTCCACCAACATCCTCCAGAGCATTTTGAGCGGTCTCCCGAGCTCTTTCAGATGCTTCAAGTTTTCTCTGCAGGTCGGCGTTGGACTCGATCAGAGCTTGAAGATTTGCCTCATTCTCCTTAATCTGAGTTAACAGATTTTTTACTTGATGAGCAGCAACTTTCCTTTTCTCCTTCTCAGTGGCCGAAAGAGTTGCGCTGATATCTTCGGCATGCTTACTAAGGTGGAACATATAGCTAGCAGCCCTTAGCATGTTTCTGCCCAATAAATCACAGTGACATTTCAAAGTGGCAGCAGTCTGGTCCGACAATCTCTTATCATCATTAGGAGTGTAAATCAAGTCAACAAATTTCTCCTTCAGCTTTTGAGCCCAAACGGTCTCCTCCTCGGGATCCGAAACGTCAAACCATAAATCACAACTTTGCCTTTGCCCTTATCTATCCTAACTCTTTTGGCCAGAGGCACTCGGTCCTGCTCCTCCTCTTCCACCCGAGCAACAGGACTCCCAGTAGCCACCTCCACCACACGAACGGATGGTGGTCGGACATCTTGCACCACTTCAACATCAGGTGATGCCACGGCCACTGTAACTGATCGAGTCGCTTCCGAGGAAACGGCTCCACCAGAAGAGTCGACCGTTTCAACTGTTCTCGACTTAGCAAGCTCCCTCATACGTTTAGCAGCCTTGTTCTCCCTAGCCATCTTAACTGCAAATCAAATATACAAAGGTTTAAAAAAAAAAAAAAAGGTGTATATACCAAGCTCGGCTTTCACAAGCTCTTGTGGAAAAATAATAATGTTCCTAATGTCGACTTGGCCATTTTCTTTAAGATAGCTGAAGAAGGTATCACATGTATGCCTCTCGTCGGCCGACAGTTCAGTTTCATATTGAAACTGGTAAAGCTTCGGGTGTCTGTTGAAAAAGTCAGGCGACCAGGATAGAGGGAACCGAGGGTGATCATCCTCTATAAACCAGCAGTTCCCCCTTCCGACAAATCGGTACTTGAAAAACAAAGGTTTAAAGGTTTTCCATGAATCAGTGTATTTGGCAAAGAGAGCATGGTCGTTGCGTGCCTTCAACGATACCCACAGTCTTTTGGTTGACCCTCTCTCAAAAATGTTTACCTGTGGTATGTATAACCATAGGAACGCTCGGAGCGAGCATGTCAATCGGCGAGCCTCACAAAATTTATGAAACGCTCGGACAAACGCCCAACCACTAGGATGTAGTTGGGCGGGAGCTAGGCGCAGCCGCTGGAGCAGAGCTATCTCTAGATCGGAAAACGGCATTTTAACACCCAGCCTTATCACGACCTCCTCGTACATGAAAAACTCCTTGCGATTCTCTTCGATCGCTGTACATACTCGGTCATTGGCTGAAGGAGTACTGATTGTATAAGATGTCCCCGTTTCATCCACAGGGCAGGGGAGTATGTTAGCTCGGATATGACTCAGATTGCTGTTGATTAAGGCTGACGGCGTACCGAGCACCTCCAAATCAACCCAGTCATAGGCTCCTGAGTTCGGAGGCACAGGAAATTCATGAGGATGTGTGACGCACCGTCGAACCATACTTGGGAAAAGGGGAGTCTCGGCGTCAGAATCTACAAAATCAAAATCTTTAAACAACCTAACCCTAGGTTTATTGCTCCTATAGCCGAGCCTACTGCATCTTCCCCTAGGTTTAAAGCTTTTCCCCAGAAGGGTTTTTCCCAAGTACGGTTCGAGGGGCGGCGGGCCACTTGGGCCCGCTCCTCCGCTGCTTGATACTGTAACTTCCTACTCTCCTTTTCCTCAAAATCCTAGGGAAATTCCACCGATAACGGCATCTCCGTCGTGGGATCCGCCATGCGATGGCGGAAAGGTGGTGGCAGGAAGTCTAGCACTTCCAAATCAGAAGAAGATGAAGATGAAGAAGAGGAAGAATCCTCAATATCGCCTAAACCCAAAATTTTTGACAACTCCTCATACCATGACCAGTTAATACCCATGATGAAAACTCAGGAAATTCAGAAAACCCATAAAGAAATTCTAAACCTAATGAAAGCCAAGAACCCAGAACCTAAGGGATGAACAGTTCAAACAGAAAAAGAAAAAGATAGAAGCAAAAACTAGAAGTTTCAAGTCAAAATACCTGAAATTGTAAGAAGAATACTGGCACGAACTGATAGATGCAATGAAGGGGAAGCAATGGCCGTCAAAGAAGGCAGGACTGCAATGGCTTGAAAATGGTTGGAGGAAATCTGAAGAGAAAACGCAGGAATAGAGAGGGAGGATAGAAGGAAGAGTTTTGAAAGAAATGAGAAAAAGAGAAGACTAAAGGGCAGTTAAACTCAAAAAGAAACTTCCCTCCCCACGTTTTGAGTTACTGGGCCTGGCAGCAGAAGGCCCAAATCCAACATTGAGCCACTCAAAGAGACACGTGTCGCGCAATCAGTGGAGGGAAACATTTCAAAAACCCAAAGGGCAGCATGCATAATAATAACACCTGACACAAGCAGCACGTGTCAGTAAAAGGGCATTCAAACGTCCTCTCAGTCAGTATAAGGGACAGCGAGGCACTTTGAGCTGTCCTGAACTCATCACCTCGCCCCGACCCTAACGCTCGGTTCCCTTAAAGGACACCATTGAAGAATTATCAGCTCGGCTCAAGACTCAAAAGTCTTACCGAGCTAGGGGGCTTATGTGGTCTACCCTTAGCATACTCAGCCGACCAGATTATCCTATCTATTAGGTCACGTCTGCCCAGGCCGAGCGCTTGTCCTAGAACCCATCCTAGCACCTCAGGACCGACCACTTGGGGCTTATCCCCCAAGGAGTCCGAGCTAGGGGCGCGTGAGCCTAACTTGCCAACAGGGATAAGATTCTCTACTACAGGATAAGGATGAATGACTCATCTTACATCCTAAATGGGACACGTCAGCTGCCTTGCTGGCCCTCCGTACAGGCCCACAAGGTACAATGTCACCCCTATAAATAGCTGTCTCCAGCAAGGGGCACTGGTACGTTCTCTCTCTCCCTAATTGCACATCCACACACACTGTGATTAGGGAAACCCTAGTTGTCCCAACTGGACCTCTAGTATACCTAAACAATCATACACTAACTTCAGTCCATCCCTTAGTTCTTGGGTATCTCTATACCTTTGAGCTAGGGGTGCATCTGAAACACTGTGTCCTAGACACGACACAGTTGAAGCATGATAAAGAGCAAATAGAGATAATGACTTTTGGTATAGTTAGTTTTAGTGAAAATTATGTACAACACTTGAAAATTCCAGAAAAACCACTTGCATCCATAAATTCAAAAATTGATTCTCAGAAAAATGAGATTATAAAATCCAAAATCATGGAAAATGAAAGGCAGAACTGTATGCAGGACTAAAAACAAAGATGGGGAAAATACGAGTTCAAATCCAACTTATATATCCTGTTCCATTTCCCTGGAAAAGTTTTGCAAGTCTTTAATAGAAGGAAATAGAGCAATCGCTAACCAATTCTAACCATTTGTCTTCCCTACATATTAATTAGTTAAATAAAGCATGCTCAGAAGAGACTAAGCCGCAATAAAACTCTGTTATCAATGGATAATATTAAGTCAAGGCCAGTGCGTGCACTAGTTTAGAGATGATACCTAATGTTTCTGAACTGTTGTTGAATGTTCTGTTTCAGCTCAGGTCCACTTTGGCCTTTCCACAGCTTAGCTTCATCAAATGGAACTGGACATGCAGCTTGAAGTTTAGGGTTGTAAAGAAGCTGTTTCATCAAGGATTGTGTCTTAAGGTCCTCATTAGGGTTACCGGTATCATATTCAGCCTGTTCCAGATAATCTGCAGCCTAAAGTGGTATTCAGTTAGATTATGTATCAAGAAAATATAATTAAGTCGAATCTCTAAAAGAAGTAAATGTTAAGAATAATCATATATAAACATACTATTTATGATTTTAAGTGGGTGACAATTTATACTTACTTTGGTTACTGCTCGCAAGACAAAGAGATAAGTGAAGTACAAATTACTGACACGGTCGGGGTATTGTAGGACTCGATCATACAACAAAGTAAGATTTTGTCCCCACTGGAATAATCACAGATAAAGAAGTTAGATATCCAAATAAACTTCTGAAAGTTATCACCATTCGATTAGAATAATATGCATGTCGCAAAAATGTCAGTTGGCTTCAACATGGGCTACGCCACTAACTTTTTTCCACAAATCCATTATGCCAAAAGAAAATGAAATCAATTAAAACTTTAAGGCTGTAAAACAAGCGCTAAGTAGCAGTCTATTTAAATGCTCAAATATGCAATAAACTATAAATCCTCAAAAGCATGTAAATTTGCAAATATTTCTTTCAAACAGAAAATTAGCCACCAGTCCACCACTAAAAAGAAGAACTTGAGATTTACCAAATTTGTAGCCTCATCAAGTAGATAATCAGCAGCTATATGTATTGATATAGAGGAGTGAAGACCTGATATCAATTTATACAAAATTTTCTCCTCTTGGCATGATTCTTGAGATGGATCTACAGAAGACAAAAAAAACATTTTAAATACACAGGATGCTCACCTAGATAGTTTAGGGGAATCATATACTGCTCCCAACATCATGGGACCATAGGTATGCATAAACAACAGTTCGTCTTTTATGATCCGTTTAAAGATATCTTTCAATTAAAAGAAATTAATAATGAAACATTACTAATATCCACTCCAAGGGTTTACAAACAATAGGCATTAGATGACCAATAAAGATGAAAAAGAAAATAGAAAGCGATTAGAGAATAGGCATTACTTTTTTCTTTTTTATGAGCACAATAGGCATTACTTATTTTGCTTTCATGTAAAAGGAAGCATTTACTCCAATAAAGAGAAACAGATAGAGCAATAAGCAATTCACATTCAAAGTAATTAGACTGTTTACCTTTGATAACAGGAAGGTATCATCAAACTAAACAAATTCATTCTTGAAGTATAAAAGTTTAAATGAATCCCAAACATTTAATTATAAAATTATTAGAGCTATAGAAGCATTTTGATGAACTCACTTCATTAGGCACTTACTATTTGAACAATGTTAAAGAATAGGAGGAAAGAAACAGATTGAAGAATGAAGAGAATAAGCTATTAAAAGACAACGTACATTTGGGGCAGTTCTCAGAGTAGACAGCATCCCATATCCTTCTAGCAGATGGGCCAGTGTAACCAGTGTACCTTTCAGGATTCAGTTGAAGATTCACATATGTCATTTCATCTGTAAAGGCAAACATGCCTTCAATTGAGTATTGCTTTCCTAGACATAACTAGTTCAGAATACATAACATGATTTATTTTTGATACACCAACAACTTATGCTGCCACAAATTTAAAGAATAGTTCAAAAGCCTTAAGTAGAACTGAAAAAAAGCTAGTTAGTATAGTGATATGGCACCTTGCTTTCTGATAGTGAAACTTTACACCACGTGTGGATCATATACCTATGCAAATCTTGTGTTACCCAATATATATTTATGTATCCTAATTCAAATATTTCAATATTAATACGCTAATACCTAATGAAAAATGCTAGCAACAGACTCTTCAACACATTCTCTATTATTGGGTGGATTTCATGTGGGATCCACTAAATAACATGGCTCGACTTTCTATTTATGGAGCCCACATGAAATTACCCAACAATAGTGAGTGTGTTGCTAACCTTGCTCAAAACCCAACATTTCACAGAATTTCTACAACAAACTACAACTATGACTGCAAAATTAACACATGAATCAGTATACACAGTAGCGCACCATTGTCAGTCTCATCATCATTTGTCCAAGGATTGTCAATTTCTGTCCATCCTCTAAATGCTTTACTATCCAAGGTACGGTCAACAGCTGCCTGGGGTTTCCCTTCTTGACAAACGAGACCATTCATTGAAAGGCGATGGGGCTTCTTAAATGATTCAGAGAACTCACTGTCCGGGCACTCACATACACTACAGTCCCGCAATCGGCACATACCGTCGTCAGGCCAGAAAGGGCAGTCACACCATAACTTGACCTACAGAAAATTTCATAAACTAGTCTTCAGCTCAAACTAAATACACTCCAGCATATAATGTATCACCAAAAGTATTGCGCAAGTGTCGAAGTTTGCATAATTTCATGGGTTCACATAATCTTGAGAACCATTCTCTTAAGTTTTAAAGTTGTAGATCAACATATTAAACCATTCATCTTAAACCAACATCACAGGAACATACACCTCTGTAACCAAAAAAAGAGTCTTGTAACCCAATAAAAAAAAAAGAAACATACACTTCTGCTTTCCAACTAGAAGAGGGTGGCAGTTTTAAAATTCCAAAATACATATCTCTTGTCAGAATAGTTTGAGATAAAGGCTTCTAAGCTCAGTTGATAATGCAAACAGATTTGCATGTGCCACTATATGCCATCATAATTACATGGATGCCAAAGCTCTCACACCATTTAGATGACCAATTTCTGTATGATGACTACGCCGAATTTCTAACAAATGTCGCTATGTCAGTTGTAAGATACTAAGGTTCTTGAATCTGATCAAAACACTGAACCAGCATTAACAAGGCTAAAAAGCATCAAATATTTCAGTGGGGATATCCGAAAAAGGAACTCTAAGATCTGAATCATGCAATTGCCAAACTATGAGAAACCGAGAGAGAGAGAGAGAGAGAGAGAGAGAGAGAGAGAGAGAAATCTGAAATTCTGTTATTCATTCAATGAATTAGTTAGTTACAATAATGAGGGCTCACTTCTATTTATAGAAGAGGCTTGACTACTTAAGTTAAGTGATGAGCTGTCAGCTTATAAGCTGACAGCTAAGCTAAACTAGACTTATTACATATTATCACTAATAGTCCCTTCAGAAACCAACCCTATACAATATCATCTAATAGTCCCCCTGAAACTAAACTACCCAGGAGTGATCTGAAAAGCCTGATGAGCAGGAACAGGACAGCACCCTAAGAGTGAGTCTTTCTGAGAAGAAATCTGAGTTTTGCTAGTGATGCACAACTTGCTCTTGAGAAGGCTGAATCTAGTATTAGATAGGGGTTTTGTGAGGATGTCAGCAACCTGTTGTTCACCAGGAACATGCTCAACAATTATTTTCTTATTGAGTACTTTCTCCCTGACACAAAATGAATCGAGTTCAATGCGCAAAATTGCTCTGATACCATATGAGAAACCAATAGAGAGAGAAAGAGAGAAATCTGAAATTCTGTTATTCATTCAATGAATTAGTTAGTTACAATAATGAGGGCTCACTTCTATTTATAAAAGAGGCTTGACTACTTAAGTTAAGTGATGAGCTGTCAGCTAAGCTGACAGCTAAGCCAAACTAGACTTATTACATATTATCACTAATACAAACTCTAAGCATTATTAGAGAGCATAAATAAACTCGGCTTAATTATGTCACAAGTCCCTGAAATTTGAAGTATTTTTGTCAGATACCCTTATACTTTTTTTTTCAATGTCTGACTCCCCGAAGTTACTTCTGGGTTTGTCATATACCCCTACTACCAATTCTGGCCAATTTTGATGACATGTAACATCGAAAACCAGATTAGACGCAGGAGGTTGGTCATGTGGTGTCGCGTGATGTCATACAGGCAAAGAGAACCTCTCTTCAAATTTTTTTTATTTAATTAAAAATATAAAAATATTAAGTTTTTAGTTTTTTAAATTTTAAAAACAAAGGATCTTCGCCCACGGGGCACCAAGTGTTTAACCTTCTGTGTCTGATCAGGATTCCGATGTTATATGTTAGCAAAATTGGCCAGAATTGGTAACAGAGGTATATGACAAACCAAGAAGTAACTTCGGGGAGTCACATATTGAAAAAAAATAAATAAATAAGGGTATCTGACAAAAGTACCCTAAACTTCAGGGACTTGTGACATAATTAAGCCAATAAACTCAAACACCATCATTGCTCAACTAACTGCAAAGGTTAAATCTTATTAAAATGAAAATCCTACGAGTGTAAAGCATAGACAATGTTTATGCTTACTTTATATATACATGGTTCAAAAAAAGCTCACTCATTTTCCAACAATTTGAGTTTTAAAACTGATTTCCGGTCTAGCTTTTTTGTTTTTTGAATCAGCAAAAAGAAAATTTCAAAAGAAAGGAAAAGAAAAGTTGAAATTTATCTAACGTTGATTTCCAATTTTCCACTCTAACTACTAAAGAAAAGTTAAAATTGATATAACAAGACACAGGACTCAATTCTAAAGCTTTAAAGCTCTTCGACTCATATGTTGTTCTCTCTTATTTGTCATATCTATCATTGATTAGATGAAATTCAAATTTCGAAGAATCTGCAGAAACTAATGTATAGTAGCAGATAAAGAAATAAAGAGAATTACCAAGGACATCAAAAGTATCACATGAAGACAAATTTGACAGCAAATAATTATTGCCTTTCTTAGATGCCCGGAATGGGGACCAATCAATTATCAATTAAAAGAAAAATACATAAAATCAAAGCATAGGGAGCTAAGAGATTCTCAGATTTCTTGAAACAATGTTAATAAAAAAATGGTTTTACTCACGAGTTAGGATCCGTTGAGACCATGTGTAAAACTTGATCACTTACACCTTCACATAACTTTTTATATATTATGAAATTTGTCAATCCAACCGTTGAATTATATGGTATTATCAAGTCTACAAAATTATATGGCTTTGCTCAAAGTGAAAGAGAATGTAAAATCATTAAATACAGTGTTAGAAAGGATAATTCATGCAATGTAACAAAGCTTCCAAATCACTCGGCATATTTGTTAGTGAGACCCCGTTAAAGAGGGGACATGCTTCACACCAAATAGACACCTAACGCCTTATCTTATCCCAAATCAAGTGATGTTCCAAACGAGCTCCTCAGTAATACAAGTTCCTATCAAGTGATGAAAAAAAACTCTAAAATGCTCAATACAACTAGCTGGGAAATTTAGGACTATATTTCACACACTCTCCAGAAAGGCCTCGCAATCCTAAATTGTCCTACTGCCATGAATCTGATGCAAGGTAATCTGTACAAGTTATTAAACAGATGTAGGAGATGATAATGATCAATTGGAGACAGAATACACACAAACACAAGAAGGGCCTCTTCAAAACCTAAAGGTTTATATGGTTCTCAACACCTTTTAAGGTAATCATGAGCATTAACAGCATAAGACAAGGATGTTAGTAGTAAGTAGGAAATTAAAGAAAAATGTTGATACAAGAAGTCAATGTAACCAAACCTTAAAATACCGGAAGAATGGGGTTTTCACAAGCTCTTGAAGGGATGGATACAACACTTCCTCATTAAGATGGTTCACGGTTTCATAATCACAACAACAATCCTCCACCATGCCACTATACTTTGGTGTACCCTGCACAAGAGTAAAAGAAAAATAACCATTGATTGAAAAATAAAAAATAAAATTTCTTGTCATATACTATGTAGCACAGAAAACAATCAATTTAAAGAAAATATATTTCCATATTTCTATAATTTAAAACATCCAAAACAAAATGTATAATTTCCCTGTGTCAGTCAATGTAAGGAATGGTCTTCTTGAAGTGGAATACATTATTACTAAAAGTATAAAAAAATAAGAAAATTGTTCAAAGATTAATATGCTTTCTATCATAAAAAAATCTCCCATGCTTAAAACTTACTGCAAATTTTAATTTATGAAACAAAGGACATATTGAACAAGAACAACCAAGTCTTTTCCCGTTAGGTAAGGTCGGCTACTTGGATCAGAAACACCATAATACCCTATTATAAATCAACAAACATTTTTAATCGAGAAATATGTCAAATTGGTCCCTGACTTTGTGAGCACCGGTCAAATTAGTCCCCGAGATTATCGAAATTCTAAATTAGTCCCCGAGATAGGAACACGTCAGTCATATTAGCCCCCGACGTTAATGGTCCATAAAGTCGAGGACTAATTTGACCGATTTCGACAATCTCAGGGACTAATTTGACCGATACTCAACAATTTTTGTTTATTTTTTTGGTCAAAACGACATCGTCTTGGCCATTCCACTAGTCCACGATAGGGACCACTAACGGTCATTAACGTCAGGGACTAATATGACTAACGTGTTTCAATCTCAAAGAACAATTTGCAATTTCGAAAATTTCAGGGACTAAATTGATCGGTGTCTACAAAGTCAAGGGTCAATCTAACATATTACTCAATTTTAATCTAAATCCTTCTTAATGATTTCAAAACTATTGTTTTTCTTGGCCTTCCTCTACCCTCTAACAATTGGACTGCCCTCCATTATGATCTACTCTCCTTAAATGGGGCTTTTACCCCCACACATACCTAAACCACCTAATACGAGATTCTACAATCTTTTCTAAAACATTCTCTCTTATACATCCAATCTTGGTCATATATCTGTGTGTTCACTCATCCAACGCAACATTCTTGTTTTTGTAACATTCTCATTGGCTCATAGGGAGCAGCAAGCTAAAATTCAATAGACTGCATTATGCATTCAGATTCAGAATAACATTTTTTTTTTTCAATTTAAGAGGTAAAAAGAAAATGAAATTACCCGAGAACACGGACAAGCTCTATCAATGGCTCCAAAGAAACCTATCTTGGAAGAAGTTCTGGAAGACATAACCATAGCAACGAAAACAGCGACGAGAGCAAACACCACCCAAACCCATTGCGACCCGTAACCCCTCTTCTCAATTTCCTTCTTCACCATCACCAATGTCTGTGCTTTTTTCTATATAAAAAAAAGCACCGAGATTTTTCAGACCCAATTGAAGATCTTTGCTTGTTTACCGAATGTAACAAAAACCCACCAATGAAAAAGCATAAATTAATTTTTCGCGTCACTGCATGCGTGCGTGTGCTGCGGTTGATGGATCCTGTGATGTGAGTTACGAAGGAAATGAGTTTTGTTGAAACTTTAGTCCCTCGTGTTTTTCGTGTTTTTCGCGTGAGACAGTTTAGTCCCTCAAAAAATGGAAAAACATTTTAAGTTGTTGAACATGTTGAAAAGGGGACACTTTGGTCCTTCCGTCAATACCGTTAACGTCATCCTCCATGAACGTTAACACTGGTATTGACGGAAGGACCAAAGTATCACTTTTCAACATCTTCAAGGACTTAAATGTTTTTCTATTTTTTGAGGGACTAAACTGTC
The DNA here is from genome assembly GCA_037953625.1 of Crotalaria pallida. NCBI lineage: Eukaryota > Viridiplantae > Streptophyta > Magnoliopsida > Fabales > Fabaceae > Crotalaria > Crotalaria pallida. The sequence goes on from CM075651.1 coordinate 59,533,265, forward strand.
CCACGCGAAAAGCATGAGGGACTATAGTGGGTCTTAGCATCGATATCTATCTTTAAATCTTATGTTTTTTTCTTAACTATCAAAAACGAAATACATACACTAATGACTTTACTTCTAAATAAAAGAAAATAAATAAAAAAATGCTAAAAAAAAATAAATTTTTTATTGCCGATAGTTTCTTAACAGTACAAATAAACAAATTGATGATATCAATTCATCATTTATCTTTTTTCATTTTGATATCATTTTTTCACAATAATTTCAAATTATATAATTGTACATTTTTTCATATTAAAATATATCACCGAAATACTAGTACATCGTATGTTTTCAATGCATAGCACATGTCTATTTACTAATCTACATAATATAAAATTAGCAAACATTCCAGTTCATTGAGTAATAGTGCAAAGTAGTACTATCACAATGGAGCAAAAAAAATCCCACCCAAATAGTATTATCACCCACTATTTTCACTAAACAAGCTTCCTTGAGAAGCTAACTTGGTCCAAACAACTAAAATATAGAACAATGGTGCTTCTACCATGCACCGGTTTTTTGTGCTCCACCTCTTTTTTTTTATTTTATATATTAAAAAAAAATTGCTTTGGGTTTTCTGCGTTCTTTTTATGTGCATGTTTTTGTTATTTGGATTTGAATTTTTTTATTACATGCTTCTTGATACAGGTAATGGTCCAAACAAGTAAAATATAAAACAATGGTGATTCTACCATGCACCGGTTTTTGGTGTTCTGACTCTTTTTTTTATTTTAATAAATATAATATATTAAAAAAATATGCTTTGAGTTTTCTGTGTTCTTTAATTTATAATGTCATTAATTACTTCTTTTTCAAAAACACATTTATTCACTCTTTTTTGAAAGCGAATTTTTTAGTATATTGAAGACCCACTTTAGTCCCTCATGATTTTCGCGTGGGACAGTTTAGTCCCTCAAAAAATGGAAAAACATTTTAAGTCCTTGAAGATGCTGAAAAGGGGACACTTTGGTCCTTCCGTCAATACCAGTGTTAACGTTCACGGAGGATGGCGTTAACGGTATTGACGGAAGGACCAAAGTGTCCCCTTTTCAACATCTTCAAAGACTTAAAATGTTTTTCTATTTTTTTAGGGACTAAACTGTCCCACACGAAAAACATGAGGGACTAAAGTGGGTCTTCACTCATTAATTTATTAATATCTATACTATCTATACTATTATCTATTACTATCAATTATCAATACTATTATAAAAGCATATCAGTACCCAATTAATAAATGCAATTTTCCCTCTAAACCAATTTTAAACTTGATTTTGACTCAATTTTGACTGATTTAGTTCAATTATGCTCAAGGTAACTAATGCTCCACTATACAAGTAATTAATGCAGCAGACATTGGAAGTGTAACTTGGGTGGGTGATTGGGCTTTTTCTTTACACATTGAAGCCCAATTGTATTGCACGGTCATCAACTCAACTCTTTACCAGAAACACCATGGCTGAAGCAAACAACATCAACTCTTTACCGGTCCTTTATCGTCAGGTAGTTTTCAATGACTCCACCAAGGTACATAATCTACCTCTTTTTATTTTACTTTCAATTTATTCTTTCTTATATTTTTCAATTGCAATAATATTCTTAATATAATTTGGTTTCTGTTCCAAATAAAAAAAAGAGCATCTTTGTACAATCAAGTCTCCGATTAAGGTGGATTAATTTTAATGATGACAATGTAATTAAATTATGGACTTAATTTGAAGAATGCAAGCCCAACATTAAAGAAGATCAAGTGCTTAGTTTATTTATTCATTCTCATTTATTCTTATTGTATTTTATTTTATTTATGAGAGTGGGTAGTTTAGGTTTTTATTCTCACATAAGGTCAAATAATAATCATGCATGAAAGGTTGAGATTAAAATCAATTAGACTTGAGAAGAGAATTGAAAACAATGTTAGAAAAACTTAATTTTTCCAACATTGAGCAATTCACTCGAGTGATTCTCAATTCACTCGAGTGATTTATGAATTTTCAGTAATATAGCCGTTGGATAAAGTAAAAAGGCAACACTATCAGAGTTGACTAAAACACTCGAGTGTTTTCAAAAAGACTCGAGTGATTTAGGTCTGTCAGCAAATTTTTTAAACGTTAGAAGAGGACAAAAAGGAAGAATAACTTGGTTTTTCCTTCCCTTTTGTCCCCTCACTTATATTCTGAATAGTGGCCATTATCCAAGAGAACAAGCTTACATTCTATCATTGATTCTCTCTCTCTCAAGTGTTAAAATCATTTTCTCTCTCTAAACTCAACCAAGCATTCATCTTTATTATTTGTCTTAGTGAGTTAAGAGAGTGTGCTTCATTTGTAAGAGAATTATTTGTTGTAAAATTCTCAAACACTCAAACACTTTAGCTTGTTTAGAAAATCTTGGTGAGGTATCCAAGTTCTCAAGCCTTGGGAGGTTCTCAAGCACAAAGACTAAGAGGATTCTTAGCTTGGTGGGCTCTTGGAGGTTCCAAGGAGCTTAAGAAGAAGGGACTCTTCATCACCAAATCAAGTTGGGGTAGAAATTTCAAGAGTTTGGTACACTCTTGAAAAGGGTTAGGATTGAGTGAGGAATCTCAATTTATCCTTGTAACTTCTAACAATTTGATTACTAGTAGAAACTCCTAAGTTGATTAGGGGGACTGGATTAGCACTCTATATTGAGTGTGAACCAGGATAAAAATTGGTGTTGTCTCTCTCTTTTATAGCTTTCTTAGTTTTCAAGTAAAACCAAACCCTAAGTTCTCTAGAAAGGGGCTTTTATAATTCTAGTAGCAATTGGTTGCAATTAACTTGTTTTAATTTAGTTTAATTGCCCTCTACTTTGATTTATATCTGCCCTGGATTAGTCTTTAAGAAATTGAATCATTTTGCTAAATTTCTCTGAAACTGCTCATTTCTGTTTTGCATAAAACACTCGAGTGTTTTACAATTCACTCGAGTATTTCGTAGCATTTCACTCGAGTGTTCTTCATTTTCACGCGAGTGTTTTTCAGGTTTTCTGAAAAACACGCGAGTGTTTTTAAATTCACTCGAGTAAATCGCCCAGTTTCAGAAAAACAAGCTTTTGATCAATTATCTTTTAATTGCACCGAAAATTAGTCATTGTTGCTTCCATATTACTATTCACCCCCCTCTAGTAATTGCTAAGCCCGCTTGTTGGTTTCCAACAAGTGGTATCAGAGCTCGGTCGAAAGATCGAGCGTAAAAGCTTTTTCGAAAAAGATCCTTTTGGAAACAATGGGCTCTAGCAATCAACAAGAAGGGTCTATGTCTCTTAACCGACCTCCATTCTTCAATGGTGAAGATTATTCTTATTGGAAGGTAAGGATGAGAGTCTTTGTAGAAGCAATAGACACCGATATTTGGGATGCAATTGAAAAAGGTCCTTATATTCCTAGAAGAGTGATTAATGGTGAAGCCATTGTTATTCCTAGGACAAGTTGGAATGAAGATGATAAAGAAAGTTTCATATGATTTAAAAGCTAAAAATATCATCTTCTCCGCTTTGTCCAAAAATGAATTTCATAGGATTTCACAATGTCAATCGGCTAAAGAAATGTGGGATACCTTGCAAATTACTCATGAGGGAACTAGTGAAGTTAGAGACTCAAGATTAAATGCTTTAACTCATGAATATGAGCTCTTTCATATGTTCCCTAATGATTCTATCAATGATATGCAAACAAGGTTCACACATATCGTTAACCAATTGATTGGCCTAGGAAAGGAATTTAGAGATGGTGAAACTACTAACAAAGTCTTGAGATGTCTTGATAGGAGATGGCAACCTAAGGTGACCGCCATCAAGGAAGCTAAGGATGTAAAATCTATGGACTTGACCACCTTGTTTGGAAAGCTCCAAGAACATGAGATGGAACTATCAAGACTTCACTTAAATGAAGACTCGGACAAGAAAAAGAAGAGCATCTCTCTAAAAGCCTCAACCAAAATGTCAAAAGAGGATGAAGATGAATCTTCAAGTGAAAGCTCCGATCATGCTCTAAATGAGGAAGAGATTGGTTTATTTGCCAAGAGGTTCAACAAATTCCTCAAAGGCAAAAAGGGTAGTTCATCATTCTCTAAGGACAAGAGACCTCAAGACAAAAGATCCAAGGATAACAAGCAAAGAAATAAGAACTCAAGTGAGAGTGTGAAATGTCATGAGTGTGGTGGGATAGGACACATAAAAATGGAATGTCCCACCCACTTGAGAAAGAATGAGAAGAAGACCCATGATGGCAAGGGGAAGAGAGCTTACATTGTTTGGGATGAACCGGAAAAGGATTCCAAGTCATCCTCAAGTAGTTCGGATGATGAGGAAGCCAAGCTATGCCTCATGGCCAAAAATGACAATGAAGCCTCCTCAAGTAGTGAAAGAAATGACAATGAAAGTGAGGATGAGGTATCATCTAATTATTCTTACACCTCTTCTCATACTATTTCTTATGATGATTTGCTAAATGAGTATAATGAAATGTTAACTCAATTTGAGAGACCTTCTAAAGTTGACAAAGAAAAAGGAAAGAAGCTTTTGGAGTATCAAAAGGAAATCAATGAATTAGAAAAATCTATTAATGATTTGAAACTCCAAAATGCATCCTTGGAACTTGCTAACTCTAGTCATGTTTGTGAGAATGCAAATCAATCATATACCATCACTCATTGTGAAAAGTGTTGTGTGCTTGAAAATGAAGTTAACGATTTGAAAATCAAACTCAACACTTTTAACAAAAGTGATATAAACCTAGATCGGTTAATTGGTTCTCTTAGACACAATTCAAACAAAACCGGTCTAGGATATGTCCACAAGAAAAAGAAAAATAAAGAGGTTGGTTCATTCTCAAAAATTGATTTTACAAAGAAACCAACTTGCTTTTATTGTGGAAAATTTGGACATACAAACAATAAGTGCCATATCAAAAATTTTGGAATTCAAAATGGTACTTATGTTTGGATTAAGAAGGAAGAATCATCCAAGACTAACAAAAAGGGACCCAACATAATTTGGGTACCCAAAATGAGCAAGTGATTGTGTCTTGTAGGTGTGCCTTAGAACCGGAAAGCAACTTTGGATACTTGATAGTGGATGTTCTAGGCACATGACGGGAGATAAGCGACACTTCATTGAGCTTACTCCTAAAGAAAAAGGATATGTCACATATGGAGACAACAACAAAGGCAAAATACTTGGTATAGGTAAAATTGGTAATTCTTCCAACTTGGTTATTGATAATGTACTTTATGTTCAAGGATTAGAACATAATCTTTTGAGCATTAGTCAATTATGTGATATTGGTAACCATGTATTATTTACCTCTACTCATTGTCTCATAAAAAGTGACAAAGATGAATCTATCAAATTTGTTGGAAAAAAGTCTAATAACACTTACATGGTTGAATTGAATAATATCACTTCTTTAGTTTCAAAATGTTTAATTAGCAAAGAAAGTGATACTTGGTTATGGCATCGTAGGACCGCTCACATTAATGTAAATCAACTTAAGAAACTTCAATCCAAAGACTTAGTAGTTGGGTTACCAAAGCTCAATTTTCAAATTAAAGGTGATTGCACTCCTTGCAAGAAGTGCAAACAAACTAAAAATCATTTTGGTTCCAAAAATGATGTGTCCACAACAAGACCATTGGAAATACTTCATATGGACTTGTTTGGACCTTCTCAAGTAAAAAGCTTTGGTGGCAACTACTATGCCTTGGTGATTGTTGATGATTTTTCAAGATTTACATGGACATTATTTTTAAGTGCTAAGAGTGAGGCCTACAAGTCTTTTAAACGCCATCTTAGGCTTTCACAAAACCAAGTAAATCAAAAAGTGATTATTATTCGAACCGACCATGGAGGTGAATTTGAAAACTGTAAATTTGATAGATCTTGTGATAAGCATGGAATTGAGTGTGAATTCAATGCTCCTAATTATGTGGATTATGTTTTGATGATGACAAAATAATTAACAAATCATGCCTTGAAGATATTGCAACATCAACATCAACAAGAAGTCAAGAAAAGAAGACAAGTGCCCAATCATTCTCAATCAAATATTAATTGTAAATTTCTAATTTATGTTGAGAGTGGTTGAGAGTGGGTAGAAATAGTTAGTCTCTTCTAGGAATAAATTTTTATATGTTTATTAAGTTGAGATTGACCAAAAATTAATACTTGAGAAGAAAAATAAAATTGAAAAATAATTTTTCCCATATCTGATCAAAATACTCGAGTATTTTGAAAAAGACTCGAGTATACACTCGAGTATTTGTAGAAAAACTCGAGTATTTGTGCCAGGTCAGCAATTATGACCGTTAGTCTTGTTCGTGCACCAATTCACTCGTGACCGACCAAAAAGACTCGAGTTTTTACCAAAAGACTCGAGTATTTTTGTCCAGTCAGCAAAAATGAATGTTGGAGAAACTCAAAAACCCAATTGAGGGCATTTGAGTCTCATCCAACCCCAAGAGAGAATTCAGAACCTTATTGTAAAATTTCTCTTTGAATTTGTGCAAGAACAAACAAGACAATAACACATCATTGATTACAAGCTTTCATAATTTCCTCTTCTCAAGTGTTAATTCCCAAAAAGCTCAACTTCTCACTCATATTGTCATTTTATTCCAAGTTGAGTTTTAGGCCTCAATTCTTACATTGAGCTGTGCTTATTTGTGCTAATCCATTGTGAGATTAGTAATACACATACAAAAAGCTTGATTATTCAAAGTCTTGGATTGTTCCCAAGCAAACCCTAAGTGGCTTAGGGTGTTGGAAGTCTTGAGAGGTTCTCAAGCACAAGACTAGGAGGTTCCTAGCCCGGTGGAGTTTCTTGAAGGGAGTTCAAGGAAGCTTTGTGAAGAGTTCTTCAATCACCGGAATCAAATTGGGGTAGAAATCAAGAGTTTGGTACACTCTTGAAAGGGTTAGGTTGAGTGAGGCCATTCTCAAGCAATCCTTTGTAATTTCTAACAATTTGATTATTAGTAGAAACTCCTAAGTGATTAGGAGGACTGGATGTAGCTCATTGTTGGAGTGAACCAGGATAAAATTGCTTGAGTGTTGGTTTATTACTTTTAATCTACTTTCTAGCTCAATAGACTTAAGTCATTTCAATCAATTAGGATTTATACAATTAGGTAGCAAGTTCAAGGAATCTTTGTGTTAAAAGTTATTTAGATTACTTGCTATTCTGTTGGATAAGTTCCTGTTTATTATTGAATTGATTTGAGTTAAATTGCTGAATTTTCGTTTCTGGTTTTTCTGCTATCTGATAGTAAAAACTCGAGTATTTCAGAAAAGACTCGAGTTGTTCATCCTGAAAAACTCGAGTATTTCACAAAAGACTCGAGTCTTTTGTTTCTGATTCCAGAAAATTCAGTCTAAGCTCCATTCTTCAATTATCAATCGAAATATTTGGTATTAGTGCTTCAAAATACTATTCACCCCCCCTCTAGTATTTGCTTAGCCCGCTTGTTGGTTTCCAACAAGTGGTATCAGAGCTCGGTCGAAAGATCGAGTGTAACAACTTTTTCGAAAAAGATCCTTTTGGAAACTAAATGGGCTCTAGCAATAACTTTGGTGGAGAAGGAGCTTCAATAAACCGTCCTCCACTATTTAATGGTGAAGGATATGTTTATTGGAAAACTCGCATGAAAGTTTTTATTGAAGCAATTGATATGGATATTTGGGATGCAATTGAAAATGGTCCTTTCATTCCCAAAAAGAAAATAAATGATGAAATTGTTGAAATTCCAAGGAGTAGTTGGAATGATGATGAAAAGAGAAAAGTCTCATTTGATTTAAAAGCTAAAAACATCATCTTTTCGGCTCTATCCCATGATGAATTTTATAGAGTTTCCCAATGTAAATCGGCAAAAGAAATGTGGGATACTTTGCAAGTCACACATGAGGGAACAAGTGAGGTTAGAGATGCAAGATTGAATTCTCTAACTCACGAATATGAATTGTTCCACATGTTGCCAAATGAATCCATTAGTGACTTGCAAAAGCGATTCTCTCACATTGTTAATCATTTGATTTCCTTGGGAAAAGTATTTCGCAATGGTGAAACTACTAACAAAATTCTAAGATGTCTTGATAGGAGTTGGCAACCCAAGGTAACCGCCATCAAGGAATCAAGAGACATAAATAGCATGGACTTAGCCACTTTGTTTGGCAAACTCCAAGAGCATGAGATGGAACTTACAAGACTTGGGATGCATGAGGAATCGGACAAAAAGAAAAAGAGCATAGCACTCAAAGCTTCAACCAAAGCTACAAAAGAAGTTGAAGAATGCTCTACAAGTGGAGATTCCGATGGTGAATCAAATCAAGAAGAATTTGGGATGTTTGTGAAAAGATTCAACAAATTTTTCAAAGGGAAGAAAGGTGGATCTTCATCCAATTTCAAGAGAACCGAAGACTCCAAACAAAGAGAAAAGAGTACCAATGATGGAGTTAAGTGTCATGAATGTGGAGGGGTTGGTCACATAAGAATGGAATGTGCCACATTCTTGAAGAAGAATGACAAGAAGACCCAAGAGACCAAAGGGAAGCGTGCATACATTGTTTGGGATGCACCGGAGAAGAGCAATGAATCATCTTCAAGTAGTTCCGGTGATGAAAATGCAAACCTTTGTCTCATGGCCAAGAACAATCATGAGTCCTCATCAAGAGCTAATCATGGCATGAGTGAAAGTGATGATGAGGTAACCTCTAGTTCTTCTTGTTCCTCTTCAAACTCCATTTCATATGATGATTTGCAAGAAGCCTACAATGAAATGTTAATTCAATTTAAAAGGCTTGCTAAAATTAATAAGGAAAAAGGAAAGAAAATTTTGGAGTTTCAACATGAAATTGATGAATTGCAAAAATCTATAAATGAGTTGAAACTTCAAAATGAATCCTTGGAACTTATTAATTCTAGTCATCAAAGTGATTGTGCAAATCATGAGGAGATTATCACTCCATGTGAGAGATGTGATGAACTTGAAAAAGAAGTGAAAGAGTTGAAAAACAAACTCACAATCTCACATAGTGATAGAAACCTCAACCGGTTGTTGAACTCTCAAAGACATAATCACAACAAAACCGGTTTAGGATATGTTCATAAAAAGGACAAAAAGTACAAGGTGGTTGGAACATTTTCTAAGAAAAATTCATCAAAGAGACCAACTTGTACTTATTGTGGAAAAGTTGGACATATCAACATTGAGTGCCATATTAAGAAGTTTGAAATGAATAAGGGCACTTATATGTGGATTAAGAAGGGAGAAAGTCCCAACACTAACCCTAAGGGACCCAACATTGTTTGGGTACCCAAAGTGAACAAGTGATTTCATATTGTAGGTGTGTCTTCGAACGAGAAAACAATTGTGGTATCTTGATAGTGGATGTTCGAAGCACATGACGGGAGATAAGCGGCACTTCATTGAGCTTACTCCAAAGGAAAAGGGTTATGTCACTTATGGGGACAACAACAAAGGCAAAATCCTTGGTATTGGTAAAATCGGAAACTCTTCAAACTTGATTATTGATAATGTGCTCTATGTTCAAGGATTAGAACATAATCTCTTGAGCATAAGCCAATTATGTGATGTTGGTAATCATGTAGTTTTTACCTCTACCCATTGCCTCATTAAAAGTGACAAAGATGAATCAATCAAATTTGTTGGTAGAAGGTCAAATAATACTTACTTAGTTGATTTGAACAAAGTCACTTCTTTGGTCTCTACTTGTTTAGTGAGCAAAGAAAATGACACTTGGTTATGGCATCGTAGGACCGCTCATATAAATGTAAACCAATTGAAGAAAATTCAATCTAAAGATCTAGTAGTTGGTTTACCAAAGCTAAATTTTTCTATTGAAGGTGTTTGTTCCCCTTGCAAGAAATGTAAACAAACTAAAAACACATTTGGATCAAAAATGGTGATGTCCACATCAAGGCCATTAGAAATGCTTCATATGGACTTGTTTGGACCATCACAAGTAAAAAGCTTTGGTGGCAACTATTATGCATTGGTGATTGTTGATGACTTCTCTAGGTTTACTTGGACTTTATTTTTAACTACTAAGAGTGAGACCTACAAATCTTTTAAACATCATGTCAAACTTTTGCAAAACCAAGTGAATCAAAAAGTAATTATTATTCGTACCGATCATGGTGGAGAATTTGAAAACCACAAATTTGATAGATTTTGTACTAAAAATGGTATTGAGCACCAATTCTCCGCACCAAGAACTCCGGAACAAAACGGAGTGGTAGAGCGGAAAAATAGGGTGCTAGAGGAACTTGCTAGAACCATGTTAAATGATTCTCAAGTACCTCAATATTTTTGGGCCGATGCCGTCAATACGGCTTGTTATGTTTTAAATCGTATTTTGATAAGGCCCTCTTTGGATAAAACCCCCTATGAACTTTACAAGGGAAGAAAGCCAAATATATCTCATTTTCATGTCTTCGGATGCCAAGTTTTTGTTTTAAATAATGGAAAAGAACACCTTGGCAAGTTTGATTCCAAATCCGATGAAGGCATATTTTTAGGCTATTCTTCTCATAGTAAAGCTTATAGAATTTTCAATAAAAGAACTTTAACTATTGAGGAATCAATTCATGTGGTTTTTAATGAGTCTTCAAAAGAAGATAGTGTTTTATGTGATGCTAGTGAAGATGGCATTGACTTTTCAAAAGAAGAAAAAGAGAGAGAGAAATCAAAAGTTGATGAAGGAGAAGTAAGGGAAGAACTTCCTCCAACTTGGAAATCGGTCAAGGCTCATCCTATAGACAAAGTCATAGGAGATATGTCAAAGGGAGTACTTACTCGTAGGTCTATTCAAAACATTTGCCACTATGTCTCATTTGTTTCTCAAATTGAACCCGATTCAATTAAAAAGGCCATTGAGGATGATCATTGGGTTCTTGCTATGCAAGAAGAATTAAACCAATTTGAAAGAAATGAAGTTTGGGATCTAGTCCCTAAACCCGATGATCATACCATAATTGGTACTAAATGGATTTATAGAAACAAACTTGATGAATCCGGGTTGATTATAAGAAACAAAGCTAGACTAGTAGCTCAAGGGTACAACCAAGAGGAAGGTATCGATTATGATGAGACCTTTGCTCCGGTTGCACGTCTTGAAGCAATCCGAATTTTACTTGCTTATGCTTCAATCATGAAATTCACTTTATATCAAATGGATGTTAAAAGTGCTTTCTTGAATGGGTTTATAAATGAAGAAGTGTATGTCAAACAACCCCCCGGTTTTGAAAATAGTGAATTTCCAAACCATGTTTATAAATTGAAAAAGGCACTCTATGGATTGAAACAAGCTCCTAGAGCTTGGTATGATCGATTGAGTTCCTTTCTATTAGAAAACAAGTTTCAAAGAGGGAAGGTTGATAATACATTATTTATTTATAAAACCAAGGATGACATTTTGTTAGTACAAATCTATGTTGATGATATCATTTTCGGTGCTACTAACGTGTCTCTTTGTAGAAAGTTTTCAAATTTGATGAAAAAGGAATTTGAAATGTCAATGATGGGAGAACTCAAGTTCTTCCTAGGCTTACAAATAAAGCAAGTCAAGGAGGGGATATTTGTGCATCAAGGGAAATATTGCAAAGAGCTCCTTGAAAAATTCGGATTGGACAAGTGCAAGGAAGCCTACACTCCAATGAGCACATCATGCTACCTAGACAAGGATGAACAAGGTACACCGGTTGATGTTAGTAAGTATAGGGGTATGATAGGTAGTCTCCTATATCTCACTGCATCTAGACCGGATATTATGTTTAGTGTATGCATGTGTGCTAGATTTCAAGCTAATCCTAAAGAATCTCATCTATCCGCAGTTAAACATATATTTAAGTATCTAAAAGGAACAATTAACACTGGTTTATGGTATCCTGCTGATGCCAATCTTTGTTTAGTTGGTTACTCGGATTCCGACTTCGCCGGATGCAAGCTTGATCGCAAAAGCACCAGTGGTACTTGCCATTTCTTGGGAAGTTCATTAGTGTCATGGTTTTCTAAAAAGCAAGCTTGTGTCGCTCTTTCAACCGCCGAAGCGGAATATATTGCAGCCGGTAGTTGTTGTGCTCAACTGTTATGGATGAAACAACAATTATCGGATTTTGGTTTGAAACTTGAAAATATTCCGATTAGATGCGATAACACGAGTGCAATCAATTTGACTAAGAATCCGGTGTATCACTCAAGAACTAAACACATTGAAATAAGACATCACTTTTTAAGAGATCATGTACAAAAGGGTGATTGCACAATTGAATCTGTTAGTACCACAAATCAATTAGCCGACATTTTTACAAAACCTCTACCAAGGGACACCTTTTATCATATTAGGAGAGAACTTGGTATTTTAGATGAAGCTAATATAGGCTAATTGCATTGTGTGTCATTTTTGGAAAATCACCATATTAGTCTTACTCTAATGTGTTATTGATTCTTAGTTAAATTGTCCTTGATGATATTTGAAATTGTATATGTTAATTGTGTGTGATTCTGTACTGTATTCCAAGTTGGTAGTGAAGCATTTGTGTTTGATTTGTGTTTGGTCTTTTAAAACTGAGTTTTTACTTTCTGTTCTGTCAAAATACTCGAGTTTTTCCAAAAACACTCGAGTATTTTAATTCAAAATTAAATCAGTTTTAAATTGAAAAAGTTTTTAATCAGGGTCTGATAAAAATACTCGAGTGTTTCTAAAAACACTCGAGTCTTTATTAAAATACTCGAGTGAAAAACACTCGAGTCTTTCGAAACCCCCAATTTTTGAACTTTCAGACCAAACTCGAGTATTTTCCAAAAACTCGAGTATTTTGCGTTTTTCTGAAAATTGAACTTTCGGACCAAAGTCGAGTTTTTCAATTTTTACTCAAGTTTTATGGGGAAATCTGGGCTGAGTCATGAACGACTCGAGTATATTCTCAAACACTCGAGTATTTTGCAACGAACAACTCGAGTTTTGTTGAATATACTCGAGTATTTTGTCGAGTTTATATATTCTCCAGCCCCCACAAACTCGAGTTTCACGAACCCCTTTCTCTTCTCTCTCGGTTTTCTCATATCTCTCTCCTCAAAACTCCGTTTTTACTCAAATTTTTGCCAAATCTTACTAGTTTTACATCCTCTAATCACTTTTCTACCATTATTTCAACGAATTTCAACTCTTTTCAACCTCAAATCCGTCACCCCCTTTTCAAACCCTAACTTTCCAAAACTTCAATTTTCATCAATTCCTCTATGGCTTCATCATCTGGCAAAGGAAAGAGAGTAAGGATTGCTGACTCATCTTCCGAGGAGGAAATTTCCGACTACTATCAAGAGGATGAACGCTTGGAAAGGATGGAAGGCTTTGCCACCAGAGAATTCGGAGTAATCACATGGATCAATAGTACTTTCCTTGAGAGTAAGGGTTTCCATTTTGTTACTAAGCTTAGATATCAGAAACTGATTCAATTTCTGGAATTTCATGGACCTATATATCCTAGGTTAGTTAGAACATTCTATGCAAACCTTAGGCTAAAGGACAATGTCATAGAAACAATGGTTGAGGGTGTTCGATTCAAAATTAGCGCTAAGGACCTTTTTGTTGCTTTTGGGACAACACGTCACGGGGACAATTCTCTAAAGGCCGATGCGGACGGCATTTTTCAAAGTTGTTTGCGCCCCGGTCGTGTATGGACCGAAGGAGTTAAGCATTCCTCATACATGACTGTCCAATCTAGGGTGTTGCATTATATTGTTTGTCATCAATTAGTGCCTCAAACCTCACCCAATTATGCCAAACCCACAAACAATGAACTTAGGCTTCTTAGTGCCATCCTGAACAATGAGAAGCTGAACTGGAGTCGCATAATTTTGGATAGAATGCTCCTTGCTGCTAAGTCCAAACACCCAAAAACCCTGCCCTATGCCATGCATGTTTGTTATCTGTTGAGTTACTTCAAGGTGCCTATCCCACGCAATGAAGAGAAAAAGACTCTTCATGTGAACCAGCATTGCCTCAACAAAGGCACCTTGAGTCACCAGGACATGGCATTCCATGAACCCTCTGGCCAATACTTGTACCGATCTGATATTGCTGAGCTAGAGAGGGTTGCAAATGTGGCAGCTCAACAAGGGATGGATGCCCATCAGATGGAAGAGGAAGCTGCTGCATTTGCCCAGGCTGAAGAAGGGGATCCTATTGATCAGATTAACTTTGATGACTTCGCTGGATCTCAATCTGGGTTTGACAACTCGGGCTGGAGAGAGAATGTGATCACACGTCTGGACACTTTAGATGGGAGAATGGACTCCCTTGTGCATGCTATGGACGCCCAGCGTGATGATTTTGTTAGCCTAGAAACTAGGATGAGTGCAGAGTCTGCCATGTTTTATTCTCATTTGGATCAGCACTCGGCCCAGATTAATGCCCGCCTGGACCAGCAGTCAAGGGAGATGCACCGCCGGTTTGATGAGATGATGGCGGCCTTCTCTCGATTTTATCCTCCTCCAGATGATCCAGCTCCTTCCATGTTTTGATGCTACTGCTTATGGATTTTCTATTTTAGTTTTCATTATGTTTTCATCATGTTGATCTTGTTGCATTTTCTGTACTTTGAGAACTTGGTGTTTTGCGACTTTGGGTTTATTAATTGCACCTTTGATTTGGACCTTTTATGATATTTTTATGTTAATGAATTTGGTCTTCATTATGATGTTTGTGCAAAGCTTCAGGGGGAGCTCTTTATCGTTATTATATCTCCGTTTTATTTGCATAGTTGGTTATGGGGTTTTCCGATTATGCACCTCTCCTCCCTTGATCTTTTTCTAAATTGTTACATCTTTTTGGCGTATGACAAAAAGGGGGAGAGATATTACACTTGTCTTGTCTTGATATTGTTGCACCTAAAATCTCTAATTATGGTATATACTCTGATAATTGTTAAATTCTCTAATACCATAGGCTTGGTGCTAAAATTAAATTGTCATAACATCTTGCTCAAGCTGAATTTTTAGATAGGTGAAAAGTATCATATAGTGAGGGGGAGTTGCATCTCCAAGTGGATCAAGCTTAACAAATGGATCAAGTGTTAATTATTTTGTCATCACCAAAAAGGGGGAGATTGTGAATTCAATGCTCCTAATTATGTGGATTATGTTTTGATGATGACAAAATAATTAACAAATCATGCCTTGAAGATATTGCAACATCAACATCAACAAGAAGTCAAGAAAAGAAGACAAGTGCCCAATCATTCTCAATCAAATATTAATTGTAAATTTCTAATTTATGTTGAGAGTGGTTGAGAGTGGGTAGAAATAGTTAGTCTCTTCTAGGAATAAATTTTTATATGTTTATTAAGTTGAGATTGACCAAAAATTAATACTTGAGAAGAAAAATAAAATTGAAAAATAATTTTTCCCATATCTGATCAAAATACTCAAGTATTTTGAAAAAGACTCGAGTATACACTCGAGTATTTGTAGAAAAACTCGAGTATTTGTGCCAGGTCAGCAATTATGACCGTTAGTCTTGTTCGTGCACCAATTCACTCGTGACCGACCAAAAAGACTCGAGTTTTTACCAAAAGACTCGAGTATTTTTGTCCAGTTAGCAAAAATGAACGTTGGAGAAACTCAAAAACCCAATTGAGGGCATTTGAGTCTCATCCAACCCCAAGAGAGAATTCAGAACCTTATTGTAAAATTTCTCTTTGAATTTGTGCAAGAACAAACAAGACAATAACACATCATTGATTACAAGCTTTCATAATTTCCTCTTCTCAAGTGTTAATTCCCAAAAAGCTCAACTTCTCACTCATATTGTCATTTTATTCCAAGTTGAGTTTTAGGCCTCAATTCTTACATTGAGCTGTGCTTATTTGTGCTAATCCATTGTGAGATTAGTAATACACATACAAAAAGCTTGATTATTCAAAGTCTTGGATTGTTCCCAAGCAAACCCTAAGTGGCTTAGGGTGTTGGAAGTCTTGAGAGGTTCTCAAGCACAAGACTAGGAGGTTCCTAGCCCGGTGGAGTTTCTTGAAGGGAGTTCAAGGAAGCTTTGTGAAGAGTTCTTCAATCACCGGAATCAAATTGGGGTAGAAATCAAGAGTTTGGTACACTCTTGAAAGGGTTAGGTTGAGTGAGGCCATTCTCAAGCAATCCTTTGTAATTTCTAACAATTTGATTATTAGTAGAAACTCCTAAGTGATTAGGAGGACTGGATGTAGCTCATTGTTGGAGTGAACCAGGATAAAATTGCTTGAGTGTTGGTTTATTACTTTTAATATACTTTCTAGCTCAATAGACTTAAGTCATTTCAATCAATTAGGATTTATACAATTAGGTAGCAAGTTCAAGGAATCTTTGTGTTAAAAGTTATTTAGATTACTTGCTATTCTGTTGGATAAGTTCCTGTTTATTATTGAATTGATTTGAGTTAAATTGCTGAATTTTCGTTTCTGGTTTTTCTGCTATCTGATAGTAAAAACTCGAGTATTTCAGAAAAGACTCGAGTTGTTCATCCTGAAAAACTCGAGTATTTCACAAAAGACTCGAGTCTTTTGTTTCTGATTCCAGAAAATTCAGTCTAAGCTCCATTCTTCAATTATCAATCGAAATATTTGGTATTAGTGCTTCAAAATACTATTCACCCCCCCTCTAGTATTTGCTTAGCCCGCTTGTTGGTTTCCAACAAGTGGTATCAGAGCTCGGTCGAAAGATCGAGTGTAACAACTTTTTCGAAAAAGATCCTTTTGGAAACTAAATGGGCTCTAGCAATAACTTTGGTGGAGAAGGAGCTTCAATAAACCGTCCTCCACTATTTAATGGTGAAGGATATGTTTATTGGAAAACTCGCATGAAAGTTTTTATTGAAGCAATTGATATGGATATTTGGGATGCAATTGAAAATGGTCCTTTCATTCCCAAAAAGAAAATAAATGATGAAATTGTTGAAATTCCAAGGAGTAGTTGGAATGATGATGAAAAGAGAAAAGTCTCATTTGATTTAAAAGCTAAAAACATCATCTTTTCGGCTTTATCCCATGATGAATTTTATAGAGTTTCCCAATGTAAATCGGCAAAAGAAATGTGGGATACTTTGCAAGTCACACATGAGGGAACAAGTGAGGTTAGAGATGCAAGATTGAATTCTCTAACTCACGAATATGAATTGTTCCACATGTTGCCAAATGAATCCATTAGTGACTTGCAAAAGCGATTCTCTCACATTGTTAATCATTTGATTTCCTTGGGAAAAGTATTTCGCAATGGTGAAACTACTAACAAAATTCTAAGATGTCTTGATAGGAGTTGGCAACCCAAGGTAACCGCCATCAAGGAATCAAGAGACATAAATAGCATGGACTTAGCCACTTTGTTTGGCAAACTCCAAGAGCATGAGATGGAACTTACAAGACTTGGGATGCATGAGGAATCGGACAAAAAGAAAAAGAGCATAGCACTCAAAGCTTCAACCAAAGCTACAAAAGAAGTTGAAGAATGCTCTACAAGTGAAGATTCCGATGGTGAATCAAATCAAGAAGAATTTGGGATGTTTGTGAAAAGATTCAACAAATTTTTCAAAGGGAAGAAAGGTGGATCTTCATCCAATTTCAAGAGAACCAAAGACTCCAAACAAAGAGAAAAGAGTACCAATGATGGAGTTAAGTGTCATGAATGTGGAGGGGTTGGTCACATAAGAATGGAATGTGCCACATTCTTGAAGAAGAATGACAAGAAGACCCAAGAGACCAAAGGGAAGCGTGCATACATTGTTTGGGATGCACCGGAGAAGAGCAATGAATCATCTTCAAGTAGTTCCGGTGATGAAAATGCAAACCTTTGTCTCATGGCCAAGAACAATCATGAGTCCTCATCAAGAGCTAATCATGGCATGAGTGAAAGTGATGATGAGGTAACCTCTAGTTCTTCTTGTTCCTCTTCAAACTCCATTTCATATGATGATTTGCAAGAAGCCTACAATGAAATGTTAATTCAATTTAAAAGGCTTGCTAAAATTAATAAGGAAAAAGGAAAGAAAATTTTGGAGTTTCAACATGAAATTGATGAATTGCAAAAATCTATAAATGAGTTGAAACTTCAAAATGAATCCTTGGAACTTATTAATTCTAGTCATCAAAGTGATTGTGCAAATCATGAGGAGATTATCACTCCATGTGAGAGATGTGATGAACTTGAAAAAGAAGTGAAAGAGTTGAAAAACAAACTCACAATCTCACATAGTGATAGAAACCTCAACCGGTTGTTGAACTCTCAAAGACATAATCACAACAAAACCGGTTTAGGATATGTTCATAAAAAGGACAAAAAGTACAAGGTGGTTGGAACATTTTCTAAGAAAAATTCATCAAAGAGACCAACTTGTACTTATTGTGGAAAAGTTGGACATATCAACATTGAGTGCCATATTAAGAAGTTTGAAATGAATAAGGGCACTTATATGTGGATTAAGAAGGGAGAAAGTCCCAACACTAATCCTAAGGGACCCAACATTGTTTGGGTACCCAAAGTGAACAAGTGATTTCATATTGTAGGTGTGTCTTCGAACGAGAAAACAATTGTGGTATCTTGATAGTGGATGTTCGAAGCACATGACGGGAGAAAAGCGGCACTTCATTGAGCTTACTCCAAAGGAAAAGGGTTATGTCACTTATGGGGACAACAACAAAGGCAAAATCCTTGGTATTGGTAAAATCGGAAACTCTTCAAACTTGATTATTGATAATGTGCTCTATGTTCAAGGATTAGAACATAATCTCTTGAGCATAAGCCAATTATGTGATGTTGGTAATCATGTAGTTTTTACCTCTACCCATTGCCTCATTAAAAGTGACAAAGATGAATCAATCAAATTTGTCGGTAGAAGGTCAAATAATACTTACTTAGTTGATTTGAACAAAGTCACTTCTTTGGTCTCTACTTGTTTAGTGAGCAAAGAAAATGACACTTGGTTATGGCATCGTAGGACCGCTCATATAAATGTAAACCAATTGAAGAAAATTCAATCTAAAGATCTAGTAGTTGGTTTACCAAAGCTAAATTTTTCTATTGAAGGTGTTTGTTCCCCTTGCAAGAAATGTAAACAAACTAAAAACACATTTGGATCAAAAATGGTGATGTCCACATCAAGGCCATTAGAAATGCTTCATATGGACTTGTTTGGACCATCACAAGTAAAAAGCTTTGGTGGCAACTATTATGCATTGGTGATTGTTGATGACTTCTCTAGGTTTACTTGGACTTTATTTTTAACTAGTAAGAGTGAGACCTACAAATCTTTTAAACATCGTGTCAAACTTTTGCAAAACCAAGTGAATCAAAAAGTAATTATTATTCGTACCGATCATGGTGGAGAATTTGAAAACCACAAATTTGATAGATTTTGTACTAAAAATGGTATTGAGCACCAATTCTCCGCACCAAGAACTCCGGAACAAAACGGAGTGGTAGAGCGGAAAAATAGGGTGCTAGAGGAACTTGCTAGAACCATGTTAAATGATTCTCAAGTACCTCAATATTTTTGGGCCGATGCCGTCAATACGGCTTGTTATGTTTTAAATCGTATTTTGATAAGGCCCTCTTTGGATAAAACCCCCTATGAACTTTACAAGGGAAGAAAGCCAAATATATCTCATTTTCATGTCTTCGGATGCCAAGTTTTTGTTTTAAATAATGGAAAAGAACACCTTGGCAAGTTTGATTCCAAATCCGATGAAGGCATATTTTTAGGCTATTCTTCTCATAGTAAAGCTTATAGAATTTTCAATAAAAGAACTTTAACTATTGAGGAATCAATTCATGTGGTTTTTAATGAGTCTTCAAAATAAGATAGTGTTTTATGTGATGCTAGTGAAGATGGCATTGACTTTTCAAAAGAAGAAAAAGAGAGAGAGAAATCAAAAGTTGATGAAGGAGAAGTAAGGGAAGAACTTCCTCCAACTTGGAAATCGGTCAAGGCTCATCCTATAGACAAAGTCATAGGAGATATGTCAAAGGGAGTACTTACTCGTAGGTCTATTCAAAACATTTGCCACTATGTCTCATTTGTTTCTCAAATTGAACCCGATTCAATTAAAAAGGCCATTGAGGATGATCATTGGGTTCTTGCTATGCAAGAAGAATTAAACCAATTTGAAAGAAATGAAGTTTGGGATCTAGTCCCTAAACCCGATGATCATACCATAATTGGTACTAAATGGATTTATAGAAACAAACTTGATGAATCCGGGTTGATTATAAGAAACAAAGCTAGACTAGTAGCTCAAGGGTACAACCAAGAGGAAGGTATCGATTATGATGAGACCTTTGCTCCGGTTGCACGTCTTGAAGCAATCCGAATTTTACTTGCTTATGCTTCAATCATGAAATTCACTTTATATCAAATGGATGTTAAAAGTGCTTTCTTGAATGGGTTTATAAATGAAGAAGTGTATGTCAAACAACCCCCCGGTTTTGAAAATAGTGAATTTCCAAACCATGTTTATAAATTGAAAAAGGCACTCTATGGATTGAAACAAGCTCCTAGAGCTTGGTATGATCGATTGAGTTCCTTTCTATTAGAAAACAAGTTTCAAAGAGGGAAGGTTGATAATACATTATTTATTTATAAAACCAAGGATGACATTTTGTTAGTACAAATCTATGTTGATGATATCATTTTCGGTGCTACTAACGTGTCTCTTTGTAGAAAGTTTTCAAATTTGATGAAAAAGGAATTTGAAATGTTAATGATGGGAGAACTCAAGTTCTTCCTAGGCTTACAAATAAAGCAAGTCAAGGAGGGGATATTTGTGCATCAAGGGAAATATTGCAAAGAGCTCCTTGAAAAATTCGGATTGGACAAGTGCAAGGAAGCCTACACTCCAATGAGCACATCATGCTACCTAGACAAGGATGAACAAGGTACACCGGTTGATGTTAGTAAGTATAGGGGTATGATAGGTAGTCTCCTATATCTCACTGCATCTAGACCGGATATTATGTTTAGTGTATGCATGTGTGCTAGATTTCAAGCTAATCCTAAAGAATCTCATCTATCCGCAGTTAAACATATATTTAAGTATCTAAAAGGAACAATTAACACTGGTTTATGGTATCCTGCTGATGCCAATCTTTGTTTAGTTGGTTACTCGGATTCCGACTTCGCCGGATGCAAGCTTGATCGCAAAAGCACCGGTGGTACTTGCCATTTCTTGGGAAGTTCATTAGTGTCATGGTTTTCTAAAAAGCAAGCTTGTGTCGCTCTTTCAACCGCCGAAGCGGAATATATTGCAGCCGGTAGTTGTTGTGCTCAACTGTTATGGATGAAACAACAATTATCGGATTTTGGTTTGAAACTTGAAAATATTCCGATTAGATGCGATAACACGAGTGCAATCAATTTGACTAAGAATCCGGTGTATCACTCAAGAACTAAACACATTGAAATAAGACATCACTTTTTAAGAGATCATGTACAAAAGGGTGATTGCACAATTGAATCTGTTAGTACCACAAATCAATTAGCCGACATTTTTACAAAACCTCTACCAAGGGACACCTTTTATCATATTAGGAGAGAACTTGGTATTTTAGATGAAGCTAATATAGGCTAATTGCATTGTGTGTCATTTTTGGAAAATCACCATATTAGTCTTACTCTAATGTGTTATTGATTCTTAGTTAAATTGTCCTTGATGATATTTGAAATTGTATATGTTAATTGTGTGATTCTGTACTGTATTCCAAGTTGGTAGTGAAGCATTTGTGTTTGATTTGTGTTTGGTCTTTTAAAACTGAGTTTTTACTTTCTGTTCTGTCAAAATACTCGAGTTTTTCCAAAAACACTCGAGTATTTTAATTCAAAATTAAATCAGTTTTAAATTGAAAAAGTTTTTAATCAGGGTCTGATAAAAATACTCGAGTGTTTCTAAAAACACTCGAGTCTTTATTAAAATACTCGAGTGTTTTTCAAAACACTCGAGTCTTTCGAAACCCCCAATTTTTGAACTTTCAGACCAAACTCGAGTATTTTCCAAAAACTCGAGTATTTTGCGTTTTTCTGAAAATTGAACTTTCGGACCAAAGTCGAGTTTTTCAATTTTTACTCAAGTTTTATGGGGAAATCTGGGCTGAGTCATGAACGACTCGAGTATATTCTCAAACACTCGAGTATTTTGCAACGAACAACTCGAGTTTTGTTGAATATACTCGAGTATTTTGTCGAGTTTATATATTCTCCAGCCCCCACAAACTCGAGTTTCACGAACCCCTTTCTCTTCTCTCTCGGTTTTCTCATATCTCTCTCCTCAAAACTCCGTTTTTACTCAAATTTTTGCCAAATCTTACTAGTTTTACATCCTCTAATCACTTTTCTACCATTATTTCAACGAATTTCAACTCTTTTCAACCTCAAATCCGTCACCCCCTTTTCAAACCCTAACTTTCCAAAACTTCAATTTTCATCAATTCCTCTATGGCTTCATCATCTGGCAAAGGAAAGAGAGTAAGGATTGCTGACTCATCTTCCGAGGAGGAAATTTCCGACTACTATCAAGAGGATGAACGCTTGGAAAGGATGGAAGGCTTTGCCACCAGAGAATTCGGAGTAATCACATGGATCAATAGTACTTTCCTTGAGAGTAAGGGTTTCCATTTTGTTACTAAGCTTAGATATCAGAAACTGATTCAATTTCTGGAATTTCATGGACCTATATATCCTAGGTTAGTTAGAACATTCTATGCAAACCTTAGGCTAAAGGACAATGTCATAGAAACAATGGTTGAGGGTGTTCGATTCAAAATTAGCGCTAAGGACCTTTTTGTTGCTTTTGGGACAACACGTCACGGGGACAATTCTCTAAAGGCCGATGCGGACGGCATTTTTCAAAGTTGTTTGCGCCCCGGTCGTGTATGGACCGAAGGAGTTAAGCATTCCTCATACATGACTGTCCAATCTAGGGTGTTGCATTATATTGTTTGTCATCAATTAGTGCCTCAAACCTCACCCAATTATGCCAAACCCACAAACAATGAACTTAGGCTTCTTAGTGCCATCCTAAACAATGAGAAGCTGAACTGGAGTCGCATAATTTTGGATAGAATGCTCCTTGCTGCTAAGTCCAAACACCCAAAAACCCTGCCCTATGCCATGCATGTTTGTTATCTGTTGAGTTACTTCAAGGTGCCTATCCCACGCAATGAAGAGAAAAAGACTCTTCATGTGAACCAGCATTGCCTCAACAAAGGCACCTTGAGTCACCAGGACATGGCATTCCATGAACCCTCTGGCCAATACTTGTACCGATCTGATATTGCTGAGCTAGAGAGGGTTGCAAATGTGGCAGCTCAACAAGGGATGGATGCCCATCAGATGGAAGAGGAAGCTGCTGCATTTGCCCAGGCTGAAGAAGGGGATCCTATTGATCAGATTAACTTTGATGACTTCGCTGGATCTCAATCTGGGTTTGACAACTCGGGCTGGAGAGAGAATGTGATCACACGTCTGGACACTTTAGATGGGAGAATGGACTCCCTTGTGCATGCTATGGACGCCCAGCGTGATGATTTTGTTAGCCTAGACACTAGGATGAGTGCAGAGTCTGCCATGTTTTATTCTCATTTGGATCAGCACTCGGCCCAGATTAATGCCCGCCTGGACCAGCAGTCAAGGGAGATGCACCGCCGGTTTGATGAGATGATGGCGGCCTTCTCTCGATTTTATCCTCCTCCAGATGATCCAGCTCCTTCCATGTTTTGATGCTGCTGCTTATGGATTTTCTATTTTAGTTTTCATTATGTTTTCATCATGTTGATCTTGTTGCATTTTCTGTACTTTGAGAACTTGGTGTTTTGCGACTTTGGGTTTATTAATTGCACCTTTGATTTGGACCTTTTATGATATTTTTATGTTAATGAATTTGGTCTTCATTATGATGTTTGTGCAAAGCTTCAGGGGGAGCTCTTTATCGTTATTATATCTCCGTTTTATTTGCATAGTTGGTTAAGGGGTTTTTCGATTATGCACCTCTCCTCCCTTGATCTTTTTCTAAATTGTTACATCTTTTTGGCGTATGACAAAAAGGGGGAGAGATATTACACTTGTCTTGTCTTGATATTGTTGCACCTAAAATCTCTAATTATGGTATATACTCTGATAATTGTTAAATTCTCTAATACCATAGGCTTGGTGCTAAAATTAAATTGTCATAACATCTTGCTCAAGCTGAATTTTTAGATAGGTGAAAAGTATCATATAGTGAGGGGGAGTTGCATCTCCAAGTGGATCAAGCTTAACAAATGGATCAAGTGTTAATTATTTTGTCATCACCAAAAAGGGGGAGATTGTGAATTCAATGCTCCTAATTATGTGGATTATGTTTTGATGATGACAAAATAATTAACAAATCATGCCTTGAAGATATTGCAACATCAACATCAACAAGAAGTCAAGAAAAGAAGACAAGTGCCCAATCATTCTCAATCAAATATTAATTGTAAATTTCTAATTTATGTTGAGAGTGGTTGAGAGTGGGTAGAAATAGTTAGTCTCTTCTAGGAATAAATTTTTATATGTTTATTAAGTTGAGATTGACCAAAAATTAATACTTGAGAAGAAAAATAAAATTGAAAAATAATTTTTCCCATATCTGATCAAAATACTCGAGTATTTTGAAAAAGACTCGAGTATACACTCGATTATTTGTAGAAAAACTCGAGTATTTGTGCCAGGTCAGCAATTATGACCGTTAGTCTTGTTCGTGCACCAATTCACTCGTGACCGACCAAAAAGACTCGAGTTTTTACCAAAAGACTCGAGTATTTTTGTCCAGTCAGCAAAAATGAACGTTGGAGAAACTCAAAAACCCAATTGAGGGCATTTGAGTCTCATCCAACCCCAAGAGAGAATTCAGAACCTTATTGTAAAATTTCTCTTTGAATTTGTGCAAGAACAAACAAGACAATAACACATCATTGATTACAAGCTTTCATAATTTCCTCTTCTCAAGTGTTAATTCCCAAAAAGCTCAACTTCTCACTCATATTGTCATTTTATTCCAAGTTGAGTTTTAGGCCTCAATTCTTACATTGAGCTGTGCTTATTTGTGCTAATCCATTGTGAGATTAGTAATACACACACAAAAAGCTTGATTATTCAAAGTCTTGGATTGTTCCCAAGCAAACCCTAAGTGGCTTAGGGTGTTGGAAGTCTTGAGAGGTTCTCAAGCACAAGACTAGGAGGTTCCTAGCCCGGTGGAGTTTCTTGAAGGGAGTTCAAGGAAGCTTTGTGAAGAGTTCTTCAATCACCGGAATCAAATTGGGGTAGAAATCAAGAGTTTGGTACACTCTTGAAAGGGTTAGGTTGAGTGAGGCCATTCTCAAGCAATCCTTTGTAATTTCTAACAATTTGATTATTAGTAGAAACTCCTAAGTGATTAGGAGGACTGGATGTAGCTCATTGTTGGAGTGAACCAGGATAAAATTGCTTGAGTGTTGGTTTATTACTTTTAATCTACTTTCTAGCTCAATAGACTTAAGTCATTTCAATCAATTAGGATTTATACAATTAGGTAGCAAATTCAAGGAATCTTTGTGTTAAAAGTTATTTAGATTACTTGCTATTCTGTTGGATAAGTTCCTGTTTATTATTGAATTGATTTGAGTTAAATTGCTGAATTTTCGTTTCTGGTTTTTCTGCTATCTGATAGTAAAAACTCGAGTATTTCAGAAAAGACTCGAGTTGTTCATCCTGAAAAACTCGAGTATTTCACAAAAGACTCGAGTCTTTTGTTTCTGATTCCAGAAAATTCAGTCTAAGCTCCATTCTTCAATTATCAATCGAAATATTTGGTATTAGTGCTTCAAAATACTATTCACCCCCCCTCTAGTATTTGCTTAGCCCGCTTGTTGGTTTCCAACATTGAGCACCAATATTCGGCACCTAGAACTCCACAACAAAATGGAGTTGTTGAGAGGAAAAATAGGGTGCTAGAGGAACTTGCTAGAACCATGTTAAATAATTCTCAAGTACCTCAATACTTTTGGGTCGATGCCGTTAATACGGCTTGTTATGTAATGAATAGAATTTTAATTAGGCCCATGATAAAGAAAACCCCCTATGAGCTTTACAAAGGTAGAAAACCCAATATATCCCATTTCCATGTTTTTGGATGCAAAGTCTACATTTTAAACAATGGAAAAGATCAACTTGGAAAATTTGATTCTAAATCGGATGAGGGAATATTTTTGGGTTACTCTTCTCATAGTAAAGCATTTAGAGTTTATAATAAACGAACTATGACTATTGAAGAATCAATTCATGTTGTTTTTAATGAGTCTTCGAAAGAAGATAGTGTTTTATGTGAGGGTAGTGATGATGGACTTGAGATTTCAAGTGTTGACAAAGAGATGGAAAAATCAAAGGATGAAGGAGAAGTCAAAGATGAACTTGATCCGGCTTGGAAAACGGTGAAAGCTTACCCTATTGACAATGTCATAGGAGACCTTTCAAAGGGAGTATTAACTCGTAGGTCAATTCAAAATAATTGTCATTTTGTTTCCTTTGTTTCTCAAATCGAACCAAATTCAATTAAGGAAGCAATTATGGATGAACATTGGGTTATGGCCATGCAAGAAGAACTAAATCAATTTATTAGAAATGATGTTTGGGAATTAGTGCCTATGCCCGATGATCATACTGTAATTGGTTTAAAATGGATTTATAGAAATAAACTTGATGAATCCGGTTTGATTATAAGAAACAAAGTGAGACTTGTTGCCCAAGGGTACAACCAAGAGGAAGGTGTTGATTATGATGAGACCTTTGCTCCGGTTGCACGTCTTGAGGCAATCTGAATCTTGCTTGCCTTTGCATCAATCATGAATTTTACTCTTTATCAAATGGATGTCAAGAGTGCTTTCTTGAATGGTTTCATAAATGAAGAAGTGTATGTTAAGCAACCACCCGGTTTTGAAAGTCATGAGTTTCCAAACCATGTTTACAAGTTGAAAAAGGCACTTTATGGATTAAAACAAGCTCCTAGAGCTTGGTATGATCGATTAAGTACCTTTCTATTAGAAAATGGCTTTCAAAGGGGAAAGGTTGATAATACACTATTCATCTACAAAACCAAAGAGGACATTTTGTTAGTGCAAATATATGTAGATAATATTATCTTTGGTGCCACTAACGTGTCCTTGTGTAGAAAGTTCTCTAATTTGATGAAAAAGGAATTTGAAATGTCCATGATGGGGGAGCTCAAGTTCTTCCTAGGACTTCAAATCAAGCAAGTCAAGGAGGGGATTTTTGTGCATCAAGGAAAATATTGCAAGGAGCTCCTTGGAAAATTCGGAATGGACAAATGCAAAGAAGCATACACTCCCATGAGCACAACATGCTACCTAGACAAGGATGACATAGGTAAACCGGTTGATGTTAGTAAATATAGGGGCATGATAGGTAGTCTTCTATATCTTACCGCATCTAGACCGGATATTATGTTTAGTGTATGCATGTGTGCCCGTTTTCAAGCAAATCCTAAAGAATCACACCTATCCGCAGTTAAACATATTTTTAAATATCTTAAAGGAACAATTAACACCGGATTATGGTATCCTAGGGATGCTAGTCTTAGTTTAGTTGGCTATTCGGATTCCGACTTTGCGGGATGCAAGCTTGATCGCAAAAGCACTAGTGGTAGTTGCCATTTATTGGGAAGTTCATTAGTGTCATAGTTTTCTAAAAAGCAAGCTTGTGTTGCTCTTTCCACCGCCGAAGCGGAATATATCGCTGCCGGTTGTGACGACCCAACTTTCTATTCTAAATTATATTCAAAAATACAACCATTTTTTTTTCCTTTATTCAAAGTTAGGTCATCATCCATTTCAACCTTTGCGGAAATAATTAAACATCATGAAGGAAAAACACTCATGTTATATTTCATCACAAGGGAAAATTACATTTCCATTACATCCAAAAACTGTCAACATTGAGCTTAACTTAAGTACTCTAGGTCATTACATTATATTACATATCTTACAACAAAATTTATAATAACCTAGAGCAACTGGTTCGAAACTCAAAACATAACATAAATAAGAGAAACCTGATGAGTCGCATTATCCACATTCCTACATCCCAACTCAACTTAATCATCAGTTCCCCACTGGCTGCCGGTTGAGTTGTCCATGAAATCATCATCAGCCACCGGATCGGCATCCTCCACCGGATCCTCATCCTCTATCGGATCCTCCTCCTCCTCCTCCTCCTCATGTGCCGGTTCAGATGGCACATACACCGGAGTCCGAGATCGGGCTCTAGTGGAAGGACGAGAGGGAGCAGGTACCTCCAAAATTATTCTTTCCTCAGAGGGTGATGGACTTGGTGGAAGGGTGCGTCTTGGAAAACGTCTTGGCGGTGGTGGTGGTGTTCCATGCCGAAACACAAAATTTGGCGGAATGTGCATAATGTACATCATTGGGATTCTCGTCTGACGCGGGCGCATTCGGGACCATGGGTTTGGGTGACGGAAAGTGACTTCCACGTCCCCTTCATAGATAGCCCGATGATCCTCGAAGTTCCACTCCCCATTAGGGAGTGGCCTCATCTCCACGCAGAATATGTTTCTCGCCATCACCTACAGAAGGGACTGGGAGTGAGTCATAGCTA
This sequence comes from Crotalaria pallida, assembly GCA_037953625.1. Classification (NCBI taxonomy): domain Eukaryota; kingdom Viridiplantae; phylum Streptophyta; class Magnoliopsida; order Fabales; family Fabaceae; genus Crotalaria; species Crotalaria pallida. The sequence continues at coordinate 59,561,996 of CM075651.1, forward strand.
AAAGCAATAACAAATGAGTATAACAGTGGCTAGAAATAACAAACACAACTTTTCAAATAGCAATAATAAATGCATATGTATATGCTCAAACTGTCTTTTAACACTTCTTGGATTTCATTAGCGACATGATCCATGCCTACTCCTCATTCATGCTTCACAGTTCGGCATCCTTTCGGGAATCCGTTTCAAACCTATGTTTTCATCGAACTGGAGCGTATCCATAACCCATGCATCACGATTGTTTGGGAACTAGCCTTCATAACATTTTCATGCTACGGAATTCAAATCATCATAGCATAGTCAATGCTATGGCATCACAGCTCATTCAATGCTGCGGAATACGTCTACCTTTGCCAGATTCCACAATCGAACTCGGAGCAACTCCATGCATGTCAATGCCATACAGCTGTTCATTTTCTTTCTTTCTTTTAAGTCACATCCTTGAACATCATGTCTCCAATATAGAGACCCAAAGTTCATAATCCTTCTTGCATTAACTGGTGCTAGTGCTTATTGAAAATTCCATCAGCGGCCCAGCCACTTTGTGATGGTTTTATGCAATAGGAGTTAATTATTTTATTATTTAATTATTGCAACGACCCCATTTAGGACTCCCAAAATATCAACCAAGTGGGTAAAGACTTCCACTGAGACATGGGAAAATAATCAACCAAATGGGTGTACGCACTTCCATTGGGACATCCTGTCCGAATATGTCAACCACTGAATAAAATTCCAGTAGGACTCATCCAGGATAAAAATCAACCAATGGGAATCAAGTAAACTTATACATTTATCCATTGGGACTCCTGTCCGAATATGTCAACCACTGAATAGAATTCCAGTAGGACTCTTCCAAGATAATAATCGACCAATGGAAAAACGTATAAGAATTAGGTATTCAATATTCTTAAGAAAATAAGTGTTTTCTTCAGTTTTAATCAAAATACTCGAGTATTTTATAAAATACTCGAGTTGTTCTTCATTTTTTTCCAGAATACTTGAAGTCTTTGAAGAAAAACTCGAGTTGTTCCTCATTTTCCCAGAATACTCGAGTATTTCTCAGAAGACTCGAGTGTTTTTACTGCAACAGCACCAGTTTCTGCATTTTAAGCACCAATTCGAATTCCATGCATTATTTTTCCATTCTTATGCAAAACAGAGGCATAAACACATATAAGGAACATGTTAGTACGCATAAACAAGTACAAAATAACATAAATCATCATCAAATCACAGAATCTATGCAAACTTGAAAAATAACCATTTCAAGACATGAAATTCATTTCCACTTGGTTTTATCTTCGAAAATCAATCCAGTGAGCATCATTAGGTTCATTTAAACTTGTTTGACTCATAAAACCTTGGGTTTATGACCTCCATGTCATATTCCCAATTCCAACTTCATCCCTTGATGAACCATGTGAGGTTCCTACATTCCTAGCTTGAGGTTACTCATTCTAGCAATTAGATAACTCCTCCCTTACCTCAGAGAAGCTAAACAACAGATTAAACAACAAGGAAATTGGTTGGATCAAAAATCCAAATTCTTGACTTGTGAAAAAAAGGGTTGAACATGCTGACTTTGGCCACAGATATCACCACGGATTTGGCATGAAAAAGAACGAAACAAGTTAGTTTAACAAACTAGGATATATTAACTTCTATCAGAAACAAATTTGACACAAAAAGGATTCCTGAGATTACCAAACGAATTCAATGAAGATGAATACTTGATGCTGAAAACTACTCTGCTTTCACAGCTTTGAACTTCAAACTTTGATGAGCTAGAACTCGAACTACAGGGGCTTATTTGAAGTGATTCTTGATTCTAATTCAAAGATGGAACTAGAACCTTGAGTTGTGTTTTGGTTTCAAAGGATTTGATTGAGAAACGAAGGAGAAATTAGAGATCAAAGTATGCTCTGAAAAACTGAGAGTCTGAAACTTAGAATTCGGGTTTTGGAGGATTAGAGGTGTTGAATGCTTCAACCAAGCACCAATTTATAGTCTAGGAATGCTTCAAATCGAAGCAAAGTCCAGCTCTATGCTTGGTGCGAAAATTAAATGAAAACCGACTTATTCACTTTCAGGTTTGTACTAAATACTCGAGTTTTTTTCCCAAATACTCGAGTTTTTATTTAAAAATTCAAATTTTTAAACAGCTACTTAAAATACTCGAGTTTTTCCTAAAATACTCGAGTGTTTTTGCTAAAATAGGAAAAATTGACTATTTTAATGATACTAATATTTATAAAAATACTTTTATTTCATGTATTTAAAATATAGGATCTTACATCCTCCCCCACTTAAATAGAATTTCGTCCTCGAAATTCCGATTTACATAAAAAGATGCGGATATTCCTCCCTCATCTTAGATTCTAATTCCCACGTAGAGTCAGATACTCCATTCTGACCCCACAAGACTCGAACTAACGGAATCTCTTTTCCTCGCAACTTCTTAATTCGCCTATCTTCTATTTGCACTGGCCCAACGTCAAATGTGAGATTCTCTTTTAGCGGTATCATGTCTTGTTGCAGCTGAACGATCGACGATGGACCTTGGATAAATTTGCGAAGCTGAGAGACATGGAATACGTTGTGCAGATTGGACAGAAATGGGGGTAAAGCGATCTGATATGCGACAGGACCCACTCGTTTTAAAATCTGATAAGGGCCGATGAACTTAGGAGATAGCTTCTTTGGCTTCATTACCCTTCCAATTCCAGTCGTTGGCACGACTCGCAGGAATACATGATCTCCCTCTTGAAATTCGAGCTTGGATCTTCGCTGATCGGCATAACTCTTCTGACGACTTTGTGCGATCTTCATCTTCTCTTGGATAGTCCTTACCTTTTCAGTCGTTTCTAGAACTAATTCTGGTCCGATGAGAGCATTCTTCCCCACTTGAAACCAACAAAGCGGGGTTTTACACTTTCTTCCATATAGAGCTTCGTACGGGGCCATATCGATGCTTGCGTGATAACTGTTATTGTAGGTGAACTCCACAAGCGGCAATTACCGATCCCAACCTTCTTGATATTCCAGAACACATGCTCGAAGCAGGTCTTCCAAAGATTGAATCGTCCTTTCTGATTGACCATCGGTTTGAGGGTGATAAGCAGAACTCATCCTCAACTGCGTTCCCAATGCTTGATGTAAACTCTGCCAGAACCGGGACACGAAACGGGGATCACGATCCGATACGATACTCGAGGGAATTCCGTGCAATCTAACAATCTCCTTAATGTACAATCTTGCAAGCTTCTCCAACGGATACTGCATGTTGATGGGAATGAAATGTGCAGACTTCGTTAAGTGATCAACCACAACCCAAATTGCATCAAAGCCTTCTCTTGTTCTTGGAAAACCACTCACAAAATCCATAGCTATTCCATCCCACTTCCATTCTGGTATGCTCGAGGGTTGCAGTTCTCCTCCAGGCTTCTTATGCTCGATCTTCGCCTTTTGGCAGACAAGGCAAGACGCTACATAAGACGCAACATCTTTCTTTAGTCCGGACCACCAAAACATCCTCTTCAGGTCTTGATACATCTTTGTTGATCCAGGATGCATACTCAGCTTGCTCTTGTGGGCTTCCTCTAATACAGTTCTCCTTAATTCTTGATTCGCCGGGATGCAGATTCGATCCCTGAATCTCAGAATGCCATCGGATCCTAATTGGAAATCCGGTTCCACTCCTTCCATCCCTAATCTTTTCTTCTCTAGAAGCTCCTTGTCCACTTGTTGTAGGTCTCGAACTTGACCCACAAACTCATTTGTGATTTGCAACATTCCTAACTTGACGCAATTCGGCTTGAACTGAATTGCCAAATTCAAGTTTCGGAATTCTTCAATTAGTTGAGCTTCTTTTACCATCATTGTACTCACGTGCAGCATCTTCCTAATGAGAGCGTCGGCTACAACATTAGCTTTGCCGGGGTGGTAATGCAATTCGAATTCATAATCTTTCAGGAATTCCATCCACCTACGTTGCCTCATATTCAGCTCCTTTTGGTCGAAGAGATACTTCAAACTTTTATGGTCGCTGAATACTTGGAACGTATTACCATACAGGTAATGTCTCCAAATCTTCAAAGCAAAGACAATGGCAGCCAATTCCAAGTCGTGAGTAGGATAGTTCCCTTCATGCACCTTCAGCTGACGAGATGCATAAGCAACAACTTTCCCTTCTTGTGTAACATCCCAAATTTCAATCCCAAATATAATTAGAATAATAGCGAGATTAAAATAATAGTAATAATAACAAGGTTAAATGAGTGTTAAAAAGGAATATTTTAGCGTTAGAACTGTATAATAATAGAAAATTAAGAATAAAATACTTAAATGATTTAATATGATGTTTTTAAAATTTGAGTGTCGTAATAAAATTTTGATTTCATCATTATAATTGAAATATATTTTCTAGCCAAAATAAGTATAAATTTGTTATCATAAGCTTTACAAAAATGAAAGAGTAGTTTTATTTAGTTTAATTAATATTTTGACAGGGAGCTCAAGTGGCAAGCCTTAGAGACATTTTTATAAATAGGTTCTTTAGAAAAAAATGTTTAATTTAATATTTTGAACATTTTTGTAAATTTTCATAGCGTTATGAAATTGTTTCATTTTTAGCTCCCAGATTGATTTTAATATATTGCCGGTATATGTTATATTTAATGATTTGTTATTTCAAAATTATAAATATTATATTTTATCAAGTTTAATATCTGGATTGAGAAACTATATTTACTTTTGAATTTCGATACTTTTTCTTACGCAATAGCTATATGTAGGGACATGTAACTTTAATATTTTTCAATCAGTTTTGAGTAATTAAAAATATAATATTGTTTTACTTAAATGTATTTTATTTTTAGGATCGTCAAACTTTTAATTATAATTCAAAATATCTACCCACATTGATCTACAAATGAGAGCACATTATTAAAATATATATAAAAACCTAATTCTACCCAAGCCCCTGTACCCCACCGTAAACCAAAGTAAAAGAAAAAAAAATAAAACTACCCAGTACCCCACCGCCCCACATAGCTATAACATATATGTATGTACCCCATACCCCCGTGAAAACAAATAAAAAAAAAGAGAAAGAAAGAAAGGTGCGTGAAACCATAGAGAGAGCATCAGAGAGAGAAATATTATGGGAAGAAGCACCTTATGAGAAGGAGGTCATTGCTCAGCTAGAGTTGTGGAATGAGAGGAGTACCGGCAAGTATGAGAAGAAGTAGGAACCGCGACAGAGGAGAAGAATATTAAGGTTTTCATAACTTTTAGGTCCAATAACTCAAGATCCAACCGTCCAATCTCAAATACATCTTAGGTATATAATATCCTCAACTCCCTTTACCTATTTATATAATTTATTTTACGATCCGTTAATATTTTTATTATCCTTATATTTTCAAATAAAGATATGTTTTAAAGAAAGGTGATATATTTTCATTGTATAATGATATATATATATTTATTATTTTGACAAAAATGAATTTAGTTTATTATATTTATATATATTTAATGTTATAATTAATTTTAACTCGTGTCCCTATTTAGATCCAACACGTTATTGTTGTCTCTGACCCTCGAGTAAGGCGCGGACGTGAACGTGGTATTGTTCTTTTGTCATGAACCCCAGGTAAGAAGGGGTGTGTTACCTTTACTTAGAGGGTATTTTCTAGTATGTATATAGGGGGAATTAAGGGCAGAGAATAAAATAGAAAGAGGAACCTTAGGGAAATTGACTAGAATAGAAATTATGAATGGTTAATGGATATGACTTTAATTGTGTATGTTTGTAATTGTCTAAATTTAAGTATTTGGGGGTTTGATAATGAGAGTGAGCTATAGAGTTAGAGATGAGAGAGACAATTGGATTTAATGATAATTGGAATAGAGAACTTAATGATAACTTGGAACAATTGTAGGTTGTGAATGCGTAACAAACAGGGGATAAATAAACAAATGGTTGAACTAAGCGAAAATTGGGAATAATGATGATGGATGTAGATTATGGTCTGGCTTGAAAGTCAATGATGAATATAGTGATTAGGAAGTTGATTATATTATTAATTTTAGTGTTTAGAATGGAATTTGAATGAACATGAATGATGATGAAGAGTAAAATGCAGTTAACAGAAATATGAAGGAAAATAGGTGATTGGTAAAGAAATCAAGAAAAGGATTAATGGTTAGAGAAAAAGGTAATTAGATGGTATGAATGATTGATTATGATATTGAGTATTATTATGACCCTCCAAAATGGAGAGGATACGTTCATGACCCTTCCTATGAGGAGCGGGAAATTATATTATCATGACCCTCCGTGAGGAGTGGATATTTTCAGGACCCTCCATAGAGGAGTGGATATTATCATGACCCTCCGAAAGGAGTGGATATTTTCGGGACCCTCCATAGAGGAGTGGATATTATCATGACCCTCCGAAAGGAGTGGATATTTTCAGGACCCTCCATAGAGGAGTGGATATTATCATGACCCTCCGAAAGGAGTGGATATTATCAGGACCCTCCGTAAGGAGTGGAGTATTATAGAACTGTATGTGCAGTATCATGACCCTTCATAGGGAGTGAATAATATCAGGACCCTCCGTAGAGGAGTGAAATATTATATAGACAAGAAGGAGTAGATAATAACAGGACCCTCCATAGAGGAGTGGAGTATTATATGGACAGAACCCTCCATTAGGAGTGAGTATTAAATGGGATTAAAAGGATAGGTAGGTAAGTGTGTAAATGATAGAAGGAAATGATAGAATTCAAGAAAGGTTAAGGAAATAGTTGAAAGGAATAAGAAATGAATATGGTCAACAATAGGGTATTAAGGAAGCAAGGGAAATTGAAATAGAAAATATAATTCAAGTGATAACGGGTAGTAATCTCTTAGTTGTTCTCTATGTCGTTTTAGAATGTATTTCTTAAGTTCTGTGTATGCTACCCTTCTTGATATATTTTTACAGGTGAAGAAGGAGCTTACACGAGTATGGCCGGGCAGGATCACACTCCACCCCGTGGAGTGCTGTGTAGTTAGTTGGGTGACCCTTAGTCGGTCAATGGTTTATTTTAAATTTGGCATTTGAAATGTATTATATTTTATTGTAATTATTTTCTAAAATGATGTACTCGAACCGATTTGTATTTTGGCCCTGCTGGCCCATTGTAGATGAAAATGAAATTTTATGCAGGTTAATCAGGAAAAGTGAATTTTGGGAAAGTCCCTAAAACAAAGGAAACTCCGTCCGATTTTACAGAGATTTTCATAAGGAAAAGAAAAGTAACTAAGTGTTTTTCCTAATCAACTAGTAGAATTAAAAGAAAAAATTTTAAATCCTCAATTAATTAAGGGTAAAAGTAACTAGGGTGTTACATCTTGCATCAAGACACAACCCAAACCTTGTCGGGATGCATCACAATAAACATCGAAGCTTTTCTTAGGATCGGGCAAAGTTAACACTGGAGATGATGTTAACTTGTCCTTTAATGTCTGGAAGCTAACTTCACACTTCTCGTCCCAGACAAAAGGTTGCTCCTTCCGGGTTAAACGAGTTAACGGAAGAGCCAACTTGGAAAAACCTTCAATGAACTTCCGATAATATCCAGCTAACCCAAGACGCGAGTGAATTATATTTCACGCGAGTGTTCTTCAGAATTTCTGAAAAACACGCGAGTGATTTAAAATTCACTCGAGTAATTTCCTCAGATATAGCCTACTGCTGCGATTTTCTTTTCATTTTACTCGAACTTCTCTCTCTACTCGCGTTTTTTCTCTGTTCTCTCACCTCCATCTTCACAAATCTCACCCAAAACTCAAATTTCCTTCATATTTCAACTCTATTTCATCTTCTAAACTCATTTCTACTCCTATTTGACATCAAATTCAAGTTTTTGAGCATCAAATTCATCATTCCCTTTCCAAAACCCTAACTCCCCAAAACCCCAATTTCTCAAAATTTCTTCTAGTTTTTCACTTGTAAGTGCAAATGGCTTCATCTTCGGACAATAGAAGAAAAGGGAAAAAGCCAAGAATGGAGGAACCTCAACCAATTGAAGAGGAGGAAGATGATTTCTATCAAAGGGCAAATTGCATTGAAAGGGAAAGAAAATTTGCTTCCAATGATTATGCAACACAATCTTGGGTAAGTGAAGCTTATCTCCTTAGTAGAGGATTCCTTTTTGTAGATGTCCTTAAAACTCAAAAACTCATGGGTTTCCTATCATATAATGGCCCTATCTACATTAGGTTAGTTAGGCAATTTTATACAAACTTTAGGCAAAATGGAAACTCATATGAGACCTCTGTGTTAGGACAACGATTTGAGGTTACCCCTAGGGCTTTATTCCAAGTCTTTGGGTTGTCACGATCGGGTGAGGGCACATCTAAAGGAGATGTTGACCCAATTTTTCGAAACTTGCTCCGCCCCGATCGTGTATATCTCAAGGGCGAGAAGAAAGCAAACCAAATGATTGCCAACAATAGAGTCCTCCACTATCTTATTTGTCATATCCTGTTACCCCAAACATCTCCAAACTACTCCCGCCCAATTCAAATTAAGCTTCGTGTTATGGATGCCATTCTTAATGGAAATGTCTTGAATTGGGCCTCCATTATCCTTGCTAGAATGAAACAAGCCTCCGACTCCAAACCTAAGCAAAACCTACCTTACCCAATGCATGTCTGCAGGCTCCTTCAGCTCTTTGAGATTCCTATTTCGGAAAAGGAGCCTGTCGTTCGTCTTCCTGCAAAAATCCATGCCTTTTCCGATAATTCTTTGGGTAAGATGGACATCGAGTACTTCGGTGATCGATGTATGTACTTTGATGAGGCAGCTGCTCTGAGAGGTCAGGGCAATGTTCAGCAGGTTGTAGATCAGCTAGGCGTTGACCCTCAACAGTTGGAGGAGGAGCAGGCCGCTTTTGATCAGCAGGCCGAAGGGAGTAGTGGAGTACCCCAGGATGATCCTACTGATGGGATCGACTTTGATATGCCGGGGTCCTGGAACACCACATTCGCAGAGCACAGGGTATATATGGATGAGCGAATGGATGGTTTTGATGGGAGGTTTGCCTCATTGGCTCATGAGGCTCAGGACTTTAGGACCTATATGACTGGGAGAGTTGATCGCATAGATGGGCGCTTGGATGCTATTGACAATCAACTTCTAGAGCAGCGTGCAACTATGTTTGATATGAGGACTCATATGGACATCCAACACTCAGCTCTTCATGGTAGGCTTGATGCCCATTCTGCTAGTGTGGATGCGAACTTTGGACATGTGCGCTCCGATCTTAGTTAGATTCTGTCATTCTTGGGAGATTCCATCCCTATCATCGTGATGATGATCAGCAGCCACCACCCTCTTGAAGTCCATGATGTTCCTTTGCACTACTTTTTATGTCTATGACTTTATTTTTAGCTATGTTGAAACTTTTTTAGTATTTTGCTGTTTTTGGAGTTGGGTGTACTTTGTTTAAAACTCATGTTTCATGGTCTATGGATGGTGTGTGTGGAATGATGGATTTATGATATTTATGCAGTAATCATGTTTTCTTCATGGTTTTCATGTTCTTTAAAGTTTTTTTATCGCTTCATAGTCATATTTTGATTCTTATTTACTTTTAAGGGAAAGTTTTCTTATTGGTATCCTTCATTCTCCACCTTTGTTTCCAAAATGTTATATTTTTGATCATGACAAAAAGGGGGAGAAAGGAGATTAAAGAGCAAAGAGCATATTTTTTTTCCGCTTTCTTGTTTACACTCTGATGATATATGCTCTTACTCTGATACCAATGAGCACTTGATTATGATTATTATTGTATTACGTTGTGCTTGGCATTTTATGGATTGTACAGGTTAAAAAGGTTCCTAGATTGAGGGGGAGCTCTCAAGTGCTAGAGGTTTAATTATTTTGTTATCATCAAAAAGGGGAAGATTGTAAAATCAAGTCTCCGATTAAGGTGGATTAATTTTGATGATGACAATGTAATTAAATTATGGACTTAATTTGAAGAATGCAAGCCCAACATTAAAGAAGATCAAGTGCTTAGTTTATTTATTCATTCTCATTTATTCTTATTGTATTTTATTTTATTTATGAGAGTGAGTAGTTTAGGTTTTTATTCTCACATAAGGTCAAATAATAATCATGCATGAAAGGTTGAGATTAAAATCAATTAGACTTGAGAAGAGAATTGAAAACAATGTTAGAAAAACTTAATTTTTCCAACATTGAGCAATTCACTCGAGTGATTCTCAATTCACTCGAGTGATTTATGAATTTTCAGTAATATAACCATTGGATAAAACTGCTCCTTTCTGTTCTGCATAAAACACTCGAGTGTTTTACAATTCACTCGAGTATTTCGTAGCATTTCACTCGAGTGTTCTTCATTTTCACGCGAGTGTTTTTCAGGTTTTCTGAAAAACACGCGAGTGTTTTTAAATTCACTCGAGTAAATCGCCCAGTTTCAGAAAAACAAGCTTTTGATCAATTATCTTTTAATTGCACCGAAAATTAGTCACTGTTGCTTCCATATTACTATTCACCCCCCCCTCTAGTAATTGCTAAGCCCGCTTGTTGGTTTCCAACAAGTTCGATCAACAACCACTGGATCCAGAATTTTTCAAGGGAATGTGGTGCGTATTGGACATGCCACCTTCTCTGTTTTTAAGTAAAAATTACATATTTAAATACAAACATGAAAATTTTCCTTACATACCTGAATTGTTATGTTGCAGGTCGATCAGTCATCTCCAAAGTCCATTACACATCCAAAGACAACGGAGAATTTTATTCCTGTAACGCTCTTACTGATTATAATTAAAAACAATTTTGAATAACACATCAAACTAAAATTTTACCCTTTTAATTTCAGGAAATTGAATCAGTTTCATCTGAAAAAAATCTGGATCAATATAATACACCAGACTGCAATTCTCAAAAGGGAAAAAGAGTAATGAAAGAGAATGACACTGATGTTGTTGGTATCTCTCAATTGCAAACACCACAACTTTCTACAACAAAAGAATCAAAGAGACTCAAACAAGAGAAAATGGATTGATTGTCTTTTATTTGGTAACTAATCCATACTCATATCCTACTGAATGATTTTTGTTCCATTCATTCCTTTACCACATTGATATTTATTGTAATATACATCATCTTTTTTTTTTTTTTACAGATTTCATGAAGAAGATTAATCATGGTATGCCATTTACTTCCAACAAGGAGCATTCTAACAGCACAAGTGCTTTCGTTTTGAAACTTTAGTTTTTTCCATATAAATTGAAACTTTATTGCTGTTTTTAATCACCAGCTGAAACCTTCTTTCAGTTTTACTTAATTCCTTTGTTCTGTTATTTAAGTAACTACTAATATCCAGCTGGAGCTATGAAACTATGAGACTATCAAAGTATGAAACTAAAACTCATGAAATTAGTTTCGTGTCATTTTGAGTACTTATTTATTGCAATAGAACTGCATGTATGAAATAGTAGATTAACAAAGTGAAATAGAAATAGTGGGTTAAATGTATAAATCAATTTACCATTTAACAAAAAATTGACAATATCATCAATTATCATATCATATACCTCACTCATTGAAACAAAACCGTCAGGAAAGTAATCAACGTTGAACCTTCAGACGTAACCTCAAGAATTTCTCTTTTTCCTCTTTCAATACGACTCAAATTTGTAACCCTTGCACATGGACACGTACAATGGGGATCTGAAATCTCTTCCACCTCTTCTTCAGAACTAATATCAATTGGTTCACCAGAACTACAACAAAATTAACAGATTTGAACATTATTCACCATTATCCACATTATAGAACAAGTAAAAACAACATGCAAAGCTGTTTCTAAATATTTCATACAGACTAATAAAAAGACAGAAATTAAATACGTTTTTAGTTACAGGATGAAAAACTGAAACAACAAGTGAAAAACATGTAGATTCAAAAGATCGACTTACACTGTCATCTTCATCAAATGTGTGAGCTTTCCAATAAGGAGTGAATATAGATCGCAAAATATTAATGGCTTCCACTATGACACCTCAATGATATTCATGCTGTGGGCTTGAAGGAAGAGAAGAATTCAAGGATAGCTTTGGTAACTCTTTTCCCTACAATGATTGTAACGTCCTCAATTTAATTTCCCGTTAATGCATTTAGTTAATTGTTATGGAAATATATTAAAATTAATTAAGAAAAACTAAGAAAAATAATCCAACGAGTATGTGAGGTGCTAGAAAGGAGTTATGAAGGGTAGAATCGAAATTGGAAGTGAATCGGGTTAGAAAGTGCAAGTTTATCTAAGTTAAAACACCTTTCCAACAACCCTAACTTGGAAAATTTTAATTAAATAATTACGACCCCAATCAAGATTTCCACCATTGGATATGAAGTTAGGGATTTTAGGAAGCTTGCTTTCAAATTTGACCAAGATCCGTCGGGTGACGAAGAAGTTATCTCGAATTGAAGCAGGAAGAAAATAGGAGGAAATTGAAAAATGAATAAATGGGTACTGGGCAATAATACTCGAGTCTTTTAGAAAAGACTCGAGTGTTCGCAGCCTCTACTCGAGTCTTTGTGAAAAGACTCGAGTGTTTTACAGATCCTGAATCAGGAAAAGGCAAAGCCCTCGGATTCACTCGAGTCTTTTAAAAGGTAAAGCAAAAGCAAAAGACAAAGTTAAAAGGTAAAAGTTAAAAGCATATGAAAGTAAAAGACAAGGTTAGAAGTTAAGAAAAACCAAGAGTATTTACTATTGTTATATGATTTTAAAATTTGAACCAATAAGGTATGCAATGAAATATAATCTATGTATGTGAATGAATTGATTGTTGCATGCCTTAGTTGTTCTTATGCCTCTTTAAAATGACATTTCTGGGTTCGTGGATTTCTCACCCCTTACGCCCATTTTTCAGGTTCAGAGTTTGATTCCGAGGTCCCAGCCGAGCAGGATCACTCTCCCAACTAGGGAGAGTAGTGTTTCATGCCATTTTACTAGTTTGGAACTTAGGTTATTTTGAGTTTGTATATATAAAACCACATTTATACTTTCTCTATAACTTATTATTTTTGTGGTGCAATGTGTAGGCACCTTTGGGCCGGATTTCCTCCGTTATGACGGGGATGTTCTGTGCATATTTTGTTGTAAGTAATACCTAATCTTTTTGGTGAATCTAAGCCATGCAGGTACATAGAATGAACTAGGGAAACACCCTAGTGATGCATAGAGGTTATATGAACTGGACTGGACTGGTAACAGGTTTTCAAGAAATATGGGAAATATCCAATAAACAGAGGAGACTCTGTCGGATTTTTCCTAGAATTTCCTATAACTAAATATTACTAAATGTACTTTCTAAATAAGTATAATTAGGTAATTCTGCGTGTGAGCCCTATGTTTTGAAAAGTTAGGAAAAGGAAAATTTTAGACCACTATTTTTAGTAATGAATTAGGCTTCCCCACTCTGATAATGGAGTTAAAAACTAAATAATTAAGAAAAACTCACAAAAATATTTGTTTAATTTTATTATAAAACTTAGGGTGTCACATTTATGGTATCAGAGCAGTTTTGTCCTCGACTATGGAGTTTCATTACTCCTTGATTTCTCATCAAGCGAGAAATTGTTCAAATGTCAATGTTTAGGTTTATTCTTAGTACATTTTATGTAGTTTTCTTTAAGCTCTTCGTTAGATTCTTTCTAACATATTAATTTAAATGGTGATCTTCAATCAAGGTAGATACCCTCTATGGCTCGTCGACCAAACGATAATGATCGTCTTACAGCTATTCTGGAGAATCTGGTTCAAGCCAACCAGAATCAGGTTCAGAATATTGCAAATGCTGTTACCGCCGCCATTGCTGCTATGCAACCACCTCAACCTGCTCCTCCTGTTATTGATTGGCTTTCAAGGTTCAAGAAACAGGATCCTCTGAGGTTTGATGGAGGACACAATCCAGATGGAGCCCAAGATTGGCTCCAGGACATTGAGAAAATCTTTGCTTCTCTTCAGCCTCCACAGGACCAATGGGTTCGTCTTGCAGAATTTATGCTGATCAGTGAGGCCCAATATTGGTGGCAACAGGAACGTCGCGATCTTGAAGCGGCTAATCGGGAAATTACTTGGGAACTTTTCCGCACTCACTTTTTGGGCAAGTATTTTCCGGAGAATGAACGCAGAGAGAAAGAGCTGCAATTTCTGAATCTTGTTCAAGGTGACATGAATATTGGTGAATATGCTGCAAAGTTCCGGGAGTTGATGCGCTACTCGCTTGGTTACAGAGATGTTGAGGAGAGGGAAAAATGCATTAAATTTGAAAGTGGCCTACGCCCTGAGATCAAGGTGTTGTTTGAATATCAGAATATTGCCAGCTTAGCTCAACTGATTAATATGACCAGTGCTTATGAAAGGAGCTTGAAGAATATGCAAGGGACTGATCGGGGTAAAAATGTGCAAAAATCTGGAGGCCCGATCAAGGGTAAAGCGCCTATGAATAAATCTGGTCCCTATTCTGCTAGTGCCAATAGAGGTCCTCCACGGTCCAATTCTGGTCCCACAGGAGTTGCTTTTCCTAGCTATCCTACATGCACTCATTGTGGAAAGCGTCATCTTGGAGAGTGCTGGTTCAAAAATCAAGACTCAAAACCCAGGGTTTGTTTTACTTGTGGTCAACCTGGTCACTTCTATTATCAATGCCCAAAGAAGAATATGAAACAGGAAGTTAATGTGACTCGGGCGCAACCCGCCAAGGGAAAGAAACCCGTCCAGAAGGGTAAGGTGTACACTATGGATGGCGAGGAGGTAGAGGAAGGTGATGAACTTATCCGAGGTATTGGTACTTTAAATACTCTCCCTTGTAAAATATTGTTTGATAGTGGTGCATCGCATTCCTTTATTTCATTATCATGTGTCAAGAGAATCGGAATGTCTACGGTAGAGATGCCGTATGTGCTCTCGGTGTCGACACCTACCAGCCCCGCAGTGACTACGTCCCTCGCATGTCTAAACTGCTCTTTGCGAGTACTTGAGAGAGAATTCAACTTGAATCTTATTTGTTTACCTCTCAAGGGGCTTGATATCATCCTCGGCATGGATTGGATGGCGAAGAATAAAGTTCTTATTGATTGCCATAGCAAGGCCATCCTATTCCCTGATGCAACCTTGTCAAATCTAGAAATCAGAACCGATCCGGATGTTAACAAGATTCCAGTGGTGCAGGAGTTTCCGGAGGTATTCCCGGATGATATTCCTGGTTTACCGCCACACAGAGAAGTAGAATTTAGCATTGATTTGGTTCCCGGTGCAGGACCAATATCAATTGCCCCGTATCAGATGGCCCCTCCAGAATTGGTCGAGCTAAAGAAGCACATCGAAGAGTTATTTGCTAAACAATTCATTCGGCCTAGTGTGTCTCCGTGGGGAGCCCCAGTACTATTCGTTAAAAAGAAGGATGGCAGTTTGAGAATGTGTACTGACTACCGCCAGCTGAATGGGGTAACAATTAAGAACAAGTATCCACTTCCCCGAATTGACGATTTGTTAGATCAACTGAAGGGAGCATCCATATTCTCTAAGATCGATCTTCGATCAGGCTATCATCAAATCCGAGTTAAAGAGGCCGACATCCCCAAAACAGCTTTTCGCACCCGTTATGGGCATTTTGAGTATGTTGTCATGCCCTTCGGCCTTACTAATGCACCAGCAATCTTCATGGACTACATGAATCGGATTTTCAGACCTTTTCTGGACTCTTTCGTCGTTGTCTTCATCGACGATATTCTTATCTATTCCAAAACTCCAAGTGAGCATAATGAGCATTTGAGGACGGTGTTGCAGGTCCTCAAGGAGAAACAGTTGTACGCTAAGTTCGCCAAATGCAGTTTTTGGTTAAATGAAGTGTACTTTCTGGGTCATGTCATTTCAGAAAAAGGAGTGGCAGTTGACCCATCGAAGGTAGAAGTAGTGCTTAAGTGGGAGAGACCCATTACAATCACAGAGATCAGAAGCTTTTTAGGCATGGCCGGTTATTATAGAAGATTCATTGAGGATTTTTCTAAGTTAGCACTTCCGCTAACCAAATTGACTCGCAAAGAGGTACCCTATCAGTGGACAGTGGAGTGTGAGCATAGTTTTGAAGAATTAAAGAAGCGACTCACTAGCTCACCCGTTCTAATTTTTCCAAACCCATCTCAACCCTTCGATGTTTATTGTGATGCATCTAAACAAGGGTTAGGATGCGTACTGATGCAACAAGGCAAAGTCGTTGCATATGCTTCTTGGCAACTTCGCCCACATGAACAGAACTATCCTACACATGATCTCGAATTAGCAGCCGTGGTATTTGCATTGAAAATTTGGAGGCACTACTTGTACGGCACTCGATTCGAGGTGTTCAGCGATCATAAGAGCCTTAAGTATTTATTTGACCAGAAGGAGCTGAACATGAGACAAAGGAGGTGGATAGAATTTCTTAAAGATTACGACTTCAGTCTCCAATATCATCCAGGCAAAGCAAATGTAGTGGCAGATGCTTTAAGCCGCAAGACACTTCATGTTAGCAATATGATGATAAAGGAGATGCAATTGATGCAGGAGTTTAGTAATCTCATGTTGGGTGTGCAGGTGCAGGAAAAGAGTATTATTCTGGAAATGCTTCAGGTGCATAATGAATTCATCGACTTGATCAAAGAAAGGCAGGTTGATGATCCAGAATTGCAAAAACTCTTAGAAAAAGCCTCTGACGGAGAAGAGCCCGATTTCATCAGGGGTTCAGACGGAATCATTCGATTTCGAGGAAGGGTATGTGTTCCTAAAGATTTTGAAGTTCAAAGGGATATTCTTCACGAGGCACATAAAATTAAATTAAGCCTCAACCCAGGTAAAACCTATCAAATCCATAAAACTTGACCAAATATTTCCTCGATTCCAATAATATCCCATAGCATATCCTATCTAACCACCATCTGCAGGTACCACCAAGATGTACCAAGATCTTAAAAGATTATTTTGGTGGCCTGGAATGAAGAAAGCTATCGCAGATTTTGTATCACGATGCCTAGTATGCCAAAAAGCCAAGATTGAACATCAAAAGCCCGGAGGCTTGCTAAGGCCTTTGGAGATTCCCGAGTGGAAATGGGATAGCATCTCTATGGATTTCGTATCTAGTCTTCCAAGGACCCCTTCTGGCTATGAAGCTATCTGGGTAGTAGTCGATCGGCTTACTAAATGTGCTCACTTTATCCCGATGAATATGAAGTATAGTATGGAGAAGTTGACACAACTATACATTCAAAATATTGTGAGACTACACGGAATTCCTTCAAGTATCATCTCTGACCGTGATCCCAGATTCCTCTCTCGTTTTTGGCAAAGTCTTCAACAGGCTTTGGGCACAAAACTCAAGTTCAGCACTGCATACCATCCCCAAACTGATGGGCAAACAGAGCGCACCATTCAATCGTTGGAAGATTTACTAAGGACTTGTGTTATTGAGCAATCGGGTACTTGGGGACGTCTCTTGCCACTAATTGAGTTCACTTATAACAACAGCTTCTATTCCAGTATTGGGATGGCTCCTTTTGAGGCTCTCTATGGCAGAAAGTGCCGGACTCCATTGTGCTGGTTTCAAATCGGTGAAAATTTACTTCTTGGTCCAGATATTGTACAAGAAACCACCGAAAAGATCAAAATGATTCAGCAAAAAATGAAGGCATCACAGGATCGCCAAAAGAGCTATGCGGATAGACGTAGACGACCCTTGGAATTCGATGGTGGTGATCACGTGTTCTTAAGGGTAAGTCCTACCACCGGTGTCGGTCGTGCAATCAAGTACCGGAAGCTCTCTCCCAGGTTTATTGGTCCCTATCAGATAATTGAGAAGGTTGGACCTTTAGCGTATCGAATTGCATTGCCTCCTCATCTAGCTAAGTTACATGACGTATTCCATGTATCACAACTTCGGAAGTACGTGCATGACCCTTCGCATATAATTGATGTGGATAATATACCTTTGAAAGAAAATCTGACTTTTGAAATCCATCCCATTCGGATTGAAGATCGTCGGATTAAGCAACTCCGAGGCAAGAAAATTCCCTTGATAAAAGTTATTTGGCACCGCAATAATGTTGAAGAAGCTACTTGGGAGCTAGAAGAAAATATGAGGGAATCTTATCCACAGCTTTTCAGCACTTAGTGAATTTCGGGGACGAAATTCTGGTAAGTGGGGGAGGATTGTAACGTCCTCAATTTAATTTCCCGTTAATGCATTTAGTTAATTGTTATGGAAATATATTAAAATTAATTAAGAAAAACTAAGAAAAATAATCCAACGAGTATGTGAGGTGCTAGAAAGGAGTTATGAAGGGTAGAATCGAAATTGGAAGTGAATCGGGTTAGAAAGTGCAAGTTTATCTAAGTTAAAACACCTTTCCAACAACCCTAACTTGGAAAATTGTAATTAAATAATTACAACCCCAATCAAGATTTCCACCGTTGGATATGAAGTTAGGGATTTTAGGAAGCTTGCTTTCAAATTTGAGCAAGATCCGTCGGGTGACGAAGAAGTTATCTCGAATTGAAGCAGGAAGAAAATAGGAGGAAATTGAAAAATGAATAAATGGGTACTGGGCAATAATACTCGAGTCTTTTAGAAAAGACTCGAGTGTTCCCAGCCTCTACTCGAGTCTTTGTGAAAAGACTCGAGTGTTTTACAGATCCTGAATCAGGAAAAGGCAAAGCCCTCGGATTCACTCGAGTCTTTTAGAAAAGACTCGAGTATTTTTTGGATTCACTCGAGTGATTAGTAAAAGACTCGAGTGCTTTTAACAGATCTGCAAAAAAATAAAAACGCGAATTGGGGTCATTTTAACCCCAAATATCACTTTCTCACTCTTCTTTTCTCCGACTTCTCTCTAGGGTTTTCAACCCCAATTCATAAATCAAACAAATCTCCCCAAATTAATCATCATGGATCATCATTAAGCATCCCTCTTGCACTATTCATCATCATCAAGCTCTTGGATCTCTCTCTCTCTCCACGTTTTCTCTCTCATCCAGCCAAGAGGATCTTAGCTAAACTTGGTATTTTCTCTTTTAATCTTCAAAATCAAGGTAAGGGGGTTGATTCATGGGCTTGGGAGTTGAATTTTGGGTGTGTATAATTATGATTAAGTTTAGGGTTAGATAATATGATTTTCTCTCTTTAATATATATGTTATTGTTCATGAAATTGCTTGACCCTATTTGCTACATGAAATAAGCATGATTATTAGTGGTATTTGTGGTTTGTGTTGTATTAGTTGTTTACCTTGCAATTAGTTGAGGAATTTATGGACATTGTAAGTAATAAGTTGAAAAAGGAATTTATGAGAATAAGGAGTAAGAAATTGTTTATGTTAGTAAATGTGTAATTATGTAACATCAAGTGAAAAAAAATGAGATGTTTTGAAATGTTTTATGAATTGGAAATGAGAAGTGCTACTTTGCAAATTATGAGTATGAGAAATGAAAGAAACAAAGTGGTAATGCAAAGTAAGGAAAAATAAGAAGGTCTGCAGCTATTAATCGCGTTTTGGGATCCACACCCATTAGGTGCACACGGTTAGGACAGGGTCCTACTAGCAAAGTAGGCCCGAATTAGCCCCAATAGGTACAAACCTCACTCAGGAAAAATCCCCATAAGATCAAAGGCCCGTTAGGTTACGTGGATCCTACACGACGATTAATAGCTGCAGCACCAAATATAAGCATGAATCATGAACAATTGAGAATATATGAAAGTGAGTGAAGAAAAGAAAATAAAGAAAAGGCCCTAACGAGGGAAAGGTCTTATGGGTCAAGAAGTCCTGAGTGAGAAGAAGTCCTATTGGGTGAAGATACCATCCTAACCAATTGTGCAATCAAGAATACCTAATGGAATTTATATTGCTAGCAAAGCAAAAGACAAAGTTAAAAGGTAAAAGTTAAAAGCATATGAAAGTAAAAGACAAGGTTAGAAGTTAAGAAAAACCAAGAGTATTTACTATTGTTATATGATTTTAAAATTTGAACCAATAAGGTATGCAATGAAATATAATCTATGTATGTGAATGAATTGATTGTTGCATGCCTTAGTTGTTCTTATGCCTCTTTAAAATGACATTTCTGGGTTCGTGGATTTCTCACCCCTTACGCCCATTTTTCAGGTTCAGAGTTTGATTCCGAGGTCCCAGCCGAGCAGGATCACTCTCCCAACTAGGGAGAGTAGTGTTTCATGCCATTTTACTAGTTTGGAACTTAGGTTATTTTGAGTTTGTATATATAAAACCACATTTATACTTTCTCTATAACTTATTATTTTTGTGGTGCAATGTGTAGGCACCTTTGGGCCGGATTTCCTCCGTTATGACGGGGATGTTCCGTGCATATTTTGTTGTAAGTAATACCTAATCTTTTTGGTGAATCTAAGCCATGCAGGTACATAGAATGAACTAGGGAAACACCCTAGTGATGCATAGAGGTTATATGAACTGGACTGGAAAAATATAAAATGAACTTTCAAGTAGGTAACAGGTTTTCAAGAAATATGGGAAATATCCAATAAACAGAGGAGACTCTGTCGGATTTTTCCTAGAATTTCCTATAACTAAATATTACTAAATGTACTTTCTAAATAAGTATAATTAGGTAATTCTACGTGTGAGCCCTATGTTTTGAAAAGTTAGGAAAAGGAAAATTTTAGACCACTATTTTTAGTAATGAATTAGGCTTCCCCACTCTGATAATGGAGTTAAAAACTAAATAATTAAGAAAAACTCACAAAAATATTTGTTTAATTTTATTATAAAACTTAGGGTGTCACATTTATGGTATCAGAGCAGTTTTGTCCTCGACTATGGAGTTTCATTACTCCTTGATTTCTCATCAAGCGAGAAATTGTTCAAATGTCAATGTTTAGGTTTATTCTTAGTACATTTTATGTAGTTTTCTTTAAGCTCTTCGTTAGATTCTTTCTAACATATTAATTTAAATGGTGATCTTCAATCAAGGTAGATACCCTCTATGGCTCGTCGACCAAACGATAATGATCGTCTTACAGCTATTCTGGAGAATCTGGTTCAAGCCAACCATAATCAGGTTCAGAATATTGCAAATGCTGTTACCGCCGCCATTGCTGCTATGCAACCACCTCAACCTGCTCCTCCTGTTATTGATTGGCTTTCAAGGTTCAAGAAACAGGATCCTCTGAGGTTTGATGGAGGACACAATCCAGATGGAGCCCAAGATTGGCTCCAGGACATTGAGAAAATCTTTGCTTCTCTTCAGCCTCCACAGGACCAATGGGTTCGTCTTGCAGAATTTATGCTGATCAGTGAGGCCCAATATTGGTGGCAACAGGAACGTCGCGATCTTGAAGCGGCTAATCGGGAAATTACTTGGGAACTTTTCCGCACTCACTTTTTGGGCAAGTATTTTCCGGAGAATGAACGCAGAGAGAAAGAGCTGCAATTTCTGAATCTTGTTCAAGGTGACATGAATATTGGTGAATATGCTGCAAAGTTCCGGGAGTTGATGCGCTACTCGCTTGGTTACAGAGATGTTGAGGAGAGGGAAAAATGCATTAAATTTGAAAGTGGCCTACGCCCTGAGATCAAGGTGTTGTTTGAATATCAGAATATTGCCAGCTTAGCTCAACTGATTAATATGACCAGTGCTTATGAAAGGAGCTTGAAGAATATGCAAGGGACTGATCGGGGTAAAAATGTGCAAAAATCTGGAGGCCCGATCAAGGGTAAAGCGCCTATGAATAAATCTGGTCACTATTCTGCTAGTGCCAATAGAGGTCCTCCACGGTCCAATTCTGGTCCCACAGGAGTTGCTTTTCCTAGCTATCCTACATGCACTCATTGTGGAAAGCGTCATCTTGGAGAGTGCTGGTTCAAAAATCAAGACTCAAAACCCAGGGTTTGTTTTACTTGTGGTCAACCTGGTCACTTCTATTATCAATGCCCAAAGAAGAATATGAAACAGGAAGTTAATGTGACTCGGGCGCAACCCGCCAAGGGAAAGAAACCCGTCCAGAAGGGTAAGGTGTACACTATGGATGGCGAGGAGGTAGAGGAAGGTGATGAACTTATCCGAGGTATTGGTACTTTAAATACTCTCCCTTGTAAAATATTGTTTGATAGTGGTGCATCGCATTCCTTTATTTCATTATCATGTGTCAAGAGAATCGGAATGTCTACGGTAGAGATGCCGTATGTGCTCTCGGTGTCGACACCTACCAGCCCCGCAGTGACTACGTCCCTCGCATGTCTAAACTGCTCTTTGCGAGTACTTGAGAGAGAATTCAACTTGAATCTTATTTGTTTACCTCTCAAGGGGCTTGATATCATCCTCGGCATGGATTGGATGGCGAAGAATAAAGTTCTTATTGATTGCCATAGCAAGGCCATCCTATTCCCTGATGCAACCTTGTCAAATCTAGAAATCAGAACCGATCCGGATGTTAACAAGATTCCAGTGGTGCAGGAGTTTCCGGAGGTATTCCCGGATGATATTCCTGGTTTACCGCCACACAGAGAAGTAGAATTTAGCATTGATTTGGTTCCCGGTGCAGGACCAATATCAATTGCCCCGTATCAGATGGCCCCTCCAGAATTGGTCGAGCTAAAGAAGCACATCGAAGAGTTATTTGCTAAACAATTCATTCGGCCTAGTGTGTCTCCGTGGGGAGCCCCAGTACTATTCGTTAAAAAGAAGGATGGCAGTTTGAGAATGTGTACTGACTACCGCCAGCTGAATGGGGTAACAATTAAGAACAAGTATCCACTTCCCCGAATTGACGATTTGTTAGATCAACTGAAGGGAGCATCCATATTCTCTAAGATCGATCTTCGATCAGGCTATCATCAAATCCGAGTTAAAGAGGCCGACATCCCCAAAACAGCTTTTCGCACCCGTTATGGGCATTTTGAGTATGTTGTCATGCCCTTCGGCCTTACTAATGCACCAGCAATCTTCATGGACTACATGAATCGGATTTTCAGACCTTTTCTGGACTCTTTCGTCGTTGTCTTCATCGACGATATTCTTATCTATTCCAAAACTCCAAGTGAGCATAATGAGCATTTGAGGACGGTGTTGCAGGTCCTCAAGGAGAAACAGTTGTACGCTAAGTTCGCCAAATGCAGTTTTTGGTTAAATGAAGTGTACTTTCTGGGTCATGTCATTTCAGAAAAAGGAGTGGCAGTTGACCCATCGAAGGTAGAAGTAGTGCTTAAGTGGGAGAGACCCATTACAATCACAGAGATCAGAAGCTTTTTAGGCATGGCCGGTTATTATAGAAGATTCATTGAGGATTTTTCTAAGTTAGCACTTCCGCTAACCAAATTGACTCGCAAAGAGGTACCCTATCAGTGGACAGTGGAGTGTGAGCATAGTTTTGAAGAATTAAAGAAGCGACTCACTAGCTCACCCGTTCTAATTTTTCCAAACCCATCTCAACCCTTCGATGTTTATTGTGATGCATCTAAACAAGGGTTAGGATGCGTACTGATGCAACAAGGCAAAGTCGTTGCATATGCTTCTTGGCAACTTCGCCCACATGAACAGAACTATCCTACACATGATCTCGAATTAGCAGCCGTGGTATTTGCATTGAAAATTTGGAGGCACTACTTGTACGGCACTCGATTCGAGGTGTTCAGCGATCATAAGAGCCTTAAGTATTTATTTGACCAGAAGGAGCTGAACATGAGACAAAGGAGGTGGATAGAATTTCTTAAAGATTACGACTTCAGTCTCCAATATCATCCAGGCAAAGCAAATGTAGTGGCAGATGCTTTAAGCCGCAAGACACTTCATGTTAGCAATATGATGATAAAGGAGATGCAATTGATGCAGGAGTTTAGTAATCTCATGTTGGGTGTGCAGGTGCAGGAAAAGAGTATTATTCTGGAAATGCTTCAGGTGCATAATGAATTCATCGACTTGATCAAAGAAAGGCAGGTTGATGATCCAGAATTGCAAAAACTCTTAGAAAAAGCCTCTGACGGAGAAGAGCCCGATTTCATCAGGGGTTCAGACGGAATCATTCGATTTCGAGGAAGGGTATGTGTTCCTAAAGATTTTGAAGTTCAAAGGGATATTCTTCACGAGGCACATAAAATTAAATTAAGCCTCAACCCAGGTAAAACCTATCAAATCCATAAAACTTGACCAAATATTTCCTCGATTCCAATAATATCCCATAGCATATCCTATCTAACCACCATCTGCAGGTACCACCAAGATGTACCAAGATCTTAAAAGATTATTTTGGTGGCCTGGAATGAAGAAAGCTATCGCAGATTTTGTATCACGATGCCTAGTATGCCAAAAAGCCAAGATTGAACATCAAAAGCCCGGAGGCTTGCTAAGGCCTTTGGAGATTCCCGAGTGGAAATGGGATAGCATCTCTATGGATTTCGTATCTAGTCTTCCAAGGACCCCTTCTGGCTATGAAGCTATCTGGGTAGTAGTCGATCGGCTTACTAAATGTGCTCACTTTATCCCGATGAATATGAAGTATAGTATGGAGAAGTTGACACAACTATACATTCAAAATATTGTGAGACTACACGGAATTCCTTCAATATCATCTCTGACCGTGATCCCAGATTCCTCTCTCGTTTTTGGCAAAGTCTTCAACAGGCTTTGGGCACAAAACTCAAGTTCAGCACTGCATACCATCCCCAAACTGATGGGCAAACAGAGCGCACCATTCAATCGTTGGAAGATTTACTAAGGACTTGTGTTATTGAGCAATCGGGTACTTGGGGACGTCTCTTGCCACTAATTGAGTTCACTTATAACAACAGCTTCCATTCCAGTATTGGGATGGCTCCTTTTGAGGCTCTCTATGGCAGAAAGTGCCGGACTCCATTGTGCTGGTTTCAAATCGGTGAAAATTTACTTCTTGGTCCAGATATTGTACAAGAAACCACCGAAAAGATCAAAATGATTCAGCAAAAAATGAAGGCATCACAGGATCGCCAAAAGAGCTATGCGGATAGACGTAGACGACCCTTGGAATTCGATGGTGGTGATCACGTGTTCTTAAGGGTAAGTCCTACCACCGGTGTCGGTCGTGCAATCAAGTACCGGAAGCTCTCTCCCAGGTTTATTGGTCCCTATCAGATAATTGAGAAGGTTGGACCTTTAGCGTATCGAATTGCATTGCCTCCTCATCTAGCTAAGTTACATGACGTATTCCATGTATCACAACTTCGGAAGTACGTGCATGACCTTTCGCATATAATTGATGTGGATAATATACCTTTGAAAGAAAATCTGACTTTTGAAATCCATCCCATTCGGATTGAAGATCGTCGGATTAAGCAACTCTGAGGCAAGAAAATTCCCTTGATAAAAGTTATTTGGCACCGCAATAATGTTGAAGAAGCTACTTGGGAGCTAGAAGAAAAGATGAGGGAATCTTATCCACAGCTTTTCAGCACTTAGTGAATTTCGGGGACGAAATTCTGGTAAGTGGGGGAGGATTGTAACGTCCTCAATTTAATTTCCCGTTAATGCATTTAGTTAATTGTTATGGAAATATATTAAAATTAATTAAGAAAAACTAAGAAAAATAATCCAACGAGTATGTGAGGTGCTAGAAAGGAGTTATGAAGGGTAGAATCGAAATTGGAAGTGAATCGGGTTAGAAAGTGCAAGTTTATCTAAGTTAAAACACCTTTCCAACAACCCTAACTTGGAAAATTGTAATTAAATAATTACAACCCCAATCAAGATTTCCACCGTTGGATATGAAGTTAGGGATTTTAGGAAGCTTGCTTTCAAATTTGAGCAAGATCCGTCGGGTGACGAAGAAGTTATCTCGAATTGAAGCAGGAAGAAAATAGGAGGAAATTGAAAAATGAATAAATGGGTACTGGGCAATAATACTCGAGTCTTTTAGAAAAGACTCAAGTGTTCCCAGCCTCTACTCGAGTCTTTGTGAAAAGACTCGAGTGTTTTACAGATCCTGAATCAGGAAAAGGCAAAGCCCTCGGATTCACTCGAGTATTTTTTGGATTCACTCGAGTGATTAGTAAAAGACTCGAGTGCTTTTAACAGATCTGCAAAAAAATAAAAACGCGAATTGGGGTCATTTTAACCCCAAATATCACTTTCTCACTCTTCTTTTCTCTGACTTCTCTCTAGGGTTTTCAACCCCAATTCATAAATCAAACAAATCTCCCCAAATTAATCATCATAAATCATCATGGATCATCATTAAGCATCCCTCTTGCACCATTCATCATCATCAAGCTCTTGGATCTCTCTCTCTCCACGTTTTCTCTCTCATCCAGCCAAGAGGATCTTAGCTAAACTTGGTATTTTCTCTTTTAATCTTCAAAATCAAGGTAAGGGGGTTGATTCATGGGCTTGGGAGTTGAATTTTGGGTGTGTATAATTATGATTAAGTTTAGGGTTAGATAATATGATTTTCTCTCTTTAATATATATGTTATTGTTCATGAAATTGCTTGACCCTATTTGCTACATGAAATAAGCATGATTATTAGTGGTATTTGTGGTTTGTGTTGTATTAGTTGTTTACCTTGCAATTAGTTGAGGAATTTATGGACATTGTAAGTAATAAGTTGAAAAAGGAATTTATGAGAATAAGGAGTAAGAAATTGTTTATGTTAGTAAATATGTAATTATGTAACATCAAGTGAAAAAAATGAGATGTTTGGAAAAGTTTTATGAATTGGAAATGAGAAGTGCTACTTTGCAAATTATGAGTATGAGAAATGAAAGAAACAAAGTGGTAATGCAAAGTAAGGAAAAATAAGAAGGTCTGCAGCTATTAATCGCGTTTTGGGATCCACACCCATTAGGTGCACACGGTTAGGACAGGGTCCTACTAGCAAAGTAGGCCCGAATTAGCCCCAATAGGTACAAACCTCGCTCAGGAAAAATCCCCATAAGATCAAAGGCTCGTTAGGTTACGTGGATCCTACGCGACGATTAATAGCTGCAGCACCAAATATAAGCATGAATCATGAACAATTGAGAATATATGAAAGTGAGTGAAGAAAAGAAAATAAAGAAAAGGCCCTAACGAGGGAAAGGTCTTATGGGTCAAGAAGTCCTGAGTGAGAAGAAGTCCTATTGGGTGAAGATACCATCCTAACCAATTGTGCAATCAAGAATACCTAATGGAATTTATATTGCTAGCAAAGCAAAAGACAAAGTTAAAAGGTAAAAGTTAAAAGCATATGAAAGTAAAAGACAAGGTTAGAAGTTAAGAAAAACCAAGAGTATTTACTATTGTTATATGATTTTAAAATTTGAACCAATAAGGTATGCAATGAAATATAATCTATGTATGTGAATGAATTGATTGTTGCATGCCGTAGTTGTTCTTATGCCTCTTTAAAATGACATTTCTGGGTTCGTGGATTTCTCACCCCTTACGCCCATTTTTCAGGTTCAGAGTTTGATTCCGAGGTCCCAGCCGAGCAGGATCACTCTCCCAACTAGGGAGAGTAGTGTTTCATGCCATTTTACTAGTTTGGAACTTAGGTTATTTTGAGTTTGTATATATAAAACCACATTTATACTTTCTCTATAACTTATTATTTTTGTGGTGCAATGTGTAGGCACCTTTGGGCCGGATTTCCTCCGTTATGACGGGGATGTTCCGTGCATATTTTGTTGTAAGTAATACCTAATCTTTTTGGTGAATCTAAGCCATGCAGGTACATAGAATGAACTAGGGAAACACCCTAGTGATGCATAGAGGTTATATGAACTGGACTGGAAAAATATAAAATGAACTTTCAAGCAGGTAACAGGTTTTCAAGAAATATGGGAAATATCCAATAAACAGAGGAGACTCTGTCGGATTTTTCCTAGAATTTCCTATAACTAAATATTACTAAATGTACTTTCTAAATAAGTATAATTAGGTAATTCCGCGTGTGAGCCCTATGTTTTGAAAAGTTAGGAAAAGGAAAATTTTAGACCACTATTTTTAGTAATGAATTAGGCTTCCCCACTCTGATAATGGAGTTAAAAACTAAATAATTAAGCAAAACTCACAAAAATATTTGTTTAATTTTATTATAAAACTTAGGGTGTCACAGCTCAAGTTCTACCTCCCTCAAAGCAATCACGGTTACAAACAAATAAAAAACCCTAGAGTAGATCTAAGCTTATGAACATCTAAGAATTGGGCTTTTTATTCATTCTTTTCTTACAAAATGTGGACCATAAAAAGTTAATTTCTACCGCCCAATAAAAATTTATTCAATACTCTTTTACTTTTTTTTTGTTTTTTGCTGAACTATACTGTTTTCCTATATCAAAATTACACTCATCATTAAAATAATAAATAATAAATAACCCTTAGTAATAAAAAATAAATCATCATAATAAATAAAAATTAGTAACCATAAAAATAAGAAGAACCCTTAGGACTGAGGTTAAGAAAATCCAAATAATACACAAAACTATTTGTAACTCACAAAAAATGTCGTTAAATTTTTCTTTTTTATAATAAAAATGTCGTTAATTTGTATACAAATTAATTTTAAACAATTCATAAACTTTTATAAAAATTTATATAACTTTGTTCATAAAGATTAGTCACCATAAAAATAATAACAGACAAAACTATTTGTAACTCACGAAAAATGTCGTCAATTTGTATACAAATTATTTTTAAACAATTCATAAACTTTTATAAAAATTTATATAAGTTTGTTCAAACAAGTTGATTTATTGATATGTTTATACAATTTCTTTTATTCAATGACTAAAACCGCGACTCACACTCCCATTGTTCGTCCGTGCATGTGCACGGGCTTGCGTACTAGTATATTATAAAAAGTGGATACTTGCAATTCAAAAATGTTGATGTGTCGATTCCACATGATTTTGGCAATTTTTTATTTTAAAAATAATTCAAAATTCAACAAATAATTCTCATAAATTTTTGTTTTAAAAAAATAATTCAAAATAAAATATACAATTAGATAAAAAACAATAGATAAGAAACAAATTCAAATTCAGCTAACAAGATAAGAAACAACATAATCAAAATATCTGATTATGTTCAAATTCAATTTCTGTTAATTTGACAAGAAACAACAAATTCAAATACAAATTTAAAATGTGATTAAAAAAATTCAGCATTTCAAATCAATTATAAATAATAGTTTCAAACTTAAAGTTGAATCAAAACTACATCCAAAAATAAAAAGTACTATTTTGTATACGCACAATTTTTTTAATCAATGATTTATGATTCTTTTTTAACTGTTGTATCCACATTAATCTATTTTTAGGTTGCAACTTGAGTACATAAAATCAGGATAGAAACAAGGTGAAATGTTACTAGTGGTCCCTGAGGGAGCTTATGCTGTTGGGCTTGGTAATGAGGCATCAATTCAGCACAGGATAAACTATTCTATCACGTTTATGGTTGCACGCACAAGAAGAGAGACTCGATATTATGCTCACGTTTATGATGGCTACAGACTTTGGTGTTGTTCCAACACAAACATTGTACAATAACTTTGGTTGGGATCCAATTGCTAATGGGTTCATACTTTGCTTGTACTTCCAAAGGTCAAAGCCTATAAGTCTTCTAATTTTGAGTATCCAAGGACCTAAAGTCTTAAACCCTTCTGTCATCATAGTTCTATATCTTACACAAGTGTGGACTGAAATTTGGCACCAACTACTTATAAGGATTTTTCACCTAATCCTCTCAAGTCTAAAGTTTTCTTATTAATTTTCTCTTTATATACTTATAAATTCTTTGTCCAAATATAATCCACTAAGCTAACTCAATGTGTCATGTACACTAGCAAATTGTTTCTAATTTGTGAATCTTAGTTATTTTTATGGGAGCATCATATGACTAATTAAAAACAAACAAACAATATATGAATTATACAAACAAAATAAAAAAAGAAATACATCAAACCAGAAATTGCTAATATAGTTATTGATATTCCATATCTTATGCCACTACAAAAAATATCTGAATTATACAGCAAAAGGTGCAGCCACATTACTAATAAAGAGGTAATCTTCAATTTACCATTACACAAAGAGTAGATGAATTGCAAAACATCATAGTTCTTAACCCAGAGCAGTAAACTTCTATTTTTGCAAGATAAGTTGAACCAGTACCTCAAAGTAAAGTAAACTTCCAGCCCCTTGTACTATATCAATTGACATAAATAAATATTGGAGACATAAAAGTATTGACCTCCTAATCTATGCCATTTCCAAAATTGAGTTAGTATTTAGAAGCATTTTACATAAAGTAAATAAATTAGTGTCTCAACACGTTGCAGACTCAAGATTACAGCTAAGCACATATCCATTATGCAACATAACTAATGCCATCACTCTCCCACGGAAAAAAAAACTTAAGTAGCCTACTCTAAACTCTGCACATATCATATACAATCATGGCAAAAATTTCAAGTTCTAACACAACTACCCCTTCTTCCAAAGACCAAAAAACTAGTGCCTCTGAGTGATACACCCAAGATTTGAGACTCTTGTTTCCAAATGAAATTTGGAGTGGAAATGGGTGTTTTTGGGATGGGTCTTAAACGAATGAAATTATATGGTCTTTTAAACAATCATGGAACTTCCAAAATGAGTCTTATAATATCAAACAAAGATTCTAAGGCCAAAGGATTTACAATCCAGGAACTCAACACTTAGAATAACACACGGCCTTAGTTACAAATTGATTTGGTAATTTTCAATTTCCTATGAGTCTTAAATCTCTTTATTAATATGACACATAGAAATGGATTCTTACTCAACAAAGGAAAAGAACTTGTACCAATGGGAAGGATAGTGGCGCCACAACCTAGAGAAGGGAGGAGAGGTTGATAAGCCTAAGAAGCTCTTCACACTTTGATCACCAAAGAGGAGTAGCTTCCACCTTGAGAACGTATCACACGAACAAGAATTTGAGAGAGTATGAGTTTCACACAAAACCAAAAACTAACTTCATTCATCAACCAAAGAGTACAATATATAGGGTGATTACAAGATGGCCTATGCAATTAAAACTTGGCCGTACATTATCTTCCTTTTCCTAGCTAGAAACGTAAATTCCTATCTTAAGAAAATTGAATGCTGGATGCCTTTCTTTCTTCTTGTAATCGTGGCCTTTTATTGTGGTGAGGCTGCTATATTCATTTTGAAATATATTCTCCCTGGGATTCTTCTTTGTATTCGTAGCCTTGAGGGCAGCCATCAATTTATTCCTTTCCTTAATTGTAGCACAAAGGCCCATTCTGAAACTCCTGGAATTAATAGGCCGTAGACTTTAAGGTGGTAATGATCTTCATGGCTCATCTTATTGCTTTATTTTGTAACTCCTTGAAATCATGGCCGTAAGCTTTATTTGAGTGGCAATTTAATCTTCATGAAGTCAAATGTGGCCATTGTTTTCAAGTAGATTCCTTCTTAATGTTGCAGCTCCTATCATTGATTTTTTTTTAATTATTGTAACCACAACTTCAATTGCTCTTTTAAGGCTTCACTTTGTAACTCCTAAGCATTAATTGGCCGAATGGGTTAATTTTTGGCAATCATTCCTCATGAATTTCAAATGTGGCCACATAACTCATGACTTGAATTTGTAACTCCTCCCTTATTACTTTGGCCGTGATCTTAAAGATGATGCAGCATCATGACTCCTTAATGATTATTATTTAAAACTCCTCATGAGTTGCTTGGCCGAATCTGATCTTGAGCTTCCTTCTACTTGGTTGATCTTCATGCCTTTTCTTGTTCCTTTTTAGACTCCTCTCTTGGTTGTCTTAGATTGATTTACAAATTAAAAAGAAAGTCTTAAACTTTTAACTAATTAACTATAACTATTAACAAGGTTCTAACTACTTGGCACAAAGGCCATTATTACATCCCTTAGAAATTAACAAAACACAAACTAAAGTTCATAAAAATTAAATGAAATCATTGAACTTCGTTCCCTTATGTTCCCACACTTGATGCTCCATGTCTTGCTTCCTCTTGAACCACTAGCTCCACAGGGTGACCTCCATCACTGAGCATAGCACTTGGTTATATAAGGGGTTATATATACTGTATAGATTCAAAGCATGACACCGTTTATGACCAATCATTTGTTCCATCTCAAATTTGCCATAATTCAAAGCCTACATTACGCTTATATGCCATAACTAAAAGTGAGCATTACTTGTTACTTTTACAAGTTTAGAGAATGCATGTTAATATACAATAATTCAATGTGTACATTGCTTGTTACTTTTACAAACACCACTCAGTTCCAACTCATAAAGTATGCATTTTCACGTGGAATAAGACACAAGGAAAATTAGTGTATTATCAAAGAGAATATGAGTAATTAATTACACAAGGAAATGTTTAGGAATATTTCAGCACTAAAAGAATATCTAAAATTGCTTGTGACCTCTATTTCTCATTGCTAAATGAGGTAAACTATGGACTGCATCTCTTCAAAAATCACAGCATTAAGTTACCTTTCTCTAGCTTCCTTATCAATTAATACGAAACATACAAAAAATGATTAAAGGAAAAAATCAAAAATGATTGAGGCCAGATAAATTAAAATACAAAAACCTAATCAATTTCTAACCCTTTTCTATCTTATCCACTACAACATGCAAAACAAAAAAGAAAGACGCAGAGAACGATGAGAGAGAGAGTGAAAATGATTCAAGGCAAAGATGGATCAAAGACAGAAAAAAAATTAAAGAAAGCAAAGAAAGGATGAGCAAACCGCACCGGCGAAGAGAGAGAGCCAAAAATCGCAGCAACTCGCACCGGCGAAGAGAGAGAGCCAAAAATCGCAGACGCACCGGCGAAGAGAGAGAGCGAAAAATCGCAGCAACTCGCACCGGCGAAGAGAGGAGACGCACTCACGAACTGAGCAGACGCGGTGAGGGATTTGGCTGGGCGAAGAACTGAGAAGACGCGATGAGGGATTTGGCTGGGCGGTGAAATTTGTTGTGTGTTGCCAAGAACTGTGAGTGGCGGGGTGAGAAATTTGGCCAAAATATTTAGAGGGAAATGGGCCAAAAAACGTGTGGGAAAAAATTGGGCTAAAATGGTTGTTCAACCCGCCATAATTTGCTTAAAACTTTTGTTTTGTAAATGTATAAAATGTCAATTTTAAACCCGCCGTTTTTAACACATAAAATGACTGGTTTTATTTAACTGCCCATATTAAAAATGACGTTTTTTACCATTTTGTTTTGTAGTGGGTCAGGGTTGCACCATTACTTGACCCCGTGCCCAGTGTTAGGGTATCATTCCCGTCAGATGATGTGGAGGAGGATCTTGTCGAGGCAGAGAGCAGAGACGAGTCAGTCGAGCACTCTACTGGGACTCAGCGGAGGGATGATGACCCCTAGGTATGTGCAGAGTATAGGTAGTGAGGGTCAGGGACCCGTTCTGCAGCTGCTATGGATCTTTTGATGGATGGATAGATGACCGGTTGGTGACTTGGACTACTACTACTACTTCTGGATCAGCTTTGGAGCCTTTATTTTGAGTTTTTATATATTGTATATATTTTTGGAGAGCTCTAGAGTGTGATCTATCTTTTAGTTTTTATATTTTCAGTTTTATGGACTTGTATCTGGACTCGGTTACCTTTGACTACGTGGAGTAAGTACCTTTTATCACTGATATATGTATATATTATGTTTATATTCACTATTAATAGTCCAATGATTTTCCGCTTACTCTGATAATATTTCAAAAGGATTCGGTTACGTTACTTACAAAGGAAACTATCCTACGATTTGAAATGACGAAAGATAGCATTTATAATAATTTTGAACTATGAGGTATCTTAATTATTTCATCGAGAGAATGCCATCACAATTTCCTATTTCTCAGAGCTTAAGTTTATTTTATTAACGTTTACGAATACCTAATCCAATGTTTCACAAAGATATAATTGATTTCCGAGGTCCAATGGTTTGTGATTGCGCACTCGATCTTTTAGAATTTTAAAAGGAAAGAAAAATTTATTTCCTATAATTCTAATACTTTAACAAGTCCATACTATTTTTGAGTAATCGTTATTTATTTAATTAATTACTCGGGGTTTATAATTGAGGGTGTAGCAATATCCATGCCAAGAAGTAGGGAATTGAATTCGTCAGTTTCTGATTGTCTTTCAGATAGCTTCCAATCAATAGGGCAAGGATTTAGCAACGGAAGGAAATGCAATTTTTGGAATCCAAGAAGGGTTTGCGCTTTTGCCTTAAGGAAAATAGCCAAAGATCATGCAATTCGAAGACTTCTTATAGAATACAACAACTTATGGTTCTAACTTTCCTAATCAAAGATAAACTGAATTGAATAGACAAAACTAGAACTCCAGGAACGATTGTTATTCACAAATGAGGAATAAAGAGAAAGATTAAGAGTTCACAACCCTTAGTTGGTTGAAGTTAGAATACATTCGGGTGGGATTGAAATTGCTGCATTAAGGTTGAATCAAAATCAAGAAGAATAAAGAGAAAGGGATTTACTTGCACGAATTGGAACATTAATTAAAGCTCAAAAGAAACACTAATAAAGCCTTAAATGACACT
Organism: Crotalaria pallida; assembly: GCA_037953625.1. Classification (NCBI taxonomy): domain Eukaryota; kingdom Viridiplantae; phylum Streptophyta; class Magnoliopsida; order Fabales; family Fabaceae; genus Crotalaria; species Crotalaria pallida. Next base: position 59,596,668 of record CM075651.1, read on the forward strand.
TAGTGGCCATGAATTGAGTTAGGCAGACACTTTTGGGACTTGAACGCTTTATTAAACACTATTATAAACCAATAAAAGTTTAAACCATATCTTGGGTGTATGACAACAATCCCATTTCAACTTAGTTCAAATTGGATTTTTAAAGGAAGCTTGAATGAACTTGGTATGGACTAAAAGTGCTAATGAAATCAGCCTCTAGGTGCTCATTTGTCTTCCATTGTCCTTGAACTTAAGAGTTTGTATCATTAGAATTTGTGGATCCATCTTTCCCCTTGTGTCACTCTTGAGGTTTACATCACTTTCAAGGTTGAAGACCGTGTTCAGTTGACTACCTGTTGGTGGTCGATGGGTTGGACCGATTTCCTAAGATATGCGAAATCTCGCATCCGCACACATTTAAGATCTTATAATCAACGAATAGTATGGATCAATTGTTCAACTTGATTGGTCTCGGTGTGGAGACTTTATGAAGTTGTCAAGATTTGTTTTCCTCGCGGTCAACCGTTCAGGAATTTTGGTAAGATTCCCGATGAGTTTTGGGCTACCAAAATCTGATTTGGTTTTTCATGAAAGTTAGAGGTGATTCCTATAGAGTTTGCTCAATTCTCTCAAAGATTATGTATTCGGCTATACTACTCTTAAACCGATTAGATAGTTTAAGGCTCATATCCCTTAGTTTTGTTTTGGGTCTACTTCTCGATTCTGTGTGTAACACCCTAACCTAATTAATACACTAATTTCCCAATTAAAATTTTGGTTACTTGAAAATTTCTTTTTAATGCTATTAGTTACTCCTTAAAAGTCCCTGATTACAGTAATTACTTATAAAAATTCTCCGTAAAATTCGACAGAGTTTACTTTGTTTTAGGGACATTCCCAAAATGTTAGTTTTTCTTGTAATCCTGTATTATTACATTCATATAATCAACAGTTAGCCAGCAGGGCAAAATATATCATAGTGCAGAATTTATATCATTTCTAAAATATGAACAAGTGATTGAAATAGTTTGATTCCCAAAATAAATCCCTTCCCAAAAGGTAAAGTCCTGGGCCGACCCAAACAATATTTACAAAGCTTGTCAAGCAGTTTAATTATACATTAATTAATTCCAAAAACAGCCCAGAACCATCACAACACACTACAACTACGACTTACACTCCCCGAATGGGAGTGTACTCATGCTCGGCCGGACCAGGTGCATGCTCAGACTCGATACCTTTGTAAGAACAGCAATGAGGTGAGCATTACACAATATTTAGAAAATATCTTTTAAAAAAACATAGAGAACAACTAAGTCATTTACAATTAACCATCAACTTAAGTCATATTCTACTCACACATTATCTTATCTACATTTCATGTTTCACTACTACAAAATGCATAATTAAAGGTGGTCTTTTAAGGGCGGTTCCTAAACGGAACTGCCCTCTTTAGTTTAAACTGATTTAAGAGAAGGGTTATTTCATTTAACCAGCCTTAAATATATAATTTTTAAGGGCAGTTGCTAACGGAACCACCTTCATTTATCCTAAATAAAATACAGATGATTTTAGAAGAGGGTTCCTTTATTCAACCGCCTACTTAAATCTAAAATTAAAAAAAAAGATACCCAAAAAAACCGACGCAATTTTACTCACACTAAACACACTCACACACTCACTCAGTCACACACTATCACACATACACTCTCAACCCAGAAGATCAGAAAACACACGCACACACTCGCACTTCCCGCCGTCGCCACCATCGTGCTCCAGTCCTCCTCTTACCGCCGTCGCCACCACCGTCCTCCTCTTACCGCTGTCGCCACCATCGTCCTCCAACAACACACAGTCACACACTCTCACCCACTGTTGCCTCCTCTTATCGCCGCCGCCACCATTGCATGCAATCTCCTCTCAGCTCATTCTAAGTAAGCAAAATCATATTTCTCTCATTCTCTCTTTAAGTTTCCTTTTTTTTCGATTTTCCCCTTTTTTTTTATTCTGGTAATAGAGTTTAGGGTTTTTGATTTTCCCTCTTTGTGATTCTGCTTTTAGGGTTTTTGATTTTCCCTCTTTCTGATTTGGGGTTTTCACATTAATTTTGTGCATGTTTCTATTTAGGGTTTTTGATTTAGGCCCTTCCCCTGTCCTCTGTTTTAGATTTTGTGCGTGTGTGCTTGTGAAAGAAAGAGACAGAGAGACAGAGAGAGAGAGAGAAATAGGCCATGGGTGAGTTAATATGATAAACTGCATAGCAGAATAATAAACAACCGAGATACATTAACACATGATCAAATAAAGCAGAGTGTATATTATTTATTTGGTATATTTATTCGTAGAATATGCAAAGTGCTTCCAAATTGTCATAAGTAGTAACACAACTCTAGCTAATATTTGCCTGATTTTTAAATTTGGAATTAGTAATTAGGTGCATTAAAATATTATCACGGTGTTAGTTGTTGGATCAGACTATAGTTTGTGGGCAGGAGAAATCCAATCGTGATTGTATTCTATATCTTGAGTTCATAATCCAATTTAATAGGCTTTTTGTCTGCTTATAATTGGATAGACAAATCTATTTAAACCAATAATAATTATACTATTCTAAATAGGTCAGATGATGAAGCAGTATGATTCTGATAGACTTAAGAGGAGTGTAATTTGCTTATGGTATAATACATGACAAGGTGAAAAATTCAAAATAGTGACTTTAAGCCATAGTTAGAATTGCATGTTTTTTTGTTTACTCATGAAAATACGCACCAGTGAAAGGCGACCTAACTTCCTTTAAGGCTTGGATTTGAACTTATGATAATTTCTGCATGGGCAGCTAAATGTTAGAAAACAAGTATAAATTTTTGTTTGATAAGCTTATTCACTAAGGGATGAAGTGCTGAACAATTCCACCCTAATGAGGGAAAGGACTAATGAACTTTTGGTTTTATAGTTCTCTATGGCTTGATAGTTAATATGGTGCTCAGTGCATAAGAATGCACTTTTTGGATATCTATAGAGTATAAACTGATAATTTATACTTTGAAAATTTAGATTTTGTATCAACATTTTGTATCAACATTTAGATTTTTGCATAAAGGAATTTTTTTTGCATAATTTCTAGTAATGATTAGTTCCATTGGTTTTGTATTCACATTGGGAATTATAATCATGATGTTTTTGGTAATCATATGTGGTAGAAAATCTTTTAGAGTTGAATTTGAAGGGTATCTAAACCAGTTGATGTTGCTGCGCTGCAGCTAAAAATGGTAAAATTAAGAGCCAGGTCTACTCTTGGAACACTAGTACAAAAAACACATTTTAGACCAGTTGATTAAAGCCGGTTCTGTGTGGAACCAGTCTCTTAATGGATATTTGTTGAAACTAAACTGGTTACTTTATATAACCAGTCTAAAAATATATTAAATAAGACTGGTTCCACAGTCTCCTCTTTGGTCTTTTGTTCAAATCAGACTGGTTCAATGCGGAACCAGTCTCATAAAACCAGTCTCCATTTTAGTCTTTTGTTAAATTCAGACTGGTTCAATGCGGAACCAGTCTCATAATAAATAAAATGAACCGGTCTAAATTTAAATTAAAAAATAAAATAAAAAGCTCACCATCTCTCTTTCTCCTCACTCGTCACCCACATAGCCCTCACCGCTCCTCACCGCCGTCAGCTTCCTCCGACCCTCTCTCCTCCGCCGCCGCCGTCACCCACACAACCCTTTATTTCCTCCTCCACCATCACCTTCTTTCTCTGCCTTCGATCACCACAAGAAAAGTCGTTGTTTATGGCGGAGAATTTGCGGCGGTTCTCCAACCCGCGGTCGGTGGTTGATTGAGAGCCACTCGCAACGCTCCAAGCTTCACCTTCGTTCTCTCGTTCTAACCTTCGTCTCCTTCCTTCGGTACTCGCAAGGCTCTGTTGGTTCCAGCTTCCATCCATCTTTGTACCGAATGAAGCTCCGATCCAGTTCCAACTTCGTCTATTACTTCACCTTCGGTATGTCTTCTCTCCATTCCTCTTGTATTCAAGCATTTATTTAGATTTTATTCATGATGAAGATGACTATTTTATCCCGCTTTTAATTGATTGAAGTATAAGTTTAATTGATTGAATTTTTTAGTTGTAGGGTTTCAAAATTTGATTCAGTTGCTGATTTTAGGTGATTTAATTTCTGGTTTTAGATCCTAGAGTTTGTGCTTTAGGGTTTCAGTTCTAACATGGTGACAAATATACGTTATTTTTCTCTAATTTAGACTTAATTTGAATGCATCTAAAGTATTTGACAAAATGCCCAAACCAGTCATTTGTTCACAAGTTCAGTCACTTGGACTTACTCATTCTCTTTTGAGGAAGCTAAATCTTATTTGCCACTCATTTGCTTAAAAATCAGAGAGAGTGATCTTTTTTTTCCTTTTTCCCAGAATAGAACTTAGGAACAGTTATGCATTTCCTTGAACATGCTAACATGTGAAGATTGGAATAGGACCGTACTATGCTATTGTTTTGATTGGGTTTCATAACATTATCTCAAGTCCCAACCGAATGTACACATGGGGGACCTCGTCTATTATCTAACTCCAACATTGAAGGACATAATAAATCACATGATTTTATCTGCCTGGAGTCCTATCGCACTGCAAAACAAAAATACAGAGGGGTATGGATTATCTAGTAGTCCCACCACTGCGCAAAACAATTTTATGGCTGCCAATCTTGGCAACTTGTAAAATACCAATCTAGAGGGCTTACTATATTCTTCCCTCCTTTTAATTAATCAATCTATAAGTACTCCGGTTAGTGTTTTAATTTGCGATTAGATCGTGATTGTGTTGAGATTGCGGCCGCTGGGACGTGAATTTTTTGGTGATTGAAAATTGTTTTCGAACTTTGATGCTGCAGCAATTTGAAGCACTGTCTGATACTCAAGTCAAAGAGTTTAAGGTGTATGATCTTTACTGTGTTGCTGTTTCGGATGCTATTTATAAGGGAGCAAGTATGCATAATAACCAACTTAACTTGGAGTCATAGTGACATTATGCAACCTACATAGTAAAAAATATAAGGTATTAAAAGAAGTACAAATAATCCGTAACAGGAAATTTCAGTGATGTTCCTATGATCCTTTCTTTTGGTCCATGCTTTTAGTTATATGTTTCAGTGATGCTTTTAGATTGTTACTGTAATAAACTAACTGTGGGCACTGGAAGGAAAAAGACAAGCTCACAAGCAAGATGATGATTAAGTAATTAAAGGGAGAATATGGTTTATCAATAAGCTTAAACATAATGATTAACAAATTAGAGAAAACTATTTTTTTCCTCTTATTTCTTGTTGCACTTCTATTATCTTTATTAAATATTGTGCAAGAATACAATGCATGACCAAAATTATCTTATTTATGTTTAAAACAATTTACAATAAAAGAAGTTTAATGACAGAGATTTTTTTTAAAAAAGAAATTTTTTCCTTAAAAAATTAACCTAAACATGGGAATTAACATACAGTGTATGCATGCTGTTCCTTATTCAAGGAAAATGGTTTTTGAACACTTTGTGTAAGCATCCTACTTTAACTAGTGTATACATGTGTATTTAGATTTATCATATATCATTATGGTGAAGTAGATGCAGAAACATGGTATTTTGATGTGTCATTGAAATACCATTACAATATGAAAAACATGTAGTGTCTCCAATTTCATCCATTCCATTCTTTTGCAGTAAGTAACCTTGAAAATTTCTATTCCACAGGAATCAGATGCTCTGATTTATGGGGATCCAATATTTGCAGATTATGTTCCAATATATGTGATGCTCCGAGTAAGTCATAACTTTAACTACCTTTCTACTTAACCATACAATTTGCAACATATTAATGTCTTAGTTACATGCCTTGTAAAAATGTGTAACATATTGATTTGCCATTTGCAATTTGCAACATATTGGTGTGCATCTTATTAACTTTCAAAATGTTCCTGCCAGCTCTACATATACTGGAATGCAAAAATTTCCTACAAAAATTTTATTTATGATAGTCTTTTTAAGAATGCAACTCTACATGTTATTCAAACAATAATGATAGTAACACACATTTGTACATCTTGCTTCAAATATGCAGTTTCTAGTCTTTATTTATGATATTTCTAATTTGTTTTCTGCACACTTAATTAGCCAATGATTCTTTCACATCAGTGGGATTTGAGGTGATGTGCACCTAAAAATATAAGGTATTAAAAGAATTTATATATGCGATGGTTGCTCATCGCCCTAATTTTAAAGCTTTTGTAAGACTTCCTCTTGTTCTGAACTTTCACTAGTACAAAATATACTCCATTCATATAGAATTTTAATTTTGGGTTGCAAATCTTTATATTGCAGGTCTGGAGTTGATAAAGTAAAAGAAAGACTCAAGAATTTGGGTGCTGACAAAGTTTTTACCGAGAACGAATTGGAAGTGAAGAATTTCAAGAGTCTCTTGGTATACTTTAGCAGCTTATGAATGAAATGGCCTTTCATGGTTGCACTTAAACCCAAGAATTTGTGCTTAGTCAACAAAAATTTACCATTTTGGTTAATTTCTAAGTATACTTGTCTACTGTTACCTGCTTTTCATGGTTATGGAAGTATTTAGGCTTGAGTTATTTACTTGGATCTTTTCATTTTATTTATTATAACTTGTAAAAGGATCTCTTAATTATTTACATTGTAGCATTTTATATTTTAAGTTTCATTGTTACTCAAGATTTGTGTCTCAATGTATAGTCCCTGTTGTTTAAATGTATTTTTTTTAAAAGGAGATTAAACCAGATTGGTTTAAACAATTAATTGAGACCAGTCAAAACACTAAACTAGACTGGTTCAAAATACTAAACAAGATTGCTTCATATTTTAATTGAGACCGGTTCAAAACACTAAACGAGACCGGTTCAAAAAGCGAAAAAGAAAATAATTGAGTCCGGTTCAAAATACTCAATGAGACTGGTTATTTTTTTTCAGACCGGTTCAAATCACTCAATCAGACTGGTTCTTAGTTTAAATGAGACCGGTTCAAAATACTCAATGAGACTGGTTCATCTTTTAATACAGACTGGTTATTTTTTGATTTTTAGACTGGTTCGGAACCAGTCTCTTTAGGTGGGAACGAGACCGGTTCGGAACCAGTCTCATTTAAAGGCATAGCAATAAGACCGCCACTTTTAAGACTGGTTCAGAACCGGTCTGAAATGGGGTGCGGAACCGGTCTGAAATGACTTATCTGTACTAGTGGAAATTGCTTTGCTTGCATGATAGTTGTAATGCAGAGCAAAGAGATGTCGTCCTTGCCATGTATGCAACTTGTTGAAGTTTAACAGTGATGTCGAATCTTGTTTATTTGACAGTGAGATACACCCTGATTCTTAAGTATATTTTGTATAATTGTTTGTAAGGCTTTATGATTAGGCTTCTATAATTGTCAAAAGGTACACCACCTCTTTCAGTTATTACAAAAGAGACATGTGGAAATAAGAGATTTTGTATAGTATTGCCGAAATCATTTTTTATGAATATTTACTGTTGTACGGCATGATTGTTGCCTAATTGTGCTGACTGTATTGTAAAAATGAAATGCCATGTGTTCATATTCTTTACTCTGGCTGGGATAGGTAAACTAATTAAAAATAAGTTCATTTGTTTCATCTTTATGTTAAATTATATCTAACACTTCACTCTAAGCCTGTGTTTTCCAAGTTTCTTATTGGCTGAAATCTTTATTAAGTTGTCAGATTTAATGACACACTAAGAACCTATCTTGTCATTGGATTATAGATTAACCAGTTTAGAGTCTCAAATTTAGCTTATTATTTTAATTCCAAGGAATAGTAGGGTGGGTCTGCTGGTGGGATCAGTTAAAAGGAGTTGCAAGAAATAAGCTTTTTGAACTTGCATACTTTACATTTGACATATCATGGGCACCTGCAAGAAGGGTGATATTAAAATTACTCTGAACTCCCGTAAAACGGAGACGTGTGTAACTTTTGAACCAAGAAGGGGTGCCAGGTGTAATTAAACCGAAATTCTAGGGAGGCCTGTGTCTTCTCCCCTATTCTGTATGGTGTGTTATAGTATAATATAGGCAGGCATGCGAAAATAAATGTTCTGGATTGAAATGGCATGTAAAGTAAATACCCCTTCTCATTACTTCCTTTATTTTGTGGATGCTAACGAATAAATTATAACAGTTGTTGAAAACCAGTTTGCTAGAGAAAGGTTCTGATTTTGCTAGTATACTTGTAAACAGGAAATCATTATTTCTTATGATGATGACACAGCTGAGATTTTTACAATTTTACTCTACCTGCTGGGCATGTGATGTTTCTTCATTTATTTCCAATCTCATGTTTTCTTATGACAGGTTCCCCGTGGGGCTGCTGCTTCTGTATGTTTCAAGATTGGACTTGCTCACCTTGAGCAAAATCAACTTTCAGATGCGTTGTCTTGCTTTGATGAAGCTTTCCTTGCTTTAGCCAAGGAACAATCTCGGGGAAGTGATATAAAGGCTCAAGCGACAATATGTGCTCAAAACAAGATACCAGTCACTCTTCTTTGGGTAATATTACTTGTCTTTAATTTTTAAAAACATAAGTAGAATGGACATCTCACCAAAAATAACAAGATACATGAACTTTTGTTTCCTAGACTATATGCTGGCTGAATCACAGAAACTGTACGACAATGTCTTCCATGCTCAATGTTTGTTGTGTGATGTAATAAATGTCCGCTCTTTAAATTGAGCTGAGACTATTTTTTGTGCATGCAATCATACTTGGTAAACTACATTAGAAGTCTTCGACCTTGTAGCCAGAAAATGTTAGTTTTCTCCATTTAGATTTGAACCTTGAAAACGGTTTTTACCTTGAAGTTTAGTACTGCATTGGATGATTGGAAAAGTCTTTATCTCCTTAATTACTTTTTAAAACCATCTTTATGATTTGCAGGATGATTTTCCCTTTTATTAGATTATTTTGTGTCTACATAGTGATGGAGTATGTTTAGAAACACTTATTTCTAAAATTTGTTTCCAGTCATGCCAGAACTTTTTTTCTTAGTTTTCAGATTTTGTAGCCAGGCAACATACATTCAATAATTGAATTAGATTTTATTCTTATGTCATAATATTCTCATTGTTGTTGGGTTGTGTGAGGGCGGAGAACTTCTTGACAGAATTTTAGATAGGTAAAACTGAAGGCTTATCTTTCATTTGCTATCCTTTCCTTTTTAAACCCTCCATTATTTCATCATAAAAGTTTGGTTTTGACTAGCATGATTATAATTGGATTCTTTTAATTGCTTGTTAAAGAGGTGGAAGATACCTAGAGGATTACGCTAAAGCTATTATTGTACAAATTATAGTCGTGGTTTCCTGTTGTCATCTTCAAGGAGTTGTTCATCGTGTTCTTAAACCAGAGGTATGATATTGAGAAGTTGTGAACATCTTAGAATAATTTGGTCATGCCTTTAATTGAGTAAGCGATTTTTTGTTTGTATAATTACTTATCAAGTCTATTACATGTCTTCACTCTGGATGTTTTGCCTACTTTGCAGAATTTTCTTTTTGTCTCAAAAGAGGAGAATGCTGCGATGAAAGTTATTGGTATACCATAGGTCAAAGTACTGTTTGATAAAAATGGTTGGCCATCTTCAAGGATGTTTTTCCGATTATCAACTAATAACTAAATGCTTGGCTTGGTATACCATAGGTCAAAGTACTGTTTGATAAAAATGGAATATTGGATGAGGAGAACAAAAGCTTAGCGAGGCATTGCATGGAAAGGAACCATCTTGGTTCTGGTGGTAAACTTACCAGCAGTATATCTGCCAAGGTAGGTAAATTCTAGGAGAGAGTCAAGTTTTGTTATCTTGTAGCACTTGTATGTGCTTACCGAATTTGGTGCTGCAAATGGAATTTCATTCTGTTTTTTTTTATGTGCTTATGATATGTTTTCATCTGGAGGGACTTGGCTCCTAGGTCTCGTATGCATCTTATGCTTTCATCCGCCCTCTCCATTAATTTCTTCATTTGTTCATAACTTTTTTTATGCTTGTTTGGCTTTTGCAGTCAAACAAGAGAAAGTCTAGTCCGAGGACAAGTAGCCAATGGAGAGGAAGATTAATTTCGATGATATGGATTCAGCAAGACAACCATTGTCACACTCATTCATGCTTTAGTACAACATGCTACACTTACATTATATAATGAAGTCAATTGGTTATGGTTTATGCTCTAGTACCCTCTTATTTCGAGGTGTTATGTCTTGTGTATTGTTATATCTGGTGGGGGTACTGTATTTCTAGGTGTTTTTCTTCTTTTTTTGTTTTGTTTTTCTTTACTCAGTTGGTGGTAAATCTCTTACTGCTGAGCTGGGTGTCTTTTAATAAAATTCTCTTATAAAAAAATTGGTTGGATTAAACGTCTTGTATTATATGTTTTTTAGAACTAATATGTATGGTATTGTGATAATTATTTATTTATGTCAATGCAAAATAATGCAAACAGGGAAATTAAAAATTTATACATTAGTTTTATAATTGAAAAATCCAAAAAAGAAATAACTATTAAAAAAAAGAGGGCGGTTCTTAAAACACAATCTAGTTATAAAAAATTGTAAAGAAGGAGGTTATTTAAATTAAAAAGGACAGTTCCGAACTGCCCTCTTTAAATAAAAAATGGGAACAACCCTCTTTTTTAAAGGAGGTTATTTTAAAAAAAAAGGTGGTTCCGAACCGCCCTCCTTAAAAAAAAAGAGGGCGGTTCCGAACTGCCCTCATTAAAATAGTACTTTTAACGGCAATAGATTTAAGGGGGGTTCGGAACCGCCCTCTCTTAGGTTAAATAACCTCCTTCAAAAGGCTTTTTTGTAGTAGTGTTTCTATGTCCTTGCCTCTCTGTTCATTATGTTATCTTTATTTCTTTCCATTCATTTCCAGTCTTTCTTAACCTGTTCACTATCATCGTTTCTTTATGCCTTTCTATTCTTTCTTATCTTTCACTATCATAATTTTCGTAAGCCTTTCTAATCTTTTCATCCTTTCTTATATTTCACTCACCTCACGGCGGGTCCTATTATCATTACTTTACACACACCACTGGGGCAAGTCCTATTCTTATTCATTTACACACACCATAAAGGCGGGTCCTACTTCATACTACACACTCCTTCTAGGATGACCCTATCATTATCAATCTACACTCCTATCTTGGTGGTTCATTCATACCCTTAATCACATTCCATTAAGAAAGGTCATTCATACATTTTCACGTTCCACTTAGGGAGGGTCATTATATTTTATTCACGCTCCTTTCGGAGGGTCATTATTCACGTTCCATTATGGAGGGTCATTATCATTTATTCACGCTCCTTTCGGAGAGTCATTATTCACGCTCCATTATGGATGGTCATTATCATTTATTCACGCTCCTTTCGGAGGGTCATTTATGCTTTAATCATATGTTCACACTCCCTTTGGGAGGGTCATTATCTATATTTACACATGTAACATCCTCAATTTTCTACTTTAAAATATATTAATTTTTATAGGATTTAATATTAAAATACTTGGGGTTTTATAAAAATTTTGACGGAGTTTACTCTAAAATATGGACTTTCCCCAAGTTAAGTATTTCACCTGTCAGTCCAGAACAGTTTATTTGAACAAAACTGTAATTAAACTATAGGTGGTCATAACTTACTTTAAAATAACATGGAAAAGGATATTTTTATATCCTTTACAACCACTATAACATTTAATCAAAAGACTGTGCGTTACAAAGTCCTTTTACAAAATAGAAGTTTCCTTATACTTACAATAAAAGTTATCAATTGAAACAATCTTTAATAATTAAAGACGTTTATGTTATATTATCCTAACAATGATTGCAATAATAAAAATAATGAGACCACCAAGGTCTCACCAACTCATATACTCTCTTTGTGTGAGAGTATAGTTTCTCGGCACGGAGGCAGTGAATATCTTTCTCCAATGGTACCTAAAATGGTCAACTTAAGGGGTGAGTAATTTGAGAAATAATCAAGGAAGACACTTAAATAACAGTAATAAAACATAACTAGACATACCCACACACCCATATAACCATGTTCCTATATCCAATTCAACCCTATTATTTATATACCTTAACACTTAACTAATCCTTTACACTATAAATACACCTTTCATTTGCCCCAATAACAATATGTGTAACAATGCTTTTATGCTCAATCATATGATTATGACATGCACTATATCCCACTATGGTTTAATTCCTGAATCCAATGTACACTGCACTTTACTTTATACACTTTAACACTTTAACACTATCATCGGATTCAGTGAATTAAACCCATCACAATAATGAATGCACTTCTCCATTTACAATAACGATAACAATCTTTAACCCTCACATACACCCTTCACTCTGGGGAAAAACCGGCCAGGAGTAAGCATTTCTCAACCTATAATTGGATGCTTCACCTCCACTTAGGAAGGTCCCTCGCTCACCCGCTTACACAACACTTCACCTCCACTTAGGAAGGTCCCTCATGCGATTTGGATTGATTTGCCCAAATCGGGCTCTAGCAGAAATCACCCTCACTGGCCAAAACGAGGCAAAGTGATGGAATTACCCCGGTTTGCGTGGAACCAACCCCCAACACGGGAAGCGATCCCGTGTCCTTTGCAGGATCAAAGTTCCCCAAGATAATCCCATGATTCACTCTTGCCCTCATCAATCGTAAACGATGTGTGTTTTTCCCCGTACACCTAAGGTCCACCTTACTCCGCAATGCACGTGTTTCTAATTCATTTTATGTGGCTTTTGTTGATCAAACCTTTAATACTTTATATTCATTGAGTTGGGTTCTCTAGCTTAGGATTTGGCCATGCATTATAGATAGATAGCAACAAACACACATATAACAACACTAATAATCATCAACATACTATTCACACATTTCGTTCACTATAAAGTTCTAGGTTCATGACAATGCACCAATAATCATTTAGCCATAAGTAAACACATGCTATTCTAAATTGACCCTAGATTTCTATTCATTTAATTTCATAACTATTTTCACAATTCATTACTAAACTAAGCCCTAAGTGCATAGCATACATTCCCATACTCAACATATAAGACACACAATCCATATTTCTCACATTCATCATGCAAAACATACAAGTCACATATACACATATCAAAATACATCTACTCATGCATTTATTACTATCACTAAGTCCCTTCCCTAATTAGAACCAAAGTACTCCCCCTTACCTCTTGAAGAGAAGAGGAGAAATGGGGAATTCCTTGAAGCATCCACACCAAGCTCTAATCCTAGCATCATGCACCTTCCTCCATGCCCTTTATCACTATATAAGACTCCTTTGATGGTTGTAAGACTCTATGTGATGGATTGGAGAGAGTTAGGGTTTGGGGTCCAATTTGGGGTTTTTGAGAATAAGAGGTGAAAATGAGATTTGAGAGAGGGAAACTCATGGGAAATTGATGGGGTGAAGATTTGTGGTCTTGATTTTGTGTGGAGTTGATTAACTATGAAGATTGGAAATGTTAGGGTTGAGAAGAGGGAGGAATTCGCATGAAGAAGAGAGAGAAGAGCCTTGAGAAAATGATTCAATTCAACGTGATTTTTGGCTGATATATGGTTAATCGATTAACACTTGTTAATTTACAAAGGATCACTCGATTAACTTGGTCTTAATCGATTAAGGCCAGAAGATGACCAAAAACTTAATCGATTAAACTACTCATTAATCGATTAGTGGTTGAACATTGCCAAAATATTAATCGATTAACAAATAGGTTAATTGATTAACCTGTTCAACCCACTTATTCCCTTGTACTTCGAATGGCTATAACTTCTTCGTCAACCGCCGGATCTTGCTCAAATTTTGAGACAAGCATCCCAAGACACTTATCTTCACATCCAGAGGTGAAATTTGGGTTTGGAGCTATGGATATTAAATTCATAATTTCCTAAGATCCTATGCTCATTAACTTATAATTACACTTCTAAAACTCACTTCTAAACTAATTCTACTTCATCAAACCTACCCTTGCTAATGCCTACCTTCTAAATACATTCTAGACATACTCAAGACTTGGGAATCAACACTACTCTTTTCAAAATTCTATTAATTACGGCACCTAGCAATTGGGGAAAAATCGGGGATGTTACAACACACATCATATCATTTACATTCACACTTGTACAATTCACACATATCCTAATCATATAGCCACACAGTTCATAATCCTATATTCACACACCGTATTAGGTGGGTCCATCTCACATTATTAGTATAACCCCATTTTCCATTTGTTAACACTTTTAATCAATTTATGAACTACTTAGTTTCCTTTCAATCCCATTCTAAGTTCTAGTGTTTTTAACATATTCCATTCATAATCACATTATTCATTATTAACATTCCAATCAAGTCATTTTATACAAAAGTCATCATTTTTGTTTGACACAAATATCCCTATGGTTCCATATTCCATACCTATCATAATTATATATTTCTACAAGCATCCAAACAAGTTTCTTTTCTTTAATCTCTTACTTCAAAGCCTATTTTTACCAATTACTCTAAGGTTTATTATTCTATTCAATTCTGTATCCTTAGTTTTCACTATATACAATTTAGAGTCTATCCTCTAAATAGAGGTAATACCCCCCTCTTACCTCAATTGTGATGGGAGAGACAACCAAACCCTAGCTTTGCCTCCTTGTGTCCTAGCTCTTAAAATCTTAGCCCTTAGCAACTCCACTCTCAAGTGATTGGAGCCCTTATCTAGGAAAAAGAGTGAGAAGGAGGAAGAGTTCTTGATTCACTTGTTCTTGAAATGGAGGTAGCATGAGTATGTGTGAGGATCCATAGCCATGATGTCGAAAGAGGAAGTCTCAAGAGCTATGGAGATGGGGAGAGGGTGGCGTGTGAAATGCTGATGATGGGGGAAGTGAAGTTATGCCTTGTGTTGATGATGGATGAGGCGTGTGGTGTGGTGATGGAGCTTGCTCTTGAGTTCTAGGGCTTGATGTTGATGAAGGAAATGAAGTTGATGATAATGAGTGTTCTTGGCTCTTTGATGATGATGAGGGTGTGATGTTCTTGCTTTAATTAACTCTTGATTTAGGGTTTATTGGTGATGATGAGATGATGACCTTGATGATGAGTGTGGTTGGGGTTCTCTTAGTTCTTGAGAGAGGATGGGAAGGAATGAAGTTGATGAAGAGTGCATGAGGGTTTGTTTGTTGTTGTGCTGCTCATGTTTTTGCTTGTGTTGCATGAGGAAAAGAATGTGTGGCTACTACACAATGGCTTCTTAGGAAGCTTCTTTTGCATGGTTGGGAATGAATGGCTTCTTGGAGAAGCCTTCTTTAATTGGCCTCCAAGTCATTATTTTTTCTAGGTTATACGACTGGTAATCGATTACCAGGTTAATCGATTACCCTACCTGATAATCGATTACATCCTTAAATTCCTAATCATTTTGTCCCTCACCGGGAGTAGGTAATCGATTACTTTTCCCAAGGTAATCGATTACATCAATTAATTCAGTTTTATGGTTTCTCATAGGGACATGATAATCGATTATCTCCCCAAGGTAATCGATTAACCTTGCTAATTTTCATGTATTAAGTGTTTCTTTCTCTAAAACACTCCTCTTGACTCCTATGCATGATTCACTATTGATTCTTTCATTAATCCTAACTTAAGCTCATTTTGATTAAGCTTGGGATTAGAAATCGGGATGTTACACTGTGTAAAGGTTCGGAAAGGACACTTTCAAGGTTGGTCTATTTTATTCTAAAGGATCTATTTATTGGAGAGTTTCTATTTCGGTTATTTTGATTTCATTTGGAAGGTTGCAATGATATCATCCGCTAATAAATGCAAAGATTGAGGTGATCACTGCCAACCTCACCTTTATCAACAACACATCATTGTCGGGTTTACTGATAATATCATCACTTAACAGATGCAAGAATCATAGTGATAAGCTTTAACCTTACATTCTATCAAACGACAACACCATCGTAGGATTTGGTTATATTTCAATTAGAGCTCTACAACTTATTGATTCTCTCTAAGGTTTTGCATGATTTTATAAAAGATGGACTAAATCTCCGTATTCATTAAGTTTCACAGTCCTTCGTTTGAAGGATCAGGGATCCAAATTCTTTTCTTATCGTTAATGGCTTCTAGGACAATGCTTTTCTCATAAATTTAATCTAAAAATAGTTATCGCGGGACAAAATCGTGCAAAGTCTGCTTTCAGAAGGATCTAGAGGTATGGGTTACTTAACATCACTCAGTTGGGCTTGCACATTGGTTTGGTTCGAAACTGTTGACTACATATCTGGGAAGGATGAGTAGAATATGCTTCATGAGATCTTTACTAGAAGACTAGTGGAGATGGAGAAGTAGTTTTTATAGATTATTTCTACAGTGTTGACATGGTGATAGAGCACCTGAAGCGGTCGCATTCTGGCCTGCCTCTTTTGGAACTACTGCTCTGGTGTTGAGGTTGGCATATGGACCTGGTTTCTAAACCGATTCCTTACCCCTGATAGGACCTCTTGCTCCCTGTGCATTCCTTCTTCTGTCCTCATACACCGTCTGTGCTTTAGCCATACTCACCTCTTCCCTAGGGTCTTGATTGGGAAAACCAACGGCCAAATGCTCTATTTGCTTGCAAAGAAAGCACTTCTAACGAATGCCCTGTTTCCAGCAAGCGTCATAGTGAAATTTCCCACAATGTGAGCAAGTAAATTTGGAAAGTGGAGTGGTCGTAACTTGCTATGTTCTTTTTGAAGTAGCCATCTTGGTCTCGGGGTTGGGGCATGATTCTTTTCCTTCCAAGGAGCCTTCCTGTAGTGGACTGGATTATGATCCAACCGATATCACTTAGATCCGACCAGTTGAACACTGGAGTAAGAAAACACCGACCACCATCTGGTCGGCACACACCACATCGAGCTAGGGACACAATCGTTTAAAGGCTTACAAGATTAGGACCGAGCACAGGATTTTCATCCTTATCCTCACCCATTACGGTCCCAACAGCCTAACCATCACTCCTATATTCCCGCATAGCTTGATAAAACCACGGGAAGCAAACCAGTGTTTGTCCATAACCGGATTAACAAAGGCCACCTTATCAGCACCTTTACTAATCCTAGACAAACACTTCTTCTTCACGGGCCTCATCAGAAAGCCCAGGAACACACCTAACAGGTAATCCCCTATAAGAACCTCCAGGATATAGGGGCTAAGGTACGTTCTCTCCATCCCTAAGTTGAAACTATCACACACTTTGTTGACTAGGGATATTCATAAATCCTATGAAGTCCAACATAAAAACTTGAATGGGATTAGACCTTTGGTTTTTCCATAGCCACAAGGTCGTTCTCGATACAGGACATTACATTGGCGTTGTCTGTGGGGAGTGAATAAAAAATCATCCCCATCTCCACCATGGTTCACACCAGAAGCCACGCAGAGGATCTCCGCGATCGCATCGTGCGTAATCGCGGCAGACCCAGAAACACAGACAACAACGATCACCAACCCACTAGTGAACTGCGTGATCATTTGAATCATAATCGTGGGGCCAATTCTCAGCCACCACATTCACCCCCCTATTCAACCTCCAGGAAGGGATCTACTCCATCCCCCGCCTCCACCCCTGCCTCCACCACCCCCGCCACCACCACCTTCAAGAACCCCTAGTGTCCTACATACTGTACGATCCACCCACGGAGACTATAGCAGTACAGTTCCCCCGACCCGTGATACCACCCGATCAACGGGAACCAGGGCACATCATGGTCAAAATACTCGCTGAACCCAAACACCCCAGTCCCAACCCAATCATGAACATAGAGGGGTAACCCCCAGTATCAGAACTGAACCAACTAGGACAACCCGTGGAGACGCTCGACGAGCGCATTCTGGTAGCAGGACGTACGCAACTACTGCGTCTGCTCGGAATCGCAAACAGAAGATGATCAACATCTTGAAGCAACAAACAACCCTTATCCAACAGCAAGGACAGGCCATTGCCGAGCTTTAACAGCAGGCAATGGCAAGACTAATACAAAATCAAGCTTCTGCCCATCCATTCCCAAATCCGATGGCCCAAACACTAAACCCATTGCCCATGATCCAACTTCCGCCACCCCCTCATTGTAGCTAATCCAAGCATAGATCCTGTCCAAGGAGACTTCCATCCTGGCCATCCTTTCACCCCTTATATCATGGCTTTCGAAACTCCACAAGGATATTTAGGCCCTTGAAACATCCCTTCCTACAACGGCCTAACCGAGCCAGTGGATCATATCGTTTCATATGAAGGGGCTATGAATTATTACGGGGATGGTGACAGAATGAAATGTCGAGCATTTTTTATGACTCTGGAGCCCTCTGTACTGCATTGGTACTCATCCCTCCCAAGAAA
Source organism: Crotalaria pallida (assembly GCA_037953625.1). Taxonomy (NCBI): domain Eukaryota; kingdom Viridiplantae; phylum Streptophyta; class Magnoliopsida; order Fabales; family Fabaceae; genus Crotalaria; species Crotalaria pallida. The sequence goes on from CM075651.1 coordinate 59,615,173, forward strand.
TTCGGTAAACTCTTGGGAAGAGATGAAAAGAGTTTTTCTGAACAGGTATACAACCAGTTGTATCCAGCCAAGATCTGACCATACACTGGTTGCAGTTACCCAGAAACCTGATGAATCTCTGAGGGATTATTTGGTACGTTTCCATACAGAATCCAGCTCAGTGCCGAGGCTCGAACTGGGGGTAGCCCTGTTGCTATTTATTCAAGGTTTACAACATGGAGACTTCCAAAAGTCTCTGATCGGTAAACCCCCTAAGGACATGGCTGAACTCAGACAACGATCTAACAAGTTCATAAACTTGGAAGAGTTCAATAAGGGTCAGAAGTTCAGAGACGATCGGCTAAAACCCAACCCCCAAGGACAGAACAAACAAAAGCGAGATGAAAGGTTTAATGGTAAAGCCGAACGAAACGAACGAAGATCACCGCCTAGGAAAAAATTTCAGGAGTACACCCCTCTGACTGTTCCTAGGAATCAGATCCTCAGAGAGATAATGTAGACCGACTTACGCTCGGCCCAACGACCTCCGGCTCTAAGGAAGGGCTCACAGCGTGATAGGTCCAAATACTGTGACTTTCACAAGGGCTATGGTCACACAACTGATGAGTGCATCTGGCTCAGGGACCTAATCAAAGAAATGATTAGGGATGGAAAACTCCAACAATACATAAGGGATGCGGTCGGACGAAGAATGCGAAACAAATCACCTTCCCCAGACAGATCTAAGCACCGACGAAGCAGGTCCCCCGATGACAAGAATCAAGGTCGGCAAAGGATAGACCCAACTCCTGAAACTGACAAGTCACCAAATGATTTCTTGGTAACAACCATTGCGGGAGGATTTGCTTGGGGAGGCGAGAAGCGGTCAGAAAGGAAGAAGTACATCAATCATATCCTTTCAGTCAGCCAAAAGCCGACCATGAAAAGGTCGGTAAAAACATTCCAATTTCATCCAGTGATGAAGACCTGGACGGAATCCTGCCTGGCCACAATGACCCTATGCTTATCACGACCCTCGTTGGGAACTATGAGTTAAGGCGAATATTTATAGACCAGGGAAGCTCGGCCGATATCATATTTTTATCCATGTTCAAAGCGTTGAAATTGAGTGAGTGTAATCTCATTCCGTTTGATGACTAATTAATCGGGTTCACAGGAGACACTATCCAACCTCTTGGTTATATTCAACTCCTAGTAACACTTGGCCAACAACCCTCAGCACGAACTGAGATAATCAAATTCCTGGTAGTTGACTACTCCGCCGCGTACAACGCTATTCTGGGAAGAACCTCCCTACAAGCGTTCGGCACTGCGGTATCAACAATTCACCTGGCAATGAAGTTCGTCGGAGATGATGATCAGGTGGTCACAGTCAAAGCCGAGCAAGAGGTAGCTCGAAAATGTTACAATGCAAGCTTGGGTAAGATCATAAACAAAGACCAACCCCAACTTGATAAACCTTCTCTTGGAAAGGGAAACGTAAGCCTCGCCGACCTTGATGTTCGAGCCGAACTATATGACTCCCTGACCAACTCCTAAGGTTGAATGGGAATACTTAAGTCTGGATATCGACCCCTTCAGACAGATAAAGCTTGGCTCAGATCTCCCTCCAGTTGTCAAGGATGAACTCTCGGAGCTTTTGATTGCGAACAAGGACTTGTTTGCGTGGACCTCGGCTGACATGCCGGGCATCGACCCAAATTTCATTTTTCATAAACTGAGTGTTAATCCTGGTGCCAAACCAGTGGCTCAGAGCAAAAGAAGAATCAGTGCTGAGAAGGCTCTTGAGATAGAGGAAAAATTTGCGGAACTACTCCTAGTCGGACTTATTCGGGAAATTGACTACACAGACTGGTTAGCCAACATCGTCTTAATCAAAAATTCTAACGGGAAGTGGAGAATGTGTGTCGATTATACAGACTTAAACAAAGTTTGCCTTAAAGACCAATACCCACTTCCCGTCATTGACAAACTAGTCGACAATTTGGCAGGATACCAACTGCTATCCTTCATGGACGCCTATTCAGGCTACAATTAGATCCCTATGTACCTTCCTGACCAGGATAAGACCGCCTTCATCACCGACAGAGCAACGTACTGCTATAACGTTATGCCTTTCGGCTTAAAAAATGTCGGAGCAACTTATCAACGCATGATGAACAAGGTTTTCCATGGAATGATCGGTCTGACCATGGAAGTGTACATAGACGACATAATTGCCAAAAGTAAACAACCAGAGCATCACACTCAAGACCTCACAGCTATGCGACTCAACCCTGAGAAATGCATGTTTGGTGTCCCTGTGGGATCTTTCCTCAGATTTATGCTAACGAAAAGAGGAATAGAAGCAAATCCTGACAAATGTAGAGCTATTCTCGACATGAGAAGCCCAACCAATATCCGAGAGGTACAACAACTTACTGGTCGGGTAGCTGCACTTTCAAGATTCCTCTCTCAGGCTGCCCGCAAGGCTCTCCCATGGTACGAACTCCTCAGGAAAAATAAAGACTTTCACTTGGACGACCCTTGCGAGCAAGCCTTCATTCAGCTGAAAGAATACTTGTCAAGCCCACCGGTACTCTCTAGCCCTCTTCCCGGTGAAGATCTATTTCTCTACATGTCGGTGGTTGAATCAGCCATCTGCTCGGTTCTAGTTAGAGAGGATTCTGGTATTGAAACCCAGTCTACTTTATCAGCTGAGCTTTGCAAGGGCCGGAGCTCAGATATCAGAAGCTGGAAAAACTTGCCTACTGCCTCGTCATTTTTGCTCGGAGATTGAGACAGTACTTTCAAAGTCACAGGATCATAGTTCGAACTGCCCAACCCCTACGCCAGGTCCTCCATAAACTAAACTTGGCATGTCGGATGATTTCTCTGTCCATCGAACTGTTAGAGTTCGACATTATTTATGAACCGAGGAAAGCAATGAAGTCTCCGGTGTTGGCTGATTTCGTTTCTGAGTTCACCTAGCTGCTTACGAGCCTTCCTCCTGGTTAGTCTACATTGATGGATCGAGCAACAGGAAAGGGGCAGGAGCTGGTATTATCGTCGAAAATACTGACGGCCTCAGTATCGAATACTCTTTGAAGTTTGAATTCCAGACTTCGAACAATGAGGCAGAATACGAGGCAGTCTTAGCAGGCCTCAAGATGGTTTTAGAGCTAGGAGCGACGCAGGTGAAGGTGTTGAGTGATTCTCAGCTGGTCGTCTCATAGATCAGAGGGAAGTACCAAGCCAAAGAACCCATCCTTCAGAAATACCTCGAGGAAGTGAAGCGTTTAATCTCGAACCTCACAGAGTTTCAAATATCTCATATACCAAGGGATTCAAACGCTCGAGCTGATATATTTTCCGAACTAGCAAGCACAAAAGGGTCAGAAAACAACAAGACTCTTATCCAGGAAACTATCGCCCAACCAAGCGTAATTCTCGCCGTGTCTCTATCCTCCTCCTGGATGAACCCGATTTTGGCCTATCTTAAGCATGGTCTAGTTCCCCAAGATCATGCCGAAGCACGGAAGTTGGTTCGGAAGTCGGCACAATACACAATTATAGAAGGAATCCTCTACAAAAGAGGATTTGGTTCGCCCATGCTCAGATGTGTTGATCCGTCCCAGACCGAGGAAATCCTTGAGGAAATCCAAGGAGGTATTTGCAAATCGCTGGCACAAAAACTAATCCGAGCAGGCTATTTCTGGCCTACCTTGTAGAACGACGCCATGGATCATGTTAAAAAATGTGTACAGTGCCAGGTTCATAGTGACGTTTTTCAACGCCCTACTGAAGAGTTGCATTCCCTCCGATCACCATGGTCGTTCTACAAGTGGGGAATGGATATCATTGGTCAATTCCCCACTGCCCCTGGACAACTGAAGTATGCCGTAGTGGCAATTAACTACTTCACCAAGTGGATTGAAGTAACTCCATTGGATACTATCACAACCGCTCGGATTCACAAGTTTTTCGTTAATGAATTAATTTCACGATTCGGAATCCCCCACTCCATCATCAATGACAATGCATCATAGTTTATTGCCTCCCATTTCCAAGAGCTTGTAGCTGACCTAGGGATCAATCACTATTTTAGTTCAGTGGAACACCCACAAACAAATGGACTAGCCGAAGTTGCCAACAAAGCAATACAGGAGGGAATCAAGAAAAAATTGTTCAACGCTAAAGGTACCTGGGCCGAAAAACTTCCGAGCGTTCTCTGGTCACATCGAACGACCATTCACTCCTCCACAGGGGAAACTCCTTTTTGATTGACTTACGGCTGCGACGTAGTCATACCAATCGAAAAAAGGATCCCGACATTTAGAATACGGGAACACTCTGAAGAAGTAAATGAGGCTCTCATTCAGGACGAACTGATCCTAGCCGATGAAATACGAGAAGTATCAGCTACCCATGAAATGAAAGCAAAAGAAAGGCAAGCTAGAGATTACAACAAAAAGGTTCTACAACAAAGTTTCGAAATAGGTGACCTAGTCCTACGACGAGAAGATATCGGTAGAGGAAATTCAGGAGTCGGCAAGCTTGGCCAAAACTGGGAGGGACCCTATAGAGTCAAGTCCAAATCTGGATCAGGAGCTTACAGGCTGGAAACACTCTTAGGCACGGAAATTAGCAACTGTAACACCCCTAATTTTCGTCTCCCAAATAACCAAGAAATTAATTAAAACAATTATTTTATAATTGATTCAGATTAGTTTTGACGGTTTTAGTTTTTGTACATTATGTGTTTTTAAATATAAAAATATGAGATATATTTTTATATGGTTATTTTGTACAAAAATATGAATATTGTAATTTAGTCCTTGGGTTGGGACCTAATTGCAATATTAAAAAGGTTTTTGAAGAAAGAGTAATTAAATTATTAATTTTTGAAGTTTTATCAGTATGTAATCGGTTAGAAGGGCTCCGTAACCGGTTACACGATGAACCCAGAAATTGGGCTAGTGCGTTTTGATGAGTAATCACTTGATTAATCCACGAATTCGCCACGAAATCAGCTTGAGATTAGTGGAGAACACGCGTCCTCATGCATGTATTCTTGATTTCTCTATAAAAGGATGGATTGTTGAAGGATTGGGGCTGATTTTTCTGAGTTTGGTGTTGGGAGGCTCTGTTAGGGTTTCTAATTCGTCTGGAGTAATTCTTCTTCGTTTCTGAGTGTTGGAGAGTGAGTGATACATTACTGGAAAGCTTGAATCAAGGGCTTTTCATTGATATAATATTTGTGAGCAGAGAGTTCTTGTGTGAGGAGGAATCAATCCAAGAAGTTGAAGCTTTGAAGCTGTCAACACTGTCTCTGTGTTCGTGGAGCTGTCTTTGAGCTTCGATTTAGGTAAGCTCAAGCACTCTTTGAATCTCAAACAACTTTGATTTTCTTGTGCATGTTGCATAAAAAAAGTCCTTATCATTTTCCCCAAATTGAATTACCTTTTCATGCACCAAAATCTCTGGTTTTTGAACCCTGTTGAACCTCTGTTGGTTGAGGACAGAGCTTGAGGTTCTTGTGGATTTCTTGCCAAAGTCAGTGATTTCACTCATCAAACACGACTTTCAGGTATGGGAGAAGTTTACCTTATACTAGATTGAGACTAAAATCAAGTGTTTTAGGACTTGAGTCAACAAAGACTCAAAAAGGCATTATGTGTTTAGGGTTAAATGGCTTGGAGGCCAATTCTGTGTCTCAATTCTTTTTGAGCAAAGTTAATAACCTGCATGCAAGCTATTCTGATGATTGAATCATAATTTAATGGTTTATTATGAGTTTTGTGATATCAAGTTGTGTTTATGTGGAATTATATGCAATTTGAGTATCTAAATTGAATGCATGCAAGATAGATATGTTTCTGTGGCTGAACATACTAGTATTAAGGTATGTGAACTCTACTGATTGTTGAAATTGGTTAGATTTGAGTATCGAAAAGAATGGTATGCAAAACCTCATTTTTCAGTGTATAGACTGCATATTCTAACCGGTTATTCGATATTTGTAACCGGTTAGATACTGTAAATTTTCAAAGAAAATGAATTTATGAAATTGGTCCTGTGTTCTTACCATTTTTACTCAAGTCTATACTCTAATTTCACTTGAACTCAATCTGAAAACATGTTGATAAATATTGTTTGGCTCAGATTGAAACTGAGGAGTTAATGCCTTAATGTTATGAGATAATTTCAAGAGGAAATTATGCTCATCTGGAATTGAATTGTGATTCAGTTTTTTGAATGATGAAATCAGTGGGTTTGAGGTATAAAACAATGCTGAAATTTTGTTTATGGATTGGGTAGAGAATTCAAGAAAAAGGGTTTTCTGAATTGCAATGGTTAGTAAGTTCAGGTCTGTAATTCTAACCGGTTAGCATGAGATTGTAACCGGTTAGTACCTGAAACTGAAAAAAATAAAAGTTAAGTCTTTTAAATGAAAAGTTGGATACCATTGATTAAGTTTTTCCCAATCCAAGCCTAATGACATGTTTTTAAGTTAATTCATGGATGAATTTTTGTGCCAAAGGTTATACCTCAAATTAATCATTCAAAAGGGAAATTGAGAAATTTCTAAATCACAATAATTAAAGTAAAGATAAAAACCAACCTAAATAATTGTGCATTCCTGCATAGAGAGAGTGGAAGATAGGTTGGTAAGAAACGATTATCATATTTTGGGAATATGAGGAGGGTACTCCGGGAGTACCAAATTGTAACCTACTTGATGACACATTCTGGGAATGTGGCCAGTGTCTGGGACATGGTTTCTTTGATGTGTTTTGGGAACACATTGGTGTGCAACCTACTTGATGACACATTCTGGGAATGTGGCCAGTGTCTGGGACATGGTTTCTTTGATACGTTCTGGAAACGTGATGCACACTCTGGGAGTGGTGCTTGTTTATATTCCAAGTATGGTTTGCTATACGTTCTAGGAACGTGATGCACACTCTTGGAGTGATGCTTATTTATCCAATTATGGTTAGCCATTCATTCTGGGAACGTCTGGTAGTGTTCTGGGAACACATTGGTGTATTGGATGGACATCCAAGATGGACTTTTGTTAGAGGCCTCAGTTGTGGATGTGACGACCCAACTTTTATTCCAAAACTTAATATTCATTCTTAGAAAATTCGACCATTTTTTTTTTTTAAAACTAAAAGTCAGTCATCATCCATTATCGAGTCTTTGCGGAAATTATAATTATCATGAAAGAAACTATTCATATTATATTTCATAAAAAGGAAAGTACATTTCCATTACATTAAAACTATCACCACTAGGTTTAACTTAAGTACTCTAGGTCATTACATTATATTACATATCTTACAACAAAATTTATAATAACCTTGAGCAACTGGTTCGGAACTCAAAATATCAAATAGATAAGAGAAACCTGATGAGTAGCACTATCCACACTCCAACATCCCAACTCAACTCAATCATCAGTTCCCCACTGACTACCGGTTGAGTTGTCCATGAAATCATCATCAGCCACCGGGTCAGCATCCTCCACCGGATCCTCATCCTCTATCGGATCCTCCTCCTCCTCCTCCTCTTCATGTGCCGGTTCAGATGGCACATATACCGGAGTCCGAGATCGGGCTCTAGTGGAAGGACGAGAGGGAGCAGGAACCTCCAAAATAATTCTTTCTTCAGAGGGTGATGGACTTGGTGGGAGGGTGCGTCTCGGAAAACGTCTTGGCGGTGGTGGTGGTGTTCCATGCCGAAACACAAAATTGGGCGGAATGTGCATAATGTACATCATTGGGATTCTCGTCCTACGCGGACGCATTCGGGACCATGGGTTCGGGTGACGGAAAATAACTTCCACGTCTCCCTCATAGATGGCCCGATGATCCTCGAAGTTTCACTCCCCATTAGGGAGCGGCCTCATCTCCACGCAAAACATATTCCTGGCCATGACCTACAACAAGGGATTAGGAGTGAGTCATAGCTAAACACAATAACAAATGAGCATAACAGAGGCTAGAAATAACAAGCACAAGTTTCCAGATAGCAATAATAAATGCATATGTATATGCTCAAACTGTCTTTTATAATATTTCATTTAGTTTCGTGATGCATGCCTACTCTCCATTCATGCTACGCGGTTCGGCATCCGAGTATCTCAGGCTCGGGATATTCATAATCCTATGGTTCATCAAACCGGAGCGTATTCACAACCCAGGCGTCACGATTTGATTGGGAATTTGGCCATCATAACATTTTCATGTTACGGAATCCAAATCATCACAGCATCTTCGTGCTATGGCATCACAGCTATCTCAGGGCTGCGGAATACTTCTACCTATACCAGATTCCACAATCAAAATCGGAGCATCTCCATGCATGTCAATGTCACATAATTGTTCATTGTCTTTTTCTCTTTTAATTCATATCTTTGAATATCATGCCTCCAATATAGAGACCCAAAATTCATAATCCTTCTTGCTTATAACCATCTTTTCATTTTTGCATTAACTGGTGCTTGTGCTTTCCAAAAATTCCATCAGCGGCCCAGCCACTTTGTGATGGTTTTATACAATAGGAATTTAATTACGTTGTCATTAATTTGTGCAACGACCCCATCTAGGACTCCCAAAATATCAACCAAGTGGGTAAAAACTTCCACTGGGACGTGGGAATAAAATCAACCAAATGGGTGTACGCACCTCCATTGGGACATCCTGTCCGAATATGTCAACCACTGAATAAAATTCCAGTAGGACTCATCCAGGATAAAATCAACCAATGGGATTAAATCTATAGATATTAAGAGCAGAAATTAAAATTTAAGCATATAGGAGTTTAGACGAGTTAATCTTTAATTACTTCATAAAGAAGTAAAGATTTTCTGAAAATTATTTTAAATTACTCGAGTAGTTCTTCACATACTCGAGTGTTCATGTAAAATTACTCGAGTCCTTCAAGACATACTCGAGTGTTCTTCCCATTTTCCAGAATACTCGAGTCTTTCTTCAATTACTCGAGTGTTTTAGCAGCAGCAGCACCAGTTTCTGCACTTTATAATGCCAATTCGAGTTCAGAGCCTTTCCTTTCCACTTTTATGCAAAACAGTAACTTAGATACATAAAATAAACATGTTAGAACATGTAATCAATATTGAAACAACATCAAATGCAATAAATCACAAAATCAACATAAACTTAGCAAATAACCATTTCACATATGATTTTCATTTCCTTTTGTTTTTAACTTCGAAAATTGATCCAGTGAGCATCATTAGGTCCATTTAGACATGTTTGGTTTATAAAAACTTGGGTTTATGACCTCTATGTCATATTCCCAATTCAAACTTCACCCCTTGATGAACCATATGAGGTTCCTACATTTCCAGCTTGAAATAACTCATTCTAGTATTTAGATAACTCCTCCCTTACCTTAGAGAAGCTAATCAACAAGTAAAACGATAGAGAAATCGGTTGGATCAAAAATCCAAATTCTGGACTTGGTGAAAAAGAGTTGAACAGGCTGACTTTGGCCACAGATTTCACCACGGATTTGGCATGAAAAGAATGAAACAAGTTAGTTTCAGAAACTAGGATATACTAACTTTAATCAGAAACAAGTTTGACACGAAAAGAATCCATGAATTTACCAAACGATTTCAATGAAGATGAATACTTGAGACTGAATGTTACTCTGTTTTTCTCAGTTTTGAACCTCCAACTTTGTAGGCCTAGAACCTGATCTTCAGAAGGCTATTTGAAGTGATTTCGAGTTCTAATTCAAGAATGGAATCAGAACTTCAGTTTGTGTTTAGGTTTCAAGGAAAATGGGTGAGGATTGAGAGAGAACAAAGGGATCAAAGTGAACTCTGTAAAACAGGGAAATTTCTGGTCAAATTCGGGTTTTGGAACTTCAGAGGTGTTGATGCTTCACCCAAGCATCAATTTATAGTCTAAGAGTACTTCAACTCGAAGTAAGGTTCAGCTCTATGCTTGTCACGTCAAGAAACCGCGTTTTGGTGCGAAATTAATTATAAAACCAACTTATACATTTAGCCAGACTGCTCGATTTACTCGAGTCTTTTTCTTTCTACTCGAGTATATTTCAAAAACTCAAGAACACTCGAGTCTTTTCTGACATACTCGAGTCTTTTGACTCAAAATTCAAATTTTTAAACAGATAGTGATTATACTCGAGTACCCTCTACAATACTCGAGTAAAATATCTTAATTTCAGAAAAATCATTATTTTATTCAACACATTTATTTATTTTGTTTATAAAAATACAGGACCTTACATCCTCCCCCACTTACATAGAATTTCGTCCCCGAAATTCCGATTTACAAAAATAGATGTGGATATTCATCCCTCATCTTAGACTCTAATTCCCATGTGGAGTCAGACACTCCACCTTGCCCCCAGATAACTCGTACTAACGGAATCTCTTTCCCTCGCAGCTTCTTAATCCTTCTATCCTCTATTCTCACGGGTCCAAGATCAAACGTGAGATTTTCTTTCAGCGGTATCAAATCTTGTTGCAATTGCACAATCGAAGATGGATCTTGGATAAATTTGCGAAGCTGAGAGACATGGAAAACATTGTGCAGCGATCTGATACGCGACAGGGCCTACTCGTTTCAAAATCTGATAAGGGCCGATGAACTTAGGAGATAGCTTCCTTGGCTTCATTACCCTTCCAATTCCAGTTGTTGGCACAACCCGCAGGAATACATGATCTCCTTCTTGAAATTCGAGCTTGGATCTTCGTTGGTCGGCATAGCTCTTCTGGCGACTTTGAGCGATCTTCATCTTCTCTTGGATAGTCCTTACCTTTTCAGTCGTTTCTTGAACTAAATCAGGTCCGATGAGAGCCTTCTCCCCCACTTGGAACCAACATAGCGGGGTTCTACACTTCCTTCCATAGAGGGCTTCGTACGGGGCCATACCGATGCTTGCGTGATAACTATTATTGTAGGTGAATTCCACAAGCGGCAATAACCGATCCCACCCTTCTTGATATTCCAGAACACACGCTCGAAGCAGGTCTTCCAAGGATTGAATCGTCCTTTCCGATTGACCATCGGTTTGAGGGTGATAGGCGGAACTCATCCTCAACTGCGTTCCCAATGCCTGATGTAAACTCTGCCAGAACCGGGACACGAAACGGGGATCACGATCCGATACAATACTCGAGGGAATTCCGTGCAATCTAACAATCTCCTTAATGTACAATCTTGCAAGCTTCTCCAACGGATACTGCATGTTGATGGGAATGAAATGTGCACACTTCGTTAAGCGATCAACCACAACCCAAATTGCATCAAAGCTTTCTCTTGTTCTTGGAAAACCACTTACGAAATCCATAGCTATTCCATCCCACTTCCATTCTGGTATGCTTAAAGGTTGTAGTTCTCCTCCAGGCTTCTTATGCTCGATCTTCGCCTTTTGGCAGACAAGGCAAGACGCTACGTAAGACGCAACATCCCTCTTTAGTCCGGGCCACCAAAACATCCTCTTCAGGTCTTGATACATCTTCGTTGATCCAGGATGCATACTTAGCTTGCTCTTGTGGGCTTCCTCTAATACAACTCTTCTTAATTCTTGATTTGCCGGGATGCAGATCCGATTCCTGAATCTCAAAATACCATCAGATCCTAATTGGAATTCCGGTTCCACTCCTTCCATTCCTAATCTTTTCTTCTCTAGAAGCTCCTCGTCCGCTTGTTGAAGGTTTCGAACTTGACCCTCAAACTCATTTGTGATTTGCAACATTCCTAACTTGACGCAGCTCGGCTTGAACTGAATTGCCAAATTCAAGTTGCGGAATTCTTCAATTAGCTGAGCTTCCTTTATCATCATCGTACTCATGTGCAACATCTTCCTACTGAGAGCGTCGGCTACAACATTAGCTTTGCCGGGGTGGTAATGCAATTCGAAGTCATAATCCTTCAGGAATTCCATCCACCTACGTTGCCTCATATTCAGTTCCTTTTGGTCGAAGAGATACTTCAAACTTTTATGGTCGCTGAATACTTGGAACGTATTACCATACAGGTAATGTCTCCAAATCTTCAAAGCAAAGACAATGGCAGCCAATTCCAAGTCGTGAGTAGGATAGTTCCCTTCATGCACCTTCAGCTGACGAGATGCATAAGCAACAACTTTCCCTTCTTGCATCAAGACACAACCCAAACCTTGTCGAGATGCATCACAATAAACATCGAAGCTTTTCCTAGGATCGGGCAAAGTTAACACTGGAGATGATGTTAACTTGTCCTTCAACGTCTGGAAGCTAACTTCACACTTCTCATCCCAGACAAAAGGTTGCTCTTTCCGGGTCAAACGAGTCAACGGAAGAGCCAACTTGGAAAAACCTTCGATAAACTTCCGATAATATCCAGCTAACCCCAGAAAACTTCTTATTTCAGTAACCGTCTTTGGTCTTTCCCATTGCAAAACTGCTTCTACTTTGACTGGGTCCACAGCCACACCATCCTTTGAAATTATATGACCCAAGAAATTGACTTTTTCAAGCCAAAATTCACACTTGGCCAGCTTAGCATATAATTTCTTTTCCTTCAAGGTCTCCAAAATAATCTTCAAATGATTAGCGTGCTCTTTCGGATTCTTCGAATAGATGAGAATATCATCGATAAACACCACGACGAAGGAATCCAGGTAGGGTCGGAACACTCTATTCATGTAATCCATGAATATTGCTGGAGCGTTGGTCAACCCAAATGGCATCACTACATACTCGTAGTGTCCATATCGTGACCGAAAAGCAGTCTTCGGTATATCTTCCTCCTTAACTCTGATCTGATGATATCCTGACCTCAGATCAATCTTTGAAAATACCGATGCTCCACTCACTTGATCTATCAAATCGTCGATTCTTGGCAACGGATACTTGTTCTTGATGGTAACCTTGTTGAGTTGCCTATAATCAATGCACATCCTCATTGATCCATCCTTCTTCTTCACGAATAAAACCGGCGCTCCCCAAGGCGACACACTTGGTCTGATGAACTGCTTTTCTAACAAGTCCTCCACTTGCTTCTTTAATTCAGCTAATTCTGCTGGAGCCATACGATAAGGGGCGATAGAGATAGGGCCAGTACCGGGGACTAGGTCAATACTGAATTCTATCTCTCGATGCGGCGGCAAACCGGGCACTTCATCGGGAAACACTTCGGGAAACTCTCGAATAACCGGAATATCTTCGATCTTTGCTTCCTCTTTCTTTTCTTCAGCGATGGTTGAAAATAGGCACACATAACCTCCAGGTTGCTTGGCCGGCGACTTCTCACCAGGAAAGATGATCGTTCGAACCTTGCAGTCGATTACTACATGGTTGGATGCCATCCAATCCATGCCCAAAATGACATCGATATTGGACAACGGCAAACAAATCAGATTTATTCGAGAAATCTGATCTCTTATGCTAACCACACAACCGACACATGCTCTTGATGCAACAACATGAGCATTCGTGGGGGTAGACACACTCAGTTTAAACGGGGTCTCCGAGACAGACAAATTTAAACGCTTGACACATTCCTCCGAGATGAAGGAATGCGTTGCTCCGGAATCAAATAAAAAGCGACAAGGCATGCCATTGAGGAAATGGTTACCTTGCACAAGGTTGTCGGCCTGCTTTGCTTCCTCTCCAAACATCGTGAACACCTTTCCATTGACCCAAGGTTTGCTTCCTTGTCCTTGGTTGCTTTGACGCGGGGGTTGGCGGCACGCACGGGCGATGTGTCCGGTCCCTCCACAATTGAAACAGACTGATGGCTTGTCCCTCCAGCATTCTTGACTAGGATGAGAGCGTCGACACTTGCTACAAATCTCTGCCGGAGCCGGAAGACTAACTGCTCCAGAAGGTTGTGCTCTTCCCTTTCCTTTGTGCCAATATGGGCCTCCACGATTTCCACGGTTATTCTTATGCTGATTGCGGTGGGGTCCATGGCTTCCTTGACTGACTTCCTTCTTGAAGTTGTTCTTCTCGAAAATGCGACATGCACTAATCAGGATTGGATAGTGACGAATCCTTTGCACGCTTACAACTAGTTTGATATCTGACCTTAGCCCATTTTCAAACCGGGTGCACTTCGAGTATTCGTCAGGATGATATTGGAAGTACGGGGAGTACTTCATCAGCTCCTCAAACTTTTCAGCATACTGGTCGACAGTCATGCTGCCTTGCTTCAAGTCTAAGAATTCCATCTCCTTTTGGATCCGAACATCATCCGGGAAATACCTCTCCAAGAATTTTTCCGTGAAGACTTCCCAAGAGAGCTCGCGATGATCATACTCCAAGAACTGGCGGGTCTGCTCCCACCAAGTTGCAGCTTCCTCATTCAGCATGTAGGCCGCGAAAGTGACCTTCTGAACTTCCGTGAGAGTCAACGTTCGGAAAATCTTATTCATCTCAGCTAACCAAAACTGGGCTTGCTCAGGGCAACGACCACCCGAGAAGCCAGGGGGTTTACATCTACGGAAAGAATCTAGTCCTTGAAATTCAACAGGGGTTACATTGCTGGGAGGACGGGTTTGCTGCAAGTTTTCCAGGACCGCAGCCATACGGGTCAGAGCCTCAGCAATGTTAGCGTTATTACGTCCAGCCATCTATCTTACAGAATCCAAAAGGGAAAACTTAATTAGATTCTGCTATTCTATATCTCAAAATGCAAACATGATTCTAGAGTATGCAATGGTTAGTGTGTAAGGCCACACTCCAAGGCCGAGAGTTGAACCATTGCTCTGATACCACTAAATGTGACGACCCAACTTTTATTCCAAAACTTAATATTCATTCTTAGAAAATTCGACCATTTTTTTTTTTTTTTTTAAAACTAAAAGTCAGTCATCATCCATTATCGAGTCTTTGCGGAAATTATAATTATCATGAAAGAAACTATTCATGTTATATTTCATAAAAAGGAAAGTACATTTCCATTACATTAAAACTATCACCACTAGGTTTAACTTAAGTACTCTAGGTCATTACATTATATTACATATCTTACAACAAAATTTATAATAACCTTGAGCAACTGGTTCGGAACTCAAAATATCAAATAGATAAGAGAAACCTGATGAGTAGCACTATCCACACTCCAACATCCCAACTCAACTCAATCATCAGTTCCCCACTGACTACCGGTTGAGTTGTCCATGAAATCATCATCAGCCACCGGGTCAGCATCCTCCACCGGATCCTCATCCTCTATCGGATCCTCCTCCTCCTCCTCCTCTTCATGTGCCGGTTCAGATGGCACATATACCGGAGTCCGAGATCGGGCTCTAGTGGAAGGACGAGAGGGAGCAGGAACCTCCAAAATAATTCTTTCTTCAGAGGGTGATGGACTTGGTGGGAGGGTGCGTCTCGGAAAACGTCTTGGCGGTGGTGGTGGTGTTCCATGCCGAAACACAAAATTGGGCGGAATGTGCATAATGTACATCATTGGGATTCTCGTCCTACGCGGACGCATTCGGGACCATGGGTTCGGGTGACGGAAAATAACTTCCACGTCTCCCTCATAGATGGCCCGATGATCCTCGAAGTTTCACTCCCCATTAGGGAGCGGCCTCATCTCCACGCAAAACATATTCCTGGCCATGACCTACAACAAGGGATTAGGAGTGAGTCATAGCTAAACACAATAACAAATGAGCATAACAGAGGCTAGAAATAACAAGCACAAGTTTCCAGATAGCAATAATAAATGCATATGTATATGCTCAAACTGTCTTTTATAATATTTCATTTAGTTTCGTGATGCATGCCTACTCTCCATTCATGCTACGCGGTTCGGCATCCGAGTATCTCAGGCTCGGGATATTCATAATCCTATGGTTCATCAAACCGGAGCGTATTCACAACCCAGGCGTCACGATTTGATTGGGAATTTGGCCATCATAACATTTTCATGTTACGGAATCCAAATCATCACAGCATCTTCGTGCTATGGCATCACAGCTATCTCAGGGCTGCGGAATACTTCTACCTATACCAGATTCCACAATCAAAATCGGAGCATCTCCATGCATGTCAATGTCACATAATTGTTCATTGTCTTTTTCTCTTTTAATTCATATCTTTGAATATCATGCCTCCAATATAGAGACCCAAAATTCATAATCCTTCTTGCTTATAACCATCTTTTCATTTTTGCATTAACTGGTGCTTGTGCTTTCCAAAAATTCCATCAGCGGCCCAGCCACTTTGTGATGGTTTTATACAATAGGAATTTAATTACGTTGTCATTAATTTGTGCAACGACCCCATCTAGGACTCCCAAAATATCAACCAAGTGGGTAAAAACTTCCACCGGGACGTGGGAATAAAATCAACCAAATGGGTGTACGCACCTCCATTGGGACATCCTGTCCGAATATGTCAACCACTGAATAAAATTCCAGTAGGACTCATCCAGGATAAAATCAACCAATGGGATTAAATCTATAGATATTAAGAGCAGAAATTAAAATTTAAGCATATAGGAGTTTAGACGAGTTAATCTTTAATTACTTCATAAAGAAGTAAAGATTTTCTGAAAATTATTTTAAATTACTCGAGTAGTTCTTCACATACTCGAGTGTTCATGTAAAATTACTCGAGTCCTTCAAGACATACTCGAGTGTTCTTCCCATTTTCCAGAATACTCGAGTCTTTCTTCAATTACTCGAGTGTTTTAGCAGCAGCAGCACCAGTTTCTGCACTTTATAATGCCAATTCGAGTTCAGAGCCTTTCCTTTCCACTTTTATGCAAAACAGTAACTTAGATACATAAAATAAACATGTTAGAACATGTAATCAATATTGAAACAACATCAAATGCAATAAATCATTAAATCAACATAAACTTAGCAAATAACCATTTCACATATGATTTTCATTTCCTTTTGTTTTTAACTTCGAAAATTGATCCAGTGAGCATCATTAGGTCCATTTAGACATGTTTGGTTTATAAAAACTTGGGTTTATGACCTCTATGTCATATTCCCAATTCAAACTTCACCCCTTGATGAACCATATGAGGTTCCTACATTTCCAGCTTGAAATAACTCATTCTAGTATTTAGATAACTCCTCCCTTACCTTAGAGAAGCTAATCAACAAGTAAAACGACAGAGAAATCGGTTGGATCAAAAATCCAAATTCTGGACTTGGTGAAAAAGAGTTGAACAGGCTGACTTTGGCCACAGATTTCACCACGGATTTGGCATGAAAAGAATGAAACAAGTTAGTTTCAGAAACTAGGATATACTAACTTTAATCAGAAACAAGTTTGACACGAAAAGAATCCATGAATTTACCAAACGATTTCAATGAAGATGAATACTTGAGACTGAATGTTACTCTGTTTTTCTCAGTTTTGAACCTCCAACTTTGTAGGCCTAGAACCTGATCTTCAGAAGGCTATTTGAAGTGATTTCGAGTTCTAATTCAAGAATGGAATCAGAACTTCAGTTTGTGTTTAGGTTTCAAGGAAAATGGGTGAGGATTGAGAGAGAACAAAGGGATCAAAGTGAACTCTGTAAAACAGGGAAATTTCTGGTCAAATTCGGGTTTTGGAACTTCAGAGGTGTTGATGCTTCACCCAAGCATCAATTTATAGTCTAAGAGTACTTCAACTCGAAGTAAGGTTTAGCTCTATGCTTGTCACGTCAAGAAACCGCGTTTTGGTGCGAAATTAATTATAAAACCAACTTATACATTTAGCCAGACTGCTCGATTTACTCGAGTCTTTTTCTTTCTACTCGAGTATATTTCAAAAACTCAAGAACACTCGAGTCTTTTCTGACATACTCGAGTCTTTTGACTCAAAATTCAAATTTTTAAACAGATAGTGATTATACTCGAGTACCCTCTACAATACTCGAGTAAAATATCTTAATTTCAGAAAAATCATTATTTTATTCAACACATTTATTTATTTTGTTTATAAAAATACAGGACCTTACAGTGGATAGAAAGTCATGCATCATGCCACCTGCATTATAAGAGATATAATGTTAAAAATTGGTGTGCCCATATGTACTTGCATCACTGTCTGTCCATGATATACTGGTGTTTGTATTTTAGTCTTTATTGATTATGTATATGTGTATACTTACTCCCCATGCCCTTATTAGGTGGCGATCGTATATCTAGCTTGCACCAAAGTCAGTGAAGGGAGATGTCCCTTAGGTGCATGCAGAATATAGAAAGTGTGGGTTGAGAACCCTTTGTGCAGATATCGAGGATCCGACCAGATGGATGTTTGGACAGAGGACCAGTGACCAACTCTATAACATCTCTATTTTAATAAGTATTTATATGATACACATTTTGGAAGAGGTATCATAAGATGAATTTAGTTTCATAATAATACTTATTTGGTATCCATGGACTTGTTACACTTGATATATTTTGGGAGTATAATATGATTATTTTACTATGTTTCCGCAAACTCTGATTTTATTAGTCAACTTCATTATTAATCAAGTGTTTGTGAAAAGGAATTTTCAAGGGAAGGGAAAATTCTTATTTTCAGATATTTTTCCAACAATAACAAGTCCAAGTAATCATAAACTTATTACTTTTCTTATAAAGTAAGATGATATACAAGGAGTGTTACACTTTTATGGTATCAGAGCAATGGTCCTAACTTTTGGTCCTTGGGTGTGTGGTCCAATACGCTGGTCATCGATATCTGCAATGTTTCCTGGGAAGTGTGCTTTCATGTACTTCCAAACTAAATCTAAGGTTATGGGTAATGGCTCGAGATGAGTAGCTTAGTCTGCTATTAAGAAGCGTTCTACGTAGTCTAAGTAGAAGTATGATAGTTGTATGCTTCTCTTTAGACATGTTGTAAACCCAAAACCATAGTGTTGGTTTATTCTGTTCTCAAAGAACCAGTGATAAGGAAATCTTAAAGGAGTTGTAGTTAAGTCCTTGACTCTGGAGAAGAGTATTTACCCTCACTAGTGTTAAAGTTAATCAACTTCTTCGACCGAGTGCCGGGCAATCATCTTCTTAAAGATCAACCTTGTTGAGTTTGTTAAACTCTAAAGCTATCCTTTCTTTTGTTCCTTATGGATAAGGGTATTGATCAAAGTTGCTCTATGTCCTATCCAATCTGCTATCTCATGGTATGTCTAATTGTTCTATTAAGGTATTAGACTTTGTCTATCTACCTGTGTCATGATTTCATTTGATCTTAAGCACGGTTTTGAAGTCGAGAGATCAAGTGATCATGATTAATGATGATAGAACAATCCTGTATTGGGATTCCCAAGCTTCGAATCTGGAATCCAATGGATCCATATGTTTGCTTCTGGGAAGCAGTGAAGGAAAGGAAGAAGGGGGTCAAGGAAATCCTGGTTACAAGAAATGATATCAGGTTTACCCTTGAGTAAAGAGATAGAGTTTGGAATCAAGTTGATTCTTGACGCAGATTCTATCTCTACTACCCGTATAATATGGTACCATCGGGAATGGTCAAATGGAAGAAACACGTAGAGAAGTTTCTAAAAAGGTTATGGTTGGATCAGGTTAAAGGAGTCTAAGTGTTTTCTAAGATTTATTGGAGGTCGGATTAACCCCAAAATCAGGATTCGGGACAAGGATACACTTAAGACTGCATTTTGATCTCGATACGGACATTATGAGTAGGAAATAATGTCGTTCGGATTGACTAATGCACATGTTCTTTTATGGATTATAAGAATGGGACCTTTAGATTATATTTGGATTCGTTTGTGGTTTATTTTAAGAATCCGGAGGAGCATGAGGAACATCTCGGGATTGTGTTGAGAATTCTGCAAGAGGAGTAGTTGTGTGTTAAGCTCACCAAAGATGATTTTTGGTTGAGCGAAGTTATGTTCGCAGGGCATGTGATCTTTAAAGAAGAAATTGTAGTGGATCCAGCAAAGGTGAATTCGGTGGTGTAATGTGAATAACTTAAGATTGTGGTTAAAGTAAGAAGTTCTTAGGGCTGGCTGGATACTATTGCCGGATTATTGAAGGATTTTCTAAGATCGCATGGCCTCTGACCAAGTTGACTTGGAAAGGTCAGCTGATTGTATGGAATGATAGGATGTTGTTTAATTATGGTGGGGTAGTGATGGATTATACCCCAATATAATATGACTAGTCCAAGAGGAATTATGGAAAACTGTGAGTATATTATGATTTAAATCGTTTCAGTGATGAATTCAGTTGGAATCAAGGTATTAGATTATGATTAAATCCTATTTTGAGTTGGATTGGATGATGTAAAGAAAATGGTTTTGAAATTCTTTGGTTTTATTTCTAAAACTGTACTTCATAACCGGTTAGAGTTTCTTGTAACCGGTTAGAAGCTGAAAGTTTTAAATAAAAAAATAAAAAAATTTAAGTCATTTGTGAAGGAAATTATGGTATCAATAAACATCTTCCTCCAATCCAAACTCAATGTCAATCACCTAAGTAAAATTTAAGGAAGGGTTTAATGTGGTAAAATAACTTAATGCCTTGATTCATCATTGAAATTGATTTAAGAGGATTGAATCATAACACGTATGGATTAATCAAGAGTTAAAGTTAAGAAGATACTCCAATCGGAAAAGATAGAGGACTTAGTTGGACGATGCAAAAGAGACGATAAGCACTAAGATAAGAAGGTTGTGATTCATAAGCAAGTTTGGAGTTCGAAAATGTGAATGACAATAGGAAGAAGAAGAGTTGAATATGAGACAAAGGTGATGGATGGAGTTTTAAAAGATTATGACTTTGAGCTCCATTATCATCCTGGCAAAGCAAGCGTAGTGCAGACGTTGTGAGCAGAAAGGCTATTCATGTGAGCTCAATGACAATCAAGGTGGCTATTCTGATCGAGGAGTTCAGAAACCAAAGTCTGGTAACGCAAGAGAAACCCTCTAGCATTAGATTGGGAATGTTGCCAATCACCAACGAATTCTTGAATCGGATTCGTGAATTACAACCAAAAGATGAGGAGTTGAAAGAGGCGAATGAGATTTAATCTTTGGAATTAAAGTCAGGGATTATGAATATTAGAAAATATATTATGGAGGTAAGGGATTTATGAAGTGTTGTCTAGAACAACCTAGATGAGAAATCCAAAGGCATGAACTTCAAGAATAGATTATGTTCGAACCCAAGTCAACTATCAACTATCAAGGAATAAGGAATTTCTCGATGTTGGTAAGCATATATGAGGACTATGGGAAAGCACATGAATTTCATGCGAGAAATGTTTGAGTTCAGAATAAGAGAAAGATTGATGAAATGAAGGTCCAATTGGAGAAAGAGGAAAAGTAAATAGGAGAATATCGACCACGGAAATATCAAGGTTAAGGAATCCTCGACTGAAGAAAAGTGATTAAGGAAGAAATAGGGAAGGGAACATTTGTCCATCTCAAGGTGAAAAATGTGAGGCACATTACTTTGAGTTTAGTTGTGATGTACCTAAGGGAATAGTCAATTCCGATTGCAGAAAGCTGGAGTATTATTCACCAAATTGTCTTGAAGGAAAAGGTGAGAAAGGAATGGACGAATCAAGCACGAGAAGAGTTCACCAGCTGAGATGTGAGTTAAGTCTACTCTTGACGTAGACAACCCAAGTCTATCTCTTCCTTTGATCTGAGTTTACGTAGTCAAATGTTTTTCGATTACGTTAATCTAATCGTTTGAAAATATCCATATCCTGCTGGAAGTTCAACTCCAATCTTTCTGTGATCAAAACCTTTATCACAGTTGGGTGTGATAAATATCTGTGGACACTACAGAAATAGAAAGGTCTGTAACATCCCTGAACTTTAGTTCCCGAATAATGTATTCAATAGCTTATGCTTTGTTATATGAATGTTTTGCCTTAGCTTGATGTGTTAGAGCTTAATCTTGTTTAGTTAACTAATGGTGATTAGGCTTAGCTTAAACCTAATTAATTAGGTCTATCCTTGTGTAGTTTTAAGTTGATTAGGTTTAGATGTCTAATAGCTTAGTTAAAAGTTAGATTAACTTGGTTAATGAATGGCTTAAGAGTTAAGTGAACTAGATTAAGCCTAAGTTAACCAAATGGGCCTTGTGAGTGATGTTGGGCCGTGAATGTGTGCACATGAGTGTTGGGCCATGTGTGTGTGTATCCGTGAGTGAGTAACGAAGTGTGGTGTGCTGGGTGAGTTTTGCATGAAGAAGTGAGGTGGCAAGCTCACATTTCATGCATGTTGCACAAGAAGGAGGTGGCAACACCACATTTCATTTCATTGCATGAAGTGTGAGGTGTCCACACCAAATCTCACCACTTGGTCATCTTATCACTTCACCATTTGACCATAAACCATTATATAAGTAACCATGTGTTGATGATCACCATTCTTGGCTTCCTTTTCTTCATGGCATCATCACCATCATCTTCATCTTCTTTCTTTGAGAACCACACGGCCAACACCCACAAACACCATCATCCAAATTCATTCTTCCATTAAAACCAAGAAATC
Source organism: Crotalaria pallida (assembly GCA_037953625.1). NCBI lineage: Eukaryota > Viridiplantae > Streptophyta > Magnoliopsida > Fabales > Fabaceae > Crotalaria > Crotalaria pallida. Next base: position 59,637,633 of record CM075651.1, read on the forward strand.
TTTGCATATCCTAAGTCTAGATCATGGATATACAACATGCATGAGTGATCAAGGCTTAGAAAGTTCAAATCCAACCCCTTCCCCTTTTGAGAAGCTCACGGCCACACCCATCACCACCCTTAATCAAGCTTAAACTTTTACTAAACACAAGAAACCTTAGCATATTCATACTCTAGATCATGAATATGCCACTTGCTTAAAGTTTTATGTTGAAGAAATTTCAACCATTAAACTCAAAACCTTAACAACCCTCACGGCCAAACCCCAAACAAAGCCTTAAGATCTTTAGCTTGGTAGATCAAGTTGAGCCTTAGAGTTTTAGAAGCTTGAGATCAAGTTTCAAGTGTCAAAGGAGGGAGAGTGCTCACGATTTGGAGAGGAAAAGGCCCAAAAGCTCAAAATCTCCATAGTTTTCTTCAAAGGTATGTGAGAGAAGCTTACACTTTTGCTAGAATAAGTATTGAAGCTTAGAAATTAGGTTGAGTCACCATGAGACTCAAGGGCACTAGTTAGATTTTGGTTTTGGCTTGGAGGCCAATTTGTGATGAATCTTGACATGTGGTTATTAAATGTTCTATGCTGAATTTTATGAATATGTTTTGTGTTGATGAGTAATTACATATGTTATGTTGATTAATTGAATGTTTAGACCCTTGGATGAACAAGGCTAAAGTGTTGACTAAATGGATTTTAGTTAACTAGGCCTTAACTGAGAATTAGATAAGGTGATTAAAGTGTTAATCAAAATGGTTTTAGATTACTAAGTCTTGGTTAAGGGGGTTAACCTAGTAGCTAAAATGGTTTAGTCAACCAAGTACCAATCAAACCTAGTCTTAGATAACTAAGTAGTACTTAAACCTAATTAAGTTTCACTTAATCCCATGGTTAGTCAACTAATCCAAGATTAGTGGGACTTAATCCTAGATTAGTGAACTTAATCCCATGATTAGTCAACTAATCCATGATTAGTTGGACTTAACCCATGATTAGTCGAACTTAATCCGAGATTAGTCAACTAAGCTAGACTTAATCCATGATTAGTGAGACCTAATCCATGATTAGTGGACTTAGTCCATGATTACTCAGCTAAAGCTCTGTTAAACCAAGTCTTAAGTAATTAAGACATACTTAACCCAAGTTCTAGTTACTTAAGGTGTACTTAGGTCAGGGAAATGATGGGACTTTGTCCGGATACTCAGACATAAGCTTGACCTAGAACTAGTATTACTTTGCTTTGTTATCTGCATACTTAGATACTTATGGATACATGTTGAATGCTTATGATTATATGATGAGTTAATATGAATATGTATGTATCCATGCTGAACTGATGTCGAATGATCATGACATAGTGGGACTAATGATAAACTTGGAACTTGAACATGTGCATGATAACCTAGGATTGCAAGAGTTGCATTGATAACATACGTGACATGAGCTAGGTTATCAGACCAGTCCCAATCTGAGGAACATCTACGCAGGTGGAAACACCGTAAGTCGTGCCTTTTTGACGCAGGTGAACCTGTGAACTGTTTATGTAACTGAACTTGATATTTTATGAAAGCATGCACAGGGTTCACCGTAAGCCGTGCCTTTCGACCCTGGTGGACGCACCGTAAGTCGCGCCTATCGACGTTGGCAGACGTGCCGTAAATCATGCCGTTGCGGGTGTAGAAATGCACCGTAACATTCTACGCAGGTGGAAACACCGTAAATGTTGCCTTCTACGCAGGTGGAAACACCGTAAGTCATGCCTTCGATGCAGGTAGTAATACCGTAAGCCGTGCCTTTTCTACGTTGGTGGACGCACCGTAAGCCGTGCCTTTCGACGCTGGCAGACGTGCCGTAAGCCGCGCCACGTTCTTGAACGCACCGTTCCTCAGATCTGGACCTGGTGGACATCGAGGCCTCGGAGTTGGAGAAACATGTACATGCATCATGCCACCTATCTTGAAAGATAATAACTAAACTGGTGTTTGCCCATATGTATATGCATTATTGCACTGGTTATTGCTGCTGTTTATCTGGATGTGAATGTTAGGGCTTAGGCTTATTCGATAATGCGACTGTGTTAGGCTTACTCGCCTGCCCTTTTAGGTGATGGACAGATACCTGCTTTGCATCGAGATTCGCCCGCTCCTTGATGGTGTTTGGGAGTATCAGGATCACCGGGCTGTTTTTGAGGGTGAAGTAGAGATCACTCTCTACCATCCCAATCCCGTAGTTCGTTTTCGTCCTCGTAGGTTTCGTATTCCGATCATTTACGTTATGCACATACCCCCGTTTTACACTTACCATGAATCACCTCCTACTCAACCAACTCGTCGATTCCATGGTCGTCGATTTCGCACTGCTAATCGCTCCCATCCTTCTGCTACCAGAGTTTTTCCATCGGGAACTACCCATTCTAATCCGACTGAGCCGGCAAGAGTCGTACGATCTCCTAGCCCTTTACCTAGTTATAGGATCACGACTCGGTCTGATGAGAATCAAGAAGATTCTGTAGGGCATGAGAGCGAAAGCGTGTTGGCTGAGTACACTCCCGGAAGTCTGGGGAGGATGGATGACCTTTAGGGGTGTGCATGGTGGAAGTAATCCGGAATTCGAAACAGTTGTACAGCTTTTGGTGGGACGAAACCGGTGATCTCTGACTATGGAGTAGCTGCAGTGGACCAGTGACCAGCTCTGATGATACCCTTTTCTTTTGAGTTATACATGTTGTCAATATTGCTTTTGGTGAGGTATTATCAGAGTGTTTTATTTCCAATGGACTTGTACCTATTATGTATCAGACCTTTATGACTTATTATCTACAATTAAGGTTCACTTTACGCATTTCAATATTCCGCTGGCTTTTGATGAGTTTTGGAATCCGGTATTGATCAATTTTTACAGAACTTGCAATTGAGGGACTAAAGGTTTCATTAATGAAAATAATATTTATTGCAAAAACCCTCGACTGCTTTCCAATGACTTATAACTTTCCGGATTTCAACTCTTTGCTTTTACTTACCAATCAAGTGTATAAAAAAAAGAAAAAATTTTTCCACCCTATTTTTGGAAAACTATACAAGTCCAAATTAATCGAGCAAAGCCTTTTCAGAAATAAGAGCGTTACAAGGTCAGTTATGGCTAGAGAGATTAACAACCACCGGGATAGGACAAATCTTTGTCTCCCCAATGGAAATGTCTCTAGAACTTGACTATCTAGCTAAGTCTGATAGTGATAACTATCCTATCTTTAAGTTCATCTAACTTAAAGACATGTCGTATGGTCTTTCTTGCGAAAGATTATATCTGAAAGAGATGATTTTGTTATTAATGGTTTGAATATTAGGACTGATCACCCTAATGTCTCAGGCTGTTAAGGAACGAAGTCATACAAATGTTTCTTTGATCGTGCTCGAGAGACCAGAGTGCGCAACGCAAAAAGTTTTTCCCCAAAAAGTTTATTGAAAAGTGTTTTATTTGAAGAAGGTTTATGTGAAATGTATCACTCAAAAGAGTATTTCTTTTAAAAGAATTCTTTCACATAAGAGTTTTTATGCAAAGAATCTTTATTGTTTAAACCGAAAAGGTTTTATTTGAAATGTTTCAAAATACAAGGATTATATCGAAACTCATTTAAGTGGGGGAGGACCCTAAGAACAATTTTTAAGGGAGTTAAATGAAGTTTTATAGTATAAGAACATTTTGGAAAAGTGGAAAATTTCAGAAGATGAATTTCGGAGACGAAATCCCATTTAAGTGGGGGAGTAGTGTAACACCCCTAATTTTCGTCTCCCAAATACCCAAGAAATTAATTATAACAATTATTTTATAATTGATTCATATTAGTTTTGACGGTTTTAGTTTTTGTACACTATGTGTTTTTATATATAAAAATATGAGATATATTTTATATGGTTATTTTGTACAAAAATATGAATATTGTAATTTAGTCCTTGGGTTGAGACCTAATTGCAATATTAAAAAGGTTTTTGAAGAAGGAGTAATTAATTTATTAATTTTTGAAGTTTTATCAGTATGTAACCGGTTAGAAGGGCTCCGTAACCGGTTACACGATGAACCCAGAAACTGGGTTAGTGCATTTTGATGAGTAATCATTTGATTAATCCACGAATTCGCCACGAAATCAGCTTGAGATTAGTGGAGAACACGCGTCCTCATGCATGTAATATTGATTTCTCTATAAAAGGATGGATTGTTGAAGGATTGGGGCTGATTTTTCTGAGTTTGGTGTTGGGAGGCTCTGTTAGGATTTCTAATTCGTCTGGAGTAATTCTTCGTTTATGAGTGTTGGAGAGTGAGTGATACACTACTGGAAAGCTTGAATCAAGGGCTTTTCATTGATATAAGTTTTGTGATCAGAGAGTTCTTGTGTGAGGAGGAATCAATCCAAGAAGATGCAGCTTTGAAGCTGTCAACACTGTCTCTGTGTTCGTGGAGCTGTCTTTGAGCTTCGATTTAGGTAAGCTCAAGCACTCTTTGAATCTCAAACCCCTTTGATTTTCTTGTGCATGTTGCATACAAAAAGTCCTAACCATTTTCCCCAAATTGTATTACCTTTTCATGCATCAAAATCTCTGGTTTTTGAACCCTGTTGAACCTGTGTTGATTGAGGACAGAGCTTGAGGTTCTTGTGGATTTCTTGCCAAAGTCAGTGATTTCACTCATCAAACACGACTTTGAGGTATGGGAGAAGTTTACCTTATACTAGATTGAGACTAAAATCAAGTGTTTTAGGACTTGAGTCAACAAAGACTCAAAAGAGCATTATGTGTTTAGGGTTAAAAGGCTTGGAGGCCAATTCTGTGTCTCAATTCTTTTTGAGCAAAGTTAATAACCTGCATGCAAGCTATTCTGACTATTGAATCATAATTTAAAGGTTTATTATGTGTTTTGTGATATCAAGTTGTGTTTATGTGGAATTTTATGCAATTTGAGTATCTAAATTGAATGCATGCAAGATAGATATGTTTCTGTGGCTGGACATACTAGTATTAAGGTATGTGAACTCTATTGATTGTTGAAATTGGTTAGATTTGAGAATTGAAAAGAATAGTATGCAAAACCTCATTTTTCAGTGTACAAACTGCATAATCTAACCGGTTATTCGATATTTGTAACCGGTTAGATACTGTAAATTTTCAAAGAAAATGAATTTCTGAAATTGGTCCTGTGTTCTTACCATTTTTACTCAAGTCTATACTCTAATTTCACTAGAACTCAATCTGAAAACATGTTGATAAATACTGTTTGGTTCAGATTGAAACTGAGGAGTTAATGCCTTAATGTTATGAGATAATTTCAAGAGGAAATTATATTCATTTGGAATTGAATTGTGATTTAGACTTTTGAATGATGAAATCAGTGAGTTTGAGGTATAAAACAATGTTGAAATTTTGTTTATGGATTGGGTAGAGAATTCAAGAAAAAGGGTTTTCTGAATTGCAATGGTTAGTAAGTTCAGGTCTGTAATTCTAACCGGTTAGCCTGAGATTGTAACCGGTTAGTACTTGAAACTGAAAAAAATAAAAGTTAAGTCTTTTAAATGAAAAGTTGGATACCATTGATTAAGTTTTTCCCAATCCAAGCCTAATGGCATGTTTTTAAGTTAAGTCATGGATGAATTTTTGTGCCAAAGGTTATACCTCAAATTAATCATTCAAAAGGGAAATTGAGATATTTCTAAATCACAATAATTAAAGTAAAGATAAAAACCAACCTAAATAATTGTGCATTCATGCATAGAGAGAGTGGAAGATAGATTGGTAATAAACGATTATCATATTCTGGGAATATGAGGAGGGTACTCCGGGAGTACCAAATTGTAACCTACTTGATGACACATTTTGGGAATGTGGCCAGTGTCCGGGACATGGTTTCTTTGATGTGTTTTGGGAACACATTGGTGTGCAACCTACCTGATGACACATTCTGGGAATGTGGCCAGTGTCTGGGACATGGTTTCTTTGATACGTTCTGGGAACGTGATGCACACTCTGGGAGTGGTGCTTGTTTATATTCCAAGTATGGTTTGCTATACGTTATGGGAACGTGATGCACACTCTGGGAGTGATGCTTATTTATCCACGTATGGTTAGCCATTCGTTCGTCTGGTAGTGCTCTGGGAACACATTGGTGTATTGGATGGACGTCCAAGATGGACTTTTGTTAGAGGCCTCAGTTGTGGATAGAAAGTCATGCATCATGCCACCTGCATTATAAGAGATATAATGTTAAAAATTGGTGTGCCCATATGTACTTGCATCATTGTCTATCCATGATATACTGGTGTTTGTATTTTAGTCTTTATTGATTATGTATATGTGTATACTTACTCCCCATGCCCTTATTAGGTGGTGATCGTATATCTAGCTTGCACCAAAGTCTGTGAAGGGAGATGTCCCTTAGGTGCATGCAGAATATAGAAAGTGTGGGTTGAGAACCCTTTGTGCAGTATCGAGGATCCGACCATATGGATGTTTGGACAGAGGACCAGTGACCAGCTCTATAACATCTCTATTTTAATAAGTATTTATATGATACACATTTTGGAAGAGGTATCATAAGATGAATTTAGTTTCATAATAATACTTATTTGGTATCCATGGACTTGTTACACTTGATATATTTTGGGAGTATAATATGATTATTTTACTATGTTTCCGCAAACTCTGATTTTATTAGTCAACTTCATTATTAATCAAGTGTTTGTGAAAAGGAATTTTCAAGGGAAGGGAAAATTCTTATTTTCCGATATTTTTCCAACAATAACAAGTCCAAGTAATCATAAACTTATTACTTTTCTTATAAAGTAAGATGATATACAAGGAGTGTTACAGCAACAGCTAGAATGTGGCCAAACTCCAAGCTTACTACAGCTAAACTTTTAAATATTCATGTCTTTTTATTTCAAAATGTAGAGTAGGATAGCATCTACAGATTTCCACTCGGTTACCGAGTTTTTAGACAGCTCTCCTGAGTTTTGTTAGGTAGCCACTCAGTCGAGCATTTATTAGGAATCATTATTTGTACATGTTCATTAATAAAATTCTGAAGGTTTTATTCAAAATCCTTATTATTAAACTGTGAAAATACTTAAATCTCATTTCGATCGGCTAGCCACCGAGCGAAATCGAGAATTAACAACTCTATTCATGAGTTATAACTTCGTACTCATAGAACGACCGATCCCAGGAGCACCACACTCCTTGCATCGCGGTCCGAGGATCCCACTTCGGCTAAAGTCGGCGATCTGAGTTCTAACTCACAGGATTAAACGATCACAAACACTTGTTTCTCAATGAGTAAACGTAATCTGAAAATGCTTGTATAACAAACGAGCAACAATCGAGCAAAGTAAATACGCTCATGTGACAAAAATTGGGCAAAGTGAATATGCCCAAGTGATTACGCTCGTATGAGCAGAGTAAAAGATGCAAAAATTAAACAACAGTGTTCAAATGGCGATTACTAATTATTAATTTTGTACACATATACGAGGTTCAAACATGGGTAAACAGTCCATTTCGCTGTTCTCAACAATGGGCAAACAACTTGTTTGAGCATTATAAACACCTAAACATGTTCAGAATCTAGTTGATGGGGGAGAGGATACAGGTGACAAGGACCCACATTCCAAAGCTTCATGTTACTCTTTGAGCTCGCACTTGGTTCCTTATTCTGAATGCATGTAACAAGCGCAGCGGGCCCTCATCAGGCGCCCCCCCTTTTTTTTACATCCATAAATTCAGAGCGTCAAGAACCAGGTACTAGACTTCTTCCTTCGGATTCATTACACGATTGTCACCACTCCCCTACCAATTTCTGATCAGATTCCTAAGTATTACGCTGGGATCCGTCCTGAGCAGATGGATGCCCGACGACCCTCAACAATCCAAACGCTAAGATAATGGCAAATCCTGGCCAACATACCGAGCTATGCTGCATCAGCAAAGTCAGAGGCCAACTTCTGGCCATCGACGATATCCTCAATTGATCGGTCCCCTACGATTATTTCCATGTCACCGATCTTGACTTCAGAGTCATCACTCGGACTCCCGGTTCAAGTAGCATAGCCGAAACCTCTGGCATCCTCGCACCTTCTACCATGACACCCTTGCCTCTCATGGTCACTAAAAGCCAAAAAATGATCCCTGTCAACAACCCTTCTTGGTATCCCAGCATTGCCCGCACGAGTACTATACAATGGTTCGCCCATAACGGCATACAGGGTGTCTGGTAGGAAGATGATGAAGAATACCGAGCAACCACACGTTCCTGCGATAGAAGAAGAAAGGCCTCAATGCTAAAACGATGCCGAGCATATCGACATCCATGCCAAAAGGATGTGGGGCATATCAAGATTCAGAAATAGTCTACCAATGAAGACAAATGAGGAAGGATCTTTCTCATTATCTCATTTACGTCATTTACATTATATGGTTTAAGCGTCACATTTGTCATTATTGAATCACTTGTTGCGTAACACTATATTATCTTAGATAATATTCATAATTAACAATGAAACAACTCATACTTTGCTAATTAATGTCATTAAGTATCATCTATTACTCGATAGTCTAATAGTTGTTTTCATACATCATGAAAAAGTAAAACTTCGGTCAGAACTACCGAGCACGATAGCCTGAGCACGATAGCACGATAGCCTGAGCACGATGGCTAAGCTTGATCTGATTTTTTCTCACACAATCGAAGTCGGGATTCCTATTATCTGAGAATATGCATAAACCGATTATGCTCTGGTATGCGCACCATTGCGACCCTACCTGGTAGTAGAACGGTTCGCGGTACCACCCCACAATGAAATCTTGTCAACTCCGATCAAACACAGAATGAAGACCCCGCTGTGGAAACCTACAATCGGTGGATGAAACAACTAGGAGACACTAGGAGAACACCTAGAAGGGGGGGGGGGTTGAATAGGTGTACAAGATACCTTGAAAGATTTTCGAAAGAAACAAATCGAAACAATCAAAATAAATGATTTTTGCAAAAACTCTCAGGTTTACTCGAGTACTCTGATATTTACTCGAGTATTACTCGATTAAATTCTCTCTTACTCGAGTAGATCTGACAGAAACTGAAAAATCACTTTTTCAATCAAATACGAAAATCAATCAATTAACAAGTATAACCAGAGATTCAGCGGAAACAATTAACACCTATATTCTTATTGATTAACCTAGGTTATAAAAATGATTTTCCCCAAACTTAATTTTTCACAATTAAGATTCAATTCAATCAATTATGAAAAATCACTTTTTCTAGGTTTTCAACCAAGAACACAATTAAAGACTTGAATTGTAAAGAGTAGAGAGTTTAGAGATACGACACAGTGATTTATCCTGGTTCACTTTCATCCACTTGAAAGCTACTCCAGTCCCCTCTTCAACCAAGAGAGATTCTTCACTATGAGGAATTAGAGTTTCTCAAATTACAAGTAAATGCCTCACAAGACTCCCTTCTTGCTAGCCTACAAGAGATACCACACCCTTGCCTTGTAATCCTATTGATATCTAATCTAACCTCTTCTCTTGCTTGCCAATACCCCACAACAAGTCTTCCAATTGCTTGTTCTTCAACAAGGCTTCCAAGTGCTTGATGAAATGCTTCTTCAAGACTTCCAATGAACTATGCTTGATTCCACAAAATCAAGGCTTCCAATGTTGTAGAATGTTTGCCTCTTGCAATGATTACAACTTAAATGAAAACAAAATAACAATCCTATGAATCTCTTTCAAAAACTATGAAAAGATCAACATGAGAGATTCAAGGTTCTTGATCAAAGAATATGAAAATGAGAGCTTTGATCTTGAGAGAGTGAGAGAGAATAGTGTGGCTTTGATTCTTTGTAAAATTGTGTATCAAAATGATTCTAGTTGATAGAAATGATTAGGAAAAGGTTTATATAGAATACCCAAAAGTTGGAGCAACTTAGAATAGCTTTTGAGAAGTGAAAAACGTATTTAAAACAGTTACAGACCCTGTTTACTCGAGTAATAAAGTTACTACTCGAGTATTTGCGCAAGGCTTCAAAATTCTAATCGAGTAAAAGTCAAGATAATCGATTATCAAAAGTTTGTTAATCGATTATCAGTTCAAAATACACTGTCAATCGATTATCAAAATCTGTTAATCGATTATTAACATTAAAAATCACTTAAAACTTGTTTTCTCAAAAACTAAACCTTTTCTTTCAAACCTTTAAGCCACCTATTGATTTTAGGCAAATTGAATACTCAAAATATGATATAATCATGCAATCAAAAGAGATTCACTACCCTCTAATAAACTCTACCCAAACTCATAAACTAAAAGACTTGTGAGGCAAAAGATAAAACATTAAAACACAAACTACCAAACTAAGTCTTCATGAGCTTGCTCTCTCTTCATAACTTGATGTTTGTTGTTGCTTGTTGAGCTTGAATTTGATCAACACATTTGAACTTGTTCAAAACCTTTTGTAGCTTGTTCAAAACCTTTTGTCATTATCAAAACATTCTTCATGGATCTTACACCCGCCCTCACAACTTGCAAACATTCAACCCCGTCACAATGCTCTCCCACACAGGTCTAAATCCGCAAGCCTCTCAAACAGGCTTGGATGAATCTGACCTAATCGGTAGAGCATTCTCGGAGAATGAATCCGATTTAGTTGGGGAAGTATACTCGGATTGGACGATTCCGCTGCACATTCACTCCCTCATCTTTCACGATGATTCCACTGTCATGGTTGTAGTGTGTACATGCATAGACTATCAAGGCTCATGGAGACCTCAATCATCATTCTTTCTTATGTTTCCTCTAATGGCACTTTTCTTCTCGGACCAAAGGTTTCAAAAAGAAAAAAAGGAAGAGGAATGCTTGATGCCCAATAACTTAGAGAACAGTCGGCCTGATACAAGGAAACGACAAACTTAATTACGAGGAATAAGTCCAACAGCAAAGGAACGACCCAAATGCTTCAAACTAACACTCATTTCACCTTATCAGCGAATTGATCTTTCCTTATTTTCACATAAATTTAATTCATTAATATTTATTACATTTATGTTTAATATCTCAATTACGCACATTGGTGTCCTTATGAGATAATTGTTGGCCATAAGTGGTACACATCACCGCTTTAATGCATGTTGCGGGTATCGTACTACCTGCGCGACGTCTAAATATGACTCGTAATTTACAATGAGAATGCATCACTCCTGACAAATAACAGTTGTATCCCATTTCTAATCTAATATTTTAATTCCTATCTTTGTATACATGATAAAAAGTACAACTGTGAAGATACAAGCGACTCAGGATCTCTAAAAGAGTCTCGCAACAGGCGACTGCCCCATGTACCGATCGTGTTTTATTCAACACTCATGCATGTACCAAACGTAACAGGGCCTTATCAGACCTCCTTCTTTAATATCATACGAGATCCGTTTCGACCTTTTTATTTGGAGCTTCCCTGCGACACAACAAGGATCCACCCGGACTCCTAAGAAGATCGGCAGTGACAATTGATCAGTTGCGTTGTCGAAAGAATTAGTACATTCTTTCTCTTTTCGCCCTCTCGACTGCATTCTTTGCCTTCTCAGCAGTTATAATTGATCAGCGGCATTGGCGAAAGAATCAGTACATTCTTTCTCATCTTTTGCTCTACTTGACTTCATTCTTTGCCTTCACACCACCCCAGGGCATGAACTTTTGTTATTTACGTACTTTTTTCCCTACGCTCGGGCGGCCATCGATGCCTAGCGCGAGACATTATACACAACTCTTAACCAAGTACTCCTAAACGAGTGTATAACAAGGACTAAGTACAAGTAGGATACTCGAATGCCAGTCTAGTCAGTTGACAGTGACTAAAGCGCGGACGACTCGAGACCGAGAAGCTAACCTGGGCCAAAGGTCTGCGCTTTGAGTTCTAAAAACATAACACACTTCTAAACAGTTCATAAAAGGTTATTACAACACTTCTAACTATTTCTATCATAGTTCGTATTACAACATTTCTAACTATTGCTATCATAGTTGATATCCACCCCTCTCGAGGACCTACTTACTCACTTCGGATCAAGGCCCTACGCACTTGCCCACGATCTTGGCTAGTCGGCTTGATCGGCGAGGCCACAAGTGGAAACGGAGATGCTACCTTGATAACTTGGCCATCGGCAAAATACATAGTAGGATCGAGGAATACACCACGGTTAAGGCAGTTATTCAGACAGCATCAGTCCCCGATCCAAAATGTGGTATTACACTTGGCACACCTCGATAAGAGAGGTGTAAGCATCTCCTATCAGGTGTCATTATCCAAACAAAAAGTTGTTAACCATAAGCGATACTCTTCCGAGTAAAAAGTCTCGGCTGCAAGCAATCTTCTACATTGCTTAACTCTTAAACCGACCTCAAACGAGTCGACGCCGCAAGTAATATTCTACATTGCTTAAACCAACCTCAAACGGGTCGGCACTCGCATGGTCGTCAGCCGACCGTTCACCCCAAACCATCCTATCGGGTTTAAAGGATCTCGGATCGACCCTTGAGAGGCTTCGTCGACCACTCACCGACATCAAGGCAGCTTGACCACCACGAGCCAAGCAACTTGCCTTATCAGTCTCGGACCGAGTCGATGCCTCGAAGGACCCGAGAACCGAGATCCCGACAACCCTTACAGCTTAAAAGATATTTTGTAGTTCCCCTTGTTCAGAATCATCGGCCTATCATGAAGAATCTCCTTAGGTTTTCGTTATAATCCGAGCACGAGGAGCGCCAACGAGGTACCCTCGGCACACGAAACCCGAGGCAAATAACACCAACTCTCATAAGCTCAGCACATGTGTAACATCCTGAAAATTAATATTAAATATAATAACTCTAGATATATATATATATAAAGTATACAATGATTTATTTAGGGATAGGATTAAGCCGTAGGAATTGTATAAGGGTAGTGTGGTAATAGGAAGCATAGGCCGACCTAGAATGTAGGTATTGGACTTCGGACCGATCCTGGCCGAGCTAAATGGGGTCACACACGGAATCTGTTGTCAAGCTCGGATTAGCCGACCTTAGCGCACCTCACGTCAGTATCCGAGAAGGAAGCTCGGACTACCGATGTTCCTCTATACCGAGCCGACGTATCCTAGCTCCTCCGTGACAGCTCATGTTGAGCTGTTGGCCCATTGGGTTTCGCACCATCCGTACTATGTACTATCATTCACTTTATGTCACTATCATTGCTTTATGTCCTTTTCAAATCACTATTCATGGCTTCCTCTAGAAGCCAATGAATCCTGTCCACACATTCTAGCTTCTCCAAGAAGCCTCCAATGAGGACCACACAAATAATTCCCCTAAATGAATAAAAGAATATCCCAAACACCACATAACACACTTTGCATTCTCTCTCTTCCTCCTTCGTCTCTCTCCCTCATTTTCTCTGAAGTTCCAGCAACCCACCAACAAACCCCAACATACTTTCTTTCTCTCTTCTCACTCACAACCGCCTTCCTCTCTTCCACCAAGTGGTACCATTCGGAGACCCTCCTTCCTCCGTTCTTCTTTCCGTCCCGGACGCCCCTGGACAGCCGGTGTTGAGTGTGCAGCTTGGAGGAAAGGACCCAAGAAGAGTGAAGCTCACAAGGTCAAGCATCAAGGAAGCCATTCTCAACTCTCAACTCTTATCTCACACGGTTTGAGGTAAGGAGTGAGTGTTACCTCTACTTGAGTTTGGGTTTCTAGGGTGTTCATAAAGGGTACTACGAGTGGGTGTTAGATTAGGGAATGGATATAGGTTAATGTTAGAAAGAAAAGGTAAAGAGGGTAAAGGGAACCAATGAATGAACTAGAAACATGGATTTTAGGTGAAGAAGAAACATTATCTTCGATTATATGCTATATTTTACATGATGGATTCGGTTGAATGCTTTATTCATATTGTTGTTGTGGTATAAGTGTTTATGAGCTTTGATATGCATTATTTGTGTCTGTGGTCGATGATGCGAGAGAGTGAATGTGGGTCCGAGGTGTGTTTAGATATGGAGAGTATAAGAGAATAAATAAAAGGAATAGATGAGAGGGTGATTAATGGAGTAAGGGAATGGTTAGAGGGCAGAACCGAGAGAGGCCGAGCTAAGAAAATAATGAGATTAATGTAAAGAGGAATAATTTAAAGGGTTGAGCTGATAGAGGCCGAGCTAAATGAATGGTTAAAAAGACTAAGAGGAATTAAAGAGAAATGGTTGTGTGATCGGGTCATAGCAGACGAGTACTGGGTGCGTGCATTGATCGCGTCAGAAGCATACTGGGTATGCGCAGCTGTAAGACGGGTACTGGGTACTCACAGTTATGATCCACACAAGGTTCCGAGCACGGAATCGGTGGGATGTGTTCCTGGTCATAGCAGACGCGTACTGGGTGCGTGCATTGATCGCGTAAGACGCCGAGATGCGCCGCTGTAAGACAAGTACTGGGTGCTCGCAGTTATGGACACTCCTTACTCCATAGAATGATCGGCGGTAGTGCTCCTGGTCATAGAAGACGCGTACTGGGTATGTGCAGCTGTAAGACGGGTACTGGGTACTCGCAGTTATGGACACTCCGATATCCGACCTTAAATGGTGTAAGACATGCACTGGGTGTATGCATCCGAGGAGAGTAAAAGATTGTAAGCTAGGTAAAAGTGGAATAATGAGTAATGAATCCGAGATAGAGATGGTTTACCGAGGTAAGAGGATAGTGGCCGAGAAGCTGAGTGTAAGAATTAAGGATAGGGTATAAAGGGAATTAGTAGGTTGTGCCGAGGTATAGCTAATAGGTAATGGATTTACTGGATTATGATGTGAGCCGAGCTAAATGAGATTGTATGAGGTAAGCCGAGCTATTTAAGATTGTACGATGTGAACCGAGCTAAATGATGATGTATGCATGTGATATATGGTTTGATTACTTGTAATTTATGTGCTATTTGACTACTTGTGTTTGGCTTGGTAGTTCGGTATGGCATGTTAGAAACTGCTTATTTAAGTTCTGTGTAATGCTCACCTCCTTACCATTTTTCAGGTACTGAGCCCGAGCAGACGCAGTCCCCGGCCGAGCAGGATCACTCTCCCTCATAGGGAGAGTAAATCATTTAGAGTAGGAGAATTTGTTGGGTCTCGGCCAGTTGGGCCGAGCTAAAACACTTTTTGTATTTTTCACTTCGGATTTCCTAGATGGGCCTCGGCCAGTTGGCCGAGCTAAACTTTTATTGAACTTGTATTTTGATTATGAACTCAGTGTACCTGTTATTGAACTTTTTGTGCTTTGACCGAATTAAAGTCTTCCGCTTTATAACTCTGATGTTTTTGTATTAACGAAAATAAATTTTAAATCCTAGATTCCGGGTTTTAAGGGTAATTATTATATAGGGTGTTACATTTTTGGTATCAGAGCAGTTTCTCCTCGGCCTATTGGAGTTGCAAAGGACTCCAGTGGTTACTCACCAAGAGAGTGACAGATAAGTAAAGTCTAGGAGCTTAAGCTAGACAATAAAGCTTATAGAAGTGTATGTTGATATGTGTATATACATATATTTTTACTTGATTATTCAGTGGTTAATTGGCTTTCTCTCCATGACCGAGCAGCATGGCTGGGAGAAGAGCTGATAACGACCGAATTGCTGCTGTGTTGGAGACTCTAGTTCAACTACAGCAGAACCAAGCGCAGGCTCAGCAGAATCAGGCTGAGAACCTCGTTCAGAACATCGCCGCAGCCGCAGCCGCAGTAGCTGCAGCCCTTCAGCCTCAACCTCCGGCTCCGGTTGTAGCACCCTTAATTTAATTATAAAAATAGTAAGTAAAAGTCTATAGTTTTAAAATGGAGAGCTTAAAATTTTCCTTTCATAAAACAACTTTACATATAAAATTGGGTATTTCAATTACAATATGAGTAGCACAAACAAATAAAGTTTTCCTTCTTTCCAATTCTTCCACTGCGAAACTCTAATCCTCAAGCTCCTTGACTTTCACCTAAAATGTTAACCACATAAGGGTGAGACCTTTTCACAACACATTGAATTAGAAGATAGTAAAAAGGCACATAATAAAGACTTAAGCTTCATAATCAAATCAAGCCGTGAATAATAAAATGCTTCACTTTCAATTTCCAAAATCATTTTCATATCCCATTATAATCCATTTAACGTGTGTCTTCTCACGGTCAGAGAACAACACACCCATCATAATACCGCATGTCTCCTCACGGTCAGAGGACAACATACCACTTTTCTTTTAATTTGTACCACTAGGACTTGGTTGCTCCTGCTAGGGCGTTTGTACACCCATTAGGGACTTTATTCACCCATCAGGACTATCACCCATTAGGCCTCACCCGTTAGGACTAATACATATAATCTTATACTCATACTTATCTCTTTCATTAAAATATTCCATTTACAAACTTTAGTCTTTTACACATTTTCCATTCTTTTAGTTTTCGTTGAATTGATCATTTTGGGACATTGACTCCTAACGGGGCATTTTTACCTAATGGGGCGTTTTAGCCTGATGGGGCGTTTAGCCGTAATGGGGCGTTTGTACACCTAGCAGGAACACCTAGTGTCCCAATGTCCCAATGATCAATTCAACCGTCCTTAACAACACAAACACATTCACCACAATGCACACAATTCAATTAGCCATTTATACAATTAACAAACATCCACCTTCATACATATAACCCAAATAACCATTAATTCAACATCATTCATTTAGTCTTTTACATCAATTAGCAAATATTCACAGTCAAGTACTTATATCCTTCAAATTTACAAACATCACATAATCACCACTATTCATCATCATTTTACAATATTCACCAATTCAAAGAAAGAACTCATTCTCTTCCCAACTAATATTCAAACTATTAATTAACACTAAAGAAATCAACCCCTGGCATTTCCAATAATCATCATCAACCTTAATTGGACGATTATATTACACTTCTTATTTAAGCATTCACGTATTATCCCTATGTCCATTAGTTATTACTCCACCTCATAGCCAACATTTTTAATTTGTCACATTAGTTAACTCTTAGCCATTGATATATTCATTTTACACACATTGCGAACGTAACAACTCTCAACCAACAACATATATTCACGGAATCAATCGACATACTCAGGTATGTCTCAGTGTGCATAAATATAAGTCAACTCCCTAGGGTTCTTCACTTCCTACAATTACAACATACATAAAAGGGGGTTTTTTTTAACAAATTCATGACATTAAATTAAATTATTAAATTAAATCAACATACATTCAATTCTCCTTAACCAACTCTGACAGGTGCTATTTTACTACCCACACCCCAATTTAACTACTTAGCCCAAATCCTATTATATACCCCAACTATCCCTAACTCAAGGTGTGGAAAAGAGACTCCCCTTACCTTAGAGAGGGAGAGAGTCCACACAAAGCTCCAGGGACCTCGAATCCACTCCGGATATACCTTGGCTCCAAGCCTCTAGACCGATCTCCACTCCGTTCTTCAAGATTGGTGGAGAGAGAAAGGAGCCCTAGGAGAAAGAAAGGGCTTCATGAAGAGAGAGAAGGCCACCCAGGGAGGAGGTGAAGGTTAAATCATGAGGGAGATGATGAACCTCATGGGTGAAGGTTTACAATGGTGGATTTGGGTGGTTTATGGTGGTTTTGTGTTGGTTGTTGATGGAGATGGGAATGAAGGAGAGAGAAAGAGCCATGGGGGGAAGAGAGAGAAGGATAATCACCATGGACAAGGAAGAGAAGAAGAAAACATGAAGGAGGAGATGGTTTTACATGGGAGAGGTATTGGTGGGGGGAAATGATTTGAAGCCCCAAGCCTCCATGGGAGGTCCTCTTCCATGAGGAAGAGAAGAAGAAAAGCGAGGGAGAGAAAGAATGAGAAAGGGAGGATCGCATGCTTTGGATGAGGAGGGGGAGATGAGTTTTGTTTTTATTTTTGGGTTGGAAGGAGATGTGTGGTCATAATTTAAAGGGAAGTGGGAAAGATTCCCTTTATGTGGCTATAAAGCCTCCCATGTACACCCTTCTCTCTTTTTTTTTTGATCAGACCCACTGGTAATCGATTATCCTAGCCAGATAATCGATTACTGCTTCAGTGCAACATTTTATGGGTTCCAACCTGAGGCCTTGTAATCGATTACTTGACCAAAAGTAATCGATTATAACCTGATGCAACACTTTCTAGTACATTCAGCAGAGAAGGAGTAATCGATTAATCCACCTAAAGTAATCGATTACTTTACCAGAAAATCGATTACTTCCATGAGTTAATCGATTATCAATGCTGGAACATTTAAGTGTTTTCACCAGAGGCCCAGTAATCGATTAACCCCTACAAAGTAATCGATTACTCTAAGGAAAACTCCTATTTTGGCCAATTCTAACTCTAAGGCACTACACTTAATTCCTACCCATGGTTTTCCTATGGTTCCTATCATTAGTCTAGCTTAGGTTTTCCTAATTAATCTTGGAATTAAATTTTGGGATGTTACAATTCTCCCCCACTTATTGGAATTTCGTCCCCGAAATTCCGCTTAAAATCCTTAATTTGAGAACCATCCCGAAAAAAGGTTTTCTAAGCTAAGCAACTTACTCAACTTAGTTCTGCTCCCCCACTTGGGATTGGCATACCATTCCGCATGTATACGCCATTAGACTCTTGTACTCATTGAAGAGTACCAACTATGGTTTAATTCGGGTCAACCTCTAGGCTTCTACTCTAACAGGTTTCTAAGGTCAGCTGGCTTTCTTCTAAAATCCTACTTCGAAGGTTGGATAGGGCACTTAAAAACACTCTAAACACTATTACCCTTAAGGGTTAATTATACTATAACTCCAAAATCTACTACTTATGTCCTAAACCTAAACTCTAATCAAACACATCCATCATTCACACAAACACAATTTATTAAACATCATTCAAGGTTCAATCATTCATAACAGCAATCCATAACATCTTACGCCTTAAACCTAAACACGACTCAACTTGGATTTCTTCCTAACCATTCCTAGTCTAACTTAGGGCTAACACTTACCTCTACAAACACATTCATCACAATCATGACATACTTGGAAATCAGTTCAAAAAGGGGGTTCAGAGAGTAGGACTTATATAGTTTGCAACCAAAATGCATTTTATAAATTCAACTTCCCAAGGTCTTTGAAGAATTGGAAGATAGCGTCCCTGTTCATAAAAGAACATTATAGCAAATCTTCAAGTCAATCAGAGTTCATTAGGTTCACTTTTGACCCTACGACCACTTGTAAAAGATTTGTAATGGTCGGGGTGAACCTACGTCAAATTCACTTAAAATTTAGTAGACAAAATCCAATTGGCCTCAAAATTTGATGGGACATCACTTAAACTCATCCCAAGGTTGTGTAAAATTGTCAAACCGATTCGAGCACATTAAATTTCATTTTGTTTAAATACGATAACTTGCTCCAATTGGCTTGAAGTGTTTCATAAAACAATAATTCAACCTTAGGGTGTTTAGGCCAAATCTTCCAAGTCAAAAGAATATCCTAAACTCAAAAACTTAGTTTTCCACTGTGCATAAAAACCCTGATTTCCCAACAAACACCTAACCATGAACATATATGTAACATCCCATCTTAATAAAATAAATGTACTTTCATTTAGATAAAAGTTTAATGTCAAATTCAAAATTTAAATTGGATGTACAACATGAAATAAAGCAATTAGTTGATGAAGTTCTTTTCCTTCGTCCTTTACCATCTTGAAATTCTGGTTCTTGCTCCTCCAAGCTCAACCTAAAATGTTAAACCACAAGGGAGTGAACACCTTTTCACAGTAGAATAGAAATTAAGAATTGAAATGAATAAATGAAATTGAATACTCAATTAGTCAAGAAGTTCACCCACACTTATTATACTCTTAGTAAAATTTTCATAAGTAAATAACTTATATCGCCCCTTTTTGTGCATTTGTTTTAGTAACACTCTAATTTATTTCATCATGTTGGATAACATCATCAATTTAATCTTCCAATTATCATATAGTCAATTATAATTTTTGTCTTAATGTATTTGCTTTAGTTCCATAATAGCGTTTATTCCTTGAAAATCGCATTTGTATTATACCACTAACAATAGCATACTAACTTGTTTTAGGTACTTTTATCGTTATTCCATATTTATGTTAATTAACATAAGACTAAAAGAGATTATTTACCACTAATGGTTTTAGTTCCTTTGGTAATACTTTTATGGTATATTGATACTACCTATGGGGTTGTTAGTACAATAACTTGTGTTTTATAGTTTTAATTACATATCCATCATTTTTAGGTATTCAAATTATTCTTAAAATTTTTAGAGTTTTTATAGGCATTTCATCGAGCACTTTACCTACAACATTTCACAATTAAGGAAAACATAGGTTTTTAATAATGTTCAGCCCCAAAAATGTTTAATTCACCTACACAGGTAGGTGATAAAGCAGGGTCTTCTATCCTAGGGTTTAGTATATGCAATTTAATCATTTAAAAATTCCAAAACCTAATCTCTATTCTAAAGGAAAAAGGGTTCCTCCCTTACCTTGAATGAAGAGAGGGAGAAATTCATTTCCAAGGTTCTTGGTCCTATGAGCTAGCTTAAAACTCCTTCTCTTTTGGGTGGAAGGATGAAACTCTTCAAGATTGTGGAGAAATTATAGTTAATAAGAGAGGAGGAGAAAGAGCAATATGGGGTTGATTGGAAAATTATTAAAACAAGGGTTGGAATTATTGAGAAGATGTTGGTTGATGTTAATTTATGGTTTTGGGGTTGAGTTTGGGTGTGTCTTGGCTTGTTGGTGCAAGAAAAGTAGCGTTGGTGCATGAGAAATGAAAACTGATGCGTGCTGGTGCGTTGTGGGGAAGTCTAGTGCGGCTGGGGAGTGAAAATGGTGCGGCTCGTGCTGCAGTTCTGGTGCTGGTGCCTTTTTATATGTGACTCGCGCTTGAGCGCGGTCCTGGCGCCTGAGCGCGAACCAGGTTCTGGAAAATTCCAGCACCAGCGCGAAAATTCTGGCATGCCCCTGGTGATACGTTTCCGCGCTTGAGCGCAGATTTGGTGCGCCTGAGCGCGCGCCTGTCTGTGGCACCAGATTTTCTGCACCGGTGCATCTGGGCGCATCGGCTCATGCCTCGGCGCACCGGTTTGCCCCGAATCGCCGATTTTCGCGTTTTTAACCTGATTTAATGAATTTTTATCATTCTTAACACTAAATTAAACCTTCTTAACATTTATTTACATCTCAAATCATAAAATTATATTTACCTAATGTTGTCTATACGAAAAGTAAGTGATTTATAGATTGATACTTCCAGCTTAACTCAATTACGATTTCTTCCCGACATAGGTCAATTTTTCCTCTTTTATACTACCTTAGCACCCTCCTGAACTTGATTATATATTTTCATTCAATTTCCTCAAATCCTAACCGGCTTCACCGAAATAAATTACGATAGCTTTTCCGTATCATATGCTTGTTAATTCCTTGATTTTTTTTCGATACTTAATCTCATTACTCTTTCCTACTTACCAATCCTAACTTTATTTGTTTTCTTCTCATCTTATTATTATTCCCTTTTGAGATTTGGTTGAGTAACAAGTTTCTATTCAAAATTCCTGAAATCTAATTGATTTTGCCGATTTACCGCAATTATAAAGAATTTCACTAGATTTGATATTTATAATCCCTATTAAATTCTTATTTTATGTTTAACCTCATCTACTAACACTCACCCATACTCCAACTGATCTCTAATTCTTGCTATTTATACTTTCCAAGCATTCTTCGTTAACTTTAATCAGACCAAGTCAACTACTCACACAGTTTTTCCTTTTATTCACAACCATTTTACATTATTATTCTACACAGATTAAACCTATACATAATTATCATTACTTATCAAAAATTTAGGTTGTTACAATATACATCTTTAAAAATTCTTGGTTTGAACAATCACTAAATATGGGGATTTAAAATACAGAAAGAAGATCCCATACTAGTGAAACACTTTAGAAAACAATGGCATATTTATAAAAACAAAATTCTTTTGCAAATTGGGTTCCTCTCTTGATGAGGAACAATTAATTTCATTTGAAAATTCACTAAAACTTTTAGTCATGCACCTTACCATGATGAGCTACCTTCATCTAATTTCATAATAAGATCCTAGATGAAGGAGTGAAAGATCACTCAAAATAGATAATCTCAGGAAAGAGGGAATGTGCCTTGGACTTGAAAAATGTAGTTTTAATTCATCTTTAAAAGTTAAAACAATTACATTCCCTTTTTACTTCAAATTTAAAAATCGAGTTTTCATTCCGAATTGATTTGAGTCGCATAAGAAGGGTTACTATTTGATCGATGTGTGACTTTGTTACAAAATTCACTACTCGATCACTTAGAAATCCTTGTTTTCTTACTATTTCTTGAAAATTTGTCGTGGGACCTCACGATCCATTTGGAATGATTATAGTTCGATGCAACTTTTGAAATTCATGTTAAACACTCACATAGTAAAACAAGCGTTTATCACAACATCCACTCACAAGCATTTAAACAAAATTTTCACTTTACACATAAAAATATCAAGCACACATATCAATCGAGCATACACAAACAAAATTCAATTTCATCAAGAACACAATTTTCAAAAACAACACTTTTAGCCAATGCTTAGTAGGAAGTAATTTTGGGATTTCAAACATAAAGAGGGCAATTGAAAAGTTATTAATCCCAAATCATTTTGAAAACATTTTTGAAAGTTTAGGTTCACTTCCCCATAAACATAGACTTTTTCCTATATACCAAATACACTGCCAATGATGTAATCAAAAGTGAGGTAAGAACTTCTATGTTGAATTTGTAACACTCCTTTTATGTCATCTTACTTTATAAGAAAAGTAATAAGTTTAAGAATACTTGGACTTGTTATTGTTGGAAAAAGATCTGAAAATAAGAATTTTCCCTTCCTTTGAAAATTCCTTTTCACAAAAACTTGATTAATAATGAGGTTGACTAACAAAATCAGAGTTTGCGGAAACATAGTAAAATCATCATATTATACCTCCCAAAATATATCAAGTGTAACAAGTCCATTAATACCAAATAAGTATGATTATGAAACTGAATTCCTCTTATGATACCTTTTACCAAAATATGTATCATATAAATTCTTTTAAAAATAGAAATATTATAGAGCTGGTCACTGGTCCTTTGTTCAAACATCCTTCTGGTCGGATCCTCGATATCTGCACAACAGGTTTCCAACCCACACTTTCTATACTCTGCATGCACCTAAAGGACATCTCCCTCCACTGACTCTTGTGCAAGCTAGATGCACGATCAAGACCTAATAAGGGCATGGGGGTTAGCTATACATATTCACATAATCAAATGAGAATAAAACTAACAACCACAAGTCAACATGTAGCAAATCATGATGCATAATCATATGAGCACACCCGGTTAATCATAATAATTCTTTCAATGCAGGTGGCATGATGCATGATTTCCTTCCACAACTGAGGCCTCTAAAAGTCCATCTTGGACGTCCATCCAATACACCGTTGTGTTCCCGGAACACTGACATTCGTTCCCAGAACGTAATGTCAAACCATACTTGGATAATTACGCAACACACCCAGAGTGTGAAACACGTTCCTAGAACGTGTAGCAAACCATACTTGGATAAATAAGCATCACTCCCAGAGTGTGCATCACGTTCCCAGAACGCATACGTTCCCAGAACGCATAAAAACCAGGTCCCAGACACTGGCCACATATCTATAATGTGTCATCAAGTAGGTTGCATCTCAATGTGTTCCCAGAACACTAACATACGTTCCCAGAACGTATAAAACCAGGTCCCAGACACTGGCCACATATCTATAATGTGTCATCAAGTAGGTTATAATTTGGTACTCCCGGAGTACCCTCCTCATATTCCCAGAATATGATAAACGTTCCTACCAACCCATCTTCCATTCTATATGCATGAATGCACAATCATCAAGATTGGTTTTATCTTTAATTCTATTATTATACCAATGTGTTCCCAGAACACTAACATACGTTCCCAGAACGTATCGCAAACCATACTTGGAATATAATCAAGCACCCCTCCCGGAGTGTGCATCACGTTCCCAGAAGGTATCCAAGAAACCATGTCCCAGACAATGGCCACATTCCCAGAATGTGTCATCAAGTAGGTTGCATCAGTTTGGTACTCCTAGAGTACAGGGTCATGTTCCCATTAATTCCATTATTATGACTTAGAAACACAACTTCTGAATGATATCTTGAGGTATGGCTTTACTCATAAAATTCACCTTTGAATTTAAATTTAACATATGCTCATAGACCTGGATTGAGAGAATATAATCATTGGTATTAGAAATCATTACTTAAAAACTTAACTTTTATTTTTAAGTTTCAGGTACTAACCGGTTACATCACCACCTAACCGGTTAGAATTACAGACCTGAACTTGAAACCACTGATTTTCAAAGAATCCTTTCTTGAATTCTCTACTCAATCCAATAACAAGGTCTTAGCATATCAAAATACCTCAAGTTCAACACATATTATCATTCAAAAGATCTAAGTCATATTACAATTTCATTTATGCATAATTTCCTCTTGAAATTATCATTTGATATTAAGGTATTAACTCATCACCTCCAATCTAAACCAAACAGTGCTCAAACACATGGTTTTAGATTGGTCTTTGTATGAAATTCTAGCGTAAACTTGAGTACAAATGGTATGGATACTTAGCCAATTTCAGAAATTCATTTTTTTTGAAAATTGACAGTATCTAACCTGTTACAAATTTCGACTAACCGGTTAGATTAGGCAGAACATACACTGAAAAATGAGGTTTTGCATACCATTTTCTACCATACTCAAATCTAACCAATTTCATTCATAAATAGAGTTTACATACCTTAATATTAGTGTGTTCAACCGCATAAACATATCTATCTTGCATGCATTCAATTTAGATACTCAAATTGCACATAATTGCACATATTTCACAACTTAATGCATCAACTCACAGAATACCTAAATAAGTCATGAATCCAACATCAATATAGCTTGCATGCATCTAGATAACATTGCTCACAACAATAATTGAGCTCAGATTGGCCTCCAAGCCACTTAACCATTTCAACTTATGCCCTTTGAGTCTCTTGGTGACTCATCCTATATTCTACCACAATCTATTCTCATTCTAGCAAATAGTAAGCTTCCCCCTTACCTCTAAATTGTGCTTGATCCAAAACATTGCAGAGAGAAAGGCTCCAACACAGATTTCCATTAAATCCACTCCATGCTGATAGAGTTGGACAGGGTACCAAAACCAGGGAAATTGACATGCAAAACCAAATTAAGAATTGGGGAAAATGGTAAAATTGAATTCTATGCAACATGCACTAGAGGTAGGAATAGATTTGAAACGAAAAGGGTTTGTGCGCTTACCAAAATCGAGCTTCAAAGTCAGCTCCAGAAATCAGAAGCTGAGGTTTGACAGCATCAACACCTCAACTTGGCAAGCTTCGTTCTCTTGATTCAGGGACTCTCAACTCACAAACTTTATATCAATACAAAGCCCTTGATTCAAGCTTTGTAATGGTGTATCACTCATGTTCTAACTCTCAGAAACGAAGGAGAATTTCAGAGACGAATCTCAGAACCCTAAACAGAGCATCAGCACATCAGATCAACAAAATGAGCCAAAATCTCGATCAATTGGGCTATTTATAGAGAAATCAGGCTAACATGCATGTTGACACGTCCTACCCCACCAAGAGAAGGATGAATTCGTGGCAGATTTCTGGGTTTTGGCTTGATTACTCATCAAACGCACTAACCCAGTTTTCTGAGTTCATCGTGTATCCGGTTACAGAGCCCTTCTAACCGGTTACATACTGATAAAATTCAAAAATTAATAATTTAATTACTCTTTCTTCAAAAACCTTTCTAATATTGCAATATTCACATTTTTGTACAAAATAACCATATAAAAATATAAATAAAAACACATAATGTACAAAAACTAAAACCTTCAAAACTAATATAAATCAATTATAAAATAATTGTTATAATTAATTTCTTGGTTATTTGGGAGACGAAAATTAGGGGTGTTACACTACTCCCCCACTTAAAAGGAATTTCGTCCCCGAAATTCATCTTTTGAAATTTTCCACTTTTCCAAAATATTTTTATACTAGAAAACTTCATCTTGCTCCCAAAAATTTGTTCTTTAGGGTCCTCCCCCACTTAAAAGAGTTTCGATATAGTTCTTTTATTTCGAAACATTTCTAATAAAACCTTTCACCTTAAACCAAAATTCTTTGCATAAAACTCTTAGGTGGAAGAATTTCTTTTAAAAGAAATACTCTTTACACCTGACATAAACATTCTTCAATTAAAACACTTTCCAATAAACTTTTTGGAAAAACTTTTTGGGTTGCGCACTCTGATCTCTCAAGCACGATCAAAGAAACATTTGTATGACTTCATTTCTTAATAGTTTGAGACATTCGGGTGATCAGTCCTAATATTCAATCCATTAATAGCAAAATCATCCCTTTCAGATGTAATCTTTCGCAAGAAAGACCATACGACAGGTCTTTAAGTTAGATAAACTTAAAGATAGGGTAATTATCACTATCAGACTTAGTTAGATAGTCAAGTTCTAGAGACATTTCCGTTGGGGAGACAAAGATTTGTCCTATCCCGGTGGTTGTTAATCTCTCTAGCCAGAACTGATCTTTCTATTTCTGTAGTGTCCACAGATATTATCACATCCAACTGTGATAAGGTTTTGATCACAGAAAGATTGGAGTTGAACTTCCAACAGAATATTGATACTTTCAAACAATTAGATTAACGTAGTCAAAAACATTTGATTACGTTAACCCAGACCAAAGGAAGAGATAGGCTTGGGTTGTTTACGTCAGGATTACACTCAATTCTCATCTCAGCCGGTGAATTCTTCTCATGATGGATTCGTCCATTCCTTTCTCACCTTTTCCTTCAAGACAATTCGGTGAATAATACTCCAGCTTCCTAAAATCGAAATTGACTATTCCCTTAGGTACATCACATTTAAACTCAAAGTGATGTGCCTCCCAGTTTTCACCTTGAGATGGACAAAAGTTCCGTTCCCTATTTCCTGCTTAGTCATTTTTCTCCAATCGAGGATTCCTTAACCTTGATATTTCCGTGGTAGATATTCTCCCATTTACTTTTCCTCTTTCTCCAGTTGGGCCTTTATTTCATCAATCTTTCTCTTATTCTGAACTCATACCTTTCTCGCATGAAATTCATGTACTTTCCCATAGTCCTCATACATGCTTACCAACATCGAGAAATTCCTTATTCCTTGATAGTTGATAGCTAACTTGGGTTCAAACATAATCTATTCTGGAAGTTCATGCCTTTGGATTTCTCATCTAGGTTGTCATAAACAACATTTCCTAAATCCCTTACTTCCATAATATATTTTCTAATATCCATAATCACAAACTTTAACTCCAAAGATTAAATCTCATTCGTTTCTTCATAGAGATCTAACTCCTTTTCCTCAAAAGTCAACTTCTCTTTCTTTTCTTCATCTTCTAATGGTAATTCACGAATCCGATTCAGGAATTCGTTGGTGATTGGCAACATTCCCAATCTAATACTAGAGGGTTCCTCTTGGGTTACCAGACTTAGGTCTCCGAATTCTGCGATCAGGATAACCTCCTTAACCATCATTGAGCTCACAAGAATAGCCTATCAACTCAAATCGTCTGCAACTACGTTTTGCTATGCCAGGATGATAATGGAGCTCAAAGTCATAATCTTTTAGAAACTCCATCCATCGCCTTTGTCTCACATTCAACTCTTCCTCTTCTTTTTGTCATTCATACTTTCAAACTTCAAACTTGTTCATGAATCACAACCTTCTTATCTTAATGCTTATCATCTCTTTTGCATCGTCCAGCTAAATCCTCTACCTTCTCCAATTGGAGTAGCTCCTTAATTTCAACTCTCGATTAGTCCATAAATATTGTGATTCAATCCTCTTAAATCAATTTCAATGCTGAATCAAGGCATTAAGTTATTTTACCACATTAAATCCTTTCCTTAAATTTTACTTAGGTAATTGACATTGAGTTTGGATTGGAGGAAGATGTTTATTGATGCCAAAAGTTACTTCACAATTGACTTAAATTTTTAATTTAAACTTTCAGCTTCTAACCGGTTACAAGAAACTCTAACCGGTTATGAAGTATTGTTTTAGAAGTAAAACCAAAGAATTTCAAAACCATTTTCTTTACATCATCCAATCCAACTCAAAATAGGATTTATTCATAATCTAATACCTTGATTCCAACTGAATCCATCACTGAAATGATTTAAATCATAATCTACTCACATTTTCCATAATTCCTCTTGGACTAATCATATTATATTGGGGTATAATCCATTACTACCCTACCATAATAAAACAACATCCTATCATTCAATACCATCAGTTGATCTTTCCAAGTCAACTTGGTCAAAGGCCATGCGATCTTAGAAAATCCTTAAATACTCCGGCGATAGTATCCAGCCAGCCCTAATAAACTTCTTACCTCAGTCACAGTCTTAGGCTGTTCCCATTTCAACACTAAACTTACCTTTGCTGGATCCATCGCAATTTCGTCTTTAAAAATCACATGCCCTGCGAACGTAACTTCGCTCAACCAAAACTCATCTTTCGCGAGCTTAACACACAACTACTCCTCTTGCAGGATTCTCAACACAAACCCGAGATGTTCCTCATGCTCCTCCGGATTCTCAGGATAAACCACAAACGAATCCCAATATAATCTAAAGGTCCCGTTCTTATAATCCATAAAAGAACAGGTGCATTAGTCAATCCGAACGGCATTATTTTCTACTCATAATGTCCGTATCGAGATCAAAATGCAGTCTTAAGTGTATCCCTACCCCGAATCTTGATTCGGGGTTAATCCAACCGCCAATCAATCTTAGGAAACACTTAGACTCCTTTAACCTGGTCCAACCAATTCTTTTAGCAACTTCTCTACGTGTTTCTCCCTTTTGACCATTCCCGATGATACCATATCGTAGGGGTAGTAGAGAGGGAATCAGCTTCAAGAATTAACTTGATTCCAAACTCTATCTCTTTGCTCAAGGGTGAACCTAACATCATTTCTTGAAACCCAGATTTCTTTGACCCCCTATTTCCTTCACTGCTGCCCAGAAGCAGACACATGGGTCCATTGGATTTCAGATTCGAAACTTGGAAATCCCAATACAGGGTTGTTCTATCGTCATTAATCATGATCACTTGATCCCTCGACTCCCAAACCGTGCTTAAGATCAAATATAATCATGACACAGGTAGTTAGACAGAGTCTAATACCTTAGTAGAACGATCCAGACGTACCTTGGAAACAACTACAAGGAGATTTGTAGAATCCTCTGCTTTGAGATAGCAGATTGGATAAGGCATAGAGCAACTTTGATCAACGCCTGTATCCATAAGGAACAAAAGAAAGGATAACTTTAGAGTTTAGCAAACTCAACAAGATTAATCCTTAAGAAGATGACTGCCTTGCACTCGACCTGAGAAGTTGATTAACTTTAACACTAGTGAGGGTAAATACTCCTCCCTAGAGTCAAGGACTTAACTACAACTCCTTTAATATTTCCTTAGCACTGGTTCTATGAGAACGGAATAAACCAACACTATGGTTTTAGGGTTACCACATGTCTAAAGAGAAGCATACGACTATCATACTTCTACTTAGACTACATAGAACACTTTTTAATAGCAGAATAAGCTACTTATCTAGAGCCATTACCCATAACCTTAGCTCTAGTTTGGAAGTATATGAAAGCATACTTCCCAGGAAACACTGCAGATATCGATGACCAGCGTATTGGACCACACACCCAAGGACCAGAAGTCAGGACCATTGCTCTGATACCATAAAAGTGTAACACTCCTTTTATGTCATCTTAATTTATAAGAAAAGTAATAAGTTTAAGAATACTTGGACTTGTTATTGTTGGAAAAAGATCTGAAAATAAGAATTTTCCCTTCCCTTGAAAATTCCTTTTCACAAACACTTGATTAATAATGAGGTTGACTAACAAAATCAGAGTTTGCGGAAACATAGTAAAATCATCATATTATACCTCCCAAAATATATCAAGTGTAACAAGTCCATTAATACCAAATAAGTATGATTATGAAACTGAATTCCTCTTATGATACCTTTTACCAAAATATGTATCATATAAATTCTTTTAAAAATAGAAATATTATAGAGCTGGTCACTGGTCCTTTGTTCAAACATCCTTCTGGTCGGATCCTCGATATCTGCACAACAGGTTTCCAACCCACACCTTCTATACTCTGCATGCACCTAAAGGACATCTCCCTCCACTGACTCTTGTGCAAGCTAGATGCACGATCAACACCTAATAAGGGCATAGGGGTTAGCTATACATATTCGCATAATCAAATGAGAATAAAACTAACAACCACAAGTCAACATGTAGCAAATCATGATGCATAATCATATGAGCACACCCGGTTAATCATAATAATTCTTTCAATGCAGGTGGCATGATGCATGATTTTCTTCCACAACTGAGGCCTCTAAAAGTCCATCTTGGACGTCCATCCAATACACCGTTGTGTTCCCGGAACACTGACATTCGTTCCCAGAACGTAATGCCAAACCATACTTGGATAATTATGCAACACTCCCAGAGTGTGCAACACGTTCCCAGAACGTGTAGCAAACCATACTTGGATAAATAAGCATCACTCCCAGAGTGTGCATCACGTTCCCAGAACGCATACGTTCCCAGAACGCATAAAAACCAAGTCCTGGACACTGGCCACATATCTATAATGTGTCATCAAGTAGGTTGCATCTCAATGTGTTCCCAGAACACTAACATACGTTCCCAGAACGTATAAAACCAGGTCCCAGACATTGGCCACATATCTATAATGTGTCATCAAGTAGGTTATAATTTGGTACTCCCGGAGTACCCTCCTCATATTCCCAGAATATGATAAACGTTCCTACCAACCCATCTTCCATTCTATATGCATGAATGCACAATCATCAAGGTTGGTTTTATCTTTAATTCTATTATTATACCAATGTGTTCCCATAACACTAACATACGTTCCCAGAACGTATCGCAAACCATACTTGGAATATAATCAAGCACCACTCCCGGAGTGTGCATCACGTTCCCAGAACGTATCCAAGAAACCATGTCCCAGACAATGGCCACATTCCCAGAATGTGTCATCAAGTAGGTTGCATCAGTTTGGTACGTCTAGAGTACAGGGTCATGTTCCCATTAATTCCATTATTATGACTTAGAAAACACAACTTCTGAATGATATCTTGAGGTATGGCTTTACTCATAAAATTCACCTTTGAATTTAAATTTAACATATGCTCATAGACCTGGATTGAGAGAATATAATCATTGGTATTAGAAATCATTACTTAAAAACTTAACTTTTATTTTTAAGTTTCAGGTACTAACCGGTTACATCACCACCTAACCGGTTAGAATTACAGACCTGAACTTGAAACCACTAATTTTCAAAGAATCCTTTCTTGAATTCTCTACTCAATCCAATAACAAGGTCTTAGCATATCAAAATACCTCAAGTTCAACACATATTATCATTCAAAAGATCTAAGTCATATTACAATTTCATTTATGCATAATTTCCTCTTGAAATTATCATTTGATATTAGGGTATTAACTCATCACCTCCAATCTAAACCAAACAGTGCTCAAACACATGGTTTTAGATTGGTCTTTGTATGAAATTCTAGCTTAAACTTGAGTACAAATGGTATGGATACTTAGCCAATTTCAGAAATTCATTGTCTTTGAAAATTGACAGTATCTAACCTGTTACAAATTTCGACTAACCAGTTAGATTAGGCAGAACATACACTGAAAAATGAGGTTTTTCATACCATTTTCTACCATACTCAAATCTAACCAATTTCATTCATAAATAGAGTTTACATACCTTAATATAAGTGTGTTCAACCACATAAACATATCTATCTTTCATGCATTCAATTTAGATACTCAAATTGCACATAATTGCACATATTTCACAACTTAATGCATCAACTCATAGAATACCCAAATAAGTCATGAATCCAACATCAATAGAGCTTGCATGCATCTAGATAACATTGCTCATAACAATAATTGAGCTCAGATTGGCCTCCAAGCCACTTAACCATTTCAACTTATGCCCTTTGAGTCTCTTGGTGACTCATCCTATATTCTACAACAATCTATTCTCATTCTAGCAAATAGTAAGCTTCCCCCTTACCTCTAAATTGTGCTTGATCTAAAACATTGTAGAGAGAAAGGCTCCAACACAGATTTCCATTAAATCCACTCCATGCTGATAGAGTTGGACAGGGTACCAAAACCAGGGAAATTGACATGCAAAACCAAATTAAGAATTGGGGAAAATGGTCAAATTGAATTCTATGCAACATGCACTAGAGGTAGGAATAGATTTGAAACGAAAAGGGTTTGTGTGCTTACCAAAATCGAGCTTCAAAGTCAGCTCCAGAAATCAGAAGCTGAGGTTTGACAGCATCAACACCTCAACTTGGCAAGCTTCGTTCTCTTGATTCAGGGACTCTCAACTCACAAACTTTATATCAATACAAAGCCCTTGATTCAAGCTTTGTAATGGTGTATCACTCATGTTCTAACTCTCAGAAACGAAGGATAATTTCAGAGACGAATCTCAGAACCCTAAACAGAGCATCAACACTTCAGATCAACAAAATGAGCCAAAATCTCGATCAATTGGGCTATTTATAGAGAAATCAGGCTAACATGCATGTTGACACGTCCTACCCCACCAAGAGAAGGATGAATTCGTGGCAGATTTCTGGGTTTTGGCTTGATTACTCATCAAACACACTAACCCAGTTTTCTGAGTTCATCGTTTAACCGGTTACAGGGCCCTTCTAACTGGTTACATACTGATAAAATTCAAAAATTAATAATTTAATTACTCTTTCTTCAAAAACCTTTCTAATATTGCAATATTCACATTTTTGTACAAAATAACCATATAAAAATATATCTCATATTTTTATATAAAAACACATAATGTACAAAAACTAAAACCTTCAAAACTAATATAAATCAATTATAAAATAATTGTTATAATTAATTTCTTGGTTATTTGGGAGACGAAAATAGGGGTGTTACAGAATTTTAACCCCGTCCTCGATTAAATAAACTTCTTTTCGTTACAAAATTTTATTATAGTAACTCGGGGTTCAAGTTCAATCATTAGAAGCTTCAACTTGACTTTCGATTAATATTAAAGTCACCGGAAATCAAATTAGTGGTGGAATCAACCACGAGTTCAATAAAGATGTTTTTGTTGTTTTTATGGATTTTAGTCTACCCGATGCAAACTGAGTCATCCGGATAGATTAGAATCAAGATAGTAAATCATTTTGATGCTCACGGTTCCACTTCTAATTTTTGTCCACTTACTTTAACACTATAATATTCCACATATAAGCATATTTCGAGAACCCTTGGGATTGAATTCAAACCGCTTCTCAAATTGGACAAAAAGTTTGTTTTTATTTTTAATTCAAATTAATATGATTCAGTGGTTTAAATCTGATCTATTAGTTCCCGATGCCTAAATTCATTTGATGTCACAATCACTTGAATCAAGTTTAGTTACGAAACTGCTTAATAATTTAGTATAAACCTTATTTTTCGTTTCTCTTAAATACTAATCTAATCAACATGACTTTAATCACTTGGTTGGACTAGTATTCGAGATTCATAATTTATGTGTTCCATGCGGTTCCATTTTTAATCCCGGTTCAATTACTTCGACACCAAATTACTCAACAAACATACATTAAAATCACAGACAAAGCACATAGCAAAGCAAACAAGCATAAAAGAATTAACACATAAGTTTTATACACAGGAGATCCATTACTAATTACCGATGATGCCCAAACTCCTAGATTCCGACGACATCACCTCTCGATAAATGCAACATCGGATTGGCCAGTCCCGATTCTACATTTCATCAGTGGTCATAGCCCTCGCCATCTAGCTTAATTTTCTGTACTTCATTACTAATTAGCAAGATTTCCTTTGTAAGAAACTTTAACTTTTAATTAACTCAACTTGGAATTTGCATCCCTTAGACAAAAGTCTATTGCCCCTTTGAAGTTTTCTGCTTACAAACGTGCCACACTTATAGGATGTAATTCTTTGAATCCCTAAGGGATCCTACTTAGGTTCCCAAAGAATCACATTCTATTCTCCTTTACTATCAAACATTTGCACCAATCACCAAACATTAAAATT
The DNA here is from genome assembly GCA_037953625.1 of Crotalaria pallida. Classification (NCBI taxonomy): domain Eukaryota; kingdom Viridiplantae; phylum Streptophyta; class Magnoliopsida; order Fabales; family Fabaceae; genus Crotalaria; species Crotalaria pallida. The sequence goes on from CM075651.1 coordinate 59,672,160, forward strand.
TTCACTTAAAAGGGTCTCACCTCTTGAGAAGAAGCTTGAGATGAGAGTGTTCGCAGCGAGATCGGGACCACTTTCCCTCAGGTCGGAAAGGAAGGAACTGCTCTGATACCATAAATGTAACACCCTTAATTTAATTATAAAAATAGTAAGTAAAAGTCTATAGTTTTAAAATGGAGAGCTTAAAATTTTCTTTTCATAAAACAACTTTACATATAAAATTGGGTATTTCAATTACAATATGAGTAGCACAAACAAATAAAGTTTTCCTTCTTTCCAATTCTTCCACTGCGACACTCTGATCCTCAAGCTCCTTGACTTTCACCTAAAATGTTAACCACATAAGGGTGAGACCTTTTCACAACACATTGAATTAGAAGATAGTAAAAAGGCACATAATAAAGACTTAAGCTTCATAATCAAATCAAGCCGTGAATAATAAAATGCTTCACTTTCAATTTCCAAAATCATTTTCATATCCCATTATAATCCATTTAACGTGTGTCTTCTCACGGTCAGAGAACAACACACCCATCATAATACCGCATGTCTCCTCACGGTCAGAGGACAACATACCACTTATCTTTTAATTTGTACCACTAGGACTTGGTTGCTCCTGCTAGGGCGTTTGTACACCCATTAGGGACTTTATTCACCCATCAGGACTATCACCCACTAGGCCTTACCCGTTAGGACTAATACATATAATCTTATACTCATACTTATCTCTTTCATTAAAATATTCCATTTACAAACTTTAGTCTTTTACACATTTTCCATTCTTTTAGTTTTCGTTGAATTGATCATTTTGGGACATTGACTCCTAACGGGGCATTTTTACCTAATGGGGCGTTTTAGCCTGATGGGGCGTTTGGCCCTAATGGGGCGTTTGTACACCTAGCAGGAACACCTAGTGTCCCAATGTCCCAATGATCAATTCAACCGTCCTTAACAACACAAACACATTCACCACAATGCACACAATTCAATTAGCCATTTATACAATTAACAAACATCCACCTTCATACATATAACCTAAATAACCATTAATTCAACATCATTCATTTAGTCTTTTACATCAATTAGCAAATATTCACAGTCAAGTACTTATATCCTGAACTCATGTATACCATGAGCTATGATTAATATGCAATGGATGACAGTATGGAATCAGGCAGAGGCAAGATTTTTGAATGAAAACATTTCAGATCACTCTCCAATTGTGATTGAATGGCACCTTCAAAAAGTTAAGACATCCTCTACTTTCAAGTTCTTTAATATGCTTGTTAAGGATGAGGATTTTCTTAACATTGTTAGCAACATTTGGAGCATAGATATAGAAGGTTTTGCTATGTTCAGGATCATGAAGAAGCAAAGACTATTACAAGTTCCTTTCAGAGATCTGAATAAAAGGAAATATGTAGACATAGATAAGAAGGAGATTATGTGCAGACATGCTATGGAAAAAGCTCAGAATGATTTGGTAGAAGACCCCCTGAATGTACACCTGTAGAAAATTGAGAGAGAGGCAGTGAAGGACTATTTGGCAGTGTCAGGTGTAGCTAGAAGTTTTTTGCAACAAAAGGCTAAAGAAAATTGGCTAAAAGATGCTGACCAGAACACAAAATTCTTTCATGAATCCATAAACCTAAGAAGGTACAGGAATAGAGTTCTTTCTATAATGGATGAAAATGACATTTGGCACTCTAATCAGGATGAGGTGGGGAAGGTGTTTGAGCAGTATTATCTGTCCTTATTTCAGGCATCTCATTGTGAGTGGAATCTAACTGAGGAAGAGATTGACCAAGGAAAGGTTCTCTCTGTGGATCAGCAGCTAAGATTAATTAGACCAGTCATTGATCAGGAGATAAAAGAGGCTTTTTGGTCCATGGGATGTAATAAAACCCCTAGGCCTGATGGGTTTACTTCTAAATTCTATAGAGCCAGTTGGAATGTGATTGGCCCTGAGGTGTGTGAGGCTATTAAGGATTTCTTTCATTCAGGTAAACTATTGAAAGAGGTAAACAACACATCCTTGGTTCTTGTTCCTAAAATTGATTGTCCAAAATATGCATCTGATTTTAGGCCAATTGCCTGCTGCAATTCTCTTTATAAATGTATTGCCAAAATCATTTCAAATAGATTGCAACTTATTATGCCTGATTTGGTTCAAGGAAATCAAACTTCTTTCATAACTGATAGAAGCATAGTTCAGAATGTATTACTCACTCAAGAGCTCCTCAGATTGTATGGTAGAAAGCATGTGTCCCCTAGATGTCTACTCAAAGTTGATCTCAGAAAGGCATATGACTCACTGGACTGGTCTTTTATTGAAAACATGCTCAGAATATACAGGTTTCCTACTCAGTTTATCCAATGGGTTATGGTTTGTATAAAAACAGTACAGTTCACACTAGTCATCAATGGCTCTCCTTTTTCTAAGGTCAAAAACTATAGGGGTTTGAGGCAAGGTGACCCCATGTCTCCCCTGATATTTGTGTTAGCAATGGAAATCTTGACAAGGAAGTTACAATATGCAACTAGGAACAGGCAATTCAGATTCCACCCTTTGTGTAGAAGTCTTGGGTTGGTCAACATGGCTTTTGCTGATGACATTTTGCTGTTTTGCAATGGCAATGTGCAGAGTGTACGTATATTGATGAAGGCTTTTAGGGATTTCTCACTAAGTTCTGGTCTATATGCTAATCAGGCCAAATCTCAAATATTCATGGTTGGTGTTTTTGAAGCTAATGTGGAAAGATTGGAAGAGGTCACAGGTTTTGCAAAGGGCTCGTTCCCTTTTAAATACCTTGGAATGCCTATATCAGCCAAGAAATGGTCAGCTCAGACTTGTCAAATGCTGGTGCATAAAATTACTGCCAGAATTAATTCTTGGAGAACAAGAAACCTATCATATCAGGGAAAAGCTCAGTTGATAAACTCAGTTCTTCTCTCTATGCATGTATACTGGGCTAGCATGTTCATCATTCCAAAGAAGGTCATCAATCAAATTGATCAGAAATGTAGACAATTTCTGTGGGGTACAAACCAGGCTGGAAGGACAAGAGCTGTGATCGCATGGGATTTGTGTTGCAAACCAAAATCTTGTGGTGGTCTTGGCTTTAAAAATGATGTTGTTTGGAATCAAGCTGCAATTGGGAAACAGGTCTGGCAGCTAGCTATGAAAAAGGATATGCTATGGGTTAAGTGGATTAATGCAGTCTACTTAAAGGATCAGGATTTCTGGATGTATCAATGCAATAACCAGGATAGTTGGCACTGGAAGAAAGTTCTGAAGATTAGGGATAAATTCAGGATACAATACTTGAATGGGACTTGGAATGAAAATTCTAGCTAAACAATCAGCAAGGGTTATGCTTTTCTGATTGGTTTTCAACAGAAGGTCATATGGAGTAAAATCGTTTGGAATGCAGCAGCTATTCCCAAACATTGTTTCATTTTTTGGCTTGCAGTGCAGGATAGGCTTAAAACTAAGTCTAATCTCCTGTATGCTCATAATTTGGATCCAATATGTGTTCTGTGTTCTGGTGCTTTTGAAGATCGGGAGCATTTGTTTTTCCTTTGTCCTTGGAGCAAAGAGTTGCTTGGTCTAGTTTGTGACTGGCTGGGCGTGGATAATTGGCGCGCCAGTTTTCTGGATTGGGTGCGCTGGCTCGGTCACGGGTTCAGGAGTGTGCAGCGTCAGAAATTTATTGGTGCTGCCATGACCGATGTGTTGTATCATGTGTGGGCTGAACGAAATCGTAGGATTTTTATGGGTAAATCAAGGACCTTAGCTCAAGTTTTCAAGATTATCAAGAAGGAGATTGCCATTAGACTTCATGTTTATTTTGCAAATGTTAGGAATCTATGTCATAGTACTATTTATTCTAGAATTCAAGCTGAATTATAGTTAGTTATTTTTATCTTCATTTTATTTTCAACCCTACATAGTAGGTGGGAAAATATTAATGAGGATTTTTGGATTGTTTTGAGTTTGTAATTTTGTTATCGTTGGTAATGAAAATTTTTCTTTTACCAAAAAAAAAAAGTACTTATATCCTTCAAATTTACAAACATCACATAATCACCACTATTCATCATCATTTTACAATATTCACCAATTCAAAGCAAGAACTCATTCCCTTCCCAACTAATATTCAAACTATTAATTAACACTAAAGAAATCAACCCCTGGCATTTCCAATAATCATTATCAACCTTAATTGGACGATTATATTACACTTCTTATTTAAGCATTCACGTATTATCCCTATGTCCATTAGTTATTACTCCACCTCATAGCCAACATTATTAATTTGTCACATTAGTTAACTCTTAGCCATTGATATATTCATTTTACACACATTGCGAACGTAACAACTCTCAACCAACAACATATATTCACAGAATCAATCGACATACTCAGGTATGTCTCAGTGTGCAGAAATATAAGTCAACTCCCTAGGGTTCTTCACTTCCTACAATTACAACATACATAAAAGGGGTTTTTTTTTTAACAAATTCATGACATTAAATTAAATTATTAAATTAAATCAACATACATTCAATTCTCCTTAACCAACTCTGACATGTGCTATTTTACTACCCACACCCCAATTTAACTACTTAGCCCAAATCCTATTATATACCCCAATTATCCCTAACTCAAGGTGTGGAAAAGAGACTCCCCTTACCTTAGAGAGGGAGAGAGTCCACACAAAGCTCCAGGGACCTCGAATCCACTCCGGATATACCTTGGCTCCAAGACTCTAGACCGATCTCCACTCCGTTCTTTAAGATTGGAGGAGAGAGAAAGGAGCCCTAGGAGAAAGAAAGGGCTTCATGAAGAGAGAGAAGGCCACCCAGGGAGGAGGTGAAGGTTAAATCATGAGGGAGATGATGAACCTCATGGGTGAAGGTTTACAATGGTGGATTTGGGTGGTTTATGGTGGTTTTGTGTTGGTTGTTGATGGAGATGGGAATGAAGGAGAGAGAAAGAGCCATAGGGGGAAGAGAGAGAAGGATAATCACCATGGACAAGGAAGAGAAGAAGAAAAAATGAAGGAGGAGATGGTTTTACATGGGAGAGGTATTGGTGGGGGGAAATGATTTGAAGCCCCAAGCCTCCATGGGAGGTCCTCTTCCATGAGGAAGAGAAGAAGAAAAGCGAGGGAGAGAAAGAATGAGAGAGGGAGGATCACATGCTTTGGATAAGGAGGGGGAGATGAGTTTTTTTTTATTTTTGGGTTGGAAGGAGATGTGTGGTCATAATTTAAAGGGAAGTGGGAAAGATTCCCTTTATGTGGCTATAAAGCCTCCCACGTACACCCTTCTCTCTTCTTTTTTTTTGATCAGACCCACTGGTAATCGATTATGCTAGCCAGATAATCGATTACTGCTTCAGTGCAACATTTTATGGGTTCCAACCTGAGGCCTTGTAATCGATTACTTGACCAAAAGTAATCGATTATAACCTGATGCAACACTTTCTAGTACATTCAGCAGAGAGGGAGTAATCGATTAATCCACCTAAAGTAATCGATTACTTTACCAGATAATCGATTACTTCCATGAGTTAATCGATTATCAATGCTGCAATATTTAAGTGTTTTCACCAGAGGCCCAGTAATCGATTAACCCCTACAGAGTAATCGATTACTCTAAGGAAAACTCCTATTTTGGCCAATTCTAACTCTAAGGCACTACACTTAATTCCTACCCATGGTTTTCCTATGGTTCCTATCATTAGTCTAGCTTAGGTTTACCTAATTAATCTTGGAATTAAATTTTGGGATGTTACACCGGTCGAGATCGACTGGATGAGCCGATTTCGGAAGAACGAACCACCTCGGTTTGAAGGGGGTTATAATCCAGATGGAGCTCAGAGATGACTCCAGGACATTGAGAAGATTTTCCGATCTCTGCAACCGCCCTATGAGTACAGGGTGAGGTTGGCCGAGTTTGTGCTGGCTAGTGAAGCCGAGCACTAGTGGGAGCAGCAGAGCCGTGGACTGGAAGCGGCTAATGAAGCCATTGCTTGGGATTTGTTCCGAGCTCGATTCTTCGGAAAGTATTTTCCCGAGGATGTCAGGAGAGAGAAAGAGCTCGCTTTTCTCAAGCAGAACAGAGGAACTTGAGTGTCGGGGAATATGCCGCTTAGTTCGAGGATTTGATCCGTTGTTCTGGAAGCTACCGAGATGCCGATGAGCGTACCAAGTGCATCAAGTTTGAGTCTGGTCTCCGTGATGATATTCGGCTCGCTTTCGAATATCAGAATGTGGCCAATCACTCGCAGCTGGTAAAAATGGCTAGCACCTATGAGAAGGGGCTCAAAAGGAAAGCCGACGGAAAGCGGAGCAGGTCGGCACAAAAAGCAGTGGGTCCAATCCGAGGAAAAGGAGCTGTTCAGAGATCTGCTCCCTATGTGAATCCGAGCTCCAGAATGTCCACAGCTCCGAGGAGTGGTGGTCAAATGGTGGTTGTCCCTGGTCCCTATCCGATATGTCAGCATTGTGGAAAACAGCACAAGGGAGAATGCTGGAGTCTGGATCCGAGCAGAACAAGAGGATCCTATTTTCGCTGTGGCAAGCCTGGTCATTTTGCAGCTCGGTGTACCGAGAACATTGTGAAAGAAGAGGTCAATGTGACCAAGGCTCATCAGACTGGTGTCAATCGACCGATGCAGAGAGGCAAAGTTTACACTATGGATGGTGAAGAAGTAACCGATGCCGACGAGCTGATCCGAGGTACTTGCCAAGTAAACAGTATTCCATGTGTCGTGTTATTTGATTGTGGAGCCACGCATTCTTTCATTTCCCTTGACTGTATGAATAAGCTAAAACTATCCCCTGTAGAAATGCATTGCAAATTATCCATCTCTACCCCAACCAATTCTTCTGTAATTACTTCCCAAATGTGTCTAGAGTGTCCTATCCAAGTATTAGGCCGAGAATTTAAGGTCAATTTGATTTTCTTACCCCTAACCAAACTAGATATTATCCTCGGCTTGGACTGGATGTCCCAACACCATGTCCTGCTCGACTGCCGAGAGAAAACTGTCATCTTTAGTGGTCCTTCTGTTGCAAAGTTAGAGGCAACAGAGGAACCGACCTTAAACCGAATTCCTGTAGTTGGAGAATTCCCAGAGGTTTTATCGGACGAAATGCCTGGCTTACCGCCAAGAAGAGAGGTAGAGTTCAGTATAGACCTTATTCCGGGAACTGGCCCGATCTCAATTGCTCTGTACCGAATGGCACCTCCCGAGCTAGAAGAGCTTAAGAAACAACTGGAAGAACTTTTGGCCAAAAAGCTAATCCGACCAAGCGTGTCACCTTGGGGAGCTCCGATTTTGTTTCTTAAAAAGAAAGATGGTAGCCTCAGAATGTGCACTGATTATCGGAAGCTCAACGCGGTAACGGTGAAGAACAAATATCCTCTCCCCCGGATTGATGACTTATTGGACCAGCTCAAGGAAGCGTAGGTGTTCTCAAAGATAGACCTCCGATCAGGATACCACCAGATCCGTATCCGAGATGAAGATATTCCGAAGACAGCATTCAGGACGAGGTATGGGCATTTTGAATATGTGGTTATGCCCTTCGGACTTACCAACACCCCCACCATCGTCATGGACTACATGAATAGGATCTTCCGACCTTACCTAGATTCGTTTGTGATAGTTTTCATCGACGACATCCTCATCTACTCTCGGAGTCCGAGCGAACATGAGCAGCACTTGAGAACGGTGTTGCAGGTTTTGAAGGACAAGGAACTCTACGCCAAGCTTTATAAGTGCAGTTTTTGGTTCAAAGAGGTTCATTTCCTCGGACATGTGATATCCGATCACGGTGTAGCAGTTGATCCCTCCAAGGTGGAAGCGGTACTTAAGTGGGAGAGACCCAACTCAGTAACCGATATTAGGAGTTTCCTCGGTCTTGCAGGATACTACAGGAGATTCATTGAAGGATTTTCTAAACTGGCTCTACCGTTGACTTCATTAACCAGGAAGGATGCACCCTACCAATGGTCCGAGGTGTGCGAACAGAGCTTTCACGAGCTAAAGAAAAGGTTGACGAGTTCGCCCGTGTTTATTTTGCCCGATCCGACCAGAGCCTTTGACGTGTTTTGTGACGCCTCAAAGTAGGGTCTCGGTTGTGTGTTGATGCAACAAGGAAAAGTGGTGTCTTATGCCTCTCGGCAACTTCGGCAACACGAGCAGAATTACCCCACCCATGATCTCGAATTGGCAGCGGTGGTGTTCGCCCTTAAGATTTGGAGACACTACCTGTATGGCACAAAATTCGAGGTGTTCAGTGACCACAAGAGTCTCGGCTACCTGTTTGACCAGAAGGAACTGAACATGAGGCAGCGCAGATGGGTGGAATTTTTTAAAGATTACGATTTCAATTTGCACTATCATCCCGGAAAAGCCAACGTTGTGGCCGACGCCCTAAGCAGGAAAAGCCTTCATCTGAGCAATATGATGGTCCGAGAGATGCAGTTGATGCAGGAGTTTAGCGATCTTAACCTCGACATACAGAAGAAGGAAAACGTTATTGTACTGGAAATGCTGCAAGTAACCAATGATTTTGTGGGCTTCATCAAGGAAAGACAGGCTGCCGACCTAGAACTCCAGAAGCTACTAGAAAGAGCAGGAGACAAGGATGAACCCGACTGCACTAAAGGACCCGATGGTCTTGTACGATTTCGGGGCCGAGTTTGCATTCCTATGGACTTTGAAGTCCAAAGAGAGTTAATGGAAGAAGCCCACAAGACGAAGATGAGTCTTCACCCAGGAGCCACAAAGATGTACCAGGATCTGAAGAGGTTATTTTGGTGGCCGAAGTTGAAGACCAATGTGGCAGATTATGTGTCTCGGTGTTTAACATGCCAGAAAGCCAAGATTGAGCATCAGAAACCAGGAGGACTACTCAAATCGTTGGAGATTCCGCAATGGAAGTGGGACAGCATTTCGATGGATTTTGTGTCGGGCCTACCAAGAACGAGATCAGGGCAGGAAGCCATTTGGGTTGTGGTGGACCGACTTACAAAGTGTGCTCATTTCCTGCCAATCAGCATGAAGTACAGCCTAGAGAAGCTGACGCAACTATACATAAAGGACATTGTCAGACTTCACGGTGTTCCGAGCAGAATAGTGTCAGACCGAGATCCTCGCTTCTTATCTCGATTTTGGCAGAGTTTGCAGGAAGCCATGGGTACAAAGTTGAGGTTTAGCACAGCTTATCATCCTCAGACCGACGGGCAATCCGAGGGCACCATTCAGACCCTTGAGGATTTGTTGAGGACATGTGTGCTCGAACAGTCGGAAAGTTGGGAAGCACTTCTACCCTTGGTCGAATTCACCTACAACAACAGCTTTCATTCAAGTATCGGAATGGCTCCTTTTGAAGCATTGTATGGTTGGAAATTTCGGATGCCGCTATGCTGGTTCCAGATAGGAGAAAACTTGTTGATTGGTCCTGACATTGTTCATGAGACGATCGAGAAGATCCGAATGATACAAGGAAAGATGAAAGCAGCTCAGGACCGCCATAAGAGCTATGCCGACAAGAGAAGGAAACCCTTGAACTTCATCGAGGGAGATCATGTATTCCTTCAGGTATCCCCTGTAACGGGTATCGGCCGAACTATCAAATCAAAGAAGTTTACCCCTAGTTTTGTCGGACCATACCAGATATCGGAGAAGGTCGGACCAGTAGCTTACAGAATTGCTCTACCTCCGCACTTGTCTAAGCTCCATGATGTGTTCCATGTATCGCAACTTAGGAGGTACATTCATGACCCCTCGCATGTGATAGCAGTGGACGAGCTGCCGCTAAAAGACAACTTGACTTTCGAAGTTCTTCCAGTCAGAGTTGAAGACAAGCAAGTCAGATGGCTCAGAGGGAAGGAAATCTCTTTGGTCAAGGTCGTCTGGAATCGGATTGATATGGAGGAAGCTACTTGGGAACTCGAGGAGAAGATGAAGCAATCCTATCCGCAACTGTTCAATGCCGATTAAATTTCGAGGATGAAATTCCTGTAAGTGGGAGAGGAATGTAACATTCTGAAAATTAATATTAAATATAATAACTCTAGATATATATATATATATATATATATATATATATATAAAGTATACAATGATTTATTTAGGGATAGGATTAAGCCGTAGGAATTGTATAAGGGTAGTGTGGTAATAGGAAGCATAGGCCGACCTAGAATGTAGGTATTGGACCTCGACCCGATCCCGACCGAGCTAAATGGGGTCACACGCAGAATCTGTTGTCAAGCTCGGATTAGCCGACCTCAGCGCACCTCACGTCAGTATCCGAGAAGGAAGCTCGGACTATCGATGTTCCTCTATACCGAGCCGACGTATCCTAGCTCCTTCGTGACAGCTCATGTTGAGCTATTGGCCCATTGGGTTTCGCACCATCCGTACTATGTACTATCATTCACTTTATGTCACTATCATTGCTTTATGTCCTTTTCAAATCACTATTCATGGCTTCCTCTAGAAGCCAATGAATCCTGTCCACACATTCTAGCTTCTCCAAGAAGCCTCCAATGAGGACCACACAAATAATTCCCCTAAATGAATAAAAGAATATCCCAAACACCACATAACACACTTTGCATTCTCTCTCTTCCTCATTTGTCTCTCTCCCTCATTTTCTCTGAAGTTCCAGCAACCCACCAACAAACCCCAACATACTTTATTTCTCTCTTCTCACTCACAACCGCCTCCCTCTCTTCCACCAAGTGGTACCAACCGGAGACCCTCCTTCCTCCGTTCTTCTTTCCGTCCCGGACGCCCCTGGACAGCTGGTGTTGAGTGTGCAGCTTGGAGGAAAGGACCCAAGAAGAGTGAAGCTCACAAGGTCAAGCATCAAAGAAGCCATTCTCAACTCTCAACTCTTATCTCGCACGGTTTGAGGTAAGGAGTGAGTGTTACCTCTACTTGAGTTTGGGTTTCTAGGGTGTTCATAAAGGGTACTAAGAGTGGGTGTTAGATTAGGGAATGGATATAGGTTAATGTTAGAAAGAAAAGGTAAAGAGGGTAAAGGGAACCAATGAATGAACTAGAAACATGGATTTTAGGTAAAGAAGAAACATTATCTTCGATTATATGCTATATTTTACATGATGGATTTGGTTGAATGCTTTATTCATATTGTTGTTGTGGTATAAGTGTTTATGAGCTTTGATATGCATTATTTGTGTCTGTGGCCGATGCTGCGAGAGAGTGAATGTGGGTCCGAGGTGTGTTTAGATATGGAGAGTATAAGAGAATAAATAAAAGGAATAGATGAGAGGGTGATTAATGGAGTAAGGGAATGGTTAGAGAGCGGAACCGAGAGAGGCCGAGCTAAGAAAATAATGAGATTAATGTAAAGAGGAATAATTTAAAGGGTTGAGCCGATAGAGGCCGAGCTAAATGAATGGTTAAAAAGACTAAGAGGAATTAAAGAGAAATGGTTGTGTGATCGGGTCATAGCAGACGCGTACTGGGTGCGTGCATTGATCGCTTCAGACGCATACTGGGTATGCGCAGCTGTAAGACGGGTACTGGGTACTCGCAGTTATGATTCACACAAGGTTCCGAGCACGGAATCGGTGGGATGTGTTCCTGGTCATAGCAGACGCGTACTGGGTGCGTGCATTGATCGCGTAAGACGCCGAGATGCGCCGCTGTAAGACGAGTACTGGGTGCTCGCAGTTATGGACACTCCTTACTCCATATAATGATCGGCGGTAGTGCTCCTGGTCATAGAAGACGCGTACTGGGTGCGTGAATTGATCACGTCAGACGCATACTGGGTATGTGGAGCTGTAAGACGGGTACTGGGTACTCGCAGTTATGGACACTCCGATATCCGACCTTAAATGGTGTAAGACATGCACTGGGTGTATGCATCCGAGGAGAGTAAAAGATTGTAAGCTATGTAAAAGTGGAATTATGAGTAATGAATCCGAGATAGAGATGGTTTACCGAGGTAAGAGGATAGTGGCCGAGAAGCTGAGTGTAAGAAATAAGGATAGGGTATAAAGGGAATTAGTAGGTTGTGCCGAGGTATACCTAATAGGTAATGGATTTACTGGATTATGATGTGAGCCGAGCTAAATGAGATTGTATGAGGTAAGCCGTGCTATTTAAGATTGTACGATGTGAACCGAGCTAAATGATGATGTACGCATGTGATATATGGTTTGATTACTTGTAATTTATGTGCTATTTGACTACTTGTGTTTGGCTTGGTAGTTCGGTATGGCATGTTAGAAACTGCTTATTTAAGTTCTGTGTAATGCTCACCTCCTTACCATTTTTCAGGTACTGAGCCCGAGCAGACGCAGTCCCCGGCCGAGCAGGATCACTCTCCCTCACAGGGAGAGTAAATCATTTAGAGTAGGAGAATTTGTTGGGTCTCGGCCAGTTGGGCCGAGCTAAAACACTCTTTGTATTTTTCACTTCGGATTTCCTAGATGGGCCTCGGCCAATTGGCCGAGCTAAACTTTTATTGAACTTGTATTTTGATTATGAAGTCGATGTACCTGTTATTGAACTTTTTGTGCTTTGACCGAATTAAAGTCTTCCGCTTTATAACTATGATGTTTTTGTACTAACGAAAAGAAATTTTAAATCCTAGATTCCGGGTTTTAAGGGTAATTATTATATAGGGTATTACAACATACTCTTTCGAGCCTATACGAGCTTTGGGGGCTTGTAGGGTTAACTGATATTAAACCTACGAGACCGACTAAAGACGATCCTGGGCCGACCAAAGGCCTATATTACAGGGACACACGTCGACCTCTGACAGGTCGATAATGTCCTACTTAAACCGACCAAGAGCCGAGCACCTCGCCTTATCAGTCTTAGACCACCCTTATGACTCAAAGGATAAGCTTAAAGCCCCTTAGTACAGGATAAAGATGAATGACTCATCCTCCTTCTTATCCTCTAAAGGCCACGTCAGCCCTACTGGGTCAAACATGCCCATAAGGCGCTACCACACCCCTCCTCCTATAGATACACCATTTACACAAGGACTAAGGTATGTTCATTCTCTCCCCTATTCTCAAAAACTACGTGTGGCTTGATCCTCTTTTCACTAGGGGTACGTAAAACCGGGATCACCACCGCCAGCTACAACAACCACCAAATACATCGTGGTGGGTCCATTTTCCAGATCCATTACATTTTGATTATTAATACATTGAATATATTAATTTTTTAAGGTTGAACTTACATTTTAGCATGCTTAATCATTGACCTTAAGGCAATGAATATCAAATTCCTTGTAAATTTATTACTCGTTAAGTTCCAATTTAATTATTTTTTTTGGTCAAAGAAAAATATCATTACCAACCAATCAAAGTACAAAAACTAAATCAATCCCTTTTTTAGTCTTGCCACCTTCTAGGAAGGGTTCAAGATCAAAAAAGGGAGCAAACCTAATTGATAGCATGCCACCTTTTATGAAGGGTTCATACTATCAATCTAGTCTGTAGACACCCCATTTTGTCCGGGGTCAAAATTACATTTTCACAAAAAAATTGTTTGGGTAAGATTTTATCCTCAAGTTTTTAAATTTTATAAAATAATAAAAAAGGTTATTTGGACCTATTATTTTTGGGGTTTATCTTTTAAAAAATAATAAAATTAAAAAATGTTAAAAAAAATCGAAAATAAATAAAATAAAATAAAAGATCTTGAAAAAAGTATTTTTTTAAAAAAAAATTAATAAAAAAACGAAAATAATTTTTTTTTTCCAGAAAAATAAGATAAGTGTTTGGTTAGTTGTTGTGAGGATAAAGACAAATTTTGAAGGGATTATTATTAATTTTATTGAGAGTTTTCTTAAAAAAAAAAGATTTAATTGAGAAATAAACCAGGGAATATTCTGCTGGGCTTTCAAAGCCTGTTGAAAAAAACCTAATTTTCCTAATCTACTTTTTTCCTATAAATAGTGTTACTTTCCTCACTTTGAAAAAAAAATTAGAGAAGGAGAAGTACACAGAAATGTAAAAAAAAGAAGAAAAGCTCCCTCCAATTCCCGGCGAACCACCACCCTCCTTCCAGGCGCGTGTAATACATGCGCCCGTCACCCCTGTCCAGACCCTGCGTGTGGGCCGCACGCGCCAGTCCTGTAGTAGACCAAGGTCACTTCGGTACAGACAAAGGTGCAGAGCTTAAAAGCCAACATTTGGGTTATTTCCTTAGTAAGAGAAGATAGGATGCTCGTTTCTTTGCTCTCTCTATTCTTCAACTCGGCAGGGCTCAAATCACCCAACTGAGCTTGGGGGCTTATGTAGTAGACCAAGAGTTATCCAACCAAAATCACCTTGGTCCGACCAGTTAAACGCTGGAACAGGGCCTACGGTCGGAACGCTACACCGAGCAACTGGGCATTATGGAGACATTACACACTTATGAGATTAACCCCGAACGTAGGATCTTCATCCTTATCTCTATCACTTACAATCTCACTAAGCTTAACAACTTCTCCTAGATTCTCACGATGCTTGATAAACATGATAAAGGATAAGAACTTATCACCTATAGGATTTACGAAGGTAACCTTATCAGAACCTTTACCAATCCTAATTGAATTCTTCTTCTTCACAAGCCTCATCAGGAAGGCCCACGGCACACAGGTAATCCCCTATAAGAACCACCATGCTATAGGGGCTAAGGTACGTCTTCTCATCCCTAAGTTGACACTGGCACATGTGACACCCTTCCAGATTACCCAAATATAATATAGTATTTATGCTTTATATTGGATAATATATGGACTTGTGCGCTAAGAAAATATGGTAAATAAAATTTTCTTTAAAGTGGGTGCACAATTCATCAAATGGAACTCTTGGAGAATAAATTCTAAAATCCTTTAAAACACTTGTATCGAGTTCGGCGATTTCTAAAACCTTTTCTCAAACAGGATAACATTCGTTCTTTAGAAATTTCTTTACATTTTACAATCAATTGAAGCTACCCATACTTTGTTCAATAAAACTGATACCGTCAATTAATACTTATAGCCGAGCTCTTTTATAAGTTAAATCAGAGTAAGCGGAAATTACTGGACTATGCAACTGATATAATATAAACATAGATTTTCATATATATGAAAGAGTCACAGATACATAGTCCATGAGATAAGTCACCAAGTTCCAAAATATAACAAGTCCATATAAACAGATCTACATTACCATGATACTATAACCCTAGAGTAAAACATATGTACAATATATACATAACCAAAATACAACCCCAGGGATAGTCATGTAGATCCATCAGCATCAGATGCAGTAGTAGTAGCAGCAGTAGTCTCCCAAAAACATAGGTAATAAGGTAGTAGCATCATCATCACAGCAGCAGCAGCACATCTCCTCCACACACCGGATCCTCGGATCCACATCATACACCATATACATGTACCTAGGGATCGTCGTCCCTCCAGTCACTCCCAGTAGAATGCACGACAGGCTCGCTCCCACTCTCGTCCTCCACCGGATCCTCCTCGATCTCATCCGAGGGAGAGTGTACCCTACCACTGGGTACCGGGTCAGGTGATGGTGCAACCCTGACTGGGCTCCTCAGATCAGAAGGGGGAGTCTCCTCGCGGACGACTCTCGATGAAAAAGGGTGAGAGCGGGTAGGTCGAAAATGAAAGCTGTGGTAAGAGCGAGCTGGTCGCATGGGAGGTGGTCCATGGTAAGTATAAAACGGGGGTACATGCATAGTGTATATGATGGGAATCCTAAACCTACGAGGACGGAATCGCATTAGCGGGTTAGGGTGATAGAATGTACACTCTACCTCCCCCTCATACACCGCGCGATGGTCCTCATAGATCCATACAACACTAGGAAGTGGCCAGATCTCGATGCAAGCAATATAACGAGACATCACCTACAAGGGCATAGGGGTAAGCAATTCTACTCACATAATCAATAGAGAATAAATCATGCAACATATGAAAGATAATAATGCATCAATTAATAACAATCACAATTAGCATTTAGCAAGTATCAGATGCACATAGGATGTTCACACTTAATTCAGGTATATCAATTGCATTAGGTGAATGACATGATGCATGACTTTAACTCTCAACTTATCTCCACATTTTCTAAGTCACTCTCTGACGTCCATCCCTGACAACCCAGCACTCCACAGTGCGTTGTATTCCTAGGTATACAACAATTCGTACATTCACCTAGAATGTACACGACAAGCTTGGTATCCATGCCACCCGAGCATATCCCGTCATCCAAACGGATCGTCATCCAAACGATATATCCATATCGGCATCCACAAAGCCGACCACGTCAACGACGTGTCATCAAGCAAGCGTATTGGCACTCCCAGAGGCCCTCCTCATGTTTATCGAACATGAATACGTCCTACCATCCAAACTCCAGAATGAATGCATTTTAGACTTAGGGAAATTGATTAATACTTTACTAGCCACCTAGGCTTAATTTTTATCAAAAAGGATCGTCACCAAATGATCGAATTGTATTGATCAATTTCTCTAAGTCTTGATCCCTTGAATTACCTTTAATAATTCCTTAATTAATTAAGTTAGAATTGAAAATGATGTTTTCAGATTCTTGGCATTTTACTCGAGTAAAGTTCAGAATACTCGAGTGTTCTGAAGATTTTCCAGATTACTCGAGTGTTCTTAAGCTTACTCGAGTATTCATGTCTTTCTGAGGATTTGGGTTTTAATTTCAACAATTTACTCGAGTAGTTCATGAGTTACTCGAGTGTTCTTGGACTTTTCCAGAATACTCGAGTGACTTTGAATGACTCGAGTGTTTGACCTATAACAATTCTCAGTTCATGCCCGATACTCGAGTAACAGACAAAATACTCGAGTGTTCTTATGAAATTTACTTTATTTTGAACACGATTTACTCGAGTACCTTGCCATTTACTCGAGTGTTTCTCAGCTGACAGTATTGAAAACTGGTTTTAACATGCCATTTTCATTTCTACTCAATTTAAGTCCATTTCAGGGATCAACAGAGTTAACATATCATTAATCAAATATGTTACAACACTTATTTCAATTCAAAACACAGAATTGACAGAGAAATCATTGATTATGCATAAAAAGGCATTTTAACAACTCTATACCTCAAATCACACAATAAGCATAATATTCATGAAACAAAGCTCATTTAAGTTCACATGCATGATAACAAACTTGCTCAATACGGATTTAGAGCATGGATTGGTCTCCAAACCAAAGTTCCTATAGAATCTAAGCCCTTAGAGCCTCTTGGTGGCTCTCTAACACATTTAATGGATTTCAAACTCTATCTAGTAAATATAATTACTTCCCCTTACCTCTCAGATGTTTTCCAAACGAAACTTGGCAAGAAAGAGACTCCAAACTCCTCAGACCAACTTCAAGAACCATGAGCAGAGCATTTTGAGTACCATACCAAAATGGAATTGGTTTGTACATGGAACAGAGATTTAAATTGGGGAAAATTAGATTTATTAACTCTATGCAACATGAACTAACTAAAGGAATTAAGTTTGAGACTCAGGGATTCACGAGCTTACCGAAATCGATGATCAAAGTAAGCTCCAGACACCAACTCGAGCAAGAACAGCTTCACTTCAATTCTTCAATTCTCTTAGCTTACTCACTCAAATCTCACGATTTCACTCTCTATACAAAGCTCAAGATGTAAGCTTTGTATTCGTGTTTGGTTTGTGTTTCAAATCAATGTAGAGAAGGAGAATCGAAGCTCACAACTCAGAAACCCTAACTTCTTCAATTTCAACAAAGTTAAGCAAAATTCTTGGCTAAGGGTTGAAGATGAGCTTTTATAGGCATAGAGAGGCATCATGCGTCGCGACACGACTGCCATGGAGGTGGCTTGAAGACGATTTCGTGTCAACGAAAGGAATCGTTCGCTGTGACTCATCAAACGCACTAACTCGTGCAGTTTGACCCAGAATACTCGAGTGTTTCTGATAATACTCGAGTATTTTACCCAGATTTTGAAAAATAATTATTTTATTTACTTTCCCTCCAAAACCTTTCCTATAATTGCTTCTAGGTCCCAACCCAGGGACTAATATGCAAAATATACATTTTAGGCATTTAAATTATTTATTAAATAATTTCTCACATGCAAGCTAATTATATACACACATATTTTAATCAAGGATTAATTTGAAAACTATTAATTATAATTAACATTTCATTAATCGGGGATTAAAATTTTGGGGTGTTAAACTACTCCCCCACTTACAAGGAATTTCATCCCCGAAATTCAACTCATACAAACAAGTCAGGATATTCCTGACGCATCTTATTCTCTAACTCCCAAGAGGATTCTATTACATCTCCACAAACCCAGACAACTTTGACCAGATGAATATCCTTCCCTCTCAGCTGCTTGATTCTCCGATCTTCGATGCGAACTGGCACAGCTTTGAAGGTTAGGTTCTCATGAACTTCTAAGTCATCCGGTTGGATTCTAAGGACAATGGTGGGATCATGGACATATTTCTTAAATTGAGACACATGGAATACATTATGGAGATTGGCTAATGATGGAGGCAAAGCTAATTGATAGGCTACTGGGCCGATTCTTTTTAGAATTTGATAGGGACCAATAAACTTAGGTGATAGTTTCTGGGTTTTTAAGGCTCTACTAACACCTTTGGTTGGTACAATCCTAATGAACACGTGGTCTCCTTTGGCAAACTCTAAAGGTTTCCTTCTCCTATCAGCATAGCTTTTCTACCTACTCTGAGCCGTCTTCATCTTCGCTTGAATCATCTTGATCTGCTCCGTGGTCTCTTGCACAAAATCTGGCCCAACCAGAGAATTCTCCCCCACTTGAAACCAGCATAACGGCGTCTGACACTTTTTTCCATACAGAGCTTCAAATGGTGCCATTCCAATACTCGTGTGATAACTATTGTTGTAAGTGAATTCCACGAGTGGCAACATTTTCTCCCAATTCCCTTGTTCTTCCAGTGCACAAGCTCGCAGAATGTCTTCCAATGACTGAATAGTTCTTTCCGTCTGACCATCAGTCTGAGGGTGGTATGCAGAGCTTAACTTCAATCTTGAACCCAAGGCTCTGTGTAGATCTTGCCAAAACTTCGACGTGAACCTTGGATCGCGATCAGACACAATACTTGATGGTATCCCATGAAGACGAACAACTTCCTTGATATACAACTGAGTGAGCTTTTCCAATGAGTAGCGCATATTCACTGGAATGAAATGCGCTGACTTGGTCAACCGATCCACGATCACCCAGATTGCATCATGACCAGTAGACGTCCTTGGCAATCCCGACACAAAATCCATCGAGATGCTATCCCACTTCCATACAGGAACTTCTAAAGAAAGCAACTCTCCTCCTGGCCTTTGGTGTTCTACCTTCGCCTTTTGACACACCAAATAGCACGCCACATACTCAGCTACGTCCTTCTTCAGTCCCGGCCACCAAAATAATTTCTTCAAATCCTGATACATCTTGGTGGCTCCTGGATGCATACTCATCTTGCTCTTATGCGCTTCATCCAGAATCATTCTCCTTACTTCCAAATTATCCGGAATACAAATCCTCATTCTAAAACGCAGGATTCCATCCTTCCCTTCTTGGAATTCTAACTCCTTACCTTCTTGCATCAACCTCTTCTTCTCCATAAGTTTCTCATCCTTGTGTTGCAATTCTCGAATCCTTTGCAGGAATTCATTAGCAATTTGCAACATCCCCAACTTGATACTCGTCGGCTCCACTTGCATCGTCAAATTTAAATCCCGAAACTCCTCTATCAGTGCAGCTTCTCTAACCATCATTGCACTGATATTCGTTGCCTTTCTACTCAATGCGTCCGCCACAACGTTAGCCTTCCCAGGATGGTAATGGAGCTCAAACTCATAGTCTTTTAAAAATTCCATCCATCGGCGTTGCCTCATATTCAACTCCTTTTGATCAAAGAGGTACTTTAAACTCTTATGGTCACTAAACACCCGGAACGTAGTGCCATAGAGATAGTGCCTCCAAATCTTTAAGGCAAACACCACAGCTGCCAACTCCAGATCGTGAGTTGGGTAGTTCATCTCATGAACCTTTAGCTGTCTCGAGGCATAGGCGACAGCTTGCCCATCCTGCATCAAAACACAACCAAGTCCCTGTTTCGACGCGTCACAATACACATCGAAACTCTTTTGTGTATCGGGTAGAACTAATACAGGAGACGATGTCAACCTTTCCTTCAACTCCCTAAAACTCCTTTCACACTTCTCATCCCACAGGAATGGTTGATCTTTCCGAGTCAACTTTGTCAGAGGCAGTGCGATCTTTGATAAACCTTCGATAAACCTTCTATAATACCCAGCCAATCCGAGAAAACTTCTAACCTCCGTGACCGACTTCGGTTGCTCCCATTGCAAAACCGAGCTTACCTTCATCGGATCAACTGCAATTCCTTTATCTGAAATCACATGCCCCAAAAACTTAACCTCCTTCAGCCAGAACTCACACTTTGTAAGTTTGGCGTATAGCTGCTTCTCCTTCAAGATGCTCAACACTACCCTCAAATGCTCAGCATGCTCTTCGGGGCTCTTGGAGTAGATCAGAATATCGTCAATGAACACAACCACGAATGAATCTAGATAAGGTCTAAAGATTCGATTCATGTAGTCCATGAAGATAGCTGGTGCATTAGTCAATCCGAATGGCATTACGACATACTCATAATGTCCGTATCGAGATCGAAATGCAGTCTTAGAGATATCCTCCTCTCTAATCCTGATCTGATGGTACCCCGACCTCAAATCAATCTTGGAAAATACTGAAGCCCCACGGACTTGATCCATAAGGTCATCTATCCGTGGCAACGGATACTTGTTCTTGATGGTGACCTTATTCAGCTGCCGATAATCTATACACATCCTCATGCTACCATCTTTCTTCTTGACGAATAAGACAGGAGCACCCCGAGTTCCGCCATTTCCGCCATTTCCGGTGGTGCCATTCTATAGGGAGCGATAGAAATGGGACCAGCTCTCGGAATTAGGTCGATACCAAATTCAATCTCCCTTCTTGGTGGCAGACCAGGAATCTCATCA
Organism: Crotalaria pallida; assembly: GCA_037953625.1. Lineage (NCBI taxonomy): Eukaryota > Viridiplantae > Streptophyta > Magnoliopsida > Fabales > Fabaceae > Crotalaria > Crotalaria pallida. Next base: position 59,693,291 of record CM075651.1, read on the forward strand.
GCAAATACTTCCGGAAACTCTCGGACAACAGGAATTTCTTCCATCCTTGGACCATCTCCTACCACCTCAGCATTGAACAGACACACATAGCCCGATGGTTTTGGGTTTCTATAGGAAACCAGTTTTCTATCACAATCAATGATCACTTGGTTCCGACTTAGCCAGTCCATCCCCAAGATCACATCTAATTGTGCCAAGGGTAAGCAGATCAAATCTACTGTAGAGGTTTGTCCTAACACTTCTATACAACAGTTAAGACATGCTCTAGAAACAACTACAGGAGCATTAGTAGGGGTTTCTACTCTGAGAGTATAAGACATCTCAGACACAATCAAGCCTAAACGGTCTACACATTCATATGACACAAATGAATGTGTTGCACCAGAGTCAAACAAAACATGGCAAAACTGACCATTAAGCAAGTATTTACCTTGCACCAGATCAGAGGATCGATTCGCTTCCACACCACTAAGGGTGAAGACCCTTCCTTGAGTCATCGGTCTATCAGCAGTTCCTCCTGAGTTGACTTTTGCTGACTCCTTGCAATCTCTTGCGAAATGCCCCGACTTTCCACAATTGAAGCAACCACTTGTTCCCCAACATACCCTACCATAGTGATTGTGCTTGCACTTGTCGCAGAATGGAGCCTCGCTCCGATAATTCCTTCCCTCAGAACCACCAACTTTACCCTTGCCTTTCCCTCTGCGATCATATGGACCTTTGCCTCTATTGTTAAAACCCTTTCGTCTCTGTGATCCATATCCTTGATTGTCCTTCTTCTCTGGCACTTGCATCTCCTCAGCCTTGGTGTCATCCTCATACATCCTACACATATCCACCAGTGCAGGAAAACTTTGAATCCGCTGGTAACTGAAAATTGACTTCAACTTTGGCCTCAATCCACCTTCAAACTTGATGCACTTGCTCCTCTCGTCTGGATTGTTCTGGTAGTATGGAGAGTACTTCATCAGCTCTTCAAACTTTGCCGCGTACTCGCCCACACTCATGTTCCCTTGCTTCAACTACAGGAACTCCACCTCCTTTTTCCTTCTCAGATCTTCAGGAAAATATTTCTGGAGAAACTTCTCCATAAATACTCCCCAACTTATCTCCCTTCCTTCATATTGCAGAAGTTGCATGGTGTGATTCCACCAATTCTCGGCCTCATCCTCCAACATGTAAGTCGCATACGCCACCTTCTGAGCATCCGAACACTCCAACGTTCTCAAAATCTTGTCCATAGTGTGAATCCACTTATTGGCCTCTTCCGGTTTAAATCCTCCTTCAAACTTTGGCGTATTACAACTTCTAAAATCAGCCAGAGTCTTCGCCTCAGTGTTTCCCATATTACACTGGTGAGGCGGATTAGCCGGTTGAGATGGTTGCTGAGACTGCCTTTGCATAGCTTCCAATACCGTGGTGATTCGCTCCAACATCGCGTTGGTGTGATTTTGGTTTCTAGTTGCCATATTAGACCTGCGCTATGGGCTTACGGTCACATATGTTGAACTAAAGAAACTTCCATTACACCACCTATACTAAGGCTCTATCCTAAGCTTATTAAATCTACAAGCAATTGCGTCTTGTACTCAAAAGAGACAAGATACAAACAATTCAGGGTATTCAAACCTTTAACAATCAAAATAACAGCATTCAAGGTAATAAGTGCTTTGGAGATACCTGCTTGACGTTGATGACTACCTTTCTGGAACCACTTCTACTACTACAGGATCTGACTTTTGCTCTGATACCACTCAGTGTGACACCCTTCCAGATTACCCAAATATAATATAGTATTTATGCTTTATATTGGATAATATATGGACTTGTGCGCTAAGAAAATATGGTAAATAAAATTTTCTTTAAAGTGGGTGCACAATTCATCAAATGGAACTCTTGGAGAATAAATTCTAAAATCCTTTAAAACACTTGTATCGAGTTCGGCGATTTCTAAAACCTTTTCTCAAACAGGATAACATTCGTTCTTTAGAAATTTCTTTACATTTTACAATCAATTGAAGCTACCCATACTTTGTTCAATAAAACTGATACCGTCAATTAATACTTATAGCCGAGCTCTTTTATAAGTTAAATCAGAGTAAGCGGAAATTACTGGACTATGCAACTGATATAATATAAACATAGATTTTCATATATATGAAAGAGTCATAGATAGTCCATGAGATAAGTCACCAAGTTCCAAAATATAACAAGTCCATATAAACAGATCTACATTACCATGATACTATAACCCTAGAGTAAAACATATGTACAATATATACATAACCAAAATACAACCCCAGGGATAGTCATGTAGATCCATCAGCATCAGATGCAGTAGTAGTAGCAGCAGTAGTCTCCCAAAAACATAGGTAATAAGGTAGTAGCATCATCATCACAGCAGCAGCAGCACATCTCCTCCACACACCGGATCCTCGGATCCACATCATACACCATATACATGTACCTAGGGATCGTCGTCCCTCCAGTCACTCCCAGTAGAATGCACGACAGGCTCGCTCCCACTCTCGTCCTCCACCGGATCCTCCTCGATCTCATCCGAGGGAGAGTGTACCCTACCACTGGGTACCGGGTCAGGTGATGGTGCAACCCTGACTGGGCTCCTCAGATCAGAAGGGGGAGTCTCCTCGCGGACGACTCTCGATGAAAAAGGGTGAGAGCGGGTAGGTCGAAAATGAAAGCTGTGGTAAGAGCGAGCTGGTCGCATGGAAGGTGGTCCATGGTAAGTATAAAACGGGGGTACATGCATAGTGTATATGATGGGAATCCTAAACCTACGAGGACGGAATCGCATTAGCGGGTTAGGGTGATAGAATGTGAACTCTACCTCCCCCTCATACACCGCGCTATGGTCCTCATAGATCCATACGCCACTAGGAAGTGGCCGGATCTCGATGCAAGCAATGTAACGAGACATCACCTACAAGGGCATAGGGGTAAGCAATTCTACTCACATAATCAATAGAGAATAAATCATGCAACATATGAAAGATAATAATGCATCAATTAATAACAATCACAATTAGCATTTAGCAAGTATCAGATGCACATAGGATGTTCACACTTAATTCAGGTATATCAATTGCATTAGGTGAATGACATGATGCATGACTTTAACTCTCAACTTATCTCCACATTTTCTAAGTCACTCTCTGACGTCCATCCCTGACAACCCAGCACTCCACAGTGCGTTGTATTCCTAGGTATACAACAATTCGTACATTCACCTAGAATGTACACGACAAGCTTGGTATCCATGCCACCCGAGCATATCCCGTCATCCAAACGGATCGTCATCCAAACGATATATCCATATCGGCATCCACAAAGCCGACCACGTCAACGACGTGTCATCAAGCAAGCGTATTGGCACTCCCAGAGGCCCTCCTCATGTTTATCGAACATGAATACGTCCTACCATCCAAACTCCAGAATGAATGCATTTTAGACTTAGGGAAATTGATTAATACTTTACTAGCCCCTAGGCTTAATTTTTATCAAAAAGGATCGTCACCAAACGATCGAATTGTATTGATCAATTTCTCTAAGTCTTGATCCCTTGAATTACCTTTAATAATTCCTTAATTAATTAAGTTAGAATTGAAAATGATGTTTTCAGATTCTGGGCATTTTACTCGAGTAAAGTTCAGAATACTCGAGTGTTCTGAAGATTTTCCAGATTACTCGAGTGTTCTTAAGCTTACTCGAGTATTCATGTCTTTCTGAGGATTTGGGTTTTAATTTCAACAATTTACTCGAGTAGTTCATGAGTTACTCGAGTGTTCTTGGACTTTTCCAGAATACTCGAGTGACTTTGAATGACTCGAGTGTTTGACCTATAACAATTCTCAGTTCATGCCCGATACTCGAGTAACAGACAAAATACTCGAGTGTTCTTATGAAATTTACTTTATTTTGAACACGATTTACTCGAGTACCTTGCCATTTACTCGAGTGTTTCTCAGCTGACAGTATTGAAAACTGGTTTTAACATGCCATTTTCATTTCTACTCAATTTAAGTCCATTTCAGGGATCAACAGAGTTAACATATCATTAATCAAATATGTTACAACACTTATTTCAATTCAAAACACAGAATTGACAGAGAAATCATTGATTATGCATAAAAAGTCATTTTAACAACTCTATACCTCAAATCACACAATAAGCATAATATTCATGAAACAAAGCTCATTTAAGTTCACATGCATGATAACAAACTTGCTCAATACGGATTTAGAGCATGGATTGGTCTCCAAACCAAAGTTCCTATAGAATCTAAGCCCTTAGAGCCTCTTGGTGGCTCTCTAACACATTTAATGGATTTCAAACTCTATCTAGTAAATATAATTACTTCCCCTTACCTCTCAGATGTTTTCCAAACGAAACTTGGCAAGAAAGAGACTCCAAACTCCTCAGACCAACTTCAAGAACCATGAGCAGAGCATTTTGAGTACCATACCAAAATGGAATTGGTTTGTACATGGAACAGAGATTTAAATTGGGGAAAATTAGATTTATTAACTCTATGCAACATGAACTAACTAAAGGAATTAAGTTTGAGACTCAGGGATTCACGAGCTTACCGAAATCGATGATCAAAGTAAGCTCCAGACACCAACTCGAGCAAGAACAGCTTCACTTCAATTCTTCAATTCTCTTAGCTTACTCACCCAAATCTCACGATTTCACTCTCTATACAAAGCTCAAGATGTAAGCTTTGTATTCGTGTTTGGTTTGTGTTTCAAATCAATGTAGAGAATGAGAATCGAAGCTCACAACTCAGAAACCCTAACTTCTTCAATTTCAACAAAGTTAAGCAAAATTCTTGGCTAAGGGTTGAAGATGAGCTTTTATAGGCATAGAGAGGCATCATGCGTCGCGACACGACTGCCATGGAGGTGGCTTGAAGACGATTTCGTGTCAACGAAAGGAATCGTTGGCTGTGACTCATCAAACACACTAACTCGTGCAGTTTGACCCAGAATACTCGAGTGTTTCTGATAATACTCGAGTATTTTACCCAGATTTTGAAAAATAATTATTTTATTTACTTTACCTCCAAAACCTTTCCTATAATTGCTTCTAGGTCCCAACCCAGGGACTAATATGCAAAATATACATTTTAGGCATTTAAATTATTTATTAAATAATTTCTCACATGCAAGCTAATTATATACACACATATTTTAATCAAGGATTAATTTGAAAACTATTAATTATAATTAACATTTCATTAATCGGGGATTAAAATTTTGGGGTGTTACAGCACACACTTTGTTGACTAGGGAGAACCTGTTTATCCCAACTGGATATACAAAAATCCTAAAGAGTTCTACATTAACATCTTGGTTGAGATCATCCCTGAAGTTCTTCCATAGCTTCAAGGCTGATTTCGATTAAGGACATTACATTGGCGCCGTCTGTGGGAATCTGAATAACAAATCATTCCCACTTCCACCATGGTTCATACCAGAAGTCAAGCAGCGGATCTCCGCGATCACATTGAGTGTACTCGCGGTAGACCCAGAAACCTTATTAACAATGATCAACAGTCACAACCTACTGGCGACCTCCGTGATCTTCTGAATCAAAATCGTGGTACTAATTCGCAGCCACCACGAACGTCTCATTCGAGAATGAGGATTAATTCTCAGCAACCCAATCCACAGCCACCACGAACCTCTCATTCGAGAACGAGGATTAATTCTCACCAACCCAATCCACAGCTACCTCGAGCGTCTCATTCCAAAATAAGGATCAATTCTCAACCACCCCATAACTCTCAAAGTCACAATCACGCCACCAATTCTCAACCACCATATTCATCTCAGCCGAGAGATGGAACAAATCCCCAACCACCCCCTAGCCTTCGGAATTTACTTCCTCTACCACCTCCGCCACCTCCGCCACCACCACCGACTTCACCACCCCCTTCCACCCAAGGAGATTCAAGCAGTACGGCCCCTCCAACCCGTAACACAGGCAGATCCACAGGAACCCGAGCGCACCACGGGAGAAACACACACCGAACCCCTACACCGCAAGTTCAACCCAACCCTAATCCCCTAAGAGTGAATCCCAGTACAAGGTTAAATCCGAGAAGGGCAGCCCGTAGCGATTCCCGACGAGCCCATTCCTCCAGCAGATCCTATGCAACGTTCGCTTCCGCTCACGCTCGTGAGCAAGAGATGATTAACATATTAAACCGACAAACTACGTTAATTGAACAACAAGGACAAGCCATCGCCGATCTCCAACAATAGGCAATGGCGAGAATCGCTCAAAACCAACCTACTACCCATCAGGTCCGTAACCAAATGACTCAACCTTTAGACCCTCAACCCATTCCCGTGATGCAACTTCCCCCACCCCCTCACCTAGACACCAATCTACCCACATACCATGCTCAGGGTGATTTCCACCCCGGACATCCCTTCACACCATACATCATGGAATTTGAAACTCCTCAAGGATACTTAGGCCCATCCAACGTGCCACATGACAATGGCCTAACTGACCCAATTGATCACATCTTTTCTTACGAGGGTGCAATGAACTACTATGGAGGTGGTGATCAGATGAAGTGCCGAGCCTTTTCCATGACATTAGAGCCTTCGATGTTGTGTTGGTACTCATCTCTCCCACAGAATTTCGTTAATTCCTGGGAGGAGATGAAAAGAGTATTCCTGAATAGGTACACAGTCAGTTGCATCCAACCAAAGTCCGATTACACACTGGCTGCAGTTACCCAAAAGCAAGATGAACCTTTAAAAGATTATTTATCACGTTTCCATACGGAAGCTAGTTCGGTCCCACGTCTTGAACCAGGCATTGTTGTATTATTGTTTACTCAAGGTTTGTAGTCAGGGGATTTCCGAAAATCGTTAATCGGGAAACCTCCAAAGGACATGGCCGAGCTCAGACAAAGATCAAATAAGTTCATCAATTTGGAGGAATTCCACAAAGGTCAAAAATTCAGAGTCGATCGGCAGCGGTCTGACCCTCAAGGTCAGAATAAGCAGAAACGTGACGAACGTTTTGGCGGCAGACAGGACAGAAATGATCATGACCGAAGGCCACCTCCAAGGAACAAATACCAGGAGTACACTCCTCTTACTGTTCCTAGGAGTTAGATCCTTCGGGAAACGATGCAGACCGACTTACGCTCGGCCCAGAGACCTCCGTCTTTAAGAAAGGGCGCACAGCGTGATAGGTCTAAATATTGCGATTTTCACAAAGGATTTGGACACACAACTAACGAATGCATTTGGCTAAGGGATCTAATAGAAGAGATGATCAGAGATGGGAAGCTGCAACAATACATTAGAGATGCGGCAGGGCGAAGAGGCAGGAATAGATCACAATCAACCGAAAGGTCCAAGCGCCGAAGAAGTAGATCACCAGACGACAAGAATTCAGGTAGACAAAAAACAGACCCTATCCCAGCTACTGAGACATATCCAACAACAAATGAGTTCTTAGTAAATACTATTTCCGGAGAGTTTGCCGGGGGCGGCGAGAAAAGAGCAAACAGAAAAAGATACATCAACCAAATTTTAGCCGTAAGTCAAAAACCGTTCGCAAAAAGGTCGGCAAAAAATGTTCCGATCATTTTCAATGATGAAGATTTGGGCGGGATCCTCCTAGGTCACAACGATCCCATGGTCATCACAGCTCTCATCCGAAATTATGAAGTAAAGCGTGTTTTTGTTGATCAAGAGAGCTCTGCTGATATAATGTTCCTTCCCCTGTTTAAGGCTTTGAAACTGAGGGAGTGAAATCTCACTCCGTTTGAAGGGGAGTTGATCGGTTTCACAGGGGACACCATAGAGCATCGCGGTTACATTCAACTTCCCGTTACCCACGGTCAGCAGCCTTCGGCTCGAACTGAAATTATTAACTTTCTGGTGGTTGATTGCCCAGCGGCCTACAACGCCATTCTTGGAAGAACTTTCTTGCAAGCATTCGGCGCAGTAGTATCAACATTACATTTGGCGATGAAGTTTGTTGGAACGGATGACAAGGTGGTCACAGTCAAGGCCGAGCAAGAAGCAGCTCGGAAATGCTATAACGCGAGTTTGGGCAAGGTTAAGAACAAAGAACCTGACCGCTTGGAAAGGATTCCCCTCGGAAAGGGTAACGTAAATTTGGCAGATCTGGATGTGCGCACTGAATCCGACAAAAATAGGCCAATTCCGAAGGGACAGTGGGAGCTTTTAACGTTGAAGGGTGATCCTCTCAGACAAATTAAAATTGGCTCGGATCTTCCCATGGATGTTAAAGCTGAACTTTCCGCTCTGCTGATCGCCAATGAGGATCTATTTGCATGGACCTCGGCGGATATGTCGAGCATTGATCCAAACTTTATATGCCACAAGCTGAGCATCCTTCCAGGAGCAAAACCTGTAACGCAACTCAAAAGAAAGGTCAGTGCTGAAAAGGCTACTGCTATCGAGAAAAAAGTCACCGAGTTACTCCGCGTTGGCTTCATTCGGGAAATTGACTATATAGACTGGTTAGCCAACACCGTCTTAGTCATAAAACCCAACGGGAAGTGGAGAATGTGAGTTGATTACACGGACTTGAACAAAGTATGTCCAAAAGATCAATATCCACTTCCCGTCATTGACAAGCTCGTCGACAATTCGGCCGGGTATAAGCTATTGTCGTTCATGGATGCCTATTCAGGCTACAATCAAATACCCATGTACCCTCCCAACCAAGACAAAACTGCATTCATCACCGACAAGGCAACTTATTGTTACAATGTCATACCTTTCGGACTCAAGAACGCTAGAGCCACTTATCAGCGAATGATTAACAAGGTATTTCAAGGGATGATCGGCTCAACCATGGAGGTTTACATTGACGATATAATTGAAAAAAGTAAACAACAAGAGACTCGTGCTCAGGACCTCAAAACAATATTGGACCGAGTAAGGGAATACAACATGAGACTGAATCCTGAAAAATGTGTGTTTGGAGTCCCGGCAGGCTCCTTTCTCGGTTTCATGCTAACTAAGAGGGGCATTGAAGCTAATCCAGACAAGTGCAAAGCAATTCTAGAAATGAGAAGTCCGACCAGTCTCAGAGAGGTCCAGCAGCTTACGGGACGTGTGGCGGCACTTTCCAGGTTCTTATCTCAAGCTGCTCGGAAAGCCTTGACATGGTATCAGCTCTTTAGGAAAAACAAAAACTTCCTTTGGGATGATCAATGTGAACAAGCTTTTGTTCAGTTGAAAGAATATCTCTCCAGCCCGCCTGTTCTTAACAGCCCTCTCACCGGAGAAGACCTTTTTCTTTACTTATCAGTGGTCGACGCAGCAGTCAGTTCAGCGTTGGTACGAGAGGATTCTGGAGTTGAGGCCCCCATTTATTTTGTCAGCCGAGCACTTCAGGGACCTGAACTCAGATACCAAAAACTTGAGAAACTGGCATATTGTTTGGTAATATCCGCTCGGAGGTTAAGACAGTATTTCCAAGCTCATAGAGTCATTGTCATAACAGCTCAACCTCTGAGGCAAGTTCTTCATAAACCTGACCTTGCTGGCATAATGGTCTCATGGTCTGTAGAGTTATTTGAGTTTGATATCGTCTATGATACTAGGAAGGCAATGAAGTCCCAAGTTCTTGCAGACTTCGTTACTGAGTTTACCGAGTCTCCCTCGGATGTACTTTAAAATTCGTGGTCAGTATATGTGGATGGTTTGAGCAACATGAAAGGGGCTGGCGCTAGCGTTATTATTGAAAATCCCGAGGGACTTATCATGGAATACTCGTTGAAGTTTGAATTCCAAACTTCAAATAATCAGGCGGAATACGAGGCAGTTCTTGCAGGCCTCAAAATGGTTCAGGAGCTTGGTGCAACTCGAGTTTCGGTCTTCAGTGATTCACAGTTAGTGGTCTCTTAGATTAAGGGGCAGTATTCGGCTAAGGAGCCCATCTTACAGAAGTATCTTGAAGAAGTAAAGCGAATAACCTCCAGCTTCTCGGAGTTTGATATCTCCCATGTTTCGAGAGATTCTAACTCCTGGGCAGATATCCTATCTAAGCTTGCAAGCACGAAGGGATCGGAAAACAATAAAACTTTGATTCAAGAGACTATCCCAAAGCCAAGTGTCATCCTCGCTGTATCTCTATCCCCATCGTGGATGGATCCAATACTAACTTAATTGCAACACGGTTTCGTCCCTCAAGATCAAGCAGAAGCTCATAAGTTAATCCGACAGTCAGCTTAGTACATAGTCCTTAATGGAATCCTTTATAAAAGAGGGTTCGGTTCACCCATGCTCAGATGTGTCAATCCCTCTCAAGCTGGAGAAATCCTTGAAGAGATCCATGGCGGAGTCTGCAGCCATCATATGGGCGAAAAGTCTTTAGCTCGGAAAGTAATCCGAGCAGGATACTTCTGGCCCACATTACAAAGTGACGCCATGGAACATGTTAAAAAATGCGTTCAATGTCAATTCCACTGTGACACTTACCAACGACCCGCTAAAGAGTTACATTCGCTCAGAGCTCCCTGGCCTTTCCATCAGTGGGGAATGGACATAATCGAAAAGTTTCCCACTGCACCTGGACAACTGAAGTACGCAGTTGTAGCCATTGACTACTTTACTAAGTGGATTGAAGCAGCACCATTAGCAACAATTACAAAAGCCCGGAATCAATCTTTCTTTGTAAAGGAAATAGTCTCTCGGTTCGGAGTGCCCCATTCTATAGTCACTGATAATGGTTCACAATTCGCAGCCTCTCACTTTCAGGAGTTGGCAGCCGACCTCGGGATAATTCACTACTTCAGTTCTGTAGAACATCCGCAAACCAATGGACTGGCCGAAGCAGCAAACAAAACTATTTTGGAAGGTTTAAAGAAGAAACTTGGCAGCGTAGCTGGAACATGGGCGGACAAACTTCCGAGCGTTCTATGTTCACATAGAACAACCATACATTCCTCAACTAGGCAGACTCCTTTTCGATTGACATACGGCTGTGACGCAGTCATTCCGATCGAAAAAAGAATCCCCACCTTTAGGACACTTGAACGTCCCTCTGAGACCAACAACACTTTGCTCACGGATGAACTCATACTGGTTGACGAAATACGAGAAGCTGCTGCAGCCCATGAAAGAAAGGTGAAAGAACGTCAGGCTCGGGAATATAACAAGCAGGTCCGACCGCGCAATTTTGAAGTTGGTGACTTGGTTCTTCGCCGAGCAGACATTGGTAAAGGAAATGCTGGTGTCGGAAAGCTGAGCCCAAAATGGGAAGGGCCTTATAGAGTGAAGACTAAGATTGGAACCGGAGGCTACAGGTTGGAAACTCTCTCGGGAAAAGACATCAACAACAGTTGGAACGCTTCCAAGCTCAGAGCTTACTACAGCTAAGCTCTCATTTTGTTTTCTTTATTTCAAGAATAGTTTAGTTTATTTGTTATTGCTAAAAAATAGTTAGAAATGAATAACGAAGGATAACACCCTTCTTAGATTACAGTTCAAAATTTTAGGACATTTTATTCTTGAACAGTTCAAGCATTGTACTTTTTATTAATAAAAGCTCTCAGATTACTTTGAGAATTCCTTTGTATATTGTGAATGCACGTACGACTCATTTTGATCGGCTTGCCACCGAGCAAAATCGAGAAACAACTCCTTTCGAGAGTTTAACAACGTACCAAAAGAACACCCGATCCCAGGAATTACTTTCCTTGCATTGCGGTCCAAGGGTCCCGCTTCGGCTAAAGTCGGCGACTCGAGTTCTTCCTCACAATCTTTATTAACAAATTTCGCGAATCCATTTAACGGTTTACGCTCGGAAACACCGACCAAGAAAACTTGAGTTATAATATGACACTTGCTCATATCTAATAAGCATCCAGAAATAACAAGCAGTTTTAAAACACAAGTCAAAACACTCGAAGAACAGTAACATTTGTTGAACAGTTAATAAAACAAGATCAAAAGACAAATCACAAGTGACGAAGCCTACATCGATGAACAAAATATAACACTCGGCTACACCGAGCAAAAGGAAGAATAATCACAGCCTACCTCAAAATCATAATCACAGCATAATGTTATCAAGCAAAAATTAAGACAAGATCAGCAGCAAAAATCGGGCTACCCAGCATAAGGGTTTTACGCCTCGATATTTGATAGGTTCACAGAGGAATCATCAAAAGGGGGCTCTTCCATAATATCAACTAGTGGATTAGGTAGGTCGTCAGCTCCGAGATCCACCTTGGACTGATTGCTCAAATCCATCATCTTCCCCTCTCGAACGACATGGAAGGGATGAGCGCCAGTTACCCTTAAAACCACTTGAGGGTTCAAGTATTGAATCTGACGGACGGAAGAAAGGAAAGAGTCATAAACACCTTTTTCACAGTCATAGAGATTGGTGGCTGCCGCCTTTTTATGCTTAAGGGCTTTCCCTTTCAACCTCTCAGAAATACTAGCTTGCCTCTGCACTTCAGCAGTCAGCCTCCTCACATTTTCAGTTAATTGAGCATTTTGCTGCCGAGTTTCTTCCAAAGCTTTCTTTGACTGCTCACTCTCCGTGCGGGAAGCACTTTCAAATTTTTTCAAGTTATCTCTTTCTTTCACAGTCTCACCATGATCCGCACGGAGGTTTTCAAGCTCAGATCGAACTCTGAGCAGCTCATCAGACAAACTAGCCTCCTTGGCAGCCGAGAGGCCCGTTGCTTCTTTCTGCTCAGCATTGACACCAGCAAACACATCATCTTGATGATGAAACAGAAAGTGAGTTATGCATGCCCCTCGTAAAAGAAACTTAGTCAGAGCATTCATATGTTGACCCCACTCAGAGGCCGACATTCCTGAAAACTTAGCATGGTCCCGCTCGGTGCAGACGAAATTTTGGAACTTTTCATCTAATTTTCGATCCCAAACCGAGCCGATGGCATCTTCTTCTTCCTCCTCTTCCACAACAGGCTCTATCCTAGAACCCTCACCGACCACAGCTTTCCCCTTATTCAGTCTCCGACGCCTAAATGGTTGTTCAGGGGGGAGTCTCTTTCTGTATTAGAAGCTTCCCCTATAACAACTCCCTCGGCAACCGGCGCATGAATAGTAGTCACAGGAACTGCAGCCAAAACGGGTGCAGGACGAAGGGAGCCATCAAGAGATGACCCTGAGGCAGTAGAGGTTGCTGTGCTCGGAGTCGAGCCGCCTGATGTAATCTTTACTGTTGGATTTTTCCTATTTTTGCCCCTCTTTGCTATGTTTGCAAGATGGTCGGCCATTATACCTGAAAAAGAAACAAATCTCAGTTAAGGGCATCAGAACAAATGCAAACTGGAAACACTAAATTTCTTACCAAGTTGGGATTTAACTTGACCCTCTGGAAGGTTAACGATCTCTCGGGTCTCAATCATTCCGTTTTTTGATAAGTATTCCTCATACGCTCGGCATACATTCTTCTCAGAATCAAACAAATCTTTCCATTCAGTACTATAGCTTTTAATTCTACGTTGAAAAAGGCATCAGTCCAGTGTAGGGGGAAGTATGGTATGGGTTGGTCATCACCGGGCCTCATGAACCAGCTAACCTCATTCCCTACATACCTATACTTAAAATAAAAAGGCTTGAAGGTTTTCCAAGACTCAGTGTATTTTGTGAACAGACTGTAGCCGATCCGAGCCTTGAGTGACACCCAGGGCCTTTTATCTAACCCCCTTTCAAACGCGTTCGCTTGAGGGGCAAAAAGGTAGAAGAATATACGAAGCGTATATTGCCATCCCATAGCAGAACAGACAAGTTGGAAGGCTTGGACAAAAGCCCAAGCATTGGGATGCAGTTGGGAAGGTGCAATTCTAAGAGTCCTCAAGACTCCCATTTCAAAATCAGTAAAAGGCATCCTAACCCCGAGCCTTGTGATCACTTCTTCGTAAAAATAGAAGCCAGGGTTTTCTCGAGGAATCCGTGTGCAAATCCGCTCGTCGATCCCAACAGGGGAAACAGCATAAGAAGTCCCACTCTCGTCCCTAGGGCACGGTAGCAGAATTGCCCTACTTTGTTCAACAGAATCATCGGTTGTGAGTTCCGAGCGTGTGCCAACGACTTCAAGATCTACCCACTCATATTGATTAGCGTCTAGGGGCAAAGGAAAAAGCTCGGGATGTGAAATAACCTTGCGAACCATACCTGAGGAAAAGGAGGCATACGCAGATCAGTATCAACACAAAATCCAAAAATCAAACTATTAACGTTATCAATTGGGGGACCCTCCCTCGGAAATCCTCAGCAGATTCCCCAATTGAGTTGGTTGGTACCTCTCTGTTGCCTCCTTAACCTCGTTTTTTCAACTCGCTCGGCTATTTTGTAATACAGAATTCCCTGCCGAGATTCCACCAAATCTCTATGGTAATATGAAGCGATCGGTTTAACTTTGAGACTCTCACCATCTTCCGTGCCTGACAAAGGCGATTCAGAACTTGACGAACTTATCTAAACACACTACTGGAGGGTCAAAACCTTGGCAATAAACGTCCCTATACGGCCCTTAACGAAGAAACTCCCCAGAAAGAGAAAAAGGTATGATCTTTTTCTCTCAACGAGAAGAAATATGAAGTTTTTATCAGAAAAGGCGCAAACTTTAAATGCAAAAACACTCAATGAAAACAAAAAATCGTGGCATTTCTCAGAAAAGGAACGGGTTTTAAGTACTTATCAGGTTGGTTCTTGAAGCAGTTTTAAAGCACAAATAATGATCGCAGAATCACAACGAAAACTAAGCAAAGAAGGCATGCAAATATTAGAAAAACGAAGAATGAAGTGTTACCTGATTAGTTGGAAAAAATGTTCAAGCTTGAAGATGAATGACGACGCTTCGAATCGAAACCCTTAAAAGCGGAAAGGCAAGCGAAAAAAGAAGTGATAAAATTTGATTGAGACTCCGAAAAGTGAAGTAGCAGGAGAAAGAAGAAACAATGAAGTCTGAGAATTTTTGGAGGAAGATTTGTGAACCGTTCTTGAAAAAATTTGAAGTTGGATGCAGAAGGATAGTGAATGAAATGTAATCAAAAAGGAATATAACTGTTTTCTCTTTCTAAACTTTCCTCCACTACGAAAATAAATTGGGTCGTATAGTACAAAGCCCATAACTGTGGCAGTTGTGTAAACGGCGTAAGTGGGAAAGAGAAAAGTGTTTCAGTTTCAAAAGTCATAATCGCATTTCAATTCCCAAAGCAAAGAGGGACACGTGGAGGTTAAGAGGAAAATCAAAGGTCACTTCAGTACAGACAAAGGTGTAGAGCTTAAAAGCCAACATTTGGGTTATTTCCTTAGTAAGAGAAGATAGGATGCTCGTTTCTTTGCTCTCTCTATTCTTCAACTCGGCAGGGCTCAAATCACCCAACTGAGCTTGGGGGCTTATGTAGTAGACCAAGAGTTATCCAACCAAAATCACCTTGGTCCGACCAGTTAAACGCTGGAATAGGGCCTACAGTCGGAACGCTACACCGAGCAACTGGGCATTATGGAGACATTACACGCTTATGAGATTAACCCCGAACGTAGATCTTCATCCTTATCTCTATCACTTACAGTCTCACTAAGCTTAACAACTTCTCCTAGATTCTCACGATGCTTGGTAAACATGATAAAGGATAAGAACTTATCACCTACAGGATTTACGAAGGTAACCTTATCAGAACCTTTACCAATCCTAATTGAATTCTTCTTCTTCACAAGCCTCATCAGGAAGGCCCACGGCACACAGGTAATCCCCTATAAGAACCACCATGCTATAGGGGCTAAGGTACGTCTTCTCATCCCTAAGTTGACACTAGCACACACTTTGTTGACTAGGGAGAACCTGTTTATCCCAACTGGATATACAGAAATCCTAAAGAGTCCTACATTAACATCTTGGTTGAGATCATCCCTGAAGTTCTTCCATAGCTTCAAGGCTGATTTCGATTAAGGACATTACAAGTCCCACTCCCCTGCAACTGCTGCAGGTGCAGCAGGTCCCTCTGCCCCGCCACTCTTCTACTAACACGTGGCTTGCTCATTATCTCTCCCTTCTGTCATCTTGTGTTGCAACCTTGCAGGGTTGCTTCTCTCCCTTCGGTACAAGTATTTTTTTTATTTGTTTTGTTTTCATTTTTTTTATAAATACAGTAGAATATAAAAAATAAAAATGTAATCCTTTAATTTTCAATTATTGAGATTTTAATTATTAATTTTATGAATCATTTTAGTTGCTGAATAATAAGTATTTTTTGCATCAAAATACAGATTTGATATTTAAATTCTAATTTTATCCTTAAATCAATGTATTTTTGTTTTAGGATATGTTATGAATTTAATTGTTGAATTTAAATCAAATAATTTGGGATCATAAATTTTAATAATTAAATCTCACCTTTTTTTTAAAAAAAAAAGATTATTGAATATGTTTTGGTAAGTCAATTTTTCTCACCCAAAATTATTTAGTGGTGAGATCTTAAAGACTTCCTCTCCACACTCAAAAAAATATATTTTTTTCAATTTTCAGTTTTATTTCTTTTTTTAAAATAATAAACTTTAAATAATTAAATCTAAATACAATAGTTCAAAATGTAGTCATTTTTCATTTGTTATCTAAATTGATTGTGTTTTGATAAGGCAATTTTTCTCACCCAAAAATATAACATAGCGGTGGGATCTCTTGGACTTACTCTTCACATCAAAAATAAATATATAAAAATAATTTTCTTTGAAAAAATAAGAATTAAAAATGTAGATTTTTTTAGTTTTTATTTTAAAATTTGTTGTATTTTGGTAAGTCGATTTTTCTTTCCCAAATATAGTGGAGAGATCTCTCGAACTTCCTTTCCGCATAAAAATATATACAAGTAAAAAATATTATTTAGAAGACAAAAACATTTTTTAAAAATTAAATTAAATGGATTTTATTAATTAATTATTAATCATATGCATTTTGGAAATCCATCTTTCCTTGGCTAAATATTAAGGTCTTGTGCATATTTCCTCTCTGCGTCAAACATTTTTATAATAAAATATAAAAATATTAAAATTAAAACAATTAGAACTACGTAGCCTTGATTCCTCATTTTATGAGGGTACGTAGGACCAAGGGCAACCTTGTCAGGCACAACAATAAAAAAACAAATGATTTCTGGCAAACCAATTAATTAAGTCTTTTAATTAAAATCGATCAAGGGTACCATTTTCGAATGGGCAAACGGGGTGCTAATACCTTCCCCGTCTCGTAACTGACTCCCGAACTTAGAATCTATCTAGTTCGAGACTAATCTTTATCCTTTTTAATTAATAATTATTTTTTCTGCGTTTTTGTAATAAATGCGGTGGCAACTCCATATTGGGTCAATCGACCCCCACTCGTAGGCGAGGCCCCGAGGGCGACCTGGGACCCCGGCCGCGACATCTGGCGACTCCGCTGGGGACATAACATTAAAAAGAGAGTCTGGCCTAAATGATTGATTATTTTTTAATAGACCTATTTCTTTTCTTATTGGTATGCCTTTAATTAATTGTTTATTGTATACATTTGTTTAATTTTTTATTTTTTAATTATTTTGTTGCTAAATTGTATATTTATTCTTTATTGTAATCTCTTTTGTTTTTTTTTTGAAAGAGTGTGTATGCCCCAAAATAGGTTTTTTACGCAGATCTTGGAACACATGGAAACCCTATACCCGGGTATTATTATTTAAACTCCAAGTTTAGGGGTGCTTTTGCCTTACCTTTGACTTACCAAGTGTATGGTCTCTTGTAGTGTGCGAAAGTACCACTCGGACTACAAACCATTTCTTGTAAACACGACCTTTGGAAGGTACGTCTAACCTATTTTGGGAGGCGTAACCAACCTCTTGTCGACCGTTTGCGAAGTGGGTCCTCACCTTAAAGAGTGAGGGCGATCTGAGGGCCTTTATAAGTCTAGAGCCAGCATGGAGTACACTTTGTGTAACATTCTATTTTGAAACTTGAATAAGTCAATCATGGTTCCCCTTCATTCACTATCAAAGATTAAGAGGTGCCAAAACAGTTAATCTATTACCTACTTAACCTTCGAAAAAGTTGTGGGGATTGTGTCAATCAAAAATTAAAAAATATATACTCTTTTTCAAGTTATCAAATTAGAGTGTTACACTTTAGTTATACCATAGAACAATGTCGTAGGACTGTCGCCAGTAGACATCCCAAAAACCTTGTAGGATCTACCATGAGGGGGCATATTCTCTATCTCTTATCGCTTTTTTTTAATAAAAGTCGGGATCACCATCCCACTTAAGTTGGGTAACCCATCGTCATCCAAGCCAAAATGATGTAAGGGTCACCATTGCACTTTGGTAACCTTATGCCATGAAGAAGGTCTTTTCTTTGCATGCGCATTAAACCTGCAATAGGGCTCATCGCCATAAGGGTAAATTTCATTTTCATATCCATCATTTCACTTGGGATAGATAATCCTTCGTTGTTCCAAGTGGGCCCGAACTATATGGTTATTGTCAATTCATTATGGCATTCCGTATTTTGTAATGAAGGCTTAATTGTCCCCAAATAGGGTCACTAACCCTTGGGGCATGCATATGCATTTGTACCATAATATATTCATTTCAATAAGACAAATAAAAATTTTGGAGCGATCCACCGTCGTTCCGAAGTTGGCCAGAACTATATGAATGGTATCAATCCATCCTGATACCTCATATTGGTAATGAAGGCTTAATCGCCCCCAAAGGATCTTTTGGATTCTAAGGGCACTGCATCATGCATTTTCACATCATCACATTCATTATCAGGCAAAACTCTTAAGATATATCCTTTGAACAAGATCAGGTTTCGTCACTATTGCTCCCAAACATCGATACCAAACTAGACTAAGAACCAAGATCATGGCTAATGAAAGTGAGAGCATAGCAGAACTTCGAGCGAAAATGCTCCGAATGAAAGAGCAAATGAATGCAATGAGCCAATCAGTGGATCAAATGACCAAGGTCGGTCAAATGCTAGAAAGATTGATGAAGGTGAATTTCGAGGTGCCTGGCGAAGATGAACAATGTAACATCCCAAAATCCGGTCCATTGAAAAATACGAGTTAACAAAAACTTTTTCTATAAGGAGTGTGAAAACCAAAAAGTATTTTTTCATAGAGTAATATTTCTTTTACAAAATATTCTGAGTGTAAAATACTTATATAATACAAACTCCCAAAAACCCCTTTTTACACCCAGAGCATTGGTCTTCACAACTCGATCCTTCTGCAAAAGGATTTGGATGACGAGACATCATCCTGGCTCCTTCTTCTAGACACTTCCACTCCTACCGGAGTGACTTCAATTATGTCCTTTGAAAGAACCTACCACCACAAACATGGTAGATGGGAGTAAGTCACTTGTCATATCGCCTAAGCAGATTATATGATTGGTCAAACACAAACATTACTGATATCATTTCAACATAATAAATGCATGCCCAAGAGTTTTATTAAACAACATTGGCTAAAACCATTAGTTTCTCATGCTATGTATGCACGTCTCTCAAATCATTTCTCCATAATCAACTCTTCCAGAAAACAACACTCTGGGATAGGCAATCGTGCGCTCGATGTTTCCACAACCTGCATAGCGGCCACACCGTTCTATACTGGAACCCCATCGATCACGATCCTAAAATGATACAAGGGGATGATCCCTGAACCATTGTCCACCAATAGTTCTAGGTCCTTGTCATTTCTACGGTGGCGGCCACACCGTTCCAACCGTCTCATGTAGCGGCCACACCGTACTACATGGTTTCCAATCCCGCATGCACCTCACTGAACGATTCCCTGTACACCATGCATGAGATGCATCACACATATATTAATCATCACATCATACACATGGCGGCCACACCGTTCCATGCCTTCATATAGCGGCCACACCGTACTATATGGAATCACATACATATGGCGGCCACACCGTTTCACATGTCTTCGTATAGCGGCCACACCGTTCCATACGGAATCACATCACAATTACCACACATATGGCGGCCACACCGTTCCACATGTCTTCATATAGCGGCCACACCGTTCCATACGGAATCACATCACAATTAACACACATATGGCGGCCACACCGTTCCACATGTCTTCGTATAGCGGCCACACCGTACTATACGGAATCCTTTAAGCACAACGACTTCTTGCAGGAGATAGTCCATAACATATGGAAATCAGGGTGATCCCACTTATCCAAAGCTCATTATCCGAATCGGGGCAACAAGCCCTAACGCATTTGGATTGAATCCTCATAATCAACAAGCGTCGCCACTCTTACAGTATCGTTAATACTCCTTAAGTCATTGTCTAATTATGTTCCAAGGTATTAGACTTACCCCACTTATCATCATGAGGTAATAATTTCTCTCTTATGTCCTATAAGCCATTAACTTCTTATGTTCTAGGACATTGACTACCAAGTAGACATGATCAGGCTTATTAAATCCTTTATCAATATCTTACCCAGATCATGAACTACTAATCACACTCTATATCTTCAAAGTTGACATGATCATTTTTAATCTGAAGGGGACATGATGATTACTCCACCTCTTATACTGTATGAATCAACTTATCTAGAGGTCAGACTCAACTATTTGTTCATACCCCTTATGCAATCTTCAACCATCACATATAGCACTAGACAAACATCTAATGCAATTAAAATGCTCAAACATATTTCAATTACAAGTTTCCCTTCTAAGTGAATAACTTGATGAATGAGTCTAGCTCTCAATCCTAATTCTAGAATGAATGCAATTTATCCTTTAGACTTAAGGGAAGTTGATTAATACTTTACAGGCCACCTAGGCTTATTTTCTTTATCAAAAAGGACCGTCGCCAAACGATCTATTTGTATTAATCAATTTGTCTAATTCTTGATCCCTTGGACTATTATTAATAATTCCTTAATTTATTAAGTTAGAATTGAAAATGGTGTTTGCAGGTTCTGAACAATTTACTCGAGTAAACTTCATTACACTCGAGTGTTCTTCAACTTTTCCAGATTACTCGAGTGTCCTTAAGATTACTCGAGTGTTCATGACTTTCTGAGGATTTGGGTTTCCAATTCAACAATTTACTCGAGTAGTTCATGGGTTACTCAAGTGTTCTTGGACATTTCCAGAATACTCGAGTGACCTTGAATGACTCGAGTGTTTGACCTAAACTTGTCCTCAGATCATGCTCGGTACTCGAGTACCAGACAAAATACTCGAGTGTTCTTGCTCAGTTTACATTGTTTTGAAAACATTTTACTCGAGTGTTCTGTCTTTTACTCGAGTGTTTTATAGCAGGAAACACTGAAACTTGGTTTTAACACACCAAATTCATTTCTACTTATTTCCAGTCCATTCCAGGGATCCACAGAGTTGTCATAACATTATTTAAACATGTTACAACACTTATTTCATATCAAAACACAGATTTGACGGAGAATCCAATAATTATGCATAAAAACCATATTTCCAACAACTTGACATGCCAAATCCAACTCTGAGTAATTCTAACTCAATCCAATGGTCAAATGAACTCTATCTACATAATTAAAACTTGCCTCAACACAGAGATAACAACAATTCACAGAGAATCCCAATATGCTTCCATTTATGCATAAAATCACTTTTCAACAACCCAATATGACAAATTAAGTTCTAAGCAATTTTAGCATGCAAACAACCTTGACACAACTTACATACAACATATAGGACTTGCTCCATACTTGTTTAGTGCTCATAACTTGGCTTACCAAAAACCTACCATCTCATGGTCATGTTTTACCACTTTAATCAATTATAACTCAACCAAACTCATAAATTCCATTAGTTTAATATCATCAATTCACTTCAGGCAGTGTTCATGTTATAAAACAAGGGACCAAGTGATTGTCTGAACCTCCAATTCCAGCAAGCATGTCTTGGTCCAATTCACATAGCATACACAAATCAAAATTCACAATCTATAATCCTAGCAATATGAATGACTTCTCCCATACCTTAGACAACACTTTGACAAACTTAAAAACACCAAAGAACAGCAGCAGCCACACAACAGCCACCAACACCAGCTCAAATCACTTCACCCACCAAAATGCAGAACAGTGTGAGCAGAGTCCAAAAACCACATTGTTTGAGGGAGTAATCGTGCACAAAAATTGGGGAAAAAGGTTAGAATCTACTCTCTGCAACATGCATGAGAGATTAAAACCAAATTGGAGTCAAGAGGGTTCATGAGCTTACCACAATTGAGGATCAAAGCGAGCTCCAAGAACTAGTTGACAACAAACAATCCCCACTTTCGAGCTTCGATTCTTCCAACATTCAAACTCTCAGCTCACAATTTTGGTGTCTATAAAAAGCTCTGGATGTGAGCTTCGTATTGGTGTATGATTTGTGACCTAACTCTACTCAAGGAAGGAGAATCGAACCAGAGAAATCAAGAACCCTAACTTCATGAGATTTCAGAATTTGGCAAAAAGGGTTTAATTCATCAACACCATAGGTTTATATACTCGAATCCATCGCTCATGCAGGTCGACACGAAGCCATGGTCGTGTCCCTGAGTTGATAACGTGTCAACTCGTGAGGTTTCTGAGTTGGTGACTCAGCCAACGCACTCACGAGTGCAACTCTGACCAGAATACTCGAGTATTCTCAGAAGTACTCGAGTATTTTGGCCAGTTTTTCAAAAATATTTATTTTATTTTCTTTCCCTCCAAAACCTTTCTAAAATTATTTCTAGGTCCCAAAACAGGGACTGATGAGCAAAAACACTATCTTAACATATTAGAAATTATCTAATATTTTTATGCATAATAAATGACTTCATAATCAAGGATTTCACAAAAATAATTAATCACAAATAAACCTTTATAATTAATCTTCATTAATTAGGAATTAAAAATTTGGGGTGTTACAAACAACCTGTCACAAATCTTGGAGATTCCTCTCAATCGTTGTTAAAAGATCCTCAACCCAAAGTTAATCCTCATCTCGATCCCTCTACAGAATCACCATCTTACAAGCCTGATTCTATTGCAACCAGCAAAATGGAAAACACTTACTCTGACCCCAAGACCAAAGAACTGCTAGAGTCTCTGGCAGCCCGGTTGGAAGTTGTGGATGGGAATAACCAATCTTGGATCAAAATCACCATAGATATGTGTTTAGTGTCGGGGCTAGTGGTGCCTCCTGACTTTAAGGTACCCGATTTCGAAAAGTATCGAGATACCACTTGTCCTAGAGAGCATTTGACCATGTATGCAAGGAGAATGACCAATCAAGCTGAAAATGACAAGATGATGATTCATTTTTTCCAAGACAGTCTTATTGGGGCTGCATGAAGTTGGTACATGAGGTTGGAAAAAGGTCAAATTCGTACTTTTGAAGATTTATCTGAAGCTTTCATCAATCAATACAAATTCAACATGGATATAGCACCTGATCGCACACAACTGCAAAACACGACCAGAAAGAACATTGAAAGTTTTAGAGAATATGCTTTGAGGTGAAGGGTTGTGGCTGCTCAAGTAGACCCTCCACTAACTAAGAGGGAGATGAACTCAATGCTTCTAGAAACTTTGCCAAGCTCTTACTATGAGAAGATGGTTGGGCTCATAACTGCTGGCTTTGTTGATATGATAACAATGGGAGAAAAAATTGATGGAGGATTTAGATTTGGAAAAATGTCTAATGGAGATCAAGGGGATCCTTCTGGTACAAAGAAGCCCGGTTTTTTAAGAAAGAATGAAGAGGAGCTAATCAATCAACTACAGGAACAAGATCTGCCAAATGCTATAATTGATGTTGAAGGGTAACAATGACATGGAATGAATGACCCATCACAATTCCTTGAAGTTTAACCCTTATTGCTTTGCTTAATAATGGGCAACCATGCTTTTCATTCTCTCTTCAATAAACGTGGGCCATGTTCGGCCATATCAATGTCATTCCTTAATGTAATTTTCATTTTTCGTTGCATAGCTCTTTAACACTTATCTACTAATGTTATGATCATGTGAATAAACCATCTCACCGCACTTTAAAAAAAACAAAATTGACTCCTGCATTAACTTGAGATATTTGGTTCAAATTTGAAATTAGAGAAGGATGATGCAAATGTAAGACCCAAAAATAGTATGGACCCTCAAATAGGTAATTCCAATTATACAAGGCTTCGTCGAATTCCCAAACACTGAGGAGATATCCCTAGTCACCCTGTTGAGCCTAGACATTTTGAAGTGGAGATCATTTCTCTCAAACCAACATCATGTTGTAGGATTCTCATGTTTTGATGCTAACAATCTCTCTCCAAGCAACAACATTGGCAACAAGCAAGCTACACCACATGAAGATTAGAATTAGGATTTTTATTAATTCTATTTCAATGTAATCTTTATTTTATGCAATGCATCTCATTGGTGTGGGTAGCTTAGGTGATTTTAAGAATATTTAAATAATGTTTGATTAAGAGTGAAGATACTTTAAATCTTGATTAAATAGCTTGTGAAAATCATTTTAGAAAAACTTTGTTTTTATTCAGATTCTGATCAGTTTACTCGAGTAATAAGTACTGGATCACTCGAGTAATTTATGTCATGACAGGTTAATCGAGTAATGGTTTACACATCACTCGAGTAACTTAATCTGACATGTTTCACTCGAGTGACGTTGTTTGGTTTACTCGAGTAATTCAATCAGTGTTGGGAATATTTTAAAAGGACTTAATTTTCTCTTTCATAAACATATACTTTCATTCTTACAATTTTCTAATACACTTTAAAAAAAGCAATCCAAGAGCTATTTTACATCTTTCAAGAGCTATCAAGATTCAACAAGAAATTTTTCTTCTTCACTCTATTTTCTATCATTGTTCAAATATTCTTGAGATCATATTTTTGTTCTTAGTGGTTGTTGAAGATTTGCAATTTGTGATTGCATTATTGAAGTTTCAACACAAGTGAAGAATCTCACAAGGAAGACTTTGAGGATCAAATCAAAGCAAGAAAAGAGGATTGGTTGGAAGCATCTTCAATCAATTAGCAAGGAAATCTAGAATTCTCAAAAGGGGTAGATTAGATCAAAGTGTTTGGTACACACTTTGAGTTGGGTTTTAAGATAGGAGAACTAAGAATCTAGTTGCATCTTAAAACATTGTAAAATCTACATTTGAAGATTTCTAGTGAAGAATCTCTCTTGATTTAAGAGGGGACTGGAGTAGCTTTCAAGTGGGTGAAAGTGAACCAGGATAAATCCTTGTGTCTCTTTTATTTTCATTCCTTGTATTTCATTAATTCATTAACAATTGCATTTTTTAGGTTAGAATTGGGGGTTTCTTAATTCTACTCAATTGATCTAAAATTGCATGTTAATATTACTTGAAATTGTTCATATTAATCATTCATAATTTGTTGAATCATCATAGCATTGTTATTCTTGAAGAACTCCATTGAAAACTCAGTTTTTAATTGAATTTTACCCAGTTTACTCGAGTAAAGTTCTTGTCACTCGAGTAATCTGCTTTCAGTTTTTTGAACAATACTCGAGTAGGTTTTCTGTTACTCGAGTGATTTAAAAAATAGATTTCGTAATACTCGAGTGATTTGCTGAATACTCGAGTGAAATTATTTTTGCTTGCGTATTACTCGAGTGAAGACTTGAGTTACTCGAGTAATCTGAACTGAATTTTTAGAAAACTTATTTTTCATAAAACCATTCTCTTAGGTGGACGAAAAATCTATAATAAGGCTTCAATATTCTATTCACCCCCCCTCTAGACTATATTGAGCCGCTTGCTGGTTTCCAACAAGTGGTATCAGAGCTTGGACGAAAAATCCGAGCCTTAAAAAGCTTTTTCGAAAAGATCTTTTTTAACTTGGAAACAATGGGCTCAATTTCAAATCCTTTTGGTGGTGAAGGAACTTCCATTAATCGTCCTCCACTATTCAGTGGTGAGGGTTACGCTTATTGGAAGGTCCGCATGAAAATTTTTATTCAAGCCATAGATATGGAAATTTGGAACGCCATAGAGAATGGACCTTTTGTTCCTCAAACGAAAGTAAATGATGTTGTTTCGATTAAACCTCAATCGAGTTGGGACAATGATGATAAGAAGAAAGTTGCATTTGATTTAAAAGCTAAAAATATCATCACGTCCGCTCTTTCTTATGATGAGTTCTTTCGAGTATCTCAATGTGTTGATGCTAAACAAATGTGGGACACATTACAAGTCACACATGAGGGCACTTCGGAGGTTAGAAGGGCTAGGCTAAATACACTCATGCATGAATATGAACTCTTTCGTATGTTACCTAATGAAAATATAGGTGACATGCAAAAGCGGTTCACTCATATCATTAATCATCTTTCTGCACTTGGAAAAGTTATAACTAATGGTGAAGTTGTTAATAAGATTTTGAGATGTCTTAGCAGGGAATGGCAACCTAAGGTGACGGCCATTATGGAAGCTAGAGACGTGGATCAAATTGACTTAGCAACTCTATTCGGAAAGCTTCAAGAGCATGAAATGGAGCTTGGACGGTTATCCATGAATGAAGATGCCGATAGAAAGAAAAAGGGGATTGCTCTTAAATCAACTTCAAAATCCCTTAAGGCACAAGAGGAAAACTTTCAAGTGGATGACTCGGACTCCGATATAGATGATGAGACCCTTGGCTTGCTAGTTAAAAAGCTTGGTAGGTTCCTTAAGAAAAAGGGGAACTTTAATAGAAATAGACAAAGAGATTCTAAGGACTCACAACCAAGAAATAAGACTAACAAGGATCACATCAAGTGTCATGGGTGTGGAAAGCTTGGTCACTATCGATCGAATTGTCCAAATAATTCTAAGAAGTCGGAAGGTGACAACTCAAAGTTCAACTCATCTAAAGGAAAAAGGGCTTACATAGTATGGGATGAAGTAGAGAGTCAATCAACATCTAGCTCGTCGGATGATGAAGAACTTGCAAATCTATGTTTAATGACAAAGCTTGATGAAGAGGAATCTTCGAGCATTAAATCAAGTGAGAACGTCAATGAGGTAGATTATCTTTCCGATGCTAGCTCAAGTTCTAATTCTCCTTCATTCAATGAATTGTACAATGTGTATGTAGAGATGCATAAAGAGTTGAAGAAACTTGCTAAAATAAATGTTGAAAGAAAGAATTTCATAATGAAGCAACATGAAAAAATAATTGAACTTCAAAAAGATTTAGAAGAACTTAAGCTTCAAAATGAAACTCTTGAACTCATTTATGCAAACTCTACATGCAATTGTGAATTGAAATCAAATGAGACTCCATCTTGTGAAAATTGCAAGTCTTTGGAAAAAGAAGTTTTTAATTTGAATGATCGACTTGCAAGGCTCATGAAAGGAGATACTTCTTTAGATCATTTGCTTTCAACTCAAAGGAACAATAGCAATAGATCCGGTCTTGGCTATACCAAACCTAAGAAACGCAATTATCGCAAAGTTGGTGGATTTTCAAAGAATAAGATTTCTAAAAACCCAACTTGCCATTATTGTGGAATCTTTGGGCATACCACGAATAAATGTAATATAAAGAAATTTGGTATACCAAGCGGAGAATATATTTGGATTGTTAAGGGGACTTCTCCTCATGCTAACAACAAAGGACCCAAAACCACTTGGGTACCTAAGTCAACCAAATGATATCTTTCTTGTAGGTGTGTCTTCGAACAAAAGAGCGAAAATGGTACTTGGATAGTGGTTGTTCGAGACACATGACGGGAGACAAAACGCACTTCATGGAACTTACTCCGAAAAGTGGTGGATTTGTGACATACGGCGACAACAACAAGGGCAAAATTCTAGGAGTTGGGAAGATCGGTAATGTATCTAACCTTGTCATAGAAAATGTCCTATACGTAGAAGGCTTAGAACACAACTTGCTTAGTATAAGCCAACTATGCGATATGGGCAATTATGTAACTTTTACTCCGGAATTATGCTTCATTAAGTCTTCTATAGATGATAGTGTTAAGTTTGTTGGTCGTCGCTCTAATAACACTTACTTAATTGATTTGGATGAGATAACTTCACTATTTTCAAAATGTTTCAAATCTTTTGATGATGAAATTCGTCTTTGGCATAGACGAATTGCTCATGTGAATGTGAATCAATTAAACAAACTTTTACGAAAAGATTTAGTGATTGGTTTGCCTAAACTAAACTTTAAGCTTGATGGCATTTGTGACTCTTGTCAAAAGTGCAAGCAAGTTAAAAGTTCTTTTAAACCTAAAAATGTGATAAGCACAACAAAGCCTTTGGAGTTAATCCATATGGATTTGTTTGGACCTTCACAAATTAAAAGTTTAGGTGGCAATTACTATGGATTTGTTTTAGTAGATGATTTTACTAGATTCACATGGACTTTATTTTTATCCGCAAAAAGTGAAGTTTATAAATGTTTTAAAAAATTTGCAAAACTCATCCAAAATCAACTAAGTTTTAAAATTGTGTCTATTAGAAGTGACCACGGAGGTGAGTTTGAAAACACTAGGATTGATGCGTTTTGTGATAAGTTTGGTATTGATCATCAATTTTCGGCCCCTAGGACTCCGGAGCAAAACGGAGTTGTAGAAAGGAAAAATAGAATTTTAGTGGAACTTGCTCGTACTATGTTGAAAGAATCAAATGTTCCTAAATATTTTTGGGCCGATGCGGTAAACACCGCTTGCTATGTGCTTAATAGGGTTCTTATTCGTCCGCATTTAATTAAAACACCTTATGAACTTTTAAAAGGGCGAAAACCAAATATTTCACATTTTCATGTTTTTGGGTGTAAGGTGTTTGTTTTAAATAACGGAAAGGAACCGGTCGGCAAGTTTGACTCTAAAGCCGACGAAGGCATATTCATAGGTTATTCAACTCATAGCAAAGCATATAGAGTTTACAATAAAAGAACATTAACCGTTGAGGAATCCGTGCATGTTGTATTTGATGAATCTTCGAAAGGAGATTGTGTTGTTTCTTGTGATGATAATATAGGTACATTTTTGGATCATGAGAATTCAACACCACAACAAATGGAAGAGAATCAAAATGAAGATAGAGAGGTGCAAGCACAAGATAAAGACTTAGCACAAGAGATTCAACCTCAATTACCAATAGCTTGGAAGTCCAACAAAAATCATCCGATTTCTAATATCTTAGGTGACATTGCGAAGGGAGTGGTAACCCGACGCACTTTAAATAATTTTTGTTATTATGTTGCCTTTGTATCTCAAATAGAACCTAAGAATATCAAAGAGGATCTTCAAGATGATCATTGGATTATGGCCATGCAAGAAGAATTAAATCAATTTGAAAGAAACCAAGTTTGGGAGCTTGTGCCAAAACCCGATGATCGTCCTGAAATTGGTACTCGGTGGGTCTATAGGAATAAGTTAGATGAATCGGGTATTATTGTTAGGAATAAAGCTAGGTTGGTAGCACAAGGTTATAGTCAAGAAGAAGGAATCGATTACGATGAGACATATGCTCCCGTTGCTAGACTAGAAGCTATTCGTATTCTTCTCGCTTTTGCTTCAATTATGAATTTTAAATTGTTTCAAATGGATGTTAAGAGCGCCTTTCTTAACGGATACATTCAAGAGGAAGTTTATGTGTCACAACCTCCCGGATTCGAGAGTTTTGAGCATCCGGACTACGTTTTCAAACTGAAAAAGGCTTTGTACGGTTTGAAACAAGCTCCTAGAGCTTGGTACGATCGACTAAGCAATTTTTTATTACAAAAAGGTTTTAAACGAGGCACTGTTGACACTACTCTTTTTATTGAACGTTCCGGTAAGGATATTTTATTGGTTCAAATATATGTTGACGATATTATATTTGGTGCTACTAACGATAACTTGTGTAAAAAGTTTTCAGAATTGATGCAAAGTGAATTCGAGATGTCAATGATGGGAGAGCTTACATTCTTTCTTGGACTTCAAATAAAGCAGCTTAATGATGGCATTTATATTCATCAAAGTAAATATTGTAGAGAGCTTATCAAACGTTTTGGAATGGATTCGTGCAAATCCGCTTCTACACCAATGAGCGTTGCATGCTACCTAGATCAAGATGAGGCTGGAAAAGCGGTAGAGGTAACGAAGTATCGTGGTATTATTGGTAGTTTGTTATACTTAACTGCATCTAGGCCTGACATCATGTTTAGTGTATGTATGTGTGCACGTTTTCAAGCAAAACCGAAAGAGTCGCATCTAACTGCTGTCAAAAGAATAATGAAATACTTAAAGGGTACAACAAATACTGGACTTTATTATCCTAGGGATGCTTTTCTAAAAGTTATAGGTTATTCGGACTCTGACTTTGCCGGTTGTAAAGTTGAGCAAAAAAGTACAAGCGGAACATGCCATTTAATTGGTAGTTCACTTGTATCGTGGTTTTCCAAAAAGCAAAATTGTGTAGCTTTATCAACCGCCGAGGCCGAATACATAGCTGCAGGTAGTTGTTGTGCTCAAATTTTATGGATGAAGCAACAATTATCTGACTTTGGTTTAAATTTGACAAAAATCCCTATAAAGTGTGATAACACTTCGGCAATTAATTTGACTAAAAATCCAGTATTACACTCAAGGACAAAGCATATTGAAATTAGGCATCACTTTTTGAGAGATCATGTTCAAAAAGGTGATTGTGTTATTGAGTTTGTTCAAACTTCAGATCAATTAGCTGATATTTTTACAAAACCATTACCAAGGGACACATTTTATAAGATTCGAAGAGAACTTGGTATTTTTGATGAATCAACTATTAGCTAATTGTATTTGATGCTTTTTGAAATCACCTTCAAGCCTATTTCAATGTGATTTGTATTTTGAGTTGTTGTATCTTATTAAAGTGTTTCTTAACTTTTTGATATGTAGTCATGTGTGTATGTGTTCTATAATATGCTAATTGTTTTATTTGTATGTGTGTTTCTTGCAAAATGCTAAGTGTTTCTCTGTGTTTGTGCATGAAAAATGTTTTTGCATGAAAAATTGAAATTTTAAAAAAAAATCTGGACAGTTCACTCGAGTAACAGATTTTTTCACTCGAGTAATTTTAAAATCTCTTTCGTATTACTCGAGTAATTCTGTCTGTCACTCGATTAATTTTAAAATGACTTTCGTATCACTCGATTAAGTTCATTCATCACTCGAGTAATTTTTTTTTATCTTTCGGCATACTCGAGTAACATTCTTTTTCACTCGAGTACTGCTCGAATCACTCGAGTGACGTATGAACATTACTCGAGTAACTTACGTGATTTTAAAAGCTGAACTGTTGAAATCTGCATCATTTTCACGACTTTTTCTCTCTCTTGTTCGTCTTTCTCTCTTCTCTCTCATACGGGTCTTCATCAAATCATCATTTTTCAGCCACAAAAACTCACAAATCATACAAATTTTTTCCATATTTCCTCATTATATCATCATTTCTACTCATTTCATTCATCAATTTCACCAATTTTATCCAAAAATCCGAAAACCCCAAATCAAAACCCTAACCCCCAAAACCGAATCTGCACTTTCTGAATCAATGGCTTCTTCCTCTCACTATCAACCTCCTCAAAAGAAAGCAAAGCAAGGAGCAGGTCGTAATGATCCTTGGTTTTCTGGAATCAACCGAGATTTGCGGGAACCGGCATTTATCAATCGCTCTTTTGGTCTTACAAGGTATGTTAAGTTTGCTTGGTTGCGTAAGGAGCAATTTCCGTTTGTAGAGGATTTAGGATTTCAGAATTTGAAGAGGTTTTTGGAATTTGAGACTCATTATTACCCTAGGCTTGTCAGACAATTTTATCAGAATTTTACTAAGCTAGATGGTGAGTATCAAACAATGGTTAGAGGACATCATTTTGTTATAAAGCCTGCGGATTTGACTATGATGTTTGGTTTAGAAAACAAGGGAACTTTTATTGGTGATACTGAATGTCTGGATTTGAATGTGGATACTACTCAGATTTATACTGATTTGTTGCGTACTGGTGAATCTTGGGGTGATAGGACTACTAGAACTGTATCACCTTTGCATGTTGTGGATAGGGTGCTCATGTACATTGTCTCTTATTGTTTGATTCCTAAATGCAATCAAAATTATGCTCAATTGGGAGATGATGATCTTACTTTGTTTCATGGGATTAAAAAGAGGTATGAGATGAATTGGAATAAAATGTTTTTAGCTCGTATGGAAGCTGCTGCTCAATCTCCTCCTACCCAATTCTTGCCATATCCTATGCATGTCACCAAGATCATGAGGTATTATCGTGTTCCAATCCCTGATGATGAGCCAGCTGAAATGGAAAAGAAAAATAACTGGTGTCTTAATGATTCGCACATTAGTTATATGAAAATTGCTTGGCATAGGGAAAGTCGCACTTGGTTATGGAAATCACAGATTAAGGAAATGGCTGAAGCTGCAAAGGCTGCAAGAGTTTCAGGTTCTAGAAAAAGGAATTTACTTGCTGATAGGGCTGGTGCATCTTCTTCTGTTCCTCCTTCTTCTACTGATCCGATGGATACCGATCGTGTTGAGAACTATATCGATTTGGATAATCTTGGTACTCCATTTGATGCACAGGCTGCTCATGAGTCATTGGTTGAGCACATCAATGCTCAATTCACTCAGTTGGAGATGAGACAGGATGTGAAGAATATTGCCATGGAGCATCGTTTGATGGATTACATGTCTGGACTCTTTTCTCATCATTTCCCTTCTCCTCCACCTGATTCCTAGACCTGTGGATGCTGATGATGTTTGATGTTGCTTTCTGTTGCATGTTTCATTTGCATATTTCTGGTTATTTTTCTGTCTCATGTTTCTGACTCTGTTGCTACTATATTTTTTTTCAGACCTTGCGTATGGTCTCGTTTGGTTAGTTTCGTTTTGCTTATCTTCTATGATTTGCTGCATAGTGTGATACTCTGATATTATGGTGCTATATTCGTTGTGCGTTTATATTCGTTGTTTATATTCGTTGTGGCACTATTGTGGTTTATTTTGGTATTGTCTTTATTGTTATATATTTTATATACCATTGTGAACTACTTACCTTCAACTTTTGGCAAATGATTTTTCTCAAAAATTTTATCTTTTTAATGATGCCAAAAGGGGGAGAATATTTTTTTGTTGATGTTGTTCTTGTAGGTTTAGTTTTATTATATTTTTCCTAGATGTTTTACATTTAGGGGGAGTATGTTAAAACTTAGTGCTTAATTTGAAAGGAGGTTTGTCATCATCAAAAAGGGGGAGTTTGTAGGATTCTCATGTTTTGATGCTAACAATCTCTCTCCAAGCAACAACATTGGCAACAAGCAAGCTACACCACATGAAGATTAGAATTAGGATTTTTATTAATTCTATTTCAATGTAATCTTTATTTTATGCAATGCATCTCATTGGTGTGGGTAGCTTAGGTGATTTTAAGAATATTTAAATAATGTTTGATTAAGAGTGAAGATACTTTAAATCTTGATTAAATAGCTTGTGAAAATCATTTTAGAAAAACTTTGTTTTTATTCAGATTCTGATCAGTTTACTCGAGTAATAAGTACTGGATCACTCGAGTAATTTATGTCATGACAGGTTAATCGAGTAATGGTTTACACATCACTCGAGTAACTTAATCTGACATGTTTCACTCGAGTGACGTTGTTTGGTTTACTCGAGTAATTCAATCAGTGTTGGGAATATTTTAAAAGGACTTAATTTTCTCTTTCATAAACATATACTTTCATTCTTACAATTTTCTAATACACTTTAAAAAAAGCAATCCAAGAGCTATTTTACATCTTTCAAGAGCTATCAAGATTCAACAAGAAATTTTTCTTCTTCACTCTATTTTCTATCATTGTTCAAATATTCTTGAGATCATATTTTTGTTCTTAGTGGTTGTTGAAGATTTGCAATTTGTGATTGCATTATTGAAGTTTCAACACAAGTGAAGAATCTCACAAGGAAGACTTTGAGGATCAAATCAAAGCAAGAAAAGAGGATTGGTTGGAAGCATCTTCAATCAATTAGCAAGGAAATCTAGAATTCTCAAAAGGGGTAGATTAGATCAAAGTGTTTGGTACACACTTTGAGTTGGGTTTTAAGATAGGAGAACTAAGAATCTAGTTGCATCTTAAAACATTGTAAAATCTACATTTGAAGATTTCTAGTGAAGAATCTCTCTTGATTTAAGAGGGGACTGGAGTAGCTTTCAAGTGGGTGAAAGTGAACCAGGATAAATCCTTGTGTCTCTTTTATTTTCATTCCTTGTATTTCATTAATTCATTAACAATTGCATTTTTTAGGTTAGAATTGGGGGTTTCTTAATTCTACTCAATTGATCTAAAATTGCATGTTAATATTACTTGAAATTGTTCATATTAATCATTCATAATTTGTTGAATCATCATAGCATTGTTATTCTTGAAGAACTCCATTGAAAACTCAGTTTTTAATTGAATTTTACCCAGTTTACTCGAGTAAAGTTCTTGTCACTCGAGTAATCTGCTTTCAGTTTTTTGAACAATACTCGAGTAGGTTTTCTGTTACTCGAGTGATTTAAAAAATAGATTTCGTAATACTCGAGTGATTTGCTGAATACTCGAGTGAAATTATTTTTGCTTGCGTATTACTCGAGTGAAGACTTGAGTTACTCGAGTAATCTGAATTGAATTTTTAGAAAACTTATTTTTCATAAAACCATTCTCTTAGGTGGACGAAAAATCTATAATAAGGCTTCAATATTCTATTCACCCCCCCTCTAGACTATATTGAGCCGCTTGCTGGTTTCCAACACATGTGATAAACCGGGATGGGTAGTTTTCAACAGTTTTTGCCAACATGCGAATATCAAGAAGGATTACTTTTATTTCACAAATCCAAACACATATCATCCATTGTTTACCCCATTGGGCCTCAACAGAAAAATTTTCTTCTTTTAAACCCAAAAAATATTTTACCCGAGTATTAATGAGAATCAAATCAAGAAACACAATTTCTATGTTTAGAAGTGCAATCACAAAAAAAAAATCTAAAATGGATGTAGGCAAGCACAAAAAATTAAAAAAAGGCAAAAAAGCAAGTGTGCTTGTCTAAATAAGGCGAAGCCTATGAATCCATTATATATTGAAAAAGAACAATTTAATCCTTCTGAATGAAAGATTCTCATTAAAAACTCAACATAAATTTTGAGCCTTTATATCCATTCTTTCATTAGCCACACTATTACCCTCAGACCATGTTACAACCTTTTGGAAAATCCTCTTGATAATTTGAATGTTGCGCAAAAATCTGTTGAGAAAATAGGGAATGGAAGAGAAAGGAGAAAGGAAGGGAAGGGGAATAAAATTTGAGCCTTATACCTTTTATTGTCAACCCCTAGCCATACCACATTACAAGCTTTAAAAGACCTTGTTGAGGATTGGTTTTCTTGAGTTACACACTAGGGCAGAGAAATGCTGACTTTGTTAAAGCTAATTAAAACTTTGAGGAAAAATATCTCATTTTAATGTGTAAATTAATTGATTCCATCATTTAAACACTCTCCATTTTCACATGATCATTAAATTAGTGTCGCTTGTTAAAGAGATATATGAGAAAAAGAAATTGAAAGGAACTTGATCGGTTGAATGCGGTTAAGGATATTTTGTTATTAAGAACACGTTATCTGAGAGAGTCCTAACCTTGAGCAAGATGAACGAAGAAGATTTTCAATTTTCAAACAATTCAAAACCAATTAATAAATTTTGTGTTTGAAAAAGAAAGAAAAAAGTTGAAAAAAAAGCTCGCTAGGTCGAAAATCCTGAAAAAGGGCGACCTAGGCAAAAGTTAGAGAGATCCGCTAAGTCGTAAAACTCGAGAGAGGCGGCTTAGGCAAAAATTAGGATCATAAGATAAAAACTTTCTAGGAACCTACATTGGATTTCCTAGGCAAAATTTAGGGCAAAAAAAATCCTCAAACGCAAACCAGCTTGTTTTTAACAAAGAGATGATGGAAATTGCAAATAGAACCAGAAAAGGAGTCCTGAAGGTTGACACTGGGACAATGTTGAAGATACCTATCCTCGATCAAATATTGCCCTAACTGGAGCAGTTTTGAAAAGTTTTGTTGCTCACTAAGCAAACTGGGGCAGTTTTGAAGAGAGGTCAAGCGGATTGTTAGTTCCTTTGCAAATATTGCTAATATAGTCAACTGGGGCAGTTCTGGAAAATCTTGTTGATAAACCCTAGAATGAGATACTGGGGCAGTTTTTGAAGAGAAATTAGAAGTATTGATCATTCCATTGCATTTGTCGCTAACAGTAAACTGGGGTAGTATTTGAAAAGGTTCATTGTTGAGCTCTAGATGAAAGATATTGGGGCCTTACTCTAATTCCCCAATAATTGTTTTTAGCACAATACACTGGGGCAGATTTTGAACAAAATCAGGTTGTTTGATGGTGATTGATTATCGATAAATGTTAGATTGCTAAGCTTTCAAAAGATTTTATTAAATAAGAAGGTTGTTAAAGATTTGTCTGTGCCTGTCTTGTTCGACAAGATTTTAATTTGGTCTGATCTAGTATTGGTGTCCGAGAGCAAAAGAGTTGAAACCAGTGGTCAAATTCACCAGACTTACCCTTTTCCCAAAGGAGCACGTTAATTCCTGATGGGTTTACAATTTATCAAAGTTAGAGTTGCATTGTAATTTCCCAACTGCACTCCAAATCCATTCCCTTGGCATTTGCCTCATCTGCATTAATTGCATTACCTACACCAGTTACATCATATCAGTTGTTCATTATCATTTGCATACAAAATGCATTGCATTCATGATCATTACCCACTTTCTTGTTCGAATCATCAACACACGCATGTTTGTCGAAAATAAGTTGATTGAAAGATTCCATATTTTTGTTTTAGACTCTTTGGTGGTCTTTACATTACTAAAAGTCATTTTTAATATTGGTTAGGCTTTTTGATGCCCCGACAGAAATGTCGAAAATTATTTTGGGTCTTTTGACGCCCGGCACAAATGCTAAAGTCATTTTGATATTGGTTGGGCCTTTTGATGCCCCGACAGAGTTGTCAAAAATCACTTTGGGTCTTTTGACGCCCGACAGAAATGCTAAAGTCATTTTGATATTGGTTGGACTTTTTGATGCCCTGACAGAGTTGTCGAAAATCATTTTGGGTCTTTTGACGCCCGACACAAACGCTGAAGTCATTTTGGGTCTTTTGACACCCGGCACCAATGCTGAAGTCATTTTGGGTCTTTTGACGCCCGGCACTAACGCTGAAGTCACTTTGGGTCTTTTGACACCCGGCACCAACGCTGAAGCCATTTTGGGTCTTTTGACACCCAGCACTAACGCTGAAGACATTTGGGGTCTTTTGACACCCACCACTAACGCTGAAGTCATTTTGGGTCTTTTGACGCCCGACACAAACGCTGAAGTCATTTTGGGTCTTTTGACGCCCGGCACAAACGCTGAAGTCATTTTGGGTCTTTTGACGCCCGACACAAACGCTGAAGTCATTTTGATGTTGGTTGGGCTTTTTGATGCCCCGACAGAGATGTCGAAAATCATTTTGGGTCTTTTGACACCCGACACTAACGCTAAAGTCATTTTGATATTGGTTGGGCTTTTTGATGCCCCGACAGAAATGTCGAAAATCATTTTGGGTTTTTTGACGCCCGGCACAAACGCTGAAAGACATTTTGAAATTATTAACTATATAGGAACCTCCAGACCTAACAAGTACGTTTCTCGTTTCTTTCCCGAACAAAATCGGTGTCTATTTCTTTACTCGTTCCTTACCATGATAGCATGCAAACCCCGGTTTGCTTGCTCTCTAATAAGAAACAAGTAAAGAGGGGCAGCTATAGACACCCCATTTTGTCCGGGGTCAAAATTACATTTTCACAAAAAAATTGTTTAGGTAAGATTTTATCCTCAAGTTTTTAAATTTTATAAAATAATAAAAAAGGTTATTTGGACCTATTATTTTTGGGGTTTATCTTTTAAAAAATAATAAAATTAAAAAATGTTAAAAAAATTGAAAATAAAAAAATTAAATAAAAGATCTTGAAAAAAGTATTTTTTAAAAAAAATTAATAAAAAAACGAAAATAAATTTTTTTCAGAAAAATAAGATAAGTGTCTGGTTAGTTGTTGTGAGGATAAAGACAAATTTTTGAAGGAATTATTATTAATTTTATTGAGAGTTTTCTGAAGAAAAAAAACAGAGATTTAATTGAGGAATCTGCTGGGTTTTCAAAGCCTGTTGAAAAAAAACTAATTTTCCTAACCTAGTTTTTCCTATAAATAGTGCTATTTTCCTCACTTTGAAAAAAAAATTAGAGAGGGAGAAGTACACAGAAATAAAAAAAAGAAAAGCTCCCTCCAATACCCGGCGCACCACCACCCTCCTTCCAGGCGCGTGTATTCCCGTCACCCCTGTCCAGACCCCTGCGCGTGGGCTGCACGCGCCAGTCCCACTCCCCTGTAATTGCTGCGGTTGCAGCAGGTCCCTCTGCCCCGCCACCCTTCTACTAACACGTGGCTTGCTCATTGTGACATCCCGTATTTTTCCCTTACATACATAAATGAATTTTTATTAAAATAAATTTTGAGATTTTATTTTATAAAGGATTTTAAGTGAATATGTTATTTGTTAAAGTAACAAGCTATTAATTTTTATAGAGTTTCATAAATAAAAATTTTCATGGATAAATAATTTTACTAAGTTTGGACTGTTGCAATTGATCAGAGATAAGTTATGATTTTATTATTTTGATTCTTTCGAGAAACAAATTTCTTTATGGACTTTAATTAATTTAGAAAATCCCTAACTTTTTAACCGTAAGTCCGAAAATTATGATCTTTATATGAAAACGATCGGATTGAAACGTAGAATTTAAAAATGCAAAGTTTAGAATTTTCTGGGTTGATTTAAGAAAAATTATTTTCTGGGCACATTTTATACGAATTTTGAGTATTTAACTTATGAAAAATAGTTAGAGACCTCTATTTGTGGTGGACTCGGCCTAGCCGAGCTCCACGTAGCCCTCACTTAGGACTTAGGAGCCCTTCAGGAAACCCTTTGTATGCTTGGCCGAGCTCAAAGCTCAACGGCCGAACAGACATCAGATACAGGTCGACCTCATTCTCCTACCAAGGTCCGACTTCCTTGTCCGACACCTCCCAGAGTCCGACACCTCCCAGATATTCCGATACCAAGGACAGGATGACGTGTCTCACCTTATACACAAGGACAGCTTATCCACTCATAGCTCAGTACAAGCTGGCCCTACTTGGGCCTCAAGCAAGCCCATTAGGGCAACCAACTCCCCCTATAAGTAGCTCCGTACTACATGGGGCTCAGGTATGTCCTCTAACCCTAATTGTCACCTTCACACACCAGTGATTAGGGTTACTCCCTGGCTCTTTACCTTGCCACTAGAGGACTCCCACAAACATCACAGATTAACCCTAGACAAAGGCTTTCTTAAGGTCTTCTTCCCTTACCTTGAGGACCTCATAGTCTAGGACATCACATTGGCGCCGTCTGTGGGGAGAGAAAAACTTCATCCCCACCAAAAGAATCTACCATGACTGACGTACCACCAGTACAGAGGAGGGGGAGAGGTCGTCCAAGGAGGGTGCCAACAACAGAGGACCTTCGCCTCCACCTTGAAGCCAATAGGGCAGCAAGGTCCCCTCAACCACCCCCTCCACCACCTCCACCTCCTCCCCCGCCACCACCTCCACCACCGCCACCTCCACCTCCCCCACCACCAGAGGTTACCCATACCCACAGTGGGCCTTACACCATCCACACGGGTGATAACTCAAACCCAACTCACCACCAGGAGGAAGGTCGGCGCGTGCAGCTACGCTCCCAACTTGGAGAAACCAACACAGAGCAGCACCACCGACACGGCGAACGTGCTCACTCCATCAGTACTACACACCGTTCTCATTCATGACAGTCTTCACGCTCTCGTGATGCAGAGGTCTTGGCCATGATGAGACAACAAATGCGGATCATAAAATAGCAAGGCCAAGCCAAAGCAGACCTTCAACAGCTTACCATGCAGCGATTGACTGAACGAGCCGTCGTTCAAGCTCCAGCCCAAAATTAATTTCCACCACCCCAACCTCCTCCACCACCACCGCCTCCGTTAACACCACAAACGTTAACAACACCACATACCGTCATCACACAACTAACACAAACACCGCCCCCTAACCATCAACAATCTGACTTAGATGATTCTCACCCTAGACACCCTTTCACACCAACTGTCATGTCTTATGAGCCACCTCCAAGATACCTCGGACCCAGCAACATACCCAGGTATAATGGACTGACCGATCCTCAGGAGCACGTACTCTCTTACGAGGGAGCTATGAACTTCTATGGCGGTGGAGATCGGCTAAAATGCCGAGCTTTCTCCATGACCCTCCAAGCTCCAGTTCTCCGATGGTATTCAACGTTACCCAAGAATTCTGTTAATTGTTGGGCAGAGATGAAGCACGCGTTTCTCAATAGGTACACTGCTAGTTGTGAGCAACCGAGATCCGACCACACACTAGCAACAGTGACACAAAAGTCAGACGAATCGCTACGTGCTTACCTACACAGGTTTCACAATGAATCCAGCTCGGTTCCTAACTTATCTCCCGAGGTGGCCGTCCTCCTTTTGACTCAAGGTTTGGCTGAAGGAGGGTTCAAAGACTCACTAATAGGAAAGCCACCGAGAGATATGGCCGAGCTAAGACAAAGGTCCAACAATTATATCAACCTGGAGGAATTCAACAAAGGTCAAACAAGTAGGATGGAAAATGTTCAAGCTGCTTCATAGAATGCCTTCCTCGAGGTCACCCTCGAGGAAACAGGGAAGATAGAGGAGGAAGAGCGGACCAAGGGGACCGACGTCGTCCTCATGTCGGCCAGCAGGATGACCGCCGACGTCCTTATATCACCAAGTATGATACTTACACCCCCCTGACGGTTCCGAGGTCGCAAGTATGGAGGGAAACCATGCAGACCGAACTCAGACATGTAACCAGGCCACCTTTCCTCAGAAATCAAAATAACATCAGAGATATATCTAAGTACTGCAACTTCCACGATGGGTATGGACATCATACCGACCAGTGCACCTGGCTTCGAGATGTTATCGAAGATATGGTGAGAAAGGGTAGGTTGCAACAGTACGTCCGAGAAGCTGTAGAGAGAAGAGGCCGGAGACGATCTCGGAGCCCGAATCAAGACAAAGGAAAGGCCAAGGCTGACCCATCTCCAGAAAAGAAACATGAAGAACCACAACAAGTGAATATGGTTATGGTGCGGGATTTAGATAAGTCACCGGAAAATTTCCGAGTTGAAATTATCTCGGGAGGTTTTGCCGGTGGCGGTGAGAAGAGATCAGAAAGAAAAAGGTATGTCAACCAAGTGTTAGATGTTCATCACAAACCCATTTGTAAAAAACCATCTCGGAACATCCCCATCATCTTTTCTGATCAGGACATGGAAGACATCATCCCGGATCACAATGACCCAATGGTGATCACGGCGTTGATTGGTAATTTTGAAGTCGCCCGAGTATTCATTGATCAAGGAAGCTCGGCCGACATTCTTTTTCTTCACACTTTTCAAGCACTAAAGTTGAGGTCATCCGACCTCATCGAATTTGAAGGCAATCTCATTAGCTTCACGAGTGAGGCGATTCACCCCCTAGGAGCCATCCACCTCCCGGTGACCTTAGGTAAACAGCCTTCAGCCCGAACGGAGATCATCAAGTTTCTAGTTGTTGATTATGATTCCCCTTACAATGTAATACTGGGAAGAACCTACCTGCAAGCCTTTGGGGCAGTGGTTTCAACGGTGCATTTAGCCATGAAGTTTGTCGGCTCTGACGACAAGGTCATCACAGTCAAAGCCAACCAGGTGAGGGCCCGACTCTGCTACAACGCGAGTCTACGGGAAATAAAAAAGAAACAAGAAGAGTTTACTGGTCCGACGTTGGCCAAAGGGAGAGTTCTATTGGCTGAGATGGATGTTCGGGCCGAACAGGATGACCTTAGGCCTTCCCCTCAAGGGGAATGGTTGGCAATTCCCATTGATCCTTCCGACCACAGCAAAACTGTTAAAGTGGGTGCCGACCTCCCTCAGGAGATCCAAGGTGAGATCATCAACCTGTTACGAGCTAATCTGGATTTGTTTGCTTGGACCTCGGCCAAAATGCCGGGAATTGATCCGAATTTTATCTGTCACAAGCTCAGCGTGGACCCGAAAGCCAGGCCGGTAGCACAAAAGATGAGAAGAGTTGGGACAGAAAAAGCAAAAGTTATTCAGGAAAAAGTTGCCGAGTTACTCGAAGCTGGTTTCGTGAAAGAGGTGTCATACGCTGAATGGGTTCCAAACACTGTTTTGGTAAGGAAGGCAAACGGCAGTTGGAGAATGTGTGTGGATTACACCGACCTCAACAAAGCCTGCCCCAAAGATCAGTATCCACTGCTGATTATTGACCAACTCGTCGATAGTTCGGCAGGCTACCAGCTGTTGTCGTTTACT
Organism: Crotalaria pallida; assembly: GCA_037953625.1. Lineage (NCBI taxonomy): Eukaryota > Viridiplantae > Streptophyta > Magnoliopsida > Fabales > Fabaceae > Crotalaria > Crotalaria pallida. The sequence continues at coordinate 59,735,912 of CM075651.1, forward strand.
GATGCCTATTCGGGATACAATCAGATCCCCATGTATCCCCCTGCTCAAGATAGAACCACATTCACGACTGGAAAGGCAACTTACTGCTATACTGTCATGCCTTTCGGTTTGAAGAATGCTGGTGCAACCTATCAAAGAATGATGAACAAGGTTTTTGATGGTATTATTGGTACCACCATGGAGGTCTATATTGATGACATGATTACAAAAAGCAAGAAAAAGGAAGACCATGTCCGAGATCTTACCATGGTTCTTGAAAGGGTAAGAGCGCATAGGATGAGATTGAATCCGAAAAAGTGCACCTTCGGAGTTCCCGCTGGTGCCTTCCTCGGCTTCATGCTATCCGAAAGGGGAATTGAAGCAAACCCCGACAAGTGCCGAGCTATATTAGAAATGAGGAGCCCTGCCGATCTCAGAGGAGTGCAACAGTTAACAGGCAGGATGGCAGCACTGTCAAGGTTTCTCCCTCAAGCCACAAAAAAGGCCTTACCCTAGTACCAACTTTTGAAAAAAGGTACAACTTTTAATTGGGATCAAAATTGTGAAGCTTCTTTCCTGGCACTTAAGGAATATCTTTCTTCTCCTCCAGTTCTCTCTAGCCCTCTACAGGGGGAGAGTCTTTTCATTTATCTATCTGTTGGTGATTCCGCCCTCAGCTCGGTGTTGGTCCGAAATGAGGGCCGAATTGAGTTTCCCGTTTACTTCATAAGCCGAGCTCTACAAGGTTCCGAGCTCCGGTATTCCAAGATTGAGAAATTTCCATTTTGTTTGATCCTTGCTGCACGGCGGCTACGACAATATTTCCAGAGTCACCCCATTGTCGTAAGAACCGCCCAGCCCATTAAACAAGTTCTTCAGAAGCCCGACCTCGCTGGGAGAATGATGGCGTGGGCAATCGAACTGTCCGAGTTCGATATTTCCTACGAACCGAGGAAGGCAATCAAGTCACAAGCATTGGCAGACTTTGTGTCCGTGTTCACAGAGCCCCACCAAAGCTCTAGCTCGGACACTTGGGTGATATATGTTGACGGTTCAAGCAACCAAAAGGGAGCAGGAGCTGGTGTCATTTTGGAGAACGCGGAAGGTCTCAGCATCGAATATTCCCTGAAATTCGATTTCTTAACCTCGAATAACCAGGCTGAGTATGAAGTAGTCCTTGCTAGCCTCCACATGGCTAAGAAGCTCGGCGTAGTAGAAGTTCAAATTTTGAGCGACTCCCAGTTAGTAGTTTCCCAAGTCACCGGAGAATACCAAGAAAAAGAACCCATCCTGCAAAGATACCTTGATAAAGTTAAATCCCTGGCTCAAAATTTTGCAAAATTTTCTATCACCCACATCCCCCGCTGCTCAAACTCCCGAGCCGATGTGCTTTCCAAGCTGGCGAGCACAAAAGGTGTAGGGAACAACAAAAGTCTCATTCAAGAACAAATCTCGGCCCCAAGTGTGGTAATGGCTATTTCTGTATTGCCGAACTGGATGCACCCGAAGGTCATATCTAGAACATGGAATACCCCCCACCGACCAAAAGGAAGCAAAGAAACTCACCAGAAAGGCGGCTGAGTATGTTATTATTGATGGAATCCTTTACAGGAGAGGAATGTCTTCCCCACTCCTCTGATGTCTCACCTCCGAGGAAGCTCAAGAAACCTTGAACGAGGTTCACAAGGACTGGGGAGCCACCACGTCGGAGGCAAGTCCTTAGCAAGGAAGGTATTAAGGGCGGGATATTTCTGGCCTACCTTGGTGACAGACTCTATCGACCATGTCAGAAAATGTCCTCAGTGCCAATTTTTCAGTGATGTGTATCAGAAACCCTCCGAGGAACTCCACTCTCTAGCTTCCCCATGGCCTTTCAGTATGTGGGGAATGGACATCGTGGGACAGTTCCCAACAGCTCCAGGTCAGCTAAAGTTCATTGTGGTAGCAGTTGATTACTTCACCAAATGGATTGAGGCTGAACCATTAGCGACCATCACTTCGGCAAGAATCCAAAATTTTTTCCTGAAACAAGTCATTTCGCGCTTCGGACTTCCACTCACACTAATCACTGACAATGGTAGCCAGTTTGCTGCCAACAACTTTCAAATACTGGCTGATAACCTCAGAATCTCTCATCGGTTCTCCTCGGTCGAGCATCCCCAGACCAATGGGCAAGCCGAGGCTTCCAACCGAACTATTGTTGATGGCCTCAAAAAGAGAATTACACAGGCCAAGGGAGTATGGGTCGATCTGCTACCTGAGGTCCTGTGGTCGATCAGGACCACGGTACAGACCTCAACAAGAGAGACCCCTTTTAGGCTCACCTATGGTTGTGACGCGGTCATCCCCATCGAACGGAGGATTCATACCTTCCGAATGAGGGACAGGCCCGAGGTAGAAAATGAAAATCTGATCAAAGAAAATCTAATACTGGCCGAACAGATCCGAGAAGCTGCTTCTGTTAGGGAAAAGAAAGCGAAGGAAAGGCAAGCCAAGCAGTACAAAAAAACAGTGCAACCCAGGTCCTTTGAGGTCGGAGACCTCGTGCTCCGAAGAGCAGACATTGGTCTCAAGAATCGAAGGGACGGAAAATTTGCTCAGAATTGGAAAGGCCCCTACAGAGTCGTTTCAAAAACACACTCTGGGGCATACAAGTTAGAGACCCTCGAAGGAGCCGAGCTCAAGAATTCCTGGAACGTTGCAAAACTGAGAACCTACTTCAGTTAGGTTTACCTCAGATATCATCAGCAGTCACCAACACCTTCAGCTAAAGTTTAAGTTTAATTTTAGTTTCTTTTAATGTTTTTACATCTACTTCCTCTAGTCATATTCTGTTCCATTGTGATATATTCACTTTTTCAATTCCCTGAAAGGCAATGTACTCACGTTTATGATTAATGAAAAAGTACAAACTTTCCCTTACTCAAGTGCCACAGTTTTATATACGTACGTACTAGCTTATCATTTAGCACTAGCCACCTAAATGTTGCATGGCGCTATGTACAGTCAACATCTTCTAAATAAGATCGACTCATATGCACAGTGTACAAGGGACACCCGATAAAGTACAGCTTGCTGTGAAATGTTCTAACATAACATCACTCAGCAACCTCTTTCACATCGGGGACGAGGGCACCCACCTCAGCTAAGGTGGGTGGATCCGAGATCCCTACCGTATGCCCTTATATACAGTACCTTTTTTCAGAGGAAAACTTATAAGATTACTGCACTTACTGAGTTGTCCGAGCTTAACCAAATTAGTTACATTATGTTTTTATGATGAGTTTTTATGATAACCCCATAGACGGCGCCAATGTGATGTCCTAGACTATGAGGTCCTCAAGGTAAGGGAAGAAGACCTTAAGAAAGCCTCTGTCTAGGGTTAATCTGTGATGTTTGTGGGAGTCCTCTAGTGGCAAGGTAAAGAGCCAGGGAGTAACCCTAATCACTGGTGTGTGAAGGTGACAATTAGGGTTAGAGGACATACCTGAGCCCCATGTAGTACGGAGCTACTTATAGGGGGAGCTGGTTGCCCTAATGGGCTTGCTTGAGGCCCAAGTAGGGCAGCTTGTACTGAGCTATGAGTGGATGAGCTGTCCTTGTGGATAAGGTGAGACACGTCATCCTGTCCTTGGTATCGGAATATCTGGGAGGTGTCGGACTCTGGGAGGTGTCGGAATCTGGGAGGTGTCGGACAAGGAAGTCGGACCTTGGTAGGAGAATGAGGTCGGCCCGTATCTGATGTCTGTTCGGCCGTTGAGCTTTGAGCTCGGCCAAGCATACAGAGAGTTTCCTGAAGGGCTCCTAAGTCCTAAGTGAGGGCTATGTGGAGCTCGGCTAGACCGAGTCCACCACATAAGCCCCCTCAGCTCGGTCAAGGCTATTTGAGCCTTGTTCCGAGGTCTTAGGTGTAACATCCTACCTTTTATACTTAAATTATATAAATTTAGGTTGGTGATTTCATTAGAAAATACTTGGGGTTTGATAAAAATTTTGTCGGAGTTTACTTTAAAATATGGACTTTCCCCAAGTTAAAAGTTATACCTGTCAGTCCAGAACAGTTTCTAAATAAACAAAACAATAATTACATTGTAGTGGTTGTGGCATGCTTTCGAGTTCATTTAAAAGAGGATATATCAATATCCTTCACAACCGCTAACACTTTTTCTTTTTTTTCACAAATCCTTATAAAGTCTCTTTTACAAAATAAGAGTATCTTTAACTTAAAATGAAAAGTTAATACTTAATTACAATGTATAATGAAATGATTTACATCATAGAATCTAAGAGCAGTTGCAGGATTATTGTGACCTTCAGGTCCTAATCACTAATATACTCTTTCATTGTGAGTATACCTTTCTCGACACGGAAGCAATGAATGTCTTTCTCCGATGGTACCTAAAATGATCAACTTAAGGGGTGAGTAATTTGAATAATAATCAAGGAAAGCACTTGAAATAGCAGTAATAGGACATAACTAGACATACCCATACACATATACTCATGCTTCACAATATCCTATTCATCAATACTTTTCCTATACCTTAACATTTATCCATTTCATTACACTATACATGCACCTTTCATTTACCCAATATCCATACATAGCAATGCTTTTATGCTCAATCATATGAGTATGAATGCAACTTTATAACATTATGGTTTAATTCCTGAATCCAATGTAACACTGTACCCTTTAACTTTATTCACTATAACACTTTAACACTTTCATTGGATTCAGTGAATTAAACCCACTGTAACAATGAATGCACTTCTCCATTTCCAATAACAATAACAATAACAATTTCCTCACAACACAACACCCTCCACTCTGGGGAAAACCGACCAGGAGTAAGCATTTCCCAACCCCTGTTTGGATGCTTCATATCCTCTAGGAATATCGCTCATCCGCTTGCACAATACGTCACACTCCTCTAGGGTAGTGTACAACGTACAATTTGGATTGATTCGCCCAAATTGGCTCTAGCAGAAATCACCCTCACTGGCCACGAAAAGCCAAAGTAACTGACAGAATTATTATGGTTTGCATAAGACCAATCCCCGACACGGGTTGCGAACCCGGCCCTTTGGAAGATCAAGGTTTTCCATAACAATTCTCAGCGATTGTTTTTGTGGCACAATCTAGTTACTTTTGCCTTCACGAATAGAAACGTAAGTTTTCCCCGTTACACCTAAGGTCCACCTTACTCCTTGAATGCACGTGTTTCTATTTCATTTTATGTAGCTTTTGTTAGTCAAACCATTAAGACTTTATATCCAATTGGGTGGGGTTCTCTAACTTAAGAGTTATGGCCATGCTATATATATATATATAATAACAATCACACATGGCAGCAATAACAACCATGGCCATATCATTCAGTCCATCAATTAAGTCTATAACAATTATAACAATCCATTACTAACATAATTCCTAAGTTCATCACATATACTTTTATGTTCAATCATAGAAAGATCAACATACAAATCAGACATACACATATAAAAATACATCTAATTATAACTCTATTACTATCATTAAATCCTTTCCCTAATTAAAACCAAAGTATTCCCCCTTACCTTTAAGAGAGAGAAAGAAAGAGAGAGATTGGGGTTTTCCTTACAACACATCCACCAAGCTCCAAATAAGCTCTTAAGCCTCCTATTCCATGCCCTCATACCCGATCTATGCTTCCTTGAAGGATTGGAAGACCCTATTTAGTGGATTTGGGAGTTAGGGTTTTTGGGTTCCCAATTTGGGGCTTTTCATGAAATTGAAGGAAACAATGAGATTTGAGAGATGAAACATATAAATATGTGATAGGGAGATGATTTATGATGTTTATTTGATGTTGGTTGGTGTGATTTGTTTTTGTTTTGGAAGATTGGAGCGTGGGGGTAGAGAGAAGAAGAGGGAGATCGAAGAACAAGAGAGAGAGAGTCGAGTAGAGGAGAGAGAAAACTTATGGGAAAAATGAAGGAAAAGCGTGTTTTTAATCAGATCTGATTGGAAGTAATCGATTACTTTTTCCAAGTAATCCATTACTTTTCCCAAGTAATCCATTACTTTGCCCAAGTAATCGATTACTTTGCCCAAGTAATCCATTACTTTGCCCAAGTAATCCATTACTTTTAATGCAACTTTTGTGTGATTTTCCAGGGAGCAAGTAATCGATTACAGCCTTCAAAGTAATCGATTACCTTGCTGAAAACCCTATTTTGGTGGTTTTCTAACTCCAATTCACTTCCTTAGGCTCCCACCTTCATCTTGGCTTGGATTACTACTCCAAAATCTCATTCTTATATTATCAAAACTCGTTCTAAGCTAGTTCTACCTCCTACAATTCTACTCTTGGCTAAACTCTACACTTTAAACACTTAAACACACACTAATTTGCCTCTACTAACCATCCTAAACGGATATCGAAAATTGGGGATGTTACAATTGTAACATCCCTCGTTTCCTTAAAAAGAATTTCATAAATTATTGAAACGTGTTGGAAAAGTCTGAGTATGAAAAATTTTTCAAATGAATGTGGTACTCAAATTTAAACCATGTATTGGAACTAAATTCGGTAGAAGGAGTAATTATTTGCTGAACATTTTAGAACCCTTTTGAGATAACCTTTGTAGTACAAAATAGCTTTCGAAAATAACTTAGTCATTAGGTCATCCCAAGAAGTCAACTACAATAATACTTCCTTCGTGCCGAACGATAAAATCAGAGTGAACGGAATATATTAAAATAGTTCATTGACTCATAAAATCAGGGATATAAATTTGATGTGTACCACAGTTATATTAAAGTATGAAAACTAGGTTTTCTCTTGGATACATCTCTCAAAATATATACATTGTTTCCATTATCAAACATAGAGACGTTCCAGAGCTGGTCACTGGTTCTTCATCCATTCGTTCATCTGGTTGAGTCCTCAGAGTTGTACAAAAGAGTCTCTATCCCATGATGACTTAGTACTTCATGAACTTAAGGGTCGTCCAATTCCTTTAGTCTCTAGGTGGTCTAGGTACCTTGTCAAAACCTATTAAGGGCAAGGGTAAGCTTTATACATTCGCATTATCAAATAAAAATAAAGTCCTAACACCCAAAAGTAAGCACCCATCATGATAGAAATGCATAACCATGAGCACTCGCCATTTCATTTATTTCTCTTTCGAAATAGGTGGAATGATGCATGCTTCCCATCTCTCGATTCCTGAGATTCTTCAACTAATCACTCAGATGAACGTCCTTCCATAACACCATTGTATTCCCAGAATACAAATAATACGTTATCAAACGTATGGCGTACTTGCTCGGAAGTGATAAAAACGTCACACTATCTGGTGAACGTAACGTCGCCCAAGGACGTAAACCTATCACTTTTCAATATGCACTGGGTATGATAAAAAACGTCACCACATCTGATGAACGTCACGTCGCCTAAGGACGTAAACCTTATCACTTGTGATACACAACAGAGGTGATAAATAACGTCACCATGTCTGATGAACGTCACGTCGCCTAAAGACGTAAACCTTATAACTTGTGTGCACCACACCCTTCTCAACAAACAACGGGTGTGATAAAAAACGTCACCACATCTGATGAACGTCACGTCGCCTAAGGACGTAAACCTTATCACTTGTGTAACACAACAGAGGTGGTAAACAATGTCACCATGTCTGATGAACGTCACGTCGCCAAAACGTAAACCTTACCACTTGTGTGCAACACACCGTTGAACCATCAAACCAACAGTATACCACATACTGCCCACATTGTCCACCTCAATGTGTCATCGAGCAAGTAGTAACATTTGGCACTCCCAGAGGCCCTCCTCATGTTCCAAAAATATGACACAACGATAACTCGTCACCGTTCACGGTGCATGAATGCATGCAAGTATTCCCTTAAGATTATTCATTAATCTCATTATATACAATATGTAATGAATTCATGAATGAGATATATCAATTTTCATGCTTAGAATGATGAGATTTATTTAAGGAAGTATCACATTATTTCCTTTAAGTGTTATTAGGTTTAAATGGAAGTGGTTAGATTAAAAAATGGTGTTTTCTCAAGATTTTAGTAAAAGACTCGAGTAGTAGCTTCAATACTCGAGTAGTTCTTCAATTTCATGAAATTGTGTATCAAACTTCCCAGAATACTCGAGTATTTCACAAAATACTCGAGTAGTTTACAGTTCAGAATACTTGAGTATTTCACAAAATACTAGAGTATTTTTCAGCCCCAAAATACTTGAGTGTTTCACAAAATACTAGAGTATTTTTCAGCCCAAAATACTAGAGTATTTCACAGAATACTAGAGTATTTTGCAGCCCAGAATACTAGAGTATTTTACAAAATACTAGAGTATTTCGTGATCTTCTGGGAAGCTTGCATCAGAAAATACTCGAGTGTTTTACCAAATACTCGAGTTTTTTACCAAATACTCGAGCATTTTACCAAATACTCGAGTATTTTTGACAGCAGATGCACTACAACTTGGTTTTAACATACCATTTTCAATTCTAATCAATTCCAACTTAAACCAATGATCAACAAAGCTTTACATACACAAATTAAACATGTCTCAACACAGAGATCGCATCAATTCACAGAAAATCATAATCATTCATCAATTATGCATGAAAATCACATATTATGCAACTTCAAGTACCAATTTCAATTCTATTCATTTTTGGCATAATTTCAGCATTGATTAAGCTCACATGCAACCAAATAAACTTGCCTTAGCATGTAGCATGCCTCAGATTGGCCTCCAAGCCATATTCCTATTTCAATCTATGCCCTTAGAGTCTCATGGTGACTCTTCCTACTTTCTAATGCAATTTACTCTTATTCTAGCAAATGGTAAGCTTCCCCCATACCTTAGGGTTGTTCTTGAACAAAAACTCCGTAGAGGACAGCAACCAAATGCTCTAACCACTTCCCACCCGAACTTGCATAACAGATTCAGCAGGGGTTCAAAACCACATCAATCGACATTCGAATCATGTATAAAAATTGGGGAAATTGGTTAGACTATGTTCTCTATAACATGTACTTTGAAAACCAATAAGTTTCAGACCAAAAGAGAGCTTGAGCTTACCACAATTGAAGCTCAAAGTCGGCTCTCTGAATCTGAAATTCTAGTTTGGCAGATTTCAACACCTAACTTCACAAGCCCATAACTTTTCATCCAGGAACTCAAATCTCACAAACTTGGTATCAAATCGAAGCTCGTTGAAAGAGATTTCCAATGGTATAATAGGCGTGAGGTAACTCTCAAGGAGGAGAGAGAATCGAAGGCAAGAAGGTGACGGGTCTGAACAACATTCTGGTTCTTGGCAGATTTGAATCTCTATCTTGCAGCACTCACTAATCCTCACACACTCAGCCTTAGCTCACAATTTATGACTCTTTTCAAAGCTCTAGATGTGAGCTTCGAAACGGTGTATGATTTGTTCTAGGAGACTCAGGGACAAAGACGAATTGAGAGCTCGAAGTTTAGAACCCTAAAAACTCGATTTTCAGATCAGCTTCAGCAAAAATCCCTCAATTCTCTCAACCATGGCGTTATATGGATTGATTGAGTGCCCATGCACAGCGACACGAGTCCATGGACGTGTTGCTGAGTTGCTAACGTGTCAACTCGTGAGGTATTCGAGTGGGTGACTCACCAAACGCACCAACTCGTGCAATGCTGTCCAGAATACTCGAGTATTTTCAAAAATACTCGAGTATTTTGACCAGTTTTCACTAAAAACTTTGTTTAATTAATTTTAACCCCAAAAGACCTTCCATTATTGTTTTTAGGTCCTTCCCAAGGACCTAATTGCAAAATATAATATTTTATATGGAAAAACCTCATCATAAAATATTTTCACATAATATATATAGATATACATATAATGCAAACCAAAAAAATCAAACACGAAATTATTATTTATTAAAAAAACATTTTACTAACATATTTATTCGGAAGAAGAAATTAGGGGTGTTACAACAATACTCCCCCACTTATAGGAATTTCGTCCCCGAAATTCGGCTGAGTTCTAAGAAATAAAAGAGATGTAGAGCTATATGCTCTAATCACAAGATGACTCCTATCTTAGACAATGAAAAGGGTTAAGACTTTGGGGATACGCTCCCCCACTTAGAACATAACTCGGGTGGGTTCATTAACCTAGTTACTCTGCTACTAATGAGACTCCTTCTTGCAAGAAGTTCTACGACCCTATGGGGTTTCGATCATAGGAAAAACTAATCGATTCTGACTAATCAGAGAACAAGAAGTCCTAAACTCTCCTATAGCATTTCATTATTTAAAAAAATAACAGACATCAACCTCAGAAAACATTTTAAAGAGCAAGCATAAATAACATATTCAAAGAGGAGCAAACAGAAAGCATTTAACAATAAGAGAAATTAGCATGACAAAGCATAATTCAAAAAGAACAATCAAGAGAAATAACTAACATACACGAAAACTTAAAGCATTATTTATTTAAAATTCTATATGAGATTAAACTTAACCCAAATACAAGGAGTATCATTTTGAAATTTTATCAAAGAGTATACTTCTTAAAAGAAAAGTAAAACATCAACTCAACACAAGTTAGTAAAAATGGTCAATACATGCTAAAATAGTCTTGCATTGAATTGAATTGAGTAAAAGTGTTGAAAAGATTTTGATATTCATTTGATGAAAAATTATGCATCTTGCCATTCAAAGGGTAAACAACATTTACATATATGGAAAATCACCCAAAACAGAGTTGGTTACTAATGAAGAGAGTGGTTTCAAATTCCAACCCGAAGTTATTCAATATAAAATAAATACGATTTTTAGATATGCCCACGCTGGGTGAAAGCGATAGGTTGCTAGAAAACATTTTCAAAAATTACCATTTCATGCTTTTCTAAAATTTCCTTTGTAAAAGGATCAAGGTTAAAGAATACATTATGCGGGGAATGCGATTGAAAATAGGGATTAACAATGAAGAGTAAAGACGATGATGGTCTTTTAAAATCCAGTTTGATATATGTTCATAGTTTGGATTGAAAATATCCCATGAAAAGATATGTTTCGATTATATACATATATGTATAGAAAGAGTTGTCCTTTATATAAGGACTCAGTTTATCAAAATGATAAGTTTGATCATGAGCAAATTGTTTTCTTTAAAAAGAAAATTTCATTGCAAAGTATAATTGCAATAGGAGAAAGAGTTGAAGTTAGAAATTGCCATTCAAAGGACATAAGGCAATTAGTCTTTGAAAATTTGTTTTAATACTTAGTTGATAAAGAATGGTTGCACATAAAAAAAATCATTTTTACTGGTGGGTGGAAAACATTCTTTATCTAGAATTAACATTAAATCATATACAAAGTATATAAAACATAACTAGCGTTGGAACTAGTAGGAAAGAATACAAAGCAAATAGTTCCAACAATAATTTGATGTAGTATATAATCTTAGAAGATTTGAAATTACAAATATATTTATATACAATTCAAACACATAAAAATCAATAACTCTAGAACAAACAAAGCCTATTTCCTATATCCATCTATATCTACTTATATACCTAAGGTTTAAACTCTAACACTCAACTAAGACGAATTTAGCTTCGGACACTCAATCTAATCATCTTACTATTGAAGCCCTACTACTCAATCTAAACGAAAACTCTATAAGCTTAAGACTTCCACTACCTATGCTTGTCGATTCCTCACATAGGGTTTAAGGTTTTCTATTTGGTTTCTTGGGTTAGGATTTCGCATCTTTGCTTTCTATCTTAAGACCTTAGTTGAAACCCTCTGGTCACTATCTAAACTCTGGTGCCAAGACTCTTATAACGGATGTTAGGACTGGGACTTTAATATCCAACAAACTACATTCCATGAAATAGTTAACATTGGTTTGAAAATTTTGTTTGTGGTTATGGAATATAGCTTATTTAATAATAACTCCGCATTCCCCTTGAGTTCTATGTGAACTTAAAGGAAAAGATCAACATCCATTACCTTAGTTGAGATTCTAGACTTAAATCTCACTATATAATTGATACATTGTCTTTAACCTACGTTGATACCTTCCTTTGCATTTCTCAATTCCACCTCCTCATAGAAAATAATGAAGTTTCAAATTTGTAAGGAAAGAGTTGGTGATAAAGGACTTTAAAAAATTACATCCTTTCGAAAATAAGGGAAAACTTTTTGTAATGTATAAATCAGTTTTGCTTTAAACTTTAGCAAAATCAGTTGATGATAAGAAACATATCAAGCATCCAGAAAGTTCAAAGCATTCATAACGATTTCCAAAAATCGTTTCACATTGGTTTTGGAACTAATTCAAAAGTTTTGGAGGACTCCTTTAACAAAGGAAATAAGGGTCCTCTATGATCATCAAATTTAAATAAAAGGAAAGCGGGTATCGGTTGAAATTTGATTTCATCTGCATTTTCAAATCTTAATGAATGTGTTTCCTTTTATTCTAACTTTGAAGTTCAAATCGTGTTTCGAATTGTCGTATGTCGCGTTCGGTGAATTCCTATTTAATCGACAATTGGCATAATCCAAGGATAAACTACACCATCATTCCATTACTTAGGAATTCACTTTGTTAACAAAACATATTTAAAAGTTGGTGGTGCAATATTCGACCAATTATCAAAGTTGGAATCAATTCCATACCTTGGAAAATAATAGAATACTTGTATGCTTGACATTCGTTAGAATTCATACTACTAATACTTTTCAAAATAAAGTCTTAAAATAGTTTGATGCAAAAACACATTTACACTTTATCAATATAGAATTGTATTTATCACCAAACACAAGGTGAAATTGTAGAAAGTACTTAGGTCGTATTAGAGACGACACTCAGTCATCAAAGTTAAAGGCAAGTACATCAGGTTGACACCTATTCACTTCCGCTGCGCACTCTGATATAGAATGCTCGGAGTGTCTATGATGCAATGATTCCTAATATTTATCCTATTCCTATGCATAGAAAAGAAATTTGACAATTATTTAATTGGATTCAAGGACTTAATGATGTCATCTTCCAATGAAATGTAAACCTCGAGGGGCCCATCTCGATTCTACATTGCATTAGAGATAAAACCATTTCTCGTACAACCTGAGTTCCAATCAAATAATAGTAAAAGAAAAGACTCATCTTCCATTCAAAAGAAGACTTTGAAATTTCATTTCACGTAAAAGTTTCAATTCTTCGTCATATCCGAAGTTGACTTACTTAATTCAAAACTAAGGTTTAGTCCATCTCGTTAAGGTAGCAATTTCGTGCTCTGACCCGTTGGGAGTTTTCACTTCCCTTAGTCTCTACTTTCGGTCCGCTTCAAAGCACAACAAAGCTAAAATTGAAATTTTTACTTAGCCCACTTTGAACTAAATGTTACTAAACTATTACTAACACTATTCCATTAACACTACTAAACTATGCTAACTTTAACTAAATATGCATGTATGTACTATTACCATAGGCTATTAAGCTAGCTATTCGTTAGTTACTCTCATGTGGAGTAACCCTTTAGGAGTAGGAAATTCATACTCCACGGCCGAGAATTGCAACCATTTCTCTGATACCATAATGTAACATCCTACCTTTTATACTTAAATTATATAAATTTAGGTTGGTGATTTCATTAGAAAATACTTGGGGTTTGATAAAAATTTTGTCGGAGTTTACTTTAAAATATGGACTTTCCCCAAGTTAAAAGTTATACCTGTCAGTCCAGAACAGTTTCTAAATAAGCAAAACAATAATTACATTGTAGTGGTTGTGGCATGCTTTCGAGTTCATTTAAAAGAGGATATATCAATATCCTTCACAACCGCTAACACTTTTTCTTTTTTTTCACAAATCCTTATAAAGTCTCTTTTACAAAATAAGAGTATCTTTAACTTAAAATGAAAAGTTAATACTTAATTACAATGTATAATGAAATGATTTACATCATAGAATCTAAGAGCAGTTGCAGGATTATTGTGACCTTCAGGTCCTAATCACTAATATACTCTTTCATTGTGAGTATACCTTTCTCGACACGGAAGCAATGAATGTCTTTCTCCGATGGTACCTAAAATGATCAACTTAAGGGGTAAGTAATTTGAATAATAATCAAGGAAAGCACTTGAAATAGCAGTAATAGGACATAACTAGACATACCCATACACATATACTCATGCTTCACATTATCCTATTCATCAATACTTTTCCTATACCTTAACATTTATCCATTTCATTACACTATACATGCACCTTTCATTTACCCAATATCCATACATAGAAATGCTTTTATGCTCAATCATATGAGTATGAATGCAACTTTATAACATTATGGTTTAATTCCTGAATCCAATGTAACACTGTACCCTTTAACTTTATTCACTATAACACTTTAACACTTTCATTGGATTCAGTGAATTAAACCCACTGTAACAATGAATGCACTTCTCCATTTCCAATAACAATAACAATAACAATTTCCTCACAACACTACACCCTCCACTCTGGGGAAAACCGACCAGGAGTAAGCATTTCCCAACCCCTGTTTGGATGCTTCATATCCTCTAGGAATATCGCTCATCCGCTTGCACAATACGTCACACTCCTCTAGGGTAGTGTACAACGTACAATTTGGATTGATTCGCCCAAATTGGCTCTAGAAGAAATCACCCTCACTGGCCACGAAAAGCCAAAGTAACTGACAAAATTATTATGGTTTGCATAAGACCAATCCCCGACACAGGTTGCGAACCCGGCCCTTTGGAAGATCAAGGTTTTCCATAACAATTCTCAACGATTGTTTTTGTGGCACAATCTAGTTACTTTTGCCTTCACGAATAGAAACGTAAGTTTTCCCCGTTACACCTAAGGTCCACCTTACTCCTTGAATGCACGTGTTTCTATTTCATTTTATGTAGCTTTTGTTAGTCAAACCTTTAAGACTTTATATCCAATTGGGTGGGGTTCTCTAACTTAAGAGTTATGGCCATGCTATATATATATATATAATAACAATCACACATGGCAGCAATAACAACCATGGCCATATCATTCAGTCCATCAATTAAGTCTATAACAATTATAACAATCCATTACTAACATAATTCCTAAGTTCATCACATATACTTTTATGTTCAATCATAGAAAGATCAACATACAAATCAGACATACACATATAAAAATACATCTAATTATAACTCTATTACTATCATTAAATCCTTTCCCTAATTAAAACCAAAGTACTCCCCCTTACCTTTAAGAGAGAGAAAGAAAGAGAGAGATTGGGGTTTTCCTTACAACACATCCACCAAGCTCCAAATAAGCTCTTAAGCCTCCTATTCCATGCCCTCATACCCGATCTATGCTTCCTTGAAGGATTGGAAGACCCTATTTAGTGGATTTGGGAGTTAGGGTTTTTGGGTTCCCAATTTGGGGCTTTTCATGAAATTGAAGGAAACAATGAGATTTGAGAGATGAAACATATAAATATGTGATAGGGAGATGATTTATGATGTTTATTTGATGTTGGTTGGTGTGATTTGTTATTGTTTTGGAAGATTGGAGCGTGAGGGTAGAGAGAAGAAGAGGGAGATCGAAGAACAAGAGAGAGAGAGAGTCGAGTAGAGGAGAGAGAAAACTTATGGGAAAAATGAAGGAAAAGCGTGTTTTTAATCAGATCTGATTGGAAGTAATCGATTACTTTTTCCAAGTAATCCATTACTTTGCCCAAGTAATCGATTACTTTGCCCAAGTAATCCATTACTTTTAATGCAACTTTTGTGTGATTTTCCAGGGAGCAAGTAATCGATTACAGCCTTCAAAGTAATCGATTACCTTGCTGAAAACCCTATTTTGGTGGTTTTCTAACTCCAATTCACTTCCTTAGGCTCCCACCTTCATCTTGGCTTCGATTACTACTCCAAAATCTCATTCTTATATTATCAAAACTCGTTCTAAGCTAGTTCTACCTCCTACAATTCTACTCGTGGCTAAACTCTACACTTTAAACACTTAAACACACACTAATTTGCCTCTAATAACCATCCTAAACGGATATCGAAAATTGGGGATGTTACATTAGGTTCAGGTCCTTTTCCCAAGTCCACCACACTATTGAACTTTTCCTTTTGGAAATCCCTTTTTATATATGAAAATATGATTTTAGAAAATTAAACGGGGACTGTATCTATAGCTGAAAAGTACAGTTAATTATTTTTACTTAAAGAGTGTATTTTCGGAGCTTCTTATTATAAATATTAATGTTTCTCTCTTCATAAAAGGAAAACCTAATTTATTAATAATGAAATGGGTGTTGATATGATGTGTGTATGAATGCTTGTATGAGGTGTGAATTCTTGAATAATTTGTATCTTAAAATGGTATAGGAATTAAAGTAATTGTGTATGATTGAAATTGAAATGAAATAAAATGAATATGTTTATGCATGTGTGTGTGTATGTGTCGAGCATGAATGAAGGAGAGAGTAGAAACTTGGACCCCAAGTTTAGGAAAATACCATTAAATTCATTTTCTTACTCATTAAGGAATTCCACCAAAATTACTATTTGCATGCAACAATATTATATTACCAAAAATGCCCTTAGCCCCAAGGATAGTTAATTGACTTTTTGGTCATTTCACCCAACAAACCAAAGTAAAAAGACGCATGTGCCCTTGGTCTTGACCCATAAACCCGAATTTTCATGATCCGAGCCCATGACCCATAGCTTGTTTATAAATAGTTGGTGCCTTAATTCATTTCACCCAAAAAAACGCATTCATTTGATACACTTATGGTTTAGAGCAACATCTAGCTCCAAACTAGAGAGAGAAGTCGAAAATTTAGAGAGAGAGAGAGAGAGTTAAAAGAGAGAGGGACGGAGGAATAGATGAAAAAAAAATTTCAAAGCTTCAAGAGATTGTGTGGTGATCAAAGTGTTTTTGGCTCAAAGGTTCAAACTTAGGAGAAGAGATCTTTTTATTGTGAGATTTTATATCTAAGGGGTTTAGGTATGCTTATGTCTTTTTGAGAACTTGAGAGTATCTCAAGTTTTGAGAGTTGCATGTTAATTTTTATGACTTATTAAGTGATTAGTGTTGCATGCATGTTAATCTTAAGTGTTGATCTTTGATTGTTTTCATAAAAAAAAAGGCTTGAACTTGAAATGGAAAATGGACACTTGGAGATCCATACGGTTTTCGTGAGGATTTTTATGAAAAGTTTATTTATTTGTGTTGATCTATGTTTGCATGTTGATTTTTATGTTAAAGCTTTGATTTTTATGTTTGAATAAAAGTCTAGAAAATGAAAAGTGTACATGCATGATGTTTTTAAGCTCAATTCGGTTTTTGTATTTATTTTGTTCAAATTATTCTATTTTATTTTATTAATTGGGTTTTTGGTTTGAAATGAATAAATAAAGATGTGATCTTTGTGTTTGATTCTTGATGCATGTTTAATTTTTATAGCTTACTATATGATGATTATTGCATGCATGTTAGTTAGATATTTAGATCATGATTTTAAAGCTTAGAAAAAATTTGTGCATGTCATTATTTTGAGCTTGATGATTCGGCCATGTTAGAGAAAATAGGATCCATGCTTTTTAATTCTATTTGAGTTGATGCATGTAAGTTTTAGAACTATATTTGTTGATTCAAGTAACATGCATGTTATTCTTTAAGTGTTTGAGTGTGATCTTGATTTTGTTTGAGATAAAGTAATGACCTTTTTCTTGATAAATGATTCGGCCAAGACAAAAAAAATAATGGAAATGATTTTGTTCGATGTTGCATGTTAATTTTGATTGATGATCTAAGTGTTTTAAGTGCATGCATGTTAAGATCTAGAGTTTTTATGCGAAAATATGATCTTTGTTCTTTATATTTGTGTTACGGTTTTATATGAAAATATGTTAGATTAATTTTGTTTCCATGTATTTTAGAATATGCATGCATGTATTTAAAATTTGATTTGATTTTATTTAATTTTGTTCTTGCATGAAAATGTTTTAGTTTGAACAAGTTGAATAAATGCTGAAATTTTTGGAATGTGTCATCTTGGTCTTGATAATTGATGATTATGCATGTTAAATGACTTTGATAATGTGTCACTGTTTTAAGTATGTTAATAGGAGCTTCTTTGAATTTTTGAATGATTTTTAGAGTTGATTTCCTAATTCTATGAGAATAAACTTGGTGAAAACGATTTCGAGAAAAAAGTTTTTCGGTTTAAAGATGAACAGAATTTTAGAACTTGTGATACTCGAAATGGTTTAAAATTTTTATGGTATGATCTTGACTATGTCTTGAGACTCTCTGTAAAATTTGACGTGATTTAGAGTTGGTTTGATATTTTTAATAAATACAAACAGTGTACAGCTCAATTCTGTTTTTCCAGAATTGGGAAGAATATTAATTGAAAAATATTGATCTAAACAACTCGAATTATTCTGAAAATTTTATGAGATGATCTTGGATAAGTTTAGAGTTCTTGTACAAAGTTTCATGAGATTTGGATTTGGTCTACTATTTTTAATAATTGTTTTTTGGTCACTGCCCAGCACCAAGACTAGGATGATTTTTACGACAAATTAAAGTGAAAACCTATTTTCGGAGTGTCCGAAGGACTTTAAAATTTTATATGATGAACCTTGGTATACGCGTGTGTGTTCTGCAAATTTTGGGATCCAAACTCTTTAATTTAATATGATTTTGATATATGTCTTTCTTGTTTTTCCCGTAACCAATTAAACCTTAATTTTGAATACTTTTGACAATCATGAACTTTTGTGTATTTGTATGGATATGGCTGGACTTTATATTTTGATTCGTGATGATATACCCAAGTCTTACTTGAGTAATTGATAAGGAAGTACATATGGTTTTGTGAAAATTAAGTTAGAAACTTGATTTGTACCTCGATTATATTCTAAATGATACATGTTATTCGGTTTTGAATTAGATGTTTAGGTTTAAGATTGAATTGGTTGTGTACTAGATGCTAAGTGATTATATATGTGTATGGGCGTGATAATTTGATTGAAGGCGAAACTATTTATGTGATGTATGTGTGATTGTCGTTTGACTTTGTAAGAGAATGAATGAAAGGAATCATAATAAAGGTTGTTTTGGAATTGTTTTAAAGATTTCTTGAAAGAGTTTGGTTTATAGATTTGAATTGGATTTAAAATCATTTGGATATTGGCAATGTGCTTTCAAAAAGTAGAAATGTTTCAAAATGTTTTCAAAAGCAAAATGAAGAATTTATTAAGAATGATTCTAATGTAAGGGAAAAATGTTATAGTTTGAATACGAAAGGAAAGCGGGAAAGGGATGTCAGATTCGGCAGTTGAGGAGAACATTTGGAATCCTGCACACCAGTTAAGGTGAGAGGTGCAGTAGGCCTAAGACAACGTGACACTTAGACTCAGTTCTAATCTGAGTATATCAAGTTTGAAATTCTATTAATTGCTATATGCTATGTGTTTACATGATTATATGTTATGATTCTGATTACCATGCATTTAAATTTATTTATATATGATCTACTTGGTCTTATAAGCATGACTAAAATATATCTGTATTACTCTGGAATTCTGATGATGAGAACAATGTTGATGAGAATAATGCTGATGAGAATGATGTTGATGAAAATTACGAGTAAGAAATATGAGACGAATTGTGAATTGACGTCGTAAAACTCAAGTAAAGAATATTGTTGGCTCGCAAACGTATTCGTGAAGGCACTGATGATCAAAGGACGAGTGTTGTTTAATGTTCGGGAATTGAGAATCATCAATCCAAGGCTGGCTCGCAACTGTTGCTTTGTGGAATTCCGGAACCTTGTGCTTTTGGGGAAAGATAATAACTTTGTTAGCGGTTGGGACTCGTCGAAGGGATGTTACGAGGATGAGTCGACCTTAGGTCATTAAAAGACTAAAGATGTAAGAAAACTTTTAAAAGACATTAATTAATGCGGTGAGTATGAATGCGAAGTAGTGGAGAGGAAGATACCCCGGAGTATCAGGAATATTCGGGTTGTGATTGCAATAGGGGAGTGTAAGGACGGTGATACGTCAAGAAGCCTTGAGTGCTATTCTAGGCAGAACGAATTCCATATGTGGTACGGGCAGATCGGTTATATGTCGTGGTAAGTTCTGCACAGCTAACTAGAATTAGTACTGTCGCCCCCTATGGCAATTCGAGAACAGTGAGAGGGACTGGAACGAGGCACTATGTTTATGCAATGAGCCAGCATTCCATTTATTTTTCTACGAGGTAGCAATGCCTGTGTGGTAAAGGTCCTGTACTCATGTTAGCTTCCAACTAGGTTTGGGTGGATTGCCGAGGAGATGTAGACGTGTGTGCTATCTTCAATGATGCTTTCCCCACATCGTTGAATGACCCGGAATAATAAGACTTAATGATAAGGAAGGATTATGCTTAATAAGATTTGATCTTGGAATTTGTTGTAATAAATGATAAGCGAGAAGCTTATGAGATGAGTAATCAAAGAATGAGTATGATGTGATATCAAAGTTATTGAGAGATGAAATGATCTGTGTTATAGGTTGATGAAATGTTTCCCTTGTTAAAGATATTTACTATGTTGTTATTATCTGCTATGTGGATCTTTTGATAGCATAAGAAATGATGTTTTATGATCTATAAATAAATGTTACATGCACATCATGATTACTTGGTGCTATATGTCTTCAGTTATATGTGTCCATACATGTTTACTATCTGTTAATACTTGGAATCTATCTTCATAAATAATTCTGCCCATTTTCTTCTACCTTGAGTTATCAATAGACTACTCCGTTATTGTTGTACTTCTGGAATGCTGACCTCTCTCCTATCATGTTGTCGTATCGGGTTATACCGGTATTGCAACGGATAAATGGACAATCCTGTAGCGAATATGCACTTTTGCTTCGATGGGGCTCCTGCGGTGAACTTCAGCGAAGAGGATTAGAAAACAAGATTAGTAGTAGGTAATTCCCTCGAGCATTGTATCCTTTGCAGCTACCTGGTTGATATTGCTATATCATTGAGTACCCCCACTTGGTATTTTATTGAGTATGGCTTTTGAGAAATAAGGTTTCATGAAACAAGAAAAGAACATGTTTCCTCAAATAAGATTTATGAAATTAAGTTGCAAAGTGCGATGTTAAGTAACATCTCGGTTTGGAACTTGAAGTGTGACGTGTGATATGAGAATGAGATTTTATTACAACTAAGTTAATGAAAGATTTTTGTACTTGAAGATTCTGATGTCCATGTTACCTTGAAAAAAAAATTTACCCAAATTTTCACTATATTTTATTAAAGAAATGATATTTTCAAGTTGCTGAAATCGGGGTGTTACAGAATGGTATCAGAGCAATGATTGTCCTAAGTAGCCTTATGTGTGGGCTTACATGCTTGCTTGTGTGACTCTGTATGTGTGTGTTAGTCATAGGACTACGATGAGTAAGGATAGAAGTACGAAGTTGAGCGAGCGCTCTATCTCTCTATCTCTGGAATGCGTCGGAGATTTGTCTACGGTGCGTACAAAGAACCGAGAGTAGTGTCATCGTGAGACTTTGTTCTGTGTGACCTAAACTTTCTCTTATTTGTTGAAGCCCTCTTTGTTGAGAACCCCTTTTGTCTCCAATGACTTCTAAACCCCTGACATGAGACCTTGTTTGTTGAAGCTTCTTTTGATATGAACCCTTTTCTTGTGATTATGACAAACTTCCTTTGTGGCCTAGGATGTCTTTTGAAATTGACCATGTTCTGTCAAAGCAATTCGACAAGACTGTGATTGTTGATGAACCCAAAGTTTCATCTTATGATCTTTGACAAGAAGTTTGTTTTCTCCCAAAGTCTTTCATGGAAATTTTAGACCATAAGACCTTATGCCAATCAAGTAGATACTCCTAAGTTATAAGATGGACCGTGAGGTGTTGTTAGGAAAAAGTTACAAGAATAAAGGAGGATAAGGAGTAACGGATGTGACGAGTTGTGGATAAAGAGTACCTCTTAGAACCTTAAGTAAGATAGTGGAATGCATAAAGGGATCAAAACTGAGGAGATAGTGGAATGCATAAAGGGATCAAAACTGAGGAGTTAGACAACAACTTAGCCAAAGTAATGGTATAGATGGTGTTAAAATGGTGGACATCTGAGACAAATCTGAAAATTTAAGGTCATAAAGTCTTAGCTGGAGTAAGTAAATGATCTGGTCGGATGCGAATTAGTAATAGCATTAGAAAGTTGAACAGATGAGGCGGTAAAGATTACGGATAATACCCTTAAGTGATGACTAAAAGTTAGATGGAATGACGAAGATTTGACGTTTTTATGGATGTAGGTGGCTGCAAGCTGAGGTTTTGAAGATGATATTTGGAGTTGAGGTTGTTGATCTAGATAGATAATCCTTGAATTGGAGAAATTTTAATGGTTTAGAACACGAAGATGAATTATGAAGGGTGGAAAAAGGTTTAGAACACATAAGTTATTTCAATAAATGAGTAAGAGGAGGAGTAAGATGATGTATATTTCCTTAAAATTTAGTGGTTGTTAGGGAAAAGGAATGGATAATGGAGACCATAGTAATTCAATAAAGGTGAAATATTTGGTTTAGTCGGTGGAATTTAAGACGATACTAAGATAGGTTTGAACAAGGTGATGGGGAATTGTGTAAGATGAACTAGACTTGGTGAATGTCGGAAATTTTTGTGGTATTAGTTTCTGTCACATACTTACGGGAGAGATGTGATGTATAGGAATATGACCTATCAAAGTTGGGGAGTAAACGGAGATTTTGAGGTTTGGTAGTAACCCATCTAAGTTTGAATCACTAAGAAAGACTGAGTAATAGGGAGACCCTAAGAATAGCGTCCTTGGCAAGATTGGCATAAGTATACTATTTCTTTACATGCTGCTCCAACATTGAACCCCCTTAAGCTTCTGACAACAAAACCATACCGTCTTGTATTCCATTGTATTTGATGACAATGGAATGACCCAAAGATTACTTGCAGAAGTAATCGATTTGACTCACTCCTGAGAACCTTAAAAGAATAGTGCACGCATATGCGACGACTCGATGGCGACAACGGCTAAAGATTGAAGAAATCACTTCAAGGAGCTACGCACTCTTAGATCATGTAAATTTCGCACATCATTTCTCGAGGACGAGAAATCTTTAAGTTGGGGAGAATGTGACATCCCGTATTTTTCCCTTACATACATAAATGAATTTTTAGTAAAATAAATTTTGAGATTTTATTTTATAAAGGATTTTAAGTGAATATTTTATTTGTTAAAGTAACAAGCTATTAATTTTTATAGAGTTTCATAAATAAATATTTCCATGGATAAATAATTTTACTAAGTTTGGACTGTTGCAATTGATCAGAGATAAGTTATGATTTTATTATTTTGATTCTTTCGAGAAACAAATTTCTTTATGGACTTTAATTAATTTAGAAAATCCCTAAATTTTTAACCGTAAGTCCGAAAAATTATGATCTTTATATGAAAACGATTGGATTGAAACGTAGAATTTAAAAATGCAAAGTTTAGAATTTTCTAGGTTGATTTAAGAAAAAATATTTTCTGGGCACATTTTATACGAATTTTGAGTATTTAACTTATGAAAAATAGTTAGAGACCTCTATTGAACTTTTCCTTTTTGAAATCCCTTTTTATATATGAAAATATGATTTTAGAAAATTAAACGGGGATTGTATCTATAGCTGAAAAGTACAGTTAATTATTTTTACTTAAAGAGTGTATTTTCGGAGCTTCTTATTATAAATATTAATGTTTCTCTCTTCATAAAAGGAAAACCTAATTTATTAATAATGAAATGGGTGTTGATATGATGTGTGTATGAATGCTTGTATGAGGTGTGAATTCTTGAATAATTTGTATCTTAAAATGGTATAGGACTAAAAGTAATTGTCTATGATTGAAATTGAAATGAAATAAAATAAGTATGTGTCGAGCATGCATGAAGGAGAGAGTAGAAACTTGGACCCCAAGTTTAGGAAAATACCATTAAATTTATTTTCTTAGTCATTAAGGAATTCCACCAAAATTACTATTTGCATGCAACAATATTAGATTACCAAAAATGCCCTTAGCCCCAAGGATAGTTAATTGACTTTTTGGTCATTTCACCCAACAAACCAAAGTAAAAAGATTCATGTGCCCTTGGTCTTGACCCATAAACCCGAATTTTCATGATTCGAGCCCATGACCCATAGCTTGTTTGTAAATAGTTGGTTCCTTAATTCATTTCACCCAAAAAAAACACATTCATTTGATACACTTATGGTTTGGAGCAACATCTAGCTCCAAACTAGAGAGAGAAGTCGAAAATTTAGAGAGAGAGAGGGGGGAGTTAGAAGAGAGAGGGACCGAGGAAGAGATGAAAAAAAAATTCAAAGCTTCAAGACATTGTGTGGTGATTAAAGTGTTTTTGGCTCAAAGGTTCAAACTTAGGAGAAGAGATCTTTTTCTTGTGAGATTTTATATCTAAGGGGTTTAGGTATGCCTATGTCTTTTTGAGAACTTGAGAGTATCTCAAGTTTTGAGAGTTGCATGTTAATTTTTATGACTTATTAAGTGATTAGTGTTGCATGCATGTTAATCTTAAGTGTTGATCTTTGATTGTTTTCATAAAAAAAAAAAGGCTTGAACTTGAAATGGAAAATGGACACTTGGAGATCCATACGGTTTTCGTGAGGATTTTTATGAAAAGTTTATTTATTTGTGTTTATCTATGTTTGCATGTTGATTTTTATGTTAAAGCTTTGATTTTTATGTTTGAATAAAAGTCTAGAAAATGAAAAGTGTACATGCATGATGTTTTTAAGCTCAATTCGGTTTTTGTATTTATTTTGTTCAAATTCAATTTTATTTTATTAATTGGGTTTTTGGTTTGAAATGAATAGATAAAGATGTGATCTTTGTGTTTGATTCTTGATGCATGTTTAATTTTTATAGCTTACTATATGATGATTATTGCATGCATGTTAGTTAGATATTTAGATCATGATTTTAAAGCTTAGAAAAAATTTGTGCATGTCATTATTTTGAGCTTGATGATTCGGCCATGTTAGAGAAAATAGGATCCATGCTTTTTAATTCTATTTGAGTTGATGCATGTAAGTTTTAGAACTATATTTGTTGATTCAAGTAACATGCATGTTATTCTTTAAGTGTTTGAGTGTGATCTTGATTTTGTTTGAGATAAAGTAATGACCTTTTTCTTGATAAATGATTCGGCCAAGACAAAAAAAATAATGGAAATGATTTTGTTCGATGTTGCATGTTAATTTTGATTGATGATCTAAGTGTTTTAAGTGCATGCATGTTAAGATCTAGAGTTTTTATGCAAAAATATGATCTTTGTTCTTTATATGTGTGTTACGGTTTTATATGAATATATGTTAGATTAATTTTGTTTCCATGTATGTGAGAATATTCATGCATGTATTTAAAAGTTGATTTGATTTTATTTTATTTTGTTCTTGCATGAAAATGTTTTAGTTTGAACAAGTTGAATAAATGCTGAAATTTTTGGAATGTGTCATCTTGGTCTTGATAATTGATGATTATGCATGTTAAATGACTTTGATAACGTGTCACTGTTTTAAGTATGTTAATAGGAGCTTCTTTGAATTTTTGAATGATTTTTAGAGTTGATTTCCTAATTCTATGAGAATAAACTTGGTGAAAACGATTTCAAGAAAACAAGTTTTTCGGTTTAAAGATGAACAGAATTTTCGAACTTGTGATACTCCAAATGGTTTAAAATTTTTATGGTATAATCTTGACTATTTCTTGAGACTCTCTGTAAAATTTGTCGTGATTTGGAGTTGGTTTGATATTTTTAATAAATACAAACAGTGTACAGCTCAATTCTGTTTTTCCAGAATCGAGAAGAATTTTAACTGAAAAAGATTGATCTAAACAACTCGAATTAATCTGAAAATTTTATGAGATGATCTTGGATAAGTTTAGAGTTCTTGTACCAAGTTTCATGCAATTTAGAGTTGGTCTACTATTTTTAATAATTGTTTTTTGGTCACTGCCCAGCACCAAGACTAGGATGATTTTTACGACAAATTAAAGTGAAAACCTATATTTGGAGTGTCCGAAGGACTTGAAAATTTTATATGCTGAACCTTGGTATACGCGTGTGTGTTCTGCAAATTTTGGGATCCAAACTCTTTAATTTAATATTATTTTGATCTATGTCTTTCTTGTTTTTCCCGTAACCAATTAAACCTTAATTTTGAATACTTTTGACAATCATGAACTTTTGTGTATTTTTATGGATATGGCTGGACTTTATATTTTGATTCGTGATGATATACCCAAGTCTTACTTGAGTAATTGATAAGGAAGTACATATGGTTTTGTGAAAATTAAGTTAGAAACTTGATTTGTACCTCTATTATATTCTAAATGATACATGTTATTCGGTTTTGAATTAGATGTTTAGGTTTAAGATTGAATTGGTTGCGTGCTAGATGCTAAGTGATTATATATGTGTATGGGCGTGATAATTTGATTGAAGGCGAAACTATTTATGTGATGTATGTGTGACTGTCGTTTGACTTTGTAAGAGAATGAATGAAAGGAATCATAATAAAGGTTGTTTTGGAATTGTTTTAAAGATTTCTTGAAAGAGTTTGGTTTATAGATTTGAATTGGATTTAAAATCATTTGGATATTGGCAATGTGTTTTCAAAAAGTAGAAATGTTTCAAAATGTTTTCAAAAGCAAAATGAAGAATTTATTAAGAATGATTCTAATGTAAGGGAAAAATGTTATAGTTTGAATACGAAAGGAAAGCGGGAAAGGGATGTCAGATTCGGCAGTCGAGGAGAACGTTTGGAATCCTGCACACCAGTTAAGGTGAGAGGTGCAGTAGGCCTAAGACAACGTGACACTTAGACTCAGTTCTAATCTGAGTATATCAAGTTTGAAATTCTATTAATTGCTATATGCTATGTGTTTACATGATTATATGTTATGATTCTGATTACCATGCATTTAAATTTATTTATATATGATCTACTTGGTCTTATAAGCATGACTGAAATATATCTGTATTACTCTGGAATTCTGATGATAAGAACAATGTTGATGAGAATAATGCTGATGAGAATGATGTTGATGAAAATTACGAGTAAGAAATATGAGACGAATTGTGAATTGACGTCGTAAAACTCAAGTAAAGAATATTGCTGGCTCGCAAACGTATTCGTGAAGGCACTGATGATCAAAGGACGAGTGTTGTTTAATGTTCGGGAATTGAGAATCATCAATCCAAGGCTGGCTCGCAACTGTTGCTTTGTGGAATTCCGGAACCTTGTGCTTTTGGGGAAAGATAATAACTTTGTTAGCGGTTGGGACTCGTCGAAGGGATGTTACGAGGATGAGTCGACCTTAGGTCATTAAAAGACTAAAGATGTAAGAAAACTTTTAAAAGACATTAATTAATGCGGTGAGTATGAATGCGAAGTAGTGGAGAGGAAGATACCCCGGAGTATCAGGAATATTCGGGTTGTGATTGCAATAGGGGAGTGTAAGGACGGTGATACGTCAAGAAGCCTTGAGTGCTATTCTAGGCAGAACGAATTCCATATGTGGTACGGCAGATTGGTTATATGCCGTGGTAAGTTCTGCACAGCTAACTAGAATTAGTACTGTCGCCCCCTATGGCAATTCGAGAACAGTGAGAGGGACTGGAACGAGGCACTATGTTTATGCAATGAGCCAGCATTCCATTTATTTTTCTACGAGGTAGCAATGCCTGTGTGGTAAAGGTCATGTACTCATGTTAGCTTCCGACTAGGTTTGGGTGGATTGCCGAGGAGATGTAGACGTGTGTGCTATCTTCAATGATGCTTTCCCCACATCATTGAATGACCCGGAATAATAAGACTTAATGATAAGGAAGGATTATGCTTAATAAGATTTGATCTTGGAATCTGTTGTAATAAATGATAATCGAGAAGCTTATGAGATGAGTAATCAAAGAATGAGCATGATGTGATATCAAAGTTATTGAGAGATGAAATGATCTGTGTTATAGGTTGATGAAATGTTTCCCTTGTTAAAGATATTTACTATGTTGTTACTATCTGCTATGTGGATCTTTTGATAGCATAAGAAATGATGTTTTATGATCTATAAATAAATGTTACATGCACATCACGATTACTTGGTTCTATATGTCTTCAGTTATATGTGTCCATACATGTTTACTATCTGTTAATACTTGGAATCTATCTTCATAAATAATTCTGCCCATTTTCTTCTACATTGAGTTATCAATAAACTGCTCCGTTACTGTTGTACTTCTGGAATGCTGACCTCTCTCCTATGTTGTCGTATCGGGTTATACCGGTATTGCAACGGATAAATGGACAATCCTGTAGCGAATCTGCACTTTTGCTTCGATGGGGCTCCTGCGGTGAACTTCAGCGAAGAGGATTAGAAAACAAGATTAGTAGTAGGTAATTCCCTCGAGCACTGTATCCTTTGCAGCTACCTGGTGGACATTGCTATATCATTGAGTACCCCCGCTTGGTATTTTATTGAGTATGGCTTTTGAGAAATAAGGTTTCATGAAACAAGAAAAGAACATGTTTCCTCAAATCAGATTTATGAAATTAAGTTGCAAAGTGCGATGTTAAGTAACGTCTCGGTTTGGAACTTGAAGTGTGACGTGTGATATGAGAATGAGATTTTATTACAACTAAGTTAATGAAAGATTTTTGTACTTGAAGATTCTCATGTCCATGTTACCTTAAAAAAAAATTTACCCAAATTTTCACTATATTTTATTAAAGACATGATATTTTCAAGTTGCTGAAATCGGGGTGTTACACTCATTATCTCTCCCTTCTGTCTTCTTGTGTTGCAACCTTGCAGGGTTGCTTCTCTCCCTTCGGTACAGGTATTTTTTTTATTTGTTTTGTTTTCAGTTTTTTTTATAAATACAGTAGAATATAAAAAATAAAAATGTAATCCTTTAATTTTCAATTATTGAGATTTTAATTATTAATTTTATTAATCATTTTAGTTGCTGAATAATAAGTATTTTTTCATCAAAATACAGATTTGATATTTAAATTCTAATTTTATCCTTAAATCAATGTATTTTTGTTTTAGGATATGTTATGAATTTAATTGTTGAATTTAAATCAAATAATTTGGGATCATAAATTTTAATAATCAAATCTCACCTTTTTTTTAAAAAAAAAAAGATTATTGAATATGTTTTGGTAAGTCAATTTTTGTCACCCAAAATTATTTAGTGGTGAGATCTTAAAGACTTCCTCTCCACACTCAAAAAAATATTTTTTTTAATTTTCAGTTTTATTTCTTTTTTTTAAAATAATAATACTTTAAATAATTAAATCTAAATACAATAGTTCAAAATGTAGTCATTTTTTATTTGTTATCTAAATTGATTGTGTTTTGATAAGGCAATTTTTCTCACCCAAAAACATAACATAGCGGTGGGATCTCTTGAACTTACTCTTCACTTCAAAAATAAATATATAAAAATAATTTTATTTGAAAAAATAAGAATTAAAAATGTAGATTTTTTTAGTTTCTACTTTAAAATTTGTTGTATTTTGGTAAGTCGATTTTTCTTTCCCAAATATAGTGGAGAGATCTCTCGAACTTTCTTTCTGCATAAAAATATATACAAGCAAAAAATATTATTTAGAAGACAAAAACATTTTTAAAAAATTAAATTAAATGAATTTTATTAATTAATTATTAATTATATGCATTTTGGCTAGGTAGTACTTAGGGAACCGGGTGGACAACAAAAAAAATCATATGCATTTTGGAAATCCATCTTTCCTTGGCTAAATGTTAAGGTTTTGTGCATATTTCCTCTCTGCGTCAAACATTTTTATAATAAAGTATAAAAACATTAAAATTAAAACAATTAGAACTACGTAGCCTTAATTCCTCATTTTATGAGGGTACGTAGGACCAGGGACAACCTTGTCAGGCACAACAATAAAAAACAAATAATTTTTGGCAAACCAATTAATTAGGTCTTTTAATTAAAATCAATCAAGGGTACCATTTTCGAATGGGCGAATGGGGTGCTAATACCTTTCCCGACTTGTAACCGACTCCCGAAATTAGAATCTATTAGTTCGAGACTAATCTTTATCCTTTTTAATTAATAATTATTTTTTTTCGCGTTTTTGTAATAAATGCGGTGGCGACTCCATATTGGGTCAATCGACCCCCACTCGTAAGCGAAGCCCCGAGGGCGACCCAGGACCCCGGCCACGACAAAGCCAAAGAAACAAATTATAATTCTTCATGAATTGTAGTTACAATGATAGTGTCTCTAATTTTGCTTAAATAAAAAACAAAACTAAATCTAATTGCAATTTCACTCTTCACCTCCTTAAAGGCATGAGAAACAAGCTGCTCACGGTTTGTGAAACATCTCTCACTTCTTTCCTTCCAAATTGCATAAACAATTGCTGCAAACTCTGCCCATATAATTTGCCTTCTACTCTTATTAGCACCAAAAGCCATCCGAATCCAGCGAGTCCAGTTAGCATATTTGGTATAAAACATGTCCACACAAAGCCAGTTACAAACCAACTGAACCAATTCCTTGGACCATGAACACTCAAAAAACAAGTGTTGAATTGTCTCCATGTCTGACTTGCACAACACACAAGTTTGATCTATGACAACATATGTTACAATTTTGTCCTTGGTCTTCAATCGATTATGAGCCATTAACCAGAGAATGAAACAATGTTTTGGTATTGAAGCATGATTCCAAATGAATTTGTGCAGCCTGAGAGTTACTTGTGGACCAAGTAACCATTGATAACCTGAGCTACTCGAATACACACCTGAGTTGTTCCCCCTCCAAGTGTTATTGCAGTAGCTTGAACTTAGCTTGTCCCTAACCTTTATGATTTTTTCCAACGCCATTCATCAGTAGGTTTGATTTCATAGCTCCAAAGATCTTGTCCCTTTAAGTAGATTGAATTTATCCACTTAATCCATAAAGAATCCTCTTTAGCTACAATCTGCCAAATCTGCTTTCCCATGGCTGCCAAGTTCCAAAACCAACATTTCTTAAAACCAAGCCCTCCATGCTTCCTATTTTTACAAATATGATCCCAAGCCACTTGAGCATTGCTGCTACCCCAAAGATAATCTCTGCACTTTCTTTCTATGCCTCTGATCACAACTTTTGGAAGAAGGAAACTGAAGCCCAACAGGAGTGTAATGTTAAGTGTAACACCCTTATTTTATTTAAAAAAAATAAGTAAAAGTCTATATTTAAAATAATGTATTTAAAAATTACATTTCACAAATCAAGTTTACAAATTAATATTGGGCATCCATTTACAATATAGATAGCATAACAATATCGTTTCCTTCTTTTCAGTCATCCGCTGCGTCACTCTGATCCATAAGCTCCTTAGCAAACACCTAAAATGTTAACCACATAAGGGTGAGACCTTTTCACAACACAGTGAATCAGAGGATAATATAAAGCTCATAATATAAACTCAAGAATAACAATCAAATCAAGTCAGGGATCAACCAATTCATTCCATTCTCATTTCCTTATACATTCCTTTTTATCCATCTTCCAATATCCCTTTTTCCTTTCCTAAATCCTTTCCATTACCATGTTCATTATTTATTCCCTTTAATTCCTTTATCAATTCCATTTTTATTTCCTTTATTCATTTTCCATTATGTGTAACCTCAACCAGAGATCTACACCTTACCATCGCGTGTAACCCCAAACAGAGATCTACACACGGTGTATGCAACCACAAACAGTGATCTGCATACACTGTGTATGCAACCACAGACAGTGATCTGCATACACTCCATCTCGTTTATGTAACCTCAAACAGAGATCTACATAAACTTCCCTTTTCCTTTTTACCTTTCCATTATTTATTTTCCATTAATGTGTGTAACCCCAAACAGAGATCTACACACACAGTGTAAGCAACCACAGATAGTGATCTGCAAACACTTCCATTTTTACCGTACACCACTAGGATTTGGATACCCGTTAGGTAATTGGCACACCTGTCTAGGGACTTGGAACACCTGCCCAGGACTTTACACCCATCCAGACCATAACCTGTAGGACTATATACTTTTACCATTCCATTTAGTTAATCAAATTATTGGCGTGGAAAACTGATCTTGTGGGTCACCCGGCGCCTACAGGGCGGTTTGGCCTGATGGGTAATTGGCCTGGCAGGTAATTGGCCCTAACAGGTAATTGGAACACCTAGTCGGGTACCTAGTGTTCCGGGCCCCACTGATCAGTTTTCACTTTAGTTACCTTTTCCATTATTAATCAATCAACAGGCCAGTCCATTAATTATAACCATCAACATAATTTCAATAATAATCACAATGTGCAAAAATATAAACCACTCTAATCATTACAATCCACAATCTAAAATCCCACCAACATTCAGATAACATTATAGTACACATA
The DNA here is from genome assembly GCA_037953625.1 of Crotalaria pallida. NCBI lineage: Eukaryota > Viridiplantae > Streptophyta > Magnoliopsida > Fabales > Fabaceae > Crotalaria > Crotalaria pallida. The sequence continues at coordinate 59,768,487 of CM075651.1, forward strand.
ATAATCAATCTTCGCATATAAGCTCACATTCAAATTCCAGTCCATTTAGTTACCATTCACAAACAAAGTTCACCACCAGAATTCCAGTCACAGAATATTTATAGATCACCCTTAACAGTAGCCCTTATAACCATTTTCCTTTATTATCATAAATCCAATTAATAACCTTAATCTTATCCAATTTACATATCATAATCACTACTTTCTTCCGTTATTATTATTTCCATTATATTTCCTTTTTCATGTTCTCATTATCCTTCCTATTCCATTTAGCCATTTACATCACCTACCATCCAGTACTAAATCAAAGTAACACATATAACACTTAGAAATTCACATTTATCCACAATTCAGTCGACATACTCAGGTATGTCTCAGAGTGCTTAAAAATAAATCAGCTCCAATATTTTATTCAGTCGACATACTCAGGTATGTCTCTAAACCCTAGGGTTCTTCACTTCCTACTTAGTTAATATACAAAAAGATTAAACATTAACGGTTTACAAAGTAACAACATTAACCAATATAAAACAATCACCCCTCTTTAATTCTAATCACATCCTTATCCGGCTCCCACAACCCAACTTAACTATTAAACTCAAATTCTATTATAAACCCTAACTATCCCTAACTCAAAGTGCGGAAAAGAGAATCCCCTTACCTTAGAGAAGGAGAGAGCCCACACAAAGCTCCAGGGACTCCAAATCTACTCTGGATTTACCTTGTTTCCCATTCTCTAGACCGATATCCACTCCGTTCTTCAAGATTGGAGGAGAGAGAAAACCCTTAGAGAGAGAGAGCCACGAATGAGAGGCTTGAGGGAGAAGGTGGGTGTTGGAAAACTACACTCGGTGGTTGAAACAACTAGGAGAACTAGGAGAACACCTAGAAGGGGGGGTTGAATAGGTGTTATAGAAACTTTGAAAGATTTTCGCAAGAAACAAATCTAAACGATTAAAACCAATGAAAATCAATCAATTAACAAATATTATATCAGAGATTAAGCGGAAACAATCAACACCAATATTCTTATTGATTCACCTAGGTTATGAAAATGATTTTCCCTTTATCAAATTTGCACAATAAAGATTCAATTCAATCAAATATAGAAAAATCACTTTTTCTAGGTTTTCAATCAAGAACACAATTAATAACAAGAATTGTAAAGAGTAGAGAGTTTAGATATACGACACAGTGATTTATCCTGGTTCACTTTCATCCACTTGAAAGCTACTCCAGTCCCCTCTTCAACCAAGAGAGATTCTTCACTATGAGGAATTAGAGTTTCTCAAATTACAAGTAAATGCCTCACAAGACTTCCTTCTTGCTAGCCTACAAGAGATACCACACCCTTGCCTTGTAACCCTATTCATATCTAATCTAACCTCTTCTCTTGCTTGCCGATACCCACAACAAGTCTTCCAATTGCTTGCTTCACTCACAAGACTTCCAATTGCTTGCTTCACTCACAAGACTTCCAATTGCTTGATGAAATGCCTCACCAAGGCTTCCAATGAAACTTTGCTTGATTCACAAAATCAAGACTTCCTTTGTTTTAGAATGTTTGCCTCTTGCAATGATTACAACTCAAATGAAAAACAATAACAATCCTATGAATCTCTTTCAAAAGCTATGAAATATCAACATGAGAGATTCAAGGTTCTTGATCAAAGAATGTAAAAATGAAAGCTTTGATCTTGAGAGAGTGAGAGAGAATAGTGTGGCTTTGATTCTTTGTAAAATTGTGTATCAAAATGATTCTAGTTGATTCTCATTGATAGAAATGATTAGGAAAAGGTTTATATAGAATACCCAAAAGTTAGAGCACTTAGAATGGCTTTTGAGAAGTGAAAAACGTATTTAAAAAACCATATCTGATCAAGTTACTCGAGTGAAATGAGTGTTACTCGAGTAATACGAAAGCTGCATAAATTTCACTCGAGTGAAAAAGGTTTTACTCGAATAAAAGTTCAGATAATCGATTATCAAAAGTTTGTTAATCGATTTTCAGTTCAAAATACACTGTTAATCAATTATCAAAATCTGTTAATCGATTATTAACATTAAAAATCACTTAAAACTTGTTTTCTCAAAAACTAAACCTTTTCTTTCAAACCTTTAAGCCACCTATTGATTTTAGGCAAAGTGAATACTCAAAATATGATATAATCATGCAATCAAAAGAGATTCACTACCCTCTAATAACTCTACCCAAACTCATAAACTAAAAGACTTGTGAGGCAAAAGATAAAACATTAAAACACAAACTACCAAACTAAGTCTTCATGAGTTGGCTCTCTCTTTATCACTTGATGTTTGTTGTTGCTTGTTGAACTTGAACTTGATCAACACATTTGTAGCTTGTTCAAAACCTTTTGGCATTTATCAAAACATTCTTCATGGATCTTACAATCTCCCCCTTTTTGAAAATGACAAACATGTTTTGAAATCGTTTGAAGTTCATTGAAGTTGTTGATGCTTGAACCATTTGATCACTTGGTGAGACTCTTGCTCCCCCTCAATTTATGCTTTTGACATTTGAATCCAATTGAGTTAAGCTTGATTCTCCCCCTATCTTCAACAACTTTGCTCAACCTACATAAAAACAACAAAACAACCTTTCTCCAAACATACCATTTCATTTCTCAAAAAAAATAATCAAAACATAATATTTCTCCCCTTTTTCAAATCTTTCAAATCTCCCCTTTTTCAAAACATCATATTTCTCCCCCTTTGGCATTATCAAAAAGAAATATATACCAATTGAAATAAAAGATCTAAGCCAAAATAGAAAGATTAATGAGATATAACAACCAAAACATGATAATCATCTAATGATTAAAATTAATATCATTGAGTAATCAATATCAAACAAATTGTATACCAATAACATGATACCAATTGTAACACAATTGTAAGAAATTGATACCAATTTTATAATATCGAACGTTACCAATTTGTAGGATCTTCTCCTTAATAGCAATTGAAGAAGATAAATAATGTCAATTGTATCAAATGTGTATAGACCTTCATTTGCTTCTTCAATCATACCTACAAAAAAAATCATGCTTTGCTTTTTGGTATCCAAATGGTTTTGGATCCATTTTTGTTAGTGTAGGGACTTTCACCCTTTTTTTACCCAAACAAAGTCTCCTTTAGGTATACCATGCACTTTAACATAACATACATTTGAAGTATGTCCATGAGTACCACAATAGAAACATGTTGGTGCATTTGAAAAATCAACCTTTGAAAAATCAACAACATTTCTATGAGATTTACTCTTAGCATTAGTATAACCCAAACCAAACTTGTTTGAATTTTCTCTTTGAAAATTTAACAATGTTCGCAATCTAATATCACCATTTGAGAAACTAGCAAGCTTATTTTTGAAAATAGCATTTTCATCTTTAAGCAACTTGCAATTCTCACAATCAACCACAATATTCACTCTACTAGCACAATCACAAGAAGAACTAGCATATATAAGATCAAGAGTTTCATTTTCAAGATTAAGCTTATCAACTTGTTTTTGAAGTTCTAAAATCTCTTGTTGATGTTTCAAAATGAGCTTCTTCCTTTCAATGTTTTTCAAAGCTAGTTTCTTAAATTGTTTATGCATTTCTTCATAAGCATTATATAACATTTCATATTTGGAAGAAATTTCGGATTTAGTTTCACTTACATCGCTTTCGTAGCTTTGCTCACTTGATTCATCATTTGAACTTTCCTCTTCATGTACCAGAGCTATCAAGTTGAGACAAGCGGCATGTTCATCATCCGAAGAACTACTAGTTGTGCTTTTCTTGTCTTGTTCATCATCACTATTCCAAACTATGTATGCCCTTTTGTGTTTTGCATTTTTCTTCTCTTTCTCCTTCTTCTTGAGATACTTAGAGCATGAGTACTTGAGATGACCGGGCTTTCCACATTCATGACAAACTACACCTTCTTTTGAAGTCTTTGTCTTGTAGTGTGGGGGATCCTTCTCTTTACTTTTGTCCTTGTTCAACCTTCCTTTTCTCCTTAGAATTTTATTGAACTTTCTTAGTAGAAGCTTCATCTCCTCTTCATCAATATCCGAATCGGAATCTTCATTATCAACATCATCATCATCGGAACTCTCTTCCTTTTTATATGACCTTTGAGCTTTAAGAGCAATTCCTTTTCTCTCTTTGTACTTATCCGACTCTTCATGCATTTGCAAACGTCCAAGCTCCATTTCATGTTCTTGTAGCTTTCCGAAAAGTGTTTCTAAGTCCATGGTGTCCAAGTCCTTTGATTCAACTATTGCGGTAACCTTGGGTTGCCATTCCCTACTTAGACATCTTAAAACTTTGTTAACAAGTTCACAATTCACGAAAGTTTTACCAAGAGCAATGAGATGATTAACAATATGAGTAAAACGTTTTTGCATAAAACATATAGATTCATTAGGCAACATACGAAACAATTCATATTCATGCATCAAAGAATTTAATCTAGCACGCCTAACTTCACTAGTGCCTTCATGTGTGACTTGCAAGGTGTCCCACATATCTTTGGCATCCTTACATCGGGAGACTCTAAAGAACTCATCATAAGATAGAGCGGAGGTGATGATATTTTTTGCTTTTAAATCATATTGAATTTTTCTTTTATCATCATCGGTCCACTTATCTTTGGGAGTTAGTGTAAGCACACCTTCTACATCTTTTGAGGGAATATAAGGACCATTTTCAATGGCTTCCCAAATGTTCACATCTATAGCTTCTATAAAGATTCTCATCCTAATTTTCCAATAACCATAACCCTCTCCACCAAACATAGGAGGGCGATTAATTGAAGCACCTTCACCACCAAAAGGATTCGTAGAACCCATTGTAGTTTCCTTAGGATCTTTAACGAAAAAGCTCTATGCTCTGATACCACTTGTTGGAAAACTACACTCGGTGGTTGAAACAACTAGGAGAACTAGGAGAACACCTAGAAGGGAGGGTTGAATAGGTGTTATAGAAACTTTGAAAGATTTTCGCAAGAAACAAATCTAAACGATTAAAACCAATGAAAATCAATCAATTAACAAATATTATATCAGAGATTAAGCGGAAACAATCAACACCAATATTCTTATTGATTCACCTAGGTTATGAAAATGATTTTCCCTTTATCAATTTTGCACAATAAAGATTCAATTCAATCAAATATAGAAAAATCACTTTTTCTAGGTTTTCAATCAAGAACACAATTAATAACAAGAATTGTAAAGAGTAGAGAGTTTAGAGATACGACACAGTGATTTATCCTGGTTCACTTTCATCCACTTGAAAGCTACTCCAGTCCCCTCTTCAACCAAGAGAGATTCTTCACTATGAGGAATTAGAGTTTCTCAAATTACAAGTAAATGCCTCACAAGACTTCCTTCTTGCTAGCCTACAAGAGATACCACACCCTTGCCTTGTAACCCTATTGATATCTAATCTAACCTCTTCTCTTGCTTGCCGATACCCACAACAAGTCTTCCAATTGCTTGCTTCACTCACAAGACTTCCAATTGCTTGATGAAATGCCTCACCAAGGCTTCCAATGAAACTTTGCTTGATTCACAAAATCAAGACTTCCTTTGTTGTAGAATGTTTGCCTCTTGCAATGATTACAACTCAAATGAAAAACAATAACAATCCTATGAATCTCTTTCAAAAGCTATGAAATATCAACATGAGAGATTCAAGGTTCTTGATCAAAGAATGTAAAAATGAAAGCTTTGATCTTGAGAGAGTGAGAGAGAATAGTGTGGCTTTGATTCTTTGTAAAATTGTGTATCAAAATGATTCTAGTTGATTCTCATTGATAGAAATGATTAGGAAAAGGTTTATATAGAATACCCAAAAGTTAGAGCACTTAGAATGGCTTTTGAGAAGTGAAAAACGTATTTAAAAAACCATATCTGATCAAGTTACTCGAGTGAAATGAGTGCTACTCGAGTAATACGAAAGCTGCATAAATTTCACTCGAGTGAAAAAGGTTTTACTCGAGTAAAAGTTCAGATAATCGATTATCAAAAGTTTGTTAATCGATTATCAGTTCAAAATACACTGTTAATCAATTATCAAATCTGTTAATCGATTATTAACATTAAAAATCACTTAAAACTTGTTTTCTCAAAAACTAAACCTTTTTTTTCAAACCTTTAAGCCACCTATTGATTTTAGGCAAAGTGAATACTCAAAATATGATATAATCATGCAATCAAAAGAGATTCACTACCCTCTAATAACTCTACCCAAACTCATAAACTAAAAGACTTGTGAGGCAAAAGATAAAACATTAAAACACAAACTACCAAACTAAGTCTTCATGAGTTGGCTCTCTCTTTATCACTTGATGTTTGTTGTTGCTTGTTGAACTTGAACTTGATCAACACATTTGTAGCTTGTTCAAAACCTTTTGGCATTTATCAAAACATTCTTCATGGATCTTACAGTGGGTCTCTTGAATATAGGCTTGAAATGAAGGGTTTTGAGTGATTTATGGTGGTTGGAGGTGTTTTGTGTGAAGGAGAGAGAAAACCAAATTGAAGAGAGAAGAGAGGGAGAGAGAGACGAAAATGGAGAGGAGGAGAGGGAGATGGAGCTTATCAAGTGAGATTGATGATGGTGGGTAATAACACCTTAGGAGCTTGAGGAGGAAGGAGAGCAACAAATGGACTTGGTGGGAGGAAATGGTGAACTCGTGTGGGAGGGAGAGGAAGAAGAGAGATGAGAGGGTGAGAAGAATGAGAAATGAATGAGAGTGAAGGGTATTTTATTTTGTTTGGGAAAAGAGTGTGTGGTTAAGAATTGAAGAGAAAAGGAAAAGATTCTTTTTGAGTGGCTAGGAAGCCTCCCACGCACACCCCTTTCTCTCTCTTTCTTTTTCTGCTTCAGACCTTAAGTAATCGATTACTTGCCCAAAGTAATCCAATACTTTGCCAAAATAATCGATTACTTCCTCCAATTAATCGATTATTTTTGCAGCATCATACAATCACCAGAGCACCGGTAATCGATTACTTTGCCTGAGTAATCCATTACATTGCCCAAGTAATCCATTACTTTGCCCAAGTAATCCATTACTTTTCCCAAGTAATCCATTACTTTTAATGCAACTTTTGTATATTTCACCAGAGAGCATGTAATCGATTACACCCTGCAGGTAATCGATTACTCATCTGAAAACTCCTATTTTGACAAATCCTAACCCTAAGACACTACCCTTAACTCTTATCCATGGTTTCCTATGGTTTTCCTCATAACTTCTAACTTAGTTCTTCCTAATTACTCTTGGAATTAAAATTTGGGATGTTACATTAAGAGGACAGAATTAATCAGCTAGGCTCTTCCCTGGTAAGATAAATGCCTTGAAGACCATGAATTCATTCTGTTAGTAATTTTATCCACTAATATCTGACAAGCATTTGACCACTTCTTATGAGATAAAGGCAAACCAAGATATCTGAATGGATAAGCACCTATCTGAAATCTAGTCATCTGCAAAATTTCAAATTGATCATTGTCCTTAACACCAGCTAGGTAAATTTGAGACTTTTCAGGATTAGAATTCAGGCTTGATGTAGCTGAGAAGTTCTAAAAAGTATCAAACAACAGCTTTACACTCTCCTTTCTTGCCTTTGCAGAAAATCATCAAATCATCTGCAAAGGCAAGGTTGACAATACCAGATTCGTTGCAAAGAGGGTGATATCTGAAGGAAGGATTCAAGGCAGCAAGCTCGAAATTCAAATTATTTATTACTTTAGGAAATCAAAAGTGAGTTAGTTATTTTTTCAATTTTATCCTTGCCTTTATACTATTTTGAAATATAGGAAATGTGCGATAGTTAATATTGTGTAGAGATACTATAGAAAATTACCTTTTATAGTGTTTCTTTTGAAAATTGAAATATTTGATAAATTTTTAGGTTTTCTTAACCTCAACCTCAATGGTTGAGGATAAACACTCTAAAGTAGATTTTTTTTTATAAGCACCCAAAGGTGGATGTATTTTATGGGAAAAGATGAAACTAAGAAATAAAAAGTCTTGAACTTTTATTTTATTTCAAACAAATATATCAATTTTGAAATGCTTATCCTTAAGAATTAAGGTTAAGAATACCATAAAATTTATAATCTTTGAGAAAAACTTTGAAATATAATAAAAGTGGAAGAAGGAGCAGTGTTAATAATATCTAATCATACCTGTTGGTTCGATCGAAAAACTGGACAAACGACTGGTATAATTGGCAGTAGGATTGCATATATTTAAGAACCTGTTGGTTTCTGTGTAAACTAATCAAACCTATTTTAAACCGGGTGAAATAGCGTCGAACCTGTTCGGTTGAACCAAGGAACTGAAAATTCTTAAAATTTTAAGATTTGATGAAGGTGAGATTCAAACCCACATTTTCAAGCTTAAATATATCATGTACAACCACGAAGACACAACAATTAATGTGTTTAATGGCTCAAATTAATATATTATTTAGGGGGGGTTTGTTTCTATGCATAAAATTGCATTTCTAGAAATAAGGGATAATTATAAAATATTCTGGTATTTGGTAGAAAGTACAAAAAAATATTCCCATGAATAAAATTTTCCCTTGTAAATTTCATTTCCACTCTCACATTCATTTTCATTCGTCTTCATTATCATCAAAGAGTTGGGAATTGATCATTCCCAAGAATATTAACAAAATTCACAAGAATTACAAATGTCAACCAAACACATTTTTTAATATTTCCATCAATGATATTCCATGAAATAGCATTCCTGACAATAAGATTCCTAAGAATGCAACTTTACACCTCGAAACAAACGACCCTTTAGGGTTCGTAGTAATAATTATTGAAAAATTAAAGACACAAGTTTTTTTATTATTTTAATGCATTATTTTCCAATAAAAATTATCCTTAGTTCTAAAGGCTAAGACTAAAAAATTACTAAAAATTATTTTCAACAGCTACCTATTTAATATTTAATTTAAGTAATAAATATATTACTTTACATATATGCGGTTTAATTATTATTCCACCAATTACACCATTAAACCATTATTCTACTATATAATTTGTAATAACATTCAGCAAGAGTTTTTGCAATCACAAAATTAATTACATGAAATCTTATTTCTTTAAAATTTACATTTTGAAAAAAAAAATTGTGCACAAATTTTGAACCCTTAAGTTGATACTTCGGTTTGAATTACTCTATCCATCTCATAAGGATAGTAAAAAAAGGAAAAAAAATTTTGTCCCAAACTAAGTTAAAGTAATTAATGAAAAAATTTAGAAATTGCAAACTTTGAAATTGTGATTAGTTAATCAATGAAAATAGTATTTAATTAGTTGTTTGATAATTGGTTGATGTGTTAGACTAATCATTAAATGCATATCTTTTCAATTTTTTCATTTTGAAATTTTCACCATCTTGACAGAGGGAGTATAAGAAGAAAAAAATTTAAATTCACGCTTATTAAAATGTTGAATATTTGTATTTAATTTTTTCACAATTATAAAAAGATAAAGGTATTTTAGGAAAGTCGCAACGAGAATAAAACAAAGAATTAAATGAAATAACCACATTTTAGAGATGTTTTAGAAAAGTAGCAGTGGAAATAAAACAATATTTAAGAAAATTAGCTAATTTTTACTTTTATTTTAAACAAAAAAAATATAATTTTTTTTCTTATACTCCTCCACCTCACAAGAATGGTACAAAATATTCACTCTGTATCTAAATATAAGCACTAGATAGTGAGTTTTGTTTGTCTCCAAATATAAGCATTTATCTCAATTTCAAATGACATTAATTACCTTTTTTCCACAAACATCCCTATTTAGTCAACACTTTTTATAGGCTTAATGAGGAACTTTAATTTTCTCAATTTTAAGGATGAACCCTTCGTAGAAGGTGGCATCCTTTAATTGAGTTGTGGTGTATGCGTTAGGAATGAACCCTTCCTAGAAGGTGGCATTTTTAAGGTATATGGCCTAGTTTTGTATTATATTTTGCCTAGTTGGTAATGAATTTTTCTTTTACAAAAAACAAACACTTTTTATAGTCCCAATAATAATTATAGGGGTAATTTTAAAAAAGTATACCAAATATTATCATTTCCAGTACCACTAACAATATGATTAACTTTCTTAATGCACGTGAATGTCCGCCCTATGTGTTTATATTTAGAGACTTAGGGTGTAACAAAATTTTTTGTCTTAAACTAAACATAAAATAAGGCTTATTTATGCCTTTAGTTCCTAAAAGTTGGGGATATTTTGGTTTTGGTCGCTAGAAGTTTTTTTTTACCATGACTGATTCTTAATTGTTTTGAAAATTTAGTTTTAGTCTCTGTCGTTAGGAAAAATTCGTTAACCGTTGACATGACTAACGAAACGATACATCAGCATACACGTGTGCAAGTACTGCATGTCACCGATGGGTAGATGATCCGGACGCGCATGAGTAAAAGGGCCAAAGCCCAAACCACAAACACATTTGGGTTGGGTTTTTGCCCTTTTGCTCATGCGGGTCCAGATCATTCATGTCATCCTAGTGGTAACATATAGTACTTGCACACATGTATGCTGATGTGGCGTCCAGTTAACCACATTAAAAGTTAACGAATTTTTTCAAACGATTGAGACTAAATCCAAATTTTCAAAACAATTAAGGATGAGTCAAGGTAAAAAAATATTTACAGGAACCAAAACCAAAACACTCTGTTTGTGGGTTTTTCGCCTGACGCCTGCTGAACTGACGGTGATGGAAGGGGAGTGGGTAACGACAAGTTATGTGGTAATCTTGCAAAGGAACTTGACCGTATTTTTTTGGTATTTTTGATATTTGGGTTGGAAAGCGTTAAAATGAGATTTGGAAATAGAAAGAAAAAACCGACACCAAGAACACAATGCGGCGAGGAAATCGAAAGGAAAGCGATTAAAATTTGCAGTAAAGTAAATGCGCGGAAATGTAAATTTGCGTGAATTTAAATTGCGGCAAATTAAAAGTGCATGGAAGAGTAAATTGGAAAGCATAAAGATTGCATTGAATTTAACAGGGGTGGAAGGTTGAGGTTCTTTGCAATGGCGTTTCTCCATTTATTTGCTCTTGTGAGATGTCTAGGATTTTGGCCTATGTGTGTCAACCTAGCAACCGACCCCGATTACAACCTAAGGACTTCCTATTTATAGGTATAGGAATCCGGAAACTATTTACAAAACAAGCTCGCACGTTCTGCATAACTACAGAACCCACGATATAATAACTACCCACTACGCTATCCCCCACAATGTAACTGCCCACGTCGTGGTTTGGGCTTAGTGGATACTTCTGTCGGACTCCGTGATGACATCTTTGCTGAGACCCTTTCGGCAAGTACTCTTCTTCGATGACAATCATTCGACTCTTGTCTAAGTCTCTTTGTTGCTCGAAGCATTGACGTTGTTGTGCTCCTGCCTCTTGGTTCTAGGATGCCCACCGACATCAAGTCCCTTTCGACAAACAAGCCATCTGTTGGAATCGATTTTCGGCCTATTGTCGGCCTCAGATGCATTCGATTGATATCGGTGACATGCACTTTGACTAATTGGTGTTTCACCATCATTCAATCAAAAGACATGCCTCCGACGTTTCTAGTAAAATGCCATCAGAGGTGTTTTTCCTTTATCTCTTTAATAGGAAAGACGGCCGTAGTCGACCCTAGCAGGGCGCAAACCTTGGCCTATGGGGATTGCAAAGGCTCCTCCAAGGCTTATTTATCAAGTTCAACGCTTCCTCCAACTTGGAGTTTCTTGCATTGACCTGATGCATAAGAAATGGGTCCTATGCAATCCCACATGTTTGGTCTTTCACCATTCATGAGGATAAGGAAGGTATTCGGAGTGAAGGTTCCCCCATTTCCTTTTAAACTCCTGAACAACTCAATCCCACATGTTTGATCCTCATAAACTCATGCTATGTGGAATTTGAATCTCTTTTCTTTTTTTCCAGAATTCGTGAAAGTATTCGTTGCATTTCTCCATACTCTCTCATGGCTTTTCTAGTTTCAGAGATGGGGATTTTATAGCCATGAGGAGCATTAAATGCCTTCATAATTACTCTTCCGTTTCCAATGTTGACATGACAGCTCTGACTTCCTCTTTCCTTGCACCATTATTCCTTCGACACAGACCTCTTATTTCCGCCTCTTCCTTTTGTCGACACACGTACACGTTCTTCGAAGTCACTTTTAAGTCTTGAGACTTAAGTACACCTCCTTCGACATCACTTATGTTGTCTACACACATCCTTTTGTCGAAATCTACCTTTTGTCGGGTTGTACGTTCACTTCCTTCGAAGTCACTTTTAAACAAAAATGTTTAAGTACACTTTCGTCGACGTCACTTATACATCTGACATTCTTGCCCTTTTGTCGATTTCAACTTCCAGTTAACAGAGGCCCCCCAAGTTTTGGTATTCGACGCGTCTTTTCGGAGGATGCCAAAAGTTGTATTTTTCTGAACTGTCCTTTCATCATTAGGATTCTGAAACGACGAGTTTATCCTTTCATACTGACGCTTCTTATTGGACCATTGCGTTGGTCTTACACGTCTTTTCACTTCTTATTTAAACTTGATCGCTTATCATTATCCCCCTTTCATATTTTCTTTCTTGCCACTGCGTCTTTTTCTTCTTGACCTAAACCCCTTTTCTTCTCAAAACTTTTCTTCAAACATGGCCCTTCAAGGAGTTCTTGATCCCGAAATCGATTTGAACGTCAAGTACCATGAGCGTAGCTTGATTATTCCCGTGACTTCCTTCATTCCTGTCGATGGTGAACCCGTCAACCCATCTCCTGCTTTCTTGGGCCCATTAATGACTCCATCGGAGGCTCGAGACCCTGTTATGAGTGCTAACTTTCCTCTTTGCAATCCTGATGAGATTCGTCCTCTAGCCACTCTTAACCCCATATACACTTGTCATTTTGACAAAGAGCATTCTCGCAGGGTATTGCGAAATGTAAAGCCATTCTCTAGATTTTTGGACTGGCTTGAAAGGCTACGGGCTCACAAGAGTAAGTCGTGGAGGAGGACTGGTTTTGAAGACCTTCTAATTCTGAAAACTTCCGGTTTGCGCTATGATAATGATGGGCTTTTCGGCGCTGCATGTTATTTTTGGTGTCGTCGAACCAACTGCTTCCACTTTCGTTATGGCATGATGACTCCAACACTTTTTGACGTCGCTGCTTTGACTAGTCTTCGTCCTGACGAAGAACTTTTAACTGTAGAAAGCAAGCCCGACAATGTTGTGTCCATAAGTGGTGGGTCTTACGCCTTTACCAATTACGTTGAGGCTCGGTGGGATGTTTACAAGGACAATCCGACAGTTAGTGACAAAGAGCATGTTGAGTTTCTGACGGTTTGGCTTAGTGCCTTTGTCTTTTGTACCAAATCCCAACAGATTAACAAATCTTTGGTGCTGTAACAACCTATTTTATTTTATCTATTTTGAAAATATGGATTTGAAAATTTCTTTTTATTTAAAATACTTATTATAATTTTTCCGGAAAATCGGACAGAGTCTCCTCTGTTTTTCCGACTTTCCCAAAATTTAGTTTTGACCTGTAACCTGTTCAAAACAGTTTTCAATAACCACCAGACAGCCATATATAATATATAACATATTTAGACTCTTTTGACATCAAATATTAAAATAGAAACTTTTAAACTGTTGCAGGTAAAATTAAATACCCCGGGCCACCAATTTTTCCAAAATACACATTGGGAATACATACATAATCCATAATTATACAAAATACATCGAATACCCAAATGTGGCCTGGTTTGAATCAATTTAATAAACGACTCAAAGTAATATAAAGACTCGATTTCACACTTCCTATGGGAAATGTGTTCCTGCTCAGACTCGATATCTGCAAACTCAACCTGTACCTGTGTTGGTTGTAAGGGTGAGAATTGCACGAACTAGTAATGCATAATACATGCCAAGTCATACACAATTAGCAATTAACCAAATAAAGTAAATATATCACGCCCAATCACCTATCCACTGCAAACACAAACATCTCCAATTATTCGCATTTCCTAATTAATGTCAATTCCTATTCTATTTCCGTTCTCTTAGCTTTCTACCCTCACCTAAACTTAAACTCTCAATTCTTCTTCCATTTCTCCTTTTTACTCACATTCTTCCTATTTTATCAAGTTAACTTATTCTAATCTCTATCTCTCCTTTCTTCATCTCATTCATCACCTTCTCAACTTTCTTCTTTTTATTTCTTTTCATTTCTTTTTACTTTTTCGGGATCTTTGTGGTTTCACAATTGCGTTCCCCAGTCTTTCAGAGGATACGTCTTACGGATGCGTACGGATCCCCAAAGGCCGCACGTCTAACTCAACCACTGCGCACTCTGCCAAGGCGGTTTACGTTTCCTGCACCCGAGAGCGTGTCTTACACGGCCAGAATGCCACAAAATCCTTGGTTATGCGAGTTTGCCACTGCGTTCCCCAGTCTTTCAGAGGATACGACTTACCGATGCGTACGGATCCCCAAAGGTCGCACGACTAACTCAACCCTTGCACACGTTCCAGCCAGCGACTTATTGCAGGTGTTGAGCACCCGACTTATTGCACCCCACCGTGTGTCTTACAGGATCCAAATCGCATACCAATATTTTCTTTTTCTTTTCTTTTTATTCTTTTTCCTTTTTCTTTTTAATCGACACGCCTTACCAGGCTCGCATCGTTGCCGATACGCCTTACCAGGCTCGCACCGGACTTCCATTTTCCTTTTTAATCGACACGCCTTACTAGGCTCGCATCGATGCCGATACGCCTTACCAGGCTCGCACCGGACTTCCATTTTCCTTTTTAATCGACACGCCTTACCAGGCTCGCATCGATGCCGATACGCCTTACCAGGCTCGTACCGGACTTCCATTTTCCTTTTTATCAATTTTAGTCTGCCCTCGCCTAACACCTTTTTCCTTCTACTCTCATTTTCCTCTTTTTATCTTCTACTCCAACTAATCCATTTCCCTAGAATTTACTCACTATCACTTTTAAAGGCACATCCTATTTTCCCCGATTTATTTCCCTTACCTTTTCTTCTAGGTGTTACTATTAAATTCAAGATTCACTCCTCCGTTCACTCCTTTCCACTTTCAATCAATCTCTAAATACAACATACATACACCATTCAATATATTTAATGATTACATTATAATACAAGTCATTATCCAATTAATTCACATAATTTAGCACATACATATCATTCTTATATTTTCAACAATTACACCTAACTTATGGCCTCAATTAACATTTAGCAATTCACAGCACAATTATCAGGACATATATATCAATTAATCACTTAGCACAATAAATTATCAATTCATATTATAATTCATAAATATCAATCCCTAATATCAACTACACAAACCAAATAATCTCAGCACGCACACACATACTAGTTACACAACCACCGTGCGGCAATAAACCCCTTACCTTAAAATAGTTAAGATAGAGTGAACCTTAATCGGATTTTGAGATCCTAACGCAGGAGGGTTGTCGATTGGACCCAATATCCGCAATAATCACCTAGGGAGGCACCGGAGTCCGTCGATTCCCAACTTAGAGTAAGCTCAATGAGCTCCACTTCCTTCCTTGAGGGGGTCGAACATCAAGAGGAGAGGGAACCCCTAATCACACCACCTTCAATGGTGGAGACCCAAGAGGAAGTGATGGAATTGGCTTGAAATGATGATGGTGTCAATTGAGAGAGGGGAAAGAGAGCTTGATGATCATGGAGGAAGGTATTGAAGTTGAGAGCTTGGGGAAAGATGAATCAATGGAGATTTGGGGTGGAACTTTGGTGCCCTAGCTTCAAAAGGAAGAAGAAGATGAGGGAAGGAGGGATTGGTGCTTGATGATCAACCATGGAGCTTGAAGCTTCATTAATGGAGGTTGGAAGGGAAGGGATGGAGTCCTTGCTCCATGGAAGAGGGAGGAGTTGAAGGAGAGAGGTGAGGGTTCGAGTATGGGGGAGGGAGGAAGTGTTTGGGGGGTGTTTAATGGGGTTTTGGGGTGGTAAATGGCGAAAATGCCCTTAAAATCGCGTGTTCAGTGTTGCAGATCGCAGTATTTTCGCTTAAGCGAAGCATTTACACTTAAGCGAATCCCTTACAGTGTTGCCATGGAACCTATTTCGCTCAAGCGAAATCTACTCGCTTAAGCGAGCTCCTGAGGTGTTGATTCTGTGACATTTTCGCTTAAGCGAAATAATTTTCGCTTAAGCGAAATCATCAGGTACTACTACTTCATTTTTCTATTTTTCAGCTATTTTCTCCAAACTTCAAACAACCATAACTTTTTCGTTCACCGTCGGATCTTGCTCAAATTTGACGAGCAACTTCCTAAAAATCATATCTTCATATCCAACGGTGGAAATTTTGTTTTGAGTCCTAAATCTTTTATTTTGATTTTCTAACCTACATTATGTTTTAATACCGAATTATCTATTTTTCTAGCCTGTTCCTAACTTCAATTTAATGCTTCTTTCTTTTCTAAATCATTATTATTATTATTTATCTTTTCTAATGTTTGAACACTTTATTTTAGTACCCATTTATGGTTTTATTATTATTATCTCAATTATCTCAAACTGTTATTAATTTATTTGCACTTAGGTTTAAAATTTGGGATGTTACAGGTGCCTTTAGCCACAATCTTGCATGAGGAAAGAAAAGTAGCCCAGAGTCAACTTCTTTTGGCGAAGTTGTATTCGACGATTAGCCACGTTTCTGACACTGTTAGGCTTAATGAACAACTGGTGGCTAATGTTGGAGGCCCTACTTGGCTTTTGCATTTGTGGCTTAATGCCATTCTGAAACGTCACTTGATCTTCACCCATGACAGTGTTTGTCGTTTCCGGTTCAACTATGGTTGCTTGATGGCGAACTATGACGTTCCTGCACTTTCGTCTCGCACCAACAGTTTTCTTTATTTTATGAAGATTTTCGCCAACATCTCCATGTCGTCAGAGGACATTGATTTTTCCCCTTTTGCTGATAGGGCTCTGGGACCTGACTGGTTCCGTCTTCCTTTTCCTGGTTCTAATGTTGAAGAGAGGCAGTTGAATGATGTTCTTTGGGGACATTATTTGAGTCAAAGAACTTTGTTCAGTGGTTTGCCTGACTCGTCTGCCTACGAAGAAAAGGAAGTCTTTTTGCACTATCCCAACTGTGTGTTAAGGGTTGCCTGCACCTATGCTCCCGTCGGTATCGCACGAATTCCATCATGGCCAGTTGACAGATTATAAGTCTTCTTGGAAAACTGTATCGAATAGGTTCGTGTCGAAGAACCTTGCTTCCACCAGCCGTTTTAATCTTGTCGGCTTTATTCCTTGTTTCCTGGTCAGTCCGAACTTTGTGCATTGGTGGGAATCTTAACGTATCACGTGGATTATGACACCATTGTCGAAAAAATGAGTGTTAGGACTCCGACAGATGTGGCGGCCGACAAGTCTGGTACGAATACTTAACTTCTCTTATTTAGACTCCTTCCTTTCTTTCTGCCTTTTAAATTGTCGTTTTCCTTGCAGTGGCCAAACAGAATATCATTGATTATACTGTCGTGATCAAGGCCAATGCATCGAAAAAGAAAGGTGGTGATCCTTCATCACCAAAGAAATCCAAAAAGCGGCACCAGTCTAATGCCCTTGATGATTTTATTGAGGCCAAGAAGCAACATAAGGGACGAATGGAGCATCCATCGAATAATCCTCAAGCTGATCCTGAAAGGACTGATAGTTCTTTGGTACGTCCTCTTTCAAGAAAGCTTCAAGCTTCTACTGCCACGTCGGTTCCTCCTATCCGTCCTACTTCGAATCCTGCGGCTAAAACTCAACAGCATTCTCGTCCGAAAGCTAAAGGAATCGTCATCAGGGAACCATCTTCTCTTGCTAACACTCAAAGAACACATGGCAAGGCGGCCAATTTATTTGTTGATGTTTCTCATCATAACCCTCATGCCGGTGAATTCCTTCCGACCCTAGCACTTAATCCGTTTGACGAAGAAGATGACGTCAAAGACACCAGCTTTCATCTACAAAGGGGTCCTGTTCGTCGACAAGTGATGATGGATGACTTGTCCTCTGATGACCCTCATGCTGAAGTTTCTCTAGAGCAAGTCGATAGACTTAACACTATTGAGGCTTCCATGCAGAGATGTCTTGATGATACTTCATCGTCAGCCGCAATTGAAGTTGTCGTTCAGGACTCTAACCAAAATGTTGTCGACAGCCAGCCTCTTGATTCCATTGACACTCAAGTTGTAGATTCCCCTGTTGCTGTCGTGGGACCTGAGACCACTAATGCATGCAGCCCTTCATTTGAGGTACTTATGAATTTACTTATTCGCCCTTTATGCAGCATTAAAGCGACCTCACCAACTTCTTTTTTTTCTTGTTTTACAAGATCCCCAACAACCCAGTCCACTTTGAAGATTTTGACGGCAATTTATCAATTCCTTGCACATCTGCTTCTGTTGACGTTCCTTCTGTTGAAATTTCTTCTTGCAATCCTCCATCTAGTACCATGGATCCTTCGATCCAAATGTCCCACTCTGATGCTTTCTCTACTCTTCGGGAATTGATGGCTAAAGCACATTTTGTTGAAGAAGCCATGAATTCTCCTTTAAGGGACACCGAATCGGCTGCAGATCAGATGGTGGTGACTTTGAAGAATATCTGTTGTCGGCCCTTTGATCAATTGTTGGCCGATTCTGCAACCGTTGAACTCTTGTCTTCTACTATCAATTCACCTTTGCAACACCCTGTTCCAGAAGACGTCGAATCCAAATTGACCAGCCTGCAACGATTTGTAAACAATTGGACTACTGAGGGTCCGAAGATCTTGAAAGACATCGAAGTTTATGAAGATGTCCAAGAAAACAACACAAGTTGGAGACCAAAGTTGTAACACTCTCACTTTTATTAGTTACTTTTAGGTTTTATTAAAATTAGAGATTAAAAATTCCTTTTTAAGCTTAATTACTTATAAAAACTTTTACGAAAATCCGGCAGAGTTTCCTCTGTTTTCCGGACTTCCCAAAAAATTTCTTCTAAAAACCTGTCAGTCCAGAATTGTTTAAAAACATAAACAACAACAGTTTAATAAGTACATAGATCCTAATGCCCAAATAATACAAGTTGCGGGGCAAGCTACTAATTCATATTATAAATTACATTAAATAATTATCCACTCATAATATCTAATAAACATTCCACGTAATGGAATGAAAATCCTGCTCGGCCGGCACGGGTGTATGCTCCACTTGTGTACCTGAAAAATATTAACCACACAGGGGAAGCATCACACAGAACTTAAAAGAGAGATTTCTAAGCAGATATATACGACACACCAAGACCATTCAAACCTATACTATACCACTTAATTCATGCTCCTCTTTTCCAGCTAACCTATTTCTTTTTCTTCCTTTCCCATAACCACTCTATTAGCCATTTATCCTTTCCAATATCATTTTCATTTCCTTTCCCATTTTTATTCCATTTTCATTACCCTTTTCCCTTAATCACTGATATGTCCCTATCCGTTTCCGTTATCCCTTTTTCCTTTTCCTAAATCTTTCCATTACCTTGACCATTATTCATTCCCTTTAATTCCTTTACCGATTCCATTTTTATTTATTTCCTTTATTCATTTTCCATTATGTATAACCTCAATCAGAGATCTACACACCGTGTTTGCAACCACAAACAGTGATCTGCAAACGCTGTGTATGCAACCACAAACAGTGATCTGCATACGTATGCAACCACAAACAGTGATCCGCATACGTGTATACAACCACAAACAGTGATCTGTATACACCCATCTCGTTTATGTAACCTCAGACAGAGATCTACATAAACTTCCCTTACCTTTTTATTATTTGGCCACAGGGTCAATACAACCACCTGCGCCGTGCCACAGGGTCAATACAACCACCTGTGACATGTACCATATTTATTTGGCCACAGGGTCAATGCAACCACCTGCGCCGTGCCACAGGGTCAATACAACCACCTGCGTCGTGCCACAGGGTCAATACAACCACCTGCGCCGTGCCACAGGGTCAATACAACCACCTGTGACATGTACCATATTTATTTGGCCACAGGGTCAATGCAACCACCTACGTCGTGCCACAGGGTCAATACAACCACCTGCGACATTTACCATTCTTATTATCTCTTTATTATCGTATTAGTTTTATCCCTTTACTTTTAGTTCCTTAATTCTATCTAATACATTTAGTTTCCTAAAACTTCCTTATCCTCTATTATCGTCTCACTTAGCTCACGCCTTCCCTTAACGACTTATTATTATTTCCGTGCCATCTTATACTTAAGTACTTTTCGTTACTAATTACTCTCATACTAACTCTTAGTTGTTTACCTATTCTTTTTCTTTTCTTTTTCTTCTTCTCTTCCTTATAATTCCGTTTATTTATTTCTTTCTTGTTATTCCGTTTATTTCGTTACTAATTGCTTTAACTCTTCTTTATCTAACTTTTCTTTTCCTAATTGTCTTCCTTATTACATATCCTATTATTACATCATTAGTCCTATTCTACTCAGTAGTCTCACAAAATTCTCTTTACTCTCATTTGTTCATTTCTAAATATATTTCCCTATTCACCATTTCTATTCTTTTGCCACACCCTACCGATCTAATTGATTAGTTATTCTATTACCTATCTTTTTATTCATCACTATTTGTTTCCCTTATTTACTCCATCTATTTTTCTTCATTATTAGCGGGTTACTCTAAGATTCACTAGCAATTAACATTTCCCCAGGTCCTAGCGATAGATATAACTACCCAGAAATACACCCCTTAAGGACTGGTAATGAAACCCCTTACCTCAATCGGTGATAGTGAGGGGTAACCTTAATCTAGCGCTTTACTCCCCGACTCACGCTTTAGCTCGGCTCCAACTTGATCCTAAGCTTCCCCAATCTTCGATTCCAAGCACGATGGGGACAATCGATCTCGATCACGGTGACGGTGTTGCTCTTCGACACCGGGAGGAGAGAGAGAGAGAGAGCTCACGGTGAGAGAGAGAATGGAAAAGGGAGGGGTTTATGGTTCTGGTGATGGATCGGGACGGTGGTGGTGGCGGCTCATGGTGGTTGTGGTGGCCGGTGTAGTGGCGGCGGTGGCTCTTGGCGATGGCGGGTTGTGGGTGGAGAGGGAGAGAGAGAAAGGGTCAAAGGGAGAGTAAGAGAGATAGTGAAAGGAGGTTGTGAGGGTGGTGGGTGGCCGGCGTGGTGGGTGGCCGTGGTGGTGGTTTGTGGTGGCCGGAGGAGAGAGGAGAAAGTGATGAGGGAAAGAGGGAGAAAGAGATCTAGAGGGGAGAGAGAGAGAAAGAGAGAGAGAGGATCTAGGAGGAGGAGGAAGATCAAGGAGGTGGGTGGCCCTTGATGGCTCTTGGGGTGGTTGGAGGTGTTGGGGTGTTGATTTTGGGGGTGAGGAGGGAGAGTGGGTCGGAAAAAAATGAGAAAGGAGGGGGCTGGTGCGCCATTTTAAGGCGCTGGTGATGATCTGACGCGCCCGCGTGCCTGGGCGCGGGGTGAGGCGCGCCATGCGCGCGTGTTCAGCGCATCTGGTGCGTGTTGGAGGTTCTGTTGCGCGCCTGGGCGCCGGTGTGGTGCGCCTGAGTGCCCAAGCACCTGAGTTGGTGCATCTGATGTACCCTGGTGCGCCTGGGCGTGAACCAGTGCGCCTGGGCGTGCACCAGTGATTCCAGACTTCGATTCGCCATAACTTTTTCGTTAACCGTCGGATCGAGCCCAAATTTTTAGACAAGCTTCTTAACCCCTTAAACTTCATATCCAACGGTGGAATTTGATTTCTTAGCATCCTATAATAAATTCCAAATTTTCTCTTTTCGACTGATTTCTAACATTTAAAACGCCGATTTAACTCCTGATTTCGCTTCGATAATTTTTCCCCTTGCTACCAATGTCTCATACACAACCCCTAATACTTATAATTACTACTCACCTTGCTCCCAAAATTCTTTAAGCAATTAATCTACCCATTCCTTCCACTTTAAGCTTATTAATTCACTAATTATATTTGGGATTAAATTAGGGATGTTACAATTCTCCCCCACTTATTAGAATTTCGTCCTCGAAATTCCGTTCAAATCCTTCAAATGAAGAACCATCCCATTGGTAAGCTTCTGGCTACGGCTTTCACTTCCCTTCGGTTTTTACTTCCCGCTCCGGTGTGGTTAGGGTCATGCCTAGTTCGATGCTTGTCCTTGAATACCATGTATCATCTCTACCTAGACAGGACCGTTAGTTTTTTTTTAGTTTTTTTTTCTTATTATTAAAGTTCCATCTCCCATTCCTTGGATTGAAATCCTCCCCCACTTATTATCAACATACCTGAGTAAGTCGAGGGCAGGGAGGAAACTGGGTTGATTCCACGAATTGATTAGCTAAGTTCTTCATTGATTGTTGAGGTGGTACATGGAATTAAGTTGACCGCTAATCGATCTTATCGGTGTGGTTTCAAATTTTCTATGATATGATGACTCTTCATACCTATGCATACGGCTAAGTTCTCTTACAAGTTAGAGAGATGGTTCGCTCACTGAGTTGAATACTCTCGGTGGAAATACAAAATAAGAGTGTTTTAAATGAGGTTGGTTTACGAATTGTTGTTTATGAGTCTTAGTAAGGATCCTATAGGATTAAAGTTCAATCGGGCTTCCGACAGAGATAGAATTCCTAAAGGGTTCATTCGGATCTCAACTAGATGTTTGCAATAATATAGCATGTCAATAAACACGAAGATCGAGGTGGTCAGTCCCAATCTCACATTTATCAACTGTACATCACTGCGTTATTGAATGATAGCATTATCTTTTAACAGGTGCAAGAGAAAGGATGACCAATCCTGACCTTACACTCTATTAGAGGACGACACTATCACAATTGAGCTTGGTGAAATTTCTAACTAAGGTTTTAAAACTTATCGACTCCTTCTAGATTACACTACTCACACTTACTCTAGGCAAAGACGCTAAAGTAATCAGTTGCTGCAGCATTAACATGAAAAGTACCTTGGATAAGTTTATTCCTCGTTCTACATGCCCATAGGACAGTTTGCAGCATGGTGTCCGGGTTGCCCGCATTGGAAGCAGAGACCTTCTTTTCTACGCTGCTCAAGCATCCAACACATACGAGTATGGGATCCTCCACAATGTGGACATGGTGGCTTGGTCCTTGGAGCGGTCGCACTCTGACCCGCATTCTCTATCACTACTGCTCTGGTGCGGTTCACAGCGTACGGACCTAATCCTTGAGCCAGTCCCTTACCCTTGTTGAGACCTACTTCATTCGGTATATTCTTGCTCCTTTCCTCTACTTCCAGCTGGTTCAAACTCTTCTCATAAGCACTAGTCATATTCACCAATTGAGAGAGGCTGGATATGCCCTGGTGTACAAAGATAGTCCTAATCCTGGCATTGAGACCTGCTTCAAATTTAATACACTTGGTGCGTTCGTCCGCGTCCCGATAACTGCCAGAATAGCGAATTAGGTCTTCGAATTGTGCCGCATATTCGCCAACACTCATACTTCCTTGTTCCAGATGCAGAAAGGCGATCTCTTTTTCCCTACGAACATCCTCAGGAAAATACTTTCCCAGGAAGTGAGCCTTAAACAGATCAAAAGTGATATCCTGATTAGCTGCCTCCAATTCTCTTCGCACTCGTTCCCACCAATACTCTGCTTCATCAGTCAACATATACTGCGCTAGCAACACAGTTTGTTCAGAAGGTGGTGCCATGGTGCGAAGGATTTTCTCAATTTCCTTGAGCCATCGCTGAGCTCCATCAGGATTATACCCTCCTTCGAACCTAGGCGGTTCGCATTTCCTAAATCGAGCCATCCAGTCAATTTCGACGGGAATGGGTGGTGGATTTAATGCTGCTGCTGCGGCTGCGGCTGCTGCGATGTTTTCAGCTTGGTTCTGTTGCATTCGGGCCTGATTCTGATTCATTTGAATCAGGTTCTCCAATATAGTAGCCATCTGCTCATTTTCGGCACGTCGCCCAGCCATACTGTTAGGTCATGAAGGGAACAGCCAGTTAAAGACTGAATACTTAATCAATAATCTAAATATCCTATTCCTAGACTTAGACTCTTACTAAACGAATCAGTTACTCGCTTGGTGAGTAACCATCGGAGATGTGAGTCCACACTCCAAAGGCCGAGGAAAAACTGCTCTGATACCAAAATGTAACACTCTCACTTTTATTAGTTACTTTTAGGTTTTATTAAAATTAGAGATTAAAAATTCCTTTTTAAGCTTAATTACTTATAAAAACTTTTACGAAAATCCGGCAGAGTTTCCTCTGTTTTCCGGACTTCCCAAAAATTTTCTTTTAAAAACCTGTCAGTCCAAAATTGTTTAAAAACATAAACAACAACAGTTTAATAAGTACATAGATCCTAATGCCCAAATAATACAAGTTGCGGGGCAAGCTACTAATTCATATTATAAATTACATTAAATAATTATCCACTCATAATATCTAATAAACATTCCACGTAATGGAATGAAACTCCTGCTCGGCCGGCACGGGTGTATGCTCCACTTGTGTACCTGAAAAATATTAACCACACAGGGGAAGCGTCACACAGAACTTAAAAGAGAGATTTCAAAGCAGATATATACGACACACCAAGACCATTCAAACCTATACTATACCACTTAATTCATGCTCCTCTTTTCCAGCTAACCTATTTCTTTTTCTTCCTTTCCCATAACCACTCTATTAGCCATTTATCCTTTCCAATATCATTTTCATTTCCTTTCCCATTTTTATTCCCTTTTTATTCCATTTTCATTACCCTTTTCCCTTAATCACTGATATGTCCCTATCCGTTTCTGTTATCCCTTTTTCCTTTTCCTAAATCTTTCCATTACCTTGACCATTATTCATTCCCTTTAATTCCTTTACCGATTCCATTTTTATTTATTTCCTTTATTCATTTTCCATTATGTGTAACCTCAATCAGAGATCTACACACCATGTTTGCAACCACAAACAGTGATCTGCAAACGCTGTGTATGCAACCACGAACAGTGATCTGCATACGTGTATACAACCACAAACAGTGATCTGTATACACCCATCTCGTTTATGTAACCTCAGACAGAGATCTACATAAACTTCCCTTACCTTTTTATTATTTGGCCACAGGGTCAATACAACCACCTGTGACATGTACCATATTTATTTGGCCACAGGGTCAATGCAACCACCTGCGCCGTGCCACAGGGTCAATACAACCACCTGCGCCGTGCCACAGGGTCAATACAACCACCTGTGACATGTACCATATTTATTTGGCCACAGGGTCAATGCAACCACCTGCGCCGTGCCACAGGGTCAATACAACCACCTGCGACATTTACCATTCTTATTATCTCTTTATTATCGTATTAGTTTTATCCCTTTACTTTTAGTTCCTTAATTCTATCTAATACATTTAGTTTCCTAACACTTCCTTATCCTCTATTATCGTCTCACTTAGCTCACGCCTTCCCTTAACGACTTATTATTATTTCCGTGCCATCTTATACTTAAGTACTTTTCGTTACTAATTACTCTCATACTAACTCTTAGTTGTTTACCTATTCTTTTTCTTTTATTTTTCTTCTTCTCTTCCTTACAATTCCGTTTATTTATTTCTTTCTTGTTATTCCGTTTATTTCGTTACTAATTGCTTTAACTCTTCTTTATCTAACTTTTCTTTTCCTAATTGTCTTCCTTATTACATATCCTATTATTACATCATTAGTCCTATTCTACTCAGTAGTCTCACAAAATTCTCTTTACTCTCATTTGTTCATTTCTAAATATATTTCCCTATTCACCATTTCTATTCTTTTGCCACACCCTACCGATCTAATTGATTAGTTATTCTATTACCTATCTTTTTATTCATCACTATTTGTTTCCCTTATTTACTCCATCTATTTTTCTTCATTATTAGCGGGTTACTCTAAGATTCACTAGCAATTAACATTTCCCCAGGTCCTAGCGATAGATATAACTACCCAGAAATACACCCCTTAAGGACTGGTAATGAAACCCCTTACCTCAATCGGTGATAGTGAGGGGTAACCTTAATCTGGCGCTTTACTCCCCGACTCACGCTTTAGCTCGGCTCCAACTTGATCCTAAGCTTCCCCAATCTTCGATTCCAAGCACGGTGGGGACAATCGATCTCGATCACGGTGACGGTGTTGCTCTTCGACACCGGGAGGAGAGAGAGAGAGCTCACGGTGAGAGAGAGAATGGAAAAGGGAGGGGTTTATGGTTATGGTGATGGATTGGGACGGTGGTAGTGGCGGCTCATGGTGGTTGTGGTGGCCGGTGTAGTGGCGGCAGTGGCTCTTGGCGATGGCGGGTTGTGGGTGGAGAGGGAGAGAGAGAAAGGGTCAAAGGGAGAGTAAGAGAGATAGTGAAAGGAGGTTGTGAGGGTGGTGGGTGGCCGGCGTGGTGGGTGGCCATGGTGGTGGTTTGTGGTGGCCGGAGGAGAGAGGAGAAAGTGATGAGGGAAAGAGGGAGAAAGAGATCTAGAGGGGAGAGAGAGAGAGAAAGAGAGAGAGGATCTAGGAGGAGGAGGAAGATCAAGGAGGTGGATGGCCCTTGGTGGCTCTTGGGGTGGTTGGAGGTGTTGGGGTGTTGATTTTGGGGGTGAGGAGGGAGAGTGGGTCGGAAAAAAATGAGAAAGGAGGGGGCTGGTGCGCCATTTTAAGGCGCTGGTGCTGATCTGACGCGCCCGCGCGCCTGGGCGCGGGGTGAGGCGCGCCATGCGCACGTGTTCAGCGCATCTGGTGCGTGTTGGAGGTTCTGTCGCGCGCCTGGGCACCGGTGTGGTGCGCCTGAGCGCCCAAGCACCTGAGTTGGTGCATCTGATGTACCCTGGTGCGCCTGGGCGTGAACCAGTGCGCCTGGGCGTGCACCAGTGATTCCAGACTTCGATTCGCCATAACTTCTTCGTTAACTGTCGGATCGAGCCCAAATTTTTAGCCAAGCTTCTTAACCCCTTAAACTTCATATCCAACGGTGGAATTTGATTTCTTAGCATCCTATAATAAATTCCAAATTTTCTCTTTTCGGCTGATTTCTAACATTTAAAACGCCGATTTAACTCCCGATTTCGCTTCGATAATTTTTCCCCTTGCTACCAATGTCTCATACACAACCCCTAATACTTATAATTACTACTCACCTTGCTCGCAAAATTCTTTAAGCAATTAATCTACCCATTCCTTCCACTTTAAGCTTATTAATTCACTAATTATATTTGGGATTAAATTAGGGATGTTACAAAAGTTATGGATTCGGAGCGAGAGGATGTCGATTGCTCTTCTAAGGTCAATGAAACACTCCGGCGGTTGGAAGATAATGGGGCCAAAATTCAAGAGTTGAAAGATGAGTTGGCCCGTCGGGAGCAAGATCAATTGGAGATGACCCAGTACATGGAAGCTGCCAAGACCACACAACAAGAGTTGGCTGCCAAAGTTGTCGCCTTGGTGGCTCCTTACCAGCAGATTGCGGAGGCACTTGCTACACATTTGCAAGAATACAGGGCTGGACTTCGACGTCGAGATGCTTTCGCCAAGGAATGGCGTTCTTTTAGTCATTTGTTCGGATGAACTTTTGTTTTCCTTTTTGTACTATTTGTTTTCTGCACTTCGATTCCGTTGTATGGATTTGCAATTTGATTTAATGCATGTTTACTTCCGTCATTGTCGGCTTATATCTTTTCACATACTTGTCGTTAATTGCTTTAATCTTTTTCCCCGACTCAACTTCGACTAATTCGTATGTGTTGCCCGAAAAAGTCTTTAATACTTGAAATGGTCCTTCCCATTTTGGTGACCACTTGCCATATTCATTAGAGCGCTTGTCGATGGGTAAGATTACTTTCCATACTAGTTCACCCGGTAAAAATGACTTAAACTTAACTCTGGCGTCGTAATATCTAGCAATTCTTTCCTTTTGTCGCATAATATTTTCTAACACCAAAAGTCTTTCGTCATGCACCTCGTTTAATTCATCAAACATGGAATTCCAGTAATCGTTCACATGCATTTCATGTTGCCTTTGAAATCGTACCGATTCCAAGTTTATTTCAACTGGTAACATGGCCTCGTGGCCATATGTTAACATATAAGGAGTTGTACCCGTTGCTTCGTTTGGAGAATTACAGATAGCCCACAATGCTGGTGTCAAAACTTCATGCCAATTTCGTGGTTTCCCTTTGATTTGTTTCTTGATAATGTTGATAATCCACTTGTTGGCTGCTTCTGCTTGACCATTGGCTTGAGCATAATAAGGTGTTGAAGTTACTAATTTGATTCTTCTTGATGCCAAATATCCTTTCAATTTGCTTCCCAAGAAAATAGATGCTTGATCAGTAGTTATAGTCTCGGGAATCCCAAATCGACAGACAATATGGTCTTCAATAAAATCGATCACTTGTTCTTGTTCGACCTTTACCAAAGGTATAGCCTCCACCCATTTGGTAAAATAATCAACACCTACCAAGATCCTTGTATGGCCTTTTGAAGAATGTGGAACGATTTCTCCAATGACATCCAGTGCCCATCCTCTGAAAGGCCAAGGCTTGATAATCGAATGTAACTCTCCTTCTGGGACATTCTGAATGTAGCCATGTTTTTGGCATTCTTCGCATGATTTTGCAAAGTTCATGCAATCTGATACTAGAGTAGGCCAAAAAACCCTTTGTCTTCGGAGGACCCATTTCATCTTTTCTCCGGCTTGATGTGCTCCACATATTCCTTCATGGACCTCTGCCAATGCTATGAAAGCATCTTCTGTGTCAAGACACACCTCCAAATTACCATCGACTGATTTATGGTACAAATCACCTCCTAGTAACGTAACCTTGGTGGCCTTCAGCTTCAAATTCCGCTCAACATTAGAAGATGGATTTGCCAAGTAATCGGCTATAGGTTTCCTCCAATCATCACTGGATGCCAATGCATTTACCATCACTTCTCTTTCATGGGGAGGATATAATAATTCTTTTATTCGAGTCACGTTGCTTAAAACCTTTTCCGATATACGGTATCTCGATGCAATTTGGGTCAAATGGTTGGCCTTTTGATTATGACACAGGTATATGTGTTCAACCGAAACATCATCAAATTGGCACATCATCTTTTGTGCCATATTGAAATATTTGGCCAATTTTAGACTTAAACATTTATACTCATTAACCAATTGTTTAATAACTAACTGAGAATCTCCCTTTATGGCCACGTTTTTGGCCTTTAGGAAAATTAAAATTTCAAGGCCGATTAAGATGGCCTCGTATTCAGCTTCGTTATTCGAACACTGGTATTTGAGGTTAAACATGAACTCCGTAGGGATTTCGTCAGGGGACACGAGTAAGATTCCAACTCCCGCCCCTTTTTTATGCGATGATCCATCAAAGTACATCGTCCAAGGCCTTAAGTCGACAAAGTTAGCGGATAAAGCCACATCTACGCATGGGTGATCCTCCAAAAAGTCGGCTACCACTTGGCCTTTGACGGCTTTTAATGGTATGTACTGAAGTGAAAATTCGGTTAACGCTAAAGTCCACTTGCCGATTCTGCCATGGATAATTGGCTTCGATAGCATATATTTAATAACGTCAGACTTTGACAAAACTAAAACATGAAAAATTTTCATATAATGTTTAAGCATTGTACAAGAAAAATAGAGTGCTAAACATAATTTCTCTATGGCACTATACCGTGTTTCGGCATCATTCAACACTCTACTTAAATAGAATATAGCTCTCTCTACACCATTTTCATTTTCCTGGGCTAACATGCTACCTATGGTGTAATCAAAAGCCGATATATACAATTTTAAAGGGAAACCTGGTTGAGGCGGCATCATCACTGGTGGCGTTGACAGATACAACTTCAAATCGTCAAAAGCCGCTTGTTGCTCTGGTCCCCAATTAAAATCTTCTTCTTGTTTTAGCCTTACAAGAGGCGCAAAGGCTCTAGTCCTTCCCGACAGTTTTGATATGAATCTTCTCAAATAATTCACCTTGCCAAGAAACGACTGTACCTCTTTCTTGTTGGTCGGAGGAGATGCTTCTATGATTGTTTTGGCTTTGTTCTTGTCAACTTCTATGCCGTTTCTGTGGACAAGAAACCCCAAAAACTAGCCAGCAGTGACTCCAAAAGTGCATTTGATTGGATTCATCTTGGGTCCTCGATTTGATCACCACGTCGTCGATATACACTTCCACGAACTTGCCAATCATATCATGGAAAATCAAATTCATTGCCCTTTGATACGTGGCCCCTGCATTCTTGAGTCCAAATGGCATCATCACCCATTCAAAGGTTCCAATAGCACCAGGACATCTGAACGCGGTCTTCGACACGTCGCTTTCAGCAATAAAGATCTGATTGTATCCTGAAAAAGCATCTAATAAACTCATTACCTCATGGCAAGACGCTGAGTCTACCAACATATCTGCTATCGGCATAAGGTATTCGTCTTTTGGTGTGGCACAATTTAGGTCCCTGAAATCGACACAGAGTCGCATTTTTCCATTCTTCTTTATGACAGGTACGATGTTTGCCATCCATTCGACATACCTCGCCGTTCTGATAAACTTTGTTGTCAACAGTCTTTCTATTTCTTCTTTGATCTTGAGGACTACATCAGGTGCAAAACATCGAACCGCCTGTTTGATTGGTTTGTGATTAGGCCGTAAAGTCATCCTATGTTCGACTAGTTCTCTGTCGAGTCCTGGCATATCTTCATACTCCCAAGCAAAACATTCCTTGTTCTTCCTGATGAGATCAATGAGCTTTTGTCGGAACTCCTCCTTCAGCAATGAACTCACGTAAATAGGTTTCGGCTTTTCAGCCGTTCCCAAATTTACTTCATCTCTGGGGTCCTCACTGATGAATCTTGATTCTTCGTCTGCCCATCCTCTTTCGAATCCCAAAGGGTTGTCATCTACAATGTAATCTTGGAATGCACTTGTCTGGATGGTGCATTGCATTCTGTCGGCCACATAGGCTGACAGCCTTTCTAACTGTCGATCAACCATTATTGCTGGTCGAAGGCCGCTGCTCGATGGCCTTGTCCATTTCGACAATCGAAATCCCATAATTCTCCATTAAACACTTGTCCACTATGGGTTTCTGAAAATGTTCCGCATCAAGTCGAATTGGCTTGATACTTGGATTGTAAACCTTGAAGTCTACGTGCATTTGCTGCATGTAGCAGGAACTATCGTCTGCAACAATAACTTCCACCTTGTTTTCTTGATTCCATAGAACCAATTTCTGATGGGCCGTCGAAGGAACGGCCCCCACAGCGTGAATCCAGTCTCTTCCCAGTAGCAGGTTATAACTAGCCTTGGATGGAACCACAACAAATAAAGTGTCTCTTATGACTGATCCTACTTCGACCTTCAGCATTGTTATACCATGCGATTGAGCAATCTTTCCTGTGAAACCGACCACAACCACATTTGTCGGTATCAAATCCGACTATGCTTTTCCCATTCTCTTAAACACATTCCATGGTAACACGTTGACGGCTGCCCCTCCATCTACCAACACCCTGTTAAGAGGTTTCCCGTCAACAATGGCCTTGATATGTAAAGGCCCAAATGTTCCCTCTTACAATCATCAAGAGGCTCAAACTGTGCAATATGTCCGATATCCACTTCCAAATGAAGCCTATCCAAAAGAAAAAGACATTCAGGAAGACCTGGTACTTTATCACTCAAGTATGAATCGTCAGATCCATCACTTTCGTTTCCTTCGTCTTGGGCATGATCACCCGGCATGTCGAAAGGCAAACCGACATTATTAATCGAGAGGCTATTAATTTTCTTGCTTTGGGCATCTATCATATCTTTATCATTCACGATGATGTCCAAGCTATCTTCAGAATCTCCTTCATAAGATTCGCTCATTCGATTGGACCCTTCAGACTTCTTCACCCATTTCTTCTTTTGTTTGATTCCTTGTCGACCCTTAGCCGTTTTCGGCTTCATGGTTGCGAATAAGCAACCTTGATCGTTCATGGGCAGCTCGTCGATGTTAACCTCTTCAGCCTTTGTTTTCCGTATCCTTTGGAGTCTCCTTTTTTGAGTCCTGGTCAATCCTTCATAGATCGATCCAGATGTCGACTCCGATTGTTGCCTCTTCTGCGTGAGTCGACCATGTATAGTTAGTCTTGAAGAACGTCCTCCATAAATCCTTCGACTGGAAAAAGGCCGACGAGCCTCTCGGGACGTTTCTTGTCGAATGCGCTCCCTTTCTTGGATCATGGCTCTTATCTTCTTTCTCAAATCTTCCCTCTTAGACTCCTTCTCCTTGTGTGTCACCACCTTTCCATCATAGACCACTTGACACCTTAGACAAATTTGGAGGTCTTCGAGTTGCTTCCTCTTACAGAAATGTCGAAATGACTCTCCGGCTTTCGGAAACACTTCTGCATCATCAGCCAGTGACATGGTGCTGATAGAGAATACCCCTTGAGACTCGACCTTGTTGACTTCTTTCTGGAATGGGTCAGTGTCGATCTTCATATCTTTTTCCAAGAACTTCAGCTTTCCTTTGTCGATCCCCTGTTGAATTAAATCCCTGAAAGCAAAGCAATCATTGGTATTATGAGTGCAATTGTTATGATATTTGCAATACTTTCTTCCTTTCAGTTCTTCTTTTTTCAACAGTTTATGGCCCTCAGGCAACCTAATTTGTTTATCCTTTAACAACGTATCAAAAACTTGTTCAGTTCTAGAAACGTCGAAAGTGTACGTTTTCTTATACAAATTTTCATTAACGGGTTTGGATGGTTTCAAGGCAGAACATGTATAAGGTTTTTCGTTTCCTAATTCTATCACGTTCACCTCCGAAACATTGTCGAATGCCTCCCCGTCAGAAGGCTGAGAATCGACATAGTGAATCTGTTCTCTTTTGGGAACTTTGGAATCTCTTCCTTTCACTTTTTCATCTCTTAGATTTTCAATTTGCCGCACGCAAGCGGCTAATTGAGCCAAATCCAACAGATATTGGGTAACCAACTTCTTTCGAATATGATATTCTAAACCATTTACAGCCATCTTAACTACTTCCGATTCAGGAATTGGAGTAAAGCATCTACTCCTCATTTGCCTGAAACGCGATAAATAATCGTCGATGGGCTCCCCGGCAAACCTTTTCACACTTAACAAATCTGTTAAGGCAACTCTCAATTCGCCTCTATAGAATTGTTCGTGGAAAGATCTTTCCAACTGGGTCCATGCATGTATGGAATTGGATCGCAATGTTGAGAACCATGAAAAAGCATTTTTCGTTAAAGAACTAGGAAACAGCCGCATTTTGATTGCCTCATCAGCGGTCAAATCACCCAATTCAATGATGTAACGAGTGACATGCTCGACAGTAGATTCGCCTGCTTCTCCGGAAAACTTTGATAACTTAGGCACCTTTATCCCTCTCGGGATTTCTGCTAGCTGTACCCATTCTGGAAAGGGTGAATTAAGGCCTGGCTGGTTAGCCATGCCGACATTGAACCCAATCCGACTTAAGGCTTGTTCGACTATACGATTTACATCATCTGGCTCAACTCGTGTTTCCCTTCCTTGTCGGAGTAAGTGTCTAGCCAAATTCTGCCTTGCTAGTGCTGCTTGAAGATCTTCTCCTCTTTGCATGAATGCAACTTGCGCCGGATTCTGAACATATTGTGGTGCCTCGACACCGGGATGGAATACCACTTGAGGGTTTTCCGGCATCATGTTACCTGCACTAAAAGTTGGGTTAGTACGAATGTTATCCCATGAAGTCGCAACTCTACTGTCCTGTTGTGGTGATGACACTCGAGCAGTGTGTCGTGTATCTTGACCATCAGGGTAGCCTTGTACCAAGACTGGTCTTTGTAGATTTCTATCTACAGGTGGAGTATTGACGGACTCGTTGTGTTCGTTATCATCGACTCCTAAGACTTGGTTTAATCTTTTCATATATTGAGCAATTTTCTCGCAAGTCTCATTCGTCACCAACATCGCTAGGTTGATCACCGAACTTAATTGAGTCGTTAATTGGTCAACCAGTTGAACGTTGGCCTATTCAATCTGTTGACGGATATGTGTGACAGGATTGATAGGCATGTATCTTGAACCGTTACTTGTGCCAGCCATATCCGTAGCAGAACGCATAAAAGCCATGTTAGTGGCCCCCGTGGTCGCATTAGTGCTACCAATCGAACTGCTCAAAGGCCATGTTAACATCGACCCTGGAACGAAACCAGGTGGCAAACCATAGGGAGGAACTTGTCCTCCACTAATTGAATTACTACCAAAAGTAAACCCACTGGTGAGGTTACCCCCATTCAGGCCATTATTTGGCCGTTGAATTGCAGTTACGACAGTTGATTCCACGGCGGAACCGCTTCCTCCGGTCATTTGAGGAGCACTTGTCGAAACAGCAGGTGTAATAATTTCCGAAATGACAGTGGTCTATTGACCACTTTGACTAGTAACAACCATTGAAGTTGAAGATGGCAAAGTTATGGCACTTCTCAAACGCATACAACAAGTTACTCTGAACCTATCCCACTGGGCGTGCCAATTTGTTTGTGGGTTTTTCGTCCGACGTCTGCCGAACTGACGGTGATGGAAGGGGTGTGGGTAACGACATGTTATGTGGTAATATTGCAAAGGAACTTGACCGTATTTTTTGGAATTTTTGATATTTAGGTTGGAAAGCGTTAAAATGAGATTTGGAAATAGAAAGAAAAAACCGACACCAAGAACACGATGCGGCAAGGAAATCGAAAGGAAAGCGATTAAAATTTGCAGTAAAGTAAATGCGCGGAAATGTAAATTTGCGTGAATGTAAATTGCGGCAAATTAAAAGTGCATGGAAGAGTAAATTGGAAAGCGTAAAGATTGCATCGAATTTAAAAGGGGTGGAAGGTTGAGGTTCTTTACAATGGCGTTTCTCCGTTTATTTGCTCTGGTGAGATGTCTAGGATTTTGGCCTATGTGTGTCAACCTAGCAACCGACCCCGATTACAACCTAAGGACTTCCTATTTATAGGTATAGGAATCCGGAAACTATTTACAAAGCAAGCTCGCACGTTCTGCATAACTGCAGAACCCACGATCTAATAACTACCCACTACGCTATCCCCCACGATGTAACTGCCCACGTCGTGGTTTGGGCTTAGTGGATACTTCTGTCTGACTCTGCGATAACATCTTTGCTGAGACCCTTTCGGCAAGTACTCTTCTTCGATTGCAATCATTCGACTCTTGTCTAAGTCTCTTTGTTGCTCGAAGCATTGACGTTGTTGTGCTCCTGCCTCTTGGTTCTGGGATGCCCACCGACATCAAGTCTCTTTCGACAAACAAGCCATCTGTCGGAATCGATTTCCGACCTATTGTCGGCCTCAGATGCATTCGATTGATATCGGTGACATGCACTTTGACTAATTGGTGTTTCACCACCATTCAATCAAAAGACATGCTGTAACATCCCTAACTTTAATCCCTAGTATAATTATAAGTTTTATGGAATTAAATAATTGTTTCTTAAAATCAATCATTTAGGTGTTGGGTATTTTTAATAAATACATTTTTGTTATTTACGAAAGTATATTTAATTATATTTTAAAGTAAATTCATTTGAAACAATTACCCTATTTGAACAATAGACTTTCTCTTCTACGCTTTGGTATTTATAAAGATACAATATTAAATAAATTTTGTTATTTCCCAATATCTAAACTAATTTTTATCTTAAAGTTTTCCTATATGAAACTTGTAACACCCTCACAAATACTTAATTAAATTGAGTTTTATAAAAATATGGACTTGAAAATTTCGATAAAAATCCGGCAGAGTTCCCTCTGTATTTCGGACTTTACCAAAATTTCCAATCATGCACTTGTCCAGACCAGAACATTTCAAAACATATTATATTTACTCAAGACACACAATAAGTCCTAATGCCCAACATAAACCAAGCGAGGGCGGATAACTAATGCATTCTTTTAAAATACAAAATATCCATCTTTAATTTAATTACTACTTTAGTTCCCTCAAAATATACGACCCCTCCACGTGATGGAGGGTAATCCTGCTCGGCCAAAAACTGTGCAAGCTCCAAGCTCAATACCTGAAAAATGTTTGTAAGGGTGAGCTTTACACATGAAGTAGAAAGTAGTGTTTAACTAGACATAATGACCTACTAAGTCAAACACATTTAGCCATATATTGCACAAAACTCAATCATTCATACTCATTCACAGCAATTATATTTACATTAATAACAAATGATTTCTTTTATAATTCTTTAACTCTTTTATTTCATACATTTACAACTTATACAACTTGATAAATTTCTCAACTCTTTACTTAATTCACATTCTCTTTTATCATACTCTTTGAAGCTTTCACAGCTTTTTAGAATTTATCACGGGGATCCATCATTGCGTACAGTCTCCTAAGGACAACGTCTTACAGCTGCATACAATGTGTGTCTTACGCGGCCTATGCGTACAGTCTCCTAAGGACAACGTCTTACAAGACCTGGATTTCCCAAAATCAGAATGTGCGTCCATCATTGCGTACAGTCTCCAAAGGACAACGTCTTACAGCTGCGCATCATGTGCGTCTTACGCGATCTATGCGTACAGTCTCCTAAGGACAACGTCTTACAAGATCTGGATTCGCACAATCCAAGTTATACCTTTATTAATATATGATGTGTGTGTCCATAATTGCGTACAATCTCCTGAGGACAACGTCTTACAGCTGCGCATCATGTGCGTCTTACGCGATCTATGCGTACAGTCTCCTAAGGACAACGTCTTACAAGATCTGGATCACACACTCTTTTTCCTTTAAATCTTTCAATTTCATATTCGATTATTTCCTTGATGTACTCATCATAATTTCATCATCCTTTTCATATACTTATACCTTTAATTTTTTTCCAAAGAAATATTTATTCTCATATGTTTATTAATTCATCATCTCATTATACTTTCAATCTCCAGATATACAGGGCAATTTTCAAGAGACATTCATCCCAATAATTAAATATCATAATCATTCACAAATTAGCACAACTCAATACTTTTTCTAACATACATAACAACTTTCATATATAATCAACTCTAGTTACCAATCAAGTATCCAGATATTTCAGTTAGGCATAAATAATGACATTTAGCACTTAGCATACTCAATTTATCACATATATCAATTTAACAACTATTCCATTTAATTTCATTCTTGATTGTTAAGCCTATAATAACCATCTAAATTCCAAACCAAACATATACATATACTCTTAGCAAGCACTATGAGCTAAATAGAAAATACTCCCTAAAGCAAGGTAAAGAACCCCTTACCTGTATTTGCTTTAACTCTTAGCTTTTCACAAACGCACTACTTTCCATACACCGATACTCGCACATGTCATGGCCCATTGTTATCGCTTGTGTTTGCCCTAAGACTCCTTCGCATTCTAACTATATTATTAAATCGTATAGAAATCAATTTAATGTGCTAAAAGCGACTCTCAATTTGAAATCTCAATATATACTTATCATATTTAGAAGTAGAGTATTTTCGTAAGTTTTCCAAATCAATAAATCATTTAACTATAATTTACAAACCAAAATAACATAGGATTTCAAATTAAGATCATTGTCTTTTTCATAAAATAGTATAGCTTTTTATTGAAAATACGCTAACTTTCAAAACTAATATAATTACCAAAAATTCATTAAAGTTTAATTAGTTTTAGTTTTGAAACCACAAAATCAAAGATTGTTATTTGACACTATTAATTCCGAACTAAAAGGAAGCATTCTCGGTTCAAAAATAAATCCAAGTTACCATTACAACATTAAAACAATTATACTTCCCTTCAGTTTGAAATTAATGTTCAACGCTTTAACTCGAATTAACTTTGTGCCGAGTATATCAGATTCCTAATTAACTGACATATCGTTCAGCCCAGGGACAACTCAACCAAGCTAAACGACAGCTCACTTACTTAGGAACCCAACACATTTTTCACAATTACTCTTTAAAACTCGTCATTCGACATAATGTTTAATTCGACGTTATCACAATCAAGTAAGCAATTAAATTCATCATCACTAAAAACATAATAAAAATCAATATAAATTATAGTTTAATTTCTAAAACAATTCAGTATTGAATAATCAGTCCAGTAACATTAAAAATTAGTATTAATATGAAAATTAAAACACAACCTAGAGCAATTAGAAAAGTATTAAGGATTTACCCTCCAATATGATTTTGAAGGCCGGTTCGGTCGACCTGGTTCAAGGCACAAAGGTACGGCTGTCCACGATGACGATGACGACGGTACCGGCGTCGGTAGCAACCTCTGTCCTTTGCAGCAACAACATACACCAGAGAGAGGCAGGAGGTGGCGGTGGCAAGGAACCCCGGGAGAGAACGCGAGGCCCCGGTTCGTGTTTCGTGCATGGCGGTAGTAGCGAACAGTGGAGGCGGCGACAAGGGCGGCGCGACCAGTAGCGCCCAGCAAGGGAAGTAGCGGCAACACGAACAATGATGGTGGCGGCTACGGCATGACCGGAGGAGGGAGAACGCGCATGGCGCCGTCCGGAGAGGAGGAGAAGTCGCGAGGGAGAGAGAGAAGGAGCCCGGCGGAGAGAGAGAGCTTGGGACCGGGAGAGGAAGAGGCGATGGTGATGGTGGCTGGTGGGTGGCCGGCGGTCCTTGGTTGGTGGCGGCATCTTTGGGTGGGGGGAGAGTTTGGCTTGAAGAAGAAGAAGACAATGGGGGGAAAAATTTTAGGGCCGGCTGGGAAGGGAACTAGGAGGGGGTTCGACCCCTTCCCTTTTTATTTATTTATTTTTTTTATTTATTTTAATTATTATTATTATTATTATCATTATTATTATTATTATTATTATTATATAATAATAAACTCTTTCTTCTTTCTTTTTTTTTAAACATATATATATACTAATACACACTTTTATTTATTTATCTATTTTATTGTATTTATTCTTTTATTTTAAAACTCAAAATACCAATAATCAATTTTAAATACTAGAATAAAAATTATAAAGTAAGAAACTTATAAATATTTCCAATAAAATATTTTCATATGAAATGTATCAAAATAAAGTAAAACACAAAGTATATTTTTGATATAGGATAACTATTTTAAATGGATTTACTTTAGAACATAAAAGAAATGAAATATATTTTCGTAATTAACATAATGTATTCTTATAAAAATACACAACTAAATAATTGATTTTTAAGAAACATTTATTTAAGTCAATACAACTTATAAATATATATTAGGAATTAAAATTAGGGATGTTACAATTCTCCCCCACTTGGAGAATTTCGTCCCCGAAATTCCGGTTGGTTCAAGCGAATGGATAACCATCACTTAAAGAGGGCCACTACTATGGTATCTAACTCTTTCTGGTTTCACTCCCCCACTTATGAAGCTCCTAGTGCGATACTCTTTGGTGTTTCTCCAATCTATTTCCGATCCATCAGCCCCAAATTTTCATCTAAGATCGAACCGATAGAAAACAATATAGGAACCTACTATGGGAAGATCAAGGTTTGCTAATTCAAGAACTTAGATAGTTGGATAGACAGATAGGCATGGATAAGGAATGAGACTTTAGATGTATATAGATATGCTTAACTCCTTTACTTTGGGTCTTTCAATGTCAACTCTAAGGATTTCCATGTTAAGCTCTAATTCTTTTCTAACGTCTTTCCCTTGACCCCCTTATATCTTCCTCACACTTCGGATGACCCATTCTCATTTAACCTTGAATTTGGTTACCTTTATAAAACATTTACCCACACATTCAACTTCAAATGAGAAAGGTCAAATATGCATGTCTATGCCAATTGCAAGACAATTACTCATGGGAAATACATCAACACACTTAGTCATAATCGGACATCACATTCTTCAACATACTAAGTCCATCTTACCACATGTAACAAGTTAATTCATAATGTCCAGCCATGTATTCAAACCTACCCAAGCAAAGAATTCACCCTTACTAGACAAACAAGCTAGCATACACATATGATCACGCAGCTAGGACATAAAAGGGAAAATAAAGCATACCACATCACATTTACATAACACCTTGCATGTTCACAACTTTCACATCTAAAGGCAACATAATAATATCACAAGTCCAGTCAAGTCATTGATCAAACACTAGCATGAAGTTCACAATAAACGCATTCAAAAAGTCACTGAAAGCTTACACATAACACATTTAGGACGTATATAAAACTCATGTCCTATCAACTCATATTTATTTAAAATTTGGGCTACTTCACATGAAAGTATTCAAAGGTAACATATTCTAAAATTAGTTCAAAATGAGTTCGGGAGATATGGTTTTCATTGCTTGCCCGAAAGTACGAAAACCGGAAAAACTACATAGCTGTAACAAAGATGCATTTTTTTTTTAAAATACCAATTCAATTCCAAATGTTATGAAAATTTACAGTCAGTGTCCCTACATATAGAATAACGTTGTGGTAAATTTTCAAGTCGATTGGAGTCCGTTAGATTCATTTTTAACCCTCCGACCACTTTGTCAAAAACACCGTAAACATCGGGGGCTGAACATAATTTAGATTTATTTAAGATAGTAAACAAACTCCAAATGGCCTCAAAATTTACAGGGACATCAGACATACTTAGTCAAAGGTTTTGTAAAATTTTCAAACCGATCGGAGCATGTTAGACTCGATTTTTCCCCTGCGTTCGCAGTGTCGGAGACACCGGAACTGTCGGGTCTGATTTCTGAAAACGCATTTATTTAAAATGTTATCTTGCTCCAAACAGCTTGAATTTTTAAACACAACTTGAATTCAACCTTAGGAAGCTCACCTAAATATTACATGTCAGTTTGAGCATCCTAAGCCCAAGAACTCAGTTTTTAATTATATTTAAAACCCTGATTGCCCAACAAAACACTTTACGACCCAAAAATTCAAATAAATAACAAATCATTTTTAAATCATGTGCAACCTTCCAAAATCAAATTTTATAACATAAATAAGCATTCTACAAAATCTCAGGGCGAACAAAGTAGTGCAACTATCATTCACTAAAACCACCTACAAGCGAAAATTTACTAATTTCTACAACATCAACCTTCACTCATGTTATCAAATATCATATCAATCATCAAAGTTCAGCACCTAAACTATCCTAAACGAGTTTAATAATCATAATAATTCATATATTCGTTTCCATTATTCATTTCCTTTAGACATTTACAAAATTCCAAAATGTTTACCGAAACTTAAGGACTAGATGATTATATCTCCCAACAGATGTATATTTTGAGGTGATCAGTCTCAAGTATACACCATATCGGTGATAAGACCATTCTCATGTCACTCAAGTTTTGGTTAAATGACTCTTAGAAAATTTTCCGGATTTCATTTCAAGTTCAAAAATACCGAAGTCTTGGTTTGTGTTGTCACGTTTAGAATTGGCTCACTTAGTCCGAAACTAAAGATTACTTTCTCCCGGTGGGGTAGCAACTTAGTGCTCTAGCCCATTGGGGTATTTCATTTCCTTAGTCTCGTCATTCGTCCACTTCTAAATATAACCCATATTTTTATTTCTTTCACAAGATTTCGGGTTTTCTTTTTTGGTAAGTATTAAACAACTTAAACAAAATTAAAAAAAAATCTCAAATACTCACTAGGCTATAATTCGGAACTATTCCTATCATTATACTAGCAATGATACTCAAAAAATCAGAAAGCAATTCTATTTCTAGTTACAAGTTACTCGCTTGATGAGTAACTGCAGGAGTAATGTGTTACTCCAATAGGCCGAGGAAAACTGCTCTGATACCACAATGTAACACCCTCACAAATACTTAATTAAATTGAGTTTTATAAAAATATGGACTTGAAAATTTCGATAAAAATTCGGCAGAGTTCCCTCTGTATTTCGGACTTTACCAAA
Organism: Crotalaria pallida; assembly: GCA_037953625.1. Lineage (NCBI taxonomy): Eukaryota > Viridiplantae > Streptophyta > Magnoliopsida > Fabales > Fabaceae > Crotalaria > Crotalaria pallida. The sequence continues at coordinate 59,810,647 of CM075651.1, forward strand.
ATTTCCAATCATGCACCTGTCCAGACCAGAACATTTCAAAACATATTATATTTACTCAAGACACACAATAAGTCCTAATGCCCAACATAAACCAAGCGAGGGCGGATAACTAATGCATTCTTTTAAAATACAAAATATCCATCTTTAATTTAATTACTACTTTGGTTCCCTCAAAATATACGACCCCTCCACGTGGTGGAGGGTAATCCTGCTCGGCCAAAAACTGTGCAAGCTCCAAGCTCAATACCTGAAAAATGTTTGTAAGGGTGAGCTTTACACATGAAGTAGAAAGTAGTGTCTAACTAGACATAATGACCTACTAAGTCAAACACATTTAGCCATATATTGCACAAAACTCAATCATTCATACTCATTCACAGCAATTATATTTACATTAATAACAAATGATTTCTTTTATAATTCTTTAACTCTTTTATTTCATACATTTACAACTTATACAACTTGATAAATTTCTCAACTCTTTACTTAATTCACATTCTCTTTTATCATACTCTTTGAAGCTTTCACAGCTTTTTAGAATTTATCACGGGGATCCATCATTGCGTACAGTCTCCTAAGGACAACGTCTTACAGCTGCACACAATGTGTGTCTTACGCGGTCTATGCGTACAGTCTGCTAAGGACAACGTCTTACAAGACCTGGATTTCCCAAAATCAGAATGTGCGTCCATCATTGCGTACAGTCTCCTAAGGACAACGTCTTACAGCTGCGCATCATGTGCGTCTTACGCGATCTATGCGTACAGTCTCCTAAGGACAACGTCTTACAAGATCTGGATTCGCACAATCCAAGTTATACCTTTATTAATATATGATGTGTGTGTCCATAATTGCGTACAGTCTCCTGAGGACAACGTCTTACAGCTGCGCATCATGTGCGTCTTACGCGATCTATGCGTACAGTCTCCTAAGGACAACGTCTTACAAGATCTGGATCACACACTCTTTTTCCTTTAAATCTTTCAATTTCATATTCGATTATTTCCTTGATGTACTCATCATAATTTCATCATCCTTTTCATATACTTATACCTTTAATTTTTTTCCAAAGAAATATTTATTCTCATATGTTTATTAATTCATCATCTCATTATACTTTCAATCTCCAGATATACAGGGCAATTTTCAAGAGACATTCATCCCAATAATTAAATATCATAATCATTCACAAATTAGCACAACTCAATACTTTTTCTAACATACATAACAACTTTCATATATAATCAACTCTAGTTACCAATCAAGTATCCAGATATTTCAGTTAGGCATAAATAATGACATTTAGCACTTAGCATACTCAATTTATCACATATATCAATTTAACAACTATTCCATTTAATTTCATTCTTGATTGTTAAGCCTATAATAACCATCTAAATTCCAAACCAAACATATACATATACTCTTAGCAAGCACTATGAGCTAAATAGAAAATACTCCCTAAAGCAAGGTAAAGAACCCCTTACCTGTATTTGCTTTAACTCTTAGCTTTTCACAAACGCACTACTTTCCATACACCGATACTCGCACATGTCATGGCCCATTGTTATCGCTTGTGTTTGCCCTAAGACTCCTTCGCATTCTAACTATATTATTAAATCGTATAGAAATCAATTTAATGTGCTAAAAGCGACTCTCAATTTGAAATCTCAATATATACTTATCATATTTAGAAGTAGAGTATTTTCGTAAGTTTTCCAAATCAATAAATCATTTAACTATAATTTACAAACCAAAATAACATAGGATTTCAAATTAAGATCATTGTCTTTTTCATAAAATAGTATAGCTTTTTATTGAAAATACGCTAACTTTCAAAACTAATATAATTACCAAAAATTCATTAAAGTTTAATTAGTTTTAGTTTTGAAACCACAAAATCAAAGATTGTTATTTGACACTATTAATTCCGAACTAAAAGGAAGCATTCTCGGTTCAAAAATAAATCCAAGTTACCATTACAACATTAAAACAATTATACTTCCCTTCAGTTTGAAATTAATGTTCAACGCTTTAACTCGAATTAACTTTGTGCCGAGTATATCAGATTCCTAATTAACTGACATATCGTTCAGCCCAGGGACAACTCAACCAAGCTAAACGACAGCTCACTTACTTAGGAACCCAACACATTTTTCACAATTACTCTTTAAAACTCGTCATTCGACATAATGTTTAATTCGACGTTATCACAATCAAGTAAGCAATTAAATTCATCATCACCAAAAACATAATAAAAATCAATATAAATTATAGTTTAATTTCTAAAACAATTCAGTATTGAATAATCAGTACCAGTAACATTAAAAATTAGTATTAATATGAAAATTAAAACACAACCTAGAGCAATTAGAAAAGTATTAAGGATTTACCCTCCAATATGATTTTGAAGGCCGGTTCGGTCGACCCGGTTCAAGGCACAAAGGTACGGCTGTCCACGGTGACGATGACGACGGTACCGGCGTCGGTAGCAACCTCGGTCCTTTGCAGCAACAACATACACCAGAGAGAGGCAGGAGGTGGCGGTGGCAAGGAACCCCGGGAGAGAACGCGAGGCCCCGATTCGTGTTTCGTGCATGGCGGTAGTAGCGAACAGTGGAGGCGGCGACAAGGGCGGCGCGACCAGTAGTGCCCAGCAAGGGAAGTAGCGGCAACACGAACAATGATGGTGGCGGCTACGGCGTGACCGGAGAAGGGAGAACGCGCATGGCGTCGTCCGGAGAGGAGGAGAAGTCGCGAGGGAGAGAGAGAGCTTGGGACCGGGAGAGGAAGAGGCGGTGGTGATGGTGACTGGTGGGTGGCCGGCGGTCCTTGGTTGGTGGCGGCATCTTTGGATGGGGGGAGAGTTTGGCTTGAAGAAGAAGAAGACAATGGGGGGAAAAATTTTAGGGCCGGCTGGGAAGGGAACTAGGAGGGGGTTCGACCCCTTCCCTTTTTATTTTTTTTATTTATTTTAATTATTATTATTATTATTATTATTATCATTATTATTATTATTATTATTATGTAATAATAAACTCTTTCTTCTTTTTTTTTTAAACATATATATATACTAATACACACTTTTATTTATTTATCTATTTTATTGTATTTATTCTTTTATTTTAAAACTCAAAATACCAATAATCAATTTTAAATACTAGAATAAAAATTATAAAGTAAGAAACTTATAAATATTTCCAATAAAATATTTTCATATGAAATGTATCAAAATAAAGTAAAACACAAAGTATATTTTTGATATAGGATAACTATTTTAAATGGATTTACTTTAGAACATAAAAGAAATGAAATATATTTTCGTAATTAACATAATGTATTCTTATAAAAATACACAACTAAATAATTGATTTTTAAGAAACATTTATTTATGTCAATACAACTTTAAATATATATTAGGAATTAAAATTAGGGATGTTACAAAACTAAAATCCTGTTATTAATATTTATTTTGGGTTGATAAATAAATAAATAAAAGTGAGACAAAGCAAAAAAAAAGTGTATGGGTGTTGGCATTAGGAAGAGGAAACCCTAAGGGTTCCCCTTTTTCTCTTACGGCGGCAGGAAACCCCACCCCCCATTGTTTTCCTTCTCCATTCCTTTCTCTCTCTCCCAGCCGTCCCACTTTCTCTCTCTCCGCCGCCTCCATGCTCGCGCCGCTGCCACTCGTGTCCTCGCTCCAGTCGCGTCCTTCCTCCAGTCGCGTTTCTTCTTCCCAATGGCGTCTGCAACTCCCGTTCTCTCCGGGTCACGATTTCGCGCCGCCCCCTTCCATGGGCGATGTTCGCGACCTCTGCTTCGTCGCTGCCATGCTTCATTGTTATTGCCAAGCTCCATCGGTGCCGCCGGCCCTTGAATCGCGAACCAAAGCTCGTCCTTCTCCCTCTCTCCCTGCAACCGTGTCACCGCCGTGACATGGAGCCTGCAAATCCGCCGTTCCTTGTGAACCAACAGCCATCTCTGGTTTGCTCTCTGCTAGTGGCAAACCGGATCGAACCGCCACAATGGAACCCTTGTGGATCGCGAACCAGGAGCCTCCACCTCCTCCTGGCGTTAACGACGACACTACATGACCGAACCGCTATAGCTGCTGGACCTCCCTTCGCGGTGATGCTGTGAACCAATCGACCTTGCTATGAACTGGTATGAACCGAACCAGTCTGGTTGCCTCTGGTTCTTCAAAATCATATTTGAGGGTATGTCCTAATACCTTTCTAACTGCTCCTTATTGTGTTTTAATAATAACACTAATTATAATAGTATGAGTAATAATTATTTAGTATTAATTTATTTTGGGTAATTAAACAGTCTTATAGTTTATATAGATTTTCAATTAGATTGTTATTTATAATAATTTTAATTAGTGGCGATATAGGATTAATTGTTATGTCGAATGATGGGTTTTAAAGGGTATTTTAGTTAAATGTGTTGGGTCCCTAAGTAAGTGAGCTGTCGTTTAGCTTAGTGGAATTGTCCCTAGGCTAAACAATACCTCAGTTAATTAGGAACTTGAGATATTAGGCATAACATTAATTCGAGTCAAAACGTTGAACATTAATTTCAAATTGAAGAGAAGTGCAATTATTTGAAAGTTATAATTGTGATTTGGACTTATTTTTGAATCGAGAACACTTCCTTTTAGTTCGAAATTAATAGTGTCAAGTAACAACATTTGAATTTTGTGGTTTGAAACTAAAATTAATTAACTTTAATGAATTTCTGGTGATTATGTTAGTTTCAAAATGTTAGTGTATTTTCCATAAAAGGCTATACTATTTATTAAAGAGACAATGATCTTAATTTGAAATCCTATGTTATTTTGGTTTGTAAATTATAGTTAAATAATTTCTTGATTTGGAAAAGTTACGAAAATACTCTACTTTGATATATGATAAGTATATATCAAGATTTTAAATTGAGTCGCTTTTGGTGCATTAAATTAATTACTATATGATTTAATAATATAGTTAGACTACGAAGGAGCTTTAGGACAAACTCAAGCGATAACAATGGGCCACGACATGTGCGAGTATCAGTGTATTGAAAGGAGTGCGGTTGTGAAAAGATAAGAGTTAAAGCAAATACAGGTAAGGGGTTCTTTACCTTGCTTTAGGGAGTATTTTCTAATTAGTATATAATACTTGCTAAGAATATGTGGGTATGCTTGTGACTGATTATTCGGGTAATTAATTTCAAGTAAATATAAAGTAAGAAAGTAAATGAAATGAACTATAAATTGATGTTGGTGATTGAATATGCAAGCTAAGAGCTATATGTTATCATGTATGTTTATTTGAAGAACATGAACTCTGGTTGTTAATTGTGAATGATTATAAATGATTATTGTTCTGTATGTCTGGTTGAATTGTGATATTTGTGTGCTAAATGTGTATCGCATAATGAACTGAATAATAAATAAAAGAAAGTATGTATGTATGAGATGTAAAATTAGAATGAGAACTAAGGAATAGAAAGAGTTAGAAATGTCATGGCATAAACTTAGGGAATTGAAAATATAAAGTGTGAAAATTGTTGTGTATGCTTGTATGATAAATGTGTGTTGAATGACGAATGAGATAACAAATTAATAATAAAAGGGAAGAGAGAAAAGGATAATTATAAAGAAACTGAAGAAGAGAAAAGATAATCAATGAAAAGAATAACTAAATAAGATAAACGGAATGAGGATGAGAATAGTAAATTGATACGGCACAGGATGGTCGTGGTGACCCTGTGGCCTAATAAAAATAAATGATAATCAGCGCAGGATGGTCGTGGTGACCCTGTGGCCTAATAAAAAAATAATGTTAATCGGCGCAGGATGGTCGTGGTGACCCTGTGGCCTAATAAATATAAATTATAATTGGCACAGGATGGTCATGGTGACCCTGTGGCCTAATAAATATAAATGATAATCGGCACAGGATGGTCGTGGTGACCCTGTGGCCTAATAAATATAAATGATAATCGGCACAGGATGGTCGTGGTGACCCTGTGGCCGAATAAAAATAAATGGTAATGGGCACAGGTTGGTCGTGGTAACCCTGTGGCCAAATAATAAAAGTGAAAGGAAAAAGAAAATGAAAGAAAATGAAAAGACATAGTAAAAGAAAAGGAAAAAGAAAAGAAAGAGATAAAGAAAGAAAACAAGAAAGAAAAGTAAATGGAAAGACTAGAATGAAAAGAAATGGAATGAGTAATTGTGTTTGAATATTGAAATTGTGTCTATGTGCTAAAGGATATATTTACATGAGTTGGTAATTTATGAGAATGGAAATGGAAAAATATGAGACTTAACGAAGATATTGGAAAGGTAATATGTATGGAATAAATGAATGGATACTAATAAGACTGTTGGTTGTGTATGACGCATGTTGGGTTTGCCTAAATGAAATTATATGTGCTACGTGCTAATTGTGTTTGACTTGGTAGGTCATTATGCCTAGTTAGAAACTACTTTCTACTTCATGTGTAAAGCTCACCCTTGCAACCATTTTTATAGGTTCAAAGTTTGAGCAGACACAATTTCAGGCCGAGCAGGAATAGCACTCCACCACTTGGAGTGCTCGTTCTTTATTTTATGAGCGGGCTGTAGTTTAATTATGTGATAAACTGTTATTTTTTGTAATTTAAAATATGTAATAGTTATGCGCCCTAAACTTGTATTAGTAAGGGCATTAAGATATAATTGACTGTAAAATGTGTCTGTTTATGTTTTAAAATGTTTTGGTCTGAACAGGTACGAACAGGAAATTTTGGGGAAAGTCCGAAAAACAGAGGAAACTCTGCCGGATTTTAGTCGAAATTTTCAAGTCCATATTTTTATAAATCTTAAATTAACTAAATATCTGTGAGGGTGTTACATTGTGGTATCAGAGTAGTTTTTCCTCGGTCTTGGAGTGTGGACTCACAACTCCTGTGGTTTACTCACCAAGCGAGTAACCAATAGATAGTTAGATGTCTAAGTTAGTTAGATTAGGAATTAGAATTTAGCGGACTTAGTATAACATCTCTTAATTTATAGTTGAATTCTTAGTGTTTGTTCCGGACTTCGTAAAGTGTTCGAATCTAATATCCTTAACTATTGTATTGTCGCACTTGGAAAACATGTAATTGTCAACACTAAGGGAAATGAGAGACCCCAACGGGGTAGGGCATACTAGTTGCCACCCTGTAACACCCCTAATTTTCGTCTCCCGAATAATAGGAAATTAATAATAAAAAGTTTTATTATTAATTTATAGAATTTTTCCAAGTTTATGTTTTGTATTTAATTAGCCTTAAATATAAAAATAAGTGGAAATATTTTTATATGGCAAATAAATGCAAAATATAAGCAAATTGCATATTGGTCCCTGAGTGAGGACTAAAAAGCAATATTAGAAAGGTTCTTGGAGGGAAAGATTTAAAAATAATAATTTTTAAATTTTGAACTGATCTAACCGGTTAGTAATGCCTTGTAACCGGTTAGACGATGAACACAGAAACTGGTTTAGTGGATTTTGATGAGTAATCACTGGGTTAATTGGTTTAATCGCCACGAATCCCACTAATTGCATGTTAGGAGACGCGTGTCTTCCTGCATGGCAACGAATTTTGGCTATAAATGGACGAATTCTTGAGGAAGCAAGGGTTGTTGGTCTGATTTTGGGTTGAAGGGGGTGATTAGGGTTCCAACTTCGTCTGAGGCGATTCTCATTCTTCTTTGAGTGTTGGAAAGGGAAAGATACACCTTTGGAAAGCTTACATCTCGAGCTTTCCATTGATATAGAGATTGTGAGTTAAGAGTGTGTGTGTGAGGAGAAATCAGCCATCAAAGTTCAGTGTTGAAAACTGAGCTCTGTTACTCTTTGGTTCGGGAAGATGTTTTGAGACTCTGATTTTGATCCACACAGGTAACCTCTAGCTCCCAAATCTCTTTCATTCATTAGTGCATGTTGCCTAGACCAATGTCTAATCGTTTTCCCCAATTTTCTTGGCCAATTTCCATGTCAAACCTTCTGATCCTTGGACCCTGTTGATAAAAAAATCATGGCTGGAAGCAGAACTGTGGATTTGTGGAAATCTGTGGTTTTATCTTCAAGCTCAGTGGAAATACTCATCAAAATCAACTTAGAGGTAAGGGAGAAGTCTATACTATACTAGATTTAGACTAAAAAATCAAATGAATTAGGATTTGAGTTCATGAAACTCAAAAGGGCATTATGTGTTTTTAAGCACAAAGGCTTGGAGGCCAATTTCTTGCTCACTGTGGTTTTGAGCAATTTTCAATTGATGCATGCAAGTTAAATGAAGACTGATTTCTGTGTTTAAGTGTTTGATTTCAGTTTTATTGTGCTAAATTGGGTTTATGTGAATTTTCATGCAAATTGATTCAATAAACTTGATGCATGCAATGTGAATGTGTTTCTGGGTGTAAACATGTTTACTTTAAGGCATATGAACTTGGTGTATACTGGAATTTGGTTAGATTTGAGAAAGGAAGAAAATGAGTTGTTAAAACTCTTGTTTTTATGGTTAGACTGCATAATCTAACCGGTTACACGATTTTCGTAACCGGTTAGACACTGTAAAATTTTCAAAGAAAAATTAGTTGCAAACCAGTTCTGAAACCTTAAGGATTTTCACTCAAGTTTAAGCCTTAAATTCAGTATACATAGTCTGAAACATGAGTTGTTATCATGCAAAAATTCAGATTGGAAAGATTGCCATTTATGCCTTAAATTGATGGAATAATTTCAAGTGAAATTATGTTCATTGGAAAAGAATATGTGATTTGGACTTTTGAATGATGAAACAATGGTTTTTGAGGTATAAAAATAAAGTTAAAAGTGTTTTGGATTGGGTAGAGAATTCAAGAAAAAGGGTTTTTCTGAATTGCAATGGTAAACAGTTCAGGTCTGTAATTCTAACCGGTTAGCCTGAAACTGTAACCGGTTAGTACCTGAATCTAAAAAATAAAGAGTTGAGTTTTAAATACCATTGAAGTTACATTACTCAATCTGGGTTTTAAAAAGGCATATTTTGAGAAAATTCAAAGGGGAATTTTATGCCAAATATTATACCTCAATTAAATCATTCAAAAGTAGAAATTGGAATGTTTCTAAATCACATTAATTAATATAAAGATAAAACCAACCCTGATGTTTGTGCACACATATAGACTGGAAGTCTGGTTGGTAGGAACGTTTATCATATTCTGGGAATATGAGGAGGGTACTCCGGGAGTACCAAAGTATAACCTACTTGATGACACATTATAGATATGTGGCCAGTGTCCGGGACCTGGTTTTTTTATGCGTTCTGGGAACGTGGCGTTCTGGGAACGTGGTGCACACTCCGGGAGTGATGCTTTTTATCCAAGTATGGTTCGGCATTATGTTCTGGGAACTAATGTCGGTGTTCTGGGAACACAATGGTGTATTGGATGGACGTCCAAGATGGACATTTAGAGGCCTCAGGTGTGGATAGAAAATCATGTGAATTCAATGCTCCTAATTATGTGGATTATGTTTTGATGATGACAAAATAATTAACAAATCATGCCTTGAAGATATTGCAACATCAACATCAACAAGAAGTCAAGAAAAGAAGACAAGTGTCCAATCATTCTCAATCAAATATTAATTGTAAATTTCTAATTTATGTTGAGAGTGGTTGAGAGTGGGTAGAAATAGTTAGTCTCTTCTAGGAATAAATTTTTATATGTTTATTAAGTTGAGATTGACCAAAAATTAATACTTGAGAGGAAAAATAAAATTGAAAAATAATTTTTCCCATATCTGATCAAAATACTCGAGTATTTTGATAAAGACTCGAGTATATACTCGAGTATTTATAGAAAAACTCGAGTATTTGTGCCAGGTCAGCAATTATGACCGTTAGTCTTGTTCGTGCACCAATTCACTCGTGACCGACCAAAAAGACTCGAGTATTTACCAAAAGACTCGAGTATTTTTGTCCAGTCAGCAAAAATGAACGTTGGAGAGACTCAAAAACTCAATTGAGGGCATTTGAGTCTCATCCAACCCCAAGAGAGCAATTCAGAACCTTATTGTAAAATTTCTCTTTGAATTTGTGCAAGAACAAACAAGACAACAAGATCATATTGATTCAAGCTTTCTTAATTTACTCTTCTCAAGTGTTAATTCCCAAAAAGCTCAACTTCTCACTCATATTTACATTTCATTCCAAGTTGAGTTTTAGGCCTCAATTCTTACATTGAGCTGTGCTTATTTGTGCTAATCCATTGTGAGATTAGTAATACACATACAAAAAGCTTGATTATTCAAAGTCTTGGATTGTTCCCAAGCAAACCCTAAGTGGCTTAGGGTGTTGGAAGTCTTGAGAGGTTCTCAAGCACAAGACTAGGAGGTTCCTAGCCCGGTGGAGTTTCTTGAAGGGAGTTCAAGGAAGCTTTGTGAAGAGTTCTTCAATCACCGGAATCAAATTGGGGTAGAAATCAAGAGTTTGGTACACTCTTGAAAGGGTTAGGTTGAGTGAGGCCATTCTCAAACAATCCTTTGTAATTTCTAACAATTTGATTATTAGTAGAAACTCCTAAGTGATTAGGAGGACTGGATGTAGCTCATTGTTGGAGTGAACCAGGATAAAATTGCTTGAGTGTTGGTTTATTGCTTTTAATCTACTTTCTAGCTCAATAGACTTAAGTCATTTCAATCAATTAGGATTTATACAATTAGGTAGCAAGTTCAAGGAATCTTTGTGTTTAAAAGTTATTTAGATTGCTTGCTATTCTGTTGAATAAGTTCCTGTTTATTATTGAATTGATTTGAGTTAAATTGCTGAATTTTCGTTTCTGGTTTTTCTGCTATCTGATAGGAAAAACTCGAGTATTTCCGAAAAGACTCGAGTTGTTCATCACTGAAAAACTCGAGTATTTCACAAAAGACTCGAGTCTTTTGTGTCTGATTCCAGAAAATTCAATCTTAGCTCCATTCTTCAATTATCAATCGAAATATTTGGTATTAGTGCTTCAAAATACTATTCACCCCCCCTCTAGTATTTGCTTAGCCCGCTTGTTGGTTTCCAACAAGTGGTATCAGAGCTCGGTCGAAAGATCGAGTGTAACAACTTTTTCGAAAAAGATCCTTTTGGAAACTAAATGGGCTCTAGCAATAACTTTGGTGGAGAAGGAGCTTCAATAAACCGTCCTCCACTATTTAATGGTGAAGGATATGTTTATTGGAAAACTCGCATGAAAGTTTTTATTGAAGCAATTGATATGGATATTTGGGATGCAATTGAAAATGGTCCTTTCATTCCCAAAAAGAAAATAAATGATGAAATTGTTGAAATTCCAAGGAGTAGTTGGAATGATGATGAAAAGAGAAAAGTTTCATTTGATTTAAAAGCTAAAAACATCATCTTTTCGGCTTTATCCCATGATGAATTTTATAGAGTTTCCCAATGTAAATCGGCAAAAGAAATGTGGGATACTTTGCAAGTCACACATGAGGGAACAAGTGAGGTTAGAGATGCAAGATTGAATTCTCTAACTCACGAATATGAATTGTTCCACATGTTGCCAAATGAATCCATTAGTGACTTGCAAAAGCGATTCTCTCACATTGTTAATCATTTGATTTCCTTGGGAAAAGTATTTCGCAATGGTGAAACTACTAACAAAATTCTAAGATGTCTTGATAGGAGTTGGCAACCCAAGGTAACCGCCATCAAGGAATCAAGAGACATAAATAGCATGGACTTAGCCACTTTGTTTGGCAAACTCCAAGAGCATGAGATGGAACTTACAAGACTTGGGATGCATGAGGAATCGGACAAAAAGAAAAAGAGCATAGCACTCAAAGCTTCAACCAAAGCTACAAAAGAAGTTGAAGAATGCTCTACAAGTGGAGATTCCGATGGTGAATCAAATCAAGAAGAATTTGGGATGTTTGTGAAAAGATTCAACAAATTTTTCAAAGGGAAGAAAGGTGGATCTTCATCCAATTTCAAGAGAACCAAAGACTCCAAACAAAGAGAAAAGAGTACCAACGATGGAGTTAAGTGTCATGAATGTGGTGGGGTTGGTCACATAAGAATGGAATGTGCCACATTCTTGAAGAAGAATGACAAGAAGACCCAAGAGACCAAAGGGAAGCGTGCATACATTGTTTGGGATGCACCGGAGAAGAGCAATGAATCATCTTCAAGTAGCTCCGGTGATGAAAATGCAAACCTTTGTCTCATGGCCAAGAACAATCATGAGTCCTCATCAAGAGCTAATCATGGCATGAGTGAAAGTGATGATGAGGTAACCTCTAGCTCTTCTTGTTCATCTTCAAACTCCATTTCATATGATGATTTGCAAGAAGCTTACAATGAAATGTTAATTCAATTTAAAAGGCTTGCTAAAATTAATAAGGAAAAAGGAAAGAAAATTTTGGAGTTTCAACATGAAATTGATGAATTGCAAAAATCTATAAATGAGTTGAAACTTCAAAATGAATCCTTGGAACTTATTAATTCTAGTCATCAAAGTGATTGTGCAAATCATGAGGAAATTATCACTTCATGTGAGAGATGTGATGATCTTGAAAAAGAAGTGAAAGAGTTGAAAAACAAACTCACAATCTCACATAGTGATAGAAACCTCAACCGGTTGTTGAACTCTCAAAGACATAATCACAACAAAACCGGTTTAGGATATGTTCATAAAAAGGACAAAAAGTACAAGGTGGTTGGAACATTTTCTAAGAAAAACTCATCAAAGAGACCAACTTGTACTTATTGTGGAAAAGTTGGACATATCAACATTGAGTGCCATATTAAGAAGTTTGAAATGAATAAGGGCACTTATATGTGGATTAAGAAGGGAGAAAGTCCCAACACTAACCCTAAGGGACCCAACATTGTTTGGGTACCCAAAGTGAACAAGTGATTTCATTTTGTAGGTGTGTCTTCGAACGGGAAAACAATTGTGGTATCTTGATAGTGGATGTTCGAAGCACATGACGGGAGATAAGCAGCACTTCATTGAGCTTACTCCAAAGGAAAAGGGTTATGTCACTTATGGGGACAACAACAAAGGCAAAATCCTTGGTATTGGTAAAATCGGAAACTCTTCAAACTTGATTATTGATAATGTGCTCTATGTTCAAGGATTAGAACATAATCTCTTGAGCATAAGCCAATTATGTGATGTTGGTAATCATGTAGTTTTTACCTCTACCCATTGCCTCATTAAAAGTGACAAAGATGAATCAATCAAATTTGTTGGTAGAAGGTCAAATAATACTTACTTAGTTGATTTGAACAAAGTCACTTCTTTGGTCTCTACTTGTTTAGTGAGCAAAGAAAATGACACTTGGTTATGGCATCGTAGGACCGCTCATATTAATGTAAACCAATTGAAGAAAATACAATCTAAAGATCTAGTAGTTGGTTTATCAAAGGTAAATTTTTCTATTGAAGGTGTTTGTTCTCCTTGCAAGAAATGTAAACAAACTAAAAACACCTTTGGATCAAAAATGGTGATGTCCACATCAAGGCCATTAGAAATGCTTCATATGGACTTGTTTGGACCATCACAAGTAAAAAGCTTTGGTGGCAACTATTATGCATTGGTAATTGTTGATGACTTCTCTAGGTTTACTTGGACTTTATTTTTAACTACTAAGAGTGAGACCTACAAATCTTTTAAACATCATGTCAAACTTTTGCAAAACCAAGTAAATCAAAAAGTAATTATTATTCGAACCGATCATGGTGGTGAATTCGAAAACCACAAATTTGATAGATTTTGTGCTAAAAATGGTATTGAGCATCAATTCTCCGCACCAAGGACTCCGGAACAAAACGGAGTGGTAGAGCGGAAAAATAGGGTGCTAGAGGAACTTGCTAGAACCATGTTAAATGATTCTCAAGTACCTCAATATTTTTGGGCCGATGCCGTCAATACGGCTTGTTATGTTTTAAATCGTATTTTGATAAGGCCCTCTTTGGATAAAACCCCCTATGAACTTTACAAGGGAAGAAAGCCAAATATATCTCATTTTCATGTCTTCGGATGCCAAGTTTTTGTTTTAAATAATGGAAAAGAACACATTGGCAAGTTTGATTCCAAATCCGATGAAGGCATATTTTTAGGCTATTATTCTCATAGTAAAGCTTATAGAATTTTCAATAAAAGAACTTTAACTATTGAGGAATCAATTCATGTGGTTTTTAATGAGTCTTCAAAAGAAGATAGTGTTTTATGTGATGCTAGTGAAGATGGCATTGTCTTTTCAAAAGAAGAAAAAGAGAGAGAGAATTCAAAAGTTGATGAAGGAGAAGTAAGGGAAGAACTTCCTCCAACTTGGAAATCGGTCAAGGCTCATCCTATAGACAAAGTCATAGGAGATATGTCAAAGGGAGTACTTACTCGTAGGTCTATTCAAAACATTTGCCACTATGTCTCATTTGTTTCTCAAATTGAACCCGATTCAATTAAAAAGGCCATTGAGGATGATCATTGGGTTCTTGCTATGCAAGAAGAATTAAACCAATTTGAAAGAAATGAAGTTCGGGATCTAGTCCCTAAACCCGATGATCATACCATAATTGGTACTAAATGGATTTATAGAAACAAACTTGATGAATCCGGGTTGATTATAAGAAACAAAGCTAGACTAGTAGCTCAAGGGTACAACCAAGAGGAAGGTATCGATTATGATGAGACCTTTGCTCCGGTTGCGCGTCTTGAAGCAATCCGAATTTTACTTGCTTATGCTTCAATCATGAAATTCACTTTATATCAAATGGATGTTAAAAGTGCTTTCTTGAATGGGTTTATAAATGAAGAAGTGTATGTCAAACAACCCCCCGGTTTTGAAAATAGTGAATTTCCAAACCATGTTTATAAATTGAAAAAGGCACTCTATGGATTGAAACAAGCTCCTAGAGCTTGGTATGATCGATTGAGTTCCTTTCTATTAGAAAACAAGTTTCAAAGAGGGAAGGTTGATAATACATTATAAAACCAAGGATGACATTTTGTTAGTACAAATCTATGTTGATGATATCATTTTCGGTGCTACTAACGTGTCTCTTTGTAGAAAGTTTTCAAATTTGATGAAAAAGGAATTTGAAATGTCAATGATGGGAGAACTCAAGTTCTTCCTAGGCTTACAAATAAAGCAAGTCAAGGAGGGGATATTTGTGCATCAAGGGAAATATTGCAAAGAGCTCCTTGAGAAATTCGGATTGGACAAGTGCAAGGAAGCCTACACTCCAATGAGCACATCATGCTACCTAGACAAGGATGAACAAGGTACACCGATTGATGTTAGTAAGTATAGGGGTATGATAGGTAGTCTCCTATATCTCACTGCATCTAGACCGGATATTATGTTTAGTGTATGCATGTGTGCTAGATTTCAAGCTAATCCTAAAGAATCTCACCTATCCACAGTTAAACATATATTTAAGTATCTAAAAGGAACAATTAACACTGGTCTATGGTATCCTGCTGATGCCAATCTTAGTTTAGTTGGTTACTCGGATTCCGACTTCGCGGGATGCAAGCTTGATCGCAAAAGCACCAGTGGTACTTGCCATTTCTTGGGAAGTTCATTGGTGTCATGGTTTTCTAAAAAGCAAGCTTGTGTCGCTCTTTCTACCGCCGAAGCGGAATATATCGCAGCCGGTAGTTGTTGTGCTCAACTGTTATGGATGAAACAACAATTATCGGATTTTGGTTTGAAACTTGAAAATATTCCGATTAGATGCGATAACACGAGTGCAATCAATTTGACTAAGAATCCGGTGTATCACTCAAGAACTAAACACATTGAAATAAGACATCATTTTTTAAGAGATCATGTACAAAAGGGTGATTGCACAATTGAATTTGTTAGTACCACAAATCAATTAGCCGACATTTTTACAAAACCTCTACCAAGGGACACCTTTTATCATATTAGGAGAGAACTTGGTATTTTAGATGAAGCTAATATAGGCTAATTGCATTGTGTGTCATTTTTGGAAAATCACCATATTAGTCTTACTCTAATGTGTTATTGATTCTTAGTTAAATTGTCCTTGATGATATTTGAAATTGTATATGTTAATTGTGTGTGATTCTGTACTGTATTCCAAGTTGGTAGTGAAGCATTTGTGTTTGATTTGTGTTTGGTCTTTTAAAACTGAGTTTTTACTTTCTGTTCTGTCAAAATACTCGAGTTTTTCCAAAAACACTCGAGTATTTTAATTCAAAATTAAATCAGTTTTAAATTGAAAAAGTTTTTAATCAGGGTCTGAGAAAAATACTCGAGTTTTTCTCCAAACACTCGAGTCTTTATTAAAACACTCGAGTGTTTTTCAAAACACTCGAGTCTTTCGAAACCCCCAATTTTTTAACTTTCAGACCAAACTCGAGTATTTTCCAAAAACTCGAGTATTTTGCGCTTTCCCTGAAATTTGAACTTTCGGACCAAACTCGAGTTTTTACGTTTTTACTCGAGTTTTCTGGGGAAATCTGGGCTGAGTCACGACCGACTCGAATATATTTTCAAAAACTCGAGTATATCCTAAAGAACAACTCTAGTATTTATGAATATATTCGAGTATTTTGAACTGTTTATATATACTCTCAGACTCAAGTTTTTTTTGCGACCCTCTTCTCTCTCGGTTTTCTCATATCTCTCTCCTCAAAACTCAGATTTTCCTCAAAGTTTTGTCAAATCTTACTAGTTTTTCATCCTCTAAACTCTTCTCTCGGTTTTATCCTCCTCCAGATGCTCCAGCTCCTTCGATGTTTTGATGATGTTGACCTTTGGATTTTATCTTAGTTTTCATTCTGTTTTTATCATGTTGGTCTTTGTTACATTTTCTGTATTTTGAGAACTTGGTGTTTTGAGACTTTGGGTTTATTATTGCACCTTTGATTTGGACCTTTTATGATGTTTTTATGTTAATGAATTTGGTCTTCATTATGATTTTTGTGCAAAGCTTCAGGGGGAGCTCTTTATCGTTATTATATCTCCGTTTTATTTGCATAAGTTGGTTATGGGGTTTTCCGATTATGCACCTCTCCTCCCTTGATCTTTTTCTAAATTGTTACATCTTTTTGGCGTATGACAAAAAGGGGGAGAGATATTACACTTGTCTTGTCTTGATATTGTTGCACCTAAAATCTCTAATTATGGTATATACTCTGATAATTGTTAAATTCTCTAATACCATAGGCTTGGTGCTAAAATTAAATTGTCATAACATCTTGCTCAAGCTGAATTTTTAGATAGGTGAAAAGTATCATATAGTGAGGGGGAGTTGCATCTCCAAGTGGATCAAGCTTAACAAATGGATCAAGTGTTAATTATTTTGTCATCACCAAAAAGGGGGAGATTGTGAATTCAATGCTCCTAATTATGTGGATTATGTTTTGATGATGACAAAATAATTAACAAATCATGCCTTGAAGATATTGCAACATCAACATCAACAAGAAGTCAAGAAAAGAAGACAAGTGTCCAATCATTCTCAATCAAATATTAATTGTAAATTTCTAATTTATGTTGAGAGTGGTTGAGAGTGGGTAGAAATAGTTAGTCTCTTCTAGGAATAAATTTTTATATGTTTATTAAGTTGAGATTGACCAAAAATTAATACTTGAGAGGAAAAATAAAATTGAAAAATAATTTTTCCCATATCTGATCAAAATACTCGAGTATTTTGATAAAGACTCGAGTATATACTCGAGTATTTATAGAAAAACTCGAGTATTTGTGCCAGGTCAGCAATTATGACCGTTAGTCTTGTTCGTGCACCAATTCACTCGTGACCGACCAAAAAGACTCGAGTATTTACCAAAAGACTCGAGTATTTTTGTCCAGTCAGCAAAAATGAACGTTGGAGAGACTCAAAAACTCAATTGAGGGCATTTGAGTCTCATCCAACCCCAAGAGAGCAATTCAGAACCTTATTGTAAAATTTCTCTTTGAATTTGTGCAAGAACAAACAAGACAACAAGATCATATTGATTCAAGCTTTCTTAATTTACTCTTCTCAAGTGTTAATTCCCAAAAAGCTCAACTTCTCACTCATATTTACATTTCATTCCAAGTTGAGTTTTAGGTCTCAATTCTTACATTGAGCTGTGCTTATTTGTGCTAATCCATTGTGAGATTAGTAATACACATACAAAAAGCTTGATTATTCAAAGTCTTGGATTGTTCCCAAGCAAACCCTAAGTGGCTTAGGGTGTTGGAAGTCTTGAGAGGTTCTCAAGCACAAGACTAGGAGGTTCCTAGCCCGGTGGAGTTTCTTGAAGGGAGTTCAAGGAAGATTTGTGAAGAGTTCTTCGATCACCGGAATCAAATTGGGGTAGAAATCAAGAGTTTGGTACACTCTTGAAAGGGTTAGGTTGAGTGAGGCCATTCTCAAGCAATCCTTTGTAATTTCTAACAATTTGATTATTAGTAGAAACTCCTAAGTGATTAGGAGGACTGGATGTAGCTCATTGTTGGAGTGAACCAGGATAAAATTGCTTGAGTGTTGGTTTATTGCTTTTAATCTACTTTCTAGCTCAATAGACTTAAGTCATTTCAATCAATTAGGATTTATACAATTAGGTAGCAAGTTCAAGGAATCTTTGTGTTTAAAAGTTATTTAGATTGCTTGCTATTCTGTTGAATAAGTTCCTGTTTATTATTGAATTGATTTGAGTTAAATTGCTGAATTTTCGTTTCTGGTTTTTCTGCTATCTGATAGGAAAAACTCGAGTATTTCCGAAAAGACTCGAGTTGTTCATCACTGAAAAACTCGAGTATTTCACAAAAGACTCGAGTCTTTTGTGTCTGATTCCAGAAAATTCAATCTTAGCTCCATTCTTCAATTATCAATCGAAATATTTGGTATTAGTGCTTCAAAATACTATTCACCCCCCCTCTAGTATTTGCTTAGCCCGCTTGTTGGTTTCCAACAAATCATACATCATGCCACTTGCATTATAAGAGTTATAATGTTGAAAATTGGAGTGCTCATATGTACTTGCATTATGATCTGTCCATGATATATTTGTGATTGTAACTTTAGTCTTTATCCATTATGTATATGTGTATACTTACTCCCTGTGCCCTGTTTAGGTGATGGCCGGGTACCTAGCTTGCATCGAGATACGCCCTATCCCTAGTGGTATATGGACGTATGAGGAGCACCGTGCCACCTTTGAGGTGGAGGTGGAGATCACTCTCTACCACCCTAACCCTTTGGTGCGTGTGCGACCTCGTCGATTTAGGATCCCATTAGTCTATACTATGCATGTTCCACCTTTTTACACTTATAGAGGACCACCCCCGGCTCGACCTATGCGTCGTTTTCATAGGTTTAGATTTAGAGCTGCCACTCGTTCCCATCCATCATCCCATAGAGTTGTCACTGAGGAGACTCCTTCTCCTGGTCCGACTGAGTATGATAGGACTGCTTCTGCGGATCCTAGACCCAGTGGTGGGGTCTCTACTCAGTCAGGCGAGGTCGAGGAGGACCCTGAGGAGGATGAGAGCGAGGAGGAGGTGCATGTCGAGCCGACTGTTTCTGCTAGAGGTGGACCCGTTGGTTCATAGGAGCCTGCATAGCATAGGGGTTTTGGATCCTAGATCCTAGGGATAGAGTTGTGGAGGATCTGAGGAGCTGCTGAGGACATGAAGGACTTGCTCTGGGACTTCTGTTTTTGGACTTTTGTTATATATTGTATATATTGAGAGGTCTTAGAGTGAGCCTTTATTTTGGAACAGTTGGTCTGTTTCTGTTTTACCAAAACTTGCTATCTCGACTTTTATCACTTGCTACAGTTTGTACTGATGGGGTATGTATCATGCCTTTTATCCTATATATATATATATGCTTTATTTTCCTCAGCAGTGCCCCATAAGTATTGTTTTTACTTCCGCGAACTCTGATTTTAATTGACGAAGGAATTCGGCGATAAATTTATATTTTATATATTCAAATTTCATTCGAGAGGCAAATAATGCATTCAACTTATAAGTGCTGGTAACATTCTTTCTGATCACGAAAACGCACTCTCGAAAGTCTTTTCAAAGCTAAGTTATTACTATGCCGAATTCATATAATGGGTTATGTTGAAACGAGGTTTTCAATTAAGCAAGTACTAGTATTAAAAAGGAAAAATTTTCTAGCCCTAATTTTGATAGCAAGTAGTAATCTATTTGGAAATATTAATTATTTTCAAGTTAAAAAGAGAGCGTCACACACCCCAACGGGAAGGATCAACCCTTAGGATTGTATCAAGTACACGAATTCCGAATGTGACAATTCACACCAAATAATTCAAATAAAATTTTTGTACAAGAGCAATATCAAGTTGTTCGTAGTATCACAAAAAATTCAGTTAATGCAGAAATGATTTTACCCCCAATGGAATGTAAGGTTGGGCTTGATCATCCCAATGTTTGCATTTATTGGAAGGTGATATCATTAAAGTTTCTGAGTTTAAGAGTATAAGTTGACAATTAGTAATTTCCAATAGTTTACTTAAAACAATTCGTGGTAGTTAACACCATATTGATTTGGAATGCTCTAAAATCAGAGTGTGCGACGGAATGACTAGAAGACAATCCCAAAAAAAAAATCTTATAGATTTTCCTTTTCCTTTTCACGTTTCCAAATTATGTTCGGTGTCTCGAATCTGGAGAGTTGACTCTGTTTGTGTAAAACCTTGATAATTGCATGGCATCTTAAATCTTTTTGGATGAGTGGGATTCCGTGTGGTAAGCATAATTAAGAGAATAGTTTACCCTTCCTCTAGTCGCGTATCAGTTCCTGAAGGCAACATACTGTTATGACTTGATAAGTCGATCCCTGAATCTATCTTTGGTTCATAATCCTTATCACCTCTTATAGGTCAAAAATCTGATTATTTGGTAATTCTTTAAATTCCAATTGAATCGTGATCGACATAGACTCGATTTGTCTCTTGCTAAGTTTAAAAACATGCTTGCTAGTTTGAAATATTCCAAGTAACATGAAATCATTTTCATGTGGTCCATGATTGGATGATCATGTTTGTTTTGATCATGCCTCTTAATATTTTCAAAGAGGTAACTCCTGAGACTCTATCCTTACTTCTTGTTAGAAACTGAAAACAACTCTTTTTATAACCTCTTGGCTTGTCTTATCATTGGATTCAATTGATATTTTTCATGAGTCTGTTATATCGTGCTTCCCTAATTTTAATCCCTAGTATAATTATAAGTTTTATGGAATTAAATAATTGTTTCTTGAAATCAATCATTTAGGTGTTGGGTATATTTAATAAATACATTTTTGTTATTTACGAAAGTATAATTAATTATATTTTAAAGTAAATTCATTTGAAACAATTACCCTATTTGAACAATAGACTTTCTCTTCTATACTTTGGTATTTATAAAGATACAATATTAAATAAATTTTGTTATTTCCTAATATCTAAACTAATTTTTATCTTAAAGTTTTCCTATATGAAACTAAAATCCTATTATTAATATTTATTTTGGGTTGATAAATAAATAAATAAAAGTGAGACAAAGAAAAAAAATTGTATGGGTGTTGGCATTAGGAAGAGGAAACCCTAAGGGTTCCCCTTTTTCTCTTACGGCGGCAGGAAACCCCCTCCCCCATTGTTTTCCTTCTCCATTCCTTTCTCTCTCTCCCAGCCGTCCCACTTTCTCTCTCTCCGCCGCCTCCATGCTCGCGCCGCTGCCACTCGTGTCCTCGCTCCAGTCGCGTCCTTCCTCCAGTCGCGTTTCTTCTTCCCAGTGGCGCACCGCAACTCCCGTTCTCTCCGGGTCACGATTTCGCGCCGCCCCCTTCCATGGGCGAAGTTCGCGACCTCCGCTTCGTCGCTGTCATGCTTCGCTGTTATTGCCAAGCTCCATCGGTGCCGCCGGCCCTTGAATCACGAACCAAAGCTCGTCCTTCTCCCTCTCTCCCTGCAATTGTGTCACCGCCGTGACATGGAGCCTGCAAAGCCGCCGTTCCTCGTGAACCAACCGCCATCTCTGGTTTGCTCTCTGCTAGTGACGAACCGGATCGAACCGCCACAATGGAACCCTTGTGGATCGCGAACCAGGAGCCTCCACCTCCTCCTGGCGTTAACGACGACACTACATGACCGAACCGCTATAGCTGTTGGACCTCCCTTCGCGGTGATGCTGTGAACCAATCGACCTTGCTATGAACTGGTATGAACCGAACCAGTCTGGTTGCCTCTCGTTCTTCAAAATCATATTTGAGGATATGTCCTAGTAACTTTCTAACTGCTCCTTATTGTGTTTTAATAATAACACTAATTATAATAGTATGAGTAATAATTATTTAGTATTAATTTATTTTGGGTAATTAAACTGTCTTATAGTTTATATTGATTTTCAATTAGATTGTTATTTATAATAATTTTAATTAGTGATGATATAGGATTAATTGTTATGTCGAATGATGGGTTTTAAAGGGTATTTTAGTTAAATGTGTTGGGTCCCTAAGTAAGTGAGCTGTCGTTTAGCTTAGTGGAATTGTCCCTAGGCTAAACAATACCTCAGTTAATTAGGAACCTGAGATATTTGGCATAACATTAATTCGAGTCAAAACGTTGAACATTAATTTCAAATTGAAGAGAAGTGCAATTATTTGAAAGTTATAATTGTGATTTGGACTTATTTTTGAATCGAGAACACTTCCTTTTAGTTCGGAATTAATAGTGTCAAGTAACAACATTTGAATTTTGTGGTTTGAAACTAAAATTAATTAACTTTAATGAATTTCTGGTGATTATGTTAGTTTCAAAATGTTAGTGTATTTTCCATAAAAGGCTATACTATTTATTAAAGAGACAATGATCTTAATTTGAAATCCTATGCTATTTTGGTTTGTAAATTATAGTTAAATAATTTCTTGATTTGGAAAAGTTACGAAAATACTCTACTTTGATATATGATAAGTATATATCAAGATTTTAAATTGAGTCGCTTTTGGTGCATTAAATTAATTACTATATGATTTAATAATATAGTTAGACTACGAAGGAGCTTTAGGACAAACTCAAGCGATAACAATGGGCCACGACATGTGCGAGTATCAGTGTATGGAAAGGAGTGCGGTTGTGAAAAGCTAAGAGTTAAAGCAAATACAGGTAAGGGGTTCTTTACCTTGCTTTAGGGAGTATTTTCTATTTAGTATATAATACTTGCTAAGAATATGTGGGTATGCTTGTGACTGATTATTCGGGTAATTAATTTAAATTAAATATAAAGTAAGAAAGTAAATGAAATGAACTATAAATTGATGTTGGTGATTGAATATGCAGGCTAAGCACTATATGTTATCATGTATGTTTATTTGAAGAACATGAACTCTGGTTGTTAATTGTGAATGATTATAAATGATTATTGTTCTGTATGTCTGGTTGAATTGTGATGTTTGTGTGCTAAATGTGTATCGCATAATGAACTGAATAATAAATAAAAGAAAGTATGTATGTATGACATGTAAAATTAGAATGAGAACTAAGGAATAGAAAGAGTTAAAAATGTCATGGCATAAACTTAGGGAATTGAAAATATAAAGTGTTTAACACCCTAGGATTTTTACCCTTAATTCCCCTTTAATAAAATACGGACTTAAAAATTTCTTTTTAATTATATTAAAATCAACCGTCAAACGGACGGAGTTTTGTTTGTTTTTCGGACTAATCCAAAATTTGACCTGTGATAAACAATTTCAAATAAACAACTGATAGCCAGCAGGGCTTCAGATTATATTTCTAAATCAAATCAAGGCCCCACGGGCTCCAATGATATCAGTATGCAAAAATAAATCAGAGTATTAGCGGAAATACAAATTTTAAGCATTAAAACCAAAAGTTATAGCTTTAGCAAAACAAAACATCCTAAGCCTCATTCGAATTATGCATATAAAATTTACATCAAAATAATATCAGAGGCTTAGGTCCATACTATACACTAAACCCCTAACACCCTACTCTCCCTGTAAGGGAAAGTACTCCTGCTCGGTCGGGGGCTGCGCCAGCTCAATCTCCGAACCTGAAACTGTAAGGGAGTGAGCATTGCACAAGAAATAGAAAGCAATTTCTAACTAGACATAACAACTCACTAGGTCAAACACATTTAACAATTAAGCATATATTCACATATTGCACACCATACTCATTACAATATTTATTCCACATTTCCATTCTCATTATTCATTTCACCATCTGTTCCCCTGTATTTATTTTCCCCGTTTCCAAATAATTCCCTTTTTAAACCCTTACCTTTCCCTTATTTTTACGGTGTATGTATGTCTCCACCAAATTGAAGGCCTACATACATACACCAATCACGATGTATGTCTCCACCAAATCGAAGGCCTACATACATCGTGTTCCCATTACCATACCTTGTCCAATTTTATTCCCTGTTTCCTTTATTCATTTCCTTTTATTTACGGTGTATGTATGTCTCCACCAAATCGAAGGCCTACATACATCGCGTTTCCATTACCTTTACCTTATCCAATTTTATTCCCTTTTTAAATTATGTGTCCCTCAGGTCAGAGGTCAACACCCATTCATTATAATCCATTTTGTGTCCCTCAGGTCAGAGGTCAACACTCCAATACATATTTTATTCGGTGTCCCTCAGGTCAGAGGTCAACACCCAACCCATTATTTAATTCGGTGTCCCTCAGGTCAGAGGTCAACACCCAACCCATTATTTAATCCGGTGTCCCTCAGGTCAGAGGTCAACACCCATTCATTCCAATTCATATCGTGTCCCTCAGGTCAGAGGTCAACACATTTTACCATTCATATTGTGCCCCTCATATCAGAGGTCAGCATATTCATCACTTTCCATTACTCGTCACCTCAAATCAGAGGCCAACGCGTTTAATCACATTTCCATATTCATTACCTCACATCAGAGGCCAAAACATACTTTCATATTCTCACATCAACAATTATATCACATTTAAACAAAACAACACACATTCAACAACTAATCATTCATGCAAATTCCTCATTCACTTCCTTTCTCAGTTATCACAATTATGCCAAATAGTGTTCTCCTTTATAGCCCAACATTTTGATTGCCCTTCATTCTAATTTACATATATCACCTTTTACTTTTTAATTACTCATAACCGTTTTAGTTCCGTTTCCCATATTCACAAGTCCAATTCATAATCCATAACCTTTGTTCACAATTGATAATACTTAACATTTTTACTTATTTAACAATTTGATACTAATATGCACATTCATCACCTCTAATCATTTCCATTCCCTTTCTTCCTATATCAATTTATTCCATAATACCTACATATATTGGCAACATCAATCAATTATCATTTAATTCACAACTTTACAAATAAAGACATTAGTCATAGAAATCATTTATGTCCACTTCGTTATCACATTACCCAATTCCTCATGTACCTCAATATAATCATTAACCAAATTTCATTTATCCATTAATTCATTCCTATATTATTGGGTTTGCTTTTCCTAGTCTTAACATCCATTTCATCAGGCTTATTTAATTATTTAGAATTTCATATTCAATCACATAGGGTTTTATAATCTAATTTTCTCCCCTAACAAGCATTATATACTAACTAGAGCCTACTCCCTAGAACAAGGCAAAGCTCACTATATCCACTCCCTTGAAGAAACCACAATTGGTGGTTGAAACAACTAAGGAACCCTAGGAACACACCTAGAAGGGGGGGTTGAATAGGTGTACAAGATACCTTGAAAGATTTTCGAACGAAACAAATCGAAACAATCAAAACAAATGATTTTTGCAAATTCTACAGCACTTAATCGATTAACCTGCAATTTAATCGATTAAACCTGAAAGTTCAAAAGTCCTTAATCGATTAAACGAACACTTAATCGATTAAATCTATCAGAAACTGAAAAATCACTTTTCAATCGAATACGAAAATCAATCAATTAACACTTAAGATCAGAGATTCAACGGAGATGATTAACACCTATATTCTTATTGATTAACCTAGTTATGAAAATGATTTTCCCCAAGTTAATTTGAACAATAAAGATTCAATTCAATCAATTATGAAAATCAATCTTTCTAGGTTTTCAACCAAGAACGCAATCAAATGACTTGAATATAAAGAGTAAGGGTTTAGAGATACGACACAGCGA
The DNA here is from genome assembly GCA_037953625.1 of Crotalaria pallida. Classification (NCBI taxonomy): domain Eukaryota; kingdom Viridiplantae; phylum Streptophyta; class Magnoliopsida; order Fabales; family Fabaceae; genus Crotalaria; species Crotalaria pallida. The sequence goes on from CM075651.1 coordinate 59,836,838, forward strand.
TTTATCCTGGTTCACTTTCATCCGCTTGAAAGCTACATCCAGTCCCCTCTTCAACCAAGAGAGATTCTTCACTATGAGGAATTAGAGTTCTCAAATTACAAGTGATTGCCTCACAAGACTTCCTTCTTGCTAGCCTACAAGAGATAACCGACACCCTTGCCTTGTAATCCTATTGATCTTCTCTCTAATCTAACCTCTACCCCTTGTTGATAATCGACACAACAAGTCTTCAATTGCTTGATGATAATCCACACATCAAGGCTTCTCCTTGCTTGATTCACAACCAAGACTTTCTTCAATTGCTTGAACTTTGCTTGATGATAATCGACACACCAAGGCTTCTTGTTTGTTGTAGTGGCTTGCCTTATTGCAAAGATTACAACTCAATGAATACACATAACAATCCTAATGAATCTCAATCAATAGCTATGACAAATCACACAAGAGATTCAAAGGTTCTTGATCAAAGAATATGACAATATGAAAGCTTTGATCTTTGAAATTGAGAGAGAATAGAGTGGCTTGATTCTTTGTAAAATGAATATCAAAATAATGAGTTATTATCACAAAGGTTAGGAAAAGGTTTTTATAGAATACCCAAAAGTTATGGCACTTGAAAAACTGATTTTGAGAAGTGAAAATCGTATTTTAAAAATCCAGTTCAGCAGTACTTAATCGATTAAATCTTTACTTAATCGAGTACTAATCGATTAAATTCATCCTTAATCGATTAAACATGTCTGATACTTGTTTAAAACTTATTTTCTCAAAACCAAACCTTTCCTTTAAAACCTTTAAGCCACCTATTGATTCTAGGTTAAGTGAAAACTCAAATTATGATTAAATCATGACTTATGAATGAGATTCACTACCCTCTAAACAAACTACCCAAATGAAAACCTATGAAGCTTGAGAGGCAAAAGATAAAACAAAAACAATTACACTCAAACTTAAGTCTTCATGAGCTTGTTCTCTCTTCTTCACTTGATGTTTGTTGTTGCTTGTTGAACTTGAACTTGATCATCACATGATAGCTTGTTCAAAACACTTTGTCATTATCAAAACATTCATCATGGAACTTACAATCTCCCCCTTTTTGAAAATGACAAACCATGTTTTGAAGTTCTCCAAAAGTTCTTTGAAGTTGTTGATGCTTTAACAATTTGATCACTTGGTGAGACTCTTGCTCCCCCTCAATAAATGCTTTTGACATTTGAATCCAATTGAGATAAGCTTGATTCTCCCCCTATCTTCAACAACTTATCTCAACCTACATAAAAACAACAAAACAACCTTTCTCCACAAAAAAACATATCATTTTTCCCATTTTTCAAAACATTCCAATCAATTCAAAACATCATATTTCTCCCCCTTTGGCATTATCAAAAAGTAATATATACCAATTGAAATATAACATCTAAGCTTACCAATGATCATTTCTCTACAACATTGATACCAATTGAACAAATACAATAGAACTATACTTTGAAATGTGATATCAATTGGCAAGAGAATATAACAACGAAATATGATACCAATTGAGAACTAAAATGTCATAATATCACTTAACAAAGAAGATATCAATTGTAAAGAAGTATCAATAATCACAAAAGCATGATAATCAACTAATAATCTCTCAATGATACAAATTGAACAAATTAAACATTTAGAAAAGTAATACCAATTTAGAAGATACCATATGAAGTTCACAAATTTAATAATATCACTTAAACCAAATTGTAGGACTTCTTTTGAGACCAATTGAAGATGCAAATATGAATAACACTTGTAAGCTCTCTTTGCTCTTCAATCATACCTACAAAACAATCATGCTTTGCTTTTTGGTATCCAAATGGTTTTGGATCCATTTTTGTTAGTGTAGGGACTTTCACCCTTTTTCATCCAAACAAAATCTCCTTTAGGTATACCATGCACTTTAATATAACACACATTTGAAGTATGTCCATGAGTACCACAATATAAACATGTTGGTGCATTTGAAAAATCAACTTTAGAAAAATCAACAACATTTCTATGAGAATTACTCTTAGCATTAGTATAACCCAAACCAAACTTGTTTGAATTTTCTCTTTGAAAATTTAACAATGTGCGCAATCTAATGTCACCACTTGTGAAACTTGCAAGCTTATTTTTCAAAATAGCATTTTCATCTTTGAGCAACTTGCAATTCTCACAATCAACCACAATATTCACTCTACTAGCACAATCACAAGAAGAACTAGCATATATAAGATCAAGAGTTTCATTTTCAAGATTAAGCTCATCAACTTGTTTTTGAAGATCTAAAATCTCTTTTTGATGTTTCAAAATGAGCTTCTTTCTTTCAATGTTTTTCAAAGCTAGTTTTTCAAGTTGTTCATGCATTTCTTCATAAGCATTATATAACAATTCATATTTAGAAGAAATTTCAGATTTAGTAAGACTTACATTGCTATCCTTGCTTTGTTCACTTGATTCATCATTTGAACTTTGTTCTTCATCATCTACTAGAGTTATCAAGTTGAGACAAGCAACTTCATCATCATCCGATGAACTACTCGATGTGCTTTTCTTGTTATCTTCATCACTATCCCAAACTATGTATGCTCTTTTAGATTTAGAATTTTTCTTGTCTTTCTCCTTCTTCTTGAGATACTTAGAGCATGAGTACTTGAGATGACCGGGTTTTCTTCATTCATGGCAAACTACACCTTCTTTTGAAGTCTTAGTCTTGTAGTGTGGGGAATCCTTCTCTTTACTTTTGTCCTTGTTCAACCTTCCTTTTCTCCTTAGAAACTTGTCAAACTTCCTTAGTAGAAGTTTCATGTCTTTTTCATCAACATCGGAATCGAAATCTTCACTATCATCATCATCGGAACTTTCTTTCTTTTTGTATCCACTTTTGACTTTAAGAGCAAGTCCCTTTCTTTCTTTGTTCTTATCCGACTCTTCATTGATACTTAATCTTCCAAGCTCCATTTCATGTTCTTGAAGCTTTCCAAAGAGTGTTTCTAGATCCATAGCATCCAAATTATTAGATTCAACAATAGCCGTCACTTTTGGTTGCCAATTCCTGTCTAAACATCTCAACACTTTGTTAGAAAGTTCACCTTGTAAGAAAGTCTTACCAAGAGCAAGTAAATGATTAATAATATGAGTAAAACGCTTTTGCATATCATTAATAGATTCATTTGGAAGCATTTGAAACAATTCATAATCACGCATTAAAGCATTCAATCTAGCTCTCCTAACCTCACTAGTTCCTTCATGAGTCACTTGTAAAGTGTCCCACATTTCCTTAGCACTAGAACATTGAGAAACTCTAAAGAACTCGTCATAGGATAAAGCGGAGGTAATGATATTCTTTGCTTTATAATCATATTGAACTTTCTTTCTATCATCATCCTTCCACTTATCCTCGGGGATCAATTGTTCTACACCTTCAACTAAACTAGAGGGGATATGAGGACCTTTTTCAACTACTTTCCAAATTTCACTATCTATGGCTTGGATAAAGATTTTCATTCTAACTTTCCAATAAGCATAGCCTTCTCCGGCAAACAATGGAGGACGACTTATTGAATAACCTTCACCACCAAAGGGATTCATGGAACCCATTGCGATTTTCTTAAAGGATCTTTACGAAAAAAGCTCTTATGCTCGTGTCTTTCGACCGAGCTCTGATACCAATTGAAGAAACCGCAATTGGTGGTTGAAACAACTAAGGAACCCTAGGAACACACCTAGAAGGGGGGGTTGAATAGGTGTACAAGATACCTTCAAAGATTTTCGAACGAAACAAATCGAAACAATCAAAACAAATGATTTTTGCAAATTCTACAGCACTTAATCGATTAACCTGCAATTTAATCGATTAAACCTGAAAGTTCAAAAGTCCTTAATCGATTAAACAAACACTTAATCGATTAAATCTATCAGAAACTGAAAAATCACTTTTCAATCGAATACGAAAATCAATCAATTAACACTTAAGATCAGAGATTCAACGGAGATGATTAACACCTATATTCTTATTGATTAACCTAGTTATGAAAATGATTTTCCCCAAGTTAATTTGAACAATAAAGATTCAATTCAATCAATTATGAAAATCAATCTTTCTAGGTTTTCAACCAAGAACGCAGTCAAATGACTTGAATATAAAGAGTAAGGGTTTAGAGATACGACACAGCGATTTATCCTGGTTCACTTTCATCCGCTTGAAAGATACATCCAGTCCCCTCTTCAACCAAGAGAGATTCTTCACTATGAGGAATTAGAGTTCTCAAATTACAAGTGATTGCCTCACAAGACTTCCTTCTTGCTAGCCTACAAGAGATAACCGACACCCTTGCCTTGTAATCCTATTGATCTTCTCTCTAATCTAACCTCTACCCCTTGTTGATAATCGACACAACAAGTCTTCAATTGCTTGATGATAATCCACACATCAAGGCTTCTCCTTGCTTGATTCACAACCAAGACTTTCTTCAATTGCTTGAACTTTGCTTGATGATAATCGACACACCAAGGCTTCTTGTTTGTTGTAGTGGCTTGCCTTATTGCAAAGATTACAACTCAATGAATACACATAACAATCCTAATGAATCTCAATCAATAGCTATGACAAATCACACAAGAGATTCAAAGGTTCTTGATCAAAGAATATGAAAATATGAAAGCTTTGATCTTTGAAATTGAGAGAGAATAGAGTGGCTTGATTCTTTGTAAAATGAATATCAAAATAATGAGTTATTATCACAAAGGTTAGGAAAAGGTTTTTATAGAATACCCAAAAGTTATGGCACTTGAAAAACTGATTTTGAGAAGTGAAAATCGTATTTTAAAAATCCAGTTCAGCAGTACTTAATCGATTAAATCTTTACTTAATCGAGTACTAATCGATTAAATTCATCCTTAATCGATTAAACATGTCTGATACTTGTTTAAAACTTGTTTTCTCAAAACCAAACCTTTCCTTTAAAACCTTTAAGCCACCTATTGATTCTAGGTTAAGTGAAAACTCAAATTATGATTAAATCATGACTTATGAATGAGATTCACTACCCTCTAAACAAACTACCCAAATGAAAACCTATGAAGCTTGAGAGGCAAAAGATAAAACAAAAACAATTACACTCAAACTTAAGTCTTCATGAGCTTGTTCTCTCTTCTTCACTTGATGTTTGTTGTTGCTTGTTGAACTTGAACTTGATCATCACATGATAGCTTGTTCAAAACACTTTGTCATTATCAAAACATTCATCATGGAACTTACATCCCTTACCTTAACCAAAGAGAGAGAAAGTGGAAGAATCCAAGCCGTAGCTCCAAGCGCTCCTAAAACCAAGGGCTCCGCACGCACGAAAATGGAGATAGTGATAATAATCTTCCCTAAGCCAAAGGAATGGAATGATAAAGAGATTATTGCCCCTTTTCCATAGAGAATTCGGATTTCCCAAAGAGGGGAAAGAGAGAGAGAGAGAGAAAATCCACATTAGAGAGAGAGAGAGGAACTTCAATAATCATGGATACTTACTTGGAGAGACCAAGGGAGACTTGATGGGGGACCTTGGAGTGATTCCCTTGAAGCTTGATGGATTTGGAATGAGAGATTGTGTGCCCTAGAGAGAGAAATTTCGTGCATTATGGCCAAAAGCACGCGTGAAACGCTTTTATTTTTTTCAGTTTTAGCAGCCCTTAATCGAGTATTACTCGATTTAAACCTCCCCCCCTTCAGGCTTAATCGATTAAGCTTCAACTTAATCGATTAAGTTGCAGGGTTTTCAGCACCCCGACTTTGAACGGCCGTAACTTCTTCGTTAACCGTTGGATCTTCCTCAAATTTTGACACAAGCTTCCTCACATATCCTACTTCACATCTAACGGTGGAATTTGTGTTTAGAGTTGTAGATATTTTATTTTGAATTTCCTAATATCGGGTGTTTATAACACCAAAAACTCGATTTTTAACACTCGTTTGGTCTTCTTTAAATTTGATTTTCGATGCCAATGCTCCTTGACTCCTATATGGCACTCAAAGCACTCCTAATCCATCATTTTAAATCCCTTCTATGAAAATCCTTTCTTCCAAATCTTACTATAATTCTAATTATTGTTAGAATTAAAATTCGGGATGTTACATTAAAATTGTTGTGTATGCTTGTATGATAAATGTGTGTTGAATGACGAATGAGATAACAAATTAATAATAAAAGGCAAGAGAGAAAAGGATAATTATAAAGAAACTGAAGAAGAGAAAAGATAATCAATGAAAAGAATAACTAAATAAGATAAACGGAATGAGGATGAGAATAGTAAATTGATACGGCACAGGATGGTCGTGGTGACCCTGTGGCCTAATAAAAATAAACGATAATCGGCGCAGGATGGTCGTGGTGACCCTGTGGCCTAATAAAAAAATAATGTTAATCGGCGCAGGATGGTCGTGGTGACCCTGTGGCCTAATGAAAATAAATGATAATCGGCACAGGATGGTCGTGGTGACCCTTTGGCCTAATAAATATAAATGATAATTGGCACAGGATGATCGTGGTGACCCTGTGGCCTAATAAAAATAAATGGTAATGGGCACAGGTTGGTCGTGGTGACCCTGTGGCCAAATAATAAAAGTGAAAGGAAAAAGAAAAAGAAATAAAATGAAAAGACAAAGTAAAAGAAAAGGAAAAAGAAAAGAAAGAGATAAAGAAAGAAAACAAGAAAGAAAAGTAAATGGAAAGACTAGAATGAAAAGAAGTGGAATGAGTAATTGTGTTTGAATATTGAAATTGTGTCTATGTGCTAAAGGATATATTTACATGAGTTGGTAATTTATGAGAATGGAAATGGAAAAATATGAGACTTAACGAAGATATTGGAAGGGTAATATGAATGGAATAAATGAATGGATACTAATAAGACTGTTGGTTGTGTATGACGCATGTTGGGTTTGCCTAAATGAGTTTATATGTGCTACGTGCTAATTGTGTTTGACTTGGTAGGTCATTATGCCTAGTTAGAAACTATTTTCTACTTCATGTGTAAAGCTCACCCTTGCAACCATTTTTACAGGTTCAAAGTTTGAGCAGACACAATTTCAGACCGAGCAGGAATAGCACTCCACCACGTGGAGTGCTCGTTCTTTATTTTATGAGCAGGCTGTAGTTTAATTATGTGATAAACTGTTATTTTTTGTAATTTAAAATATGTAATAGTTATGCACCCTAAACTTGTATTAGTAAGGGAATTAAGATATAATCGAATGTAAAATGTGCCTGTTTATGTTTTAAAATGTTTTGGTCTGAACAGGTACGAACAGGAAATTTTGGGGAAAGTTCGAAAAACAGAGGAAACTCTACCGGATTTTCGTCGAAATTTTCAAGTCCATATTTTTATAAATCTTAAATTAACTAAATATCTGTGAGGGTGTTACACATGCCTCCGACGTTTCTAGTAGAATGCCATCAGAGGTCTTTTTCCTTTACCTCTTTAATAGGAAAGACGGCCGTAGTCGACCCTAGCAGGGCGCAAACCTTGGCCTATGGGGATCGCAAAGGCTCCTCCAAGGCTTATTTATCAAGTTCAACGCTTCCTCCAACTTGGAGTTTCTTGCATTGACCTGATGCATAAGAAATGGGTCCTATGCAATCCCACATGTTTGGTCTTTCACCATTCATGAGGATAAGGAAGGTATTCGGAGTGAAGGTTCCCCCATTTCCTTTTCAACTCCTGAACACCTCAATCACACATGTTTGATCCTTCATAAACTCATGCTATGTGGAATTTGAATCTCTTTTCTTTTTTTCCAGAATTTGTGAAAGTATTCGTTGCATTTCTCCATACTCTCTCCTGGCTTTTCTAGTTTCAGATATGGGGATTTTATCCATGAGGAGCATTAAATGCCTTCATAATTACTCTTCCGTTTCCAATGTTGACATGACAGCTCTGACTTCCTCTTTCCTTGCGCCATTATTCCTTCGACACAGACCTCTTATTTTCGCCTCTTCCTTTTGTCGACACACGTACACGTCCTTCGAAGTCACTTTTAAGTCGTGAGACTTAAGTGCACCTCCTTCGACATCACTTATGTTGTCGACACACATCCTTTTATCGAAATCTACCTTTTGTCGGGTTGTACGTTCACTTCCTTCGAAGTCACTTTTAAACAAAAATGTTTAAGTACACTTCTGTCGACGTCACTTATACATCCGACATTCTTGCCCTTTTGTCGATTTCAACTTCCAGTTAACACACTCCAAATTTTCAGGGACTAAAGGCATAAATAAGCCTTAAAATAATAAAGGAAAAATTTAGAAATCATAAATTTTGAATTGTGATTGGTTCGTCAATGTAAAATGCATTGAATTTGTTGTTTGATAATTGATTGATGTATTAGAAAAACTAACAAATGTATGTCTTTTTAATTTTTTTACTTTTTCAATTTGTTACTCCCTCCGATCCTTATTATCTGTCCTTTTTTGGAGAGATTTTGTTTCTTTTTATTTATCCTTTTGAGTAGGATTTTAAAAGTGTAATAAATGTTATTTTCCATGTTTGTCTCTATTCAGTAAGTCTTCGTTTACGTAAGTAGTGGAGAAAAATTAATGATTATAGAAAAAGAAAAGGTATAATAGGGAGAAACATAATTAATTATTGAAAATCTAAATAATGATTAAATTTCTTAAAAAATATATTTTTTTTAACATAAATGTATTTTATTTAAAAATAGGACAAATAAATACAAAGGGAGAAATACCATGTCATGGACGAATAAAGTACTACTATTTCAAACTAGATGCAATAGTTGTATAAGTGATTGCAGTAAATATGATGCCAGTAAATCCAAGTCCGAGGCGGAATATTTAGAAATTAGAACACATGAAATGAAACGATATATGGCAGGAAATCCACATCCCACTTTTTATTTCTCCAAATGCCGTACGCTTTCAACCACACGAATATCACATATACATATAATTCTCTTTTCTTTCGTATTTATTTATCATATTTTAAATAAAACACATTGTTTAAAAATTGAAATTATTAATAAGATTTTCAATATGTTAATTATGTTTCCTTTTTTTTTTATCATAACTTTTTCTCTACTACTTACCAAAACCAATACCCTATTAATATGATTAAACATGAAAAATATCATTTATTATACTCTTGAAATCATAAAAAAGACAAATAAAAATAAACAAATAATTTCTCAAAAAAAACAGTTAAAATAGAAACGGATGGAGTATTTATTTTAATTTTAAATTCCAAAGCAATTAGGTACCGTCAAAATTTAAGAGTTAACCATCTATTCGCTATTTTAAACAACATATACTATTCGATATTTTCTTCGTTTCATAAGGATGGTTAAAAAATTCGAAAGTTAAAAAATTAAATAGATATGCATTTAATGGTTTGTTTAACACATCAATCAATTATCAAACAACTAATTCAATGCATTTTGTATAGATCAACCAATCACATTTCAAAGTTTACAATTTCTAAACTTTTCATTAATTATTTTAACTATAGTTTGGGACAAAAAATTTAACAATTTTTTACCCTCCTTGTGAGACGAAGGGAGTATCAATTCAGTTTTAGAAAGATTTTTAAAAGTAAGTTTTTCAAAAGATCAAAATGTCATAACCTTAACATGTGAATCAATCAGTTAGTCAACCTGCCAAGTGTCATGCGACACTTCTTGATTGCTTATTTCTTCCAAACACATTTGAAAAGGCAACATCACATTATCCATCCTTGAATTTTTAACAACAGTTGAATATATCCAATATTTTAATTTTGTTGACAAAAAAAATTTTAATTTGGGTTTGTTAAGGTTTTTAAACTTATAAAATTAATCATGAGTACACGTTATTCCGTGTCTCGAAAAAAAATGTATTTTTTAATGGTTATCTATTTCATTTGGCTTCTCAACAAATACTACGTTAAGAACAATTGTTTTTAAATTTTAAAATGAAAAATTTAAAACAAAAATTTAATCTTCAACCCCCTTCCTCTCTCCTACAACCACCACCATCAACATCAAACATCAACAAGATGTACAAGATAAAGCATACTCCCTCCCGTCCTTATTATAGGACATACTTAACCGAATTACACATACCAAGGAAAGTGGTTGGTTTTATGATTCTATGAGAATATATTGTAACATTACAATTTTACCCCCTTAACTTTTCTTGGAAAATTCGCACTCATTAATGAACAACAATAAACACATAGACAGTCAAAGTATTTAATAAGGGCAAAAAAGAGAAAAATCAATAAATGATGCGTATAAAATATAAAGTAACTTATAATTAGGACCAAGAAAACTTTCTAGAATGTGACCTATATATAAGAGCGGAGGGAGTAACATTTAAAAATTCTTCCTCTAAGTGTTCTTTATCATCACAACTCCAATTTGGTAATCCCTTTGCAACTTCTCCTTTCCACCGGAATATCTCCGATAACTAACTATAATATGCATAAGTTGTTATTGTAGTGGAGAAGCACTTGAGTAGTTTTTATCTGTTGAATGGTATTCAAACTAATCATGTCAAACACTTCCATCCATGACTTGAAGTCACTAACACTTACTCACTCCGTCCCATAAAGTTAGTATAAAACATAAAAAAAAAAAAAAAAAATTGTCTCAAATTAAAGTTAAAATAATGAATAAAAAAATTTGAAATTGTATTGTGTATTTTATAATTGATTAATTAAAGAAATATGCATTAAATACTTACTTTGTCAATTGGTTAATTTGGGAAACAATGCATTAAAAAGATGTTAATTTTCAAAAATTTACTCCTCTAACTAATTGATTGTCACCGGCACCTATATATACACGTGCATAGATTTACCCGTTGTAATAAATCTCTTTGAGGTGGAACATTTCATAGATTTATTACAACATATACTCGTTACAATTAACCAAACATGAAACTCCTAGTACTATATACAAAAAGTGGCCAAAACTCGAAAGAATGATACAAGACCTATTACAGCTAGTACACAACAGCATTATCTTGAGGATATTATAGGTATCTACACTCAACAGCCACCATCAAGAAACATCTTGAGCTCCTATCCATATTTTAAAGGCCAATAAAAATTTAGGCTAATGGATCATAGCAATCATACAACTCGTGACGAGTTTCAGGGAGGTTTCTTCCGGTGTTACTGTAAAGTTGACATCAAAGCAATCCAAGTTTTGTCAGAAACTTCTTTACCGTTTCACGGCCCCATTGGATGTCGTTTAGCAAGACACGACCATCATCTGACTGGGAATTTGACCCGTCTTGTATCGCTGCGGCTAAATTAGACTGCTCTTCATACTCATTGTGAAGTAACTCTGCTGGCTCATTTTCTATTGTTGCATTGATCTCTGGGATGTTGTTTTGCAGGACAATGCCATCAACTGGCTGGGAATTTGACCTATCTTCGATAGCTGCGGCTAAATTAGACTGCTCTTGATATTTATCGGGAAGCAACTCTGGCTTATTTTTTATTGCTGCGTTTATCTCGTGGGGTGTGCTATCATTCACCTTCTCATTGTGAAGCAACTCTGGCTCATTTTTTATTGTTTCATTTGTCTCTTGGGGTGTGCTATCATCAGAGTCTTGCTCCTTACTCAACTGAACATTTTCAGTTCAAGCACATGAAAAATAACAATAAGGAAATATTAACACTAGCATCAACAATTTAACTACTGCGTCATTTCAGAAGACAAAATAACACATTGCCTTAAAGTATGGACAAAAACTGTTCATCTCTGGGGAAGCCCAACATTTATCAGAAATGTATTGCAAAATAATTATTTATCAGGTGTTTTAGAGTGGTAAAGAACTATTATGCTTTGCAAAGTGGGGAAACTTATATGGTAACATATGAGTATAATCTCATGGCAATGCTATATGGAATGCTATGTAACTCATTCAGTATCTGGTTTAAGACTAAATTTGTTATTATGGCCTGTGTTATTCAACAGCGGAAAAAGTCATGGTAGCATCTTTCACAATAAAGCTTGACTAATTGGTTGTTTTATGTAATTGTTAGTGTACTTCATTACTCAATAGTGATTAAGATCTGTCTAAATAATGACAATAATTAAATAGGAAACACTTTTCTTGTTTACATTTTTGGCCTTCAAATGCAGTATTCATTATATAATATAAGAAACAAGTTGATGCGACATGGATATCAACTAAATTCACTTCATTGATAAACATAGTGATAATACAAATGAAACCGGATTTTTCTGTTTATTATCTAAGATTCCATTCAGTTATGCTCACTCACACTCATCAAGCGGTTACCTCTGGTACGTTCTGATCTTTAGATTCAAAAGCTTCAATAGAAGTGTCTATGGTCCTTCCTTGGACTTCACCTGGACCTTCATCTTCATTAGAAGTCTCTGTGGTAGTCCTTTCTTGAGCTTCACCTGGGCCTGCTTCTTCATTTGCCACAACTGGAGGAGTTAAGCCAGGTACAAGAACAGCACCACCTTCGAAATCGAACAAGTTGCTCTCCACAACTGTCCTTTCCTCATTATTTTTTTGTGCAGTGGATCCATCGTGTCCAAGAGCATCTATGATATCATCATTTCTTGGACTATCTGCAGATTCTTCACTCCAGTTAATGAGATCCTCTGAGGAACCTATATTTTCAGCAACCATAGCCATTGGCTTCTCCATCGAGGAGGAAATACTATCAGCAATGATTTGCTGCAGGCCTGGTTCAGCACTTGGCTGCTCCTCCTCCTCATGTGTTTGGCTATCTTCAATGGCCGATATTTTGGATACGATGGTCACCTGTCCCTCTTCCGGGTTATCCATATTTTCAGCAAAAGTTGACATTTCTGAGTCAACATGGATTTCCTCATTTGATTGAGCAAGTTGATCTTCCTCTATTATTTTCTGAAGTTCACCATTCTCCCAATCCTCACAAACAATTATTCTCCTCCTAGTTTCCCAAGTTTGTATAACTCGATCCGAACCTGGCTGCCAAATAATATCACCTGCTTTCCCTTTCAGTATGAACTTGAACTGGATTGACTTTCCAGCAGGCACATCCTGATTACATAAAGGGACAAATCAAAAGCATTTAGAAAGTTTCCAATAAAAAAATAGTTCATATTTTTGAATAAAAGAAATGCTAGTAACACACTCTTTTGCTCGGTCACTTTAACACTATCTCTCATTGGGTCACATCTTAATCCCTCATTTTTTTTTCTTCTTTTTTTCAAATCATACTGTAAAGGGCTATAAGATATAGGCATAAAGCCCGCCATGATAGCGTTTTAAAGAGTGTGTATTCAAGAGTGTTTTGCTAGCATTCCTCTTTGATGAAATTTTGCTCACTAGCTCGACAGTCCATATATGCCCATCAGACCAGTCCATTGGTAATGCATCTGCAGGATTCCACGAACCAAGCACGGGATCATCTCCAACTATCAGAAACTGTTCGCCAAAGTCACACTTCTTTTGTAAATGAAATGTCACACGAACGAATTCTGATTCATCTGCACAACAAATTACAATGCTTCGGGATTAGAGAATTATGCAATGAGCATTATTAAAATTATAGAAATTAGAGAGCCCATCAAACCCACTTGTTTGTTCATTTTCTTCCGTTTGTTGATCTTGAGGCAGTACACTCTCCAAATCAGACTCTACAGTTTCCAAGTCCACCTGCAACATTTTATGCAAACTCTCATCAAATACTATTCCGAAAAGATAGTGAGGAAATCATTCTTTAACAAGTTTATATATATATATATATATATATATATATATATATATATATATATATATATGAGTTAGGATCACAGGTAAAACTCGGTCGTTTACACCTTCACATGACTTTTTATATATTATGAAATTTGTCTTGAATTATATGCTATTATCATGGCGATCATACATACTAAATTATTCTGAAATCTCCAGGTTATGACTTAATGGCACTTATCACCTCTTTTGTTTAAGAAATTACATTAATATATGTTAGTATTAGTGAGTATTAAACTTGCCCTTGAAGGGTGGTGATAGAGTGAAATTACCCTGAACTCCTTTAAAAGAGACTCCTCCAACAACACAGAAGAGAAAGGAAACACAGACCTGGGTTTTTGATGGCACAGAATGAACAACTGGGTAAATACCCTTGTTTTGGGCCAGTTTCAGGAGCCAAAAGTTGCAGTCTTTTTTGACACCTTTGAAGCAAAACTCGGTTCTGTTATCAGAAACATGAACAGCAGCAGCAACTCTGGGAGATGATGAAGATAGAATGGCTTTGGAACAAGAGCTGGTGAGCGCTTTCATGACTTTGACTGATTGAGGTGTAGTGTAGTCTGCTACAGAACAAGTTTCGTGGGTGAGACAGAGTAATCTATAGTTTCCTTTCCTTCTTGGCTTCTTCGATCAATTTGTCGGTTAGTGGCTGAAAATGCTGAATCTATCTGATGTTGGTGGTGAGGGTTACCAGGCGTCTCGGCATGGACACGTGCGACCTCGAAAAGCCCCATTTTCTTAAAGCACATCCTCTCTATCTCAAACCATGTCCTAAATCTTATCCCAACCAATAATATTTCATTAAATATTGTCATGAAAGTTAGAAAGTTATTTTTTCATAACAAAATGTGATTGGTTGGGAATATGGTTTACGACAGAGGATCTGGTCCCATTTTTTTGTGCACCCAACTTTTTTTTGTCATTTATATTATACTAAAATATATTTCTAAATATTAAAAAATTATTACTAATTATTATTAATATATTTAACAATAAAAAATACTTAAATACAGGACTTAATTTTATAATTTTTGGGCCTCGAGATAAAAGTAAGAAAAAAATGATTCGCCTTGTATTTTAATGTAAAACTAAAAGAGTTTCTTTCATTTTTACTTTATAATAGAAAAAGGAATCACATTATTAGTGTCACCGCCAACGTGCTTTTTCTTTGACTTTTTTACTTCCTTTCATTCATTGTTAGCGCGTGCGACTTTTCATCTCTTTTAAGAAAAATCAACTTTGTAGATTGTAGTTCACCCCATCCCTAACCAGTTGCCTACTTGCCTCAAAATTTTATTTTCGCTCAACTTTCATTAGATGATATGAACCTAAAATGTCATTGTGACCATTTAGCAATTATACTTACAAACATTATATGTTGATGGAAATGAATTATATATTGAGTTAAAATTATTTAGAGAATTCTTGCCTAAGAAAAAAAAAAGAAGCATTTGATATTTTGAAGTTTTTAAAAACATTTAGATTGTTAGCCTAATGTAATAATTAATTGCATATCAAATTATGTTAGACTATTCGTGTTATTGTTGCATCTGCATTCTGCAGAGAGAACTTTCTTTAAATTAAAACTGTTTAAGTCCTACATACGTTCTGTAACATCTCAAACTTAATTTATAGTGTAATCTATGTTGTGATGGTCTTAGGGTAGAAGAAATGAGGATATAAGTTAGAAACTTAGCCAATTGTGCATGTAACCTTAGGTTTAAGACATAGAACTTTAGGGAATTTAAAATAAAAGATTTACAACTCAAAACTTAAATTCCACCGTTGGATATGAAGGTTAGTAGGTAGAGAAGCTTGCTTTAAAATTTGAGCAAGATCCGACGGGTAACGAAGAAGTTATGGCATTTTGAAATGCCAAGAAAAAAGAAAACTGGCCAGACTACTCGAGTAGTGCCAAACTAATCGATTAGTACACTAACTAATCGATTAGTTCACTGACTAATCGAGCAGTTGGTGGAAACAGCAAGTCCAGAAAATCAGGACTACTCGAGTAGTCCACTGACTACTCGAGTAGTGCGACCAGTTACTGAAAAAATAAAAGAAAGGAAGGATAAGATCAACACCATAATGTTTCTCTCTCTTTCCTCTATCAAAGCTTCGAACTTTCCTTTCTCTCTCTAGGGTTTTCCTTCTCCACCACCAAATCATCCAAGAGCAAGTGGGATTTCTTCAATCCTTCATCAAATCTCTTCCTTTGTAAACTCCAAGTAAGTAATCAAGTGTGGGTTCTTCTGTTTCTCTCTCACGATTCGTTTCTCTCTCTCTCCTCCATCCATGGTGGTTTTGATTTTAAGCCATGGAAACTCCTCCTTACTTGGATTTTTGGCATGATCTATGATTTGAATGATAATATTTTCTTACTACGGCTCTTGATTTAGGTTCTCTCATTCTCTTGTTGGTCATAGCTCCTTGGTGGGGAAAGGTTCAAGTTAGAACAAACTCAATCTCCCTATCTCTAGAAGTGTGAGGTAAGGAGGTTTGTGTTACCATATTCTAGGGGGTAGATTGTATTGTGTATATAATGGATTGCTAAGAGGTTGTGTGTTAGTCAAAGAATAGAAACCCTAGGATTGATAACATGGTATAAAAGAATTTAAATGTATTATGTGGTGATTAAATGCGATTATTGTATTTTGTGATGATTAAATGTGATTATTGATACTTGGTTGATGTGGTTTGATGTTTTGCTAAATTATGTTGGACTTGGAATTATAATGTGATATTGAGTAAGATAATTGAAATGAAGATGATTGTATTGTTGGTAGTGCCCTGTGAAATTGGAATTTAAACGCATAATGAGTTTGTAATATTGAGAAATTAATGAAAGAGAGATTTCAAGGAAAATGAAGTGAGTGAAATGGGTTGTTAAAAGATTAAAGGAAAAAGAGTGTGTGATCCAGATTTTGTAAGACGTTGTCCTTAGGAGACTGTACGCATAGATCGCGTAAGATGCACATTGTGCATAGCTGTAAGACGTTGTCCTTAGGAGACTGTACGCAGTTATGGACACACACACACCATATATTAACAAAGGTATAATTTGGATTGTGCGAATCCAGATCTTGTAAGACGTTGTCCTTAGGAGACTGTACGCATAGATCGCGTAAGACGCACATGATGCGCAGCTGTAAGACGTTGTCCTTAGGAGACTGTACGCAATGATGGACGCACCTTCTGATTTTGGGAATCCAGGTCTTGTAAGACGTCCTTAGGAGACTGTACACATAGACCGCGTAAGACACACATTGTGTGCAGCTGTAAGACGTTGTCCTTAGGAGACTATACGCAGTGATGGATCCCCGTGATAAATTCTAAAAAGCTATGTAAAATATTCAAAGAGTATGAAAAGAGAATTGTGTTCTTGTATATGAGATTGATGAAGATGTAAGTTTGTGTATCTTGGGAAGAGTATGTAATTATGGAATCAAAATGTGGGAGAACTATTTTAATACGAAAAAGAAATAATTGAATTGTTTGGAAATGCTTATTGGTTTATATGCACTACATGACTAGATGTGTTTGGCTTGGTGGTTCAGTATAGCATGATAGAAACTGCTTCCCTATTTTATTGTGTAATACTCACCTCCTTACCATTTTTCAGGTACTGAGTTGGAGTATACACCTGGAATGGCCGAGCAGGATTACTCTCCCTCACAGGGAGAGTAGGGTTGGGATTTAGATACATTTATTTTGACCTAAGCCTCCATATTATTTGATGTATATGTGTTGTATATGCTTTTTTTTGTGTGAGACTTAGGATAGTTCCATTTAAGGCAGGGTTTATGATTTATTTTGAGCATAGTTGTGGTTATGCCCTTTTGATTTACATACTTTGCATTTTTGTTGGCACTCTGACAAACTGATACTGATGTCTTACTCTTGAGCCCATGGGGCAACTATGTGATGCATATATACCTATATTTGAGCCCTGCTGGCTACTGTTGATATTATATAAATGTGTTTATCAGGTTGAAGATTTAGAAAAGTTCGAAAAACAAACGAAACTCCGTCCGTTTGACGGTTGATTTTCATGAATTAAAAAGGAATTTTTAAGTCCGTATTTTAATAAAAGGGGAATTAAGGGTAATTAATTATAGGGTGTTACACGTTCTAAAGGCTTAATTATGGTTTTGGTCCCTATAAGTTGCCCGTGTTTTGAATTTAGTCCCTAATTCTTTTTTTGACCTTGAATGGTCCTCAAATATTTCTTAAATTTGTTTTTGGTCCTTCCGTCTCCTTTTTTCCATCTGTCGCTGACATGGCAAACGACAAGCCATGTCAGCCCTCCACCTGGCCAGTTGACGCCCTCCAACTCAACACTTGCAGCCATAATTAAGCCTTCCACGTGGTCCTTCCTCATGTGAGTGGCACGTGCAGCTCTTTAGTCCCATTATATGAGCCTTCTTCAACCTTGCCTTCTTAAACCTTCCACAGTAGCGGCGACACAGAGGTGAAGGGAGCTGCAACAATGACGTCTCAACAAAGCATGAAGGGCACCCCGTCTCAAAGTGGGAGAAGCTGCAACTCGTCTGCATCTTGTACCTTCACCATGTCGCATAAGAAATTGTGTGTTTGTGGTGTGTTTGCTAGGTTGATGACTTCTCATAGCAGTAGGAACCCAGACATAATATTTTGGGGATGCCCTAATTGGAAGGTTTGATATCTAACTTTTCACTTCCATTCTTTGTTCTTCCATTTTATGGGTTTCAATTATCGAAGTTATTTTCTTTTTTAGATCCATGAGAGAGAAAATAGTAGAGGTTACTTCAAGTGGGCAGATGAAGCATAGGAGGAGGAGGAAGAAGAAGAAGAAGAAGAAGAAGAAGAAGAAGAAGAAGAAGAAGCATTCTTTGTTCTTCCATTTTCTGGGTTTCAATTATCGAAGTTATTTTCTTTTTTAGATCCATGAGAGAGAAAATAGTAGAGGTTACTTCAAGTGGGCAGATGAAGCATCTGTAGAGGAGGAGGAGGAGGAGGAAGAAGAAGAAGAAGAAGAATAAGAAGAAGAAGAAGAAGAAGAAGAAGAAGAAGAAGAAGAAGAAGAACCATTCTTTGTTCTTCCATTTTCTGGGTTTCAATTATCGAAGTTATTTTCTTTTTTAGATCCGTGAGAGAGAAAATAGTAAAGGTTACTTCAAGTGGGCAGATGAAGCATCTGTAGAGGAGGAGGAGGAGGAGGAAGAAGAAGAAGAAGAAGAAGAAGAAGAACCATTCTTTGTTCTTCCATTTTCTGGGTTTCAATTATCGAAGTTATTTTCTTTTTTAGATCCATGAGAGAGAAAATAGTAGAGGTTACTTCAAGTGGGCAGATGAAGCATCTGTAGAGGAGGAGGAGGAAGAAGAAGAAGAAGAAGAAGAAGAAGAAGAAGAAGAAGAAGAAGAAGAAGAAGAAGAAGAAGAATAAGAAGAAGAAGAAGAACCATTCTTTGTTCTTCCATTTTCTGGGTTTCAATTATCGAAGTTATTTTCTTTTTTAGATCCATGAGAGAGAAAATAGTAGAGGTTACTTCAAGTGGGCAGATGAAGCATCTGTAGAGGAGGATGAGGAGGAGGAGGAAGAAGAAGAAGAAGAAGAAGAAGAAGAAGAAGAAGAAGAAGAGCACAATGAAGTGAAACTTGAAGTGAAACCCCATACATGCCAAAGCTGTGAATTTTTGAAGAAAAAATTGTTGAAATGTAAAAGGAAATTAGAACATGAGAGATGGAAAGTGAATATGGTAGTTGTTGGAATTGTTGTTAGTTCCATGATGAACATGATGAATGTTTTGATAATGACAAAGTGTTTTTGAACAAGCTACAAGTGTTGATCAAGTTTCAAGCTCAACAAGCAACAACAAACATCAAATGAAGAAGAGAGAAAGCAAGCTCATGAAGACCTAAGTTTGAGTGTATTTGTATTTCTTTTATCTTTTGCCTCTCAAGCTTCATAGGTTTTTTATTTGGGTAGATTATTATAGAGGGTAGTGAATCTCATTCATAAGTCATGATTTAATCATAATTTGAGTTTTCACTTAACCTAGAATCAATAGGTGGCTTAAAGGTTTTAAAGGAAAGGTTGGATTTTGAGAAAACAAGTTTTGAACATGTGCAGTACCAACTTAATCGATTAAGTGATAACTTAATCGAGTACTACTCGAGTACACGACTTGCTTAATCGATTAAGTACTGCTGAACTGATTTTTAAAATACGTTTTTCACTTCTCAAAATCAGTTTTCAAGTGCTACAACTTTTGGGTATTCTATATAAACCTTTTCCTATTATTTGTGATAGATGAGAATCATTTCATACAAGTTTTACAAAGAATCAAGCCACTCTATTCTCTCTCAATTTCAAAGATCAAAGCTTTTCTATTTTTATATTCTTTGATCAAGATCCTTTGAATCTCTTATGGTGAATTGTCATAACTCTTGATTGAGATTCATAGGATTGTTTTGTGTATTCTATTGTGTTGTAATCTTTGCAAGAAGGCAAGCCACTACAACAAACAAGAAGCCTTGGTGTGTCGATTTTATCATCAAGCAAGTGCATTCTTATTGAAGAAGAAGAAGAAGTCTTGGTTGTGAATCAAGCAAGTGAAGCCTTGGTGTGTGGTTTATCATCAAGCAATTGAAGACTTGTTGTGTCGATTATCAACAAGGGGTAGAGGTTAGATTAGAGAGAAGATCAATAGGATTACAAGGCAAGGGTGTCGGTTATCTCTTGTAAGCTAGCAAGAAGGGAGTCTTGTGAGGCAATCACTTGTAATTTGAGAACTCTAATTCCTCATAGTGAAGAATCTCTCTTGGTTGAAGAGGGGACTGGATGTAGCTTTCAAGTGGATGAAAGTGAACCAGGATAAATCACTGTGTCGTATCTCTAAACCCTTACTCTTTATATTCAAGTCATTTGATTGCGTTCTTGGTTGAAAACCTAGAAAGATTGATTTTCATAATTGATTGAATTGAATCTTTGATTGTTCAAATTGATAAAGGGAAAATCATTTTCATAACTAGGTTAATCAATAAGAATATAGGTGTTAATCATTTCCGCTGAATCTCTGATCTTGCATGTGAATTGATTGATTTTCGTATTCGAATGAAAAATTGATTTTTCTGTTTTCTGTCATATCTAATCGATTAAGTTCAAGTTTAATCGAGTACTACTCGAGTAAATTGCAGGTTAATCGATTAAGTGCTGTAGAATTTGCAAAAATCATTTGTTTTGATTGTTTCGATTTGTTTCATTCGAAAATCTTTCAAGGTAGCTTCAACACCTATTCAACCCCCCCCCCTTCTAGGTGTATTCCTAGGGTTCCTTTGTCTCTCCAACCACCAATTGCGGTTTCCTCAATTGGTATCAGAGCTCGGTCGAAAGACACGAGCATAAGAGCTTTTTCGTAAAGATCCTTTAAGAAAATCGCAATGGGTTCCATGAATCTCTTTGGTGGTGAAGGTGCTTCAATAAGTCGTCCTCCATTGTTTGCCGGAGAAGGCTATGCATATTGGAAAGTTAGAATGAAAATCTTTATCCAAGCCATAGATAGTGAAATTTGGAAAGTAGTTGAAAAAGGTCCTCATATCCCCTCTAGTTTAGTTGAAGGTGTAGAACAATTGATCCCCGAGGATAAGTGGAAGGATGATGATAGAAAGAAAGTTCAATATGATTATAAAGCAAAGAATATCATCACATCCGCTTTATCCTATGACGAGTTCTTTAGAGTTTCTCAATGTTCTAGTGCTAAAGAAATGTGGGACACTTTACAAGTGACTCATGAAGGAACTAGTGAGGTTAGGAGAGCTAGATTGAATGCCTTAATGCGTGATTATGAATTGTTTCATATGCTTCCAAATGAATCTATAAATGATATGCAAAAGCGTTTTACTCACATTATAAATCATTTACTTGCTCTTGGTAAAACTTTTCTTCAAGGTGAACTTTCTAACAAAGTGTTGAGATGTTTAGACAGGAATTGGCAACCAAAAGTAACGGCTATTGTTGAATCTAAAAATTTGGATGCTATGGATCTAGCAACACTTTTCGGAAAGCTTCAAGAACATGAAATGGAGCTTGGACGATTAAGTATCAATGAAGAGTCGGATAAGAACAAATCAAGGAAAGGACTTGCTCTTAGAGTCAAAAGTGCATATAAAAAGAAAGATAGTTCCGATGATGATGATAGTGAAGATTCCGATTCCGATGTTGATGAAAAAGACATGAAACTTTTGTTAAAAGAGTTTGACAAGTTTCTAAGGAGAAAAGGAAGGTTGAACAAGGACAAAAGTAAAGAGAAGGATTCCCCACACTACAAGACCAAGACATCAAAAGAAGGTGTAGTTTGCCATGAATGTGGAAAGCCCGGTCATCTCAAGTACTCATGCTCTAAGTATCTCAAGAAGAAAGAGAAAGACAAGAAAAATTCTAAATCTAAAAGAGCATACATAGTTTGGGATAGTGATGAAGATAACAAGAAAAGCACATTGAGTAGTTCATCGGATGATGAAGAAGCCGCTTGTCTCAACTTGATAACTCTAGTAGATGATGAAGAACAAAGTTCAAATGATGAATCAAGTTATCAAAGCGAGGATAGCAATGTAAGTGAATCTAAATCCGAAATTTCTTCTAAATATGAATTGTTACATAATGCTTATGAAGAAATGTATGAACAACTTGAAAAACTAGCTTTGAAAAACATTGAAAGAAAGAAGCTCATTTTGAAACATCAAAAAGAGATTTTAGATCTTCAAAAACAAGTTGATGAGCTTAATCTTGAAAATGAAACTCTTGATCTTATATATGCTAGTTCTTCTTGTGATTGTGCAAGTAGATTGAATGTTGTGGTTGATTGTGAGAGTTGCAAGTTGCTCAAAGATGAAAATGCTATTTTGAAAAATAAGCTTGCAAGTTTCACCATTTGTGATATTAGATTGCGCACATTGTTAAATTTTCAAAGAGAAAATTCAAACAAGTTTGGTTTGGGTTATACTAATGCTAAGAGTAAATCTCATAGAAATGTTGTTGATTTTTCTAAAGTTGATTTTTCAAATCCTCCAACATGTTTCTATTGTGGTACTCATGGACATACTTCAAATGTGTGTTATGTTAAAGTGCATGGTATACCTAAAGGAAATTTTGTTTGGATGAAAAAGGGTGAAAGTCCCTACACTAACAAAAATGGATCCAAAACCATTTGGATACCAAAAAGCAAAGCATGATTGTTTTGTAGGTTTGATTGAAGATGCAAATGAATGACACATGTTCTCAATTGGTCTCAACTATGAATGTCTATATTCACATCTTCAATTGGTATCACACTTGCATCTCAAGTGAATGTCCTACAAAGTGGTAATATTTGATATTGATATATTATCTTAATTGGTATCTTCTCAATTGATATTACTTTTCTAAATGTTTAGTTAATTCAATTTGTATCATTGAGAGATTATTAGTTGATTATCATGTTTTTGTGATTATTGATTCTTCTTTACAATTGATATCTTCTTTGTTAAGTGATATTATGATCTTTTTAGTTCTCAATTGGTATTATATTTCATTGTTATATTCTCTTACCAATTGATATCACATTTCAAAGTATAGCTCTATTGTATTTGTTCAATTGGTATCAATGTTGTGAAGAAATGATCATTGATTTCTTACCTTGGCTTAGATGTTATATTTCAATTGGTATATATTACTTTTTGATAATGCCAAAGGGGGAGAAATATGATGTTTTGAATTGAATGAAATGTTTCTCAAAGAGGGAGAAATGGTATGTTTTGAAACATGGGAGAAATATGATATTATATTTGGAGAAAGGTTGTTTTGTTGTTTTTATGTAGGTTGAGCTAAGTTGTTGAAGATAGGGGGAGAATCAAGCTTCTATCTCAATTGGATTCAAGTGTTATAGCATTGATTGAGAGGGAGAAAGAGTCTTCTCAAGTGATCAAATGTTTCAAGCATCAACAACTTCAAGCGATTTCAAAACATGGGTTGTCATTTTCAAAAAGGGGGAGATTGTTAGTTCCATGATGAACATGATGAATGTTTTGATAATGACAAAGTGTTTTTGAACAAGCTACAAGTGTTGATCAAGTGTCAAGCTCAACAAGCAACAACAAACATCAAATGAAGAAGAGAGAAAGCAAGCTCATGAAGACCTAAGTTTGAGTGTATTTGTATTTCTTTTATCTTTTGCCTCTCAAGCTTCATAGGTTTTTTATTTGGGTAGATTATTATAGAGGGTAGTGAATCTCATTCATAAGTCATGATTTAATCATAATTTGAGTTTTCACTTAACCTAGAATCAATAGGTGGCTTAAAGGTTTTAAAGGAAAGGTTGGATTTTGAGAAAACAAGTTTTGAACATGTGCAGTACCAACTTAATCGATTAAGTGATAACTTAATCGAGTACTACTCGAGTACACGACTTGCTTAATCGATTAAGTACTGCTGAACTGATTTTTAAAATACGTTTTTCACTTCTCAAAATCAGTTTTCAAGTGCTACAACTTTTGGGTATTCTATATAAACCTTTTCCTATTATTTGTGATAGATGAGAATCATTTCATACAAGTTTTACAAAGAATCAAGCCACTCTATTCTCTCTCAATTTCAAAGATCAAAGCTTTTCTATTTTTATATTCTTTGATCAAGATCCTTTGAATCTCTTATGGTGAATTGTCATAACTCTTGATTGAGATTCATAGGATTGTTTTGTGTATTCTATTGTGTTGTAATCTTTGCAAGAAGGCAAGCCACTACAACAAACAAGAAGCCTTGGTGTGTCGATTTTATCATCAAGCAAGTGCATTCTTATTGAAGAAGAAGAAGAAGTCTTGGTTGTGAATCAAGCAAGTGAAGCCTTGGTGTGTGGTTTATCATCAAGCAATTGAAGACTTGTTGTGTCGATTATCAACAAGGGGTAGAGGTTAGATTAGAGAGAAGATCAATAGGATTACAAGGCAAGGGTGTCGGTTATCTCTTGTAAGCTAGCAAGAAGGGAGTCTTGTGAGGCAATCACTTGTAATTTGAGAACTCTAATTCCTCATAGTGAAGAATCTCTCTTGGTTGAAGAGGGGACTGGATGTAGCTTTCAAGTGGATGAAAGTGAACCAGGATAAATCACTGTGTCGTATCTCTAAACCCTTACTCTTTATATTCAAGTCATTTGATTGCGTTCTTGGTTGAAAACCTAGAAAGATTGATTTTCATAATTGATTGAATTGAATCTTTGATTGTTCAAATTGATAAAGGGAAAATCATTTTCATAACTAGGTTAATCAATAAGAATATAGGTGTTAATCATTTCCGCTGAATCTCTGATCTTGCATGTGAATTGATTGATTTTCGTATTCGAATGAAAAATTGATTTTTCTGTTTTCTGTCATATCTAATCGATTAAGTTCAAGTTTAATCGAGTACTACTCGAGTAAATTGCAGGTTAATCGATTAAGTGCTGTAGAATTTGCAAAAATCATTTGTTTTGATTGTTTCGATTTGTTTCATTCGAAAATCTTTCAAGGTAGCTTCAACACCTATTCAACCCCCCCTTCTAGGTGTATTCCTAGGGTTCCTTTGTCTCTCCAACCACCAATTGCGGTTTCCTCAATTGTGATATCTTGGTCGGTAACATTTGTAGTGTTGCTTTTGTTGGTTATGAGTGGTCATTAGAATGGGTAAAATTTGTAAGATGATGACATTTGGGTATGGGGAGACCTTGCAGAGAGTGGGCATGATATTTATGATGTGTAAAATGTGTTTGAATGTGTTTCTACACCTATGCTTTAGTTATGTAATTGTTTATACCTTTGAAAGCTTTGAAAGTGTGTTATGTGTTATTCTATTTTGTTCCCTGTTTCCCTATTTCACAAGCACCATTAGCACTGAAAAAAGCTTCATAAATGAAGCAAAGAAACATTAAGTTATCCTTAATGATACAAGTTTAGAAAATAACAAATGTTCCCAAGAAGCACTATCTTCATGCCAAAAATGAAAGTAAATACATGAATGAAATGCCATTAGTAATAGCTGAAATTTCATAACCTTCACATTGATAAACATAAGTTATCTCAAATGGTACCACAAGTTCACAAAATATCATGTGTTTGCTTTCCCTGTACCCAACATACACATCAAAAATATACCATATATTCCCTTTCTCTATACCCAGCATATACATCCTAAAAGCCACAAAGTTCACAAAAAATATGGCTTTTAAATCTAGCCATTTACAACCAACCGAATATGCCATAAGTCACAAAAAAAGGGATCTTTGGGAAGCATATACATATCCAATAACACAAATTCCAAAATACAATAATCAAAACAAAAAAGTTCCATTCACTTTAAAACAAAACAGTTGTTGTTTTCATTCCTTCTTCCTTGACTTCTTTGTCCCATCTTCTTTAGTGTTTGATTCTCCCTTTGCAATTGCATTTGTCCTCTCCTTTTTTGCAGCCCTTGCAATGTCCTAGACAAACAGGAGCCAATTAGTCCTACTCTTTACATGTGCAAGGTAGAACAAGCAATAAGTTAAAGAAAAAATAATCAGATATTACCATGCATTGATATGTGTCTGACCAAGCTTTCGCCAAGTCCACTACTTGCTTGCTAAGTCGTGGTGGCTGAAATGGTGTAGTCTTACAAATGACCATATTCGTGACATTTAGAGCACTTCTTCATGCCAAATGACCTCTCTAGAATTATAGGTGTATAGTATTCTTCTATTGGATCCATATTCCCTCCCTGTCCAGTATCATAAGGTGCAGCATTTGGTCCATCAACAGTATTATCAGACTACATAAACAATAGTTATTCCTCATTACCAACTTGATCATAAAAAAACACAAAAAAGAAAAGACATGAATAAAAAAGGGACTTGAAATTAATATCAGTCTGCTCATAGTCTGGGACACATGTGGTGGGGTCATAGTTCTTTCAGCAGGTGTATTGACAACAGCTATAGCAGCCTGACCCACATTCTCTCCAGCAGCCTGACCCACATTCTCACCAGCAGCAGCCTGGCCCACATTCTTTCCAGCAACAGGGTTTTCATTTTCAGGTAGGGGTGGCAAAGGACATGTCCTATAGCTATGGTCAGGAACCCTGCATCTTGAACATCTATTTTTTTGTATGTGACCTTCTCCATTTGGTCTTACTTTGAGGCTTATCAAGCTC
Source organism: Crotalaria pallida (assembly GCA_037953625.1). Classification (NCBI taxonomy): domain Eukaryota; kingdom Viridiplantae; phylum Streptophyta; class Magnoliopsida; order Fabales; family Fabaceae; genus Crotalaria; species Crotalaria pallida. Next base: position 59,863,799 of record CM075651.1, read on the forward strand.
TCTTCTTCTCTGTTTCTTAGGTCTACCAGCACCTCTCTTGTATGCAGGTGGCAATATTTCAGGTCTATCAGTGTTAGGCCACATATCTTGTCCATTAATTGGACTGATTATACCGCCATAACACTTATCATACATTTCCTTCTTATAATAATCACTCACATAGGGTTCTAATTGTTCACCACTAAAACTAATGGCAGCAACAGCATGCCTACATGGGATCCCAGTCAAGTCCCAGAAGTTGCAAGTGCAATTTTTTCTACCCATGTTAACAGTGAACTTTCCACCTTGAGGGTGTACATGTGTCACTTCAAACAGCCCATTACCTGCAAACTTTGGTATCCAATTTCCACTACCCTCTACCTCTCTATCTAATCTTTTCATGGGCTTGGGCATGATATTACCAGTATACTTATCCATCTTTACCCTAAGTGCAGCATGTCTACCCATCAAGTATGTCCTAATCCACTCAAACATAGTTATGATGGGTTTATCCCTAGCTATTAAAATAGTGCTGTTGAAAGCCTCACTCAAATTATTCATGAGTATGTCACACTTTGGGTAGAAGGAAAAGGCATACTTACACCATGGACTAAGCTTGTGGTTCATGGGCCAATTGTATCCATCCTCTGTTAGGTTCTTCAATTCTGCCATATGCATCCTCCATTCTGTTTCATGGGTTCTTTGGTTGCTGCTATCATATCTGTTTCATGGGTTCTTTGGTTCTCATGTCTGTGCCTCCACCAAATGCCTTCTTGAAATTGTTGTAAAGGTGTCTAAGATAGAAACGATGCTCAACACCTCCCAACAATTCCTCAAACACAGATTCCAATCCCTTGAACAAAAAAAAGTTGGTTAAAGTTTAAAGTTTAATAACATGATTATAAAAAAAGTGAATATGGAATATGGAATAGACACATTACCTTTTGTTTATCTGACATGAAGACCGATCTCCTTGAAGTAACATCACCAAGATCATCAAACAAGTTCCTTAGGAACCACCTCCAAGTCTCCTTATTCTCAGTTTCCACAACAGCAAAGGCAATTGGGAAGTACTGATCATTAGAATCCCTTCCTACTGCTATCAACAAAATTCCACCATACTTGTTTTTCAAATGACATCCATCAACACATATCACTGGCCTACAACCAGTCATAAAACCAGTCTTGCATCCTTCAAGGCACATGTAAAAGCTCCCAAATCTTGGTTGCATATTAAGCTGGGGCCTCACCAACTGCAACTTACAAGTGTTGCCAGCATGAACCCTTCTCAATTCAGCACTGTACCTCCACAGCAAGCTATATTGCTTCACTGCATCACCTTCAACAACTTCTTTTGCAATGTGTTTTGCCATCCAAGCTCTCCATGAGGTTATCTCAGTTGCATGTGTCCTCCTTATTTCATCTATTATCTCACTGATTTTGAACTCACTGTTTGATCTTATCTTATCTTGAACTTGTTTAGCAACCCACTTGGCAGTAGCATTGGAATTGTCCAACACTCTTGCACATGTGTGTTTATCAACTATGGTCTTCAATCTGTAAGTACGTGAAGTCCCAACTTGACTCACAAAAGCTTCAAAACCACAACCACTCCTACATACAACCCTTGCCCTAATTTTGTCATTTTTTCAGAAATTTAATTGTCCTCCCATTAAGCACAGAGTACTCCTTAATTGCATCCTTAGACTCTTTGATAGAATGAAACTCCATTCCAGGTAAAAACTTGAAATCCTTGTTAAGATTCTTCATTCTGAAAACAGGATACATTGGTCTTGGAAGCAATTCTCCTTCTCCTTCTGAATCATACTCTGCCCCACTATCTAACTCATCAGTGAGATATTCATCTTCAATCACATGACCATCTACAAGATGATCTCCACCACCATGTTGATCATCCACATGACTAGTTCCCTGAGTATCTTGAGTACTAGCAAATCCATCAGTACCAGCAAAACCTTTAGTTCCTTGATTGCTTCTATTTCCCCTCTCCCTTAACCTTTAAATTTGTCTTGTTGGCAGAGCACCTTTCTTTGCCCTTTTTCTTGTAATCTTTAACTTTGGAGGTCTAACTTCAATATCTTCACCATTAGGCCCTTGAACTTGTTCACCACTGTGAGGAACTTCAACTTGTTCACCACTGTTAACACCTCGAACTTGTTCCCCAATGTTAGGTCATCTTCATCGTTTCCAACCCCATCAGTATCAGGAAATCCATCATCCAGGTCAAACTCACGTTCCTCCTCACTTTCCCCAAAGTTAATTGATATCACACTCTCATCACCACTACTAATAGTGTGCATCTCATGAACATCAGCACCTTCTCCGTTAACAACATCACCTCCTTCAATATATTCTACAACTACAGGGTCTGAGATCTCATGATCCACGTATATATCTACTTCAACTCTGTGTTGGATAGCATAGTTAGATAACTCTGTTGCATGTGAGTCCCATGAGAGTGCCCTCAGCTTCTTCAAGTTTCCCCAAACTGGTTTCCACCACAGTTTGCCAGCATCCATCTAACCCATCTCCTTCAACAAAGAAACAGCTTCAAAGTAAGACCATTTATCTTCATCAATGCCATGAATGGCATGCACCTCACCACCCTCATAAGTAGTGTTGCCTTTACGAATAAATTTTTCCCCATGATGCATAACAACAGTAAAACTCATTCCTGGAAAGCAGAGAAATAAATAGGTAAGAAAAGTTACCAAAAAAAAGGGGTTGAATACAAAGATGTTTGATGATTTTGCTTCAAAAAAAACTAAAAGAATGATCTTGTCCAAGTGAAAGTTCATATTTAAGTGTGAAAATGAGTTAAGAAGTTACATAATAAAACATTTTATTTACAATGATTAATTTATATAAAATTATTTTTTTCCTTCTTTTTAATTTATCATGGAGGCCTCACTATTTATTTTCGCACAAGGCCCTCCATATGTTTGAGATGATCCTGAGGATTACTGTACCAATAGAAATCAGTAGTAAGGTGGGGATCCTTTATATTAACGAAGCAAGAGAAATTTACTTCCTCCAAAGTGTCTCTTTGGTTCTCCACATTACAAAGTATGATGGTTTCATTTTTATCCTTATATTTCAAAATTTCTTCTTTATTTCATGAAATTGTATAAAATGTAACTCATGTTAATTACTTGGAAGTTATAATGTTTACCTCATCTTTCAATTTAATCCTTAGTTTATAAAATTTAATTTGATTTGAACCCTAAGATTATTATATTTATTTTAGTTACATCCTTGTGACGGCCGGTAATGACCCATATGGAACTAAAGTGAGTAATGTTTTACAATCTCAGGAACCGAAAATAAATTTTCAAAATCTCAGAAACAAAAGTGAAATCATCATACAATATCAAAGATCAAAGTGAAAATTTTATCACTTTTATTATAATAGTACTTGTTATGGACCAAAGGTCTGCACCCACACTAAACAGAGTACCATCAAATTTGGCAAGGGTCCCTTAGTGGCCCAGTCTGCATGAAACTAGTATACCAACAAAGAGGCATTTATGGCCCAATACAGTATGAAAATGGTATACCGTCAAAGAGGCCTTAGTGGTCCAATACGGTGTGGAACTGACATATCGGCAAACCGACATATAGACCTTAGTGGCCCAATACGGTGTGGAACCGGTGTATCAGCAAACTGGCAAAGAGGCCTTAGTAGTCCTGCAACACCCTCTTTCGTAACCCGAGTAATTAAGGAATAAATAATTAAATAAGTACTACTCGAAAATATTATGGACTTGGTAATGTATTAGAATTTATAGGAAATAAATTTTTCTTTTCTTTTCCTTTGAAATTCTAATGGGTCGGGTGTGCAAAATCACAAAACCTCTGGATCTCGGAAAATAACGTACACATTGATTAAACATTGGATTCGATGTCCTTTGACATTAATAAAATATAACTTAAGTATTTATAAAAATAAAGGATGAGATAGCATTCTCTCGACATTAAATACTTAATATCGTTTTGTTATTAAAACTAATGATGAAGCTACTCTCTCCTCAATTTAGAGCATATGTTATTATTCATTGGAAATAGCACAGCCGAATCTCTTTTGAAATAATATCAGAGTAAGCGGAAAATCATTGGACTATGATTAATAGATAAACATAGTATGTATATATATATATATATATATATATATATATCAGTGGTAAAGTGAGTACATAGTCCAAGTAGTCGGAAAACCGAGTCCAGGATACAAGTCCATAAAACAGAAATATAGAAAGTAGGGATCTATGCTCTAGAGCTCCCAAAAATATGTACAATGTATATAACAACCCAAAAATAAAGGGAAAAACTATTAGATTGGTCCTGTAAGTTATTTTTTGGTTGTGATTTCGTCCTTTAACTTTTTTCGTTTCAAATAAATCCAGAAGTTTGTAACTTGTTTCAAATAAATCCTTCCGTCCAATTCTGTTTTAACATCGTTAATGGGAGCCTCGTACATGGCAACCAATGGTCTTACAAGGCTAAAACTCAACGTTACATCCCAAAACGGTGTCGTATGAGACCAAAATAGAAGATTATTGGGCAATCCCTAACTATTTTGGTTTTCTCTTTCGGCCTCATATGACATCATTTTGGGGTGAACGTTGAGTTTTAGCCACGTAAGACCAACGGTTGTCACATAGAAGGCTCCCATTAACGGTGTTAAGACAAAATTGGATGGAATGATTTATTTGAAAAAAGTTACAAACTTATGGATTTATTTGAAATGAAAAAAAGTTAAGGGACGAAATCGCAACCAAAAAATAACTTACAAGACCAATCTAGTAGTTTTGCCAAAATAAAGGCTCTAGAGTTGATCCAGATGTAGCAGTAGCAGTAGTAGTCCAAGTCACCAGAGTAGCATCCATCCATCCATAGAGTCCACAGCAGGTGCAGATCGGGTCCAGGATCCGCACTACCTATACTATTCCTATACCTAGGAACCACTCGGTCCTCCTCGAGGTCTAGTAGCCGGCTCGACTGGTATCTCCTCCTCGCTCTCTCCCTCCTTCGGGTCCTCCTCAATCTCGTCTGTCGGGGTAGAGACCCTACCACTGGGTCTGGGATCTGCAGCAGGCGCAGTCCTATAAGTACCCATCGGACTAGGTGAGGGGACATTAGCATTAGTGAAAACTCTGGAAGCGGAGGGATGAGAACGAGTGGCTGTTTGAAAACGAAAACTATGGAACCTACGTACGAGTCGAGCTGGCTGTGGTGGTCCTCTAAAAGTATAGAAAGGGGGTACATGCATAGTATAGATAATGGGAACCCTAAACCTAAGACAGCGCACACGAGCAAAGGGGTTAGGGTGATAGAGAGTGAACTCCACCTCACCCTCAAAGGTAGCTCGGTGCTCCTCAAATGTCCATACACCACTAGGGATGGGTCTGATCTCTACGCAAGATAAGTATCTCGCCATCACCTATAAGGGCACAGGGATAAGCAACAACATACACATAATCGAAAGAGAATAAAGGTTTAACATTTTATATGCATATCAGATACGAAACAATCATATAATCAATTACAAGTCATTACGAAAACTCAAGTTAATGACAAGTAAGAATGCACATAATATGCTCACACTCAGGTTATTGATCAAATAACATTTAACTATTTATGTGTGGCATGATGTATGAATGTCCTATCATCAGTCCTATCTTCCATAGAAACTATCTCCCCACTCTCGGGGCGGCCACCTTGTAACCTCATGTATAATTCATGTACTTGGTACCTTTGCGGGGTACAATTCAATACATTTCCTTGGAAATGTATTACGTTCAAGTTTGGTAGTGATTCAAAACGCCACAACCTCGCAGACGTCACGCTCCAACGTAATAATCACATCATCAGTATCCTCACACTGGCCACGTTTCCATTTATTACAAATAAATGTGTCATCAAGCAGGACGTGTTTGGTGCTCCCTGAGGGCCTCCTTAGGTTATAAAAATAACTGTGACAGTTCGATCTATCAACCAACTCCATGCATGTATGCATCACAATAAATTTCATTGATTAGTATTTAAATTACTTGATAATATCCAACATTATGTCCAAGTAATTAAATCATTTTTCATGAACATTTTCAAGAAAATAATTAAAATACCCAATCAGTTACTTTTCAGTCTCAAGCTCATTCCATAATGTTTGTTTGAATGTTAAATTAATGGTTCAGAAATAAAAATGGTATTTTTAAGTATTTTCAACACTAGTAATCGATTATCAGAAGCTGGTAATAGATTACCACGTGTATTTCTACTTTCAGGTTCAGAAACAGGGCAGATAATCGATTACTATATCGTGGTAATTGATTACCCCTGACAGTAAACCACTAAAAATTGGGTTTTAACATACCATATTCATTTTTAACCAAATCTAACCCAAACCAAACATTCACAGAGTTAACATAACATATTTTGGACATGTTCAAACTCAGAAAACACATCATATCACCAAGATCATAATCATTCACTTCATTATGCATAAAAACCATTAAAATAGCAACTCAACATACCAAAACTCAATTTACTCAATTAATTCATGGTTTCAGTGTTTACACAACATGCATGCATCATTTGTGACTTGCTCAAATCAGTTTTAGAGCACATTTTGGTCTCCAAACCAAATTACTAATTCAACCTAAGCCCTTAGAGCCTCTTGGTGGCTCTCCTATTAAAATCATGATCTTTAATCTCAAACTAGTGTACATTAAGCTTTCCCCTTATCTCTCAAACGTGATCAAACAGAAACTTCACAAAGAAATGGCTTCCACACACGATTTCCTCAAAAACCCTTTTGTCAGCAGCACATGCATAGCAGTTTGAACAGGATCACAAGATCAGAGTTTTTGACAAATCAAACATGCAAAAGATTTGGGGAAAATGGTTAGGGTTTGTTCTCTGCAACAAGGACAAGAGAATGAAACAAGTTTGGGACTAAGAGAGTTCATGAGCTTACCAAAATCAAGACCTAAAGTAAGCTCCAGGAATTAGTTTTTCTGGTTTGACAGAATTGAGACCCAACTTTGAAGAATCGATTCTCTTCACACACAAACTCTCAGCTCACGATTTTAGTGTCTATGCAAAGCTTGGGATTTAAGCTTTGCAAGGGTGTATAATATGTAGCTTAACACTCAGGAATCAAGGAGAAAGAAAGGCTCGAAATCAAGAACCCTAAGTTGAGCTTTTCATGCAATTTCTTGAGAAACTTGACCAAATGAGATTGAATCAACACAAAGATGGGTTTATATAGGCAATTCCAGGTTACATGCAGCTCGACACGCGTTCATGGACGTGTCTATGAGCTGATCAAGGAAGGAAGGTCTGGGCAGTGACTTATCAAAACGCACTATCACTGTTGTTGTTGCACTTTTGGTAATCGATTACCACGACTGAAATTTTCAAAAATTTATATTTTATTGCATTTCCCTCCAAAAAAATTTCTAATATTATCTTTAGGTCTTAAAACAGGGACTAATATGCAAAACTCCTATTTTCACATAAAATAACTAATTAAATTATTTTCCATGCATTCTCATACAACAATTGCATTCATAAAACAAATAATTAATCAAGGATTAAAATAAAAGTAATTAATTATAAATAAACTTTATAATTAACTTTCATTAATCCGGGATTAAAAATTTGGGGTGTTACATGGTCAGCTGCATTGTTTGAGGAGCTCACCACTGGATGGGATGCAGGTGTTGAAATTTTGGATCAAGCTTTTGCAACTGTGCTTCCAGGTTATGAATCTTTGTTAGTTGGTCTTCATTTTAGCAAACATTACATCTGCAGGACAAGTGCATTTTTGTTCTGAAGTTCGAGTAGACATTCTTAATTAGATTTTTCAAATACTTCCTTTATTCAATCTTCCCCAAAAAGTCTAATATATAGACATTCTAAAGTCGTTGTAGCTAATGAAACTACTTCTATTTATTGCATTTGAAATATGGTACCTTACTATTATGATGTATATAAGGGTTGTCAACTTGCATTGATCTCTCATGAATTTCATTTAAGTTGGAAATTTTTTGCTCGCCTTCCATAGAGATTCCTGCTAGTATATCCTGATCAAGTTATGCATTCTTGTTTCTCCTTAATGTTATATGAATTCATTCCTTCGTGTCGTTAGACCTAAGGATTTTTGGCTTTGGATGAGTTTGTAATGCATGTTCTGTAACTTTGATGGTATGAAATTTAAAATGAATTCAATGGAACCGTGGTATTTAAAAAAAAAAGGTTACAGAGGGAAATTCCTTAGGTACCATATTTGAAAATTATGGAGGGATAGACCCTCGGTAATTTATTAGGACATTATCGAGGGTTAATCCCTAGGTAATTTATTAGCAAATTATCGAGGGTCAGTCCCTTGGTAACGATTACCTCTTGTTTCCAAGGGCAATGGCAGCGGTAATATATTTTAACTATTTCGAGGGATTATCCCTCTGTAATTTGAATAATTATTGATGGATTATCCCTCGGTAAAATATTAGTTTCTGTGGGATTATCCCTCGGTAATTTACCGAGGGACGTCGAGCCCTCGGTAATCATTATCGAGGCCACTTTTACCGACCGCTACAATGCCATCGGTTAACCATCGGTAATTGTCAGTTACCAAGAGCTTTTGGCCATTTACTGAGGGATTTGCCCCTCGGTAATTCACGTTTTTCTTGTGGTGGGTAAACAAGTTAATTAAAACCATATTCAATAACTTTTTTGAAATAAACTAAAAGAGTTTATTTTGATAAGCTTCGTAATTAGTTTGCTGAAATAAGCTAAAAAGAGCTTATAGGATGGTCATAAGCAATTATCGTAGGTTTATTTTATTAAGTTGCTCTCATAAGCCCAAATAAACTCTTCAATCCGGTAATCACATTGAATCCTATTAATCTGAGTCGAGCTGAAAAGACCCATGCCTTGTAACATCCTTGATTTAATCCCAAGCTTAATCGAAATAAACCTAAGTTAGGATTAATGAAAGAATCAATAGTAAACCATGTATAGGAGTTAAGAGGAATGTCTTAGAGTTAGAAACCATCAATATATGAAAATTGAGCAAGGTAATCGATTACCTTGGGGAGATAATCGATTACCAAGTCCCTGTGAGAAACCCTAAAATTGAGTTTTTAGGGAGATAATCGATTACCTTCCCAAGGTAATCGATTACCTACTCCCTGTGAGGAGCCAAATAATTAGGAATTTAGGGATGTTATCGATTACCTGGTTAGCGTAATCGTTTACCACTCGTGTACTTAAAAAAAATATATATGAGTTAAAGGCCACACATTTGAGGCTTCTTGAGGAAGCTTCTATTCTCAACCACACTATGCAAAGCTTCTTGGAGAAGCCATTAAACTAGAACCACACAATCTCTCCCCATGCAAAATAAACAAATAAGAGCAACAACACACCATTCTTCATTCTCACTTCTTCTTCTTCTTGAACTCTTTCTCTCTCAAGCCCTAAGAGCTCAAGCTCAAAATCTCATCCAACTCCATTTCCATCATCCGCATCAAACCTTAGATCAAGAACAAAGAACAACAACACCACCCCAACACCCACTACACACCTATCATCATCAACACCACCCATCATTCATTCATCCTCTTCATTTCTTCTTCTCTCAAGGGTTCTAAGAAGTAAGCACCAACCACAACACCATCACCACTAAACCCACGCCCTTCACCCTCATCATAGCTCTTGGAGTTTCTCTCTCTAAGCTCCAAGACAATGAATTCTCACTCTCTCATGCCTCTTTCTCTCATGATCAAGTGAAAGAAGGCTTTACTCCTCCATCTCTCTCTCTCTCCTTACTAAGCAAGGTTCCACCCACTTGATAGTAATGTTGTTGAGGGTTCAAAAGAGATTCAACAAGTGCAAGAAAGGAAACTAGGGCTTGTGGAGGATGTAACACCCTAAACAATAATTACCCTTAAATACCCCAAAATTAGGATTTAAAATTTCTTTTAAAGGAAATGAATATAATAAATTACCAAAATAATTGTTCCTTCCATTAATACCAAAATACATCAGAGTTAATAAAGCGGAAGACTTAAATACATCAAATACATGAAGTATAAGTCTAAGTACATCCAGTTCGGTCATTCAAAATACAAATCAGTGTTTTAGCTCGGCCCAACTGGCCGAGACCCCATCAGCTATCCGACTCTAAATGACTTACTCTCCCTTTGAGGGAGAGTGAACCTGCTCGGCCGGGGACTGCGTCTGCTCGGGCTCAGTACCTGAAAAATGGTAAGGAGGTGAGCATTACACAGAACTTAAATAAGCAGTTTCTAACATGCCATACCGAACTACCAAGCCAAACACAAGTAGTCAATTAGCATATAAATAACAAATAATCAATCCATATATCACATGCATATATCATCAATTAGCTCGGATCACATCATACAATCACACTTAGTTTGGCTCACATCCACATAATTTCGTCTAGCTCGGTTCACATACACACAATCACATCTAGCTCGGCTCCCATCAGAATCCAGTTTACCCATTACCTACTAGTTATACCTCGGTATCTCGGCCACTACTCTCTTACCTCGGATTACCATCTCTACCTCGGATTCATTACTCGTTATTCCACTTTTACATAGTTTACAATCTTTTACTCTTCTCGAATGCATACACCCAGTGCATGTCTTACACCATTTAAGGTCGGATGTCGGAGTGTCCATAACTGCGAGTACCCAGTACCCGTCTTACAGCTGCACATACCCGGTATGCGTCTGACGTGATCAATGCACGCACCCAGTACGCGTCTTCTATGACCGGGAGCACTACCGCCGATCATTCTATGGAGTAAGGAGTGTCCATAACTGCGAGCACCCAGTACTCGTCTTACAGCGGCGCATCTCGACGACTTACGCGATCAATGCACGCACCCAGTACGCGTCTGCTATGACCAGGAACACCTCCCACCGATTCCGTGCTCAGAACCTTGTGTGAATCATAACTGCGAGTACCCAGTACCCGTCTTACAGCTGCACATACCCAGTATGCGTCTGACGCGATCAATGCACGCACCCGGTATGCGTCTGCTATGACCCGATCACACAACCATTTCTCTTTAATTTCTCTTATCCTTTTAACCATCTTTTAGCTCGGCCTCTCTCGGCTCAGCATCTCTTTTAATTCCTCTTAGTCTTATTAATCATCTCTTTTAGTTCGGCCCATCTCGGCTGAACCCTTTAAATTATTCCTCATTATCAGACTCATCACTATATCTCTCCTACTTTCCATATCTACCATTTTCTCAACCCATTCGCAACCTCTCCCAGCTCGGCCACAGATATAAACAACAAATATCAAAGCTCATAAACATTTATACAACAAAGTTCATAAACACCTATACAACAACAACAATAAGAATAAAAGCATTCAACCAATCCATCATGTAAATATCAACATATAGCATAAACCAATATTCCTCCCTACTTCAAACTCATGTTTCTAGTTCATTTATTAGTTCTCTTTACCCTTTTTACCTCTTCTTTCTATCATTAACCTATCTCCATTCCCTAATCTATACCCACTCTCAGTACCCTTTATGAACACCCTAGAAACCCAAACTCAAGTAGAGGTAACACTCACTCCTTACCTCAAACCGTGAGAGATAAGAGTTGAGAGTTTGAGTGAGGCTTTCCTTGTTGCTTGACCTTGAGCTTACCCCCTTGAATCCTTTCCTCCAAGCTACACACAAGCTCCACCAGCCACACACGAACTCCACAGCGGTCCAGGGGCCCGGGACGGAAGAGAAGACGGCGGGGAGGAGGTCTCCGGTTGGGTGGGACTTGGTGGAAGAGAGGGAAATGTTCGTGAGAAGAGAGGGAGAAAGAAAGTATGTTGGTGCTGGGATTTTCAGAGAGAAAGAGAAAGAGACGTAGAAGAAAGAGAGAATAAGGAGGCAAAGTGTGTTATGTGTTGCATTTGGGCTTTCTTTTATTCATTTAGTGAAAACATTTGTGTGGCTCTCATTGGAGGCTTCCATGAGAAGCTAGAATATATGGACAAGATTCATTGGCTTCCAAAGGAAGCCATGAATAGTACATTGAAAGGGACATAAAGCAATGATAGTGACATAAAGTGAATGACAATGACATAAAGTGAAGGATAGTACCGTACGGACGGTACGAACACCAAAGGGTCAACAGCTCCACATGAGCTGGCACGGAGGAGCTAGGACGTGTCAGCTCGGTATGTCGGATCAGTAGTCCGAGCTTGTTGGAAACCAACAAGCGGGCTAAGCAAATACTAGAGGGGGGGTGAATAGTATTTTGAAGCACTAATACCAAATATGTGGACTAACAATTGAAGAATGGAGCTAAGACTGAATTTTTTGGAATCAGACACAAAAGACTCGAGTCTTTTGTGAAATACTCGAGTTTTTCAGTGATGAACAACTCGAGTCTTTTCTGAAATACTCGAGTTTTTCCTATCAGAGAGCAGAAAAACCAGAAACGAAAATTCAGCAATTTAACTCAAATCAATTCAATAATAAACAGGAACTTATCCAACAGAATAGCAAGCAATCTAAATAACTTTTAACACAAAGATTCCTTGAACTTGCTACCTAATTGTATAAATCCTAATTGATTGAAATGACTTAAGTCTATTGAGCTAGAAAGTAGATTAAAAGCAATAAACCACCACTCAAGCAATTTTATCCTAGTTCACTCCAACAATGAGCTACATCCAGTCCTCCTAATCACTTAGGAGTTTCTACTAGTAATCAAATTGTTAGAAATTACAAAGGATTGCTTGAGAATGGCCTCACTCAACCTAACCCTTCAAGAGTGTACCAAACTCTTGATTTCTACCCCAATTTGATTCCGGTGATTGAAGGACTCTTCACAAAGCTTCCTTGAACTCCCTTCAAGAAACTCCACCGGGCTAGGAACCTCCTAGTCTTGTGCTTGAGAACCTTTCAAGACTTCCAACACCCTAAGCCACTTAGGGTTTGCTTGGGAACAATCCAAGACTTTGAATAATCAAGCTTTTTGTATGTGTATTGCTAATCTCACAATGGATTAGCACAAATAAGCACAGCTCAATGTAAGAATTGAGGCCTAAAACTCAACTTGGAATAAAATGACAATATGAGTGAGAAGTTGAGCTTTTTGGGAATTAACACTTGATAAGAGGAAATTATAAAAGCTTGAACACACTATGATCTTGTTGTCTTGTTTGTTCTTGCACAAATTCAAAGAGAAATTTTACAATAAGGTTCTGAAATGCTCTCTTGGGTTGGATGAGACTCAAATGCCCTCAATTAGGTTTTTGAGTCTCTCCAACGTTCATTTTTGCTGACTGGACAAAAATACTCGAGTCTTTTGGTAAATACTCGAGTCTTTTTGGTCGGTCACGAGTGAATTGGTGCACGAACCAGACTAACGATCATATTTGCTGACCTGGCACAAATACTCGAGTTTTTCGATAAATACTCGAGTATATACTCGAGTCTTTCTCAAAATACTCGAGTATTTTGATCAGATATGGGAAAAATTATTTTTCAATTTTATTTTTCCTCTCAAGTATTAATTTTAGTTAATCTCAACCTAATAGTCATATAAAATTTTATTCCTAGAAGAGACTAACTATTTCTACCCACTCTCAACCACTCTCAACATAAATTAGAAATTTACAATAATATTTGATTGAGAATGATTGGGCACTTGTCTTCTTTTCTTGACTTCTTGTTGATGTTGATGTTGCAATATCTTCAAGGCATGATTTGTTAATTATTTTGTCATCATCAAAACATAATCCACATAATTAGGAGCATTGAATTCACAATCTCCCCCTTTTTGGTGATGACAAAATAATTAACACTTGATCCATTTGTTGAGCTTGATCCACTTGGAGATGCAACTCCCCCTCACTATAGGATCCTTTTCACCTATCTAAAAATTCAGCTTGTGCAAGAGGTTATGACAATTCAATTTTAGCACTAAGCCTATGGTATTAGAGTATTTAACAATTATCAGAGTATATACCATAATTAGAGAATTTTAGGTGCAACAATATCAAGATAAGTGTATAATATCTCTCCCCCTTTTTGTCATACGCCAAAAAAATGTAGCAATTTAGAAAAAAAAAAGATCAAGGGAGGAGAGGTGCATAATTGGAAAACCCCATAACCAACTATGCAAAAAAAATAGACTTAATAATAAAAATAAAGAGCTCCCCCTGAAGCTTTGCACAAACATCATAATGAAAACCAAATTCATTAACATAAAAACATCATAAAAGGTCCAAATCAAAGGTGCAATAATAAACCCAAAGTCTCAAAACACCAAGTTCTCAAAGTACAAAAAATGCAACAAGATCAACATGATGAAAACATAATGAAAACTAAAATAGACTGCAAAGGTCAACATCATCAAAACATCGAAGGAGCTGGATCATCTGGAGGAGGATAAAATCGAGAGAAGGCCGCCATCATCTCATCAAACTGGCGGTGCATCTCCCCTGACTGCTGGTCCAGGCGGGCATTAATCTGGGCCGAGTGCTGATCCAAATGAGAATAAAACATGGCAGACTCTGCACTCATCCTAGTGTCTAAGCTAACAAAATCATCACGCTGGGCGTCCATAGCATGCACAAGGGAGTCCATCCTCCCATCTAAAGTGTCCAGCCATGTGATAACATTGTCTCTCCAGCCCAAGTTATCAAACCCAGATTGAGATCCAGTAAAGTCATCAAAATTAATCTGATCCTCAATAGGGTCCCCTCCTTCAGCCTGCGCAAATGCTGCAGCTTCTTCTTCCATCTGTTGGGCATTCACCCCTTGTCGAGCTGCAACATTCGCAACCCTCTCCATCTCAGCAATATCAGATCGGTACAAGTATTGGACAGAGGGTTCATGAAATGCCATGTCTTGATGACTCAAGGTGCCTTTGTTGAGGCAGTGCTGGTTCACATGAAGAGTCTTTTTCTCTTCATTCCGTGGGATAGGCACCTTGAAGTAACGCAACAGGAAACAAACATGCATGGCATAAGGCAAGGTTTTCGGGTGTTTAGACTTTGCAGCAAGGAGCATTCGGTCCAAAATTATGCGAGACCAATTTAGCTTCTCATTGTTCAGGATGGCACTAAGAAGCCTAAGTTCATTGTTTGTGGGCTTAGCATAATTGGGTGAGGTTTGAGGCACTAACTGATGGCATACTATATAGTGCAACACCCTAGTGTGGACAGTCATATATGAGGAATGCTTAATTCCTTCGGTCCATACACGACCGGGGCGCAAACAACTTTGAAAAATTCTGTCCGCATCTGCCTTTAAAGAATTGTCCCCGTGTCGTGTAGTCCCAAAAGCAACAAAAAGGTCCTTAGCGCTAATTTTGAATCTAACACCCTCAACCATGGTTTCTATGACATCATTATGTAGCCTAAGGTTCGCATAAAAGGTTCTAACTAACCTAGGATAGATAGGGCCATTAAATTCCAGAAATTGAATAAGTTTTTGATACCTAAGGTTAGTAACAAATGAGAAACCCTTACTTTCAAGGAATGCACTGTTGATCCAAGAGATAACTCCGAACTCCCTAGTGGCAAAGCCTTCCAACCGTTCCAAGCATTCGTCTTCTTGATAGTACTCCGGAATATCCTCCTCAGAAGATGATTCGGCTATCCTAACTCTCTTTCCTTTACCAGATGATGAAGCCATAGAGGAATTGATGAAAATTGAAGTTTTGGAAAGTTAGGGTTTGAAAAGGGGGTGACGGATTTGAGGTTGAAAAGTGTTGAAATTCGTTGAAATAATGGTAGAAAAGTGATTAGAGGATGTAAAACTAGTAAGATTTGGAAAAAATTTGAGTAAAAACGGAGTTTTGAGGAGAGAGATATGAGAAAACTGAGAGAGAAGAGAAAGGGGTTCGTGAAACTCGAGTTTGTGGGGGCTGGAGTATATATAAACTCGCCAAAATACTCGAGTATATTCAACAATACTCGAGTTGTTCTTTGAAAAATACTCGAGTTTTTGAGAATATACTCGAGTCGTTCGTGACTCAGCCCAGATTTTCCCAGAAAACTCGAGTAAAAACTGAAAAACTCGAGTTTGGTCCGAAAGTTCAAATTTCAGGAAAACGCAAAATACTCGAGTTTTTGGAAAATACTCGAGTTTGGTCTGAAAGTTCAAAAATTGGGGGTTTCGAAAGACTCGAGTGTTTTGAAAAACACTCGAGTATTTTTATCAGACCCTGATTAAAAACTTTTTCAATTTAAAACTGATTTAATTTTGAATTAATATACTCGAGTTTTTTTTGGAAAAACTCGAGTATTTTGACAGAACAGAAAGTAAAAACACAGTTTTAAAAGATCAAACATAAATCAAACACAAATGCTTCGCTACCAACTTGGAATACAGTACAGAATCACACAAAATTAACACATACAATTTTAAATATCATCAAGGACAATTTAACTAAGAATCAATAACACATTAGAGTAAGACTAAATTGGTGATTTTCCAAAAATGACACACAATGCAATTAGCCTATATTAGCTTCATCTAAAATACCAAGTTCTCTCCTAATATGATAAAAGGTGTCCCTTGGTAGAGGTTTTGTAAAAATGTCGGCTAATTGATTTGTGGTACTAACAAATTCAATTGTGCAATCACCCTTTTGTACATGATCTCTTAAAAAGTGATGTCTTATTTCAATGTGTTTAGTTCTTGAGTGATACACCGGATTCTTAGTTAAATTGATTGCACTCGTGTTATCGCATCTAATCGGAATATTTTCAAGTTTCAAACCAAAATCCGATAATTGTTGTTTCATCCATAACAGTTGAGCACAACAACTACCGGCTGCGATATATTCCGCTTCGGCGGTAGAAAGAGCAACACAAGCTTGCTTTTTAGAAAACCATGACACCAATGAACTTCCCAAGAAATGGCAAGTACCACTGGTGCTTTTGCGATCAAGCTTGCATCCCGCGAAGTCGGAATCCGAGTAACCAACTAAACTAAGATTGGCATCAGCAGGATACCATAAACCAGTGTTAATTGTTCCTTTTAGATACTTAAATATATGTTTAACTGCGGATAGGTGAGATTCTTTAGGATTAGCTTGAAATCTAGCACACATGCATACACTAAACATAATATCCGGTCTAGATGCAGTGAGATATAGGAGACTACCTATCATACCCCTATACTTACTAACATCAACCGGTGTACCTTGTTCATCCTTGTCTAGGTAGCATGATGTGCTCATTGGAGTGTAGGCTTCCTTGCACTTGTCCAATCCGAATTTCTCAAGGAGCTCTTTGCAATATTTCCCTTGATGCACAAATATCCCCTCCTTGACTTGATTTATTTGTAAGCCTAGGAAGAACTTGAGTTCTCCCATCATTGACATTTCAAATTCCTTTTTCATCAAATTTGAAAACTTTCTACAAAGAGACACGTTAGTAGCACCGAAAATGATATCATCAACATAGATTTGTACTAACAAAATGTCATCCTTGGTTTTATAAATAAATAGTGTATTATCAACCTTCCCTCTTTGAAACTTGTTTTCTAATAGAAAGGAACTCAATCGATCATACCAAGCTCTAGGAGCTTGTTTCAATCCATAGAGTGCCTTTTTCAATTTATAAACATGGTTTGGAAATTCACTATTTTCAAAACCGGGGGGTTGTTTGACATACACTTCTTCATTTATAAACCCATTCAAGAAAGCACTTTTAACATCCATTTGATATAAAGTGAATTTCATGATTGAAGCATAAGCAAGTAAAATTCGGATTGCTTCAAGACGTGCAACCGGAGCAAAGGTCTCATCATAATCGATACCTTCCTCTTGGTTGTACCCTTGAGCTACTAGTCTAGCTTTGTTTCTTATAATCAACCTGGATTCATCAAGTTTGTTTCTATAAATCCATTTAGT
Source organism: Crotalaria pallida (assembly GCA_037953625.1). Lineage (NCBI taxonomy): Eukaryota > Viridiplantae > Streptophyta > Magnoliopsida > Fabales > Fabaceae > Crotalaria > Crotalaria pallida. The sequence goes on from CM075651.1 coordinate 59,881,732, forward strand.
ACCAATTATGGTATGATCATCGGGTTTAGGGACTAGATCCCAAACTTCATTTCTTTCAAATTGGTTTAATTCTTCTTGCATAGCAAGAACCCAATGATCATCCTCAATGGCCTTTTTAATTGAATCGGGTTCAATTTGAGAAACAAATGAGACATAGTGGCAAATGTTTTGAATAGACCTACGAGTAAGTACTCCCTTTGACATATCTCCTATGACATTGTCTATAGGATGAGCCTTGACCGATTTCCAAGTTGGATGAAGTTCTTCCCTTACTTCTCCTTCATCAACTTTTGATTTCTCTCTCTCTTTTTCTTCTTTTGAAAAATCAATGCCATATTCACTAGTATCACATAAAATACTATCTTCTTTCGAAGACTCATTAAAAACCACATGAATTGATTCCTCAATAGTTAAAGTTCTTTTATTGAAAATTCTATAAGCTTTACTATGAGAAGAATATCCTAAAAATATGCCTTCATCGGATTTGGAATCAAACTTGCCAAGGTGTTCTTTTCCATTATTTAAAACAAAAGCTTGGCATCCGAAGACATGAAAATGAGATATATTTGGCTTTCTTCCCTTGTAAAGTTCATAGGGGGTTTTATCCAAAGAGGGCCTTATCAAAATACGATTTAAAACATAACAAGCCGTATTGACGGCATCAGCCCAAAAATATTGAGGTACTTGAGAATCATTTAACATGGTTCTAGCAAGTTCCTCTAGCACCCTATTTTTCCGCTCTACCACTCCGTTTTGTTCCGGAGTCCTTGGTGCGGAGAATTGGTGCTCAATACCATTTTTAGCACAAAATCTATCAAATTTGTGGTTTTCGAATTCACCACCATGATCGGTTCGAATAATAATTACTTTTTGATTTACTTGGTTTTGCAAAAGTTTGACATGATGTTTAAAAGATTTGTAGGTCTCACTCTTAGTGGTTAAAAATAAAGTCCAAGTAAACCTAGAGAAGTCATCAACAATCACCAATGCATAATAATTGCCACCAAAGCTTTTTACTTGTGATGGTCCAAACAAGTCCATATGAAGCATTTCTAATGGCCTTGATGTGGACATCACCATTTTTGATCCAAAGGTGTTTTTAGTTTGTTTACATTTCTTGCAAGGGGAACAAACACCTTCAATAGAAAAATTTAGCTTTGGTAAACCAACTACTAGATCTTTAGATTGAATTTTCTTCAATTGGTTTACATTTATATGAGCGGTCCTACGATGCCATAACCAAGTGTCATTTTCTTTGCTCACTAAACAAGTAGAGACCAAAGAAGTGACTTTGTTCAAATCAACTAAGTAAGTATTATTTGACCTTCTACCAACAAATTTGATTGATTCATCTTTGTCACTTTTAATGAGGCAATGGGTAGAGGTAAAAACTACATGATTACCAATATCACATAATTGGCTTATGCTCAAGAGATTATGTTCTAATCCTTGAACATAGAGAACATTATCAATAATCAAGTTTTTCCGATTTTACCAATACCAAGGATTTTGCCTTTGTTGTTGTCCCCATAAGTGACATAACCCTTTTCCTTTGGAGTAAGCTCAATGAAGTGCCGCTTATCTCCCGTCATGTGCTTTGAACATCCACTATCAAGATACCACAATTGTTTTCCCGTTCGAAGACACACCTACAAAATGAAATCACTTGTTCACTTTGGGTACCCAAACAATGTTGGGTCCCTTAGGGTTAGTGTTGGGACTTTCTCCCTTCTTAATCCACATATAAGTGCCCTTTTTCATTTCAAACTTCTTAATGTGGCACTCAATGTTGATATGTCACTCTTTTCCACAATAAGTACAAGTTGGTCTCTTTGATGAATTTTTGTTCCAACCACCTTGTACTTTTTGTCCTTTTTATGAACATATCCTAAACCGGTTATGTTGTGATTATGTCTTTGAGAGTTCAACAACCGGTTGAGGTTTCTATCACTATGTGAGATTGTGAGTTTGTTTTTCAACTCTTTCACTTCTTTTTCAAGTTCATCACATCTCTCACATGGAGTGATAATCTCCTCATGATTTGCACAATCACTTTGATGACTAGAATTAATAAGTTCCAAGGATTCATTTTGAAGTTTCAACTCATTTATAGATTTCTGCAATTCATCAATTTCTTGTTGAAACTCCAAAATTTTCTTTCCTTTTTCCTTATTGATTTTAGCAAGCCTTCTAAATTGAATTAACATTTCATTGTAGGCTTCTTGCAAATCATCATAGGAAATGGAGTTTGAAGAGGAACAAGAAGAGCTAGAGGTTACCTCATCATCACTTTCACCCATGTCATGATTAGCTCTTGATGAGGACTCATGATTGTTCTTGGCCATGAGACAAAGATTTGCATTTTCATCACCGGAACTACTTGAAGATGATTCATTGCTCTTCTCCGGTGCATCCCAAACAATGTATGCACGCTTCCCCTTGGTCTCTTGGGTCTTCTTGTCATTCTTCTTCAAGAATGTGGCACATTCCATTCTAATGTGACCAACCCCACCACATTCATGACACTTAACTCCATCATTGGTACTCTTTTCTCTTTGTTTGGAGTCTTTGGTTCTCTTGAATTTGGATGAAGATCCACCTTTCTTCCCTTTGAAGAATTTGTTGAACCTTTTCACAAACATCCCGAATTCTTCTTGATTTGGTTCACCATCGGAATCTTCACTTGTAGAGCATTCTTCAACTTCTTTTGTAGCTTTAGTTGAAGCTTTGAGTGCTATGCCCTTTTTCTTTTTGTCCGATTCCTCATGCATCCCAAGTCTTGTAAGTTCCATCTCATGCTCTTGGAGTTTGCCAAACAAAGTGGCTAAGTCCATGCTATTTATGTCTCTTGATTCCTTGATGGCGGTTACCTTGGGTTGCCAACTCCTATCAAGACATCTTAGAATTTTGTTAGTAGTTTCACCATTGCGAAATACTTTTCCCAAGGAAATCAAATGATTAACTATGTGAGAGAATCGCTTTTGCAAGTCACTAATGGTTTCATTTGGCAACATGTGGAACAATTCATATTCGTGTGTTAGAGAATTCAATCTTGCATCTCTAACCTCACTTGTTCCCTCATGTGTGACTTGCAAAGTATCCCACATTTCTTTTGCCGATTTACATTGGGAAACTCTATAAAATTCATCATGGGATAAAGCCGAAAAGATGATATTTTTAGCTTTTAAATCAAATGAGACTTTTCTCTTTTCATCATCATTCCAACTACTCCTTGGAATTTCAACAATTTCATCATTTATTTTCTTTTTGGGAATGAAAGGACCATTTTCAATTGCATCCCAAATATCCATATCAATTGCTTCAATAAAGACTTTCATGCGAGTTTTCCAATAAACATATCCTTCACCATTAAATAGTGGAGGACGGTTTATTGAAGATCCTTCTCCACCAAAGTTATTGCTAGAGCCCATTAAGTTTCCAAAAGGATCTTTTTCGAAAAAGTTGTTACACTCGATCTTTCGACCGAGCTCTGATACCACTTGTTGGAAACCAACAAGCGGGCTAAGCAAATACTAGAGGGGGGGTGAATAGTATTTTGAAGCACTAATACCAAATATTTGGACTAACAATTGAAGAATGGAGCTAAGACTGAATTTTCTGGAATCAGACACAAAAGACTCGAGTCTTTTCTGAAATACTCGAGTTTTTCCTATCAGATAGCAGAAAAACCAGAAACGAAAATTCAGCAATTTAACTCAAATCAATTCAATAATAAACAGGAACTTATCCAACAGAATAGCAAGCAATCTAAATAACTTTTAACACAAAGATTCCTTGAACTTGCTACCTAATTGTATAAATCCTAATTGATTGAAATGACTTAAGTCTATTGAGCTAGAAAGTATATTAAAATCAATAAACCACCACTCAAGCAATTTTATCCTGGTTCACTCCAACAATGAGCTACATCCAGTCCTCCTAATCACTTAGGAGTTTCTACTAGTAATCAAATTGTTAGAAATTACAAAGGATTGCTTGAGAATGGCCTCACTCAACCTAACCCTTCAAGAGTGTACCAAAATCTTGATTTCTACCCCAATTTGATTCCGGTGATTGAAGAACTCTTCACAAAGCTTCCTTGAACTCCCTTCAAGAAACTCCACCGGGCTAGGAACCTCCTAGTCTTGTGCTTGAGAACCTTTCAAGACTTCCAACACCCTAAGCCACTTAGGGTTTGCTTGGGAACAATCCAAGACTTTGAATAATCAAGCTTTTTGTATGTGTATTCCTAATCTCACAATGGATTAGCACAAATAAGCACAGCTCAATGTAAGAATTGAGGCCTAAAACTCAACTTGGAATAAAATGACAATATGAGTGAGAAGTTGAGCTTTTTGGGAATTAACACTTGATAAGAGGAAATTATAAAAGCTTGAACACACTATGATCTTGTTGTCTTGTTTGTTCTTGCACAAATTCAAAGAGAAATTTTACAATAAGGTTCTGAAATGCTCTCTTGGGTTGGATGAGACTCAAATGCCCTCAATTAGGTTTTTGAGTCTCTCCAACGTTCATTTTTGCTGACTGGACAAAAATACTCGAGTCTTTTGGTAAATACTCGAGTCTTTTTGGTCGGTCACGAGTGAATTGGTGCACGAACCAGACTAACGGTCATATTTGCTGACCTGACACAAATACTCGAGTTTTTCGATAAATACTCGAGTATATACTCGAGTCTTTCTCAAAATACTCGAGTATTTTGATCAGATATGGGAAAAATTATTTTTCAATTTTATTTTTCCTCTCAAGTATTAATTTTAGTTAATCTCAACCTAATAGTCATATAAAATTTTATTCCTAGAAGAGACTAACTATTTCTACCCACTCTCAACCACTCTCAACATAAATTAGAAATTTACAATAATATTTGATTGAGAATGATTGGGCACTTGTCTTCTTTTCTTGACTTCTTGTTGATGTTGATGTTGCAATATCTTCAAGGCATGATTTGTTAATTATTTTGTCATCATCAAAACATAATCCACATAATTAGGAGCATTGAATTCACAGAGCTTCCTTCTCGGATGATACTGTGAGGTGTGCTGAGGTCGGCTAATTCGAGCTGACAACAGTTTTCACGGTTGACCTTATTTAGCTCGGCCGGGGTCGGTCCGAGGTCCTACACTTACATCCTAGGTCGGCCTATGCTTCTTACTACCTTACTACCCTTATACAATTTCTAAGGCTTAATCCTATCCTTAAATAAATATTCATATATACATTATTTTATAAATTTATTATTTTATTATTAATTTCTAGGATGTTACAGAGGATACACACACACACTCTCTTCATTGAGGTAAAAAGGTGGTATTACCTTGATTTAGGACATGATTTCTAGGATGGTTATAGTGGTAGCTAAGGGTAGATAAATAGTTAGAAAAATAAACCTTAGGGTAGTTAATGATGATAGGAGTTGGAGTGAATAAATAAAGGAAACTTGTTTGTATGTTTGTATAGTTATAGTTTCATGATAGATATGGAATACGAAAATATAGGGATGATTGAGAGGTAGATAAGGAAAAGGAAAATGATAATTTTAGACTTGTTCTAACGTAGATTTATGATGGATAATGAATGAGGAAAATATAGGGATATGTGTGTTAAGTGAAAATGATAATTGTTGTTGAGAATAATTTGATAGGAATATTGCTAAAGAGTAATGTAAGTGAGCAATGAATATGTTAAGAACTTTAGAACTTATAATGGAATTGGAATGAAACTAAGTAGTTAACAAGTTGATTATGAATGTTAAAAGTGGAAAATGGAACTATACTACTAATGTGAGATGAACCCACCTAATATGGTGAGTGAATAAATGATAATGATGTGTGTAGATATATGATTAAGATGTATGTGGATATATGCTTGTATTGTGTGTGGATATGTGACTTATAATGTGTGTGAATATATGAATGTGTTGTGTGTGAATGTATGACTATGGTGCATGTGAATGTATAAGTAAGAATGACCCTTCGAAAGGAGCGAGATAATGACCCTCCATAATGAAGAGATAATGACCCTCCGAAAGGAGCGAGATAATGAATAAATGATCATGATGAGTGTGAATATATGAATGTATTGTGTGTGAATAAACGATAAGGATGTATGCATGTATGAATGTGATGTGTGTGAATGTATAAGTATGAATGACCCTCCGAAAGGAGCGAGATAATGACCCTCCCTAAGGGAGCGTGAAAATGAATGATGACCCTCCATAACAGAGCGAGAATGAGTGTATGAATGACCCTCCAATAAGGAGTGTGTAATATGTGTAAATAGGAACTGCCTTTATGGTGTGTGTAAATTGATAAGAAATAGGACCCGCCCTAGTGGTGAGTGAAATAATGATAATAGGACCCCCCAAGAGGTGAGTGAAAGATAAGGTAGAATGAAAAGATTAGAAAGGCAAATGAAAGTTCTAATAATGTAAGATAAGAAAGACTAGAAAGGAATATGGAAAATAAGGAAAAAAGTAAAGAAAGATGAAAGGAATAAATTGAGAAAAGAATAAGTGTCCTAATGGGAAACCAAAGAAAAGTAAATGAGTGTATAAACATGAAAATGATTATAATTGTTAATAAAAATGTTAGGCTTAGTTTATTGCTATGACTTTCTAGAAATTATTTTCTAAGTTCCGTGTAATGTTATCCTTCTTGTTGTTTTTATTACAGGTACAGAGGTGGAGCTTGCACTAGTCTTGATCGAGCAGGAGTCCAATCCGTGGAGCGTAAGTAGTTAGTTGGGTGACTATGTATTGGGTTTTGGGTTCTATTATGAACACTTTAAATATTTATATTATTTTAGGGAATCAAACCATTTCAAGAATTTTTAAATTATTGGTAAACTGTGTTATTTGGTGGTTCTGTTATATTATATTTGTGTTAAAAACATATTTCCAGGGAAAACTAATATTTTGGAAAGTGAGATAAACAAAGTAAACTCTGTCCGATTTTACGGAGATTTTTCATAAGCAATTAAGAGTCTTACAAGAAATTTTTAAGTTTTCAATTAACTAAGGGTAATTAGGTTATTATTTAAGGTAAGGTGTTAACCTCTTTTTTATTTTAAGTGTCAAAGCTAATATCCTGTTTAAGAGGAACCAAACTTAAACATTCTTATCACTCATATCAAAACGGGTTGATTGTTTAAAACAGAAGTATGTTATTTTCAAATGTGTTGTGCTTGTGCCTTATTTCATAATTGAGTTTTTTTTTTTCTAAAGCAATAAAATTTTCATCCCTAGTTACTTTTTGCAGTATCTTGAAGAAGAACTTGGAGAGGAAGCATTGAGGACAATGAAAAAAATAAAATCAGTCCTAGTTCCCAACAATATCATGAATGCAGGAAAGCTTATCCCACCTCATATTTGTTTCTAATAGTAATCTCACTCCAAGCTGCAAGTGTGCTATACAACAGTCCTGGATATATATGATCTCAAATTTAACATTAAGTGGTTGAGTTCTTACATCAGGCCATATCTGTAGAATCCTTTATGTATAATAATAATAATAATAATAATAATAATAATAATAATAATAATAATAGGGGGGAAAGGGTGTTTGCCCCATAATTTGTTCATAAAATGCTTTAGGTCATTTCAGAGTTTTTGGCATCCGTGTATGAGATATGAGAAGCTATGATACACTTCTCAATTTTGGACCCAAGACACTGCATATTCAAATGTATCTCCAATCTCCATTAATATATGATTATACAGGTCATGGCTAATCATATCACATGAATTAAGGAGAGCATCTTGATTTGCATTATAAATTTCTCAAATATATTATTTCAAATTAATGAACAAAGAAAAAATAAGAGAAAAAAGTAATAAATGTTTTTTAGAAAATACTTCAAAATGACATATAAATATGAACAATTTTTTTAACCTATAGATAAGACCTGAAGGAATATTTTAGAATTTTTGACAATCTTATGAAATACCTTAAGCAATGTAACCATTTTTTTCCCTTCATGTCTAAACTTAACTTCTATTTTTAAATGGAACCCGTTTACCTCATACTCTTAACTTTTCTCTCAAGAACATGTTTTGGGCAAGGACATTAGCGGTGTAACAATGAGGTATGGTTCAACTTTAAGCAACTTTATAAATCAAAACGAACAAAATAAATAGTTTGATTTGATTTAGTTCTTGTTATTTTATGTCATAAAACCGAATCAAACCAAACTAAATTATATTCCATTTGGTTTAGTTTGGTTATTTGGTTCATATGGTTTTTTTTTCTATTGGATTAGTGTGGTTAGGATGCGCATCTCGAAAATGACAATGACTCTTTCTCTAATTCCTTTGCGACGCTCTCACTCAACTATTTTATTCCTTGGCGTGCATTGACACTCTCACTCGTTGCTCTCACAATGACGACGGTGTAACGTTTTTTACACTATCAATGCATCATCTATCATTCATGTGTTTATTGTCGTTCACTTTCAAATAAAAATAATACAAATAAATGAATGATGGGTGATGAACTAATGGTGTAAAAAACGTTACACCATCAATGCATACTCATTAATCTCATTGATCAATAATACACATTCATATATAAAGAATTGGATGATAATCCATGATAATAATAATAATAATAATAATAATAATAATAATAAATAAAAGATTAACTTAGTTAAAATCAAATAATAAAACCTTAAAATAACGAAATGATGAGTATAAGCATATACACACGAGTCACATTAGTACTTGCAAATTCAATAAATAAAAAATATAAATTTAAGTTTTTTTTTTTTTGCCACCAGGGATATCCTACATCCGATGGCCGAAAACTAATCCCCTAAAATGGATTTTGCCTTATCAATAAAGTCTTTTTCCATAACCATGACAAAGATCGAATCCCCATCATCATGTTTAAGGAACTCAGCCATCCAATTTAAATTTACTTAAAGTCAATATAATTGCTATCCCAATACTTGCCTAAATCTCTTTATTCAATTGTATTTTTAAAAATCTAAGTAGTTATATTATTAAGGGTTTGCTTAGGACATAAAAAATGAGTAAAAATACAATGGAAAGCTATGCCTATCTTCTTCAAAGTATTAAATTTTCATTTTTTTTCAACACAAAACTACTTAATTAAGTCTCTTATCTTCCGCCTTAAGACTGATGTTAAGAAAATTCTATTATTAAAAATGATAAATCATGTGAATAAAAAAGGGGAATAATGCTTTCATGGAGATACATTTGAATATGCAGTGTCTTGGGTCCAAAATTGAGAAGTGTATCATAGCTTCTCATATCTCATACACGGATGCCAAAAACTCTTAAATGACCTAAAGCAATTTATAAACAAATGATGGGGCAAATACCCTTTTCCCCCTATTTATTATTATTATTATACAAAAATAATTCTACAGATATGGCCTCATGTAAGAGCTGAATCACTTAATGTTAAATTTGAGATCATATTTGTCCATGACTGTTGTATAGCACACTTGCAGCTTGGAGTGAGATTACTATTAGAAACAAATATGAGGTGGTATAAGCTTTCCTGGATTCATGATATTGTTGGGATCTAGGACTGATTTTATTTTTTTCATTGTCTTCAATGCTTCCTCTCCAAGTTCTTTTTCAAGATACTGCAAAAAGTAACCATGGATGAGAATTTTATTGCTTTAGAGAAAAAACTCAATTCTGAAATAAGGCACAAGAACAACGCATTTGAAAATAAAATACTACTACTATTTTAAACAATCAACCCCTTTTGATCTGAGTGATAAGAGTTTTTGAGTTTGGTTCCTCTTAAACAAGATATCAGCTTTGACTCTTAAAAGAAAAAATAGGCATGGGTCTTTTCCAGTTCGACTCGGATTAATCGGATCCAATGTGATTAACAAATGAAAGAACTTATTTAGGCTTATGAGAGCAGCTTATTAAAATAAACTTATTTGCTTATGACCATCCTATAAGCTCTTTTTAGCTTATTTCAGCAAACTTATGAAAGAAGCTAATGAAAATAAGCTCTTTTAGTTTATTTCAAAATTTTATTGAATAGGGGTTTAATTAACTTGTTTACCCAAATGTGTTCTAAGCCTATTCTTGCGAAAGCTTATAGACACCATACCATGTCCATAATTTTTAAGATTCGTTAGCTTTATGCAAAATTGGTAATTTCATTAGTAACTAACATCATGTGCGGAGTGCTAAGGAATCATGAAACTAATGCAGTTACTGCAGTACCTTCATTTTTCCGGAGCCAATACCATGTTCACCAGTACAAGTTCCTGTTTGGAAGCAACAAAATAAAATTTCAAAACAGAAATCACTTTTACTGAAATTTCATTATGAAGGATTTTGAGGGGGAAAAAATATTGAACGCTATACAGCACCTGAAATATCACAATAACAGGCAACATAAAAGTGTCAACAATTTATTAATAATATACCTTCCAATGACAAGGCAGCATGAACCATAAATTGGTTGAGCCTCTCTGCCTCCTGCCGCTGTTCTTCTTGGGTAGGATCGAATAAAATTATTGTGTGGAAATTACCATCACCAGCGTGAGCAATTACTGTGCTGGCAAGACAAACAAACAATAGATACATGAATTAAGCTTTAGTCTGATCACCCATCATCATCGTCAAGCAACATTGAAAATTAACACAGTTGAATCTAACATCAATATCCAGAGAATCAAATAAGATCAGACTTACCAAACCAGTGATGATGCATCCAGCTCCTTTTTAGACCTTGAAATTAAATCAGCAAGGTGAGACAAAGGAACACATACATCCTGCAGAAGTTAAAATACAAAAAAAAAATGAAAAGAAAAGATATCCTTTTGAAAAATTAAACATCGGAAAGTCAAGAAAACTTAGAGCTCTTCTCATTTGGAAAAAGGTTCAACAAGTCTGATAACATTTTATGAGTGGGAAAAAATTGCTGCTTCAAATGCTTTGCTTTCAAGTCTTCACACCAAGGCCGTCCTGGACCTGGGCCTGAGGGGCGGAAGCTTAGGGTCCGGGATATTTAGGGGCCCCAAAATTTAAAAAAATAATTTGTATACCCATTAAAATAAATATATGTAAGAGCTTCCATACATTAGTAAGTACATTTGGGCCTTGAGGGTTGTGTGTGTGGCATTCAAACATCAAGGTCAATGGTTCAACTCTTGTCTCTCATGTTTGTCTATTTTTTTTGTTTAATTATGCATAAAACTACTCCACTGACTAGTATAAATGAATATTACCAACTAACGGGTATGCATATGTATATTACTAACTAATGAGTATGTATATGTAGATATTAACTTTAAAAGTTAATTTGAGATGTTTATCAATTAGGAATGATATATTTATCATAACACGGCATAATGTATTAACAACAAAAAAACTTTGATACAAAGTATATTTCTTTGAATTTAAAACTGAGATACAATTATTTATATTTCTTTGATAATAAGTTTAATAATTCATCACTGAATTTACCCATTTTGTTATTTTGTTTATTTTTTAAAATGAAATCATATCATTTAGTTATTATGTTTTGTAGCCTATGTAGTATGTAAGGCATTGTTGGTTGGTTTAAATATTGTATACTTATAAATATTGAGTATTTTGAAAAATTTTAGTTTAGAAAAAATATCATGAAAAATTCTTGAATATAATATGAAATTTTTAATAAAATAGGGCCTCCCATTTTTTTTTTCGCCTAGGGCCCTGATGATGTCAAGACCAGCCTTGCTTCACACAGGCATTTTATTTTTATGATCTTAGGGGCTAACACCTAACAGGGACAGGTATTTACTGAGGCCAGAGTGCCAGAGAGAGCAGTGCGCGTAATGCAAGAGAAATGTCCTAAGAAAGAAAACAGATCATTCTTCTCATTCTGTTTCCTATTAATAATAAGCACATGCACTGTTAAATCCATTTTGATGAGGTTTATAAAGAATATATCTTCAAGTTAAATCGGAATAAAATGCAAAGACTTTTGATGATTAGACAAAAACTCTTTAGATGGTTTTTGGTTCACAAAATGTTTTTACATTCCTGGGCATCTCACTTGGGAATGTGATTTTCCCATACATTCCTATTCATCTCTCTTGTGAAGGAAGGATATAACTTGGATTCCCTCCTTATCAACTGGGAATGTGATTCCCATGCATCACATTTCAAAATAATACTCAAATGATGGCGACAACCAAACACCACCTTAATTGTTTCCTATCAGCTGACATGAAACTCAACTATTTTGAAATTAAAAATGTAACATTTCATAACTAACCGTAATCATTGCCTCCAAATTAGGTTCCATGGCAAAGCAAGCCCAGAGTGCTTCCTTCCTTACCTGCACATGATCAAGATATTGACCTAGATGTAGTAGTAAATAGGTTTATTTAAGTTTTTAGTCCCTGAACTTAGGTGCTCTTTTGGAATTGGTCCTTAAACTTTTTTTTCGATGCTTTGAATCCCTAAACTTTGCTCAAATTTTGAAAATGGTCCTTTCATCACTTAAGTGGTGATATGACCGAGGATATGTGACGTCACCTTTGCTACATCGATAGGTAATGTGCAAGATGATGCCACGTGATTTTTTTAAATTAAAAAAAAAAAATCAAATTTATTAAAAATAATTAAAAATTGTATTTTTTTAAAGAAAATAGAATCTTTTGATAAATTTTAAAAGAAATTATTTTTTTAATAAAAAAACTAATGTAGTGTCCTGTGGCTCTACATAACACGTCACTCGTGGATATTATGAAAGTGACGTGATATGTCGTGTGCTATATCATCACTTAAGCGACGAATGGAGCATTTCCAAAAATTAAACGAAGTTCAGGGACCCAAAGCATCAGAAAAAAAAGTTTAAGGACTAATTCCAAAAGAGCACCTAAGTTCAGGGACTAAAATGTTAATTAAGCCTAGTAAATAATACTCCTTTCGTTCTTTAATATAATCACCTCTTAGGAAATTTTCTTTGGTCCTATTTATTAGCCTCTCTTTCAATTTCCAAATATATTAATTACTTGTTTTTCGCAAACACTCCCATTTACTCAACAATTTAAAATCACAATAATAATTATGGGGGTAAACTATTACCTTCCAAAGTTCCTTTTTAGCTTCTGGTTCTTCTGCAAATACAAAATCTGAACCATGGTGCTCAGAAACAAGTGCCCGAACGATGTGTGTTTGTTCACGTGCATGTGCCTCTGAAACATATATTATTGATAAGTTAGATATAACAATTACTTTGAAAAATGTGGCATATTCAATAAAAAAGGCTCTGCCATATTTGTCAATTATTTGTATTCTGTATATAGGCTATTCCAGACAGTTTATAACATTTCCTTTTCTACTACATGATTTTAAATTGAACTATGCAATAAGATTTATTTCCTTTCCCTCATTCTATGTACACATTTTTCACAAAATCCTTCAACGTATGTAACTATTTTACCAAATCTTCCAGGCAAAATATGGTTGAAGAATATGATTTACAATCCGCTAAACTTGATCTGTGATATTAAAATAGATAAAGGAGATACAATTTATGCTTAGTGACAAATAAAAACTTTCACCGGTACAGCAGAATTTGGCAGGACCAAATTGAAAGAACATGTGTTACTTTTTCCTCTATCTTTCCATTTAAACATAACCATAGAATTATCATGGAAAAATGCTGTACGACGTGAAATCTTTTCATATCATAGAAGATAAATTCACTCAGTATTGAATGATGAGATTGTTTAATGGAACAATTATTATTTTCACATTCTGCCCTTTGTTATCGTTGTTTTCTTCAAAGATTGACATCATTGACATAATCTTTCTCCAATTTCATGATCCATGAGGTCAATGCACATTGTACATGGGGAAAAATGATTAATGAAGAGAATAAGACAAAAATTATATGTGAGAGTGAGTGGTCACCTGTTCCAATAAATTCAAACATTAAAGTTGGAGATTCAGGAAAATTCTTCCCATTAGCAATATTGATAGCTTTAACTTGAACTTCATCCAATAGCTCTACCCTTGACACCTAACCAGATAAACAAAATCTCATAATTGGATATAGATATCAAAGCCATGGTCTATTGGTCTTACCTGTATACCAGACATCATAGTGGCAATAGCAACATCTGCTGCGTCCTTCACAGAAGGGAAATTGCACATTGCAACCTGTGCTTTGATAAGTTAAGCAATATATATAATTAAAAATAATTCAAATTATCCACATATAGCATTCTTGCAGAATAAAGGATGTAATAAGTAAACTAGAGAAATTCTGCCCCAAGCACCACATAGATAGAACCTCCGTAATGGTGAATGTATAGAACCGTAAGTGAGAAAATACGACAGGAAAGTACTATAAGGTGTTAAGCTAGAAAATGTGAGTTTACATGCTAAATTTAGATTAATAACAAGATGGACAAGGAAATCTAATTTTTTTTTATAAGCAAAAAAATCTGTAAGTTAATAATATAAATTATATAAAACACCTTCAGACCTAATGGAACGGTGGACATGAATGTACTCTTCAAAACTGGACTTGCCATGTAATATGGAGATAATATGAAAATTGATAGGAGGAAGAGGAATAGCAACACTGGGTGGCAGTAAAGGACAAGAGCAATGTTAACATATCCCTGGAGCGACATCTAAATAATGCAAGCTGCACTGATTATCATGAACTGCTGTATATGAATTAAAAACTTTTCAAGATAGATACTAGAAACAAGTGAAATTGCAATCCAAGTTCAGAATTTTCACGATGCGGCTTGGATTGAGATGTGTCAAGAATCAGAACCAACAAGAAACATTTAACGAATTTCAATCAAATTGAATACAAGGAAGTATGACATAGATTTAACAAATTAAGCACCATAACAAAGTTCAGTGGATCAGGTCAAACTTAGAGAAATGGACATGTCCAAAAGATGAAATAATCAATTTACCACTGAATGCTGGGGAATTTTCTGAAGTCGCAGTGTTACTTCTGTTATAATACCAAGTGTTCCTTCACTTCCAATCATCAAGCGGGTCAGATCATACCTAGAATATATAATTTGAATTAAAAAAATCAACAGCATGTCATTGCATATCTATCCCTATAGTGATTCTTTGGAGTGTTTTGTAATGTAACACACAAGGAATAACACATAAATAATAAGTATATAACAAAAGGGCCAAGAATATGACAAACCCCACAGCACTCTTCCTAGCACGGGATGCAGTCTTCACAATATCTCCATTTGCAAGAACCACCTGGAACACAATCAGATCAATAAATTATATATCATCACATCAATGCATTAGAGACAAAAGTTGGGTATTAACAAACCTTGAGAGTGATGACATTATCACGCATAGTACCGTACCTGAAAATTAGTAAGGGGAACTGTTATGCCTAGTAATATAAAACACCTTTAAAGTTGTTTTTTGAAATGGATTTATTTATAAGATCCAGACATGATAGAATTACATCAAGTCATCAACATCAAGTGTAATAATTTTAACTGAACTAATATGCCTCATGCAAAATAGCTTGCGACCATATATTTGACCTTGTAACTACTGACAATTTGACATCCACAGATGGAATATTTACACCAGCATGTGACTGTTTTCCAGCAATAGATGAAAATATAGATATAACAGAAGGTCACCACCTCACAGCTAAAGAACCAGAGCAACGTGTAGCACACATCCCTCCAATACTTGCTCCAGGACCTGCTTGTAACAAGTAAAAACTTCACTATTTAGGGAACATGCATTTACAAATCAATGCTTTCTTCAAGATTTGTATGTCTTTTTTGTCCTCCAACTATTAGAGTTTAGAGATAATATATTCTCCTTAAACTAAATCACCTCTAAATACTCAACTAACCTGGATCAAGTGGAAAAAATAGACCATATGGTTCCAAATACTCATTAAGTTCCATCCATCCAATTCCAGGCTCAACAACCACATCCATGTCATTAACATGTAATGCTTTCACTCTCTACAGTTTGAACCAGTAATGTAAGTATGACAGCTAAAGTAAATTTTTATGTCCAATTTGAACCTATATGCACACATGATCAGTAGTCTGAATGTTTAAACATATGTCAAAAAATGTCCTGTCTACATAATGGTACATGCACTGAAAAACTAGATGACTCTAATGATACTGCAGTGAAACTGCTTTAATCATCATGAAATGTATAGTTTCTGCAGTTCCTAGCAAAATTTCTAATACCACAAATTCGATGAGATCCACTGGTAAAGATAGTAGCAAACCTTGCAACAGAATGCCTTTAATCTTTTGTGATATGAATTGATGATAATGAAAACATTTTATTGGAGTAACAATTAAACAATATTGATTGTTAAACAGATTCATAAAAAAAAGTCACCAACATATTACAACAGCGATGGCCAATTCATGTTATGTTACAGTGCAGTACACAATTTTTTATTGAAAAATAAATCTTATTAAGGAAGACAAGAAATATGCAGAGAAAGAGGATAAGACATCATTGCTAGAAGAAAACACCCAAGACCTAATGGAATCAAATAGATATAACATATAATCACAATGGTCCCACTTGAAACAATTATATTCAGATGTTCTACAATCATAATAGAACATTTACATACTTTCATTAATGACATGTCAATGCAAACCCCTCCATTAGAGCATAAAGTGTGACCCTCAATTGATGTAGCTCCGCCATAAGGTACAATAGGAACCTGTGGCAGCAAAAATCAAATAAATAATAAGTAAACCAAGGTAACAGTTTCTCAGGAATGTAATAATTTTAACATTATATGATATTGAAAGAAAACTATGAGTTCTTTAAAGAGATGCAATTTCCCCCTATACACATACTATAAACAAAGCTGGCATGATGGATTACACAGTAAAATCAGGAATTATATGATAGAGCATAACAGTATAAATTGGATAAACTTTCATTCAAAACATTGGCTTTATCAAATTTCTGCTAGAAAGTTGCTTTCTCTTGGAATACAAGAATGGAGTTAGAAAGAAAAAACACAATTCCTTTACCTGTTCTATTTTTCAAAACTTGAAAGAAA
Organism: Crotalaria pallida; assembly: GCA_037953625.1. NCBI lineage: Eukaryota > Viridiplantae > Streptophyta > Magnoliopsida > Fabales > Fabaceae > Crotalaria > Crotalaria pallida. The sequence continues at coordinate 59,898,807 of CM075651.1, forward strand.
ATGAATAAGAAGGTTCTTTAGGAGATAACAGGCCTTCAAAGAATCACTTCGAAAAAAACTTAATCTGTCAACTGAGAACCGATAAAAGCACATGATTTTATGCCAATATTTAATTTAGTATACAAATAAAAGTTTAAAGAATTGAGGTCTGCGGTAAAGAAACTCTGATAACATTTCAAATAACTGCTTGTTCAACAAATTAAATAACTAGGGGCGGGCCAAGGCGTCGAATTTAGATCACTGTAAAGTCCAGAAAATGTCTGGCTTAACAATAAAAGATGAACTGGAAACTAAAAGAAGAAACAAGAAATTTTAATAAACTCAAAATAGGAATATGGTTTCTTTGGGAACATATTAGCGTAACTGACATGGCTCAAGATAATATGCTTTGGTTTAAGCTATTTGTAGATAACGTAATAAAAGTTAAACAAAGTTGATAAAGTGTGTCTAAATCACAAATAGTTGATGGCCAGGAAAAAGGAATTATGCTTTTGACATTTATGATCAACTATCCCATAAATAGTTATAATGTCAATGATGTAAGATAGAAGTATGGCAAGAAAGATGGGGAAGAAAAATGTACATGAAATACTGTTTGATTACAGGACCCATTTGAACTTTAGAGAAGTTTTCCTAGTTCTTATGATACCCATTATGCTCTAGGAAGATTAATGGGGGATAATGAAACAGTGGGTTTAGATATAGGGTAGCAACAAAGTTAAAGATGATCAATTGACATAATTGAATGATGCATGGGGAAAAAAATAGAATAGTTGATGAAGGAAGTAAATCTCGGTTGAGGACTATAGGAAGTAAGAAAATAAGATTATTTTAGTCAATAATGAAATGAGGAGGTACAAATTCCGAAAGCAGGACATTAAAGTCTTAGAAATATAATAGAGTCATTCAAGTGTCTTCACCTAACAGCTTAAGCTCTTGGGAAAGATGATTCGTGATATAATATCAGAGCCCTCTACGACAAAATTGTCAAAAGTTTGATCATTGAGGACCCCATCTAATAGACATTGGATGATGCACATGACATGTGGGTCTGTCAATTTGTCCATGCTTCAAGGCTAGATAACTCTTACCCGAAGGGCATGCTAGATATGTAAAATCATAAAGCTGCTAGGTGAAGCCGTGAAGGCATATACAAGAAGAACTTTGAGAAAGGAGCAAAATCGAAACAAATAAATATAATGATGAAAAGGGTAGGATTACGAGACATATGAAGGGTATATTATTAATTAGATCTGATCCAAATGACTTAAAAAGAAAATGACAACAAGGCAAAGCAATCAGCTTAAACTCGCTCAGGGATGTGAGTTCAGTTAGAGGTGCACACACCTTATAATTGTTACATGATTTGACAATCTTGGAGACCTCCTCTTCAGATCTGAAAATGAGAATGCAAAGCAAGAAAATAAATACATGTGGTGGTGCGAATGCCTTAACTTTACCTCAAGAACATATCCACAATTAAAACCTCTACTACTTTACTGTTTTCATTCATACTGTACACATGCACACACAAGCATGATTCAGACTTTGGAAATTATAATGCACATGACAAAAGTCATCACACGGCACGTCTCGATAAAATTAGATATTATATATAAAATCATGAAGGAGCAAAAAAACTAATATATAAAGATATGAATATATGGTTCTTCAGGATACGGACACCAAATGGAGATAAACCAATTTATTGATCTACAAGCATACAGATTGACCAATGTATTTAGAAATTTATTTTAACAAAGAAATCAGCCACGTTATATCAAATATGTCAATCTTCAGGTCAGACGCAGAAGAAATATTGTTTCACAAGGTACAAACAAATACCACAAGCAAACAAATGTCAAGACCATGTGACAATTCTTACTGAAGCATGTGGTACAACACATATTTTCAATAGTCTTATTTTGAAAACTATAAATGGAAAGAGAGAACAACATATTTAAGCCTTTCAAAACTAAAGAGTATTTGGGGAAAGAGTTCCCCAGAAACTTCTTGCGCCTTCCAGGGTCTTTGTAAATGCAAGAGAATATGTACCAATTTGTGATGAAGTTACAACAATCAAAAAGGTTTGAACTAAATCACGGCAGCATTGCAAGAGCTACAGGCAGATGAGTGAAGAAATAAACAGAAATATCAGCCAAAGGTTCAGAGCTTGTCTTACCTTGGATAAACAATCACATCCGGGATATTGACAGCCTTGTGGAAGCTGTTTTGTGGTTTTCCATGGAAATATCTTTCATCAGGATCAAGCGATATGTTATCCTATAGAAATTTAAGTATTATAAAAATTCAGGCTGATAATCACAAAGTTGAAGGTCCAACAGAATTTCTCATATAATATGACTTTATTCTTATGTCACTTAAAAAAAGTATTCTTGAATATTAACAACCAACCAACTAATAACTAAGACTGGCCTCCTTTCCAAAAACCAAAGGCTAAGTTAACAAATGAAATAATGATCAATCTGCTTAACAAGAAATAGTAAGAATTAAAAGAAAAATTCAAATCTAATTGATGAAGAAATTAAATCCAAGCATTTCTATATTTTTACTTTATTCTTTGATTAGAAATTATGAGATATTCTTATAAGTGGAAGTGGAGGTTTACCTGACAGATGGTTTTCAACTCGAAGAGAAGCTCCTGTGGAAATTCCGTATGTGATCCCTTAACATCATTATACCGGGTACTACCCTTGCCTCCAAAGCTCGCACCCCTAAATTTCATTACAAGAAATTGCATGCCATTATCAATCATTCACTTTCTCGAGACTATTCAAATACACTTGTAGTTCAGCAATGCTAAGAGATTATGCCAAGTAAAAAGGCAGGCCAGTACATCTAACAAAGAAACACCTCTGCATAAACCAATGGCAGAACACCAAAAAAAAAAAAAAAAAAGTTTAACCCTATTCCAAATATATATCTAAAAAGATAAAGAAGAACCCTTGCAGATTCTGGCATTCTGTTCCAGACAAAGGCACCAAAGCACATTGCACTTCTACAAAATCCTAGCATCTTTAGGGAAGGAAGCTAAAACCTTTAAATTGAAAAGGAAAAACTGATAAAAATTCTTGGGAGCAACCCAAAGCTCTCCAAAAAATTCTTAAAAAGCTTATACCAAAGAAAATTCGCAACAGAATAATGCAAAAAGAGATAAGTCCCATTTGCCAAACCAGAAAACAATACACATCACACATTTATTAGGAGACATCTGCTCTTTGCTTTATAAAACATGCATTAGTTTAAAACATGTCATAAGTAAACAATGTTGACCTTCATCATCTTCTTAATCCATAAACAAACAAGGACGAATAATTAATGCATTCACATTTAGATATCAATGTAAATAGATAAACTTTGACATAAGAAAATGGTGGGCTGTAATGAAATTTAAAAAAAAAAATAGAAAAAAAGAGGGAGGAACCTGAAATCAGAATCAGGAGCATGGTGATCACAAAAGGAAGGAAGAGAAGCAGAAGCAGCAGAGAAAGCGAGAGCCAGAGGAAGAACGGAGCTTGAAAATCTGGTTCTGTTTGAGTTGAAGGTGTTGGTGGCAGAAGAATGCGATGCGTTGGTGTGAGTTGTTGTTGTTTTGAAAGAGTGGTGATAGAAGTAGCGGTAATAGTCTTTGGAAGAAGAACGTAAGCGAAAGAACCAGGATGAGAAATTCGACATTGCCACGGCAACTGAAACTGAAAGGGGGTTTGTTACAATATTCCAGTTCTCTGTCAACCAGAGCATTTCTTACAATCTTCCAGTAATTCGTTTAATAACTAATACTAACTACTAAATATTTCGAATTAAGAACTAAAGCTCCACGCTGATAGCAAAAAAAAAAAAAAATCACATCCAACCTAATAATTTACTAAATTGGACCTGGAATAGAGGGGATAACAAATATATTTAAAGGGGAAAACAAGGCTATCACTCTAATGTACAAAGACTCTTCTTCACGCACATTAAAAAAGGAGTCCTTACTTACATACCAGTCTCAATCACGCATCACAAAATTGTGGACATGATTTATCCAAAAAAAATCGAAATGGACAAAATCTGAAGGCTAACAAAGGAATACATTCCAAGGAATACATGCCAAAGACTTCAAAGAAAGAAGGGAAAACATATCCAGAGCAAATCTGGGGTAGTGAAATGGCAACCAAGAACAACAACAACAACAGAGCCCTTTCACAATAGGGGTCAAACGACACCATAAAATCCTATCATAAATCAAGTCAAAGGAAAAAAAAAAAAAAAAAGAAAACTTCATATCTAAATCTTTCTTTCGATTGTAGTTTTACTTAATCTCCCTCTGTATCTCACAATTGGCTTGCCATGCATCTGATTTATTAACGTTAGTCCTCACACATGTGTAAACCACCTAAAGCAAGATTCTTCTACAATCGAGCTAAATCAAATTTTGTAGCACCGAAGAAATCATAACAATTTTATAATCAACTACAGACTAAATAGGCTTAAATTCTTCAATCACAATCTTGATAATTTGAAGATAATGTCACTTGATAAGTACTTTTGAATCTCTATTTTGTTCAATTTTTTTTAGCTATTCTCAATTTCTGAGTAATAAAAATCATATCTTTGCTGTTCTATTACAGTCAAAATGTAAAAATTCCAAAATTTTGAGATCGAATTACTACAAGTAGACGGAGAATAATGAAAACAAAGAATAAAGTCGCTAAAATTCGAAACTTTGGGTCAAATTTAGAGGAGTGAGAGGTGAAAGGGGATAAAGTAAAAATCCTCTGTCAGTTTGGAGGTGGTTACGGCAATGCGATCGGATCACATAACGGAATGAAACGAGAGAGAGAGAGAGAGAGAGAGAGAGAGAGAGAGAGAGAGATACTTGGAAACTTTTGTGACCTAATTCCTTGCTAGCCAAATTGCACGGCTCCCACTTGAAAATAGGTTACGCGACATCAGGCTCATTGATAAAGAAGTTTAACATGTTTTATTAAGAAATGGAAAACAAAAAGAAGTTTAGTCTACATACCCCTGTGTTAGGCCCAAACCCCATTTTAATTGGAAAAGTACTAAAATCGTCTTACATCTATTTTCCTTCCAAAATAAAAAACAAACCCCAAACCCCAATCCTATTTTTGAAAAAAAAAAAAACCAAACCCCAACCCTTCACCTTCTTCCCACTCAAGTAACCCCCTTCACCTTCTTCCCATAGAACCTCTTCACTCCACCTTCCACATTCTTTCACTTTTATTCATCCTCTTCCACATACTAACTGTTTTGTTCCACAGCTACATGCCCTATTGAAGAGAGAGTGAAATTGACATACTCAAGAAAGTCTCTTTGGTGTTTTTCAATTTTGACATACTGATGTAACTGCAACCGTGGAGGCATAATCAGGAACACTTTCATTGGTTCTTATTCACGTTTTTGACATTGAAGCACATAAGGAATTGCTTTGGAAGTTCAATATTTGCAGGTAATCATCCTCTGTTTTCGGTTTTTTTTCGTATCAGTTAATTCTGAAACTGAATTATCGGAATTTTTTCAATTTCCGACACGGGTGTGTCGGAAATTTATTTAATTTGCTTAAATTTAAATTTCGAGCATTGTTTGTTGGAATTTTTTCAATTTCCGACACGGGTTTGTCGGAAATTTATTTGATTTGCTTAAATTTTAATTCCGAGCTTTGTTTGTCGGAATATATAATATTTGCACTCTGACAACAGCATATTCTTTCACACTTAAATTTACGCTATTAATTATTAATTGATTGTCTTTTATTTTTGTAATATTTCAGTTTTAATGGAGCGCAAGGACGAGGAGTTTGAGGAGTTGCACAACATGGATAACCTTCAACTAGAAGCCTTTGGATTTCCGGACTACGGGAATGCCTTCTGCCGCGATAAGCCATTTGCATCCCGTGAGGAGCTCGTGACATTTGTTAAAATGCTTGGTGTTGAGCAAGGCTTCGTTTTGAAGATTAATAGGTCCGATGTTGGGAAAAGACAGAGGGTAGTGTTTGGATGTGAAAGGGGTGGTGTCTTCAAGCCTGATAAGAGATCAAAGGGGATAAACATAACCGGATCAAAGAAATCCGGATGTCCATTCAATATTTATGCTAGGCCAAGTGCAAATTCCGGCCAAAATTGGACATTAGGTGTGAAATGTGGGAAACACAACCATCTCCCTTACGAATCCCTTGTAGGCCATGGAGAAGTCGGGTCTCTTAAGAATGAGGAAAAAAGTCTGGTGATATACCTCACAAAGAGTGGTGTGTCGGCGAATAGGACAATGACAACTCTGAAGGAGCGTTTTCCTGATAATGCATCTACTATTTGTCATATCTACAATTGCCGAAAGCGTTTCTGAAGAGATGTGAGGCTACCTAGAACGGAGATGCAACATTTGATGAAGTTATTGGCAGATGAAGGCTATGAAGTGTGGCATACAACTAGTGATGGAACCAATGAGTTGGAGCACCTTTTCTTTGCACATCCCACTTCTATACAATTATTGCGTAAGTTCAACATTGTATTGTGCATTGATAGTACTTATAAGACGAACAAATACAAGATGCCTTTGATAGAGATTGTCGGGCAAACTTCAACATGGAAGTCATTCACTGTTGCATTTTGTTTTGTTTCTAATGAAACCAAAGAAACTTTCGTCTGGGCTCTAGAGCGGTTGAGGAATTTGATGCCAAATCCTAAGTATTATCCAACAGTGGTTGTTACCGACATGGATGGTGCTTTGGTTGGAGCATTAGAGGATGTTTTTCCCGCGACAACACAATTGTTATGTCAATTCCATATTAAGTGTAATGTCAAAGGAAGATGCACGAAATACTTTCAAGATGGAGACAAGGTATCGTTAATAATGGAAGCATTTCAAAACGTTGTTCGTTGCAAAAATGTTGAGAACTACGAAGATTGTGTTGAAATTTTCTTGGAGAGATGCAAGGATGATAGTGGTAACTTTCAGGAGTACGTGAAGCAAACATACTTAACACCAAGAAATGAGAGATTTGTTGATGCTTGGGTTGACCGTCACATGCACATTGGTAACACCACCACAAATAGGTATAAATATATTCAAGTTAATTTTTAAACTTTTTATTTAAGTGTTTTTGTTCATGTTTGATAACATTACAATGATATAACAGGGTAGAAGTTGCACATGCTGTATTCAAGAGGATGCTATCGGACAATAAAGGTGATATAGCGACATGCTTTGATTGCATCCAACGTTTGTTGCTTACACAACACAACGCCATTGTTGCTTCATTTGAAGAGAGCAAGATTCGCGTGGAACACAGGGTTAACACTCCATTGTACAGAGATTTGCATTATAATGTATCAAGGGAGGCATTGTCTCTCATATACACGGAGGCAAAGGGTATTCCTACGAATAGTGATGAAGAAGTTTTGTGTAATTGCAGAATAAGAACTACGCATGGGTTGCCTTGTCGATGCGAAATTGCAAAGTACCAACGTATGGGACAACCCATTCCTCTAAATGCAGTTCATCCTTTTTGGAAGACTTTGTCAATGAATACAAAGATTAAGGAGGAGTGGATAGAGGAGAATGGAAAAGAGGGTGAGGGTAGCGAGAACTATGGTTATGATCCGAATACAATAACCGTATGGGAAGAGTTTAGCAAGCTTTATAACGAATCCAACTCTAACAACAAGGAGAAGCTTCTTCAGAAATTCCGAGAGGTTGTCAGGCCTGATAAGACAATCTTACAGCCACCGAAGGTTCCGATTTCTACTAAAGGGCGCCACAATGACAAAGATAAATCAACTAAGCGTGAGCCTTCATTTTTTGAACATGCGGAAAGAGAGTTGGATGAGTCATTGACTGAACAACTGCGACAAGGTTCCCAACCATCCCAATCTTCCCAAACTTCAAAGAAGAAACAACCGTCGATAAGGAGATCACAGCAGCAAGCCCGGAAACGCACTCGTAGTAGTAATGGGTTTGTGCCCCATCATTTGTTGGAGCCTTACATTGAGTCGGTGCATGATGTTATCGGGGATGGCAATTGTGGTTTCCGTGCCATATCAATGCATCGCTATGGAAGGGAGGATGACCATCACTTAATTCGTTTAGATTTGATTAACGAAATGAAAGATCACCGACAATTATACATTTCCCTTTTGGGGGGAATTCGTGAGTATGATGCTATAATGAATAGACTTCATGTATCTTCTATAGGCTGTGTAGGAGCGGATAAGTGGTTATCCTTTCCGGATATGGGATGCATTATTGCCTCGAGGTACAATGTTGTAGTGGTTTCAATGCCTAGTCTAATTACCGGCGAATGCATCACGTTTCTCCCTTACAACACAGCGCCTCCTGCGAATATTCGTGTCTGGGCGATTGGACGCAACGTTGCTAAGGATCATTTCGTTCAAGTAATTTATTATAATCTTTATTACAACATTTGATGCTTATATGTATTCCTATATTGTTTCATGTTCCTAATTCTTGCAATTTGTTATGGAACACAGGTCAAGCTACGAGATGGATCGCCTTTACCTCCAGTGTATCAACTTTGGCGTACACATTTTACCAATGGAGCAGGAGCTTGGGAAGCAGTTATATCTGATAGGCTAATATTGTACACCCCTTTATTACCAGCAGCACGTAGACAAGGAGAAACCATAGTTATTGAATGAATCTTATGTATGTTGTTTTTGGATGGTTAGATTTAGTTATGTTTCAATTTTGGATGTAGTATGAATTATGAAAGTGTTTAATTTCTGAATGGACAAGTGTTTAATTTTATCAAATTTATTTAATTTTGAATTATGTAATTGTTTAATTTTCAATGGATATGTGTTTACTTAAATCATTAAAAAAAATTTACATACTGAAACACAATTCTGACAACAGTATATCGGAAATTTTGAAAAATCCGAAAGAAATGTATCGGAATCTATGAAAATTCCGACGATATATTATCAGAATATGTGTTATTAAAGTTAAGAAGAAAGACTGCTTACTGTAACTGGATTCCGAGAATATGAAATCGGAAATATATAAAAAACCGACGCTAGTATGTCGGAATAATTAAAAAAATCGACATATACATATCAGAAAATGTTTTACAAAATTTCACAGAAACGTTTGCTTACTGTAACTAGATTCCGATAGAGGGATATCGGTATTCATGGAAATTCCGACCGTCGTTTATCGGAATTTGTGACACAAAAGTTGGAGAAAATATGAGGTTACTGTAACTAGATTCCGATCTAATAGTGTCGGAATTAATAAATATTCCAATAGTTATATATCGGAAATTTGTTAAGTAAATAGTCTATTTGGTCCCCCAAAGATACACGGGGCATCAGTTTAGTCCCTCAAAGATTTTGGGCATCAAAAACACCCCCCAAAGTTAAAAGTGGCATCCCGTTAGTCCCCAATGTAACTTCTGTTACTTCCTCCGTTAGTCAAGCTTACGTGGTACAATAATTAGAAATTTGTCAACTGATTAACTTGCCACCGTGGCTAATCCTTCTTCATTAGGATTTGATTAAAAACTAAGCTTTTCATAAAATAAAAAAAAATACCGCTTCATAATAAAAAGTCTCTTCCACACTTCCTTCTTCACTCCATTCCATTGCTAAACCCATCGACACTGAAGATACGAACAGAGAGAGGAAGTAGAAACGACTCCACTGGAGCTGAAGAAGATCGGAGTTGGAGACGACGATCGGAGTTGGAGCTGAAGACGCAAACGAAAGTTGAGATCGATGCTACTGTAGGTAAGGGTTTTTCTCGAATTTGTGTCTGTGGTCCCCACATGCATGTCTTCTTTGATTCAAAATGTGGTCCCTACATTTGTTTATACTCTGTTTATTATCATTCTCCCAAGATGGTATAGGAATATTCTGTTTTTGGGATGGGGAAAAGTTAGGGTTTTTTATGCTAAGTGAGATTGTTTTTGGTGCTACACGTGGTCCTTGTTGTTCCTGTTCTCTGTTATTGCATTTTTCTAATACATATTGTGGACCCCCAGGGAGATATAAATGAATGTTTGTAATGTGTTTTTTGTAGGATGTGTCGTTATCTTTCTTTGGTATTTCATCATAGTGGAAGGTTTAAATTTGAAGGAGAATCTGGTGTTAGGTACATAAATGGGGAGGAAGAAGTGTGGGATGAGTTTGACTTGGACTTTTTATCCCCTATTACCATAGCAGAGTTAGTGAAACAACACCCTGGGTTAGATTATTTCCAATGTTTTTACTGTGTACCTGATGTGGAGGAGTTGAGTTGTGGGTTGAGGATTATAAGGGATGACAAATCATATGTTCAGATAATCGAGCATGTAGTGAGGACCAAATGTAAGGAAGTCCATTTTTATTTCATGCAAAAACACAAACCCAAACCTAATGTAGTTGAAATTTCAGATGATGATGTGGAAAGTAGATCACAAGAAGAACCTGAAATAGAGGCCCAAACTGAAGTCCAACATGAGACAGAGGCCCAACCTCACCCACCTCCTCTTTCATGTGCCCCACTTCTACCCAACCCAAACCCAAACAATGTTGAGCCTTCTGAACCTCACCCACCTGCAGCTGATGCAGCCCAATCAAGTGCTGCTGGCCCTTCTGAACCTACACCTACAGGTGATGCAGCCCAATCTGGTGCTGCTGGGCATTCTGAATTTGCACCTGCAGGTGGTGCTAATGGTGCTGCTGGGCCTTCTGAACCTGCACCAGCAGGTGATGCAGCCCAAGCTGAACCTGCACCAGCTCCTACTAGGCGAAAAAGGATAAGGCCAGCTAGTAGGTTGAATGCAAGTTCAATTAGGAGAAAAAACAAAGCACAAATGAGGTCACATGATGATGGTTCATCTGAAGATGAGCCAAATGATGTGGTACTTTATGCACCTCCCCCTGTTCATTATGGTCAAGAAGATGTTGGGTATCTAACAGATGAGTTGGTAACTGGTTCCAGCTCATCAGGGTCTGATGAAGGGTCTGACAGAGAAGTGAACCCTAAATTTAACCCCAAAGCTAAGTTTGGTCATGTGGTGATGCAATTAGGAATGGAGTTTCCAAACTTGGAAACTTTTAAAAAGGTTGTGAGGGATTATCAAATACAGAGTGGTAAAGAGATTTCACTTGTGAAAAATGATAGGAGAAGGGTAAGGGGAAAATGCAAATATGAATGCCCCTGGGAGATTTACTATAGCAAAGACCCAAGGACAAACACCTTTGTGATTAAGACATTCAGAGATGAACACACCTGCACCAGGATCTTTAGTAACCGACTTGCCACATGTGAGTGGATAGCTGAGAAATTAGTTGATGAGCTGAGAGCACATCCTAACATGGATGCAGTGGCTGCATATGAGCACATGAAGAAAAAATATGGCATACAGTGCACTGATATTACTACATATAGAGCTTTGAAAAAGGCTAGGGAGATAGTGGAAGGTACTGAAATTGAGCAGTATGCCAAGTTGAGAAACTATGCACATCAACTCATAAGAACAAATTAGGGGTCAACTGTTATTCTGATGGTGGATAGGCCTACTTTGGAAGTCATGCCCACATTCCAGAGGTTTTATATATGTCTAGATGCTATGAAGAGTGGATTTAGATCAGGATGCAGGCCACTGATTGGTATGGATGGTTGTCATTTGAAGGTATGTCATTGTAATTGTATGTTTATGTTTTTGATTAGTGTTCATATTAACTGAAATCATGTATGTTTATTTCATTAAGGGTTATTATGGTGGTCAATTACTGGCTGCATGTTCACAAGATGAAAATAACCAATTTTATGTGATAGCTTATGCTGTGGTTGAAGTAGAAAACAAAGGTACTGATTATTGTATTAGAGTTGTATTTCATAATTTTTGTAACATAGCCACTGATTTTGAATGTTCCCTGGTTTTTTATTGATGTTCATCTTATGACAGATTCATGGACTTGGTTTCTGAATTTGCTTTTGAATGATGTTGGAGATCCTCATGCATATGGATATGAGTTCATCACAGATAAGCAAAAAGTATAAGTTTCATTACTGTTTATTTCATCTCTGTTTTGAAGCTGAAACTAGTGTTGTTTTGGCAGGGACTTGAAGCTGCAATGGACGAGGTTATTTCAGGCGTTCCCCGTAGATGCTGTGCAAGGCATATATGGGCCAATTTCACAAAGAATTGGAGGGGTTTAGAATTGAAGAACCTGTTTTGGGCATGTGCAAAGGCAACAACTCCAAAACAGTTTGATGATGCCATGGAGCAGATCAGGAGAATAAATGCTGCTGCACATGAGTTCTTGACAAAGACACCTGCAGGTTAGTGGTCTAGAGCCCATTTCAACACAACAACTAAGAATATGAGTCTTCTAAACAATATGTGTGAGCAATTCAATGGCAAAATAGTGAAGTTTAGGTCCAAACCAATCTTGACAATGTGTGAGGAGATTAGGTGTTATGTAATGAAAAAGATGAACAAACATAGGAATGCCATGAGAAACTACCAAGGACCAATATGTCCCGAGGCCCAAAAAAGACTAGAGTTAGCCAAGAGAGAAAGCTTCCACTGGGAACCTGAATGGTCAGGTGACCCAGCTGGACTTAGATTTGAAGTAAAAGGCTACCATGGCAATGTAGATGTAGACTTGAATGCTAGGAAGTGCACATGTAGGATTTGGGAATTGAGTGGAGTACCATGCAAGCATGCATGTGCTGCAATAGGCTATGCTCACCAAAACCCAGAGGACTATGTTGATAAATACCTATCCATTGAGAAATTTGATGCTACTTATGCACCCTTTATCAAGCCTGTACCTAGCCAGGAATACTGGGAAGACTGTGGGGCTGAACCCATTTAGCCACCAAAACTTAGGAGACAACCAGGCAGGCCAAAGAAAAAAAGAAGAAGAGGTCAGGAAGAGGATGTGCAGAATCCATACAAGACCAAAAGAAGGTATAAGGAGATTCAGTGTCTCTTTTGCAAAGAGACAGGTCACAACATAAAGGAGATGTGAGAAAAAGAGAGCAGCTGATGCTGAAGCAGCAGCAGCAGCAGCTGAAGCAACAAAGAAGTCAGCTACAACTCAGACAACAACACTTGAAGCAGCTGCAGCTCAGACAGCACCACCTCAAACAGCAACAACTGAAGTTGTAGCAGCTGAACCAGCAGCACCTGAGTCAGCAACAACAGAACCTCAAGCAGCAGCATACACTGGACAGGAAACAATTAATTTGACACCTCCACCATTAAGTCAGGTTAGTGTTTATTATTCTGTTCATTACTATTTAGTGGGTTTTAGTCTTATGTGTAACTAACTTAAATATATTTCTGTGTTTCATTTTTAGGACCCCCCTACAGATCTAAGGCCACCTGCACCAACTCTCAACCTAAACCAAGGCCAGTGGAGGTTCGGTCATGGCACTTCACCACTCACTGGGCTGCAAATAGCTGGTGATGTGCCTATCAGGCCTACATTGCCTGCTGCTAAACCCAAAACAGGGCCTTCATCCATATTTCCAGACAAATACCCACATGCAAGACCTTTCAAAGCACCAAGAGTTGCACCTGCACCAAGGCCAACGGCACCAAGACCACCTGCACCAAGGCCAGCAGCATCAAGGCCATCTGCACCAAGGCCAACAGCACCAAGACCACCTGCACCAAGGCCAGCAGCACCAAGGCCATCTGCACCAAGGCAAGCAGCACCAAGGCCAGCAGCACCAAGGCCATTTGCTGCATCAACACCAAGGCCATCTGCTGCATCAGCACCAAGGGCAGGTGCAGCAGCACCAAGGGCATCAGCACCAAGGCCAGCTTGGTGTCCACTAGGAAGGCCAACTGCACCAGCCAATCCAACTACACCAACAAAACCAGTAACAAGGGCTTCCTCCTCAGTGCAGCAAACTTTGACAGCTACATCACCAATTACAAGAAGAAGGTACAAGGAAATGATAGAGAAGTGCAAAGGAAAGCAGAAGATGTAGAACCACTCTTAGTATCCATGTTTTGTTTGCTGGCAAATTTTGTTTGTTATGAATCTTTGATGTAATAGAACATCACTTCAATTGCTAGCATTTTTTGATCAATTTCTGTCTTATGTATAAGGGTACCTGGTCTTATGAAACATTATGGCTTATTGTGATTACCTGTATGAACCAGTGTCACTTATTACTATGTTTATGGAACATCATTATGTCTTATTCTTGTGTTAAGAGTTTCTGAAATAGAATTGTGAAGCATTATGACTTGTTGGTTTCATTACTTCTTTTGTGTTTCTCTTTAATATTAGTAGAAACAACAAGTATTAAAAACAAACCAGCTATACTATAATAAAATAAAATGAAGACATGAAATCAAATGACTTGATACTTAAAAGAGTACTTCTTCATTCAGTCAACAGCAACATCAGATACAAGATAACCAAACATTCCACTACAACTACAACAATAACACTATCTCTGCTATGCTTTCAACCACATTCCAGCAAACAAAATACATAAAATCATTAATACAATGCATTTGACTCTAAGCGTATACACTTCATTCTCATACAATGTGATCTTCTTCTTCATTTTCTTCAGCTTTTTCTCACATTGTTCTTTCTCTGCCAGAGTGTCACTCATGGTTGAGCTTGGTTCTGTTAGGCTTCGTTCTGTGTACTTATCATCCACCCATTCAAAATACCCACAAGTAACACTCTTGTTCAAGAACAGAGGGCATCCTAGGAACCTTCGATTAGGGTTTGCATTCGTCTTGGACATGAAGAGCTCAAGCTTCCTCCGACATGGACAGTACACAAGTCGTTCCCTATTTGCATTTTCGGCTGTCGTCCTACTAAATTGGCGAGAGTTGCAACATGAGTTCTGTGACATTGTGAGGTTTCGAGGTGCAGAGATGATGGAGAAGAGAGAAATGGTGTCTGCGATTTAGGGTTCAAGGCCCTCTCTTCCATTCCCTTTATACTGCCACATAATTAGTTGACAAATTTCTAATTACTGTGCCACGTAAGCTTGACTAACGGAGGAAGTAACAGAAGTTACATTGGGGACTAACGGGATGCCACTTTTAACTTTGGGGGGTGTTTTTGATGCCAAAAATCTTTGGGGGACTAAACTGATGCCCCGTGTATCTTTGGGGGACCAAATAGACTATTTACTCGAAATTTGTTTATCTAAATTTGATTTGATTTTGCTCACTGTCATTTTTTCCCGACAGACAGAGTTCGGAATTTGTAAAAATTGTAAAAATTCCGACTAACATATTTCGGAATATTTGAGAATATGTTCAAATAGCAGAAAAAAATAGCAGAGTTATGAACTTGCCACTGCTAATAGTTCTTTTTCCTATTCAAGGTACAATAAGTTCCAAAATACATACATCCCAAACTACAATAACTTCCAAAGTACCATAAGTTCCAAAATACATACATCCTAAACTAGAATAAGTTCCAAAGTACCATAAGTTCCAAAATACATACATCCTAAACTACAATAACTTCCAAAGTACCATAAGTTCCAAAATACATACATCCTAAACTAGAATAAGTTCCAAAGTACCATAAGTTCCAAAATACATACATCCCAAACTACAATAACTTCCAAAGTACCATAAGTTCCAAAATACATACATCCGAAACTAGAATAAGTTCCAAAGTACCATAAGTTCCAAAATACATACATCCTAAACTAGAATAAGTTCCAAACTGCAATATGTTCCAAAATAAGACATGTTATAAAATAAGTAAAGTCAAGGCTAATGATCATAAGGGATCCATGTTGCAACAATCTCAAAGCATTAGACCTAACGTCTTCTTGGTCGAACCCGTCTTCCTTGGCCTCTACCTCCATCACCTTCCTGGTCTGCCCTGCTACCTCTAGGAATCCGACCCCCGCGTCTTCTGGATTGAACAGGAGGAACATCTTCGTTAATCGGCCGGTTACATAGTGCCATCACCTCTTGATATACATCATCCAGCAACAAGGCCCTCTGCGGTCCGATTAGGCTCCCAATCCTCTCCAATCTATCCTGATATCGGACCTGTACAAATATAAATGTTAGTATTGGATTATAATATGAATAAGAACCATTTATAATATCAATATTACTTACATTGTGAAGCTCATGATTTTGAACCCTCGTAGATCTCGGCAAAAGATAAGGGTGACAATATTGATGCACCCAATCGATATATCCACTCTCCACCTCACCGGGTAATCTCACACGGCGTCCTCTATCCGGCTCTTCAACCACATATTGGGCCCAATCTTCAAATTGTTCAGCAATGATATCCAATGATGGGGTCTCTACTGGTGGTGAAGGAGGTATACCTTGAACGTATCCAAATTGCCGTAGGACACGTTCAGGTAGATATGCCTCTCTGTCTTTGCCGCATCGAATCCATCCAGAATAGAAACTGATTTGCTCAAACGGTCGAGTAGCACGGTGCTCTGGGTCAAACGGCTGCCACTTTACTTGCTCTATACGAAGGATCTCTAAATGATGTCTATAATTGCCCTCCAAGCTTCCTGATCCTACGCTTTGATCCCATTTCAACACTCTCAGCATGTTCTCCTCATAATCTTCTCTTAGGATAGAGCAACCGATCTCAGGAAAGTATTCTTTGATCCAAGCCTATTTTTGACAAATGCAAAAATAATCAAAATAATCAAATTAAAAATTAATCAAATAATCAAATGAAAAAATGAAAATGCAAATTAACAACCAATACCTGAAGCAACGTCATGTAACCTCCCAATTGCTTCACATTCTTTTTGCTCACATTTCGCAGCTCACCATATAAATGAGCCAGTGCGCTTGCTCCCCAAGCCCATGTATGTACAGTGTTAAGATCCTCGAAGACTTGGGCGTACTGCATTCCAATGTATGTCATGCTTTTGTCAATGAACAGAGTAGCCCCAACCAAACTAAGAAAATAACATCGGGCAGCGAGGAGATATCGACCAGCAGCAACATGGTCATGAAACCAATTTCGGAGAGTGCTAAAACGAACAGCTCCTCCACGATTTTGTTTGGCTTCAGCAGCAGCGGTAGCGACATCAATACCCAAATGTTGTGTCATCATCAAAGCACCGTCTTGAGCATTTGGCTTTTTCCATGGCAGCAGTCTTCCTGAAACTGGGATGTGAAGAATGGATGAGACGTCGTCCAAAGTGACGGTCATCTCACCAACAGGAAGATGAAAGGTGTTGGTGTTAGGAAACCAACGCTCTGCAAAACAAGTCAACAATTTCTTGTCAACTTGTTCATAAGAAGCGCCGACAAGTGCTGCAAGTCCGGAATTTGTAACAAATGCACGCAATTCATCCGGCAACTCATTCACAAGTGGCAAGACCCACTTCCTATTGATGCCTC
Source organism: Crotalaria pallida (assembly GCA_037953625.1). Lineage (NCBI taxonomy): Eukaryota > Viridiplantae > Streptophyta > Magnoliopsida > Fabales > Fabaceae > Crotalaria > Crotalaria pallida. Next base: position 59,916,172 of record CM075651.1, read on the forward strand.
TACCCAGAACACCACGTTCCTGTGAAAAAAAACCAACATTAAACAAACGTAGTTTAACAAAACCAAAACATAAAGATTGAACACATTATCGATTTAGTCTTGACAAACTTAATTTAAGCATACTTACATTGCCTTGCCAAATTTCACGAGCCACGTGGTCTGTATAAGATTTGAGTAAACTCGTGTCCTGAGGGTCAGGAATCTCTTCTACCTCCTGAACATCCTCAGCGTCTAACTCATGACCATCATCGTCATCATTTGCATCCTCCTCATCCTCTTGGCCTTCGTCACCGGAATCATGTGCGTCCTCTTGGCCTTCATCCTGCGCATCCTCAGCTACAGCGGGTTCAGTTACCGGAGGTGGTGATGTATGTGATGGATCGGGAGTGGGTTTGGGATGGCTTGGTTCATGAGGAGACAAGGCTGGTTCGCCATCCGTAGCATTAGGAGGTGGTGATGAATGCGATCGAGGCAATGGATCGGGAAGGCTTGATTGATGAGGTAAGGCTGGTTCGGCATCCGTAGCATCAGGAGGTGGTGATGAATGGGATAGAGGCAATGTTTTGGAAGGTGACGATTCAGGTTGAGGAGCCGATTCAGATGCCTTTTCTGCAGCATCCGATTCTGCAGGAATCGATTCCGATGCATCTTGAGGATTTTGCGTACGCATAGCCACCTTTTCCCTCCTATGTGATGCAGTCGGTGGTCGTCTACGCACTTCTTCCCGTTCTTTACGTTCCACTTCTTCCCGTTCTTTACGTTCCACTTCTTCCCGTCGTTGACGTTCCTCTTCTTCTAATCTAACCGTCTCCGCTGTACGCTTGGTTCTTGCCATGACTGAAATTTAAAAAAATAATTAATGCATCACTATTTAAAGTATAAGTATTTAACTGGTTGCTAATGAAACACAAAACAAATAACAACAAAACAAAGAAAAGGCAACCAAAAGAAAATAAGCACTGATTACTAATTTTTAACACTAATTTACTAAATAAGCACTGATTACTAATTTTTAACACTAATTTACTAAATAAGCACTGATTTTGCATCATATACAGGAAGTTGAACAACAACTTTACCCACAGCATCACATGGAGTAGGTTTCAAATTGAATCATTTGGTATTGAAACAATGGAGCATTTGTATTGAAACAAATTAAAAAGCAGTGAAAGCAAGATGAGCATTTGTATCAATATACCAATAACAACAAAACCAAGAACATTGCTCATAACATACATAGCAGTGGAGAAAACCTAAAAATTAAAACCTAAAATCAAAATCCCTAAACCAAGAACAACAAAAACATAAACAAACTCCTAAAATCAAAATCAATATACCTTCAAGAACGAAACTGGAATGCAGAACGAAAAAAAAAGAAGAAAAGAACGCAGAACACGAACTAGAACGCAGAACAAAAAAAAAAGAAAAGAAACGCAGAACGAAGAAGAAGAACGAAACTGGAAGACTGGAAGAAGAAGAGCGAAGAAGAACGAAGATACCTTATCAGTAGCGATGAGAAGCACGAATGGAAATGGCAGGGAGAAATGCAAAACGCGAATGGAAGAAATGGCAGGGGAAGTAGTGCAACGGTTTAGAGGGAAGAGAATGGAGGAAGTGGGGTTTGGGGTTTGGGAAATAGTAGTGGATTAAAATGAGGGTATTAAGGGAATATTTGTAAAATGGGGGTTTGGGGGCTAACCTATGGGGTTTGTAGACTAAAATTCAAACAAAAATAATGGAATGTTTGTCCGCGTAAGACAACCCAGTTGGTGGCTGCAGGGGCATTTAGGATTTCTCCCTCCCTCAGGTCATGAGTTCTAGTCCCAGACCTCCCAAATAAAAAATAATGGAATGTTTTTTGTTCCATTATTTTTTTTTACAATGGAATGTATTACCTCCATCCCTAATTATAAAGTCCTCTTGGGAGATTTCACGTCCATTAAGAAAGTGAAATAATTTAGTTAATTGTATTGGAAATGTGAACTTTTGATATGTATTTTCAAAATTACCCCTATTAATATTATTGGGAATCTAAAAAGTGTAAAATAAACAGGGGTGTTTGTGGAAAAAATAATTAATGCTCACTGAAAATTGGTAAATGGCCTTATAAATATGAACAAAATAAAAGTGTTAAGAGGACCTTATAATTAGGGACGGAGAGAGTACAATTTTTTTAATGTTACACTAAACTACTCATTTGATCTCTTACCTTATTTTTCAATTTTAAATTGGTCCTTTACGTGTTTTTGTTTCATATTGGTCACTCATGTTTCTTTTTGATATCAAGTTCGTCCCAGAATCACTGTTCATCCTACGTGTCAATATCATATTGGTCCACGTATACATTGTTGGAGAGAGAAAATGACACGTGTTCATATCATATTGATCCACATAGAATGAATAGTGATTCAGGGACAATTTGATAGCGAAAAGAAACATGAGGGACTAATATAAAATCAAAAAACGTAAGGGACCAATTTGAAATTGAAAAATAAGGGAAAAGACCAAATAAGTAATTTAGCCTTAATCTTATTTCTAGTTTATTTCATGCGTATTTGGTATATTTGGTTATAAAATTAGTACATCAAAAAGTTTTGAGGAAATAAATATATATTTATTAGCTCTTACCACATGCAATACACGGGCTGTTAAAGTAATGATTATTATTTTTTTTTATATTTTTAAATAAAGTAAAGATTATTACTAAAAACAACGAAAAATAATTACACAAAAAGTCAAAGTTTCGTATCAACCCACACTTAAAAAAAATTAATCCAAATTATTATTTTTTTACCCAAATGGGATTGGCCTAGTGGAAGCATGTTAGGACCATAAAGATATTGAGAACCCATAAGACCATAAGGTCAGACGCTCGAATCCTCGTAGAGAACATCCCTTGGGGAGGCACCTCACCCATGTTGCTCCAGGTGCCAGGTATGTGAAGTTCCTCTCCATAGTTTTTTCATCAAAAATAAAATAATTATTTTTATTTTGAATATTCCTTATTTATTTGATGGATAAATTAATATTTGTTATATGATTATCAACTTTATTATGATGAATCATAATTAAATCAGATTTAAACATTTCAATTTTTTGTTTGATGGTATTATGACTAGAATTAATGATAAACCAGAATATCCATTATTTCATCAGAAGATAATGATTGTTCATTTTTTAAATATAATATTTGTATATGTATATATCAGTATTAAATTAATATATTCCTTATTTAGTTAAACGATGAATCAGTATTTTTTTATATACCATCCATTATTGTGACACCCTCGTTTTATATCTCGAAAATAATAAATAATTCCAAAAGATTGAAATACTTGCTATAAAAAATAGGACTAGAAAATTTTTCCTTTTTAATTAACACTTGCTTAATCATAAACACTTTTAATCGGAACAAATATTTGAATTCGGCTTAATAATACTTTAATTACGAAAAGACCCTCTAGACAACATTTTTATAATATAATAAAACATTTCCGTAGCATTTGTTAAAAATATTATTGTCTCTTGGATTTACTCGAGTGCATAGGATATGAACTTATTGTCGAATCCTTTTTCGTCAAAAATCAGAGTTTGCGGAAATAAAAGTAATACTTATGGGGTACTGCTGAGGTAAATAAAACATAACATAAATATGTATATGTATCATAATATAAAACCCCATCAGTATCATCAGTAGCAAGTAGTAAGAGTCGAGATAGCAAGTTTGGTGAAATATATACATAACAACTGCATAACATAAACCTCACTCTAAGACCTCTCAAAATATATACAGTATATCACATAATCCCAAAAGTAGAAGTCCTAGAGCAGGTCATCCGTGTCCTCAGCAGCTCCTCAGATCCTCCACAGCTCTATCCCTAGGATCTAGGATCCAAAAACATCTATGCTATGCAGGCTCCTATGAACCAGCAGGTCCACCTCTAGCAGAAACAGTCGGCTCGACATGCACCTCCTCCTCGCTCTCATCCTCCACAGGGTCCTCCTCGACCTCGCCCGACTGTGTAGAGACCCCACCACTGGGTCTAGGATCTGCAGAAGCAGTCCTCTCGAAATGAGTCGGACCAGGAGAAGGAGTCTCCTCAATGACAACTCTATGGGAGGAAGGATGAGAACGAGTGGCAGATCTGAAACGAAAACTATGAAATCGACGCACAGGTCGAGCCGGGGGTGGTCCTCTATATGTATAAAAGGGTGGAACATGCATAGTATAGACTAAGGGGATCCTAAATCGACGAGGTCGCACTCGCACCAGAGGGTTAGGGTGGTAGAGAGTGATCTCCACCTCCCCCTCAAAAGTGGCACGGTGCTCCTCATACATCCATATGCCACTAGGGATAAGGCGTATCTCGATGCAAGCTAGGTATCTGGCCATCACCTAAACAGGGCACAGGGAGTAAGTATACACATATACATAATTGATAAAGACTAAAATTACAAACACAAGTATATCATGGACAGATAATAATGCAAGTACATATGAGCACACCAATTTTCAACATTATATCTCTTATAATGCAAGTGGCATGATGTATGATTTTCTATCCACAACTGAGGCCTCTAAAAGTCCATCTTGGACGTCCATCCAATACACCCTTGTGTTCCCGGAACACTGACATTCGTTCCCAGAACGTAATGCCAAACCATACTTGGATAATAAGCATCACTCCGGGAGTGTGCACCACGTTCCCAGAACGCATAAAAACCAGGTCCCGGACACTGGCCATATTCCCAGAATGTGTCATCAAGTAGGTTACAATTTGGTACTCCCAGAGTACCCTCCTCATATTCCCAAAATATGATAAACGTTCCTACCAACCAAACTTCCATTCTATATGGATGCACAATTATCAAGGTTGGTTTTATCTTTACTTTATTTATTGTGATTTAGAAACAATTCCATTTTTCTTTTGAATGATTAATTTGAGGCATAATTTTGGCACCAAAAATTCTTTCTTGAATTATCCCAAAAACCTGCCATTAGTCTTAGATTGGGAAAACCTAACCAATGGTACTCAAAAACTTAACTTTTTATTTTTCAAGTTCAGGTACTAACCGGTTACAGTTTTAGGCTAACCGGTTAGAATTACAGACCTGAACTTTGAGATTCAGAAAAACCCTTTTTCTTGAATTCTCTACCCAATCCATACACAAGTTTTAGCATTGTTTTACACCTCAAAACACTGTGTTTATCATTCAAAAGTCTAAATCACATTCTATTCTCAAATGAACATAATTTCCTCTTGAAATTATCTCATTAAATTAAGGTATTAACTCTTACCCTTCAATCTGAACCACGACAGTATAATCATCTCATTTTCAGATTATTTCTAGTGAAATTGAAGTATAGATTTGAGCAAAATTAATAAGACTTCGGGACTGATTTTATAAACTGGTTTTCTTTTGAAATTTTACAGTGTCTAACCGGTTACAAATATCGAGTAACCGGTTAGATTATGCAGTCAGTCCACTAAAACAAGAGGTTTGACAAATCATTCTTTCCCTTTCTCAAATCTAACCAAATTTCAACATTTATCAGGGTTCATATACCTTAAACAAATATATTTCACCACAGAAACATATCCAATTTGCATGCATTAAGTTTCTTGTATCAAATTGCATAAGAATCAATATAAACACAATTCAACACCACAAAACTGAAAATAAGCATTTAGATACAGATTCAAGTATCAATACCAATTGCATGCATTAACATAAAGTTGCCCAAAACAACATTGAGCTAAAATTTGGCCTCCAAGCCTTTGTGCTTCATACACATAATGCCCTTTTGAGTTTTTGTTAACTCAAATCCTAAATCACTTGATTTTAGTCTAAATCTAGTATAAGGTAAGCTTCTCCCATACCTTAAGATAGTGTTTGATGAGGATTAACACTGGACTTGAAGAAAAAATCCCAGATTCCACCAAAATCCCTAGTTCTGCCCTGTACCCACGATTTCAGCAACAGGGTCCAAAAACCACCAAATTTGACATAGCAATAGACCAAGGAAATTGGGGAAAACAGTTAGAACCTAATCTAGGTAACATGCACTAAGAAATGAAAGTGATTTGAGGCTTAAGAGTTGTCTGTACTTACCAAAATCCAGACTCAAACCCAGCTTCCCGAACCAGAAAACCCAGAATCCAGCTTTCCAAGCCTCAACTTCTCAGATCAATCTCTCCTCACACATACGCTCTTGGCTCACAAGCTTTATATCAATGGAAAGCCCTTGATTTAAGCTTTCCAGACGTGTATCACTCACTATCTATAGCTCAAAGAAGAAGAAGAATTGCCTCAAACGAAACAGAAACCCTAATCAGAGCAATTCCTTAACCAACACTTCTAAACCTTGATTTTGAGCTTGATTCAGGCTATTTATAGAGCAATTGGCTTAACATGCATTGTGACACACGTTTCCCACTATCACTGGACTGATTTCGTGGCGATTAAACGAATTAATCAAGTGATTACTCATCAAAATCCACTAACCCAGTTTCTGAGTTCATCGTCTAACCGGTTACAGGGCATTGCTAACCAGTTAGATCAGTACAAAATTTAAAAATTAATATTTTTAAATCTTTCCCTCCAAGAACTTTTTCAATATTACATTTAGGTCCTAATCCAAGGACTAAAATGCAATATCCTTATATTTTGCATTTATTTGCCATATAAAAATATTTCCACTAATTTTTATATTTCAGGCTAATTAAATACAAAACATAAACTTGGAAATTCATATAAATTAATAATAAAACTTTTATTATTAATTTCCTTATTATTCGGGAGACGAAAATTAGGGGTGTTACAATTATTACATTTATCATGGTATTATGATTAATTAGAGTGAAATAAAAATTAAATTTTTTTGATTTTTTTTATGATATTATGAGTATAGTGAAGGATTAATCAAAATATTTCATATTTTCACGGAATATGATAATTTAGCATTTGTTGAATATAATTACCACCTTTAATATGAAAAATCAAAATTAAATCAAAATTATACATTTTTATCTTTATCTTTTTTTATTTGATGGATAGATTTTTTTTTACAATTACCTTTTTTTTACTATGATTATCCCAAGTTAATCATAAGATTAGATCATAAAAAGTCTTTAACCTAATTGTTCTAATAATTTTGATTTAATTTTTGCCTGTTTACTGAGTTATTTTCTTTTGTTTCTTGTTTCTTTGTTATTATCACATAATATTGTTTTTTTTATATTCAACGGGGCTGAACGCTCAAAGAAAACAAGAAGATTATACCATTCTTGGGAATGCTATTCCATAAGCATCCTGACAAACTAAGCTAAATAAATCTGGGGGCAAGAATCAAGCAAAGTACAGCTATAAGCACTATCATAACAACAATTAGCCAAGAAATCAGCACTCTAATTCGCTTCATAATAATATTTGTTTTTTTTTATTATGATGATTATATGGATAAATGAATTCGAATTGTTTTAACCTTTTTAAATATATATAAGAATTTAGAATCAATGATTCATCTATTCATTTATGATGATATTAATAATAATAATAATAATAATTTATAATTATAGAAAAAAATTAGGTGAAGAAAATCAGGGTTTTTTCTTTAATAGACCCTACCGTCCAATAGAATATTCACTTTTCTTCCTCAACTTTATCTTTCAAATTTTGTTAAATATCAACTCCAATTTTTTGTTAAAAAAATAAATTTGATGACAAAATTTATCTTATCCTAAAAAAAAACTAACAACTTTTTTTTATAAAAAAATTTATCTTATCTTTTCAAAAATTTATTTTACTTTCATTTTTATTATTTTAGTCCTTTTTAAAAAAAACATTTTTTTTTCTTTTTTTCTTTTTATATTTTGTTTTAGTTGGAGGACAAAATTGGATGTCAAGGAAAAAGATACTACATAAATTTGAGTAAACCAAATATAATAATTATAATTTTTATTTTGGGTGATGAAAGAATTACTATCTATCTATCTATCTATTTATATGAACGGATAAAGTAATGATTAGAATGAAAAATGATAATTTTAATGTTAAAGTGTTGGAAGAATAGAAAATTCTTGTGATTTATAAACTATTTTACCGTATAATCTTTTTTTTATAAAGAAATACTATTTGAAAATTATTATTATTTTTATTATAAAGTAAAGTAAAGATTATTATTAAACAAACCATATACGATCAAATCCTATTTGTACAATAGGATCATATCAAGCATAAAAAAATATTTCACATTAAGTATAAAATCAAATCCTATTTGTACATAGAATTATTTTTATCTATTACAATAGACAAATTATATTATATTACAGAAGGAAAATGAAATCCTAGTATTATGTAGGATGATTTTTATATATTGCAATAAATAATATATTATAGAAGGAATTGTGGCAAACGTAGATGAAGTTTTCTGAAATTAAAGCTTGGATCTCTTGAGTGTAAGAACTACAATCGGTGGATGAATTAACTAGAAAATACTAGGAGAACACCTAGAAGGGGGGTTGAATAGGTGTTAAAGAAACCTTGAAAGATTTTCGAATAAAACAAATCGAAACAATTAAAATGAATGATTTTTACAAAATTCTCAACTATTAATCGATTAAGGCAAGGAGTTAATCGATTAATGCCTGACAGCACAAAACAAGTTAATCGATTAATCACTGACAGTTGATTTTTGGTTAATCGATTAACACGTCCAATTAATCGATTAATCACTATTAAAACTGAAAAATCCCTTTTCAAACGAAAACGAAAATCAATCAATTAACATAGAATATCAGAGATAGCGCGAAATTGATTAACACCAAGATTGTTAATGATTACCTAGGTTATGAAAAAGGTTTTCCCCAAATCAATTTGAACTATTAAAACCTAATTCAATCGCTTGTAATTAGAAAATCAATCTTTTCTAGGTTTTCAATCAAGAACAATGTGAAATAGCAAAAGTTAAAGAGTTAAGGGAAGAGAAGCTTGCTCAGAGATTTATACTGGTTCACTCTCAACCATCGAGAGCTACATCCAGTCTCCTCTATCACAATAGAGAGAGTTTCTTCAATAAGGAATTAGAGTTCTCAAATTACAAGCGATTGCCTCTCAAGATACCCCACTTGATAGCCTCCGAGAGATACCCCACTCTTGTTTTGCAACCCTCTTGAACTTCTAATCTAACCTCTCTTCTCTAGCTTGATGATAACCCCACACCAAGTCTTCCACTTGGTTGTTGATTCCTCACAACAAGACTTCCAAATGCTTGTTAACACAACAAGACTTCCAAATCAATTTGCTTGATGAAAACCACCAAGACTTCTTCTTTGTTGTAGATAATTTGCCTCTTGCAATGATTACAACTCAATTCAAAACACAATAACCTATTAAATCTCCTTCAAGAACTATGAACAATTAAACTTGAGATTCAAAAGTTTCTTGATCAAAGAATATGAAAATGAGAACTTTAATCTTTGTAAAAGTGAGAGAGAATGTTGAGAGAATAGTGTGGCTTTGATCTTTCTAGAATGATATGAAAAATGAAGTTAGTTAATCACAATGATTAGGAAAAGGTTTATATAGAATACCCAAAAGTTTTTAAAACATTAAAAAACTGATTTTGAGAAGTTAAAAGCTGTTTTAAAAAGCTAATCTGCACGTGTTAATCGATTAAAACTTTCAGCGAATTGATTAAATCTTTGTTAACAGCTACTAATCGATTAATAAAACAAGCTAATCGATTAGTGACTGACAGCTTAAAACTGGTAATCGATTAATCACCTCTGTTAATCGATTAACCCCTGTAAAATACTTCTAAAAACTTGTTTTCTCAAAATTAAACCTTTTCTTTAAACCTTTAAGCCACCTATTGATTTTAGGTTAAGTGATATACTCAAAATATAATATGATCATGAACTTGATAGAGATTCATTACCCTCTAAAAAACTCTACCCAAAACTCTAAGACTCAAAATAAAAGATATAAACAATGTACACATTGAACCTACGAGCTTGCTCTCTCTTCATCATTGTTGCTTGTTGTTCTTTGGTGAGCTTCTCCAAGACTTGAACTTGATCAAAACATTGTCATTATCAAAACCATGCACTTGCATAATAGATCTAATCAATCTCCACATGCACATGCACACTAGATCTAACAATCTCCCCCTTTTTGATGATGACAAACATGTTTTGACGTTGTTGATTGTTGAAACATTTGAGCACTTGATGAGACTCTTACTCCCCCTCAATAAATGCTTTTGACATTTGAAATCCAATTTAGTTAAGCTAGATTCTCCCCCTATCTTCAACAACTTTGCTCCCCCTATAAAAAGAACAAAACAACATTTTCTCCCCCCTTTTGGCATTATCAAAAAGTAATATAACAATGAAATCTTAAGCCAAAATTTGAGAACTTAATAATCCTTTCTCTATGAAATTAATACCAATTAACAATGAAATATACCTTGAAATGTGATACCAATTGAAAAGAAATATATACCATTTCAATTAGTTCTTTTGAAATTTAAAATCATAATATAACTTGACAAAGTATGATATCAATTGTAAAGAAATGTCACAATAACCACAATAGCATGATAATCACATAATGAACACACAAAGATACCAACTGTAGAAGAATATATCATGACAACATTTGTGAATTTTCAACACAAATTGTAAATATCAATTGTAAATACTTATTACCACTTGTGAAAATCCACTTGATAACAAATGTGAGCTTTGTAGAATTAATACCAATTGTAGGAAATTTTCTTTGATACTTGAAGATGCAAATAATGAATGATACTTGTACACCTTTTGCTCTTCAATTGAACCTACAAAATAATCATGCCATGCTTTTTGGTATCCAAATTGTCTTGGATCCATTTTTGTTAGTTAAGGGATTTCCATCCGGTTAAAAACGTTGGAAACACAGCAAACGACTTAACAATCTACTAGAGAGGGGGTGAATAGTAGTTGGAAGCAATAATACCAATTTTTCGCAATGTATTGAAATCGGTCGGATACTGCTAGTAGTTTTAAAAATGAAAGACTGATTTTAGGCCGAGCAGTTTCTGATAATCGGTTATTTAGACCGACCACCGATTATCTGAGCTGCGCCACTCAAAGGATCAGGTTTGCAGCAGAAATTTGCTAGCACTATCCGAGCGTTAAGTACGAGTTAAACAAGGCTGACCAAATGCTCGGAATAAAAATGAAAGCAGTAAAGAAAATGAGACGCCGAGATTTATACTGGTTCACCCACCAACACGGTGAGCTACGTCCAGTCCCCCTTAAAACCTTTAAGGAGCTTTTAATAAAACCAAATAGATAGAGATTACACAGGATCAATTAAACCCACCAAGAGAGTACCAAACTCTTGGCTTCTACCTAAATGATACAGATGCCGAGCAACGTCTCAGACTTTAACAGTCTTGAAACCTTCAAGACACCTTGAAACCTTCAAGGATTTGCACCAAAGAACCTCCTTGGATTTTTGCTCAGGAACCTCCTAAGACTTCAATCGCCAAGAACCTCTTGAACGAGCTTGGAAACCTTCCAAGACTTTTCCGTGCTTGAGAACACCTCAAGACTTGAAGAAATGATTGAGTGAATGAGATGGCTCCAACCCGAAACTCTAGTGTGTATGGTTCTGAAGGTTTAATGAACAAATGAGTTTTTGGTTATGTGTTTGAGAAAGGATTTTTGTATGAAGAGAACGATTTGAGACTTGGGTTCTTGAATGTAACAGTTTACTCTCGTTCTCTTTTCTGCGTTTTTGGCACTTGAGTTTTTCAAAGAATGAATATGAAAGTTTTGCATTGTTCCCTTGTTATCTTTTTCTGTTCTTGTTGTTCTGCCTTTTATAAAGATGGAGCACGCATGAGGTAGGAAAGAGAGGAAAAATTGTTAGGATTGACAGCCGTCAACCAAGAGGGGGGGGGGGGGGTGAATTGGGTGTTTACGAAAACATTGGAAAATATTCGATTTAAATCGTTTTCAATAAACTTAAAGATATTTGCAGCGGAAAACAATTATAACGATGAAAACGATTGCGCGAAAGCGGATAATACTAATAATAAAAATAGAAAAACTAATACGCGCGGCACAATTAAAATGATAACAACGGAAAACGTTACCACGCTAATTAATTTAAAACAATTAAATTAATTATATTGATAAAATAGATGTTATGTTGCAAGTACGATAAATAATAACAACAAGGTGCATGCAACAATAATAACAAAAATAAAGAGATGAGGGATATAAGAGATTGCACCGGAGATTTTATCCTGGTTCGGCAAATCGGCCTACATCCAGTCCCCAAGCGACCCGCTTGAGCTTTTCACTAAACCAAAGACGCCTCGCGTCCCCACGTACTGTAACACCCCAAAATTTTAATCCTGGATTAATAAAAGTAAATCCTTGATTAAATTAGGTATTCAATTCTTGCAAATAGGTGGAAAATAATTCACAATTATTTGCCATGCAAAAATTAGATTTTTGCATATTAGTCCTGCTGTAGGACCTAAGTGCAATATTAGAAAGATTTTGGAGGGAAGAAGGAATAAAATATTCATTTTCAAAATTGAGTCGAAAGACTCGAGTCTTTTCGTGAAGACTCGAGTATTCTGGGTAGAACTGGTTGAGTTAGTGCGTTTGATGAGTCACCGTTCCACTATCCCCAGAAATCGACACGAAATCACTTGGGCAACACCTCAAGGGTATCGTGGCGAGTTGCATGCGATTGGAAATCCTCTACTTAAGGCAATCAACCACGAATTTGAGCTTTTGTTGATCAAATCGTGAGTTTTAGGGTTTTCAATTTTGTTTGATCAATTCTCTTTCTTCCTGAGTGTTATAGCAAGAGTGATACACCATTGCAAAGATACTGAATTCGTGTGTTGAGGTTGAGTGTAGCTCAAGAATTGAATCCTAGAAGACGAAACGTTGGAGCTGTCTCAGGTTTCCTGGAGCTTACTCTGGAGTTCGATTTTGGTAAGCTCAGGCAACCTCTCCATGTAAATCTTGTTCCTTTAGTTAGTACGAATTGTAGAGAGTAGTTAGAGACTAATTTCCCCAATTTTTACCGTTGTTTCATGTGTTAACCAAATCAATCTTGGTACTCTGCTGGAACTGCTTTGTTTCAGTGTGGACTTTGGGGAACTCAGTGTTGTAAGACTTATTCCTGTCAAGTTTCTGTTCCTACACGAATTTGAGGTAAGTGGGAAGTTATACATTCACTAGAATAAGGTTTAATTACTTGATTTGGTGATTGAAAGCCACCATGAGGCTTAAAGGGCTTAGTTTGAAATAGGATATTGGCTTGGAGGCCATTCTGTGTGTTGCAACTTGTTGGAGCATGTTTTTTATGTTGCATGTGAGCTAAATGCAAGTTACTTTCATGTTAAAAATGCTCAGAATTGAAATTGGTATGCCAAGTTGTTGAAAACATGATTTTTTTGCATAATGAATGCTCAGCTTTGATTCAGTGTAATTTGATGTAATTTCTGTGTTGGAACATGTTTAATATACTTAAACTTAACTCTGTTGAACATTGGTTTTGGCTAAGATTGGTTAGAATTGAAATTGGCATGTGGAAACTTAGTTTTCAGTATTTTTTTTACTCTCAGTCACTACTCGAGTCTTTGGCTAGATACTCGAGTAATTCGTGGCGCACCAGTGCATCTGGTAGCACCAGTACTCGAGTGTTTGAGTTGAGACTAGAGTATTGACTGATGCACCAATTGGAAATTGTGATGAACCACTCGAGTCTTGCATAAACTACTCGAGTGTTCTGGGATGATGACCTACTCGAGTAATTCATGAACTACTCGAGTATTCTTGGAAAATCTGAAATTTTACTTTTCAGTAAACGTATGAACTACTCGAGTCTTTTGGTAAGGTACTCGAGTCTTTTTAATCAGAATACTTAAAATTCGTTTTAAAATCTAACCAAGTTATTTTAACCCAAATTAATGTTTTTTTTAAAGTTGATTAATCATGTTCCAAGAAATTAATGGGATTGTAAGATTACATCAATTACTTTGAATACTTGTGAATAAATTATTCCATGTTGAATATATATTAATATTAAAGAGGATTTATTCTTAAATGGAATATGTCATTGCATTCATGCATGGTGTTGGGGATATGTCGTCACTTTGTCATGTTCAAAGGTTACTGCTTGCTCGACCCCACTTTAAGGTTGACGTTGTGGGTCTTATGTCTAGAGGACTATGTAATACAAGTGATAGTTTACATTTTGGCGACGTGACGATCACTAGATAAAGTTACGTTGTTTATCACTTCGAGCAAGTACGCCATACGTTTAATAACGTATTATTTAAGGAACATAAGGAGGGCCTCTAGGAGTGCCAAAGGTTACTGCTTGCTCGACCCCACTTCAAGGTTGACGTTGTGGGTTTTATGTCTAGATGACTATGTAATACAGTGATAGTTTTACGTTTTGGCGACGTGACGATCACTAGATAAAGTGACGTTGTTTATCACTTCGAGCAAGTACGTCATACGTTGGATAACGTATTATTGTATTCTGGAAATACAATGGAGTTATGGAAGGACGTCCATTTGAGTGACTAGTTGGAGAATTTTTAGAAGAGTGAGATAACATGCATCATATCATCATTGATTCAAATATGTGATTAAATTTGATGTGATTATAAAATGTTAATTGCTATTTTTGCATATTTATGGATTATCCTTATTTGATTATGTGTATGTATATGCTTACCCCTGTGCCCTTGATAGGTGATGGCACGTTACCTAGCATGCGTAGAGATCAGGCCCATCCCTAGCGGGATATGGACGTATGAGGAGCACCGAGTGACGTTTGAGGGTTAGGTGGAGTTTACACTCTTCCACCCTAACCCCCTCATTCGTGTGCACCCTCGTAGGTTTAGGGTACCTATTATATATACTATGCACATCCCTGCTTTTTATGTTTATAGAAGACCACCCCCGCCAGCTCGACCTGTACGTAGGTTCCATAGTTTTCGTTTCCGTCCTGCTACTCGTTCTCATCCCTCTGCCTACAGAGTTTTCACCGACAAGGATGTTCCTTCATCCGATCCGACTGGAGTTGGTAGGACTACACCAACTGCTACTTTTGGACCTACTGATAGGCCTGCCACTCAGTCGGATGGGATAGAGGAGGATCCCGAGGAGGGGGAGAGCGAGGAGGAGGAGGTACCAGTCGAGCCAGTTCCCAGACCTCAAGGAGGACCTAGTGGTTCCTAGGAGTATGCACAATATAGTTAGTAGGGATCCCGGACCGACATTATAGCTGTTGTGGACCAGACGGATGCATGGAGGACTAGATGACCTGTTCTCAAACACATTATTTTGGGTTGTGATATATTGTATATATTTTGATAGTGTTTTGAGAGTCTAGGTCTTATCTTTCAGACTTTTTATGTAATTTCAGTTTTTATGGACATGGATACCTGTACTCTGATGACTTGATGTACTTGTGGATCCCTTTTCATGATGATATATATATATATATATATATATATATATATATATATGTATGATGTTTATCACAACATGGATCCTTGAGAACTACTAACTTTTCGCGCACTCTGTTTTTGTTAAAAGGAGAATTCGGCAACTATTATTATTTGGAAAATATTATATGCAAACAACAAGGCAACGCTATGTTTATAATTATTAAAGTCTAAATTTTTGATTAACAAATATACGTTGTCTTGCAAATAATTAATTGTTTCAATATTCTAATGTTAAATGTTCAAAGCCGAATTCGATGATTTCTCGTATGATCTAATATCAAATACAGAAATTAAATTTGAGATAACTTATCCAAACTATTAGTGTCCTTAAATAATAATTTTAATAAATAATATTATACTGAAGGGAAAGGGTGTCACACTTTTATGGTATCAGATCATGGCCCTGTTCCTCATAGCCCAGATGGAAGCGGTTAGGCACGCTGTTTAAGTAGATTGAATATGGTTAGGTAAGATAGGGTAGTTATCCCAATCTGAAAGAGACCTTTAGTAATTTAGAGTCCATAGTGCAGGTTTGCTATGGCAACTAGAAACCAGAGTCATACCAATGCGATGCTGGATAAAATTACTGCTGTTCTGGAGAACATGCAACAACACCAACAACAACAAACAAATCAGCCACATTCATGTAACATGGGGAATTCCGAGGCTAAGACTCTCTCAGAATTTCGAAGTTGCAACCCTCCAAGATTTGAAGGGGGATACAAACCAGAGGAAGCTAATCGGTGGATTTATGAGATGGATAAAATTTTCAGAACTCTGGAGTGTACTGATGTGCAGAAAGTGACATATGTTGTCTTCATGTTGGGGGATGAAGCTGAAAATTGGTGGAATCATACAGTGCAACTATTGAACTATGAAAGAAGGAAAATCACCTGGGGAGTATTCATGGAGAAGTTCCTTAACAAGTACTTTCCGGAGGATTTAAGAAGGAAAAAGGAGATAGAGTTTATGCAACTGAAACAAGGGGATATGAGTGTAAGAGAATATGCTGCCAAGTTCGAGGCACTGATGAAGTATTCTCCTTATTACTTAAACAATCCGGATGAACGGAGCAAATGTATCAAGTTTGAAGGTGGACTGAGACCAGAATTGAAGTCCGTTTTCAGTTACCAGAAAATACAGAGTTTTCCGGCATTGGTGGACATGTGCCGAATGTATGAAGACGATAACAAAGCCGAAGGAGTAATTATTCAAGAGAAAAATAGCCAACAAGGCTATGGACCTCAAAGGAAGAAGGGTTCTGGTTATCGGGGAAAGAGTCCATACTTCAACAAGAACCGAGGCAAGGGTAAAGTTACAAGTGATGACCGGGTGAAGTATCGCAGTAATGCACCTCTTTGTGAAAAGTGCAAACGCCATCATCATGGAAGAACCTGTTGGGCAACTAGTAGCTGTTTCAACTGTGGCAAGCAAGGTCACATTGCACGTTTTTGCAAAGAACCTGGCAAGAGTAATCCCAATGAACCTGCTAGCAAACCAATGACTCAAGGCAGAGTGTTTACCTTGAGTGGAGTAGAAGCTAACCAGTCTCTTGATCTCGTGCAAGGTAATTATCTCCTCAATAACCACCCTTTCATGATTTTGTTTGACTCAAGAGCTACACATTCTTTTGTTTCCTATGAATGTGTGAATAGGTTGAAGTTAGCAGTGTCAGATTCACCTATTTGTTTTAAAATAGAAACCCCTACGGGATCACCCGTAATAACCTTCAAAGTCTGCTTAGACTGTAATGTCGATATATTTGATCGTGTCACTAAGGTAGATCTGATTTGTCTCCCTCTGTCACAAATAGATATGATCCTAGGTATGAATTGGTTAGAGAAAAACCAAGTAATCATTGATTGTGATAGAAAAACAATCATATATAAACCTCTCAAACCCGAAGGATTCATGTGTCTGTTCTCTATTACGGGAGAAGAGAAGGAGAAGCCATTAAAGGAAATTCCAGTTGTGAAGGATTTTCCTGAAGTATTTTCTGAAGAGATTCCAGGATTACCCCCGAAGAGAGAGATTGAATTCGGGATAGAATTAACTCCGGGAACTGGTCCCATTTCTATTGCTCCATATAGAATGGCACCACCAGAAATGGCGGAACTGAAGAAGCAAGTAGAGAAGTTATTACAAAAGCGACTCATCAGACCAAGCGTATCACCCTAGGGAGCTCCGGTGTTGTTCGTAAAGAAAAAGGGTGGGAGTATGTGCATGTGTGTAGACTATAGACAGCTGAACAAGGTCACCATCAAAAACAAGTATCCTTTGCCAAGGATAGATGACCTTATGGATCAAGTCAGAGGAGCTTCAGTATTTTCCAAGATAGATCTGAGATCGGGATATCATCAGATCAGAATCAGGGAAGAAGACATACCTAAGACGACATGTCGCTCCCGATACGGACATTATGAATATGTAGTATGTAACACCCCGATTCGGCAACTTGAAAACTTAAACTAAAAGTGGTAAAAATTAGGGCCATTTTTTTTAAAACAAATGTTACACAAGATGAGAACGCTTAGGTTTTTAAAACACAGATACATTAAAACACATGTTCTCATTTTGCACAACCCCTTTCAAGTTCCAAACCGAGATGTCACAAGACACCGCACTTTGAAACCGTTTTCAAAAGCATCATTCAAAATGTAGCCCGTTTACTTGTTGCAAAACATTCATGTTTAATAAAACTTTTGCCGGGGTACAGTATGATAGAGCTAGGTTAACTAAGCACTTACATTGGAGTACCATGCTCTGAGGGGAATTTCCTATCCTCTAGTCTTGCTTCCTAATACTTGAGGTCTAACTCCGGGCCTTGGTCGATGAAGCCCACCACGCTTCCGCTGCGCCATCTACCAGTTGCAATATCAGCAAGTGCCGATACGACAACATGGTAGGAGAGAGTCAGTGTTCCGAACACTAACGGGTTGACCTTGCGGTCTCGGGTAGACTTAGTATAAAAATAAATAGATAATAAAACTAGAACAGTGGAACATAAACACTTATCCTAATGCCATCACATCATCATCAACATATGCAACATGTCATGCACTTAGCATATATGGATCATATAAAACAATGCATGTAGAAATATTCGTAACACACCAATATCATCACTTAAAGCCGAAACCTTCATCCCACTTGCCTCACAATTCCTTTTCCATTCAAATCGTTGCCTCATAATTTCTTACATCACGAATCAATTCTCGTGCTCGACTTATAGCTCTTATTCAACACTTGATATCTTTTGATATACTTTTCTTTGAAACATGTTTATCTTTTAAGTTTTATTATTTCGATTAGCATCAATGATGAGGGGGAAACATCATTGAGCTCACACTCGTCTACATCTCCTCGGTCAACCACCCAACCTAGTCGGAAGCAAACAGGAGTACATGACCTTTACCACGCGGGCACGACAGTTGTCACAACACATAAATGGTCCCAGACCAGGAGGCCCTGCCTCAAATCATAATCACGATAATAACAATGCACGCTCTCAGCGGCAATCACAAATGCCCCGTTCCAGTTCCTCTCACTGTTCTCGATTTGCAATCAAGGGGGCGACAGTACAATTCTATTTCCGGTGCAGAACGTGCCACGGCATTAGACCCAGTCCCCACCACATTAGTTTGCCACTTGTGGAGTTGTTCTGCCTAAAAAGTACTCTAGACTTCTTGACGTGTCACCGTCATCGTCCTCCCCTCATGCAATCTCGTCCTAAGTATCCGCAGATACTTATCGTTCCTTCCTCTCCACTACTTCGATACGACACTCATACCTCACCGCGTTTGTACATGTCTTTTAAGTCTTTTAAAGTTTTACGTTTTAATTAGCGGCTTAGTCCTAACAGTCGGCTCGTCCTTGGTGCATCCCTTCAACGAAGCCCGACCACTAATCGCAATCCTTTCCCCCTAAATCTCATTGGCCCCAGGCCACAAATTACTTTCTCATCTCATCATCAACATTCTCAAAACTCATTCTCATTCACATCATCAATAGATTTTCCTCGTCTTTCCAAAACATCTTTCGCAAAACTTTTCGAAAACACGGTTTCACAAAACTTTTTCAAAAGTAATCTTTCCAAAAACTTTCACAAAAATATCATTTTCACAAAAGCTTTTCACAATTTCTTTTCAAAAATCTTTTTCAAAAATCACAATTTTTGGGTGAGTATTAATGGAGGAGCAAGCTCGACTCAACACTAAGCTTCTTCCCAAAAACGTGAACGAGGAATCATATCCCAACTCAACCACTTTCATAATCACATCCTCTTTCAATCTCATCTCTTTATCTCTTTCTTTCACTCACATCACCATTATCTCTTTCTCGAACTTTTATTCACAAACGCGATTCATTCCTTTCTCATTTCTCATATTCTCTCATTAGTCTTAACTCATTACTCATTTCTTTCTCAACTATTCCTTATGTCTCTTATTTGCATCTCTTTCTCTTCTTCGGTTTATCTTATTATTCTCACGGTTCCATCACCATCATATCGCTATCAAACAAAACTAAACAATATCTAAACAAAATAAATTATGCACAACAAGTAAACATCTAGTGATGCACAGCAATTAAACATCTAGTATGCAACCAAACGTCTAACACACACATATTTGGATCACCTAATTCGCAGTACTCTCGCAATCCATCTATTCAAATTGCGAGGAACCACGTTATGGGATCACTGCACTCTCACTCACCTGGATGACGACACATCCAGAAACTTTCCGAAATTTCCAGTCGTTATCCTTGCCACGAATCCTTCGCGTCTGACACCCAAACTAGACATTTTTCCCCGCGCGTTAGAAACGATTTACGTGAATTCTTAATTTCGTTTTTAAAACACTTTGAAATAATTCCCTTTTTAAAAGCACATGGCCAATATCCAAAGACTTTAAATCCAAATCATTTCCTTTATGAAATGTTTCCAAGAAAAACTTCTTAAAACTATTTATTTCCCCAAAACAGAGTCTATTTCTTTTGGTTTAAAACACTTTGGTTACAGAAAATCATTCTCTTTAAACATCAATTGAAAAACAACTCTTTGAAAACCTTTCTTAAATCAAATACAAAAATTCAAGAAGGAAAAATTCCAAAACCAATCAAATTAACTTATTTAATTTCTAAACTTCACAACATCCTCAAACACTGATCAAAGAACATCAGTTAAGAATTTTAAATTAATTTAAGTTATCTAAATCATTCTTTTTAAATAAAACATTTTTCAATTACTTTAAAATTCAAACATGTATTTTCACCAACCAAGTTCACAAACAGATCCAAAATAATTCCAATTTAACACATTCCATTAGCATGAAAAACATCACATACAAATTCAAAGCACTCACAAACAGTATAAAACAATTCAATTCATCATATACACGAACAGTACATACAAGTTTTAAGGCACTCAAAGCATTCACAAATACACATAATGCAAGAATCACGTTTTCAATTATTCAAAACTAGTAATTAAATTATAACCTTAAGAAAACAATTTTGTCGCAACCGTCCCGAAGGGCGCCGCGAAAAAATATGAAAAGACATAATTATATAATTAATTTAAATATTTAAATTAATTAAAGAGATTTGGAGTCGCCACCAATTGATTTATCCATAAAAATGGAATGGTGCAATTGGACACCTAAAAAAAATGGTCTGCGTATCAGAGTTTGGATTAGGGGGTAGATTACGAGTAGGGAAGGTATTAGCACCCTACCACGTCCGTTCTAAGAACGGTTACCTATTTGGTCTATATTATTTGCTTGATTATTTTGGTTTGGTTTTCAATTATTAATAAAAAAAAATTGTTCATTATTTTTATTTTATATATCCCACTTTTATCAGCATATTATCAAAGATGATAAATGACTATGATTGAGAAATGGGTTGCCTAAATAGCAATTTTTCTGCGGAATAAAATCAAATCCTATAATATTTGGATATAACAATGGTGAATTTAAAACTTCTATTTTAATAAAGATTTATAGCAATAAAAATTAGTTCTAAAAATTATTTCAAAATGATTTATTTACAAAATTTCCTTTTCGATATAAAATTGTGTCGCGGTAAAAAAAAAAGATTCTAAACTTGTAAGCAAAACTATTATCTTTGAAATAATTATTTTTAATTGTTTATATTCACCATTGTTATAACGGTTAAGGATCAATGAATTTATTCACATTGATTTTAACACTAAAAAGAAATTTAACGAAATATTTACTTTTGATTTTTGTCATTTAGATTTAGCCAACACTCATGGCCAACTCTAATATAAAAAATATGCCTCAAGATAATTAGGTAAAATTTACGGAACCGCAACCACGTCCTTTTCCTAATTTCTATCGTCGGCAACTTTAAAGTATTACTTTTACCTTAGAATTCCAAACTTTTAACCTTTTTGTAGAACCAAACCCAACCAACACTCATGGCCAAATCCGATTGCAAAGAAATGCCTCAAGACTAATGGATAGACTTTTGTGTAACCGTCACTCCGGACATCTTCCAAATTTTCCGTCATCGGCTAAAATTCTTTAATTAGCGTGGCAGTGATTATAGGCCATGAAGAAAAAAAAAACTAAGCATTAAACTTTAAAAAAAGAATATACTTTTCAGATTTTTTTTAAACAAGATTTTCTCAATAATAGGACGAATTGGTGCGGGGAGGCAACATGGCTATTCAGGGCTACTAAGCTTCCTTATTACGAGAATTTCATTGACTAAAATATTCACAATGTGAAAAACTTTGGTGAATTTGGATGGGACTCAAGAAGTAACATGATACAAAAAGTCAAAAAATACTACTTCATCATTACTTTATTTTTCCTTTTCATTGAACTACTTAAGGGTACTTAAGACAAAAATATGAATTACCACCGGTAAAACTAGTAAATTTACATCCACAGGGACCTAAAAATCCAGCATCATGGCAAGGTCCATTGCAATCAAGAAATATCTCAACGAAAAATCTCAACAAAGCATCTCAACTTATCTAAAAAAAAATGGTAAGAACTAAATATTACTAGTATATAAGTTGTTAACCGATTATTAATACTAATAAGAATTAAGGATAGAAAACAAGTTCCATTCCTCACAAAACAAAAAAAAAAAAATATACAAAGCAGCAGAATAAAAATACAACCAAAAATATAAAATAAAATTGCAGTAATAATAAATACAAAAGGGAACCTAATCGTTGAATACCGCTGCTACCGCCGCCATCCACGGCAACAACCACCGCACACCGTCGCTGCTGTTACTCTTCTCTTCTCTGTATTTCATTTCATTTTTTTTTTCAGTGTTCTCTTCCGTGTCTTTTTCGTGTTATTTGAAGCCCTATTTATAGAAGTAGAAATTTGCAAAGAGCAATATCAACCGAATCACTTAATTTTGGTCTGTATCCAACCTTTAATCCGAAGGCAGATTTCCCAGGAGAAGAAAAGAAGAAAAAAATTGCATTATGGAATAGGGACATGCAGCAAGGAGTTGAGTAGGGAAATAAAAAAAACGAATCAATCTATAAATATTAATTGATAATGATTGGAGATTGAGAATGATTTGGGGATTTAGATTTTTTTTTATTTGAGAAAAAAAGAGGAAGAAAACAACGAAGCAGCAGCAGCGGCTTCTTGCTGCAATGTTGTTGCCATGAACTAGGTTTAGGTATTATTATGTTTATGTTTTTAACATAGTTTGGGCCAAACGGCCCAAACCCCCTTTCCTTTTTTTTAACAAATATTTTTATTTTAAAACTTTTTTATTTTAAAATTCTCTTCTTTTTTTTTAAAAATAACCCAAAAATAAATCAATACACAAAAATAATGCATTCAAACAAGCTTTTTATTTTTTTTCAATTATAAAAAAATTTGAGAATAAAAAAATTAATTAACCAAAATTTTTTATCAAATAATATTTTTGACCCCGGACAAAATTGGGTGTCAACAAATTTAAATTAATCTCCTCATTAGTTGAACAAAAACCGTATCAACATGATTAGTAATTTCTAATCACAAATCAATTTAAGGAGCTTAAAATCATTAATGATACAAAAGTCTCTTCACATAATTAAATCAGCTTAGTTATTAAAAATCAAGAAGATAGAACAAATACATATCACTTTCAGGAAGACAATTTTCTCAATCATATGGACATACATAAACCAAATCATGTACATAGAATTTGCAAGGATTAAATGCACAAATAAAAACATAAAGTCATGAAATTATTTTCTTTATTTTTAAGTTAAAACCGTGAGCACCAAAAGGAAAATTAACAATTTTAATTTCATTTTTAAGACAAAATCAACATAACAATTTAAATCATAAACCATCACACATATTTTCTTTTAAATTTAATTATTTCATGCATGCAACCTACATGAAAGACACATAGTTTCCCACTCACTCCTAGGATGGCTTAAAGTCAACATGCAAGGAGACAAGGTTTTTCCATTCACACACAAAAGTCACAACATCACATCAACATGCATCAATATATTTAAAGTAAAATCCTTTTCAAACATGCATAAAAATAAACTTAAGATAATAACTTTTCTCAAGTCAAAAATAAAGGTTTACTTTTATTTTCATGAAAATAACATGCATGTTCATAAAAGCACTAGATCTAATTCTAAAACAAACATGTACCAACTTTTTTTACAAAATAAAAGCATGGATCCTAGTTTAATTAAATATGGCCGAATGGCCTCTAAAAAATATAACATATACAAAATAATCTCTTAATCAAATTAGAGTTATACTTTGGAAAATTATTTTAACACTTGGTTTCTTTAATTCTTTTCTCTAAAAACCGAAACATACACAAAAAGGAAAACATGATTTTTCTCTTAAAAATTAACATGCAAATAAAGATCTAAACATTTTTCATATATTAAACAAAGATAATCACATGCACAAATTTAAATCAACCAAGATAATCACAATCATGCAAGAATAAAAACCTCAAATTATTCACTGATCAAGTTTTGATCATAAATTTATTCAACAAATAAACATGAAAATACATATAGATCATGATTTAACAAAAAGATTTAACATGCAACAACCAAAAATTATATTTTATAAACACACAAGTTTAGATCATGGGTTTATTTACCAAATCATCAAGTGAACACAAATAGTCCACGGTTTAGAGAAGGAAAAATAGACATGCAAGAGATTTGTTTTAGGTTTCATAAAAATCTTAGTTTTTTTTTCTTTAGGTCTTTGAAGATTTAGTGAAGAAAATTATTAGATCTAAAAAGAACACTATAAGCCGAAAACATCAAGCACATGTTCACATATTACAAATTATTCAAAGTCCTTAAAAGTTATTGATCAAGCAAGATCAACATATAATAACAACATGCAAGAAGAAAATAGAAGTAGATCTATGAACTAGAAAAAGAAAACTAAACTATGACATCTCTTCTTCTTGATTTTGGGTTCCTACCATGCAAAGGTTGGTTCATCTAGCCCTTTACACTCTTGATCTACAAAGAAAACTCCTAAGCTTGGCTTTAATCTCCTTCCTTTTTCTCCTCCATGACTCACGACCTACTCTCTTCTCTCCCTCTCTTTTCTTTTCTCTTTTTCTCTCTAAGAGTAAAGTGAGCTCTTAGGAGTTGTGTTTGGTGTTGGTATGGTGGAAGAAGTGAAATGGGTGAAGAAATGAAATACACTAAGGCCACACATGCATATAAACAATTTACTCTCTCTCTTGTACCCTTATGCATAATTCGGCCATAACATAAGAAAAGGGGTAATTTTGGGCTTCTAAAAGTTTGCATGGCTAAGGTCTCCAAAGTCAAGGAGACAAGGTGGAGTGGGCTATGTCACTAGGGGTCACCTTAGGCTTAAAACTAGTTAGGGTTTCTAACTTAGTTTAGTTTGATTCCATCTAAGTTTAGTTCATTTGGTTCCTACTTTCTTAACCCATAAGCTTCTAGGAATTTCTACTCCTAACATACACATACAAACACATTCACGTATTACATACACACACATACACACAAATACATACCGTAGCACACACGTCACACATACATACTTCACATTTTTATTTTCTTAATCTTATTCAATTATAATTATCAATTCACACACACAAGCAATTAATTCTAGCAAATTACATTCACACAACTAGTTTGATGCATCATACAACACTCATATATTGAATCAAACACGTAGCACATAAAATTTCAAGCCACATCAATAAATTCATTTTCTTTAGAACACAATTCTTTAAACTCGTATTTTAAAACTCTGAAAATAAATTTTTATTAAACAACCCAGAAAATTCCAAAAGTTACATTTTTAAAATCTACATTTCAAGACGATCGTTTTGATATAAAGTTCATGAAAATCCGAGTTACGGTTAAAAAGTTACGAATTTTTCAAGTTAACAGTTCAAAAACTTCACTTTAATCACTTTTTAATAAAATCACAACTAAATCATTTCAAACTCAACAAAATTCTTCACCTCACATTTATAAAAATATTTTGTTTATAAAAATCCTTGAAAATCAATGCTTGATTTCTTTCTCACGTAAAATTCTTTTCTAAAAATCTTTTATATCACAAAACTTTGAGGTTTATTTTGACGAAATCGTTTACGCACGTATGGGAAAAATGCGGGGTGTTACATAGTAATGCCGTTTGGATTGACGAATGCATCTATGGACTACATGAACTGAATCTTCAGACCATATTTGGATTCGTTCGTAGTGGTATTCATCGATGATATTTTGATTTACTCCAAGAATGAGGAAGAGCATGCAGAACATCTTAGGATTTGAAGATTCTAAAGGAGAAGCAACTGTATGCTAAACTCTCTAAGTGTGAGTTTTGGCTGAAGGAAGTCAAATTCCTGGGTCATGTGATCTCTAAAGAAGGAATAGAAGTAGACCCTACGAAGGTGGATTCTGTGTTACAATGGGGACAACCTACGACTGTGACGGAAGTAAGAAGTTTCTTAGGATTGGCGAGATATTACCGTCGATTTATTGAAGGATTTTAAAAGATAGCACTGCCTTTAATCTTACCAGATCCCAATAAGAGTTTTGAAGTGTTCTGTGATGCGTCAAAGCAAGGATTTGGAAGTGTGCTTATGCAAGAAAGACGAGTAGTTGCTTATGCATCACGACAACTAAAGATGCATGAGGTGAATTATTCGACGCATGATTTGGAACTAGCTGCTATTGTGTTTGCCTTGAAGATATGGATACACCATCTTTATGGCACTACTTTTCAAGTGTATAGTGACCATAAAAGCCTGAAGTATCTGTTTGATCAGAAAGAATTAAATATGAGACAAAGAAGATGGATGAAGTTTCTCAAAGACTATGATTTCAAGCTTCATTATCATCCCGGCAAGGTGAACGTGGTGGCAGATGCACTGAGTAGAAAAGCAATCCATATAAGCCATATGATGATGAAAGAAGCTATTTTGATTGAGGAATTCAGAGATCTAAGCTTAACAATGGAAGTTGAGCCATCAAGCATTAAGATGGGTATGCTGCAAATCACAAATGAATTCATGAATAAAATTCGTGAATTACAACTTAAGGATGAAGAATTGACTGAAAAGAAGAGACTTATGGTAGAAGAAAAGGAGAAAGACTTTCACCTTGAATCAGATGCGATTCTTCGTTTTCAAACAAGAATTTGCATTCCGAAGAATTCAGAATTGAGGAAGCTGATTCTTGACGAAGCCCGTAAGAGCAGAATGAGCATGCATCCAGGCTCAACCAAGATGTATCAAGATCTAAAGAAGATATTTTGGTGGTCAGGATTGAAAAGAGATGTTGCTAGATACGTAGCTTCGTGCCCGGTATGTCAGTAAGTCAAAGCAGAACATTAGAAACCTGGAGGAGAGCTCCAACCATTGAATGTTCCTCAATGGAAATGGGAGAGCATATCAATGGACTTCGTATCAAGTTTGCCTAAGATGACCTCAAATCATGATGCAATTTGGGTAATAATAGATCATTTAACAAAGGTGGCACATTTCATTCCGATAAACACCCGATACTCTCTGGAGAAGCTTACCCAATTGTATATTAAAGAAGTTGTTCGATTACATGGGATACCTTCAA
The DNA here is from genome assembly GCA_037953625.1 of Crotalaria pallida. Taxonomy (NCBI): domain Eukaryota; kingdom Viridiplantae; phylum Streptophyta; class Magnoliopsida; order Fabales; family Fabaceae; genus Crotalaria; species Crotalaria pallida. Next base: position 59,943,819 of record CM075651.1, read on the forward strand.
GCATCGTATCAGATCGTGATCCCAGATTTACGTCAAGATTCTGGAACAGTTTGCACCAAGCAATGGGCAGAAGACTTAGGATGAGTTCTGTGTATCATCCTCAGACTGATGGACAATCAGAAAAAATGATTCAGTCTTTAGAAGATGTTTTGAGAGCCTGTGCACTTGAAGAACAAGGAAGTTGGGATCAAGTGTTACCTCTTGCTGAATTCACTTACAACAACAACTATCATGACAGTATAGGAATGTCACCATTTGAAGCCTTGTATGGGAGAAAATGTCAAACCCCGCTATGTTGGTTTCAAGTGGGGGAGAATTTGATGGTTGGTCCGGAAATGGTTCAGCAGACAACTGAGAAGATTAGAATGGTTCAAGATAAGATGAGGACGACACAAAGTAGAATGCTCTTTTGGAAATATGCTTAATTCTTCGGCTCCTTTTTATCATGCCAAAAGGGGGAGAAAGGTGTTCTTTTGTTGTTTTAGCCTTACAGGTTTACGAGCATTTATTCAGGGGGAGCTTTCGAGCATACACTCGGGGAGCAAACAAAATCAACAAGCGTTTGTCATCATCAAAAAGGGGGAGATTGTAGAATTAGAAAGGTTTTGAAGAAGACAAAGATATCAGCTTGGGGTTCTAACTGTGCTCGACCAGTGATACTTTGATGACCGATGGATCTTGGCACCGAGTGTAGAATAAAAAAGGAGACAAACAAATTAGCTCGGTACTCGACCATATCTCAGTGCTCGTATGAAGTGAAATATATTGATGAACATAGCGATGGCTCTCGGCTCAGGTTGGCGCAAGTCTGTGACACCCTTGTTTTATATCTTGAAAATAATAAATATTTCCAAATATAGAATACTTGCTATCAAAAATTGGGTCTAGGAAAAATTTTTCCTTTGTAATGTATACTTGCTCAATGATAAACACCTTTAACCTGAACGAATAATTTGAATTCGGCTTAATAATATCTTAATTACAAAAAGGCTCTCGAGACAATATCTTTTTAACACAGTGAAACATATTCGTAACATTTATTAGAAACATATTATTTGTCTCTTGAGTTTGATCGAACGTATGGAATATAAACTTATTGCCGAATCCTTTTTGAACCAAAATCAGAGTATGCGGAAGTAAAAATAATACTTGTGGGGCACTGCTGAGGTAAATAAAAACATCATATATGTATGTCATAATATAAAACATCCCCACCAGTATCCAGTAGCAAGTAACATAGTCGAGATAACAAGTTTTTGATAAAACCATATACATTACCAGCTGCTCAAAAATAAACCTCACTCTAAGACCTCTCAAAAATATGTACAATATATAACAAGACCAAAATAGAAGTCCTAGAGCAGGTCATCCATGTCCTCAGCAGCTCCTCTGATCCTCTGCAGCTCTATCCCTAGACCTAGGATCCAAAATATCTATGCTATGCAGGCTCCTAGGAACCAGCAGGTCCACCTCTAGTAGAAACAGTAGGCTCGACAGGCACCTCCTCCTCGTCCTCATCCTCCACGGGATCCTTCTCGACCTCGCCCGACTGTGCAGAGACCCCACCACTGGGTCTAGGATCTGCAGAAGCAGTCCTCTCAAAATCAATCGGACCAGGAGAAGGAGTCTCCTCAGTAACAACTCTATGGGAAGAAGGGTGAGTATGAGTGGCAGCTCTAAAACGAAAACTATGAAATCGACGCACTGGTCGAGCCGGGGGTGGTCCTCTATATGTGTAAAAGGGTGGAACATGCATAGTATAGACTAAAGGGATCCTAAATCTACGAGGTCGCACCCGAACCAGAGAGTTAGGGTGGTAGAGAGTGATCTACACCTCCCCCTCAAAGGTGGCTCGGTGCTCCTCGTACGTCCATATACCACTAGGGATAGGGCGTATCTCGATGCAGGCTAGGTATCTGGCCATCACCTAAACAGGGCATAGGGAGTAAGTATACACATATACATAATCAATAAAGACTAAAATACAAACACAAGTATATCATGAACAGACAATAATGCAAGTACATATGAGCATACCCTTTTTCAACATTATATCTCTTATAATGCAAGTGGTATGATGCATGATTTCTATCCACAACTGAGGCCACCACTATTAGTCCATCTTGGACGTCCATCCAATACACCAATGTGTTCCCAGAACACTACCAGACGTTCCCAGAATGAATGACAAACCATACTTGGAAAATAAACATCACTCCCAGAGTGTGTATCACGTTCCCGGAACGCATAAAAACCATGTCCCAGACACTAGCCACATTCCCAGAATGTGTCATCAAGTAGGTTACAAATTTGGTACTCCCATAGTACCCTCCTCATATTCCCAAATATGATAAACGTTTCTTACCAACCTATCTTCCATTCTCTATGCATGAATGCACAATTATTAAGGTTGGTTTTTATCTTTAATTTAATTATTGTGATTTAGAAATATCTCAATTTCTCTTTTGAATGAGTAATTTGAGGTATAATATTTGGCACAACAATTCATCCATGAATTAATTTAAAAACATGCCATTAGGCTTGGATTGGGAAAACTTAACCAATGGTATCCACTTTTCACTTAAAAGACTTAACTTTTATTTTTCAGTTTCAGGTACTAACCAGTTACAGTCTCAGGCTAACTGGTTAGAATTACAGACCTGAACTTACTAACCATTGTAATTCAGAAAACCCTTTTTCTTGAATTCTCTACCCAATCCATAAACAAAGTCTCAGCATTGTTTTATACCTCAAATCCACTGATTTCATCATTCAAAAGTCTAAATCACAATCCAATTCCAAATGAGCACAATTTCCTCTTGAAATTATCTCATAACATTAAGGCATTAACTCCTCAATTTCAATCTGAACCAAACAGTATTTATCAACATGTTTTCAGATTGATTTCAAGTGAAATTAGAGTATAGACTTGAGTGAAAATGGTAAGAGCACAGAGCCAATTTCAGAAATTCATTTTCTTTGAAAATCTACAGTATCTAACCGGTTACAAATTTCGAATAACCGGTTAGATTATGCAGTCTGCACACTGAAAAATGAAGTTTTGCATACCATTCTTTTCAATACTCAAACCTAACCAATTTCATCACTCAATAGAGTTCACATACCTTAATTTAAACATGTTCAACCACAGAAACATATTTCATTTGCATGCATTCAATCTAGAGTATCAAATTGCATAAAAACCAACATAAACACAATTTAATACCACAAAACTCATAATAAGCATTTAGATTATGATTCAACCATCAAAATCACTTGCAAGCAGCTTATGAAACTTGCTCAACAAGGATTGAGTCACATAATTGGCCTCCAAGCCTTTTAACCTTTTCACATAATGCCCTTTTGAGTCTTTGTTGACTCAAATCCTAAAAACACACGATTTTAGTCTCAATCTAGTATAAGGTAAACTTCTCCCATACCTCAAAGTCGTGTTTGATGAGTATAATCACTGAGATTGAAGAAAATCCACAGACTCCACAGAAATTCTAGGTTCAAAATCAAAGCTTAAACTCAGCTTCCAGAAACAAGAAAAACACAAAATCAACTTTCCAACTTCAACTTCCAAGATTGATTTCTCCTCACACAAGAACTCTCTGCTCACAATCTTTACGTCAACACAAAGCCCTTGATTCAAGCTTTGTGGATGTGTATCGCTCGCTCTCCAACACTCAAATACGAAGAAGAATTAAGCCAAACGAATCAGAAACCCTAATCAAGTCTCTCAACACCAAATTCAGAGAAATCAACCCTAAATCTATCAACAACATTGGCTTATATAGAGGGATTAGGTTGACATGCACAATGACGCGTGTTTTCCACTAATCTAGAGCTGATTTCGTGGCGAATTCATGGATTAATCAAGTGATTACTCATCAAAACGCACTAACCCAGTTTCTGGGTTCATCGTGTAACCAGTTACAGGGCATTACTAACCGGTTAGATCAGTGCAAAATTTAAAAATTAATACTTTTTAAATCTTTCCCTCCAAGAACCTTTCTAATATTACATTTAGGTCCTAGTCCAAGGACTAAAATGCAATATCCATATTTTTGTATTTATTTGCCATATAAAAATACCTTCACCTATTTTTATATTTCAAGGCTAATTAAATACAAAATATAACTTGGGGAATTTATATAAATTAATAATAAAACTTTTATTTTTAATTTCCTTATTATCCGGGAGACGAAAATTAGGGGTGTTACATTACTCCCCCACTTAAAAGGAATTTCGTCCCCGAAATTCTAACTTACATAAACAACTCAGGATACTCTTGACGCATCTTCTCCTCTAATTCCCATGTAGCTTCAGACACGTCAGCATTTTCCCATATAACCTTAACTAAAGGTATCTCTTTTCCCCTGAGCTGCTTAACTTCACGATCTTCTATCCGGACTGGTTTGGCTTCAAAGGTAAGGTTTTCCTTTAAAGCTAGATCATCAGGTTGAATTTTCAAAACAACCGATGGGTCATGCACATATTTCTTCAACTGAGAAACATGAAAGACATTGTGCAAATTTGACAGAGAGGGTGGTAAAGCTATTTGATAGGCAACAGGACCAACTCTCTTAAGGATTTGGTATGGACCTATACACTTAGGTGAAAGCTTTCGGGGTCTCAAGGCTCTACTGATCCCTTTCATCGGAACTATCCGAAGGAACACATGGTCGCCTTCCGAAAACTCTATGGGTTTTCTCCTCTTATCAGCATAACTCTTCTGCCGACTCTGAGCCGCTTTCATCTTTGCCTGGACAATCTTGATCTTCTCAGTTGTCTGCTGCACAATTTCTGGTCCAACCACTAGGTTCTCCCCCACTTGAAACCAACATAGCGGGGTTTGACATTTCCTTCCACACAAGGCCTCAAACGGTGCCATTCCGATGCTTGCATGATAACTGTTGTTATATGTGAATTCTGCAAGGGGTAACACATGATCCCAACTTCCTTGTTCTTCAAGTGCACAAGCCCTCAATATATCTTCCAAAGACTGAATAGTTCTCTCCGTTTGACCATCCATCTGTGGATGATACGCAGAACTCAACTTTAAGCTTGTTCCCATAGCATTATGCAAACTTTTGCAAAACTGTGAAGCAAACCTGGGATCCCGATCCGACACAATACTCGAAGGCACTCCGTGTAGACGAACTACCTCCTTAATGTAGATCTGGGTTAACTTATTCAAAGGATAGCACATATTTATCTGAATAAAATGCGCTGACTTAGTCAACCTATCCACAATCACCCAGATTGCGTCATGATTTGCTGTTGTCCTTGGCAAACCGGACACAAAATCCATGGAGATACTATCCCACTTCCATTGAGGGATGCTTAAAGGTTGCAACTGTCTTCCTGGTTTCTGATGTTCTACATTAGCTTTTTGACAAATTAAACATGAAGCCACATACTCCGCGACATCCTTTTTCAAACCAGACCACCAAATCTTTAAGGCAAATCCTTTGGTATGCAAATCCTTGTCCTGAAACGAAGGATTCCATCCAACCAAATCTTGAAATCAGGTTCCTTCCCTTCTGAACTTAATCTCATCTTTTCAATCAATTCTTCATCTGCTTGTTGCAACTCCCGAATTCTTTCCAAGAATTCATTTGTAATCTGCAGCATTCCTAACTTGATGCTTGATGGTTCCACTTGCGTCAACAAGCTCATGTCTCTGAATTCCTCGATCAAAGCTGCTTCCTTCACCATCAATGCACTTATGTGGATTGCTTTCCGACTCAAAGCATCCGCAACCACATTTGCTTTACCCGGATGATAATGGAGTTTAAAGTCATAATCTTTCAAAAACTCCATCCACCTTCTTTGCCTCATGTTCAACTCTTTTGGTCAAACAGATATTTCAAACTCTTACGGTCACTAAATACTTGGAAAGTAGTGCCATAGAGATGATGTCTCCATATCTTTAAGGCAAACACGATCGCAACCAATTCCAAATCGTGTGTCGGGTAATTCACCTCATGATTCTTCAACTGTCGTGATGCATAAGCCACTACTCTTCCTTCTTGCATCAACACACACCCAAGTCCTTGCTTAGATGCATCACAATACACTTCAAAACTCTTGTGAGGGTCAGGTAAGATTAACACAGGAGACGATGTTAACCTGTCCTTTAACTCACAGAAACTACTTTCACACCTGTCGTCCCACACGAACTGTTGATCTTTCCGAGTCAACTTGGTTAAAGGCAATGCAATCTTGGAAAATCCTTCTATAAACCGACGATAGTATCCAGCCAGCCCTAAGAAACTTCTCACCTCAGTCACAGTCTTAGGCTGTTCCCAGCTTATCACTGAACTCACCTTTGCTGGATCCACCGCAATTCCTTCCTTAGAGATTACATGCCCCAGAAACTTTACTTCATTCAACCAAAACTCACATTTCGTAAGTTTGGCGTACAACTGCTTCTCCTACAGGACTTTTAACACTATCCTGAGATGTTCTTCATGCTCCTCCGGACTCTTAGAATAGACCAAAATATCATCTATAAACACCACTACAAACAAATCCAGATATGGTCTAAAGATCCGGTTCATATAATCCATGAAAATAGCAGGTGCATTAGTCAATCCGAACGGCATCACAACATACTCATAATGACCGTATCGATATCGAAATGTAGTCTTTGGTATATCTTCCTCCTTTATCCTGATCTGATGATAGCCTGATCTCAGATCAATCTTTGAAAATACTACAGCTCCCCTAACTTGATCCATAAGGTCATCAATCCTTGGCAAAATATACTTATTCTTAATGGTGACCTTATTCAATTGTCTGTAGTCCACACACATTCTCATAATTCCGTCCTTCTTCTTTACAAACAGTAGTGGAGCTCCCCAAGGCGAAACACTTGGCCTGATCATCTGCTTCTACAACAATTCCTCTATCTGCTTTTTCATTTCTGCCATTTCCGGTGGTGCCATTCTATAAGGAGCAATAGAGATGGGACCAACTCCAGGAACTAAATCAATCCCAAACTCCATTTCTCGCTTCGGAGGTAATCCTGGTATCTCTTCAGGAAATACTTCCGGAAATTCCCTCACCACAAGAATCTCTTCTATCGGCATCGACTCTTCTTCTCCAGTAGCAGAGAATAAACACATATAACCTTCAGGTTCAAGGGTTCTATATTGGATTGTCTTTCTCTCGCAATTGATGATCACTTGGTTCTTCATCAACCAATCCATACCCAAGATCACATCTAATTGTAACTTAGGGAGACAAACCAAATCTACTTTAGAGACACGACCCAATATTTCAACTTCACATCCTAAGCAAACCTTAGAGGTAAAGATGGGTATCCCAGTAGGGGTATCTATACTAAGATAGAAAGGCGAATCAGAAACAAAAAGATTCAACCTATTCACACATTCAGGAGAAACAAAAGAATGTGTAGCTCCAGAATCAAACATAATCTTGCAAGGTTGATCATTAAGCAAAAAGTTACCTTGCACGAGATTCGGGGTTTTGGTTGCTTCATTACCACTCAGGGCAAACACTTTGCCCTGCACCATAGGCTTTCCAGCATATCCTTTAGCATCACCTTTTGCGGGCTATCTGCAATCACGGGCAAAATGGCCTTGCTTTCCACATTTGAAACACCCTCCTGTGGACCAGCAGAATTGACCATGGTGATAACGCCTACACTTCTCACAATAAGGAGCATTATCGCGAGACTTGTTTTTGTTATCAATCACAGCTTTGCCCTTGCCCTTGTTCTTCTGAGAAAATGGACCATTATTCCGGTGATCAAATCTCTTCTTCCTCTGTGGTCCATAGTTCTGTCCACTACCCTTTCCTTGGCTTCCTACCAACTCAGCTTTCTTATCATCCTCATACATTCTTTACATATCCACAAGTGCAGGAAAACTCTGAATTCTCTGATAACTGAAGATAGACTTCAATTCCGGTCTCAGTCCACCTTCGAACTTAACACACTTACTTCTTTCATCAGGGTTATTCAAGTAGTAGGGAGAATATTTCATCAACTCCTCAAATCTGGCAGCATATTCTCCTACACTCATATCCCTCTATTTCAATTGCATGAACTCTACCTCCTTCTTTCTCCTTAAATCTTCTGGAAAGTATTTATCAAGGAATTTCTCCATAAACACTCCCCAGTTGATTGCTCTTCTCTCAAAATTCAGCAATTGAACCGTATGATCCCACCAGTTCTCAGCTTCCCCATGAAGCATGTAAACTGCATAGGTTACCTTCTGCTCATCCGAACAGTCTAAAGTTCTGAAAATCTTGTTGATCTCATACAACCACTTATTTGCTTCATCAGGTTTGTATCCTCCTTCAAACCTTGGTGGATTGCACTTTCTAAACTCCGACAAAGTCTTAGCATCATGATTCACCATATTGCCAGCATGTGGATTACCATCTTGTCCTTGAGGTGGATGTTGTTGCTGCTGCTGCATACCTTCCAGCACAGTCGTAATACGTTCTAACATTTCATTCGTATAATTTCTATTTCTGGTTGCCATAGAAAGACCTGCACTATGGGCTTTGGGTCACTAAAAGGTATTTAAAACATAAGCACAACTAGCTTATTCAACTACCTTACTCAAACATATTCAAATAACATTGAATATCATACTTAGCTGCATCATCAGGGCCATGATGTAACAGCCCGATTTCCATAAACTAAAAGGATTGACTTTTATTTACTAAAGTTGCAAAAATGAGGCCAATTTTTTTTTTGTAACACATTGTTGAAAAATCATTGGTGTATTCGAAAGTTATTTTGTTGAAAATCGAGTTGTTACTCAAACATTCATTTTCAGAAAACTTTCATTTTCATAAAGAGACTTGTTTTCAAATCATCATGGTATTTCCCCCAAAGACTACCTTGTTTGTTCTTCCAAAATAGAGTATTCCACAATACAAAATTAAAACTTAGCTTAGTTACACAATTGACACATAGCTTGGTAATCCTTGACTCAAAAACACAATTTACAAACTTAACCTAAACACCCTACTTTCGCTTCCTTCTGATGAAGACATCCGGATGGAGATCTCCTCTCTTCTTGTGCCCTTTCTTCGCTCCCGAAGATTAAGCCATCTTTGTCTCTGCTTTCCCGTTGTCTTTAACTCCAGTTTCCATTCGTTCAAAATGATGATCTTCATATGATGCTCCATCTGCCCGTTGAAATATCAGCAGCACCGATATGCCAACGAACAGGAGAGAGTAAGCGTTCCGAACGACGAATCGTCGACAGTGTGGGATTACGCTAGGCAAAATAATAGGACTATACAAACATACTATACAACATACAGCATACAAACACACAACAATCATGATATCAATATCAATATTATCGGTCCTATTGTCTTTATTATTATCTTTAACTTTTCCTTTTAAATTTAATTCCGCTTCTCTTAATTATTCTTTCTTTCTCAGTTTCTTTTCCATTATCATTCTCAGAATTTCTTCTTTTCCGATCTCATCAATTCATCCCATCCCTTTACTCTGGGGAATCATAAGATATCATCGGGAAATTCATTTCGTTCTCGGCTATCACTCACGTCTACATCTCCTCGGTCATCCACCCAACCTAGTCGGAAGCAAACAGGAGTACATGACCTTTACCACGCGGGCACGACAGCTTTCACAACACATAAATGGTCCCAGACTAGGAGGATCTCGTCCTCAAATCATATCAATAATATCAAGGCTCACTGTCCACGCAGTGGCAAACACAATGCCCCGTTCCAGTCCCTCTCACTGTTCTCGATTTGCAATCTAGGGGGCGACAGTATGTTTCTAGTGGGCCCGCAGAACTTACCACAGCATTAGACCCAGTCCCCACCACGTTAGTGCGCCACATGTGGAGTTCGTTCTGCCTAGAAACACACTCTAGACTTCTTGACGTTCCACCGTCATCGTCCTCCCCTAATGCAATCTCGTCCTAAGTATCCGCAGATACTTATCGTTTCTTCCTCTCCACTACTTCGCACTCTCATACCTCACCGCGTATGTCATTTAAGTCTTGTATCTTTTTAAATGTCCTAAGGTCGGCCCGTCCTTCGTGCAACCCTTCAACGAGTCCCGGCCACTAACTTTACTCAATCTTTCTCTCAGTAAATCTCATATGGCATAGAGTTGGGATTACAACCAGGAACTCACATCTCATTTCACACTCTCATTCATCGATTCTTTCTCAAAACATCCTTACAAAAGCTTTCACCAATCCTCATCTCATACACTTTTTCATAAAACCTTCTTTCAAAGCCTTTCACAAAATTTCATTTCACACCTTTTTTCAAAAATCACCTTCTACTGATCTCTTCAAAATCTTCCTTCACAACCCTTTCAAAAATCACTTTTCAAAAATCACTTCAACAATCTCTTTCTAAAAATCCTTTCAAAAATATTTTTCTAAAAATCTTTTCAAAATTCTTGTCTCACAATCTTTTCAAAATCCTTTTCTAAAAATCTTTTCAAAAATCCTTTTTTTCAAGAAACACCGCTTTGCTGAGCGCTAATGGAGGAGCAAGCTCAACTCAACACTAGTCCCAGACTAAAACAAAAAACCAAGGAGCCCAACTTCGCTCAAATCATATCTCATATCCTCATCACTCTTCCTAGCTCTGGCTCATTCTCAACATCATCATTTCATTCTTTCCTCAATCTCAACTCTTTCTTTCTTTTCCCAACACATATCTTATTCTCACTCATTATTTCTTTCTCATTGTGTCTTTATTTTCAATTCCCCTTTCTTTCTTAACTTATTCTTGTCACTTTAATTTCTCAATCAGGACGTAACAAACGTCCATAAAAAGGTTATCATTATTGACCAACAATACTTAATTTCAACTTGCATAATTAATTGAATAAATAAATAAATAAATGAAGACATGCTATCAATCACACAAACATCACACAATAATAATGTGGTCTTCGTCGCCTTCGTATAAGTGGCCACACAAAGCAAACAATTGCCACTATACTACTGACTCAGAACCACTAAGTTTTGATCTTTGAGATGATACGGAACGTCCTAATATATCACCTAACTACCACGATGTCTTAGGAAAGCTTCTCTCTCACCTGAGATCCAACTATTAATTGCGTACCGTCACCTTGGATCCTTTCTGCTGCCGGCTGCCCCAATCCCTCATCTTTCAAATTCCTCGTACTACATAAAATACGTTCGCGTTATTAACTTGTATTATGAAAATCTTTTTCCATAACTTAAACACTTTTGATTCCTCGTATTAAGTAAAATACTCTTACTTTACTAACGTGTATTAAGAAAACCTTTTTCCTTAGTTCATGATACTTTTCGTTCTTAATTGAAAGACTTAAAACACTATGGTTTTATCAAAACACTTCCCTTATTTTCTAGCACTTTAAATACTTTAAAACCATTTGAAAACATTTAATAAAATGATTTAAACCAATTTGTTTGGTTGCTGGTCCTTTTCGGACAGCACCTTAAACATTGTTTGAAAACACCGAAAAATTCACCGTTCCCCAATCCGGCATTTTCTTAAATTAACTACTACTCGAAAACTTTGCTTTAAATTTCATGAAAACATTTTTAAAGTTTAAGAAACAATTTTAAAATAGTCCGGAACAGCGAAGGATTACTTCACCAAAAGAATCATATTAATCAAAATCTGAATTCAATTTAATCACGAAACCAGTCGTTCAACTTAATGATAAATTAAACATTCATTTTCAAACAAACACTTTCACAAACAAACATTTAGAATCAATCAAGGCAACTTAATATACCATGATGCTATTTTACTTCTAAATAATTTCTTTAGTTTGGAATTAATACTTTATTAATTAATTAGAAACATATAACCAATTTAGTCAATCATCACAAGAAATCATACTACTCACAAATAGTTTAGTTTCACAAAACTAAGCACTCGGTCATGCATACATTCACACACCAAATTGCATCAGAATTTAAACAAACATATTTATATTTATTTTCCTTACTTTCCACAATTTAAATCCTTTTCAAAAATCATTTGAAAACTCATAATTAAATAAATAAAATAATTAGTTTATGTGGTGGTATGGAATGAGTCCAGTCGCCTTTTTCAAGTTGTAAAACATCGTAAAAATCCATAATTTTCACTCTAACTTTTTATTCATCAAAGAACACTTAAAATCCATATGTTTCACAACTCAAAAACATTTTTAAAATTGAAATACTTGGAAATAAAATCTTGGACAGCAAGGAATAAAAATCAATTCATGAAAATATTTTTGGAAAATAATCAAATACAATTACCCATCTTCTCTCATGAAAACCGAATTGACCAAAACAAAACTACACAATTCAAATAAATTCTTCTTAAATCAAAGTCATAGAACACAATCATTTCAAGGAGACAATCACATGCAAAAAGAATCTTAGCCTATTTAACCTACTATAGGCCGAATCATCAACATTGGAAAACAAAGTCTCTGATGCACTTTTTCTTTCATGCAAAAACCTTAAAATATTAAATCAAAAACATGCATATGTAAACACATAGTTTTGGAAAATACCACCTCCTTTTTCTTCCCCAAAACCGTGACCTATTTTGTCACTTCCAACATGTTTTCATTTTTATTTTCCTTTGCATGTGCTTTAAAATCTAGTAAATCAAAAGAGGATCACATGCATGAACCCCTTATGAAAAACAATCATGATTTCTTAAATTTCAAAGCTTGACCGAACATGCATCAACAAAATCAAGAAGAAAACTTTAAATCCTTAACTTTGAAATATACATAAACTTAAATCCAAATGAAATCAATTTGAAAAAGAATTGTTTTCCTTTGTTTCTCCTTAAAACCGTGACATGCAAGTAAAGGAACAAAACTTTTTGAGCAAAAGAACCACATGCAAGACTTAAGAATCAAAGCCATGGAAAATCAAGGTAAGAATTAGACCTTTTTCAAGATCAAAACAAAGATCAAAGTCTTTTTTAAAAGGAAATCAAAGATCAAAGAAAAAAATCAAAGTTAAAATCAAAGCACTCAAATCACTTAGATCAACTTTAACACACATCAAACTAATCATGTATGAACTCAAAATAAAAATCATCACAACCTAATTTTTCTAAGTATGGCCGAATGATAAAGTCCATGGCTTAAGGTTCTACAAGTTTATGTGGCTCTTGAAACTCAAGATCAAAGCTAATCAAGTACTTATAAACATGGATCTACAAGGAAATTGGACATGCAACAACAAATGAGTCTTACAAGGCTTGGAAATTAGGAACTACTACTAACACCCTATGATATTCGATTAGACAAGAAATAGAGAAGATCTTCAACCTTCTTCACTTAATATTCAAGAATCCTAAGGCTTTGGGCTTGTTCTTCCTCCTTCCTTCTCTCCTTGAGCTCACGGTTTCTCTCTCTCTCTCTCTATCTTTCTAAGAGTTTAAGGAGAACTCTTAGAATTGTGTTTGGTTTGGAAAATGAATTGTGGAGAAAATGAATGGGAAGTGCTACGGTTGGGGTTATAAGAAAGCAACCAACAATTCCCTTCTTGCCCTTAGAGTAATTCGGCCTAGGAGTGTTACTAAGAGGGTAAAATTGACCACATCAAAGCTTGCATGGCTCAAGCCAAGCCATGAGACAAATAGAGAGAAATTAGGCTTAATCTTGCTTCCTATTGGTTGGTCAAATTCCTTAACTAGGCTTTATACTAAACTAAACCTATGGTTACTTGGCTAATGACTTAGGGTGCAAGAAAGTCAAATTTTTGCATCATGCATGCACCTCACACACATACACACGGCCGACACCTATGCACACACATGCACAAAATCATTTTTATTTTCTTTTTCATAAAATCACTTTTTCCTTAAAATACAAAATACTAAATACTTAAATAATTCAATCAAAAATTCAATTCAAAACTCATGAAATTTTTCCCCAAAACAAATCATTCCTTACAAATCCTTTATCACATGAAATCACAAAAGAAATTCGATTTAAGAAATATTCCCTTAAAGTATGAAAATATCAAATACATAAATCCTTTCTAAAAACTCAATTTCTTCACTGTTAACATTTTATTTCTGAAAATCCTTTCTTTAAAATCAATCGTTACTTTAAAACGTAATTTAGAAAATCATTCAAGAGAATACCCTTTCAAAACACTTTCTCAAAAATAATTATCTTTAGTATTTTTAAATTAATACGAGGAATTTGCGGGGTGTTACACATGAGGGACAGGACCAATGCTCTGATACCACCAACGTGTGACACCCTTGTTTTATATCTTGAAAGTAACAAATATTTCCAAATATAGAATACTTGCTATCAAAAATTGGGTCTAGGAAAAATTTTTCCTTTGTAATGTATACTTGCTCAATGATAAACACCTTTAACCTGAACGAATAATTTGAATTCGGCTTAATAATATCTTAATTACAAAAAGGCTCTCGAGACAATGTCTTTTTAACACAGTGAAACATATTCGTAACATTTATTAGAAACATATTATTTGTCTCTTGAGTTTGATCGAACGTATGGAATATAAACTTATTGTCGAATCCTTTTTGAACCAAAATCAGAGTATGCGGAAGTAAAAATAATACTTGTGGGGCACTGTTGAGGTAAATAAAAACATCATATATATATATATATATATGTCATAATATGAAACATCCCCACCAGTATCCAGTAGCAAGTAACATAGTCGAGATAGCAAGTTTTTGATAAAACCATATACATTATCAGCTGCTCAAAAATAAACCTCACTCTAAGACCTCTCAAAAATATGTACAATATATAACAAGACCAAAATAGAAGTCCCAGAGCAGGTCATCCATGTCCTCAGCAACTCCTCCGATCCTCTGCAGCTCTATCCCTAGACCTAGGATCCAAAATATCTATGCTATGCAGGCTCCTAGGAACCAGCAGGTCCACCTCTAGTAGAAACAGTAGGCTCGACAGGCACCTCCTCCTCGTCCTCATTCTCCACGGGATCCTTCTCGACCTCGCCCGACTGTGCAGAGACCCCACCGCTGGGTCTAGGATCTGCAAAAGCAGTCCTCTCAAAATCAGTCGGACCAGGAGAATGAGTCTCCTCAGTAACAACTCTATGGGAAGAAGGGTGAGTACGAGTGGCAGCTCTAAAACGAAAACTATGAAATCGACGCACTGGTCGAGCTGGGGGTGGTCCTCTATATGTGTAAAAGGGTGGAACATGCATAGTATAGACTAAAGGGATCCTAAATCCACGAGGTCGCACCCGAACCAGAGGGTTAGGGTGGTAGAGCGTGATCTCCACCTCCCCCTCAAAGGTGGCTCGGTGCTCTTCGTACGTTCATATACCACTAGGGATAGGGCGTATCTCGATGCAGGCTAGGTATCTGGCCATCACCTAAACAGGGCATAGGGAGTAAGTATACACATATACATAATCAATAAAGACTAAAATACAAACACAAGTATATCATGAACAAACAATGATGCAAGTACATTTGAGCATACCCTTTTTCAACATTATATCTCTTATAATGCAAGTGGCATGATGCATGATTTCTATCCACAACTGAGGCCTCTGTGACGCTCTCTTTTTAACTTGAAAATAATTAATATTTCCAAATAGTTGAATACTTGCTATCAAAATTAGGACTAGAAAATTTTTCCTTTTTAAGATTAGTACTTGCTCTTTCATAAACCCTTTTTAACACAAATCATTTTTGAATTCGGCTTAGTAATATCTTAAATTCGAAAAAGGCTCTCGAGATAACATTTCCTTAATTATAGAAAACATTATTCGTAGTTATTATTAAAACATATCATTTGCCTCTCGAGTTGAATTTGAATATATACAACATAAACTTATCGCCGAATCCTTTCTTAATAGAAATCAGAGTTCGCGGAAGTAAAAGTAATACTCATGGGGCACTGCTGAGGTAAAGAAAACATCATATATATATAAGTCATAACATAGACCCCATCAGTACAGTCAATAGCAAGTGATAAAAAGTCGAGATAGCAAGTTTTGATGAAACATATACAGACCAGCTGCATAAAATAAAACCTCACCCTAAGACCTCTCAAATATATACAATATATGACAAAATCCAAAAGTAGAAGTCTCAGAGCAGGTCGTCGGTGTCCTCAACAGATCCTTAGATCCTCCACAGCTCTATCCCTAGGATCTAGGATCCAAAACATCTACGCTATGCAGGCTCCTATGAACCAGCGGGTCCACCTCTAGCAGAAACAGTCGGCTCAACATGCACCTCCTCCTCGCTCTCATCCTCCACAGGGTCCTCCTCGACCTCGCCCGACTGTGTAGAGACCCCGCCACTGGGTCTAGGATCTGCAGAAGCAGTCCTATCATAGTCAGTCGGACCAGGAGAAGGAGTCTCCTCAGTGACAACTCTATGGGAGAAAGGAAGGGAACGAGTGGCAGCTTTAAAAAGAAAACTATGAAAACGACGCATAGGTCGAGCCGGGGGTGGTCCTCTATTTGTATAAAAAGGTGGAACATGCATAGTATAGACTAATGGGATCCTAAATCGACGAGGTCGCACTCGCACCAGAGGGTTAGGGTGGTAGAGAGTGATCTCAACCTCCCCCTCAAAAGTGGCACGGTGCTCCTCATACGTCCATATGCCACTAGGGATAGGGCGTATCTCGATGCAAGCTAGGTATCTGGCCATCACCTAAACAGGGCACAGGGAGTAAGTATACACATATACATAATTGATAAAGACTAAAATTACAATCACAAATATATCATGGACAGATAATAATGCAAATACATATGAGCACACCGGTTTTCAACATTATAACTCTTATAATGCAAGTGGCATGATGTATGATTTTCTATCCACAACTGAGGCCTCTAAAAGTCCATCTAGGACGTCCATCCAATACACCCTTGTGTTCCCGGAACACCGACATTCGTTCCCAGAACGTAATGCCGAACCATAATTGGATAATAAGCATCACTCCCGGAGTGTGCACCACGTTCCCAGAACGCATACGTTCCCAGAACGCATCAAAACCAAGTCCCGGACACTGGCCACATATCTATAATGTGTCATCAAGTAGGTTATAATTTGGTACTCCCGGAGTACCCTCCTCATATTCCCAGAATATGATAAACGTTCCTACCAACCAGACTTCCAGTCTACATGGATGCACAAATATCGGGGTTGGTTTTATCTTTGCATTAATTATGTGATTTAGAAAATATTCCAATTTTCTCTTTTGAATGATTTATTTGAGGCATACTCTTTGGCACATAATTCTCCTTTGAATTTTCTCAAAATATGCCTTTAAGCTTAGATTAGGAAAAATACAACCAATGGTATTCAAAAACTTAACTTTTTATTTTTCAGATTCAGGTACTAACCGGTTACAGTTACAGGCTAACCTGTTAGAATTACAGACCTGAACTGTTTACCATTGTAATTCAGAAAACCCTTTTTCTTGAATTCTCTACCCAATCCATAAATCAATTTAACATTATTTGATGCCTCAAAAACCCCTGTTTTATCATTCAAAAGGTGTAAATCACATTTCATTCTCCAATGAACATAATTTCCTCTTGAAATTATCTCATTAACTTAAGGCATAAACTCCATTCCTTCAAATCTGAACCATGATGTTATGAACACTCATCTTCAGATTATTTATAATGAAATTAAAGTATAGATTTGAGCCAAAATCACTAACATCTCAGGACTGATTTAATAAATGGATTTTCTTTGAAATTTTACAGTGTCTAACCGGTTACGAATATCGAGTAACCGGTTAGATTATGCAGTCAGTCCATTAAAACAAGAGTTTTGACACATCATTCTTTTCTTTTCTCAAATCTAACCCAATTTCCACATTTACAGAGTTCATATGCCTTAAAATAAACATGTTCATACCCAAAAACACATTTAATTTGCATGCACCAAGCTCATGGTATTAATTTACATAAAAATCAACACAAACACCATTTAATACCACAAAACTCATAATCAACAATTAGTTTCTGATTTCCAATCTTAAATCACTTGCATGCATCAATTTAATTTTGCTCAAACAGAATTGAGCCAGAATTTTGGCCTCCAAGCCTTTGTGCTTAAAAACACATAATGCCCTTTTGAGTTTTGTTAACTCAAATCCTAATTCAATTGATTTTTAGTCTAAATCTAGTATAAGGTAGACTTCTCCCATACCTTAAGACAGAGTTTGATGACAATCAACACTGATTTTGAAGAAAGACCACAGATTTCCCACAATTCCTCAAATCTGCTTTCAGCCACGAATTCCACCAACAGGGTCCAAAGACCAGAAGTTTTGACATAACAAATGGCCAAAGAAATTGGGGAAAACCATTAGGACTCACAATAGGTAACATGCACTAAAAGGTAGAAAAGATTTGAGGCTTAATGGTGAACTACACTTACCAAAATCAAGGCTGGAATTCAGTTTCTAGAACAGGAATGACAGAGAACTCAGACTTCAACTTCTAACTTCCAAGGTTGATTTCTCCTTCCACACGAACCATCAACTCACAAACTTGGTGTCTTTACAAAGCTCAAGATGTAAGCTTTGCAATGGTGCATGGCTCTCAGTCTCACTCTCAAAAAAAAGGAAGAATTCCTTTGGACGAAATAAGAACCCTAATTCCCTCTCTCAGCATGAAACCAGTTGCATCAACCCTCAATTCCTCAGAAATTCATCCATTTATAGACCAACAAAGATGGCATGCACGTTGACGCGTGGTTCTCCACTAGAATTAGGCTATAATCATGGCGAATTCGGGATTAATCAAGTGATTACTCATCAAAATCCACTAACCCAGTTTCTGGGTTCATCGTCTAACCGGTTACAGGGCATTACTAACCGGTTAGATTAGTACAAAATTTAAAAATTAATATTTTTAAATCTTTCCCTCCATGAACCTATTCAATATTACCTTTAAGTCCTCATTCAGGGACCAAAATGCAATATCCTTATATTTTGCATTTATTTGCCATATAAAAAAGTTTCAACCTATTTTTATATTTCAGGCTAATTAAATACAAAATATAAACTTGGGAAAATTTCTATAAATTAATAATAAAACTTTTATTGTTAATTTCCTATTATTTGGGAGACGAAAATTAGGGGTGTTACACTACTCCCCCACTTAAAAGGAATTTCGTCCCCGAAATTCTAGTTTACAAAAACAACTCCGGATACTCTTGACGCATCTTTTCCTCTAATTCCCACGTCGCTTCAGATACGTCAGCATTTTCCCATATGACCTTTACTAAAGGTATCTCCTTTCCCCTGAGCTGCTTAACTTCATGATCTTCTATCTGAACTGGTCTGGTCTCAAAGGTCAGGTTTTCTTTCAAAGTTAGGTCGTCAGGTTGGAGTTTTAGAATAACTGATGGGTCATGCACGTACTTCTTTAATTGCGAAACGTGAAAGACGTTGTGCAAATTGGATAAAGAGGGTGGTAAAGCTAGTTGATAAGCAACAGGACCCACTCTCTTAAGAATTTGGTATGGACCTATACACTTAGTCGAATGCTTTCGGGTTCTCAAAGCTCTACTGAATCCTTTAATCGGGACTACCCGAAGGAATACGTGGTCACCTTCCGAAAATTCTAATGGTTTTCTCCTCTTATCCGCATAACTCTTCTGCCGACTCTGAGCCGCTTTCATCTTTGCTTGAACCATCTTAATCTTCTCAGATGTCTGCTGAATCATTTCCGGTCCAACCATCACATTCTCCCCCACTTGGAACCAACATAGTGGGGTTTGACACTTCCTTCCATACAACGCCTCGAACGGTGCCATTCCAATGCTCGCATGATAGCTGTTGTTGTATGTGAATTCTGCAAGAGGTAACACTTGATCCCAACTTCCTTGTTCTTCAAGTGCACAAGCCCTCAACACATCTTCCAAAGACTGAATCGTTCTCTCCGTCTGGCCATCCGTCTGTGGATGATACGCAGAACTCAATTTCAATCTCGTTCCCATAGCATCATGCAAACTTATCCAGAATTGCGACGAAAATCTGGGATCTCGGTCCGACACAATACTCGAAGGCACTCCGTGAAGACGAACTACCTCCTTGATATAGATCTGGGTAAGCTTGTTCAAAGGATAATGCATATTTATCGGAATAAAATGCGCCGACTTGGTTAATCTATCCACAACCACCCAGATTGCATCATGATTTTCTGCTGTCCTTGGCAAACAAGACACAAAATCCATTGAGATGCTATCCCACTTCCACTGGGGAATACTCAAAGGTTGCAACTGTCCTCCTGGTTTTTGATGTTCTACCTTAGCTTTTTGAAAAATCAAGCACGCCGCCACGTATTCTGCAACATCCTTTTTCAATCAAGACCACCAAAACATCTTCTTCAAGTCCTGATACATTTTGGTTGATCCAGGATGCATACTCATTCGACTCTTATGGGCTTCGTCAAGAATCAGCCTTCTAACTTCCTGATCTCTTGGTATGCAAATCCTTGTCCTGAAACAAAGGATTCCATCTTGCCCAATCTTGAAATCAGGTTCCCTTCCTTCTGAGCTTAGTCTCATCTTTTCCATCAATTCTTCGTCCACTCGTTGCAACTCCCGAATTCTTTCCAAGAACTCGTTGGTGATCTGCAACATCCCCAACTTGATACTTGATGGCTCCACTTGTGTCAACAAGCTCAAGTCTCTGAATTCCTCAATCAATGGTGCTTCCTTAACCATCATCGCACTTATGTGGATTGCTTTCCGACTCAAAGCATCTGCAACTACATTTGCTTTACCCGGATGGTAGTGGAGTTTAAAGTCATAATCTTTCAAAAACTCCATCCATCTTCTTTGCCTCATGTTCAACTCTTTCTGGTCGAACAGATATTTCAAACTCTTATGGTCACTAAATACTTGGAATATAGTGCCACAGAGATGATGTCTCCATATCTTTAAGGCAAACACGATTGCAGCCAATTCCAAATCGTGTGTCGGGTAATTCACCTCATGGTTCTTCAATTGTCGTGATGCATAAGCCACTACCCTTCCTTCTTGCATCAATACACAGCCCAGTCCTTGCTTAGATGCATCACAGTACACTTCGAAGCTCTTGTGAGGATCAGGTAAGATTAACACAGGAGATGATGTTAACCTTTCCTTTAACTCATGAAAACTAACTTCACACCGATCGTCCCACACGAACGGTTGATCTTTCCGGGTCAACTTGGTCAAAGGCAATGCAATCTTAGAGAATCCCTCTATGAACCGACGATAGTATCCAACCAGCCCTAAGAAACTTCTCACCTCCGTCACAGTCTTAGGTTGTTCTCAACTTAGCACTGAACTTACTTTCGCTGGATCCACCGCAATTCCTTCTTTAGAGATTACATGCCCCAAAAACTTCACTTCATTTAACCAAAACTCACATTTTGTAAGCTTGGCATATAATTGCTTCTCCTTCAGAACTTTCAACACAATCCTGAGATGCTCTTCATGCTCTTCCGGATTCTTAGAATATACCAGAATATCGTCAATAAACACCACCACAAATAAATCCAGGTATGGTCTAAAGATCCGGTTCATATAATTCATCAAAATAGCAGGTGCATTAGTCAATCCGAACGGCATCACAACATATTCATAATGACCGTATCGAGATCGAAATGCAGTCTTGGGTATATCCTCCTCCTTTATCCTGATCTGATGATAACCCGATCTCAGATCAATCTTGGAGAATATTGCAGCTCCCCTAACCTGGTCCATAAGGTCATCAATCCTTGGCAAAGGATACTTATTCTTAATAGTGACCTTATTCAACTGCCTGTAGTCCACACACATTCTCATACTCCCATCTTTCTTCTTTACAAACAGTAATGGAGCTCCCCAAGGTGAAACGCTTGGCCTGATCATCTGCTTCTGCAGCAACTCCTCTATCTGCTTCTTCATTTCTACCATTTCTTTTGGTGCCATCCTATAAGGAGCAATAGAGATGGGCCCAGCTCCAGGGACTAAATCTATCCCAAATTCTATTTCTCGCTTCGGAGGTAATCCTGGTATCTCTTCAGGAAATACTTCTGGAAATCCTCTCACCACCGGAATCTCTTCTATCAGCATCGACTCTTCTTCCCAAGAAGCTGAGAACAAACACATATAACCCTCTGGTTCAAGGGTCTTATATTGAATTGTCTTTTCCTCACAATTGATGATCACTTGGTTCTTCATCAACCAATCCATACCCAAGATCACATCCAATTGTAACTTAGGAAGACAAACCAAATCTACCTTGGAAAAACGACCCAAAATTTCTACATTACACCCTAAACAGACTTTAGCGGTGAAAATCGGTATTCCCATAGGGGTATCTATACTAAGATAGCAGGGTGAATCGGAAACAACAAGATTCAGCCTATTCACACATTCAAGAGAAACAAAAGAATGTGTGGCTCCAGAATCAAACATGATTTTGCAAGGTTGATTATTAAGCAGAAAGTTACCTTGCACGAGATTCGGGGTTTGGGTTGCTTCACTACTACTCAGGGTAAATACTCTTCCTTGCACCACAGGCTTGCTCGCAGATCCCTTTGCATCTCCCTTTGCAGATTCTTTGCATTCACGAGCAAAGTGACCTTGCTTCCCACACTTGAAACATCCTCCTGTGGACCAGCAAAACTGACCATGATGATAACGCCTGCACTTCTCGCAATAAGGAGCATTATCGCGAGACTTGTTCTTGTTATCCATCACCGCCTTGCCCTTACCCTTGTTCCTAGAATATGGACCATTATTCCGATGATCAAACTTCTTCTTCCTCTGTGGTCCATAGTTTTGTCCAACCCCTTTCACTTGACTTCCAATCAGCTCAGCCTTCTTGTCATCTTCATACATTCTGCACATATCCACAAGTGCAGGGAAACTCTGAATCCTTTGATAACTGAAGATAGACTTCAGCTCCGGCCTTAGCCCACCTTCAAACTTAACACATTTACTCCTTTCATCAGGGTTATTTAAGTAGTAGGGAGAGTACTTCATCAGTTCCTCGAATCTGGCAGCATACTCTCCTACACTCATATCCCCCTGCTTCAATTGCATGAATTCCACTTCCTTTTTTCTCCTCAAATCTTCTGGAAAATATTTATTAAGAAATTTCTCCATAAATACTCCCCAGTTGATTGCCCTTCTTTCAAAATTCAGCAATTGGACAGTGTGATCCCACCAGTTTTCAGCTTCCCCATGAAGCATGTAAACTGCATAAGTCACCTTCTGCTCATCAGAGCACTCCAGAGTTCGGAAAATCTTTTTAATCTCATACAACCACTTGTTCGCCTCATCAGGTTTATATCCTCCCTCAAACCTTGGTGGGTTGCACTTTCTGAACTCCGACAGAGTCTTAGCATCATGATTCACCATGTTACCAGCAGATGGGTTACCAGCTCGCCCTTGAGATGGTTGTTGTCTTTGCTGCTGCTGCATGCCTTCCAGCACGGTCGTGATTCGTTCTAACATTTCATTAGTAATATTTCTATTTCTGGTTGCCATAGAAAGACCTGCACTATGAGCTTTGGGTCACTAAAAAGGTCTTTAAAACATAAATGCTACTAACTTACTCAAAACATATTCAATCAACATCGAATATCATACTTAACTGCATCTTCGGGGCCATGAGGGACAGGACCAATGCTCTGATACAACCAAAGGTGTGACGCTCTCTTTTTAACTTGAAAATAATTAATATTTCCAAATAGTTGAATACTTGCTATCAAAATTAGGACTAGAAAATTTTTCCTTTTTAAGATTAGTACTCGCTCGTTCATAAACCCTTTTTAACACAAATCATTTTTGAATTCGGCTTAGTAATATCTTAAATTTGAAAAAGGCTCTCGAGATAACATTTCCTTAATTATAGAAAACATTATTCGTAGTTATTATTAAAACATATCATTTGCCTCTCGAGTTGAATTTGAATATATACAACATAAACTTATCGCCGAATCCTTTCTTAATAGAAATCAGAGTTCGCGGAAGTAAAAGTAATACTCATGGGGCACTGCTGAGGTAAAGAAAACATCATATATATATATAAGTCATAACATAGACCCCATCAATACAGTCAATAGCAAGTGATAAAAAGTCGATATAGCAAGTTTTGATGAAACATATACAGACCAGCTGCATAAAATAAAACCTCACCCTAAGACCTCTCAAATATATACAATATATGACAAAATCCAAAAGTAGAAGTCTTAGAGCAGGTCGTCGGTGTCCTCAGCAGCTCCTTAGATCCTCCACAGCTCTATCCCTAGGATCTAGGATCCAAAACATCTACGCTATGCAGGCTCCTATGAACCAGCGGGTCCACCTCTAGCAGAAACAGTCGGCTCAACATGCACCTCCTCCTTGCTCTCATCCTCCACAGGGTCCTCCTCGACCTCGCCCGACTGTGTAGAGACCCCGCCACTGGGTCTAGGATCTGCAGAAGCAGTCCTATCATAGTCAGTCGGACCAAGAGAAGGAGTCTCCTCAGTGACAACTCTATGGGAGGAAGGATGGGAACGAGTGGCAGCTCTAAAACGAAAACTATGAAAACGACGCATAGGTCGAGCCGGGGGTGGTCCTCTATATGTATAAAAAGGTGGAACATGCATAGTATAGACTAATGGGATCCTAAATCGACGAGGTCGCACTCGCACCAAAGGGTTAGGGTGGTAGAGAGTGATCTCAACCTCCCCCTCAAAAGTGGCACGGTGCTCCTCATACGTCCATATGCCACTTGGGATAGGGCGTATCTCGATGCAAGCTAGGTATCTGGCCATCACCTAAACAGGGCACAGGGAGTAAGTATACACATATACATAATTGATAAAGACTAAAATTACAATCACAAATATATCATGGACAGATAATAATGCAAATACATATGAGCACACCAGTTTTCAACCTTATAACTCTTATAATGCAAGTGGCATGATGTATGATTTTCTATCCACAACTGAGGCCTCTAAAAGTCCATCTAGGACGTCCATCCAATACACCCTTGTGTTCCCATAACACCGACATTCGTTCCCAGAACGTAATGCCGAACCATAATTGGATAATAAGCATCACTCCCGGAGTGTGCACCACGTTCCCAGAACGCATACGTTCCCAGAACGCATCAAAACCAGGTCCCGGACACTGGCCACCTATCTATAATGTGTCATCAAGTAGGTTATAATTTGGTACTCCCGGAGTACCCTCCTCATATTCCCAGAATATGATAAACGTTCCTACCAACCAGACTTCCAGTCTATATGGATGCACAAATTTCGGGGTTGGTTTTATCTTTGCATTAATTATGTGATTTAGAAAATATTCCAATTTTCCCTTTTGAATGATTTATTTGAGGCATACTCTTTGGCACATAATTCTCCTTTGAATTTTCTCAAAATCTGCCTTTAAGCTTAGATTAGGAAAAATACAACCAATGGTATTCAAAAACTTAACTTTTTATTTTTCAGATTCAGGTACTAACCGGTTACAGTTACAGGCTAACCGGTTAGAATTACAGACCTGAACTGTTTACCATTGTAATTCAGAAAACCCTTTTTCTTGAATTCTCTACCCAATCCATAAATCAATTTAACATTATTTGATGCCTCAAAAACCCCTGTTTTATCATTCAAAAGGTCTAAATCACATTTCATTCTCCAATGAACATAATTTCCTCTTGAAATTATCTCATTAACTTAAGGCATAAACTCCATTCCTTCAAATCTGAACCATGATGTTATGAACACTCATCTTCAGATTATTTATAATGAAATTAAAGTATAGATTTGAGCCAAAATCACTAACATCTCAGGACTGATTTAATAAATGGATTTTCTTTGAAATTTTACAGTGTCTAACCGGTTACGAATATCGAGTAACCGGTTAGATTATGCAGTCAGTCCATTAAAACAAGAGTTTTGACACATCATTCTTTTCTTTTCTCAAATCTAACCCAATTTCCACATTTACAGAGTATATGCCTTAAAATAAACATGTTCATACCCAGAAACACATTTAATTTGCATGCACCAAGCTCATGGTATTAATTTACATAAAAATCAACACAAACACCATTTAATACCACAAAACTCATAATCAACAATTAGTTTCTGATTTCCAATCTTAAATCACTTGCATGCATCAATTTAATTTTGCTCAAACAGAATTGAGCCAGAATTTTGGCCTCCAAGCCTTTGTGCTTAAAAACACATAATGCCCTTTTGAGTTTTGTTAACTCAAATCCTAATTCAATTGATTTTTAGTCTAAATCTAGTATAAGGTAGACTTCTCGCATACGTTAAGACAGAGTTTGATGACATTCAACACTGATTTTGAAGAAAGACCACAGATTTCCCACAATTCCTCAAATCTGTTTTCAGCCACGAATTCCACCAACAGGGTCCAAAGACCAGAAGTTTTGACATAACAAATGGCCAAAGAAATTGGGGAAAACCATTAGGACTCACAATAGGTAACATGCACTAAAAGGTAGAAAAAATTTGAGGCTTAATGGTGAACTACACTTACCAAAATCAAGGCTGGAATTCAGTTTCTAGAACAGGAATGACAGAGAACTCAGACTTCAACTTCTAACTTCCAAGGTTGATTTCTCCTTCCACACGAACCCTCAACTCACAAACTTGGTGTCTTTACAAAGCTCAAGATGTAAGCTTTGCAATGGTGTATGGCTCTCAGTCTCACTCTCAAAAACAAGGAAGAATTCCTTTGGACGAAATAGGAACCCTAATTCCCTCTCTCAGCATGAAACCAGTTGCATCAACCCTCAATTCCTCAGAAATTCATCCATTTATAGACCAACAAAGATGGCATGCACGTTGACGCGTGGTTCTCCACTAGAATTAGGCTGTAATCGTGGCGAATTCGGGATTAATCAAGTGATTACTCATCAAAATCCACTAACCCAGTTTCTGGGTTCATCGTCTAACCGGTTACAGGGCATTACTAACCGGTTAGATTAGTACAAAATTTAAAAATTAATATTTTTAAATCTTTCCATCCAAGAACCTATTCAATATTACCTTTAAGTCCTCTTTCAGGGACCAAAATGCAATATCCTTATATTTTGCATTTATTTGCCATATAAAAATATTTCAACCTATTTTTATATTTCAGGCTAATTAAATACAAAATATAAACTTGGGAAAATTTCTATAAATTAATAATAAAACTTTTATTATTAATTTCCTATTATTCGGGAGACAAAAATTAGGGGTGTTACAGCCTCCACTATTAGTCCATCTTGGACGTCCATCCAATACACCAATGTGTTCCCAGAACACTACCAGACGTTCCCAGAACGAATGGCAAACCATACTTGGAAAATAAACATCACTCCCAGAGTGTGTATCACGTTCCCGGAACGCATAAAAACCATGTCCCAGACACTGGCCACATTCCCAGAATGTGTCATCAAGTAGGTTACAAATTTGGTATTCCCGGAGTACCCTCCTCATATTCCCAGAATATGATAAACGTTTCTTACCAAGCTATCTTCCATTCTCTATGCATGAATGCACAATTATTAAGGTTGGTTTTTATCTTTAATTTAATTATTGTGATTTAGAATTATCTCAATTTCTCTTTTGAATGAGTAATTTGAGGTATAATCTTTGGCACAACAATTCATCCATGAATTAATTTAAAAACATGCCATTAGGCTTGGATTGGGAAAACTTAACCAATGGTATCCACTTTTCACTTAAAAGACTTAACTTTTATTTTTCAGTTTGAGGTACTAACCGGTTACAGTCTCAGGCTAACCGGTTAGAATTACAGACCTGAACTTACTAACCATTGTAATTCAGAAAACCCTTTTTCTTGAATTCTCTACCCAATCCATAAACAAAGTCTCAGCATTGTTTTATACCTCAAACCCACTGATTTCATCATTCAAAAGTCTAAATCACAATCCAATTCCAAATGAGCACAATTTCCTCTTGAAATTATCTCATAACATTAAGGCATGCATTAACTCCTCAATTTCAATCTGAACCAAACAGTATTTATCAACATGTTTTCAGATTGATTTCAAGTGAAATTAGAGTATAGACTTGAGTGAAAATGGTAAGAGCACAGGCCCAATTTCAGAAATTCATTTTCTTTGAAAATTTATAGTATCTAGCCGGTTACAAATTTCGAATAACCGGTTAGATTATGCAATCTGCACACTGAAAAATGAAGTTTTGCATACCATTCTTTTCAATACTCAAATCTAACCAATTTCAACACTCAATAGAGTTCACATACCTTAATTTAAACATGTTAAACCACAGAAACATATTTCATTTGCATGCATTCAATCTAGAGTATCAAATTGCAT
This sequence comes from Crotalaria pallida, assembly GCA_037953625.1. NCBI lineage: Eukaryota > Viridiplantae > Streptophyta > Magnoliopsida > Fabales > Fabaceae > Crotalaria > Crotalaria pallida. The sequence continues at coordinate 59,972,173 of CM075651.1, forward strand.
AAAAACCAACATAAACACAATTTAATACCACAAAACTCATAATAAGCATTTAGATTATGATTCAACCATCAAAATCACTTGCATGCAGCTTATGAAACTTGCTCAACAAGGATTGAGTCACAGAATTGGCCTCGAAGCCTTTTAACCTTTTCACATAATGCCCTTTTGAGTCTTTGTTGACTCAAATCCTAAAAACACACGATTTTAGTCTCAATCTAGTATAAGGTAAACTTCTCCCATACCTCAAAGTCGTGTTTGATGAGTATAATCACTGAGATTGAAGAAAATCCACAGACTCCACAGAAATTCTAGGTTCAAAATCAAAGCTTAAACTCAGCTTCCAGAAACAAGAAAAACACAGAATCAGCTTTCCAACTTCAACTTCCAAGATCGATTTCTCCTCACACAAGAACTCTCTGCTCACAATCTTTACGTCAACACAAAGCCCTTGATTCAAGCTTTGTGGATGTGTATCGCTCGCTCTCCAACACTCAGAGACGAAGAAGAATTAAGCCAAATGAATCAGAAACCCTAATCAAGCCTCTCAACACCAAATTCAGAGAAATCAACCCTAAATCTATCAACAACACTGGCTTATATAAAGGGATTAGGTTGACATGCACAATGACGCGTGTTTTCCACTAATCTAGAGCTGATTTCGTGGCGAATTCATGGATTAATCAAGTGATTACTCATCAAAACGCACTAACCCAGTTTCTGGGTTCATCGTGTAACCGGTTACAGGGCATTACTAACCGGTGAGATCAGTGCAAAATTTAAAAATTAATACTGTTTAAATCTTTCCCTCCAAGAACCTTTCTAATATTACATTTAGGTCCTAATCCAAGGACTAAAATGCAATATCCATATTTTTGTATTTATTTGCCATATAAAAATACCTTCACCTATTTTTATATTTCAAGGCTAATTAAATACAAAATATAACTCGGGGAATTTATATAAATTAATAATAAAACTTTTATTATTAATTTCCTTATTATCTGGGAGACGAAAATTAGGGGTGTTACAAAGTCCGTGCTCAAAATCTCATTCTAAATGGTCGACAGAAGTTTAGGTCGGTCAGACTGGGATCAGTTCCTCTACTCAAGTCCCCTAGCTCGGCAAGGCGTTTAGTCAAGTGTCGAGCTCGCTCGTCGTTCAACTCTCTCAGCAAACAACATTCAGAAGTCTTTCCTCCCGTTGTTTTTGTAATCGTTTTCCTTTCCAAGTATGGGTGGTAGACTTAGGATTTAACTCAAGCGCATATCAATCAGTAAGTATTAAATACCATTTGAGTTAAATTAGGAAGGGATTGATTGAAAATCAAATCTTATTTTAAGTGACCGTTGGAAAGGCAATTACTCCCAAATCTTTCCTAATTTGATAACTTCGTCCCCTCTCTGATTTTCGGGGATTCTGGAGATTATAAAAAGGAGTGTTGTCTTTTCCAACGGCACTAAGAACAAAAAGAAGAGAGAACGCACATACAAAATTTCTGACACACGAAAAACATATTTTCAATCTTCTCTGTCAATCCCTTTCAAAATCGATACTCAATTGGGTTTAACACTTTCAGATCAATATTCAATTGAGTGTCTGTTTGGAGCCACAACTTCTTTGTAATCTCTGTTATTTGAAGAAACGAAGGAATCTTTGAAGGTTTCAAAGAGTTCCGATGGAGTAAGTGCTGAAGAGGTTCTTTGGCCATCATTTCAATTGGGGTAGATTTCAAGGGTTTGGTACACTCTTAAAAGGGTTAGGTTGAGTGAGGTTCACTTGTAATTCCTTGTAACCAATTAATTTGTTTTCTGAGTAAAAGCTCCCTAAGGTTTAGGGGAAACTGGAAATAGCTCTCAAGGGTGAGAGTGAACCAGTATAAAATTCATGTGTCTGATTATTTTACTGCTTTCTGCATTCTGCATTGTCCGATCATTTTTGTCGGCCTTATCTAACTTTATTGATTGAAGTGTATTTGCTGTAAATCCACTGCAAAACTGGTTTCTGTGTGTTGCAGCTCGGATAATCGAGTATTGGTCTAGATAACTGATTATCTCATACTGCTTGGCACAAAACCCGCTCTTTTATTTAAAAACAACAAGTATAATTTCCCCATTTCAATTAAATCCGAAAAATTGGTAATATCGTTTCCAACTACTATTCATCCTCCCCCTCTTGTAGATTGTTAGGCCGCTTGTTGTTTCCTACAAGGTTGATTTGGTGTGACAAGGAACAAATCCTTCCTCCCTCTTCCTAGTCTCCCTCGGCCTCCACTCTCTCTTTTCTCTTCTCTCTATTTTTTCTAAGTTTATGAAGGGGTAACAAATGAAGTGAGTGGGAGGTAAAAGAGCATTTATAGGAAAATGTGGGTGGGGGTTCAAAGACTTAAAAATTGGGGTGCAAAGAGACCAAAGGTCTCCCTCCCTAGTCATACTCCCTCACGACCTCTTTATTATTTTTAGGGTTGGATTTTGCATTTTTATTCCATGAGCATGCTTAATAATTAAGTAGGTATAGGTAGATTTAGGTTTATGTAGGGTATAAATTATAAAGACAATGTGACAAAAATACTTTGCATGCATTGGCCCAAAATCTAGTTAGGATAGGGTAATTAATTAAAGTAGAGACATGCATGGGTAGGGTATTTATGACATGTCTCCCATAGGGTACTAGTAGGGTGGCTATGCATTAATTAAGATAGTGTGTGTTTAATTGGGTTACCCAGAGGTCTTGTGCACTAATAAATGGGATGTCTCACAAATTTAAAATTCAAATTGCAAATAAATGCTCAAAACCGTGTAACACCTCTTGACAGTAAAAAATAATATTTTTCCAATACAATAAATTCCACCTGAAAATCATAATTCAACTTACTAAAATAAAACATTATAATATTCCACAAAATAATAAAAATTTCATGTGCAGCAGAATAAATCCCAAATAGTACCAAATTAAATTCTACATTTTAATACGATCATTTTGACTGTAAATTCGTCAAATTCGGATCTACATAACAAAAGTTATGAATTTTCAAAGTTACGTAATCAAATAAATCAATAAATAATAATCCCTTCAAAACACAAATCAAAATAAAATAACCCACCATTATAAAAACAAATTCCAAATAATTATTTCCAGTCGTAATTTAAATCAAATAACGAATTTATGCAAATTTGAAAATAACTGCCCAATCAGAAATTCTCAAAAATTAATTTATTAAAATGCTGAAAATTGCGGGTATTACAATTATCACCCGACAATAATCGATTACATCAACAGATTTTCATGTACTGATGGCTTCTAATTCTACGACATACTTCTCAACTCCTATACTCATTTTGGCTATGTTTTTCCCTCATTAAACCTCCACTTATTCTTACGATTTCCATTAGTTTCGCTTAGAATTGTTCTAATTAAACTTGAAATTAAATTCAGGATGTTACAATCAAACACATACAAAGTAAAATAATTTTCTCCCTTTTTCTCTCAAGAATTTCGGCCATCCCCTCTTTTGTCAAAAGAGATTAGATGCTTTAATCTTTAGAAACTTTTTTTAATATGAGGTAAGTCATTTGGCCAAAAACATAGATAAAAGCTATATCATAAACAATTCAAAATCTTTCTCTCATTTTTTTTATACATACGCAGACCTCCAAACGTACTGAGAAAAAAATTAAAAATACCAACTCTTACCCCATGCAATGCACGGTTTGTTAATATTTAAATTTTTTCATATTACATATTTTAAAGTAAATATTATTATTATTATTATTATTATTATTATTATAAAGTAAAAACTATTATTAAACAACAAGAATAAATAATTATACAAAAAGAAAGGGGTTCAAATCGATGATCTTATTGATAATTTTAGTACTTCTTCATCATATGAATCAAAAATAACACTTTTTATCTAAGATATTCCTTATTTATTTAATGGATAAATTAACATTTTCTTAATGTAATAACACAACCAAAAGAATTTTAGATTTTGGGAAGGAAATTTGAAACTTGGTGTCACAATAAGAAAAATTAAATTTTAAACATTCTTATTTGAAATTAATTCCAGATAAAAAAAACAAATTTTTTATGTAAATGAAAATAATTTATACTTCTTCTCTACGTCGAACCTCCTCCAATATTCGGTATCCTCTCTCCCTCCTTCACCCTTTTGTAATTACCCCTCAAAGTTTCAATCTTTTCATGAACCCTTTTGATCAGATAACTTTTATTCCCTAATTTTTTAATACACAATTAAAAAAAATAGCTTTTTAATTGTAATATTTTGATTGAGGATAATGATTTCAAGTGTAGATAATATCTTGATTAAGGACAATGATTTAGAAGACTTGAATAATTTATTTGATTTCAAATTATAATATCTTGCTTGAGAATGATTTGGAAAATTTGAATAATTTTGCAAACAAAATTTTCAAAGATTATTTTAGGACTAACGGAAGATAATATTTAATAGTGTCAAAATAATTAGTTTTTTTTATATTTTAGATTATAATTACCTTAATTAAAATTAAGTTCTAGTGCAATGTGACTTTTTGTGCGAGCATGCATGTTTTATCACAATTATATGAAATTTATATTGACTGACAAACGTGGGTTTTCTTCTTTTGTTTCTTTGTGATTATCACATACTATTGTTTTTTATTATGATGATATATATATATATATGGGTAAATGAATTCGATTTTTTTATTTTTTTTAAATAAAGATAAGAATTTAGAATCAATTATTTATTTATTCATTTATGATAATAATAATAATAATAATAATAATAATAATTTATAGTGTAACACCCGTATTTTCCTCAATTATTTTCAGTAATTTAAAAATGAAATAGAAATTATTTATTGGATTTATTGAATGAAATTTTAATTCCATAATTAAATTAAATTAGTATTTTGATTAGATTTTCATGGATTTATTAAATTGAGAATTTTTGTGTTTTAATTATTTTAAAACCGTGGGAGTATATTATTTTATTTAAATTAGATTTTTATTTTGTACTTCCTTTAATGTTGAGAAAAAAATTTTATTTCCCCTCTTTGTGTGTGTGTGCCACGGCCAAGCTAAGTGGGAGGAAGGAAAAATTTGAGTTTAAGAGCCAAAAATTCAAATTTCAAATATACCCTAAACCCTAAGGAGACAAATAGTTAATGACCCAATTAATTATGTTCCCCACTAAGTAAAGCACCATTAAAACCTAGGGTGGCTATCATTAAGAGCCTAATCTAGTATGTCTTGAACCTATACTAGCTAAAATTGCAAGAGAGCCCTTCTTAACCTATGAAATATTCGAACCCCTCTTTTTGGACATGTACCCCAATTAAAATTTTGAAACCAAGCCCTCTTGTCTTCTTAGGAAATTCGAACCCCCCATTTTAAGTTAGTAGACCCCAACCTAAATTTTCTATATAAACCCCCCATGTCCTAAGACTATCCCCTCTTGTACACCCTTAGTCCTAGAAACAAACAAAAAAAAAAGAAGAAGTGAGAAGAGGAGAGGAGGTCGAGGAAGAAGAAGGAGAGGAACAAGGGGAAGTTTGATTTTTCTTGCTCTTTTTCATTGATTCTTCATAGGTAATGACCCTAAACTTCTTGTTCTTCATTTCTTTTTCCTTTTCCATTCGGTTTTCATGAAGCAAGTTAGAGTTTTTGTTGATTTTTGGTTCAAACCTTCTTGCATGTTATATTTTCATACTTCTTTAGCTTTTCTATGTTTGATTCTACAAGTATTTGAAGTTGGAAATGAAAAGTGAGCATGTGGAGCTCACGGTTTTGGTCCCTTTTTTTTTCAAATAATTTTTGATCCTTGATTTAAGTTTTTATGCTTGATAATGAGTTGATTTATTATGTTCTTGAGTTATTTGTTGTTGATTTACAAAAAAATTTCTAATTTCCCATATGCATGTCACAGCTAGGGTTTGATTTGGGGGAAAATAATTTTGTTTTGTTTTGCATGCAATTGATTTGTGATTTGTGACATTTAAATAGTATATTTTTTATATTTTTAGTTTAGTTTCATGAAAAATGAAATTTTTATTTAGTGCATGTAAAGAAGACCATACGGTTTGGTCATTTTTAGTTGAGAAGTAATTTGTGTTCTTTGATTCTTAAATTATAATGCTTGAGTATAAGTGTGATAATGTTGTTTATGAGTTTTGTGTGTTTGGTTTGCAAAAAATTCCCTTTGTTTTCTTGTTGCATGTCACGGCCTAAGAAAGAGTATGAGGTAAATGTGTTTGTTTCTATTTGCATGTCATGGATTGATGAATATTGATATATGTTGAGTGTATTTTTAAGTTCTCATCAATGAGCGCATGAAAAATGAATTTTTAGGTTGATTTGTTTTATTTTTGGGCTATATGGTTTTGAAGAGGAAAACATGAAAATGAGTTTGATAATTTTTATTGTATGATTGTGTCTAAGAAAGTGGTTAATTTGTATATGTTCATGTGTTGTTTGACAAAAAAAATGTGTAATTCGGTCAAACCAAGAAAAAAAAGGAATAAAATGATTTTTGATTTTCAAAACTTTAAGTTTTGTTCTTGTATGTATGTGCGCATTCGGTTTTAGTATGAAAAATTATGTAAATGAGCTTATTTTGTGTGTATGATAATGATTTGATAAGTTTAATTATTTTCCTAAGAGTATTCTTGATTTTTTTTCAAAGGAAATGGATGAATGAGATTGATTGGAAAAGTTTTGTGCTTAAATGTGTATAAATGTGTGTATTCTGCAACACTCCTTGTATATCATCTTACTTTATAAGAAAGTAATAAGTTTATGATTACTTGGATTTGTTATTGTTGGAAAAAGATTTGAAAATAAGAATTTTCTCTTTCCTTGAAAATTCCTTTTCACAAATACTTGATTAATAATGAAGTTGACTAATAAAATCAGAGTTTGCGGAAACATAGTAAAATAATCATATTATACTCTCAAAATATATCAAGTATAACAAGTCCATGGATACCAAATAAGTATTATTATGAAACCAAATTCATCTTATGATACCTCTTTCAAAATGTGTATCATATAAATACTATTGAAAATAGAGATGTTATAGAGCTGGTCACTGGTCCTCTGTCCAAACATCCATCTGGTCGGATCCTCGATATCTGCACAAAGGGTTTCCAACCCACACTTTTTATATTCTGCATGCACCAAAGGGACATCTCCCTTAACTGACTTTTGTGCAAGCTAGATGTACGATCAACACCTAATAAGGGCATGGGGGTTTGCTATACATATTCGCATAATCAAATGAGAATAAAACTAACATACACAAGTAATCATGTAGCAGATCAGAATGCATAACCATATGAGCACACCCGGTTAATCATAATAAATCTTTCAATGCAGGTGGCATGATGCATGATTTCCATCCACAACTGAGGCCTCCGATATTAATCAATCTCGGACGTCCATCCAATACCCCAATGTGTTCCCAGAACGTATAGCAAACCATACTTGGAATATAAACAAGCACCACTCCCAGAGTGTGCATCACGTTCCCAGAACGTGTAGCAAACCATACTTGGAATATAAACAAGCACCACTCCCAGAGTGTGCATCACGTTCCCAGAACGTATCAAAGAAACCATGTCCCAGACACTGGCCACATTCCCAAAATGTGTCATCTAGTAGGTTGCATATCAATGTGTTCCCAGAACACTAACATACGTTCCCAGAACGTATCAAATATAACCAGGTCCCAGACAGTGGCCACATTCCCAGAATGTGTCATCAAGTAGGTTGCAAATTTGGTACTCCCGGAGTACCCTCCTCATATTCCCAGAATATGATAATCGTTTCCTACCAACCCATCTTCCATTCTCTATGCATGAATGCATAATCATTAAGGTTGGTTTTTATCTTTAATTTAATAATTGTGATTTAGAAATATCTCAATTTCTCCTTTGAATGATTAATTTGAGGTATAACCTTTGACACTCAAAATTCATCCATGAATTAATTTAAAAACATGCCATTAGGCTTGGATTGGGAAAAACTTAACCAATGGTATCAACTTCTCACTTAAAAGACTTAACTTTTATTTTTCAGTTTCAGGTACTAACCGGTTACAGTTTCAGGCTAACCGGTTAGAATTACAGACCTGAACTTACTAACCATTGTAATTCAGAAAACCCTTTTTCTTTAATTCTTTACCCAATCCATAAACAAGTTTTCAACATTGTTTTATACCTCAAATTCCACTGAATTCATCATTCAAAGTCTAAATCACAATTTATTTCCAATGGAGCATAATTTCCTCTTGAAATTATCTCAAAATATTAAGATATTAACTCCTCAATCACAATCTGAAACAAACAGTATTTATTCACATGTTCTCATATTGATTCCAAGTGAAATTAGAGTATAAGCTTGAGTAAGAATAGTAAGACTACATAGCCAATTTCAGAACTGTAACACCCCAAATTTTTAATCCCTGATTAATGAAATGTTAATTATAAATTAATTATAATTAATTATTTCTATATTAATCCTTGATTAAAATATGTGTTCATATAGTTAGTATATGTGTGTGAATTGATTTAATAAATATAATAATGCATAAAATAAATATTTTGCATATTAGTCCCTGGATTGGGACCTAGAGGTAATTATAGGAAAGGTTTTGGAGGGAAAGAAAATAAAATAAATATTTTTCAAAAATTGGGCAAAATACTCGAGTATTTTCTGAATACTCGAGTATTCTGGGTCAAACTGCACGAGTGAGTGCGTTTGGTGAGTCACCATGAACGATTTCCTCTTCCTGCCACGAAAACACCTTCTTGCCAACGCCATGGGTGGCGTGTCGACGTGCATGAGCTCTCTCTATTCCTATATAAGCTCATCAACGTCCCTTGGTTGAGAATTTTGATCAAACTTGTAGAAATTAGAGAAGTTAGGGTTCTGAAGTTATTGCCTTCGATTCTTCTTCAATTCTGAGTGTTAGGATTCGAGTGATACACGAATACAAAGCTCACATCACGAGCTTTGTATAAACACCAAAACGTGAGGATTGAGTAAGTGTGGTGGAAGATTCAAGGAGTTGAAGTGAAGCTGTTTCTGTCAAGCTTTGGTCTGGGAGCTTACTTTGATCTTAATTTCTGGTAAGCTCATGAATCCCTAAGTCTCAAATTTGGTTTCCTTAGTTAGACTATGTTGCATAGAGTTTAGAAAATCTAATTTCCCCAATTTTATTCTCTGTTTCATATGTAAACCAATTCCACTTTGGTGTTGCACTCAAAATGCTCTGCATGTGGTGCTTGAAGTTGGTCTGAGAGTTGTGGAGCCTTTTTCTAGTCAATTCTTGGTTGGAAAACGTCTGAGAGGTAAGGGGAAGTAATTTCTTACACTAGATAGAGTTTAAATTCCATTAATTGTGTTAGAGAGCCACCAAGAGGCTCTAAGGGCTTAGTTTGAATAGGAACTTTGGTTTGGAGACCAATCCATGCTCTATGACTGTGATGAGCAAGTTCTAAATCATGCATGCAAGCTTAAATGAACATTATTTCATGAGTATTGTGTTTATTTTGCAATTTGAGGTGTTGAATTGCTAAATTGTGTATTTTATGCATAAATGATTGATTCTCTGTCAAATTTGTTATTTGATATGAAATGAGTATGGTAACATGTTCAATATATGGTATATGAACTATTGTGATCATTGGTTTGTGTTAAAAATGTTTAGAAATTGAAATGGTATGTAAAAACCAAGTTTTCAGTCTGTTCTGCCTGCAAATACTCGAGTATATGGCTTAACACTCGAGTATTTCGTGGTGCACCAGTGTGAAAATTGGCGCACCAACTTGAGAGTCAGGCTTGGCACTCGAGTATTTCAGATGCAACAAGAGTAAAAATTGATGAACAACTCGAGTGATACATGAACTACTCGAGTATTCTGGGTAAAGAACTACTCGAGTATCTCATGAATTACTCGAGCATATTTATGAAGATCTGAAAACTTAAATCTCTAAAAGGACATGAACGACTCGAGTATAATTATGAACTACTCGAGTAAAATCTGGAAACTGATGAATTACTCGAGTATTATGGAAAACACTCGAGTATTTTTAGTCAGATACTTAAAAATACCATTTTCAATTCTAAGTTATTTTGTAACACTTAAAGGACAATAAACCAAGTGATCCTGGACTTAAAGGAAATTGATTGACGTCATGATGTTTTTATTTGAATAATGACACGTTGCTCGGGAGGCACGTAATGTATTAATAAAAGGATAAAACATCAGTCAATTCCCTTTAAATAAAGTAATGCATTCATTCTGGAGTTTGGATGGTAGGACATATATCATGTTTTTGGTAAACATGTGGAGGGCCTCAGGGAGTGCCAATACGCTTGCTTGATGACACGTCGTTGACGTGGTCGGCTGAGTGGATGCCGATATGGTTCTACCGTTTGGATGACGGTCCGTTTGGATGACGAGATATGCTCGGGTGGCCTGGATTCCAAGCTTGTCGTGTACATTCTAGGTGAATGTACGAATTGTTGTATACCTAGGAATACAACGCACTGTTGAGTGCTGGGTTGTCAGGGATGGACGTCAGAGAGTGACATAGAATGATGGAGATAGGCTTGAGAGCTAAATTCATGCATCATGCCAGTCATTTGCATTAATTGTGATAAATGAAACAAGTGTGAGCATCCTACTTGCATTCAATACTTGCTAAGTGCTAAATGTGATTGCTATTTATGATTGCATATTTACATATTCACATTGTACAATTTATTCTCTGTTGATTATGTGTATAGACATGCTTACCCCTATGCCCTTGTAGGTGATGTCTCGTTACATTGCTTGCATCGAGATCCGGCCACTTCCTAGTGGCACATGGATCTATGAGGACCATCGCGCGGTGTTCGAGGGAGAGGTAGAGATTACCTTCTACCACCCGAACCCGTTGATTCGATTCCGTCCTCGTAGATTTAGGATTCCCATCATATACACTATGCATGTACCCCCGCTTTACACTTACCATGGACCACCTCCCGCGCGACCAGCCCGCTCTTATCACAGTTTCCGTTTTCGACCTACCCGCTCACACCCTTTTACCTCGAGAGTCGTCCGCGAGGAGACTCCCCTTTCTGATCTGAGGAGCCCAGTCAGGGTTTCACCATCACCTGACCCAGTACCCAGTGGTAGGGTACACTCTCCCTCGGATGAGATCGAGGAGGATCCGGTGGAGGACGAGAGTGGGAGCGAGCCTGTCGTGCATTCTACTGGGAGTGATTGGAGGGACGATGATCCCTAGGTATGTGCATAGGGTATGTGATGAGGATCAGAGGATCCGATGTGTGGATGCTATGGAGGAGATCTTGCTGCTGCTGTGTTGATGATGATGCTACTACCTTACTACTTTTGCTTCTTGGAGACTACTGCTATCACTACTACTACATCTGATGATGCCGGATCTACGTGACCACCATTAGAGTTATATTTTGGTTATGTATATATGTTGTAGATATACTTTTGGAGTAATCTAGGGTTTGGTTACATTGCTACGTAGATCTGCCTATGGACTTGTATTTCTGGATCTTGGAGACTTAATGATGGGGCTATGTACTTATAACTCTTTTATATATAAAATCTATGTTTATATCAATTGCATAGTCCGATAATTTTCCGCTTACTCTGATTTAATCTAATTAAGAGTTCGGCTGAGAAAAGTATTCGATGGTATCAATATTATCAAATAAAGCAAGGGTAGCTTCAGTTATTTTCTATGATATAAATACGATTTCAAAAGACGAATGTTACCCAACTTTTGAAAAGGTTGTAGAAATCGCCGAATTCGAAACAACCGTTTGAAATGATTTAGTGTTTATTCTCCAAGAATTCCAAGTGTCGATTTGTGCACCCGCTTTTGAATGAAAAATTTTATTTCCATATTTTATTAATACTCGCAAGTCCATATATCATCCAATATTATAGCTTAAGTACTATATTATATTTGGATAATTAAGAAGGGTGTCACACTGAGTGGTATCAGAGCAAAAGCCAGATCCTGTAGTAGTGGAAGTAGTTTCAGAAAGGTAGCCATCAACATCAAGCAGGTATCTCCAGGGCATGTATACTCTTCTGAATGTTATTATTTTGCTTGTTGAGCTTTAGATACCCTTTATTTGTTTGTATCTTGTCTCTTTTGAGTACAAGACACAATTGATTGTAGATTTAAAAGTTTAAACTATAGTCTTAGTATAGGGGTGTAATGGAAGTTTCTTTAGTTAAGCATATGTGACCATAAGCCCATAGCACAGGTCTAATATGGCAACTAGAAACCAAAATCACACCAATGCAATGTTAGAACGAATCACCATGGTGTTGGAGGCTATGCAACGACAATCTCAACAACCATCTCAACCGGTTAACCCGCCTCACCAGTGTAATGTGGGTAACGCTGAGGCGAAGACTCTGGCTGATTTCAGGAGTTGCAATACGCCAAAGTTTGAAGGAGGATTTAAACCGGAAGAGGCCAATAAATGGATTCACACCATGGATAAGATTCTGAGAACGTTGGAGTGTTCTGATGCTCAGAAGGTGGCGTATGCAACATACATGTTGGAGGATGAAGCTGAGAATTGGTGGAATCACACGATGCAACTTCTGCAATATGAAGGAAGGGAAGTGAGTTGGGGTATATTCATGGAGAAGTTTCTCCATAAGTATTTCCCTGAGGATCTAAGGAGAAAGAAGGAGGTAGAATTCTTGCAGCTGAAGCAAGGTAATATGAGTGTGGGTGAGTACGCGGCCAAGTTTGAGGAGCTTATGAAGTACTCTCCATATTATCAGAACAATCCGGATGAAAGAAGCAAATGCATTAAGTTTGAGGGAGGCTTGAGGCCCAAGTTGAAGTCGATATTCAGTTATCAACGGATTCAAAGCTTTCCTGCACTTGTGGACATGTGTAGGATTTATGAAGATGACACAAAGGCTGAGGAGGTGCAAGTCTCAGAAAAGAAGGACAATCAGAACTATGGACCTCAAAGACGTAAATGTTTCAATAATCGAGGCAAAGGTCCGTATGATCGCCGAGGGAAAGGCAAGGGAAAAGCTGGTGGTTCGGATGGAAAGAATTTTCGGGGCGATGCTCCATTCTGTGATAAGTGCAAGCGCAACCACTATGGCCGTGTTTGTTGGGGAACAAGTGGATGTTTCAACTGTGGGAAGCCGGGACATTTTGCTAGAGACTGCAAGGAACCGGTCAAGGCTAACACAAGAGGAGCTGCTGATAGACCTATGGCTCAAGGAAGGGTCTTCACCCTTAGTGGTGTGGATGCAAACCGATCCTCTGATCTGGTGCAAGGTAAATACTTGCTTAATGGTCAGCCTTGTTATGCTCTGTTTGATTCCGGTGCTACGCATTCATTTGTTTCATATGAATGTGTAGATCGGCTAAGTTTATCTGTGTCTAAATTACCTTATGTTTTGCAAGTAGAAACCCCTGCTAATGCTCCTGTAGTTGTTTCTAGAGCATGTCTTAACTGCTATATAGAAGTGTTAGGACAAACCTCTAAAGTGGATTTGATCTGCTTACCCTTGGCACAATTAGATGTGATCTTGGGAATGGACTGGTTAAGTCAAAACCAAGTAATCATTGATTGTGATAGAAAAGTAGTGACCTATAGAAATTCAAAACCCTCCGGTTACGTGTGCCTGTTCAACTCTGAGGTGGAGGAGAATGGTCCAAGGATGGAAGAGATCCCTATTGTCAGAAACTTTCCGGAAGTTTTTGCTGATGAGATCCCTGGTTTGCCACCAAGAAGAGAGATTGAATTCGGTATCGATCTAGTTCCGGGAGCTGGTCCCATTTCTATTGCTCCTTATAGAATGGCACCACCGGAAATGGCTGAAATGAAGAAGCAGATTGAGGAGCTGTTGCAGAAGTAGATGATTCGACCAAGCGTGTCACCTTGGGGTGCTCCGGTTTTGTTTGTCAAGAAGAAGGATGGCAGCATGAGGATGTGCATCGACTACAGACAATTGAATAAGGTCACGATTAAGAACAAGTATCCATTGCCGAGGATAGATGACCTTATGGATCAAGTCCGTGGGGCTTCAATATTTTCCAAGATTGATTTGAGGTCGGGGTACCATCAAATCAGGATTAGAGAAGAGGATATCTCTAAGACTTCATTCCGATCTCGATACGGACATTATGAGTATGTTGTGATTCCATTCGGATTGACTAATGCACCAGCTATCTTCATGGACTACATGAATCGGATCTTTAGACCTTATTTAGATTCATTTGTGGTTGTATTCATTGATGATATTCTCATTTACTCTAAGATCCCAGAGGAGCATGCTGAACACTTGGGGATAGTGTTGAGCATCTTAAAGGAGAAGCAGTTGTACGCCAAACTTACAAAGTGTGAGTTTTGGCTGAAGGAGGTTAAGTTCTTGGGACATGTGATTTCGGACAAAGGAATAGCCGTTGATCCGACGGAGGTAAGTTCGGTTTTGCAATGGGAGCAACCAAAGTCGGTCACAGAGGTGAGAAGCTTTCTTGGTTTGGCTGGCTACTATAGAAGATTTATTGAAGGATTCTCGAAGATCGCACTGCCTTTGACGAAATTGACTTGGAAAGATCAACCATTTCTATGGGATGAGAAATGTGAAAGGAGTTTTCAAGAGTTGAAGGAAAGGTTGACATCATCTCCTGTATTGGTTCTGCCTTATACACAGAAGAGTTTTGATGTGTATTGTGACCCATCGAAACAAGGTCTTGGGAGTGTTTTGATGCAAGAAGGGCAAGTCGTCGCCTACGCCTCGAAACAGCTAAAAGTTCATGAAATGAACTATCCAACTCATGATCTGGAGTTGGCAGCTGTGGTGTTTGCATTAAAAATCTGGAGGCACTATCTCTATGGCACTACGTTCCGGGTGTTTAGTGACCATAAGAGTTTAAAGTACCTCTTTGATCAGAAAGAGTTGAATATGAGACAGCGCCGATGGATGGAGTTTTTGAAGGATTATGAGTTCGAGCTCTATTACCATCCTGGGAAGGCAAACGTCGTGGCGGATGCATTGAGTAGAAAGGCAATGCACATCAGTGCGATGATGGTCAGAGAAGCTGCATTGATAGAGGAGTTCCGGGATCTGAGCCTGACGATGCAAGTGGATCCGACAAGCATTAAAATGGGGATGCTGCAGATTGCTAATGAGTTTCTACAAAGGATTCGGGAATTACAACACAAGGATGAGAAGCTGATGGAAAGAAAGAAGTTGATGCAAGAAGGTAAGGAGTTGGAATTTCAAGAAGGAAAGGATGGAATCCTGCGTTTTAAGACAAGGATATGTGTCCCTGATGATTTGGAAGTGAGAAGAATGATTCTGGATGAAGCGCATAAGAGTAAGATGAGTATGCATCCAGGAGCTACTAAGATGTACCAGGATCTAAAGAAGATATTTTGGTGGCCTGGTTTGAAGAAAGACGTAGCTGAGTATGTGGCCTGTTGTTTGGTGTGTCAAAAGGCGAAAGTGGAACATCAAAGGCCAGGAGGAGAGTTACTTTCCTTGGAATTTCCCGTGTGGAAATGGGATAGTATCTCGATGGATTTTGTGTCGGGATTGCCAAGGACAGCCACTGGTCATGATGCAATTTGGGTGATCGTGGATCGTCTAACCAAGTCGGCGCATTTTATTCCTGTTAACATGCGCTACTCTTTGGAGAAGTTCACCCAGTTGTATATCAAGGAAGTTGTTCGTCTGCATGGGGTACCATCAAGCATTGTGTCAGATCGCGATCCGAGGTTTACATCGAAGTTTTGGGAAGATCTGCATAGAGCCTTGGGTTCAAGATTGAAGTTGAGTTCTGCATACCATCCTCAGACTGATGGTCAGACGGAGAGGACTATTCAGTCGCTGGAGGACATCTTACGAACCTGTGCTTTGGAAGGACAAGGGAATTGGGAGCAGATGTTGCCACTCGTGGAGTTCACTTACAACAACAGTTATCACACGAGTATTGGAATGGCACCATTTGAAGCTTTGTATGGAAGAAAGTGTCGGACGCCGTTATGCTGGTTTCAAGTGGGGGAGAGTTCTCTGGTTGGACCAGATTTTGTGCAAGAAACCACGGAGAAGATCAAGATGATACAAGAGAAGATGAGGACAACTCAGAGTAGGCAGAAAAGCTACGTTGATAGGAGAAGAAAACCTTTAGAGTTCGCCGAAGGAGACCATGTATTCATTAGAATAGTACCAACCAAAGGTGTTAGTAGAGCCCTGAAAACCTAGAAACTATCACCTAAGTTTATTGGTCCCTATCAAATTCTCAAAAGAGTCGGCCCAGTAGCCTATCAATTGGCTCTGCCCCCGTCATTGGCTAACCTTCATAATGTATTCCATGTGTCTCAATTGAAAAGATATGTCCATGACCCCACCATTGTCCTTAGAATCCAACCGGATGACTTAGAAATTCATGAGAACCTAACCTTTAAAGCTATGCCAGTTCGCATTGAAGAGCGAAGAGTCAAACAGCTTAGAGGAAAGGACATTTGTCTGGTCAAAGTCGTCTGGGTTTGTGGCAACGTAATGGAAGCATCGTGGGAATTAGAGGATAAGATGCGTCAGGACTATCCTGACCTGTTTGTATAAGTTGAATTTCGAGGACGAAATTCCTTGTAAGTGGGGGAGTAGTGTAACATCCCAAATTTTTAATCCCTGATTAATGAAATGTTAATTATAAATTAATTATAATTAATTATTTCTATATTAATCCTTGATTAAAATATGTGTTCATATAGTTAGTATATGTGTGTGAATTGATTTAATAAATATAATAATGCATAAAATAAATATTTTGCATATTAGTCCCTGGATTGGGACCTAGAGGTAATTATAGGAAAGGTTTTGGAGGGAAATAAAATAAAATAATTATTTTTCAAAAATTGGGCAAAATACTCGAGTATTTTCTGAATACTCGAGTATTCTGGGTCAAACTGCACGAGTGAGTGCGTTTGGTGAGTCACCATGAACGATTTCCTCTTCCTGCCACGAAAACACCTTCTTGCCAACGCCATGGGTGGCGTGTCGATGTGCATGAGCTCTCTCTATTCCTATATAAGCTCATCAACGTCCCTTGGTTGAGAATTTTGATCAAACTTGTAGAAATTAGAGAAGTTAGGGTTCTGAAGTTGTTGCCTTCGATTCTTCTTCAATTCTGAGTGTTAGGATTCGAGTGATACACGAATACAAAGCTCACATCACGAGCTTTGTATAAACACCAAAACGTGAGGATTGAGTAAGTGTGGTGGAAGATTCAAGGAGTTGAAGTGAAGCTGTTTCTGTCAAGCTTTGGTGTGGGAGCTTACTTTGATCTTAATTTCTGGTAAGCTCATGAATCCCTAAGTCTCAAATTCGGTTTCCTTAGTTAGACTATGTTGCATAGAGTTTAGAAAATCTAATTTCCCCAATTTTATTCTCTGTTTCATATGTAAACCAATTCCACTTTGGTGTTGCACTCAAAATGCTCTGCATGTGGTGCTTGAAGTTGGTCTGAGAGTTGTGGAGCCTTTTTCTAGTCAATTCTTGGTTGGAAAACGTCTGAGAGGTAAGGGGAAGTAATTTCTTACACTAGATAGAGTTTAAATTCCATTAATTGTGTTAGAGAGCCACCAAGAGGCTCTAAGGGCTTAGTTTGAATAGAAACTTTGGTTTGGAGACCAATCCATGCTCTATGACTGTGATGAGCAAGTTCTAAATCATGCATGCAAGCTTAAATGAACATTATTTCATGAGTATTGTGTTTATTTTGCAATTTGAGGTGTTGTATTGCTAAATTGTGTATTTTATGCATAAATGATTGATTCTCTGTCAAATTTGTTATTTGATATGAAATGAGTATGGTAACATGTTCAATATATGGTATATGAACTATTGTGATCATTGGTTTGGGTTAAAAATGTTTAGAAATTGAAATGGTATGTAAAAACCAAGTTTTCAGTCTGTTCTGCCTGCAAATACTCGAGTATATGGCTTAACACTCGAGTATTTCGTGGTGCACCAGTGTGAAAATTGGCGCACCAACTTGAGAGTCAGGCTTGGCACTCGAGTATTTCAGATGCAACAAGAGTAAAATTTGATGAACAACTCGAGTGATACATGAACTACTCGAGTATTCTGAGTAAAGAACTACTCGAGTATCTCATGAATTACTCGAGCATATTTATGAAGATCTGAAAACTTAAATCTCTAAAAGGACATGAACGACTCGAGTATAATTATGAACTACTCGAGTAAAATCTGGAAACTGAGGAATTACTCGAGTATTATGGAAAACACTCGAGTATTTTTAGTCAGATACTTAAAAATACCATTTTCAATTCTAAGTTATTTTGTAACACTTAAAGGACAATAAACCAAGTGATCCTGGACTTAAAGGAAATTGATTGACGTCATGATGTTTTTATTTGAATAATGACACGTTGCTCGGGAGGCACGTAATGTATTAATAAAAGGATAAAACATCAGTCAATTCCCTTTAAATAAAGTAATGCATTCATTCTAGAGTTTGGATGGTAGGACGTATATCATGTTTTTGGTAAACATGTGGAGGGCCTCTGGGAGTGCCAATACGCTTGCTTGATGACACGTCGTTGACGTGGTCGGCTGAGTGAATGCCGATATGGTTATACCGTTTGGATGACGGGATATGCTCGGGTGGCATGGATTCCAAGCTTGTCGTGTACATTCTAGGTGAATGTACGAATTGTTGTATACCTAGGAATACAACGCACTGTTGAGTGCTGGGTTGTCAGGGATGGACGTCAGAGAGTGACATAGAATGATGGAGATAGGCTTGAGAGCTAAATTCATGCATCATGCCAGTCATTTGCATTAATTGTGATAAATGAAACAAGTGTGAGCATCCTACTTGCATTCAATACTTGCTAAGTGCTAAATGTGATTGCTATTTATGATTGCATATTTACATATTCACATTGTACAATTTATTCTCTGTTGATTATGTGTATAGACATGCTTACCCCTATGCCCTTGTAGGTGATGTCTCGTTACATTGCTTGCATCGAGATCCGGCCACTTCCTAGTGGCACATGGATCTATGAGGACCAATGCGCGGTGTTCGAGGGAGAGGTAGAGATTACCTTCTACCACCCGAACCCGTTGATTCGATTCTGTCCTCGTAGATTTAGGATTCCCATCATATACACTATGCATGTACCCCCGTTTTACACTTACCATGGACCACCTCCCGCGCGACCAGCTCGCTCTTATCACAGTTTCCGTTTTCGACCTACCCGCTCACACCCTTTTACCTCGAGAGTCGTCCGCGAGGAGACTCCCCTTTCTGATCCGAGGAGCCCAGTCAGGGTTTCACCATCACCTGACCCGGTACCCAGTGGTAGGGTACACTCTCCCTCGGATGAGATCGAGGAGGATCCAGTGGAGGACGAGAGTGGGAGCGAGCCTGTCGTGCATTCTACTGGGAGTGATTGGAGGGACGATGATCCCTAGGTATGTGCATAGGGTATGTGATGAGGATCAGAGGATCCGATGTGTGGATGCTATGGAGGAGATCTTGCTGCTGCTGTGTTGATGATGATGCTACTACCTTACTACTTTTGCTTCTTGGAGACTACTGCTATCACTACTACTACATCTGATGATGCCGGATCTACGTGACCACCATTAGAGTTATATTTTGGTTATGTATATATGTTGTAGATATACTTTTGGAGTACTCTAGGGTTTGGTTACATTGCTACGTAGATCTGCCTATGGACTTGTATTTCTGGATCTTGGAGACTTAATGATGGGGCTATGTACTTATAACTCTTTTATATATAAAATCTATGTTTATATCAATTGCATAGTCCGATAATTTTCCGCTTACTCTGATTTAATCTAATTAAGAGTTCGGCTGAGAAAAGTATTCGATGGTATCAGTATTATCAAATAAAGCAAGGGTAGCTTCAGTTATTTTCTATGATATAAATATGATTTCAAAAGACGAATGTTACCCAACTTTTGAAAAGGTTGGGGAAAATGGTCAAATTGAATTCTCTACAACATGCACTGGAGGTAGGAACAGATTTGAAACCAAAAGGGTTTGTGTGCTTACCAAAATCAAGCTTCAAAGTCAGCTCCAGAAACCAGAAGCTGAGGTTTGACAACACCAACACCTCCACTTGGCAAGCTTCGTTCTCAAACTCCAGGAACTCTCAGCTCACAAACTTTATATCAATACAAAGCCCTTGATGTGAGCTTTGTAACAGTGTATCACTCATTTTCTAACTCTCAACACAGAAGAAGAATCGCACAAGACGAATCAAGAACCCTAGAACAAGGATTTCCCAACCAACACTCACAAAACCTTGATTCAGATCTCAATCCAAGCCTTTTATAGATGAATTTGAACAGCATGCAAGGCGACACGCGTTCCTCAGCGTGATTTGAGTGAGATTCGTGGCAATTTCTGGATTAATTGGGTGATTACTCATCGAAATCCACTAACCCAGTTGTTAACGGAAAATTGAAATCGACAAAAGGGCAAGAATGTCGGATGTATAAGTGACGTCGACGGAAGTGTACTTAAACATTTTGTTTAAAAGTGACTTCGAAGGAAGTGAACGTACAACCTGACAATGGGTAGATTTCGACAAAAGGGTGTGTGTCGACAACATAAGTGATGTCGAAGGAGGTGTACTCAAGTCTCATGGCTTGAAAGTGACTTCGAAGGATGTGTACGTGTGTCGACAGAAGGAAGAAGCGGAAATAAGAGATCTGTGTCGAAGGAATGTTGGCACAGGAAAAGAGGAGGTCAAAGCCATCATGTCAACATTGGGAAACGGAAGAGTAATTATGAAGGCATTTAATGCCCCTTGTGGCTATAAAATCCCCACTTCTGAGAATGAATAGCCATGAGTTAAGATGGAAAAATACAAGGAATGCCTTCGTGAATTCTGGAAAGAAGAAAAAAGATTCAAATTCCACATAAACATAAGTTCGTTAAAGACTAAACATGTGGGATTAAGGTGTTCGGGTGTTGAAAAGGAAATGAGGAAATTTTCACCCCGGATACCTCCTTTATCCTCATGAATAGTGAAAGACTAAACATGTGGGATTACGTAGAACCCATTTATGATGCGTCGGATCAGCGCAAAGAACTCCGAATTGGTGGAAGCATTGAATCTGACAAATAAGCATTAGAGAGGCCTTCGTGATCCCATAGGCCAAGGTTTGTGCCCTGCTAGGGTCGATTATGGTCGTTTTTCCTATTAAAGAGGTAAAGGAAAAAGACCTCTGATGGCATTCTACTAGAAGCGTCGGAGGCATGTTTTTTGATTGAATGCTGGTGAAACAGTAATTAGTCAAACTACATGTCACCGATATCAATCGAATGTGTCTGAGGCCAACAGCAGGTTGGAAATTTATTTCGACAGAAGGCCTGTTTGTCGAAAGGAGCTTGATGTCGGCTGACATCCCAGAACCAAGAGGCAGGAGCACAACAACGTCAATGCTTCGAACAACAAAGAGACTTAGACAAGAGTCAAATGGTTGTAGTAGAAGAAGAGTGCCAGTCGAAGGGGTCTCAGCAAAGATGTCACCACGGGGTCCGACAGAAGTATCCACTTAGCCCAAACCACGACGTGGGCAGTTACATCGTGGGGGATAACGTAGTGGGTAGTTAATAGATCGTGGGTTCTGCAGTTATGCAGAACGTGCCAAAGTGCTTTGTAAATAGTTTTCGGATTCCTATACCTATAAATAGGAAGTCCTTAGGTTGTAATCAGGGTCGGTTGCTAGGTTGACACACATAGGCCAAAATCCTAGACGTCTCACCGGAGCAGACAAACGGAGAAATGCCATTGTAAAGAACCTCAGCCTTCCACCCTTTTAAATTCAATGCAATCTTTAATCTTTCATGCACCTTTATCTATCTGCAATTTACTTTCCTGCAATTTTACGTTCTCAAGTCATTTACTTTACTGCAAATTTTAATCGCTTTCATTTACATTCCACGTCATTTACGTTTCTGCACATTCTAATTTCGCCGCATCGTGTTCTTGGTGTCGGTTTCTCTTTTTCAATCGCATTTTTAACGCTTTCTTCCTCGAATACCATAAAATACCAAAAATACGGTCAAGTTCCTTTCACAAGATTACCACATAACCTGTCGTTACCCACACCCCTTCAATCACCGTCAGTTCGGCAGGCGTCGGACGAAAATCGCACAAACAAATTGGCACGCCCAGTGGGACAGGTTCAGAGTAACTTGTATTTACTTGTATGCGTTTGAGAAGTGGCATAACTTTTCCATCTTTATCTTCCGTGGTTGTTACAAGTCAAAGTGGTCAACAAACCACTGTCATTTCAGAGATTGTTACACCTGCCGTTTCGACAAGTGCTCCTCAAATGACCGGAGGAAGCGGTTCCGCCGTGGAATCAACTGTCGTGACTGCAATTCAACGGCCAAATAATGGCCCGAATGGGGGTAACCTCACCAGTGGGTTTACTTTTGGTAGTAATTCAAATAGTGGGGGACAAGTTCCCCCGTATGGTTTGCCACCTGGTTTCGTTCCAGAGTCAACCTTAATGTGGCCTTTAAGTAGTTCGATTGGCAGTACTAATACGACAATGGGGGCCATTAACATGGCCTTTATGCGTTCTGCCACGGATATGGCTGGCACAAGCAACGGTTCGAGGTATATGCCTATCAATCCCGTCAAACATATCCATCAACAAATCGAAGAGGCCAACGTTCAATTGGTTGGCCAATTGACGGCTCAGTTAGGTTCAGTGATCAACCCGGTGATGATGGTGACAAATGAGACTTGCGGGAAAATTGCTCAGTACATGAAAAAATTAAACCAAGTCTTAGGAGTCGACGATAACGAACACAACGAGTCCGTCAATGCGCCACCTGTAGATAGAAATTTACAAAGACCAATCTTGGTACAAAATTACCCTGATGGTCAAGATACACGAAACATTGCTCGAGTGTCGTCACCACAGCAAGATAGTAGAGTTGCGGCTTCATGGGATAATGTTCGAACTAACCTAACTTTTAGTGCATGTAACATGATACCAGAAAATCCCCAAGTGGTGTTCCACCCTGGTGTCGAAGCGCCACAACATTTTCAGCATCCGACGCAAGTTGCATTCATGCAGAGAGGAGAAGATCTCCAAGCAGCACTAGCAAGGCAGAATTTGGCTAGACATTTGCTCCGACAAGGAAGAGAAGCAAGAGTCGAACCATATGATGTAAACCGTATAGTCGAACAAGCATTGAGTCGGATTGGGTTTAATGTCGGCATGGCTAACCAGCCAGGTTTTAATTCACCCTTTCCGGAGTGGGTACAATTAGCGGAAATCCCAAGGGGGACGAAGGTGCCGAAGTTGTCAAAGTTTGCCGGAGAAGCAGGCGAATCTACTGTTGAACATATCACTCGTTACACTATTGAATTGGGTGATTTGGCCGCTGATGAGGCAATCAAAATGCGGCTATTCCCTAGTTCTTTAACAAGAAATGCTTTTTCTTGGTTCTCAACCTTACGATCCAATTCAATCCATGCTTGGACCCAGTTGGAAAGATCTTTCCACGAACAATTCTATAGAGGCGAATTGAGAGTTGCCTTGACGGATTTTTTAAGTGTGAAAAGGTTTGCCAAGGAGCCTATCGATGACTATTTGTCGCGTTTCAGACAGATGAGGAGTAGGTGTTTTACTCCAATTCCTGAACCGGAAGTAGTTAAGATGGCTGTAGCTGGTTTGGAATATCACATTCGAAAGAAGCTAGTTACCCAACATCTATTGGATTTAGCTCAATTAGCCGCTTGCGTGCGGCAGATTGAGAATTTAAGAGATGAGAAAACGAAAGGGAGAGATCCCAAAGTTTCCAAAAGAGAGCGGATTCACTATGTCGATTCTCAACCTTCTGACGGGGAGGCATTCGACGATGGTTCGGAGGTGAATGTGATAGAGTTAGGAAACGAAAAACCATACACATGTTCCGCCTTGAGACCATCCAAACCCGTTAACGAAAATTTGTATAAGAAAACATACAATTTCGACGTTTCTAAAACTGAACAAGTTTTTGATACGTTGTTAAAGGATAAACAAATTAGGTTGCCGGAAGGCCATAAACTGTTGAAAAAAGAAGAACTGAAAGGAAAAAAATATTGGAAATATCATAATAATTGCACTCATAATACCAATGATTGCTTTGCTTTCAGGGACTTAATTCAACAAGGGATTGACAAAGGGAAGCTGAAGTTTTTGGAGAAAGATATGAATATTGACACGGACCCGTTCCAAAAAGAGGTTAATGAGGTCGAGTCTCAAGGAGTATTTTCTATTAGTACTTTATCACTGGCTTACGACGCAGAAGTGTTTCCGGAAGTCGGAGAATCATTCCAACATTTTTGTAAAAGGAAACAAGATGGAGATATTCAAATTTGCCCAAGGTGTCAAGTTGTCTATGATCAAAAAGCCGCGACACAGAAGGAGAAGGAATCCAAGAGAGAGGACCTAAGAAAGAAGATAAAGGCCAGGATACAGGAAAGGGAATACATCCGACGAGAGACGTCCCGAGAGGCCCGTCGGCCTTTATCCAGTCAAAGGATTTATGGAGGACGTTCCTCGAGGTCAGCTGCATATGATCGATTCATGCAGTAGAGACAGCAATCCGGGTCTACATCGAGATCGATCTATGAAGGGCTAACTCGAACTCAGAAAAGGAGACTCCAGAGGATACGAAAGGTAGAGGTTGCAGAAGTTAACATCAACGAATTACCCATGAATGATCAAGGATGCTTAGTTGCAACCATGAAGCCGAAAACGGCTAAGGGTCGACAAGGGGCAAAACAGAAACAAAAATGGGTGAAGAAGTCAGAAGGGTCTAATCAGATGAGTGAATCATATGAAGGAGACTCTGAAGATAGTTTGGACATCATCGTCAATGATCAGAACATGATAGATGCCCAAAGTAAGAAAATCAACAGCCTCTCGATCAATAATGTTGGTTTGCCATTCGATATGCCAGGAGACCATGCACAAGAAGGATATGAAAGTGACGGATCCGATGATTCGTATTTAAGTGATGAAGTTCCAGGTCTCCCTGAATGCCTTTTTCTTTTGGATAGGCTCCACTTGGAAGTGGATATCGGACACATTGCACAGTTCGAACCACTGGAAGAGAGCAAAAGGGAACACTTGAGGCCTTTGCATATCAAGGCCATTGTTGACGGCAAACCTCTTAACAGGGTGTTGGTGGATGGAGGAGCTGCTGCCGTCAACGTCTTACCATGGAATGTGTTCAAGAGGATGGGAAAAGCGGAGTCGGATCTGATACCGACAAAAGTGGTTGTAGTCGGTTTTACAGGAAAAATTGCTCAATCACACGGTGTAACGATGTTGAAAGTTAAGGTGGGATCGGTCGTAA
Source organism: Crotalaria pallida (assembly GCA_037953625.1). NCBI lineage: Eukaryota > Viridiplantae > Streptophyta > Magnoliopsida > Fabales > Fabaceae > Crotalaria > Crotalaria pallida. The sequence goes on from CM075651.1 coordinate 59,997,624, forward strand.
GAGATACTTTAATTGTGGTGGTTCCATCCAAGCTAGCTACAACCTGCTGTTAGGCAGGGATTGGATTCATGTTGTGGGGGCCGTTCCTTCGACGGCCCATCAGAAACTGGTTTTATGGAACCAGGAAAACAAGGTGGAAGTCATTGCTGCAGATGATAGCCCATGCTACATGCAGCAAATGCACGTGGACTTCAAAGTTTACAATCCAAGCATCAAGTCGATTCGACTAGATGCCGAACATTTTCAGAAGCCCATAGTAGACATGTGTTTGATGGAGAATTATGGGATCTCAATTGTTGAAATGGACAAGGCCGTCGAGCAACGGCCTTCGACCAGCACTGATGGTTGATCGACAGTAGGAAAGGCTGTCGGCTTATGTGGCCGACAGGATGCAATGCACTATTCAGACAAGTGCATTCCAGGATTGCATTATAGATGATAGCCCTTTGGGATTCGAAAGAGGGTGGACAGATGAAGAATCTTGATTCATCAGCGAGGATCCCAGGGATGAAGTTAATTTGGGAACGGCTGGAAAGCCGAAACCCATTTACGTGAGTTCGTTGCTAAAGGAGGAATTCCGACAAAAGCTCATCGATCTCATCAGAAGGAACAAGGACTGTTTTGCTTGGGAATATGAAGACATGCCAGGACTCGATAGAGAGTTGGTTGAACATAGGCTGACCTTACGGACTGATCACAAACCAATTAAGCAAGCAGTTCGACGGTTCGCACCTGATGTGGTCCTTAAGATCAAAGAAGAAATAGAAAGACTGCTGAAAGCGAAGTTTATCAGAACGGCTAGGTACGTCGAATGGATGGAAAACATAGTACCTGTTATAAAGAAGAATGGGAAAATGCGGCTTTGCGTCGATTTCAGGGATCTAAATAGTGCCACACCAAAAGACGAATATCCTATGCCGATAGCTGATATGTTGGTAGATTCGGCGTCTTGTCATGAGGTAATGAGCTTGTTAGATGCTTTTTCAGGATACAATCAGATTTTCATTGATTAAGGAGATGTGTCGAAGACTGCATTCAGATGTCCAGTTGCAATAGGAACCTTCGAGTGGGTGATGATGCTGTTCGGACTCAAGAACGCAGGGGCCACATATCAAAGAGCGATGAATTTGATTTTCCACGACATGATTGGCAAGTTCTTGGAAGTATACATCGACAACGTAGTGATCAAGTCAAAGACCCAAGAAGAGCATTTGGAAAGCCTGAAAAAGGCGTTTAACAGGATGAGGAAGCATAATTTAAAGATGAACCCAGTCAAATGCACTTTTGGAGTCACTGCTGGCCAGTTTTTGGGGTTTCTCGTCCACAGAAACGGCAATGAAGTTGACAAGAACAAAGCTAAAGCAATTATAGAAGCATATCCTCCGACCAGCAAGAAAGAGGTTCAGTCGTTTCTTAGCAAGGTCAATTATTTGAGAAGATTCATATCAAACCTGTCGGGAAGAACCAGAGCCTTTGCACCTTTCGTAAAGTTAAAACGAGAAGAGGATTTTAAGTGGGGACCGGAGCAACAAGCGGCGTTCGACGACTTGAAGCGATATCTGTCGACACCACCAGTGATGATGCCACCTCAGCCAGGTTTTCCTTTAAAATTGTATATATTAGCCTCTGATTACACCATAGGTAGCATGTTAGCCCAAGAAAATGAAAATGGTGTAGAGAGAGCTGTATTTTATTTGAGTAGAGTGTTGAATGATGCCGAAACACGGTAAAGTGCCATAGAGAAATTATGTTTAGCACTCTACTTTTCTTGTACAAAACTTAAACATTATATGAAAAGTTTCCATGTTTTAGTTTTGTCGAAGTCTGACGTTATTAAATACATGCTATCCAAGCCAATTATTCATGGTAGGGTTGGCAAGTGGACATTAGCGTTAACTGAATTTTCACTTCAATATGTGCCATTAAAGGCCGTCAAAGGCCAAGTAGTAGCCGACTTCTTGGCAGATCACCCATGTATAGACGTGGCATTGTCTGTCGGATTCGTCGGCTTAAGGCCTTGGACGATGTTTTTCGATGGATCGTCGCATAAAAAAGGGGTGGGAGTTAGAATCTTGCTCATATCCCCCGACGGAATTCCTACGGAATTCATGTTTAACCTCAAATACCAATGTTCAAATAATGAAGCTGAGTACGAGGCTATTTTAATTGGCCTTGAGATTTTAATTTTCTTAAAGGCCAAAAACGTGACCATAAAAGGAGATTCTCAGTTAGTTATTAAATAGTTGGTTAATGAGTATAAATGTTTAAGCCTGAAGCTGGCCAAATATTGCAAAATGGCACAAAAGATGATGCGCCAATTTGACGATGTTTCGGTCGAACACGTATATCGGTGCCATAATCAAAAGGCCAATCATTTGGCCCAAATTGCATCTCGATACCGTATATCAAAAAAGGTCTTGAACAATGAGACGCGAATCGAGGAACTGTTATATCCCCCTCACGAAAGGGAAGTAATGGTAAATGCATTGGCATCCAGTGACGATTGGAGAAAACCCATAGCCGATTACTTGGAAAATCCGTCCTCTAATGTCAAGCGAAAACTGAAGCTGCAAGCCACCAAGTTTACGTTACTAGGAGGTGATTTGTATCATAAATCAGTTGATGGTAACTTGGAGGTATGTCTCGACAAGGAAGATACTTTCGTAGCTTTGGCAGAGGTTCATGAAGGAATTTGTGGAGCGCATCAAGCCGGGGAAAAGATGAAATGGGTCCTCCAAAGGCAAAGAGTTTTTTGGCCTACCTTAGTATCAGATTGCATGAACTTTGTCAAATCATGTGAAGAATGCCAAAAACATGGCTACATTCAGAATGTTCCAGCAGGCGAGTTACACTCGATTATCAAGCCTTGGCCTTTTAGGGGATGGGCACTTGATGTTATTGGAGAAATTGTTCCGCATTCTTCAAAAGGCCATTCAAGGATCTTGGTAGTTGTTGATTATTTTACCAAATGGGTGGAGGCAATACCTTTGGTAAAGGTCGAACAAGAGCAAGTGATTGATTTTCTTGAAGACCATATTGTCTGTCGATTTGGAATTCCTGAGACTATAACTACTGATCAAGCATCTATTTTCTTGGGAAGCAAATTGAAAGGTTATTTGGCATCAAGAAGGATCAAGTTACTAACATCGACACCTTACTATGCACAAACCAATGGACAAGAGAAAGCAGCCAACAAGTGGATAATCGACATTATCAAGAAGCAAATTAAAGGGAAACCACGAAATTGGCATGAAGCTTTGACACCTGCATTATGGGCTATCTGAAATTATCCAAATGAAGAAACGGGTACGACTCCTTATATGTTAACATATGGCCATGAGGCCATGTTTCCAGTCGAAATAAATTTGGAATCAGTACGATTTCAGAGGCAACATGAAATGCCTGTGAATGATTATAGGAATTCCATGTTAGACGAACTGAACGAGGTGCATGACGAAAGAATTTTGGCGTTGGAAAATATTATGCGACAAAAGGAAAGAATTGCTAGATATTACGACGCTAGAGTTAAATTTAAGTCATTTTTACCGGGTGAATTAGTATGGAAAGTGATCTTGCCCATCGACAAGCGTTCTAACGAATACGGCAAGTGGTCACCAAAATGGGAAGGACCATTTCAAGTATTGAAGACTTTCTCGGGCAACGCTTACGAATTGGTCGAAGTCGAATCGGGAAAAAAGATTAAAGCAATCAACGACAAGTATTTGAAAAGATATAAGCTGACAATGACGGAAGTAAACATACATTGAATCAAATTGCAAATACATACGACAGAATCAAAGTACAGAAAACAAATGCAAACAAAAACAAAAGTTCATCCGAACAAATCACTAAAAGAACGCCATTCCCTGGCGAAAGCATCTCGACGGCAGAGTCCAGCCCTGTACTCTTGCAAATGGGTACCCAAAGCATCCGTAATCTGTTGATAAGGAGCCACCAAGGCAGCAACTTTGGCAGCCAATTCTTGTCGGGTAGTCTTGGTAGCCTCCATAAGCTGAGTCATTTCCAATTGATCCCTCTCCCGACGGGCCAATTCATTTTTCAGTTCTTGAATCATGGCCCCGTTCTCTTCCAATCGCTGAAGCGTTTCATTGACCTTAGAAGAACAATCGGCATCTGCTCTTTCCGAATCCATAACTTCGACCTCCAACTTGTTTTGATTTGCTTTGACATCTTCATAAACTTCGATGTCTTTCAAGATCTTAGGACCTTCAGTAGTCCAATTATTCACAAACCGTTGCAGGCCAGCCAATTTGGATTCGACGTCTTCTGGTACAAGATGCTGCAAGATTGAATTGATAGTAGAAGACAAAAGTTCAACAGTTGCGGAATCGGCCAACAGTTGATCGAAAGGTCGACAACAGATGTTCTTCAAGGTTACCATCAGTTGATCCGTAACCGATTCGGTGTCCCTTAAAGGGGAATTCATGGCTTCTTCAACAGAACGTGCTTTAGCCATTAATTCCCGAAGGGTAGAGAAGGCACTGGAATGAGACACCTGAATCGAAGGGGCCATGGTGTTGGATTGAAGATCAGAGGAAGGAATTTCAACAGGAGGAATGACGGCAGAACTGGATGAGCAAGGAATTGATAAACTACCGTCAAAACCTTCAAGATGGACAGAGTTGTTGGGGACCTAGAAAAACAAGAAAAGGAATTTGGTAAGGTCACTTTAATGCTGCACAAAGGGTGAATAGGTAAATTCGTAAGTACCTCAAACGAAGGGCCGCATGCATTAGTGGTCTCAGGTCCCACGATAGCAACAGGAGAATCCACAACTTGAGTGTCAAGAGGCTGGTGGTCGATGACATCTTGATTAGACTCTTGGACACAATTTCAACTGCAGCCGACGAGGAAGT